>CM075674.1:17500-4817500 GCA_037962975.1 Clitoria ternatea
GTTTGTAGTTTGGGGTTTGGGGTTTGGGGTTTGGGGTTTATGGTTTAGGGTTTGAGGTTTAGGGTTTAGTGTTTGGGGTTTGTGGTGTATGGTTTAGGGTCTGGGGTTAGGGTTTGGGGTTTAGGATTTAGGGTTAGGGTTTGGGGTTTAGTATTTAGGTTTCAGGTTTAGGGTTTAGGGTTTTGGGTTTTGGGCTTCGGGTTTAGTGTTTCGGGTTTGGGGTTGGGGGTTTTAGGTTTGGGATTTAGGGTTTAGGGTTTGAGGTTTAGGGTTTAGGGTTTAGGGTTTGGGTTTGAGGTTTGGGTTTAGGGTTTGTGGTTTAGGGTTTGGGTTAGGGTTTCAGTTTGGGGTTTCGAGTTTAGGGTTTGGGTTTAGTGGTTAGGGTTTATGGTTTCATGTTTCGGGTTTAGGGTTTTAGGTTTGGGGTATTGGGTTTAGGGTTTGGGGTTTAGGGTTTAGTGTTCAGGGTTTGTGGTTTGTGGTTTGAGTTTAGGGTCTGGGTTAGGGTTTAGGGTTTAGGGTTTAGGGTTTGGGTTTAGGGTTTAGGGTTTAGGGTTTTGGCTTTTAGGTTTAGTGTTTCAGGTTTATAGTTGGGGGTTTCAGGTTTTGTATTTAGGGTTTAGGGTTTGGGGTTTAGGGTTTAGGGTTTAGCGTTTGGGTTTGGGTTTGGGGTTTAGGGTTTAGGGTTTGGGGTTTAGGGTCTGGGTTTAGGGTTTTGGTTTGGGGTTTAGGGTTTGGGTTTAGTGGTTAGGGTTTATGGTTTAGGTTTCGGGTTTAGGGTTTTGGGTTTGGGGTGTGGGGTTTAGTGTTTAGGGTTTAGTGTTTAGGGTTTAGTGTTTGGGTTTGTGGTTTAGGGTTTAGGTGTTTGGGGTTTGGGGTTTGGGGTTTAGGGTTTAGTGTTTGGGGTTTGTGGTTTAAGGTTCAGGGTCTGGGGTTAGGGTTTGGGGTTTAGGGTTTAGGGTTTGGGGTTTAGTATTTGGGTTTCGGGTTTAGGGTTTAGGGTTTTGGGTTTTGGGTTTAGTTTTTTGGGTTTGGGGTTTGGGGTTTCAGGTTTAGGGTTTAGGGTTTAGAGTTTAGTATTTAGGTTTAGGGTTTAGGGTTTAGGGTTTGGGGTTTAGTATTTAGGTTTAGGGTTTGGGGTTTGAGGTTTAGGGTTTAGTGTTTAGGGTTTAGGGTCTGGGGTTTGAGGTTTGGGGTTTGGGGTTTTTGGTTTTTAGTTTTGGGTTTAGGGATTAGGGTTTGGGGTTTAGTATTTAAGGTTTAGGGTTTGGGTTTAAGGATTAGGGTTTCAGGTTTGGGTTTAGGATTTAGGGTTTTAGGTTTGGGGTTTAGGGTTTAGGGTTTACGGTTTGGGTTTAGGGTTTAGGGTTTAGGGTTTTGGTTTAGGGTTTGGGGTTTAGTGGTTATGGTTTATGTTTTCAGGTTTTGGGTTTTGGGTTTTGGGTTTGGGGTTTGGGGTTTGGGGTTTGGGGTTTAAGGTTTAGGGTTTGGGGTTTGTGGTTTAGGGTTTATGGTCTGGGGTTAGGGTTTGGGGTTTAGGGTTTAGGGTTTAGGGTTTAGAGTTTGGGGTTTAGTATTTGGCTTTCGGGTTTAGGGTTTTGGGTTTTGGGTTTTGGGTTTTGGGTTTAGTGTTTCGGGTTTGGGGTTGGGGGTTTCAGGTTTTGGATTTAGGGTTTAGGGTTTCGGGTTTGGGGTTGGGGGTTTCAGGTTTTGGATTTAGGGTTTAGGGTTTCGGGTTTGGGGTTAGGGGTTTCAGGTTTTGGATTTAGGGTTTAGGGTTTTGGGTTTAGGGTTTAGGGTTTAGGGTCTGGGTTTAGGGTTTTAGTTTGGGGTTTGGGTTTAGGGTTTGGGTTTAGTGGTTAGAGTTTATGGTTTTAGGTTTCGGGTTTTGGGTTTTGGGTTTGGGGTGTGGGGTTTAGTGTTTGGGGTTTGTGGTTTAGGGTTCAGGGTCTGGGGTTAGGGTTTAGGGTTTAGGGTTTAGGGCTTATGGCTTATGGTTTAGGGTTTTGGGTTTTGGGTTTTGGGTTTTGGGTTTTGGTTTAGGGTTTAGGGTTTGGGGTTTTGTATTTGGGGTTTAGGGTTTGGGTTTAGGGTTTAGGGGTTTGGGTTTAGGGTATAGGGTTTAGGGTTTGGGGTTTTGGGTATAGGGTTGGGGTTTGGGGTTTAGGGTTTGGGGTTTAGGGTTTGGGGTTTGGGGGTTTGGGGTTTAGGGTTTAGGGTTTAGGGTTTATGGTTTGTGGTTTAGGGTTTATGGTTTAGGGAGTAGGGTTTTAGGTTTTGGGATTAGGGTTTCAGGTTTAGGGTTTCAAGTTTTGGGATTAGGGTTTAAGGTTTAGGGTTTATGGTTTATGGTTTAGGGTTAGGGTTTAGGTTTTAGGCTTTAGGGTTTAGGGTTTAGGGGTTAGGGTTTGGGGTTTAGGGTTTGGGGTTTAAGGTGTAGGTTTAGGATTTGGGTTTATGGTTTAGGATTTAGGGTTTAGGGTTTGGGGTTTGGGTTCTAGGGTTTGGGGTTTAGGGTTTAGGGTTTAGGGGTTAGGGTTTTAGGTTTTGTGTTTAGCGTTTAGGGTTTGGGTTTAAGGTTTTGGGTTTTAGGTTTAGGGTTTTGGGTTTGGGGTTTTAGGTTTAGGGTTTATGGTTTAGGGTATAGGGTTTGGGGTTCAAGGTTTAGGGTTTGGGTGTGGGGTTTGGGGTTTAGGGTTTGGGGTTTGGGTTTGTGGTTTAGGGTTTGGGGTTTGAGGTTTAGGGTTTGGGTTTGGGGTTTGGGGTTTAGGGTTTTTGGTTTTGGGTTTAAGGTTTGGGGTTTAGGGTTTGTGTTTAGGGTTTTTAGTTTAGGGTTTCAAGTTTAGGGTTTAGGGTTTAGTGTTTAGGGTTTTGGGTTTTGGGTTTGGGGTTTGGGGTTTAGGGTTTGAGATTTGGAGTTTAGGGTTTAGGGTTTAGCTTTAAAAATTCATGTTTCAGGTCTCAAGTTCAGGGTTTTACGTTTGGGGTTTGTGGTTTGTGGTTTTGGGTTTATGGTTTAGGGTTTGGGGTTTGGGGTTTGGGGTTTTAGGTTTAGGGTTTTAGATTTAGGGTTTTAGGTTTGGGGTTTAGGGTTTAGGGATTAGGGTTTAAGGTTTGGGTTTAGGGTTTAGGGTTTGGGTTCAGGGTTTGGGGTTTAGGGCTTGGGTTTAGTGTTTCAGTTTGGGTTGGGGGTTTAGTGGTTAGGGTTTATGGTTTCAGGGTTTAGGGTTAGGGTTTTGGATTTGGGGTTTGAGGTTCATGGTTTGGGGTTTAGGGTTTGGGGTTTAGTGTTTAGGGTTTGTAGTTTGGGGTTTGGGGTTTAGGGTTTGGGGTTTGGGGTTTAGGGTTTAGTGTTTGGGGTTTGTGGTGTATGGTTCAGGGTCTGGGGTTAGGGTTTGGGGTTTAGGATTTAGGGTTAGGGTTTGGGGTTTAGTATTTAGGTTTCAGGTTTAGGGTTTA
Organism: Clitoria ternatea; assembly: GCA_037962975.1. NCBI lineage: Eukaryota > Viridiplantae > Streptophyta > Magnoliopsida > Fabales > Fabaceae > Clitoria > Clitoria ternatea. The sequence goes on from CM075674.1 coordinate 20,960, forward strand.
GGGTTTTGGGTTTTGGGCTTCGGGTTTAGTGTTTCGGGTTTGGGGTTGGGGGTTTTAGGTTTGGGATTTAGGGTTTAGGGTTTGAGGTTTAGGGTTTAGGGTTTAGGGTTTGGGTTTGAGGTTTGGGTTTAGGGTTTGTGGTTTAGGGTTTGGGTTAGGGTTTCAGTTTGGGGTTTCGAGTTTAGGGTTTGGGTTTAGTGGTTAGGGTTTATGGTTTCATGTTTCAGGTTTAGGGTTTCAGGTTTGGGGTATTGGGTTCAGGGTTTGGGGTTTAGGGTTTAGTGTTCGGGGTTTGTGGTTTGTGGTTTGAGTTTAGGGTCTGGGTTAGGGTTTAGGGTTTTGGGTTTAGGGTTTGGGTTTAGGGTTTAGGGTTTTGGCTTTTGGGTTTAGTGTTTTAGGTTTATAGTTGGGGGTTTCAGGTTTTGGATTTAGGGTTTAGGGTTTGGGGTTTAGGGTTTAGGGTTTAGGGTTTAGCGTTTGGGTTTGGGTTTGGGGTTTGGGGTTTAGGGTTTGGGGTTTAGGGTCTGGGTTTAGGGTTTTGGTTTGGGGTTTAGGGTTTGGGTTTAGTGGTTAGGGTTTATGGTTTTAGGTTTCGGGTTTAGGGTTTTGGGTTTGGGGTGTGGGGTTTAGTGTTTAGGGTTTAGTGTTTGGGGTTTGTGGTTTAGGGTTTAGGTGTGGGGTTTGGGTTTGGGGTTTAGGATTTAGGGTTTAGGGTTTAGGGCTTATGGTTTAAAGTTTAGGGTTTATGGTTTAGGGTTTGGGGTTTAAGGTTTAGGGTTTGGGGTTTGGGGTTTAGGGTTTAGTGTTTAGGGTTTAGGGTTTAGGGTTTAGGGTTTGAGGTTTTGGGTTTTGGGTTTAGGGTTTGGGTTTAGGGAGTATGGTTTCAGGTTTTGGGTTTAGGGTTTAGGGTTTCAGGTTTAGGGTTTTACGTATAGGGTTTCGGATTTAGGGTTTTTGGTTTGTGGTTGGGGGTTTAGGGTTTAGGGTTTAGGGTTTAGGGTATAGGGTTAGAGTTTGGGGTTTGGGGTTTAGGGTTTAGGGTTTAGGGTTTGGGGTTTAGGGTTTGGGGTTTAGGGTTCAGGGTTTAGGGTTTGGGGTTTGGGTTTTGGGGTTTGGGGTTTGGGGTTTAGGGTTTAGGGATTAGGGTTTTAGGTTTCGGGATTAGGGTTTTAGGTTTAGGGTTTTAGGTTTCAGGATTAGGGTTTAAGGTTTAGGGTTTATGGTTTAGGGTTTAGGGTTTAGGGTTTATGGTTTAGGGTTTAGGGTTTAGGGTTATGGTTTAGGGTTTAGGGTTTAGTGTTTAGGGTTTAGGGTTTTGGGTTTTGGGTTTTGGGTTTAAGGTTTAAGGTTTAGGATTTAGGGTTTAAGGGTTTAAGGTTTAGGGTTTAGGGTTTAGGGTTTGGGGTTTCGGTTCTAGGGTTTGGGGTTTAGGATTTTGGGTTTATGGTTTACGGTTTATGGTTTATGGTTTAGGGTGTAGGGTTTAGGGTTTAGGGGTTAGGGTTTCAGGTTTTGTGTTTAGGGTTTAGGATTTAGGGTTTTAGGTTTTGGGTTTTGGGTTTTGGGTTTGGGGTTTCAGGTTTAGGGTTTTGGGCTTAGGGTTTTAGGTTTGGGGTTCAGGGTTCAGGGTTTAGGGTTTGGGTTTGGGGTTTGGGGTTGGGGGTTTGGGGTTTAGGGTTTGGGGTTTAAGGTGTATGGTTTGGGTTTAGGGTTTGGGGTTTGGGGTTTAAGGTTTGGGTTTAGGGTTTTTGGTTTAGGGTTTCAAGTTTAGGGTTTGGGGTTTAGTGTTTAGGGTTTTGGGTTTTGGGTTTTTGGTTTGGGGTTTGGGGTTTAGGTTTTAAGGTTTGGGGTTTGGGGTTTAGGGTTTGGGATTTGGGGTTTAGGGTTTAGGGTTTAGCTTTAGAAATTCATGTTTCAGGTCTCGGGTTCAAGGTTTCGGGTTTGGGGTTTGGGGTTTAGGGTTTAGGGTTTAGGGTTTAGGGTTTATGGTTAGGGTTTATGTGTTAGGGTTTAGGGTTTGCATTTGATAAATTTCGTGCATACTTGATTGGTGCCAAAGTCATCGTATATACAGACCACTCGGCAATCAAGTATTTACTAGCTAAAAAAGAGTCTAAACCGAGACTGATTAGGTGGGTTCTGTTACTCCAAGAGTTTGACTTAGAAATACGAGACAAAAAAGGAGTAGAGAACTCAGTTGCAGACCAATTGTCTCGTCTGGAAGTTGAGTCGGATTCTGTCTTAATAAAAGAGGAATTTCCAGACGAAAAGTTGATGGCCATTATAACTGGGCCATGGTACGCTGACATGGTAAACTTTAAAAGTGCCTCAGTGGTACCTGATGGTTGGACATCCCAAATAAGAAAAAAATTCTTTCATGATAGTAAGGCTTTTCTTTGGGATGATCCATTTTTGTTTAAAATAGGCATAGATGGAGTAATCGGGCGCTGTGTGCATGAATCCGAGCAAGAAAGGCTCTTGTGGCACTGCCACGATTCTTATTATGGAGGTCATCATGGTGCCTCCCGTACCGCAACAAAGGTGTTGCAGAGTGGCTTTTACTGGCCAACTATTCTAAGGAATATGTCAAAAGGTGTGATAAATGTCAAAGGAGTGGAGGTCTCTCCGTAAAAGCTGGCATGCCTTTGACAAATATTCTAATTGTGGAATTATTTGACGTTTGGGGTATCAACTTCATGGGACCTTTCCCTAAGTCGCTCTCCAACGAATACATTCTTGTTGCTGTGGACTATGTCTCCAAATGGGTGGAGGCAATTCCGACCCGAACCAATGATGCACAGGTTGTGCTTAGGTTCATCAAAAAGAATATTTTCTCTAGGTTTGGAGTTCCGAGAGTAATTATTAGTGATGGGGGTTCACATTTTTGCAATAAGATAATGGAAAAAGCCCTGCGTCACTATGAGGTTTTACATAAGATATCCACTCCTTACCATCCACAGACTTGTGGACAAGTCGAACTGTCAAATAGAGAAATCAAGAGAATTTTAGAAAAAGTGGTCGGAAAATCTAGAAAAGATTGGTCGATAAAATTAGATGATGCATTGTGGGCTTACCGAACAGCTTTCAAAACTCCGATTGGCATGTCCCCGTATCAATTGGTGTACGGTAAGGCTTGCCATCTCCCTGTGGAGTTGGAACACAAAGCGTGGTGGGCCACAAAGCTATTAAATTTGGACTGTGACCAGTCTCAGGAGGAAAGAGTTTTGAAACTCCATGAATTAGAGGAGTTCTGACTCAACACTTATCAAAGTGCCTCCATTTATAAGGAGAAAACAAAGAAATGGCATGATAAGCGAATTAATAAGAAAGAGTTTCAGAAGGACGATCAGGTTTTGTTATTCAATTCCCGACTGAAACTCTTCCCTGGAAAACTTAGATCTAAGTGGTCCGGGCCTTTTACTGTAAATGAGGTTTTTCCTCATGGTGCAGTCAAACTGAAAGATCCGACTACCGATCGGGTTTTTAAGGTGAATGGCCAGTGACTCAAACTCTACTTGGGAGGAGAGTTTGATAGGCAGAAAACCTCCTTGTTACTGAAGCCATCTTCTTAGATACAATAAGGTCAAGCTAGTGACCTTAAAGAAGCGCTCTAGGGAGGCAGCCCTATGTTCTGATTGTTTTGTTTAGAACTTTGAATCAAAATGAATAAAAAGAAGAAAAACTAAAAAAGCTAAATAAATGAAGTTTATGAAGTTGAAGAAGGAAATCCGAGCTAGATTCTTCTATTTTCGCTCAGGCGAAGCACGTGTAGCTTAGGCGAGACACTGCTGGGTGTTGTTTCACAGTTAAGAGAGAAATTACTGAGTCTTGAGTAAAAATAATGCACTCGGATAACTGTTACTTATTTCTAATCCTTCTTCCCGATTGAATTTCACTCGTCATTTTTCAATAAAATTTCAAATTCTGATGCGAAAAAAAAAGAAAAAAAAGAAGACTTTGAAGGATTTCTGATCGTTGATGTAATGAACGGGTTAGATAGTGAAAAGTGACTTAATTCAGTCGGCTTTTCATCACTCGGATTCCTCACTCATCACAATCAGTATTGTATCCATTAGTTTCTTATGCACGCGGTCTTTCGTTTTTTCGTTTATCCACTCGGCTTTCTCTAGTAGTCGGTTTCTTCCACTCGGATCTCTCATTTCTCACTCCTCACCCAGTTCTCTCATTTATGTGTCACTCGGCCTCCTTTTCTTATATTATGTTGTCCACTCTCAACCGTCACTCATTCCCATACTTTATCTCTTCCTCTCAGTCGTTGATTCATTCATTCATGCTTTCAATCCACCTGTGTTCTTTCTCGGTTTCATCACCCGATCTCTCTGCATGTGTTGGTTATTCATCCAGCTTTTCATTTACTCATTCTTTTGTCTACTCATTTTGTCATTCAATAGTCTTCTTCTTCATCCATTTGGTACTCCGATTCACTCGGACCTTTATGCAGTCATTCTTGTATTCAATCGTTTTTCTCACTCAGTCGCTCCATATCATTCTGACTTTCGTTGTCACCTCATTTTTCACTCGTTTTTCATTTACTCGGTCTTCATTCCACTCGGTCACTCTATTTCATTCATCCTTCATTCCCTTAGTTAATCCTTCACTCGTCTTCATTTTCTCATTCTTCATTCAATCAGTATTCTTCATTCAATAAGTATATGATTCACTCGTTCTTTCAATTTACCTTATTTCTATTGTGTTCCTTACTCATCTCTTCGTAAATCTCTCATTAACTCGTTTTTACATTCACTCGGTTTATTTCAGTCAGTTTCTTATCCCTTCGTTTTTCTACTCGTCTCTCTCTCTGTCTTTCGTTCACGTATGTGTAATACACATATGTTGTTTACTCAGCCTTTCATTTACTCAGTATTTCATTCATTCTATTTTCCACTCCTGTCATTTTTGTTCTTCGCCCGAACTCTCATTATCATTCACTCATTCTTCATATCTCAGAGCTAGATCACTCGGTTTCTTCCACTCGCTCCTTCGTTTACTCATCTCCTTCATCGATCGGTATACCCTTTACTCATCTCCACTCAGAATATTCTCATTCGTTCTCCTCTTTCATTCTTTCACCCACTCGTCTTTGTCATTCACCATCAATCTACTCGTCCGTCTTCCACTTGTTCACTCTCTTTTACGTTCCTTACCCGTCATTCAGCCCTTCAGTTATGTATTCATTCTTTTCCTTTCATTTACTCGGACTTTCGTTTTGTTCACCTCATTCGTCGTTCAACTATTCATTCACTCGGTTTTTCATCCTTTCAGTTGTATTCAATTTTTTTTCATTTATTCGACCAATTCCTTCCCCGGTGGTATTCAGTCGATGGTTCGTTATTCAATTTTTCCATTTATTCTTCCACTGGCTTGTGTGTTTACTCGTCTCATTCATCTAGTCAGTATAGCTTTCACTCATTGACTCAGAACCTCTTTCTTTCAATTCACTTCGATTTGTTTGACTTTTATTATCTCTACCTCCCTCAGCCACTCGATCTTTTCTCAGATTTTTATCACTCGGTACCTGTCTCCCTTCTCACTCAGTTATCATCCTTTCACCCTTTTTACTCTTTTCCCTCATTATTCATTTATTCGGTATTCCTTCATTCATTCACACTTCGATTCCTTTCTTTTATTATTCCTTTCTTTTATTCACTCGTATTTCATTACAATGGTTCACTCATTTCTCATACACTCTCTTTCATTTATTTAAATTTTCATTTCATTTATCCGTTTTGTCTTATCGTCTGTTCAGTTATTCATCTTCCATTCTCCTATGTCCATTTGGCATCACATTGGTTTCATCCCACTATTCCTCGATCTTCTACCCCTCTAGTATTTGAGTATTCTAAAAAAAAATCTAATATATATATATATAATAAATAAATAAATAATAAACAACATAATAATAATAGTAGTAATACATTTAATAAAGTAATAATTAAAGCTGACCGCATTTACGCGTTTCTTGAAAATTGAATTGAACATTATAAAAGAGAAACCCTTTCAGCTTCTAACCCTCAGTACCTATGCTGAACTTGGGCTGAAGACGAAAAGACACTTTCTGGTTTCTAAGAAAGGTATCACCTTTCCACTTCTTTCACTGATTTCGTGCATTTATAAGTTCATGTTTATTATCTTCTTGTTCATTGTTATTGTTTTCCACTATTCATAAGCCATGCATCTCACAGTTTGGTTTGCTGTTTTTCTGTTGGATTTCTGTTCTTATTTTTTGTTTAATTAGGTTGTTTATCATCGTTATTTTAACATTCATCATGAAAAGAAGATCTCAAAGACTTCTGTAGAAACCTAGACCAAACTTTGCAGAAGGAAGTGTGCGAAGGAAACAAATAGACAATGAAAGAGAAGTGGCAACCATCACTATATCTGATTCGTCTGTTCATGTACCTAGTCGAAGTCAGGAGCAAAGGAATGTATCTCCTCTGGTTCAAAGGAATGTATCTCCTGCGAGTGAGGAAAATGAGTTACCAGAGGTTGAAAGTTTTAAGGCTGTTGAAAACTGTGCTATCAAGTTTAAAGCCACAGAACCAGAACGTCCCAAGCAATCTGTAGGAGCTGGTCCTTCTTCTTCTTCTTCTTCTAACATTCTTTTGGTGTTACAGGAATTACAGGTTGTGAAGAAGATGCAACTTGAAATTTATGATCGGGTCTTAAACCACGATCAGATGCTCAAGAAGATTGCCACGAAACTGAGGGTTGAACATTCACCAGAAATGGGAGCCCCACTGGATACAAATGCGTGGTTAGCTTCTATTGGATTCACGACTCCCTCTCAGCAGGACAAAGACAATGAAGATCAGAATGTTTAAGCAGTTGTTCCATGTTTTTATGATGTTTCCTATGTAATTAATTTGAAGTTATTGTAACTGCTTGGACAGTGAACTTGTTTCTATTTTTAATTATGTAATGAAAATTTTAATTTCTTGTTCAATTGTTTGTTTTATTCGGTTTTTCATATGTATTAGTAAAATCCATGAGTCCCAATCCGATTACGCACTTCCCAGCACTGCCACTCAGGTAAAAGGGAAGTATTCTAGTACCCCGACTCCTTATTTGATTTTCCAGTTCTTTATTTGATAAAATATGTTAATTATATTTAATTTCAAATCCATCTTCATAATTTAAAAGTTTGCTGATTCGTTAAGCTGTAGTCGGATATATTAATTAATCGGTTTTTGCTTAACTCATGATCTCTGCCCATAACTATTCTTCATCATTAATTAAATGTTTACTCGGCGTGCTAGTTAGCAATCTAAATGTATGATCTTACATTAAGTTTGGGGACAAGACTGGCTGATTAACTGTTATACTCATATGAGCTTTTGAGCCTGTTTTATCTTTTCCGAGTGAACTTGCATGCTAGTTAGTGAGACAGAATTTGCCTCAGTGCTTGCTAATTGTCGTATGTCAACCAATCGGAAATGATGAAGGCCTTCTTTGTTAATTTAGCCAGGGCCAAAAATAGCCTTCCTAATCTATTAAATTATCCTTTGACCTAATGATTATGTTTGAGCCTGAAACCTTTTATTCGTTTTATATACCTAACGTTACAAGCTTAGTTATCCACGAAAAACCCGACTAGAGTACCCTGGATGTTCCACTGGTGAATTACTCGGTTTTTGCTTATTGCTAGGGACTAGCAATCTCTAAGTTTGGGGATGAAGAGTGTGCCTAACAATAATTAAAGACACACTCCAACCTTGATTATGGATAAAAATCTTGAGAAATAAAAGAAAGGCAACCACAGGAAGAAAGGCAAAGCCAAGAGAAAAATGAACAAAGTACTGAAAAGAAAAAGAGGTGCAAAGCACCAAAAGAAAAAAAATTTCCAATCAGGAAAGAGATGGAAAGAAAAAGTCAAGAAAAAAGGAGAAGTCCGAAGGACTGAAAGAAAAAGAAAGTGCAAAACAGCACGAGTTATTAAGTAGCATTCAGTCAGAAAAGTAAAGAGAGTTATTAGTAGAGGCAATTAAGTTAGAATTGAGGCAAAGCATCAGTGGACACATCTTGTAACCTATCTATGACTCAGAAAAACAATAATTGAGCCTGTAGCCGAGCCCCATTATAAGCTTAAAAAGCCCTTACTGATCCGATTGAGTTGGCATATTTCATGATGTTTAGAACTGTTGCAAGCCTATGTTGATCTAACTAGTATGCAGGTGATGAGTGCATTCTATTTACCCTATACACCGAGAGAAGAGTTAAACAGAGACCAGTGAGGAAAGCATCAGCAGCTTGTCTCCCAAAGGAGGTGTAAGTTTTTATACTTTTAGAAATTGCGAGAAGAAAGCATGATCGGTATTCAATAATTATAGTATGAATTAAGTTAAGGAAAGGTTGATTGTGTTGATCAAATGCTGTTAGTTAATAAGTCTGAATATTTGCTTGAGGACAAGCAAAGTTTTAAGTTTGGGGATGTGATAAGTCTTGAAAAGACTTAATTATTCCACTGTTTATTTAACATAAATTACTAAGTATTGTCTAGTTTTGATATTATTATTTAATAATTTGTTAATAATTCATGTTTTAATTAATTATTTCAAAAGTATGCTATTTATGTATGAAACCGATTGAAAATATTAATTAGATAAGGAATTTTAAAGTATTTATAAATTCACTAAGCAGCCAGCGTATAATTGCTAGGCAAGTAGCTGTTTATTGGTGCAGGAACAGGGCGGACTCAAGATAAGAAGAAAATTCCGAGTGAAATCCTACAAATCCGAGCAGAAATTGATAAATCCGAGTGAGACTTCTTGAATCCGACTGAAAAGAGCCCAAATACTGACCAAGCGAGACTTCAAGTAAGCTAACTTAAGAAGACTCCAAAGACACCGACTCTGAAAGAGGACAATGACTCGGAATATTGCATGAAGAACCCGAACGCCAACTGCAGAATACCGATTAAATAATCAACTCGCTCAAGCGAGAGTTAAATTCGCTAAAGCGAAGGATAAAAATTAGCTCAAGCGAAGCAATCACGCTTGAGCGAGAAAGTCATTCTGTATTACATATTTCCAATTCGCCCAAGCTTCGCCATAACGCTTAAAGCGACCAAGCAACAATGTAGTACAATTCCCGAACTCGCCCAAGCGAGAGTTTAATCCGCTCAAGCGAAAACCCAGCAGCTGAAGCGAAAAAGCAGTAACTTAAACCCTGTTTCTTCCCTCCAACAACATACACCTGGTGCAATACTGTTTCCGCTTCCATTGCCTTCTTCTCCAACTACTGCAACCTTAGTAACTTAAGTAGTGAACTGTCAATTAGCTGGTGTTGCGTTGTAAATTAGCTAAGGCTGAGCTGGATCCTGTTAAGAGCTGAGCTGTAATTAGTTGGTTACTCTGAAAACTGTGTAATTAGTTTTAGTCGTTAACTTAAGTTCTCTAAGTTATCAGTTAAGTTAGTTAGTTTAGTTAGATGCCTATATATATTCATGTACATACTCTGTAAAAGTGTGTGGAGACAGAGAATACATAGAACACAATCTTTTTCATTCTAAACTTTGACATCTTACTACTTTATTTTCTCTCTCTAAACTCTCTCCTCCATGACATTCCACAATCCTTCGATGGAACTGAAGTCAATGGAGTTCTAAATCCCTAAGGTTGGGATTGCGAAGGTGAACAATGGAGTCTTGAAGCTGTGAGCAAGTAGATCGACTTCTAGATCCTGAGGCGAACAAGCTGAGGAGTGGAGCAGAATCGCTGGATTGACAAATCCAGAATTGATGAAGAACTTCACTAGTGAGGAATCATGGTTGAAGCTTAGGTAACTTCCAACTTTCTAACTAGTTCAGGCCTAATCAATTTAGGTGAATAGTTAGAGTTCAACCTCCAATTTCGTATTAGATTCTTAGGTTAATCGAGCACTTAAGGAATTAAGGTTCATTGCTTAAGGATTAGTGTTTTTCACCTAAGGAATTAGGGAATAACCACAAGCGGATTGTCCTCTAGATTGTGAAGTTCGATTATACTTAATTGCATGTTTCTCGAGGAGATTGTGAGCTGAAGCAATCCTGACCTGTTTTCTATTAATCACTTTCCTCATTTCACTTTAACTCTGTTTCTGAAAATACAAAAAACAACTATAAAACACTAAAACCATAAAAACCGAATGAACTTCATGTATTTTCTGTTGGTTCAGCTTGTACTAGTCCTAGATTGAGGTACTTACCACAATCCCTGTGGGACGATCAAATACACTACAATTTTAATGACTGGTGCGCTTGCCAAAGTGTAAATCTGAGAGTCACATTTTATCTTACTAAGATTTTTACACCAAATTAATGGCTCAGGATTTCAGCATCAATGACCATGAAAATATGACAAAATTAAGCGGTGTAATTTTTTCTTATTTTCTGCGGCCATGCTTTGAAAGGGAGTGAAAGGTTATACCCCAAGTTTCATCAGATTTCTCTAAGGGAGGGTTAGATTTTCTCTAACGATGAATTTTTAACCAAAATTGAAGGCCTTTACAATTAAGTAGATTTTATCAAAATAAATTGTCGGAGGGTCAAGCGATAAAAAATGGGCCTCGGGCCTTGCATGAGAATCATAGGGTACGATATTATGAGTACTCTAGGATAACAATGGCTCAACTCAGATACTCCGGGTATTTAGTTGGCCAGAACTTGTAAAATACTTACAAGTTAATAATTAAAATAACATAGTTTAAATATTTTTTTCAAATACCAAGTTTTCCTTAACTAGTTATTAAGTGTCCTTACTCAATTAAATCAACACAAACATATAAATCAATGAGGCCTCAGCCCAAACATCATTGCACATAAAATCAACACAAAAAATAATACACTTGGGTCTAGGGACCAACTACAAAAAATGAGGGATGTTACACCACTGCCTATGAAAATATGACAAAATTAAGCAGTTGAATTTTTACAACATTTTTTGTGTTTATACTTAGAAAGGCATTGTAAGGTTGTCCATGAAGTTTCATCAGATTTCTCCAAGGAAGGGTCAAATTTTCTCCAACGATTAATTTTAAGCCAAAATTGAAGGCATTAGCCCACAAAATATGACAAAACTGAGCGGTTGAATTTTTGAGTATTTTTTATAGCTATACTTAGAAAGGTATTGTAAGGTTGTCCATGAAATTTCATTAGATTTCTCCATGGGAAGGGTCAGATTTTCTCCAATGATAAATTTTTAGCAAAAATTAAAGACATTAGCCCACGAAAATATGACAAAACAGAGCGTTTGAATTTTTGCATATTTGTTGTGGCCATGCTTAGAAAGGGAGTGTAAGGTTGTCCTGAAGTTTCATTAGATTTCTCTAAGGTAGGGTCAGATTTTCTCCAACGATGGAATTTTAGCTTAAATTGAAAGCATTAGCCCATGAAAATATGACAAAAATGAGTAGTTCAATTTTGAATGACTTTTTACGGCTATGTTTAGAAAGGTATTGTAAGATTGTCTATGAAGTTTCATTAGATTTCTCCATAGGGAGGGTCAGATTTTCTCTAACGATGAATTTTTAGCCAAAATTGAAGGCATTATTAGACCACAAAAATACGACAAAATAGAGAGGTTGAATTTTTATATGATTTTTTATGGCCATGCTGAGAAAAAGAGTGAAAGGTTATCCCTAGAGTTTCATCAGATTTCTCTAAGAGAGGATTAGATTTTCTCCAACGATGGATTGTGAGCCAAAATTGAGCCAAAATTTCATTAGATTTCTCCATGGGGAGGGTCAGATTTTCTCCAACGATAAATTTTTAGCAAAAATTAAAGACATTAGCACACGAAAATATGAAAAAATTGAGCGGATGAATTTTTTCATTAATTTTTACGTCTATGCTTAGAAAGGCATTGTCAGTTTTTCCTCGAAGTTTCATTAGATTTCTCCATTGGGAGGGTCTAATTTTCTTTGACAAAGAATTTTTAGCCAAAATTGAAGGCATTAGCCCACCAAAATTTGAAAAAATTAAGCAGTTGAATAATCTTTTGAGGGAATTCTTAGAAAGACATTGTAAGGTTTCCCATGAAGTTTGATTAGATTTCTCTCAAGGGAGAGTTAGATTTTCTCCAACGATAAAGTTTTAGCCAAAATTGAAGGCATTAGCCCACGAAAATATGATAAAATCGAGTGGTCAAATTTTTGCATGATTTTTTGTGGTTATGCTTAAAAAGGCATTGTAAGGTTTTCACGAAGTTTTATCAAATTTCTCCAAGGGAAGGAGAATATTTTCTCCACGGAAGAATTTTTAACAAAAATTGAAGGCATTATCCCATGAAAAATATGGCAGAACTTTTTAATTTTAGCATAATTTTTTACGACTATGTTTAGAAAGGAATTGTAAGGTTGTCCATGAAGTTTGATCAGATTTCTCTATGTGGAGGGTCAAATTTTCTCCAACGATGAATTTTTAACCAAAATTGAAGGATGTAGACCATGAAAATATGATAAAATATAGCGGTTAAATTTTTACATAATTTTTTGCGGCCATGCTAAGAAAGGGAGTGAAAGGTTGTCCCACAAGTTTTATCATATTTCTCTAAGGGAAGGTCAACTTTTCTCCAATGATGAATTTTTAGCCAAAATTGAAGCCTTTAGCCCACTAAAATATAACAAAATTGATCGGTAATATTTTTGCATGATTTTTTACGGTTTTGTTTAGGAAGGAATTGTAAGGTGTTCAATGAACTTTCATCTAGTTTCTTCAAGGGAAGAGGAAAATTTTCTCCAACGATGAATTTTTAGTTAACATTGAAGGCATAAGCCAATAAAGATACGAAAAAACTAAGCGGTTGAAGTTTTTAATGATTTTTTATGGCTATGCTTTGAAAGACATTAAAAGGTTGTCCATGAAGTTTGATTAAATTTCTCCAAGGGGGTCATATATTCTTCAACGATAAATTTTTAGCTAAAATTAAAGGCATTAGCCCATGAAAATTCAAAAAAACTGAGCGGTTGAATTTTTGAATGAGTTTTTGAGGAAATGCTTAGAAAGACATTGTAAGGTTGTCTATAGTTTCATCATATTTCTCCAAATGGAGGGTCAGATTTTCTTCAATGATAAATTTTTAGCCAAAATTGAAAGCATGAGCCCATGAAAATATGTTAAAATCAAGCGGTTGAATTTTTGAATGATTTTTTGTGACTATGCTTAAAAAGTCATTTGTAACGTTGTCTATGAATTTTGATTACATTTCTTCAAGAAGGGGGTCAGATTTTCTCCAACGATGATTTTTACCCAAAATTAAAGGCATTAACCCACGAATATATGACAAACTCGAGTGGTTGAATTTTTACATGATATTTTCCAGTTATGCTTAGAAAGGCGTTGGTTGTCCACGATGTTTCACCAAATTTCTCCAAGAGAATGGGCAAATTTTCTCCAACAATGAATTTTTAGACAAAATTGAAGGCATTAGCCCATGAAAATATGACAAAACTGACTGTTTTAATTTTTGCATAATTTTTTATGGCTATGCTCAGATTGGCATTGTAAGGTTGTCAATGAAGTTTGATGAGATTTCTCCAAGAGGAGGGTGAGATTTTCTGGAACGAAGAATTTTTAGCCAAAATGGAAGGCAAATATGACAAAACTAAGCGGTTAAATTTTTGCATGGTTTTTTACGGTCATGCTTAGAATGGGAGTGTAAGCTTGTCCCTAAAGTTTCATCAGATTTTTCCAAGACAGGGTCAGATATTTTCCAATAATGGATTTTTAGCCAAAATTGAAGGAATTAGTCCATGAAAATACGACAAAACCAAATGGTTGAATTTTTGAATGAGTTTTCACGGCTTTGCTTAGAAAGGCATTCTAAGGTTGTCCATGAAGTTTGATTAGATTTCTCCAAGGGGAGGGTGAGATTTTCTCCAACGATGAATTTTTAGCCAAAAATTGAAAGATATAGACCACGAAAATACGACAAAATATAGCGGTTGAATTTTCACATGATTTTTTCCGGTCATGCTAAGAAAGGGAGTGAAATGCAGTCTCTCAAGTTTCATCAGATTTCTCTAAGGGTCAGATTTTCTCTAACGATGAACTTTTAGCCAAAATTAAAGTCATTAGCCCATGAAAATATGACAAAATCGATCGGTAAAATTTTTGCATATTTTTTACGGTTATGTTTACAAAGGCATTGTAAGGTTGCCAATGAACTTTCATCAAATTTCTTCAAGGGAAGGGACAGATTTTCTCCAATGATAAATTTTTAGTTAAACTTAAAGGCAAGCCAAAGATAATAAGGAAAAACTGAGCCATTGAATTTTTAAATGATTTTTGGAGGCAATGCTTAGAAAGAGAATACAAGGTTGTTCATTAAGTTTCATTACATTTCTCGTAGAGGATGGTCAGATTTCCTCCAACGATAATTTTTTAGCCGAAATTGAAGGCATTAGACCATGAAAATACGATAAAACTGAGTAATTGAATTTTTGCATGATTTTTTATGGCTATGCTTAGAAAGGCATTATACGATTGTCCATGAAATTTGATCAGATTTCTCTAAAGGGAGGGCCAGATTTTTTCCAAGGATAAATTTTTAGCGAAAATTGAAGACATTAGACCATGAAAATATGTCATAATTGAGCTGCTGAATTTTTGCATGATTCTTTATGGTAATGCTTAGAAAGGGAGTAAAAAGATTTTCCCTCAAGTTTCATCAGATTTCTCTAAGAGAGGGTCAGATTTTCTCCAATGATAACATTTTAGCCAAATTTAAAGGCTAATGCCCATGAAAATACGACAAAATTGATCGGTTGAATTTTTGAATGATTTTTTGCGGGTATGCTTAGAAAGGCATTAGAAGGTTGTCCATGAAGTTTGATCAGATTTCTCCCATGTAAAGGTTAGATTTTCTCCAATAATGAATTTTTAGCCAAAATTGAAGGCATTAGCCCACTAAAATACGACAAAATCGAACGGTTGAATTTTTACATGATTTTTTGTGGTTATGCTTAGAAAGGAATTGTAAGGTTATCCATGAAGTTTGACCAGATTTCTCCAAGGGGAGAGTCAGATTTTCTCCAATGATGACCACAAAGATACGACAAAATTGAAAGGTGTAATTTTTACATATTTTTTATGGCTATGCTTTGAAAGGGAGTGAAAGGTTATCCCCCAAGTTTCATCAGATTTCTCTAAGGAAGGGTCAACTTCTCCAATAATGAATTTTTAGCCAAAATTGAAGGGTCTTACATTTAACTCGATTTTATCAAGATAAATTCTCGAAGGGTCAAGCGACAAAAGATGGGCCTTAGGCCCGTCACGAAAATCATAGGGTATGATATTATGAATACTCTGGGATAACAATGGCTCAACTCAGATACTCTGGGTATTTACTTGGCCAGAACTTGTAAAATACGTACAAGTTAATAATTAAAATAACATAGTTTAAATATTTTTATTCAAATACCAAGTTTTCCTTAACTAGTTATTAAGTGTCCTTACTCAATTAAACCAACACAAACATATAAATCAAGGTGGCCTCAGCCTAAACATCATTGCACATAAAATAACCATAAAATAATACACTTGGGTCTAGGGACAAATTACAAAAAATGAGGGATGTTACATCACTGCCCATAAAAATATGGAAAAATCGAGCAGTTGAATTTTTACATTATTTTTTATGTGTTTATGCTTAGAAAGGCATTGTAAGGTTATCCATGAGTTTCATCAGATTTCTCCAAGGAAGGGTCAGATTTTCTCCAACGATGAATTTTAAGCCAAGATTGAAAGCATTAGCCTACAAAATACGACAAAACTGAGCGGTTAAATTTTTGAATGATTTTTTATGGCTATACTTAGAAAGGCATTGTAAGGTGATCCATGAAGTTTCATTAGATTTCTCCATGGGGAGGGCCAAATTTTCTCCAACGATAATTTTTAACAATAATTGAAGGCATTAGCCTATGAAAATATGACAAAACTGAGCGGTTAAATTTTTGAAAAATCTTTTGCGGCTATGCTTTGAAAGGAATTGTAAGTTTGTCTATGAAGTTTGATCAGATTTCTCTAAAGGGAGAGTGAGATTTTCTCCAACGATGAATTTTTAGCCAAAATTAAAGGCATTAGCCCATGAAAATATGAAAATAATGAGCGGTTCAATTTTTGAATGACTTTTTACGACTATGCTTCAAAAGGTATTGTAAGATTATCTATCATGAAGTTTCATTAGATTTCTCCATGGAGAGGGTCAAATTTTCTCCAACGATGAATTTTTAGCCAAAATTAAAGGCATTAGCCCACCAAAATTTGAAAAAACCGAGCGGTTAAATTTTTGAATATTTTTTGAGGCAATGCTTAGAAAGGCATGGTAAGGTTGTCCATGAAGTTTCATCACATTTCTCCAAGGGAGTCAGATTTTCTCCAACGATACATTTTTAGTCAAAATTGAAGGCATTAGCCCACGAAACACAAATAAACTAAGTGATTGAATTTTTGAATGGTTTCTTACGGGTATTCTTACAAAGGCATTGTAAGATTGTCCATGAAGTTTCATCAGATTTCTCCTTTTGAAAGGTCAGATTTTCTCCAACTTTAAATTTTTAGCAATAATTGAAAGCATTAGCCTACAAAAACATGACAAAACCGAGTGGTTGAAATTTTGAATGATTTTTTATGGCTATGCTTTGAAAGGCATTGTAAGATCATCCATGAAGTTTTATAAGATTTCTCCAATGGGAGGGTCAAATTTTCCCAAACGATGATTTTTAGCCAAAATTAAAGGTCCCATGAAAATATGACAAAACTGAGCAGTGGAATTTTTGCATGATTTTTTTGGGCTATGCTTAAAAAAAGGCTTTGTAAGGTTGTACATGAAGTTTGATAAGATTTCTCTAAAGGGGGTCAGATTTTCTCTAACAATGAATTTTTAGCCAAAATTGAAGGCATTAGACCACAAAAATACGACAAAAGTGAGCGGCTAAATTTTTGCATCATTTTTTGTGGCCATGCTTAGAAAAGAAGTGAAAGTTTATCCCTAAAGTTTCACAAGATTTCTCTAAGTAAGGGTCAAATTTTCTCCAAAGATGGATTTTTAGCCAAAATTAAAGGCATTAGCACACGAAAATATGAAAAAATCAAGCGGTTGGATTTTTTACCTAAAGTTTTACATTTATGCTTAAAAAGGCATTGTAAGTTTGTCTCAGAAGTTTCCTCAGATTTCTCTATTAGCCTACAATAATTTGAAAAAATCGAGTGGTTGAATTTTTGAATGATTTTTTGAGGCAACGCTTAGGAAGACATTGTAAGCTTTCCCATAAAGTTTCATCATATTTCTCTAAGGGGAGAGTCAAATATTTTCCAAAAATTGAAGGCATTAGCCCATCAAAATACGACAAAACCAAGCTGTTAAATTTTTACATGATTTTTTATGACTATGCTTAGAAAGGCATTGTAGGCTTGTCCATGGAGTTTCATCATATTTCTCCATGGAAGGGTAAGATTTTCTCTAATGATGAATTTTTAGCCAAAATTGAAGCCCACAAAAATTCAAAAAAACCAAGCGGTTGAATTTTTGAATGATTTTTTAAGGCAATGCTTAGAAATACATTGTAAGGTTGTCTATAAAGTTTTGAATGATTTTTCGAATAATTTTTTGAGCGATTGAATTTTTGAATGATTTTTAAGGCAATGCTTAGAAAGATATTGTAAGGTTCTCCATAAAGTTTCATCATATTTCTCCAAGAGGAGGGTAAGATTTTCACCAACGGAGAATTGTTAGCCAAAGTTGAAGGCATTAGCACGCAAAAATACGACAAAACTGAGCGGTTGAATTTTTGCGTGATTTTTTACGGCTATGTTTAGAAAGGCATGGAAAAGGTTGTCCATGAAGTGTGATCAGATTTTCTCCAACGATGAATTTTTAGACAAAATTAAAGGCATTAGACCACGAAAATACGACAAAATTGAATAGTTGAATTTTTGCATATTTTTTACGACCATGCTTAGAAAAGGAGTGAAATGTCGTCCCTCAACTTTCATCAGATTTCTCCAAGAGAAGGTCAAATTTTCTCCAAGAATAAATTTTTAACCAAAATTGAAGGCATATTAGCCCACGAAAATACGATAAAACTGAGCAGTTGAATTTTTACATGATTTTTTGTGGTCATGCTTAGAAAAGGAATAAGAGCTTGTCCATAAACTTTCATCAAATTTCTTCAAAGGAAGGGGCAAATTTTCTCCAACGATGAATTTTTAACCAAAATTAAAGGCATTTCCACAAAAATACGACAAAACTGAGCGGTTAAATTTTTACATGATTTTTTGCGGCTATTCTTAAAAACGCATTGTAAGGTTCCATGAAGTTTGAACAGATTTCTTAAAGGGGTGGGTCACATTTTCTCTAACGATGAATTTTTAGTCCAAATTGAAGGCTAATGACCACGAAATTATGACAAAGTTGAGTAGTTGAATTTTCACATGATTTTTTACGGCCATGCTTCAAAAGGGAGTGAAAGGTTGTCCCTCAAGTTTCATCAGATTTCTCTAAGGGAGGGTCAAATTTTCTCAAACAATAAATTTTTAGCCAAAATTGAAGGCATTAGCCCATGAAAATATCACAAAATCGAGCGGTTTAATTTTTGCATTTTTTTACGGTTGTGCTTGGAAAGGCATTGTAAGGTTGTGTATAAGGTTTCATTAAATTTCTCCAAAGGAAAGGGCAAATTTTCTTCAACGATGAATTTTTAGTCAAAATTAAAGGCTAGCCAATGAAAATATGACAAAACCAGAGGTTGAATTTTTTATGATTTTTTAAGTCATGCTCAGAAAAGGAGTGAAAGGTTATCCTTCAAGTTTCATAAGATTTGTCCAAGAGAGGGTCTGATTTTCTCTGTTGATGATTTTTTAGGCAAATTTTAAGGCATAGCCCACTAAAATTCAAAAAAATCGAGCGGTTGAATTTTTGAATAATTTTTTGAGGCAATGCTTAGAAAGACATTATAAGGTTCTCCATTAAGTTTCATCACATTTCTCTAAGGGGGGTTAGATTTTCTCCAACAATAAACTTTTAACCAAAATTAAAGGCATTAGCCCATGAAAATATGACAAAATCGAGTGATTGAATTTTTGCATGATTTTTTGCGGTTATGCTTAGAGAGGCATTATAAGGTTGTGTATGAAGTTACATCAAATTTCTTCAAGGGAAGGGGCAGATTTTCTCCAAAGAAGAATTTTTAGCAAAAATTAAAGACATTATCCCACAAAAATATGGCAAAACTGAACGGTTTAATTTTTGTATGATTTTTTACGGTTGTGCTTAGAAAGGTATTGTAAGGTTG
The DNA here is from genome assembly GCA_037962975.1 of Clitoria ternatea. Classification (NCBI taxonomy): domain Eukaryota; kingdom Viridiplantae; phylum Streptophyta; class Magnoliopsida; order Fabales; family Fabaceae; genus Clitoria; species Clitoria ternatea. Next base: position 40,247 of record CM075674.1, read on the forward strand.
TCCATGAAGTTTAATCAGATTTGTCTATGGGAAGGGTCATATTTTCTCCAACGATAAATTTTTAGCCAAAATTGAAGGATGTAGAACATGAAAATACGACAAAAAATAGCGGTTAAATTTTGCATGATTTTTTACAGCCATGCTAAGAAAGGGAATGAAAGGTTGTCCATTAAGTTTTATGAGATTTCTCTAAGGGAAGGTCAGATTCTCTCCAACGATGAATTCTTAGCCAAAATTGAAGCCAATAGCCCATGAATATATGACAAAATTGATCGGTAATATTTTTGCATAATTTTTTACAGTTATGTTTAGAAAGGCATTGTAAGGTTGTTAATGAACTTTTATCTAATTTCTTCAAGGAAAGGGGTAGATTTTCCCCAATGACGAATTTTTAGTTAAAATTGAAGGCATAAGCCAATAAAAACTTGAAAAAAATTAAGCGGTTGAATTTTTTAATATTTTTTATGCTTTGAATTGCATTGTAAGGTTGTCTATGAAGTTTGATCAGATTTCTCCAAGGGGGGTCATATATTCTTTAACGATGAATTTTTAGCTAAAATTAAAGGCATTAGCCCATAAAAATTCAAAAAAACTGAGTGGTTGAATTTATGAATGAGTTTTTGAGGAAATGCTTAGAAAGATATTGTAAGGTTGTCCATGAAGTTTCATCATATTTTTCCAAAGGGAGGATCAGATTTTCTCCAACGATAAATTTTTAGCCAAAATTGAAGGCAGCCCATGAAAATATGATAAAATCGAGCGATTGAATTTTTGAATTATTTTTTACGGCTATGCTTAGAAAGGAATTTGTAATGTTGTCCATGAAGTTTGATCAGATTTCTCCAAGGGGAGGGTCAGATTTTCTTCAATGATAAATTTTTACCCAAAATTGAAGGCAGCCCACGAAAATATGAAAATTAAGCGGTTGAATTTTTGCATATTTTTTCTGGTTATGCTTGGAAAGGCATTGTATGGTTGTCCATGAAGTTTCATCAAATTTCTCCCAGGGAAGGGGCAGATTTTCTCCAACAATGAATTTTTAGCCAAAATTGAAGGCATGAAAATACGACAAAACTAAGCAGTTTAATTTTTGCATAATTTTTTACAGCTATGCTAAGAAGGGCATTGTAAGGTTGTCAATGAAGTTTGATGAGATTTCTACAAGAGGAGGGTGAGATTTTCTCGAACGTAGAATTTTTACCCAGAATTGACGGCATTTGGCCACGCAAATATGACAAAACTAAGCAGTTGAATTTTTACATGATTTTTTATTGCCATGCTTAGAAAGTAAGTTAAGCTTATCCCTAAAGTTTCATCTGATTTTTCCAAGGCAGGGTCAGATATTTTCCAATGATCAATTTTTAGCCAAAATTGAAGGCGTTAGTCAATGAAAATATGACAAAATCGAGGGGTTGAATTTTTGAATGAGTTTTTACAGCTATGCTTAGAAAGGCATTCTAAGGTTGTCTATGAAATTTCATCAGATTTCTCCATAGGGAGGGTCAGATTTTCTCCAATGATAAACTTTTAGCCAAAATTGAAAGCATTAGCCCATGAAAATATGACAAAACTAAGCGGTTGAATTTTTACATAGTTTTTTATGGTCATGCTAAGAAACGCAACATAAGGTTGTCCTTGAAGTTTCATTAAATTTTTCTAAGGAAATAAACATATTTTCTCTAACAATTAATTTTTAGCGAAATTGATGGCATTAACCCATGAAAATATGACAAAATTGAGCGATTAAATTTTTGCAAGATTTTTTATGACTATCCTTACATGGGCATTGTAAGGTTGTCCATGGAGTTTCATCAGATTTGTTTAAAGGGAGGGTCAGATTTTCTCTAACGAAGAATTTTTAGTCAAAATTGAAGGCATTAGCAAATGAACCGTCGAAAAATCTGAGCGGTTGAATTTTAGAATGATTTTTTGTGGCTATACTTAGAAAGATATTATAAGGTTGTCCATGAAGTTCCATAACATTTCTCAGAGCGGAGGGTCAGATGTTCTCCAACAATAAATTTTTCACCAAAATTGAAGGTATTATACCAACGAAAATATGTCAAAATAGAGTGGTTGATTTTTTGCATGAATTTTTACTGCCATGCTTCCAAAGGCCTTGTACGACTGTCCTTGAAGTTTCATCATATTTCTCCAATGGGTAGGGCAAATTTTCTCTAACGATGAATTTTTAACCAAATTTAAAGGCTAATAGGCAACGAAAATATGACAAAGTTGGGTTGTTAAATTTTTGCATGATTTTTTATGACCATGTTTAGAAAGGCATTCTAAGGTTGTCCCTAAAGTTGAATCAGATTTCTCCATGGGAAGGGGCCGATTTTCTCCATCGATGAATTTTTAACCGTATTTGAAGGCTAATATCCATGAAGATATGACAAAACCTAGTTGTTGCATTTTTGCATAATTTTTTGTGGTCATGCTTAGAAAGGCTTTATAAGGTTGTTCCTAAAGTTTAATTTGATTTCTCCAAGGGAAGGAGCAGATTTTCTTCAACAATGATTTTTTGCCTAGAAAAATATGATAAAAACGCGGTTAATTTTTTCATGTTTTTATATGGCCGTGCTTAGAAAGACATTGTAAGGTTGTCCTTAAAGTTTCATCAAATTTTTTCATGGGAAAGAATAGATTTCCATCAGAGATGATTATTTAGCTAAATTTAAAAGCTAAAAGCCCATGAAAATATAACAAATCTGAGTGGTTGAGTTTGTGCATGATTTTTTATAGCAATGCTTAGAAAGACATTTTAAGGTTATCCCTAAAGTTTCATCAGATTTCTCTAAGGGAAAGGGCAGATTTTCTCCAATGATGAATTTTTAGCAAAATTTGAAAGCTGACAAAATCAAGTGGTTAAATTTTTGTATGATGTTCTATGACTATGCTTTGAAAGGAATTGTAAGGTTGTCCTTGAAGTTTGATTATATTTCCCTCTAATGATAAATTTTTAGTAAAATTTGAAGGCTAATTCCTACGAAAATTTGACTAAACCAAGCAGTTGAATTTTCTTATGATTTTTTACGGCATGCTTAGAAAGGCATTGTAGGGCTGTGCCTGAAGTTTCATCATATTTCTCTAAGGAAAGGGGTAGATTTTATCCTACGAAATTCTAAACCCTAAATCCTAAGTCCTAACCCCTAAACCATAAACCCTGGACCCTAAACTCTAAACCCTAAACCCTGAGCCCTGAACATTGAACCCTCCAACCTATACCCTAACCTGTGAACATTAAATCCTACACCCTAAACCATGAACCCTAAACCCTGAACCCTGAACCTTGAACCTTAAACCCTAAACTCTAGACCTTGAACCCCAAACCCTAAAACCACATATGATAAAACTGAGTGGTTGAATTTTGTCATGATTTTTTATGGCCATGTTTAGAAAGTTATTATAAGGTTATCCCTAAAGTTTCATTAGTTTTCTCTAAGGAAAGTGGTAGATTTTTCTAAAATAATGATATTTAGTATAAAATCCCAATAATTGAAAAATAGTATCCAAAGCTCAAATTTTTGCATGGTTTTTTTTGTAGAAATGCTTAGAAACACACCATTTTCTTATTCTCAAAGTTTCATAATATTTCTCCAACGATGAATTTTTAGCCAAATTTGAAGGCTAATGCCCACGAAAATATAATAAAACTGAGCGGTTAGATTTTTACATGATTTTTTACGGCTATGCTTAGAAAGGAATTGTAAGGTTGTCCTTAAAGTTTCATCAGATTTCTCTAAAGGAAGGGGCAGATTTCTTCATCGATGAATTTTTAGCAAAATTTAAAGACTAATGCCCAAAAAATATGACAAATCTGAGCGGTTGAATTTGTGTATGATTTTCTACGCCCATGCTTAGAAAAATATTGTAAGGTTGTCCATAAATTTTCAATAGCTTTCTAAACTAAAGGGAGAGATTTTTCTAAACTAAAAAGTTTTTATGTAAAATCCCAGCCAAAGGAAGATGGTACCCGGAGCTCAATTTTTTGCATAGATTTTTGCAATAATGCTTAGAAACACACTATCTTATCTTACTTGAATGCTAATGCCCATGAAAAATATGCAAAATTGAGCGGTTAAACTTTTACATGTTCTTTCTCGCCCATGCTTAACAAGTCAATGTACGGTGTTCGTTGTCTCTGAAGTTTCATCAAATTTCTCTAAGGGAAGGGGCAGATTTTCTTCAACGATGATTTTTAGCCAAATTTGAAGGGTACTCTGCCCATGAAAATTTGACAAAATCGTGCAGTTTAATTTTTGAATATTTTTTGCGACCATACTTAAAAAGGCATTATAAGGTTGTCCCTAAAGTTTCATTAGATTTCTCCAAGGGAAGGGGCAAATTTTCTCCAACGATGAATTTTTAGCCAAATTTAAAGACTAATGCCTATGAAAATTTGACAAAACCGTACATTGGAGTTTTTGCATGATTTTTTATGACCATGCTTTGAAAGGCATTATAAGGTTATCACTGAAGTTTCATCATATTTCTCCAAGGGAAGGGGCAGATTTTCTCCAATGATGAATTTTTAGCCAAATTTGAAGGCTAATGCCATGAAAAAATGAAAAAACTGAGCGGTTAAATTTTACATGATTTTTTACGGTCATGCTAAGAAAGGCATTGTAAGGTTATCCCTGAAGTTTCATCAGATTTCTCTAAGGGAATTCTAGATTATTTCCAACGATGAATTATTAGCCAAATTTAAAAGCTTAGCCCACGAAAATATAACAAAATCGAGCGGTTGAATTTTTTCTTGATTTTATACGACCATGCTTAGAAACACATTATAAGGTTGTCCATGAAGTTTCATCGCATTACTCTAAGGGAAGCGGCGGAGTTTTTCCAATGATGAATTTTTAGCCAAATTTAAAGGCATGCCTACTAAAATTCAACAAAACTCGAAACTCGAAACCCTAAAGCCTAAATCCAAAATTCAAAACTTGAAACCCCAAATCTAAATCTCCAAACCCAAACATGAAATCCCTAACCATAAACGTTAAACCCTAAACACCAAATATGAAATTTGTTCTGCTCCAAAACCGGGGTCCTAAAGGACCGGGGTTTATAGGAAAAGACCCTGAGCGGGTCCCAGAGTATATGCTTAACGGGGTTGTTGAATTGGACGGTCTCTGGACTATACCATGGTTCCTTAAGCTCCTCATACCGGCCTATCGCGTTAGGGGGCAAAAGGGGGTGGTACCTGCAAAGACACTCCAACCATCAAGTCAGTCCGAATTCTAACATCGGAGCTATATCGGCTTTAAAAAATGGGTACTAGAGAGCTTACCATTTATAAGTGTGTTTTTGGTTTTTATAGCAAGGGAGTGTCATTGTAGTGCCTTGTTCTATGTGCTGGATCTGATCTATACACGTGGTCTTCTTGCAGGCAATTACCGGTATAGGCTACTATACCCTCTTATGACTCCGGTCATTTGGCCACTGAGGGGCTATAACACCAGTCATACGTAGCAGTAGCTTAGCCAGTGTGACTAGATAAGGACGATGTGTCATCCTATTAGGGGTCCACACTAGACGAGGTAGGGCCATGGACTAGCTCTAATCCACTACTTCAGGGGGTGGGTATCGACCCTGGATCAAAATCCAAAACCTAAAACCCCAACGCCCAAACCTTATATAACATCCCAAATTTTAAAATAGAGAATTAAATCAAGGAAATTAAATATTGACAAATTGAAGGTAAATTATTTAATGTCCCAACATATTGAAATTAATTAAATTAAGATTTTTGGAGACTGTTGGTGGTTTATAGAGACCGGTTAAGCTAAAAATGAGCTCGGTTGAGATATGGGTATCGAACCTAGTATCTCTGATTGAGATGATATTGGTCAGGGCTGTTGAGAGTAATATTGGGAGTCCGAACATATATTCGGAATAATTTTTAGATGAAGTATTGAGCCCGAACGAAGAGCCTGTTGATTATAAAACGATGAATCTTTTAATGAAGGAATTAAAAATAAAACCAAAAGCCATGATTTTTCCCTTCTATTTTCGTTGGCTTCTTGGCTCATTTGGCATGCACACTTTACTTCTTCTTCTCTTCATCTTTTCTCCATTCTTCTTCTCTTCTTCTCCTAAAAACCCTAAGCTAAAGTGGTGACCTCTTTCCTTCCCTCCATTTTCGTTGAAGAAGCTTAGAAGCTTGGAGTTCCTCACCTCTTCTTTCTCTCTATTTTCGTGTTAACTCTCCCTCTCTCTTGAACCCACATTGTTGTTGGGTGTGAGGTATGAAGACTCATCATTTAACTTGGGTTTTCCTTTGTATAAATGTTAATGTATGTTGGGGGAGTAATGTATGTGGATGGGTGGTTATAGAGAGCATTTAATGCTTATGCCCTAGAATGGGTTACCATAAATGTAAGTATTTATGAGAGGATAATGGTGGTTGGTGCATTTATAATGGAAATGAGATGAAAGATAGATGTATTAATGAATGTGGTTAGGTTTTGGAGAAAACCCTAACTTTGAGAATTGGGGGGAAATGGTTAATGTTGGTTTAAGATTATGTGTTATGAAGAAATGCATGACATTGAAAGATATGAGTGTTGGTAGAAGGAGTTTTGTGAAGCTTGGAGCTAGGGTTGTCTTGTAACCCTTGAATTTAATGGTGGTGGTCTAATGGGAAGGAATTCCCGAAGCCTAATAAGGGATAAAAATGGTATCTACAACATGTCTAGCATATGTTATGAAATTATAGATATAAATATGACTAAATAGAAATGAATTGATGACTTGAGTAGTTGATTAATTAAGGTTTTACATGAATGTGAATGTAGGACCTATTCTGAAGGACGAGACGGGAGCGTCTTATCAATCAGAATTCTTCTCTTGAGGTAGGAGAGGAGTCTTATGTTCTAAATGCATGAATTTGAATGTTATTTGATTGTGGTATGTATTGGTATACATGTTAGCCTTGCTTGAAATGCTATGAGAAATTGTAATGTGGTGTATGATGTAGATGATATGTTAGGCAACATGCTTTGAATGCATTTAGAAGGACTTTTGATATGTGGTGTGGTGGCATGAATTGTTTGATGAATATGTGGTTAGATAAATATAAGTCCACTGAGAAAGCATAACAAATGCTAATGATTGTGATAGAGAATGCATTGTATTCTTGTTTGGTATTAAAGTTGAATGATATATTGGATAACTATTGAGAACACCACACAAAGATTCAAATTAATAAGAATAACCAACAGGATTGAATCCACTAAAAGCCTTATGGTGAGGTTGGTGACGATGAGGATGTATGATGAGTGGCTTGTATAGGATGCATAGAGTGAGGAATGCATATGATTTGCATTTGCATCCATGGCATACTGCATAACTACCGGTGTTAGAATTTTAGGGGATTCCCCTAGTTGTCCCAGTGGGAGGGCAGCTCTGTGCACGAGCAAAATTTATGTTTCCCCTGACTCGGTGTGTAAGTCACAAAGCTGCTCATGTTGTGCAGCGGGGAGCCGCATGTGGTTGACCTTGTGGGGGGTGGCTCTTGATGAGCAGGTGTCCCTGGTGGTCCTTGTGATCATAGCTTCCATGATATATCTCATGGTTAGCCCGTAACACCTTATGTTGATAGGTTGTATACCGCGATCATGGTGAAAATGACTAGGTATTGCAAGATGGGCGATGCGGTTTGGTACTAGTAAAACAATTTGTGAATGCATGCAATTTAATGAATAAGTGTACACATTTTACTACTACAGTAGTAGTATGGTTAGATGACCATGCTTGAATCCCACATTTGGTGTTTATATTTCCCACAGTCAGATCTGCAATTGTTGAAATGTTCCTTTGTGCATATGCATTAGCTTAAGAGCATTTGCGTATAGCAAGGAGGTATGCCAAAGACGATGAGATATGGTGATAGATGTGTTAAGGATGTAAAAATATATTCAAGACAACATAAAAGATATGAATACCAAATAACAGTTGTGTGATAGACCAATTGACGAGAGACGTGATTATGTATATAATTGTTTACTTTGTTTGGAATTGTATTGTTATTTATGATAAATATATGATGGAATCGCGATGGTATATGGCATGATAAATGTTATGAATGTGCAAAGTATACATGTTTAGATGCATAAATACATAATCACATGGTATTCATATTCATTCCTTTGGAATATGGACTCACTCTCCTATGTTGTCTATTTTTAGATTTGTGATGCAAGGCATTCATGGGAAGAGTTAGCATTTTGAAATACATTTTGGCTGTGGAGGTAAATAGTGGTGTAGGAAGTGCCTTGGCCGGCGAGGTCTAGATTTTGTATAGCATATTTCATATATTGATGTTTATTTTGATATCTAGAATGGTAATAGATGATTTTGGTGGTCATAGAGGAAAATTGGATCTTGGTGTATGACCAATTTTCATTTATGACCCAATGATGTAATGGACGGATGATGATATATGTTGATGTCCAATATTTGAATGCATGAGTTTGGCAGAATTTGTAGATGTATAATGATGTAAAATGAGGATTTGTGTTAAGTATTAATGATTGGTAATTATAATAGATGAAGAGTTAGGATTGGTGTGAATTTATGGACTAGAAAGGATTTTAGGGAGTAAAGATGAATGAGACATGTTATAAATATACAATATGGTGTGTGAGGCATGTTGAAATGAAATGAATTGGAGTAGAATAGTTTATGGTATAGTAGGTTGCATGAAATTTTCGTAACTGGTTATTTTCTGCATAACTCGCTCAAGCGAGTGAGAATCTCGCTCGAGCGAGATTGTTATGAAACAGGGTTTTGGCCTCTGGCTTGATTTCGCCCGAGCGGGAGTCTATCTCGCCCAAGCGAGATTGACATGGAATCAGTGGATAGTCTCTGGACACTTTTTGCTCGGGCGGGAGGGCGTTCGCTCAAGTGAGGGGGGAAAAGAATTTGATACTGGACGATTTTCGCCCAGGCGAGAGTTGCCTCGCCCAAGAAAAAATTGGCCAGAGAGTTACCAATGCTGCTGGAGCAATCTCGCTTAAGCGAGACATGTTCCTCTCAAGCGAGATTCGTATTTGATGCATATATCCTCCCCTTGCTCAAGCGTCTCACTGGCTCACTTGACGTTTCCCTTCGCATCTCGCTGAAGCGAGGCAGGGCTCGCTCAAGCGAGATGGACCCCTGATGCTTAAGCCTTTCATTCGCTCAGCTTTTCTCCATTCGCCCAAGCGTAACCACACTGACTCGCTCAAGCGGATGTGATTCTCGCTTGAGCGAGTATCCCCCTGTTACACATTTTCCTTGGGTTTCAAATGTTTACATTTTCTTTGCAATCAAATTCATTCATGCATCATCTTAAAGGTATTTTGGAGTATATCATGGACCTCTAAGCTATATGAAATACATCCCATGTTCTCATGAAATTCCTTCTCTTGAAAATCAATCAAGCAACAATTAAATTAATTAAATCTTCCGCTGATTTTAATTGGAAAAATTATTATAAAATAATCTTTTAAACTTACCCTCTCATATCTTCATATATGATAGTGGCTTATGATGGATCCAGGTATTATGTTAAAAGCTACACCACTTATTTTCTTTTCATTGGATTAAGACTCATAAGAACGCGAAAAATTTCCCCGTATTTCCGGGGCGTCTCACCTTATACCTCAAACGTGAAACCTGAAACCCCTAAGCCTGAAAACTAAAACCTAAATCCAAAATCCAAAGCGCTTCACCTCAAACCCCATTCCTTAGTCCCGAAACCCTTGACCCAAAACCTAAAACCTCAAAACATAACCCCAGACACAAACCCCAAACCCTAAACCTGAAATGATAAACCCTAAACCTAAAACCCAAATCTCAAAACCTAACAACCCAAAGCCCCAACTTAAAAATCAAAACCTAAAACCCTAAACCCCACACTTAAACCCAAACCCTAAACCACAAACCCTAAACTATAAACCCAAAAACCAAAAGCCTAAAGCTCGACCCTGAAACCTGAAGCCTTAACCCTAAACCCCAACCCCTAAATCCCAAACCCTTAACTCTAAACCACAAATCCCAAACCCCAAACCCCAAACCCGAAACTCAAAACCCAAATGCCAAACCCCCAACCCTAAACCCTAGACCTTAAACCCTTAACATTGAAACCCTAATCCCCCTCACCCAAATCCCAAACTCCAAATCTTAGATCCCAAACCACAAACCCTAAACATCAAACCTAAAACTTGAAACTTGAAACCCCAAGTCCCAAACCCTTAACCCAAAATCTAAAATTCTAAACCATAAACTCCAAACTCCAAACCCTAAACTACTATTTATTATTAAACTATTAAAGTAAGTTTGTTATTATATTAAACATGTGACATCTTGTGACTTTATCTGTAGTTAGTATGCTAAATTGGTGTCGATATACTTGTATTTTGTTCTAAACTAATTAGTTGATAATCTTAAGTATATTTTATTAAAATGTCTTGGGTTTCTGATGCAATAAATAACTTGAAGGCATGACATATAAGTCAACGCTCCATAAATTTTAATAGTTGAAACTAAACTCAAAAGACATTTTAACATTTCTTATTTATTGGTTTGATTTATTTGTTAATGTTAAGTTAAATAGGAAAAACCTTTCTTGCGTTTGTTTTTCTAACTACAAACCATGACACAAAGTTCTTATTTATTATTAATTAATTTACTCATTTAATCACTAGTATATTCTGTGATATTTTTATTAAGAAATTAATAATGAAAGTTGAGTTACTCGTGTTTGTTCTCTCAAAGGAATTTTTACTTAGACGGTAATAACAAAAAATTTCACTATTTAGTTTTACTTAATATTTTACAAACTCAACTAGAGATTGAATTGGTCATGTCATTGGTCGCGGTTTAATGGTTGAGAATGTTAATTAAGTAATACAATAGAAAATAATTTTTAATAAAATCATATTTTTAAAAAAATTTATAAATAAGGTTTAGGATTTAGGTTTTAAGGTTGTTTAGGGAATAAAGTTGTTTAGAGTTTTGGGACTACGACGATTAAGGTTAAAGTTAAGAGTCTGGGTTCGATTAAGGTTTGGTAAAGGATCAATCGATTATCCATTTATCTATTGCCAATTACAAGGTACCAACTTATACATGCTAACTGCAACCTGCTACCTGTTACTTGCAACCTACAACTTGCTACTGTTACCTGCTACTTGCTACCTGTTACCTGCTACATGCTACCTATTACCTGCAACGTACAACCTGTAACCTAATACCTACTACCAGCTACTTGCTACCTACTACCTGTAACTTGTAAACATTACTACAAAAAACCATACAAAAAATTCAAGCTCCACGTACCATTTTCCATTTATTAGGATTTTACACTAATTATCTTTGTTTAAGAAAACTCTGCCCCTTCTCTTGGAGAAAACTAATCAAACTTTACCTAACAGTGGCTTTCTATGCATGGCAAAAAATTATGAAAAATTCAACCATTCAGTTTTGTCATATTTTTTATGGGCATACACCTTAAATTTGACTAAAAATTTAAAATTTAGAAAATTATAAAACTTAGACAAAACCTAGTAGTTGAATTTTGCATATTTTTTGTGGTCATGCTTTGAATGGCATTATAAGGTTATCCTTGAAGTTTCATCAGATATATCTAAGGTAAGTGGCAGATTTTCTCCAAAGATGAATTTTTTCCCAAATCTGAAGGCTAATGCCAACAAAAATATGAAAAAACCATGCAGTTAAATTTTTGTATAATTTTATGTGGCCATACTTAGAAAGACATTGTAAGGCTGTCCTTGAAGTTTCATCAGATGTCTCCTAGGGAATGGGCAGATTTTCTCAACCGATGATTTTTTTGCCAAATTTAGAGGCTTATGCCCCCGAAAATATGAAAAAAACTAAGTGATTGAATTTTTACATGATTTTATGTAGTCATACTTAGAAAGGCATTGTAACATTGTCCTTGAAGTTTCATCAGATTTCTCTAAGGGAATGGGTAGATTTTATCCAACGATGACTTTTTAGCCAAATGTGAAGGCTATTGCCCACGAAAATATTACAAAATTGGGCAGTTGAATTTTTATATGATTTTTTACGACTATGCTTAGAAAGACATTGTAAGGTTGCCCCTAAAATTTCATAAGATTTCTCCAAGGGATGAGGTAAATTTTCTCTAACGATGCATTTTTGCCCAAATTTGAAGGCTCATGCACCCGAAAATATGATAAAACCGAGCGGTTGAGTTTTTGCATGAATTTTTTTATGGCTATGGTTAGAAAGACATTGTAATGTTGTCCCTTAAGTTTTGTTTGAATTACACAAGGGAATAGGAAATTCTCTCAAACGATGAATTTTTAGCTAAATAGGAATGCTAAGGCTCACGAATATATGAAAAAAAAATCGAGTGGCTGAACTTTTGCATGATTTTTTACAGCCAAGTTTAGAAAGGCATTGTAAGGTTATCCTTGAAGTTTCATAAGATTTCTCCAAGGGAAAGGGGCATATATTTTTCCAATGATGAACTTTTAGCCAAATTTGAATTTTTGCATCTTTTTCATGGCCGTGCTTAGAAACCCTTTATAATGTTGTCCCTGAAGTTTCATCAGATTTCTCCCAGAGAATGGGGAGATTTTCACCCATGAAAAAATGACAAAACCAGGTGGTTGAGTTTTATATGCATTTTTACGGCCATGCTTAGAAAGACATTGTAAGGTTTCCCATAAAGTTTCATTAGATTTCTCCAAGGGATGTGACAGATTTTCTCCATTGAAGAGTAATTCCCATGAAAATAACAAAACTGAGTAGTTGAATTTTTACATGATTTTTTACGACTGTGATAAGAAAGGCATTATAAGGTTGTTCCTGAACTCTCATCAGATATCTCCAAGGGATGTGGCAGATTTTCTCCAATGATAAATTTTTAGCCAAATTTAATAGCTAATGCCTACGAAAATATGACAAAATTGGGCTGTTGAATTTTTGCATGATTTTTTGTAGCCATCGTTAGAAAGACATTGTAAGGTAATCCTTGAAGTTTCATCAGATTTCTCCAAAGGAAGGGCCAAATTTTTTCCAACGATGAATTTTTAACCAAATTTAAAGGCTAATACCCATAAAAATATGGCAAATCGGGCGGTTGAATTTTTGCATGATTTTTTATAACCATGCTTAGAAAGACATTGTTAGGTTGTCCTTGAAGTTTCATCAGATCTCTCCAAAGAAGGGGGCATATTTTCTACAATGATAAATTTTTAGCCAAATTTGAAGACTAATACACATGAAAATATGAGAAAACTAAGCGATAGATATTTGGAATGATTTTTTAGGCTGTGATTAGAAAGACATTGTAATGGTCTCCCTCAAGTTTCACCAAAATTTTCCAAATATCATATTTTAAGGCAGCCCACAAAAATATGATAAAACTTAGCGGTTGAAATTTTTAATATTTTTTACGGTTATGCTAAGAATGGCATTGTAAGCTTATCCCTGAAGTTTCATTAGATTTCTCCAAGGGAAAGGGTAAATTTTCTCCAACGATGAATTTTTTCCTACATTTGAAGGCTAGTGCCCATGTAAATATGACAAAACCGAGTGGTTGAATTTTTGCATGTCTTTTGCGGCCATGCTTAGAATGGATTATAAGGTTATCCCTAAAACTTCATCAGATTTCTCTAAAGGAATAGGTAAATTTTCTCAAATAATTTTTTAGCCAAATTTAAAGGCATGCCTATGAAAATATGATAAAACCAAGCTATTAAATTTTTGCATGATTTTATACGACCAGGCTCTAAAAGGCATTGTAAGGTTGTCCCTGAAATTTCATCAGATTTTTCTAAGGGAATGGGCAGTTTTTCTCCAATGGTGAATTTTTAGCCAAATTTGAAGGCTAATGCCTACCAAAATATGACAAAATTGAGTTGTTAAATTTTTACATTATTTTTTACGGTCATGTTTAGAAAGGCATTGTAAGGTTGTCCCTAAGTTTTATCAAATTTCTCAGAAGCAATTCCTAGATTATTTCCAACGATGAAATATTAGTCAAATTTAAAAGCTAATGCCCACAAAAATATGATAAAACCGGGTGGTTAAATTTTTACATGATTTCATTTGGCTATGCTTAGAAAGGCATTGTTGGGTTGTCCATAAAGTTTCATTAGATTTCTCTCAGTGAATGGTAAGATTTTCTCCAACTATTAATTTTTAACCAAATTTGTAGGCTAATGCCCACAAAAATATGACAAAACCAAGTAGTTGAATTCTTGTATATTTTTTGCATCCATGCTTACAATGACATTGTAAAGTTGTCCCTGATGTTTCATCGTATTTCCCCAAGGGAAGAGGTGGATTTTCTCCAACGATGAGTTTTTAGCCAAATTTAAAGGCTAGTGCCAACTAAAATTCGACAAAACCAGAAACTCAAAACCTTAAAGCCTAAATCCAAAATTCAAAACTTGAAACCCCAAACCTAAATCCCTAACCCCAATCCATAAACCTGAAACCCAAACGTCAAATCTCTAACCTTAAACCCTAAACCCTAAACACCAACCTTGAAATCGAAAACCCAAAACCCCATTGCCTAAACCTCATACCCTAAACGTAAAAACCCAAAACCCCTAAACTTGAAAATTGAAACCTGAACCCGAAATCTAAAGCGCTTAACCTCAGTCCCCAATCCCCAGTCCCAAAACCTGAAACCCTTGACCCAAAACTTAAAACCTGAAGCCTCGAAAAATAACCCGAGACCCAAACATGACACCATTTACCCTAAACCTAAAACCTAAATCTCAAAACCCAAAACCAAAACCCCAAAGCTTGACCCTAAAACCCTAAAGCCTTAACCCTAAACCCTAACCCCTAAATTCCAAACCCTTAACCCTAAACCCCAAATCCAAAACCTCAAACCCCTAAATCCTAAACCCCAGCCCCTAAATCCCAAACCCAAAACCTAAATGCCAAATGCCAAACCCCAAACCCTAGACCTTAAACCCCCAACATTAAAACCCTAAGCCCCCTCACCCAAATCCCAAACTCTAAATCTTAAATCCTAAACCTTAAACCCTAAACATGAAATCTAAAACCTGAAACTTGAAACCCCAAGTCCCAAACCCCTAACACAAAATCTAAAACCCTAAACCCTAAACCATAAACTCCAAACCCCAAACCCAAAACTACTATTTATGATTAAACTATTAAAGTTAGTTTGTTATTATATTAAACCTGTGACATCTTATGACTTTAACTATAGTTAGTATGCCAAATTGGTGTTGATATACTTAGATTTTGTTCTAAACTGATTAGTTGATAATCTTAAGTACATTTTATTAAAATGTCTTGGGTTTTTGATGCTATAAATAACTTGAAGGCTTGACATATAAGTCATCGCTCCATAAATTTTAATAGTTGAAACTAAACTCAAAAGACATTTTAACATCTCTTATTTATTGGTTTGATTTATTTGTTGATATTAAGTTTAATAGGAAAAACCTTTCTTGTGTTTGTTTTTCTAACTTCAAACCATGACACAAAGTTCTTGTTTATTATTAATTATTTACTCCTTTGATCACTAGTATATTTTGTGATATTTTTATTAAGAAATTAATAGTGAAAGTTGAGTTACTCGTGCTTGTTCTCTCAAAGGAATTTTTACTTAGACGGTAATAACAAAAAATTTCACTATTTAGTTTTACTCAATATTTTACAAACTCAACTAGTGATTGAATTGGTCATGTTATTGGTCGTGGTTTAATGGTTGAGAGTGTTAATAAAGTAATACAATAAAAAATAATTTTTAATAAAATCATATTTTTCAAAAAATTTATAAATAAGGTTTAGGATTTAGGTTTTAAGGTTTTTTAGAGAATACGGTTGTTTAGAGGTTTGGGACTAGGATGGTTAGGGCTTAAAGTTGGGGTTCCAGATTCGATCAGGGTTTGGCAAAGGATCAAGGTACCTGTTACCTTGACTTTCAAATTCATCTATTATCCACGTATATGTTGCTAATTATAAGGTACCAACTGGTACCTGCTTCCTGCAATCTATAACCTGCTACCTGCTACTTGCAACCTACTACCTGTAACCTGTTACCTACAACCTGCTACCTGTTACCTGTTACCTGTTACTTGTTACCTGTTACCTATTACCTGCTACCTGTTACCTGCTACCTGTAACCTACAACCTAATACCTGTTACCTGTTACCAGCTACTTGCTACCTACTACCTGCTACCTGTAACCTGTAAATATTTCTACAAAAAACCACGTAAAAGATTCAAGTTTCGAATACCATTATTTATTTACTGGGATTTTACACTAAATATCTTTGTTTAAGAAAACTCTGCCCCTTCTCTTAGAGAAAACTAATCAAACTTTGCCTTACAATGGCTTTCTAAGCATGATAAAAAGATTAACAATTCAACCATTCGGTTCAGTCATATTTTTCATGGGCATACACTTTAAATTTGACTAAAAATTTATCATTTAGAAAAATTATAAAAGTAATGAAAAAACCTAGCAGTTGAATTTTTTCATATTTTTTGTAGTCATGCTTTCAATGGAATTATAAGATTATCCCTGAAGTTTCATCAGATTTCTCTAAGGACAGGGGCAAGTTTTTTCCAAAGATGAATTTTTACCCAAATATAAAGGCTAATGCTCACGAAAATATGAAAAAATTAAGCAGTTAAATTTTTGTATGGTTTAGGGATGGGGCAGTTAAATTTTCATTAGATGTCTCCAAGGGATGGGGTAGATTTTCTCCAACGATGAATTTTTGGTCAAATTTAGAGGCTATTGCCCCCGAAAATATGACCAAACTGAGCGATTAAATTTTTGTATGATTTTATGTGGCCAAGCTTTGAAAGGAATTGTAACATTATACTTAGAGTTTCATCAGATTTCTCTAAGGGAATAGATAGATTTTTTCAAACGATGAATTTTTAGCCAAATGTAAAGGCTATTGCCCATGAAAATATTACAAAATCGGGTGGTTGAATTTTTGTATGACTTTTTACGGCTATGCTTAGAAAGACATTATAAGGTTTCCCCTGAAATTTCATGAGATTTCTCTAAGGGATGAGCAAATTTTCTATAACGATGAATTGTTTCCCAAATTTGAAGGCTCATGCCCACGAAAATATCACAAAATTGAGTGGTTCAGTTTTTGCATGTTTTTTTTTTATGGCTATGGTTAGAAAGACATTATAATATTGTCCCTAAAGTTTCATTTGATTTACACAAGGGAATAGGTAATTCTCTCCAACGGTAAATTTTTAGCCAAATATGAATGTTAAGGCTCACGAATATATGAAAAAATCGAGCGGCTGAACTTTTGCATATTTTTTAGGGCCAAGTTTAGAAAGGCATTGTAAGGTTGTCCTTGAAGTTTCATAAGATTTTTCCAAGGGAATGGGCATATTTTTTTCAATGATGAATTTTTAGCCAAATTTGAAGGCTAGTACCCATGAAAATATAATAAAACAGAACGGTTGAATTTTTATATCTTTTTGACAGCCATATGCTTAGAAACCCTTTGTAATGTTGTCCTTAAAGTTTCATCAGATTCTCCAAGAGAAGAGCAGATTTTCACCCATGAAAAGATGACAAAATTGGACGGTTAAGTTTTGTATTATTTTTTATGGCCATGCTTAAAGTTGTATGGTTAGGGCTTAAAGTTGGGGTTCTGGGGTTTGATTGGGGTTTGGTAAAGAATTAGTGTACCTGTTACCTTGACTTTCAAATTCATCTATTATCTATTTATTTATTGCCAACTATAAGGTACCAACTGGTACCTACAACCTGTAACCTGCTACCTACTACCTCCAACCTGTAACCTGCTACTTGCTACATGCTACCTGTTACCTGTTGCCTGCTACTTGCTAGCTGTTACTTGTTACCTGTTACCTGTTACCTGCTACCTGTTACCTGTTACCTGCTAGTTGCTACCTACTACTTGTTACCTGTTACCTGCTACCTGTTACCTGTTACCTGCTATCTGTTACCTGTTACCTGTTACCTGTTACCTGTTACCTGTTACCTGTTACCTGCTACCTGTTACCTGTTACCTGTTACCAGTTACCTGTTACCTGTTACCTGTTACCTGCTACCTGCTACCTGTTACCTGTTACCTACAACCTGCTACCTGCTACCTGTTACCTGCTACCTGCTACCTGCTACCTGCTACCTGTTACCTGTTACTTACTACCTGCTACCTGCTACCTACTACCTGCTACCTGCTACCTGTTACCTGTTACCTACTACCTATTACCTGCTACCTGTTACCTGTTACCTGTTACCTGCTACCTGCTACCTGCTACCTGCTACCTGCTACCTGTTACATGTTACCTGCTACCTGTTACCTGTTAACTATTACCTGTTACCTGTTACCTACTACCTGCTACCTGTTACCTGCTACTTGTTACCTGTTACCTGTTACCTGCTACCTGTTACCTGTTACTTGTTACCTACTACTTGCTACCTGCTACCTGTTACCTGTTACCTGCTACCTGCTACTTGTTACCTGCTACCTGTTACCTACTACTTGCTACCTGCTACCTGCTACTTGCTACCTGCTACCTGTTACCTTCTACCTGCTACTTGTTACCTGTTACCTGCTACCTACTACCTGTTACCTGTTACATGTTACCTGCTACCTGTTACCTGTTACCTGTTACCTATTACCTGTTACCTACTACCTGTTACCTGTTACCTCTTACCTGTTACCTGCTACCTGTTACCTGCTACCTGTTACCTGCTACCTGTTACCTGCTACATGTTACCTGCTACCTGCTACCTGCTACCTGCTACCTGTTACCTGTTACCTACTACCTACTACCTGCTACCTGCTACCTGCTACCTGCTACCTGCTACCTGTTACCTGTTACCTGCTACCTACTACATGCTACTTGTTACCTGCTACCTGCTACCTACTACCTGCTACCTGTTACCTGCTACCTGCTACCTGCTACCTGCTACCTGCTACCTGCTACCTGTTACCTACTACCTGCTACCTGTTACCTGTTACCTGCTACCTGCTACCTGTTACCTGTTACCTACTACCTGCTACCTGCTACCTGCTACCTGTTACCTACTACCTATTACCTGTTACCTGCTACCTGTTACCTGTTACCTGTTACCTACTACCTGTTACGTGCTACCTGTTACCTGCTACCTGTTACCTGCTAGCTGCTACTTGCTACCTGCTACCAGCTACCTGTTACCTTCTACCTGTTACTTGTTACCTGTTACCTGATACCTGCTACCTGTTACCTGCTACCTCCAACCTGCAAACTAATACCCTTTACCTGCTACAAGCTACTAGCTACTTACTAACTGCAACCTGCTACCTGCTACCTACTACTTATAACTTGCAACCTGTAAACATTACTACAAAAAACCATGCAAAAAATTCATGCTTTGGGTACCATTTTCCCTTTATTAGGATTTTACACTAAATATCTTTGTTTAAGAAAACTCTGCCCCTTCTCTTAGAGAAAACTAATCAAACTTTGCCTTATAATAGCTTTTTAAGGATGGCCAAAAAAATTATGAAAAATTCAACCATTCAATTTTGTCATATTTTTCGTGGGCATACACTTTGAATTTGACTAAAAATTAACCGTTTCAAAAAATTATAAAACTTATGACAAAAATAAGCAGTTAAAATTTTGCATATTTTTTACGGTCATGCTTAGAATGGCAATGTAGGATTATCCCTGAAGTTTCATCAGATTTTTCCGAGGCAAGTGGTAGATTTTCTCCAAAGATAAACTTTTAGCCAATTTTCATGGCTAATGCCCATGAAAATTTGACAAAACTAAGCGGTTAAATATTTGCATGATGTTTTGTAGCCATGCTTAGAAAGGCGTGTCAGGGTTGTCCCTGATGTTTCATCAGATTTCTCCTATAATGAATATTTTGCTAAATTTAGAGGCTAATGCCTAAAAAATATGACAAAACTGAGCGGTTGAATATTTGCATATTTTTTATGGCCATGCTTTCAAAAGGGTTGTAGGGTGAGTCCAGAAGTTTCATCAGATTTCTCTAAAGGTATTAGCATATTTTCTCCAACTATAAAGTTTTAACAAAACTTGAAAGCATGCCCATGAAAATATGACAAATCGAGAGGTTGAATTTTAGCATGATTTTCTACGGTCAAGCCTAGAAATGCAATGTAGGGTTGTCCCTGAAGTGTCATTAGATTTCTCTAAGGGAAGGGGCAGATTTTCTCCAATGATGAATTTTTTGCTAAATTTGAAAGTTAAAGCCCACGAAAATTTGATAAAACCAAATAGTTAAATATTTGGATATTTTTTACGGCCATGCTTAGAAAGGCGTTGTAGGGTTGTCCCTGAAATGTCATTAGATTTCTCTAAGGGAAAGGGTAGCTTTTCTCCAACGTTGGATTTTTAGCCAAATTTGAAGGCTAATGCCCACGAAAATATGACAAAATTGAGTGGTTAAGTTTTTGCATGATTTTTACGGTCATTCTTAGAAAGGCATTGTAGGGTTGTCCCTGAAGTTTCATGAGATTTCTGTATGGGAAGGCACAGGTTTTCACCAAGAATGACTTTTTAGCCAAATTTGAAGGTTAATTATCCATGAAAATATGA
The DNA here is from genome assembly GCA_037962975.1 of Clitoria ternatea. Classification (NCBI taxonomy): domain Eukaryota; kingdom Viridiplantae; phylum Streptophyta; class Magnoliopsida; order Fabales; family Fabaceae; genus Clitoria; species Clitoria ternatea. The sequence goes on from CM075674.1 coordinate 60,836, forward strand.
CAAAACCAAGCGAGTGAATTTTTGCGTGATATTTTGCAGCATGCTAAGAAAGGCCTTGTAGGGTTATCCTTAAAGTTTCATCAGATTTCTCCAAGGGAAGGGGCAGATTTTCTCCACCAATGAATTTTTAGCTAAATTTGAAAGCTAATGCCTATAAAAATATGATGAAACTGAGCGGTTTCATATTTGCAAGATCTTTTGCGGCCATGCTTACAAAGGAGTTATAGGGTTATCCCTGATGTTTCATTAGATTTCTCTATAGGAAAGGTGGATTTTCTCCAACGATGAATTTTTAACCCAATTTGAAATCTAATGCCCATGAAAATATGAAAAATTAAGCAACTAAACATTTCCATGAATTTTTGTGACCATGCATAGAAATGGATTGTAGGGCTATCCCAAAACTTTTATAAGATTTCTCTTATGGAAAAGGCAGAGTTTCTGCAACGATGAATTTTTAGCCCAATTTAAAAGATTATGCCCATGAAAATATGACAAAACTAAGCAGCTGAATATTTGCATGATTTTTTATGGCAATGCTTAGAAAGGCTTTGTATGGTTGTCCCTGAAGTTTCATTAGATTTCTATAAAGAATAGGGAAGAATATCTCCAACGGTTGATTTTTAGCCCAATTTAAAGGCTAATGCCTACGAAAATCTAATAAAACTGAGCGATTGAATATTTTCATATTTTTTTGACAGCCATGGATAGAAATACATTACAGGGTTGCCCTTTAAGTTTCATCAGATTTCTTTAAGGGAAATGGTAGATTTTCACTAAGGATGAATTTTTAGTCAAATTTAAAGACTAATACCCATGAAAATATGACAAAAGCGAGCAGATGAGTATTTGCATAATTTTTTATGGCCATGCATAGAAGGGTATTCTAGGGTTATCCCTAAAGTTTCATTTGATTGATCTAAGGGAAGGGGAAAATTTTCAACAATGATAAAATGTTAGCCAAATTTGAAGGCTAATGCCCATAAAAACATGACAAAGATGAGCGGTTGAATTTTTACATAATTTTTTACAGCCATGTATAGAAAGGCATTGTAGTGTTGTCCCAGAAATTTCATCAGATTTCTGATAGAAAAGGTGTAGATTTTCTCCAATGATGAATTTTTAGCCAAATTTGAAGGCTAATGCCTATGAAAATATGATAAAACCGAGTGATTGAATATTTGCATGATTTTTTACGGCCATGCTTACAAAGGTGTTGTAAGGTTCTTCTTGAAGTTTTATCAAATTTCCCTAAGGAATGGGCAATTTTCTCGAACAATGAATTTTTAGTCAAATTTGAAGGTTAATGCCCACGAAAATATGACAAAATCGAGGGGTTGAATTTTGCATAATTTTTAATGGCCATACTTTGAAAGGCGTTGTTGGGTTATTACTGAGGTTTCATCATACATTTCTAAGGGAAGCGGCAGATTTTCTTAACAATGAATTTTTAGCCAAATTTAAAGGCTATGCCCACGAAAATATGAAAAAACCGAGCGATTGAATTTTTAAATTATTTTTTACCGCAACGCTTAAAAAGGCAATGTAAGGTTGTTCCTGAAGTTTCATCAAATTTCTCCAAGAGAAGGGCCATATTTTCTCAAACGATAAATTTTTAGCCAAATATAAAGGCTATATAGCCCATGAAAATATGACAAAACCGAGCGAATGAATTTTGTGTCATTTTTTAAGGCCATGCTTAGAAAGGCATTGTAGGGTTGTCCCTGAAGTTTGGTCAGATTTATCCAAGGAAAGAGGCATATTTTGTTCAATGATGAATTTTAAGCCAAAATTAAAGGCTATGCCTATAAAAATATGACAATACCGAGCGGTTGAATTTTTACGTAATATTTTACGACCACAGTTTAAAAGGAATAGTAGAATTTGTCCTTGAAGTTTCATCGAATTTCTCTAAAAAAAGGGGTAGAATTTGTCTAACAATGAATTTTTAGCCAAATTTAGCCCACAAAAATATGACAAAATCGAGCATCTGAATTCTTGCATGATTTTTTTAAGGCCATGCTTAGAAAAGCATTATAGGGTTGTCCCTAAAGCTCATCAGATTTCTTAAAGAGATGGGGTAGATTTTATTGAACGATGAATTTTTAGCCAAATTTGAAGGTTATAGCCCACGAAAATATGACAAAACCGAGCAGTTGAATTTTTACATGACTTTTACGGCCATGCTTAAAAAGGCTCAGTTGGGTTGTCTCTGAAGTTTCATCGAGTTTCTCCAAGGCAAGGGGTAGATTTTTCCAACAATGACTTTTTAGCCAAATTCAAAGGATAGCCCAAGAAAATATGACAAAACCTAGTTGTTGAATTTTTGCTTTAATTTTTATGGTCACACTTAAAAAGGCATTACAGGATTGTCCCTAAAGTTTCATCAGATTTCTCTAAGGGAAAGGGCAGATTTTCTCCAACGATGAATTTTTAGCCAAATTTGAAGGTTATAGCCCATAAAATATGACAAAACCAAGCGGTAGAATTTTTGTGTAATTTTTTATGGCTACGCTTTGAAAGGCATTGTAGAGTTATCCCAGAAGTTTTGTCAGATTTCTCTAAGAGAAAAGACAAATTTTGTCCAAAGATGAATTTTTAGCCAAACTTGAAGGTTATAGCCCACGAAAATATGACAAAACTAAGCGACTGAATTTTTACATGATTTTTTATGACCATGCTTAGAAAGGAATTGTTGGGTTGTCCCTAAAGGTTAGTCAAATTTGTCCAAGCGAAGGGATAGATTTTCTCTAATGATGATTTTTTCTCCAAAATCGAAGGCTATTGCCCATGAAAATTTGACAAAACCGAGGGGTTGAATTTTTGCATTATTTTTTGCGACCACGCTTAAAAAGACATTATAGGGTTGTCCCTGAAGTTTCATCAGATTTCTCCAAGGGAAGCGGTAGATTTTCACCAACGATGAATTTTTAGCCATATTTGAAGGCTAGGCCACGAAAATATGACAAAACCGAGCAGTTGATTTTTACTTTATTGTTTACAGCCATGCTTAGAAAGGCATTGTAGGGTTGTCCCTGAAATTTAGTTGAGTTTCTCCAAGGGAAGGTGTAGATTTTATCCAACGAAGAATTTTAAGCCAAAATTAAAGGTTATAGCCCACGAAAGGCATTATAGGGTTGTCCTTGAAGTTTCATCAGATTTTTGTGAGGGAAGGTGTAGATTTTTACCAACAATGAATTTTTAGCCAAATTTGATGGCAGCGCATGAAAACATGACAAAACCAAGTGGTTGAATTTTTATGTAATTTTAGACGGCTATGCTTAGAAAGGCATTGTAGGGTTGTCCCTGAAGTTTCATTATATTTCTCCCAGAGAAGGGGCAGATTTTCAATAATGAATTTTTGGCTAATTTTGGATGCTATGGCCCACGAAAATATGACAAAACCGAACAGTTGAATTTGTAACATCCTAAATTTTAAAATAGAGGAATAATTAAGGAAAATAAATATTGGCAAGTTGAATCTGAATTGTTTAATGTCCCAATAAATTGAAATTAATTAAATTAAGATTTTTGGGAATTATTGATAATTTATGGAGATCGATTAAGCTGAAAATGAGCCCGGTTGAAATGTGGGTGTCGGACCAAGTGTCTCGGAATGAGATGATATTGGTCAGGACCGTAGAGGATAATATTGGGAATCCGAATATGTATTCGGAATAATTTTAGGATGAAGTACTGAGCCCAAACGAAGAACCTGTTTGTAGAAAAACGATGAATTCTAATAGATGGAATTAAAATAAACCTAAAAGCCCAAACTTTCCTTCTTCTATTCACGTGTAAACCACTGAAGCTTTGAGCAAATACACTTTACTTCTTCTTCTCTTCATCTTCCTCCATTTTTCTCTCTTCTTCTCCCAAAAACCTTGAGTTTGCGTGGTTACTCCTTCCCTCTCTATTCTTCGTTAAAGAGGACTTGGAAGCTTGGGGTTCTTCCTTCTTCTTCCTTTTATTTTCGTGCTCCCTCCCTTCCTTTCTTGAACCCACTCTGTTGTTGGGTGTGAGGTAAGCCCTTTCACCATTTTCAGAATGGGTTAATGATGATATTATGAGTACTATGATTTTGGGAAGGAGATGCATATGCATGGGTGTTTAATAGAGCATTCAATGCTCATGCCCTATAATGGGTTATCTTAAATGCAAGTATTTATGGGAGGAAAATAGTTGTTGGTGTATTAATGATGATGGGAAGTGAAGGTTTATGATGTATTAATGAAGGTGGATGGGTTTTGGAGAAAACCCTAACCTTGAAGTTGGGGGAAAATAGCTAATGTTAGTTTAAGAATATGTTTTATGGAGAAATATATGACGTTGAGGAGTTTTGTGAAGCTTGAGGATAGGGTTGTCTTGTAACCCTTGAATTTAATGATGGTGGCTTAATGGGAAGGAATTCCTGAAGCCTAATAAAGAACAAAACGATATTCACAACATGTCTAACATATGTTATGACATTATAAATATGATTATGACTAAATAGAATTGGATTAATGATTTGAATAGTTGATTGATTAAGGTTTTACATGAATGTGAATGTAGAACCTATTCCGAACGACGAGGCGGGATCGTCTTATCCATCGGAATTCTTCTCTTGAGGTAGGAGAGGAGTCTAAATTCTAAATGCATGAATTTGAATGTTATTTGATTGTGGTATGTAGTATTATGCATGTTAGCCTTGCTTAAATGATGTGAGAAATGGTGATTTGTGGTGTGATGTAGTTAATATGCTTGGCAACATGCTTTTTTGCATTTAGAATATTCATGGTGTGTTATGTTAAGTTGTATTACCATGAATGTGATATGATTGTTGATGTTGTTTGTTGAGATTGAGAATAAAAAGAATGCCACCTAAAGATTGAAACTATTGTGAACAGTCAATGTTAATAAAAGCTTGTGGTGTTGTTGATAATGGTGTGATGATGTTGGATGATGAGTGGCATGTATAGGATGCATAGAGTGAGAAATGCATATGATCTACATTTACATCCATGGCATACTGCATAGCCGTCGTTGTGGAACATTAGGGGAGTTCCCTCGGCCGACCCAGTGGGAGGGTGGCTCGGTGCACGAGCAAGTTGTATTTTGTTGTTCAAGTGGCCTCAATACTCAAGAGGGGGGGTGAATTGAGTTTTTAAAATTTTGATTGGAATGCCTTTGAACTTGATTTTTATATCCAAGTTTACAAGAAAATGCAAGTGAACTTAAGTTGAAGATAGTATGCAATACACCACAAGGATAAATATAGTTGAAGCAATTCAACAAACACTTGGTGGGCAGTATTTGAAATATATCAAATTAGACAAGCTCAAGTATGCAATTCACTATCAATCAACACAAATCAACCAATTGCAGTATATGAATGTAAAAGAATAAGGGATAGGATCTTGCTAACCAATATAACGAGTTCCACCAACACCGGTGTACGTCTCGCCTCTAAGCAACCCACTTAGAGGATTTCCACTATTGAAGTTTAGAGATACAAGCTATGAGTAATTGCAGCTTCCTAGTGTCCCACACTCAAGAACTTAATCCTCACTAGCAAAGGGTAACCCACCCAATCTCTCAAACTCTCAATACCCAAAGGTTGAACCCCAACATTTGTGACCACTCAATCCTAGAGTGAAAAACCTTTGTGTTTGTTAAAGTGTTTACAAGGAAATGACTCTCTTAATAGAGTAGATGTACAAGTGAAAGATCACAAAAACTTTAACTCTCAAGATGAGAGGATGTACAAATTTAAACTCAGAATATACAAGAAAGATAGCTTACTAAGCACAAGAACAAGTGAAGAATGAAAGCTTCTAGTTGTGTGTTTTGTGCTTGAGTTCCTCTTGAATTTATAGAGTCATTTTAGAGCTTGAAGAGTGCCTTTCTTGTTCCTATCCGTTGCACATAGTGGGGGTCTGAAGGAATGGTGGAGACATGTGCTGGTTTCCCACTAATATATGTTTTTCCACTATGGTAATCGATTATCCCTTTGGGTGTAATCGATTACAACTTGAATTTTTCATTCTAGAGCGTGTTGTAATCGATTAGTAAATCCATGGTAATCGATTATCACCAAGTCAGAGCGAAACTAATCGATTATATTTTTGCCTGTAATCGATTAGTGATGATACCTGATGCATTTAATTTGGTCACGCAGCTGTGTAATCGATTACTCCCTACTTGTAATCGATTATATGATATTCGAGTGGCTTGGTAATTGATTATTTTATGTCCCATAATCGATTAGCTCATGGTTCTGATGCAGTTGTTCCAAAACAGAATCACCCTAATCGATTAGTCAGGGCTTCCTAATCGATTATCTTCACTGTATTTCTGGGTCTGATTCCATGTCTTTGTTTTTGCAAAGATTTCTTCAAGAGTGTTTTGTCATTATCAAAATCCTTGAACCTGTTATCATATTTAAACACATTCTCCCCCTTTTTGATGATGACAACCATGTTCATCTCTTGAGGGTTATTAGTTTAAACAACAATAATTATATCTGCAAAAACATTTGAATTCTTCCTTATCTCTTTGAAAGATATCAGGTTATCTCTTAGCCATTATCTCTTATCTCTTAAACATATAAATCTCTTATCGCTTGAAAGTCTCCCCCTATCTTTAGGAGTATATGCAGATTATTTGAGATAGTTTTTAGCATTCAAAAATAGCGAAAACAGATGAATAATCAATCTATTACTTCTCCCCCTTTGGAATCATCAAAAATAATAAGGCAAGTAAAGTCATGGAAAGACAGATTTTATTCATGAGAATTAAAGGGAAAGTACAATCAAAGAAATGAGAAAACTGATGCATAAACTAAGAAAACATAATGATCAAAGCATAAAAATAGATCTAATTATCCGGGTTGAAAAATCGAAGTTCGGAGACTTGATGGGACAACTCTTCATAACGCTGTTGCATCATCTCAAAATGTTGTTGCTCGGTCATTGAAAACTCTTGAAGGGAGTTTTCAAGGCGATCGAAGCAGCGGTCAGGATGAGCATAGAGCGATGCAAATGGGTCAGCGGGGGCAGAAGAAGAGGCTTGAGGGGCAGGAGGAGGAGGAACGGGCTCATCATCAGCAGGAGCTTCAAAGGGAATGTTTGCATTATAGCCTTCCATCCGTGAGTACCATGCTCCATTTAGAAAGACAAGACCCATTTTGGTTAAATAGTGAGTGCCAATGCAGGCTCTTGTAGGCACTTTTTCTAATAATTCTCCAGCCAAGTCTACTCCATAATATTTAAAAATTTTGGTGAGGAGAATGCCATATGGGAGCTTTTGTTAGTCTTTTGCGTGGCGCATGTGGAACTTGACCAGTTGAACCCAGTTGATCTCTTTGTCGTTCAACATTGCCCACATTAAGAGGACATCATCCTCTTCCACCAAAGCATAGTTCTCACCACAGGGAACCAACATTTTGACCAAGAAAAAATGGAGAAGACGATTGTTCATGGTCAGATGTCCTACCAGCTTGTGGTTGCTCCTGGGAAGATCAACTTTCCACAAGGATTGACGAGCAGTGAGAGCATTGAAGCCCCATTCATCTTCGGGTTCTCCTCCTTCAAATTTTTCATTGTTGAGCAGCAGCATGGAGATTTCAGCAAATTGAGCGTTGGTGAACTTGATGGTCACATTTTTCACTTTTGATTCGACCATCCCATTGATAAGTTTAAGATTGCAGTAGAAAACTCTGATGAGTTCAGGATAATATTCTTCTTCCTTGAGGGTGAAGAAGGGAAAAAAGTTATAGTGGTGGAGGCATTGAGTAAAGGTGAGGCTATGGTTTTCGAAAGTCTCAGCAATGGTGTAGTGGGGTGTCATGATTTCTCTCTCAGAAAAATTTTTAACAAAGTTTTAGAGGTCTCTAGGAGAGGAAAAGAACCTTGAGAAGTCAAGGGGGTTGTTGGCCTGAGCCATGGAGGACCTAGCTCTCTTGACTGTGCGGGAGGAAGCCATTGACAAGGAATATAGAAAAAGATAAAGAGAGGAAGAGAGTTCTTAAGAATTTTGAGGGATAGGAAGAGGAAGGAGGTAGTGTGAGATGAGAGGGTGAAGAGAGGGGTATTTATAGAGAAGGATTAGGTTTAGAAAGGAGGGAGAAGAGTTAAATGAGGGGAGAATTCGAGTAGACCTTGAAAACATGCATTTTGACTCTGCAGTACCGAGGCTAATCGATTACTAGGCATAGGTAATCGATTAGCTCACTGTTTCTGGGGAATTTGAATCGTTTTGCACAGAGCATAGTCGATTACGGGAGTTGAATAATCGATTAGTTAGAAAAATAGGAACGTCCTAATCGATTGTGGTAGTGTGGTAATCGATTACTGGGAAGGTGAAACGTCTTGAACCTGAAACAGAGGCTTTGTAATCGATTATGGATCAAGAAGTAATCGATTATGGATCAAGAAGTAATCGATTATCAACAAAACAGAAACTTATTAATCGATTAGATGACAACTAGTAATCGATTATTAACGAGATAGGAGCTTTTTAATCGATTGTGCATCTCTTTGTAATCGATTATATGCTGTAAAATGCCCAGTTTTATCAGATTTTGCACAAGAGTGTTGGAGTTTTAATGAATCATATCATAATTGAACATAAACTTATTCAAGACATGCTATAAAATAAGAGTTTATCAAAATACTAATCATTCAAACACAATTGTTCATGTCAAGGATTCCTAATTCTCTTCTAATGTGAATGAATTGTTCTCTAGCTAAAGGTTTGGTGAAAATATCTGCTAGTTGCCTAGAAGTTTCAACATGCTCAAGTATACAATCACCCTTTAATACATGGTCTCTAATGAAATGATGTCTAATCTCAATATGTTTGGTTCTAGAATGCATTACAGGATTCTTTGAGATATTGATAGCACTAGTATTATCACATTTAAGAGGCACATGGTCCAATACAACTCCAAAGTCTAGAAGTTGTTGTCTCATCTAAAGGATTTGAGCACAACAACTACCAGCTGCAACATATCCTGCCTCAGCTGTTGATAGTGCAACACTTACTTGTTTCTTGCTATGCCAAGAAACAAGGGAACTACCAAGCAAGTGACATGTTCCACTAGTGCTTTTTCTGTCAAGTTTACATCCTGTAAAGTCTAAATCAAAATAACCAATTAACATGCATTCAACCCCTTTGGGGTACCATAAACCAACATTTTGAGTCCCAACTAAGTATTTCATTATCCTTTTGACTGCAATGAGATGTGATTCTTTAGGATAAGCCTGGTATCTAGCACACATACACACATCAAACATGATATCTGGTCTACCAGAGGTTAAGTAAAGTAAGGATCCTATCATACCTCTATATTTTGTGAGTTCAACATCCTTACCTTTCGCATCCTTGTCCAAATAGCATGAAGTGCCCATGGGTGTGGCAATATCATTTACTTTGTCCATGTTGAATTTTCTAAATAGTTCTTTGCAGTACTTGGATTGATTAATGAATGTGCCTTCATTGGTTTGCTTGATTTGAAGTCCAAGGAAGAAAGTGAGTTCTCCCATCATGGACATTTCAAATTCTTCCTACATTAACTTAGCAAACTTTTTGCACATTGACTCATTAGTGGCACCAAATATTATATCATCAACATAAACTTGTACCAATAGTATGTTATTCTTTTTGTGCTTTATGAATAAAGTTGTATCAACCTTTCCTCTTTCAAAATGATTTTCTAAAAGAAATTTGCTCAACCTTTCATACCAAGCTCTTGGAGCTTGTTTCAAACCATATAGAGCTTTCTTTAATTTGAAAACATGATTTGGAAATTTATAGTTTTTAAAACCTGGAGGTTGATCAACATATACTTCCTCTTGAATGTATCCATTCAAGAAAGAACTTTTAACATCCATTTGGTACAATTTGAAGTCCCTACAGCATGCGAAGGCTAATAGTAGTCTAATTGCTTCTAATCTAGCTACGGGTTCATACGTCTCTTCATAATCAATGCCTTCTTCTTGATTATAGCCTTTAGCTACTAGCCTAGCTTTGTTCCTAGTAATAATACCATTTTTATCCAGTTTATTCCTAAATACCCATTTGGTTCCTATTATTTGGTGATCATTGGGTCTTGGCACAAGCTCCCAAACTTCATTTCTTTCAAATTGATTTAGCTCTTCTTGCATGGCCAACATCCAATGTTCATCAATAATAGCTTCATTAATGCATTTGGGTTCTGTTTGCGAAACAAAGGCTAAATGATTGCATGTATTTCTAATTGCATTACGAGTACTTACACCTTTTGTCATTTCACCTATGACTTTGTCTAGAGGATGATCCTTCAAAGTGATCCATTGTTGTGGTTCCTCATGTTTGGTTGCATTTGTGTCTTTGGTTTCTCCTTCCTTGTCATCCAACGTCAATTCTTGAAGAGTACCTACAAGATCATCAACATCTTCCTTTCTCGGAAGGTTAAGGCTACTTTCATCAAACTTTACATGAATGGACTCTTCAATGGTGTTTGTTTGTTTGTTAAAGATTCGATAAGATTTACTAGATTGTGAATATCCTAGGAAGATTGCCTCATCAGTTTTAGCATCAAACTTCCCTAGATTATCCTTTCCATTATTGAGCACAAAACATTTACATCCAAATATGTAAAAATATGAAATGTTGGGTTTTCTTCCCTTATAGAGTTCATAGGGGGTTTTCTTTAGAACAGGCCTTATTAAACATCTATTCATGACATGACAAGCGGTGTTAACTGCATCGGCCCAAAAATATTTCGCAATATTATTTTCACTTAACATGGTTCTAGCAAGTTCTACCAAGGATCTATTTTTCCTCTCAACAACTCCATTTTGTTGTGGAGTTCTAGGAGTTGAAAAATTGTGATTGATACCATGTTTTTCGCAGAATTTTTCAAAATAGTGATTTTCAAACTTTCCCCCATGATCGGTTCTAATGGATGCAATTTTAGAATTTTGCTCATTTTGGATAATCTTAGCAAGTTTCTTGAATGCATGATATGCTTCATTTTTATGAGCAAGAAACAATGTCCATGTATATCTAGAATAGTCATCTACAATAACTAGACCATAGTAATTACCTCCAAAGCTTTTGATTTTGGATGGTCCAAATAAGTCCATGTGCAAAAGTTGTAAAGGTCTTTGTGTGGAAACAATATTTTTGGATTGAAAAGATGCCTTTACTTGTTTTCCCTTTTGACATGCATCACAAAATCTATTTTCAAACTTAAGCTTTGGTAAACCAATTACTAATTCTTTGGAAACAAGTTTGTTTAAGTGGTCTACATGTATATGAGCTATTCTCTTATGTCATAGCCAAGTTTCATCCTCTTTTGTAATGAAGCAGTGTTCATCATTTGTAGACAAGCTATCCATATCAATCATGTAAATGTTATCAATCCTTTTTCCAACAAATTTGACCTCTTTGTTTAGCTTATTCTCAATTATACAACAATTGGATTCAAATAAAACTCTATATCCTTTGTCACATAATTGACTTATGCTAAGCAAGTTATGTTTGAGTCCTTCAACATACAACACATCACTAATGGAGGTAGAGTAATTTTTACCGATATTTCCGATACCAAGTATTTTACCCTTGGTATTGTCTCCATAAGTGACACTTCCTTTCCTTTTGGGAGTGAATGATGTGAACTTGCTTATGTCTCCCGTCATATGCTTTGAACACCCACTATCCAAATACCAATGGGTGTTGCTTGCTCTGAAGCATACCTACAAAACAAGATTAGTTTAGAGAACTAGGTACCCATTTTATGTTGGGTCCTTTTAGGTTAGCTTGTGGTGATGTTCCTTTGGGAACCCACACCTTTCTTAAAACCTTTGGTCCTAGTTTTCTAACACTACACCTATAAGCACTATGTCCTTTGAAACCACAATGATTGCATTTCATGAAAGGTGAGGATGATTTGCTTGGTGGTACAAAGAAATTTTTATAGTGTTTTTCCCTTTTGTGATTGCTATGTTCTTGATCATATCCTAACCCGGTTTTATCAAACATGCATCTTTGTTGGCCAAGCAAAATATTCAAATTGTCTCGTCCATTAGTGAACTTTTCTAATGTCCTATTTAGATCTACAACCTTGGTTTCTAACATAACACATCTTTTTGCAAAGTCACATGGTTTATCCTTAGAACATGCTTGAACATTCTCTAATTCTTCTTTTAAGCTTTTATTTTCTTTGCATACCTCCATAAGATGCATTTCAAGGGTATCACTAGTTTTCCTAGATGACTTAAGCCTATTAGAAACTTTTATAAATTTATCATATAACTCCTCAAAAGCATCTAGTAGTTCATTCTTATCTAAGTCAAGAAGATTTACCTCATTATCTTCTTCTTGGTGATTTGCCATTAAGCAAAGATTTGCTTCCTCATTGTCCGAATCGTCGAAACTACTTACATCATTCTCATCCCAAGCGATGTAGGCTCTTCTTCTTCCTCGTTTATCCTTGCCCTTCTTTTTAAGATTTGGGCAATCCGCTTTGAAGTGCCCTTCCTTGCCACATTCGAAACAACTAGGTGAAGAGGAAATTTCATTTGAAGTTGGCTTTTTACCTTGGGGCTTGAAGTTCTTTTGGAATCTTTTGTTCTTCATGAATCCTCCAAATTGTTTTACAAACAGCCCAAATTCCTCTTCTTCATCCATGTCACTGCATGATTCTTCTTCATGTATAGAGGTGGCTTTGAGAGCTAAGCCTTTCTTCTTGGAGGATTTTTCTTCTTCCTCCGCTAACTTCAAGACTTTTAGTTCTTGCTCTTGCTCTTGTAATTTCCCAAAGAGTGTTGCAAGAGACATCTCATTGATGCTTGGAGATTGTTTTATGGCTGTGACAAGTGGTTGCCATTCCCTGCTAAGACTTTTTAAAACTTTATGCACAAGTTCTTTGTTAGTGTAAACTTTGCCAAGAGTAATGAGATGGTTAATAATAAGAGTAAATCTCTTCTGCATTTCTACTATGGTTTCCCCTGAGTTTATTCTAAAACTTTCATATTGACTTGTCAAGGTACTAATCTTGGAGTCCTTCACATCGCTGGTACCTTCGTGAGTTACTTGTAGAGTATCCCATATTTCCTTAGCGGATTGACAAGTCATTATTCTAAAAAATTCATCTGGACCTAATGCCATAGTGATGAGATTCTTTGCCTTATAGCCATATTGCACTTTCTTTTCTTCATCACTAGTCCATTCATCCATCGGTTTTTTAACATTTTTACTATCAACAGTATGCATTGGTGTATAAGGACCATTTTTAATGGCATTCCAAACTTTCAAATCAATAAATTGAATGAAGATTTTCATTTTTCTTTCCAAAACGCATAGCCTTCCCCATTGAAAGCGGGAGGTCTGTTTATAGCACCACCCTTGGGAAAAAGGTTGTGAAAACTTGAGGCCATCTAGTCTCTTGAAGCTGTTAAGCTTAATTTACCAAGAGTCAAGCTCTGATACCACTTGTTGTTCAAGTGGCCTCAATACTCAAAAGGGGGGATGAATTGAGTTTTTAAAATTTTGATTGGAATGCCTTTGAACTTGATTTTTATATCCAAGTTTACAAGAAAATGCAAGTGAACTCAAGTTGAAGATAGTATGCAATACACCACAAGGATAAATATAGCTGAAGCAATTCAACAAACACTTGGTGGGCAGTATTTAAAATATATCAAATTAGGCAAGCTCAAGTATGCAATTCACTATCAATCAACATAAATCAACCAATTGCAGTATATGAATGTAAAAGAATAAGGGATAGGAGCTTGCAAACCAATATAACGAGTTCCACCAACACCGGTGTACGTCTCGCCCCTAAGCAACCCACTTAGAGGATTTCCACTATTGAAGTTTAGAGATACAAGCTATGAGCAATTGCAGCTTCCTAGTGTCCTATGTAACATCCTATTTTCATCACAAATAGGAAATAGATATTAATATATATTTCTTGAGAAATACTTACTATAAGTTAGTTTATTATTATCATTTTTTTAAAATTTTGGTATTTATATTTTTATTATTTGTTTTTTTTAATAATAATAATAATAAAATGAAAATATTTTTGAATGAGAATTTTAAAGTGACTTAATTAGTATTCACTAATTAAGAAAATTATATTAAGAATTTTTAATATCTTTGTTATTCACCATTTTTATTTTATGTTGTTATATTTTTATTTTTTTACATATTTAAGATTTAACTCTTATTAGAATTTTAAAATAAAATTTTGAAGGAATTAGACTATGGTTCTTTTAAACTTTTTGATCTACATAATATTTATGATTTTCTGGAATTTTTTGAAAATTTTGAATTATTTTAATAAAATAATATATTTGAAATAATTTTAAATTCATATAAAGTTGCTTAAAATTAAAAATATTTACAAGAATGTAAAGTTAAATTATAAGAAAATTTTCTAAAATCCATTTCAAGTAGACTTATCTAAAAATTATCGGTTTGAGAAAAATCTTGATTTTTTCTAATCGTTAAAAAATTAGAAACGTATCAATAAATTTTTATTAACAGAAAATTTTAGATTTTTAAAATTTCAGTTTTATATTACTTATTATAAAATTAGTGAGGACTGATATAATATCGCTAAATTTCAAAAAGGACTCATTTTGAATATTTAAAATATACCGAGTGAAGGGTTACTATTTGACTTAATAATTTTGCCGACAATTACTATGCAAATCACTGTGCATGTATGAAATTTTCAAAAGATGCACAGTAACCTGGAATAAAAAATTCAAAAATGCATAGTACTTTTATATTAAAATAATGGAATGCATAGTAAATTTTTTCCTATAAATACCGAAGGATTTCTTCTTTAGAATTCACAATTTCAGATTAAGTTTTCTTAATATAGTAGTGCTAGTGAGATAGTGGTGGAAGTGAGAGAGAGAAGAAAAGTTTTTGGAGAGAAGGTTCTGCCAAAATCCTAAGGTAAGAATACTTCTCTTTTATATTTTTTGGGTTATTTTTATATCGTTTTTAGAAATCTGTTATTATACTGGAAATAATATTATTTTAAGTTACTATTCTGCATAGTAAACACTATTTCAATAGTAAATTACTATTTCAATAGTAAATTACTATTCAAATAGTAAATTACTATTTACTGTTACTATTTACCATTACTATTCACGATTTACTATTTACTGTTACTATTCACATTTTACTATTTACTGTTACTATTCACGTTTTACTATTTACTGTTACTATTTACGATTTACTATTCACTATTCACTATTCACTATTCACTATTCACTATTCACTATTCACTATTCACTATTCAAAATTTACCATTTTTTTATTTTAAGTTGTAATCTTAATTTTCATCTTGTAATTATATTAAAATGAAATTGGTATGTTTTAGAACTCGGAGACGAGGCGCGCATGGATTTTCAATAACGAATCGGTATACAAGAGGTAAGGGGGAGTGAGATAAAAATATAATATGAAAGACATAAGAATAAAGGGAGGAGTCCCTTACTCCTTTTAAATTTAATAATATTATTATAAAGTAATAACTTCTCAACTTAAAATTTATAATAAATTTAATATACTGTGTAACTTATTCTGAAATATCTATACATAGATCTGAATTATTATAACTTATACGGACTGAACTAAACCTATGCAAGGACTTAGATTTTTATATCCTATATGGATCGAACTAAACCTATGCAAGGACTTGGAATATTATGACCTGTCTAGACTGAACTATACCTATGCGAAGACTGGATATATGGACTTATATAGACCTGTGCGAGGAATGGACTATAAGGACTCAAAATCAAATCTACTAATTTAAATAACCATTAAAAATTTGAATTATATTTATAAGCGATATTTAGTTGATTTGACTTGATTATAATTAATTATATTTGATTTCGATTAATGATATTGTGATTTATAATATTAGACTGTGATTAATAATATTCAATTATGATTGATGATATTTGATTGTGATTGATGAGATTACTATACTTGATTGTGGTTGATGAATGATTGATGATCTTGTGATATGAAGTTTGAGCATATAGCAAGCATGACGGAAAGTTAAAACTCAGTAAGAATTTTCTTACCTTACTCTTTAAATTTTTATTCCAAGAGAAAGTATTTTGTAATTATTTTAGTTTTTTATTTCTTCTTATAAATAATTATTATTAACTTTATTTTTAATCTCAATAATAAAATCTAGTATTAGAAAGAAGCTATTTTATGAAAATCAGATGTTGAGATAATTAATTCTTGAATTAAAGAAAATTTTTATAGTTTTAAGTATTCTTAGTTAATGATTTTAAATTATTTTCTTTAGAAATTAGAAGTTTAAAGTAAATTATTTTGGTTTTCCCCAACGAAATAACTAAAGAATATTTTGTGGAGATTTCAAAAACTCAATCTAGTTAAGATTTAAATTGAGAAAGATTATGTAAATATATGAAGGTTTTTAAGAGAAAGCTTTGAGATATTTAAGGCTTGGAAACTCAATTTTGGTAAGATCTGAATTTGAAGACTGTACTAAATTATTTCAGTATAACAGAAGTTCAAAGAAGAACTTATGGAAATGTACAGTTTATTGTGATGATTTTGTGAACCTTTATGGTATTTAATAATTGAGTTTCTAAAAGCCTTAACCAACTAAATATGCGAGTAGTTCATGCATCATGAATCATTAAAGAGAATTGAGATGTGATATTGCCTGGGGACGGATTATAGAAACCGAGGATACATTAGAGGAGGCTTAATTGCGAGCCTTGGGATGAGAGAGTGTGAAAGGGTGCTTCAGGTGACCTGGGGTCGCTCCCTAGTGTCGGGTACTTTCACAATAAAAACTTTCTCAGTCTGACTAGTCTCTAAGTGTTTCCACGCCAGTTGAGCTGTTCATATGCCATGAAGGCATTTATGTTATTATTATCCAGAATTTATGAAACAGTGTAAACTCCTGGTTGGCCCAGTGCAAACTAAAACTTTAAGGGCCCACATGCATAAACTGAATGAGACAGTAGCATAAGCATTACATAACATTCATGTGATTGTGACATTCTATATGAATGGTTATGAATGAAAATATAAGTGTTATGTATGTGGAAACTCTATATTCATAATTGATTGTATATGAGATTATGACTGATATTACTATATTAGTTTGTGAAAACCCTTATGCTTATGTCTTATCTGTAATATATTATATTTTGTTTCTCACTCCTTCTTGTTTGAATTTTTGTGTCCAAAATATATGTTATATGATATATAGCTAGCAGTCCAAGATGGAAGGATATATAATTACAAGAGGATAAAGTGGTCTCATTCTCAATCGATTAGATGAAGAGATATGACAAGAGTAGGATTCAAAACTCGATGGTTCAAGGAATAGGAAATGATTGTTCACATTTGTAGTAGAGGTATAGTTTAGTTTTATTTTGCCTTATTACAATATCAAGTAGATAATTGTAACAAGGTAAAGGTTAAACTTTGATAAACTCTTTCATTCGGATATAATATTGTAATGATTTATCACTTATGATTTCTATAAATTATTTTGTCATTATGGACAAATATTGAAAGACAATTTTTTTTACTTTCAATATTCAAAGGAAATCAGATGTATATACGTCCTTGTATACACGAGATAAAGAGTGATAAATATGTATATCTTTCTAAAAGTTTTTTTTTTTTAAAAGTAAGAAGAATACATATATATCTCGTGTATATAAGGGGGTGTTACAAAGTGGTATCAGAGCAGTTCAATCCAAACCGGCTTGTGGTATGATCTTACTAGCGTGTTAGTGTACTCTGATGGTTGAGTTTGACAAGAGATTTTATGGTTGAGAAAAGAGGAAATTTTATTAGAGTAAATGGTAAGAAGTAAGTGAAGAAAAATTAGGAGTATAGAAAGAAGGAACTAATTTTAAGTTCATAAGAAGTATAAGTTAAAACTTTATAGCCTGTTACTTGAAAAATGTTATTGCAGGGATTATCAGAAACTGGCCATTCTGAAGTCTTTCTTGACATTGTTTAAGTACAGGCCTTAATGTATGGTGGAATGATAAGGTAAATTAACTAATGCAGTTATTTCCTTTTATTCCAAATGTATTGTATGGTGTTTGATTCTCTGATTAATATGTGATAGTGAAATATTCTAACATTTTCCTGTTTTACAATATGGTATGAGACAACAAGGGAGATAAGACAATAGAAAATTCTTAGAAATATTTTGGTATGAATTCTAGACTGGAGCTGTCGTGACTTTGACTACTTAGTTATAAACTATCGGGACTGATCACCCCGAATGATTTGCACTAAGTAGTGAAAGACATGTCAAAAGAAGGATGTTAAGATCAACGAATTTAACCTTGGGTTAATGTAGTATATGGAGAAATGGAGATAAACTCAATAAATTCTATTAGGATATTCCTTACCATGTCCTTGAAGTTGTAAGAGATACTTGTGTGAATTAGAATTCCAATGGGTAAATAACTGTTGTAATCCCAAACTAGTATAACAAATTCTTTAAGATAGAATCATAGTTTTTTCCTTTGGTGATATATTTTGAAAAGAAAAATGTGTGGATGTATACTTTATGAAAAAATATGATAATTTATAACTTGTTTGATATAACAAATAATCATATTAGGAATTGTATCTCTGGCTATTTGTATTGATTCTTCTTTTGTATGACATATAAAATATGTTAATTATTGTTTGATTTGATGAAGTTTTCATTTATGATGTGTACGATTGAATAATATATATGATGGTTATGTGTGTAAATATATGAATTAATGAAACTTTTATGATTGTGACATCGAATGTAATTAACCATATATTTTTGAATTTTTTTTTAAATTGATTTATTGTGATAAATATATCAATGAATGACCTAAAATAAGCATTATAGATCTTTGGAAGACATCGATATTGGTTTAATATTTAGAAATTGTGACATAAAATATTTTTGTGATTCCTAACAATATGATACATGTTTATCAAGTTATTTTCTTTTAGTCATCGATTTTGTTCGACGAATATATATACATGATATAAATCATTGTTATGTAATGACCATTGTAGATTTAAAATAAAGAAATGTGTTAGTAAACCATGAGGAAGTAGATATGAACCTTTACTTATTGATTACATAAGTCTTAGTTACCTATAAAAAAAATATTCAAGTGAATATTTCTAAGTCAACGTAGTGATTTGTGATCATTTAAGATTGGAGAATTTATCAAATATATGTAATGGTTGTAGTCAATTATAATGGAATGTGTAATCACTTAGTTAAGGAATATTTGATTCATTATAGAAGACAATAAGAAATGATTACATACCCTGGATTATCATGAAGCAAAGACCACAAGGATTTAACTAGTACAACATGGACTAAGACATATTTATCCTTTCTCACTAGGATAATTTATTATACACGATTACATTAAGGAAAATAAAATAGAACATCTAGTATATCATAGATAGAGGTCTAAGAGTCTTGGCAATACAAAAATTATCCAAACTAGAGAAATAATCATAACGATTATAAGAAGTGAAGCACTTGTTACCACAACTTGTAGTCCATCCCGACTTCGTTCTTCCTTACTTCTAGGAAGGTTAGCCATCGAATAGTATGATAGTACTTAAAAAAAAAAAGATTGAAGAAATTAGAAAGAAGAGAGAAACTAAGAAACCTTGAAGTTGTGATAGGAAGTGAGAATGGAATGAGAATTTATAAGCAAGCAAGGGAGGGAGAGTTGCAACGGTCATAAACGGCTAGTCCAACGGCTAGTCCAACGGCTAGTTGCTAACGGCTAGTTGTCCAGTAATTAATTCTTAGCAGTCCATTTTACTATATTACGAGTAGGAATTTTAATTAATAGATGTTATGGATTATGTTAAGTAAGATTTTAATAGATTGAGAAACGTAATTATTGAGGTGTTTAGAGTTAACCATCAATTTATGATGAGCATGGTTGACAAAATTAAGACGAGTAATATTTTTGAATTAAGGAAAAAAATACAGATAAGATTAAAAAAAGAGAGATAAATGGCAATGTTAAGGAAAATGTACACAATTGCCAAGGAAACTAGAAATATATTTTAGAACAGTTCAGTTAGTTTAGCTATGGTAAGATTTATTAACAATATTAAATTTCGAGGACGAAATTTCTTTTAGGGGAGTAGAGTTGTAACATCCTATTTTCATCACAAATAGGAAATAGATATTAATATATATTTCTTGAGAAATACTTACTATAAGTTAGTTTATTATTATCATTTTTTTAAAATTTTGGTATTTATATTTTTATTATTTGTTTTTTTTAATAATAATAATAATAAAATGAAAATATTTTTGAATGAGAATTTTAAAGTGACTTAATTAGTATTCACTAATTAAGAAAATTATATTAAGAATTTTTAATATCTTTGTTATTCACCATTTTTATTTTATGTTGTTATATTTTTATTTTTTTACATATTTAAGATTTAACTCTTATTAGAATTTTAAAATAAAATTTTGAAGGAATTAGACTATGGTTCTTTTAAACTTTTTGATCTACATAATATTTATGATTTTCTGGAATTTTTTGAAAATTTTGAATTATTTTAATAAAATAATATATTTGAAATAATTTTAAATTCATATAAAGTTGCTTAAAATTAAAAATATTTACAAGAATGTAAAGTTAAATTATAAGAAAATTTTCTAAAATCCATTTCAAGTAGACTTATCTAAAAATTATCGGTTTGAGAAAAATCTTGATTTTTTCTAATCGTTAAAAAATTAGAAACGTATCAATAAATTTTTATTAACAGAAAATTTTAGATTTTTAAAATTTCAGTTTTATATTACTTATTATAAAATTAGTGAGGACTGATATAATATCGCTAAATTTCAAAAAGGACTCATTTTGAATATTTAAAATATACCGAGTGAAGGGTTACTATTTGACTTAATAATTTTGCCGACAATTACTATGCAAATCACTGTGCATGTATGAAATTTTCAAAAGATGCACAGTAACCTGGAATAAAAAATTCAAAAATGCATAGTACTTTTATATTAAAATAATGGAATGCATAGTAAATTTTTTCCTATAAATACCGAAGGATTTCTTCTTTAGAATTCACAATTTCAGATTAAGTTTTCTTAATATAGTAGTGCTAGTGAGATAGTGGTGGAAGTGAGAGAGAGAAGAAAAGTTTTTGGAGAGAAGGTTCTGCCAAAATCCTAAGGTAAGAATACTTCTCTTTTATATTTTTTGGGTTATTTTTATATCGTTTTTAGAAATCTGTTATTATACTGGAAATAATATTATTTTAAGTTACTATTCTGCATAGTAAACACTATTTCAATAGTAAATTACTATTTCAATAGTAAATTACTATTCAAATAGTAAATTACTATTTACTGTTACTATTTACCATTACTATTCACGATTTACTATTTACTGTTACTATTCACATTTTACTATTTACTGTTACTATTCACGTTTTACTATTTACTGTTACTATTTACGATTTACTATTCACTATTCACTATTCACTATTCACTATTCACTATTCACTATTCACTATTCACTATTCAAAATTTACCATTTTTTTATTTTAAGTTGTAATCTTAATTTTCATCTTGTAATTATATTAAAATGAAATTGGTATGTTTTAGAACTCGGAGACGAGGCGCGCATGGATTTTCAATAACGAATCGGTATACAAGAGGTAAGGGGGAGTGAGATAAAAATATAATATGAAAGACATAAGAATAAAGGGAGGAGTCCCTTACTCCTTTTAAATTTAATAATATTATTATAAAGTAATAACTTCTCAACTTAAAATTTATAATAAATTTAATATACTGTGTAACTTATTCTGAAATATCTATACATAGATCTGAATTATTATAACTTATACGGACTGAACTAAACCTATGCAAGGACTTGGATTTTTATATCCTATATGGATCGAACTAAACCTATGCAAGGACTTGGAATATTATGACCTGTCTAGACTGAACTATACCTATGCGAAGACTGGATATATGGACTTATATAGACCTGTGCGAGGAATGGACTATAAGGACTCAAAATCAAATCTACTAATTTAAATAACCATTAAAAATTTGAATTATATTTATAAGCGATATTTAGTTGATTTGACTTGATTATAATTAATTATATTTGATTTCGATTAATGATATTGTGATTTATAATATTAGACTGTGATTAATAATATTCAATTATGATTGATGATATTTGATTGTGATTGATGAGATTACTATACTTGATTGTGGTTGATGAATGATTGATGATCTTGTGATATGAAGTTTGAGCATATAGCAAGCATGACGGAAAGTTAAAACTCAGTAAGAATTTTCTTACCTTACTCTTTAAATTTTTATTCCAAGAGAAAGTATTTTGTAATTATTTTAGTTTTTTATTTCTTCTTATAAATAATTATTATTAACTTTATTTTTAATCTCAATAATAAAATCTAGTATTAGAAAGAAGCTATTTTATGAAAATCAGATGTTGAGATAATTAATTCTTGAATTAAAGAAAATTTTTATAGTTTTAAGTATTCTTAGTTAATGATTTTAAATTATTTTCTTTAGAAATTAGAAGTTTAAAGTAAATTATTTTGGTTTTCCCCAACGAAATAACTAAAGAATATTTTGTGGAGATTTCAAAAACTCAATCTAGTTAAGATTTAAATTGAGAAAGATTATGTAAATATATGAAGGTTTTTAAGAGAAAGCTTTGAGATATTTAAGGCTTGGAAACTCAATTTTGGTAAGATCTGAATTTGAAGACTGTACTAAATTATTTCAGTATAACAGAAGTTCAAAGAAGAACTTATGGAAATGTACAGTTTATTGTGATGATTTTGTGAACCTTTATGGTATTTAATAATTGAGTTTCTAAAAGCCTTAACCAACTAAATATGCGAGTAGTTCATGCATCATGAATCATTAAAGAGAATTGAGATGTGATATTGCCTGGGGACGGATTATAGAAACCGAGGATACATTAGAGGAGGCTTAATTGCGAGCCTTGGGATGAGAGAGTGTGAAAGGGTGCTTCAGGTGACCTGGGGTCGCTCCCTAGTGTCGGGTACTTTCACAATAAAAACTTTCTCAGTCTGACTAGTCTCTAAGTGTTTCCACGCCAGTTGAGCTGTTCATATGCCATGAAGGCATTTATGTTATTATTATCCAGAATTTATGAAACAGTGTAAACTCCTGGTTGGCCCAGTGCAAACTAAAACTTTAAGGGCCCACATGCATAAACTGAATGAGACAGTAGCATAAGCATTACATAACATTCATGTGATTGTGACATTCTATATGAATGGTTATGAATGAAAATATAAGTGTTATGTATGTGGAAACTCTATATTCATAATTGATTGTATATGAGATTATGACTGATATTACTATATTAGTTTGTGAAAACCCTTATGCTTATGTCTTATCTGTAATATATTATATTTTGTTTCTCACTCCTTCTTGTTTGAATTTTTGTGTCCAAAATATATGTTATATGATATATAGCTAGCAGTCCAAGATGGAAGGATATATAATTACAAGAGGATAAAGTGGTCTCATTCTCAATCGATTAGATGAAGAGATATGACAAGAGTAGGATTCAAAACTCGATGGTTCAAGGAATAGGAAATGATTGTTCACATTTGTAGTAGAGGTATAGTTTAGTTTTATTTTGCCTTATTACAATATCAAGTAGATAATTGTAACAAGGTAAAGGTTAAACTTTGATAAACTCTTTCATTCGGATATAATATTGTAATGATTTATCACTTATGATTTCTATAAATTATTTTGTCATTATGGACAAATATTGAAAGACAATTTTTTTTACTTTCAATATTCAAAGGAAATCAGATGTATATACGTCCTTGTATACACGAGATAAAGAGTGATAAATATGTATATCTTTCTAAAAGTTTTTTTTTTTTAAAAGTAAGAAGAATACATATATATCTCGTGTATATAAGGGGGTGTTACATCCTACACTCAAGAACTCAATCCTCACTAGCAAAGGGTAACCCACCCAATCTCTCAAACTCTCAATACCCAAAGGTTGAACCCCAACCTTTGTGACCACTCAATCCTAGAGTGAAAAACCTTTGTGTTTGTTGAAGTGTTTACAAGGAAATGACTCTCTTAATAGAGTAGATGTACAAGTGAAAGATCACACAAACTTTAACTCTCAAGATGAGAGGATGTATAAATTTAAACTCAGAATATACAAGAAAGATAGCTTACTAAGCACAAGAACAAGTAAAGAATGAAAGGTTCTAGTTGTGTGTTTTGTGCTTGAGTTCCTCTTGAATTTATAGAGCCATTTTAGAGCTTGAAGAGTGCCTTTCTTGTTCCTAGCCGTTGCACATAGTGGGGTTCTGAAGGAATGGTGGAGACATGTGCTGGTTTCCCACTAATATATGTTTTTCCACTATGGTAATCGATTATCCCTTTGGGTGTAATCGATTACAACTTGAATTTTTCATTCTAGAGCGTGTTGTAATCGATTAGTCAATCCATGGTAATCGATTATCACCAAGTCAGAGCGAAACTAATCAATTATATTTTTGCCTGTAATCGATTAGTGATGATACCTGATGCATTTAATTTGGTCACGCAGCTGTGTAATCGATTACTCCCTACTTGTAATCGATTATATGATATTCGAGTAGCTTGTAATCGATTATTTTATGTCCCATAATCGATTAGCTCATGGTTCTGATGCAGTTGTTCCAAAACAGAATCACCCTAATTGATTAGTCAGGGCTTCCTAATCAATTATCTTCGTTGTATTTCTGGGTCTGATTCCATGTCTTTGTTTTTGCAAAGATTTCTTCAAGAGTATTTTGTCATTATCAAAATCCTTGAACCTGTTATCATATTTAAACACATATTTTCCCCTGTGACTTAGTGTAAAGTCATGAAGCCGCCCATGTAGTGCTTCGGGGAGCTGCATGTGGCCGACCCTTGTGGGGGATGGCTCTTGATGAGAAGGTGACCCTGGTGGTCTTTATGATCACAGCCGCCATGATTTGATATCTGGCCGGCCCGCAACACCATACGTTGATATGTTTTGTACCGCGGTCATGGTAAAAATGGCCAGGTGTTGCAAGATGGGCGATGCGGTTTGGTACCAGTAAAATAATTGGTGAATGCATGCAATTTAAAGAATAAGTGTACACATTTTACTACTGCAGTAGGGGTGTGGTTAAAAGACCATACTTAAATCCCACAGTTGATGTTGAATTTCCCACAGTCAGATCTGCAATTGTTGAAACATTCCTTGTGCATATGCATTGATTATGAGCATTTGCATATAGAAGGAAGTATGCCAAGGTGGTGAGATGTGATGATAATTGTGTGAGGTGGTAAAAATATATTTAAGATAACATAAAAGATATGAATACCAGTTAAATGTTGTGTGACAATTCAATGGTTGAATAATGTGATTATGTATATGCTTGTATGCTTTGTGTGAAATGGTGTTGGTATATGTCATGATGAATATTATTGATGTGCAAAGTATACATGTGTGGAAGCCTATATACATAATCACTTGGTATTCATGTTTATTCCTTTAGAATGTAGACTCACTCTCCCATGTTGTCAATTTTAGACTTGTGATGCAGGGCAATTATAGGAAGAGTAAGCATTTTGAAGTATATTTTGGTTGTGGAGGTAATTAGTGTATAGCAAGCGCCTTGGCCGGTGATGTATGTAATCATATGTATTTTGTGTAGCAGGATATGTAATGAATGTGTATTTTGGAAGTCTACTTGATAGATGATTTTGGAGGGTCATGGGGGAAAATGAGAAATTGTATGTATATCTTATTTTTATTGGTGACCCTAAGTATGTATGAAGGTTTAAATTATAATTGAGATTTCCTATGTGTTGATGAATGGATGAAGAATTATATTTGAGTATTTCTTTTATAAAGCTGATGAGATGAAGAATTAATTTCCATATATGATTTTGAAGAGTTGAATGGAATTTAAGAGTATGCTGATGCAGAACCAGTTTTAAATGCTCTGAATGATGTTTGATATATAATGCATGTCTGTAGAATGAGTGAAGTTCAATTTCTAGTGTGCTGTGTTGTGTGAATTTCGAGTCCTGCAGGATGTCTGGTAGTTTCGCTTAAGCGAGGTGGATTCTCGCCCGAGCGAGAGCCACACCTAATAGGAAAGTGGTCTCTGGACAATTTCGCTTAGGCGAGATTGAATCTCGCTCAAGCGAAATTGCCCCAGTATCAGTGTTTGCTCTCTGGAGGAATTTCGCCCAGGCGAATGGAGTCTCGCCCGAGCGAGGGTGAAGGGATTAGCTTCTGGCCTGATTTCGCTTAGGCGAATGGCCAATTCACTCAAGCGTAAATGCTAGGAAAATCAGGGGGTTGGCTACTGGAAGAAATCCGCTCAAGCGAAGGGCCTAAGGAATGGCATTCGCTCATGCGAGACCATTAGATGGTGAGTGGGTGAGTTCATGAATGAATTTTGTCTAAGTGAGGATTTTGGGTAATAAACTAAGAGGTGGTGGAATTTCCGAGTGAACTCCGAGTGACTTAAGTCCGAGCTATAGTTTTCTGAGTGAGGGAGGGTACATAATCCGAGTGAGAAGGCTCTGGAGTATGATGATCTGGGCAGTGGAGTCCCGAAGGGGAATTTCCGAGTCTAGAGTACTTGTCCTGAATGGTATGTCCCGATTCTGTATTATCCGAGTGGGAGAACACCGATTGGTTATACTCGGTGTGAGTTTGTCCAGGAATTCCCTGGAATAACTCCACTGGAGTGAAAAAAAGAGAGGAAGTCAGATTTGTGACAAAATACCGAGTGAAAGCCGAGTAAACAATGAGTCGGTGTTGGAATGATATTCTGAGTGAATGACCAAACAGAGGTAAGTCGGTTTCTGGGTAGTTTCCCAAATGAACCACCGAGTAGGTGAAGTCTCAGACTTGGAGTGAATTTAACGAGTGGATATTGTGTGAGGGAGGACTCGGTCTGGACTGCTGTTGCCGAGTAGGGATTGAGTGAATGATGGCTCAGTCAGGGTATCTTGCTGAGTGGTGAATCTATGTACTTTGAGTCAGTTTAAGGAAGACTCTACCGAGTGAGAACCCGAGTGCTTTGAGTCAGTTTTTGGAGAAGAATACCGAGTGAAAACCCGTGTAATAGGAGTCGGATTAGGAGGGGTTTGCTGAGTGAAAATTTAAGTCTCGAAGATTCTGGTTATGCGAGTGGGTATAGGCTTGACAGGGCCCGCAAGCGCATAAAATTTTAAGAACTCTTCATTTTGTTTTTCTTGGGTGCTCACAAAATTTTCCATCAGTATTTCAAGTTTGGATTTTTGTGGGGGATAGTTTTGGAATACTGGTAAGCTTCTAAAATCACTGCTATGGTTATAGTTCCCAATAGCATCCAACTTATGAAATTTTTGTTCATGGTGGTTTAAGGATATTGCAAAATAGTAATTTGTAGCAGCATGTCCTGAATCACCACAAATCGAACAATAAAAGTCAGTAGCACCTGCTAAGAATTCCATAACAGACAAAGATCAAGTGTGATCTTTTGAAAATAAAAATAAAAATAAATAACTAGAAATAAAACAAACGGAAAAAATATTAACAAGTATGATCTAATTGAATTTTAATGTTGCTGATATTTGAGGGACAACAGTCCCCGGCAACGGCGCCAAAAACTTGACAGGGCCCGCAAGCGCACGCGTTATGTCGCGTAATATAAAAGATTATCATTCTCCACAGGGACTGTGTTCAAAGTACCGGCATATTAAAATTTAATTATCCACACAATTGATTTTTAATGTTTTTGTAAAATAAAACACAATTTAAAAATCTAAATTTAGAAACAAAATTTACTTGACACTAAAAAAAATCAGAGTTGAGAGTATCTTGGGATTTCGGGGTATTAAGACTCTATTTTACGTTAATGAATTTTAACTTTTCATAAATAAGAATCGAATTAAGTTTTTCAAGGCGAATTTTCCAAAAGCTAATTAATATGTTCCTCTCGGAATCCTATTAATGTACCTAACCTATGGAAAGCGCTGCTTAATCCTCAGAAAGGCCCATTATCGTTTTATGAAAATCCCTTTTATTTCCTCAAAAGAATTTTGATTACTTTCACGGTTTTACCGAGGTCACAAAAAGCATCTCAAAAATCTTAGGTTTAGTTCAAAGCTTTTCGGTAAAAATAAATCTCTCGATTCTATTTATTACCTAAACTTACTAATATACCCGTAAGTATACAGTTTTATCATTTAGGTTCTTGTTAGGAATCACTAAAAGCATTAAGCATAATTGAACTAAATGGAAAACAGAAATTTATTTAATTCTAAGTCAAAATAATATTAACAATAAAATATTATCATACCCCTTTCATCCCAAGATAATTAATTTAGCTACTCATGAAATAATTCAAATTTATAAAAATAATGGAAAAATAAAACATACAAGACATGGTAAAAAATAAAGACTTACGGGTTTCTCTAAAAGCTCAGAATAATTTACCACTGTATTTCCTTGTTGCAATAATTTCTCCACCAATTACAAATTAGAATTCTCACTTTTACAGCCCTCACCACTCTTACAAAATAAAAGAAAGAAAAGAAAATAAAAAGAAAGAGAAGAAAAACGAACAGAGAAAGAAAAAGGGAAAAAAGAAGAAAACTAAAGAGAAAAAGAGAGAAAGGAACGAAGAGAACTGGATTCTGGATTGATGTTGGATGCTTGCAACTTCTTCTCCTTTTATAGTCGATGGAAAGGGGGGATCCAGCTAAGAAACGCGTTGTAATTGCAAGTGGGAGGAAACTTTCGGTGCATGTGAGTTCCAACTGTCCCAAATTGCATTATTTTAATATTTCCAATAATTCGGTGCTTGGATTTATTCAGCTGGATAAATTCTGAGTGGAAAGGTACTGGAATTCCACAAGACTGAGTGACAGCTTGCTGGGAGGTTGGACGGTTTTGTGGCTTGTTGTTGGATGGAGATCTGGACGGTGTTGTGTTGAGTGGGTTGCTGAGCGGTGTTGATTTAAGGGGGCCGGTGTTGTGGTTTGAGGGACAGTGGAGCTGCTGGACGATGTGGAGAGGAGTATTGCTGGACGGTGTTGTGGATGGAGCCGGTGTTTAAAGTAGATGGGACGGTGTTGATTTGAGACGGTGTGGAGAAGAGAGTGTTGATGGAGAGTCGGTGTGTGTTGGTAAAGAGACTGGACGTTGTGGGCTGGACGGTGTGGAATTGATGGAAAGGAAAGGGACAGCGGATAGAAGAGAGGGAATGGGACGGTGTTTAGGAGAAAACCGGTCCGCGTTGAGTTGCTATGAAATCAGACAGTGTTAGAGTTGCTATGAGGAGACGAGCAAAGCCGATTGCTTTTATTCCTTCGGAACCGATTGAAGAGTGAATCGGAACCGAGTGAAAAGTGATTCACTCAGGACTGATTAAAAGGTGGCTCGGAACCGACTAGAAAGTGGCTCACTCAGGATTGGGAAGTCTTCTTTCACTGTTTCACTCGGCCATGTCTCTGGAATTGAACCACTCGAAGAGACATTGCTCGAATTTCTCAGGAATACACTCGGACACATTCGAATGATAAAATCACACCTTCACTCAGAAATCCGAGTTGATTTCCACTCAGAATTGACTTTAGTCGTCAATCAACTCACTTTGATATACCTTTCACTCAGAAATTTGGACTTGAAAGACTGGAATCTGGCTGATAGAATTCTTTTCATGTCCGAGCCTTGCTTTGCTCGGAAATTCAGCTTTCTGCCCTAACTCACTCGGATGTCTTCTTTGGAGACTTGTCACTCGGTCTCAGTGTGAAACTTGAAAGTCTGCCCGAGTGTGATTCATTTCCGGTTGGATTTTTCCTTGCTTGCTAAGACATTACTCTGAAATGCTTTGTTCCGCTTGAGAATGCCATTTTCTTCGAATGAAACCACTCGGGTTCTTCCTTATTCAACACATTCATTCAGTGGCCTCTTCTATCTGCTCAGAATCAATTCACTCGGAACAAATTTCCCCAGAAAAATAGTTCAGACTTGTTTCAATCAGCATTTCTTTCACTCGGAATGGTTTGTAATGAGAAAGCTCCCACTCGAATTCACTTCAATCAGTAATCCTTTCACTCGGACTATAGCTTTGGGCATCCTTTTTTACTCGGATTGGTTGAAGTAGGGGATCTTCCACTCAGATTCTTCACCAACCGAGACTTATTCCTTTTCAACATTGAACCTCTAACAGGGTTAGCCATTTATCACTCAGAATGGCTTTGACAGGGAACTTTCTACTCAGATTTTGCTCCAACAGTGAAGTATTCCACTCGGCAATGCTCCATTCTGAGTTAATCCACTCGGATTTGATCATTTCTGAGTCCTTCTACTCGAATTTGGTCATTTTGAGTCGGATTTCAACATTCTGAGTTGGAATTCAGCATTCTGAGTCGGAATTTAGCATAAAAAGAGAGTTCTTTCCACTTTGGGCTTGTTCTTCTTGTTTCTTTATCATTTTATGGTCATTTTTCTCTTGTTTTTGACCCTTTATTACCTTAATTCCTGTAAAATAACATACCCAAGTAGAATAGAGTGGAAAGAAATCGAAAATCGTAATAAATAAAGGAAATACAGTGGATAATGATAAAAATCCTAAGCAAACTGGATCTAATTTATTGTACTATAAAGCACTTATCAAAATACCCCAAACCAAAACATTGCTTGTCCTCAAGCAATCACCATATTCACAAGATAAAATACAGAAAATACTAAGCTTAATAAACTAAGGAATCCAAATCAGAGAAAAAGATTAATTCAAATGCCAATTTTAATTTACTTATGTGAATCAATTTTCAATGTCAAGACTTGAGATACTCTTCTCAATTTTCACTCAAGTGTTTCAAGGTTTGTGTATCTCTCAAATCATCATAGTCAAAAAAACATTACCATAAGCTTGTTAATAAACCAGAAACTCTACAGTTTAGATAGAAAATATGTCAAAGTCTAAAGGTCTTTCAAAGGTTGTAACGTGGCCTTGGGTTGTATTTCAAGGTAGGAATTTCAAGA
The DNA here is from genome assembly GCA_037962975.1 of Clitoria ternatea. Lineage (NCBI taxonomy): Eukaryota > Viridiplantae > Streptophyta > Magnoliopsida > Fabales > Fabaceae > Clitoria > Clitoria ternatea. Next base: position 91,954 of record CM075674.1, read on the forward strand.
AAAATGGAATACAAAAGGGCTTTAACAGTCATGAATGATTCAAATTATCATCATAAATTTAACAGAGCAAATTTTTGAACTTTTATGGACTTTTTGGAATTCATTCAATATCATCCTTTTGATTTTCTTCTTTTTTTTTCTTTGCATTCAATACATATTTTCCTTAAGTCCTTTTTTATTTCTTTGCTCCACTAAATTCCAACTTTTTCACCATTAAGAGAATATCAGTCAATGAATGGTTTCAAGGAAAAATTTTCACTTTTAGGTTCAAAAGTGGCAACTAGGGGTCAAATTATGCAAAAATTCTGAGGCTTAAGAATAATACCTAATTGTGCCTTTATCATCCTAAGACATATTAAAAACCATTTTGAATCGGTTGAAAAACAAGTTCTAGAATATTAATGACTATGAGATTCACTCATTCAAGAAGATATGGGTTTTGAAAATTTTTGTTTGATAAATAACCCATTTTGGCTCAAGTCTAACCATGGAAAGTCTTTTCAAAGAAAATTTTAATCACATAAGATTCATTTAAGCATTTATTTGGCATTTAAACAATCAAATTTTGAAAATTTTACTCAAAATTTTGGGGTCCTTAGATACTTTAGCCTTGTGTTCAAAGTAAATTTATCATGCAATCATGGTAAATTATAAGATGACAAACAAAGCGAGGAAAACACACCTGCATGAAAAATATAACAATCACACAACAAAACAAAACAGTTAAGTTTTCTTACCTACCACCCCAAACCAGAATTTGACATTGTCCTCAATGTTAAAATGGATGATAAAAGTATAAGAAAACTTACCTGTAGTAACCCTAAACCAGCATCTGACATAGTTGAAATATTTTTTTATTTTTATTTTTTTGTTTTTTTTGTTTTTTTTCAAATTTATTAAAGACATGGGGTTACCTCCCCACAAGTGCTAAGTTTTAAGTCTTCAGCCAGACTTTTCTGAACCAGCTTCAGCTATACAATTCATACCTGAACACAGGTTTTAATGGTCTGAATTCTACCTTAGGGATCAGTTCTCTTTTAGCCAAAAAATCACAGAAAAGTGTTTTTGAAATGCCTGAAAAGTCATAAGATAAAACAGATTCAAGTGGATCAAGAGGGAGGTTTTGGATTGCCTCTTTCTCTACCACTTGGTCAATAAAATCTATTTCAAGTATAGCAAAGTTAACAGGTATGTAAAAATTTCCTACCTTGATAGGAATAACCTCTAGAATACCTGGATTTTGAAGCTTGGGCAGTACCTTCTTTTGGATCAGTGTACTGCTCTCCTCAATTATGGGACGAGATAGAGACTCATCAAATTTCTTCTCTTCCTTAGCTTCTTCTTTAGTTATGCCAACCGGATCATCATAATGAGTACCACTCCTAAGAGTGATATCCATTGTGTGGTTAGATGGTTCCACCTCAGGTCTTACAGGAAATGTTTCTGGTGTTCTCATAGAAAAAGAGGTTTGTTGGACAATTTGATTCTCCAAAATTTTGTTATGGGTGGCCAGAGAGTCCACGTTTGAAGCTAAGGATTTTATGGCATTTGAGAACTCATCATTTTGTTTTTCTTGGGTGCTCACAAAATTTTCCATCAGTATTTCAAGTTTGGATTTTTGTGGGGGATAGTTTTGGAATACTGGTAAGCTTCTAAAATCACTGCTATGGTTATAGTTCCCAATAGCATCCAACTGATGAAATTTTTGTTCATGGTGGTTTAAGGATATTGCAAAATAGCAATTTGTAGCAGCATGTCCTGAATCACCACAAATCGAACAATAAAAGTCAGTAGCACCTGCTAAGAATTCCATAACAGACAAAGATCAAGTGTGATCTTTTGAAAATAAAATTAAAAATAAATAACTAGAAATAAAACAAACGGAAAAAATATTAACAAGTATGATCTAATTGAATTTCAATGTTGTCGATATTTGAGGGACAACAGTCCCCGGCAACGGCGCCAAAAACTTGACAGGGCCCGCAAGCGCACGCGTTATGTCGCGTAATATAAAAGATTATCGTTCTCCACAGGGACTGTGTTCAAAGTACCGACATATTAAAATTTAATTATCTATACAATTGATTTTTAATGTTTTTGTAAAATAAAACACAATTTAAAAATCTAAATTTAGAAACAAAATTTACTTGACACTAAAAAAAAATCAGAGTTGAGAGTATCTTGGGATTTCAGGGGATTAAGACTCTATTTTATGTTAATGAATTTTAACTTTTCATAAATAAGAATCAAATTAAGTTTTTCAAGTCGAATTTTCCAAAAGCTAATTAATATGTTCCTCTCGGAATCCTATTAATGTACCTAACCTATGGAAAGCGCTGCTTAATCCTCAGAAAGGCCCATTATCATTTTATGAAAATCCCTTTTATTTCCTCAAAAGAATTTTGATTACTTTCACGGTTTTACCGAGGTCACAAAAGGCATCTCAAAAATCTTAGGTTTAGTTCAAAGCTTTCCGTAAAAATAAATCTCTCGATTCTATTTATTACCTAAACTTACTAATATACCCGCAAGTATACAGTTTTATCATTTAGGTTCTTGTTAGAAATCACTAAAAGCATTAAGCATAATTGAACTAAATGGAAAACAGAAATTTATTTAATTCCAAGTCAAAATAATATTAACAATAAAATATTATCATACCCCTTTCATCCCAAGATAATTAATTTAGCTACTCATGAAATAATTCAAATTTATAAAAATAATGGAAAAATAAAACATACAAGACATGGTAAAAAATAAAGACTTACGGGTTTCTCCAAAAGCTCAGAATAATTTACCATTGTATTTCCTTGTTGCAATAATTTCTCCACCAATTACAAATTGGAATTCTCACTTTTACAGCCCTCACCACTCTTACAAAATAAAAGAAAGAAAAGAAAATAAAAAGAAAGAGAAGAAAAATGAACAGAGAAAGAAAAAGGGAAAAAAGAAGAAAACTAAAGAGAAAAAAAGAGAAAGGAACGAAGAGAACTGGATTCTGGATTGCTGCTGGATGCTTGCAACTTCTTCTCCTTTTATAGGCGATGGAAAGGGGGGATCCAGCTAAGAAACGTGTAACACCCTCTGTTACACCTTAATAAATTCTAGAAAAATTCATAATTTTTTTTAAAAGATATGATTGTTAAAAAGAAACTATTGGAATAAATTATATACATTATTTCTGAAATACCTCACAAATATTATTAAAACTTTATAAAGTATTTGTACATTCATCCGAAGAAAATAAACATTAAACATTATAAGAAAGAGAGGAAACTCCATGGCCTAGAAGCAGTTACTTATTAACATTATTTATTCTTTGGACCACGGTATTCATACCAAGCTCCCTTTCTAGAACGTGCTATATCTACTGCCGAAATTCTTCGATCCTTCCCTCTAAACTATCAATTTAGAATATATGAAACAAAGACACGAAGAAAGGAGTGAGAAATAGAATATAATATTCTCGATTAAGACATAAGCAACAAAGGGTTTTCACAAACCAATACATAATAATATCAATCACAATCACATACACAATCAATTATGAATGCATGAATGTTATGCAATATCTTCATCATAACTTACCTATATATGTGGGCCCTTAAATTTTAATTTGCACTGGGCCAACCAGGAGTTTACACTGTTCCATAAGTCCAGATAATAATAATATGAACAGCTCAACTGGCATGGAAACACTTAGAGACTAGTCAGATTGAGAAAGTTTTTATTGTGAAAGTACCCGACACTAGGGAGCTACCCCAGGTCCCCTGAAGCACCCTTTCACACCCTCTCATCCCAATGTAAAGGTATGATTGTCCGAACAATTCCGAACAATCATACAGGGGGGTGTAAAGGTATGATTGTCGAACAATTCAAAATGTACATGAAACGTAAAATCTGGTACGAAGAGGTGCTTATACAGATACGAATACGGAGTGCTCTTGTACGCTGGGCGTGGTATAGTGCACTCTATGGCGGTGTTGCAGTCCGCCTGGATTAGCTTCTTTTGCCTTGACACAATTGGTGGTTGTACCTGCAGTTATTCTCTGACGCTCAAGTCAGTATCACAGAATACTATTAGACTTAGAAAGCAAATCTGAGAGAATTATGCAAGTTTTAGTGTAAGGTTTAGAAATGAGGGGGATCCCCTTATACCTTTTTGCTGAGGTTTATATACCTGTTATTGGTGCTCCATTATTGGTAGGACCCGTTCCTTGTTTTCTGGCATAATGCAAGAAAGGTAGTGGGTCCCTGTGTCGTTCACGAGCACCATCACTGTAGTGGGCATTTCCACTTGCTTAGAAAGCGTTAATGCTTTATTATTTTATTCATTGTTCCCTTTTATGCGTGACAGCGTGATTCCCATTTTCAACCTCTCAAGACATAGTCAATCTCGTGCCGGGGTTATAGATATGGGCTCGCTACGCAATATAGAAAATTCAATATTCCGCCTATGGCTTGGTGGAGTAGTATGCATTGGAAATACTTTATGCATGTGTATAAGATATTCAATATTTTCCACCTTGGCGGAGTAATGAGCTTAGGCGGAGTAACATGCCTTGGCGGAGTTTCATGCCATGGCGGAGTAACGTGCCTTGGCGGAGTAATGTGCCTTGGCGGAGTTTCCTGCCTTGGCGGAGTATCATACCCTGGCGGTATATACTCCGTATAAAAGTAACTATAAGGTATTTGAAACGTACTTCTCCTGTTCAAAATGCTGATCTGGCAAAGCATTAAAACCATGCTCTTGGGGGCCGGTGTTGGGACCGGATCATCTGCCCCCTAGCTTGTTATAGTGACTGGCGGGGTTACTTTAATAAGCTATAACACTTAAGTTTAGCTTTTATAGGCATGGGTTTAGGTGGTGTTTGCTAGTTCCGAATTTGTGGACAAGTATCTTCATGCATTTATTGCTTTTGTCATTACTTGCCACGCCCGTCATTAAAGCGTCTCGAAACTGCGTTTTACCGCTTCAATCTCACATTGCCACGTATGCCCTCGTAACGATTGCTATTCCAATGATGGGACATAAATGCGTGGGATGGCAGTTGAGATATGTTTTCGAGGTTATTACCATGGGCCTTGGATTTTGGAAATACGGCCCAGGAAATTCCTGCCTTAAGATTCATCTATCGGTTTTAGAATTAAAGGAATCGTCAGTGAGATTCATCCAACGGCCATAAGCGCGTTTCTGAAGTTTTTGGTGTTTTGCTTATTTCCCCCAAGCCATGCCTATAAATAGGTAAACTCTTAGGAGGGGAAATATTTTGCTTCATCTTCTTCTCTGCGCTTTCGTGTTAAAACTGCCTTGTTAACGCTACTTTCTTACGAGTCGTTTGTTGTTTCCAGTTCATCTTCTTCAGAAATTTTAAGGTAACTTTCTGCTTCCTCTGTTCTCTGTCTTTTTTGTTATTGGGTTGGTTCCGTTTCTTTATATGTGTGTTTGTTGAAACGAGGATGAGAGGAAAAGAATCAGAGTCAGGCTCTAGGGTTTCTATTCACCCTATGTTTTCAGATATTGAGAGTGAAGATGAGGGCTTCTATACTGGGAGGGATTCAACTTTTTACAGCAGCGTGGAGTGTTTTAGTAATGTTGTACATTCGTTTGTAGCAGGAGGTACTCCTCAAATACAAGTGTTAACAATGGCAGAATGCCAGAATGTTGTGCTGTATAGGTTAGATTGGACAAAAATGCTTGAGACCGATCCCTATTGTTGGGTCGAAGAGGACGTTAAAGAAGCTTCTTCACGCCATGCAACAATAAGTGGTGGGGTGATGGAGTTATCTGTGCCTGTTTGGAAATATGAGAAATATGAGAGGAGGTTCATCGTCCGTTCACCCAAGACGTTTGAACGTATTTGTCATCGTCCTTAGGATGGGCGTACTTTATATATGTACGATATTTTGTTTACCCAGTTGGGGGTGCGTTTTCCACTTAATAAATTCCAGATGGGCGTACTCAGATTCCTGGATTGTGCCCCTTCTCAGCTGCACCCTAATGGTTGGGGGATAGTCCGCAGCTTTGAAGTGTTGGCTGAACATCTAGAATTTACGCCTACTGTGGCGTTGTTCTTTGCTTTTTACCGCATCATAAGGAGGGTGAATGCGAGAACTGGTGGTATGGGTTTTGTAACTCTTCGGGCGGAGCCGAAGATTATGAACTTTAAGGCGTTTACTGACTCCACCAAGGAAGGGGGACTTCATTTCAGAATGAGCTTTGTAAAAGTCTCTGTCAGGAAGAACAAGTCCGTCTTCTGGCGGAGTAAGGAGGGAATTGATAAATTCCCAGTAGCGTGGACGCACGAGCATTTCCTCCTAACCAAACAAGCTTATGAAGTTGAGGAGAGTGCCCTATCAGCTACTTCCGTGGAAGTCCTTCGGACATTGAAGGAGTACAACTCCGTCCATAAGCAGATTTTATGCCGAAGGCTGCTTGGGCGGGATGCTGAGGGATACTTAAGTAATGCTTTATCATTAACAATTCCAATGTTGATTGAATATTATTCCTGTTGTTTCCTGCAGCTTCTAATCGTATTTATGTATGTTATTTTGCAGGAGAGATCGCTGAATTTCCTGGGATGGAGCGTATCAAGCAAATTCGCATGAGTCGCCAGGAAATTGATGCGGAAAATAATGTACAGCCTAGGAGGAATCTGGCTGCTGCTCTGACAAAGACTCTCCCTTTCCCTGCATCCACTAACGTAGTGACATTGGAGGGTGGTGCAGGGTCCTCGACAATTGAGGTTGAAAGGCGATCTAAAAAACGCCAAGAGCCAGAAGCTGTTGAGGTGGAGGAAGTGGACCCCCAACCCTTGCTAAAGAGGAAAAACAAGGGCAAGGAGAAGATAGGGGAAGGGGCATCATCTGATGCTCCTATTGAAATGGAAGAGACTCCAGAGGTACCAGCTGCGGGTGTCACTACTGAAGTGGGCGGTGTTGAGGGCGCCCTTGAAGAAGATGTTGTGGAGGAGGAGGTGGAGGGAATTCAAGTTTCTCCACTCCACCAAGCTGAGAGTCCTGCCCTGGACTTGACTACTCGAGGAACAACAGTTTTCCTCATCGACCTTCCAGGGGAGTCATCCAGGCGATCCGTCTCTCTTCCTGCGGCGGGGTCTCGTCTGAACCCTTTTTTGTATTACACAAATGTGGGATCCCGCCAGTCAGAGAGGCATGATCCGGACTTCATTCTCCGCCCAGACATCGACTTTGAGGAGATTCCAAATGCCGCTGCTGCTGCAAGGTGGCACCTTGCGGAAATTGATGGTTTCCTTGCTTCTATGCCGCATATCGCTGAGGTTGCTGCGAAGGCTGCAATGTTTCAAGAATCATATCATGATTCTGTTGAAAAAATCCGCAGCTTAGAGCATGACAATGAAATGTTGTCGGAGGTGATCAAGGCTAAAGATAAACACCTTGACACCACCGACTCTGATATAAAGAAGCTTGAGGAGGAGCTGGCTCAGGTTAAGGCTGACAAGGCCCTGCTGGAAAAGCAAGTCTTGGACTTGAAAGGGCAAAATGCTAAACTGGGCGAAGAGGTGGGCGAGCTGTGTAACATCCTATTTTCATCACAAATAGGAAATAGATATTAATATATATTTCTTGAGAAATACTTACTATAAGTTAGTTTATTATTATCATTTTTTTAAAATTTTGGTATTTATATTTTTATTATTTGTTTTTTTTAATAATAATAATAATAAAATGAAAATATTTTTGAATGAGAATTTTAAAGTGACTTAATTAGTATTCACTAATTAAGAAAATTATATTAAGAATTTTTAATATCTTTGTTATTCACCATTTTTATTTTATGTTGTTATATTTTTATTTTTTTACATATTTAAGATTTAACTCTTATTAGAATTTTAAAATAAAATTTTGAAGGAATTAGACTATGGTTCTTTTAAACTTTTTGATCTACATAATATTTATGATTTTCTGGAATTTTTTGAAAATTTTGAATTATTTTAATAAAATAATATATTTGAAATAATTTTAAATTCATATAAAGTTGCTTAAAATTAAAAATATTTACAAGAATGTAAAGTTAAATTATAAGAAAATTTTCTAAAATCCATTTCAAGTAGACTTATCTAAAAATTATCGGTTTGAGAAAAATCTTGATTTTTTCTAATCGTTAAAAAATTAGAAACGTATCAATAAATTTTTATTAACAGAAAATTTTAGATTTTTAAAATTTCAGTTTTATATTACTTATTATAAAATTAGTGAGGACTGATATAATATCGCTAAATTTCAAAAAGGACTCATTTTGAATATTTAAAATATACCGAGTGAAGGGTTACTATTTGACTTAATAATTTTGCCGACAATTACTATGCAAATCACTGTGCATGTATGAAATTTTCAAAAGATGCACAGTAACCTGGAATAAAAAATTCAAAAATGCATAGTACTTTTATATTAAAATAATGGAATGCATAGTAAATTTTTTCCTATAAATACCGAAGGATTTCTTCTTTAGAATTCACAATTTCAGATTAAGTTTTCTTAATATAGTAGTGCTAGTGAGATAGTGGTGGAAGTGAGAGAGAGAAGAAAAGTTTTTGGAGAGAAGGTTCTGCCAAAATCCTAAGGTAAGAATACTTCTCTTTTATATTTTTTGGGTTATTTTTATATCGTTTTTAGAAATCTGTTATTATACTGGAAATAATATTATTTTAAGTTACTATTCTGCATAGTAAACACTATTTCAATAGTAAATTACTATTTCAATAGTAAATTACTATTCAAATAGTAAATTACTATTTACTGTTACTATTTACCATTACTATTCACGATTTACTATTTACTGTTACTATTCACATTTTACTATTTACTGTTACTATTCACGTTTTACTATTTACTGTTACTATTTACGATTTACTATTCACTATTCACTATTCACTATTCACTATTCACTATTCACTATTCACTATTCACTATTCAAAATTTACCATTTTTTTATTTTAAGTTGTAATCTTAATTTTCATCTTGTAATTATATTAAAATGAAATTGGTATGTTTTAGAACTCGGAGACGAGGCGCGCATGGATTTTCAATAACGAATCGGTATACAAGAGGTAAGGGGGAGTGAGATAAAAATATAATATGAAAGACATAAGAATAAAGGGAGGAGTCCCTTACTCCTTTTAAATTTAATAATATTATTATAAAGTAATAACTTCTCAACTTAAAATTTATAATAAATTTAATATACTGTGTAACTTATTCTGAAATATCTATACATAGATCTGAATTATTATAACTTATACGGACTGAACTAAACCTATGCAAGGACTTGGATTTTTATATCCTATATGGATCGAACTAAACCTGATCCGGTCTCAATACCGGTATCCGATCTGCTATACATATTTCAACGTCTTTGATAAGACATCCACGTGTAACCGGTGTCATCGGTATACATCCGGACTGTAATTCCGTATCAGGCGTTCTCCCTATACCGGTTATCCAGGATAACACCATGACATCGGACAATACACACGTCACTGTGCTAATGACAAGGATTGTTGCTACAGGGATCGATCAATAATTCCCTACACTACGAGCCAAACTTTGCTCACGGGAATGGTCAACTTGTTCCCTAATCCTAGTCTACATTCTCTACGTTCAATATAAAATAGCCACTTGACCCAATCATGCAGGTAAGTGCGCAATATAATAATGCTAATGGGAGTTGGTGGTTCCCCACCAACGAGTCCTCGTTAATCGAGCCAATCAGGTATATGAACTAACTTCATGATTGAAGTTAGGGATCTTCCTCTCTTCTTCAGCTCTTTTACGACTGAATCTTCTCTGAATACATTCCTGACTTGGAATATAATCACTGACTTGAGCGTCGGAGAATCTTTGCAGGTGACACCACCATTCGCCCACTTCAACGCGTTAGGTCGGTGTGAAGGATCTCCAGGACGCCTAATCCGCTCTCCTCATTCAAGGACAACGGATACACATATCGGATACACATACATCCGGTATCTTACACGGTATTGATATACTATTCGTGACTGGCTTGAGATCGGATCTCTTGACCCCGGTCCAGGACAGATCATTGGCACGCCCGGTGGGACACGATAAAGTTATTCCCATATCCTTTGACAGAGCAGGTAATCCACCATGCAAGGCGAAGCACAAGACTCCATGGAGAATCAAGCTGAAGGCAGAACCAATCCTAATGCCTACAGAAAGCTCAACCTTGATTCTCATGGGGGCAACTCAAAGAAGATAGTAACTGTGTCTGATCCTGATCCTCGCGATGAGTTGATCAGACAACTTCAGAGGGAACTCGCTGAACTGCGAAGAGAAAAAAGGCAAAGCGAGGATAAAGAGTCATCTCGCACGCGAAACACTCCCCACACAACTGATGGTGAAAAGTCCACCACACTTCAGTACTCAAAGATCCCAACCTTTGAGGAGGGAGAACAAACTCGCGATTCTGAGGATGCAGCTTCCCGAAGGAAGAGAGATTCAACAACAGCACCCCCATTGTCTTACAATCTTAAGGTTCCTTTTTCAAGGAGACTTATGGGCATCAGCATCCCCAAGCACCTTCAAACCACTCAACCACTTTCCATCGGAAAGTATAATGGTGAAACTGATCCAACTAAGCACCTTGATGCTTATGTGTTTGAAGCCATGTACTTGGGGGCTGATGAAGACGTGATGTGCCGAATGTTCCCTCGAACATTGTCTGAGGAAGCCCTCGGGTGATTTAAAGGCCTGCCTTCTGGATCCATAGATTCTTGGACGGAAATGGCAGCTGCCTTTGAAACCCACTTTGTCATCTCCAGAGACGTACCCAAGACGTCTCACACCTTGGCTCAGATTAAGCAAGGTGAAACAGAGGGCTTAAAAGATTTTCTGAAGAGGTTTTATAAGGAAGCAGCCCTGGTTCCTAACCTCACAGAATCTATCAAGCTGCATATCGTGATTGAGGCATTGCAGCCAGGATCAGCTTTCGCTCTTTCATTAGCAAAGAGCCCCCCGACAACTTTTGAGGAGTTCAGGAAAAAAGCCTCAAAGTATGTGAGCATAGAGATGCACTTGGAGGCAATGGCTGCAAAGAAAAAGCCACCAACACCATCTCCCCAAACCCAGAAGGGTAAGGAGAAGACAAGGTCAGAACGCATGGAGAGGCCATTCACCAATCCTAAGGTGGATAACCGCCCTCCTCGACCTCGAGAAAGGCATGTCAATTCTTTCAGCCATTATGCACAGTTATCTGCCAGACCATCTCAGATTTTGAGGGAGGTCGGATGGCCAGTCTTCAGCACATATGGCATCAGGAGACCAGCCCCTATGAAAAGACCAGGAAATTCACGAAAGTACTGTGATTTTCATGAACAAAATGGTCATTCCACTGATGAATGCCAAGCTCTAAAGAACGCGGTTGAGACGCTAATTAGAGAAGGCAAATTGAAGCAATACCTGTTCAAAGAAAAATCCTTTGACAGGGCAGAACGGAATGAGAAAAGAGAAAGAGATCCCGACGATGGGGATGATAACAATCCCAGTCCGGTTCGAAAGTTCACTGCTGCAGAGAAGCAAAAAGGTGTAATGACCGATAATGCAGCACAGAAGGACAGCATGCCCCAGCAACAACGTCAGGGCCGACGTGAAGTCATTGACATGATTGCTGGAGGGTTCGCTGGAGGAGGAGCTTCAATTACAGCCCGAAAGAATCATCACAGAATGATTCTATCCGTGCAAGGGAAAGTCAAAGACAATCGCCCTTACAGAGGAGGGAATGAGGCTCCCATAATCTCTTTCTCTGACGAGGATTTTGGCCCAACCGTTCCTGGTGGTGACGATGCTGTAGTCATCACTGCTGTGATCGCCAACAAGGACGTCCGAAGAATCCTTGTTGACCAGGGAAGTTCCTGCGATGTTATTTTCTATAATTGCTTTGAAAGAATGGGTTTTAAAGACTCAGACTTACAGCCTTACACGCAGGAACTAACAGCTTTCAATGGCGCAAAGCAATTAACTAGAGGGTATCTTGATACCCTTATCTCGTTTGAAGGCGAGCCAGGAGCCAGGACGGTTAGGTCTCGGGTGCTAGTGATTGATGTCAAATCACCATTTAATGGCATCATAGGCCGTCCTACTCTGAATGCAATGGAGGCAGTTGTATCAACCCCACATCTCCTTATCAAGTTCATTGACAAGGATAATGCTGTGTCATCTATCCGGGGTGATCAAGAGATGGCTAGGTACTGCTACAACCTTAGCCTCAACATGACAAAGCTGGACGCCTCCAATAAAAAGAGGAAACTTAATGATGCTGGAACATCGGCTGGATCTGTAAGTCTTGTCGACCTGGATCCTAGAGCGGATTTGAACATCGATCCGTTCAACCCATCAAAGCCCACACCGGATGGAAGTTCCAGGGACATTGTCTTGGGAGATTCTCCAGAAAAGATCACCCATATCAATGACAAGCTAGATGCTGAAATAGAGCAGCGACTGCTGGCTCTCTTACAAGAGTTTAAAGACCTCTTTGCATGGACTGCAGCCGATATGCCAGGCATAGACCCTGAATTCTGCTGTCATAAACTTTCTGTCTATCCAGAGACGAAACCTGTGGCCCAAAAGAAAAGACGATTAGGCCCAGAGAAACAGAAGGCAGCTTGTCAGCAAACTGAGGAATTGCTGAAAGCCGGATTTATCAGGGAAATCCGATATTCCTCTTGGCTTTCAAATGTGGTGATGGTCCCTAAATCCAATGGTAAATGGAGAATGTGCATTGACTACGTGGACCTCAACCGCTGCTGTCCAAAAGATCCTTATCCTCTTCCTAATATAGATCGGATGGTAGATGATTCCTCTGGTTACCAATACCTGAGCTTCATGGACGCTTATTCTGGTTACAACCAAATTCCGATGTGCGAAGAGGATCAAGAGAAGACAACTTTCATAAATGATCGTGGTGTCTTTTGCTATACAGTCATGCCCTTTGGCCTGAAAAACGCTGGGGCGACATATCAGCGCATGATCAACAAGGTTTTCGAAGGTATGCACACCAAACTTGTTGAAGTATACATTGACGACATAATAGCAAAGACACCGGTTGGTGGCGATCATATTGACGACCTGCGCCAAGTATTCACCCGTTTGAGACAATTTAACATGAGGCTGAACCCAATGAAGTGCACATTTGCTGTCCCTGCTGGGAAATTTTTGGGTTTCATGTTAACTCAACGTGGTATAGAAGCCAATCCAGGGAAGTGCCAAACGATTCTAGGCATGCAAAGTCCTAAGAATCTCAAAGAAGTCCAATCCCTGAACGGCAAGGTAGCAGCTTTGGCACGGTTCATGCCGAAGATGGCTCACAGGTCGCTCCCTCTGTACAAAATACTGAAAAAGTCCAAGAAATTCGAGTGGGGACAGGAACAAGAAAAAGCTTTCCAAGAGCTTAAGGAGGTGTTGTCCAAACCTCCCATTCTCACAAAGCCTGACCCCGAAGACACACTCATTCTGTACTTGGCTATTTCAGATGAAGCTTTGGGCGTTGCCTTGATAAAAGAAACTCCTGATGGACAAAGACCGGTCTATTTCACTAGCAAGACCTTGCAAGGTGCTGAGATCCGGTATCAAAAAATTGAAAAGGCCGCCCTCGCTGTTGTTTGGGCGTCACGACGGTTACGTCCGTACTTTCACGCCCATCCAATCATAGTGAGAACGGATTTGCCACTCCGTTCTGTCTTAATCAAGCCCGATCTCGCTGGGAGGATGATCAAATGGTCTATTGAACTCTCTGAGTTTGATATATCCTACGAACCCCGCAGCGCTATTAAAGCTCAAGTCCTGGCTGACTTTATTGTGGAAATGACAGGGACTGATCCAGACTACCCTCGAGTCCATTGGACCATTTACGTTGATGGTTCATCAAACCAAAGAGGCTCAGGAGCAGGTGTAGTTCTCGAAAGTGATGACGGAGTACACCTGGAGATCTCCCTTCGTTTCAATTTCAAAACATCCAACAACCAAGCTGAGTACGAAGCTTGCTTGGCCGGGCTAAGAGCTGCGATTGACATCGGAGCTTCTGAGGCAACACTCTGTAGCGATTCACAGCTGGTGATTTCGCAGATCTTGGGAGATTATCAAGCTCGCGAACCTCAACTCCAATTATACTTGAACTGTGTCAAGGAGTTGACTGAGAAATTCTCAAAAGTGGAGTTCAAGCATGTTCCACGTGAAGAGAATACGAGAGCGGATATACTCTCCAGGTTAGCAAGCACTAAACGACCGGGTAGCACCACTACTCTGGTTCAAAGCACGCTAACGTCGCCCAGCATCCCTCTTTTCCCTTCCCTAAACGCCATCACGACTGACTCCCTTTACGGAGATACATGGATGGCTCCTTACATCCGTTATTTGGCTGATGGACAGCTACCCACAGATGAGAAGGAAAAGACGAGGTTAAGGAGAGAATTACCGTATTTCACTATGATTGATGGTAATCTCTACAGAAGGGCACTCTCTGTGCCCTATTTAATTTGTCTCAAAGAGGATGAGGTGCAAGGTGTATTGGAGGAAGTGCATGGAGGACAAAGTGGACACCACGCCGGAGGAAGAAGCTTAATGCGAAAGATCCTCAGAGCTGGATACTGGTGGCCCACAATGAAGCAAGACTCCATTGACTTCGTCAAAAAATGCGACGCTTGCCAAAAATTCTCTAACCTACACCACACACCGGCGGAAGAACTCTTCACATCCGCTGTTCCATGGCCTTTCTACCAATGGGGATTAGATATTCTGGGCCCCTTTCCAACTGCTCCTGGGGGCATCAAATATCTCATTGTAGGGGTCGATTATTTCACTAAGTGGATAGAAGCAGAGCCGGTGGTGCATATTACTTCAGCCCGAACTCGCCGTTTCATGTATGAAAATATCATAACACGGTTCGGGGTCCCAGCACGGATTGTCACAGACAATGGCACCCAGTTCACGGATAGAAAATTCACAGATTTGCTTGAAGGGTTAGGAATAACCCAAATATTCTCATCCGTCGAACATCCCCAAACTAATGGTCAAGCTGAAGTGGCCAACAGGGAGGTGCTTAAGGGACTAAAGAAGCGCCTTGGTGAAGCCAAGGGCGGATGGACAGACCAGCTGTGTCATGTCCTATGGGCATATCGGACAACGCCTCATTCATCCACCAATGAATCCCCATATCGCCTAACATACGGGGTCGAGGCAATGATACCTGTGGAACTGCAAATTGCTTCCACAAGAGTTAAGTACTTCTCTGAAGAAACCAACAATGCTAACTTGGCGTCTGAAATGGATGTCATACAAGAACTCAGAGAAGACGCTTTCATCCGAGATCAAGCCATCAAAGCCAAAGTTGCTCTCCGGTACAACAAACGAGTCCAATCAAGGACTTTCAACGTTGGAGATTTGGTTTTGAGGAAAGCAAGTATAGGGAACAAATTCGCCCATCAAGGCAAATTAGCCCCAAACTGGGAAGGCCCATACAGGGTATCCGAAGTTACTGGCAAAGGCTCTTATCGCCTTGAAAACCTTGAGGGCACTCCAATCCGAAACAAATGGAACACCCAAAACTTGCGCATCTACTATAGCTAGCTGTTTCTACACTCTCCTATCCTTATCTTGGATTGAATACTGGAGAATTTATTTTCACAGCTACGCTCTCCTTGTAATTCTTATTTTTGATTTAATAAGAATCTCTCATAACGATTTAACTCTTTCGAGTTTTTCTTATGCTGTGATTTTCAGTTTATCCGGTGTACAGAAGCATATTCAGGACGGATGATCTCAGCTACGTATTCTGTAGTTGACAATGTAACTCCTCGAATATGCGCAACGCACAAGAACATACTCAGGACGGATGATCTCAATTACCCATTCTGTAATTGACGATGTAACTCCTCGAGTGTGTAAAAATTGAAGGCCCAGATTGTAGGATTAAACCGAACTCTGGGTACGGTTAATAAGTTTGGCTGAACACCGGTGAAGGCTCAGATTGTAGGATCAAACCGAACTCTGAGTATGACTAGTAGGATTAAACCGAACGTCGGTGAAGACCTGAGTTGTAGGATGAGACCGAACCTCAGGACATGGGTTGTAGGGCTGGTCCTTCTTCAAGGCCACAAACCGAACCCCATTCGAAGACTACATGGGTTGTAGGGCTGGTCCTTCTTCAAGGCCACAAACCGAACCCCATGCGAAGGCTTGGGCGCAGTAAGCTGGTTTTTCTTCAAGACCACGCTGAACCCCAAGTGACGGGCGCAGTAGGTTCAGGATTAGCCCTGATCTGAACCCCGTATTGAAGGCTCGGATTGTAGGATTAAACCGAACTCTGAGTACGACTAGTAGGATTAACCGAACGTCGGTGAAGCATTGTCATTGGATAAAACCAAAGACCCATTGAAGAACGGCTGGTAGGATTAAACCGAACGCCAAATATTACATGGACAGTAGGATCAAACCGAACTCCAAACACAACAAGTAAGTTATACTGAACTCCAAATTAATACTCTCGTGAAGTTTTTTATTTGGAAGTTTTATAGCTTATAGTTCTGAGTCATCAATTCTTCAATTGAGACCTGACTCGTAAACTCCGACACAAACAATTCACTCGGGTACACCACAATCTAAGGTATATTCACCCGAAATTTCTCAGTCGGAAATATTTGAAGAGGAATTTCTATTTTAAATCCTCATTTTTAAAAGCTCTCACGAGAAAATCTCACTCAGAGTTTATTCAAAGTGAATCATCACCCAATAAAACTGGGGGACAACATCAACGGTTTAACGAATAGTTTGAGGAATGAACTCTCGTCTAAACGATCTCACAATCACTCCCCTTAAGCCGTTCTTGAGGCACTGATGTGTTCCCTCACAAGCGGTGGTTTTATTATGGAATTCATTTCACATGTATATGTCCGGTATGGAGATTTTGTTTTACAAT
This sequence comes from Clitoria ternatea, assembly GCA_037962975.1. Lineage (NCBI taxonomy): Eukaryota > Viridiplantae > Streptophyta > Magnoliopsida > Fabales > Fabaceae > Clitoria > Clitoria ternatea. Next base: position 108,920 of record CM075674.1, read on the forward strand.
CCGATCTTCATTACTTAAATCCGGAATAATACAATACACATGCAGTCCCTCTATTAAAGTTGTTTTTCACAAAACAAGAATGGAGGTAAAAAATTCTTTTATTGATTCAATAAGAATTACAATTCGTGTAATAATCCGGAGCTGATCCCGGAACACAGCGAATTCGAATCAATAAAACGAAAAAGCAAACAAGAAAGGCGCTATTCTTTCTGGCTTGGGTCTCCCTCCTTCCCCTTGCCTTTGTCTCCGGTCTTGCCTCCTTCAGTGCGAGAGCTCGATCCTGTACTCGTGGGTTTCAGGAAGGAAGGTCTCATTAATTGACCTTTAGGTAAAGGAGCAAACTTATAAGGAGTTCTAGGCGGACTCTCTTGACGATTGTCAACGATGGCCACCAGTTTCCCTTGGTGAAACTCATAGAACGGATCAATACCATTCAAATTAAGTGACACCTTGGGATTCCGGTATAACACCTGACGAATTGCCAACCCGAAAGCCTCCTTGACTGCCTGGTCACACATGTTTACAGCCTCGTCCAGGTCTGCTTTCAGGGTCTTGACTTCGCCATTCGAATCCGCCAGCTTTGATAGCAGCTCCTTTTCCTTACGTATCCAATCATCCACTCCTAGAGAATGGACGACCTTAGCCTCCTTCAACCCCTTTTCCAGCTTTGAAGAGCGTTCCTTCTCCGTGCAGAGATGAGCATTGAGGTCAGCATTGATTTTCTTCTGATCAGAAACTTGACCCTCTAGCTCCTTGGCAAGACTCTTCAACTTGGCAATTTCTTCATCCTTCTTTTGATTTTCTTCTTCGGAAGTTTTTAATTTTCCTTCTAATTGGAGGATGATTGCCTTGTCCTTGCCAACCACCGAGGTGAGCCTCTCATTTTCTTCTGTGAGCTTGCGAACCGACTTGAGGAGCTCGGATAAATCAGCCAAGTGCTTCTGTCCGTCGTCGCAAGCTCTGATCAGTTCTTCATTCTTTAACGAGGGCTTCACCTTGGATGAGGATTCAGGAACGCCCTCTGGAACAGAGCCCTCGAACACCGGATGTTGAACAAGACCGGAATTACCTTCAAGAGAGCAGGGGGCTTTGGGCGCGAAGTAGGTCGTTATTGGCTTCACCCCACAAGTGATTACACTGCCGGGGGCATCCGGAGTGGGTTCTTCCGCTCTCTTTTCTTTAGCAGGCCCTGGCTCAGCAGCCCCTCTTGAAGTTTTTGGCTTTTTGGGTGAGGATTGACGGTCTGAGGTCTTCAGAGGATCACGCTTAGTCCTCTTCTTTTTCTCCACCACCTTCTCAGATCCGCCCTCAATCAGAGGAATATCGTCACCAGCAGACGAAGTTAATATTATCGTCTCAGCAGTAGCCTTCTTCGAGTTCCGCTTTGCCTGAATGTCATTTTCAGCTGCAACGGAAGTCTCTCCGGCCTTGAGACCTTTTAGTCTATTCATCTCTGGTGATCCGCTCTGAATTTCACCTGCACAATTCAAAGACACAATCAGAAACGAAAAAGTTTCAAGACATGACATAATAACGCATGAAGAATGGCAGGGAAATTACGTAAATACTCCTCGCGAGTAGACTTTGATCCTAACAAACGCCTGCAGGAGAAAAATTGGTGTGAGGCTGTGTAGGACTGCAGAGCCGAAAGAACTGAGATTGAAGTTGGGCTCAGTTCGTCCTCCTCGGTATAGTACGCTTGGGAGGTCAACAAAAAATGTTCGTGCGTCCAAGTCACTGGGAATTTTGGAATCCCTTCTTCAGTTAACCAAAAAATTGATTCACTCGGATGGACGCTAATCCTTGTGAAATAAGACTTGAATGAACGCCCATCAACTTTGGCGGAATCAGTGTACGCCTCGAAGTTGATGATCTTGGAGATAGTCCGGAGGGATATCAAGCTCACTCCTCCCTTCTCCTTATTCGCACGACGGACCACTTGAGTGAAGTAGAAAAGCATGGCCACCGTCGGTTTAAAGTTGAAGTGCTCCCCAAGCACTTCAAGAGAGCGGACCAATCCCCATCCGTTAGGGTGAAGTTGCGAGGGGGCGCAGTCCAAGAATCTCAAGACTCCCATCTCAAACTTCGTCAAGGGGAAACGCACACCCAAGTTCAGAAATAGAAAATCATACATGTATAAGGACCTCTCGTCCGGTGTGTGGCATATCCGTACTGATGGAAGGGGAGCAAATACTTTAAAACACCATTTATATTTATCCTTCTTCCATAAGGTAAACCGCGGCTCCAGCTCCCCTTCATCCTCCCGAGCATGGACGGACTGTGTCTCACGAAATTCCTCAGCCACCCAGCTGAATGGGCGTTTCTTTTGGAATTTCACCCAGTCTATCCGGTGTGCAACCACATTGCAGAGGCCGGACTGGGTCTTCAAGATATATTTCTCAGAAGGAGATCCCCCTTCAGATGATTTCCTCCCAGTCGCTTTCTTCACCACCATTGTGAAAGCTTTTACACTGCGGTAAAAATCCACATCGTCAGATACATACAGGTCACCGCTCTCAGCACTCTCACTAGAGGAGGATTCTGAAGAGGGTATAATCGCCTTTCGCCTCTGATACGGCGACGCCTCCCTCTCTGAGCTTAGTGGCTTCGATTGAAAGACCACTGGAATCCTCCCACCACGAACTGTGGGGTTTTGATTGAAGGCCCTTCCTCCTCTTCCTCTAGGGCTGATACCACTAAAACTAACACCTTTCCTAGACATTTTCAGAAATTGAAACAAGACACAAAGTATGGAAAGAAAGTGGTTACCTAAGGATGGATGAGGATAGTGAATTAAGATTCACAGAGGCAGACACGATAATCTTCTCGAAACTTTTGCAGAAGTTCGTCAAGAGAATTAGGAGAAATGGTAACTGAGATGGCCAAATATGCCTATATCAAGGCACCAAAATTTTTCAAATACCCACTAAACATAACCTGTCGTTTGCCCCCAAACGACTCCCCGTTTAGTGGACCAAAATTGTCGTTTAGTACATCAAGGCGCGAAAATGCCATCGTTTCGTCACAGAGCTTTCTAAATGGGCCTACTAAATCCAAATTTTAGGCCCAACAAGCCCCTACGTGACGGTTATTAAGACATGCGCATTTGACGAAGTAATGGCGCGCCCACGTGAATTAAGGCATTAAATGTCCAATCATTAGAAACGTGGCCACCATTACTCGAATACCAAGGGTTGCGAAATTCGATAAACTTCTGATATTCCCATTGTCGAATCCGCCCTTAAAATTTCGCCACTACGGAACATGGTTCCCAGAGCGGATATTTACACTTCGGTACAAACCCGAAATCCAGACGTACTACGATCAATATAGCTCATATGAGCAAGTCAACTGCTTCCTCACATCAGCTAGGGGGCTAGTAGGTAAGACTCGGATTTCGGATGGAGCGAAAATTGGAAATTCAATCCGCACTCCCTTGATTGGAAAAATTCATCAGGACGGATGATCTCAATCACTTATTCAGTGATTCGATGATGTAACTCCTGGTACGAAGAGCTCCACTAATCATTCCAGGACGGATGATCTCAATCACATATTTTGTGATTCGATGGTGTAACTCCTGGTGTGAATCATTCCAGGACGGATGATCCCAATCACCTATAAAGTGATTCAACGATGTAACTCCTGGTATGAACAATTCTCATCATCATTCTTACGATGAAAGTATTCACTCAATCCGTACTCCTACGATTGAAAAATGTCTCCAGGATGGATTATCTAAATCACTTAATCTGTGATCTCACGATGTAACTCTTGACGATGTGTACTTTTCCAGAACAGATAACCTCAATCACCCATTATGTGATATGACGATGTAACTCCTAACGCGGTGTACCTGCCCAGGACGGATGATCTCAATCACCCATGCTGTGATCTGACGATGTAACTCCTGGCGCAATACACACCCAAAGGACGGATGATCTCAATCACCTAATATGCGACCTGATGATGTAGTTCCTGGTATCGTACACATCCCCAAGACGGATGATCTCAATCACTTATGAAGTGATTTCATGATAAAACACCTGGCATGATCAATACTCATAATCATCTTTATGATGGAAAATTCTGAAAGTCAGTCCGCACTTTCGCTTTCTAGTGGTATTCTCCCAGGACGGATACTCTTTATCACCTATTCTGTGATACAACGACGTAACTCCTGGTGCAGAAAAAACTCCCATCATCATCCTTATGATAAAGGGCTCAAACACCACTTCCTTGCAATTCCCTAAACTTGGAACAATATTATCATCTCCTGTAAGAAAGCAGTCATCCGTCCTGTTACACTACTTTGCTAAACAGCGGATCGACCCATCTTTCCCCAAAAGAATTAAGGATCATGCCCCAAAGACAGGCACCTTCTTCTTAATACGCACTTGGGGACATGTATATATTTATCCGTTCTAAATTTTATTTGTTATTTAATCTTCCTAGGCTATTATTTCAATCCGGCCTTAAGATTAATTACACTGAACGGATTAGTAACGATTTATATATACATGAAACAATGAAGACAAATTTCTTCAACTAAAATTCATTCATTGAAATGAAATTACATACAATAGTTCAAAATCCGGAGTTGATCCCGGTACACAACTATACATATAAATGAAAACAAAAAATTACAGAGGAGGAATCTGTTCTTCAGTTTTTTGCGCCTCCTCAGCACAAGGCTCTCGTCCCCCTTCCTTGGGAACCTCATCAGGAATCTTCCCCCCAGGAGCCTCAACCCTTTCTTCAGTAGAGGGAACCTCGGGCATAGGAAAAACATAATCCGGTCCCATGGTTTGACCCTCAGGAAGAGGAGGCAAACCATACAGGGACATCGGTGGATCTTCGTGACGACCATCCACCACTGCGACTAACTTTCCCCCATGGAATTCATAGAACGGATCCATTCCATAAAGGTCAAGTTTCGCAGTGGGGTTGCGGTAGAAAACTTGGCGTATAGCTAGGCCGAAGGATTCTTCGACAGCACGGCTGCATATATCAACAGCTTCTTCTCTCTCAGCTTTCGCTGTAGCCAATTCTCCCCGCAACTTGGACAGCTCCTCACTAGACACCTCGAACTCCGCATTCCTAGCCTTCAGTCCCTCTATCTCAAGAAGGAACTTCTTCTCCCTTTGAGACCACTCCTCAGCATCAGCTTTATGTTTATCCTGGCTGCTGCGGAGTTCTTCCTCCTTCTCTGCCATTTTGCCTTCCAAATTTTTAAGATCGACTTTGAGTTTGAGATTCTCTTTAGTGATGAGATCCCCAAACTCCTTAGACTTATGAAGACGATCTTCCATTAACTTCACGGCGGCTTTGTCCTTTTCCGAGGAAAGCTTGAGTTCTTTCAATTCGTCGCTCAATTCCTCAACTTTATCGGCGTTGCTAGCCAACTCGCTGATTGAAGAAAGCACTCCAGCAAGTTCGGCTAGCTGCCACCTTCCGGCCTCACACGCTTCCGTAATCTCTTTAGGACTGAGTGTAGGCCGGAGTTTGTACATCGGAGGAGGAAGAGTGGCTGGAGTAGAACCTTCATAAGAGAGGAAGGGGGTGAGAAACGAGGTCGTTGGAAAGGAGGTCGGATTTGACCCAGAAGCTCCAGCAGCAGTTTCTTTACCCTCCGAAGTTTTGCGCTTTTTGGACGGGCCTCCCACTGAGTCATTCTTGATTTTTCTTCTCCTCTCAGAAATTGGAGGATGACCCGTGGATTCATCAGCGGCAGAAGAACCGCCCTCAACCAACGGAACGTCCCCTTCAGCATCCGAGGTCAGTATTATTAACTCAGGACGATCCTTGGTTGAGGGCCTGGGCTTCACTTCATTCTCGCGGGTGACGGATTTACCAGCCGCTTTGAATTTCTTTAATTTATCCATCTCCGGAGTTTGCTGTTCTATTTCACCTACATGAACAAACACAAGATGTCAGCAACTACAAATATTCTATACACATTTGATAATGGAGAAAGGATAGAATAAAACGAGAAGTACGCAAATATTCATCCCGGACTCCGCTTGAGCTACTTAGCAGACGCCTACACGAAAAGACGTGACGACCTGTAGTGTGCGATTCAAGCGCGAACAACACTCTCGACGTCTCACGAGATAGATCGGATTGGTCTGTGTAGTACGCGTGCGAGCATAATAGGAAATGTTTGTGTGTCCAACTCAGGGGAAATTTGTCGACGTCCTCTTCGTCCTTCCAAAATTTTGGTTTGCCCTTCTTGATGGAGATGCGAGTGAAGTAAGTCTTAAAGGACTTCCCATCAACCTTGGCCGAATCAGTATAAGACTCAAAGTTCACAAAAGAACAGAGAGTCCGGAGTGTCACCAGACCAACTCCGCCCTGCTTATTCGCCCTTCTCACTACCTGGGTGTAGTAGAACAGCATCGCTACTGTTGGCGTGAAATTGAAGTGCTCCCCAAGCACTTCGAGAGCTCGGATGAGGCCCCAACCGTTGGGATGAAGTTGAGAGGGTGCACAGTTCAGAAACCTCAAAACACCCATCTGGAGTTCGGTTAAAGGGAAACGAACTCCCAAATAATGAAAGATAAAGTCATACATGTACACTGAACGGTCGTTGGGGACGACATGATATATCCGCTCTGTCGGAAGTGGTGCGTAAACCCTGTACCACTTTTTCGTCTCTTCATCCGAACTCAACGTGAACCTCGGTTGAATCCGAGATCCCTCCTCATCCGCATGACGAGAGGCAAGGTCCTTAAACTCGTTGGACACCCAACAGAAAGGCCATTTAGCCTGAACCTCCTCCCAATTTAGTCTCGAAGCAACTACGCTGTAGAGACCTTCTGCTGTCTTTGAAATGGCGCTATCTCCAGAAGATCCTTCTCCAGTTGCCATTGGAAATATCTAGACCGAACTCCTTAATCTACGATAAGGAATAAAATGTCGTCAGAAAGTTGCAATCATTACTCACTGCATTTTTAAAGCAACTACAATCAGAGGGCGACTCTGAGAAGGGAAAGGTCACTTCCCACAGTGAATAAGATCCCCTTTCTGAGCGACGCGGTTCAGTCTTAGGAAGAATCACAAGGATTCTTCCCCACGACTGTTAGGGTTGAGGGAAACTGATTCCCCCCCCCTTAGATGAAGCCTACTCTCTATAACTACGAGTAGCAACTCGAAACGAAACTAAAGCGACAAGGAAGAGATAGTTACCTCAGATAACTGTGATGAATTTGAGGAACAAAGAGACCCTCGCAATGTAGGCGATAAACTTCCTTGCAAAATTTCTGCAGAGTTTCGTTGAGAAAGCAAAAGCAAGTGGAACTCAGAATCCACTAAGTATTCCTTTTATAGGAAGCAAAGAGGATCGGTTACCTCCTCTTGAAGTTGTGTCGTTCTCGATAAAACGCACCTGTTCACAAGCGAAACGACACAACCGTTCCAAATTCTTGGGCGCCAAAACGATAGCGACTCAGTAAAGGGCTATCCACTAGGCCCAAAAGTTTTGAAAACTTCAGGCCCATTAAGCCCAAAACGACGGTTAATGAGATTTTCATCTCAGACGCAATAATTGCTTGCCCACGTGATTAAAAGCATTAATGTCTAATCATGCAACGCAATTTACGCTTTACAGCCGTTACACGAACTTCAAGAGCTTTCAATTCCAATAAACTCTTGAAATTCTCACACAACGAATCTTTGTCTGAATCCGTTGTGACAATACCGAAAGGTCTTTTCTATTAAATTCAGAGCGGTTCTTTACGAATGACAACAGATGCTAAGGAACTGTTACACACGTAAGCTTACCGATATTAAGACCTCTCGCAGGTTGAGTAGCTTATGTGAACAACTATTCAGTCCCTCACACAAGCTAGGGGACATATGATCCGGTCTCAATACCGGTATCCGATCTGCTATACATATTTCAACGTCTTTGATAAGACATCCACGTGTAACCGGTGTCATCGGTATACATCCGGACTGTAATTCCGTATCAGGCGTTCTCCCTATACCGGTTATCCAGGATAACACCATGACATCGGACAATACACACGTCACTGTGCTAATGACAAGGATTGTTGCTACAGGGATCGATCAATAATTCCCTACACTACGAGCCAAACTTTGCTCACGGGAATGGTCAACTTGTTCCCTAATCCTAGTCTACATTCTCTACGTTCAATATAAAATAGCCACTTGACCCAATCATGCAGGTAAGTGCGCAATATAATAATGCTAATGGGAGTTGGTGGTTCCCCACCAACGAGTCCTCGTTAATCAAGCCAATCAGGTATATGAACTAACTTCATGATTGAAGTTAGGGATCTTCCTCTCTTCTTCAGCTCTTTTACGACTGAATCTTCTCTGAATACATTCCTGACTTGGAATATAATCACTGACTTGAGCGTCGGAGAATCTTTGCAGGTGACACCACCATTCGCCCACTTCAACGCGTTAGGTCGGTGTGAAGGATCTCCAGGACGCCTAATCCGCTCTCCTCATTCAAGGACAACGGATACACATATCGGATACACATACATCCGGTATCTTACACGGTATTGATATACTATTCGTGACTGGCTTGAGATCGGATCTCTTGACCCCGGTCCAGGACAGATCAAAACCTATGCAAGGACTTGGAATATTATGACCTGTCTAGACTGAACTATACCTATGCGAAGACTGGATATATGGACTTATATAGACCTGTGCGAGGAATGGACTATAAGGACTCAAAATCAAATCTACTAATTTAAATAACCATTAAAAATTTGAATTATATTTATAAGCGATATTTAGTTGATTTGACTTGATTATAATTAATTATATTTGATTTCGATTAATGATATTGTGATTTATAATATTAGACTGTGATTAATAATATTCAATTATGATTGATGATATTTGATTGTGATTGATGAGATTACTATACTTGATTGTGGTTGATGAATGATTGATGATCTTGTGATATGAAGTTTGAGCATATAGCAAGCATGACGGAAAGTTAAAACTCAGTAAGAATTTTCTTACCTTACTCTTTAAATTTTTATTCCAAGAGAAAGTATTTTGTAATTATTTTAGTTTTTTATTTCTTCTTATAAATAATTATTATTAACTTTATTTTTAATCTCAATAATAAAATCTAGTATTAGAAAGAAGCTATTTTATGAAAATCAGATGTTGAGATAATTAATTCTTGAATTAAAGAAAATTTTTATAGTTTTAAGTATTCTTAGTTAATGATTTTAAATTATTTTCTTTAGAAATTAGAAGTTTAAAGTAAATTATTTTGGTTTTCCCCAACGAAATAACTAAAGAATATTTTGTGGAGATTTCAAAAACTCAATCTAGTTAAGATTTAAATTGAGAAAGATTATGTAAATATATGAAGGTTTTTAAGAGAAAGCTTTGAGATATTTAAGGCTTGGAAACTCAATTTTGGTAAGATCTGAATTTGAAGACTGTACTAAATTATTTCAGTATAACAGAAGTTCAAAGAAGAACTTATGGAAATGTACAGTTTATTGTGATGATTTTGTGAACCTTTATGGTATTTAATAATTGAGTTTCTAAAAGCCTTAACCAACTAAATATGCGAGTAGTTCATGCATCATGAATCATTAAAGAGAATTGAGATGTGATATTGCCTGGGGACGGATTATAGAAACCGAGGATACATTAGAGGAGGCTTAATTGCGAGCCTTGGGATGAGAGAGTGTGAAAGGGTGCTTCAGGTGACCTGGGGTCGCTCCCTAGTGTCGGGTACTTTCACAATAAAAACTTTCTCAGTCTGACTAGTCTCTAAGTGTTTCCACGCCAGTTGAGCTGTTCATATGCCATGAAGGCATTTATGTTATTATTATCCAGAATTTATGAAACAGTGTAAACTCCTGGTTGGCCCAGTGCAAACTAAAACTTTAAGGGCCCACATGCATAAACTGAATGAGACAGTAGCATAAGCATTACATAACATTCATGTGATTGTGACATTCTATATGAATGGTTATGAATGAAAATATAAGTGTTATGTATGTGGAAACTCTATATTCATAATTGATTGTATATGAGATTATGACTGATATTACTATATTAGTTTGTGAAAACCCTTATGCTTATGTCTTATCTGTAATATATTATATTTTGTTTCTCACTCCTTCTTGTTTGAATTTTTGTGTCCAAAATATATGTTATATGATATATAGCTAGCAGTCCAAGATGGAAGGATATATAATTACAAGAGGATAAAGTGGTCTCATTCTCAATCGATTAGATGAAGAGATATGACAAGAGTAGGATTCAAAACTCGATGGTTCAAGGACTAGGAAATGATTGTTCACATTTGTAGTAGAGGTATAGTTTAGTTTTATTTTGCCTTATTACAATATCAAGTAGATAATTGTAACAAGGTAAAGGTTAAACTTTGATAAACTCTTTCATTCGGATATAATATTGTAATGATTTATCACTTATGATTTCTATAAATTATTTTGTCATTATGGACAAATATTGAAAGACAATTTTTTTTACTTTCAATATTCAAAGGAAATCAGATGTATATACGTCCTTGTATACACGAGATAAAGAGTGATAAATATGTATATCTTTCTAAAAGTTTTTTTTTTTAAAAGTAAGAAGAATACATATATATCTCGTGTATATAAGGGGGTGTTACAAAGTGGTATCAGAGCAGTTCAATCCAAACCGGCTTGTGGTATGGTCTTACTAGCGTGTTAGTGTACTCTGATGGTTGAGTTTGACAAGAGATTTTATGGTTGAGAAAAGAGGAAATTTTATTAGAGTAAATGGTAAGAAGTAAGTGAAGAAAAATTAGGAGTATAGAAAGAAGGAACTAATTTTAAGTTCATAAGAAGTATAAGTTAAAACTTTATAGCCTGTTACTTGAAAAATGTTATTGCAGGGATTATCAGAAACTGGCCATTCTGAAGTCTTTCTTGACATTGTTTAAGTACAGGCCTTAATGTATGGTGGAATGATAAGGTAAATTAACTAATGCAGTTATTTCCTTTTATTCCAAATGTATTGTATGGTGTTTGATTCTCTGATTAATATGTGATAGTGAAATATTCTAACATTTTCCTGTTTTACAATATGGTATGAGACAACAAGGGAGATAAGACAATAGAAAATTCTTAGAAATATTTTGGTATGAATTCTAGACTGGAGCTGTCGTGACTTTGACTACTTAGTTATAAACTATCGGGACTGATCACCCCGAATGATTTGCACTAAGTAGTGAAAGACATGTCAAAAGAAGGATGTTAAGATCAACGAATTTAACCTTGGGTTAATGTAGTATATGGAGAAATGGAGATAAACTCAATAAATTCTATTAGGATATTCCTTACCATGTCCTTGAAGTTGTAAGAGATACTTGTGTGAATTAGAATTCCAATGGGTAAATAACTGTTGTAATCCCAAACTAGTATAACAAATTCTTTAAGATAGAATCATAGTTTTTTCCTTTGGTGATATATTTTGAAAAGAAAAATGTGTGGATGTATACTTTATGAAAAAATATGATAATTTATAACTTGTTTGATATAACAAATAATCATATTAGGAATTGTATCTCTGGCTATTTGTATTGATTCTTCTTTTGTATGACATATAAAATATGTTAATTATTGTTTGATTTGATGAAGTTTTCATTTATGATGTGTACGATTGAATAATATATATGATGGTTATGTGTGTAAATATATGAATTAATGAAACTTTTATGATTGTGACATCGAATGTAATTAACCATATATTTTTGAATTTTTTTTTAAATTGATTTATTGTGATAAATATATCAATGAATGACCTAAAATAAGCATTATAGATCTTTGGAAGACATCGATATTGGTTTAATATTTAGAAATTGTGACATAAAATATTTTTGTGATTCCTAACAATATGATACATGTTTATCAAGTTATTTTCTTTTAGTCATCGATTTTGTTCGACGAATATATATACATGATATAAATCATTGTTATGTAATGACCATTGTAGATTTAAAATAAAGAAATAGAGGAAGTAGATATGAACCTTTACTTATTGATTACATAAGTCTTAGTTACCTATAAAAAAAATATTCAAGTGAATATTTCTAAGTCAACATAGTGATTTGTGATCATTTAAGATTGGAGAATTTATCAAATATATGTAATGGTTGTAGTCAATTATAATGGAATGTGTAATCACTTAGTTAAGGAATATTTGATTCATTATAGAAGACAATAAGAAATGATTACATACCCTGGATTATCATGAAGCAAAGACCACAAGGATTTAACTAGTACAACATGGACTAAGACATATTTATCCTTTCTCACTAGGATAATTTATTATACACGATTACATTAAGGAAAATAAAATAGAACATCTAGTATATCATAGATAGAGGTCTAAGAGTCTTGGCAATACAAAAATTATCCAAACTAGAGAAATAATCATAACGATTATAAGAAGTGAAGCACTTGTTACCACAACTTGTAGTCCATCCCGACTTCGTTCTTCCTTACTTCTAGGAAGGTTAGCCATCGAATAGTATGATAGTACTTAAAAAAAAAAAAGATTGAAGAAATTAGAAAGAAGAGAGAAACTAAGAAACCTTGAAGTTGTGATAGGAAGTGAGAATGGAATGAGAATTTATAAGCAAGCAAGGGAGGGAGAGTTGCAACGGTCATAAACGGCTAGTCCAACGGCTAGTCCAACGGCTAGTTGCTAACGGCTAGTTGTCCAGTAATTAATTCTTAGCAGTCCATTTTACTATATTACGAGTAGGAATTTTAATTAATAGATGTTATGGATTATGTTAAGTAAGATTTTAATAGATTGAGAAACATAATTATTGAGGTGTTTAGAGTTAACCATCAATTTATGATGAGCATGGTTGACAAAATTAAGACGAGTAATATTTTTGAATTAAGGAAAAAAATACAGATAAGATTAAAAAAAGAGAGATAAATGGCAATGTTAAGGAAAATGTACACAATTGCCAAGGAAACTAGAAATATATTTTAGAACAGTTCAGTTAGTTTAGCTATGGTAAGATTTATTAACAATATTAAATTTCGAGGACGAAATTTCTTTTAGGGGAGTAGAGTTGTAACATCCTATTTTCATCACAAATAGGAAATAGATATTAATATATATTTCTTGAGAAATACTTACTATAAGTTAGTTTATTATTATCATTTTTTTAAAATTTTGGTATTTATATTTTTATTATTTGTTTTTTTTAATAATAATAATAATAAAATGAAAATATTTTTGAATGAGAATTTTAAAGTGACTTAATTAGTATTCACTAATTAAGAAAATTATATTAAGAATTTTTAATATCTTTGTTATTCACCATTTTTATTTTATGTTGTTATATTTTTATTTTTTTACATATTTAAGATTTAACTCTTATTAGAATTTTAAAATAAAATTTTGAAGGAATTAGACTATGGTTCTTTTAAACTTTTTGATCTACATAATATTTATGATTTTCTGGAATTTTTTGAAAATTTTGAATTATTTTAATAAAATAATATATTTGAAATAATTTTAAATTCATATAAAGTTGCTTAAAATTAAAAATATTTACAAGAATGTAAAGTTAAATTATAAGAAAATTTTCTAAAATCCATTTCAAGTAGACTTATCTAAAAATTATCGGTTTGAGAAAAATCTTGATTTTTTCTAATCGTTAAAAAATTAGAAACGTATCAATAAATTTTTATTAACAGAAAATTTTAGATTTTTAAAATTTCAGTTTTATATTACTTATTATAAAATTAGTGAGGACTGATATAATATCGCTAAATTTCAAAAAGGACTCATTTTGAATATTTAAAATATACCGAGTGAAGGGTTACTATTTGACTTAATAATTTTGCCGACAATTACTATGCAAATCACTGTGCATGTATGAAATTTTCAAAAGATGCACAGTAACCTGGAATAAAAAATTCAAAAATGCATAGTACTTTTATATTAAAATAATGGAATGCATAGTAAATTTTTTCCTATAAATACCGAAGGATTTCTTCTTTAGAATTCACAATTTCAGATTAAGTTTTCTTAATATAGTAGTGCTAGTGAGATAGTGGTGGAAGTGAGAGAGAGAAGAAAAGTTTTTGGAGAGAAGGTTCTTCCAAAATCCTAAGGTAAGAATACTTCTCTTTTATATTTTTTGGGTTATTTTTATATCGTTTTTAGAAATCTGTTATTATACTGGAAATAATATTATTTTAAGTTACTATTCTGCATAGTAAACACTATTTCAATAGTAAATTACTATTTCAATAGTAAATTACTATTCAAATAGTAAATTACTATTTACTGTTACTATTTACCATTACTATTCACGATTTACTATTTACTGTTACTATTCACATTTTACTATTTACTGTTACTATTCACGTTTTACTATTTACTGTTACTATTTACGATTTACTATTCACTATTCACTATTCACTATTCACTATTCACTATTCACTATTCACTATTCAAAATTTACCATTTTTTTATTTTAAGTTGTAATCTTAATTTTCATCTTGTAATTATATTAAAATGAAATTGGTATGTTTTAGAACTCGGAGACGAGGCGCGCATGGATTTTCAATAACGAATCGGTATACAAGAGGTAAGGGGGAGTGAGATAAAAATATAATATGAAAGACATAAGAATAAAGGGAGGAGTCCCTTACTCCTTTTAAATTTAATAATATTATTATAAAGTAATAACTTCTCAACTTAAAATTTATAATAAATTTAATATACTGTGTAACTTATTCTGAAATATCTATACATAGATCTGAATTATTATAACTTATACGGACTGAACTAAACCTATGCAAGGACTTGGATTTTTATATCCTATATGGATCGAACTAAACCTATGCAAGGACTTGGAATATTATGACCTGTCTAGACTGAACTATACCTATGCGAAGACTGGATATATGGACTTATATAGACCTGTGCGAGGAATGGACTATAAGGACTCAAAATCAAATCTACTAATTTAAATAACCATTAAAAATTTGAATTATATTTATAAGCGATATTTAGTTGATTTGACTTGATTATAATTAATTATATTTGATTTCGATTAATGATATTGTGATTTATAATATTAGACTGTGATTAATAATATTCAATTATGATTGATGATATTTGATTGTGATTGATGAGATTACTATACTTGATTGTGGTTGATGAATGATTGATGATCTTGTGATATGAAGTTTGAGCATATAGCAAGCATGACGGAAAGTTAAAACTCAGTAAGAATTTTCTTACCTTACTCTTTAAATTTTTATTCCAAGAGAAAGTATTTTGTAATTATTTTAGTTTTTTATTTCTTCTTATAAATAATTATTATTAACTTTATTTTTAATCTCAATAATAAAATCTAGTATTAGAAAGAAGCTATTTTATGAAAATCAGATGTTGAGATAATTAATTCTTGAATTAAAGAAAATTTTTATAGTTTTAAGTATTCTTAGTTAATGATTTTAAATTATTTTCTTTAGAAATTAGAAGTTTAAAGTAAATTATTTTGGTTTTCCCCAACGAAATAACTAAAGAATATTTTGTGGAGATTTCAAAAACTCAATCTAGTTAAGATTTAAATTGAGAAAGATTATGTAAATATATGAAGGTTTTTAAGAGAAAGCTTTGAGATATTTAAGGCTTGGAAACTCAATTTTGGTAAGATCTGAATTTGAAGACTGTACTAAATTATTTCAGTATAACAGAAGTTCAAAGAAGAACTTATGGAAATGTACAGTTTATTGTGATGATTTTGTGAACCTTTATGGTATTTAATAATTGAGTTTCTAAAAGCCTTAACCAACTAAATATGCGAGTAGTTCATGCATCATGAATCATTAAAGAGAATTGAGATGTGATATTGCCTGGGGACGGATTATAGAAACCGAGGATACATTAGAGGAGGCTTAATTGCGAGCCTTGGGATGAGAGAGTGTGAAAGGGTGCTTCAGGTGACCTGGGGTCGCTCCCTAGTGTCGGGTACTTTCACAATAAAAACTTTCTCAGTCTGACTAGTCTCTAAGTGTTTCCACGCCAGTTGAGCTGTTCATATGCCATGAAGGCATTTATGTTATTATTATCCAGAATTTATGAAACAGTGTAAACTCCTGGTTGGCCCAGTGCAAACTAAAACTTTAAGGGCCCACATGCATAAACTGAATGAGACAGTAGCATAAGCATTACATAACATTCATGTGATTGTGACATTCTATATGAATGGTTATGAATGAAAATATAAGTGTTATGTATGTGGAAACTCTATATTCATAATTGATTGTATATGAGATTATGACTGATATTACTATATTAGTTTGTGAAAACCCTTATGCTTATGTCTTATCTGTAATATATTATATTTTGTTTCTCACTCCTTCTTGTTTGAATTTTTGTGTCCAAAATATATGTTATATGATATATAGCTAGCAGTCCAAGATGGAAGGATATATAATTACAAGAGGATAAAGTGGTCTCATTCTCAATCGATTAGATGAAGAGATATGACAAGAGTAGGATTCAAAACTCGATGGTTCAAGGACTAGGAAATGATTGTTCACATTTGTAGTAGAGGTATAGTTTAGTTTTATTTTGCCTTATTACAATATCAAGTAGATAATTGTAACAAGGTAAAGGTTAAACTTTGATAAACTCTTTCATTCGGATATAATATTGTAATGATTTATCACTTATGATTTCTATAAATTATTTTGTCATTATGGACAAATATTGAAAGACAATTTTTTTTACTTTCAATATTCAAAGGAAATCAGATGTATATACGTCCTTGTATACACGAGATAAAGAGTGATAAATATGTATATCTTTCTAAAAGTTTTTTTTTTTAAAAGTAAGAAGAATACATATATATCTCGTGTATATAAGGGGGTGTTACAAGCTGACCCAGGTGAAGGCTGATAATGTTTCGCTGAAACAACAAGTTTTAAATCTGAATCAGCAGAACCAAAAACTGGGCGAGGGTGTGAGCGAACTTCAGCAGAGGTTGGTTTCCTTTGAAATTAATAAGACTCTTGCTGAAGATGCCTGGGCGGCGGAGTTGGATGTAGCGGCCACTGCATATAGCAATCTTGAAAAACAGGTTGAAGAGCTGCAAGCTGAAAAAGCCATTTCAGATGCCACCAATAAAAGGCTTGATCAGGAGTTGAAAATGACTTTGGATGCAGCTGAGGCGGCGATTGATGATGCTTTCAGCATGGCTATTCGCCAACTCCGTCATCGCAACCCAGGCGTTGCTCTCAACACTGCAGGCATTCATCCTTATTATGAGTTTATCAATGGTGAATTGATGGTGCCTGCTCGGGGGGGTCATGTTCCCGCGCCTAATGCAGAGTATGTTCTGGTGGACTTGCCCCCCTCACAAAGTTTGTCTAAACCCAGTGAGAGTCAGCCCAACTCCGCCCGCCAAGAAGGAGTGCCACCCGAGCCTTGAGGATTAACTCCGGAGTTCTTTTCAAATTTTGTTTTTTATACTTTAATAATATTGCCTTGTTCCAGGATAGGCTCTGGACCCTTATCAATCTTGGACAATATTCAATAAAGTATATTTTCTGTAAATTTATACTTGTTCATATAAACGATGTCTGAGTCTGTAGGATTTGTGCCTTGTAAAAAGTTATTAATAAGGCGGAGTAATCGTTTGAGGACTTAATGAAATATGACTAAGTATATTGAGGCGGAATAACCTCTTTGGGAATTTGGCGAAGTAAAATTCAGTAATGAGGCGGGGTAGCCTCTTAGGAATTTTAATGAAGTAAATTCAGTAATGAGGCGGAGTAGCCTCTTGGGAATTTCAATGAAGTAAATTCTATAACGAGGCGGAGTAGCCTCTGAAGAATTTCAATGAAGTAGTATTCTATACTGAGGCGGAGTAGCCTCTTGAGAATTTCAATGAAGCAGTATTCTGTACTGAGGCGGCGTAGCCTCTTAAGAATTTTAGTGAGGCAAATTCTGTAATGAGGCGAAGTAGCCTCTGAAGAATTTCACTGAAGTGAATTCTGTAACGAGGCGGAGTAGCCTCTTGAGAATTTCACTGAAGTAGTATTCTGTACTGAGGCGGTGTAGCCTCTTAAGAATTTCAGTGAAGCAAATTCTGTAATAAGGCGGAGTAGCCTCTGAAGAATTTCACTGAAGTGAATTCTGTAACGAGGCGGAGTAGCCTCTTGAGAATTTCACTGAAGTAGTATTCTGTAACGAGGCGGAGTAGCCTCTTAAGAATTTCACTGAAGTAGTATTCTGTACTGAGGCGATGTAGCCTCTTAAGAATTTCACTGAAGTAGTATTCTGTACTGAGGCGGTGTAGCCTCTTAAGAATTTCAGTGAAGCAAATTCTGTAATGAGGCGGAGTAGCCTCTGAAGAATTTAAATGAAGCACAGTTTTTACAAGTATTGTACTTACTTGAACTTGTTAATGATGTACTCCGTAAAACATTGATAGTTAGGCGGAGTCAAGTTTTGGATGGAGCGTTCATCCCTTTGAATTTGAATGGGAGTGTATCTCCTGATCAAGTGAAAATTGTTGAATCCAGGGTTGGTATGGTGCAGCATAAGCTGTGACACCAAACCTTTTCGCAGGAATTTTGCTGGACTTTGGGGTCTGTATGGTGCAGCATATAGCTATGACACCAATTCTTTTCATCAGAAGCCTGCAGGACCTTGGGGTCGGTATGGTGCAGCATATAGCTGTGACACCAATCCTTTCCACAGGAAGTCTGCAGGACCTTGGGGTCGGTATGGTGCAGCATATAGCTGTGACACCAATCCTTTCCCCCAAGGAGTTTTTTGGATCTTAGGGTCGGTATGGTGCAGCATATAGCTGTGACACCAATCCTTTCCCCCTAAGGAGTTTTTTGACTCCATTTGTGAAGCTTTGTTGCATGTTGGATGATCTTTATGGAATAAAGAGTTATGCCATTATGCTTCAATTGTTGGAGTCGGTGTCTTATCTGCATGGGAACAAGTTCTGCCATGGATAATTAACTGAAAGTTAGAATGAAGACTGAATGTAGGAAGGCATTTTATTATTGATGGAACTACATAAGGAGCTGAGTTGGGATATGTCTCATCAGAACCTTTTCAAGGAAAGCACAGCTGGGAAAAACCTTGAGTTAGGAAGAAAAGAACATACCACGTTACCCAACTAGCTGTAATATATGCGTAAATTTAAAATGTTCCATTTATTCCTGACCGGAGTGCCATCTAAGTTTTCTAGGCAGTATGTGCCTTTGCCCAGAATTTCGACGACTCGGTATGGACCTTCCCATGTTGGTGCCAATTTGCCTTGGTGTGCAAATTTGTTACCGATATTGGCCCTTCTCAAGACCAAATCTCCTTCTTTGAAACGACGTTCAGAAACACGTGTGTTATACCGTTTGGCGGCCTTTGCTTTAACAGCTTGGTCCCTCACAAAGGCTTCCTCTCTCAACTCCGCCAAGACCTCGAGTTCATGGGTTAGGTTCTGTTGATTGGCTTCTTCGTTGAAATGGAGGACTCGAGCTGATGGGGCTGCCAATTCAATGGGAATAACAGCCTCGACTCCATATGTCAGCCGATATGGAGATTCATTTGTGGTGGAGTGAGGGGTTGTTCTATATGCCCATAGAACGTGACATAATTGATTTGCCCAATCTCCCTTTGCCTCACTAAGGCGTTTCTTAAGGCCTTTCAAAATTTCTCTGTTGGCAACTTCAGCTTGGCCATTGGTTTGAGGATGTTCCACAGAAGAGAAAATCTGCGTAATGCTGAGATTTTCCAGGAGTTCAGTGAACTTATGATCTATGAATTTGGTGCCATTATCAGTGACTATACGTCTAGGGACTCCGAAACGTGCAATTATATTTTCATATACGAATCTGCGAGTCCTGGTTGACGTAATGTGCACCACTGCCTCTGCTTTAATCCATTTGGTGAAGTAATCAACACCAACTATCAAGTATTTGATACCGCCGGGCGTAGTTGGGAATGGACCCAAGATATCCATGCCCCATTGATAGAAAGGCCAAGGTGTTATTGATGATGACATTTCTTCCGCCGGAGTATGGTGGAGATTTGTGAATCGTTGACATTGATGGCACTTTTGAACATACGAGGCGGAGTCATGCTTCAGGGTGGGCCACTAGTACCCCGCCCTGAGTATTTTTCGCATAAGACTACGTGCCCCTGGATGGTGTCCACATTACCCTTCATGGACTTCTTCTAATACAGCTTGCACCTCATTTTCGTTTATACATATCAAGTAAGGAACAGAAATTCATCGGCGGTAGAACTATCCGTCTAGGAGTGTATAGTAAGGTGCTTCTTTCTTTAGTTTCCATCGCTCAAGATCATCCGTGGGTAGTTGTCCATTAACAAGGTAACGAACTATCGGTGCTACCCAGGAATTGTCATCAAAAGAGCGGCTTTTAATCATACACACTGAGGAAGGAAAGGAAATGCTTAGCTCCGCCAAGGTACTTTGTATAACCGTAGTTGTGCATCCTACCTTCTTTGTACTAGCCAACCTGGAGAGGATATCAGCACGTGTATTTTCTTCACGGGGTACATGCTTGAAAGTGACTTCATCGAAGCGCTGCTTTAACTCATTGACGTAGTCTAGATATTGTTGTAGCAGGGGTTCTTTAGCCTGATACTCACCAAGAATTTGTGAGATTACTAATTGAGAATCACTACATAGGGTGACAGTTCTGGCCCCAATATCTTATGCTGCTCTGAGTCTGGCCAAGCAGGCTTCATACTCCGCCTGATTGTTAGACGTAGTGAAGGTGAAGTGCAGTGAAATTTCAAGGTGTACCCCGTCATCACTTTCCATAACAATTCCTGCTCCACATCCTTTGCTATTGGAAGACCCATCTACGTATATCGTCCAGTGTGAATGATCTACGTCTGGGCTGGAACCTGTTAACTCAACTACGAAATCTGCTAGGACTTGTGCCTTGATAGCAGTTCTTGGTTCGTAGGATATGTCAAATTCAGAGAGTTCTACGGCCCATTTGATCATTCTTCCAGCTAGGTCTGGTTTGAACAGTATAGTACGAAGTGGCAAGTCTGTGCGAATCAGGATAGGATGGGCATAGAAGTATGGTCTTAGGCGTCGTGAAGCCCAAACAACTGCAAGTATTGCCTTTTCAATCTGCTGATAACGGCACTCTGCACCATGCAATGTTTTACCAGTGAAGTACACCGGTCGTTGGCCTTCAACTGTTTCCTTGACCAGAGCCACTGCCAAAGCTTCATCTGAAACAGACAAATAAACAATGAGTTGCTCACCTGGGCTTGGTTTTACCAGGATTGGAGGGCTGGCCAAGACATTTTTCAAGCTTTGGAAGGCCGCCTCTTGCTCTGGGCCCCAACTGAATTTCTTATCTTTTTTCAACATTTTGTATAAGGGGAGGGAGCGATGAGCCATCTTTGGCATGAATCGTGCTAGAGCAGCGATTTTGCCATTGAAGGATTGTATCTCTTTCAATGTCTTGGGGCTCTGCAGCTCTTGAATTACGCAACATTTGTCAGGATTAGCCTCTATACCTCTTTGTGTTAACATGAAACCCAAAAATCTGCCCCCAGGGACAGCAAACGTACACTTTAATAGGTTGAGTCTCATGTCGTGTTGTTGTAGGCGTTGAAAAATGAGGCGTAAATCTTCAACATGGTCTCCTCCTTCAGGAGTCTTGGCAATAATATCATCAATATAAACTTCTACTAGCTTTGTGTGCATACCTTCAAAAACTTTGTTGATCATGCGCTAGTAGGTTGCCCCGGCGTTCTTTAACCCAAATGGCATGACGTTGTAGCAAAAGACTCCTTTATCATTAACAAATGCTGTTTTTTCTTGATCATCCTCAGACATTGGAATTTGGTTGTAACCGGAGTAAGCATCCATAAAAGATAGATACTTGTATCCTGAAGAATCGTCAACCAATCTGTCAATGTTGGGGAGAGGATATGGATCCTTGGGACAACATTTATTCAAATCAACGTAGTCTATGCACATACGCCACTTGCCATTGGCTTTCTGTACCATGACCACGTTGGACAACCAGGAGGAGTAACGGAGTTCCCTGATGAACCCCGCCTTAAGGAGTTCCTCTGTTTGTTCGCAAGCAGCTTTTTGCTTAGCAGGACCCATACGCCGTTTCTTTTGCGCTACTGGCTTAGTTTCAGGATACACCGCCAGGCGGTGACAACAAAAGTTGGGATCCATGCCAGACATGTCTGCAGCGGTCCAAGTGAAGATTTCTTTATACTCATGGAGAAGTGCAATTAGTTTTGCCTCCATGTTAGCCTCAAGCTTGCCATTGATGTTTGTAGTTTGTCCCGGGGTGCCACCCAAAACAATAGACTTGGAACCACCGTCAGGAGTTGGTTTCAAAGGGTTCAGTGGGTCTACAGAAGATTCCGCCCTGGGGTCAAGATCCACCAAATTGACGAACGCCGCCGCACTGCTCCCTTCATTCAACTTTCTTTTCTTAGACATGGTTTCAAGCTTCACCATGTTAAGACTCAAATTGTAGCAATAGCGAGCCATTTCTTGGTCACCCCTTACAGATGAGACTTGGTTATCTTTGTCAATGAACTTGATTAACAAGTGGGGGGTTGAGACGATGGCTTCCATGGCATTCAGGGTAGGCCGCCAATGATGCCATTGTACGGAGATTTCACATCGATGACAAGAATCCTGGATTTCACAGTCCTTGCTCAAGGTTCGCCATCAAAAGTAATCCTTGTGTCCAAGTAGCCTTTGGTGGGCTGTTTGGCACCATTAAAGGCTGTAAGGTCCTGTGTATATGGCTGCAAATCTGCATCAGTTAGTCCCATACGTTTAAAATAGTCATAAAAGATAACATCGTAGGAACTTCCCTGATCAATTAGGATGTGTTTTACATCCATATTAGCGATTACTGCAATAATCACTACTGCACAATCTCCTTCAGGAATAGTAGGGCCAAAATCATCGTCCGTGAAGGTTATAGGTGGAGTCTGGACCCCATTTCTGAATGGGCGATATTCTTTGCTCTTGCGTTACACAGACAAGATCATGCGATGATGATTTTTCCTGGCGGAGTTTGAGGGTCCGCCCCCGACGAAGCCTCCAACTATCATGTCTACAACCTGCCTTTTGCCCCTCGATCTGGGTTCTGGGCTTGGTTCTCTTTGGGCGGACTCCAGAACAACGCCCTTTTGTTTTTCTGTTACCGCCGTGCGTTTAGGCTCCCGAGTGTTATCAGGATCAGGAGAACGATCACGAGATCTTTTCTCAAACCTCTTTGGCTCATCATGAGATTTACCCTTAAACAAATAATGTTTCAGCTTGCCTTCACGAATAAGCACCTCAATGGTGTTTTTGAGTTGCTTGCACTCCTCCGTGGTATGGCCAACTGATTCGTGGAACTCACAATATTTCTTTGGGTTCCCACCGCGTCTGATTGGAGGTGGACGTTGAATCCCATAAACGTTAAGGGTAGTCCATCCTATTTCACGCAAGATTTGTTCATATGTCGTGTTCAGGGGTGCATAATGAGCCAAATTGAACACTCGTTTATCTTGCTGTTTGAAGGATTGGTTCCCTGCTTTGTCTTTCTGAGGGAACTTATCATTCCTGGATGATTTTTCCTTCACTTTGTCATGGTGTGGAGCTGAAGGAGGTGGCTTAATGCGAGATGCAGTGGCTTCCAAGTGCATCTCAATACCTACGTACTTAGATGCCTTTCTGCGAAACTCCTCCATGGTAGATGGAGGTCCTTTTGCCAATGACAAAGCAAAAGGTGATTTCGGTTGCATGGCCTCGATGAGGATGTGCAACTGGATTGCTTCCGTCAAGTCAGGGACCATGGCCGCCTCTTTGTAAAATCTCTTCAGGAAATCTTTTAGAGACTCCTTATCACTTTGTTTGATCTGAGCCAAGGTGTGGGAGGTTCTAGGCGTATCCCTAGAGATTACAAAGTGACTGCCAAAAGCTGTAGTCAAGTCCTCCCATGAATCAATGGAACCTGAAGGTAAACTCTTGAACCAGCTAAGAGCTTCACCTGTAAGGGTCCTGGGGAACATTCTGCACATGACATCTTCTTCTGCACCTAAGAACATAGCCTCGTAGATGTAAGCATCTAAATGCTTAGAAGGATCTGTTTCCCCAGTGTATTTTCCTATGGAAATGGGTTGCATAGTTTGCAAATATCTGGGAACATGCGTATTCATGAGTCTTTTGGAAAATGGGATACTCATCTTGTATCCCGAGGGGGATGCGTTTGAAACTGCTCTTCTCCCCTCATGATGTTGAGCATTTGCCAGTGGGAGGCTTCGTTGCTCTTCCATGTAAGTAGGGATACAAGAATAATTTAGAGTACTCGATTCCTCCTGTGCATGCGATTCATGGCGAGGCTAGTTTGCGATGCCCGCTCTCTCATGCATAGGATTTGCCTTCTCACGACGAAGCTCTGCAATTTCTTCTTTCAGCATTCTGATCATGTCATCTCTCGGATCTGGAGAGTCAACATGCGTTGCCTTTTTGTGAGCATCGTTGTCAAAGTTGAGACGTCTAGGATTACGTGGAGGAGAATCCTCTGTCTGCATTTCTGGTCCTGGTCTCTCCATTAATGATGAATATAATGGGAATTGCTCAAGGATTGTGGGATTACCAATTTTACAGGTCCCACTGGGCGTGCCAATGAACTGTTCTTTACAGGGGGGTGTAAAGGTATGATTGTCGAACAATTCAAAATGTACATGAAACGTAAAATCTGGTACGAGAAGGTGCTTATACAGATACGAATACGGAGTGCTCTTGTACACTGGGCGTGGTATAGTGCACTCTATGGCGGTGTTGCAGTCCGCCTGGATTAGCTTCTTTTGCCTTGACACAATTGGTGGTTGTACCTGCAGTTATTCTCCGACGCTCAAGTCAGTATCACAGAATACTATTAGACTTAGAAAGCAAATCTGAGAGAATTATGCAAGTTTTAGTGTAAGGTTTAGAAATGGGGGGGATCCCCTTATACCTTTTTGCTGAGGTTTATATACCTGTTATTGGTGCTCCATTATTGGTAGGACCTGTTCCTTGTTTTCTGGCATAATGCAAGAAAGGTAGTGGGTCCCTGTGTCGTTCACGAGCACCATCACTGTAGTGGGCATTTCCACTTGCTTAGAAAACGTTAATGCTTTATTATTTTATTCATTGTTCCCTTTTATGCGTGACAGCGTGATTCCTATTTTCAACCTCTCAAGACAGAGTCAATCTCGTGCAGGGGTTATAGATTTGGGCTCGCTACGCAATATAGGAAATTCAATATTCCGCCTATGGCTTGGCGGAGTAGTATGCATTGGAAATACTTTATGCATGTGTATAAGATATTCAATATTTTCCACCTTGGCGGAGTAATGAGCTTAGGCGGAGTAACATGCCTTGGCGGAGTTTCATGCCTTGGCGGAGTAACGTGCCTTGGCGGAGTTTCATGCCTTGGCGGAGTAATGTGCCTTGGCGGAGTTTCCTGCCTTGGCGGAGTATCGTGCCCTGGCGGTATGTACTCCGTATAAAAGTAATTATAAGGTATTTGAAATGTACTTCTGTTCAAAATACTGATCTGGCAAAGCATTAAAACCATGCTCTTGGGGGCCGATGTTGGGACCGGATCAGATTTGCTTTGCGCCTCCGATTTCTAGAAATATTAATACCAATCTTATTTCAGTATAAGTATAAAACGAAGATTAAGATTACTACTTAAAACAGAAATGATAAATTTTAAATAGTGAATAGTGAATAGTGAATAGTGAATAGTGAATAGTAAATCGTGAATAGTAATAGTAAATAGTAAAACATGAATAGTAACAGTAAATAGTAAAACATGAATAGCAATAGTAAATAGTAAATCGTGAATAGTAACAATAAATAGTAACAATAAATAGTAATTTACTATTTGAATAGTAATTTACTATTGAAATAGTAATTTACTATTGAAATAGTATTTACTATGCAGAATAGTAACTTAAAATAATATTATTTCCAGTATAATAACAGATTTCTAAAAACGTTATAAAAATAACCCAAAAATATAAAAGAGAAGTATTCTTACCTTAGGATTTTGGCAGAACCTTCTCTCCAAAAACTTTTCTTTTCTCTCTCACTTCCACCACTATCTCACTAGCACTACTATATTAAGAAAACTTAATCTGAAATTGTGAATTCTAAAGAAGAAATCCTTCGGTATTTATAGGAAAAAAAATTTACTATGTATTCTATTATTTTAATATATAAGTACTATATATTTTTGAATTTTTTTATTCCAGGTTACTGTACATCTTTTGAAAAATTCATACATGTACAGTGATTTGCATAGTAATTGTCGGCAAAATTATTAAGTCAAATAGTAACCCTTCACTCGGTATATTTTAAATATTCAAAATGAGTCCTTTTTGAAATTTAGCGATATTATATCAGTCCTCACTAATTTTATAATAAGTAATATAAAGCTGAAATTTTAAAAATCTAAAATTTTTTGTTAATAAAAATTTATTGATATGTTTCCAATTTTTTTAACGATTGGAAAAAATCAAGATTTTTCTCAAACCGATAATTTTTAGATAAGTCTACTTGAAACGGATTTTAGAAAATTTTCTTATAATTTAAATTCACTTTCTTATAAATATTTTTAATTTAAGTCACTTATATGAATTTAAAATTATTTAAAAAATATTATTTTATTAAAAAATTCCAAAATTCAAAAAATTCCAAAAAATCATAAATAATACGTAGGTTAAAAAGTTCTAAAGAACCATAATTTAATTCCTTCAAAATTTTAATATAAAAATAAAAATAAGGGTGTTACAAAACGCGTTGTAATTGCAAGTGGGAGGAAACTTTCGGTGCATGTGAGTTCCAACTGTCCCAAATTGCATTATTTTAATATTTCCAATAATTCAGTGCTTGGATTTATTCAGCTAGACAAATTCCGAGTGGAAAGGTGCTGGAATTCCACAAGACTGAGTGACAGCTTGCTGGGAGGTTGGACGATTTTGTGGCTTGCTGTTGGATGGAGATCTGGACGGTGTTGTGTTGAGTGGGTTGCTGAGCGGTGTTGATTTAAGGGGGCCGGTGTTGTGGTTTGAGGGACAGTGGAGCTGCTGGACGATGTGAAGAGGAGTATTGCTAGACGGTGTTGTGGATGGAACCGGTGTTTAAAGTAGATGGGACGGTGTTGATTTGAGACGGCGTGGAGAAGAGAGTGTTGATGGAGAGTCGGTGTGTGTTGGTGAAGAAACTAGACGTTGTGGGCTGGATGGTGTGGAATTGATGGAAAGGAAAGGGACAACGGATAGAAGAGAGGGAATGGGACGGTGTTTTGGAGAAAACCGGTCGGTGTTGAGTTGCTATGAAGTCAGACAGTGTTAGAGTTGCTGTGAGGAGACGAGCAAAGCCGATTGCTTTTATTCCTTCGGAACCGATTGAAGAGTGAATCGGAACCGAGTGAAAAGTGATTCACTCGGGACTGATTAAAAGGTGGCTCGGAACCAACTGGAAAGTGGCTCACTCAGGATTGGGAAGTCTTCTTTCACTGTTTCACTCGGCCATGTCTCTGGAATTGAACCACTCGAAGAGACATTGCTCGGATTTCTCAGGAATACACTCGGATACATTCAAATGATAAAATCACACCTTCACTCGGAAATCCGAGTTGATTTCCACTCAGAATTGACTTCAGTCGTCAATCAACTCACTCGGATATACCTTTCACTCAGAAATTTGGACTTGAAAGACTGGAATCTGGCTGATAGAATTCTTTTCATGTCCGAGCCTTGCTTTGCTCGGAAATTCAGCTTTCTTCCCTAACTCACTCGGATGTCTTCTTTGGAGACTTGTCACTCGGTCTCAGTGTGAAACTTGAGAGTCTGCCCGAGTGTGATTCATTTCCGGTCGGATTTTTCCTTGCTTGCTAAGACATTACTCTGAAATGCTTTGTTCCGCTTGAGAATGCCATTTTCTCCGAATGAAACCACTCGGGTTCCTCCTTATTCAACATATTCATTCAGTGGCCTCTTCTATCTGCTCGGAATCAATTCACTCAGAACAGATTTGCCCAGAAAAATAGTTCAGACTTGTTTCAATCAGTATTTCTTTCACTCGAAATGGTTTGCAATGAGAAAGCTCCCACTCGGATTCACTTCAATCAACAATCCTTTCACTCGGACTATAGCTTTGGGCATCCTTTTTTACTCGGATTGGTTGCAGTAGGGGATCTTCCACTCGGATTCTCCACCAACCGAGACTTATTCCTTTTCAACATTGAACCTCCAACAGGGTTAGCCATTTATCACTCGGAATGGCTTTGACAGGGAACTTTCTACTCGGATTTTGCTCCAACAGTGAAGTATTCCACTCGGCAATGCTCCATTCTGAGTTAATCCACTCGGATTTGATCATTTCTGAGTCCTTCTACTCGGATTTGGTCATTTTGAGTCAGATTTCAACATTCTGAGTCGGAATTTAGCATAAAAAGAGAGTTCTTTCCTCTTTGGGCTTGTTCTTCTTGTTTGTTTATCATTTTATGGTCATTTTTCTCTTGTTTTTGACCCTTTATTACCTTAATTCCTACAAAATTACATACCCAAGTAGAATAGAGTGGAAAGAAAGAAAAAATCGCAATAAATAAAGGAAATACAGTGGATAATGATAAAAATCCTAAGCAAACTGGATCTAATTTATTGTACTATAAAGCACTTATCAAGGCTTGACCCTGAGAGCGTTTCGCTTAAGCGAGTAAGTCTCGCCCAAGCGAGTCAATCATAAATTCGAGTCTGGATGCATTTTGCTCAAGACTCGCTGGCTTCGCCCAAACGAGGCATGTATGTCTCGCTCTAGCGAATCGGACTTCACTTGAGCGAGATGACGCCCCTGTTACTCCCTTTTTCCTTTTCGCCCTGCTACTCCTGTAATGCCAAGAAATACACTATCCCAATTAATTTCTTTCCTTTCTAAAAACTGAGACTTGAACCCACATTATTTTATGGATACCTTAAGTGTAAAATTGGGTTTTATTAATTCTCAGTGGTCGATTTCTTAAAATAGAATCACATTTATTCATGTGCTCAATTTTCCTTCCGCTATTTTAATTAAGGAACTTTCTTAAAGTTAATCCTTTTAAATTTACCCTTTCATATCTTTATATATGGGAGTGGCTTATTATAGATCCAGGTATTTTCTAAAAACGTGAAAAATTTATCCTGATATTTTATGGTGTCTCAACCTGGTATCAGAGCAGTTTCTACTCTTGATACAACTATGAATAAAGATATATATGTGATTATTGACTATGCAAGACTGATTTATGAATTACTTGACTGAATTATAATGGTTGACGTTGAATTAAGATTGCTGTATGGAGTTGTTAAGTCTGGCCAAGAGTCCTTACACTAATTACCTCTATTTATGAATATACTGTGATCATGTATTGAAAATGATGTGGTTATGTGATATGATATATGATAGGCTTATGACTGCTGAAATTCCTAAAATTATAAGTCAAAAAGCTAATGTTTGGCCTAGTGTACTTATGCGTGAGCCATGTTTTGATGTATAGGCATAAGATATGGCTGGTAGACCAAATCGTGAGGCTACTGCCATGGCAAACGCCTTGAACCGATTCACTGATTTCTTGGAAAGGTAAGGCCAGCTGAATGTGGGACAAGGTTCCCAAGGTCTTGACTTATTTCTCAAGAGGCATCCTTCGGAGTTTCATGGAGGATTTAAACCTGAAGATGCGTATGCGTGGATAAATGACTTAGAAAGGATATATGCAAGCTTCGAATGTTTTGAAGCGCAAAAGGTGGAGTATGCGGTCTTTATGCTCTGTGATGAGGCTGAAGCGTGGTGGCGTCTTACTAGAGGACGCATGATAGCTGCTGATGTTCCCTTGATTTGGGAAAATTTCAGGTTGGAATTTTTGAAGAAATATTTTCTGGACAGCTATAGGAGCAAGAAAGAGCTTGAGTTCATGGAGCTTAGGCAAGGAAGTATGACGGTGGAGGAGTATGCCTCTAAATTTGAAGCATTATGTGCATTTTATCCACACTATCAATAGGAAGGCACTGAAGCTTCAAAATGTGTTAAATTTGAAAATGGACTGCGCCAAGAAATCAAGAAGGCGATTTGTCATCAAGAGATTAGGAGTTTTCCTACTCTTGTGGACAAGTGTAGAATTTTTGAAGAAAATGATGTTGCTCCAAGGAGTTACTCGGGGCATGATTACAAGCTGAAGGGCCAATCTTCTAGCTTTAAGAAGAAAGCCAATTTTAAAAATAATAGACAATTTGTACGTGGTTCTTCTTCTTTCCGAAGGGGACGAGGTGCTCCTAGAGGCGGTTATGGTGGTGGTAACCAAGGTCGCGAAAATGTCCAAGGCATAACTTGTTTCAAATGTGGTGCCAACCATTTGGCACGTGATTGCCCTCGTGATGACATTGTGTACTTCCAATGCAACCAACCCGGGCATATTTGCCCAAATTGTCCAATGAATACAAGAGGTGCTAATGTTGATGCTCCTAACCGTATGAACTATGGTGATAACCGTGGAGGTTTTGGTGGCCGTGGACGTGGAAATGGTGGTGGCTTAAATGATGGCCGAAATGGTGGCCGTGGTGGCAATCACAACGGTGGAAGGAATGGTCGAGGTATCGGCCGTGGTGGAAGAAATGGAAACCAAAATGGTGATGGACAAGTGCAAGCTGCCGGGAGAGTATTTGCAGTTACTGGTGAAGAAGCGGCTCAGGCTGAAGATCTTATCCGTGGTGAGTGTGAAATTCTAGGCACTCCGGTGCATATTATTTATGATTCTGGTGTTACGCACTCATTTATTTTTGAAGATTGTGTGAGGCGCTGGCGAGTGCCTGTATGCATAATGAAAGGTTTTATATTGGTGACTACATTGACGGGTACTTGTTTAAGATCAGTAACTCGATGTGAGGACGTTGAGATGAACCTTGAGGGTAGGAAATTTATGGTATCCCTCGTATGTTTGCCTATGAAGGATTTGGACATTATTCTAGGCATGGATTGGTTATCCGCTAACAAAGTCCTAGTGGATTGTCATAGCAAGACGGTGATCTTCCCGACTTCAAATGCTAAAGATTTTGATGTACAAGGTATCTACCAGCTTCTTATGATGTTCTGCTTGGTTGATGGGAATGGTGCTTCCCAATCTGGTGGAATTCCTATTATTTCGGAGTTTCCCGATGTGTTTCCAGAAGACATTCCCGGATTACCTCCTCCACGAGAAGTGGAATTTGCTATTGATCTTATTCCGGGTACGGAACCTGTTTCCCGAGCTCCTTATAGGATGTCTCCTATGGAGTTAGTTGAGTTAAAAAAGCAAGTGGAAGAATTACTTGAATGAGAATTTATTCACCCAAGTGTGTCTCCTTGGGGTGCTCCCGTGCTGTTAGTGAAGAAGAAAGATGGGAGTATGAGATTGTGTGTTGATTATCGCCAGCTCAACAAACTGACCATTAAGAATAAATACCCTCTTCCACGTATTGACGATCTTTTGGATCAATTGAAGGGTGCTGTTGTGTTTTCAAAGATTGATTTACGTTCTGGATATCACCAAATTCGGGTGAAGGCCGAAGATATTCCGAAAACTGCTTTCCAAACGCGGTATGGACATTACAAGTACGTGGTGATGCCATTTGGGGTGACGAATGCCCCTGTAATTTTCATGAGCTACATGAATCGCATCTTCCATGAATATCTTGACCAATTCGTCATAGTGTTTATTGATGATATTTTGGTGTATTCCAAGAGTCATGAAGAGCATGAAAGACATCTTCGCCTTGTATTGACCGTTCTTAGAGAGAAAGAGTTGTATACGAAGCTCTCCAAGTGTGAATTTTGGCTATCTGAAGTCCAATTTCTTGGACATGTTATTTTGAATGATGGAGTTGCTGTGGATAGATCTAAAGTTGAAGCTGTGATGGCTTGGGAAAGACCAACTTCGGTGACTGAGATAAGGAGTTTTCTTGGTCTTGTCGGTTATTACCAGAGGTTCATTGAAGGGTTTTCCCGTTTGGCTTTACCACTAACAAAGTTGACTCGTAAGAATCAATCTTTTGTGTGGACCCGTGAATGTGAAGAGAGTTTCCAAGAGTTGAAGTTAAGGCTTACTACCGCGCCGGTGTTGGCATTGCCTGATTTGAAGGATGAATTTGTGGTATATTGTGATGCGTCTAAGCATGGTCTTGGATGTGTGTTGATGCAAAAGGAATGTGTGATAGCCTATGCGTCGAGGAAGTTACGACCGCATGAGGTTAATTATCCCACACATGATCTTGAATTGGCGGCAGTGGTATTTGCATTGAAGTTGTGGCGACACTACTTGTATGGCTCCAAGTTTGTGGTCTTTAGTGATCATAAGAGCCTTAAGTACTTGTTTGACCAGAAGGAATTAAATATGCGCCAAAGATGGTGGATGGAGTTCCTAAAAGACTATGAGTTTGAATTGAAGTATCACCCCGGTAAGGCGAATGTAGTCGCTAATGCATTGAGCCGGAAGTCATTGCATGTTTCCATGATGATGGCAAAGGAGATGGAGTTGATTGAAAAATGTAGAGATTTGAATATGGGCGTGGAGACTTACACTTCCAAG
The DNA here is from genome assembly GCA_037962975.1 of Clitoria ternatea. NCBI lineage: Eukaryota > Viridiplantae > Streptophyta > Magnoliopsida > Fabales > Fabaceae > Clitoria > Clitoria ternatea. The sequence goes on from CM075674.1 coordinate 141,586, forward strand.
AAAATGGTGTTGGAAATGTTGAAAGTTACAAATGAATTTCTTGAATATATGAAGGTGCAACAACCCAATGATGAGTATTTGATTGAGATGAAGAAAACCCAAGAGAAAGGGAAGAATTTGTTCATAGAAGAAGGTCAAGATGGCATTTGGTGTGTGAAGGGCCGAATTTATGTTCCCTTAAGTGATGATGTGAGGAAACGTGTACTTGAGGAAGCCCACAAAAGCATATTGAGTATTCACCCTGGTTCCACCAAGATGTATCAAGATTTGAAGAAGAATTTCTGGTGTCCCGGTATGAAGCGTGATGTGGTGAATTTTGTAGCATCTTGCCTTGTTTGTCAAAAGGCGAAGGTTGAGCATCAGAGACCAGCTGGATATTTGAGACTATTGGAGATTTCGGTTTGGAAATGGGATAGCATAGCTATGGATTTTGTTTCTAGACTACCTAGAACTCGTGCTGGAAATGATGCTATATGGGTGATTGTTGACCGGCTGCCAAAATATGCTCACTTTCTGCCCATTAATATGAAGAGTTCCTTGGAGAAATTGGCACAAATCTACATCAAGGAGATTGTTAGGCTGCATGGTGTTCCGTCCAGCATCATATCCGACCGTGATCCTCGATTTACTTCTCGATTTTGGGGACGTTTGCATGATGAGTTGGGTTCTAAGTTGAAGCTTAGTTCCGCTTATCACCCTCAAACTGATGGAAAATCAGAGAGAACTATACAAAGCTTGGAGGATTTGTTGAGAGCTTGTGTTCTTGAACACGGTGGATGTTGGGAGAGATTCCTCTCATTGATTGAATTTACATACAATAACAGCTTCCATTCCAGTATTGGCATGGCACCTTATGAGGCGTTGTATAGAAGGAAGTGTAGAACTCCCTTATGTTGGCTTGAAGTTGAAGAAAACTTGGCTTTAGGGCCGGAGATTATTCAAGAAACTACGGAGCAAATTAAGAAGATACAAGAGAATATCAAGATTGCTCAGGATAGACAGAAGAACTATTATGACAAGAGGCATAAACCCCTTGAGTTTCAAGTAGGTGACCATGTGTTTTTGAAGGTCTCGCATGATAAAGGCATTGGAAGGGCGTTGAAGAGTGGGAAGTTGAGCCCTAGGTTTATTGGACCTTATGAGGTGTTGGAGCGGATTGGTGAGGTTGCTTATCGGATAGCACTCCCTCCACATCTTGCTAACCTACACAACATGTTCCACGTGTCACAGTTGAGAAAATATGTTTATGATCCTCTACACATGATTCCTGTGGATGAGATTGAGGTGCATGAGGATCTATCTATTCCTCCTGTTTCCATTCGCATTGTCGGACATTCCGTGAAGAAATTGCGAAACAAGTTGGTACCTTTGGTGGAGGTCGTTTGGAAACATGGAAATACTGAAACGTTCACATGGGAACGCGAAGACGACATCAGAGAGCGGTATCCCGATGCATTCGAATCCGGTAAGTTAAATTTCGAGGATGAAATTTTCTTTTTGGAGGGGTGGATTGTAACATCCCAAATTTTAAAATAGATGAATAATTAAGGAAAATAAATATTGGCAAGTTGAATCTGAATTGTTTAATGTCCCAATAAATTGAAATTAATTAAATTAAGATTTTTGGGAATTGTTGATAATTTATGTTGATAATTAAGCTGAACATGAGCCCGGTTGAAATGTGGGTGTCGGACCAAGTGTCTCGGAATGAGATAATATTGGTCAGGGCCGTAGAGGATAATATTGGGAATCCAAATATGTATTCCGAATAATTTTAGGATGAAGTACTGAGCCCAAACGAAGAACCTGTTTGTAGAAAAACGATGAATTCTAATAGATGGAATTAAAATAAACCTAAAAGCCCAAACTTTCCTTCTTCTATTCACGTGTAAACCACTGAAGCTTTGAGCAAATACACTTTACTTCTTCTTCTCTTCATCTTCCTCCATTTTTCTCTCTTCTTCTCCCAAAAACCTTGAGTTTACGTGGTAACTCCTTCCCTCTCTATTCTTCATTGAAGAGGACTTGGAAGCTTGGGGTTCTTCCTTCTTCTTCCTCTTATTTTTGTGCTGCCTCCCTTCCTTTCTTGAACCCACTCTGTTGTTGGGTGTGAGGTAAGCCCTTTCACCATTTTCAGAATGGGTTAATGATAATATTATGAGTACTATGATTTTGGGAAGGAGATGCATGTGCATGGGTGTTTAATAGAGCATTCAATGCTCATGCCCTAGAATGGGTTATCTTAAATGCAAGTATTTATGGGAGGAAAATGGTTGTTGGTGTATTAATGATGATGGGAAGTGAAGGTTTATGATGTATTAATGAAGGTGGATGGGTTTTGGAGAAAACCCTAACCTTGAAGTTGGGGGAAAATAGCTAATGTTAGTTTAAGAATATGTTTTATGGAGAAATATATGACGTTGGGGAGTTTTGTGAAGCTTGGGGATAGGGTTGTCTTGTAACCCTTGAATTTAATGATGATGGCTTAATGGGAAGGAATTCCCGAAGCCTAATAAAGAACAAAACGATATTCACAACATGTCTAACATATGTTGTGACATTATAAATATGATTATGACTAAATACAATTGGATTAATGATTTGAATAGTTGATTAATTAAGGTTTTACATGAATGTGAATGTAGAACCTATTCTGAACGACGAGGCGGGATCGTCTTATCCATCGGAATTCTTCTCTTGAGGTAGGAGAGGAGTCTAAATTCTAAATGCATGAATTTGAATGTTATTTGATTGTGGTATGTAGTATTATGCATGTTAGCCTTGCTTAAATGATGTGAGAAATGGTGATTTGTGGTGTGATGTAGTTAATATGCTTGGCAACATGTTTTTTTGCATTTAGAATATTCATGGTGTGTTATGTTAAGTTGTATTACCATGAATGTGATATGATTGTTGATGTTGTTTGTTGAGATTGAGAATAAAAAGAATGCCACCTAAAGATTGAAACTATTGTGAACAGTCAATGTTAATAAAAGCTTGTGGTGTTGTTGATAATGGTGTGATGATGTTGGATGATGAGTGGCATGTATAGGATGCATAGAGTGAGAAATGCATATGATCTACATTTACATCCATGGCATACTGCATAGCCGCCGTTGTGAAACATTAGGGGAGTTCCCTCGGCTGACCTAGTGGGAGGGTGGCTCGGTGCACGAGCAAGTTGTATTTTTCCCCTGTGACTTAGTGTAAAGTCACGAAGCCGCCCATGTAGTGCTTCGGGGAGCTGCATGTGGCCGACCCTTATGGGGGGGTGGCTCTTGATGAGCAGGTGACCCTGGTGGTCTTTATGATCACAGCCGCCATGATTTGATATCTGGCCAGCCCGCAACACCATACGTTGATATGTTTTGTACCGCGGTCATGGTGAAAATGGCCAGGTGTTGCAAGATGGGCGATGCGGTTTGGTACCAGTAAAACAATTGGTGAATATATGCAATTTAAAGAATAAGTGTACATATTTTACTACTGCAGTAGGGGTGTGGTTAAAAGACCATACTTGAATCCCACAGTTGATGTTGAATTTCCCACAGTCAGATCTGCAATTGTTGAAACATTCCTTGTGCATATGCATTGATTATGAGCATTTGCATATAGAAGGAAGTATGCCAAGGTGGTGAGATGTGATGATAATTGTGTGAGGTGGTAAAAATATATTTAAGATAACATAAAAGATATAAATACCAGTTAAATATTGTATGACAATTCAATGGTTGAATAATATGATTATGTATATGCTTGTATGCTTTGTGTGAAATGGTGTTGGTATATGTCATGATGAATATTATTGATGTGCAAAGTATACATGTGTGGAAGCCTATATACATAATCACTTGGTATTCATGTTTATTCCTTTAGAATGTAGACTCACTCTCCCATGTTGTCAATTTTAGACTTGTGATGCAGGGCAATTATGGGAAGAGTAAGCATTTTGAAGTATATTTTTGCTGTAGAGGTAATTAGTGTATAGGAAGCGCCTTGGCCGGTGATGTATGTAATCATATATATTTTGTGTAGTAGGATATGTAATGAATGTGTATTTTGGAAGTCTACTTGATAGATGATTTTGGAGGGCCATGGAGGGAAATGAGAAATTGTATGTATATCTCATTTTCATTGGTGACCCTAAGTATGTATGAAGGTTTAAATTATAATTGAGATTTCCTATGTGTTGATGAATGGATGAAGAATTATATTTGAGTATTTCTTTTATAAAGCTGATGAGATGAAGAATTAATTTCTATATATGATTTTGAAGAGTTGAATGGAATTTAAGAGTATGCTGATGCAGAACCAGTTTTAAATGCTCTGAATGATGTTTGATATATAATGCATGTCTGTAGAATGAGTGAAGTTTAATTTCTAGTGTGCTGTGTTGTGTGAATTTTGAGTCCTGCAGGATGTCTGGTAGTTTCGCTTAAGCGAGGTGGATTCTCGCCCGAGCGAGAGCCACACCTGATAGGAAAGTGGTCTCTGGACAATTTTGCTTAGGCGAGATTGAATCTCGCTCAAGCGAAATTGCCCAAGTATCAGTGTTTGCTCTCTGGAGGAATTTCGCAGTATTAGTGTTTACTCTCTGGAGGAATTTCGCCCAGGCGAATGGAGTCTCGCCCGAGCGAGGGTGAAGGGATTAGCTTCTGGCCTGATTTCACTCAGGCGAATGGCCAATTCGCTCAAGCGTAAATGCTAGGAGAATCAGGGGGTTGGTTACTGGAAGAAATCCGCTCAAGCGAAGGGCCTAAGGAATGGCATTCGCCCATGCGAGACCATTAGATGGTGAGTGGGTGAGTTCATGAATGAATTTTGTCTAAGTGAGGATTTTGGGTAATAAACTAAGAGGTGGTGGAATTTCCGAGTGAACTCTGAGTGACTTAAGTCCGAGCTATAGTTTTTCGAGTGAGGGAGGGTACATAATCCGAGTGAGAAGGCTTTGGAGTATGATGATCTGGGCAGTGGAGTCCCAAAGGGGAATTTCTGAGTCCAGAGTACTTGTCCCGAATGGTATGTCCCGATTCTGTATTATCCGAGTGGGAGAACACCGATTGGTTATACTCGGCGTGAGTTTGTCCAGGAATTCCTTGAAATAACTCTACTCGAGTGAAAAAAAGAGAGGAAGTCGGATTTATGACAAAATATCGAGTGAAAGCCGAGTAGACAATGAGTCAGTGTTGGAATGAAATTCCGAGTGAATGACCAAACAGAGGTAAGTCGGTTTTTGGGAAGTTTCCCGAGTGAACCACCGAGTGGGTGAAGTCTCGGACTTGGAGTGAATTTACCAAGTGGATGTTGTGTGAGGGAGGACTCGGTCTGGACTGCTGTTGCCGAGTAGGGATTGAGTGAATGATGGCTCAGTCAGGGTATCTTGCTGAGTGGTGAATCTGTGTACTTTGAGTCAGTTTCAGGAAGACTCTACCGAGTGAGAACCCGAGTGCTTTGAGTCAGTTTTTGGAGAAGAATACCGAGTGATAACCTGTGTAATGGGAGTCAGATTTGGAGGGGTTTACTGAGTGAAAATTTAAGTCTCGAAGATTCTGGTTATGCGAGTGGGTATAGGCTTGACCCCGAGAGCGTTTCGCTTAAGCGAGTAAGTCTCGCCTAAGCGAGTCAATCATAAATTCGAGTCTGGACGCATTTCGCTCAAGACTCGCTGGCTTTGCCCAAACGAGGCATGTGTGTCTCGTTCAAGCGAGTCAAACTTCGCTTGAGCGAGATGACGCCCTTGTTACTCCCTTTTTTCCTTTTCGCCCTGCTACTCCTGTAATGCCAAGAAATTCACTATCCCAATTAATTTCTTTCCTTTCTGAAAACTAAGACTTGAACCCATATTATTTTATTAATTCTCACTAGTCGATTTCTTAAAACAGAATCACATTTATTCACGTGCTCAATTTTACTTCCGCTATTTTAATTGAGGAACTTTCTTAAAGTTAATCCTTTTAAATTTACCCTCTTATATCTTCATATATGGGAGTGGCTTATTATAGATTCAAGTATTTTCTAAAAACGTGAAAAATTTATCCTGATTTTTGGGGTGTCTCAGAATTTTTGCATAATTTTTTACGGCCAAGCATTAAAAGGCTTTGTAAGGTATTCCCTGAAGTTTCGTTAGATTTTTCCAAGGGAAGAGGAATATTTTCTCATACGATGAATTTTTAGCGAAATTTGAAGGCTATATCCTAAGAGAAAATGACCAAACCTAGCAGTTCAATTTTTACATAATTTTTTATGGCCAAGCATAGAAATGCATTGTAAGGTGTTCCCTGAAGTTTCGTCAGATATCTCCAAGGGAAGAAGAATATTTTCTCCAACGATGAATTTTTAGCGAAATTTGAAGGCTAGCACACGAGAATATGGCTAAACCGAGCAGTTGAATTTTCACATAATTTTCTACGGCCATGATTAGAAAGGCATTATAGGGTTGTCTTCGAAGTTTCATTAGATTTCTCAAAGGGAAGGGGTAAATTTTCGGCAACGATGAATTTTTAGCCAAATTTGAACGCTTTAGCCAATGAAAATATAAAAAAACTGAGCGGTTAAATTTTTCCATGATTTTTTGCGGTCATGTTTGGAAATGCATTTTAGGATTGTCCCTGAAGTTTCATCAGATTTTCTAAGAGAATGGGCAAATTTTGTCTAAGGATTAATTTTTAGTTAAATTTGAAGGCCCACGAAAGTATGACCAAACCGACCAGTTGGATTTTTGCATGATTTTTTATAGAGAAGCTTCGAAAGGCATTGTAGGGTTTTCCCTAAGTTTCATCACATTTCTCCAAGGGAAGGGGTAGATTTTGACTAACGATGAATTTTTAGCGAAATTTGAAGGCATTAGCCCACAAATATATGACAAAATCAAGTGGTTGAATTTTTGCATAATTTTTTACGGTCAAGCTTGGAAATGCATTATAGGGTTATCCCTAAAGTTTCGTCGGATTTGTCTAAGAGAAGGGGCAGATTTTGTCCAAGCATTAATTTTTAGTCAAATTTGAAGGGTCGTGAAAGTATAACCAAACCGTCTGGTTGAATTTTTGCATGATTTTTTATAGACAAGCTTCAAAAGGCATTGTAGGGTTTTCCCTGAAGTTTCATCACATTTCTCTAAGGGAAGGGGTAGATTTTGACCAATGATGAATTTTTAGCAAAATTTAAAGGCTATAGCCCGTGAAAATATGCCAAAATCGAGTGGTTGAATTTTTGCATAATTTTTTACGGCCAAGCTTAGAAAGGCATTGTAGGATTATCCCTAAAGTTTCATCATATTTCTCTAAGAGAAGGGATAGATTCTCCCCAACAATGAATTTTAGCCAAATTTGAAGGTTGTAGCCCAAAAAAATATGAGAAAACTGAGCAGTTAAATTTTTGCATAAATTTTTACGACAACACTTAGAAAAGAATTGTGGGGTTTTCTTTGAAGTTTCATCAGATTTCTCCAAAGGAAGGGGCGGATTTTCATATACGATGAATTTTTACCAAATTAGAAGGTAGCCCACGAAAATATGACAAAACAGAGTAGTTGAAGTTTTGCATAATTTTTTACGGTCAGGCTTAGAAAGGCATTGTAGGGTTGTCCATGACGTTTCATCAAATTTCTTCGAGGGAAGGGATAGATTTTCACCAACGTTGAATTTTTAGCCAAATTTGAAGGCTATAGCCCACGAAAATATGACAAAGCCGAGCAGTTTAATTTTTGTATTATTTTTTATGGCCATGCTTAGAAAGGCATTGTAGGGTTGTCTCTGAAGGTTCATAAAATTTCTCCAAGGGAAGGGGCAAATTTTCACCAAGGATGAGTTTCTAACAAAATTTGAAGGCCCACAAAAATATGACCAAACCAAGCGGTTGAATTTTTATATGATTTTTTAAGGCCATGCTTAGAAAGGCATGGTAGGGTTTTCCTTAAAGTTTCATTAGATTTTTTGAAGGAAGAGACCGATTTTCACCAACGATGAATTTAGAACCAAATTTGACGGCTATAGCCTACAAAAATATGAAAAAACTAAGCGGTTGAATTTTTATGTAACTTTTTATGGCTACGCTTAGAACTGCATTGTAGGATTGTCCTTAAAGTTGGACCAGATTCCTCTAAGAGAAAGGATAGATTTTTCCAACGATGAATTTTTAGAAAATTTGAAGGCTAGCACATAAAAATATGACCAAACCGAGCGGTTGACCTTTTGCATGATTTTTACGGCTAAACTTAGAAATGCATTGTACGGTAGTCACTAAAGTTTTGTCAGATTTCTTTAAGAGAAGGTGCAGATTTTGTCCAACAATGAATTTTTAGCCAAATTTGAAGGCTATAGCCCATGAAAATATGACCAAACCGAATGGTTGAAACTTTGCATGATTTTTTACGGCCATTAGAAGGACATTGTAGGATTGTCCTTGAATTTCATTGAATTTCTCTAAAGGAATGGGAAAATTATCAGCAATGATGAATTTTTAGCCAAATTTGAAGGTTATAGCCCACGAAAATATGAGAAAATCGAGCGGTTAAAGTTTTGCATAATTTTTTACAGCCACACTTAGAAAGGCATTGTAAGGTTGTCCCAGAAGTTTCATCAAATTTATCTAAGGGAAGAGGGTAGATTTTCACCAACGTTGAATTTCTAGCCAAATTTGAACGTTATAGCCCATGAAAATATGACAAAATCGAGCGGTTGAATTTTTATATAATTTTTTATGGTCACACTTTGAAAGGCATTGTAGGGTTGTCCCTAAAGTTTCATCATATTTCTCTAACGGAAGGGGTAAATTTTTTCAACGATGAATTTTTAGTCAAATTTGAAGGCTATATAGCCCACAAAACTATGACAACACCTAATGGTTGAATTTTTGTGTAACTTTTTATGGTCACACTTAGAACTGGGTTGTAGAATTGTCCTTGAAGTTCAACTGGATTCCTCTAAGAGAAAGGATAGAGTTTTCCAACGATGAAGGCTATATAGCACACGAAAATACAACCAAACTGAGCGGTTGAATTTTACATGATTTTTTACGGTTATACTTAGAAAGGCATTGTAGGGTTGTCCTTGAAGTTTCATCAGATTTCTCCAAGGGAAGGGGTAGATTTTCACCAATAATAAATTTTTAGCTAAATTTAAAGGTTATAGCGCACGAAAATATAACAACCGAGCAGTTGAATTTTTTTGTGAGTTTTTATGACCAAGCTTAGAAAGGCATTGTAGGGTTGTCCCTGAAGTTTCGTTAGATTTCTCCAAGGGAAGGGGTAGATTTTCTATAAGGATGAAGTTTTAGCTGAATTTGAAAGCTATACCCAACGAAAATCTAACAAAACCATACAGTTGAATATTTGTGTAATTTTTATGGCCATACTTAAAATGGTATTGTAGGATTGTTCTTAAAGTTTAATCAGATTTCTCTAAGAGAAGGGGCAGATTTTCTCCAACGATGAACTTTTAGCAAATTTAAAGGCTATAGCCCACGAAAATATGACAAAATCAAGCATTTGAAGTTTTAGTAATTTTTTACAGCCATACTTTTAGAAAATTTGAAGGCTAGCACACGAAAATATGACCAAATCGAGTGGTTGAAATTTTGCATGATTTTTTAGGCCATGCATACAAAGGCATTGTAGGGTTTTCCCTGAAGTTTTATCAAATTTCTCCAAAGGGAAGAGGCAGATTTTCACCAACGTTGAATTTTTAGCCAAATTTGAACGTTATAGCTAACGAAAATATGACAAAACTGAGCGGTTAAATTTTTACATAATTTTTTATAGTCACATTTTGAAAGGCATTGTAGGGTTGTCCCAGAAGTTTCATCATATTTCTTCAAGAGAAGGGGTAAATTTTCACCAACAATGAATTTTTAGTTAAATTTGAAGGCTATAGCCCAAAAAACATGACAAAACTGAGTTGTTAATTTTACATGATTTTTTACGGTTATGCTTAGAAAGGCATTGTAGGGTTGTCCCTAAAGTTTTATCAGATTTCTCCAAGGGAAGGGGTAGATTTTCACCAACAATAAATTTTTAGCCAAACTTAAAGGCTATAGCTCACAAATATGAGCAGTAGAATTTTTGTATGCCTTTTTACGGCTATGCTTAGGAAGACATTGTAAGATTTCCCATGAAGTTTCATCATATTTCTCCAAGGGGTGGGCACATTTCCTACAAAAACCTATTTTTAGCAAAATTGAATGCTACCCATAAAAATATGTTAAAACCGGATGGTTAATTTTTTGTGGCCATGCTTATAAAGGCATTATAGGGTTGCCCCTTATGTTTTATCATATTTTTCTAAGGGAAGGGGTAGATTCTCTTTAATGATGAATTTTTAGCCAAATTTGAAGGCTAATGACCATATGATGTGACCAAACCGAGCAGTTGAATTTTTACATGATTTTTTATGGCCATGTTTAGAAAGGCATTATAAGGTTGTCCGTAAAGTTTCATCAGAATCCTTTAGGGAAGGGGCAGATTTGCTTGAACGATGAGTTTTTAGCCAAATTTTAAGGTTGCCCATTAAAATATGTCAAAACCAAGCAGTTATTTTTCTGAACAATTTTCTACGACCATGCTTATAAAGGCATTGTAAGGTTATTCCTTAAGTTTCATCAGATTTCTCCAAGGGAAGGGGTAGATTTTTATAAAACAAAGATATCAGTGTAAAATCCAAAAAATGGAAAATGATACCCGGAGCTCAAATTTTTGGATCATTTTTTACAACAATCCATAGAAACACGCTACCTTCTTATTCCCAAAGTTTCATTTGAAAAATATCACCCAAACTGAGCAGTTGAATTCTTAGATAATTTTTTGCGTCCATGCTTAGAAAGGCATTGTAAGGTGTTCTCCAAAATTTAATTAGTTTTCTCCCTCAGAAGGGGTAAAATTTTTTAAAACAAAGATATTTAGTGTAAAATTCCAGGAAATGGAAACTGGTACCTGGAGCTCGAACTTTTGTACGGGTTTTTAGAAATGTTTTGAAATACGTTATCTTCTTGTTCCTAAATTTTCATAATTTTTCTCTAACGATGAATTTTTAGTCAAATTTAAAGGCTCATTAGGCACAAAAATATGACAACTGAACGGTTGAATTTTTACATGATTTTTTATAGTCATGCTTAGTAAGTTATTGTAAGGTTGTCCTTAAAGTTTTATTGCTTTTCTCCAAGGAAATTGGCATATTTTTCTAAACCAAAGATATTTAGTGTAAAATCCCAACAAATGGAAAATGGTAGTCGGAGCTTGAATTTTTGGATCATTTTTTGCAGTAATGCTTAGAAACACGTAATTTTCTTATTCCTCAAGTTTCATAATTTTTCTCCAACGATGAATTTTTAGTTAAATTTGAAGGCTAATGCCTACAAAAAATATGACAAAATCAAGAAGTTAAATTTTTGCATGATTTTTTTGGCCATACTTAGATAGGCATTGTAAGGTTGTCCCAAAAGTTTGATTAGTTTTCTCCAAGGGAAGAAATAGATCTTTCTTAAACTCGGGGTTTCGAGTTCGATTGGGGTTTGGTAAAGGATCAAGGTACTTGTTACCTTAACTATGAAGTTGATCTATTATCCACATATCTATAACAAATTAGAAGGTACCACCTATAACCTGTAACCTGCAACCTGCTACCTACAACTTGTAACATATAACCTACTACTTGTAACCTACTACCTGCTACCAGATACCTGCTACCTGTTACGTGTTACCTGTTACTTGCTACCTATTACCTATTACTTGGAACCTGCAACCTGCTACCTACAACCTGCTACCTAAAGATTCTCCCTGAAGCTTCATCAAATTTCTTATAGATAAATTTTTACATGATCTTTTGCGGCTATGCTTAGAAAGGGATTGTAAGGTGTTCTGTTTCATCATATTTCTCCAAAGGAAGGGTAAATTTTTTTAAACGTGAGTTTTTAGCCAACTTTGAAGGTTAAAGCGCATGAAAATATGGCAAAATCGTGCGGTTGAATTTTGTCATTATTTTTTGTGGTAATGCTTAGAAAAGGATTTTAAGGCCTTCCCTGAAGTTTCATTAGATTTCTCCAAGGGAATGGGCACATTTTCTTAAAAAATGAATTTTTAGCCAAATTTGAAGTCTATGCTCTCAAAAATATGATAAAACTGAGTTGTTGCATTTTTACATGGTTTTTTGCACTCATGCTTAGAATGACATGTAAGGTTGTCCCTAAACTTTCATCAGATTTCTCCAAGGGAAGAGCATATTTTCCCCAATGATGAATTTTAACCATATTGAAAGGCACCCACTAAAATATGAGAAAATCGAGTAATTAAATTTATGTATGCTTTTTTACGGCCATTCTTAGAAGTACATTATAAGGTTGTCCCTAAAGTTTGATTACTTTTCTCCAAGGGAAGAGGTAGATTTTTCTTAAACTCGGGGTTCTGAGTTCGATGGGGGTTTAGTAAAGGATCAAATTCTTACCTTAACAATGAAGTTGATTTATTATCCATATATCTGTTACAAATTACACGGTACCAACTAGTACCTACAACCTGTAACTTGTGACAAGCAACCTGTTACCTGTAACCTATAAGCTGTAACCTGCAACCTAATACCTATAACATATAACCTGTCACCTGCAACTTGCTACCTTTTAACTGTTACCTGCTACCTGCTACCTGTTACCTACTACCTGCTACTTGCTACTTGTTATGTGTTACCTTCTACCTGCAAGCTGCTACCTGTTACCTGCTACCTACAATATGCTACCTGCAACCTGCTTCCTGTTACCTGCTACCTGCTACCTACTACCTGCTACCTGCAACCTGATACCTGCTACCTGCTACCTGTAACCTGTAACCTGCTACCTGCTACCTGTAACCTGTAACCTGTAACTGGCTACCTATAACCTACTACCTGTTACCTGCTACCTGCTACCTGCTACCTGTAACTTGCTACCTGCTACCTGCTACCTACAACCTCTACCTGCTACTTGATACCTGCTACCTGTTACTTGATACTTGCTACCTGTTACTTGTAACCTACAGCCTGTTACCTATAACTTGATACCTACAAGTTGAATTTTTGCATGATTTTTGGCGGCCATGCTTAGAAAGGCTTTGTAAGGTTATCCTTGAAATTTCATTATAATTCACCTAGCGAAGAAGCATATTTTCTTCAATGATTAATATTTAGCAATACTTAAAGGCTAATTACCCATGAAAATATAAGATAATTAAGCGGTTTAATTTTTCCATGCTTTTTTGTGGTCATGCTGAGAAAGGCATTGTACAGTTGTCCCGGACGTTTCATCAGATTTCTTCCAGGGAAGGAGAAAATTTTCTCCAACAATGAATTTTTAGCCAAATTTGAAGGCTAACTCCCATGGAAGTATAAGAAAATTTTCACATCTAACCTGTTACTCGCTACCTGCTACCTGCAACTGGCTACCTATAACCTACTACCTGCTACCTGCAACCTACTACCTGCAACCTACTACCTGCAACCTGCTACCTGCTACCTACAACCTGCTACCTGCTACCTACAACCTCTACCTGCTACTTGATACCTGCTACCTGTTACTTGATACTTGCTACCTGTTACTTGTAACCTACAGCCTGTTACCTACAACTTGCTACCTGAAGGTTCTCCCTGAAGCTTCATTAAATTTCTTGTAGATGAATTTTTACATGATCTTTTGTGGCCATGCTTAGAAATGGATTGTAAGGTTTTCTTGAAGTATTATCAGATTTCTCAAGGGTAGGGGGAGATTTTCTCCAACAATGAATTTTTAAGCAAAAATAGAGGCTCATGCCCACGAACATATGAAAAAACCAAGCGGCTGAATTTTTGTATTTTTTTATGGCCAAGCTTAAAAAGGCTTTGTAATGTTGTCCCTAAAGTTTCATCATATCTCTCCTTAGAAAGAGGTATATTTTCTTAAACGATAATTTTTAGCCAAATTTGAAGGAAAATACACATAAAAATATGAAAAAATTGAGCAGATAAATTTTTCATATTATTTATTACGGCATGCTTAGAAAAGATTTGTAAGGTTGTATCTGAGATTTCACTATATTTCCCAAACGAAGGCGTAGATTTTTTCCAACAAAGAATTTTTTAGCCAAATTTGAAGGTTAATTTCCTAGAAAATATGAGAAAATCAAATAGTTTAATTTTTGCATGCTTTTTTTGCGCTTATGCTTAGAAAGACATTGTAAGGTTATCCTTGAAGTTTCATTAGATTTCTCTAAGGGAAGAAGAAATTTCTCCAACAATGAATTTTTACCCAAATTTAAAGGCTAATACCTACAAAAATATGTCAAAATCGAGCAGTTGAAGTTTTGCATGCTTTTTTATGGGCATGATTAGAAAGGCATTGTAAGGTTTCCCCTGAAGTTTCTTTAGATTTCTCTAAGGAAATGAGCAGATTTTCTCCAACGATGAGTTTTTAGCCAAATTTGAAGGCTTATCGCCCACAAATATATGACAAAATCGAGCTGTTGAATTTTTGCATCAGTTTTTACGACCATGCTTAGAAAGGATTTTTAAGGTTGATCCTTAAATTTCACCATATTTCCCCAAGCGAAGGGTAGATTTTCTCCAACGATGGGTTTTCACCCAAATTTAAAGGCTATTATAAATATGTGAATATTGAGCAGTTTAATTTTTACATGCTTTTTGCGACCATGCTTAGAAAGACATTGTAAGGTTGTCCCTGAAGTTTTATTAGATTTCTCCAAAGGAATGAGGAGATTTTCTCCAACAATGAATTTTTAGTAAAATATTAAGGCTAATATGCATGAAAATATCACAAAACCAAAAAGTTAAAATTTCACATCATTTTTTATGGCCATGCTTAGAAAGGCATTGTAGGGTTATCCTTAAAGTTTCATCAGATATCTCTATGGGAATGGCCAGATTTTCTACAATGATGAATTTTAAGCCACATTTGAAGGCTAATGCCCACGAAAATATGAAAAATCAAGTAGTTGAATTTTTGCATTATTTTTGGCGGCCATGCTTAGAAAGGCTTTGTAAGGTTATCCTTGAAATTTCATCATAATTCACCTAGCGAAGAAGCATATTTTCTCCAATGATTAATATTTAGCAACACTTAAAGGCTAATTACCCACGAAAATATGAGATAATTAGGCGGTTCAATTTTTCCATACTTTTTTGTGGTCATGCTTAGAAAGGCATTGTATGGTTGTCCCTGACGTTTCATCAGATTTTTACCAGGGAAGGAGAAAATTTTCTCCAGCAATAAATTTTTGGCCAAATTTGAAGGCTAACTCCCATGGAAGTATGAGAAAATTTTCACATCTAACCTGCTACCCGCTACCTGCTACCTGTAACTGGCTACCTACAACCTACTACCTGCTACCTGCAACCTGCTACCTGCTACCTGCTACCTACAACCTCTACCTGCTACTTGATACCTGCTACCTGTTACCTGATACTTGCTACCTATTACTTGTAACCTACAGCCTGTTACCTACAACTTGCTACCTGAAGGTTCTCCCTGAAGCTTCATCAAATTTCTTGCAGATGAATTTTTACATGATCTTTTGGGGCCATGCCTAGAAATGGATTGTAAGGTTTTCCTGAAGTATTATCAGATTTCTCAAGGGAAAGGGGAGATTTTCTCCAACAATGAATTTTTAACAAAAAATAAAGGCTCATGCCTATGAACATATGACAAAACCAAGCGGCTGAATTTTTGTATTTTTTTGTGGCCAAGCTTAAAAAGGCTTTGTAATCTTGTCCCTAAAGTTTCATCATATCTCTCCTTACAAAGAGGTATATTTTCTTGAACGGTGATTTTTAGCTAAATTTGAAGGTAAATACGCACGAAAATATGAAAATATTGAGCGGTTAAATTTTTTCATACTATTTATTGTGGCATGCTTAGAAAAGATTTATAAGGTTGTATTTGAGATTTCACCATATTTCCCAAACGAAGGCGTTCATTTTTTCCAACGATGAATTTGTTAGCCAAATTTGAAGGCTAATTTCCAAGAAAATATGAGAAAATCAAACGGTTTAATTTTTGCATGCTTTTTTTACAGTCATGCTTAGAAAGACATTGTAAGATTGTCCTTGAAGTTTCATCAGATTTCTCTAAGGGAAGAAGAAATTTCTCCAACAATGAATTTTTACCCAAATTTGAAGACTAATACCTACAAAAATATGTCAAAATTGAGCAGTTGAAGTTTTGCATGATTTTTTATGGGCATGATTAGAAAGGCATTGTAAGGTTGCCCCTGAAGTTTCTTTAGATTTCTCTAAGGAAAGGAGCAGATTTTCTCCAATGATGAGTTTTTAGCCAAATTTAAAGGCTATTGCCCACAAATATATGACAAAATTGAGCTGTTGAATTTTTGCATGAGTTTTTACGGCCATGCTTAGATAGGATTTTTAAGGTTGATCCTTAAATTTCACCATATTTCCCCAAGTGAAGGCAGATTTTCTCCAACGATGAGTTTTTACCCAAATTTAAAGGCTATTATGCAAGAAAATATGTGAATATTGAGCGGTTGAATTTTTACATGCTTTCTTGCGGCCATGCTTAGAAAGACATTGTAAGGTTGTCCCTGAAGTTTCATTAGATTTCTCCAAAGGAATGAGGAGATTTTCTCCAACAATGAATTTTTAGCAAAATATTAAGGCTAATATGCATGAAAATATCACAAAACCAAAGAGTTAAAATTTCACATCATTTTTTACGGCCATGCTTAGAAAGGCATTATAAGGGTATCCTTAAAGTTTCATCAGATATCTCTATAGGAATGGCCAGATTTTCTCCAACGATGAATTTTAAGCCACATTTGAAGGCTAATGCCCATGAAAATATGAAAAATCAAAGTAGTTGAATTTTTGCATGATTTTTGGCGCCCATGCTTAGAAAGGCTTTGTAAGGTTCTCCTTGAAATTTCATCATAATTCACCTAGCGAAGAAGCATATTTTCTCCAATGATTAATATTTAGCAACACTTCAAAGGCTAATTACCCAAGAAAATATGAGAAAATTAAGCGGTTCAATTTTTCCATGCTTTTTTGTGGTCATGCTTAGAAAGGCATTGTACGGTTGTCCCTGACGTTTCATCAGATTTCTCTCAGGGAAGGAGAAAATTTTCTCCAACAATGAATTTTTAGCAAAATTTGAAGGCTAACTCCCATGGAAGTATAAGAAAATTTTCACATACAACCTACTACCCGCTACCTGCTACCTCTAACCTGCTACCTGCAACTGGCTACCTATAACCTGCTACCTACTACCTGCTACCTGCTACCTTTGCGTGCTACTTGATACCTGCTACCTGTTACCTGATACTTGCCACCTGTTACTTGTAACCTACAGCCTGTTACCCACAACTTGCTACCTGAAGGTTCTCCCTGAAGCTTCATTAAATTTCTTGCAGATAAATTTTTACATCATCTTTTATGGCCATGCTTAGAAATAGATTGTAAGGTTTTCCTGAAGTATTATCAGATTTCTTAAGGGTAGGGGGAGATTTTCTCCAACAATGATTTTTTAACAAAAAATAAAGGCTCATGCTCATGAACATATGACAAAACCAAGTGGCTGAATTTTTGCATTTTTTTGTGGCCAAGCTTAAAAAGGCTTTGTAATATTGTCCCTAAAGTTTCATCATATCTCTCCTTAGAAAAAGGTATATTTTCTTAAACGATAATTTTTAGCCAAATTTGAAGGCAAATACGCACGAAAATATGAAAAAATTGAGTGGTTAAATTTTTTCATATTATTTATTGCGGCATGCTTAGAAATGATTTGTAAGGTTGTATCTGAGATTTCACCATATTTCCCAAACAAAGGCGTAGATTTTTTTCCAACGATGAATTTTTTAGCCAAATATGAAGGCTAATTTCCAAGAAAATATGAGAAAATCAAACGGTTTAATTTTTACATGCTTTTTTTGCAGTCATGCTTAGAAAGACATTGTAAGGTTATCCTTGAAGTTTCATTAGATTTCTCTAAGGGAAGAAGAAATTTCTCCAACAATGCATTTTTACCCAAATTTGAAGGCTAATACCTACAAAAATATGTCAAAATCGAGCAGTTGAAGTTTTGCATGATTTTTTATGGGCATGATTAGAAAAGCATTGTAAGGTTGCCCCTGAAGTTTCTTTAGATTTCTCTTAGGAAAGGAGCAGATTTTCTCCAACGATGAGTTTTTAGCCAAATTTGAAGGCTTATTGCCCAAAAATATATGACAAAATCGAGTTGTTGAATTTTTGCATGAGTTTTTACGGCCATTCTTAGAAAGGATTTTTAAGGTTGATCCTTAAATTTCACCATATTTCCCCAAGCGAAGGGCAGATTTTCTCCAACAATGAGTTTTTACCCAAATTTAAAGGCTATTATGCAAGAAAATATGTGAATATTGAGCGGTTGAATTTTTACATGCTTTTTTGCGGCCATATTTAGAAAGACATTGTAAGGTTGTCCCTGAAGTTTCATTAGATTTCTCCAAAGGAATGAGGAGATTTTCTCCAACAATGAATTTTTAGCAAAATATTAAGGCTAATATGCATGAAAATATCACAAAACCAAAAGGTTGAAATTTCACATCATTTTTTACGGTCATGCTTAGAATGGCATTGTAGGGTTATCCTTAAAGTTTCATCAGATATCTCTATGGGAACGGCCAGATTTTCTCCAACGATGAATTTTAAGCCACATTTGAAGGCTAATGCCCACAAAAATATGAAAAATCAAGTAGTTGAATTTTTATATGATTTTTGGCGGCTATGCTTAGAAAGGCTTTGTAAGGTTATCCTTGAAATTTCATCATAATTCACCTAGCGAAGAAGCATATTTTCTCCAATGATTAATATTTAGCAACACTTAAAGGCTAATTACCCATGAAAATATGAGAAAATTAAGCGGTTCAATTTTTCCATGCTTTTTTGTGGTCATGCTTAGAAAGGCATTGTACGGTTGTCCCTGACGTTTCATCAGATTTCTCCCAGGGAAGGAGAATATTTTCTCCAACAATGAATTTTTGGCCAAATTTGAAGGCTAACTCCCATGGAAGTATTAGAAAATTTTCACATACAACCTGCTACCTGCTACCTGCTACCTGTAACCTGCTACCTGCAACCTGCTACCTACAACCTGCTACCTGCTACCTGTAACCTGCTACCTGTAACCTGCTACCTACAACCTACTACCTGCTACCTGTTACCTGCTACCTGTTACCTGTTACCTGTTACCTACAACCTGCTACCTGCAACCTGCAACCTGCTACCTGCTACCTACAACCTCTACCTACTACTTGATACCTGCTACCTGTTACCTGATACTTGCTACCTGTTACTTGTAACCTACAGGCTGTTACCTACAACTTGCTACCTGAAGGTTCTCCCTGAAGCTTCATTAAATTTCTTGCAGAGAATTTTTACATGATCTTTTGTGGCCATGCTTAGAAATGTATTGTAAGGTTTTCCTAAACTATTATCTGATTTCTCAAGGGTATGGGGAGATTTTCACCAACAATGAATTTTTAACAAAAAATAAAGGCTCATGCCCACGAACATATGACAAAACCAAGCTGCTGAATTTTTGCATTTTTTTGTGGCCAAGGTTAAAAAGGCTTTGTAATGTTGTCCCTAAAGTTTCATCATATCTCTCCCTAGAAAGAGGTATATTTTCTTAAACGATGCTTTTTAGCCAAATTTGAAGGTAAATACGCACGAAAATATGAAAAAATCGAGCGGTGAAATTTTTTCATATTATTTATTGCGGCATGCTTAGAAAAGATTTGTAAGGTTGTATCTGAGATTTCACCATATTTCCCAAACAAAGGCGTAGATTTTTTCCAACGATGAATTTTTTAGCCAAATTTGAAGGCTAATTTCCAAGAAAATATGAGAAAATCAAATGGT
The DNA here is from genome assembly GCA_037962975.1 of Clitoria ternatea. Lineage (NCBI taxonomy): Eukaryota > Viridiplantae > Streptophyta > Magnoliopsida > Fabales > Fabaceae > Clitoria > Clitoria ternatea. The sequence goes on from CM075674.1 coordinate 161,448, forward strand.
TTAATTTTTGCTTGCTTTTTTTGCGGTCATGCTTAGAAAGACATTGTAAGGTTTTCCTTGAAGTTTCATCATATTTCTCTAAGGGAAGAAGAAATTTCTCCAACAATGAATTTTTACCCAAATTTGAAGGCTAATACCTATAAAAATATGTCAAAATCAAGCAGTTGAAGTTTTGCATGATTTTTTATGGGCATGATTATAAAGGCATTGTAAGGTTTCCCCTGAAGTTTCTTTAGATTTCTCTAAGGAAAGGAGCAGATTTTCTCCAACGATGAGTTTTTAGCCAAATTTGAAGGATATTACCCACAAATATATGACAAAATCGAGCTGTTGAATTTTTGCATGAGTTTTTATGACCATGCTTAGAAAGGATTTTTAAGGTTGATCCTTAAATTTCACCATATTTCCCCAAGCGAAGGGTAGATTTTCTCCAACGATGAGTTTTTACCCAAATTTAAAGGCTATTATGCAAGAAAATATGTGAATATTGAGCGATTGAATTTTTACATGCTTTTTTGTGGCAATGCTTAGAAAGACATTGTAAGGTTGTCCCTGAAGTTTCATTAGATTTCTCCAAAGGAATGAGGAGATTTTCTCCAACAATGAATTTTTAGCAAACTATTAAGGCTAATATGTATGAAAATATCACAAAACCAAAAAGTTGAAATTTCACATCATTTTTTACGGCCATGCTTAGAAAGGCATTGTAGGGTTATCCTTAAAGTTTCATAAGATATCTCTATGGGAATGGCCAGATTTTCTCCAACGATGAATTTTAAGCCACATTTAAAGGCTATGATTTTTGGGGTTTATGAAAAATCAAGTAGTTGAATTTTTGCATGATTTTTGGCGGCCATGGTTAGAAAGGCTTTGTAAGGTTATTCTTGAAATTTCATCATAATTCACCTAGCGAAGAAGCATATTTTCTCCAATGATTAATATTTAGCAACACTTAAAGGCTAATTACCCACGAAAATATGAGAAAATTAAGCGGTTCAATTTTTCCATGCTTTTTTGTGGTCATGCTTAGAAAGGCATTGTATGGTTGTCCCTGACGTTTCATCAGATTTCTCCCAGGGAAGGAGAAAATTTTCTCCAACAATGAATTTTTGGCCAAGTTTGAAGGCTAACTCCCATGGAAGTATGAGAAAATTAAGCAGTTGAATTTTTGCATGATTTTTTATGGCCATTCTTAGAAATGCATGGTAAGGTTGTCCCAGAAGTTTCATCAGATTTCACCAAGGGAAGGAGCAGGTTTTCTTCAACGATGAGCTTTTAGCCAAATTGAAAGGCTAATGCCTACGAGAATATAATAAAATCGAGCAGTTGAAGTTTTCCATGATTTTTTTACGGCCATGCTTAGAAAGGTTTTGTAAGATTGTCTCTAAAATTATCATATTTCTCTAAGCGAAATGGCGGATTTTATCCAATGATAAATTTTTAGCCAAATTTAAAAGCAACCCACGAAAATATGACAAAATCGAGCGGTTGAATTTTTGCATGCTTTTTTGCGGTAATGCTTAGAAAGACATTGTAAGGTTGTCCCTGAAGTTTCATTAGATTTCTTCAAAAGAAGGGGTAGATTTTTTCCACCAATGAATTTATAGTAAAATTTCAACGCTAAACCTAAACAGTTGAAATTTCACATCATTTTTTATGGCCGTGCTTAGGAAGGCATTGTACGGTTATCCGTAAAGTTTCATTAGATATCTACAAGGGAATAGACAAATTTTCTCACACGATGATTTTTAAGCCAAATTTGAATAGCCCACAAAAATATGACAAAATCGAGCGGTTGAATTTTTATATAATTTTTGTAGGGTGTTCCTTAAAGTTTCATCAGATTTCTCTAAGGAAAGGGGAAATTTTTCACCAATGACGAATTTTTAGCCAAATTTAAAGTCTATAGCCCATGAAAATATGACAAAACCAACCGGTGGAATTTTTCCCTGATTTTTTTATTGCCAAGCTTAGAAATGTATTGTAGGGTTGTCCCTGAAGTTTCGTCTAATTTCTCTGAGAGAAAAGGCAGATTTTGTCCAACGTTGAATTTTTAGCCAAATTTAACAGTTATAGCCCATGAAAATATGACAAAACCGAGTGGTTGAATTTTTGCATAATTTTTTATGACCATGCTTCAAAAGGCAGTGTAGGGTTGTCCCTGAAGTTTCATCGGATTTCTCTAACAGAAGTGGTGGATTTTCACCAATGATGATTTTTAGCCAAATTTGAAGTCTATAGCCCACAAAAATATGACAAAATGGAGCAGTTGAATTTTTCCATTATTTTTTATCGTCAAGCTTAAAAATATATTGTAGGGTTGTCCCTGATGTTTCGTCAAATTTCTCTAAGAGAAAGGGCAGATTTTGTCCAATGTTGAATTTTTAGCCAAATTTAAAGGTTATATAGCCCACGAAAATATGACAAAACAGAGCGGTTGAATTTTTGCATAATTTTTTATGGCCACGCTTCGAAAGACAGTGTAGGGTTATCCCTGAAGTTTCATTGGATTATTCTAAGAGAAAGGGCAAATCTTTTCCAATGATGATTTTTTAGAAAATTGAGGGGGTATCACCCATGAAAATATGACCAAACCGAGTAGTTGAATTTTGCATGATTTCTTATGACCAAGTTTAGAAAGGCATTGTAGGGTTGTCCCTTAAGTTTCATCAGATTTCTTAGAGGGAAGGGGTAGATTTTCACCAACGATGAGTTTCTAACCAAATTTGAAAGTTATAGCCCATGAAAATATGACAAAACTGAGCGGTGTAATTTTTAAATTCTTATGGCCACGCTTAGAAAGGCATTGTAGGGTTATCCCTGAAGTTTCATCAAATTTCTCCAAGGGAAAGGGCAGATTTTCACCACCAATGAATTTTTAGTCAAATTAGAAGGCTATAGCCCACGAAAATATGACAAAACTAAGCAGTTAAATTTTTGAGTAATTTTTTACGGCTATTCTTATAAAGGCATTGTAGGGGCTCCCTAAAGTTTCATTGGATTTCTCTAAGAGAAGGAGTAGATTTTCTCCAATGATAAATTGTTATCAAATTTGAAGGGTGCCAATGAAAATATGACCAAACTGAGCGGTTTAATTTTTACAATATTTTCAATGGCCATACTTAGAAAGGTATTATAGGGTTATCCCTGAAGTTTAAGCAGATTTCTCCAAGGGAAGTCGCAGATTTTCTTTAAAGATGAATTTTTAGCTAAATTTGAAGGCTATATAACCCATGAAAATATGATAAATCTGAGCAGTTGAATTTTTATATATTTTTTTACGGCCACGCTTAGAAAGGCATTGTAGGGTTTGTTAACCAAGTGGCCTCAATTACTCAAGAGGGGGGGTGAATTGAGTATTAAAAATTTTACTTGGAATGCTTTTGAAATTAATTTTTTGATAAATATACTTGTTGAAGATAATAAATTTAATCACAAATAATAACAATTTATACTCAAGGCAAATTAACAAGTACTCAGTATATGGCAATAAATTCACTTTAAGAGATAAAGTAATATTCAAATAATAATATCAAATTAATCACAACACTATTTTTGGTACTTAGAAAGATTTAAAGAATAATTCAAGAATATTACTTAAACAACTTCAATAAATTTAATCTCAGTGATTTACAAATTTAATCAAGCCAATAGAATATGCACTTTAATTTAAACAAGTAAATTAATAAAGTTGCTTAACTAATTAATTTATAAACATAAATATTTACCAAGCAATCTTAAGTGCACAAATTTAAATGAGTGTAGGGAAGAGAGATTTGTAAACCGGTATATACGAGTTCCACCACACCGGTGTACGTCTCGCCTCTAAGCAACCCACTTAGAGGATTTCCACTATTGGAGATTAGAGATACAACTTTGAGCAATCGCGGCTTCCTAGTGTCTCACACTCAAGAACCCAATTCTCACAAGTACAAGGGCACCCCACCCAATCTCTCAATCTCACAATTTTACAAGGTTGAAACCCAACCCACAACTCTAGAAATTTATGTGTTTGGAATACAAGAGTAACTCTCCAATAGAGTGGATATATAAATTAAAGCTTTCACAAAAAGATAACTCTCAAAGAGAGGATATGCCAGTTTTAGCTCACTCAAAATATTTTCCTTATAAGAAAATATTCAATTTTTAGCACTTAAAAAATAGTTTCCTCTCTAAGAAAATATTCAATTTTTAGCACTTAAAGATTATTTCCTCTCTAAGAAAATATTCAATTTTTAGCACTTACAGATAATTTCCTCATTGTTAACTCTCAACAGAATTATTAGCCAAATGAAGCAAATGAAGAGAGAACTAAATGTAGCGTGAATAGAGAGGGAAGTAAGATATAGAGGAATGCTTCTCTATGGAGTGGTTTGAGCCTTCAACTCTTCTCCTATTTATAGCGTTCACAAGGCATGGCGTTGGCAATTTGTTAATTCCTTGGACGCTTGGTGGAGCATGGCTTTGTAAATTGATAATTCCTTCGACATATTGAAGCATGGTTCAATGGATTATAAAATTTATAGTGCAATTTGTAGCATTCATGTTGCAATTCCAAGCTGTTCCACTGCGTTAAACTGACTGAGAACACTGAATGAATCGATTCCTGTTCACATGAATCGATTCCTGATTACGAGAATCGATTCGTCCAGCCAAGTCTTGTACCATGAATTGATTCCTTGCGTATTCAACATCCATGAATGGATTCCCTTATCTGTGAACCAATTCCTTCATGCTTGCAAGGGCCATGAATCGATTCTTTTTGTGGTGAATCGATTCCTTTAGCTTTGAAGAGGCATGAATCGATTCTTTTATCAAGTGAATCGATTCCCAGTGCTGTTTCTTTGTGTTTTGTTGCATTTTGGACCCTTTTTGATACTTAATTGCATACGTTTTGTTTCTTTTGATTCTTGACACTTTTTGTTGATCATTTTTCACTCGATTTAGATTTTTGTGAATGTCTTGATTCAAGTCCTTTTGTTGTTCATCAAATTTAATAGCTTGACAATATCCTTAATATTTCTTCATTTGTTGTGTCATTATCAAAACCTACATCAACATATAAATACAGGGTTGTCCTTAAAGTTTTATCAGATTTCTCTAAGGGAAGGTGTAGATTTTTACCAACTATGAATTTTTAGCCAAATTTAAAGGTAGCACAGGAAAACATGACAAAACAAAGTGGTTGAATTTTTGTGTAATTTTAGACGGCCACACTTAAAAAGTCATTGTAGGGTTATCCCTGAAGTTTCATTAGATTTCTCTTAGAGAAGGGGCAGATTTTCAACAACGAGGAATTTTTAGCCAATTTTGGATGTTATAGCCCACGAAAAGATGACAAAACCAAGCGGTTGAATTTTTGTATAATTTTTTACGGCCAATCATTGAAAGGCTTTGAAAGGTGTTCCCTTAAGTTTCGTCAGATTTTTCCAAGGGAAGAGGAATATTTGCTTATACAATGAATTTTTAGTGAAATTTGAAGCCTATAGCCTAACAGAAAATGACCAAACCGAGTGGTTGAATTTTTACATAAGTTTTTACGACCAAGCATAGAAAGGCATTGTAAGGTGTTCCCTGAAGTTTCGTCAGATATCTCTAAGGGAAGAAGAATATTTTCTCCAATGATGAATTTTTAGCGAAATTTGAAGGCTAGCACATGAGAATATGACCAAACTGAGTGGATGAATTTTTTCATGATTTTTTACGGTCAAGCTTGGAAATACATTGTAGGGTTGACCCTGAAGTTTCGTTGGATTTCTCTAAGAGAAGCGTAGATTTTGTCCAAGGATTAATTTTTAGTCAAATTTAAAGGCCATGGAAAGTATGACCAAAATGACTGGTTGAATATTTGCATGATTTCTTACAAACAAGCTTTGAAAGACAGTGTAGGGTTTTTCCTAAAGTTTCATAATATTTCTCTAAGGAAAAAGGTAGATTTTGACTAACGATGAATTTTTAGTGAAATTTGAAGGCTATAGCCCACGAAAACATGACAAAATCAAGTGGTTGAATTTTTACATAATTTTTTACGGCCATGCTTAGAAAGGTATTGTAGGATTATCCCTGAAGTTTCATCAGATTTCTCTTAGGGAAGAGACAGATTTTCATCAATGATGAATTTTTAGCCAAATTTGAAGGTTGTAGCCCATAAAAATATGATAAAACCGAATAGTTGAATTTTTGCATAATTTTTTACGGCCACTCCTAGAAAGGCATTCTGGGGTTGTCTTTGAAGTTTCATTAGATTTCTCCAAAGGAAGGAGTAGATTTTCACATACGATGAATTTTTAGCCAAATTTGAAGGTAGCTCATGAAAATATGACAACCGAGTAGTTAAAGTTTTGCATAATATTTTACGGTCACGCTTAGAAAGGCATTGTAAGGTTATCCCTGATGTTTCATCAAATTTCTTTGAGGGAAGGAACAGATTTTCACCAACGTTGAATTTTAGCCAAATTTGAAGGTTATAGCCCATGAATATATGATAAAGTCGAGCGGTTTAATTTTTTCATTATTTTTTACGGCCATTCTTAGAAAGGCATTATAGGGTTGTCCCTGAAGTTTCATCAAATTTCTCCAAGGGAAGGGGAAAATTTTCACCAAGGATGAGTTTCTAGCAAAAATTTGAAGGCCCACAAAAATATGACCAAACCGAACGGTTGAATTTTCATATGATTTCTTAAGGCCACGCTTAGAAAGGGATTGTAGAAGTTTCCCTAAAGTTTCATCAGATTTTTTGAGGGAATAGGAAGATTTTCACCAACGATGAATTTAGAACCAAATTTGACAGCTATAGCCCACAAAATATGACAAAACTAAGCGATTGAATTTTTGTGTAACTTTTTATGGCTACGCTTAGAACTACGTTATAGGATTATCCTTGACATTCAACCAAATTCCTCTAAGACAAAGGAAAAATTTTTCCAATGATGAATTTTTAGAAAATTTGAAGGCTAGCACACGAAAATATGACCAAACCGAGTGGTTGAATTTTTACATGATTTTTTACGTCCATGCATAGAAAGGCATTGTAGGATTGTTCCTGAAGTTTCATCAGGTTTCTCTAAGGGAAGGTGTAGATTTTCACCAATGATAAATTTTTAGCCAAATTTGAAAGTAACCCACGAAAATATGACCAAACTAAGCAGTTGAATTTTTACATGATTCTTTACGGCCATGCTTAGAAAGGCATTGTAGGATTGTCGCTGAAATTTCATCAGATTTCTCTAAGGGAATGGGAAGATTTTCACCAATGATGAATTTTTAGTAAGATTTAAAGGCTATAGCGCATGAAAATATGACAAATCCGAGCAGTTGAATTTTTCCATGATTTTTTGTGGTCAAGATTAGAAAGGCATTGTAGGGTTGTCCTTGAAGTTTCGTCAAATTTTCTCCAACGATGAATTTTTAGCCAAATTTAAAAGCTATAGCCCATGAATATACGACAAAATCGATCGGTTGAAGTTTTAAGAGTGGTTAAAGTTTTAGTAATTTTTTATGGCCATGCTTAGAAAGGGATTGTAGGGTTCTTCCTGAAGTTTGGTTGGATTTCTCTAAGGGCAGGGGTAGATTTTCTCCAATGATAAATTTCTAGCAAAAATTAAAGGCGCCCACAACAATTGGATAAAATCGAGCGGTTGAATTTTTACGTAAAAGTTTACATGCATGCTTAAAAAGGTATTGTAGGGTTGTCCCTAAAGTTTCATCAAATTGTCCTAAGAGAAGGAGCAAATTTTGTCCAATGATAAATTTTTAGCCAAATTTAAAGACTATATCCCACGAAAATATGACCAAACTCAGCGGTTGAATTTTTGCATGATTTTTTACAGCCATGCTTAGAAAGGAATTGTAGGGTTGTTTCTGAAGTTTAATCAGATTTCTCCAAGCGAAGGGGTAGATTTTCACCAACAATGAATTTTTAGCCAAATTTAAAGGTTATATAGCCCACGAAATATGAAAAAATCGAGCGGTTGAATTTTCACATGATTTTTTATAGCCATGCTTAGAAAGGCATTGTAGGGTTTTCCCTCAAGTTTCATCAGATTTGTTGAGGGAAACGGTAGATTTTCACAAATGATGAATATTTAGACAAATTTGAACGTTATAGCCCACTAAAATATGATAGAATTGAGTGGTTAAATTTTGTGTAACTTTTTATAGCCGCGCTTAGAACTAGGTTGTAGGATTGTCCTTAAAGTTCAATCGGATTCCTCTAAGTCAAAGGAAAGATTTCTCCAACGATGAATTTTTAGAAATTTGAAGGCTATAGCCCATAAAAATATGACCAAACTGAGTGATTGAATTTTTGCATCATTCTTTACGGCCATGCTTAGAAAGGCATTGTAGGATTGTCGCTGAAGTTTCATCAGATTTCTCCAACAGAAGGGGCAGATTTTCACCAATGAAGAATTTTTAGCAAAATTTAAAGGCTATAGCACACAAAAATATAACAAATCCGAGCAGTTGAATTTTTCTGTGCTTTTTCACAGCCAAGCTTAGAAAGGTATTGTAGGGTTGTCCTTGAAGTTTCATCAGATTACTCCAAGGGAAGGGGTAAATTTTCTCCAACAATAAATTTTTAGTCAAATTTAAAAGCTATAGCCCACAAAACTATGACCAAACCGAGCGGGTGAATATTTGTGTAATTTTTTATGGCCACACTTAAAATGGCATTGTAGGATTGTTCTTGAAGTTCAATCAGATTTCTCTAAGAGATGGGGCAGATTTTCTCCAATGATGAATTTTTAGTAAATTTGAAGGCTATAGCCCATGAAAATATGACAAAACTGAGCGGTTGAAGTTTTAGCGGTGGTTAAAGTTTTGGTAATTTTTTACGGCCATGCTTAGAAAGGGATTGTAGGGTTGTCCCTGAAGTTTGGTTGGATTTCTCTAATGGTAGGGGCAGATTTTCTCAAACGATAAATTTCTAGCAAAAAACTGAACGGTTGAATTTTTACATAAAAGTTTACGGCTACGCTTAGAAAGGTATTACCGGGTCGCCTCTACAGTTTTGTCGAATTGTCCTAATAGAAGGAGCTGATTTTATCCAATGATAAATTTTTAGCCAAATTTAAAGGCTATATCCCACGAAAATATGACCAAACTGAGCAGTTGAATTTTTGCATGATATTTTTCGGCCATGCTTAGAGAGGAATTATAGGGTTGTTCCTGAAGTTTCATCATATTTCTCCAAGGGAAGGGGCATATTTTCACCAAAAATGAATTTTTAGCTAAATTTCAAGGTTATAGCCCACAAAATATGAAAGAATCGAACGGTTGAAGTTTTACATAATTTTTTACAGCCACGCTTAGAAAGGCATTGCAGGGTTGTCCCTGAAGTTTCATCAACATTCTGCAAGGGAAGGGGCAAATTTTCACGAAGGATAAGTTTCTAGCCAAATTTGAAGGCCATAGCCCACAGAAATTTGACAAAACGAGGGGTTGAATTTTCACATGATTTTTTATGGCCACACTTTGAAAGGCATTGTAGGGTTGTCCCTGAAGTATCATCATATTTCTCCAAGGGAAGGGGAAGATTTTCACCAACAATGAATTTTTAGCCAAATTTTAGGGCTATAGCCCAAGAAGATATGACAAATCTGAGCGTTAAATTTTTGTGTAACTTTTTATGGCCACGCTTAGAACTGGGTTGTTGGATTGTCCTTGAAGTTCAACCAGATTCCTCTAAGTGAAAGGACAGATTTTTCCAATGATGAATTTTTAGAAAATTTGAAGGCTATAGAACACAAAAATATGACTAAACCGAGCGGTTACATTTTTACATGATTTTTTATGGTCATGCTTAGAAAGCCATTGTAGGGTTATCCCTAAGTTTCATTAGATTTTTACCAATGATAAATTTTTAGCAAACCTTGAAGGCTATGCCCATGAAAATATGACCAAACCGAGCGGTTGAACTTTTGCATGATTCTTTACGGCCATGCTTAAAAAGGTATATAGGATTATCACTGAAGTTTCATCAGATTTCTCCAACGGAAGGGGCATATTTTCACTAACGATGAATGTTTAGCAAAATTTAAAAGCTATAAAGCATGAAAATATGACAAATCCGAGCAGTTGAATTTTTTTGTGATTTTTTACTGCCAAGCTTAGAAAGGTATTGTAGGTTTGTCCCTGAAGTTTCGTCAGATTACTTCAACGGAAGGGGTAGATTTTCTCTAACGATAAATTTTTAGTCAAATTTAAAAGCTATAGCCCACAAAAATATGATGAAACCGAGCGGGTGAATATTTATGTAATTTTTTATGGCCACACTTAAAATGGAATTGTAGGATTGTTCTTGAAGTTCAATTGGATTTCTCTAAGAGAAGGGGGAGATTTTCTACAATAATGAAATTTTAGTAAATTTGAAGGCTATAGCCCACGAAAATATGATAAAACCGAGCGGTTGAAGTTTTAGGAGTGGTTGAAGTTTTGGTAATATTTATGGTTATGCTTAGAAAGTGATTGTAGGGTTCTCCCTAAAGTTTGGTTGGATTTCTCTAAAGGTAGAGGCAGAATTTTCTAACGATAAATTTCTAGCAATAATTGAAGGCCATATAGCCCACGACAATTGGACAAAACTGAGCGGTTGAATTTTTACATAAAAGTTTACGGCTACACTTAGAAAGGTATTGTTGGGTTGCCTCTGCAGTTTTGTCGAATTGTCCTAAGAGAATAAGCTGATTTTGTCTAACGATAAATTTTTAGCCAAATTTAAAGCCTATATCCTATGAAAATATGACCAAACTGAGCGGTTGAACTTTTACATGATATTTTACGGCCATGCTTAGAAAGGAATTATAGGGTTGTTCCTGAAGTTTCATCATATTTGTCCAAGGCAAGGGAAGGGGCAAATTATCACCAAAAATGAATTTTTAACTAAATTTGAAGGTTATAGCCCATGAAATATGAAAGAATCGAAAGGTTGAAGTTTTGCATAATTTTTTACAGCCACGCTTAGAAAGGCATTGCAGGGTTATCCCTGAAGTTTCATCAAATTTCTCCAAGGGAAGGGGCAAATTTTCATGAAGGATGAGTTTCTAGCCAAATTTGAAGGCCATAGCCCATGGAAATTTGACCAAATCGAGGGGTTGAATTTTCACATGATTTTTTACTGCCACACTTTGAAAGGAATTGTAGGGTTGTCCCTGAAGTATCATCACATTTCTCTAAGGGAAGAGGAAGATTTTCACCAAAAATGAATTTTTAGCCAAATTTTAGGGCTATAGCCCAAGAAAATATGACAAATCTGAGTGTTAAATTTTTGTGTAACTTTTTATGGCCATGCTTAGAACTGGGTTGTAGGATTGTCCTTGAAGTTCAATCGGATTCCTTTAAGTGAAAGGAAAGATTTTTCCAATGATGAAATTTTAGAAAATTTAAAGGCTATAGAACACGAAAATATAACCAAACCGAGCAGTTACATTTTTACATGATTTTTTATGGCCATGCTTAGAAAGCCATTGTAGGGTTGTCCCTGAAGTTTCATTAGATTTCTCTAAGGGAAAGTGTAGATTTTCACCAACGATAAATTTTTAGCAAAACTTAAAGGCTATGCCTACGAAAATATAACCAAACCGAGCGGTTGAACTTTTGCATGATTCTTTACGTCCATGCTTAAAAAGGTATGTAGGATTGTCACTGAAGTTTCATCAGATTTCTCCAACGGAAGGGGCATATTTTAACTAACAATGAATTTATAGCAAAATTTAAAAGCTATAGAGCACGAAAATATGACAAATCCGAGCATTTGATTTTTTTTGTGATTTTTTACGGCCAAGCTTAGAAAGGTATTATAGGGTTGTCCCTGAAGTTTTGTCAGATTACTCCAGCGGAAGGGGTAGATTTTCTCTAACGATGAATATTTAGTCAAATTTAAAAGCTATAGTCTACGAAAATATGATGAAACCGAGCGGGTGAATATTTGTGTAATTTTTTATGGCCACACTTAAAATGGCATTGTAGGATTATTCTTGAAGTTCAATTAGATTTCTCTAAGAGAAGGGGCAAATTTTCTACAACAACAAATGTTTAGCAAATTTGAAGGCTATAACCCACAAAAATATGACAAAACCGAGCGGTTGAAGTTTTAGGATTGGTTGAAGTTTTAATTTTATTTACGGCCATGCTTAGAAGGGGATTGTAGGGTTCTCCCTAAAGTTTGGTTGGATTTCTCTAAGGGTAGAGGCAGAATTTTCAAACGATAAATTTCTAGCAATAATTGAAGGCTATATAGACCACGACAATTGGACAAAACCGAGCAGTTGAATTTTTGTGTAAAACTTTACAGCCACACTTAGAAAGGTATTGTAGGGTTGTCCCTGAAGTTTCGTTGAATTGCAATAAGAGAAGGAGCTAATTTTGTCCAACGATAAATTTTTAGCCAAATTTAAAGGCTATATATCCCACGAAAATATGACCAAATTGAGCGGTTGAATTTTTGTATGATTTTTTACGGCCATGCTTAGAAAGGAATTGTAGGGTTGTTCGTGAAGTTTCATCATATTTGTCCAAAGGAAGGGGCATATTTTCATCAAAAATGAATTTTTAGCCAATTTTGAAGGTTATAGCCCACGAAATATGAAAAAAATCAAGCAATTGAAGTTTTACATAATTTTTTACGGCCACGCTTAGAAAGATATTGTAGGGTTATCCCTGAAGTTTTATCAAATTTCTGCAAAGGAAGAGACAAATTTTCACAAACAATGAGTTTCTAGCCAAATTTGAAGGCCATAACCCATGAAAATTTGACCACACTGAGTGGTTGAATTTTCACATGATTTTTTACGGCCACACTTTGAAAGGCATTGTAGGGTTGTCCCTGAAGTATCATCATATTTCTCCAAGGGAAGGGGAAGATTTTCACTAACAATGAATTTTTAGCCAAATTTAAGGGCTATAGCCCATGAAAATGACAAAACTGAGGGGTTAAATTTTTGCATTATTTTTTACGACTATACTTGGAAAGGCATTGTAGGGTTGTCCCTAAAGTTTCACCAAATTTGTCCAAGGGAAGGGGTAAATTTTCACCAAGGATGAGTTTTTTGCCAAATTTGAAGGTCATAGCCCACGAAAGTATGACCAAACTGAGCAGTTGAATTTTCGCATGATTTTCTATGGCCATGCTTAGAAAGGCATTATTGGATTTTCCCTAAAGTTTCATCATATTTTTCAAGGGAAAGGGCAGATTTTCACAAACGATAAATATTTAGACAAATTTGAAGGCTAAAGCCCATAAAAATATGAGAAAACTAAACGGTTAAATTTTTGTGTAACTTTTTATGGCCACGCTTAGAACTGGGTTGTAGGATTGTCCTTGAAGTTCAACCGGATTCCTCTAAGTGAAAGGACAGATTTTTCCAAAGATGAATTTTTAGAAAATTTAAAGCTATAGAACACGAAAATATGACCAAACCGAGCGGTTGTATTTTTACATGATTTTCTATGGCCATGCTTTGAAAGCCATTATAGGGTTATCCCTGAAGCTTCATCAGATTTCTCCAAGGGAAGGTGCAGATTTTCACCAACGATAAATTTTTTGCCAAATTTAAAGGTTATAGCCCACAAAAATATGACCAAACCGAGTGGTTAAATTTTTGCATGATTCTCTACAGTCATGCTTAGAAAGGCATTGTAGGATTGTCGCTGAAGTTTCATCAGATTTCTCTAATAGAAGAGGTAGATTTTCACTAACGATGAATTTTTAGCAAAATTTAAAGGCTATAGAGCACGAAAATATGACAAATCTGAGCAGTTAAATTTTTTCGTGATTTTGTTTTGCCAAGCTTAGAAAGGTATCGTAGGGTTGTCCCTGAAGTTTCGTCAGATTACTCAAAGGGAAGGGGTAGATTTTCTCCAACGATGAATTTTTAGTCAAATTTAAAAGCTATAGCCCATGAAAATATGATGAAAGCGAGCGGGTGAATATTTATGTAATTTTTTAAGGCCATACTTAAAATGGCATTGTAGGATTGTTCTTGAAGTTCAATTGGATTCCTCTAAGAGAAGGGGCAGATTTTCTACAACAATGAATTTTTAGCAAATTTGAAGGCTATAGCCCATGAAAATATGACAAAACCGAGCGGTTGAAGTTTTAGGAGGGGTTGAAGTTTTGGTGATATTTACGGCCATGCTTAGAAAGGGATTGTAGGGTTCTCCCTAAAGTTTGGTTGGATTTCTCTAAGGGTAGAGGCAGAATTTCTCTAATGATAAATTTCTAGCTAAACCGAGCGGGTGAATTTTTATATAAAACTTTATGTCCATGCTTAGAAAGGTATTGTAGGGTTGTCCCTGAAGTTTTATTGAATTGCCCTAAGAGAAAGAGCTAATTTTGTCCAACGATAAATTTTTAGCCAAATTTAAAGGATATAACCCACGAAAATATGACCAAACTGAGCGATTGAATTTTTGCATGATTTTTTACGGCCATGCTTAGAAAGGAATTGTAGGGTTGTTCGTGAAGTTTCATCAAATTTGTCCAAGGGAAGGGGTAGATTTTTACCAACAATGAATTTTTAGTCAAACTTAATAGCCCACAAAATATGAAAAAAATCAAGCGGTTGAAATTTTGCATAATTTTTTATGGCAACTCTTAGAAAGACATTGTAGGGTTGTCCCTGAAGTTTCATCAAATTTCTACAAGGGAAGAGGCAAATTTTCATAAACAATGAGTTTCTAGCCAAATTTGAAGGCCATGGCCCACAAAAATTTTACCAAACTAAGCGGTTGAATTTTCACATGATTTTTTATGGCCACACTTTGAAAGGCATTCTAGGGTTGTCCCTGAAGTATCATCATATTTCTTCACGGGAAGGGGAAGATTTTCACCAACAAATTTTTAGCCAAATTTGAAGGCTATAGCCCATGAAATTGACAAAACCGAGCGGTTGAATTTTTGCATTATTTTTTACGGCTATGCTTGAAAAGGCATTATAGGGTTATCCCTGAAGTTTTATTAAATTTCTACAAGGGAAGGGATAAATTTTCACCAAGGATGAATTTCTTGCCAAAATTGAAGGCCATAGCCCACGAAAATAAGACCAAACCGAGCGGTTGAATTTTTGTATGATTTTCTACGGCCATGCTTAGAAAGGTATTATAGGGTTTTCCCTAAAGTTTTATCAAATTTTTCGAGGGAAAGGGTAGATTTTCACAAACGATGAATATTTAGACAAATTTAAAGGCTAAAACCCATAAAAATATGACAAAGCTAAGCGGTTAAATTTTTGTGTAACTTTTTATGGCCACGCTTAGAATTGGGTTGTAAGATTGTCCTTGAGGTTCAAGCAGATTCCTCTAAGTGAAAGGACAGATTTTTCCAACTATGAATTTTTAGAAAATTTGAAGGCTATAGAACACGAAAACATGACGAAACCGAGCGATTGCATTTTTACATGATTTTTTATAGCCATGCTTAGAAAGCCATTATAGGGTTGTCCCTGAAGTTTCATCAGATTTCTCCTAGGGAAGGTACAGATTTTCACCAATGATAAATTTTTAGCCAAATTTGAAGGCTATAGCCCACGAAAATATGACCAAACCGAGTGGTTGAATTTTTACATGATTCTTTACGGCCATGCTTAGAAAGGCATTATAGGATTGTCGCTGAAGTTTCATCAGATTTCTCCAACGGAAAGGGCAGATTTTCACTAACGATGAATTTTTAGCAAAATTTAAAGGCTACACGAAAATATGAGAAATCTGAGCAGTTGAATTTTTCCGTGATTTTTTATGGACAAGCTTACAAAGGTATTGTAGGGTTGTCCCTGAAGTTTCGTCATATTACTCCAAGGGAAAGGGTAGATTTTTCCCAATGATAAATTTTTAGTCAAATTTTAAAGCTATAACCTACGAGAATATGACGAACCCGAGCGGGTGAATATTTGTGTAATTTTTTATGTCCACACTTAAAATGGCATTGTAGGATTGTTCTTGAAGTTTAATCGGATTTCTCTAAGAGAAGGGGCAGTTTTCTCCAACGATGAATCTTTAGCAAATTTGAAGGTTATAGCCCATGAAAATATGACAAAATCGAGCGGTTGAAGTTTTAGGAGTGGTTGAAGTTTTGGAAATTTTTACGGCCATGCTCAGAAAGGGGTTATAGGGTTCTCCCTGAAGTTTGGTTAGATTTCTCTAAGGGTAGGGGCAGATTTTCTCCAACGATAAATTTCTAGCAAAAATTGAAGGCTATGCCCACGACAATTAGACAAAATCGAGCGGTTAAATTTTTACGTAAAATTTTACGGCCATGCTTAGATAGGTATTGTAGGGTTGTCCCTAAAGTTTCATCAAATTATCCTAAGAGAAGGACCTGATTTTTTCCAACGATAAATTTTTATCCAAATTTAAAGGCTATATCCCACGAAAATATGACCAAACTGAGCGGTTAAATTTCTGCATGATTTTTTACGATCATGCTTAGAAAGGAATTATAGGGTCGTTCCTGAATTTTCATCAGATTTGTCCAAGGGAAGGGGTAATTTTTCACCAACAATGAATTTTTAGCCAAATTTAAAGGTTATAGCCCACAAAAATATAAGAAAATCGAGTGATGGAATTTTTACATGATTTTTTATGGCCACATTTGAGGGATATGGCCCATGAAAATATGACAAAACCGAGCAGTTCAATTTTTGTATTATTTTTTATGGGTATAGTTAGAAAGGCATTGTAGATTGTCCCTGAAGTTTTACCAAATTTCTCTAAAGGAAGGGGTATATTTTCACTAAGGATGAGTTTCTAGCCAAATTTGAAGGCCATAGCCCACGAAAATATGGCCAAACCGAGTGGTTGAATTTTCATATGATTTTTCACGGTCATGCTTAGAAAGGCATCATAGGGTTTTCCCTAAAGTTTCATCAGATTTTTTGAGGGAAAGGGCAGATTTTCACAAATGATGAATTTTTAGACAAATTTGAAGGCTATAGCCCATAAAAATATAACAAAACTAAGCGGTTAAATTTTTGCATAACTTTTTATGGCCACGCTTAGAACTGGGTTGTAGGATTGTCCTTGAAGTTCAACCGGATTCCTCTAAGTGAAAGGATAGATTTTTCCAACGATGAATTTTTGGAAAATTTGAAGGCTATAAAACACAAAAATATGACCAAACCGAGCGGTTGCATTTTTACATGATTTTTTATGGCCATGCTTAGAAAGCCATTGTAGGGTTGTCCTTGAAGTTTCATCAGATTTCTCCTAGGGAAGGTATAAATTTTCACCAACGGTAACTTTTTAGCCAAATTTGAAGGCTATATATATAGCCCATGAAAATATGACCAAACCGAGCGGTTGAATTTTTGCATGATTCTTTATGGCCATGCTTAGAAAGGAATTATAGGATTGTCACTGAAGTTTTGTCGAATTATCCTAAGAGAAGGTGCTAATTTTATCCAACTATAAATTTTTAGCAAAATTTAAAGGCTATATCCCACAAAAATATAACCAAACTGAGCGGTTAAATTTTTGCATATTTTTTATGGCATTTTTAGAAAGGAATTATAAGGTTGTTCCTGACGTTTCATCAGATTTGTCTAAGGGAAGGGGTAGATTTTCACCAACAATAAATTTTTAGCAAATTTTAAAGGTTATAGCCCACATAATAT
The DNA here is from genome assembly GCA_037962975.1 of Clitoria ternatea. Classification (NCBI taxonomy): domain Eukaryota; kingdom Viridiplantae; phylum Streptophyta; class Magnoliopsida; order Fabales; family Fabaceae; genus Clitoria; species Clitoria ternatea. The sequence goes on from CM075674.1 coordinate 179,054, forward strand.
AAAAAATTGAGCGGTTGAAATTTGGTATAATTTTTTATGGCCATGCCTAGAAAGGCATTGTAGGGTTGTCCCTGAAGTTTCATCAATTCTCTCAAAACAAATGGGTAAATTTTCACCAACGTTGAATTTTTAGCCAAATTTGAAGGCTATAGCCCACGAAAACATGACAAAATCGAGAGGTTAAATTTTTGCATGATTTGTTAGGGTCACACTTTGAAAGGCATTGTAGGGTTGTCCCTGAAGTTTCATCATATTTCTCCAAGGGAGCCAACGATGAATTTTTAGCCAAATTTGAAGGCTGCCCATAAAAATATGAAAAAATCGAGCGGTTGAATTTTTGCATTACTTTTTGTAACCATGCTTAGAAAGGCTTTGTAGGGTTGTCCCTGAAAGTTTTATCAAAACTCCTCAAGGGAAGGGGCAAATTTTCACCAAGGATGAGTTTCTAGCCAAATTTAAAGGTTACAACCCACAAAACCGAATGGTTGAATTTTTACATGATTTTTTATGGCAAAGCTTAGAAATGTATTGTAGGGTAGTCCTTGAGGTTTCGTTAGATTTCTCTAAGAGAAGGGACAAATTTTATCCAACAATGAATTTTTAGCCAAATTTGAAGGCTATTGCCTATGAAAATATGACCAAACCGAGCGGTTGAATTTTTTATAATTTTTACGCCCATGCTTAGAATGGCATTGTAAGGTTGTCCCTGTGTTTGGTTGGATTTCTCCAAGGGTAGGGCCAGATTTTCTCCAATGTTAAACTTCTAGCAAAAATTTAAGGTTGCGCACGACAATTACACAAAATCGAGCGATTGAATTTTTAAGTAAAAGTTTACGACCACGCTTTGAAGGGTATTGTAGGGTGTTCTCTAAAGTTTGGTCAAATTTTTCTAAGAGAAGGTGCTGATTTTGTCCAACGATGAATTTTTAGTCAAATTTTTAGCCCACGAAAATATGGTAAAACCGAGCGGTTGAATTTTTACATATTTTTTACGGCCCCATTTGGAAAGGCATTATTGGGTTGTCCCAGAAGTTTCATCATATTTCTCTAATGGGAGGGGCAAATTTTCACCAAAGATAAGTGTTTAGCCATATTTGAAGGCTAGCCCACAAAAATATGACCAAATCGAGCAGTTGAATTTTCACATAATTTTTTACGGACATGCTTAGAAAGACATTGTAGGGTTTTCCCTAATGTTTCATCAGATTTTTTGAGGGAAGGGGCAGATTTTGTTCAACGATGAATTTTTAGCCGAATTTAAAGGTTATAGTTCACAAAAATATTACAACACTGAGCAGTTGAATTTTTGTGTAACATTTTATGGCCACGCTTACAACTGGGTTGTACGATTGTCCTTGAAGGTGAACCGGATTACTCTAAGAGAAATGACAGATTTTTCCAATGATGAATTTTTAGAAAATGTGAAGGCTATAGCACACGAAAATATGACCAAACCGAGCGGTTGAATATTTACATGATTTTTTACTGCCATGCTTAGAAAGGCATTATAGGGTGCTCCCTACAGTTTCATCAGATTTCTCCAAGGAAATGGGCAGATTTTAACTAACAATAAATTTTAACCAAATTTGAAGGATAGCCGATGAAAATGTGACAAAACTGAGCAGTTGAATTTTTGTATGATTTTTTATGGCCAAACTTAGAAATTCATCGTTGGGTAGTCCTTGAAGTTTCATCAGATTTCTCTATGAGAAGAGGCAGATTTTGTCTAACGATGAATTTTTAGCTAAATTTGAAGGCTAATAGCCCACAAAAATATGACCAAACCGAGTGGTTAAGGCTGCGTTTAGTTCATAAGTTTTCTTAGAAAAACAAAAAATTATTCTTAAAAAAATTTAAAAAATAGAAAAGCTATTTATTTACAAATTATTTAAATTTTTTTTATAGAAAAATAGAAAACTGATTTTCTATTTTTTAAGAAAATCAGAAAACTATTTTAAATGATTTTCTAGGAAAATTGAAAAATTGGAATACGCGGTACTCTAAAAATCTGATTACCGCGCGAGCACGTCTTCTTCTAAGGTTTAAAAGCATCCTGCTTCCTTCCTCTGTTTAACATTTTTTTTCTTCACCGCAATCTGCATTCTTCATCTTCTTCCCTGAGTCTTTGTCGCTGGTGAATTTTCTCCTCATACCCCAGCTTCCAATTTCTCTTGCTTCAGCAAAGGTCAACTTTGAGGTATTTCTTTCTTTAACATTTGATTATGAATGATGAATTCTTTCTTATCAATTACACTCATGGATGATGAATTCTTTCTTATCAATTTTGGATTACTCTACCTTTTTGTTATATTCTTTCTTATGATTGCATCCCTTTCATGCTTACGGAAACTAGAACATGGGTTTTGTTATGTAGTCAAGACTTTTAGTTTGGCCCTGTGAGTGTTGCCTTGATGCTGACAATTAAACATAAAACTGATAATTTTTACTTTTGTTCTTCCACTGATCTGTTAAGAAAATACAATCAGTTTCAAACTCCACATTTTATAAACACTCATTTGCTAATATAATAGCCACTGATACATCCTACCAATAATCTAAAAATAGAGATGGTGCAGCTAGTATCTCACCACAATTATTCTGTGCTACCATCCCAAAACCCATGCCTGATCCAACTCTAACTGGTGCATCTATATTTCAGCTATTCCATAAAATTAACTGGTGCATTTATATTTCAGCCATTCCAGATTTTACATCATAAACCCATGAAGAAACTCCATCCCAAACCATTCATAATGTCTCTGATTAAAGCGTGATGTGTAGCACATAAGCATAGATTAACAATACATAATTTTTCCCCTTGAAACAACTAGAGACAATAAACTATGAAAATTACTAGATGAGAATAGAAACCAAGAACTTCACATTACACACTTAAGAAGAATAATTTAATTAACAACTAAGGAAAGCCCAGGACATAACAGAATCCTCACGTTATACATAATGCATAATGCATCCCTCTGAATCGAAAACATAATGGAAAGAATAGAATCTTATGAAGAATCTATTAATACAAAGCAATTGAATATTGTTATGAAAACTGATTAATCTTTATCTATCCACTCTGAAAATTGGAAAGTGCGTCCTCTGCCTTTTCCACGCCCTCTGCCCCGTCCTTTCTTAGCTCCTACTGAATTTTCATCAACCTTCAGAGTTATCAAAATAAAGGGCAATTAATAGCCTCGTTTCAGGACTTTGTCATATTTGGTTGAAAAGATACAGATATAAACAAGTTCCCAATGCTATCATTTTCTGAAAGGGCATTTCTCTCAAATTCACATATTGAAGATTTCTATCCTAATGTGGAATGCATGAAAAGAAAAGAGTTACTTTTATGTTTCCTGAAAGGGCTCAGCATGCGTAATTAAAGTCAGGTTTCCATAACAGATACGTGTATAACAGATAGTTGCTTTTGATGATGACTTGCTTAAATATTTAGTATTTGCCATGTCTTACAAAAACAGTTTAAGGGGAAATGGAAAACAATACACAAAATAGTTTATAAACTGAGTCAAACCCTGTGATCTGCAAGGAAAATGGTATAAAAAATCATTTTAGACTTTGTGGTGTGCATTAATTAGATGATATGTTACTTCAAGAACTCTATGTGATCCTGCTATTTTCTTCCAGAATTGATCGCTTCGTTATTCTTCTTGAAGCCAAATCCTTCCCAGCATACAATAATTGGCTCTGATTTTTCTTAGATAGAAGTTACAAGTTTCTCGGCTTCATCTTTTGTGAGAAATGGTAGCTCTGATTTTTCATTCATGCTGATTCTGGTTTGAAAGATAGCCTATTGATCCTCGGCTCTTCCCTGAGAGAGACTTTTAGAACCTTTTCATCATCTAGATAGCCATCAAATTCTGACTTTCTACTCTTTAAAACAGACTTTGGCTGCACAAGTTCCATTAAAAATAAATGTATGAAATTCAAGATATATAATAGATACATAGACGCATGGATGCATTAATCTCTGGTATAGAGGTACACACCGAGCATCTAAGAAGCAGCCTCACTCACATCCCTTGCCTCCAATTCCTTTCATCATTTAACTTCTCAACCTAATCAAGTAATAAAGTTTAAAGTTTTACTATTTTCAGAATTGAGTCACTTGTTTAGCTAAAAGTTTCTTGAAGAATTGGCGCTCCCATACTGCTCCTGCCTCCCAGCCATAGGTTCTGTTGGTTCCCCTTTTCTCACGGTTTGTCATGGATTGAGTTTTTTTTTGTAAGCATTTATATGTGTATAACATAAATTATGTAATTTGTATAGTAAAAAAACATCAAAACAACAGTCATCATCATGCGCTATACAGCTAGAGCATTTTTAGGATGACCATTACATGCTATAAGGTGTAGCTCAATTTTGGGATGTTATAAATTCTAAAGGATTAAGCTTATCAATTATGAGATATTATGAATTCTAAATCATGTGGTTAATTAATTTTGGTGTTTTATATTTAATTTTTTATGAGTTTTTATCTAAGATTAAAATTAATCTTTTACGTTTGGGTTGTTAAATAGATGGGTGGGCATGCTCAACATGGGGAGGCTATGGAGTGAAGTGAAGAATGTGAAAAGTATTTCTTAGAGATCTTAGCAGATAGGGTCAATAGGGATCCCAATGGTCATCCAACCTTTAAAACAACTGATTGGGAAGAAATGGATGAAATTATATTTATGAAATTTACAAAAAGATATGGTGCTGATAAGTTGAAGGCAAAGTACCACCGAATGCGAGGTATGCATTCAAAATTCAGTGAGCTAATAAGTAAAACTGGTGTTACATGGGACTCTAATAACAATATTGTATCTGCTGAGAATAGAGTTTGGGATGAATTTTTTAAGGTATGAATTATGCTCCAAATTGTTAATTTTCTTACCCTTTGACGACATAATATATTAATAAGTTAATTTAATATATTGCAGCGAGATAAAATCTACAAATCTTTCAAGAAAAAAGGTTGCAAGTTATACCCATTATTGAATATTGTCTTCAGTAATTCCTCTGCAACTGGTGCTTTTCATAATGCTTCAACTGCAGCACCTCAAAGTTCAGAAGAAGAACACAAAATTGAGGAAGAATATCTAGGCGTATATGGAGGTGGAATTGGTATAAGTGAGGGTTGTGTAGGTGATAGTAGTAGTAGAGGTGAAGGTGGTAGCAGAGGAAAATGTAATTATGATGTTGATTTGGAGTCTTTAGATTGTAATAGAAGGATTAAAAAAAATTCTAAAAAGGATAAGATTGATGCACTGATGGATGCATGGTCCCAATCTATAGTTGCTAGAAAGGAAAGAGATATAGCTAAGACTGAACGTTACAAATCACAACCCAATGAAGCTACTGAAGAATTTTCTATTACAAATTGCATGACTGCATTAGATGAGTTACCTGGTGTTGGCACTGCCTCTTATAACAAGGCCATTGGGTATTTTGTTGACCCAAATTGGAGGAAGATTTTTCTACTTATGTCTAAAGATAGGAGAAAGGGTTGGGTGGATGGTTTGGTTTGATGTTTTTGCGTTATATTAATTTTTAGGAGTTATTTTTAATAATTTTTAGAATTTTCTTCTTGACTTATGAATGTTAGCACGTGAGTTGAATTATTTATGATAATTTTTTGGATTTACTACTTATGAATGTTTTATTAGTACATTAAAACACTTAGCATTATTATGTATATGGTTATATTTACTTAGTTTATAACATTAATTGTGATAGAAATTCGTTGTTCCACAGAGTTGGATATGGATGTGCATGTTATGTCAGATTCATCGAATAATAGTCACAGCTCAGATGAAGAATCTGATATGGATATGGAAATGGATATGATGTTTTTTTTATTCTTGAAGGAACATACTCATACCTTTGTTGATAGAGTTCCTTGTAGGACGTCAATGCTTAGTGGAAAACAATATATAAGAGAAATATTGTGTGGAAACCCTTCACAATGCTATGAATCATTTCGCATGAAGCCACATGTGTTTTTAAATTTATGTGATAGGTTGAAGATGTTAAATCTATTGAATGATTCAAGAAATGTTAGCGTAGAGGAAGGTTTGGCAATGGGATTAAGGATCTTATGTCATGGCACAAGACAAAGAATAGTCAGTGATCGTTTTCAACATTCAACTGGAACAACTCATGTGTGGTTTAGAAAGGTGTTAAGAGCATTAAAGGCATTTGGTACAACTGTAATTAGACCTGTTGATCGAGGTGAAGTTCAACCAGAAATTCTAGGAAATCCTAGATGGTATCCGTACTTCAAGGTATAATATGATTACTACTTTGAACTTCTTTAATTTCATTCTAAATTAGTTTAAATATAATTTTTTTTATTTTAGAATTGCATTGGTGCCATCGATGGAACTCATGTGGCAGCATGGGCACCAGCACGTAAACAGAAGTCTTTTCGTGGAAGGAAAGCAGTTCTTGTCACCCAAAATGTCATGGGTGTTTGCTCACATGATATGATGTTCACATTTGTCTATACTGGTTGGGAAGGAACAGCTAATGATTCCCGTGTATTTGCAGATGCAGTATATAGAACTGCAAACAAATTTCCTATACTTACCAATGGTATGACTCTTTATTATATGAAAATATATTACAATAGTAACTTGAATTCATTAACTAACTTGTTGTTATTTTTTTATAGATCATTTCTATATCGTAGATAGTGGTTATCCCAATGTAAAAGGGTTTTTGGCCCCTTATCGAGGTGAACGATACCATCGTAGTGATTTTCAACGTGGTGGAGGAATGAGAGGAAAAGAAGAATTGTTCAATTACGTACACTCATCAGTTCGTAATGTTATAGAGCGCACATTTGGTGTTCTTAAGGCTAGATTTCATATTCTGAAAGATATACCAAATTATCCGTTGCAACGTCAAATGTTGATTCCACATGCATGTTGTGCGTTGCATAACTATATTAGGATGGAAGATAGGGATGATAATTTATTTACAATGTATGGGGAAGACTATTTAGAACTTTCAAATGAAACTTCCACCACCATCCAAGAAGGTTTTGTTGTAGACATGACTGATAACAATGCAATGATTCAATTACGAGAATCAATTGCTAATAGCTTATGGAATAACTACAATGTGACTCGTCACCGAAGGCAATAAATTTGATTCATTGTAACTATTTTGAAATATTACTTTAATATTATTTTAAATTTTTATCATAATTTTAATATTACTTTAAAATTTTGTTATAATTTTTATGTGATGCATATACTATACAATATTGTCATAAATAATATATATATATATATATATATATAAGACATGTCTCAATTAATTTTAATTAAAGAATGTTTAAAAAAAATTTAGAAAACTAAATGTACTTGAACAACTTTTCTAGTTTTCTAGTTTTTTAAATTAGAAAACTGTTCCATTATCTAAACGAGTTTTCAAAAATTTTCTAGTTATTCTAAGAGATGAAAATTTTGGAAAACAAGCGGAAAACTTTTCTCAGAAAAGTAGAATAATTTTCTGTAACTAAACGCGGCCTAAATTTTTGCATATTTTTTACTGCCATGCTTAAAAAGGCATTGTAGGATAGTCCCTGGAGTTTCATCATATTTCTCCAAGGGAAGAGGCAGATTTTAATCAACGATGAATTTTAAGCTAAATTTGAAGGCTATAACACACGAAAATATGGTAAAACCGAGCGGTTGAATTTTGTCGTGATTTTTTATGGCCAAGCTTAGAAAGGCATTGTACGGTTGTCCTTGAAGTTTTGTCAGATTTCTCCAAGGGAAGAGGTAGATTTTCTACAACGATGAATTTTTAGCCAAATTTAAAAGCTATAGCCCACAAAAATATGAAAAAACTGAGCATTTGAATATTTGTGTATTTTTTATGGCCACACTTAAAATGGCATTGTAGGATTATTGTTGAAGTTTAATCATATTTCTCAAAGAGGTGTAGATTTTCTCCAACGATGAATTTTTAGCAAATTTGAAGGAGCCCACAATAATTGGACAAAACCGAGCAATTGACTTTTTATGTAAAAGTTTACGGCCATGCTTAGAAAGGCATTGTACGGTTGTTCCTGAAGTTTCATCAAATTTTTCTAAGAGAAGGTGTAGATTTTGTCCAACGATGAATTTTTAGCAAAAAGTTAAGGTTATATACCCCACAAAAATATGATAAAACCGAGCGGTTAAAGTTTTACATAATTTTTTACAGCCACACTTAGAAAGGCATTGTAGGATTGTCCCTAAAGTTTTATTAAGTATCTCCCAGGGAAGGGGTAGATTTTCACCAATGTTGAATTTTTAGCCAAAATTTAAGGCTATAGCCCCTGAAAATATGACAAAACCGAGTGGTTGAATTTTGGCATGATTTTTTACGATCACACTTCAAAAGGCATTGTAGGGTTGTCCCTGAAGTTTCATCACATTTCTTGAAGGGAAAGAGAAGATTTTCCCCAACAATGAATTTTTAGCCAAATTTGAAGGTTGTAGCCCACGAAAATATGACAAAATCGAACAGTTAAATTTTTGCTTGATTTTTTACAGCCATGCTTAGAAAGGAATTGTAGGGTTGTCCCTGAAGTTTCATCAAATTTCTCTAAGGGAAGGGGTAAATTTTCACCAGCGATTAGTTTTTAGCCAATTTTGAAGGCTATAGCCCACGAAAATAGGACCAAACCGAGCGATTGAATTTTTGCATGATTTTTTATGGTCATGCTTAGAAAGGCATTGTAGGGTTTTCCCTAAAGTTTCATCAGATTTTTTTAGGGAAGGGGTAGAATTTCAGTAACGAAGAATATATAGCCAAATTTAAAGGCCATTAGCACACAAAAATATGACAAAATCGAGCGGTTAACTTTTTGGATGAGTTTTTACGGCCAAGCTTAAAAATTCATTATAGGGTGGTCCTTGATGTTTGGTCGAATTTCTCTATGAGAAGGGGCAGATTTTGTCCAACGATGAATTTTTAGTGAGCGATTGAATTTACATCTGTCCTATAAAGCGGAACCTTAAATCTAGGATTCGAAAATGTCGTAAGTGGTTGTTGAACGCATTGGAAAGGTATCGCGCACGTGGAGACTTAAAAGAGCTCTTGGGATTCGAGCTGGAGGGGGACCCCTAATGAAGGTTGAAAGGACTGTAGCCTTTTGTATCATTTTTTATGGTCATGCTTAGAAAGGCATTATAGGATTGTCCCTAAAGTTTCATCAGATTTCTCCCAGGGAAGGGGCATATTTTTACCAATGATGAATTTTTAGCTAAATTTAAAGGTTGTAGCACACAAAACTATGACAAAATCGAGCAGTTGTTATTTTCGTGATTTTTTACGGCCAAGCATAATAAGGCATTATATGGTTGTCCCTAAAGTTTTGTCAGATTTCTCCACATGAAGGGGTAGATTTTCTCCAACGATGAATTTTTAGCCAAATTTAAAAGTTATAGCCCACGAAAATATGACAAAGCCAAGCGGTTGAATATTTGTGTAATTTTTTATGGCCACACTTAAAATGGCATTGTAGGATTGTTCTTGAAGCTCAATCGGATTTCTCTAAGAGAAGGTTAAGATTTTAGCCCATGAAAATATGACAAAACTGAGCGGCTGAATTTTTACGTAAAAGTTTACGGGAACGCTTCGAAAGGTATTGCAGTGTTGTCCCTGAGTTTGGTCAAATTTTCCTAAGAGAAGGTACTAATTTTGTACAATGATAAATTTTTAGCCAAATTTGAAGGCTATATCCCATAAATTTTTAGCCCACGAAAATAAGACAAAACTGAACGGTTGAATTTTTGTGTTATTTTTTACGGTCATGCTTAGAAAGGAATTGTAGGGTTGTCCCTAAAGTTTCATCAAACTTCCCCAAAAGAAGGGGTAAATTTTCACCAAGAATAAGTTTCTAGCCAAATTTGAAGGCTAAGCCCACGAAAATATGACAAAATCGAGAAGTTGAATTTTTACATGATTTTTTACGGCCATGCTTAGTAAGGTATTGTAAGGTTTTCCTTGAAAATTCATCAGATTTCTCAAAGGGAAGGAGTAAATTTTCTTCACCGATGAATTTTTAGTCAAATATGAAGGCTAAAGCCCATGAGAATATGACAAATTTGAGCAAATGTATTTTTACATATTTTTGGGGGTCATTCTTAGAAAGGTTTTGTAAGGTTGTCCCTAAAATTTCATCATATTTCTCTAAGGGAATGGTAGATTTTCTCCAACAATGAATTTTTTGCCAAATTTAAAAGCAACCCACGAAAATATGAGAAAATCTAGTAGTTAAATCTTTGCATGCTTTTTTGCGGTCATGCTTAGAATGGCATTGTAAGGTTGTCCCTGAAGTTTCATCAGATTTCTCTAAAGGAAAAAGCAGATTTTCTCCAACAATGAATTTTTATCATAATTTAAAAGCTATTTTCCACGAAAATAACAAAACCAAATGGTTGTAATATTATATCATTTTTTACTATCATGCTTAGAAAGACATTGTAGGGTTCTCCCTAAAGTTTCATCAGATATCTCAATGGGAATTAACATATTTTCTCCAACGATAATTTTTAGCCAAATTTGAAGGCTAATGCCCATAAAAATATGACAAAACTGAACGGTTAAGTTTTTCCATGCTTTTTTGTGGCCAAGCTTAGAAAGGCTTTGTAAGTTTGTCCCTGAGTTTCATCGTAATTCTCCAAAGGAAGGGGTATATTTTCTTAAATGGTATTTTATAGCCAAATTTGAAGGCTAATACGCATGAAAATATGACAAAATCTAGTGGTTGAATTTTGTCATTATTTTTCAGGGCAGTGCTTAGAAAAGGATTTTAAGGTTGTCCCTAAAGTTTCATTAGATTTCTCTAAGGGAGTGGGTAGATTTTCTCCAACGATGAATTTTTAACCAAATTTGAGGGCTAATGTCCATGAAAATATTGTAAAATCGAGCAGTTGAATTTTTGTATATTTTTTTACGGCTATGCTTAGAAATGCATTATAAGGTTGTCCTAGAAGTTCCATCAGATTTCTCTAAGGGAAGGAGCATATTTTCTCCAACGATAAATTTTTAGCCAAATTTAAACGCTAATGCCCATGAAAATATGACAAAATTGAGCAACTGAATTCTTTCATCATTTTTCTGGCCATGCTTAGAAAGGCTTTACAAGGTTTTCCTTGAAGTTTCATTAGATTTCTACCCATGAAAATATGAGAAAATCAAGCAGTTAAAGTCTATCATGATTTTTTGCGGTCATTCTTAGAAAGGTGTTGTAAGTTTGTCCCTAAAGTTTCATTAGTTTTCTATAAGGGAAGAGGTAGATTTTTATAAAAGAAAGGTGTTTAGTGTAAAGTCCCAACATTTGGAAAATGTTACCCGGAGCTTGAATTTTGGCATGGTTTTTTGCAGCAATACTTAGAAATACGTGTATCTTATTTGTTGGTTTGATTTATTTATTATTTTTAAGTTGAATAGGAAAATCCTTTCTTTCATTTGTTATTCTAATTATAAACCATGATATAAAGTTCTTGTTTATTATTAGTGAATTTACTCCTTTGATCACTAGTATATTCTATGATATTTTTATTAAGAAATTAATGGTGAAAGTGGAGTTACTCGTGCATGTTCACTCAAAAGAATTTTTACTTAGATGGTGATAACAAACAATTTGATGATTTTGTTTTACTCAATATTTTACAAACTCAACCAGTGATTGAATTGGTCAACTCAATAATACGTGGGTTAGTGGTTGAGAGTGTTAATGAAGTATAACTTTTAATAAAATCATATTCCTTAAGAAACATATAAATAAGGTTTAGGATTTAGGTTTTAAGGTTTTTTAGAGAATTGGGTTGTTTAGGGTTTAGGGACTAATATTGTTAGGGCTCAAACTCGGGGTTTCGAATTCGATTGAGGTTTGCTAAGGGATCAGGGTAATTATTACCTTAACTATGAAGTTGATCTACTAACCACTTATCTGTTACAAATTACAAGGTACCAACTAGTACTTAAAACCTGTAACCTGTAACCTACAACTTGCTACCTGCAACCTGCTACTTACAACCTGTAACCTGCTACTTACAACCTGTTACCTGCTACCTACTACCCTCTACCTGTTACCTACTACCTGTTACCGGTTACCTGCTACTTGCTATCTGCTACCTGCTACCTGCTACAAGTTACCTGCTACCTACAAGCTGCTACTTGCTATCTGCTACCTGCTACGAGTTACCTTCTACCTACAAGTTGCTACCTGCTACCTGTAACCTGAAGCCTTCTACCTGCTACCTATTATCTACTACCTAGAGGTTGTCCCTGAAGCTTCATTAGATTTTTTACGAATGAATTTTTACATGATCTTTTGTGGCCATGCTTAGAAAGAGATTATAAGGTTGTTCTTGATGTATTATCAGATTTCTTCAAGGGAAAGGCAAATTTTCTCCAACAATGAATTTTTAGCAAAAATTAAAGGCGTTGTTGGGTTGTCTCTCAAGTTTGATAAGATTTCTCTAAAGGAAGGGGCATATTTTCTCCAACGATGAATTTTTAACAAAATTTGATGGCTAATGTCTATGAAAATATGACAAAACTGAGCGGTTTAATTTTTGCTTGATTTTTTCGCCATGGTTAGAAAGGCATTATGGGGTGTTCCTTGAAGTTTTATCAGATTTCTCGAAGGGAAAAGGGTAGATTTTCTTCAACAATGAATTTTTAGCTAAAACTTAAGGCTAATGCTCTTTGAAAATATGACAAAACTGAAAGTTTGAATTTTTCATGGTTTTTTACGGCCATCCTTAGAAAGGCATTATAGTGTTTCCTTGAAGTTTCATCAGATTTTTCTAAGGTGAGGAGTAGATTTCTTTAATGATGAACTTTTAGCCAAATTTGAAGGCTAACACACATAAAAAATAACAAAATTGGGCAGTTTAATATTTTCATGATTTTTCTCAATGGGAAGGGGCAGGTTTTCTCCAAAGTTGCATTTTTAGCTAAATTTGAAGGCTAATGCCCACAAAAATATGACAAAACTGAGCGGTTGAATATTTGCATGAATTTTTATAGCCATGCTTAGAATGGAATTGTAGGGTTGTCCTGAAAATTTCATCAGATTTCTCTATAGGAAAGCGTAAATTTTCTACAACAATGAATTTTTAGCCAAATTTGAAGGCTAATTCCCATAAAAAAATGAACTTTTGCATGATGTTTTACGGGCATGCTTAGAAAGGCATTGTAGGGTTGACCTTAAAATTTTATTAGATTTCTCCAAGGGAAGGGGCAGATTTTCTCCAATGATAAATTTTTAGCCAAATTTAAAGGCTAATGCAACGAGAATATAACAAAACCGAGCAGTTGAATATTTGCATGATTTTTTATAGTCATGCTAACAAAGTCATCGTAGGGTTGTGGCTGAAGTTTCATTATATTTCTCCAAGGGAACGGGCAACTTTTCTCAAACGATGAATTTTTAGTAAAATTTGAAGGCTAATGCCCATAAAAATATGACAAAACCAAGTAGTTGAATATTTCCCTGATTTTTTATGGCCAAGCTTTGGAAGGCGTCGTAGGGTGTTCGTGAAGTTTCTTCATATTTCTAAAAGGGAAGGGGCATATTTTCTTCAACGATGAATTTTGAGCCAAATTGGATGCCTATTATCCATGAAAATATGATAAAATTGAACGATTGAATTTTTGTATGATTTTTTACACCAATGGTTAAAAAGGCATTATGGGGTGTTCTTTGAAGTTTTATCATATTTCTCTTAGGGAAGGGGCAGATTTTATCCAACGATGAATTTTTAACCAAATTTAAAGGCTAATACCCACAAAAATATAAAAAACTGAATGGTTGAATTTTTGCATAATTTTTTATGGTCATTCTTAGACAGGCACTGTAGTGTTGTCCCTAAAGTTTTATCGCGCCCATAAAAATATGACAAAACCAAGCGGTTGAATATTTGTGTGATTTTTTATGGCTATGCTTTGAAAAGCGTTCTTGGGTTGTCCATGAAGGTTTATCCGATTTCTCTTAAGGAAAAGCCATATTTTTTTCCAACAATGAATTTTTAGGCAAATCTGATTGCTAATGTCCATGAAAATATGACAAAATCAAACAGTTGAATTTTTACATGGGTTTTTGCAACCATGCTTAGAAAGGCATTGTAGTGTTATCCTTAAAGTTTCATCAGATTTCTCCAAAGGAATGAGTAGATTTTCTCCAATGATGAATTTTTAGCTAAATTTGAAGGCTAATGTCCCAAAAAATATGACAAAACCGAGCAGTTGAATATTTGCATATTTTTTGAAGCCTTGCTTACAAAGGTGTTGTAGGGTTGTCCCTGGAGTTTTATCTGATTTCTCTAATAGAAGGGGTGATTTTCTCAAATGATGAATTTTTAGCTGAATTTGAAGGCTAAGGCCCACGAAAATATGACAAAATTAAGCTGTTAAACTTTTGCATAATTTTTTGCGACCAAACTTAGAAAGGCATTGTAAGGTTCTCGTTTAAGTTATTATAAATTTTTCCAAGGGCTGAGGTAGATTTTTTCCAACAGTGAATTTTTACCTATATTTGAAGGCTGATACCCATTAAAATATGACAAAACTAAGCGGTTGAATATTTGCATGAATTTTTTCCACCATCCTTAAAAAAGCGTTGCAAGGTGTTCCCTGAAGTTTCATCAGATTTCTCCAAGGGAATGGGTAGATTTTATGAAATGATGAATTTAAAGGCTGATGCCCACGAAAATATGAGCGCTTAAATTTTCGCATGATTATTTCCAGCCATGCTTAGAAATGCGTTGTAAGGTTATCTTGAGGTTTCATCGAATTTTTCTAAGGGAAACCGCAGACTTTCTCCAGAAATGAATTTTCAGCCAAATTTGAATGCTAATACACATGAAAATATAACAAAATCGATCGGTTGAATTTTTCTTATTTTTGTGGCCATGCTAAGAAAGCCATTGTAAGGATGTCCATGAAGTTTCATTAGATTTCTCCAAGGAAGGGATAGAGTTTATCCTATGATAAATTTTTACCCAAATTTAAAGGAGCCCACGGAAATATGAAAAAACTGAGCGGTTGAGTATTTTGAGGATTTATTATGGTCATGCATAGAAAGACTTTATAAGTTTGTCCTTAAAATTTCATTAGATTTATATAAGGGAAGGGGTAGATTTTATCTAACGATGAATTTTTTACCCAGAGTCAAAGGTTAATACCCACAAAAATATAACAAAACTGAGCGGTGGAATTTTTGCATGATGTTTTATAACCATGATTAGAAAGGTGTTATAGGGTTGTCTCTGTACATTCATTAGATTTCTCTAAGGGAATGTGTAGATTTTCTCCAATGATGAATTTTTAGCCAAATTTAAAGGTTAATGCCCACGAAAACTTGATAAAATCAAGCGGTTGAATATTTGCATGATTTTTTGTGCCTATGTTTAGAAAGGCATTATAGGGTTATTACTGAAGTTTCATTAGATTTCTCCAAAGGAATGAGCAAATTTTCTCAAACGATCAATTTTTAGCCAGATTTAAAGGCTAATGCCCACAAAAATATAACAAACCTGAACAATTGAATATTTGTATTATTTTTTACGGCCATTTTTAGAAAGGCACTATAGGGGTATCCCTGAGGTTCCATTAGATTTCTCCAAGGGTAGGGGCTGATTTTCTCCAACGATCAATTTTTAGCCAAAATTTGAAGGCTAATATGCCCATGAAAATATGACAACACCGAGCGGTTGAATATTTGCATGATTTTTACGGCCATGCTTATAAAGGTGTTGTAAGGTTGTCCCTAAAGATTCATTAGATTTCTATAAGGGAAAGGGTAGATTTTCCACAATGATGATTTTTTTACCAAATTTAAAGGCTAATGCCCACGAAAATATGACAAGAGCAATTGAATATTTGTATGTTTTTTTTACGACCATGCATAGAAAGACATTATAGCGTTGACCCTGGAGTATCATCAGATTTTTCTAAGGGAAAGGGACAGATTTTCCTCACCGATAAATTTTTAGCTAAATCTGAACGCTAATGCCCATAAAAGTATGACAAAACCGAGCAGTTTAAATATTTGCATGATTTTTTGCATCCATGCTTAGAAAGGCGTTGTAGGGTTATCCCTGAAGTTTTATCAAATTTCTCTATGGGAAGAGGTGATTTTCTCCAATGATGAATTTTTAGCTAAGTCGTTAAACTTGTGTACAATTTTTTTAGGCCAAACTGAGAAAGACATTGTAAGATTGTCATTTAGGTTATATCAAATTTCTCCAAGGGAAGAGGTAGATTTTCTCCATCAATGAATTTTTACCCATATTTGAAGGCTGATGCCCATAAAAATATGACAAAATAAAGTGGTTGAATGTTTGTATCAGTTTTTATCGTCGTGCTTAGAAAGATGTTGCAAGGTTCTCCCTGAAGTTTTATCGGATTTCTCTAAGGGAAAGGGTAGATTTTATGAAAAGATGAATTTAAAGGCTGATGCCCACAAAACATAACAAAATTGAGTGCTTAAATTTTTCCATAATTATTTCCAGTCATGCTTAAAAATGCGTTGTAAGGTTATCTTGAGGTTTCATTAGATTTTTCTAAGGGAAAGTGCAAATATTCTCCTAAAATGAATTTTTAACCAAATTTGAATGTTAATACCCATGAAAGTATGACAAAATCGATCGGTTGAATTTTGGCTTGGTTTTTCTATGGCCATTCTAAGAAAGGCATTGTAAAGGTGTCCATGAAGTTTCATTAGATTTCTCCAAGGGAAGGGGTAGATTTTATCCAACGATAAAGTTTTACCTAAATTTAAAGAAGCCCACAAAAATATGATAGAACTGAGCGGTTGAATATTTTGAAGATTTATTACGATCATGCATAGAAAGGCATTAAAAGGTTATCCCTGAAGTTTCATCAGATTTATCTAAGGGAAGGGGCAGATTTTATCCAACGATGAATTTTTACCCAAAGTCAAGGTTAATGTCCATGAAAATATGCCAAAACTGAGTAGTGGAATTTTTGTATATTTTTTACGGCCATGATTAGGAAGGCATTGTAAGCTGTTCACTTAAGTTTCATTAAAATTCTCTAAGGAAGGGGTAAATTTTCTCCAACATTAAATTTTTAACCAAATTTGAAGGCTAATGCTCATAAAAATATGACAAAATAGAATAGTTGAATATTTGCATATTTTTTGAGGCCATGCTTAGAAAGTCGTTATAGGGTTGTCCCTAAACTTTCATTAGATTTCTCTAAAGGAAGGGGTGGATTTTCTACAACGATGAATTTTTAGCCAAATTTGAAGGTTAATGCCCACGAAAACTTGACAAAATCAAGCGGTTGAATATTTGCATGATTTTTTGTGCCTATGCTTAGAAAGACATTGTATCAGAGCTATGTCATGATTTTTTGTGCCTATGTTCTTGATATCAAAACCTTGTCAACTAAACCAAAATTAAGGGGGAGAAAATCTTGTATCTTGCATGCTGTTTATTTTTCTTCTCAGGAATTGTTGTCAATATCAAAAAGGGGGAGAATGAAGAACTAAGGTTTTGATATCAACAACATATATGCAAGACATGATTAACAACATGGACGCAAGACTTGGAGATTTAGTATACCATGTCAAAGCACAAAAAGAGTCATGAAATCAATGAAATATTGTCATCATCAAAAAGGGGGAGAATGAAGACCATGAAGGATTTTGATAATGACAAGGCCAATGCCAGAGATCAAGAATGAAGATCCAAGACCAAGGCATAATTAAAGTAAGACTCTATAAAAAGAAAGTACGGCCATTAATATAAAAAGGTTTTAAAATAAGAATACATTCTGATGGAATGTAATTGATTACCTCATTAGTGTAATCAATTACATCGTGTAATTGATTACCTTATTAGTGTAATCAATTACCTCAGCAATGTAATCGATTACCATGTTTAAGTAATCGATTACAATATGAACGTTATGTTTTAAAACTGATTTTAAAAGGCTGTAATCGATTACCTATTTTATGTAATCGATTACAACGTGATCAGAAAGCAAAAAATCATGTTGAAACATTATAACTTTTCATAAAATATTATTTTATCCAAGAGGTACCTTTCCAATTATTTTAATCAATAATTTCACACCTCTTGAAGGCATTTCTTCTCCTATAAATAGGAGAGTATTTCATTTGCAAAAACACACCAATAACACCAAGATATACCAAATACTTCCAATCTTTTCTTATGAGCAATAATGGCCATATTCTCTTAATAGAGTTATTACTCTTTCTTGTTCCTCAATTTGTTTATCATACTCTTAAAGAGAGTTTTCCTGTAAGAGATCTTTATCTCTAAAAGTGAGATTGATACTCAGAGTGGTGTATCTCTGAGGGGGTTCTTCTTGGATGTGGTGTAGCATCCAAGGGTGATGTTATTGGATGTAGTGAAGCATCCAATGGTGATGTGCTTGGGTGTGGTGTAGCATCCAAGGCATTTATGATTGGGGTGTGAGTCCCCATTGTAGTGTAATCAAGGGAATTGATTATAGTGAATTTCCTCAAGGGTGTCTTGAGAAGACTGGACGTAGGCAGTGGTTGGCCGAACCAGTATAAATCTCTGTTTGCACTTCTCTAACCCTTAAACTCTTTATGTTTTAAGCATTATTATTCAAATCACATATCATTGCACATTGAGTTTTTAGAGGAGAAATTTATTAGTGAAAAAGTTCCTAACTACTCAATTCACCCCCCCTCTTGAGTTTCCTAGAGGCCACCTGGGCTAACAGGGTTGTCGCTAAAGTTTCATTAGATTTCTCCAAAGGAATGGCAGATTTTCTCCAATGATAAATTTTTAGCCAAATTTAAACGTTAATGCCCATGAAAATATGACAAAACCGAGCGGTTGAGAATTTGCGTGATGTTTTGTGACCTTGCTTACAAAGGAATTTTACGGTTGTCCCATAAGTTTCATCAGATTTCTCTATAGGAATGGGCAGATTTTCTCTCACGGTGAATTCTTAGCTAAATTTGAAGGCTAATAATGCCCACGAAAATATAACTAAATCGAGCGGTTGAATTTTTTCATTATATTTTGCAGTCATGCTTAGAAAGACATTATAGTGTTGTATCTGAAGTTTCATCAGATTTCTCCAAGGGAAGGCGTATATTTTTTCCAACGTTGAATTTTTAGCCAAATTTAAAGGCTAATGCCCATGAAAATATGAAAAAACCCAGCGGTTGAATATTTGCATGGTTTTTTACTATCATGCTTAAAAAGGCGTTGTAAGGGTATCCCTGATGTATCATCATATTTCTCTAACAGAATGGGCGATTTTCTCCAAGGATGAATTTTTAGCCAAATTTGAAGGCTAATTGCCCACAAAAATATGACAAAATCGAGTAGTTGAATATTTGCATTATTTTTTGTGGTCATGCTTATAAGGGCATTGTAGGTTATCCCTGAGGTTCCATCACATTTCTCAAAGGGTAGGGGCCGATTTTCTCCAACGATCACTTGTTAGCCAAATTTGAAGGCTAATATACCCACGATAATATGACAAAATCGAGCAATTAAATATTTGCATGTTTTTTTTGACCATGCTTACAAAGGCGTTGTACGGTTGTCCCTGAAGTTTCTTTAGATTTCTAAGGGAAAGGGAAGATTTTTTCCCACGATGAATTTTTAGCTAAATTTGAAGGCTGATAATGCCCACAAAAATATGACTAAACCGAGCGGTGTAATTTTTGCATATTTTTTTCACCCTTGCTTAGAAAGACATTGTATTGTTGTCCCTAAAGTTTCATCAAATTTCTCTTAGGGAAAGCGTACATTTTCTCCAACATTGTAAGGTTGTCCTTGAAGTATCATTATATTTCTCTAAAGGAAAGGGCGATTTTCTCCAACGATGAATTTTTATCCAAATTCGAAGGCTAATAATGCCAACGAAAATATGACAAAACCGAGCGGTTGAATATTTACATGATTTTTTATAGACATGCTTAGAAAGGCACTGTAGGGTTATCTCTGAAGTTTCATTAGATTTCTCAAAGGGTAAGGGTCGATTTTCTCTAACGATGAATTTTTAGCTAAATGTGAAGGCTAATGCCCACGAAAATATGACAAAACCAAATAGTTGAATATTTGCATGATTTGTTACAACCATGCTTAGAAAGTCATTGTACGGTGTTCCATAAAGTTTCATGAGATTTCTCCAAGGGAAGCGGCATATTTTCTCCAACGATAAATTTTTAGCCAAATTTGAAGGCAGCCCACAAAAATATGACAAAACCAAGCGATTGAATTTTTACATGATTTTTTACGGCCATGATTAGAAAGGTATTGTAGGGTTGTCCCTGAAGTTTAATCAGATTTCTCCAAGGGAAGGTACATATTTTCTCCACTGATGAATTTTTACCCAAATTTGAAGGTTAATGCCCACGGAAATATGACAAAACTAAACGATTGAATATTTGTATCATTTTGTGTGGCCATGCTTAGAAACGCGTTGTAGAGTTACCCTTAAAATTTCATCAGATTTCTCTAAAGGGGGAAGGGGCAGAGTTTCTCCAATAAATAATTTTTACCCAATATGAAGGGCAATGCCCACGAAAATATGACAAAATTGAGCGGTTGAATTTTCACATGATTTTTCCAGCCATGCTTAGAAAGGCATTATAAAGTTGTCACTGAAGTTTTATCAGATTTCTCCAAGGGAAGGGGTATATTTTCTCCAACGATGAATTTTTAGCCAAATTTGAAGGCGAATTGACCTGAAAATAAGATAAAACCAAGCTATTGAATTTTAAATGATATTTTGCGTCCATGTTTAGAAATGCATTACAAGGTTGTCCCTGGAGTTTCATCAAATTTATCCATAAAGGGTGGCAGATTTTCTCTAACATTGAATTTTCAGTCAAATATTAAGGCTAATGCCCACGAAAATATGACCAAACCAACCTATTGAACTTTAACATAATTTTTTGTGGCCAGACTAAGAAGGGCATTGTAAGGTTTTCCTTTAAGTTATATCAAATCCAAGGGAATGGGTAAATTTTCTCCAACGATGAATTTTTACCCAAATTTGAAGGTTAATGACAAAACCAAGTGGTTGAATATGACAAAACCAAGCTGTTGAGAACAATTCTAGTTGAATATATATTCTTAAGTCCTCTCGAACCAAACCCTAGACTTTATATTCTTGAATTTATTTATACCATTCATCAAGTATTTTCGCTAAAAGAATAAAGTATGTAGTGTTTATAACACTTTTTTGTGTACCTAAGTAATTTCAGGATATGGATATTAGGCTATAAAAACAAAGAGGGAGCATCAGTGTTCTAAAAGTCTGGTAGAACAAATAAAGTCTATTAGAAGCATTCCAATCAAAGAACCATTTTTTCAATGTTCATAAATTCTATTTTTGTGATGCTTTGTGTGTAATGCTCTTATCATATTTGTGTGCTTATCACCAAAGAACATAAAGAACAAGATCAATATAAGCAGCAATTGTCAAGGTACCTACCTTTGGACATTCTAATCACAATTAGAGATTTTGTCAGAACATCTCAGAAAACACCTTATCACTCAATCAAGAATTAGTTTACGAATGGTCTATGCATGGAAATGCATGAGAAACTATTTTTGTGAAAATGTTAAAGAAATGAATCAGACCTCTCTCAAGCCTAATTCATCTTCAAGGTCTGATAAAAAGAAGCTTAAGGCAAAATATCTTCAAAGGATTTCCCATGTTTGTATCTCTTTTGAAGAAGCAGTAACAATCATATCCTTCAGCCTCTATAAATACCAATGAAGATTGAACATTGAAATATATATAAGAAATTATAGAGAGAATTTCTTCAAGCTATTATTCAATCTCATCCAAGTTCTAAAATTCTCTTATTCATTTCTTGTAACACAAAGACCTTTATTATTTTTCGTTCTGCCTCTAGCAGACTCTGGTCTTGTGTCAAAAACTTAGTGTTTAAACTTAAAATATTTATCACTTGTACACTAAGTTCTAAAAATTTCTTTTTATTCATATAATTTGTAAAAGTCTAATGTGTTACCAGAACTAGTTTGTGTGGGAAACACTTTGGCCTGAAGAGGCTTTCAAAAGAATACTAAGGTTGAGTCAGGAGTGACTTATTGAAAAAATACTTAGGTTAAGCCAGAAGTGGCTAGTGTCAAGAATACTTGTGGCACGGGTCTGATGCTATTATTGTAAAGGAGATTTTACAATAGTGGAAATCCTTCCAGTTAGAAAGTGAAGTTGCATATGTAAGTATGCAAAGTAGTTTTGATGAATGACAAAGTATTCATGATGATGATGGAATGGAAAAGGTTTAGAAACAAGAAGGTTCAAGCACAAAGACAATGGCTAAGAACAAAGAGATGAAGATGCCTCACAAAGACTTAAAGAAACAAGCTATGGAAGACAAGGTTGATGACATGAACTAAATCATGAAGAACAAGCTCATAAGTTGAAGAAGAATCAAGGAAATAAGCATGAGGATCAAAGGAATAAGCCATGGGTCAATACATATCAAGAACATATCAAAGACCTTGAAGAAGTACATGTGCTAATCGATTAAACCATTGCCATAATCGATTACATAGGTTCTGGAATGAACATAATCGATTACAGATAAAAGGCTAATCGATTACCAATTGAAAAGGTTAAAGACTGAGCATCAGGTATTTGGAATAATCGATTACAAGGAAGAATCTAATTGATTACGGAGCTTCTGTTTTGTCCCTAACCGATTACATTAGTACCTAATCGATTACCATGCTGCGAGACATAATTAAAAGCATCAGGTATCATTCATAATCGATTACAAGGAAAGGAATAATCGATTAGAAGGGTTCTGTTTCATATCTAATCGATTACAGTAGAAATGCTAATCGATTACCTGCTGCATAATACTGAAGATTTCAAAAGATAATCGATTACAGCTCGAAGGCTAATCGATTACCATAGTGTCAGAACGTGGGAAAAATGTTTTTAAGTGGAACTCCAGCTCATTTCTTCACTCCCACTTTATGCCCATGCTAAGGTATCCGTTGGAGACAATGTGCAACGGCTGAAAACCCTAAAAATGGCTATAAATGAAGCATGGATTCAAGCAAGAGAAAGAGGTACAAAAGAGGAGACCAAGGCACAAGACAAGGCAATCAATATTCTTCTTCTAGAGGTCTTCTAATTCAATTTCTCTTGTATATTCTGTAACTCTTGTTTCTAAACTTGCATATTGCTTAAGAGTTGTTAGATTGTGAGTTTCAATTTGCATATCCTCTCTTGTTGAGAGTTAGAATTTGTGAGAGCTTTCATTTGATATCTACTCTATTGAGAGAGTTAATTGCTTGTAAACCAAACACCAAAACACCAAGGTTTTTCACTCTAGGTTGAGTGGTCACAAAGGTTGGGGTTCAACCTTTGGGTATTGAGAGATTGTGAGATTGGGTGGGTTGCCCTTTGCTTGTGAGGATTGAGTTCTTGAGTGTGGGACACTAGGAAGCTGCAATTGCTCAAAGCTTGTATCTCAAATCTTCAATAGTGGAATCCTTCAAGTGGGTTGCTTGAAGGCGAGACGTACACCAGGTTGGTGGAACTCGTTAAATTGGTTTGCATTTCTCTCTACCTTGAACTCTCTATACAATTGTGCACATAAACTGTTTGTTAAAATGCATGAGCTGAATGTGTGGATCAAAATTGTTGTTCAAGTAGAAACTTAACTCTGCATGCCAAGTGTTTGATAATTTGCTTGAATCAATATTTGGTAAAGTTCTTAAAAACTAAAATTTGTTTTAACTTGCCAAGTATCTAGATCATTGTTTCCTATCAACTCTTGTGTGATACTTACTTAATTGCCTTCACTTATTTCATGCACACAAGCTATTTGATATATTGAATGAGCTGAACCCTTATAGGAAACATCACATTATTTGAGAAATAAATCTATGCACTCCAACTGATTGATAAATTGTTTAAACCAATAACTTTCCTTGTTTATCACACTTTAAGCTAAATATTGTCATTGCACATCAAGCGTGTCATAGTGTGATATGTGCATAAAAGTTGTTGTCTCTTCATCATTGCATCATTTGTATATTACTAACCATTTCCAAGGGGATTCCGCGCGAAAATTTGAAACACTCAATTCACCCCCCCTCTTGAGCGTTGAGGCCTTGGCTAACAAGTGGTATCAGAGCTTGACTCTTGCCACAAGGCTTAACAGCTGCAGGAGATCAAGATGGCCTCCACTTTATATGATGCATTTTCAGAAAATGGCGCACTAAATAGACCTCCAATCTTCAATGGCAAAGACTATGCTATTTGGAAAGAAAGGATGAAAATCTTTATCCAAGCCTATGATCTCAAGGTATGGAATGCTATTCAATTTGGTACTTTCATTCCCAAATACATTGTTGATAATATAGAATGTATGAAGCCCATGAACTTATGGACTAAAGAAGAAGAAAGAAAGGTACAATTCAATTTAAGAGCTAAAATTCTTATCACATTAGCATTAGAACCTAACGATGTTTCTAGAGTTATTACTTGTAACAATGCTAAAGAAATATGGGAAACTCTTGAAACGATTCATGGAAATACTAATGATGATCAAGATGCAAGAATTAGTACTCTCTCTAGCAAACACGAAGAAATCAAAATAGATTCGGAAGAAGAGACCATGGAATCGAAAGTGGAATTTACCAACCTCTGTCTTATAACAAAGCACTCCGAAGATGATGAGGTAAGTTTTCTAAACGAATCTAGTGATGATGAAAGCGAATTTGATAAAGATGAATTGCTAGAAGCTTTTGAAGAATTGCATGAAAAATTTGTCTTGTTATCAAAGAAATATGCATGCTCTAAACAAACCATTTTGACTCTTGAAAAAGAATTGCATGATGTTCACATAGAAAAAGAATATCTTAGAGTCCAAAATGATGAATTAGTAGCTTCAAATGTATCTCTTAGAACTTGTAATGATAATAATGATTGTGTGCTTATTGATAAATGTATGCTTCTTGAAAAAGAGAATAAAGAACTAAAAGAAGCACTTAGCAAGCTTACAAGTAGTCAAAAGATTCTAAGTGCACCTATTAAAGGTCAAAGGCATACACTTGATAGAAGAAAAATAGGTCATTACAAGAACCATTTTGCATCCTACAAGGAAAAATCCAAATCCTCCCTAAGATGCACAAACCATGAAAGAAAAGAGAACTCAATGTCTAATTGTTTTAAAAGGAAAGAATATAAAAGGAACTATTACTATTATACTATGACTTATTCATTGAATGCAACATGTTTTTATTGTGGAATATTTGGTCATATATCATCTAATTGTTTTATAAAGAAATCCCGTCAAAAGTGTACAAGAAAGGTATGGATTCCAAAACAATCTTGAAATCCCAAACTAACAAGGAAGGACTCAACTCTCAAAGGGTACCTTAAATCTTTGAAATCTTGTAGGCAAACTTCAAAGCAACAACTTCTCATTGATGAATGACCAAAACTCATGGCCTAAGGAGATATCACTTATCTCAATCTCCACTCCAAAAGACAAAGAAGAAGAATAGAGCAAGCCAAGATTATGATGACTCATCATACATCTAAAAGGGAACCATTCAAAACAAGGAAATGAACAAGAAGCTTCAATGTGACTCACACAAGATGGATTGCACCGACAAAATCCAATGGACAACACTAAAGGTGGTACAACAAAAGGTGCAAGTAATTATCATATAATCAATGTTAACACTCATTCTTGATGAATCTTGATGTGTGAAAATTTAACTTTGATTTGATATGTGATTGATCATGAATGATATGAAATCTTAAGATGGATGAACAAATAATCTGAGGACCCCTTAAACTCATGAAAACCTTAGGATCAATGATGTATATATATAGTGATTATTGATTAGTAATGATCGATAATGAGTTTGATGAATGATTATTTGAATAACATGGTATATGAAAAACTTGAGATTAAAGTTGATTGTGTACAAACACGTATGAATCTTTGATAATGATTAAACCCTCAATGATGCATGAACTTTTGATTAAATATGAATTCTCAATGATATATCATTTATTGAACAAGAGATATTTGGTTTAACAAGTGGTATCTATGCTTTGACAATCTATGCAATTATATGTTGTTCCTAATAATGCCTAAAGAGAAAGTATGTATGCTTTATGTATGATTGCCTAGACTTTAACTTCGTGATTTAACATCATAGGCATGAACATGATGATATGTTAAGAAACAATGCATGATATGATAAGTAATAATGCATGCCATGATCATATACCATGTATGTGCAAGTGGTATCTATCTTGATTGACTCTATAATTCTTATCTATGTCATATGTTGGATGATGCATGATCTTGACTGTGAAAAGAAGTTTGAAAATATGCATCATTGAGATTAAAAAGAATTTTTGAACAACATTATGAACAATGATGAATACTTGAATGCTAAAAATCTTGTGGTAAATGCTCAAATGATAATAATTGATATCAAAAGCTTAAATTGGCAAATCTATCAAGTGGTATTATAGTTGACATCAAGATAACAAGTGGTATGACATATATGAGTACATAACTTGCATTACACATTTACAGCCATATGATGACCATGGTATGCTTCTGTGACTTGTCTATATGTGTTACTAATTATCTATGCAAAATGCTTTCTTTTACATATTTGATAAATGCCATATGTGCCCTAGGTAAATGCTTCACTAGACCTATATATGACATAGAAATATAGATATATTGGCATATGTTATAATACAAATGCATGAGTTAGCCAACAAGTTGTATTAATCATTCCATCTTTGCTTTGATACCTAGACATAACTAAAATTGCATTAATAAGTGGTATCAACTTCTATATTTATCCTTGTTAAAATTATATGATTAAGGGGGAGTTTCATAACATTTCTTTATAACAAGTGATATTTATTGATGATATGTTATCTCCTTATCAAGTGGTATGAAAGTCTGAGTAAATCATTTTTAGAAAACTCATTCCTAAAATAATACTGCATCAAAGACCCAAAATTGGCACAAACTCTTGTGAACTCAATGCTACTAACAATATGCTTTGCAAAGAATTTGTTAAGGTTATGTAAGATGATTCAAAATGGTAAATCAAACTACCAAACTGGGAAAACAAAGAATTGATCAAGGAATGCAACATGGATGAAGCAAAATGCCATTCAAGGATGTGACAAAAGGGCATAAAACTTGCAAAATACCAAGGTATGATTAAATTTTTACTCTACCATTATGATCTGTGAACTCTATAAATCACATTCACAAGTGGTATAAATAACAAATTCCACAAGCTGAATATATCACTTCATCCCTGCTCTGATACATAGATATATGTATACATTGTTGAAAAATCTTATATGTTACTACTCTGATACCTAGAAATGCATCAAGCAATATTAATGAAATGATTAACAAGTTTATTGTTATATGCAATGGTATTTAACCTTTGAGTAGTATTTATTCATATTATGGTATCTATTATTTCAACAGTGGTATCTATTAAAAGGAGGAGATCATATGCTTAAAAAGTAAATAAATGGTAACAGACTTGATTAAATTGACCTATGAGTGATATCAAAATTGATCAAATTGGTATAATCAATTTCACATGTTAATAAGTGGTATACCTTTTACAAGTGGTATCAATTACAGTAGTAAGGGGGAGCATTGATAAGTCTTGAAAAGACTTAATTATTTCACCTTTTTATTTAACATTATTAAGTAATTATTGGTTAGTTTGTTAGTATTATTTGATAATTTGATAACAATTCGTGTTTTAGTTATGAATTTCAAAAGTACTTCATTTATGTAAGAAAACGACTGAAAATATTAATTAGTTAAGGAATTTTGAAGTATTTATAAATTCACTAAGCAGCCAGCGTATAAATGCTAGGCAATTAGCTGTTTAATGGTGCAGGAACAGGGCACACTTGAGAAAAGAAGACAAATCCGAGTGAAAATTACAAAAGCCGAGCGAGATTTGGAAAAATCCGAGTGAGACTTCACAAATCCGACTGAAAGGAGTCCAAAGACCGACTGAGTGAGACTTCAAAGATACCGACTCCAAAAGAGAACAAGGACTCGGAATATTGCATGAAGAACCCGAGCGCCAACTGTAGAATACCGATTGAATAATCAACTTGCTCAAGCGGGAGTTAAATTCGCTCAAGCGAAGGTCAAAAATTAGTTCAAGCAAGCAAGTTAGCTCAAGCGTAACTCCAGAATATCATTCTCGCCCAAGCTTCGCCATAACGCTTACGCGAGAAAGCCACACTGCAGTGCAATTCTGAGCTCGCCCAAGCGAGAGTTTAATCCGCTCAAGCGAGAACCCAGCAAGATGAAGCGTAAAGGCAGTAACTTAAACTCTGTTTCTTCCCTCCAACAACACACACTCGGCCCAGTGTTGTTTCCGTCTTCTATTGCCTTCTCTTCTGCACCTTAGTAATTTAAGTAGTGAGATGTTAATTAGTTAGTGATGAGTTGTACATTAGCTAATGATGAACTGGAATCTGCTAAGAGCTGAGCTGTGATTGGTTAATTATTCTGTAATTATTCAATTAGTTAGTTTGGTTTAATTAAGAACTCAGTTTTCAGATATTAGCTAAGTTAGTTAGTTTAATTAGATGCCTATATATATTCATGTACATACTCTGTAAAAGGAGAACAGAACAGCGTACAACATAATACACTTCATTTTCCATTTCTAATCTCTCACTACATTTTCATCTCTCTAAACTCTCCCATCCATGTCTCTCTATATTCCTTCGATGGAACCGAAGTCAATGGAGTGCTAACTCCCTAAGGTTGGAATTGCGAAGGTTGGCAATGGAGTCTTGAAGCTGTGAGTAAGGAGATCGACTTCTAGATCCTGAGGCGAACAAGCTGAGGAGTGGAGCAGAATCGCTGGATTGACAAATCCAGAACTGATGAAGAACTTCGCTAGTGAGGAATCATGGTTGAAGCTTAGGTAACTTCCAGCTTTCTAACTAGTTCAGGCCTAATCAATTTAGGTGAATAGTTAGAGTTCAACCTCCAATTTCACATTAGATTCTTAGGTTAATCGAGCACTTAAGGAATTAAGGTTCATTGCTTAAGGATTAGTGTTTTTCACCTAAGGAATTAGGGAATAACCATAAGCGGATTGTCCTCTGGATTATGAAGTTTGATTATACCTTAATTGCATGTTTCTTGATGAAATTATGAACTGAAGCAATCCTGACCTGTCTTCTTTTAATCACTTTTCACATTCATCTTAACTCTGTTTCTGAAAATACCAAAAATAACTAGAAAACACCAAAACCATAAAAACCGAATGAACTTCATGTATTTTCTGTTGGCTCAGCTTGTACTAGTCCTAGATTGAGGTACTTACCACAATCCCTATGGGACGATCAAATATTCTACAATTTTAACGACTGGTGCGCTTGCCTGATGTGTGTTTTGTTTCTAGTGAGTTTGCTGAAAGAGAATCAAGTTTGTATAATATGAACTCAATGAAATGGATGTGCCAAGTTTAAACACAGAAGTTGTAATACAGTATAGTTGTCGTTCCACTGAGGAGGTGCTAGAATGAAGACTTTAGTTTGAATTGATTTGGCAGAAAGTTTTTGTTTGGGTTTGTTGTGAATGTTGTTGAATGAAAAACAGTAAGTAACAAAATAACAGAGGATAGCACTTTGCAAAATATAACAGTAAATGATGTTGGAAAAATCAGTTTTGTAAAACAGGGATTGGCTTCATCACATCTTCACCTCTGTAAGCTGCATAAGTTTTCATATAAGTAAATCAAAAAGATAAGTTCTACATCACAATCAAAGTCATTTGCATCGATCCCTCGACTACAAAATTCATAAGAATGATTTCCAAACCGCTGATCCCTCAGTCACTTTGGAAACCATTCCAGCATTATCGATCGATTGTTTTGACGTTTGTTGCGTTAGATGCCATCCCTGGCTACCTACTCACAACAAGCATTTCTTCCAGGATCTGCTTTCAAAAGTCACTTCCCAGCATACTCAAGAAAACTTAGAACAAGAAAATAGTGATCAAGTACTTTCAGGCATTAAACGCAGAAGGAAATACAGAAACTTTATCAAATCTCATTACTCAATGAAAACTTACGACAGCATTACTTCAGTGTTGAATGGATTACAGCCAATCCCATAAGGGAGATTAGTTACTCATGCCTTGCATTTTCACCATCAAAGAAATGAATACAGAAAATGGAAAGTGTGAAATGAAAAATACAGAGGATGAAATGATGTATGTTGTGATAGGAGATTGATTCATTTGTGCTCTGTTTGCAGCTTGATTTATAGGAGTTTTGACTCAGCTTCTCTTGCCCCACTTACGTAGAACCCATGCGGCATCTTTCAGAGACTGGTGGAAACAGAAGAAAGTGGGCGAGTTGGCATCGCATTATTGGTGAATAAAGAATGAAGAAACCCATGCTGTGTGAGTCACGCTTGAGCTTGATGGTCACGCTCAAGCGTGAAGGGCTCTGATGCTTTTTGATTGCCTTGCGCTTGAGCTTCCTTGACCACGCTTAAGCGTGGTTCCTTTGTTTAACATATGCTTGATCCTTCGCTTCAAGCTGGGCCTGTTACGCTTTAAGCGAGCTCCTCTATCCTCACAGATATGTTCCACGCTCAAGCTACGCTCAAGCGGGATCGAGGTCACGCCCAAGCGGCTCCTTATCACGCTTGAGCGTGAGATGCCCCTGATCCTGTTCCTTAATTCAATTCAGTCACGCTTTAAGCTTCATGGTTCCACGCTTGAGCGCCAGGCATGCATGAAATCACGCTCACGCTCACGCTTGATCCTTTTCAGCCGCGCTCAAGCGCTCTTGTGGTCACGCTCGAGCGTCCCCTTCTCACGCTCAAGCGTGGGTAAGTCTGATGCTGCCTTTTGTCCTTCAATCCACGCTCAGGGTCACGCTTGCTCCTCGCTTGGGCGTTTTAGGACTCACGCTCAAGCGACGCATTCTCCCGCTTGAGCGTGAGAGGTTCCTGAAACTCTCTGTTTTCTTTAGTCCTTCAACAAGGCTGCGCTCAAGCGTGCTCAATGTTAACCCTTAAGCGTGGGGTTCTAATGATGCTGAATCCTCTTGAATTTCTATCAAGCTTTTGGAACCTGTCTTCAATATTTTTCAGAGCAAGCTTATTTACTTATTTATAGTAAAGATCATGCTCAATTTTATCAATTTAGTTAAGTATTTCAGGAAATGGATCCAATTGAGTCATGAATTTAATCACAAAATAAGCACTTATCAAACTCTCCCCAACCTAGATTTTTGCTTGTCCTCAAGTAAAAAGAAGTTTAGGAAAGGGGATCAAGCGTTCCAAAATCTAAGTTTCTGTTGCAGACAAAAAGTTTAAAAGACAGTAATCTGAGTTGATGTCTAGGCAAATGATTTTCTTAATACCAATTCCTTGAAATGTAATGTACCATTACCTTGTTCATAAAGCATGTAACCCATTGCTGTAAGAATATAGAATTCTCATTATTTCTTACCATGTGTCTGTTTCACTCATCCATCATTAGAACTGCTTCGTTAACATTGGCCGTCATTTCTAGTAAAACCAAAATTCAAATGAATAGCAAGGATCAAAAGGTCTTTTAAGGATGTAATGAGGCTGGGCTAACAAGAATCTTTGGTTTTTCTTGGTTTCAAAACGCATGTTTAAAGAAGAGCATAAGTGTTTTTGGTTAATTTATTTAACAAATTGGAAGGCTCCTTCTTTGCATTGAAACTTCAGAATTTTCTTTTGTTTTCCTCCAGCTCTTTTATACAATTTTGGAGAGCTTACTATTCTTTTTGCATTTTCTTCTACTGCCTCCATTTGTTTCATCTCCTTTTGAGAAAAATATTTTATGCTCTTTTTCAAGATGAACATGCAGGTAGGATAGAATTTTTGCTTTTATGCTTAGCTCAGGGCAGAGAAAAATTTTTATGCTTTTATGGCTCAAAGATGGGCTGCCAAAAAAAATCGGATATTTTTATCAGGGTAGCTTTTTGGCTCTTGGCTAATTATTTTTCAAAATTGCCTTATCATTTCCTTGCTTGTTTCTTAAGAAAAAGGTTTAATTAGAAAATCAGTCAATGCTAATTTAACAATTTCAAATGAGGCTCTCAAGTGTTTAGATTTTTCTCACCTCTCATCAAGATATAAAGGTTACTTCCTTATTCTAACAGAAAAGGGTTCAAGTCATATAAACAAGCAACAATACATGCATTCCAGTTCCTTGGTTCTTAATTAAGTCATTTTGCCTAAAAAAAATCAGTGTTGTTGCCTAAAAACATTGTGCTACTTGGAAACTTTTCTTTGTTCAAAAAGTGAAATCTTTGGTTGGGGTTTTCAAAGATGTTCAAAGTTTTAATCATCAAAACAGGAATAATCACAAACAAACAAGAATAATCACAAGTAGATAGGAATAATCACAGGAAGATAATCTCATGCAATTTCTAAAGTGTGCTGTACTAAAGATAAAGTAAAGCTATAAATTGTCAAACTAAGTAGCAATTTTAATTGTCAAGAACTGAAAGCATTAAAAAGTTTCACTCTTCCTTGGATGAGTCCTCCTCTGTTCCCAAGTCTCTTTCTGGAGGTCCCTGAGTTGAAGTTCCTGGCCTATCCTCCTGTGTAGCCTCACCTCCTCCCACAAACGGAGGCCTGTCCCCAGGCCAAGCAAGCAGGGCCTCAAACTGGGCAGGTGGCATCCATGGATTGTGTTGACCTGCAGGAATGCTATGATAAAGGCCATTGTGAACATGTAACAAACCTCTATGCTGAGCGTTCTGCTGGGCTAGGAGATGGCTGTTTTGAACTTTGAGGATGTGAATGCCTTGTAAAATCAGGTTGGCTTCAGTGCTGAGGGGGGGGTGGGCAGGTGCAGTACTGAATGTTTGCTGTGCTGCTTGTGGGGCATGTAGAGGAGGTGCATCAGTTGCAGGGAGTGCTGGATTGCTACAGTAACGCTCAATGAAGCGTTTGTCTATTGAAGGCCTGATTGGTTTGAGGTCTTGTACCTCAACACCATGAGCTGCACAAAAATCAGTGATAAAGGCAGGAAAACCAAGACTCCCTTTTACCTTTTGACCTGCCTGGGAATACTTCTGGTCAGAAATCACAAACTTGTGGATTTCATCCGATAGTACTTGGGCTAGATCAATAGAGATGTCCTCTCTCAGAATGCAGTATAGGAGATAACACCTACTAAAAATCAAATCAGAGACATGAGCGTTAGGTGCTATGTTAGCTAATAAGAAGGAAGTCCAAACTTGAGCAATAGTAGTCATGTCCTTTCTTAAAACTCTCAGTGGTGTCTCTCCTTGCCCCATTTGGAAGTGGTGTCCTGGAACACAGATAGCAGCTTCAAGGTCATGTGTGGCAATGAACTGGTTCCTTGCAACCATGGCAGCATATTCGCAGATTTCCCCTTCTCCTAAGGTCATGATGTTCCCCAAGTAGAAATTGATGGTGTCTCTGTCATATGAGAGCCAGGTACCCCGCACATAGGTTTTTCGTTCCCCCCCTCCATCTCTTGTCCAGGCGTTTGCATAGAATTCTCTTACTACTTCAGGGTCAAATTTCTCCCTTGGGTAACATACTTTTAACCAATTTCTCCTTCTTATGATCTGCAGGAAGGCATCGCATTCTCCCAAGGCCAAGTCTACTTTCCTTTCTGGTATGAATGTCCAATTTGAGATGTCTTCATACCGCTTGCTGTTGCCTTGCTTCCTGAACCTTGGAGCATCATCTTGTTTATCAGTTCTTGGTCTTTTGCCCTTGTTCTTTCGGGAACTTCTTTTTGGAGAAGTGGTGGCAGGGGGATTTGGTGCAGTTTGCTTGGTTCTGGCCATCTGCAAGAAGGTTAAGAACCACTTTGCACTTAAAATACTTCCTTTTAGGACTTTTATCAAACATTCAGCATGCATTAAAAGAATGTGAAATAGAAAAGGGACATGCATTACAATGAAAGTGAAACACAATAACCAAACCTTTGAATGTCTTTCTCTAACAATTCAGGAACAACCAAGTATAGATCATAGCATTCATTAAACACAGAGAAAAATGACATCAACATGTGCAAAAAGAAAGGTATCAATTCTCCCTAACACAGTAGTCATATGCTGTTAATTCAAAAAAAGGATAGTGCAGTGGTTACCTGGAAGGATCCGAACGTGCTAGAGAGAATGGTTTGCAAAATAAAAGTGTGATTTATGAAATGAAAGGGAAAAGACAATTATTGGAGAAGAGAGGGTGGTTACAAAACTTAGAGAGTCGGAAGGTTGATGAACGGTTACGTGAGTGAGAGAGTGGGCGGTTTCAGAATTCTGCATTTATTATTATCAGGGGCCTTTTTGCATTTCACGCTTGAGCGCCACGAAGTAACGCTTGAGCGCGAGAGTTCCTCGCTTGAGCGCGATATATCCACGCTTGAGCGTGATCGGCCTGGATTCAGAATCTGAGAATGGAACTTCACGCTTGAGCGTGTTTTTGTCACGCTTGGGCGTAAGAGTTACGCGCTTGAGCGCAGGTTTATCACGCTTGAGCGTGTGGGCATTGCTCCAAGGTATGCTTTCCTCGCTCAGGCTGGTTTTGATCTCGCTTGAGCGTACAACCAAATTTTAATACCTGATGCTTTATCAATGTCTCGCTTGAGCGCATGTTTGAGCGCAGGTATGTTGCGCTTGAGCGCCAAAGTATCACGCTTGAGCGTGATCACCCATCTGATGCTTAGTTTAACTTCTCGCTTGGGCGCAGGGGTCTTGCTTTGAGCGTGTCAGCCTCTGATTGCTGTCCAGATCCTTTCGCTTAAGCGTAATAGGTCACGCTTAAGCGAGATCGAGTTTATTTTGTTGAAAATTTCTTTAGCAGAGGTGCCACGCTTAAACTTGACTTTCACGCTTAAGCTTGATGAGGATGGTTTAGGACTTACCTTGGCTCGCTTAAGCTAGATTATCCACGCTTGAGCGTGGTGATGTCCTCATGTCTCTCTGAACTCAGCCTCCAACTCCAGTTTTGTTTGTCTTTGTTTGAGACTCTTCTACAAGGTAAACAGAAACTTTTTTATTTTTTTATTTTTGAAAAATTTTCAAAGAAATAAAACACAAAAGATTGGGTTGCCTCCCAATAAGCGCTTGTTTAACGTCATTAGCTCGACGCCTGAGTTTGATCATGGGTCTTTTAGCAGGATATCAGTGGCAACCTTCTCCACTTCTCCCCCTAAATAGGGCTTTATTCTCTGTCCGTTCACGACCCAAGTTCTTTCAGATTTTGGATCTTGCAACTCAATAGCTCCATAAGGTTTCACCTCCCTGATAATAAAGGGTCCTGACCATTTAGACTTGAGTTTTCCTGGGAATAGTTTCATCCTTGAGTTGAAAAGAAGAACAGATTGTCCCTGGTGAAAACTTTTTTTCATGATGTGTCTATCATGGTAAACCTTCATTTTCTCTTTATAGATCCTGGATGAGTCATAGGCATGATTCCTCCATTCTTCTAATTTGTGCATCTGAATCTTCCTTTCTTCAGCTGATGCCTTTGGGTCATAGTTGAGGGTTTTCAGTGCCCAAAATGCTTTATGTTCAAGTTCCACTGGAAGATGGCAATTTTTACCATATACCAATTGATAAGGTGAAAATCCAGTTGGTGCCTTGTATGCTGTTCTATAGGCCCATAAAGCGTCATCTAACTTCAATGACCAGTCTTTTCTGCTTTGACTGATTGTCTTCTCAAGTATCCTCTTAATTTCTCGGTTGGATACTTCCACTTGGCCATTGGCTTGAGGATGATAAGGGGAAGTTACTTTGTGCTTGACTCCATAATGTTCAAGGCATCTTTGGAGTTGACTGTTGCAGAAATGAGAGCCTCCATCACTTATTAAAACTCTTGGGGTGCCAAACCTGCTGAAAATGTGTTTCTTAAGAAATTTGATAACAGTCTTGGCATCAGCTTTAGTATATGCCATGGCTTCCACCCACTTAGAGACATAATCTACTGCCACAATTATGTACTCATTTGAGAATGACATTGGTAATGGCCCAGTAAAATCGATGCCCCAGCAATCAAAGACTTCTATTTCAAGGATGGCAGTCAAGGGCATCTCATGTCTTTTTGATATGTTTCCTGTCTTCTGACATGCTTCACAATGCTGCACAAAAACATTAGCATCTTTAAACAAAGAGGGCCAATAAAAACCTGATTGGAGGATCTTTGCTGCTGTCCTTTCCCCATTGAAATGTCCTCCATAGGGTGAGCTGTGACAGTGCCATAGGATGCTCTCAGCCTCCTCTTGGGACACACATCTCCTCAAGATGTGATCTGATCCAAGTTTGAATAGGTAGGGGTCATCCCATATGAATTGCTTTGCATCCCTTAGAAACTTCTTCTTCTGCTGCCATGAAAGGTCATCAGGCAGTACTCCAGCAGCTTTAAAGTTGGCCATGTCTGCAAACCATGGCCGTTCTTTCATCATCAGTAGCTTTTCATCAGGGAATTCTTCCTTCACTTCAGGTTGGAGCCGTGTGACTTCCTGATTGACAAGTCGGGACAAATGATCTGCAATAAAATTTTCGCTGCCCTTTTTGTCTTTGACTACTAGGTTGAATTCTTGCATTAGCAAGATCCATCTAATTAGTCTGGGCTTAGAATCAGGCTTATTCAACAGATATTTAATGGCAGCATGGTCAGTAAAAATAGTAATCTTGGAACCAATCAGATAAGGTCTAAATTTTTCCAGGCCATACACTATTGCTAAGAGTTCTTTTTCTGTTGTTGCATAATTTGTTTGTGCAGGATTTAAAACTTTACTAGCATAGTGTATAACATGAAAAATTTTAGCCTTTCTTTGTCCTAATACGGCCCCAACAGCATAATCACTGGCATCACACATCATTTCAAAGTCTAGTCCCCAATCAGGGGCAACTATTACAGGTGCACATGTTAGTTTATGCTTTAGAGTTTCAAAGGCATGTAAACAAGAATCATCAAAAATAAAAGGAGTGTCTTTGTTTAAGAGATTACTCAAAGGCTTTGCAATTTTTGAGAAGTCCTTGATGAACCTTCTATAAAATCCTGCATGGCCCAAGAAGCTTCTGACTCCTTTTACATTTCCTGGTGGTGGCAATCTCTCGATTACTTCTACCTTTGCTTTGTCCACTTCAATACCTCTTTTGGAGATTTGATGTCCTAATACAATGCCTTCAGTCACCATGAAGTGATATTTTTCCCAATTCAAAACCAAATTGGTGTCTACACATCTTTTCAACACAATGGTCAAATTATTCAAACATTGATCAAATGATGAACCAAAAACAGCTAAATCATCCATGAAAACCTCTATGCATTTTTCCACCAAATCAGAGAAGATAGCAAGCATACATCTTTGAAATGTTGCAGGGGCATTGCACAATCCGAAGGGCATTTTTCTGTATGCAAATACCCCAAAGGGACATGTGAATGTTGTTTTTTCTTGATCCTCAGGTGCAACTGCGATCTGGTTATACCCTGAGTATCCATCTAGGAAGCAGTAGTATGCTTGACCTGCAAGTCTTTCTAACATTTGATCCATGAAGGGTAGAGGGAAGTGATCTTCCCGGGTAGCAGTGTTTAGTTTCCTGTAATCGATACACATCCTCCATCCTGTGATTGTTCTTGTAGGGATCAATTCATGCCTCTCATTCTGTATGACAGTGATTCCTCCTTTCTTTGGAACAACCTGCACAGGACTTACCCAAGAGCTATCAGAAATAGGATAAATTATACCAGCTTCTAGTAATTTAGTTACCTCCCCTTTTACCACTTCCTTCATAGTTGGGTTCAAACGTCTCTGTGGCTGAGCAATTGGTTTGAATTCTTGTTCCATGTAAATGTGATGAGTGCAGTAAGCTGGGCTTATTCCCTTCAAATCTTCCAGCCTCCATCCAATCGCTGTTGAATGTTCCTTTAACACTTGAATCAACTGCTTCTCTTCTGTACCTGTCAATTCCCTATTAATAATAACAGGTTTTTGGTTATCATTATCAAGAAAGACATATTTCAAGTGTGGAGGTAAAGCTTTTAACTCCACTTTTGGTGGGACAACTTCTTTTGTTTCCTCAGACAGCCTTTCAAAGTGACTTTCTTTTTGAGTATCTTGCTTGTCCTTCTTGTCTTCCTCCATTGCTCCAATGTTCAGCTTCTCTAGTGGATCTCTGTTGAACCATTCGTTGGTTTGTTCTCTGATGGCTTCTTCTTCAATGTCAATTTTGAAGCACTGCTGTTTGTCTTTTGGGTATTTCATTGCATCAAACATGTTGAAATTTACTTCTTCATCTTGTACTCTCACTTTTAACTTCCCGTCATCCACATCAATGATTACTTTTGCAGTCTTCATGAAGGGTCTCCCCAAAATGAGAGGTACTTCTGCATCTTCTTCTATATCCATTATGACAAAATCTACAGGAAACACAAACTTGTCAACTCTTACCAGTACATCTTCAGCTATGCCATATGGAAATTTCATAGACCTATCCGCCAGCTGGAGGGTCATCCTGGTTGGCTTCACCTCAAGATCTCCAATTTTTTTCACCATTGAGAGAGGCATTAGATTAATGCTTGCTCCTAGATCCAAGAGTGCTTTTCCTACTGGTAGAGTACCAATAGTTACTGGGATTGTGAAACTTCCGGGATCTTTTGTTTTTTGTGGCAGTGCCTTTTGAATGATGGCACTGCAGCCTGCTGCAAGCTCCACTGTTTCTTCAGAAAATCTCTTCTTCTTTGTTAACAGTTCCTTCATAAATTTAGCGTAAGTTGGCATTTGCTCCATGGCTTCCACAAAAGGTATGTTTATTTGTAACCTTTTGAAGATATCCATAAATCTTGCAAATTGCCTTTCCTTGTCCATTTTTGAAGGGTTCTTTGGATACGGCAAGCTCTTCAGTTGTGGTGTTGGGTCGTCCACCTTTTTCTTCCCCTCTTTTATTTCTTTCTTTTTTTCTTTTTCAACTTCCTCCTTCATATCATTATTCTTCTTTTCACTAACTTCCTCTTCTGTTTCTTTTTCTTTTTC
This sequence comes from Clitoria ternatea, assembly GCA_037962975.1. Lineage (NCBI taxonomy): Eukaryota > Viridiplantae > Streptophyta > Magnoliopsida > Fabales > Fabaceae > Clitoria > Clitoria ternatea. Next base: position 218,160 of record CM075674.1, read on the forward strand.
TACTTTTTCTTCCACCTTGTCATTCTCTTTTTGTCCAATGACCTTTCCACTTCTTGTTGTGATTGCTTTGCATTGCTCCTTTGGATTTGGGTGTGTATTAGCTCCAAATTGAGAGTTGTGATGCTCTGCAATTTGGCGAGCCAATTGCCCCACTTGTGTCTCCAGGTTTCTTATCGAAGCATCAGTGTTCTTTTGGTTGGTGATTGAGACCTGCATGAATTTTTCTAGAGTGTCCTCTAGTTTTGATGTCCTTTCTGTCAATGAAGGACCTTGCTGATAAGGTTGCTGTCTGTTGGATGTGCTTGCTTCTTGCTTCCATCCACCACTTTGACTATTCCTCCATCCCTGTGAAAAATTATTGGGGTAAGCATTGTTATTGAAGTTACTTTGCTTACCTTGGTTATTCATATAGAGGATAGATTGATCTCCTTGCTCTCCTTGGCAGTGTCCATTCTGATGCTCTCCTCCACAAAAGTCACATCTCATTAGTGCTTGTTGGTTTCCTGTAGAGGACTGTACAGCATGCAGTTGTTGCGGGAGTTTTGCCATTTGCTGTGTCAGAACTTCAATTTGTTGTGTCAAAATCTTATTTTGAGCCAAAATGGCATCTGTTGTATTAAGTTCCAACACTCCCTTCTTTTGGATTTGTGTTCTGTCATGCTGAGCCTGGTAATCTGTGGATGATAATGCTTCAATGATCCTTGTAGCTTGCTCTGCATCCACTGTCATCATGGTTCCTCCAGCTGCTGTATCCAAAATCATTTTAGTATCACCCTTTAAACCACTGTAAAAGATATTCAATTGGGCAATATCTTCCAGTCCATGGTTTGGGCATCTTCTGAGGAGAGATTTGAAGCGTTCCCATGCTTCACAAAAGGGTTCATCATGGCTTTGTTTAAATGTTGTGATATCTGATTTAGCCTTGATGAATCTGGATGGTGGGAAGAATCTGTGTAGGAATTTTTCCTCCACTGTCTCCCAGCTGTTCAAGCTTTGATTTGGGTGTGACTGGAGCCATTCTTTAGCTTTTCCTGCAAGAGAAAAAGGAAACAATCTCAGGTATGCTGCCTCAATTACTTCCTGTTCAAATCCCATTGTTCCTACCAATTCATAGAATGTGGCCAAGTGAGTGTAAGGATCTTCACTGGACATTCCATGAAATTGATGGGAACTAATTAAACTAAGGCAGGCAGGTTTCATTTCTATAGCCCTGATTGTATTTGGTATAGCAATGCTTGAGTAGTGTCTAGGTCCTTGTTGCAATGTGTAATCTCCAAGTGTTCTCCTTGGTGGATTTTGATTATTGTTGTTGTTCTCCATTGTAAGAGAGGAAGTTTGTCCTACGTGGAAGTTCTTCTTGGCTTTCTTGATTTTCTTGAGGAACCTGTCTATCTCAGGATCAAATGCAAGTTGTTCTTTTGTACCCTGTCCTCTCAAGATCATGAATCAAGAATTCAAAGTAGCAAAAAAAATAAAAAAAATAAAAATAAATTGAAAACAAATTTATTTACACTGTCTTATCAATTCAATGCTAAAATATTCAAGCTTAAATCACCTCCCCGGCAACGGCGCCAAAACTTGATGTGTGTTTTGTTTCTAGTGAGTTTGCTGAAAGAGAATCAAGTTTGTATAATATGAACTCAATGAAATGGATGTGCCAAGTTTAAACACAGAAGTTGTAATACAGTATAGTTGTCGTTCCACTGAGGAGGTGCTAGAATGAAGACTTTAGTTTGAATTGATTTGGCAGAAAGTTTTTGTTTGGGTTTGTTGTGAATGTTGTTGAATGAAAAACAGTAAGTAACAAAATAACAGAGGATAGCACTTTGCAAAATATAACAGTAAATGATGTTGGAAAAATCAGTTTTGTAAAACAGGGATTGGCTTCATCACATCTTCACCTCTGTAAGCTGCATAAGTTTTCATATAAGTAAATCAAAAAGATAAGTTCTACGTCACAATCAAAGTCATTTGCATCGATCCCTCGACTACAAAATTCATAAGAATGATTTCCAAACCGCTGATCCCTCAGTCACTTTGGAAACCATTCCAGCATTATCGATCGATTGTTTTGACGTTTGTTGCGTTAGATGCCATCCCTGGCTACCTACTCACAACAAGCATTTCTTCCAGGATCTGCTTTCAAAAGTCACTTCCCAGCATACTCAAGAAAACTTAGAACAAGAAAATAGTGATCAAGTACTTTCAGGCATTAAACGCAGAAGGAAATACAGAAACTTTATCAAATCTCATTACTCAATGAAAACTTACGACAGCATTACTTCAGTGTTGAATGGATTACAGCCAATCCCATAAGGGAGATTAGTTACTCATGCCTTGCATTTTCACCATCAAAGAAATGAATACAGAAAATGGAAAGTGTGAAATGAAAAATACAGAGGATGAAATGATGTATGTTGTGATAGGAGATTGATTCATTTGTGCTCTGTTTGCAGCTTGATTTATAGGAGTTTTGACTCAGCTTCTCTTGCCCCACTTACGTAGAACCCATGCGGCATCTTTCAGAGACTGGTGGAAACAGAAGAAAGTGGGCGAGTTGGCATCGCATTATTGGTGAATAAAGAATGAAGAAACCCATGCTGTGTGAGTCACGCTTGAGCTTGATGGTCACGCTCAAGCGTGAAGGGCTCTGATGCTTTTTGATTGCCTTGCGCTTGAGCTTCCTTGACCACGCTTAAGCGTGGTTCCTTTGTTTAACATATGCTTGATCCTTCGCTTCAAGCTGGGCCTGTTACGCTTTAAGCGAGCTCCTCTATCCTCACAGATATGTTCCACGCTCAAGCTACGCTCAAGCGGGATCGAGGTCACGCCCAAGCGGCTCCTTATCACGCTTGAGCGTGAGATGCCCCTGATCCTGTTCCTTAATTCAATTCAGTCACGCTTTAAGCTTCATGGTTCCATGCTTGAGCGCCAGGCATGCATGAAATCACGCTCACGCTCACGCTTGATCCTTTTCAGCCGCGCTCAAGCGCTCTTGTGGTCACGCTCGAGCGTCCCCTTCTCACGCTCAAGCATGGGTAAGTCTGATGCTGCCTTTTGTCCTTCAATCCACGCTCAGGGTCACGCTTGCTCCTCGCTTGGGCGTTTTAGGACTCACGCTCAAGCGACGCATTCTCCCGCTTGAGCGTGAGAGGTTCCTGAAACTCTCTATTTTCTTTAGTCCTTCAACAAGGCTGCGCTCAAGCGTGCTCAATGTTAACCCTTAAGCGTGGGGTTCTAATGATGCTGAATCCTCTTGAATTTCTATCAAGCTTTTGGAACCTGTCTTCAATATTTTTCAGAGCAAGCTTATTTACTTATTTATAGTAAAGATCATGCTCAATTTTATCAATTTAGTTAAGTATTTCAGGAAATGGATCCAATTGAGTCATGAATTTAATCACAAAATAAGCACTTATCATTGCCATAAGTGTAAATCCGAGAGTCATATTTTGTTTTACTAAGATTTTCAGCACCAAGTTAATGGCTCGGGATTTTAGCATCAAGTTAATGGTGTCGTTGCCGGGGATTGTTGAGTAATATCAACAATCCTTGGACCGGTACTAGACTGAACCATTTTTGTTAGTTTCTGTAGATGTTGTTAGTAGTTAGTAAATTTCATTGTAAGAGTAGGATTTGTTAATTCTTGCTTGAATTGTTGTTCATAGTTACTACTGTTTTGATTTTAGTTGTTTAGTTGTTAGCACTAACTGTTATAGTAGCCTTGTTTGTAGTTAGTTGTTGCATTTATGTTTTTCCTAGTTCCTTTGGAAAGTGAAAAGTTACAGGTAATGGATCTTGATGACACCTTAGCAGAGTTTCTTCAATATTCACAAACGTTATGCATGAACCATGAAGAGGAGGTACAACCAATTGAGGAGGAGCCATCGGAGTTAGAAAGGAGTTTAATTCAATTCATAAAAGTCACTCAAACCGGCCTCCAAAATTTTGACAATTCAATCATGAATATTCAAAAGCAAGTGGATTTTATTGCAAAGCAGTTAGCCGAAAAGCAAAGCAATACAAAGGTCGTACGAAGAAAAGACTAATATGAAGAGCCATGGGATGATGATGTTGGTCTAGCTGAAGAAATTAAGTATGGGGAAGAAGAAGACCAGCTAGAAAATCTTGAAATGGATGAACCTGAACTTGAAGTTGATGTAGAAACAAAAGAAGAAGAAGAAAATATGGAAGTTCAGGAATATTTGATGGAAGAAGAGTCAATTGAAGAATGTGAAGAAGAAAGTGATATGGATTATACTTCAGAAGTGGAGGATGATAGTATATCTAGTGAAGCATTCTTTGATGATTGGAATGAAGAAGATTAGTCTGAAGAAGAACAAGAGCAAAAGTTAACCACATCTTGGCAACACAATATTGATACTGAATTTTTGTTAAAGCCAAGTGTGAACACAGAGGAAGAAGTAGAAGTTCATGCATAAGAAGACTTAACAGGGGTAGATGTTGAGAATATAAAAGAAGAAGAAGAAATTCAGCCATGTTATGAGGAGTGTTTGCTAGTGATGACTACTACAGCTATGGAATTCAACAGGAAACGTGAATCATCAAGTCAAGAAGAACATTGCTTGTGGCATAAAAAGAGGAAGACTAACAAAAAACAGAAAAAGAAAAAGCGTGAAGAAAAGAAAAAGAAGAAAAAGCAGAAAGTTTGGAAAAGAAAAGATTGGAGGAAAGTTATGTTGAGCATTAGCTTCAAACATAACAAGGAAAAACAAGGAGTAAAAAGACCAAGAGTGTACGGACATAAGAAATAGGATCCTGGAGGATGATCTTGTGTTGGTTTTTCTTATACATAAATAAAATATTGAGAGACTGAACAACATGAAGAAAATAGAAGAAAATAGAATCAGATTCCCTCCACGCTTGAGCGTCATTCCACACGCTCAAAGCATGACGATGATGCATGGCTTTTTCTACACCTCCGCCTGAGCGGTTCAAGCTCACGCTTGAGCGCGATCGGGGCTAAGGATGTGCTGTGCATTTCCTCGCTTAAGCGAAATCTTAATGAGCCTGAGCGAGATTGACATGATCGGGCCACTGATACCCTTTTCGATCAGAAACTTCTCATGGGGACTTTAATAAATGGTTTCTGATTGTTGATGTAATAAACGGGTCAGATGATGAAGGGTGACTTATTTCAGTCAGCCTTTTATCACTCGGATCCCTCATTCCTCACTCCTCACTCAATTTCTTTCATTTATGTGTCACTCGGCCTTCTTTTCATGTATTCTGTTGTCCACTCTCACCCGTCACTCATTCCCATACTTTATCTCTTCCTCTCAGTCGTTGATTTATTCATTCGTGCTTCCAATCCACCTGAGCTCTTCCTCGATTTCCTTACCCGATCTCTCTGCATGTGTTGGTTGTTCATCCAGCCTTTCATTCACTCATTCTTTCGTCCACTCATTTTGTCATTTAATCGTCTTCTTCTTCATCCATTCGGTATTCCGTTCACTCGTACCCCTATGCAGTCATTCTTGTATTCACTCGTTTTTCTCACTCAGTCGCTCCATATCATTTTGACTTTCGTTGTTCACCTCATTTTTCACTTGTTCTTCATCCACTCGGTATAACTTGTACTCGTCTATCCCACTCAGCTTTCATTCATTCGGTCACTCTATTTCACTTGTTCTTCATTCACTCCGTCAATCTGCCACTCGTCTTTCATTTATTCGGTCACTTTTACTTATCTACTCGTCTCTCCATCTTGGTCTCTTTTACTTCTGTCACTCGATTTTTCATTCACGCGGTCAATCATTCTCTCGTGTGTTCCTCCACTCTTTCTTTCTTTCACTAAGCCTTACTCTCATTCGTTCTTTCTCCCACCCACTTCTCTGTTCACTCGTATCTCACGGCAGTTGTTCACTCGTCCATTCATTGTCACACTTGGTTCTCATACATTTTTCTTTATTCATTCATTCTTTCACTCATTCTGTGACCCATTCGGTATTCATTCACTCAGTACCCTTTTCATTCAGTGTTTTATTCACTTTTTCTCACTCACTCGTCACTCTGTTCCTCATTCACTCAGTTTCTCGCTAGATCACTCGGTTTCTTCCACTCATTCATCTCCGTCATCCGATCGGTATATCCTTCACTCATCTCCTTCACTCAGAATATTCTCATTCGTTCCCCCATTCATTCTTCCATCCACTGGTCTTTTTTCATCCACCCTCAATCTACTCGTCTTTCTTCCACTCGGTCACTCTCTTTTCTATTCCTCACCCGTCATTCAGTCTTTCATTACCGCACTCTATCTTTTATCCATTCGTTCTTCCACCTATCATTTTATTCACTCAGCTTTGCTCTCATTTTTCCGTTCGCCTTTTATTCATCGGTTCTTCCATTTACTCAGCATCTCTTTCATTCTTTCTTAATTCTTCCATTCACTCGACCCTTTATTCCCCCAGTTAATCTTTCATCGTCTTCATTTTTTCATTCTTCATTCACTCAGTATTCTTTCCATTCAGTATATCATTCACTCGTTCTTTCAATTTACCTTATTTCCATTGTGTTCCTTTACCCATCTCTCCGTAATTCTCTCATTAACTCGTTTTACATTCACTCGGTTTATTTCAGTCAGTTTCTTATCCCTTCGTTCACTCGGTTTTTCCTTCGTTTTTCTACTCGTCTCTCTCTCTGTCTTTCGTTCACGTATGTGTAATACACATATATTGTTCACTCGGCCATTTGTTCTCTTGTTTCCCTCACCGCTTCCTTCCCCGACCTCTTCCACTCAGTATTTTCATTCACTTAGTTTCCCCTGAAGTTGTTCAGTTATCCACTCAGTTTATCTTCGTCTTCTTCTGTCGTTCGCTTGTTTTTTTTATTCACCCGTTCATTCATTCATTCTTTCATGTTCTTCCACTCGTTTTTCCGTTCTTACGTCTACTCGTTGTTCAGTCATTCGTTTTTCATCACCCGGTGTTTTTCTCCATAGTCACTCAATCTTTCATTCACTCGTTCCTTTTGTGGTGCATAACTTCTGTTGTGTTGAGAGTTTGAGCGCACACTCTCACGCTTTGAGCGTGACCACTCGTGCCTGGAAGATGAGTTCTACGCTTAAGCGCCTCAGGCTCTCGCTTGAGCGAAATCAAGAAGACAAGATATACTGTTCATTGTCTCGCTCAAGCGTGATGAAGTGAGCTTGAGCATTGGGCGTTGGCACGCCAATATTTCAGCGTACTTACGCGTATTGCAGGAGAAGGCACGTCTTCTAATTTCTAAGAAAGTCCAACCAGGTGCTTCCCAAGCACTGCCAGTCAGGTAAAAGGGAAGTATTCTAGTACCCCGACTCCTTATTTGATTTTCCGATTCTTTATTTGATAAAATATGTTAATTATATTTAATTTCAAATCCATCTTAATAATTTAAAGTTGCTAATTCTTAGGCTTCAGTCGGATAAATTAATTAATCGGTTTTTGCTTAACTCATGATCCCTGCCCATAACTATTCTTCATCATTAATTAAATGTTTACTCGGCATGCTAGTTAGCACTCTGATTTATAATTTTACATTAAGTTTGGGGACATGACTGGCTGATTAACTGTTATACTCATATGAGCTTTTGAGCCTGTATTATTCTTTTCCGAGTGAATCTGCATGCTGGTTAGTGAGATAGAATTTGCTTCAGTGCTTGCTAATTGTTGTATGTCAACCAATCGAAAATGATGGAGGCCTTCTTTGTTTATTTAGCCAGGGCCAAAAATAGCCTTCCTAATCTATTAAATTATCCTTTGACCTAATGATTATGTTTGAACCTGAAACCTTTCATTCTGTTTATATACCTAACATTACAAGCCTATTTATCCAAGAAAAACCCGACTGAATTACCCCTGGATGTTCCACTGGTGAATTGCTAGGTTTTTGCTTATTGCTAGGGACTAGCAATTTCTAAGTTTGGGGATAAGAGTGTGCCTAACAGTAATTAAGGACACACTCCGACCTTAATTATGGATGAATATGTAGAAAAATAAAAGGAAGAAAGGCAAAGCCGAGAGAAAAATGAATAAGTCAGAAAAGAAAAAGAGGTGCAAAGCACCACAAGAAAAAAAATTTGATCGAAAAAAGATGGAAAAAAAAAAGAAAAAGAAGGTGCAAAGCAGCATGAGTTATTAAGTAGCATTCAGTCGGAAAAGTTAAGAGAGTTGTTAGTAGAGGCAATTAAGTTAGAATTGAGGCAAGACATCAGTGGATACATCTTGTAACCTATCTATGACTCGAAAAAACAATAATTGAGCCTGTAGCCCAGCCCCATTACAAGCTTAAAAAATCCCTTACTGATCGGATTGGGTTGGCATATTTCATGATGTTTAGAACTGTTGCAAGCCTATGTTTATCTAACAAGTATGCAGGTGATGAATGCATTCTATTTACCCCATACACCGAGAGAAAAGTGAAACACCGACCCAGTGAGGAAAGCATCAACAACTTGTCTCCCAAAGGAGGTGTAAGTTTTTATACTTTTAGAAATTACGAGAAGAAAGCATGATCGGTATTCAATAATTATAGCATGAACTAAGTTAAGGAAAAGATGAGTGTGTTGATCAAATGCTGTTAGTTAATTAATCTGAATATTTGCCTGAGGACAAGCAAGATTTAAGTTTGGGGATGTGATAAGTCTTGAAAAGACTTAATTATTTCACCTTTTTATTTAACATTATTAAGTAATTATTGGTTAGTTTGTTAGTATTATTTGATAATTTGATAACAATTCGTGTTTTAGTTATGAATTTCAAAAGTACTTCATTTATGTAAGAAAACGACTGAAAAATATTAATTAGTTAAGGAATTTTGAAGTATTTATAAATTCACTAAGCAGCCAGCGTATAAATGCTAGGCAATTAGCTATTTAATGGTGCAGGAACAGGGCATACTTGAGAAAAGAAGACAAATCCAAGTGAAAATTACAAAAGCCGAGCGAGATTTGGAAAAATCCGAGTGAGACTTCACAAATCCGACTGAAAGGAGTCCAAAGACTGACTGAGTGAGACTTCAAAGACACCGACTCCAAAAGAGAACAAGGACTCGGAATATTGCATGAAGAACCTGAGCGCCAACTGCAGAATACCGATTGAATAATCAACTCGCTCAAGCGGGAGTTAAATTCGCTCAAGCGAAGGTCAAAAATTAGTTCAAGCAAGCAAGTTAGCTCAAGCGTAACTCTAGAATATCATTCTCGCCCAAGCTTCGCCATGACGCTTACGCGAGAAAGCCACACTACAGTGCAATTCCGAGCTCGCCCAAGCGAGAGTTTAATCCGCTCAAGCGAGAACCCAGCAAGCTGAAGCGTAAAGGCAGTAACTTAAACTCTGTTTCTTCCCTCCAACAACACATACTCGGCCTAGTGCTGTTTCCGTCTTCCATTGCCTTCTCTTCTGCACCTTAGTAATTTAAGTAGTGAGATGTTAATTAGTTAGTGATGAGTTGTAGATTAGCTAATGATGAACTGGAATCTGCTAAGAGCTGAGCTGTGATTGGTTAATTATTCTGTAATTATTCAATTAGTTAGTTTAGTTTAATTAAGAACTCAGTTTTCAGATATTAGCTAAGTTAGTTAGTTTAATTAGATGCCTATATATATTCATGTACATACTCTGTAAAAGGAGAATAGAACAATGATAAATCAATTTTAATACACTTCTTATAGTTTTACACTTGGGGTTTATTATATAATTACTATGTTTAATAATAGTATTTTAATTAAGTTTTATGTTGTTTAGTTAAATTGAAGTATTATGTATATATGTTTCAATTTTCGTTTTTTGTATGTATCTTGAGTATCTTACCTTATTTTGGCCATAACTTGGGCTTTTATGATCCAAATGGGCTAATCTTGGAGCCCATGGAAAGATAAGACAGAGGGCTACATCATGATGATCAAATTTGGTTATTTTGCATCTGGAAAAAATAAAGAAATAGAGCTTGAATCAATCAGCCCTCATGTGTCCCACCAGCATTGACATGGTTCACCAAAATATAGATATCTGGAGCTCTAGATGTCCAAATGACCTGATTTGTGCGCCAAATTCTCAATAAGACAGAGATCTACAACTTTCATGTTAAAGGTTTTTCAAAATTCGGCCATCTAGAAGGTCATATTGGACTCGCAAGGTGGAGAAGATAAAGAGGAGAATGAATTTCAACACCTACCATTATCTTCTTTTGAATTATTGTAATTTCAAGCCCACCAATGTTGAAAAAATGCATTAATAATCAGAAAATAAATGTATAGTATCATCATATCTTGCCTATAAATAGATGCTTGAAGTTGTAAGGGAGATACACAAGAAATACATAAGAAATACATGCTTTAGTTTTTATTACAATTCTATATCTTTGCTTTAGCTTCTTAAGTTTTAGTTCTTTCTCTTGCTTTATCTCCTTGTTCTATATTCCATCCTTCAAGTTATGGTTTTCATTTCCCTTCCTCAATATCATGTAAGTTAATTTTATTATTTGTCATTTACTTTTATAATCAAAGTTTTAGTAAATTTAATATTAGCTTTCATTGTTAAAAATTATCATGGAAGCTTAATCTTTTAAAATCAACTCAAGGAATTTAATTTTTCTTTATGCTAACTTTGAGTTCTTGCTCTTAATATTTTGATTGAAGATAATTACTTTTCTTTGTTTCTCAAGCACTTATGATGGTAGATTATTTAAGTGTATAACCGATTGGTATATAATTAAGCAATCTATAATCTAAACTGATGTTGGTTGGTTAATCAATAATCAATTTGAGAACGAAGATTAAGTTACTAAATAAGAGATTTCTATTTAGTTTCTTAACTCAATCAAATTATGGTTTTAAAGTTATTTTAGTAATTAATAAGAATATATCGATTGATTATTCTTATTAGTTCATTAATTCAATTCTAGAAGATTTTCTAGAATATAATCATTTAGGGATTCCAAATGATTCAAGATTGAGAAATTAATTATATTTAATCATATTTGTGAACAATGATTAGTTAACTAAAGATTTATTAATTCCTTGGGTTGGTTGTTTCTAAATTTGATTATTCCTACTCATAAATTTACTTTTTGCACTATCATATAATCACTTAATTTTCCTTTCAAGCTCAACACAAACCCCCCCTTTATTATAACTAAATTGAGTATAACTAATTGAACTAAGGTCCTCGAGAGACGACTAAGGTTGTTCACCTTATACTATATTAATTTAACTTTTTATTTGACCCAACAACGACAGCGTGTCAAACAACGTACAACATAATACACTTCATTTTCCATTTCCAATCTCTCACTACATTTTCATCTCTCTAAACTCTCCCATCCATGTCTCTCTGTATTCCTTCGATGGAACCGAAGTCAATGGAGTTCTAACTCCCTAAGGTTGGGATTGCGAAGGTTGGCAATGGAGTCTTGAAGCTGTGAGCAAGGAGATCGACTTCTAGATCCTGAGGCGAACAAGCTGAGGAGTGGAGCAGAATCGCTGGATTGACAAATCCAGAACTAATGAAGAACTTCGCTAGTGAGGAATCATGGTTGAAGCTTAGGTAACTTCCAGCTTTCTAACTAGTTTAGACCTAATCAATTTAGGTGAATAGTTAGAGTTCAACCTCCAATTTCGCATTAGATTCTTAGGTTAATCGAGCACTTAAGGAATTAAGGTTCATTGCTTAAGGATTAGTGTTTTTCACCTAAGGAATTAGGGAATAACCACAAGCGGATTGTCCTCTGGATTATGAAGTTTGATTATACCTTAATTGCATGTTTCTTGATGAAATTATGAGCTGAAGCAATCCTGACCTGTCTTCTTTTAATCACTTTTCACATTCATCTTAACTCTGTTTCTGAAAATACCAAAAACAACTAGAAAACACCAAAACCATAAAAACTGAATGAACTTCATGTATTTTCTGTTGGCTCAGCTTGTACTAGTCCTAGATTGAGGTACTTACCACAATCCCTGTGGGACAATCAAATATTCTACAATTTTAACGACTGGTGCGCTTGCCATAAGTGTAAATCCGAGAGTCATATTTTGTTTTACTAAGATTTTCAGCACCAAGTTAATGGCTCGGGATTTTAGCATCAAGCATACACATGAATGACTATCCTTCATTTCACTTCTCTATGATTATGTTTATGGCACTAATGCTTTTACTCAATTATATGCTTACTTAGAAGAATATCATTGTACGTTTTGATAATGCCAAAATAGGAGAAAAGTATGTGCTTATTAGAAGTGATTATGAGCTTATGTGTCTATCCTAATTGAGAAAATTACTTGCTTACTTATATTTGACTTGTTTACAACTGTGCAAATAATGATATGTGTGCTTAATCATGTGATGCCTCTCATACTTGAAAATGATACTCACTACATGATTAAAATAAGTTAGCAATCAATCATATGCTTACTTGATGAATAAATTATGTGATTGCTTATTGACTCTAGATGCAATAAAATGGTATATATCATTGATCATGTTTTAAGCTTTGATTTGAAATCTATATGAAATACTTGCTTTAAATCTCTCGTATATGAACTTATATGTTGATGGCATAAATTATGACTAAGATAATGATCTTTTTGATGATGCCAAAGGGGGAGAGATTAGTGAAAGGATTAGTGATATCAATTGCATGATTAAAACAAGCTGATATAAGTTACAAGATTAAGGGGGAGAATAACACTTAAACAATATTGACATAATGGACTTCACTAGCATCCATTACATCACAAAGGGGGAGAATACATATAAACATTGATTGTTATTATTCTGTGAAACTAACACCCCACGAGATGAACATTGGTTGTCATCATCAAAAAGGGGGAGAATATGTTTAAATGTTGAAACAGGTTTTGATAATGACAAACGTGAAGACTAAGGCAAAGACTCCCAAAGGAAGAAAGAATATTACCATGAAGCCAATATGATAAATTTGCAACACATGAATATAAGCCATATGTAACATTAATTGTCATCATCAAAAAGGGGGAAAATGTAGTTGCATATGTAAGTATGCAAAGTAGTTTTGATGAATGACAAAGTATTCATGATGATGATAGAATGGAAAAGGTTTAGAAACAAGAAGGTTTAAGCACAAAGACAATGGCTAAGAACAAAGAGATGAAGATGCCTCACAAAGACTTAAAGAAACAAGCTATGGAAGACAAGGTTGATGACATGAACTAAATCATGAAGAACAAGCTCATAAGTTGAAGAAGAATCAAGGAAACAAGCATGAGGATCAAAGGAATAAGCCATGGGTCAATACATATCAAGAACATATCAAAGACCTTGAAGAAGTACATGTGCTAATCGATTAAACCATTGCCATAATCGATTACATAGGTTCTGGAATGAACATAATCGATTACAGATAAAAGGCTAATTGATTACCAATTGAAAAGGTTGAAGACTGAGCATTAGGTATTTGGAATAATCGATTACAAGGAAGAATCTAATCGATTACGGAGCTTTTGTTTTGTCCCTAACCGATTACATTAGTACCTAATCGATTACCATGCTGCGAGACATAATTAAAAGCATCAGGTATCATTCATAATCGATTACAAGGAAAGGAATAATCGATTAGAAGGGTTCTGTTTCATATCTAATCGATTACAGTAGAAATGCTAATCGATTACCTGCTGCATAATACTGAAGATTTCAAAAGCTAATCGATTACAGCTCAAAGGCTAATCGATTACCATAGTGTCAGAACGTGGGGAAAATGTTTTTAAGTGGAACTCCAGCTCATTTCTTCACTCCCACTTTATGCCCATGCTAAGGTATCCGTTGGAGACAATGTGCAACGGCTGAAAACCCTAAAAATGGCTATAAATGAAGCATGGATTCAAGCAAGAGAAAGAGGCACAAAAGAGGAGACCAAGGCACAAGACAAGGCAATCAATATTCTTCTTCTAGAGGTCTTTTAATTCAATTTCTCTTGTATATTCTGCAACTCTTGTTTCTAAACTTGCATATTGCTTAAGAGTTGTTAGATTGTGAGTTTCAATTTGCATATCCTCTCTTGTTGAGAGTTAGAATTTGTGAGAGCTTTCATTTGATATCTACTCTATTGACAGAGTTAATTGCTTGTAAACCAAACACCAAAACACCAAGGTTTTCACTCTAGGTTGAGTGGTCACAAAGGTTGGGGTTCAACCTTTGGGTATTGAGAGATTGTGAGATTGGGTGGGTTGCCCTTTGCTTGTGAGGATTGAGTTCTTGAGTGTGGGACACTAGGAAGCTGCAATTGCTCAAAGCTTGTATCTCAAATCTTCAATAGTGGAATCCTTCAAGTGGGTTGCTTGAAGGCGAGACGTACACCGGGTTGGTGGAACTCGTTAAATTGGTTTGCATTTCTCTCTACCTTGAACTCTCTATACAATTGTGCACATAAACTGTTTGTTGAAATGCATGAGCTGAATGTGTGGATCAAAATTGTTGTTCAAGTAGAAACTTAACTCTGCATGCCAAGTGTTTGATAATTTGCTTGAATCAATATTTGGTAAAGTTCTTAAAAACTAAAATTTATTTTAACTTTCCAAGTATCTAGATGATTGTTTCCTATCAACTCTTGTGTGATACTTACTTAATTGCCTTCACTTATTTCATGCACACAAGCTATTTGATATATTGAATGAGCTGAACCCTTATAGGAAACATCACATTATTTGAGAAATAAATCTATGCACTCCAACTGATTGATAAATTGTTTAAACCAATAACTTGCCTTGTTTATCACACTTTAAGCTAAATATTGTCATTGCACATCAAGCGTGTCATAGTGTGATATGTGCATAAAAGTTGTTGTCTCTTCATCATTGCATCATTTGTATATTACTAACCATTTCCAAGGGGATTCCACGTGAAAATTTGAAACACTCAATTCACCCCTCCTCTTGAGCGTTGAGGCCTTGGCTAACAGAAAGGACTGGACATAGCTTATGTTGGAAGTGAACCAGTATAAACTCTTTGTGTTTATCTTCTCATTCGTTACTTGCTTGATTACTCATTATATTTGGTTTAACTTTCCATAAGAAAAAGTCTAAGGCTTATTCAACCCTCTTCTAAGTTTGATTCTGAACCATCACAAGCAGTTGAATTTTTGCATGATTTTTTTGTTGTCATGCTTAGAAAGGCGTTGTAAGGTTGTCCCTAAAGCTTCATCGGATTTCTCCAAGGGAATGCGTAGATTTTATGAAATGATGAATTTAAAGGCTAATGCCTATGGAAATATGACAAAACTGAGTGGTTAAATTTTTCATGATTATTTCCAGTCATGCTTAGAAAGGCGTTGTAAGGTTATCCTGAGGTTTCATTAGATTTTTCTAAGGGAAAACACGGATTTTCTCCAAAAATAAATTTTCAGCCAAATTTAATTACGAATACCCATGAAAATACGACATAACCGAGCGGGGGAATTTTTGCTTGATATTTACGGCCATGCTAAGAAAGGCATTGTAAGGGTGTCTAAGAAGCTTCATTAGATTTTTCCAATGGAAGGGGCAGATTTTCTCCAACAATAAATTTTACCCAGATTTAAAGGCTAATGCCAACGAAAATATGACAAAACCAAGCGGTTAAATCTTTTAGGGATTTGTTGTGGCTATGCATAGAAAGGAATTATGAGGTTGTCCCTAAAGTTTCATCAGATTTATCTACGGGATGGGGCAGATTTTATTCAACGATGAATTTTTACCCAAATTTGAAGGTTAATGCCAACAAAAATATGACAAAACTGAGCAGTTGAATTTTTGTATGGTTTTTTTTTGCCATTCTTAGAAAGGCATTGTAGTGTTGTCCCTAAAGTTTCATCAGATTTCTCCAAGGGAAAGCATAGATTTTCTTTAACAATGAATCTTAGAAAAATTTGAAGGCTAATGTCCATGAAAATATGACAAAATCGAAAGGTTGAATATTTGCATGATTTGTTGCGACCATTCTTAGAAAGGCGTTCTAGGGTTGTCCCTGAAGTTTCATTAGATTTCTCTAAGGGAAGGGCCAGATTTTCTCCAACGATAAATTTTTAGCAAAATTTGAAGGCATGCCCATGAAAATATGACAAAACTGAGTGGTTGAATATTTGAATGATTTTTTGCAGCCATACTTACAAAGGCATTGTAGGGTTGTCCCTTAATTTTCATCAGATTTCTCTAAAGGAAAGGGCATATTTTCTCCAATGATGAATTTTTAGCTAACTTTAAAGGCTAAATATGACTAAACCGAGAGGTTGAATATTTGCATGATTTTTTACGACCATGCTTAGAAAGGCATTGTAGGGTTATCCCTGAAGTTTAGTCAGATTTCTCTAAAAGAAATGATAAATTTTCTTCGACGATAAATTTATAGCAAAATTTAAAGGCTAATGCCTACAAGAATTTGACAACACCGAGGGATTGAATTTTTGCATCATGTTTTGGGGCTATGCTTTGAGAGGCATTGTAGGATTGTCCCTGAGGTTTCATCAGATTTCTCCAAGAGAAGGTATAGATTTTCTCCAACAATGAATTTTTAGCCAAATTTGAAGGCTAGTGCCCATGAAAATATGATAAAACTGAGCAGTTGAATATTTGCAAAGGTGTTCTAGGGTATTCCCTTAAGTTTAATCAGATTTCTCCAAGGGAAAGGGCAAAGTTTCTTCAACGATGAATTTTAGCCAAATTTGAAAGCTAATGCCCATGAAAAATCTGACAAAATCGAGTAGTTGAATATTTACATCGATTTTTTGTGATCATGCTTACAAAAGCGTTGAAGGGTTGTGCCTGAAGTTTCATCAGATTTCTCTACGGAAAAGGACATATTTTATCCAATGATAAATTGTTAGCCAAATTTGAAAGTTTATGCCAATGAAAATATGAGAAAATTGAGCGGTTAAATATTTACATGATTTTTTATGGTCGTGCTTAAAAAGGCATTGTAGGGTTGTCCCTGAAGTTTCATCAGAATTCTATAAGGAAAGGGGGAATATTATAATGGCTTTCTAAGCATGGCCGAAAAATTCATGCAAAAATTCAACCTTGGGTTTTGTCATATTTTCATGGGCATTAGCCTTTAAATTTTTTTAAAAATTCATCATTGGAGAACATTTGCTCATTTCCATAGAGAAATCTAATGCAACTTAAGGGACAATGTCATAATTCTTTTCTAAGCATTGCTGTAAAAAAATCATACAAAAATTCAACCCTTTAATTTTGTTATATTTTCATCGGTATTACCCTTCAAATTTGTCTAAAAATTCATCGTTAGAGGAAATCTGCCCTTTCCCTTCAGGAAATATGATGAAACTTCATGAACAACATTACAATGCTTTTTTAAGCAATGACGTAAAATATACTATAAAAATTTAACTGCTCGGTTTTGTCATATTTTCGTGGGCGTAAAAAATCTGATGAAACTTCAATGAGAACATTAGAATGTCTTTCTAAGCATGGACTTAAAAAATCATGTCAACATTCAACCGCTCGATTTTGTCCTATTTTCATGGAAATTGGTCTTCAAATTTACCTAAAAATTATCGTTGGAGAAAATCTTCCCTTCCCTTAGAGAAATATGATGAAAATTCAGGGAAACCTTTACAATTCCTTAGTAAGCATGGTCATAAATAATCATTCAAAAAATTCAACTGCTCGACTTTGTCATATTTTTGTGGGCATTAACCTATAAATTTAGCTAAAAATTCATTGTTGGAGAAAATTTGTCTCTTCCCTTGGAGAAATCTGATGAAACTTTAGGGATAACCTTACAAACATGGTCGTACAAAACCATGCAAAAATTCAATCGCTCGGTTTTCTCTTATTTTTGTTTGCTTAGCCTTCGAATTTTGTGTAAAATTCATTGTTAGAGTAAATATGTCCCTTTCCTTTGAGAAATCTTATAAAACTTCAGGGACAACCTTACAATGTTTCTCTAAAGATGACCATAGAAAATCATGAAACAATTCAATAGATCAATTTTATCATACTTTAGTGGGCCTTATTAGCCTTCAAATTTGGCTAAAAATATAACGTTGGAGAAAATTTACCTTTTCCATTAGAGAAATTTGATGAAACTTCAGGTCAAGCTTACAATATCTTTCTATGCATGGTCGTAAAAAATCATGCAAAAATTCAATCGCTTGGCTTTTTCATATTTTTGTGGGCATTAGCCTTTAAATTTGACTAAATATTCATTGTTAAAGAAAATCTGTCCCTTCAAATGGAGAAATCTGATGAAACTTTAGGAATAATTTTACAATTTCATTTTAAGTAAGGCCGTAAAAATATGCCAAAATTTAACCGCTCAGTTTTTTCATATTTTCGTGGGCATTAGCCATCAGTTTTGGCTAAAAATTTATCATTGGAGAAAATCTTCCCGTTCTCTTAGAAAAATCTAATGAAACTTTGGGGACAACCTTATAAAGTCTTTATAAGCATGGCCGTAAAAAATCATGCAAAAATTCAATTGCTCGGTTTTGTCAAATTTTAGGGGCATTAGCTTTCAAATTTGGCTAAAAATTTATCGTTAGAAAAAATTTGCCCCTTCCCTTAAAGAAATCTAATAAAACATCAGGGATAACCTTACAATTTCTTTCTAGGCATGGCTGTAAAAAATATGCAAAAATTCAACCGATCGATTTTGTGATATTTTCGTGGGCATTAGCCTTCTAATCTGGCTAAAAATTCATTGTTGGAGAAAATCTGTCTCATCCCTTGGAGAAATCTGATGAAACTTCAGGGATAACCTTATAAAGTCTTTCTAATCATGCACGTAAAAAATCATACAAAAATTTAACCGTTTGATTTTGTCATATTTTCGTGGGCATTAACATTCAAATTTGGCTAAAAATTCTTCGTTGGAGAAAATCTGCCCCTTCCCTTGGAGAAAACTGATAAAACTTCAAGGACAACCTTACAATGTTTTTCTAAACAAGCCTGTAAAAAATCATGTAAAAATTCAACCTCTCGTTTAATCATATTTTCATAGGCATTAGCCTTTTAATTTTACTAAACATTCATCGTTGGAGAAAATCTATCCCTCTCCTTAAAGAAATCTAATGAAAGTTCAGGTAACTCCTTACAAAATATTCAAAAATTCAACCGCTCGATTTTGTCATATTTTCATGGGCATTAGCCTTCAAATTTGGTTAAAAATTCATCGCTGGAGAAAATTTACCCTTTTCCTTGGAGATGTCTGATGAAACTTTAGGGAATACCTTAAAATGTCTTTCTAAGTGTGGCTGTAAAAAATCATGTAAAAAGTCAACCATGTGGTTTTGCATTTTTTTTCAAGGGCATTAGCCTTCAAATTTGGCTAAAGATTTCATCATAGGAAAAAATATAACCCTTCACTTAGGGAAATCTGATGAAACTTCAGGAACAACCTTACAATGCCTTTCTAAGCATAGTCGTAAAAAATAATGCAAAAATCCAACATCTTGTTTTGTCATTTTTGTGGGCATTAGTCTTTAAATTTGGCTAAAAATTCATCGTTGGAGAAAATATGCCTCTTCCCTTAGAGAAATCTGATGAAACTTCAGGGACAACCTTATAAACTCTTTCTAAGTATAGTCGTAAAAAATCATACAAAAAATCAACTATTTGGTTTTGTCATATTTTCATGGCCATTAACATTCAAATTTGATTAAAAATACTTTGTTGGAGAAAGTCAGCCCCTTCCCTTGGAGAACTCTGATGAAACTTTAGGGACAACCTTACAATGTTTTTCTAAGCAAAGCCGTAAAAAATTATGTAAAAATTCAATCGCTCGGTTTGGTCATATTTTCAATAGCTTTCAAATTTTGCTAAAAATTCATCATGGTAGAAAATCTGCCCCTCCATTTAAAGAAATTTGATGAATGTTCAAGGACAACATAACAATGCCTTTCTAAGCATGGACGCAAAAAATCATGTAAAAATTCAACTACTCGGTTTTGTCATATTTTCGTGGGCATTAGCCTTCAAATTTGGCTAAAAACATTGTTGGAGAAAATTTGTCCCTTCCCTTGGTGAAATTTGATAAAACTCTTACAATGTATTTCTAAGCTTGGCCATAAAAAATCATGCAAAAGCTCAACCACTCAGTTTTGTAATATTTTCATGGACATAAGCCTTCAAATTTTGCTAAAAAAATTTTGTTGGAGAATACTTGCCCCTTCCCATCGAGAAATCTCATGAAACTTCAGAAACAACCTTACGATACCTTTCTAAGCATGGCCGAAAAATAATACGAAAATTCAACCACTCGGTTATATCATATTTTCGTGGACAAGCCTTACAATTCGGCTAAATATTCATCGTTGGAGAAAATCTGCCCCTTCCCTTGGAAAAATCTAATGAAACTTCAGGGACAACCTTACAATACCTATCTAAGCATGGCCGTATAAATTCATACAAAAATTTATTCGTTTGGTTTTTTATATTTTCGTGGGTATTAGCTTTCGAATTTAGCTAAAAATTCATTGTTGGAGAAAATTTGCTCCTTCCCTTAAAAAAAATCTGATGAAACATCAAGGATAACCTTATAATACCTTTCTAAGCATGTCTGTAGCAAATCATGTAAAAATTTAACCGCTCGATTGTGTCATTTTTTTATGGACATTAGCCTTCAAATTCAACTAAAAATTCCTCGTTGGAGAAAATTTGTCCCTTCCCTTGAAGAAATCTAATGAAACATCAG
This sequence comes from Clitoria ternatea, assembly GCA_037962975.1. Classification (NCBI taxonomy): domain Eukaryota; kingdom Viridiplantae; phylum Streptophyta; class Magnoliopsida; order Fabales; family Fabaceae; genus Clitoria; species Clitoria ternatea. The sequence continues at coordinate 238,820 of CM075674.1, forward strand.
AGATAACCTTACAATGCATTTCAAAGCATGGCCGTAAAAAAACATGCAAAAATTCAACCGCTTAGTTTTGTCATATTTTCATGGGCAGCTTTCAAATTTGGCTAAATAATCATCATTGGAGAAAATTTGTCTCTTCCCTTGAAGAGATCTGATGAAACTTCAGTGACATCCTTACAAAGCCTTTCTAAGCATAGCCGCAAAAAATTATGCAAAAATTAAAACGCTCAGTTTTGTCATATTTTCGTGGGCAAGCCTTCAGATTTGGTTAAAAATTCATCGTTGAAGAAAATATACTCCTTTACTTAGAGAAATCTGATGAAACTTCAGGTACAACGTTACAATGGCTTTCTAAGCATAGCCGCATAAAATCATGCAAAATTCTACTGCTCGATTTACTTATATTTTCATGGGCATTAGCCTTTAAATTTGGCTAAAATTACATTGTAGGAGAAAATCTATCCCTTCCCGATGAAACTTCAGGGACAACCTTACAATGACGAACTAAGAATAGTCGTAAAAAATAATGCAAAAAGTCAACCAATCGGTTTTGTCATATTTTCGTGAGTATTAACCTTCAAAATTGGGTACGAATTCATCGTCAGATAAAATATGGCCATTGCCTTAGAGAAATCTGATGAAATAGGATAACATTGCAATGTCTTTCTAAGCATGGCCGTAAAAAATCATGGAATAACTCAACTACTCAGTTTTCTCATGTTTTTGTAGACATAGCCTTCAAATTTAGCTAAAAATTATCGTTGGAGAAAATCTGTCACTTCCCTTATAGAAATCTGATGAAACTTATCTGTTGCCAATTACAATGACACTCTTTCTTTAAATAGAAGAGCACTCACTAGGAGAACCTTACAAGAGAACACTCTATTCTTTTCTCTGTGAACTTTTCTCTCTAGATACTAGGAAATGCTTCTAGTTTGGGATGCTATAACCATTGCTTGAAGCTGCAATTTATTGGAGAAGTTCCATTGAAAACTTGTGGCCATAATGCTTCCTTGGTTCTGATTAGTCAATGCAATTTTAATTTTGCACCACACATTTACCAACCACTCCATAATGTCAATCACTCCATTATTTAATGTTATTTGCCACAAAGTGGCTTTACTTTAGTCTATCGAGTTCAAATGAATGTGATATTTTTTCCTTAATGTATGTTTACGATGTTTCTTCGTGTTGCTAGATACATGGTGAGACGATTGTGCATCATCCATGTTTACAATAAAAGGCAATCAAGCTTCTATGGTAAGGCAGAGGATAGATAAACTATTTCAAAGTGGAAAGTGTGTGGTTGCCTTTCTTAGTAATTCAAAAATTTAGGTTGGCAAACCCATCAATAGTGTCAACCCTCGACTTATAGCAAGCATTGTATTGGTGGTTGTCGAGTATTTGTTCTAGTCCATCCCCCTTGGTTGATAATAGCAAAATCAGGGCAGCGATGTTAAATGCTGGTGGGCGGGGTTTCCTGTTATCACTATTTTGAAGGTGATCGAGATATTTTATGTAACAGGATTAAGTAAGTAGTATACTATACTCAGCAAAGCAATTTGACGCACATTTTGTATCAGCGAAATTGCATTTTACATTTTTCATCAGTGTTTTATTTAATATGAACTTTCCACTGTTTTTGGCCTCCTTCAAAGACAGTTTGAGGATGATTATTTAAATGCAAGAGATGCAAATGCAAAAGCAGGAATTAGAACTCTTTGGAAATGTTTTTACATATGATTATCCAGTTGCAATTGACCCTTTGTTAGGATAACGCAGTACACGACTTCGATACTCTCCAAGTGCCCATATGGGAAAGATGTTTCTATATGCAGAGTAACTGATAGTACAATTTTTGTTGAAGACTCCCATGATTTCCTACAAATGATCATATTATATATTCCATTAAATACTTGGAAGTTACTGTTGTGGGGTTGCCATTTAAATAAAAATTCATGGGACGTATTGTTTACCTGTTGGGGAAACTCCCCATTTTCCATTTGCGAATTGATTAGCAACTTGGCAGCACGATGCAATGGGGTCGGATCTCTTTGGGCCTATACCACAATATAGCATTCCAGAAATTAATTTATGAAAGATTGTTGATAACTTTTGAACTTCAATTTCTAGCCATTAACAACATTCTAAAAATGATTTTCAAATTTTAATTTCCAAACAGTAAAACCGACGGTGTTTAAAACAATTTCAGAATATTTGTTGTATTACCTGCCCTGCTTCAATAAGTGCCAACATAGCCCATGCAGTGTTCACTATGTGTGACTTGTTTCCTTCCAGATTCGTGTATACCTGTTAGTTAGTTATTAAGTGTAGGCCTCAGATGAACTGTAGAAACTTATAGCTGTATTTATTATATATAGAGCAAAGTGAGAGAGTGTAAACCTCATGTTAGTTACCCTTTTTTGGCATGAGATATAGCTCTCTCCCCACCCACCACAAAGGTTCTGTTTGGAAAGCAAAAACTCACATGCTCTTCTAATGCTGTAACTATCTTTGTACCTCTTACCCGCAGCTGTCAGCCCCTTTATTCCAAACCATGTTCCGTATGTATAGCAGATTCCCCAGGATCCATACCTAGTTAATACATTTTGCCTTACATTATAAATTAATCATTTAACTTTTGGTTAATGGTTTATACTTGGTAGAGAGTTTTTGTACAAACCATGAGCCATCAGCTAACTGTATGCTTTCAATATACTTTGCAGCCTTATTAATACAAGTTTCTATCTCCTTTCTTCTGTATCTGGGATATCTTTGTGTGAATAAGGCAAGACCTTGAATAGCTGCTGATGTACATTCTACATACCTATAATAAAATTATAGACTTATTTATAGATTTATCACAATTCCAAACAACACGATAGGAACTACAAAAAAAACATACTGATAATCGATCATGATATCTTCAAATGTTTCAGCTGGATTTATTTTCTGTGACACAAACCAAGAATTGATGTTAAAAATTTAGTCTACCTTTATCAGTTTAGAGGAATTAAGCAAAATTTACCTCCAGCCATGTATAAGATCTTGTGAGCTCGTAGGATGCAAATCCACCATTTTTATTCTGTAATAATGTGGAAGAGCAAAGTGATCAAGCCATGATGTTCAAGTTCTAAATATAAGTGAAACCACTCAATGAATTCACTAAAATGTAAAATTTTTATCCATTTTGTTTGCTTGTCAAACTCTATACACTATCATCTTGTAAACTACTGTATTGTCTTCCACTCCAAATGAAAAAAAAAAAACTACGTGTTGGTTATGATTAGTGGGTACCTGCATGGATAATATATAATTAACTGCATCATATAACCGTTTTGTTTCCACTCCTTTCCCAAAGTCTCAAATGGCAACTTTGATAACAAAATGGCTGCCTGGAAAGAACATGAACAATATGATTAATTTCATAAAATGATTTTCTTGACAATCTATTAGCTTTGATTTGAGAATGATTGAATTACAAAATGTCAAAATTTTGATGGCAAGGGCTATTTATGTCTCATTTGAACTGATAGTAATGTTTGACAAATAGAGCAACAAACCTTCAAGCCTTCTGCAGTGCAATCTGACACAGGCCAACCATTATCTGGAGTTGAGAAAGTCCAACCACCTTTTGAAATGTGGCGATACCAGTAACTAGGATTTCCAGAGCTATTTGTTGTAACCTTCAAAGCCAAGCATTAGTATTTGTCATACACTTTTGTTTCTTTGACATTTTTCAGCAAGTTTAAGTCAACATACAATACCTGTGAGCATTTTATGAAATTATTTGCTTTCTTAAGCATTGAACCGTATTCATCCTCAAGATTGGTAGCCAATATTGCTTGAACAGATAAAGCGACATCCCAAAATTGAGAACCGTTATATCCCTGACATTGATCTACCTTCTTTAGAATTTTCAGGCCAATATTTAATCACAAGTCTTATACATGCATTAGTATATTTCTTTCTGGAAAAAAAGAATATAATTGATCTAGAACCTGCATTTTCATTCCATCCTCAGCCACCCAGAGATAGTCTTTGATTCTTGAAATGTGGTACTTGTATGCTTCAGAATTGGGGTTCTCCAGCCAACAACAAATCATGTTTAATATCTGTTTTAGATAAACGGGTTAGTCAGTTTGGTTGTCTTTATTCAAATTAATAGTAAGAAATTTAAGATAGTTTGCATCTGCAAATGGTGACAGTGAGAAGGTAATTTTTCCCAACACCATTGTTTTTTTTTCCCTACAGTCATGTTCAAATTACACATGATATCATTCCTTAAGAAATAGGAGCGTGAATAAATTGTAATCTGGATATTTTAAATATTGTAATCTAGAAATGTCCAAAAAGTATTTTAAGAACATGTTTAAGTAAAAAATAAAATCTAAATATACTAATTAGGCTTATGTTGGTCTAGACGGATATATTTGTATTCCACACCACATTAAACTTATTTATCTTAAACATATCAATCAAATCTATGTCGTCGTAAAGACCGATATACTCATATCTTATAGCATATGAGACGAATGTTTATGTTGACTTGACCTATATGTCATCCTAATCTATGGCCAAATATGTGTCGACGTTGATTCAAATTGTTGGCACTTAATACATCCATCATCCTTTCTTTATATCCCTTGATTAATACTTCTCAAGTTAGACTTTTCTACCTCTTAACTTCTTTACCCTTACATTGATACTTACACATCTAGTCCTCCAGTCTTTTCTCGACATTTTTTTACAGTATCCCGATTAAGGTAATATTAATCACAAAAAGTATATTGCCCAAACACACTCGAGACAACTCTGGTTCCAAGACTGATCAACATGTGTCTTATTCTGGTTTTATTCTATTATTGAGTAAGATTTGTATTATGCAAATGGTGATACTAATACCATCAATTACCTTATTAACAGGACCAATACAGATGTAGTTAGTGTTTTGATCCTCGTAGCGTATATGCTGCATTACATGATGAAGTGCTTTCCGCCTCAGCTTGGAGCAGGGCCAGTGTACCAGTAGAGGTTCTCCTACACTGTGAAGAACACCCCATAAAATATTCTGAACCATTGGGCATGGGTGGTACAAATCTTCCTGCGTTAATTGGTTTTAAATTATTATAATTTGCCCATGTATTTGCATTATAATAAAGATAAAAAATTTAATTGAAATATATTTATAATATAAGGATTTTTTACACCAACTTTATTTATGGATTGTAATGTAATCAATTATTAATCTAAAAAGTATCTACTTTAAATATTATATCTAAAATTGATATTTAATTAATTGATAATATTTAAAAAATCACACAATATATATTTTATTCAAACTAAGATGAATATATTATTTTAGGAAAAAAATAATCATTAACACCCTGAGGTTTAAGTTATATGCAATTTAACTCCTAAATCATATAAACGTGTATTTCTATCCCTAATGTTCTCAATATTTGCAGAATAACCTTTTGTTAGTTTTTGTTAATTTTTTTATCAATTTAATCATATAACTGACACAAAATGTAAATATAATTATGTTATTTTATATTTTTCTTTATAGTAATTTTGAAAATTGGTTATTTATCTATCAATGGGCATGAGTTTGAGATGTTGCTGTTGTTGATAGACATGAGCTTGGGGTGTTCTTTGCCAACCATAGATCAGGGGCGAAAAGATTCTCACGTAATATTTCTAGTGTCAAATAACTGAGGCAAAATGTAAGGATTTCAAAGTTTATGGGGTGGAATGTAATAATAGTAAATATAGAGAGTAATTTACTCTGCATTTAATCATTTAACTCATGTGGAAATTTTTTATTTGATATTTTCAATTTATGATATACTAGTGTAGAAAATATCTATAAACTCGATTAAAAATGGGATACGAACTCAGTTGCGAGAGCAAATTCGTTCTGGCCGTATTCATAGGTAATATAAGTATCAACTCGGTTCAAAAAACCGAGTTCATAGAGCCAATGGTGTTTGGTTCGTAGTTTGGGAAATAGAGTTGGGGAAATGGAAAAATTTAAAGGTTGATATTGACCTTTCACATTGTTTGAGACAATCAAAACTCCGTTTAACCATAAGATGAAATTTCTCCCTCAAGCCAACAGAGTTTTGTTGGCAAAACTCTGTTTGGAGTGTTGTACCAAACGTGCTACCAATATATGACCTCATTATAAGATGAATTAAGTTCATACTTTATTTGAGTCAATCTTTGACCTCAGTTTATGAATGAACTGTGTTCATACACTATTTCTGGATTGACCCAAAAACAGAGTATGAAATTGGTTGTTGCTTAAAACGAGTTCATAGATTGACCTGAAATAGAGTATGAACTCGGTTCAAGCAACAACAGTGTTCATAGACGTCCTACGAACTCGGTTAATGAGAGAACCGAGGTCGTAGGTCGGATGCATTAATCCACTCTCATACACATCAGTTAATCGTGATGCATTAGTCCAACTTTTATCCATGAATTTGGACCCAAATATAATACTTACAATGTGACACTCTTCAACACAGAGTACACTTGGTCAATTAGAATTAAGAAAATCATTCAAAAGTTATGATTCTTAACTCATGCATTAGATGTAAGTCATACGTTGTCATTAAAAAAAACAAAGAACTCACTTGTTTCCTAGCTCTAGAAAGGGTAACAATAAAGTCATAAGTAAGCCAGTCAAGAAGGATTTATTACAAAAGTGACTATTTAAAGAAACCGGGATTGCTATATAGCATAATTTCTATGTTTTCCACTAAGTGAACAACTTATAGCTATAGGTACAATGTAACATCCTAATTTTTATGATTTTTAGAAAAATAATTTATTAAGGAATAAAAGAAAATTTCTGAAGGAAATCCCGAGTGAAAAATGCCAAAGACAAGATTTTCCGAGTGAAACTGTCTAAGATTCCAAGTGAAATAAGATTAAAAAGATTTCTTTTAAGTGAATTTATGATTTTTCTGAGTGAAATATTATTAAAAAAATCATTCTAAGTTAAGAAATACAGTGTCCGATTGAGACACGTTTGTTTGAGTTAAATCCGAGTGAGAAATTTCTAATATTCGTGTGATGTGATTCCGAATGGGTTGTTTTTGAGAGAAGTGGAAGTACTTCTTGGACCGATATTTCTTAGTAAACTCCCAAGTGGAGTATATCTGGGTGGATGGTTTGTCAAGTGAAGTGGACACTTCTGAGTGGAATGATACCGAGTGAGTCTTTTCAGGAAGTGCTTCTGGACAGAGAAAGACCAACTCTGAACGAGTATGTTCTAAGTGAATATTTCTGAGGAGAGTAAATATCCGAGTGGTAAATTCATTTAATTCATGCTCGGATCAATCTTTAGAGAGTTTCCGAGAGCTTGTGCTCGAAATTCGTCTTCAAGACTCTTCAACCCTGAGTAATCCTTTCAAGTGGAAAGATTTCCGAGAAAAGAATGGATTTCGAACTCCGAGTGATCTTTCAGTTGAGAGATTTCTGAGTGACACAAGAAAGACTTTGACTCGGAAAGATGTATAACCGAGTGAGATAAGTCTGACTGGTGTATTTCCGAATAAGATATTTCTGAGTGGGTCATTTTCGAGGAAGGGAAGCTGAGTATTTCATGGGATGAAACCTTTCCGAGTGAATTTCCTCTGAATGAAGGAATTCTGAGCGGAAAGAGGCTCTGATGAATCCTCTCGGAAAGATGTGCCCAGAATGTTGAAACTGAGTCGGAATATGCTGAAACCGAATCGGAATTAATAATTATTTCATTTATGGATGCTTTCCACGTCAATCTGTTCTTCTATATTCTAGCAGATTCCTTTTTCAGATATTTTCTAAGTCTGGGACCCTCTTTGATGTGTTGTTCCCTTTTCATTAAATATCTTAGTATTTCCTTATCATTAAAGATACGTGTGTCAGAATTCTTCAATTCATTCACGTCTCTTCTACGTGAAAGATATATAAATATTTCTATTGATGGATCAGTGGAAGACTTTTGAAAGTGAAAAACATCATAATCCTTTTCTTTCCAATTCTCTACTGGGAAAACCATCGAACAAAGAAGAAAATTAAATCTTCATCTCTTCCCATCTTCATTTCTTCTCTTCACGAAGAAAGCTTGGACTGGTGCAAAATTGCAATTCCAGTCAGATTTAGTGGGCAGTGACTTGAGTATAGCTTTAAAAGCTGCTAGAACTCCTTATTCCAGGTAGGGGGAGCGTTACATTTCAAATAAATAGTTTATGAATGGATAGGAGTGATGTTGTTATGATGTTTATATGTTATGTGAATAAATTGTTATTGATACTCCGATGGACAACATATTTTATGTTTTCATATCTTTCATTCATATTATTGATGTTGACGAGATGATTATATGTATATATGTACGATGATGAGAATGGTTTCCATGAGTTTACATGAGATGTTTATGTGATGTATGAATATGAAAGATGATGTGGTTTCCACAAAAGACCTTGGGTTGGACTCAAGGCAAAAGACAAAAGATCTTGTGTCAGAAATAATAAAAAGGAAAACTAAAATGTTTGTGAATAAAGTGTAAATAAATTTGTGAAGTTTTGAATAAGGTTTCAGTGACCATCCTCATGCATTCCTTAGTTAGAATTAGAATCAGGTACTTGGGTCGCTTAAGCGAAAGCTTAACGAGCTTGAGCGAGTATGACATATTCGGGCCACTATTACTCACTTTTTCCGACTAAACTTGACCCCTTTCCGACCGGAAAATTCTCTTCATCCCCTCCAATTTTGATGTTGGACCAAGGGGGAACTTTAATAAATGGTTTCAAGTAGTTGATTTAATAAACGGGTCAGATGATGAAGGATAACTTGTTCCAGTCGGCCCTTTTATCACTCGGTCTTTCACTTCATTCGCTTGGTGTTCCAGTCGGCCCTTTTACCACTCGACTCTCCCTCTTTGTCTCTCTATCACTTATGTTTCATTCGCTTGATTCCCTCATTCCTCATTTAGTCTCTTCATTCCCTCACCCGATCTTCAATCACTCGGCCCTTCATTCACTCGGTCACTCTTTCACTCTTCTACTCGATCTCTTTCACTCGTCTCTCTCTCGGTTCCCTCACTCCTCACTCGTTTTTCATCCACTCGGTATCTTTTTCACTCGTTGTTTCTTTCACTCGTTCTCATCCACTCGTCTCCTTCATTAACCCAGTCTCTCTCTCACTCTTCTGTTCGTTTTTCATTCCCTCGGTTTCTCCATTCACTCGGCCCCTCTCTGCACTCGTTATTTGTTCACTCGTTATTTTATTCATTTGGTCTTTTTCATTCATTCTTTCATGCATTCTCATTCTGTCTCTTTCTCGATTCTTCATCCACTCGGTATATCTTTCACTCGACTCTCTGCAGTCATCCTTCTATTTATTCGGCCCTCCCTGTAGTCGTTCTTTCGTCCACTCTCATTCTGTCACTCTGTCGTTCATCACCTGATATTTTCCACTCGTCTTTTTCATCCACTCGGTATCTTTTTCAGTTGTTGTTTCATTCACTCGGTCTTTCATCCATTTGTCTTTCACTTTTTTATTCCCTCACCCGACTGTTTACTCAGTCTGTTGTCCACTCGTTATTTCGTTCAGTCGTCTTCTTCTGCGGTTTCTTTTTCATTCACTCGGTTCCTCACTCGATATAGATCATTCGGTCTTTCATTCAGTATTTCATTCACTCGGTTCTTCCATTCACTCAGTCAATCTTTCATTCGTTTGTTCTTCCACTCATTCTGTCACTCACTCATTTTTCATCCACTCGGTGTCTCCACCACTCGGTCCTTCATTTTTCGGTCTCTCTTACATTTTTGTCATTCTTTCATTCCATCACCTGTCACTCAGTCTTTCATTCCCGCACCTTATCTCTTTCTCATTCATTCTTTCATGCACTCCTTCTTTCATCCACCCGGTATTTTTCTTTCACTCGTTCTTTCGTCCACTCGTTATCTTGTCCATTCGTCTTCTTCTGTGGTCTCGTTTTTCATTTACTTGGTTGGGCACTTCATTCACTCATCTTTCGTCCTCATCCGATATTTTCCACTCGTCTTTCATTCACTCGGTATTTTGTTTATTCGTGGTCTCATTCACTCATTCTTTCAATCTGCCTAATTTCTTTCTCGGTTTTCTCACCCATCTCTCTGTATTTTTCTCTTTCACTCATTCGATCTTCCACTCTCGTTCTGTCACTGTTATTCTTCACCCAATCTCTCATTGTTACAATCGTCTTTCACCCTCTCGGTATCTCTTTCTCAGTCTTTCTCGGTCTCTTATCTATTCGGTATGTGAGCTTTAGCGAGAGTGCCATATTGATGATACTTGATGCTTCTTGTAATGACTTTATTTAAATATTATCTTGAACAATGCATTCATTTTTTTTAGTTGTACTGGAACTTTATTTCGTTGATAAATTGTTTGTTATCATTCTTTTTTTTTCAATTGTATCGGTATATCCATGCACACAATTACTTACCATGCCCTGCCATTCAGGTAAACAGGGAAGTATTCTATCGTTCCGACTCATTAATTGATAAAATATGCTAATTGAGGTTAAGTAGAATCCATCTTAATTATCTAATTATTTAAATCTTGCTGATTCTTAGGCTTTAGTCGGATAAATTAATTGCTCGGCATTGCTTAACTCATGATCCCTGTTCATAACTATTTTTCATTATTAATTATTTGTTTACTCGGCATGCTAGTTAGCAATCTGAATTTATGATCTTGCATTAAGTTTGGGGACATGATTGGCTGATTACCTGTTAATTTTTAGCTTTTGAGCCTTCATTATCCTTTTTCGAGTGAGCCTGCATTCTAGTTAGTGAGACAGAATTTGCTTCAGTACTTGCTAAATGATTATATGTCTGCCAATCAAAAATGATGAAGGCCTTCTTTGATTAAATTAGCCAAGGCCAAAATTTAGCCATCCTAATATTATTAATTATCCTTTGACCCAATAATTATATTTTGAGCCTGAGACCCTTTTATTCTTATTATGTACCTAACTTTATAAGCCGATTTATCTAAGAAAAACCGATTGAATTATCCCTGGATGTACCACTGATGAATTGCCGAGTCTTACTTATTGCTAGGGACTAGCAAGTTCTAAGTTTGGGGATGAAGAGTGTGCCAATCAGCAATTAAGAACACACTCCGACCTTAATTATAGATGAGTATTTTGAGAAATAAAAGGAAGAACAGCAAAGTCGAGAAGAAAAATGAAAAAAAATCAGTAAAGAAAGAAGGTGCAAAGCACCACAAGGAAAAAATTTTTTTGAAAAAGATGGAAGAAAAGAAAGAAAAGAAAAAGTCCAAAGGACTGAAAGAAAAGAAGGTGCAAAGTACGACAAGTTATTGAGTTACCATTCATATGAAGAATAATGTAAGCAAAGTAGCTAGTTAGTTAAGGCATTTATGTTAAGATTGAGGCAAAGCATCAGTGGGTACATCTTTTAACCCAACATTGACTCAGAAAATAATAATAGAGCCTGTAGCCTAACCTCATTACAAGCTTAAAAAGCCCTTGCTGATCCAATTGTGCTGGCATATTTCATGATGTTTAGAACTGTTGCAAGTCTATGTTGATCTAACAATTGTGTAGGTGATGAGTGCATGTAATGAACCTTATACACTGAGAGAAGAGAGAAACACGAACCCAGCGAGGAAAGTATCACCATCTTGTTTCCCAAAGGAGGTGTGACTAATTATATTTTTAGAATTTATGAAAAGAAAGCATGGTCGGTATTCAATAATTATGGTATGAACTAAGTTAAGGAAAGGTTGATTGTTTTGAGTAAGTGATGTTAGTTAATTAATCTGAGTATTTGCTTGAGGACAAGCAAGTTTTAAGTTTGGGGATGTAATAAGTCTTGAAAAGACTTAATTATTTCAACTTTTATTTAACATAATTCATTAAATATTGTTTAGTTTGGCTTTACTATTTAATAAATTGTTAATAATTCATATTTTATTTATTTATTTCAAAAGTGTTTAATTTATGTAAGAAAATGATTAAAAACAGTAATTAGTTAATAAATTATTTTATTTATAATTTCACTAACCTAGCGTGTAAACACTGGACGGCCAGCATACAGACGCTAGGCAATTATTTGTTTATTGGTGCAGGAACAGGTCGCGCTCAAGCTGAAAGAAGAAGGAAGGAAATCCGAGTAAGATTCCAAAAATCCGAGTGAGATTCTAAAAGTCCGAGTGAAACTCTAAAAGTCCGACTGAAAAATACTTCAAGACACCGACTGAAAAATGGAACAAAATACCGAATGAAGACCCCAGTGAGACTTCAAAACACCGATTGAATAATTCGAGCGCTCAAGCGAGAGCCCTTCACGCTCAAGCGTGAAGGCAGTTATTTAAACGCTTTTGTTCCCTCCAAAAGACACTCAGCACCATTTCTGTTCCCGCTGCTTTATCTTCTGTTTTTATACCTTAGTAATTTAAGTTCTGAGATATAATTAGTTATTTATTTTGTAATTATGTAATTAGTTTAGTTAGTTTAATTAATTAATTAAGCTTTCTTAGTGATTAATTAAGTTAGTTAGTTAGTTAGATGCCTATATATACTTGTACATACTCTGTAAAACAAGAGACAACGAACAAAGCACATAACTTAGAACACGATTCATTTTTCCATTTCCAATCTCTCTCTAATTCCTTTCTCTCTCTAAATTCTCTCATCCATGTCTCTCTAAATTCCTTCGATAGAACCTATGTCTATGGGTTTCTAAGTCCCTAAGATTGGGATTGCGAAGGTTTACAATGAAATCTTGAAAGTGTATTAAGGAAATCAACTTCTAGATCTTGAGGAGAACGAGCTGAGGAGTGGATCTACTTTGCTGGATTGACAAATCCAGATCTGATGAAGAACTTCACCAGTGAGGAATCATGGTTGAAGCTTAGGTAACTTCCAACTTTCTAACTAATTCAGGCCTAGTAATTAGGTGAATAGTTAGAGTTCAACCTCTAATTTCGCATTAGGTTCTTATGTTAATTGAGCACTTAAGGGATTAAGGTTTGATGCATAGGAATTAGTGTTATTCGCCTAAGGAATTAGGGAGAAACCACTTGCGGATTGTCCTTTTGATGTCTGAAGCTTGAGTATACCTTAATTGCATATTTCTTGATAAATTTGTAAACTGAAGCAATCCTAACCTATCTTCTATTAATCACATTTCATCTTTCATACTATCTCTGAAAATACAAAAACATTAGAAAGTTTAAAAACAACAAAAACCGAATGAATCTTATATGCATTGTGTTGGTTCAGCTTGTATCAGTCTAAGATTGAGGTAATTACCACAATCCCTGTGGGAACGATCAAATATATTATAAATTTAACGATTGGTACGCTTGCCAAAAGAATAAATCCTCTGAGAGTCACATTTTAAGTCAATGATTCATGATTTCCCAACCAAAGTTAATGACTTGGGTTTATCGCATCAGCGATCACTTGAGATATCATGTACGCATGGGTAATTGAAATGGATCCATTGCATATGCATTAAACAGTTGACATATGCATTAGCCATAGGTGCATGGCATTTGAGATGGGATGACCACAAGACATGAAAAACCCTTGTAAGGAGGAATTGAGTAAAGATTTAATAAATTGATGATGATGATTTGTGAATGCCCTTGATGATAAGTGGCAATGTGATTGTGTATGTGCTTGTGCTTGCTTATGTTGTGAATTGCGATTCATGAGGCTTGTATGCCTATTACAACAATATGATGATGATTGAATGATGAATTAATAATTTTATAGCAAAGCACACATGATGAATGAATACATGTACACTTAATCATAATATATTATATTTGTCATTTTGAATGTATAACTCACTCTCCCATGTGGTCTCCTTTTTAGCATTGTGATACAGGGTTGTCATGGGATGAGATAAGATTTTGAATTGAAGCTTTTGGTAAAGGTAAATAGCGGTATTGGAAGTGCCTTGGCCGACATCAATTGTGAATTTTGATGTAATGAATAAATTGTGTATAATGATATTGATGATTTAGTGATTTGGATATGTATAATATAATCTTTTATATTTATAAATGGTGAATATATGTTTAGCATGTAAGTGATGATTTGACGAGTACTCAAGTAATTGAACTTGAACAATATACATTGATGATGGTGATGTTGTATTAATGCCACTAGGTGAATAAATGTATCAATTATGAAATATGGACAGTAGTGATAGTTGTGGCACGACCCCGGATGTATATGTATATATATTTATATCTTAGGCAATGCATGTGTATGTTGTGAGTGAAAAAATGGGTTATGATATAATAGGTCTATGTTAGGTAGTCGTATGCCTTGCCGAGCCTTTTCTCATATCGTCATATATGAGACTAGGCGTATGCCCGATATAGGCGTATACACATTATTCTTACGCTGTAAACTCTACTATTTTTGTATACCCTTGTGGGCAATTTTAGATGTCGATCCAGTTATATTTTAGTAAATCTTACTCTTCGATTTTTGTGGTTCGGGTCTTAATGTAATCGTTGGAGTGTTTAGAAACTATTTTGAACGTGAAAAATTTACTCGTATTTTTATTAATTATTATCTTGATTACATCGGGATTCGGGTCTGGAAAATTAGGGTGTTACAGCCAGCTATATGCTCCTCATGATTGCTTATGTATTTTTCTTCTTTAATCACTATTGACAAATTATTATTTAGTATCCATCTAGGTACTCTAGAGTAGAGGAATCGTAATAGGTGTATCCTTTTACATTAAGTTTTTATGAGAAACTAACTTTTGTGAATTGTTACATGTTTATGGTAGGTGATGGAGATTTCATATTATATGTAGCTTTAAATTTTCAAGTACCTAGTGTTCTAAAATTTGAGGATATTGATACCTTCCTAAGATCTATTGGGTACAAATGCATGAAGATGACAACCATATTCTATGGTGTATTAGTCAGGTTCAATGGCTTGGACTAAAAACAGAATACAACTCAGTGTTATTAATATTTTTGGTGAAAGATAAGCAGACACAGCCTCATGGTGACCATAATATATAGCAATAGGTAAGGGGCATTGCATAACTCCATCTTTTTTGGGTAACCAAAACATTGGTAGGTAACTTTAATGTTTTAGAGCTACAACAATAAAGATAAACCTCCTCAGAAAAATAATTTTAGCAGAATGTAAAAAATAAAAGAATAATCATAAATCTTTGTATCTCTAAGAGTCTAAGTCTGTTTAAATCAGTTGATTTAATCAGGATTCAGTCTAACTAAAATGGCAAAAGAAAAAAATGAATACAGCTACTAAAAAATAAATTCCTGACCAATCATTCATAGAACAAAATAAAAGCACAAAACATCATATTATCAAAGGAAACAAAAATAAAAGCAGGTTCAATCAAAAACTATATTTTCACATTTAAAACAACCACAAATATAGTAAAATAGGTAGAACAATGGTAGGAACTTTCAATAAAAGCAAGGTTCAATCAAGCAAATGACAAATTGTAAAATAGAAATTTTCAAATTAGGAGTTTATTCAGTATTGATGAACCATCAAAGAACATTATCTATTTGAGGCCATCAAAGGCTATAAATCCAGACACATAGAGAAGCAATGAAAAAATTAGTGATGAAAACATAAAGAAAGGGGAGACCATTACCTTGGAATCGCTGGGGGACGTGAGAAACCAAAGACTCCAAAAGTGGGCCGTCGGAGACAAATGACCACCGTCGACAAAGTGGGCTCATGATGCTTGGGGGGACGTGAGAGACTAGAGACTTCAAGAATGAGCCGTCAAAGAAAAATGTGGCCCATCAGAGACAAATTATGGCCGTCAAAGATGAGGGGGAGGAGGAATGTAGGACAGAACTGAGAGAATAAGAAGGAGAAAAAGGTAGGCCACTAATTTGGGAGGGGAATTGATTTGGAAAGGAGTGTCGAATAAGATGATGTAGATTTAGTGACGCGACACACTGTCGCTAACCACGTCACAAAATGGCCACGTGGTAGCATTCTATTCATGACTTGTCCACCTGGACCAACCTCAGCGACCACACACTAATGTCGTCACTACTGAATTTAACTTAGCAACGAAGTCAGCGACGACACTTCATACCATTGACATAGTGATGGCTACACCACCACCTTCGTTATATGGACTCTAAACCCTAATTTAGCATAGACAAGACATTATCGCCAACCCCAAAACCCCAAAGCCCGAACCCTATACTTGTAGGGAAAGGGAAATTAGCAACAGAATTAGCGACATGATTTCTTAAGTTTGGTTCAGTGGCAGGCGAAACTCTATCACTAAAATTTGTGCAACAAATCAATTAGAGGGAAACAAAAAATTGAAGGGAGGGAAATGCAACAATAGGTATAACTCTATCAATAATTTACCTTTTAGCGACGGTGTCACGTCGTCGTTAGTATAGACTCCAATAAAAACCAGTGGAGGGAAACCAAAAAATGGATAGAGGAAAATTTAGTGACAGTTTTAGCGACAAACCACATGTAGCGACGAAATTAGCGACAGATTATTGCATATATTAGTGACAACATAATTGGCTATCGTTGAATTAGTAGCTAATTTTCTTTTCGAGGTCCTTTTTTCTTTATGGTCGCTAATTCGGTTGCTAATTAACGATGGGGTGTGGTCCGTCGCTATTTTGTAGTAGCTGTTAGGGGTTTTTTTAGTAGTGTTCTAGTTAGGATAGTGTTTAGTGTTTGGGGCATACTCAAGATGTCAGATTTAGGCGTTCTTTGGCTCGTTGGAAAGAGGAAAAACTTTTACGTTGATGATTTTTCTAAAAACTAAGCAAAAACCCCCCACGCAAGCTGATTAAAATGTCTCATGAAACTCACCATTTCAACATACCAGAAAGAGAGAAAATGACCATGCTTTCATAGATGATCTTGTAAGCAAGGAGGGGTTTACAATTGAACATCTGGTTAACCCTCGACGGGCCTCTGAGCTTTGCGACATGACTAACCATGCATGTGAGGGTGCTCGAAAGAGGAAGAAAGGAAGAGGATGGTGGTTGTTTTGGCCTTGGAGAGAAAAGGAATGGTGGAGACACGGTGGATGATGAAAATATGTAATGGAGGCAAGGCGGTAATGTCTCAGCTCGGAGAGAAAAGAATAGTGATGGTGGCTTGGTGGTGGTGTGCTTGAAGGAGGAGACAATGGTAATGGAGAAGAGAAGCCGTGAGGTGGTGGAGGGAGGGAGAAAAGAGAGATATCTGAGGGAGAGAGAAATGACGTGGTGGATGATGATATGAATATATATATATATATATATATATATATATATATATATATGTATGTATGTATACACACAGAGAGAGAGAGGTGGTGATGTGGTGAGGTGTCAAGAGGTGGCTAGGTGGAAATGTGTGGATGAGTGTGAGGTGGCAAGGTGGAGCTTAGTGTCACCATGTGAAGGAGCAAGCTGGCATGGGGGTAGTGAGGTGGCATGAAGGTGGAAAACGGTGAGGGAAAATAGAACACAATGAAGCGTTAAGTTATGATTTCAAGTAATTCGAAACTAGGTATTTAGAATACAAAACTTGAATGGAATAAGGTGTACAAGATGATGATTATGGGTCATGGGTTTCTCAGGAAAGAATTTAGGAGTTTCAAGCCTAATTAGCATAAAAGAATACATACAATGAGGTTTAAGACGTTTTCGATGACAATAAGTAGAAAACATAATTAAATTCAAATAATATTTTGGTCCAAAAATGATTCAGGGTTTCAGAATTTGGTTCTAGACTCAAGGCAGAAGTTGTTGACTTGAAACAGAAGCAATCATACGTTGAACCCGTATTTCTGACACAACACCTCCTGCTTAATGGCAATCACATAATTCTACCTCAATTGATTTCCCGATAGGGTTGCCTTAGTCCCAGAGAATCTCAACTTATCTCTACCACACACAAAATCCAAAACACGGGACTGGCTGAAGCCTATATCTTCCACAAGACACAAAAACAAGGAACATGGAAATAAGTTTAAGGCTCTAAAGGGTTGCCCTAAAAATCAGGGATATTACATCTATTAATAGAGAGAATTCTTTACTTTTATCAAAATTAAAATGACAATTGTTGTTATAATTATTTAATATTAAAACAAGTAATTACCAATAATTAATGAGTTCTTTTGTATTAAAATTTAAAATAATAAAATAAATATATATTAAAAATATTTTAATTAAATTTAATCGAACAATAAAATATATTACATGTAAAATAAATCTAAATCATGAGAATCACATACTTCTGAGGTCTATGTATATATAATGATTCAATTATAAAGCACATGTAATAATTCAAAAACATGCATCCCTGAAAACATCAATTATAGAACCGTCCCTGAAAACATTACTCCTTAGTAATGGTGAGTGTCTTGACGATATTAATGTGCCTTAACCCACTCATAACCGTTAATTCCTTTTACTACTAACTGCCCATGATTTTCTCTCACCCGATCAATGATTGTGATACCTTAGAATTCTTCTACATATATAAACAAACCTCTAAGTCTGTGCCTCAAGTCATAGTTTTGCTTCACATCTAACAAACCCTTTCTCATAACGTAAATAGAAGAATGAAGCTTCAAAGAGACAACACATATATCTTTTCAACTTTGTTCATGCTTTTGATGATCTTGTTAGATTCAACCTCAACAATAAGGGCTCAAGAAGTTGGTATATATTATTTCTAATTAAAGCCGAAATTTCTTTTACGCGTCATATATATTATCTTCTTAGGTAATTAAAGAATTAATGTAAGTGTATGTGCAGAGGACGAGAGAGACTTCGACTACATTGAAGGAAGTGAAAAAGGACCTCATCACTGGGGAGAACGGAAACAAGAATGGGCAGCTTGTAAACATGGAAACATGCAATCTCCTATTGACTTATCCACTGCCAGAGTCAAACTCATTCCAAATTCTCCTCAACTCAACCCCAATTACAAATCTTCTAATGCCACCATCTTAAATAGAGGCCATGATATTGCAGTGAGCACTTTATTCATGAGGATTTATTTCATTATATTAGTTCCTATGATAAAATAATTTTCTTTCACTTGAATACCCTTGTTAAAAATGTTTAAAATATAGCCATCAAAATATAACTATAAAATTTAAATTAGAATTTTAAGAAATAAATTAATGCATTATACAATTAAATACATACATCCAAAGAAACCGACGTAAAAACCATAGCCACGTTGGTGTAAGATCCGACACAACAATTGTATGGGACTTGACCTCTCACGTGACTGTTGCATCAGAGGCACAATACCGACACAACAATCAACCTTTTTATAAAATTTTGTTATTATTACTATTATTGATAATAATAATAATATTTATTATTATTATTATTATTATTATTATTATTATTATTATTATTATTATTATTATTATTATTATTATTATTATTATTATTATTATTATTACTGAGATATATGAATAATGAAATTTAACATGTATCAACCTTGTATTAAAAATTCAAAATGTAGATTATGTTTTAAAAAAATGACAACTACAAATGTGAAAAAGAAATATAACTAAGGTCTATAACGGTGGCGATCATAATGTCTCGTGGGGTCCTCTGCATAATGTCGCCGATGTTAGGGGGTTCGACGGATCGGGATGGGGGAAGGGGTGTTAGTTGTACTATATGGCTTTAGCTGATGTTAATTATGTTAACTTCTTCATTGATGGTGAGGATGGCGTTGGTGGTGTTAAGGCCAAGGCTACTCCTCTTCATTGATGACAAACTGGTCTAGTATAATATCATAATGAGACTAATGACTAACCCAAGATAAAATAGTCTATGTTGGCATGATGAAGCTCTCAAACCTAGTCTCTGAGCTCATCCCATTACGGCACGTTGTCAATGCTTTTAATCTTCCCACTTTCTTACCTTTTCCTTTTAAGTGACTGTGATATGAATTATGAGTAGCAATTAGAGTTAATTTATAATTTATTTATTTAGATTAAAGTTTATTAGACTGAAAATCTTATTTGGTAAATTAGTTTATTTCAATAGCTTATAGAATTTTTTGAAAATCTATTTAATTAACGTTTAAACTTATAAGCTATAAGCCTATTTTATTTGTTACACTTTTATCTTTACTTCTATATTTAAAAAACACTTATACATCTTTTATTTCATTATTACATTCAACAATTAATTTTATCAAATAAATTTTAATTTATTCAACTAACTTATAAGCTTTCAGTTTTAAACTAACAATTTTAAGATAACTTGTCCATTAGTTTTACTAAATATTTTTCTTCTTTGTTCCTTATTTTTATTAGAAAAGGCTAAAAACAAAAAAGAATTGGTTACTAACTAAAAGTAATAAGTACTGAGAAAAGACTAATTAAAACAAAATTAGAGACTTAAAAATGAAAAAAATAGAGACCCAAAGGTTAGTTGATTATTAAAAAATTATATAAATACTATTTTATACCTAAAGATCTTTAATTATATAAATTTTATCCATTACTTTATACAATCAAGAAGAAACTAACGAGGAGGAAATTAAAATATTTAAGACTAATTTAATATATATATATATATATATTAGACTAATAATTTATTTTACCATAAAGAGAGTTTACTCGTTAAGATTCTGATTGTTGGCATAATTTATTTTTGAAAAGGTTAGATACAGATTTAATTAAAATAAGGACCCTAATAAGGATCAAGTTGTACAACAACTACACAGAAACAACTTAGAGTTTGTTTGATTTATAGTTAGAGAAATAAAAAAATTTAGGATTTATCTTTCGGTACCAAACTCAAACACACGCTTAGCCTACACCCCACATCCACATAAAGATACAAATACAATACAGATAAAAACTATCAGCCTATGCAGCTATGTTATACACATCATACGCAATTATAAACCCCTAACATTGAATAGGATTTTGCAACCAGCAAGACAATGGAAAGACAAAATTCTGAACCTTAGCCTTCAACCAATACCAGTTCTTCTCTTCAATCAAATCCTCTTCATCCACATCTACTCTACACCGAGTCACAATACAGACAACATTAAATTTGCAAACAGCATGGCCATGTTGACACCCTGTATGTTGTTGCAGATATTTTGGAAAGGTGATGTTGGCTCAATACAAATCAACGGAACTAAATTCTTTCTGCAACAATGCCATTGGCACTCTCCTTCTGAACATTCCATCAATGGCAGGAAGTCTGTTTTTGCCTCTTCTAAAAATTTTAAAAATGAACTTTAATTTTTGTATAAAGTATGTTGCATATAAAATATTTTTAATTTTATTTTAGGGATACGACAAAATGAAAATTTTATACTCGGATTAATAATTAACGAATTGAATTTGTAGTTAAACTGTATAGTTGAATAGGATAATATATGAATTGGGAAAAAAGTCATTCCCTTTTGACTATTACAACATTTATAAAAATGATTAATAGAAAGTGTCAATATAATTGCTTATGAGAACTATACATGTCTTTTTGTTAATATGATTAGGTTAGCTTTAGAGATGCACATGGTGCATATAAGTCCAGATCCCAAGGGAAACCAAATTGCTGTGGTTGGTGCTCTCTATCAGATTGGTCAGCCGGATCCTTTTCTCTCCCTGGTCATTATTTACTCCAAATGTTCTGGTTTAATATTTTTTGGTTTTCATTATGGTTACTCTAAAAGCAACAAACAAGTACTAAGATATCTGTACATAAATTAATTCAGTTGGAGAAAGACATAAAGCGAATGATCGATGTAGAAGGAGAAACCGTAATTGGGGACATATTAGATCCCTCCCAAATCCAGACAAGAGGCAATATGTATTATAGATACGTGGGATCACTCACCACTCCTCCTTGCACTGAAGGTGTCATATGGAACATTGATAAAGAGGTACAAGTTACAAAAATTTATCTCTTAAAAGATTATATCTGATAAAATGGACTGGCTCAACTGAGCCAAACTTTTATTTTTGTGATTGAACTCGTGTTTTTATAGCCCAACTTTCATGAGTGTGTTGTCATCAACCTGCATTGGTATGAACATCTTTTTACTTTTTGATTTTACCATAATATAATAGTCGAGTTATAGTTGAAGTAGTCGGACTATTATATATGAACATTTGTAGTTATGAATCTTAAAGCTTTATGTTAACAGACTACAATAGAAACAAATGAATTGCAATTATATGCAAATTATAATTTTTAGATATATCCATACAATATCTCAATTGCAATTTCTAGATTCATGATAAAAAGGAATAAGGGTGGTGTAATGCAAAAATAGTGATGCAAGGAGAAATTGCATAAAATTCATACTTTTAGCTTCGTTCAACAAGGATCATAAAAGGACAGTTTGAATTGGTTAGATTTTCTTTGTCCTTTTTAACATCCCTTTATCTAGGTACTAGAAAATCATTTGTCTTTTTTTTTTTTGAATTGCATTGATTTTCTTTCTCTTAATAATTATATATGACTGTCTATATTATTCATTAATTTTGAATTAATTTGAAACCATCCTATTCAGATAAGGACAGTTTCAGAAGAACAAGTGAATCTTTTGAGGGAAGCAGTGCATGATGTAAGTCACTCGATTACAATGTGCAATTATTCATTATAAGGTTCCAATTTTATAAGATAGATCTTTGAGTTACACTAGCTAGTTAGTGACCGTTTCAAATCTTTCATTGAATTGAAGAACCCCTCACACAAGCACCGTAAACTTAGCTGTGGCCAACTTTGCAGCATGCAGAGATGAATGCAAGGCCAATGCAGCCACATAACAATCGAGATATTCACCTGCACCAACATTTCCAATTCAAATAAGGAGCACATCACATAATGATATTCTGAGCTCGATCTGGTGTATATTGCATGATAATGTTGAGCTCCCTTATTGTTGTCATACCATATTCATACTTATGTGGCTCATGGTGGAAAATTGTTAGTGTAATTTAATTATATAGCTAGATTCATGGTGGAAAAAATTAGACACTTAATATTATTTAAATAAGGCAAACATACAACCTTTAGTCATTTTAAGTTTTTTTTTAACAAGGAAATCCCTGTCTGGAACACCTCTAAAACCTAAGCCCCAAACAGGGATATAATATTAATTTTAGGATATTATTTTAATTGAGATATGTATTAAAAAGACAAAAAGATTATAAAGTATTTAAGATACATGAAGGTAATATCAACTTTAGTACTACCTATAACTATAGTCTTTGAATTAAAAGTTTGATATATATATATATATATATATATATATATATATATATATATATATATATATATATATATTCACAATTTAAGAGTAACTATAATTACATTAAGAAAATTAATAATTATATTTTAATAAAATTAAAAGTAAGATGTTTTAGGCTTGGCCTAAAATATTTAGAGTTTTAGGTATAAGAAAATGAATGTATAACATAGAAGTATGGTGTGATGTTTCTCATCCCAAGATACTGTGGACTTCATGGCAATGGCATGGCACACGACTTACTCCCACGTTAATTTGAATTTGAATTGGGCGTTAGACTTACTCCCACATTATATTTTTGGGTGTCTACCTATATGATTTGTTCATTTGGGTACGTGGATGGTTAGAATTTTAAAATGCGCAAGACATGTCTCTTGTCATTTTGGAACTTTTATGCGTACAACGACTTCTCCCTCCCTCTTTTCCTTAAAAAATTTAACCCAAATCCTCTCAAGATGTCAAAAATTCTTTATGTGGTTCTTTGCGTAGAGGAATTTATTATGCTCCTTATTTGACTTGTTGTGTTTGTAACACGGTAAGAAATGTTTTAATTAGAGTGGAATTTTAAATAACTCAAAGGTTCGTAACCTATTGAGTTTCTTTGCTTTTATGGTTTAACTAAGTTAGTCTTAGATTTATCAGGTTTTATAAAATAATATACACATCGGGTATGATAGAAATTTAGACTTGTTTGTTAGGAATCATAAAATATTAAATTACTAATTATAAATTACAAAATAAAAATTTAAAAGTTACAAAAAATATGTAGTTAATTATTACATAATTAATTTAGGCTTGTTAACTAATCTTTTTAAAATTTTTAATTATAAATTACAAAATAAAAAATTAGAAACTCCTGAATAGAGTTTATGGGTGTGTAATTTTGAATAATACATATGTTGTAACTTAGTAGTGTGTTTAGCAATACAGATTTTGATGTGGATTATTTGTGGATTTATGATAGAGTGTGTCCTCATAGGAAGGGTTGGAAAAGTAAGTTTATTAGAGGGGTTAGGGAGTTTAATAATAAGTCTTCAAAGCAACTCATTATTATTGTAAGGTCACCATTCAAAAACATATTATTGACGTTAAGTTGTTAGGTAGGCCATGAGTGAGTGAGAGTAGCAGTGAGCAAGATGTAGATCGTAACGGGTTTCACTATAGGTGAGAATGTCTTGGTGTAGTCAAAATCAGGATGTTGATGAAATCCATTTGCTACATGTCAAGCTTGTAGCAATTTAGAGTTCCATAAGTATTTTCTTTGACATGAAATATCCATTTATATACAAAGAGATGTATGGTTTTTGGAAGAGGAACAAGGGACCATGTGCCATTTCGTACAAGAGCATTGTATTCATCATGCATGGCTTGGGTCCATTGAGGATGCTGAAGTGCATCGATCTCTAATACTTCTAGGTTCAATGTGAGTTAAGAGAAGAATGAGGTAAAGACATGGTTAGGCCATACTATCTCTAGAGCGAGTGGTCATAGGATAGAGATTTGTGTAGAGATATGGATTGGTTTGTAAAGGTTTGGGATATTTAGTAGGAGATGTTGGTTGGGTCGGAGAGAGAAAACTAGGTGGAGAATGTGGTGGTATTGAAGAGTGAGAAGATAGGTGAAAATTATGGGTATAAGAACAATTACTTAGAAAAGTTGTGAATGTGTTATTAGGAGACAAAGGTGCAAATGGAGTTGGTGAAGTTGTTGAAGTAGCAGTAGGGAAGTGAGGTATGGGTAGAGTTGGGGAAGTTGACGATGTAATAGTAGGAGAATGATGTGTGAGTAATTAGCATGAGGATGCTGCATTTGATGATGTATAGATGATAAATGGAGGGAATATGGGTGATGGGGAAGATGAGGAAGTTTCAGGCATAGATTGGGACTGTGCAAACAGAAAATAATATTGGTCGAAGAGTACATCCTTTGAATTATAGAGACGGCTATTAGAATCAAGGAATTTAAAGCCTTTGTGTTAGGTGTAGTAACCCAAGAAGGTCCATTCTAAAGATTGAAAATAAAGTTTGTTGGAGTTATAAGGACATTGACAGGGGAAGCTTGCACATCCAAAGATTAGCAGAATTTATAGTCAAATTTTTTTTTGCCAATTAGTTTGGTGTATGGAGCCTTATAATTTAAAGAGACTAATGGCAAGTGATTAAAGAGGTGAACTGTTATAAGAAAGACATGATCCTAAAAGGAGATTGGACTATGAGCCTATGTTAAAAGTGTTAAGCCAAAATCAGCAATGTGGTGGTGCTTTCGTTTAATAATTCCATTTTAGTGATGTGTGTGGGGGGAGTTATATCAATCTATGAGTGATGCCAAAATCATTAAGGACTTTAGGAAAGTTCCAAAACTCATAAATCTAGTCAAATTGAAAGGACTTGATTTTGGCATTATAGCTCAATCATTTTCTCGAATACTAAGAAGTAAATTCCATACTTTGGTTGTTTGACTTTCCTTCTTTGAAACACAAGCAGGACATCTATTTTGCTTAGATAGTGTTTTCGATGCTTGGATTGGATGAAACGTTATGCTTGAAGTTATAATAGTCATAAATTAGTATTCAAGCATGGGATTTGATTTGTGACTTGTATTTGCTATCTTCTATGTTAAGTGTCTGAGTTCAGCTTCTAGGGTGTCTGATTTTTGTGATATTTCAGACAGGTTCAAATTAAAGTTGTAGCCCTAATCTACATTTGGGGATCTTTGGCACTTTAGATAGGGGTCTGCAGACTTAGAGAGAGAAGGAGACAGCTCTAGAGAAAGCAAACTGGGGAGATTGCAAAGGATTCATGGGGAGATTGCGAGAGCCTTCAACCATTGGTCCTAGCTTTCTTCCTGTGTAAAGTTTTTCTTATACTTTCTCTTCTCTTTAAAATGTATATTAGGGTTTCTTCTTCTATGGAGAACTAAACTTTTTTTTCTTAGGATTTAGAGGATGTGATTGAACATGTTATGATTGT
The DNA here is from genome assembly GCA_037962975.1 of Clitoria ternatea. Taxonomy (NCBI): domain Eukaryota; kingdom Viridiplantae; phylum Streptophyta; class Magnoliopsida; order Fabales; family Fabaceae; genus Clitoria; species Clitoria ternatea. The sequence continues at coordinate 265,094 of CM075674.1, forward strand.
TCTTTGAATTTCGTTACTAATGAATTTTGTTTTCTATTCATTTCTTTGTGCTCTTAATGTGTCTTGTGATCTAAAGATAGACTTAGGTTTTCTTAAATATTTTACGAAAACTTGAGAAGCTAACCCTTTGTTTGAAACACATGAAAGGAACCTAAGGTTTTAAGCTACCAAATAAATATAAAGTCTTTTGAGGATTTTTAGGATTTTCAAAGAATGATAAAGGGCCTAATCATAGAATTGAACATGGTTCTTCTAAGGTTAGGTACAGTAGTAGAGTTTTAGAGGGAAACGTTAATAGCTTAGGGAAATCTACCTTCTAAAACTTAATTTGATTCTCTTTAATATGAAAGTTCTTATTTAATCTAGTATTCTTGAACACCTACCTTAATCCCAAGGTATCTTTCTATTTAATTTACAAACAAATTCTTTGCTTATTTTAGTTTTGTGCTTTGTTTAACTTTAATTCCTAACCTTAAACTCATTAGTCTAGATAACTAAAATCACAATTAACTAGTACTTGGTAACACAGTCCCTATGGATATGATCTTTTTATTACACAATAAAACTTGTATACTGGGGACTATGTCTCCCCCAATATCGGTTGCATTGTGATTTGGTTAGACTAGACATTTTCTTTTTCTTTTCTTGTTCTTTTCTTTTTATTTTATTATTTCCTTTTTCAAAATTATGCTTGGTCTCTTATTTGTTGAATTTTTACAGGTTTCTTGTATGCGAAGGAGCATACGTGTGAATCTCAGTTTTGAGTTTGTCCCTAAGATAAAATGCACTATTCACACTCTAAGGAAACAACAAAGACAACAAAACACTACACCTACTGAATCGAAAGCCATGGCAACTCCGGACAATAGAGCATTAAGAGACTTTGCTACTCCTAACACTAATGGAGGAGGATCTAGCATTTTAAGATTTCATTAGAATCTCCCCTCTCGGTCTTGCTAAGCGAGATTCTTCTCGCTTGAGTGAAAATAACCCTCAAATCACCTCGAATTTCACCTAGAGTCTTGCTTGAGTAAGAATGGTCTCACTTGAGTGATATCTGCATCAGTTTGTCCCCTAAGTCAACATCCTTACACCCTATCTTGCCCATTTAATTTTGATTGCTATAAAACTTCATCGGTATTATGTTTACCATATTTCAGACCTGTTGGCATAGTTCAGACTCAAAATTTCCTTCATATGAACAAGATAAGCACAAAAATACAATTAACTCAATTTCATGCAATTTCACCCATTATACACTTCAAATGTAATTCAAACTTCAATTTCCTTACACATACATATCACAAATATCTCTAGGGTCACATTGGTACCCTTCGGGTCTAGATATCATTGGAACTTTATTTCACCCTTTAAGTTGATCGAAAGTCACCATTTATATTACTTTCACCTAATTTCCCATAGTTTACTCAGCATCAACATGTCATTGGCTCTATTCCAATCAACCACACACATTCACATAGATATATATGTTATACACATAATCACAATACCCATATTCACACATGAGCAAACAATTCATCGATCAATGGCTCTGTGGCATATAAAAATACCTGGACATCATTTATTTTACACATTAGCATTCACATCATGCACCCACATGTATATATATTCATGACCATTGATCTGGTCTTCAAGACCACAATTTCATCATTAAATAGTTGTGCCCATCATCCATAAAGCATCATGCATCACCAAAAATAGATACATACACATATTGACATAATCATCATCATGGTGCAAACAACCCAAAACCTACCATTTATATATATATATATATATATATATATATATATATACATCAATCATCCAAATCTCCTTCCTTAGCATCGATTCCACACTAGCCTTATTTAGTGTTCACCTCTACGGTGCCCATCAATCACCCATCATCAATCACTTAAAAGCCACAACAAGGGGGTGAGTGACTAGAATTAAGATAAACATAGAAACATATATATATATATATATATATATATGTGTGTGTGTGTGTGTGTGTGTGTGCGTGTGTGTGTGTGTACCAAGAAAAGCATAATCTAATTACCTTCCTAGTTGAATTCCATTTAATTAATTATAAGTGAGCTCCATAAGTTTATAGGTAACTCACTTTTTCCTCTTAAGATCACATACACTATCTTTATCATAGATTTTTTTGAATCACAATAATTAAAAATCATCTTGTCCCAGCACTATGACTACAAGAAGGGACCGCCTTGTTAACCAAGTGACCTCAATTACTCAAGAGGGGGTGAATTGAGTATTAAAAATTTTACTTGGAATGCTTTTAAAATTGATTCTTTAACAAATATACTTAATGAAGATAGTAAATTTAATCTCAAATAATAACAATTTATATACAAGGCAAATTAACAATCACTAAGTATGTGGCAAGTAAATTCACTTAAGAATTAAAGTAATATTCAAGAGAACAAATAATATCAAATTAATCACCACACTATTTTAAGCACTTAGAAAAATTTCAACACAATTAATTCAAGAATATTACTTAAATAATTTCAACAAATTTAATCTAAATAATTTATAAATTATATTAAGCTAATAAAATATGAACTTAATTTTAACAAGCAAATTAATTAGCAACAATGAAGCAGTTTAATCAACCAAGTTATGAACACAATAAGTTAAGCAAGCAATTTAAGTGCACAAATTAAATGAGTTTAGGGAAGAGAGATTTGCAAACTGATATATACAAGTTCCACCACACCGGTGTACGTCTCTCCTCCAAGTAACCCACTTGGAGGATTTCTACTATTGGAGATTAGAGATACAACTTTAAGCAATTGCAACTTCCTAGTGTCCCACACTCAAGAACCTAATTCTCACAAGTACAAGGGTAACCCACCTAGTCTCTTAATCTCTCAATTTTACAAGGTTGAACCCCAACCCAAAACTCTAGGAATTTAGTGTTTAAGTATACAAGGATAACTCTCCAATAGAGTGGATATACAAATTAAAGTTTTCACAAAATGATAACTCTCAAAGAGAGGATATGCAAAATTTTAGCACTTAAAATAATTTTGCTCACAAACTAACTCTCAAAATAATTTGCAAAATAATAGGAACAGAGAGCTATTAGCTTAAGAAAAGAGAGCAACGTGAGAAGGAAGAAGGCAGAGGAAATGCTTCGTTGCTTATTGTATCTTCAGCCTTCAAATTCTTCTCCTATTTATAGCAAATGCAAGGCATGGTGTTAGCAATTTAAAATTCCTTCTGATGCTTGCAAGTTGTCATAATGGAAGCAGGGAGTGTATGTCTGTAATTGTTAATTCATAGTGTGATACGGGAAACTCATAATACAATGCAAGGCTGGCACTTGAACTTCTGAGGCTCCAATTCAAATTCCAGAACCTATTTGCACTAAATGAATTGATATATGAATAGATTCATTTAGTGTATTTTCACTTTCCAAACCCAAATGAATAGATTCAGGAGATAAATGAATAGATTCATGCATGATTTTATGTGATTTTTCCACTGCCCAGTCGTATGAATTGATTCAGGCTATATATGAATTGATTCAAGCTTTAATTTTAAGGATTTTGGCAAGTGACAGACATATGAATCGATTCAGGTGGGCATTGAATCGATTCAGGGCATCAAAAATTTAATCCTGGGCATTTCTTCACATGTAAATCGATTCACACATCTATTGAATCGATTCATGGCATAAAAATTTAATCCTGGGCATTTCTTCACGTGTGAATTGATTCATGTATATGCTAAATCGATTCATATAGCTGATTGACACTTTTCCATACTTTATTGAACCCTTTTTGATATTCGATTGCATACAGTTTTGTTTCTTTGATTCTTAGGCACTTGGATGAACATTTTTCACTTGTTTTAATTCTTTGTAGATGCTTTGACCCAAATCCTTGGTTGTTTATCAAATTCAAACATCAAACATAATTAATTTATCTGTAATTTTATATGTTTGATCTTGATTCTTCATTTGTTGTATCATTATCAAAACCTGTGTCAACATATAAATACACGCCTCAGCCACTCAGGCACGTCAACCTCTTAAAGTTCAATTCCCAATAACTTCCATTCACTACTCATCAACCATTGTCATTCACTAAAGTAATTTAATCCTATTGCATTTCTTAATCCATCATATTTAATTTCTATCACCACGTCAACTACAACCATAGAGTACACACACACCATTAAATCTATAATCATCGCATTTATCATACATCATTCAATTTAAATCATGTAAAGCACAATGATAAGTGTGCATCATGTATTATTTTTGGTTATTTTTAGGTCCAGTTTTTAGGGTTTTTACATATTGTTTTTGCCTGATTCCCTTGATTTTGAGTCCTTTCCGCCATTACTGCTTGGTTGTTCCTATTTTTGCAAAATTAATGATATTATAGGTCTATTTTAAGGGGAAATGGCAAAGTGGATGAAAGAAAAGACCTTTGAGATCCTTTGGAGTGCATATTGGCAAGGTTGGAGGAAACCACTGCTAGTGGTGGCCAACCACTGGCCGTGGTTAGCACTGGAAAAAGGAAATTGGTGGCAGAACCCACCACTGGCCCATGGTTATCCACCACTAGCCGTGGTTGGTTCTATTTAAGGGTAAAACATCATCAGCATCACCACCACTGGCCGTGGTTGCCACCACTACCAGTGGTTGTCACTATAGAGCAAAGTAGAGAAAGTCAGAACCCACCACTAGCCGTGGTTATCCACCACTGGCCGTGGTTGTCCCCTACGAGGCCCAAATCTTTCAATTGTTCAGGGATTTAAATAGGCACTCTAGGGGATTTGAGGAGGAACTAGATAGACAGATTTTGACATACCTTTTTGAGATTTTGAAGAACTGTTTGGGAAGATTTCATTGGGAATCAAGAGTCAAATTCATCAAGGGTAATTGAATATGCAGATTTAGGAGGAAGAATTAGAAATCCTAGTGAGAACTAATTTGTAATTTTTGAATCCCTAGTTTACACTTTTGATATCTTTTATGTTTGGCATTGATTTTATGATGTGTAACATGATGACAATAATCCTTATAGCACACTAAACTCTTTTCTTGGGGCTAAGGATATAGTATGCTTATATGTTACAATTAATTGTTCTTCGTATTCTAATTCATGTGATTTCAATCTCTATTCAATTTATGTATGCCTGATATTTCTGCAAGAATTAGAGATAAGCGTAGATGATCACAAATTATATGGGTAATTGAGAGATTGGCATGTATTTCAAAAATACCTAAATTGAACCTGTAATTTTGATTTACGACGGTAAGCAAAATTGTTTGAGGGTTTAATAAGATTTCCATCGAACGTAAAGGGCCTAATTAACAAATTAAACGTGGTTCTTTGTGAATTAGGCACGTTAATAGGATTTCGAGAGGGAGGTATTAATTAACTTAGGGGAATCTGCCTTAGGAACAAAATCGTATAATTGGATAGGCGAGTAACCTTTTATTTTGATACTAGCATATGAACCCTTATTACCCCAAGATTTACCTTTGATTCAATTTCCCAAACTTGCTCTGATTTTCTTTTACAAAAGACGTTGAATTTTCTATTCTCTAATTTACTATTCACAATCATTTTAGTAATTCATTTTAATTAAATTCCACTAGATAATTGAATCACCGTTATAACTAGTACTTAGGCACAATCCCTGTGGAAAAGATATCTTTTTATTACTTCGATACCCCGTGCGCTTGCGGTTGGCTATCAAGTTTTTGGCGCCATTGCCGGGGATTGTGTTTTCCCCAATTGGCTAAGCGGTGTTTGATTAGACTAGTCTGCGTTTTCTATTTTTCTATATTTTTTTAGTTTTATTTCAGTTTTTCTGTAGAATTATTCTTGTTTTTCTTTATTGTTTATAAATTTGTGCAGGCCCCTTTATGTGAAAAAGTGACAGCTTTAAGCATATATTTGATCCTAAGATTGAAAGAACCCTTCGAAAGATCAGAACTCTTAGGACACGCATTGAACAAAACAGGCACCAACCTTCAAGTTCAACAAGCCAAACATAAATGGAAAATCAAGACAACAAAGCACTCCGTGATTTTGCAGCGCCTAATGTGATGCGTCGAAGGTCTAGCATCATTAAACCAAATATTGAGGCAAATAATTTTGAGTTGAAGCCATCCTTACTCTCGATGGTTCAATAAAGTTAGTTTGGGGGATTGCCATCTGAGGATCCCAACTTGTATCGCTAGATTTTTCTTGAGTATTATGACACGCTCAAGGTAAATAGGGTCTCAAATGATGCAATCCGACTGAGGCTTTTCCTATTTTCTTTTTAGAGACAAGGCCAGAGCTTGGTTGTATACGCTTTCAGAGGGGTCAATCACTACATAGGAGCATCTTTCTCACGTTTTCCTTAACAAATATTATCTAAGGAGCAAAATAGACCAGTTGAGGAAGCAAATCATCATTTTCGCTCAAAAAGATGATGAAATTCTATATGATGCCTGGGAGAGGTACAAAGAAAAGCTCCGGGAATGCCCACACCATGGTATTGAACGCTGATTGACAATGCATATATTTTATAATGGGCTCACTCCAAACCAGAAGGTAACCTTGGATGTCATAGCTGGCGGTGCCTTCATATGTAAGAACATGGAAGAAGGTTACAATCTCATTGAGGAGGTTGCCCAAAACACATGTCAGTGGTCTTCAGAAAGGAGTTTACCAAGAACTCCTAGTAAGTACTTTATTGATGTTCTCTCTTTATTAACTGCTAAGTAGAAGCATTATCTATTAAAATTGATAAATTTGATAAATTTGATAAATTAGGAACAGGTACTTCTAATCTTGTTTGTGAGCTGTGTGGTGTTTTAGGTCATAATATTTTAGAATGTCATCTTGGAGTGACTTAGAATGTCGAGCCAGAAATACAACAGGTGGATGCGATTGGGAACTACGGTGGAAACTATGGCAATAATTTCTAACAGCCATAAGGACCACCCAGTTTCTAAAGTCAACCACCTCCCTATCAAGGCAATCCGAGTAATTTCTAACAACCACAAGACCCTATATTCCTCAAAAATCTAAGCTGGAGTCCTTGATAGAGACCTTTATGACCACCCAGTTAAAACAAAATGATGAGTTCTTTGATGTTATTAAGAAGCTAACCTCCAAGATGGACACTCTTGCCACCCATAATAAAATGTTGGAGAACCAGATTGCTCAGCAGGCCTTATCCTCTCAGAGAATGTCAGGAACCTTTCTTAGAAAGCCTGAAATTGGACCGTCCAATCACACCATGGCTATCACTCCTAGGAGTAGTACACAGTATGATGGTTCAGTTAGTTTGACTGAATAGGAGGCCAAGAAAGAGAAGCAGGGGATAGAGTCTCACTCTCATCCTAAAATTGAAGAAGAAAAACAAAGTGAAAAGAAGGAGGAGGTGAAACCATATCAGCCTCCAGTTCCATACCCTCAGCGCTTGGCCAAGGCAAAGTTTAATAAACAATTTGGTAAATTTCTTGAAGTTCTTAAGAAGCTTTATGTTAATGTTCCTTTTACAGATGTCTTGCAACAAATACCGACATATACGAAATTCTTGAAGGACATCTTATCCAATAAAAGGAAATTAGAGGAGGATGGTACAGTAGCACTCACTGAGGAACGCAGTGCTTTGATCCAAAAGAAGCTACCACCCAAGCTTCAGGATCCAGGTAGTTTTTTTATCCCTTGTGTGATTGGTGACATGGCTATTGATAGAGCATTATGTGACTTAGGAGCTAGCGTTAGTTTAATGCCATTGTCAATTATTGAGAAATTGGGATTAGGTGAACTGAAACCTACTAAGATGTCATTACAATTAACGGATAGGTCTGTTAAATATGCTATAGGTATTTTAGAAGATGTACCTATTAAAGTAGGTAAATTTTTCATTCTTGTCGACTTTGTTATTTTGGAAATGGATGAGGATTCTATGGTCCCTATTATTCTAGGCAGGCTATTTTTAGCAACTGTGGGTGCAGTAATAAATGTTAAAAATAGAAGATTGTCCTTGACTGTTGGAGACCAAAAGGTAGATTTTAGTTTGAAAGATGCTTTAAAGAAACCTTTTGATGATCTCTGCTATGTAGATTTTATTAACTAGGTGGTGAAGGAAAAAACTCTTCCTAAGGATCCACTTGAATTTGCTTTATTAATTGAGCCTACAGGAACATCAGATTGTTAGGAAGAAAATGCCCCACTTAAACATGATACTGAAGTCATGTGTGAGAAAGTGGTAAGATCAATTGTTGAATTAAAGCCTTTACCAGCTTTATTAAGGTATGAATTTCTTGGACCCAACTCTACATATCTGTCATTGTAAATGCTAACTTGAATCCATGTGAAACTGAGAAGCTTTTGAAATAACTTAGGTTGTATAGGAAGGTTATTAGTTATACAATGGATGATATAAAAAGGGATTAGCCATTCCTTTTGCATGCATATAATAACTGTAGAGGATGAGAGTAGGCCCATAGTAGAACCACTTAGGAGACAAAATCCAAAAATACAAGAAGTGGTTAAGAAGGAAATTTTGAGATTGCTTGATGCTGGTGTTATATATCCCATTGCTTGTAGTAAGTGGGTAAGTCCAGTTCATGTGGTGCCTAAAAAGGGAGGGATAACTATTGTGAAAAATGATAAACAGGAACTAATTTCTACTATGATAGTCTCTGGGTGACGTATGTGCATTGATTATAGAAAGCTAAATAGCGCCACAAAGAAAGATCATTTCCCTCTTCCTTTCATTGATTAGATGCTTGAGAGGCTTGCTAACCACTCTTATTTCTGTTATTTGGATGGGTACTCAGGTTTTCATCAAATCCCCATCCATCCATCTGATTAAGAGAAAACTACTTTAAATTGCCCTTATGGGACATATGCATATAGGAGAATGTCATTTGACCTGTGTAATGCACCTGTGACTTTTCAAAGGTGTATGCATGCTATCTTTTCTGATTTGATTGAGAATGTGATGGAAGTTTTCATGGATGACTTTTATATACATGGTTTGGATTTTGATAATTGTTTAACTAATTTGTGTCAAGTCTTGCAGCTGTGAGGATACCAACTTGGTCTTAAATTGGGAGAAATGTCATTTCATGGTAAGAGAAGGCATAATTCTTGGACATTTGGTGTCTGAGAGAGGAATTGAGGTGGATAAGGCCAAGGTGGAAGTGATTGAAAAATTTCCCCGACCGACCAATGTGAAAGGCATTCAAAACTTTCTTGGACATACCGGGTTTTACCGATAGTTCATTAAAGACTTCAGCAAGATCACCAAGCCTCTGACTAATCTTTTAGGTAAGGATGTGCCTTTTGTTTTTGACTTATCTTGTCTTGAGGCTTTTTGCAGGATTAAATAAGTTTTGATTTCTGCTCTTGTGGTATAACCCCTTGATTGGGAACTCCCATTTAAGTTGATATGTGATGCTAGTGATCACGTAGTGGGGGTTGTGCTTGGGCGGCAGAAGGGTAAAAAGCTACATGTGATCCATTATGCTAGTCATACACTTGATGAAGCGTAAGTAAACTATGCTACCACTAAAAAGGAATTATTGGCTATTGTCTTTGCTTTTGATAAGTTTAGATCATACTTGGTAGACTCACATGTTACTGTATATACTTACCATTCTTCCATCAAGTATTTTTTACATAAAAAAGAAGCAAAGCCTAGGTTAATTAGGTGGATTTTAATTTTGCAAGAATTTGACTTAGAGATAAAAGATAAAAAGATTACTGAGAACCTTGTTGCTGACCGCCTATCTAGGTTGTCATCTAAAAAAGATGAGTTGGGTGATGTTATTCCTATCAATGAGTCTTTTTTGGATGAGTAACTACTGAGTCTTAGTGTCCAATAAGTGTCTTGGTATGCGGATTTTATTAATTTTCTTACATATGGCATTTTACCCTCTGATCATGTTTTTTACTAGAAAAAGAAGTTTCTTGCAAATGTTAAGCATTACTATTGGGATAAGCCCCTCCTTTTCAAACAATATGGAGACGGTTTGATTAGGAGGTGTGTTCCGGAGGATAAAGTCCATGCCATCCTGGACCATTGCCATTGTCTTTCTTGTGAAGGCCATATGAATTCATATAAGACTGCTACAAAAATGTTGCAAGCTGGGTTCTACTGGCCACACCTTTTTAAGGATGTGCATAAGTATATCTTGACTTGTGATGCATGCCAATGAACAGGTAATATAGGTAAGAGGCATGAAATGCCACTTAATAGCATTTTAGAGGTTGAGTTGTTTGATGTGTGGGGGGTTGATTTCATGGGACTCTTTCCCTCTTCATTCAAAAATTATTTTATTCTAGTAGTAGTAGATTATGTGTCTAAATGGGTGGAAGCTATTGCTTCACCTTATTCAGATCCCAAAACTATTATGAAGCTTTTCAAAAGGATAATATTTTCGAGGTTTGGGGTCCCCAAATGCATAATTACTGATGGAAAGTCTCATTTTATTGAGAAAACTTTTCAAACCCTTTTGAAGAAATATGGAACGAGGCATAAGGTTACCACACCTTATCACCCTTAAACTAGTGGGTAATCATATGATGTTATCCCATGCTAATGTATCCAAAGCGTAGGCTTACTTTGAGCACTCTAATTTCTTCAAAGTAACAGCGTCGGAGGCACGATCTGACCAATTAAGGCCAGAAGCGCATCACCTGACAGGTTGAGGTTTCCAACAAGGAGATAAAAAATATTCTCCAAAATGTGGTCAATACGTCACGTAAGGATTAGTTTATTAAATTAGACGATTCCTTATGAGCGTATCACACTACATATGAAACCCCTATTGGAACCACACCTTTCAAACTAGTATATGGGAAGTCTTGTTATTTTCCTGTTGAACTTGAGTTATAAATTATTTTGGGCGATTAAAATGCTTAATCTTGATCATAAGGTTGCAGGTGAGTACAGGTTATTGGAGCTAAATGAACTAGAGGAACTCCGTTTGGATGCATACGAGAATGCTAGAATTTATAAGGAAAAAACAAAACGTTGGCATGATTGTCACATCCTTTAGAGGACATTCAATCCAAGTGATATGGTCATGTTATTTAACTCCAGACTGAGGTTATTCCAAGGTAAACTGAGGTCCCGATGCTTAAGACCGTTTAGAGTCTTGAAAGTATTTCCCTTTGGCACTGTCAAGTTATGGAGCAAAAAGTCTGGACCATTTAAAGTAAATGGGAAAAGACCTAAGCACTACTTGACAGGCGAGCCCATTAAGAAAGTGCTTTGGATTTGCTTGATGCATCGGATTAGTAAATCTAAATGGGTAAGGCATCAGGCTGAAGACATTAAACTTAGCACTTGTGGGGATGTAACCCCATAATTGTTTATATCTCTGTGTTTTCTATGAATGTTTTAGTTGGTAAAGATAAATAAAAAAAGAAAAAATCAAATAAAAAGATAAAACAAATAATCAAGAACTTGATGGTTTGTTAGGTTGTGGAGTAAGGCATGATTTTTTATTATCATGATGCATGTCCTAATTTAAATTAGATGAATATGTGCCAAACTTTGTGTTTTGCATTTTGTTTTATGATACAAAACAATGGCAACCACTGGCTATGCATTGCCACCACTGGCAGTGGTTTGGCCCAGGCATTTTCCACTGAAAATATGAAATTTTTGGGCGCCATACAGTGAAAACCACTTGCCATGGTCAGCCACCACTGGCTGTGGTTAGTACTAGAAGTCCCCTTTGCATTTTAAGTTTTTCTGGGCACGAAATAGAGGGGACCCTTCCTTTTTATGCAAGAGATTTTGGCCAAAAACAAAAGCAACCACTGGCTGTGGTTTCCCACCACTGGCTGTGGTTGCCAATAGGGGCATGATTTAATTTGCATTTCAATTTTTGGGCCAAAACAACACTAACCATGAGCTGTGGTTATCCACTACTGGTTGTGGTTTGGCCCAGCGTGGGGGTTTCAAGGTTTTAAAATACCCATGCCCTAGTACCCCTTTTTATTCATTGCCTTGTTGGTTCCTTCACCTATATCTTTTGAAAACACCAAGCAAGCTACTTGAGAAACCCAAACTCCTCTCAATATCCTTGCATACTTGTTACTTGAATCATCTCTTCTCATCTCTAAATCAAGTAAGCATTCTATTCTTTCTCATTACTCTGGGGTTTCTCATTTGGTTTTTAGGGGTTTCTAAAAATTTGGGGATTTAGCATGAAAATCTTAAAATTGATTCATTTAAGCTTTCCCTAGGTGCCTTGTGATGAATTTGAACGTTGTAAAACCAAATGGGTAACACTAAAGTCTTCATGAACTTCATCTAGTGTTCATACATTTTCATGTACCCTATTTGTGTTAATATGCAAATTTTGGTCTTTGGTGGGGATTGGATGTTTGATTAGTGGTGAAATTATGAATTTGGTTGTTTATTTTGGGTATTGAGCTTGATAAAGGGTAGCAATGCTCTTGAATGTGGCATTTGGCACTCATTTATTTAATGCACACCAAGTGTTTGATGAAATGCACAAGAGACAAAATTCTTGAATTGTTGCATGGTTTGAATGTGCATATGATCTAGTTCACCTTTCATGGTATTTAATTGTTCATATATGTACATTTCTCTCATAAATACCATGAACTAATGACATTATATAGGTGTTATCTCTTGTCATGATGCAAAACTTTGGAGCTTTGAATTAGAATGCTTTTTAACTCTCCGTGTATGGTTTTATTAGGTCATCTCAAAGTTTTATATTCAACTCCATGGCACCAAAGATTCCCTCTAAGAAAAGGAAGACCAAAGGTAAGTCTTTTAACTACTCTGACCTGAATGATATTGAATGCCCATCGAAGGGGTAAAAGATGAGGTTGGAATCTTTATTGAGTAGAGAGATTATTTGTGACATCCCGGCGCTGTTGAGGGCGGGGAGTGATCGCCGGTGCATTGGCACGGACAAGGAGCGGCTCCTGGCAGGCTTCCAGTGGGGGATGTGATATCCCGGTCACTGTTGAGGGCGGGGAGTGATCGCCGGTGCATAGGCACGGACAAGGAGCGGCTCCTGGCAGGCTTCCAGTGGGAGGGACACATGAACGAACTGAATACATACCAGAATGAGAGGGATCCAAAGACTGTATAGGTATGGGACTATACAGTCGAGGATAGCTTAAAGAAATGAATTCGTACTACCTATATCAACAAATGCATTAGCCTTTTCGGTAGCCTATCACTTAAGAACTTCAAAGTTAAGCGTGCTTAACTTGGAGTAATTCTGGGATGGGTGACCTCCTGGGAAGTTCTCAGGAAATGTGTGAGTGAGGACAAAAGCACATTGGAAAGGTCTCGTGTTGGTCTGTGGGGCGAGTCGTTCACTCCTGAAAAGCGGCCGGGGCGTTACAGTGGTATCAGAGCCTAGCCTCTCCTAGTACGGTATGGTTCGGGGACGAACCAGGCGGAAGCTGGTGGGCGTGTGACATCCCGGCGCTGTTGAGGGCGGGGAGTGATCGCCGGTGCATTGGCACGGACAAGGAGCGGCTCCTGGCAGGCTTCCAGCGGGGGATGTGATATCCCGGTCACTGTTAAGGGCGGGGAGTGATCGCCGGTGCATAGGCACGGACAAGGAGCGGCTCCTGGCAGGCTTCCAGTGGGAGGGACACATGAACGAACTGAATACATACCAGAATGAGAGGGATCCAAAGACTATATAGGTATGGGACTATACAGTCGAGGATAGCTTAAAGAAATGAATTCGTACTACCTATATCAACAAATGCATTAGCCTTTTCGGTAGCCTATCACTTAAGAACTTCAAAGTTAAGTGTGCTTAACTTGGAGTAATTCTGGGATGGGTGACCTCCTGGGAAGTTCTCAGGAAATGTGTGAGTGAGGACAAAAGCACATTGGAAAGGTCTCGTGTTGGTCTGTGGGGCGAGTCGTTCACTCCTGAAAAGCGGCCGGGGCGTTACAGTGGTATCAGAGCCTAGCCTCTCCTAGTACGGTATGGTTCGGGGATGAACCAGGCGGAAGCTGGTGGGCGTGTGACATCCCGGCGCTGTTGAGGGCGGGGAGTGATCGCCGGTGCATTGGCACGGACAAGGAGCGACTCCTGGCAGGCTTCCAGCGGGGGATGTGATATCCCGGTCACTGTTGAGGGCGGGGAGTGATCGCCGGTGCATAGGCACGGACAAGGAGCGGCTCCTGGCAGGCTTCCAGTGGGAGGGACACATGAACGAACTGAATACATACCAGAATGAGAGGGATCCAAAGACTATATAGGTATGGGACTATACAGTCGAGGATAGCTTAAAGAAATGAATTCGTACTACCTATATCAACAAATGCATTAGCCTTTTCGGTAGCCTATCACTTAAGAACTTCAAAGTTAAGAGTGCTTAACTTGGAGTAATTCTGGGATGGGTGACCTCCTGGGAAGTTCTCAGGAAATGTGTGAGTGAGGACAAAAGCACATTGGAAAGGTCTCGTGTTGGTCTGTGGGGCGAGTCGTTCACTCCTGAAAAGCGGCCGGGGCGTTACATTATTCCCTCTAGATTTTTTTACAAAGATACTTTAATGGAACTGGGAATTTTTTAAGATACCTTACGCTTGTGTCAAAATGTGGGGTGGGATTCATTTGTTAATTTATTTGAACCTAAATACGAATGCACTTTAATAGAGTTCCTAAGTTCAGTGGAGGTGAATAGGTACCCAACTACCGATGGATAGGAAATGTCTTTTAGACTGAGCAATACTGATTATAGAATGAATGTGGATGAGGTAGCTAAAATTTATGGTTTTCCCCCAGGGGGTGCTGCTAGCATCCCGAAGGACTTTAGACCAGGATACTTTTGGTCCTTTATTTCCAATGCACAGGGTAACTATGATGCTTTCTCTTCCAAATCTTCCTCCATTCATCATCTCGTTTTTCGATACCTTCAGCGATTTATGGTCCACTCTAATTTTGGTAGGTATGATAGCCTCGGTACCGTCCGGTAAGCTGAGGTATTTTTCTTGCACTCGATGCTTCATAGTACTCATATTGACTCTGTTAAATGGTTAGGTAGCTAATTTTCTCGAGTTGGCAATGCCACTATTGGTAAAATTGTTCTTGCAGGTTACATTAATCCTATAGCAAGGTAAGTGGGAATAGATTTAGAGCAGGATAATCTTTGTCACCAACCAAAAAGGGTAGATATAGGTGAATTAATAAATATAGGAATGATTGTAAAGGAGTATAATGTCTATTGTTTAGTCATACCTGGTTTTTCTGTTCCTCACCCCTTGCCCGATCCTACTTTTACTAGTTTGGAAGGCAAGACATCTTTTTTTATAGAGATAGATGACCATACTCTGTTATCTACCGAGATGCCACTACCTACCGGGCCTCCAGAACAGGGTGAGCCTTCTCATTTTTGTGAGGAGCCACCTTTTTTCCATGCAGCAATGTATACCTTGCTTCAGCAGATGTCTATTGAGCAAACCCATCAGAGGGCCCACATTATTCAAATTTCTAACTGGGTAGATGCAATGTATGATTGGCACACCCAGCAGGGTCACTTCCACCCCCTTCTCCATGATAGGTATCAGTTGAACTTTTGTGTCCTTTTACCCTTGGTTCCTCAATTACGGACCTCTGTGGTCCCCTTGATATAGACATTAAGGACAATGTCCAGTTTTAGTTTGGGGTAATGGGTACACAAAAGTTTAGCTTGTTCTTGCTTTATTCTTGTTTATTTTTGTTTATTTTTATTTTCTAGTTCATTTGCATGATTATATGTTTATGTTCTAGTTCATTTGCATGATTGTATGTCTGCTCATATGCCTTGGGCTAGCATTGATTACTGATTGTAGTTATTGTTATCTGTATGACATATGATATAGATTGGTTAGATCTTAAGCATTGATTGGGTGAATCTTGTAAAATATATATATATATATATAAAGTTTTTGATTGTTATTCTTGCCAGAATAATCACTCTACATGATGACTTGTTTCTTTGATTAGGTTAATTACCAATATGAGCTTTTGAGCCAATAGGGTGTTCAGTGTATTAAATTGTAAATGACCCATGATTCTTTGACTGAGTGATTCACACATTTGATTGCACTCTAGAACTTGGCTTTTGACCAATTCAAAACGGTTTGTGAATGCATGCTTAGAATGAAAAAAACACTTTAGGTTTTGTTTTCTTTAACCTTAGAATTTGTTGAAAGTGTGATCCATTAGTTGTCTATTTTAAGCCATGAAATAAAATGATGAGTGACCCCGTTCAAGGAAATCCACCCTGATGGTACCCCGACCTTAGGGATCTTAGCATTTAAAAAGTAAAAGAAGAGGGAAACAAAGAGACCACAACCAAAATACTCCCACAGAATCTCAAAAGCCTTCACAAAGGCCCACCCATTGGGATGAAGCCGAGTCGGGGCAATATTCAGGGCATTCAAAATCCCAATTTTAAAATCAGAAAACAGAAAAAATAGGTGAAGACGAGAAAACAGAGTCTCATACACAAAAGTCTAACTCGCTCGGGTCTGTACGCTAGTGACAGACCCGAATAAAGGATGAACAACTCACACATTCCACATTACGGGCAAACTCAATGGCTAAAACTCTCCCCTTCCCACAATTTGGCTATAGACTCTTCATTTTGAAAGGATGAAGGAATAGCCAAAACCTCATCCCCCACCAAAGTATACGATATCCCCGTAGTAGAGGCCATGGAACCCTAATTAACCCAAAGGAGGCAAAGATTGCAAGTAGAAAAATGCACTAACCTGTTTAACAAGGGAATGAAGAAAATAGCTAACAAGGTAGGAAGAAAGCACAACTCTAACAATCACTCCTTATAGTAGACCAAATGAAGGAAGTAAGGTAACAATAGAAACACGAAGTAGTAAAAGTAAAAACTTCAAAGGAGAAAGAGAAGGGTATTTATAGGGGTAGAAGATAGCCCTTTGAGTGAAAAGATCCAACGGTTGGGGAGCCACCAAATCCCACCAAAAAGTCATGATTACTCAAGCAACCTCATTAAGACAAGACGACGCCCCATATCCCAAAAACGCACCATTAGTGGCTTGGGGATGCAGAAACATCGCAATCATTAGGTGGCGCGCGGACACCTTTATAGAAAATTTAAATGACGGCTAGTAATCCCGACAACCCAAGAATTGACAAAGATGGAAGTCATGCATCTCTCGGATTTCATTCCAATCGGCTCGGAGGTCATACATCTCTCGGATTCCATTCCACTCGGCTCAAAAGTCATACATATCTTGGTTCTTCGGACTAATCAGATTCACACAGACTTTAAGTCACTCGGCTCGAGTCTTGCTCGACGCTCGTGACTAGGGGGTTCCTGTTCCTCCTGCAGGTAGTGGGGGCACGTGCGTACCCCCCTCCCTAATCTCCTGCTGAAACTCCCTAATCCCACTAATCCAGTAGCGGTAATGGACTCGGATCACGTACCACATTTTTCCTTTTTACTCATCATTGTATAAATGACCTAGAAACCCTCAATTGTAAGGTTAAGTGTCACATTTTAATAGAGAAAATATATACTTTTAGTTGACCTAAGGTAACTAGTCTAGCATTAGAACATGTTATTAAATCCACAATAATTGAGAAGATTTTTATGGAGATTACCATATATGCTTTGCTTTAGGCCACTGACTACGTACAGCTAACCTGTAGCTGATGCTGGCGTTGGTTGTTGCGTGCCCCATCCATTAGAATTTCTTACGCTAAGAATCTCTTCCCTACGCATACTTAACTATCATTCTTCACTGATAGTGATTCCTTTCTAAAGGAATTAGGCCTTATGACTTACCACTAACTTTAATTCGGCTAGCAATATAATTAAACATGTATTATTCAAATATTCAATGAAAAAGTTAGATAATACTATTTATTTGGTAATTAATTTGAATACATTAAGATATGCACCCAAAGAACATTAAGAAGCGACTATTTAAAGAGCCATGAGATGTATTTCGGTATATCCATTCGGTACCATTATTGTCATATTATAATATTTTTTACCATGTGAATTTGATATATTTTCTTGAATATTTCTCATCACGGTCACTCCGATTATTTCTGAAATTAATTAACATAGCGATATGTATTGTGAGTTATTGTGATTAATAAAGTGGTTGACCTTTTATTAAAAGAAAATACTAGGACATTTATTAAAAAAGTCAAAGCAAAATTTTTTTATTTAAAAACATAAATAAAAGTCAATTTCTAAACCATCTTCACTTAATTTCTGATAAAAAAAATTTCTCAACCGACAGCAAATGATTGGAAATCACAATGAAATATGAATGATCACATAACAGGTCCATGCTTATACACGGCGTGATTGTTGGATTATTGTCCACTGAGCGAGTGACAAATGTGCAAAACAAGTGGTTTGGGGTCAACTGCACACGAATTCCCTTCTTATGTCAAGTGTTTACCGCTACTGATAATAATTGTTAATTTGTTATGGAAGGTAACAAGAATAATATAACTAATTACTATTGTTGCGGTTAGAAATACAAACAAATTTTAATAGAATTTTTTTATTTTATAGTATAAATAAAATTATATTTTTTAAATATTATTAAATATATCATTTACATATATATTTTTAAGACAACTAATGTTTTATATAATAAATAATAATATTATAAATATTAATCTGGTGTGCATACCGGTCCCTAAAGAACAGTGATACCGGATGTGTTGAGCAATAATAATAAATGTTAAGTCGAGAAAAGTACTGGACGGAGTATCTAAAAACCAAACTGATAATCAAACCTCAGTATGGATTAATAGACTTACCCAGGTTGGAAAAGCTGACATTGAGTCGAGTCAGGTGTAAGTGGGCATGCTTCTGAACAAAACCTACTGTAATGACAGGGGTCAAATCACAAGTTGTACTTAAAGAGTTTTATAAATAGAAACTATTCATTAACTCACATATGTCACATGGATTACTCTCATTAATTGCTCTCCGTAATTTCTCTTTTATTCCGTTATACACATTATTAACTTAAGTATCAGAGCCTCTTTTGCAGCTACACCTCCAATGTGTCCCTTTCACCTCGGTTTGGAATTGATTGAGAACAAGCTCAAACTTGAAGGGAACTGTGGACATGTGTTTATAATACTAAACTCCTACTGAGACGGTATAAAAGTGGGAGAGGGAGTATATTTGGCACCGGTTGTGAGAAGAGTATATATTGCCCCCTGCACACCAGACATAACAAGTATTTTAAGATTTTACATAAAATATTTAATAACATTATTTTTAATATGTAATATTTAAAATGAAAAGTAATAATAATTAATACAAGATATATATATTCTCGTATTATATCACTAGGCATAAGCCCATATAATTTCCACGTACGCTCAAGAGTTTGTTAACTGATTATTAATTCAGTTGGGGTTACAAAATTAGGTAAATTACGTAGCTAAAGATTAATGAGAAAGAGAAGCAACTGTATATATAATTAAAATGGGGAAAGATAAAACAAGGTGAAAGTTGCAAATTCTGTGTAGTTCCAGGCTTGCAAACCAATCCTCCAGAAGGGAATCGTTGAGAAAAAGTAATGGGCTTGCTTCAAAGCCAACCGAATCTCACTCCATGCCTCGCCTCCTCATACTTCACATTTGCATCTCTCTCTTCCCTACACTACACACTTGTATAAAATAGTACTATATATAATTGTTGGCCCCATATATATATATATATATATATATATATATATAACTTCCAAGGTTGGAAATCCATTAAACCCAAAACACGGTTATACACTTTTCAATTCCCCGGATTCACTTTTCGGCTAAACTTGAAAGTTGAAACCTTTTCCTCTAGCTCATAGCAACCACCAATATCACACAAAAACACAACCAACATGCAGATCCAAGAGGAATTACTAGTGGTTTCTAAGGACATGATCATGAAAGGCAAGCGCACCAAGCGTCAAAGGTTACCATCCCCACTTAGGATAGCCATGCCTTCATCAACAACCTCTTGTAGTGCAGGTGGAAGTAGCACCAACAATTCAATAGGACCTGATAGTGCTACAACTACAACCTCATCACCCACCAACAACACGAACACAACATTTATTGAACTAAGGGGCAGGAACGAGAAAGAGGATGAAGACATCGCCAATTGTCTCATGCTCTTAGCTCAAGGCCATCATCATAATCATCATGTGGCTGCAAATACACAACATCATCATCATAATAACAAGTCAAACTTATACCTTTACCAGTGCAAGACTTGCAACCGATGCTTCCCTTCATTCCAAGCACTTGGTGGACACAGAGCCAGTCACAAGAAACCTATGCAAAACGGCACTACTTCAACAGAGCAAAAGCAAACTGTGAATGAAGATGATCGTCAAAACTCTGACCTCACCCCCACAAGTACCACCCTCTCCTTGCAAATTTCAAATGGGGCTAATTCGTGTGGTGGCATCATCACTGCTGCAACATCAACAAAAGCTAATAATAAAGTTCACGAGTGTTCTATCTGTGGTGCTGAGTTCTCATCTGGGCAAGCCTTGGGGGGCCATATGAGGCGCCATAGAACTTCAGGGAACGTATCCATGATGAGTGGTGGTAATAGCAATGAATCTCAAGAGGCTAAGAAACCCAGAAACGTTTTGAGTTTGGACTTGAATCTTCCAGCGCCAGAGGATGATCACAGAGAATCCAAGTTCAGCTCGTTTCAGCCAAGAGAAAAAGTTATTGTCTTCTCTACGTCTTCTTTGGTGGATTGCCATTACTGAAGTTCCTGTCAATTAACCTCACCATGTATCAATTGACCTTACTTTTTTTATTTGTTTATTGATTATTTCCATAAATTCTATTGAATTCATTCAATGATAAAAAAAATTGAATTCGTTCACTTTGTGCTTAATGATATTAACATATATAAATTCACAATTCTGTTGTTATCCTCTGTATAATTAGCTGAATAAGTCAACGATCAAATCCCTGCTGTTTTTTCTGCAGTTTTGGCCATGGTGAATAATTTTTCCTCAATCGTTGTTTCAGCTAAAAGTACAGCACTTTGTTGTTGACTTTGTTAAATGTAAAACGTGCAAAGATTAGCCAAGAGATATTGTCGCGCATCAAAGAACGCTATGCTTTTCTGTCGGGCAATCTGGGATACCCCACCTTGTGTCGTTGTCATTTGTCAACTTCATCATAATTATCGTAAAAGCTTATTTTAGTCATCTCATTTTAGAGGTAAGAGAGATGGACGTGATGACATTTTTATCTTCCCTCATATCTAATGTTTTGCTCACGAGTTTTTTTTTATTTAAATAATGCATTTTTTAAAAAGAAAATTATAAATTTAGAGTTGTTTCAAAACATACTAGTATTATCTTATGAAAATCACATAAACGAGTTGTCTTGAATTTCAAATTTATGCATGGAAGAACATATATTGTTCGGTAATACAGGTTTATGAGTAACTAACAATGGTGTCACACTAAAAAAAAATATGAAAAGTTAAAAGAATAAGTAATATGATTTAGAGCGTCACAACGCTACCGTGCCAAAAAGAGGTTCGGGGAGTGAGTTGCATAGAAGCTTATGTTAGAATATTTGATGCGTTGTCAAAATGTATGATGCGTCCACTTAATGACGTTAATGAATTCAATACAATTCTCTCTCGCGACGGTACCCTACTTCTACGGAAACACTCGGTCTCTTCTTCCTCGACGACAACAAGACTTAGGGTCCGTTTGGTTTTCAGTTGGGGAAACGGAGTTGAGAAAATGGAGAAATTTAAGGGTTGATATTGATCGTTCACGTCATTCGAGAAAGTCAAAACTCCGTTTGACCGTAGGATTTATTTTTGGGGTTGGTCAAACCGAGGTTTGACCAACCAAAGAGTCTAACCAAACACACTCTTAATCAACTCGGAGGGTTCTTCAATCACTTCAATCAAATTCCAGCCTGTTCTATTTTCTTTACAATAAGTTCTCATATATCCTTCCCACTTCTATTTCACAAGTTGGACCAATTTTTTATACATTTTTAGTGTCTGTTTAGTTTCTAGTTGGGAAACAAAGTTGGGAAAATAGAAACATTTAATAGTTGATATTGATCCTTTGCGCAGTTCAAGATAATTAAAACTCCATTTGACCGTTGAATATATTTTTGAGGTTGGTCAAACCCTGGTTTAACCAACCGAGGTTTGTATCCAAACAACTCCTTAGATGTATAAGTTGATGTTGTTTGAGTGGCGTGAGAAAGTGGTTTGAAAAATAAGTCTGGTTGGTGTTGGAAAAAATAAATAAATAAGGAAACAAGTAAAACAATTAATGTGTAGCCACCAACATACAGTAGAACAAATGAAACACTAAAGGAAATAATAGGAAAAATAAAGATTTAGAAGCTGGGTCAAAATACGTCTTTTTTAGAAAAGAAACACTCTCGCTAGACTGTAGTACAATTTGTAAATATAACTGTCTCTCCAAATTGGACAACCGCCGGATTTCTTTAATTGTAACAAGAGAAATCATGAATAAATAGATACTCGATGTTTAAGCTGTAAAATATATAGATAGCCAGTAAAAATGGAGATATCTTTTAAGTTTCCAAAAATTAAATAAGTGACTTAATATGCTCTTACTAAAGTGCACCGGTTAAATCGCACGTACATTAAAAGATAGGCACAGTGAAAATTCCGCCTAACAACCTCAAAATGTTAATATTTATATCTATTATAAAAAGGAGTTTTTAAAAACCTCCATAATAGTGAAATTTAACAGGTGTCATTATCTGGTGCACCTATTTTTCTTTTCTATACCTATTTTCCCTCCATAATACAGATGTTACTCTCTAGTGTACCTATTTTTCCCTCTTACACCCATTAATAAATATATTTTTTATTTATTTGTGTTCTTATTTTACCAACAAATGAATCATTTTGTATTGTTTCCCTCTTCACGTGCATTTACTCTGTATCTCTTCGTTCTCCATCAAGTTCTTCTGCTGCTCTTCACCCCTGCTATCAAGCGTTTCGTACGGTTTCCGTCTTCTTCTCTCTTCGTGTGTATTTTGTCTGTCTCCCTTCATTTTCCGTCGACTCTCTCTGCTGGAGTTCTATTTTCGAAACCTCTCTACGATGACGAAGCTCCCACCTTGCATGGACAATGGTGATTCATCAAAGATATGTAAGTTGCTTTGTAAATTCTTTTTCCATGTTTCATTTTAAGCATAATTTTTCCCATGTTGATCGTTTTGTATTTTTTTGTTGTTCTTCTCTCTTGTGCATTTTGTCCGTGTCCCTTCGGTCTCCATCGACTCTCTCTGTTGGTCTTCTATTTTCCGAATCTCTCTCTGCGAAGAGGAAGCTTCCATCTTGTATGGACAATGAGGGTTCACCAAAGATGGTATGTTTGTTGTCTTCTAAATTTTTTTTGCATGTTTCATTGTAAGCATAATTTTCCCCTGTTGATCGTTTCGTATTGTTTTGTTGTTCTTCTCTCTTTGTGTGCATTTCGTCTGTGTTCCTTCGGTCTGCATCCACTCTCTCTGCTGGTCTTCTATTTTCCTAATCTCTCTCTGCGAAGAGGAAACTCCCACCTTGCATGGACAATGAGGGTTCACCGAAGATGGTATGTTAGTTGCTTTCTATTTTTCTTACAATGAAAATCGAATGTTAGTTGCTTTCTATTTATGAAACCCTAACATGGTATGTGGTGATTTATATGTTTATGTTTAAAATCATCTGATTTTTCTTATGTAGTGTATTTTCCTATTTTTGAATCCTTTTTGTTTTTTCAAGGGTTTATATGTTTATTTGTTTATATGTTGTCTAAATTTTGTTTATATGTTCTCTATTTCCCCTCCATTTTGATGTGCATCCATTTATTTATAGTATCCATTTTCTATTTTATGTGTTTATGTTTAATATCATCTGATTTTTCTTATGTAGTGTATTTTCCTATTTTGTGAATCCTTTTGTTTTTTTGAGGGTTTATATGTTTATTTGTTTATATGTTTTCTATTTCCCCCCCCCCCCATTTTTATGTTCATCAATTCGTTTATAGTATCCATTTTCTGTTTTATGTGTTTATGTTTAATATCATCCGATTTATCTTATGTAGTGTATTTTCCTGTTTATGTTTTATGTGTTTATGAAACCCTAACATGGTATGTGATGATTTATGTGTTTATGTTTAATATCATCCAATTTTTCTTATGTAGTGTATTTTCCTATTTTCTGAATCCTTTTATTTTTTTTAGAGTCTATATGTTTATTTGTTTATATGTTTTCTAAATCCTGTTTATATGCATCGACTCTCTGTGTTAGTCTTCTATTTTCCGAATCTTTTTCTGTAAAGAGGAAGCTCCCACCTTGCATGGACAATGAGGGTTCACCGAAGATGGTATGTTTGTTGCTTTCTAAATTCTTGTAATGTTTCTCTTTCTTGTAAATATTAGATCCTGAGTTGAATCCTAATCTAGTTTTATCAAACATGCAACATTGTTTTTCAAGTAAAGCATTTAAGTTGTCTCTACCATTGGTGAATTTTTCAAGAGTTTTGTTTAAGTCAAAAACTTTCTTTTCCAATACATCACATTTCTTAAAGAATTCACAAGGTTTATCTTTAGAGCATGCTTGAATATTAACAACTTCCTTTTTCAAAAATTCATTTTCTTTACTAAGTTCTACAAGATGCATTTTAAGAGTGCCAATTGTTTTTCTTGATAACTTATACTTATTTGAAATTTTAGCAAATTTGTCATATAATTCTTTAAAGGCATCAAGTAATTCATCTTTATCTAATTCATGAAATTTTACCTCATCTTCTTCATCTTGATGGTTGGCCATATGGCATAGATTGGCTTCTTTATTTTCTGATTCGTCTGAGCTACTTACATCATTTTCATCCCATGCTATTTATGCTCTTCTCTTTCCTTTCTGATTTTTGTTTTTCTTTTTAAGATTTGGACAATCCACCTTGAAGTGTCCTTCCTTACCACATTCAAAACAAGTAGATGAAGAATTATTATCTTTAGGAGTAGATTTCTTACCTTTGGAAGTAAAGTTCTTTTGGAATAATTTGTTTCTCATAAATTTTCCAAAATGCTTCACAAATAGGCCTAACTCATCATCATTATCATCTAGGTCATTTTCGGATTCATCCTCCTCGATTGAAATGGCTTTAAGAGCTAGTCCCTTTTTCTTAGAGGACCTTTCTTCCTCCTCCGCAATCTTTAAATCTTTTAGTTCTTGCTCTTGTTCTTGAAGCTTACCAAATAGTGTAGCAAGAGACATCTCATTTATGTTGGGAGATTGCTTGATGGCAGTAACAAGAGGTTGTCATTCCCTAGTAAGACTTTTTAGAACTTTATGGGTGAGCTCCTTGTTAGTATAAGATTTACCAAGAGTAATAAGATGATTAATAATCAAAGTAAATCTCTTTTGAAGTTCTAAAATAGTTTTACCGGAATTCATTTTAAAGTTTTCATATTGGCTAGTCAAGGTACTAATTTTAGAGTCTTTAACATCACTAGTTCCTTCATGAGTAACTTGAAGGGTATCCCACATTTCTTTTGCAGATTTACATGTTACAACTCTAAAAAATTCGTCAAGACCTAAGGCAAGAGTAACAAGATTTTTAGCTTTGTAATTATATTGAACTTTCTTTTCCTCATCACTCGTCTAATCATCCATGGGTTTTTCAACTTGTCTACCATCAACAGTATGCATAGGTATAAAAGGACCATTTTTAATAGCATTCCATATTTTCAAATCAATTGATTGAACAAAGATTTTTATCCTTTTTTCTAAAAAGTGTAACCCTTACCATTAAAAACGAGAGGTCTATTTGTGGCACCACCCTCAGAAAAAAGGTTAAGAGAAGTAGAGGTCATCTTATTCTCTTGAAGTTGTTAAGCTTAATCTACCAAGAGTCAAGCTTTGATACCACTTGTTAACCAAGTGGCCTTAATTAATCAAGAGGGGGATGAATTGAGTATTAAAATGTTCCTTGGAATGCTTTTGAAATTAATTCTTTAATAATTATACTTAATGAAGATGGTAAAAATTAATAGCAAGTAATAACAAGTTATATGCAAGACAAATTAATGAACACTTAATAAATAGTAAGGATATTCAATTAAGAGTTAATACAACTTGTTTTAAATGAATTTAATAGCCAATTTATAAACACAATAAATCAAGCAAGTAATTTAAATACATAATTATAAAAGAATGTAGGAAAAGAGAAACTGTAAACTGATATACGAGTTCCACCATACCGGTGTACGTCTCGCCTTCAAGCAACCCACTTAAAGGATTCTATTATTGGAGATTAGAGATATAAACTTTAAGCAATTGTAGCTTCCTAGTGTCTCACACTCAAGAACTTAATTCTCACAAGTACAAGGATACCCCACCCAATCTCTCAAGCTCTCAATTTACAAGGTTGAAACCCAACCCAAGTTCTAGGAATTTTGGTGTTTAAGATTATAAGGGTAACTCTCCAATAGAGTGGATACACAAATTTTAGCACAGAATAATTTTTCTCACAATCTAACTCTCAAAAAATAGTTACGAAGAAAATAGAACAGAGAGTTAATATCCAGAGAAATAAGGGAGAGCAAAGGAGAAGGAAACGAGTGCATTGCTTGGTGTTTTGAAAAGCTTCTGCTTCCCTTCTATATATAGCCTTAGGAGGAGGCTCCGTTCTTATTAAAATAATTTCCTTTGACGCAGTGGTTTTATAAAATGCGTAATGTTGTCCTTGAAAATCCGTAGTGCCTTAAAACATTCCATAATTTAATCAATAATGTTTCCATGATTCAGTCTATGATTTCAGGCGTGAATTGATTCATTCAGTTGATTTGTGTCAAAATAGTGTGTGAATTGATTCCTGGAGTGAGGAATTGATTCCCAGGCAAGCATGAATCGATTCTTGATGATATGAATTGATTCCTGGGTGTAGAATTGCATGTGAATCGATTCCCTTGAGTAATGAATCGATTCTTAGCTTCCAAAGAGTGCATGAATCGATTCCTTGGTGTGTTCAATCAATTCCTGGGTGATTTAATGCATATGAATCGATTCTTAGGCCTTGTGAATCGATTCCTGGGTGTTCAAAAGCATATGAATCAATTCCTAGCTTAATGAATCGATTCCTGGAGCTGTTCCTCTTTAAATTAATTTTGCTTTGGTCCTTTTTATAGTATTTTGCATAGTTCTTGATCCTGATCATCAATTTTCTTGTATATTATTCAAATTTATGTATTGCTTTATTTCTTGAACACTTTGTTTGTCATAATCAAACTCTATTTCAACATAAAAACATAGGAACTATTTAAGTATATGCTTGGATTAATCCACTTTATTATATTGTTCTATGGTTCCATTGTCATCACAATGGAAACTCATAGGGTACAAAACATTTGGAATGATTAAATATAAATCGACTTCTTTTATAATTTAACATAGCAAAATACTTAGATTTGTTAGTAGAACCATTGACTGTTTCTTGCTTTGAACCTTTTAAGCATACATCGCAACCATCTTGACAACACATATATATTTTGATTGCAATCTTAAGTCATTCAAATTACTCAGAAAGTTAGGATTGATGTAACCTTTACAACGAGCTCATCTTCCCTTTATCAAGATCAAATCCTTAGTCCTTATTAAGTGTTTAAGGATATTCTTGACTATAAAATGAGAATATTAGTTCTAGAAGAAGCATGTCTTCTACATGTAATACTAGAACTATAATTGTGCAGTTATTAACCTTTTTTATAGTCACAAGATTTATCTTCATTCTTTAATGAAGATTCTAGCTTCTAAAAGCTTACTTTAGTCCATAAATGGAATATTTGTAGTTTGTATACCTTCCTAGATGTTTCAGGCATAAAAGGCCTTTAGGTTATGTCATATACACATCCTCAAGATGATTTCCATCTTGACATCTATCTACCATATCTCATAATGGTGGTATACTGCTATAATAAGTAGGATCCAAATGGTTTTTAAGCTAATTGAATTTTGTCAATCTTGCTTTTAAAGATACTCTTATTACCATCCATGTTTAGTTTTCCTTTTGAAAACCCACTTACATCTGACAGGTTTTACCCTTTAGGTGCGTCAGCCAAGGTTCATACCTTGTTAATATACATGGAGCCCATTTTAAATACCATGGTCTTATGCCATGTCTTAGAATCTAAACTTGCATTGGCCTCTTCATAAGAAGCTTGGTCAATTAGAAATATGTCTCCTTCCTAATTTATAAGATATCCATATCTTTCAGATTTAGTGACATATCTTATTTAATCTTACGCAAGTCTTGTGCTACTCAAGCTAATGATGTCATAACACTTTGTGATTTCTGCTCCAAGTCCATCATTAACTTTTGAATGCTTTATGATACTTGAATTTCTCCAAGTTTTACTATCCTCCCACTGATTCTTTAAGAGATGTACTCTTATTCAAGAATACAACATTCTAAGCGACAAGCCTTTTGTTCTCAGGTGGATTATAGAAATGATAACCCTTAGCTTTTTTTGGGTATCTCACAGAAGATATTTATCCAATTTGGATCTGACCTTGTCAGAGTTGGATGCTTTATAGAAGCATCATAGTTCCAAATTATTAGTAAAGACATACTAGGTTTCTTCCTAGTCCATGTCATATATGGTTTCTTTAAGAAAGTCTAAGATGGAACTTGGTTAAGTGTGGAAATTTTGTCAATAAAGAAACATTAAAGGAGTGAAAGATGTTTGATAATAATCAATAATCAAACTGTGTCCAATAAGGTTTGACTTTCCCCGTAAAGATGCTATTACGACATTCCATGAGGAATAATTTAAAAGGTAATCTCTCACTCTATTAAATAGTTATCAAACTTGTAGCTTAAACTATTTGCTATCTTGATCTAATCAAGAGCTTTAATTGTCTTGCCAATTTAGTTTTTCACTTCATTATGAATTCTTTGAACTTTTCAAAGACTTTCTAACTTATGTTACATGAATCCATACTCATTGACTTTTTAATTAGTATATCAAAGTTTTGAAAAATATATCTAGTTATTGTTCCAATAGGCCCACATACATTGTATGTATTAGATAATAGATTACCCATCTTTTCACTTTTCAATGAATGAGGTCTTAACTATCTTTCCAATAAATAAGATGTACATGTCTTAATTGATTCTAAAATCAAAAGAGTCCACATAACCATATTAATGGTATTTAGAAATGTGTTTCTTATTCATTTGCCTTAGGAGACAATACCATGTAAGTAAGGTTTAAAATCACTTACTTTAACCTACTTTGATAATTATGTTATAGATAGATGTTTTGTGATTTAGGATATGGAATCCATTACTCAATTGTGCATCAACATCTTTTTGAAGAAATAAAGTTATTTTATATATATAAAAAACTTTTCTTGTCCTACAAGAAACAATATGCATAATGTCTAGTTCAGTAACTAACCCAATAGGTGAAGATCTTATCTTTATTGTAGCAACTTTTACTCAATTTTACACAGATTTCTCCCCCCTTAGCAAGTGATCTACTTCCTTGATCTTTCAAAATATGAGATCTACTACTAGTATCTGATACTAATGTCAGTGAAGTAAAATAACTTGACTTCTATAACATGACTTGTAGTGGAAGTCTTACTTCCCTTTCTTTTAAACTCCTTCAAATTCTTTAGACAAACTATTTGAATGTCTTATTTAGCTAAAACTGGAAACAATTTCCTTTCTTGAGCACCTTTTAGACTTCCAAACCCACTCGACCTTAATAGAGTCTATATACGATCATATCGTATATCTCAATATATTCATATTACCTTTTCCAGCTCATAATTTATGCAAACTCCATATGGTATTCAAGGCCTAACCATAGATGATATATAAGCCAAACACGACACACTGCCACTTCCTCTTTATTGAAGATAACTCTCAAGTCTCGATACCTATCTAGGCATTTTTCCAGATAAAGTGTCCTTCCAAAGGACAAATTGCATCAAAACAATATTTGATTTGTCATGGTTATTCTAAAACAAATTATATGCAAATCTATCACTTCTATTTAAAACATATTTAACTTTTGGTCATTAAAAAAATCTTTATTGTAGCAACTTTTACTCAATTTTACACAGATTTCTCCCCCCTTAGCAAGTGATCTACTTCCTTGATCTTTCAAAATGTGAGATCTGCTACTAGTATCTAATACTAATGTCAGTGAAGTGAAATAACTTGACTTCTATAACATGACTTGTAGTGGAAGTCTTACTTCTTTTTCTTTTAAACTCCTTCAAGTTCTCTAGACAAATTATTCCAATGTCCTATTTAGCTAAAACTGGAAACAATTTCCTTTCTTGATCACCTTTTAGACTTCCAGACCCACTCGCCCTTAGTAGAGTTTGTATAAGATCATATCGTATATCTCCATATATTCATATTGCCTTTTCCAACTAAGAGTTTATGCAGACTCCAAAGGATATTCAAGACCTAACTATAGATGGTATATAAGCCAAACATGACACACTGCCACTTCTTTTTTATTGAAGATAATTCTCAAGTCTCGATACCTATCTTGGCATTTTTCCAGATAAAGTGTCCTTCCAAAGTACAAATTGTAACAAAACAATATTTGGTTTGTCATGGTTATTCTAAAACAAATTATATGCAAATCTATCACTTTTAATTAAAACATATTTAATTTTTGGTCATTAAATAGATATCTTTATTGTAGCAACTTTTACTCAATTTTACACAGATTTCTCCACCCTTAGCAAGTGATCTACTTTCTTGAACTTTCAAAATATGAGATCTGCTACTAATATCTGATACTAATGTTAGTGAAGTGAAATAACTTGACTTCTATAACATGACTTGTAGTGGAAGTCTTACTTCCTTTTCTTTTGAACTCCTTCAAGTTCTTTAGACAAATTATTTCAATGTCTTATTTAGCTAAAACTGGAAACACTTTCCTTTCTTGATCACCTTTTAGACTTCCAGACCCACTCGGCCTTAATAGAGTCTTTATAAGATCATATCGTATATCTCCATATATTCATATTGCCTTTTCCAACTCAGAGTTTATGCAGACTCCAAAGGATATTCAAGACCTAACCATAGATGATATATAAGCCAAACATGACACACTGCCGCTTCCTCTTTATTGAAGATAATTCTCAATTCTCGATACCTATCTAGGCATTTTTCCAAATAAAGTGTCCTTTGAAAGGACAGATTGCAACAAAACAATATTTGGTTTGTCATGGTTATTCTAAAACAAACTATATGCAAATCTATCACTTCTAATTAAAACATATTTAATTTTTGGTTATTAAATAAATATCTTTATTGTAGCAACTTTTATTCAATTTTACATAGATTTCTCCACCCTTAGCAAGTAATCTACTTCCTTGATCTTTCAAAATGTGAGATCTGCTACTAGTATCTGATACTAATGTCAGTGAAGTAAAATAACTTAATTTCTATAACATGACTTGTAGTGGAAGTCTTACTTCTTTTTCTTTTGAACTCCTTCAAGTTCTTTAGAAAAATTATTTCAATGTCTTATTTAGCTAAAACTGGAAATAATTTCCTTTCTTGATCACCTTTTAGACTTCCAGACCCATTCAGCCTTAATACATATTGTATACGGTCATATTGTATATCTCCATATATTCATATTTCCCTTTCCAACTCAGAGTTTATGCAGACTCCATAGGGTATTCAAGACTTAACCATAGACGATATATAAGCTAAACATGATATATTGTTGTTTCCTCTTTATTGAAGATAATTCTCAAGTCTCGAAACCTATCCAGGCATTTTCCAGATAAAGTGTCCTTCCAAAGGATAGATTGTAACAAAACAATATTTGGTTTGTCATGGTTATTCTAAAACAAATTATATACAAATCTATCACTTCTATTTAAAACATATTTAACTTTTGGTCATTAAAAGAATATATTTATTGTAGCAACTTTTACTAAATTTTACATAGATTTCTCAACCCTTAGCAAGTGATCTACTTCCTTGATCTTTAAAAATGTGAGATCTGCTACTAGTATTTGATACTAACATCAGTGAAGTGAAATAACCTGACTTCTATAACATGACTTGTAGTAGAAGTCTTACTTCCCTTTCTTTTGAACTCCTTCAAAATCTTTAGACAAATTATTTCAATGTCTTATTTGGCTAAAACTAGAAACAATTTCTTTTCTTGATCACCTTTTAGAGTTCCAGACCAACTCGGCCTTAATAGAGTCTATATACCATCATATCGTATATCTCTATATATTCATTTTGCCTTT
Organism: Clitoria ternatea; assembly: GCA_037962975.1. Classification (NCBI taxonomy): domain Eukaryota; kingdom Viridiplantae; phylum Streptophyta; class Magnoliopsida; order Fabales; family Fabaceae; genus Clitoria; species Clitoria ternatea. Next base: position 297,418 of record CM075674.1, read on the forward strand.
TACAACATAGAGTTTATGCAGACTCCATAGGGTATTCAAGACCCAACTATAGATGATACATAAGCCAAACATGACACACTACCGCTTCCTCTTTATTGAAGATAATTCTTAAGTCTCGATACCTATCTAGGCATTTTTCCAGATAAAGTGTCCTTCCAAAACACAGATTACAATAAACTCCATTAATATTTTGCCATACCCATTGCCATAGAATCATTTTTGAGTTTCTGAAACCATCGTAAAATGAAGATATAAAACACCCATCATGCATTACCATGTTTGGTTAGGAGAGGGAAATGGGGAAATACAAATTTGAAGTAACCCATTATCATATAAGCTTTACCCAAGTCTCACATTGCCATAAACATGCAAAAACTGAAACCCCCAAGCAAGACCTCATGTATAACCATGAGAGGGAAACGAGAATGAGGGGAAAACTTAAAATTAAAGACTCTTATACACTTACCTTGCCTCACCGATCCCAAAAACAGGATCAATTTAAGGTTTCGACATGAAATGGACCTCCAATCTGGAGCTTGAAGCCACGGTCATGGAGGAAAAACAAAGTGGTCTCCTCAACCTTATACACACGCGAGTTTTGAACAAGGAAAGTGATGGTGTTTTAATTTTGAATATCACAAAGGCAATTATGTTATTCACTAATTTTTTTCCCATTGTTTCTTTTGTAATTTAATGAAAACTTTTACCTTGACCCGTTTTGGTAAATCAAAATTTACCATCACCTCATTATTTTAATTCCTAGATTTAATAATCCACCAATTAGATTAATTTATTTAATTCCATAGCTTTAATTATTAAAAAATTTTATAACAATGAATAATGATTTTTGAAAAATCTAAATTAATTTGTTATAATGTATTTATAAATTTTTCGCCAATCATCGATTTTAAATTAATTACCCGGGATGTTACAGTTATTGAGCTAGATAAGGTTCTTGAAAGTAAATAAAAATTTTATTGTTGTGTACGAGATTATGGTTTGCCGATGGGCTTGTGATGATCTTGATGTGATTAATCAGTATTGATGTTGAATTATGTATATGATTGAGTTATTATGGTTGATGAAATAACGTAAAATTAAGGAAAGGAGGTGTGAGTGAATAAAGTTAAAATTTACCTTTTTCATTATATTGTGAGTTCTATATTAATTATGATTTCCAACATTCATCATTGTTGTAATTTATTTCTTTTAGTAACCAATGATAAGGAGGTCACAGAGGCCCTGAAGAGAAGCACCAAGTGAAAAGTGAATGCCAAGGAAGGAAATAGAGGCTATGTATTTGTTGTTATAACGTCCCCTTATTGGTTTCTAATATTTATTTCGGGGTTTAGTTAAAAACAGAATAAATTTTTCACTTTTCAAACTTCCCCGATAATAAACACTAGAAACCTAAGGGCTACGTCACTTAAAACAACTTAAAAATCCCAAATTCTGGTGCTGGTAATCGATTATAGGAACTCTGTAATCGATTACACAAGGCTTAGTAATTGATTATACAACTCTGGTAATCGATTACCAGAGACCAGACTGCACAGGAATTAAAACACTCCCTCTAGTAATCGATATGTAATTGATTACTAGAGCCCTTGTTCTGCATAATTATGCAGAATTTAGCCTCTAGGCTAACTTCTACCCTACCTAATTTCCCCGTTTAAACCTTAATTGCCACCAAACTTCATGGGCATTGTGTTTCCACCATTCCAGATCTGTTGGCGTGGTCTTCTCACCAAAATTTCTTCATATGACTAACTTATGCATAAAAATGTATTAAACTTAATTTCTAGCAACATCAATGCATAATTAATACCAAACGCTACACAAACAACTATTTGGCACTTCAAACAACTTTTAAATGTCATTAAGAGTCTATCCATGCCTTTCGGGGGTTCCTACACCCACCGGAACACCAAATCATAAGCTAATTTAAGCATCACCTCTAGTCTCGGCATTAAAGCCATTACCCTAGGACTGTTATGTCTGCCACCCAGGCCATCAACTCATCAACAACCTCATTTCTTAATCTCTTAAACATCAAGAGTTCATCACAGCATTTCATTATCATGTGTAATTGCATCATCATCATGATCACCATTATCATGCAATACATGAATACCATTCAACATTATATTAATTATCAATAACTTCTCATAATATTTTAATTATCATGTCAATTCACTATCATGCATACCCATATATATAGATACACCTCAATATCATCATTTTCGCTCCATAATACAAGCATCTCAATTTACGTCATCAAATCATATTATTGCAAATATCAAGTATTCACCGTTTAACACAATAACTATTACTACATAAACACATTCATTGATATCAACTACATTTTATCATTTAATCATAATCTTACTTATGCATATTTTATAGGTAGCTTTTAGTCTTTAACTATTCTACCGTCTTTCCCCAATCATTGGAATGACTCTAATAATTATTCCTATTAATATATACGCCTTATACACCCCTCTTACCACAACTCTGAGCTTTAACAATTAAATCAATCGCCCAGTTCCCAAATAGTTTCAAATATCTAATTTTAAGGAATTTACGTATCAGAATTAGGCGTCAACCTCCGAAACTATAATCTAATTCACTGAAATAACTTTAGGATAATTCTAAACGATTTAGGAACTTACCCTGATGTCCTTCGACTTTCGTTCTAAGTTTCACCTCATCGATTACTCTACCAATCTTCATTTCGAACCCTACAAATACTGAAATCACACTCCGTTAACGAATTTAAAACACCCATCACCGACAAACTCATTTATAAGTCTCTGAAAGCTGTACAATAAAAATCGACTCCCCTTTCACCCCCCTGCGCGAACCTCATGCTTGGTTAAGAGAAAAAGAAGGAGGGATTGCAAAAATGAGACCATCCACTACACGTATCATCATTTATAAGCTGCTATGGACCATAAATGGTGAAGACAAAAAACCCCACCATAGAACCCCATTTCAACCATGAATAGAGAAGAAGAGAAATGCTATTGAAACATAAAATTGAAAGTACCTATAGGTAGGTCTCACTTTCGGGTTTTGAAAATACTTCCGATTTGAAATTTCGATAACAATTTGACCTATAATTTGAAGCTTAAACTCACGATAATGGTTTTCTCTCACTATCTCTCGGTTTCATTTTCCCTTTATCACATGAAAAAGATGGAAAATATGAAATGTCATTTTGGCAATTAAGCTGAAGGGCAAAAATGAAAATCCCATGCCTTTTCTATTTTATTTTAAAATTTCTTCTCTTTCTCTTATTCTCTAATAATAATAATAATAATAATAATAATAATAATAATAATTCTATTTTACTTCTACCATCCTGTAATTAATAATTTACCATTTTAATTAAAGTTAATTTCTTAATTAATCTCCCTTTAATCCTCTAAACTGCAAGTGAATTTAAGTTAATTATTTTACGATGTTACAGTTTAATTATGAACTTTGGTGAATTTGATAAATTTCTGTATGGTGTGTAAATCTTGAATTTAATTGCATTGTGATGTGTAACGCCCTCTGTTACATCTTAATAAATTCTAAAAAAATTCATAATAATTTTTTTTGCAAAAATATAATCGTTAAAAAAATATTAGAATAAATTACATACAACATTTTTGAAATACCTCATGAATATCATTAAAAATTTATAAAGTAGTTTTACATTTCTCCAAAGAAAATAAATATTAAACATTATTAGAAAGAGAGAAAACTCCATGGCCCAAGAGCAGTTACTTAATGACATTATTTATTCATTGGACCACGGTATTCATACTGAGCTCCCTTTCTAGAACGTGTTATATTTACTACTTGGATTCTTCGATCCTTCCCTTTGTACAAACCATCAATTTAAAACATATAAAACAAAAACACGGAGAAAAGAGTGGAAAACAGAATATAATATTCCCAAATAGGGCATAAGCAATAAAGGTTTTCATAAACTATTATATAATAATATCAATCACATTAACATACATAATTAATTAAGAATTATGAATGTTATACAATATCTTCATCATAACTTACCTATATATGTGGGCCTTTAAATTTTAGTTTGCACTGGGCCAACCAAGAGTTTACACTATTCTATAATTCCAGATAATAATAATATGAACAGCTCAACTGACATGGAAACACTTAGAGACTAGTCAGATTGAGAAGGTTTTTATTGTGAAAGTACCCAACACTAGGAGCGACCTCAGGTCCCCTGAAGCACCCTTTCACACCCTCTCATCCCAAGACTCGCAATTAAACCTCCTCTAATGTATCCTCGGTTTCTATAATCCGTCCCAAGACAATATCATTTTGTTTCACTTTAATGATTCATGATGCATGAACTACTCACATATTTAGTTAGTTAAGACTTTTAGAAACTCAATTATTAAATACCATAAAGGTTTACAACGTCATCTCAATGAACTGTATATTTCCACAATTTCTTCTCTAAATTTCTGTCACACAAAAATAAATTTGGTACACTTTTTAATTTCAAATCTCATAAAAATTGAGTTTTCAAGCCTTAAATATCTCAAAATTTTCTCATAGAAAACCTTACATATTTACATATTCTTTCTTAAATTGAATCTTAACAAGATTAAATTTAGCAATCTTAATTATTTCTAAACATCTTTAGTTATTATGTTAAAAAAACAAAAATAATTTACTTTTGAAAATTTTATTTTAGTAAAAGAGAATAATTCTCAAATCATTAACCAAAAATATTTAAAATTATAATTTTTTTAAAATTCAAGAATTAATTATCTCAACCATTTTATAAATAAATTTCCATAAAATGTCTTCTTTCTAAAATAAATACTAGATTTTTATTCTAAAGATTAAAAGTAAAGTTAATGAAAATAATTTCTAAGAAGAAATAAAAGATTAAAATAATTATGAAATATTTTCTCTTAGAATAAAAATTTAAAGAGTAAGATAAGAAAATTCTTACTGAGTTTTAGCTTTCCGTCGTGCTTGCTATATGCTCAAACTCCACATTACAATATCATCAATCACAATCAAATATTGTCAATCACAATAAAAAATCATCAACTATAAATATAATCAATCGTAATCCAATCAATTAAATTGAATGTCATTAATACATATTATAAATCAAAATTTAATGGTTATTAATATAGTTATCTTTAGTCCTTTTTGTCCATTCCTCGCACAGGTCTATATAAGTCCATATAATCTAGTCCTCGCATAGGTATAGTTCAGTCCATATAGGTCATAATAGTCCAAGTCCTTGCATATATTTAGTCCAGTTCGCATAAGTTATCTAGGTACTTACATAAGTATTTCAGATCAAGTTACACAAGATACTCAATTTAAAATAAATTTTAAGTTAAATAATTATTATTTAAAAATAATAATATTATTAAATTTAAAAGGAGTAGAGGACTTCTCCCATTATTCTTATGTCTTTTCATATTATATTTCTATCTCATTCCCCCTTACCTCTTGTATCTTGATTCATTATTGAAAGTCGATGCCCACCTCGTCTCCGAGTTCTAAAACATACCAATTTCATTTTAATATAGTTATAAGATGAAAATTTAGATTACTACTTAAAACAGAAACTGTAAATAGTAAAACATGAATAATAATAGTAAATAGTAAAACATGAATAGTAAAGGTAAATAGTAATAATAAATAGTAATTTACTATTCACAATAGTAATTTACTATTCAGAATAGTAACTTAAAATAATATTATATCTAGTATAATAATAAATTTTTAAGTGATATAAAAACAACATTCGTAATCATAAAAGAATATAAAAGAAATTTATTATTACCTCAGAATTTTTGCAGAACCTCTTTCCTTTGGAAAATATCTTCCTCTCTTCACTTAGTATTCTCCTCCCAACACTACTAAGTTTTAAAATTTTCATGATTTCTTCGGTGTCTCGCCCCTTTATTTATACTAAAAAATTCACTGTGCATTTGAATATTTTATTAAAAGTACTATGCAAGAATTAAAAATTTTATACTACACATTTTATTAAAAGTACTATACAAGAATTAAAAATTTCATACAGATTACTATACAAAGTTTGAAAATTTTAAAATTGCACAGTAACTTTTCTCATGAAGATGGCTGAAATTATGGGGGGTAGTGCGAATAGTATTTTAGGGGGTGCAAAAGAATTTTTTTTTAATATTTTTTTTATTTTTTTTATAAATTCTGAAATAATATACTGATCAAAAAATTCAAAAGACCTATGGTCAAATTCTATCAAAATTTTAATATAAAATTTTATGTAATGAATTAAAATAAAAATAGGGGTGTTACATGATGATCTTGATCAAATTTATATTCCTAGCAATGTGTGTTGCATGTTTGAATTTAAAATTATGGTGATCATGAATGTTGAAATTTATGTGTGGTGAATAGACTAGGTGGATTTAAATACATTGAATTGACATAAGTATAAAGGTGATTGAAATTGTGTGTGATTGACATTAAGCCATATGTGATTGATGATAAACTGTGATGGGTAAATGAATTATAATTCTGTGTGTATGTATGTATGTATGTATAATATTGGTCCATTGTGTGGATAGTTTGGTAAGGATGATAAAAGTGATGAATTGAGATTTATGGAATGCATACTACATCCTAGGTGAAGTATAAGTAAAGAATACAACTAGATAAGTGAAATTGAGATTTAGTGGGAATTAGAACCCCCATAGGGGACCAATAGGTTTCCACAGTCATTTAAAACCTGTGTGTATGACCCTTGTTTATTTTGGAATGCATTTGAATGGTTTGTTGTATGGTGTTGTTCTATGGTTTGTTCAAAATGCATTTTGTTCATACATGTAGGAATTTTTAAGTATGGACTACGCCAATAGCTTCAAAATGGGAGAAACATAATGCCCATAAAGTTTCGTGACAATTAGAGTTAAAATAAGCAAGTTAGGTGATGTGAACGTTAGTCCCACTACCAAAATATGCATAATTCTAGTTTTTGTGCTGATGGTAATCGATTACAGGGAAGCTATAGTTGATTACTAGAGAGTAAATCAATTTCCCACATAGTTTGGTCTTTGATAATCGATTACCAGGTTTCCTATAATCGATTACCAAACCAGAAAGTGAGGTTTTGGGTGTCCTTACATAACATAACCCTTAGGTTTTTATTGTTTATTGTCGAAATAGTTTAAAAGTGAAAAATTTACCCTGATTTTAGTCAGACCCCGAAATAAATTTTAAGAATCGCTAAGGAGAAGTTAGCATTGATTGGGAGGTGAAACAACATAACATTTGCTTGTGTTATCTTTCTTTACTTTTTATTAACACACAATTATGTAACATCCCTAATATTTTAGAAAAGTTTTAATTGGCAAAAAATTTCTAATAATTGCCCAACCGGATTTATTAAGACTTTGGGAATTATTATTATTAAAGATGTAATTACAAATAATTAAATGTTGTGGAAATAAATAAATTTATTTAATTGATTAATTATAAAAGGTTAAATGAGGAATAATTAAAAGAAGGTAAAAATTTGAAGTCACAATGGGGTAAAAAGATGAGGGGTGAAAGGTGAAAGTAAAAGTTTAATTAAAACTTTTAAAGGAAAATGTAATTGAAATAAGAAATGACCAAATTGCCCTTGGGTATTAAAATCTTAATTTCTTCCTCACTTCACGTGTGCACTCCTTCTTCTTCTTCTTCTTCTCACCATTGCTGTGACTGTATGCTCCAAGAGGAAGGTCATTTCGCGTCGAAACTTCGAGATAACTACGTTTTTGAGATCGTGGCTTCGAGGTGAGTCTAATGAACCCTTTAAATTAAGCTTTCGCATCTCTTTCGTTTTCTCCGTTAAATCAAATGGTCGTGCATGGAGGAGTGAGCTTTCGTTTCCTACCCGTCTAGTGCGTAGAAGCCTGAAAATGGCTTTTAAAGTAATGAGGATGGTTTAACATTGACGAGTTTTGCGTTTCGACCTCCATAGGTAACAAAACAGTCGTCGGAGGATCGAATAGTGAAGTGAGTGTTGATTTCGAACGTAGGACGTTGGACATAGCGTCGAGAGAATGCCAATCTCATCAAGAACGATTCGTCGGAGCTCAGAATCGAGGTAAGGGGGTGTTCGGGTTATAATTAATTAGAATACGTAAGTATAATTGAATTGAATCATTGAATTAAATATGAAAGTAATGAGAATAGACAAGGAATGATAATTGTATGTGTATGAAAGTAAATTGTGCATGATTTGTGATGATTATGAGCACAATGTAAATTGAATGGTGATGAGTTGAAGAGTATAGTGGCATTGTGATGACGGGCTTGACAAGTAGGTCGCCCAATTGATGAGTATGCGTTTTGTTGCTGGCCACTTGCATTATGATATGTGAAATATGAATATACATGTGTGATTATGTGGTGTAGGACGGCCGACGGTATGTGCAGCCCCTCGTTCTGGCTCCCGTGGTGTTTATGCCCAGTTGAGCTACCCAGTGGTCAAGTAGGACCCAGTGGTTGAGGTGGAGAGTCAAGTAGGACTCAGTGAACCAAGCAGGGTTCACGGGGTGTCAAGTAGGACCCCCAGCTGAAGGCCGATCCTTTAAGTATCCGGATACTAGGCGTCGAATTGATATGAGAGTCAGTTGTGTTATTTGATGCATTGTTAGTATTGTATGATGATATGAATGTGTTCTATGATAATTGTTGATTGTGATTGGCAAATTGGGGATAAAAGAATGAGAATTGAATTCTTGATTGGTAAATGGAAATTGATGACAAGAGGTAAGATAGATAGTACAAACTAAAACTAGTGAATATGCATCTTGTTATTGAATTACCATTCTATATTAATTATAATACCAAACACTCATCCTTGCTGTTGTTTCTTTAATTTAGTAACCAATGACAGGGAAGAGGTTAAAGCCCCGGAGATGTGTCAAGCGGAGAATTGATGCCAAGGAGCTAAAGGAATTTATGAAATGAACTATGTGTATAATATGTGTTGTGATTTATGTATGTTAAATCTAGATGTTGTTTATGTGTGTTGAGTTAATTTGGTATATTGTCACCATGATTATGAATGTGATGGATAATGAGTAAAATCTGAATATTGTTTGATAAGGATATAAATTCATGATGATGAAATAATGAAGTGTTGATGGTTATGCTAATTTCCTTGAATTGGATGTATAATGGCATGGGGCCAATATCATTATTATGGCCAGGTCTTGTTTGTATATGTGAAGAGTGAAAGATAAAAATCATAAATGTGCGCGGTTAGTAATTAGATAATGTGCCAAATGAATGATGAATTTATCAATGATGTAGTTGGTGAATTAGAAACATGATTGAGGGGCATGTTTAATCAAAATTAATCTCATGTGCATATTTAATTGTATGGAAATGGATGAACTAGGCTAAATGATGCATGTGAATGCTTAGGTTGCTGGTTGGTATGAAAATCTTAAGTGTTTACGTATAAACTGCATAATTCGCTTGAGCTAATTGAATTTTCGCTCAAGCGAACGTGTCCTGTACGTTCCATATAGTCACTAGAGTAATTTCGCTCAAGCGGATTCAATCTCGCTTGAGCGAGAGGTAAAGCAAATAGTTACTGAGTTCACCTCGCTCCAGCGGGTAAGGTTCCCGCTCAAGCGAGAGGTATTTGAGGTATCAGAGGTAGTTACTGGAGGCTTTTCGCTCAAGCGGGTGGATCCTCACTTGAGTGAAGGATAAAGGAATTGGTTCTGTCTCTTTTTCGCTTGGGCGAATACAAACCGCTCGAGCGAAATAGGGAAGTCTAGGTACTGGAGGAACCTCGCCCAAGCGAGAATAGTTCGCTTAAGCGAGTCATGTTGGTAATATCACTGGAACTGATTCGCTCAAGCGAGGCAACCTCGCTCAAGCAAAATAAGGTCTGATACGCATGGAATTCTCTCTAAAGCGTGTGTGGCTCGCCCAAGGATTGAATATAAACCTCGCTCAAGTAAGTGGATACTTCGCTCAAGCGAAATCAACTAATCTCGCTTAAGCGAGTTGGGACCTCGCTCAAGCGAGAGGCCCCTGATTCCATTTTCTTTTCTTTTCTTTTGGTTCCATTTAAATAAATATCTTTTCTCACTTTGATTATTTGATTTTATTATGGTTGTTTATTATTTTAAATATGTTTGGTGGAAAATAAATATTATTTTGGATTAGGACTTAATTATTATTATTAATCGTAAAAAAATTATTGTAAAATTTACTTGAATGAATAAAAATAAATGTAAATGGATCTAGGATGTCACAGGTGGTATCAGAGCGGTTCTTTCTAGAGCCGGGTAAATGGGCAGTGTTAGATGATTGCTTGAGTCCTAGGACGGACTATTTTTATATTGTATGTAATTGTCTATGTGTTATTTAAGTTGTAACAGGTCAACTTGGCATCATTTCCCTTGGCACTCTGGTGGCATTATGTTATATATATGTATGAGGTAAATACCCTATCCCTGATAGATCATTGGTTATTAATGGTGATGTGTTTGGTTATTGTAGAACTACTTTATGGCTGAAGGAACTAGTTCTGGAGGAGGAGATGATTTCTTCTCAAAATTCTCTCAACTGATGAGTAGGGCTGAATCTGGTCCCACTCTCGATAAATTCCTGAAAAGGAATCCACCTGTTTATAGAGGGGGTCATGATTATGATGGGGCTCATGTCTGGATACGGGAAATTGAGCAAACATTTAAATACTTTGAATGCTCTGAAGAATAGAAAGTGCAATTTGCTACTTATCAATTGAAGGATGAGGCTCGTGTATGGTGGTCAAGGACTAAAATTCAGATGAGTGCTGCGAGTGAACCATTAATGTGGACAAATTTCAAGCGAAGATTTCTTGCTAAATACTTTCCAGATAATTATAAAATCCGTAAGGAGATGGAATTCCTAAAACTTAAGCAAGGCAGAATGTCAGTGGCAGAATACACATCACAGTTTGATGAACTATGTGATTTCTATCATCCTTTCTCTCTTGAAGGAACTGAAGGTAGTAAGTGTGCAAAGTATGAATCCGGGCTGAGAATTGAACACCGGAGTGTTATTGTTCCTATAGAGATCCGTGACTATCCTACTCTAGTAAGCAAGGCCAGACTTGCTGAGGAAGTGTAGTTACAGAGAACGTCCCAATCAAAGGACAAGAGGCCATTGAAAGCTAAAGGATTCAGTTTTAAAAAGATGGGTCAGTTTTTCCGTGGTAGCAAGTCTTCTACTACATCTTCTTCTTCTTCGGGTCGTCATTCTATAGGCCGTTCTGGTGGTCATTCTGGTAATCGTGCATGCTACAATTGTGGCCGGGAGGGTCATATTGCGAAACATTGTCCGGCCAGTCAAATTGTTTGCTTCCAATGTGGACAACCGGGGCATCTTAGGCCGGATTGCCCACAGAGGCAACAACAAGGTGAACATAGCAGTCGAGCTAATACTTCTGTGACCTGTGGTGCTAATTTTCAAAGAGGAGGTAGAAACAGCAGTGGTCGTGGAGGCCAACGCCCGAGGAGGACTGATGCCCAATCTAGCGGTGCTCAAAATGTTATGACTGGATGAGTGTTCACTTTTGATGCTTCAGAGGTTGCAAGAACTGATAATTTGGTGCAGGGTAAGTGCATTATTCATGACTGTCTGGTAAATGTAATTTATGATTCGGGTGCAACACATTCTTTTATTTCTGAAAGTTGTGTGAGGAGGTTTGGGTTACCAGTGGTGTTAATGGAGAATGCCCTTAATGTCTCCACCCCTACTGGTTCTATATTCTGTGCCACCACCATGTGTGGAGGATTACCAATGCAAATTGAAGACCGTTCCTTTTGGGTAAATTTAATATGTATGCCGTTAAAAGATTTAGATGTTATCCTAGGTCTTGACTGGTTGTATGCAAACCATGTTATGGTGGATTGTTACCGCAAGACTATAGTATTCTCTCAGGAATTGGACACTAAGAATGTGGTAAGTGATGTCTCCGCAACTTATGCTATTCTATTTACTTTCGAAGGATGGTATAATCTTAATCCCAATGATATTCCCGTAGTGTGTTATTTTCCTGATGTATTTCCGGGAGAAATTCCGGGGTTACCTCCCAATCGGGAGATTGACTTTGCCATTGACTTGATTCCTGGGGCCGAGCCTGTGTCCCGTGCACCTTACAGAATGTCTTCGGTTAAACTGACTGAAGTGAAGAAGCAAGTGAATGAGCTGTTAGAAAAGGAGTTTATCCGACCGAGTGCTTCATCTTGGGGCGCTCCGGTATTGTTGGTGAAAAAGAGGGATGGCAGTATGCGAATGTGTATCAATTATCGGCAGTTGAATAAGTTGACAATTAAAAACAAATATCCTTTACCACGGATCGATGATCTGTTGGATCAATTGAGAGGCGCTGAGGTATTTTCCAAGATTGACTTGAGGTCCGGATATCACCAAATAAGAGTGAAATCGGAAGATATTCCCAAGACGGCGTTCCGGACTCGATATGGACACTTTGAGTATGTTGTAATGCCCTTTGGAGTGACAAATGCTCCTGCTATCTTCATGGATTACATGAATAGGATCTTCCAACCTTACTTGGATCAATTTGTGGTAGTATTCATCGATGATACATTGGTGTATTCAAAGTCCATTAAAGAACATGCACAACATCTTCGAATTGTCTTGCAGATATTGCGGGAGAAAGGGTTGTATGCCAAGCTGTCTAAATGTGATTTCTGGGAAGGAAGTGTGCAATTCTTGGGCCATGTAATTTCCAGGGATGAAGTATCTATCGATCCATCCAAAATTGAAGCAGTTATGGGCTGGGAGACACCTAAATCAGTGACGGAGATTAGGAGTTTTCTTGGATTGGCTGGTTACTATCGCCGTTTTATTGAAGGATTTTCTTGTATTGCTCTTCCTTTAACTCGATTGACAAGAAAGGATAACCCATTTGTATGGTCAGATAAGTGTGAATTGAGTTTTCAAACTCTGAAGCGGTGTTTAACTACTGCACCTGTGCTTGCATTACCAGATGTGACAAAAAAATTTGTGGTATATTGTGACGCATCTAAGTTTGGTTTAGGATGTGTATTGATGCAGGATGACAGAGTGATTGCCTATGCTTCAAGGCAATTGAGACCCCACGAGCAGAATTACCCTACCCACGATTTAGAGCTTGCAGCAGTGGTATTTGCATTAAAAATCTAGCGTCATTATTTATATGGTTCTCGTTTTATGGTATTTAGTGACCACAAAAGCTTGAAATACTTGTTCGATCAGAAAGAGCTAAACATGAGACAAAGGAGATGGGTGGAATACCTAAAAGATTATGATTTTGAATTGAAGTACCATCCTGGAAAAGCAAATGTTATGGCTGACGCTTTAAGTAGAAAAGTACTACATGCAGCCTTCTTGATGGGTAAAGAACAAGAATTGTTAGAAGACTTCGTGATATGAATATTGGGGTTGCTGTGCAAACTCCGAATCAAATGATAATTGGAATGCTGAAAATCTCTAATGAATTCTTAGAATCCCTAGCTGTGGCTCAGGAGGAGGATGAAGAGTTACTAGAATTACTTGATACCCAAACAAAAGGAAAAGATATGGAGCTAATCAAAGGTACTGATGGAATTTGGCGGTTTAGAAACCGAGTTGTAGTGCCTGCAAAAGGTGACTTTAGACAGGCCGTGTTAGCTGAAGCACATAATAGTTCTTTTAGCATTCATCCTGGTGTTACAAAAATGTACCATGATTTGAAAAGAGAGTTCTGGTGGCCAGGCATGAAAGAAGCAATCATAGAGTATGTAAGATCTTGTGTGATATGTCAGAAGTGTAAGGTCGAACACCAGAGACCCCCAGGTCTACTTTAACCTCCAGAGATTCCAATGTGGAAATGGGAAAGCATTACTATGGATTTCGTATCCGGGTTACCCCGTACCTGTTCTGGTTGTAATGCAATATGGGTAATTGTGGATAGGCTGACAAAGAGTGCTCACTTCTTAGCCATGAACATGAAATGGTCATTGGACCGGTTGGCTAGATTATACATTGTAGAAATTGTAAGATTACATGGTGTACCTGCGAGTATTATTTCAGATCGTGATCCTCGGTTTACTTCCAGATTCTGGGGAAGTTTACAACAGGAATTGGGTACTGAACTAAGGTTGAGTTCTTCTTATCATCCTCAGACTGATGGTCAGTCTGAACGTACAATCCAGACCTTGGAAGATATGCTCATGGCTTGTGTGCTGGAGCAAGGTGGCTCATGGGAGAGATACTTACCATTAGTGGAATTTGCTTATAATAACAGCTATCATAGTAGCATTGGAATGGCTCCTTATAAAGCTTTATACGGAAGACGATGTCGTACGCCTTTGTGTTGGAATGAAGATAGAGATGCAATCCATTTGGGACCTGAGTTAATTCAGGAAATGAATGATCAGGTGATAATGATTCGTGAAAAGATGAAAATTGCACAAGACCGTCAGAAGAGTTACTATGACAATCGTCATAGGCCACTTGAGTTTCAGGTGGGAGATTGGGTATTTCTGAAAGTTTCACCTACCAAAGGCGTGGGTCGAATACTGAAGAGTCATAAGCTTAACCCGAGGTACATTGGACCATATCAGATTTTGGAGAGAATTGGTGATGTCACTTACCAATTGGACCTTCCCCAATCGCTAACTAATATCCACAATGTGTTTCATGTATCACAACTTCGGGCATACATTCCTTGTGACTCCATGATTGTACCTGAAGATTCTATTGAGCTGAAAGAAGATTTGACTGTAGAGGTGGCACCTATTGGTATTGAAGGATATCAAGCTAAACGACTGAGAAACAAAGAGGTACCATTGGTGAAAGTAAAGTGGCAGAATATAAATGGAGTAACTTACACATGGGAGTTGGAATCAGATATGAGGCGGCTGTACCCCGATCTTTTTCAATAAGGTGCGTTGATTTCGGGCACAAAATCCCTTTTTAGGGGGGTGGATGTAACATCCCTAATATTTTAGAAAAGTTTTAATTGGCGAAAAATTTCTAATAATTGCCCAACCGGATTTATTAAGACTTTGGGAATTATTATTATTATTAAAGATGTAATTACAAATAATTAAATGTTGTGGAAATAAATAAATTTATTTAATTGATTAATTATAAAAGGTTAAATGAGGAATAATTAAAAGAGGGTAAAAATTTGAAGTCACAATGGGGTAAAAAGATGAGGAGTGAAAGGTGAAAGTAAAAGTTTAATTAAAAATTTTAAAGGAAAATGTAATTAAAATAAGAAATGACCAAATTTCCCTTGGGTATTAAAATCTTAATTTCTTCCTCTTCTTCCTCACTTCACGCGTGTACTCCTTCTTCTTCTTCTTCTCACCATTGCCGTGACTGCATGCTCCAAGAGGAAGGTCATTTCACGTCGAAACTTCGAGATAACTACGTTTTTGAGATCGTGGCTTCGAGGTGAGTCTAATGAACCCTTTAAATTAAGCTTTCGCATCTCTTTCATTTTCTCCGTTAAACCAAATGGTCGTGCATGGAGGAGTGAGCTTTCGTTTCCTACCCCTCTAGTGCGTAGAAGCTTGAAAATGGCTTTTAAAGTAATGAGGATGGTTTAACGTTGACGAGTTTTGCGTTTCGACCACCGTAGGTAACGAAACAGTCGTCGGAGGATCGAGCGGTGAAGTGAGTGTTGATTTCGAACATAGGACGTTGGATATAGCGTCGAGAGAACGCCAATCTCATCAAGAATGATTTGTCAGAGCTCGGAATCGAGGTAAGGGGGGTGTTCGGGTTATAATTAATTAGAATACGTAAGTATAATTGAATTGAATCATTGAATTAAATATGAAAGTAATGAGAACAGACAAGGAATGATAATTGTATGTGTATAAAAGTAAATTGTGCATGATTTGTGATGATTATGAGCACAATGTAAATTGAATGGTGATGAGTTGATGAGTATAGTGGCATTGTGATGACGAGCTTGACCAGTAGGTCGCCCAATTGATGAGTATGCGTTTTGTTGCTAGCCACTTGCATTATGATATGTGAAATATGAATATACATGTGTGATTATGTGGTGTAGGACGGCCGACGGTATGTGCAGCCCCTCGTTCTGGCTCCCGTGGTGTTTATCCACAGTTGAGCTACCCAGTGGTCAAGTAGGACCCAGTGGTTGAGGTGGAGAGTCAAGTAGGACTCAGTGAACCAAGTAGGGTTCACGGGGTGTCAAGTAGGACCCCCAGCTGAAGGCCGATCCTTTTAGTATCCGGATACTAGGCGTCGAATTGATATGAGAGTCAATTGTGTTATTTGATGTATTGTTAGTATTGTATGATGATATGAATGTGTTCTATGATAATTGTTGATTGTGATTGGCAAATTGGGGATAAAAGAATAAGAATTGAATTCTTGATTGGTAAATGGAAATTGATGACAAGAGGTAAGATAGATAGTACAAACTAAAACTAGTGAATATGCATCTTGTTATTGAATTGCCATTCTATATTAATTATGATACCAAACACTCACCCTTGCTGTTGTTTCTTTAATTTAGTAACCAGTGACAGGGAAGAGGTTGAAGCCCCGGAGATGCGTCAAGCGGAGAATTGATGCCAAGGAGCTAAAGGAATTTATGAAATGAACTATGTGTGTAATATGTATTGTGATTTATGTATGTTAAATCTAGATGTTGTTTATGTGTGTTGAGTTAATTTGGTATACTTTCACCATGATTATGAATGTGATGGATAATGAGTAAAATCTGAATGTTGTTTGATAGGGATATAAATTCATGATGATGAAATAATAAAGTGTTGATGGTTATGCTAATTTCCTTGAATTAGATGTATAATGGCATGGGGCCAATATCATTATTATGGCCAGGTCTTGTTTGTATATGTGAAGAGTGAAAGATAAAAATCATAAATGTGCGCTGTTAGTAATTAGATGATGTGCCAAATGAATGATGAATTTATCAATGATGTAGTTGATGAATTAGAAACATGATTGAGGGGCATGTTTAATCAAAATTAATCTCATGTGCATATTTGATTGTATGGAAATGGATGAACTAGGCTAAATAATGCATGTGAATGCTTAGGTTGCTGGTTGGTATGAAAATCTTAAGTGTTTACGTATAAACTGCATAATTCGCTTGAGCTAATTGAATTTTCGCTCAAGCGAACGTGTCCTGTTACTTTCCATATAGTCACTGGAGTAATTTCGCTCAAGCGGATTCAATCTCGCTTGAGCGAGAGGTAGAGCAAATAGTTACTGAGTTCACCTCGCTCCAGCGGGTAAGGTTCCCGCTCAAGCGAGAGGTATTTGAGGTATCAGAGGTAGTTACTGGAGGCTTTTCGCTTAAGCGGGTGGATCCTCGCTTGAGCGAAGGATAAAGGAATTGGTTCTGTCTCTTTTTCGCTTGGGCGAATACAAACCGATCGAGCGAAATAGGGAAGTCTAGGTACTGGAGGAACCTCGCCCAAGCGAGAACAGTTCGCTTAAGCGAGTCATGTTGGTAATATCACTGGAACTGATTCGCTTAAGCGAGGTAACCTCGCTCAAGCGAAATAAGGTCTGATATGCATGGAATTCTCGCTCAAGCGTGAGTGTGGCTCGCCCAAGGATTGAATATGAACCTCGCTCAAGTGAGTGGATACTTCGCTCAAGCGAAATCAACTAATCTCGCTTAAGCGAGTTGGGGCCTCGCTCAAGCGAGAGGCCCCTGATTCTATTTTCTTTTCTTTTCTTTTGGTTCCATTTAAATAAATTTCTTTTCTCACTTTGATTATTTGATTTAATTATGGCTGTTTATTATTTTAAATATGTTTGGTGGAAAATAAATATTATTTTGGATTAGGACTTAATTATTATTATTAATCGTGAAAAATTTATTGTAAAATTTACTTGAATGAATAAAAATAAATGTAAATAGATCTAGGATGTCACAAATTATCTTTCTTATTATTCACTTCAAAGTTTATGAAAACTAAAGCTGGTGTTTGATTGTTTGCTAAACTATTCCTATCTTTAAAAAAACTAAGACAAATGTCTCAATAATTGTATATTTTTTTTAAAAAATTGTTAAAACCCCTTTTATTGTAAACTTATGTCCCTTCCTATATTTTTACAAATTATAAATTATCAGTTTTTTGGGTTAGTAACCTAATAAAACGGGTTAAAAATTGTAGATGTTTTTTGTAACTTTTTTAAATAAATGTGATTTTCTCTTTAAAAGTCGTGAAACAAAATCTGCGTAACATCAAATTCTTTATAAATGAATTTTGCAGTGCATTTTGGGTCATTTTACTCCTGAGAAGGATTCCGAGGATCGTGTTTGCGAGGAGGCGGCGCCAGAATCGAGGAAAGGATCAATCAATGGCGGTTCCGGGAAGGCGCAATGGCATGAACGACGACGAAGAGGATCCAGACGACAACGCCCTTTTCGAAGAAGAAGGTCTCCTCGAAAACGACTTCGACGATACACCTCCCCATCTCCGTGACCTCTCGACCGCCGCTCAGCTTGGCGACCCCAACGCTCTCCACCTCGCTCTTGGTCCTCATCTAAACCCTATCTTTCACTTCGACTTCTTATTTTATTTTCATCATAATAAACCCTCAAATTACGATTGATTGACGGAGTGTTCCTAGTTAGACATGGCGCTATGTGCATTGTTGAACATGATTGTCTTAGGTCAAATGCTTGATTCTATGGCATTTCAACTTGATACGGTCCTTTTTGTCCTACATTAGAGGGAAATTTTAGAAGCTGTTTGGTTTCAGGAAAGTTCCACCATGTCTCTTAGTGAGCGGCGCGGGTGGTGACGCCCGCATGGCAGTGTTCGCCAGCTAGTGCACAGCCAGCCTGGAGGGGACCGGTGCTGGGTGGGATGTTAGGATTCTTGGACTCTCCAACTACGCTAGTTAGTTTTTGTGGTCTGGTTCTTCAGGTTTCTTATGAACTGGTATTAGAAGTCTTAATAAGAAATTTATAATAATAAAAAAAAATATGATGACAATTATATAATTAAAATTGAAAACATTAAATGGAAATCAACTTTTTTTCCCCCAAACTTGATGTTGTTGAAAATTGCCATAATTTGAGGTGAGAACTTAAGAATTTATAACAATACTAGGGATTTGGATATTTGGATGCTCTCGTGCTCCATGATGGACCAGGTGGGATGATAGTGTGATTATTCTTTGTAGGGCACAGTAGTGATGTTTTCTTTCTCTTGTGTCAATGACTCAATAACTACTATGCTTTGATTTTGCTGATATCTAAGCATATGATCACTATTTTACTGGGTACTCTTGATGCTGATTGCTGAACATCATGCTACGTTACTGCAGATAACTTGACTGGTAGTATTGATGAGCCTGTGGAGGATGGGGATACGGCTCTTCATTTGTGCTGTTTATATGGCCATTTGACATGCGTTCAGGTTTATTATCTTTTCTTTTCTTTTTTTCTTTCTTTCACTACTATCATACAATATAACATTGGATGAATTGTTGGTCATATTTCATAAACTTCAGGTGCTGATAGAAAGAGGAGCAAACATAGAGGCCAAGGATGAAGAAGGTGCAATTCCGTTACATGATGCTTGTGCGGGAGGTAGGTTGACTTTGAAATCACGTTCTAAAGTTGAAAATTGAAATTATCCTTTTTTTTTGCCTCTTCTTTGGGTAAGATTGTTATGTTTTGCTTTAAATGGGCATGTTAGGATTCACCGAGATAGTCCAACTGCTTCTTAGCAGCGCTAATGACACACAACATATGAAAAGAATGCTAGAATCTGTTGATTCTGAAGGTGATGCTGTGAGTGTTTATTCATCCTTCTAAAGTTTTGGTTCCTGGTTCATACTCTCAATGCTTGACAATCAAGCATCCTTGTTGGCCATTCCTAACCCTCTTTGTATATTCTGAATTTCTCCTGATTTGTTCTCCATCATCTTTTGATATTTTTTGCACAGCCTCTCCATCATGCTGCACGTGGTGAGCATGTTGATATAATTAGATTGTTACTGTCCAATGGTGCATCTCCCACAAAGCCAAACTTGTATGGAAAGGTAAGCACTTAAAGGAACTAAAAACAATATTTAGTATGAGAAACGTTTTTTATTTTTATTCATAATTATGAAAATGTTTCCCTGTTTTTACTTTTTGTTTGCTTTCAAAGATTTTCATATGAAATGTTAAAAACATTTTATTGTTTTCACTAGTTTTCTATGAATCTTCGAACACATAAACAAAGGAAAATCAAAATGACATGTTTGTAATTTTAGTAGAAGAAAATGTTTCTTACGACAAACAAAACCATATTACCCATTTTTAGTCTCATGAATTTCTAAGCAATTTTTTTTTGCAGACCGCAGCAGATTTACCTGATCAGGGAACAGATGCTAGGAGGCTGCTCCAAGCTGCTGCTAATTCTGCTATGGCATGCTAATAACCTAGCTTGTTGGTTAGTAGAAATATTTAGTTTCAGTTTGACAGAGACGGTACAACTTTTGGACTATAGATTCTGTATTACAGTACACACATTCGAAGTTCAGAAATGATTTATTAGCGAAACCCCCTGTGAATTTAACTTAAGAGATAAAATAGAGGATTTCCGGGTCTAGTTATTTATACTGGACAACCGTACTTGTTTTTATTCGTTTTTTTTTATTTGAAATATATATATAGTAAACTATGACTAGATGGTCATATTTCTCTTTTAATTGGTTCCTAAGGGGTAGATTTGCAGGTGACATTTTGTTGTATTTGAATAATCATAAATCCTCATACTTATTAATTTAAGAGATAATTAAATGTTTTTACGCGTCTAAGACAATGCGTGTTTCCAAGGTTGTCAGACTCGAGAGTCTACCTAGACTCGTTTTGGCTAGGTAGTCTCGACTCGCTAACTCGACTTGTAAACTCATAGGAGTTTACCTCATATTAAAAGTTATATAAAACTAATATAAGACATGCATCCAAACAAGATATACCATCATAAAATAGTTAAAAACTAAAAATCCAACCATCCAATTGTCATAACAAATAGTGTTGCTGCTAGAGGAGCTTGAACAGTATTGCTGTTGGCCTTTGAGCCACCATCTTTCTCACTCTCAGACATGCTGAATAGAGAGGAACAAGAGGAGGATGAGAAGAAACAAATGTTGGCCTTGAATCAGAATGAAGAAGAAAGAAAAAAACAAAAAAAATACCTCTTACTGGTGGGTTTTCGTCGCGGCGGTATGGGAAAGTGACGCGTAGTCGTCGCAGGTGGTGGGTGTGACACAGGTTTAGTGCAGGTGGTGGAGTCACGTAGGTGCCGTCGCAGCCTCGCGGTTAGTGGGTCGTAGTTGGCGTCACAAAATCACGGAGAAGAAGAAGAAGGGTCGCGTCGGTGTCGGAGTTGGAGAGCGGTGGTGGGTCGTGTAATGTCGGGGGCCAACACGAAGTCGAATGGTGTGGAGGGCAGTGGCTGTCGCACGAAGTAATGGAAAATGAAGAAGCTGCATGTGAAACCTAAAGAACAGGGGCCAAAACGCTGCGTTTCATTAATTTGGGAATTAGGGTTTTCAATTTTTCAAACTCGGTGGACTCGCTCAAAACTCTAGAGTTTGCAAGAGTCTACCCGAGTCAGAGAGGGTCCGAGTTTCCAGCGTTTTAACTCGTTTTGCTTAGGTAGAAACGTAGACTAAACGTAGACTTATAAGAGTCTACGAGTTGACTCTAGAGTTTGACAACCATGCGTGTTTCAATGGGAGGGATGTTGGATGATTGGTAGGAACTAAGAAGATATTGTGGGAGGATACAATAGTATGCAATGTTATATATCGTACTCTATCATTCTAATTTTAATACTTAATGAAGTAATAATTAAATGAAGAGGAAACGCATACATTGTCTTCAAAATATAAAAAATATTTAATTCTTCAACTAGTGGAGTAAATCAGAAAAATGGAGTGTTTAGGCAGTTATTTTGAGGTCTTGGTGTTTAAATCCCCACTTTTCCCTCTTTTGTAATGGGAAAAAAAACCCAGCAGCAAGTAAGAAGTTATGGGAAGACGTCGTAGGGGACATGAGGTCCGTTTGAATTAGGAAAATGTTTTCTATTTTTATTTCTTCTTTTTAATTTTAATTATAAAACTGTTATTATATTTTTTAGTTTTAAAATTTTGTATAGTAATATTGAAAATAATTTTTTTTTTCTGTTTCCTGTTTTTATTTTTCTTATTTATTTTTTAATATAAATTTTTGAAAATAGAAAACATAATAATAATTTTGTAATTAAAACTGAATAATAAATAAAAATAGAAAATGTTTTCAGAATCTAAACAGGTTTAATATTATTTTATCTTTTGTTTCTCCCTTTAACTTTCATAACTCGATTAAGTTAAATTATCTATATGTCTAAACATGTGAGTTTTTATTTTGTCCTGAAGGTTTTAAAAGTGTCTATTTTATTCTGTGTTTTTAAAAAGTTTTTAATAGGATTGTTTGTGGATTGGATTTGATCTTGTTGAAGTAAAATGTCATGTGATCTGAATGTAATTTAGATTGTATTGATTGGAATAATTTTTAAATCAAATATGATAAAATGTTATGTAGATTATATTGGATTTCAGTTTTTATATTTTTATTTATTATTTAATTAAAAAATAAATTTTATTTCATTAATAATTATTAGTGTTAATATAAAATGTAAAAACTTAAATAATAGAGAAAGAAATAAGACATTAACTTTAAATTGAAGTTAAAAATAATAAACTTCTAAATACATTAAAATATTAAGATATATCTTATGAAAAATAATAAAAAGATACAACTTTAAAAGTAAATTTAATAAATAATTAAGTAATACAATCTAAGTTTATTTTATAAAATAAAATTATATATAAATAATTGATCTTAAAACATAGATATGAAATCCAATTAAAAAATTTTAATTTTTACGGTTTTCGTGGAGTTTAATTTTCATGTTTTTGAGTCTTAACTTTTCTTAAAAAAAAAATGATGACGTGGGGTAAAGGTATTGCCAACTAAATTAAAATTGAAAAATTAATTACACATCATCTTCTTCTTTCGACCTCCTTTTTCCATTCACTTTCTCTCTCTGCCCTGTCCCTGTCTCTTTTTCTCTACCCTCCACCCCCATCAGAACCTAATAATGGAGCTACATACCTAAACTGATCTACTTTCTTCATGCCCTCTATTGTGCCATCATCACCACCTCAATCTAACCCCCCTCCAAGACCCTGTGACCTCCACCGCATAACCACTGCAGGTTTGAGCTATATTCGTTGTGGAACAAGTTGGCGAGAAGTTGCAGGATAAAAGAAACAAAACTAAATTGTAAAAACAAAATCAATAATCTTACCAGTTGAGAAATTAACTACTAATCTTGAGGACATATTATTTTAAACAAGAGGAAAACAAATATACATATCCCTTAAGCTCATAACATTATAAGTGTGTTGATCCAACCGTTATTGGGTTCTAACGAAGGTGGAGGGTAGAGAGAGAAAGGGGTGGCAGGTAGAGAGAGAGAGAGTGAAGGTGGAGGGGTGGAGGGCGAGGATAGATAGGACGTGAATGAAGAAAGAGAAAGAAGAAAAATAATGATGTGTAGTTACTTTTAATTTTAATTTTATTTTAATGATACATTTGTAATATATTTATGTCATTAATTTATTTTATTTTAATGACGTGTTAATAACATATTTAAGTTACGTTATCAATTTAAAATATACGGGTATTTAAAAACTTTTTAAAATATTTAAAATAGAATAAAACCTTTTAAAACATAGAATAAAGTAAAATCAAATCTCAAATGTACATAGCTAAATAGATAATTTAACCATTAAGATATTATAACTAATAATATATCAATCCTAAGCAAAACACAGAAAACTGAGTAATAATTAATTATGTTATATAAAAACTTAAAATGACATATATTATTATTAGTTTTTATATTTTAGGTAAGTTTTTTTTTCAATGTCGGGGATGATCCTTGAAGAGCAAATCTTATATCAAATATAAAAACTTAAAATTGTTATGAAATACTTAATAGATAGGAAAAAAATGAGAAAGAGGAATAAAGTTAAGGGGAAGAGAAGAGGAAGCAAAGAGAGTTAGAGGGAGTAATAAAAATGAGAAGTTGTGTATTATAAAGGATGGTAATCCGGTCTAGATACCGGTACCAGGGGGAAGTGTGTCATTTTATCTGTTTTCCACATGTTACCGAAGCTGCAGGTAGGCCACTGGACTACTAGACCGTATAAGCGTTCTTCCTATACTGGTATGTCTAGGACAACACCTCAGACACCGGATACAATCCGTTCTGCCTGGTAAAAGGTATAAGGTGTGGTCACAGGGACATTGGCAAAGACACGGTTCTTCCCATACCATGTGTTAGAAGCATGCTCTACACAACGCACTTTATATCTCTTGACCCAACACTTACACTCTCCCTATTTTATTATACATAACCATTCGCCCATACTTTGAGAGGATAAGTGGCTGCTCCACTACCCAAATCCTCGTTACTTAGGGTGGGCCAGGTGCACAAGCCGGTGTGCACATATTGATACCCTGTATACCGGAAAATATCCACGTCACCCGATAAAAGGTACAAGGTACAGCCACAGGAATGATATGCGAGAAATGCGGCTCCCCCCGCGTTGTGTGTCAGAATCGTACACTGAGCATTGTACTATTTGTCTCCTAGCCCCACATGTGCCTAACGGTTCATTCTCCACGCTCATCTATAAATAGTCAATTTTCACACTCACAAAAGGTTACATTGTTCTGACTCTTAATATACTGTTACTGTAACACCCTGGAGTCAACTTGCAAATCCCAAGATAATTACCGTCACCATATAAAATTTCTTAGATAACTTATTTTTTTCACATGGTAATTATCAAGAGATTCACAACCTGATTCCAAGGGTTACTGATATAATATCAGAGTACGCAACCTTTTACATAATTAACTTGTTTATTATTATACATAACATAAGAGTTTCATACATATTATATTTTACAACAGGCACCTAGATCTTATAAAATATAAAGACGTACAGTACCAACAACATAGTATACACATAATACAGCCACAGTAGACATGCAAGCAAGCATCATCATCAAAAGCCTTCATAATTCATCCAAATTAGGCAGCTTCCACTTTGTCACATATCTTCCTGGTTAATCACTAAAAGGGGTTGCCACAAGTAACAGAAAGAGTGAGATAAAATATCAAATAAATAGAAATCAAATCAGAACAAACAGAAATCAAATCAGAACAAACACAATCACAAGTAGGATGCTATGCGATGCAAATGCCAAACAAGTATTTTGTTTTATACTGATATTATTATATTCTGCTCTTTTTAATGAAAATGCATGATGGATCCATTCTGGTGGGAACATCTGCAGTGATTTCCAACAATAACATTTTTACGGATATCCAACCGATACCGCGCCCCATAATGCAACACCACATCGGATAACAATATCATAATATCAATAACAAGTGTTGCGGGACCCCCCTTAAGGACACACTGCTTAGCCCTTAAGACGGCCGTGGTATAAAACCACCGCAGAGGTCTGTGCTCAACAGAGCGCGTTCCCCCACCGGGAACCCCCTCAAAGAACCCCTCTGCGGATTCTTTGAACGGCCAATGCATATGATGCATGAATGCATTTCATTACCAAATTCCTTTATAACTAGTTTTAACAATAAAATTATTATGACAATCAATTAAGCATGCATTATTTATAATTCAAAGAATATGGAAACACATTTTCCATACTACTTATATCATAATTCAATCATATGGCAACATATTTCCCATAATATTCATATCATATTTCAAACATATGAAAACATATTTTTCATAATATTTCATATTTCAAAGAATATGGAAACATATCTTCCATGTTATGGTAATTGTTTAATATCATATTCCAAACCATTTGCATCCATTTCACAATTTAGTTCAAATTAAATTAAAGTATAACTATATGAGTTTCTAAACAATTAAGCAAGCAATTCTAACTTAATTTCTATGTATTTAATATCCTATCCCCTCTTTCTTACCTCAAGTGAAGATCGTTAAGCTTTCCTTATGCTAACTCCCTTGTATTTCTTCAATTCTTCAAATTTGCGTAATTTCTTCTTATACAGAAATTAAAGTATGAAGGTTTTGAGAGCTTGAAGAGGGAGATGAAAGGTTATAAGATCTGGGAGGGTTGTGGTCTGAGGAAATGTGGGAGGTCAGGGCTCTATTTATAGGCTTTCAATGGCGGTTACTGTAGCAAATCACTGTAGCAAATCACTGTAGCAAATCACTGTAGCAAATCACTGTAGCAAATCACTGTAGCAGTTCGAAATTGACATGAGGCGGCGGAGCTTTGGAGAATTCTCACGAATTCTCTACATTCTGCAACATTTTTCATGTGACGTTACTGTAGCATTTCACTGTAGCATTTTACTGTAGCATTTTACTGTAGCAGATTTTTATTTTATTTTATTATTCTATTCTTTATTCCATTCTCGTTTATTTCCGTTTTAAGTCAGACTGAAAATATCCTTGTATTCATAATTAAATTTCCTATTTTCTATGATTCATTTCTTATTTCTTTGAGAAACTTTAATTTTTTCACTGTTTAATTACTGCTTAAAAATTGGGTTGTTACACTCTCCCCCCGTTATAAAAATTTCGTCCTCGAAATTTAAACGTACCTTGTTAGAATAATTCAGGATATTGACTTCTCATCTCATCTTCTTGTTCCCAAGTCATGCTTACTTCATCTCCTTGTTGCCAAGCCACTTTCACCAATGAGATCTCCTTGCCTCTTAGTCGCTTGATGTCTCTGTCCATTATCTTCACTGGTGTTACTGGAATTGTAAGGTTTTCCTTAACTTCTATATCATCAGTCTCGATCACATGGTCTGGGTCAGGTACATACTTTCGTAATTGTGAGACATGGAACACATTATGAAGATTGGAAAGTTGAGGCGGCAATGCGATCTGGTATGCAACTTTACCAATTCTTTTTAGGATCTCATATGGTCCTATATACCTTGGAGTAAGCTTCTTGCTTTTCAACACTCTTCCAACTCCTTTGTTAGGTGATACTTTTAAGAATACATAATCTCCAACTTGGAATTCTAATGGCTTCCTTCTTTGATCATAATATGACTTCTGCCGATCCTGTGCAATTTTCATCCTTTCTCTAATCATCTGAATTTGCTCTGTTGTTTGCCGGACAATTTCTGGTCCAAGAGTCAGGTGCTCACCTGTCTCTAACCAACAAATTGGTGTCCTGCACTTCCTACCATACAATGCTTCATATGGTGCCATCCCAATGCTTGAGTGATGACTGTTATTATATGTGAATTCGATTAGTGGAAGGTAACGTTCCCAGCTTCCACCATGTTCTAATACACATGCTCTTAGTAAATCCTCCAGACTTTGGATAGTCCTCTCTGACTGTCCATCAGTCTGTGGATGATAGGCAGAGCTTAACTTCAGTCTAGTACCAAGCTCTTTATGTAAGCTTCCCCAAAATCGAGAAGTAAATCTAGGATCTCTATCAGATACTATGCTTGATGGTACTCCATGTAATCTTACTATCTCTTTTATATACACCTGAGCCAATTTCTCAAGTGAATACTTCATATTGATTGGAAGAAAATGGGCTGATTTTGTTAATCTATCGACTATCACCCAGATAGCATCATTGCCTCTTTGTGTTCTAGGCAAGCCTGACACAAAGTCCATGGCAATGTCATCCCATTTCCATATAGGGATTTCTAGTGGTTGTAATCCACCAGATGGTTTTTGATGTTCTACTTTACTTTTTTGACATATTAAGCAAGATGAAACATACTCAGCTATCTCTTTTTTCATCCTCTTCCACCAGAAATCCTTTCTTAAGTCTTGATACATCTTCGTAGATCCAGGATGAATACTAAGCATGCTTTTGTGGGCTTCATCTAGAATCATCTTCTTTAGTTCTGCATCCTTTGGGACACATATTCTTCCTTTCATCCTCCATACTCCATTTGAACCTTCTTGTAATCCCAGATCTTTTCCATTATGTTGTGTCTCGATCATTTCTTGGAGACATACATCCGATCTTTGTTTTTCACCCACCATTTTTAGAAAATCATTAGTGATTTTTAGAACTCCAACCACCATATTTACCGAAGATTTCTCCTCAACTGCTATGTTTAAGTCTCTAAATTGCTCAATCATTTCTAATTCTTTTATCATTAAAGCTGCCATATGAATAGCTTTTCTACTAAGCGCGTCAGCAACCACGTTGGCTTTCCCCGGATGGTACTTTAATTCAAAGTCATAGTCCTTGAGAAATTCCATCCATCGGCGTTGTCTCATGTTTAATTCTTTTTGGTCAAACAGGTATTTGAGACTCTTATGGTCACTATAAATTTCGAACTTTGCACCATATAAATAGTGCCTCCAAATTTTTAAAGCAAAGACAATGGCCGCTAATTCTAAGTCATGAGTAGGGTAATTAAGTTCGTGTGGTCGTAATTGCCTTGAAGCATAAGCAATTACTTTTCTTTGTTGCATTAGGACACAACCAAGTCCCAACTTTGAAGCGTCACAATAAACTTCAAAGTTTTCTTGGGGGTTTGGTAAAGCTAGAACTGGTGCAGTTGTTAATCTTTTCTTTAATTCTTGGAAACTTGCTTCGCATTCAGAAGTCCAAATAAAAGGTTTGTTTTTACAGGTTAATCGAGTCATTGGTAGGGCAATTCGGGAGAATCCTTCAATAAATCTTCGGTAGTAACCCGCAAGTCCTAAGAAACTCCTGATTTCTGTGACAGTCTTTGGCCTTTCCCAAGCTATTACAGCTTCAATCTTCGCAGGGTCGACTGACACTCCATTCTTAGATATCACATGGCCTAAGAATTTTACTTCATTAAGCCAAAACTCACATTTGGATAGTTTGGCATATAGCTGCTTCTCCTTTAGTATTTGTAGCACTAAGTACAAATGCTCCTCGTGCTCTTCCTTGGTTTTCGAATAGATGAGAATATCATCTATAAAGACAATAACAAATTGATCAAGGTATGGGTGGAATATCCGGTTCATATAGTCCATGAACACGGCTGGAGCATTAGTTACACCAAAAGGCATAACTAAATATTCATAATGGCCATAGCGTGTTCTAAAGGCTGTCTTTGGAATATCTTCTTTCTTTACACGAATTTGATGGTATCCCGATCTCAGGTCTATCTTGGAGAACACAGTAGCTCCTCGTAGTTGATCAATGAGGTCATCGATCCTTGGTAACGGGTATTTATTCTTAACCGTCACTTTGTTCAGTTGGCGATAATCGACGCAAAGTCTCATACTACCGTCCTTCTTCTTGACCAGTAGTACAGGTGCTCCCCAAGGAGATACGCTGGGTCGTATGAATTGCTTTTCTAATAACTCTTCTACTTGCTTCTTTAGTTCAGTCAGTTCCATTGGAGACATTCTATAGGGTGCTCTAGCAATGGGTTCTGCTCCAGGAATTAGGTCAATAGAGAATTCTATCTCTCGTTCAGGAGGTAATCCTGGGACATCCTCGGGGAATACTTCTGAGAATTCACAGACTACTGGTATTTTACTTACATCAGGAATAACTTTCCCTTCTGTAAGTGCAAATACCATGAATAATTGGGCTTCATTGTTCAAGGAATATCCTATAGGGTTTTGTAAGGTATCATACTCCTGACACTCCATGTTGTCAGGTGGAAAGATCACGGTTTTATTACGGCAATCCACAAGGACATGGTTAGCAGATAGCCAATCCATCCCCAGAATGATTTCCAAGTCCTTTAATGGTAAGCATACTAGGTTCACGTTAAAATTTCTACCTCCTATATGTATAGAACAGCCTTCACACACATTAGCTGTCCTAAGATGGTTACCAGTAGGAGTAGAGACAAGCAAATCATATTGCATAGATTTCATAGGTAAATTCAGACGCCTAACACATTCTTCAGCAATGAAAGAATGTGTCGCACCAGAATCAAATAAGACAGATAAGGTAGTGTCGTTAAGAATGCACTCACTTTGTACTAAGTCGTCTGCTTGTGATGCCTCTGATCCACTGATTGCAAATACTCTGCCAGCTGCAGGTGATTTGTTCTGATTATTCACTAGCTGTCCACTTTCTCGTCCTCGACTAGCTGTGCCTTTGACATTAAGTCCTCCGCGACCATTGGTATTACGTCCATTTCGAATGTTGGCTCCTCCTCTGTTGGCTCCATTGTTGTTGTTCTCAGTTTTAACATTCATAGTGTCAGTGCCTTGGTGAAGTTGTGGGCAGTTAGGACGAATGTGTCCCTTCTGGTTGCATTGGAAACAGGTAACATCTGTCTGTGTGCAATCACGTGTTCTATGATTTCCTCCACACTTATAGCAGTTCCATGTGATTGGTTGGTTCACGCGTCCTCCAGATGACGAAGTTAATCCTCCTCGAAATCGATTCTGGTTAAATGCTCCTCGCCTTTTAAAGTTCACTAGTTGAGGTCTCAATTGTTTACTGCTTTTCTCCTGCTCAATCCTAGCCTGATGGTTTTCTTCAAAGATTCTGCATTTGTTGATTAAAGTAGGAAAACTCCTAATCTCCTGATGTCCTATGGCTTCTTTAATTTCTGGCCTCAAGCCATTTTCAAATTTGACGCATTTAGAAGTCTCGGTTCCAGGCTGTTGGAAAGGAGGATAGAACGATGACAGTTCCTCAAATTTGGTAGTGTATTCTCCGACAGACATATTCCCTTGCTTTAATTCTAAAAATTCTAATTCCTTTTTGCTCCTAACACTGGCAGGGAAATATTTCTCGAAAAAGGTTTCTTTAAAATTCTCCCAGTTAAGTAGCCTACCAGCTTCCAGTAACCTATCGCGAGCAAAGATCCACCAATTTTCTGCTTCCCCTACCATCATATAGGTAGCGTATTCTACCTTCTGGACTTCAGTGCAAGGTAAGGATCGGAAAATATGTTCCATTTCCTTAATCCACAAGTAAGCCACCTCTGGATTATAGTCTCCTTTGAATTGGGTAGGTTTCCTTTTCAGGAAACGGTCAAGTCCATGGGTTCCCTCGGCTAACCTTTGCTGTTCCTGTCTTTCAAGGATCTCAGCAAATCGATTGAATGCAGCAGCCATGGCATCATCGTTCTGACGTCTAGCCATTTCTTATCCTACATGTACGAGTACCACTGCATTCAGTTACTGAGTATCTAATATACTCAGAGTTCTAACAATTTTTATGGTATCTAACTAGTAATTATACTAAACAGAAACATACAAAGAGCACACATAACACACAAGCACACAAATTTCAAACAAATAGCAATCAAGTTTCATACACTTCAAGCTATCTTATGTTATTCTCTAGTTAATTCCTAAGGTTTTCTTTATATTTTATAAACCTTTGCTCTGATACCACTTCAGTTGTAACACCCTGGAGTCAACTTGCAAATCCCAAGATAATTACCGTCACCATATAAAATTTCTTAGATAACTTATTTTTTTCACATGGTAATTATCAAGAGATTCACAACCTGATTCCAAGGGTTACTGATATAATATCAGAGTACGCAACCTTTTACATAATTAACTTGTTTATTATTATACATAACATAAGAGTTTCATACATATTATATTTTACAACAGGCACCTAGATCTTATAAAATATAAAGACGTACAGTACCAACAACATAGTATACACATAATACAGCCACAGTAGACATGCAAGCAAGCATCATCATCAAAAGCCTTCATAATTCATCCAAATTAGGCAGCTTCCACTTTGTCACATATCTTCCTGGTTAATCACTAAAAGGGGTTGCCACAAGTAACAGAAAGAGTGAGATAAAATATCAAATAAATAGAAATCAAATCAGAACAAACAGAAATCAAATCAGAACAAACACAATCACAAGTAGGATGCTATGCGATGCAAATGCCAAACAAGTATTTTGTTTTATACTGATATTATTATATTCTGCTCTTTTTAATGAAAATGCATGATGGATCCATTCTGGTGGGAACATCTGCAGTGATTTCCAACAATAACATTTTTACGGATATCCAACCGATACCGCGCCCCATAATGCAACACCACATCGGATAACAATATCATAATATCAATAACAAGTGTTGCGGGACCCCCCTTAAGGACACACTGCTTAGCCCTTAAGACGGCCGTGGTATAAAACCACCGCAGAGGTCTGTGCTCAACAGAGCGCGTTCCCCCACCGGGAACCCCCTCAAAGAACCCCTCTGCGGATTCTTTGAACGGCCAATGCATATGATGCATGAATGCATTTCATTACCAAATTCCTTTATAACTAGTTTTAACAATAAAATTATTATGACAATCAATTAAGCATGCATTATTTATAATTCAAAGAATATGGAAACACATTTTCCATACTACTTATATCATAATTCAATCATATGGCAACATATTTCCCATAATATTCATATCATATTTCAAACATATGAAAACATATTTTTCATAATATTTCATATTTCAAAGAATATGGAAACATATCTTCCATGTTATGGTAATTGTTTAATATCATATTCCAAACCATTTGCATCCATTTCACAATTTAGTTCAAATTAAATTAAAGTATAACTATATGAGTTTCTAAACAATTAAGCAAGCAATTCTAACTTAATTTCTATGTATTTAATATCCTATCCCCTCTTTCTTACCTCAAGTGAAGATCGTTAAGCTTTCCTTATGCTAACTCCCTTGTATTTCTTCAATTCTTCAAATTTGCGTAATTTCTTCTTATACAGAAATTAAAGTATGAAGGTTTTGAGAGCTTGAAGAGGGAGATGAAAGGTTATAAGATCTGGGAGGGTTGTGGTCTGAGGAAATGTGGGAGGTCAGGGCTCTATTTATAGGCTTTCAATGGCGGTTACTGTAGCAAATCACTGTAGCAAATCACTGTAGCAAATCACTGTAGCAAATCACTGTAGCAGTTCGAAATTGACATGAGGCGGCGGAGCTTTGGAGAATTCTCACGAATTCTCTACATTCTGCAACATTTTTCATGTGACGTTACTGTAGCATTTCACTGTAGCATTTTACTGTAGCATTTTACTGTAGCAGATTTTTATTTTATTTTATTATTCTATTCTTTATTCCATTCTCGTTTATTTCCGTTTTAAGTCAGACTGAAAATATCCTTGTATTCATAATTAAATTTCCTATTTTCTATGATTCATTTCTTATTTCTTTGAGAAACTTTAATTTTTTCACTGTTTAATTACTGCTTAAAAATTGGGTTGTTACAGTTACATTGCTCAAGTTTCCTTTGATTTCTCATTCTCTTCACTTGAGCGTCAGAGAATCTTCACAGGTGACACCGCCTTTCGTCCCCCCGTCAACACGAAAGCTTTGTTTGAAGAATCACTAGGACAACAAGATCGGTTTCTCCCACTAAGATTTCAGATTACAATACCGGATACCCACTGTACCGGTGTACAAACACTTAAATCATTAACTTTTATGGCTGGTCCCCACTCCGGATCCTTGACCCCGGATTAGACCAGTTCAGATGGTATAGGTTCTATTTATAGAACTTAAGTTGAGGGACATCCACATTAAAATATTATTCATAATACTCCCCCTTGAATGTCCCTATTTTAGAATGTGTCTCGTTAAAACCTTACTAGAAAAAACCTAGTGGGATAAAAACCTAGTGAAGGAAAAAGAGTACAACATTCTTTATAAAGTACATTTATGGATAAAATAAATAATTAAATTACAAGTATTTAATTCTCCCCCCCATTAGAACATCCATGTCTAAGGCGCCGAAGACCGATCTTTTGTACTAACTGCTCGAAGACTTTGGTTGGTAACTGTCGCGACTGGGGTCCCGGGTCATGACGCGGACTGGGAGAATGCAACAAAAAAAAAACGAAACCGAATTGCAACAATTCCTTTAGGGGGCCTAAAAAAAACTAAAGGGGTTCAGGGAGTTGCCACTAATATTTATTAAGAAAAATATCAGGAAAACCTTTAAATGACACTGGTTTTTAAAATGAGATTCTGTTTGGTCCGGGAGTGAAATTATAGATAGGGAAGGTATTAGCAACCCACATTGTCTGTCCTAAAACGGTTACCCAAATTGATCAAGTATAATATTTTTAAAAAATGATTATTAAATATTTCATCATTCATAAAGAAGACTCTCCCCACAGACCAACACGAGACCTTTCCAGTGTGCTTTGTCCTCAATCACACACTTCCCGAAAACTTCCCAGGAGGTCACCCATCCCAGAATTACTCCAAGTTGCTTAACTTTGGAGTCCTTAAGTGATGAACCACCGAAAAGGCTAATGCATTTGTTGGTATAAGTAGTACGAATTCATTCGTTTAAGCTATCCTCGATTGTGTAGTCTCATACCTATACAGTCTTTGGATTCCTCTCATTCTGGTATGTATTCGGTTCGTTCATGTGCCCCTCCCACTAGAAGCCTGCCAGGAGCCGCTCCTTGTCCGTGCCTATGCACCGACGATCACTTCCCGCCCTCAACAGTGACCGACCCAAAGCCTAAATTACAATTTCCAATTAATTAACCCAAATTTTTGAAATAAATTTTCACGTTTAAAGAATCATTTTGAAATTCGTAATTTAAATTCTGAGGTCACGTAAAAATTGATAATTGCAGAATATTATCATGCATACTGGTTGTGAACGAATAAAACATAATACATTTATATAGCAAAAACGATAGATAAGATTGTAGTATGAGGTACATAATATTATTACAACACATTAAAACTCAAATGAAGTTAAAGTCCAAGCAATAAAACATAAAAGCTTCATTAATTGCACCACTCGTTATTCTGTGAAGCATGCACTGTAAAAATAATGTAAGAGTGAGATAGAATATAGAATAAATATAAAATAAGTAAAATTGTACAAACACAATCAACAAACAATTATGATATGATGAACATGCCAAACAAGGTCATTTACATTTAATAATTTTTAATTTAGTCAAATGATGTCATACTGGATCCATTTTGATTTAGTGGGAATACTGCAGTAAAAAGTCTCATAGAGACACAAGTAGGACTTAGCATAATGTCACGAATCCCTACCCTTCGAAGCGCCAAGTACCAAAGTACACAAGTAGGACTTAGCATAAACCATGAATCCCTACCCTTCATGGCCCTCAACAAAAATAAGGCTTTAACTCATCATAGAGTAACCCCCCACCAGGGCCGGCAATCATGAAACCCTTAAATTCCATGGTGCGTCCAAATGCTTATGATGCATGAATGTCTTTAATTCTCTTTATCAATTTAACATATCAATACTTCCATAATCACTAGAAAGCCACAATTCCTCAAAGGACACATCACATATATCAATTCTCAAAATCATGAATTTATAGTTCAACAACATATCTCAATAAATCACAAGACATTCATGTATACATTAATTTAGTCATTCATAATTATTTATCATAAAGATATACATACTGTATGATATTTGTAGGACACTCAATAACATCCATAATAATCAATAATCCTTCAGTAATTCATAAATAAATCATTACCCACATGTTAAACATCATTTTCATTCATAATAACCATCATAGGTAAATTTTAAAAATTTACAACAGCAACATACATTAGTAAAAAGGCCATAACATGAGCAAATCAAATCCTTTTTACGTAATTCTACTTTCTGTAGTTTCATAACAAAATTATCTACAACATTCATGCAGACTAAAAATTCTAATTCCTTACATAATTTGCTCCACGTTACAAACAACACACTGACTTTTGCAAATTTTTACTGCATGTACACAATTTAGTAAAATAGGCGTATCTCCTTGTAAAAAAATTATTTTAAGATAAAACTTGTGCCAAATTTTCAAAAACATAATTATCTATAACTTTTATGAAGACCATATGTCCCAATTCTATAAGTATAAAATGTAGTTTTAAAATTACTTTCTGACTTCAAAATAGTAATTTTAGTATTACAGATTCAGTTACAGCTTTGACAACCTTTGGTAAAAATTGTATATCTATTAATAAAAAAATTATTTTTTCATGAGACCAAATCCCACATGTTCATAACTCAAATATCTAAAACTTTTATGAAGGGCTCAAAAATTAATTCCTTATAAATTATTCTCAAACAGCTAGACAAGCACTAATTCATACATAGCCTTCAGAAACGTCATACTTTAATAAATAAATCATAACTCAAGTTTTACTTATCCTTTTTGGAAGATTTTGGTCTATAAATTTATAGGACACAAAGATCTACAACTTTCATGAATATATCATTTTCAATTTCGAAATATATGAATTACCAAACTTTAATTAAAGACACTCATTTTCAGAAACAATTAAACAACATGAGCACATGAGAATAATTTAACCATAAATTCCTAATTACTTAGAATTTTGATATAAGACCAAATCTAACAGAGTCATAACATCTATATTTACAACTTTTATGAAGATAAAGATAGCTAATCATACTCACAAAATTTACAATCTCAACATATATCCAGAACCAAGTCATGAAACATTCAAAAGAACATACTTCAGTATTTTGAGCATAACTCATCCTATACATATCCAAATCAATTAGTTCACGTCTCCAAATTCACATAACAAAAATATCTACAAATTTGATGAAGAAGTAAAAGTCAAATTCACACATTTTCAGCTTCAAAATTAAGTAACAAGTTACAAAAATAAATCTGAAAATCCTAGGACAGCATACAATTCTACCCATTCCATATTTATTCATAACCCTATCCCCTCTTACCTTAATGAAGGATCCTAAAGTGGTTGAAAGTGTTGTCTTATTGTCCTAGCTTCAGATCAAGAGTGACTTTGATGGTGAAAATGAAAGAAAATGAGTGAGAGACTTCACTAACTTTAGCTTGTTCTAAGAATTCAGACTTGAGAGCAAGATGTAGTGTTGGTTTAATCATGCAAATGACAAGTGGGGGACAAACTTTTCATAATGGGATTGTAGTGGGATGTTAGGTGCATTAATTGTGGTGATAATGGAGGTTTTAGGTAAGAAAAATGGGCTGGATTGTTGACCATTCCCGCAGCCTACATAATGTAGCTTGTATGATTGAAGTAAATATTAATTCTGATATAGTTTCAGTATTTTAGACATATCTCTCTCATATCTTAATGGATTTTAATGAATTTGGTCTTGTTGGAAAGATAAGACAAAGAGGAACAACTTTGTAGTTGATGACTTTTTCAAATTCGGACTCTAACTAGGCATTAAAATATGTACAAGATGATATGATTAAAGCAAAATACCAATTCTGAAACAGTTTCGGTATTTCGGATATATCTTTCTCAAATCTTAATGGATTTTAATGAATTTGGTCTTGTTGGAAGGCTAAGAAGAAGAGGAACAACTTTGTAGTTTACCATATTTTTAAATTTAGACTCTAACTAGGAATTAAAATGTGTATAAGATGACGTATTTTGAGTGGAGTATGTAGTAATTTGATGGAAGTAAACGGAAAAAGTAAAGAAATTAATAACTAAGGAAATAGGTAATAAGTTATTTGGTTAACTTTTACCTAAGGTATAAAGTAAAAATTATTTAAAATGGTAAAAGGTTAAATTGAAGATGTTGTCCTAACCAAAATTTATATAGAAAGTTGAGATAAAATGGATAATATCATTGATGGTCAAATCAAAATGATTATACATGAGAATGAAATTTTTTGGGATGTTACAAATACAACCATGATAGATGTTACAGACAATATACACATGAACAAAATAATAATCAGGATGTTTTAAAAAATATAAACCGGTAAAAAAAATAAAATAAAATAATAGGACACATCACCCAAGTTTCGTTCTTTGGGTTCAACGGAAGTTAAACAAACCAATAATTTAAAATAAAATAAAATAAAATAAATAAGACATCACGTCTAAATTATCTTTCTAGTAATTAAAAGATAATCTATTAATTTTACCCAAAAAACATATGGTTTAAAAAAATGAATAAACAAACAAATAAATAAGAATTAAACATATCGATGTGAAAATAAAGAAATATATATATACTTAATTAATTAAAACTAACAAATGAATTTTATTCAATCATTTTTAGATAATAAGATTAATAAGATGTCTCATCTAAATCAATCTCATTTCAAACTTAAAAGAATGATAAATGGTTAAATAAATAGATAAGAGTGGGGAACATAAAATATAAAATAATAATAAATAAATAAATAATTATCTATAAAATGACTTAAGAAGTCATATAAAATGATAGACAAATGATTATATAAAAGATAACTTCAAAATTATTGAGAAGAAAAATTAGAATAAATAACATGCAGGAAGTTAAGATGTAGATAAATACATAAAAGTGTAGAAAAATAAATGAATAACTGCAGAAAAATAAAGTGTGAACAAATATAGTACAGAAAAATAAATAGATAAAAATGAAAGTGTAGATAAATAAATAAATACATAAAAATAAAAGGGTAAAAAAATAAATAAATAAAAATTAAAGGGCAGAAAAATAAATACATAAAAATAAAAGGGTAGAAAAATAAATAAATAAAAATAAAAGGGAAGAAAAATAAATACATAAAAATAAAAGCCAGGAAAATAAATAAATAAAAATAAAAGGGAAGAAAAATAAATACATAAAAATAAAAGACAGAAAAATAAATAAATAAATAAAAATAAAAGGGCAAAAAAATAAGTAAATAAAAATAAAAATGCAAAAAATAAATAAATAAAACAATAATTGAAGAAAAATAAAGTGCAGATAAATAAAGTGCAGAAAAATAAATTAACAAAAATAAAAGTGTAGAAATATAAATAAAGAAAAATAAAAGTACAAAAAAGTAAATAAAGAAAAATAAAAGTGCAGAAAAATAAATGGATAAATACATAACTGCAAGAATGTAAAGTGTGGAAACATAAAGTGCAGGAATATACATAAAGAAAAATAAAAGTGTAGAAAAGTAAATAAGAATTAAATAAAGATAAATAAATAAAGATAAATAAATATTCTTGTATTAATTAAAAGAAATACCTTAGTACAGAAACAAATAAAGAAGTACAAGAACGAAATTTGGGAGATCGATCTTTGTAGATTTCTCTTATTTTTGGCTTCGTTTGGACCCAATTTGAGAGTGTTTAAGGTACCGGTTACAAGACTTAGATAGTATTTTAGTTCATAAAACTCACATACTAAGACATACTAGAATGACACACTCATTTTCCTAACACCATTTCCATAACATAATTTTAGAAAGCAAAAACTTCTAAAAAATCTCACAAAAATTTAACACTCTTTCACCTCTTTTTTCTTCTTCCTCCCCTTTTTACCTTAGCATCATGCCATATTTATAGAAGAAAATTGGCCTTAGATTTCTCATAAAATGACATCAGTTTCTTACTTTTTCAATTTATCAAAATTTGATGTCAGTTTTCCCAATTTTCTCCAATTATCCAACCAAACTAGGTCTCACCTCAATAAAACCATCGAAACCTTTTTTTTCTTTTTTTCTGATTTTTTTAGATTTTTTTGGGCTTATTTTTGATTTTTTGCACTTTTTTTGGCCCATTTTTTGTTTTTTATTTTATTTTTTTGCCTTTATTTATTTTTTAAATTTTTTTAAATTTTTTTTAATGTTTTGAATACAAATAAATAATCACATACTCTTATAAAAACTTAAACTATTTTAAAATCCTAAAATTGTTTATTACACATATGGTCATAAATAAAATACCCAATAAAAATAAACTACTACCCATGCTACAAGGAGCAAGAAGGTAGTTACCAAACATCGGTTTCCCTCCCTTATCCTTTCCTCTTGGCTTTGATAATTATTGGCCATTGCTTGAGAAAAATTATGAAAGAAGGTTGATCAAAGGAGAAGTATGGTAGGAAATGAGAAGATATTGAGTATTTATAGAAATGGAGAATGTTACTATACAACGATCACTATACAACGGTCACTATGTAATTTTTTAATATTATTTTTTTACATTTTTTTATCCAGACAAAAATAGATGTTCACATTAACGATTTTGTAAAAATATCTGCTAGATTCTCATATGATTGGACTTGTTGGACATTTATTTCACTATTCTTTATAAGATCATGAGTAAAGAAAAATTTTGGTGAAATATGTTTTGTCCTATCTCCTTTAATATAACCCTCCTTTATCTGAGAAATACAAGCTGCATTATTTTCATATAAGATTGTTGGTGGTAATTTTTCAGCATGCAAGCCACAAGTTTCTTGAATATGTTGAATCATAGACCTCAACCAAACACATTATCGACTTGCTTCATGTAATGCTAGAATTTCAGCATGATTAGATGTTGATGTTGTTGTTGTTGTGATCGTTTGTTTTATGGATCTCCATGAAATTGTTGTACCACCACATGTAAACAAATATCCTGTTTGTGATCGACCATGATGAGGATCAGATAAATACCCCGCATCTGCATAACCAATTAGGTTTGCCTTAGAGACATATGGGAAAAATAAACCTATGTCCATTGTACCTTTAAGGTAGCGAAATATATGCTTAATCCCATTCCAATGCCTTTTGTGGGCAAAGAACCATATCTTGCTACTAAATTAAGAGTAAATGATATATCAAGTCATGTATGACTAGCAAGATACATTAGTGCACCAATTGCACTAAGATATGGTACTTTAGGACCAAGTAGTTCTTCATTTTTCTCTTGTGGTCAAAAAGGATCTTTGTTCACTTCAAGTGACTTTACAACCATTGGACTGCTCAATGAGTGTGCTTTGTCCATATAGAATGCTTTAGCACATTTTCTGTATAAGTCTTTTGGTGTATTAAAATTCCTTCATTTGAATATTCTAATTGTAATATAAGACAAAACTTTATTTTTCTCAAATCTTTACAGTCTTTGAAAGCTCTTCAGGAGTTCCAATGATGTTTAAATAATCTACATAAATAACAATTAAAATGAACTCTTTTCCGAATTTTTTCATAAAAACACATGGACAAATCAAGTCATTTTTATACCCTTCTTTCAATAAATATTCACTGAGACAATTGTACCGTATACATCCAAATTGTTTTAGTCTGTAAAGAGATTTATTCAATTTAATTGAATAACTTTTTCGAGGATTTGTTTTATATGCTTCAGGAAAATTAAATCCTTCAGGAAGTTTTCATGTATATCTTTTTCAAGTAAGGCATATAAATATACTACAACAACATCCATTAGGCGTAAATCAAGTTTTTCATGAATTGCCAAACTAATCAAGTATCGAAAAGTACTTGCATTCATCACTGGTGAATATGTTTCCTTGAAATCAATACCAGGTCTTTGTGAGAAACTTTGTGCAACACGTCTTGCTTTATATCACACAATTTCACCATTTTCATTTTTTTTCTCGTAAAGACCCATTTGTACGCAACTGATTTACACCTTTGGGTGTTTGGATTATAGGCCCAAAAACTTTCCATTTCACAAGTGAGTTTAACTCTTCTTGTATTGCATCTTTCCACTTGGACTAATCATTTTTTTGTGCACATTCATTAACCGATTTTGGTTCATGATCCTTATCATCATTTATAACATCAAAAAATACTTTGAATGTAAAAATTTCATCAATATCGACTTTATGTCAATTCCAATGTATTCCATCCATAACATAATTTATCGAGATCTCTTTATCTTTATCAATTTCAGGTACCTTAGTTTCTTTTGGATTTGAAACCTTGATTATGTCTGGAAATTCTTTTGGAGTCTTTATATCCTCGATTCAACTATCTTCTTTATTTACTTTTCTTTTTTGAGGATTTTTATCTTTAGAACCAATAGGTCTACCACGTTTTATTTTGGCTTCAGAAGCATTTGAAATTTTAGATTGTCCTGCAGAAATATCAATCTTTATTGGGGTATTAATAGCTGGTATATGTGACTTAGTCACTATTTTTGGATCAGCAAAAATGCATTTGGCAATTGGTTTGCTAAATTTTGCAAAGTGATTATTTTCTAAACTTCTAGTTCATATTGCTTTGTTCGAGGATCAAGATGTGATAGAGATATCTCATTCCAACTAATCATTTTATCCAACTATTTATTTTCTCCCCTTAATAGTGGGAAAATAGATTCACCAAAATAACAATAAGCAAAACGAGCTGTAAACAAATCTCCTTTTAAAGATTCAAGATATTTTACTATCGATGGAGTTTCATATCCAACATATATTCCCAACCTTATTCGAGGTCCCATCTTAGTGCATTTTGGAGGAGAGATAG
This sequence comes from Clitoria ternatea, assembly GCA_037962975.1. Classification (NCBI taxonomy): domain Eukaryota; kingdom Viridiplantae; phylum Streptophyta; class Magnoliopsida; order Fabales; family Fabaceae; genus Clitoria; species Clitoria ternatea. The sequence goes on from CM075674.1 coordinate 339,786, forward strand.
GAACATATACTACACTTTCAAACATTCTTAGATGAGAAATATTTGGTTCTTGACCATGAACCAATTGTAAAGGGGAATACTCATGATAACTTGTAGGCCTGGTGTGAATAAGTGCTGCCACATGCAAGATTGCATGTCCCCAAGTTGAAATTGGGAGTTTTGATCTCATTAACAATGGTCTTGCTATCAATTTCAAACGTTTAATTAATGATTCAGCAAGTCCATTTTGTGTATGAACATGTGCTACAGGATGTTCAACATCAATTTCGATGGACAAACAATAATCATTAAAAGATTGAGATGTGAATTCACCAGCGTTATCAAGACATATTTTCTTAATTGGATAATCAGGAAAATGAGCTCTTAAACAAATTAATTGAGCTAGTAATCTCGTAGACGTTTGGTTGTGAGTTGACAATAAGCAAACATGTGACCATCTAGTTGATGCATTAATTAAAACCATAAGATATCTAAATGGTCCACATGAAAGGTGTATTGGTCCACAAATATCACCTTGTATACGCTCTAAAAATGTGAGTGATTCACTCCTAATTTTCATTAGTGATGGCTGAATGATCAATTTTCTTTGAGAACAAGCAACACATGAGAAATTCTTAATTTACAGAATTTGTGTGTTGTTCAAGCAATGACAATTTGAATTTTCAATTATTTTTCGTATCATAATTAATCTAGGATGGCCTAATCGTTCATATCAGATAACAAAGTCATTCTTATTTGTAAACTTCTGGTTTACAATAACATTTGTTTCAATTGTACTAATATAGGTATAGTACAGACCGAAGGAAAACGAAGATAATTTTTCCAATATACATTTCTTATCAGAAATTAACTTCGTGATGTAAAGATATTTTCATCATTTGTGGTCTCAATATGGTATTCATTTCTGCAGATATCCTTGAAACTCAACAAATTTCTTTGGGACTTGGTAGAATATAATGCACTATAAATGTATAATTTTGTTCCTCCAGGTAACAAAATATTGGCTCTGCCGGAGCCTTTAATTATATTTATACTACCAGATATAGTATTAACATTGGCTTCTTGTTTTATTATATGGTAGAAATATTTCTTATTCTTGAGAATAGTATGAGTTGTTACACTGTCTGCCAGACATATATCTTCGTCATTCACATGAGGATCCATTCTTCATAAAAAAATCATGAGTGAAAAATATAATTAACAACAATAAATATTTAACATAAAATTTTATTGATAAAGACTAAATTCATAACAAAATAAATTACATGAAACATAAAATAATTTATTTAAGGGCATTCCTCTCTCCAACCGAGTGGTCAATGTCTTCTTCAGGAAGAGTAAGGAAATCATCAACATTAAAGTGAGTATAAACATCATTCATACCAGTAAAATTTATTTCTATTATTTTCCCTTTATTTTTAAAGGATTTTTGGTATAGATCAATGAGATGCTTTAATGTGTGACAAACCCGAGACTAGTGACCTTAGCTACCGCAACGATAGCAAATATTTTTAGTTTGTTTGCTACTTTGAACATCTTTTCCTTTTTCCATACGTTCTTTATTTTTCCATACAAATGATTATTTTGTTATCATTTTGACCACGACTATGACCACGACCATGGCCATAACCATATCCACGACTACGACCAATACCATGTCCCTGAACATTACCTCGTCCACGACCGCGACTACAGCCGCGACAATGAGTATAATGATCATGTGTCACCACATTCACTTCTGGGAATGAAGCAGTTCCGGTTGGACGAGACTCATGATTTTGCATAAGTAATTCATTATTTTGTTCAGCCACAAGGAGACAAGTAATCAACTCTGAGTATTTTATAAAACCCTTTTGATGATATTGCTGCTGCAGAAGCATATTGGATGCATGAAAAGTGGAGAATGTCTTCTTTAACATGTCACTTTCAGTGACTTTTTCTCCACATAACTTCAATCTTGAAGTAATTCTAAATAGCGCAAAATTATATTCATTTACAGATTTAAAATCTTGAAAACATAAATGCACTCATTCATAACGGGCTTTTGGAAGAATTATATCTTTCTGATGGTCATATCTTTCTTTTAAATTATTCCATAGAATAAGAGGGTCTTTAATTGTTAAATACTAATTCTTTAACCCTTCATGGATATGATGACGTAAGAATATCATGGCTTTAGCCTTGTTTTGACTAGATGCACCATTTCAATCTTTAATTGTGTCTCTAATATCTTTTGCATCTAAATAAATTTCAACATCTAGTGTCCATGATAAATAATTATTTCTAGTGATATCAAGAGCCACGAACTCAAGGTTGGTAATATTTGACATAGTTATTTCTATGCAAGAAATTACAAATAAGTTAGATAATACTATAATTATCATTATAATGATGGTAATAACAATAGTCATAACAAGTCAATAATGATTATAAGTATTTATATATATTTTTATTTTATTTAATTATAAGAGTAATATTGGTTAAAAAATAGATAGAGTAATTTATAAATCAACTTAAATAAAATTTCACATAAGTGATGTAGTGAAAATTTAAAATTTTTCATAAAATATCATTCAAATACTAGTGGCCTAGAGTGACAACTTATAATGGAATTAACCTGGGTTTGATTCCCTATTAATGCATATATTATTTATTAACTCCTTTATATAATAAAATATATTATATTAATTATAAACATCAATTATGATTTTGAAAATTAATCATTTAATAATATAATTGATAAGCAATGGACGCACTAAAACATACATAAATATAATAAGCAATATAATAATTATATATAAATATAATATGAGCAATAATTATTTATATATATATATATATTATAAGTTCTTAGATTGTTATAGTTCTTCAGGAACTGTCAATAAATATTTTAAAGAATTAAGTTATTTAACTATTAATTTTATACATCCTGTAAGGATGTTTATAAATAAGTTCTTTAGTAACTTATTTTTTATGATATAGATATAATCTTATACATCTTTTTGGATGTTTAAGTTCTTCAGGAACCTTTTATAATATATTCATAAATAACATAAGGTATATAAATTGAAATTATCAATAATAATAATAATAATAATAATAATAATAATAATAATAATAATAATAATAATAATAATAATAATAAAAATAATAATTATGTATTACCTTTCGTAGACTTGACTAGATACTAGTTGGTCAGAACCTCATGCTGATAACATGTTATGAAATACTTAATAGATAGGAACATAAATGAGAAAGAGGAATAAATTTAAGGAGAAGAGAAGAAGAAGCAAAGAGAGTTAGAGGGAGTAATGAAAATGAGAAGTGTGTATTATGAAGAATGGTATAAGTTCTATTTATAGAACTTAAGTGGGTGGACATCCATATTAAAATATTATTCATAATAAAAATGAATTTTTTTGTCAGAAAAAGGATTCATTAAAAGATAAAGGCCCAAGGCCCAAGGCCCAGTACACAAACTACAATCCACTAGGTTGGAGCTAATACATCATATTAACAAATAAACCTGCTTGTAAGCTACAAACAAACCCCTACAAAACCTCTTAATCTCAACTTCATTAGGGTAATTCCTTTAAAACAAAGAGAGACCCTAAGTAAGGTACGATCAGAGGATAAAAAACAGGGAACAAGGAAAAGCCACTTATTAAACCCTTAAAGACGCAACCATTCCCGGAGGGATGTTCCTCTTATCTTCCACCAACTTGCTCCTTAAGCACAACTTGCCAAGAGAGTTGGTCCTAGCAAGCTGAGGCACCAAAAACTTAAAATGAATTCATGTCGCGTAACATCACCTGTAATGCGATAACAATGAATAGTATCCACAATCATAGAAATTGAAATCATAAGTCACAACTTCAAATATTTTCAGCAACCAATCAAGCACTCACCCCACTCTCTCTCACTTCACAAACCATAAGTGAAATTCAACAATTGAGTTAATTCCCATTAATTCTTACTATGAAATTTATCACAGGAGATTATTTAATAGTTATTTTTAATTTATCATGGTAGATTATTCAATAGTTATTTTTAATAAGTAATTTTAATTCTATAAGTTCAAGAAAATTAGTTTTTCAACTGTAAGTTAATAACCGAGTTTTGTCAACTATGACCTTTCTTCAAGGAGCACTATTTAATTATTAAGTGGTGTCTTTCTAATGCTTTTAGAATCAGATTAGTCATTGAACCTACGAAGGCCGGTTCAAGGATCACTCATCGAGCTGATAGTAATAAATTATTATTATTTTATATATTAAATAATAATAAATTAGACTAAAATAATATAATATTCATAAAAAATCCAACAAGTGTATTAAAATTTAAACATTACATAGTAAGAAAGATAAAAAATAGTACACTCTCTACCACAACATGCTTAAAAGCTCCAAAACACACTAGTTCAGACCAAGTAAAATAAAAAAGATGTCACTTTAAAAAAATGAATTAAGTGACCCAAAGGGTGAAAACCTTCTAGGTTTTGAGTGGTTTTTGATTAGTTCAACAAAACATTAATTTTTTGACACGTCTGGCAGAAATTATTAATTTCCGGTTCGGTCTAATTCTGATAACCATAAATCTTTCTATTAATAAAATAAAATTAAGAACGGAGTTTCACACTTGAATATGGAAAATGGTACAAAGTTTTCAAAATACATTTTTTAAAAGTTAATGGTCTTGTTTTTTCTTTTTCATCCGTAATTGTTTTGTTCATAAACACTAAGTAGAGATGGTAAAGTAGGTGTGCATAACAATTTGGACGTGTCCGTACTTTAACTTTGACGGTAAATTCATTTTTATTTTGTAAAACCCCAACTTAATTTTAACAGGATAAACACATACTTAGAAGACACAAGGGTCCCGATCAAAGTTACTATTTAGAAACCAACGATACCGGGGACTTTGACCTGCCTCAAGTTATGGGTTAGAAATTGAATTAACATGACCCAACTTGTCCAGTCCCGCGAATTAAAATATTTTTGCAATTAGAAGTGAAAACATATATATCAAAAATTATTTATAATGACATGATTCAAAATGAAACTTCTAAGGCCAATGAGCTGTGCCTCGGTCACCTGTACTGGCTGAAATTGTGAAAAAATTATAGAAAAAGAATTTTGTATACCTCCCAGGAGATAAGTTAGGGGTGGTTAAAATAAAAATGGAACTTCTAATATTAGTTCCATAATGGTTGATGTTATTACAAGTAAAAGAATTCTTGGCTGTATTTTTACCGAAAGGCTGTAATAATTGGGATAAAATATATTAAATAGGGTAGAAAAATGACAGAAGGAAAATAAATCTACATCAGATAATAGGTGCAATTGTTGCCAATTGCGCATTTGCATTGGTACAAGTAATTAATTATAAGCAACCAAAAGACACCAACATGAAATTATGGAAGATATACAGGGCTCAGAGGATCTGTCCAAGCTGTGCTACACTGCAGCATTTTAGAAGCAACAACCACCAATTTCGGATGCTTGGGGTTCCTGTTTTTGCTTTAAAATATTCCGTTTTACTATTGTTGATCCTTCTTCCAAAAGACTAGGAACTTCCATTATCTATGAAATGGCGCCATATATATTTGTCACTATTGTAAAGAAAAAAGCAATGCCCAACAGATAATCTACAATAGCATCTATATACTGATGCAATGCAAGATGACTACTTATATTCACTATCCCATTCTTTTAACATTATTTTACATTATTCCAGGTGGTGACAACTTCTTACAGTCAATACTCTATATCAATAGATTTGAATCCTGTCATGTTAACAATGTTAGAAAATGAAAGGGTCCATTCGTTTAACTTTTGTGTCTCTATTTCATAACATAACAATATTAACTAGTTCTTATATTCAGATGAAGAATTCGCCTTCCAAGCCAAAGTTTATTATGCCTAAGAAACAAATTATCATGTGCACTACAGCCATAACAAAGACATCGATTTTCCATTTTGTTTATTATGAAAACATGGTTTATGCTTAAGTAACTCACTGTATCCCATGTTTCATGTACCAATAGTTACTTACAAAATTGTTTTGTGTACATGGAACAGACATCAACCTGTAAATAGTATGCATCAAAAACTGTACCTTTAGTGCAAGTTCCTCGAAGCAGCGCTCTACATTTTCTCGAGTTTTGGCACTACATTCAGAAAACAAACATCCCAACTCTTTGGCAAGTGCTAAACCTTCTTCTTTGCTCACAACCCTTTCAGCATCCTAAGAACAGAAGAACAAACTATTAAAGAAATTATTCAACAGAATACATCAAAACAAGAACTGGAAATTTGTTCTATAAACTGATTGCAGAAAAATCTAGACCTTTGGAGGAGTCCATGGAAGGAGCCTCATACTTAAATATCTTAACTATTGTCGTGTTCTCTGATAATTGACATTAATGCTAAAGGATGTCCATGATCCTACTCCTTGAATTATTACATTAATCTATCTCCACAACATTTTGTAATATACCACAGGTTCAGGTTGCTTTGTAAAATGGAAGGCCCCAGAAGACACTTCTTTTTTTGTCTAATGTACAAGAATGTATAATCCCAAATTCCCAATATTCACTGAATTGACATAGAATTCATTAAAAACATCAGCTCTATGCAGATGAGTGATGGACTCAAGAGTTGAGTTGAGATGTCAATTTTCATTTAATCTAGGAAAAATTGGTCTAATTTTCTGATGGATGGAATTAGTTAATCAAAGTGATAGTGTCACGTGTTAGTCCATATGTACCAACCATAGGAAAAACTGTCATAATTTGATCAATTCTAGTTGGTCTTAGTCTTGCACCTAGAAAAAATGAGGGATAGAACTCAAGTTACTCACTTCATTTCAAGCCGTGAAATCTCTATAACGGTGTAAACTAGGACAAAGTCAAGAGACATATGGAAGACAGGAATTGAATGTTTTTCCATTACCTTAATGCAGAGTGCAAATAAGCTCAGACAGAGCCACATATTCATTGTATTCCATAAATTAGTAGCTTCTGTTTCACTTTGTCAAATATTAATGCAGAAGACTATAACACAAAACTTACTCTATCAACTTTATTTCCAACTAGCATCTTCATGCAATCCTGATTAGTTGAATAGAGTTCCACTTCTTTAGACCACACTTCTGATAAGTTGGTAAAGGTGTCTCTTCTTGTTACATCATAAACTTAAAGAAGAAAAGAACTCAGTAAGTAGAAACTTCAGATTTAAAAAAGATAACTAGTAGCATTCAAAAACATGCATTAATCATCTTCCTTGTTACAAGGTGGGGGTATCAAAAGCTTCACTGTAGATGCGAGAAAACTATGCTTACAAACACTTTCTTAACATATTTACCAATTTATTGCAGGGACACAAAAGACAATGACAATAACTTGCCATCCTTATTGCAAATTTAAAACCTATCTACTAAATTTTGAAACTTCTTTAACATATGGCTTATAACAAATATTATAATTCCTTGCAAGTGCTTATAATGTTACCACAATGAAGAGTTCCTATTTTATCAGTTGTCCCCATTGGATCCATGAAATTAAAGAGTTATTGTAAAATAGAGTTCAATACTAGCTGCAACCACCGAAGAGAGGCTTCTAATGAAAAAAAAGGTAGATAAATTATTTTAGCTTACCAAGAATGATTCCTTGAGCTCCTCTATAGTAAGAACTAGTTAGCGTTCTGAATCTTTCCTGCCCAGCTAAAATAGATAATGTTGTTACTTAAGTATACTACTTCAATCAGCCATTTATATCAATGCACAAGTGATCCAATCCACATGATGCAAGGAATAGAAAATTAAGTTGAATTTCATGAACTAAAAGCCAAAGATTTAAGCTTTCATTACCAGTGTCCCAAATAGTTAGCTTCAATCTCTTCCCTCCTACTGTAAGATGCTTGATCTTAAAATCAACCCCTACATAACATAGAGCAACACAAGATAAGAACACTAGCATAAGCTCACAATAGAACTAAAATCTCATAAAGCATCAATACAAAAATTCAATGTCGATTCCAGTGGCATAGAAGGAACAAAAACAATATAACAGTTATTTTGTATGGAATGATATCCAATAACCAAAGTGCTAGTCCTTTTCATAAGATCATTTTAACTATATCACCACACAGGGCAAGAAAATAACTTAACATTAATTAATATAATGATTTTGAAAACTATTAATAATATTCCAAGTTTACCGTTATTTAAAGTCCAACTCTGGTGTTATACTTATATCAATTGAAAATAAATAAGAAGGTTCATTAAATATGAAGCGCAAATATGAAAAAGTAACAATAAATGTTTCTCAAACATTATAGTCTTAAGAAAATTAATATAGAAAACTTTTAAAAAAAGGTCTAAAAAAGACCACTGATTCAATCATAACATCAAAGCAAACACATAACAAAGAGGAATTCTACAAGTCAAAGAAGTACAACAGCTTCTTAAAACGTTCATAACTGGTCTACAATAGCTCAATTGAAATCCACATGAAAGAAGTTCTCAACTTTAATAGTTACAACAAACCATAAATCAACAACCATCATGAAACACACTGTTTGGTGGAGAACGCTTGCAATAAAATGAAAATCACATGGCAGATTAAATGAATTAAACTTCAAGATTAAAACAATAATATTGACAAAACTAAAAAAGGACAAAGACAAGCATTTCTATATTTTGTTTTATCACGGTGTAGGTTCAAAAAAAATGGAAGAAGGAACAAGTTACCAATAGTGGGGGCAATATCTTCAACAGAGTTAGAGATGAAGCTAACAAGAAGGCTACTTTTGCCAACAGCAGAATCACCGATCAACAAGATCTTGAAAGAAAGATCATAGCCACTGCTCTGACCAGAAGAAGAACTCATTCTCTGAATGATGACAATGAAGAGTTTCTGTTCTATATGCTTCTGTATCTTTCTATCTGAAAAGTACAGTGAAAGGAACCTATGTAAGTGGAGAGATATAACACAAAACGAGGTAGGAGAACGGAGAGGAAGAAAAAGTAGCTGTAATGGAATGCAGTGGGACATGTTTCATTATATTTGGGGAGAGAGAGAGAGAGTGAAACAGAAGCTAAAGAAAGAAAATAAAACGGCTACCTTTGCCTCAGTTGAAGAACAATCAAGAGTCATATGACACACAACAACGTATCTATTCTTTTCTTTCTTTCTTTCTTAACTCTTTCTTTATGTGTTTGTAAACCTTTTTGTTTTAGAAATTAATTATTCTTGGATCCCTATTTAATACTTTTTCACATTGTTTATTTTTTTTTATTTTTTTTATACGGCATTTTGTGTTTATTCTTTAATGACAGATTAATCCGAAATCGAAGATAGAGAATGCACCAAATGGTTACAGTTGCTCCACCTAATAAAACTTTTTACATACATAAAATTTCAAATCTATAACGTTACTTAAAACCAAGTCACCTACTACTTCAAACCACTCAAGGTGGTTGATACTGCATTATTTATTTGTTTTAGACGAAGCATTTTGCACAATTTATATTATACTCCCTTCCCTCTGTTCATCTTTTCATAAGAAAAAAAAATATTTTTTAAAACATAAGAGACATAAAAAAAAACTTTTCAACTGTATTAATTACTGATTTTTTTATACTCTTAATATACTGTAAGATTTAGGTTAATGACACCCTTATTTTATTTTTAATAAATATAGTTATTATCAATAATTTATTAATATTTCATAAATTTATTACTATTTATTATTAATATATTGCTATTTAATAAATCTATAATAAGTATTCAAATATTTTATGATTATTATATTTAAAATATATAATATAAATTTATATTCATCACATATATTTACTTCATCCATATTGTTCACACACAGAGCTTAGAGCACAAAACCCTAAGAAAATCCTTCTAGGAATTAGGTTTATTAATCTCTATAATGTGTCACTTGGTTACAACATACGTACAGCAGATACTTTTATACCTAGATTATAAAGTGGGCCTTGGCCCATTAGGCTATAATCTAAATCAATCTACCACTAAATGACGTGAGGAGGTTTAGGGGGGTTGTGGGGACCACCCCTAAACTCGGGAGGAACAGGAGCCCCCTAGCCACGAGCCTTGGATGTGAAGTCGAGCGAAGTGACTTAAATGCAAGTCGAAATTCTTCCCACAGAGATTTCCCTGATTGCCGAGAGGGAAAAGTTGTTGCTTGGGTTGAGGTAAAAACTTTTTGAGTGGGTAAAGCTTTATTTCCGAGCGGAGATTCCTGAGTGAGGCGAGTCTTGGTTCTGAGCAAGGGTCTCCGGGTGAGAGTCTTGATTCCGAGCAAGGGTCTCCGGGTGAGACGAGTCTTGATTCCGAGCAAGGATCTCCGGGTGAGACGTGTCTTGGCCACGTGGCGGGAATACGATAATCGTCATTTGCTGTCACAAGGGAGTGGAGGCACGCGCTTGTCATGATTCCGCCGTTTCTGTATCCCAAGGTCATTTAAAGGTGCGTCGTTTCACCCAAAGTTGTCTTGAAGCGCCACATCCGTCGATCCAGGGCTCTCGTATCCCTAATCATTGGATCTTGGATTACGTGGCCTCCTCTGGGGGTGTTAGCTCTTAGATACATCGCGTCCATTGCTTCCCCCTGGCCTTTTGTATTCTCACCGTTGGATTAAGGGGTATGACCAAAAGTTGTTCCCCTTATAAATTCATCTTCCTTCTTCATTTCAAAATTTCCAGGCCTTCGACATTCTTCCACCTCTTTCGTTAAGTAGCTCTGTACTTCCCGGTGATTTCTACTGTTGTCCTTTTTTCATCCCTTGCCTTCTTTCTCTTTTAGCATTTCTTCTTGTCAGGTCAGTGCTTCTCTTTGCTCTAGGCTTTCTTCATTTCTCAACTCCTTTTACTTAATTTTGGGAATTATTGTGAGTGTATCCATGGCGGGGGCTTATGACTGGGTTAGAGATGAAGTGTTGCTCATCCCTTCTTCTCTTGAGAGTGAGGAGTCAGTGGCCCATTTATGGGAATTAGGGACTTTCAATCACTCTACCTTGGGTCGAAACGTAGAGTGCATTTGTTGTTCTGCCTCTGATAGGGTTTGTCATGAGCGTAATGACCCTAGTGAGTTAGATTTTACTTTCGTGTATGAGACATTTTTCTCCTGACTTCATCTTTCTTTTCCTTTCTCTGAGTTTCAGATTGGGGTTTTGTGCGTGTTGAACATTGCCCCTACTCAACTTCATCCGAATGGCTGGGCGTTTGTTTGGGCGTTCGAGATACTATGTAAGCACTTTGGCCGCACTCATTCTGTACCTTTATTCTTTTACTTCTTCAATGCTAAGATCCCTAAGGCTGGGACACCCGCGAGATGGATTTCGCTCCATGGTGCTGCTCGTTGTAACCTTATTAGAGCCTTCGACCATTCTTATAAAAACTTTAAAATGGGCTTCTTCAAGATCCAAGTCGAGTTGGACCCACCTGGTGAGGATTTCTTGCATTACCCTGACTCTCAACCATGTTTCTCGCTGTATTGGACTCGTAACCCCGTTCAATTCTGAGTTTCCTTGGACGACTTGACCTTGTCTGAGAGAACAAATGCTAAGTTTTTGTCTGACGACTTGGGGATCTTCTTTAGCTTCCAGGCATTGATCGCCCTGTCTCCTCATCCGAGTTCTCTTGACAGTTGGATAGGTGAGAGTAGTCTTTGTTTTTCTATGTATGCTTTTAGTTGTTTTTGGTTTGTGTGTTCTGAGCAGTTGTGTATGTTTGTGCAGCTGATATGGCCCCCGAGAAGATTTCTTTGAAGGATCTGAAGAAACGATACCCTGGGAAGGATTCCCGAGCGGGAGGGAGGAAAAAGGCGACACAAAAGGGCGAGAGCTCTGCTACTTCTGGGGACTCTTCCCGGGTTATCACTAACGTTGTCCCTATCTCTGTGGTTCCTACTACTCCTCAGCTGGAGAGGGAAGCAGGGCGACCACCTAAGAAGCCTCGCTCGGGAGAACTTGGCCAAGAGAGTGGAGCAGGGTCGGAGGCCTTCGGGGTGAGCCACCCTGACTCTCCCCGACACATTGAAGATCAAGCTGGGGAGGGAGTCTCTCGGGTCATTATACCTGATAGCCCTGAGTAGAGAGAAGAGATTCCTGAGCTTCAGCGTCGGGTGAGCCGAAGGTCGGGTGAAACCAGCTCCATAAGGAAGGTGTCAGTGGAGCGGATTACCACAACCCTTCCCAGTGAGATGGAGCTTGAAGACAGGAGGTGGGAGAGTTTCACCAACGAGTCTCTGTGTGGCACCCGTAATCCTTCTCGCTCATTATGGGATGTCTGATTCCTAATTCTGGGTTTTATGGATTGGACGGCGGTCTTTAAGGAGGGCGAGAGGAAGTTTGAAGGTTCGAACGCTCCATCCATGTACCGGGCGATAGAGATGTTCAACCTCTGAGCGACCTTAATGACTCGGTTCTTGGAGAAAAAGTTCGCCGAGCAGGAGAAAAAGTTGGCGATGTTGAATGCGGAGAGGACCACCCTTCTTTAGGAAAAAGACCAACTACAACAGTCCCGCAACTTCTCTGCCATGCAACTTGACAGCCCCCTGAAGGAGATCGAGGGAATGGCCAATGAGCTTGAGCAGGTGAAAACTAAGCTGTCTGAAGCTCGGAGGGGGCAAGAGCTAGCCGAGACAAAGCTGATTACTATCACAAAGCAATGTGCCAATCTTGGTAGACAGCTGAGTTTTATTGAGGAGGCTTATGGGTTTGGTTTATAGGGGTAAAGGGGAGGCAGAGGACAAGCTGATGAAGGCGAAGTCTGCCCTGGAGAAGCAGAGGGAAGAGAGAGAGGCTTACAAGCTTTTCATGGTGGAGAAGCTATCAAAAAAATATGTGGTTGCCTTCGACCTTTGCCAACAAAAGATACAAGTGCTGAATCCTTCTTTGGAGCTGAATCTGGAAGGCGTCAACCTGTTCTGCATCATTGTGGATGGGAAAATAGTGGATCTCTCAGATTCCAAGGAGGAGGAGGTGGCTACCGAAACTGTTGAGGCTGCTGTCGGGGTCGGATCGAGTAGTCACATGGATTCTGTAGTTCCTCCGGAAGACACTCCTACTATCGATGCCTCGTCTGCTGAGACTCCTGGCCTCAATGCTCCTGCTGTAGATTCCTCGGCCGCAGATGCTTGACTTTTCCTTTTTCCTGTCTTCTTTTATTGCTCTCCTTTGTAATTGTAATTTCTACCTTATAAATGAAAAATTAAAGTTTCTATACTTGCTTGTTGCATGATTTGTTTGGCTTGTGTTGTTGGTACCCGTTTGGTGTTTTTCCTTTCTTGAACGAATTTTAAATTTTGCATACGTATGTGTCGAGGGGCCGGATCCGTTCTGGGACCTAATCTTGCAAGGGACTCGTTCTGAGAGGAGGGAGAAAAGTGAATTGTTACCGTGTAGGAGTTGGGTTGGGTAGTTTTGTATACGGCCTTGTAGGAGTGAAGTTAACTATTGTTTATTTTACCACTGGTGCAGTACTAAGCTATCGTTTATTTCATCGTTTGGTGCTGACCGTGTGTTGTACTTTTATGGGCAGGCGATATGGCCCCGCGTAAACTGACTCTGAAGGATCTGATGAAATGTTACCAGGAGGTACACCCGCAGGGGGTTGAGACGAAGGCTACTAAGAAATCGAGACCCTTCTCGGTAGCGACAAGGGCCGATGGAGCATCCGAGCCTTAGCCAACTCCGGTCGTCACTCCTGTTGGGGTCGTTACCACTACCGACGGTGAGGGGGAGAAGGAGACGGAGGTCTCTGCCCTGGTGGCTCGTGGGGAGACTTCAAGGCCGGTCGGGAATGCGATCTCTGACCCCAACCGATTTATATCCGTAGAGTCAATCGCCAGGACCATCCCTAGTGTGACAAACGCGACCGAATGTCTGTGGGAAGAGTTTGTTAATGGGTCGTTGGGTGCTAATAGGAGGCCAGTTCTTTCCCTTTGGGACATGCACTTTCTAATTTCACCGTTCGTGGATCGCAAGGTCCTTTTCGAGGAAGACGAGGGAAAATATGCCTCCTCTGATCCCATCGCCATGTGCAAAGCTGCAGAGATGTTTATATAACGTCTCGCCTAAATATTAGGTGCTAATCACGTGATTAAAATTAATTAAACACACCATGTTATTCTAATCAATTAAAATACAGGGAAAATTTTCGCTAAAGGAAAATACATCACCATCGAATGAAAATAATCAAGCATTTTCAATTCAAGGAGCCTAAATAATAAATAATGAATGGAAATAAAATAAATAAATTAAATAATAAGAAAAAGATTGATTAAATGAAACAAAAGAAGAAAATAAGACAGGGGCTTCTCGCTTGAGCGAAGCCCTGACTCGCTTAAGCGAAACCAGTGAAGGTCGCTTGAGCGAGTCCCTACTCGCTTGAGCGAGTCTCTTATTTTATTCCTGAGCAAACCCCAAACGCGCTTGAGTGAGGGAGTCAATACACATCAGGTCCCTATTTCGCTTGAGCGAGGTTGTTTCGCTCGGGCGAAATCACTCCAGTAACTAAACTCCACTTATTCGCTTAGACGAGTACATTTGCTTGAGCGAAATAACCCCAATGACACCATCAACGTAATTTGCCTAAGCGATAGGTCTAAACAACCAGCTCGCTATGGCGAAAACACTCCAGTAGCTAAATGCCTCTTTACTCGCCTGAGCGAGTATAACTCGCTTAAGCAAAATCAACCCAGAATCTATTCCTATGGCCCTCGCTCGAGCGAGACTCAACCTGCTTGAGCGAGAATCCTCCAGTAACCATATTCACCTGATATATATATATATATATATATCGCTCAAGCGAGAGTCATCCCCGCTTGAGCGAGCCTTGGCTAGAGACCATATTACTGACACAGAGCACTCTCGCTTGAGCGAGAATTTACCTCGCCTGAGCGAGTTATGCAGTACAATCGAGGAAACTTGAAGTTTCCACCCAATCCATCATTTTCAAACCTTTTATATACATTGATTGGCCTACTTTACCCATCAACATACATTCAAACAAGAAATTAAAATTGATTCTACTTACTTATGCACCTCAATTCAAATTTCAATTCATCAATTGCATCCCAATCAAACTTATCATCTAAGCGCTAACAATTCATACACAGTTCACATGCAATTCACATTCTAATCATCAAGGCAATGAGCAATCTTCACAAAGATAAACAAGACCTGCCCATGTATTTCATCATCTACATACATATATAAGTTTCATGCCAATGTATATGTATATCCAGTTCAAGAGGTTTAACACAGCCATGAACCTCTCATTACCTGCTCATCATGAGTTCATCTTCTCCTCAACCAACATGCAAATTCTATTCATTACTTATCATAAACATTCATAACTCAAGTTGTATTGGTCCTACCACAACATAACTACTTTAGCTATATTCTAGATTAACCCCACACATATGAAAAACATATTATATCATCCCATACATAAAACGCATTACACACAGCGTTTAATTCATAATTTCCTCAGCTTCTTGGCATCAATCCTCCGCTTGGCGCACCTCTGAGGCTTCGACCTCTTCCCTGTCACTGGTTACTAAATTAAAAGAAAACCACAGCAAGGGTGAGTATTGGGTATCATAATTAATCTAGAATTGTAACTTAAGAAGAAAATACATAGTTACTACATTATGCAATTAACTTCCCTTTTCTTCATCCACCATTTATACTTACAGATTCCTAACTTCATTGAAGTTTTAGTATCATCAAAGTATAATTCACAACCAATAAATGCAATCAAACATATCCACATCATCACATAATGCCAATAATTTCATCAAATAGCACAACTTACCCTCACATCAATTCGACGCCTAGTATCCGGATACTAAAGGATCGGCCTTCAGCTGGGGGTCCTACTTGACACCCCGTGAACCCTGCTTAGTCCACCGAGTCCTACTTGACTCTCCACCTCAACCACTTGGTCCTACTTGACCACTGGGTAGCTCAACTGGGTACAAAAACCACGGGAGCCCGAAACGAGGGGCTATACATACCATCGGCCGTCCCCTACCACATAATCATACATGTATATATCACATTCCTCATATCATATATCAAGTGGCCATTAACAACAAATCATACTCATCAAATGGGTGACCTACTTGTCAAGCCCGCCATCACAAAGCCACTATACACATCGATTTATCACAATGTAAAACACTTTAATCTCATAATCACCATAAACTAATTACACTCCACATTCACACATACATACACATACAATTATCATTCAATAACTACTCTCATTATTCCAATGTTTGATTAAATAATTCAATTCTGTCATACGTACCTATTCTAATTAATTATAACTCGAACACCCCCTTACCTCAATTCCAAGCTTCGATGATTTGTTCTTGATGTCGGTTGCGTCCTCCAGATGCTTGGTTCAAGGTCCTACTTCTGAATCCAACACCCGCTTCACAACCTGATCCCCCGACGTTCGTTTTGCTACCTACGGAGGTCGAAATGCAAAACCCATTAACGTTATACTACTCTCATTGTTCTAAATACCGTTTTCAAACTCACATGCACTAGAGGAGTAGAAAATAGAAGCTCCTCCCTCCATGCATGGCCATCGGCTAGAGAGAGAAAGTGAAGAGGGAGAAAGATAACTCAATTTGATGGGTCCATAACGCTCACCTCGAAGTCACGATCCCAAAAACATAGTTACCTCAAAGTTTCGACTCAAAACGGACCTCCCTTTGGAAGCTCCAAGCTCACGGCAATGGTGAGGGAAGAAGGAGAAGAAGAACTCATGTGGAGAATGAGGAAGAAGAAGGAAATTTTTATTATTTAAGACTTAGGGGCAAAATGGTCATTTCCCTATTTATTTTATAATTTCTTTGAAAGTTTTAATTAAACTTTTACCTTTTACCCCCATTGGTAACTTCTAAATTTACCTCCTTCTAATTACACCTCATTTAACCTTTTTATAATTAGTCAATCAAGTAAATTTATTTATTTCCATAATATTTAATTATTTATAATTGCATTTATAATAATAATAATCCCTAAAAATATCCAATAAATCTCTAGAACAATTATTAATATTTTCTATCAATCAAAATTTTAACTAAAATACTCGAGATGTTATAGTTTGGGCTTCAGGTAACTTCGATATCCCGAGCTCTTGAAAAGCGGTTGGTTGATCAGGATAGTGTAGTGGCAACATTGATCCAAGAACGCGAATCTTTGAAGAAGGAGAATGAGCTGCTGCAAGAGGGGAGAAAGAAAGATGTTGCTCGTGCCGAGGGTACAGGAGTTGATTGCCTCTATGAAGTCGGTCTTAAAATGGTCAGAGCATGATCTAAAGACCACCCAGGCGAAACGGGATTCGACTGAGTCACGGTTGGCTATTGTTGAGGAAACCCTGAAAGTTGCTAAGACGGGGCGAGATTTGGCAGAGTCAGAATTATCGGTTGCGGAGGAGAGGTGCTCCTACTGGGACTAAAAAGTTTCAGAGATCGAGGAGACGTATAATGTTTTGTCTTTCAAAAAACACACATTAGAGAGGGACCTTCTGTAACACCCTTATATACACAAGATGTGTATATTCTTATTGCTTTTAAAAACTTTAGAAATATATGTATGTATATATATATATATATATTTATCATTCCTTATCTTGCGTATACAAGGACGTATATATACCTGATTTCCTTTGAATATTGAAAGTAAAAAAAATGTTATCTTTCAGTATTTATCTATAATGACAAAATAAATTTATAGAAATCATAAGTGAAAAAAGATTTCAATATTATATCTGAATGATAAGATTTATCAAAGTTTAACCTTTACCTTATTACAATTATCCAACTTGATATTGCAATAAGGTAAACTAAAACTAAATTATACCTCTACTACGACTATGACCAATCATTTCCTAGTCTTCAAAATCATAGAGTTTTGGAATCCTACTCTTGTCATATCTCTTCATCTATCTGATTGAGGATGAGACCACTTTACCCTCTTGTAACTACATATCCTTTCATCTTGGACTTCTGGCTATATATCACATAACATATATTTTGGACACAAAATTCAAACAAGAAGGACTGAGAAACAAAATATAATACTTTACACACATAAGCATAAGGGTTTTCACAAACTAATATAATAATATCAGTCATAATCTCATAAATAATCAATTATAAATGTCGGGTCTTCATAAACATAACAATTATACTTTCATTCACAATCACCCACATAGAATGTCACATTCGCATAAATGTCATGCAATGCTTTTAATGTTACTATCTCATTTGGTTATGCATATGGGCCCTTAAAGTTTTAATTTTCGCACTGGGCCAACCAGGAGTATACACTGTTACATAATTTTGGATAATAACATAAATGCCTTCGTGGCATATGAATAACTCAACTGACATGGAAACACTTAGAGACTAGTCAGACTGAGAAGGTTTTTATTGTGAAAGTACCAGACACTAGGAAGCGACCCCAGGTCACCTGAAGCACCATTTCACACCCTCTCATCCTAAGGTTCGCATTTGAACCTCCTTTAATGTATCCTCAGTTTCTATAATCCGTCCCCAGGCAACATCACATCTCATTTCTCTTTAATGATTCATGATGCATGAACTATTCACATATTTAGTTGGTTAAGACTTTTAGAAACTTAATTATTAAATACCATAAAGGTTCACAAATTATCTCAATAAACTATACATACCCGTAAGTTCTTCTTTAAACTTCTGTTATACAAAAATAAATTTAGTACACTCTTCGAATTCAGATCTCACCAAAATTGAGTTTCCAAGTCTTAAATATCTCAAAACTTTCTCATAGATATTATTACCTACACCTCCGGCAGAATCTCCTTTTACCAAAAAAATTTACTTCCCACTAACTTCTTAAGCACTATCTCTCTAGATTCTCTCTCTAGTTTTGGTATGTAAATGTTGTAAATGAACCACCTATTTATAGGAAGAAAAATTTACTATTTAAGATTATTTTATTATTTATTTTACTATTCATGATATAAACAATTACCTAACCGATGATGTAAGCAATAGGTAAGCGATGATGTCGGCAATGACATTTTGGTTATTAGATAAAAGGTTAAGGGTATTTTGGTCATTTTCTTAAATATTTATTAAAAATTTAAAAATTCCAGAAAATCATAAATAATGAATAGATCAAAAAGTTTTAAATAACCATATTCTAATTCCTTCAAATTTTTATTTTAAAATTCTAATAAGAGTTAAATCTTAAATATATAAAAACATAAATATAAGAACAGAAAATAAAAATTATGAATAAAAGATATTAAAAATTCTTAATATAATTCTCTTAATTAGTGAATACTAATTAAGTCATTTTAAAATCTTCGTTCAATATATATATATATTATTTTATTATTTTTTATTTTATTTTTAAAAAATAATTAAATATAAGTACCAAAATTTTATAAAAAGACTAAACACCCCAATTAGTCCCATACTTCAACAGAGTCGGACACTTAGGTCCTCCAATTAATAAGTGAGTCTCGTTAGTCCTCCACGTCTGTCATCGTCGGACAAATAGATCATTGTCGTTAATGAAGTGTTAACGTCCGTCAGAGTCAGCTGACGTGGATTGTTAAATTCCAATAGGATGCCACGTCAGAGTCGGCGAGAATCTATTTATCCGAAGATGACAGACGTTAAGGACTAACGAGACTCATTGACTGGAGGACCTAAGTGTCTGACTCTGTTGGGGTCAGAGACTAAGTGAGGGTGTTTACTCAAAATATTTTACCTTCTGAAATCCATGTCACACAAATAAAAACAATATGACGTCGTTTTCATGGTAACCCTAAGTAATTTCATAGTTCTCTTTCTTCTTCTTGTCTTTTCATGTTTTCTGGTTTTCTTTATCTTTCCCCACTAGCTTCTTCTCTTGTCTCTGTTCTCTTCTCCCTCTCAACAACTATTAAGTGGTTGTGTTTGGTTGGCTTCCTTCTCCATTTCATCCATCAAAGCTCCGTTGGAGGTTTCGTAGAGGCTGCTCCTTGGTGCTCCCTGCCAATGCGGTTTGGGGAAAAAGTCTTGCATGCCCCTGTGATTAGGGCTAAAGCACGAGCCCCACATACCCAACTGTGGCAGCTTCACACTGAGAGAGCGTCTATTCCACGAAAATAAAGGAGCTTCGCCAGTTAAGAGGGTCCATATTGCAGAAAGGAAGGAGCTTTGAAGGGTCGATCTCGCAGGTAACATTCCTCTCCCTGTTTTTGCATCTCTGATTTTCTATTCTTTGAGTTTCTTCTATTTGGTGGTTCTCTATTTTGTATGGGTTTTGTGTTTTGTTGAGTTAAGGGTGGTGGGGTTTGGGTGTTGGTGTGTAGGTGTTGGTGGTGGTTTGGGTTTCGATTGTGGTTGTGGGGAGGCTACGGGTGTGGGTTGGGTCAGCTGTTTGACTAGATTCAAGGGTTTCAAATATATTGGTACTATTCTGCAAGAAATTATCACTTTGATCGTCAATTGTTCATCATCTAAATATAATCTGCTGAAAGACACCAGGGAGATTACTATATTGCACTTGAGACACTGATTGGATTTTTCATTATTAGTTCTATAATGCAGGCATCAGACTCTAAATCATCAACTATACTACAATGATGGAGGCCATGGAACTCACTTCTCCAATCCAAGTTCTGAACTTTATTGCACATTAGAGTCTTCCTCTGTAGTTGGAAGTTTCACTGTTTATAACTCCCCTTCAACTGTTAGTTTCTCACCTAATGATAGCCCTCTGTCGCAGCAAGATTCACAGTCAT
This sequence comes from Clitoria ternatea, assembly GCA_037962975.1. Lineage (NCBI taxonomy): Eukaryota > Viridiplantae > Streptophyta > Magnoliopsida > Fabales > Fabaceae > Clitoria > Clitoria ternatea. The sequence continues at coordinate 360,621 of CM075674.1, forward strand.
ATCCAACTGACCATTATTACTCCCTTGAAAATAACTATGGCTCTCCAATAAGTAGATCCTACATAACCAATGATTTAAACAACTTCAAGCACAAGCTAAGAGAGTTGGAAAGTGTGATGCTTGGCCCTGACTCTGATAACCTTGATAGTTATGACAGTGCTATCAGTAATGGAACCAACTTGGTTTCACTTCCTTGGAATAGAAGAGTTAAGACTCTGATAACCTTAATAGTTATTGAAATAGAAGCGTTTGACAAAACTTATATAATTTGTGTTAAATAACTTTTAAAGAACATATATTATAGTTATATAGAAGGTAAAATATTTTGAGTAAACACCCCCACTTAGTCCCTGACCCCAACAGAGTTGGACATTAGGTTCTTCAGTCAATGAGTCTCGTTAGTCCTCCACATTTGTCATCGTCGGACAAATAGATCCTCACCGACTCTAACGTGGCATCCTGTTGGAATTTAACGATCCATGTCAGCTGACTCTGATGGACGTTAACACTTCATTAACGATAGGGATCTATTTGTCTGACGATGATAAACGTGGAGGACTAACAGAACTCACTTATTAATTGGAGGACCTAAGTGTCCGACTCTGTTGGAGTGAGGGACTAACTGGGGTGTTTAGTCTTATAAAAATATTAATTAGTTAAAAATCAACTAACTAATTGTAAGTGTTTTCTCATTAAAGATATATTAATATCTTTTTTCTATTTGAGTAGAAAATAGGATGTTACACCATCAAACGGCTGGGTTGGATTTGGAAACGCTGAAAAATGAGGCAAAGGATAACCTCACAGCAACGGAGCAGGATATCGCTGTGAAGTATTTCAATGCATTCCAACTTTGTCAGGAGCAAATCTCTATTCTGAATCCCACTGCTGTGCTAAGTTTCAAGGGTCTCGATCCCTTTAAGGTAGTTGTGGATGGCCAAATTGTTCCTCTACCCAACTCGGAGAGTGAGCAGACGGACGTGGACGGGGGCAAAGAGCGAGGTGTGTCTGAGTTGGCCTCTAAAGTTCTGACTGTGGGGCCTTCCTAGGTATTTTTTGTGTGGTGCCTTACTTTTCTTTCTTACCGCATGAACGTACCTGTAAGAGAACTTAATGATATTAATGGAGTTCTGTTGGTTGTCTTGGATCCCTAGTTGTTGCTTTCTTTTGTTGTCATTTTGTTATTTCAGGTAGAAACAGAATGTCTTGTTAGGATTTTCGACCCACAGTTAAATTTTTCATTGACTTGTATGATGTTTGGATGAATTTAAGCCTTCAAATCGTATGCCGAGGGATCGATTCCACGCTTGGACTTTTCGAAACACTTGAATGAGTGCAAGCCTTCAAATCGTATGCCGAGGGATCGATTCCGTGCTTGGACTTTTCGAAACACTTAAATGAGTTCAAGCCTTCAAAACATGTACCGAGGGATCGATTCTGCGCTCGGACTTTTCGTAATACTTGAAAGCATTCAAGCCTTCAAAACATATGCTGAGGGATCGATTCCACGCTCAAACGTTTCGTAATACTTGAACGGATTCAAGCCTTCAGAACGTATACCGAGGGTTCGATTCCATGCTCAGACTTTTTGTAATACTTGAACGGATTCAAGCCTTCAGAACATATGCCGAGGGATCGATTCCATGCTCAGACTTTTCATAATACTTGAGCGGATTTAAGCCTTCAGAATGTATACCAAGGGATCAATTCCACGCTTGGACTTTTCGTAATACTTGAACAGATTCAAGCCTTCAGAACGTATGCCGAGGGATCGATTCCACGCTCAGACTTTTCGTAATACTTGAACGGATTTAAGAAGTTTTTATAAATAATGCCAGTAAATTTTTATTAAAAAGATGGGGGGAGAGGGCCTTATTAAAACCTCCTTAGGGAAAAACTCAGTGGGAAAAACCCCTAAGGTAGGAAAAAGAGTGCCCGGGTGTAAAATGATTAGCTAAAATACATCTTTAGATGGTTACATTCCAAGTTCTAGCTACTTGCTTTCTTGACAACTCTTCTATTCGGTATGCGTCTTTCCCAAATACTTCTTTGACTTAGTACAGACCTTCCCAAGAGGGCGCAAGCTTGCCTTCTTTTCGTGTTCTTCTGTTATTGTCCGCGGTGCGCAAAACAAGGTCGCCTTTTCGAAAGGGTCGGGGTCGGAGAAAAGAGTTCCACTTCTGAGTGGATTTGTGCTTAGCCGCCTGTATCTTGACGTATGCCACATCTCACTCTTCTAGACTGAGATCCAGGTCTTCTCGTCTTCGTTTGTCGTTTACATCTTCATCATAAGCAAGACGCCAAAGGTGGGTGACACGTTGTCGTTGTCGGGTCAAATAACAAGTTAAATTAATATAGTATAAGGTGAACAACCTTAGTCGTCTCTCGAGGACCTTAGTTCAATAAGTTATATTCAATTTAGTTATAACAAAGGGGGTTTGTGTTGAGATTGAAAGGAAAATTAAGTAATTATATAATAATGCAAAAAGTAAATTTATGAGTGAGTGAATAATCAAATTTAGAAATAACCAACCTAAGGAATTAATAAATCTTTAGTTAACTAATCATTGATCACAAATATGATTAAATATAATTAATTTCTCAACCTTGAATCATTTGGAATCCTTAAATGATTATATTCTAGAAAATCTTATAGAATTGAATTAATGAACTAATAAGAATAATCAATCGATATATTCTTATTAATTACTAAAATAACTTTAAAACCATAATTTGGTTGAGTTAAGAAACTAAATAGAAATCTCTTATTTAGTGACTTAATCTTTGTTCTCAAATTGATTATTGATTAACCAATCAACATTATTTTAGATTATAGATTGTTTAATTATATACCAATTGGTTATACACTTAAATAATCTACCATCATAAGTGTTTGAGAAACAAAGAAAAGTAATTATCTTCAATCAAAATATTAAGAGCAAGAACTCAAAGTTAACATAAAGAAAAATTAAATTCCTTGAGTTGATTTTAAAAGATTAAGCTTCCATGATAATTCTTTAACAATGAAAGCTAATATTAAATTAACTATAACTTTGATTATAAAAGTAAATAAAAAATAATAAAATTAACTTACTTGATATTGAGGAAGGGAAATGAAAACCATAACTTGAGGGATGGAATATAGAACAAAGAAATAAAGCAAGAGAAAGAACTAAAACTTAAGAAACTAAAGCAAAGATATAGAAATGTAATAAAAACTAAAGCATGTATTTCTTATGTATCTCTTGTATATATTCCTTACAACTTCAAGCATCTATTTATAGGCAAGGTATCATGACATTATACATTCAATTTCTGATTATTAATGTATTTTTTCAATATTGGTGGGCTTGAAATTACAATAATTCAAAAGAAGATAATGGTAGGTGTTGAAATTTATTCTCCTCTTTATCTTCTCCACCTTACAAGTCAAATATGACCACTTAGATAGTCGAATTTTGCAAAATCTTCAACATGAAAGTTGTAGATCTCTATCTTATTGAGAATTTGGTGCATGAATGAGATCATTTGGATATTTACAGCTGTAGATATGTGTATTTTGGTAAACTATGTCAATGCTGGTGGGACATATAAGGGCTGATTGACTCAAGCTCCATTTCAGCATTTTTTTTAGATGCAAAATAACCAAATGTGATCATCATGATGTAGGCTGTCTTAGCTTTCCATGGGCTCCAAGATTAGCCCATTTGGATCACAAAACCCAAGTTATGGCTAAAACAAGGCAAGATACTCAAGATACATACAAAAAACAAAAATTGAAACATATATACATAATACTTCAATTTAACTAAACAACATAAAACTTAATTAAAATACTATTATTAAACATAGTAATTATATAATAAACCCCAAGTGTAAAACTATAAGAAGTGTATTAAAATTGATTTATCAAATTCCCCCACACTTAAGCTTTTGCACTCCAGGGCAAAACCAAACTAAAAACTAAAATGAGAAACAACAGAAAAAGTTTTTTTTTAAAAATTGATTTTTGACTTTTTTTAAAGTCTAAAATAATATGTAATACACATCATCTCTTATATCAAGAAGTCATGATAAGTGTGAATAAGAAGCATTACATACTAGTAACACAAATTGAGTGATCAAATCAAAGAGTGGATGAAAATGTGATAGATGTTCCCTTCATGCCCTTTATATCTCAATTGTTTAGGTTTGTGTATACTCTTAGAAATCACCCAAATAAATTAGCACTACCATAGGCTTGACAAATTTCTAATTTTCATATTTGAACACATATGCATGCAGAGATCAAAAAAACTTTATTAAGGTTGTAATGGGGCCAAGGTGATATAGGGTGGATAAAATGAAATAGTATGGCTAAACTTAGGGTTGAAAAAGAGCAATAGAGTAAGTGATTCAGTGATTGTGAAAGTTCATTTTGAAACTCAATACTTAGCAAAATGAAACATGATGGAGGATAAAACATGAGAATAAATCCTCCTAATTATTTTCATACATATATTCATTACTTCTTCTTTTTCTTCTTCTTTTTTTTACTTTCTTTTTGAACAATGAAACAACAACATACATATCTTGGGTATATTTCCACAATCATCAAGAATATTTATTCATAGTAATTCCAAAACTCTTAATCAATTCCTAAGCAAAGGTGATCATGTTTTTTTTTGGCTATTGGCTAATTATGTGGCTGAATCAAGAAATGGATATAGGCTCAACGTGGATAACAATGGAAAATATGCAAGGTAAAGCATATGGCTAGTGTTTGGTTAAAACAAAAATGGCCTTAATCACATCAAAGCATGCATATGGAACATAATACATAAAAAAGAAACAAGTTAAGTTCTAGAATACTAATAAATAAGGGTCAATCAAAAACAAAAGAAAGATGGCATAATCTGGTCTATCCAATTAAGCTTAAAATCTCACCGAGCATATACAATTTGATCTTCACAAAAAACTTATTAAATTAATATGCAAGAAAATTATTCATAACATGTCATGAAATATTGGACAAGGGTGATGTAATTACTCATTACTTAGACATATTAAAAAAATCAGTGAAAAGCATGTAGAATTTAAAATGAAAAACTAGAAATGATGATTTTTTTCTGAACCAGAAACAAAGAAGGAAAAATAAATCATAACCAAATATTGGTGTCAGAATCAGGCTCCTTATGCTTCTTGCTCTGTATTTTTTTCAAAGGCACTTAGTAATGAAGATACCTACAAAAAATTTATCAGTTTAATTGCATGTGAAATGGTTAGTATAATTGAACAATTTGATTGTGTTATATTACCTAGTTCTATGGGTCTTGCGTTAGAACCCAAAAGAAAAATATCATCAACGCGACCATGAGCAACATCAAGAGCAATAACATATATCTTAATTCATTTGTATGCCTGTAGAAAGACTCTACTATATCATCCATTAAGAGAAAATAAAGAGCCTGATGATTGACTAGCGGTGAGGTATGACTCTGATTTGAAAGAAAAGGATGAAGGCAAAGTGTGGCAGTTGGAGAATGATGAAGATAATATTTATGGTTACAGAATGGTTGATGTCGAATGGAAATGATTGTAGTAAAAGTAAAGGCAAAGGATACTTGACACTAAAGCAAAGATAGTGATTGTAACACCTAGGATTCTAAAACCAACATAAGGCAGAACAGAGCAAAAGCTCTGATACCAAAATGTAACACCTAGGATTCTAAAACCAATATAAGGCAAAACAGAGCAAAAGCTCTGATACCAAAATGAAACATCCTAAGTTTAATTTGAAAATAAACCGAGACTAGGAAATTTTTCCAAAAAATCAGAGGGAATTCAGGGGCAAGAAAGAAAGGGAAGGAATGCAAACCAACCACAAGGCAACAGCAGAAGATGCAAGACATGCGTGAACCCAACAGCGCCTACTCGCTCAGGCGAGATTCAATATCGCTCGAGCGAGACAACCCAACATGCTTGGGCGAAGTACGCATAGCTTAAGCGGAACCCAACAGATGTGAGATCCTAACTTAAATAAAAAAAAACAAACCCAAAATTTCAAGAAATTTTTTTTTTTTCACGATTAAAGCCGAATTCGAAATATGGATTTAAAAACACTTAATTATATTATCAAATTGGGGTAGTAATAAGCTCATGACACAATTCAACCTTAAATCATAAGAAAAATTCATTTTGAAAATTATAATTATCTTCAAAATATCACCTATTCGTTCCAATTTGAAAATTATAAAAAGTTGGGTTCAAAACCCTCTTAAACTTAAGTTTTACCATGTAATGGGTCCGGTCTTTTACGCCTCATAAGAGTTAGAAAAGTCCAATTGAAGTAAAACCAATTTTCATACCTCCGTAACATAATTATCTACAACTTTCATGAAGAGGTCGGAGGCTAAAAATGTCATTAAAATGCTCAAACGGGCCAAAAACAGTAAGAAAAACAGAGCAGTTGGAAAAACAGCACGACAGTAGCCATAACAGGGCTCTGAATCGATTCAGGTTCGTGTGAATCGATTCAAGCATACTAAAATCTCAAAATTTGACAAACAGAGGGCCTCGAATCGATTCAAACTCGTATGAATCGATTCAGGCACTTCCAGGAAGCCTTGAATCGATTCAAAACTCATGTAAATCGATTCAAACACGTCCAGGGACCCTTGAATCGATTCATGACCATTATGAATCGATTCAAGACAGCAATTATGCAGAAATTATGCAGATTTTACACTTGAAATGAACTTCTTCACTACCAAAACCCATGTAAACGATATCGGAATGCCACCAAATTTTAACACAAGCTAAAACACATCAATTGTGACGTGTGGCAACTGGCCGCACTCAAAAATTCCTAAAAATGAGTGATTTATGCGTATAAATGTGTTTATCTCATTTTAAGGCATTTTGTGGTAGTCAATGAGTCCACTTGTGGCAAAATGGACCCCTTCCAATCTTCACAAACCACAATTAACATATCTAAGCTATTGCATTCCTTCCACTACATCAAAACCAAATAAGTCATCATTTGACCATGCTAGTTCCTAGCTCATGCATAAGATAACTATCCAAAAGCTTAAAACACACCACCTAAGGAGCTTTAATTCACACTCCCTACATCCATTCTCCATCAAACAATCAAGACCTGCCCATAAACATTTATGTCTAATTTATGAAGCTTATAATGAATTCTCTTTTCCATCACCAACATACAATCTCTATCTAATACTTATTACAAACCTTCATAACTACATTAATCACACATGAATTAGTCTAACACACATGGAAGGCATATATCAACATAACACATATAAAGCACCACACACACACATCCTTCAATTCATAATTCTCTGCACTCCTTGGCATCAACTCTCCGCTTGGCGCGTCTCTGGGGCTTCAACCTCTTCCCTGTCATTGGTTACTAAAATTAAAGAAACAACAGCAAGGGTGAGTGTTTGGTATCATAATTAATATGGAATGGAAATTCAATAACAAGATACATATTCACTAGTTGTAGTTTCTGCCATTTATCTTACCTCTTGTCCTAAATTTCCACTTACCAATCAAATTTAATTCCAATCTCTTGATCCACAATTTGTCAATCACAATCAATAATTATCACGAAACACATTCATATCATTCTACAATATTAACAATGCATCAAATAACACAACTGACTCTCATATTAATCGACGCCTAGTATCCGGATACTAAAAGGATCGGCCTTCAGCTGGGGGTCCTACTTGACACCCCGTGAACCCTGCTTGGTCCACCGAGTCCTACTTGACTCTCCACCTCAACCACTGGGTCCTACTTGACCACTGGGTAGCTCAACTGGGCATAAACACCACGGGAGCCAGAAACGAGGGGCTGTACATACCGTCGGCCGTCCTACACCACATAATTACGCATGTAAATTTATATTTCTCATATCATACTGCAAGTGGCCAACAATAAAACACATACTCATCAATTGGGCGACCTACTTGTCAAGCCCATCACCACAATGCCACCATACTCATCAACTCATCACTATTCAATCCACATTGTACTCATAATCATCACAAATCATACACAATTTACATTCATACACCTACAATTATCATTTTCTTGTAAGTTCTCGTTAGTTCCGCATTTAATTCACTTGCTCAATTCAATTACATTTACCTATTCTAATTAATTATAACCCGAACACCCCCCTTACCTTGGTTTCGAGCTCCGACGACTCGTTCTTGATGAGATTGGCGTTCCCTCGACGCTATGCCCAATGTTCCACGTCCGGAATCAACACCCACTTCACCGTTCGATCCTCCGACGTCTGTTTCGTCACCTACGGAGGTCGAAACGCAAAACCCATCAATGTTAAACCGTTCTCGTTACTCTAAAAAGCCATTTTTCAAGCTTCTACACACTAGAGGAGTAGGAAACCAAAGCTTAGTCCTCCATGCACGACCATTTGGTTTAACGGAGAAAACGAAAGAGCTACGAAAACTTAATTTAAAAGGCCCATGGGACTCACCTCGAAGCCACGGTCACAAAAACGTAGTTATCTCGAAGTTTCGGTGCGAAATCAACCTTCCTCCAAGGCATGCAAGTCACGGCCAATCTTGGGGAGAAGGAGAAGAAGGTTGCGTGCGTGAAATGAGGAAGAAGGAGAGGAAATTAAGGTTTTTAATACTCAAGGGCAGTTTGGTCATTTCCTATTTCAATTACTTTTTCCTTTAAAAGTTTTAATTAAAACTTTTACCTTTACCTTTCACCCTTCACCTTTTACCCCAAGGTAACTTCAAATTTATCTTCTTCTATTCACCCTCATTTAATCTTTTATAATTAATTAATCAACTAAATTTTTATTTATTTCCACAACATTTAATTATTTGCAATTACATCTTTAATAATAATAATTCCCAAAAATCTCAATAAATTCAATTGGGTAATTATTAATATTTTCCGTCAATTAAAACTTTTCTAAAATATTAGGGATGTTACAACAGAGACCTCCCCTCGCTCACACTCGCTGGAGCGAACACTTAGTCACTGAGGCGAGCAACTCCACTCGTTATTCCCCCTCTCGGATTCAGGGTCTGGTTCACTCAGAAAAGTCTCTACTCTCGATTCATTCGGATTGACTCTTACACGTACAAGCGTCATTCGGGAGTTTTACTCTAAACTCCTTAACTTCATTCACTCGGATCTCAGATGTTGACCACTCGGGAAATGATTCCCATAGCCATTCCACTCGGAATCTATAAGGACTTCTCACTCGGAATATCTTTCACGGTCTTTTACCATTCGGGGTATTTCATTCGTTTTTCACTCGACATACGTAATCCTTCTCGCTCAAGTTATCCTACTAAGTCAAGACTCACGCAAGGATCTTCTAGCTTCCAATAAGTTTACTACAGTGGGTTTTACTCAGAACCTTATAGATCACTCTTCTGTCGGAAAATACTCACTCAGAAGGTTCTCACTCGAAAATATTTAATTATTCTCCACTCCGAAAAATCCTAACAGTTTATCACTCCGAAGGTGTTCAGATCGATCCCCACTCGAAATTATACGACCTCCTTCTCTCGGAAACATTTAAACCTTTCTTCACTCGGGGTAAAGTCACTATCTCACTTCCCACAACAATAACTTAGCTTCATTTGTACTTATAGTCATACCAACCTCACACGCTCGAAAAGTACATATATATATATATATATATATCACTCGGACATCACACACAGCATAGAATAAACACACAGTATGGCATATATAGGAATGTATAAAAATATTTACAAACACATTGTCATACTCTCAACCCGAGAGAGTTTAAATCTTGATATAAAGTGACTAAGACCAAAATACGAGCCGGCCAAGGCTTAACAAAACCTTATACATAGTATATACATATACACATATATTCCATAGTGCATAAGCACTTCACTCGGCATTCAGCTCCTCTTTCATTCATCATTCCGAGAGACATTCACTGTAAAATATAGCCATAGTAGGGGGTGAGTATCTTAGATATTAAATGATAGATACTGACTCGGATTATTCCTCAGTTAAGCAACAATGTAAATGTACACAGCAACCTTCAAAACATACACAATACCAATTAATCAGAACACACATAAAATATTTTCCGATCAGAATCTATTCAGTTATCACTCGGCTATATACATATATCATGCCCAATAACCTTACACAGGTGCATGCAATCAGGTCACAATCAACATCAACTGTACAAGCACACAGAATTATATCACTCAGATCCGCATTCGTGTGTAATCAGTTTTTATTCGTTGCAACGTAGGCTCCCAGTCTTTTATTCAGCTCCCAGCTGACTTGGCCATTTTACAGGTACCAAACCGTTTCCCCACACATGTGACACCAACGCTCTCAGCGCCAACGGCGGTGTTCACGGGCAGCCTGAGTCCCACTCAAAGGCTTACCTTGAGTCTCACTCAAAAGGATTTCATAGCGTCTCACGCTTTAATAACCGATGGTAGTGTCCCACACTACATGCTCCCAGCATTAACGCATCCCATGCGCCACACGCGGATTGATCACACAAACAGAGAGTTCATATATGTACAATCTTTCATTTAACAGTACATGCATCACATGCAATCGGTATAAAACATCATCAGACTCACTAAATCAACATTTTGACACATGCAATCAACATTTAAACTCATCATAACCTGCATGCTGCATAAGTCACGCGGTAATCATCAACAACACTTTAACACATTCTTTTCATGCAACCATTCAATATTCACAAGGCTATAAACATGCATTTCATGGACGGAATCAGACATGCATCGCTCAACACCTAATCACCATGCAACTGGGTATCATATTTTCTTCATGCGAACACAACACACCAATCAGAACACAGACAACAATCGTTAACACCCGGAACCCGTCCATAACCCATGCATTTAAGATATAAGATACCCCCCTACCAACTAAGAGACTCCGTGAGGCTTCTCTGTTTTGACGCTGATCCTCTGCCTTGTTGCTTCGTTCGCCACTCTCATACGTTCAGTCTTCCTCAAACACAATCGTACTCTGCAATCGGCTCGGGAACAGGGAACTATTCTTCTCCTATCTTGACGATCGTCCTTCACCAACAGAAAGAAGCTCTGAAACTTCTGCAGCACCGTCGTCGTGGGCTTCCAGAAACAGAGAACAGAGAACAGGGGAGAGGAAGAAAAGCGAAGAAGAAGAGAAGAGAGAACGAAGAGAAGAGGGATAGTGGGAGAGGAAGTCTGAAGGAAAATGAATTACAACAGTGGCTCAGTAACGTATATATACATGCACGAAGAAAAGAAGAGTAGGGTGGGAAAGCGTGAATCAGCAGTCCACTTACGCCACACGCCAATCACAAGCAGCCAGCTATTTGTAAGTAATCACAATTAATCAGCCATTATTTTCTTAAGTTAAATTAATCAAGTTAATTACAATTAGCAAGTAATTTTCCATTTTGAAATTATTATTTTAATAGCTTAATTTCACTCGGTAATTAATTTTTAAATCGGGATGTTACAATTCTCCCCCTCTCAAAAGAATTTCGTCCTCAAAATTCAATCGGTAACTCACCTTGATTAAATAACTCGGGGTATTGTTGCCTCATGGCATCCTCGCATTCCCAGGTATAAGAGGTATACCCGTCTTGCTGCCACTCTACTTCAACCAGTTGTACATCTTTGCTCCTCAAACGCTTTACCAATCGGTCCACGATTTTAGTCGGTATAGTCACAGTGGTTAGGTTCTCTTTGATCTCCACTTCGTCATCCGGCATTGTATGAGTGGAATCGGGTAGATACTTCCTTAGTTGAGACACATGAAACACGTTATGTAATCGGGAGAGATAGGTCGGTAATGCTATTCGGTATGCCATGGAACCGATCCGCTCTAATACTTCGTAAGGTCCAATATATCGGGGGTTCAACTTCCCACTTTTCAAGGCTCGCCCGACTCCTTTACTCGATGAAATCTTTAGAAACACCCTATCTCCGACTGAAAACTCCAGTGGTTTAGTTCGTTTATCATGGTAGCTTTTCTGCCTGTCCTGCGATGCCTTCATCTTTTCCCTTATTACTTGGATTTGTTCTGAGGTTTGTTTCATAATTTCTGGCCCCAATAGTAAACTTTCACCCGTTTCTGACCAGCAGAGTAGGGTTTGGCATTTTCGACCATACAGTGCTTCGTAGGGTGCCATACCAATACTGCTGTGGTGGCTATTGTTGTATGTAAATTTGATCAGGGGAAGGTACTGTTCCCAACACCCACCATGTTCCAATACACATGCTCTCAGTAAGTCTTCCAAGCTTTGTATCGTTCACTCGGATTGTCCATCCGATTGGGGGTGGTAGGCGGAACTTAGCCAAAGTTTCATGCCTAATTCTTGGTGCAGGCTGGTCCAAAACTGAGACGTGAATCTAGGATCCCTATCTGATACGATAGAAGTCGGCACACCATGCAGTCGGACAATTTCGTGAATATAAATCTGGGCTAACTTATGTAACGGATATCTCATGTTCACATGTAGGAAGTGCGCGCTTTTCGTCAATCGGTCAACAATGACCCAAATGGCATCATACCCCGCTCGGGTTTTAGGTAATCCCATGACAAAGTCCATGGCGATTGAGTCTCATTTCCATACGGGGATCTCTAGGGGTTGAAATGCACCATACGGCTTCTGGTGCTCGACCTTTGATTTCTGACAGGTAATACACCGAGCCACGTATTCCGCTATATTTCTCTTTAATCCGGGCGACCAGAATTGTAGTCTTAGATCATGGTACATCTTCGTGGTACCCGGGTGAATACTCAGCAGGCTCTTGTGGGCTTCATCAAGCACCATCCTCCTTAATTCACCTTTACCCGGCACATATATTCTATTTTTCACTCGGAAAATTCCATCCGGTCCCTCGGTCAGAGACAAGACCTTACCCTTGGCCTGAGTCGCCTTCATCTCAGCCAAGTAGAGATCTGACTTCTGCTCCTCAAACACCAATTTTAGGAATTCATTGGCAATCTTTAATGTACCGAGTGTTATCTTCCGAGATGAAGGAACGTCAACATGCAAATTCATGTCTCGAAATTGCTCCAATAACTCTGCCTCTTTCACCATCATCACTGCTATATGGAGGGATTTCTGACTCAACGCGTCAGCAACAACGTTCGCCTTACCCGGATGATACTTCAGCTCAAAGTCATAATCTTTTAAAAATTCCATTCATCTCCTCTGCCTCATGTTCAGCTCTTTCTGGTCGAATAAATATTTGAGGCTCTTGTGGTCGCTATACACTTTGAATTTGGATCCGTACAAGTAATGCCTCCATATCTTTAATGCGAAGACCACAGCTGCTAATTCCAAGTCATGGGTCGGATAATGCTGTTCGTGAGGCCTCAATTGCCGAGAGGCATAAGCTATCACTCGGTCCTTCTGCATTAGCACGCACCCCAGTCCGAGTCCTGACGCATCGTAGTAGACCACGAAACTCTCTTGCAAGTTTGGCAATGCCAACACTGGAGCGGTTGTCAACTTGTCTTTTAACTCTCGGAAACTGTTCTCGCACTCGGAACACCACACGAAAGGGACATTTTTCCGAGTCAATTTAGTCAGTGGCAAAGCAAGCTTAGAAAAACCTTCAATAAACCTTCTATAGTAGCCAGCTAGGCCCATAAAGCTTCTTATCTCCGAGACCGACTTGGGTCTCTCCCATGCCATTATAGCTGCTACCTTTGATGGGTCTACCGAGACACCTTCCATGGAAATTACATGTCCGAGAAAGTGGATCTTATCCATCCAGAAATCGCACTTCGAAAGTTTTGCAAACAACTGCTTCTCCTTCAATACCTGAAGTACCGCTCGGAGGTGTTCCTCATGCTCTTCAGGGGTCTTAGAATAGATTAAGATATCATCAATAAAAACAACTACGAATCGGTCTAGATATGGGTGGAATATGCTGTTCATGTAATTCATGAATACAGCAGGGGCGTTTGTCACACCAAACGGCATCACTACATACTCGTAGTGGCCATACCGAGTCCTAAAGGCAGTCTTTGGAATATTCGAGTCCTTCACCCGGATTTGGTGGTATCCCGATCGTAAATCGATCTTCGAGAAAATTGAAGCACCACGCAGTTGGTCAATCAAATCGTCGATTCTGGGCAATGGGTATCGGTTCTTAATCGTGAGCTTGTTTAGCTGTCGGTAATCTATGCATAATCTCATGCTGCCATCCTTCTTTTTAACAAGTAACACAGGTGCGCCCCATGGCGATACACTCGGTCGAATGAACTGCTTTCCGAGTAACTCATCCACTTGCTTTTTCAATTCAGCCAATTCTGTTGGTGACATTCTATAAGGTGCACTGGAGACTGGCTCGGCTCCAGGGATCAAGTCTATAGAGAATTCAACTTCTCTATTCGGAGGGACACCTGACACGTCCTCCGGAAACACCTCGAGGAATTCGCAAACAGTCGAAATATCGTTCACTCGGGCTCTACTCTCTCCCTCAGTTAAACAAAGCATCATAAATAGCTGAGCTATACCTTGTATCGTGTAGTCCTCATTGTTCTGCCTCGGAAAAATTACTCTTCGGTTTCGACAGTCCACCAACACCTTGTTGGCTAAAAGCCAATCTATGCCAAGTACAATGTCGAGGTCCTTCAGAGGCACACACACTAAATCGTAGGTGAAACTCCGATTGTCCATCATAAAGGTTATGTCCTTACACATCGTTGATGTCAATACCTTAGTGCCAGTCGGATTGGCTACTTCCAAGGTCCGATCCATATACACAGTCGGCAACTTTAAACGTCTTACACACTCATCGGCTATAAAAGAATGGGTAGCTCTAGAATCAAAAACTACATTAAGTGTATATCTACCGAGTAAGCACTTACTTTGCACCAAGTCATTCGCTTGTGCAGCTTCTTCAGTGTTGATGGCGTAGACTCTCCCAGCAGCCGGTTGGTCGGTATTTCTCCTTCGGTTGTTTGGAACAAACATCATATTTCCTCTGGCTCCATTACCTCTGCCCCCCATTCCTTGGCCACCATTTCCACGACTTCTCCCTTGGAATCCTCCTTGATTCACACTTGTACTTGTTTGCTGCAGTTGAGGGCAATCAGGGCGAATGTGCCCCCTCTCCTTACAATGGTAGCATACCATTCCACCATGGTTGCTGCAATCCTGAGCGTAATGATTTCCTCCACACCTAAAACACTTGCCATCCCCCATACTATGAGCTGGACGTCCTCCTTGCTGACTACGACCCCCAAACCTGGAAAAGGGTCTGTTACTACCAGCGTTGTTCGGCCTCTTGAAGCGAGATTGCTGGGGCTTCAAGGAATGGTCTGCTTTGCTACTCTGGCCCGAGTGGGCCCTGTCATCCTCTTCAAAAATTCTGCACTTATTCACCAATACAGGAAAGCTCCTAATTTCCTGGTGCCTGAATGCTCTCTTAATATCTGACCTCAGCCCGCTCTCGAACTTGATGCATTTGGAACTCTCGGTTCCAGGTTGTTGGAAAGGCGGGTAAAATAAACATAGTTCTTCATACTTCGTAGCATATTCTTCCACAGACATGGAACCTTGCTTCAGCTCCATAAATTCCAGTTCTTTCCGACTCCTTATGGTGTCGGGGAAGTATTTCTTCAGGAAGCACGTTCTAAAATTCTCCCAAACTAGTTGGATGCCCGCGTCAGTCAGTCGATTTTTGGCAATTTTCCACCAGTTTTCTGCTTCGTCTTGCAGCATGTACACTGCGCACTCAATTTTCTGGGGCTCAGTACAGTGAAGGCCCCCAAAAACTCTCTCCAAGTCTTGAATCCACTTGTATGCTGCCTCGGGATTAAATCCCCCTTGAAACTCAGTCGGCTTCCTCTTCAGGAAGCGATCCAACACTTGGCCATCTTCAGCTCGAGGCTGGCCCTGCCTCTCAAACACGTCAGCAAAACGTTGGAATGCCGTGGCTATGGCTTCCATGCTTTGACGATTCATCATTACTTATCCTGAAATTAACACCCCTTCAAGGATAAGTTTACAAAGGTACTCACTACCGATCGGATCTCATCCCAATATTCAATAACTATAGCACATTATATCATTCTTATATATCATGTAATTAATCGGACTAGGAGGGAAATAATCTCCTATCCTCAAATCAATATCTCAACATCGACCATGTTCAACAAAATATCACAATAATGATGACCACTCGGTCATAATGCACACAACCGCTTACACTCGGTAAGCATACCTTGGCCTTGGACCTTTTAGGTATGCTCTGATACCAAAAATGTAACACCTAGGATTCTAAAACCAACATAAGGCAGAACAGAGCAAAAGCTCTGGTACCAAAATGTAACACCTAGAATTCTAAAACCAACATAAGGCAGAATAGAGCAAAAGCTCTGATACCAAAATGAAACATCCTAAGTTTAATTTGAAAATAAACCAAGACCAGGAAATTTTTCTAAAAAATCAGAGGGAATTCAGGGGCAAGAAAGAAAGGGAAGGAATGCAAACCAACCACAAGGCAATAGCGGAAGATGCAAGACATGCGTGAACCCAACAGCGCCTACTCGCTCAGGCGAGATTCAATATCGCTCGAGCGAGACAACCCAACACGCTTGGGTGAAGTACGCATAGCTTAAGTGGAACCCAACAGAGACCTCCCCTCGCTCACACTCGCTGGAGTGAACACTTAGTCGCTGAGGCGAGCAACTCCACTCGTTATTCCCTCACTCGGATTCAGGGTCTGGTTCACTCAGAAAAGTCTCTACTCTTGATTCATTCGGATTGACTCTTATACGTACAAGCGTCATTCGGGAGTTTTACTCCACACTCCTTAACTTCATTCACTCGGATCTCAGATGTTGACCACTCGGGAAATGATTCCCATAGCCATTCCACTCGGAATCTATAAGGACTTCTCACTCGGAATATCTTTCACGGTCTTTTACCACTCGCGGTATTTCATTCATTTTTCACTCGACATACATAATCCTTCTCGCTCAAGTTATCCTACTAAGTCAAGACTCACGCAAGGATCTTCTAGCTTCCAATAAGTTTACTACAGTGGGTTTCACTCGGAACCTTATAGATCACTCTTCTGTCGGAAAATACTCACTCGGAAGGTTCTCACTCGGAAATATTTAATTATTCTCCACTAGGGAAAATCCTAACAGTTTATCACTCCGAAGGTGTTCAGATCGATCCCCACTCGAAATTATACGACCTCCTTCTCTCGGAAACATTTAAACCTTTCTTCACTCAGGGTAAAGTCATTATCTCGCTTCCCACAACAATAACTTAGCTTCATTTGTACTTATAGTCATACCAACCTCACACGCTCGGAAAGTACATATATATATATATCACTCGGACATCACACACAGCATAGAATAAACACACAGTATGGCATATATAGGAATGTATAAAAATATTTACAAACACATTGTCATACTCTCAACCCGAGAGAGTTCAAATCTTGATATAAAGTGACTAAGACCAAAATACGAGCCGGCCAAGGCTTAATAAAACCTTATACACAGTATATACATATACACATATATTCCATAGTGCATAAGCACTTCACTCGGTATTCAGCTCCTCCTTCATTCATCATTCCGAGAGACATTCACTGTAAAATATAGCCATAGTAGGGGGTGAGTATCTTAGATATTAAATGATAGATACTGACTCGGATTATTCCTCAGTTAAGCAACAATGTAAATGTACACAGCAACCTTCAAAACATACACAATACCAATTAATCAGAACACATAAAATGTTTTCCGATCAGAATCTATTCAGTTATCACTCGGCTATATACATATATCATGCCCAATAACCTTACACAGGTGCATGCAATCAGGTCACAATCAACATCAACTGTACAAGTACGCAGAATTCAATCACTCAGATCCGCATTCGTGTGTAATCGGTTTTTATTCGTTGCAACGTAGGCTCCCAGCCTTTTATTCAGCTCCCAACTGACTTGGCCATTTTACAGGTACCAAACCGTTTCCCCACACATGTGACACCAACGCTCTCAGCGCCAACGGCGGTGTTCACGGGCAGCCTGAGTCCCACTCAAAGGCTTACCTTGAGTCTCACTCAAAAGGATTTCACAGCGTCTCACGCTTTAATAACCGATGGTAGTGTCCCACACTACATGCTCCCAGCATTAACGCATCCCATGCGCCACACCGGATTGATCACACAAACAGAGAGTTCATATATGTACAATCTTTCATTTAACAGTACATGCATCACATGCAATCAGTATAAAACATCATCAGACTCACTAAATCAACATTTTCACACATGCAGTCAACATTTAAACTCATCATAACCTGCATGCTGCATAAGTCACGCGGTAATCATCAACAACACTTCAACACATTCTTTTCATGCAACCATTCAATATTCACAAGGCTATAAACATGCATTTCATGGACGGAATCAGACATGCATCGCTCAACACTTAATCACCATGCAACCGGGTATCATATTTTCTTCATGCGAACACAACACACCAATCAGAACACAGACAACAATCGTTAACACCCGGAACCCGTCCATAACCCATGCATTTAAGATATAAGATACCCCCTACCAACTAAGAGACTCCGTGAGGCTCCTCTGTTTTGACGTTGATCCTCTGCCTTGTTGCTTCGTTCGCCACTCTCGTACGTTCAGTCTTCCTCGAACACAATCGTACTCTGTAATCGGCTCGAGAACAGGGAACTATTCTTCTCCTATCTTGATGATCGTCCTTCACCAACAGAAAGAAGCTCTGAAACTTCTGCAGCACCGTCGTCGTGGGCTTCTAGAAACAGAGAACAGAGAAGAGGGGAGAGGAAGAAAAGCGAAGAAGAAGAGAAGAGAGAACGAAGAGAAGAGGGATAGTGGGAGAGAAAGTCTGAAGGAAAATGAATGACAACAGTGGCTCAGTAACGTATATATACATGCACGAAGAAAAGAAGAGTGGGGTGGGAAAGCATGAATCAGCAGTCCACTCACGCCACACGCCAATCACAAGCAACCAGCTATTTGCAAGTAATCACAATTAATCAGCCATTATTTTCTTAAGTTAAATTAATCAAGTTAATTACAATTAGCAAGTAATTTTCCATTTTGAAATTATTATTTTAATGGCTTAATTTCACTCGGTAATTAATTTTTAAATCAGGATGTTACAGTAATTATATGTATGTGTGTGTTTTTTTTATATTTTTTTTTTAATGAAAAATGGTTTTGATAAGGAAGGTGAAACGGTTGTAGTTATCTGAGTGAGATTTGTTGTGAGGATGCGTCTCAAGAGTTTGGACTCTTTACTCAGCCCATCCCAACAAAAGTACTCATGACACAAAAAAAAAATTTATTTTTTTATTTTAAAACAAAAAAATTAAACAAAAGTGATACTGAAACTATATAGTGAAGGATACGTCTCAAGACTTTGGTTCCCAAAGATGCATCTTTATGAATTTAGATGCAAGTTTCCCAAATTACTATTTACTCTGTCTATCCCTCACAAAAAAATAATAATAACTATAACGTCCCAAACTTTTAAAACTAAATTTCTAAAATCCAAATAAATTTTTCGCAAATAATTTAAACATTAGAAACAGGATTTGGATTAACATAATATTATTGTCAATATTATATCAACCGGCTCATTTATTTATACATATACATAATAAAATCCAGTATACACAGGAGCCGGCCAAGGCTACTACAAAATAACTATGTACATTATGTACTATACATATAAATACATAATGCTCCGAGTAGGCTGAGTGACCTCATACATCATCGCTGCGTCCTACATCCACTGTAAAAATAACAATAGGGGGTGAGCATAAACATATCAAATGATAGTTATTGAATCAGATTAAATGTCCAATTCATAACCACATATAAATCAAATTCATATCACATAATTTCATCATATAACATCATGTTATTCTCAATAACATATATCAATGTATTCATATGCTCAATCAAATGGATCCATTATTAAGTCTTTTAATTTGTGTTGCAACATTGGCTCCCAGCCATAACTCAGCTCTCAGCTGATCCGGCCGTTTTACTGGCACCAAACCGTTTGCCCTCTCATGTGACACAATCACTCTCAGCGACAACGGTAGTGTCACGGGCTAAACCCCGAGCCCCGCTCAAGAGGTTTTGCCTTGAGTCCCACCCAAGGTCTTTTGTGGAATCCTCAAAACCACAATCATATTTCATATTTATTCATCAATTTAAGCATCTCATGCTATATCAATTTGCATCTCATGCATATACTCATATTATCATCACATATCCTACTACATATCATGCATAGGAATCATAACAATTTCACAAATACAACATATATATCTCATGCCAAATTCAATATCAATAATATATGAACGGAAAATATCATAACACAATTATGTCACACATATTATATATTCGGGATTTCTCACTAATAATAACAATACTATCCCGAACCCATTCATAAACTATACATTTAAAATGTAAACGCTCCCCCTACCTGGAATCCTTGATTTTAAAACCCGAACGCTCCCGAACGATCCGAGTCAATTGTTGATTTAAATTCGTGCTACTGTTCGAACACAATATCTCCGAGTATAGATCTCTAAACCAAGATCCCAACGGTCAGTACCTAGAACCACATCCCAGAAACCGCATACCAAAATTTCAGCCCCATCCAACGGTTAACGAATCCGATATGGCAGTTTTTCCGAAGCTGGTCAGAATTCCTGCAAACTGGAACACGATCTCGGTTTGAACACGATTTCTCCACCTACAGATGTCTAAATGAAAATCTGAACGGTGGAAACATATAGGAGGATGTTA
This sequence comes from Clitoria ternatea, assembly GCA_037962975.1. NCBI lineage: Eukaryota > Viridiplantae > Streptophyta > Magnoliopsida > Fabales > Fabaceae > Clitoria > Clitoria ternatea. Next base: position 381,496 of record CM075674.1, read on the forward strand.
AGAATACACTCTCCAAAATTTAGACTGATCCAACGGTGGAATTAACAAAGATCATTGATGGAAATACGCATGAATAAAGAAGGAATTAGAGTGGAAGGCATGCTGAATTTGTTAATAAGATGATGTTATAATTGCAAGGAAGTGAGTAGCTAATTAATTGTTGAGTGCAGCCGTGAATTAGAGAGTGAATGTAAACTCTAGTTTTGATTTTTTTTTTATTTTAATTGCCTATGGGCCCATGTGACTTGAAATGCAATTTGGCTTCTTGCATTACACATAAAGTGGAAGAAATAAAATAATGCATTTGGCTTTCATTGTGCCACCAGCGTGAAAGGAAATCAGAATTGAAGCTAATCCTTGATTTCCAATGTTGTGGATCCCGTGTGAGTCATCAAAAATTGGAAGGTAATGTGATTTAAATTAAAAGTGCAGGATTTTCATGAACCGGAAAATGATCAAGTTAAAAACAATTTTGTGATAATTCGTGGAGTCCGAATCAGAGAAAACTCCCAACACAAAATTTGTAGATCTCTTTTTTCTCTTTAAATCGGTATATCATTTGTGATGATCTCATATTGATAGCCCGAGTTATGATCAAAATACGACAGGATGTTCTAATCGTCTTTGAATTAGGTAGGTACTTAGAAATAAATTCACCAAAAATTCTCCTTTGAGAATTGAGTTTCGAGCCCTTCATAACAATTGTAGATATTTTTGTTATGGATCTATATCAAAAAGAATGAAGTGATTTGAATACCGGACAAGGGAGATTTTGCCATTTTTTGAGGCCTGTCACCATAGTGACGTGATGAACAGGGATCCTCAAAGACCTCCAAAACTGTAGTGATCCGGGAAGATATAGCTCTTGATGTCTTCATGAAAAATGTAGATAATTTTGTTATGGTGATTTTGACACCAAGTTTTCAAGAAACGGAGATCCTATGAGAAAGTTATGAATTTCTGAACGAACCATACGCAACATAAGAACGTGAATAATCATGATTCTAATATGGATTTACTTAATCCTTGAGTTTGAGTATGACAGAGTGAGAATTTGGGATAAAGCCCAGAAATAGAGATTGAAGATCTCTTAGAAACAAAGTGAACAAGACCAAAATCATTCCAATCAAGCATCATTTGAGAAAATTAGACCCGAAATGCTAAAGATGCGCAACAAAATAATAAACCACCGAGCCTTAATGAATTATTTTCTAAAATTTTCAAATTTAGGATGTTACAATTCTCTCCTCCTACAAAAATTTCGTCCTCAAAATTTGAACATAAAGACATACCTTAATGAAATAGCTCAGGATATTGTTTCCTCATAGTGTCTTCACGTTCCCAAGTATGCGTAATACACTGATCCTGCTGCCATGCGACCTTGACCAACTGAACATTCTTGCTTCTCAAGCGTTTCACAGATCGATCCACTATACCGGTGGGCTCAGCTATAGTGGTCAGGTTTTCCCTGATCTCGATATCATCATCAGGCATCTCATGGGTAGGATCTGGCAAATACTTTCTCAATTGAGAAACATGGAACACGCTATGCAGATTTGATAAATGAGAAGGCAACGTTATCTGATAAGCTACAGGGCCAACTCTTTTCAATATTTCATAAGGACCAATATACTTCGGGCTCAGTTTCTTACTTTTCAAAGCTCTCCCAATGCCTTTACTAGGAGAAACTTTCAAAAATACTCTATCTCCAACCTGGAACTCAAGCGGTTTTGTTCGCTTATCATAATAACTTTTCTGACGATCTTGGGATGCTTTCATTTTCTCTCTGATCATCTGGATCTGCTCAGAAGTTTGCTGCACAATCTCAGGCCCTAACATCAGGCTCTCACCAGTTTTTGACCAACAAAGAGGTGTTTGACACTTCCTGCCATATAAAGCCTCATATGGAGCCATACCTATGCTACTGTGATAGCTATTATTATAAGTAAATTCAATCAGTGGAAGGTATTGCTCCCAGCCACCACCATGTTCTAGCACACAGGACCTTAACAAGTCCTCTAAACTCTAAATAGTATGCTCGGACTGCCCATCTGTCTGAGGATGATAGGCCGAACTCAATCGAAGCTTCGAACCTAACTCCTGATGTAAGCTTCCCCAAAATCGGGAAGTAAATCTCGGATCTCTATCCGACACAATAGAAGATGGAACACCATGCAGTCAAACAATTTCACTGATATACAACTGTGCTAGTCTCTGCAAGGGGTAACTCATATTAATAGGCAAGAAATGTGCAGACTTCGTCAACCGATCCATAATTACCCATATAGCGTTATGACCACTGCGAGTCCTGGGTAATCCCATCATGAAATCCATGGCAATAGCATCCCATTTCCATGCAGGAATCTCAAGAGGCTGTAAACCACCAGATGGTTTTTGATGTTCAACCTTTGTTTTCTGACAGATAATACAATGAGCCACAAAGTCAACCACATCTCTTTTCATTCTAGGCCACCAAAAATGCAATTTCAAATCATGATACATCTTGGTAGTACCTAGATGGATACTCAGCATACTTTTATGAGCTTCATTGAGTACCATTTGTCGCAAATCACCAGAATCAGACACATAAATTCGACCTTTTACTCGCCAAATGCCATCAGAATCCTCTGTTAAGAACAAATCTTTACCATTAGCCTGAGTTTCTTTCATCTCTGTTAGATAAGCATTAGTTACTTGTTGAGTATACACCAGCTTTAAGAACTCATTGGCTATCGTCAAAGTACAAAGAGTCACTTTCTCAGGCGAAGAAACTTCAACGTTCAGATTCATGTCTCTGAATTGTTCAAGTAACTCCATCTCTTTAACCATCATCACTGCCATATGAATAGATTTTCGGCTTAAGGCATCAGCTACAACATTTGCCTTTCCCGGATGATACCTCAGATCAAAGTCATAATCTTTCAGAAACTCTATCCATCTTCTCTGCCTCATATTCAGTTCTTTCTGATCAAACAGGTACTTTAGACTTTTATGATCACTATACACTTCAAATTTAGAACCATAAAGATAATGTCTCCAAATTTTCAGTGCAAAAACCACAGCTGCAAGTTCCAGATCATGAATAGGATAGTTTTCTTCATGCGGTCGTAACTGTCGTGAAACATAAGCAATTACCTTCCCATGCTGCATCAATACACACCCAAGACCTAGCCTGGATGTATCACAATAGACCACAAAATTTTCCTGCAGATTAGGCAATGCCAGCACAGGAGTAGAAGTCAATCTAGCCTTCAATTCTTGGAAACTCTTTTCACACTCAGAAGACCACACAAAAGGAACATTCTTTCGGGTTAGCTTGGTCAATGGCAATACAATTTTAGAGAATCCTTCAATGAATCTCCGATAATAACCAGCTAAACCCATGAAACTCCTGACCTCAGTGACTGACTTAGGTCTCTCCCACGTCATAACAGCTTCAATTTTTGAAGGATCAACAGATACACCTTCACTAGAGATAACATGACCCAGAAATTGAATCTTGTCCATCCAGAATTCACATTTAGATAATTTAGCAAACAATTGCTTTTCTTTCAGCACTTGAAGTACCAAACGTAGATACTCCTCATGCTCCTCATGAGACTTAGAATAAATTAAAATATCATCAATAAATACTACCACAAACCGGTCTAGATAAGGATGGAAGATATTGTTCATATAGTTCATGAACACAGCAGGAGCATTAGTCACACCAAACGGCATTACCACATATTCATAATGACCATATCGAGTCCTGAACGCCGTCTTAGGAATATCAGAAGTCTTAACTCGGATCTGATGGTATCCAGATCGTAAATCAATCTTTGAAAAGACTGAAGCACCACGCAACTGATCAATCAAGTCATCAATTCTAGGCAATGGATACTTATTTTTGATTGTAAGCTTATTCAATTGGCGGTAATCAACACATAGCCGCATACTACCATATTTCTTTTTAACAAGTAACACTGGAGCACCCCACGATGATATACTAGGTAGAATAAACTGTTTTTCAAGTAATTCATCGACCTGCTTCTTTAATTCTGTTAATTCAATAGGAGACATTCTATAGAGAGCTCTGGATATTGGTTCAGCTCCAGGAATAAGATCAATAGAGAACTCAATTTCTCTATAAGGAGGAACACCAGGCACATCGTCTGGAAACACCTCAGAGAAATCACACACAACAGGGATATCATGGATTCTAGACCCATTCTTTCCATCAATCATAAGGAATAACATAAACAATTGAGATATACCTTGAATTTTATAATCATTGGTATTCTGATTAGGAAAGATCACCCGGCGGTGATGACAATCAACTAGGACTCTATTAGCTGTAGCCAATCCATACCAAGAATAATGTCAAGACCTCTCAAAGGTAGACATATCAGATCAACCATAAAACTACTATCACCTAAAGTGAAGGATACATTTTCACACATCATAGAAGTCCATAGTTTCGCACCAGTCGGGTTAGACACATTCAATGCTCGATTCATAGCAATAACAGGCAATCTCAAATGCATTACACAATCATTAGAGATAAAAGAATGAGTTGCTCCAGAATCAAACACAACATTGAGAATAAAATCACCAATTAAACACTTACTCTGAACCAGATCATTAGCCTGGGCAGCCTCCTCAGCAGTAATGGCATAAACTCTGCCCGCAGCTGGTGAATTAGAAGTTCCAGCTTGATCATTTCTAGGCATCATAGAATTATTACCACGTCCACCATTTCCTCTGCCTCCTCTATTACCGTTTCCACGGCCTCATCCTCGAAAGCCTCCACGGTTTACACTAGCATTAAAATCAGTTTGTTGCAAAAGAGGACAGTTAGGACGAATATGTCCTTTTTCATTGCAATTATAATAGATAACCTCTTCTTCTTTATCACAATTCCTGGCATAATGGTCTCCACCACATTTGAAACATTTGATTTCCCTCGGACGACTCACAAAATGACCATCAGAGTTTCCTCAACCTCTGGATTTAGAGGATGATCCACCTCTAACAAACTTCCCTTGCTTTTTGAAACTGATAGGTGGTAACTTTGAAGAACTATCAGACCTATTGCTTGATCCAGTAGAAGCTTTGTCATCTTCTTCATAGATTTGGCATTTATTAACAAGAACAGGGAAGCTCCTGATTTCTTGGTGTCTAAAAGCCTTCTTAATTTCAGGTCTCAGACCACTCTCAAACTTAATACATTTCAAACCTTCTGTACCCGACAGCTGAAAAGGAGGATAAAACAAACAGAGTTCCTCAAATTTTGCTGCATATTCTTCCACACTAAGATTTCCCTGTCTGAGCTCCATAAATTCTAGTTCTTTTCTGCTTTTTACAGTGTCTGGAAAGTATTTTTCAAGGAAACATCCCTTGAAATTCTCCCAAATCAACTCAGTGCCCGTAGCTACCATTCGAGCCTTGGTCATTTTCCACCAATTTTCAGCTTCTTTACAGAGCATAAACACAGCATATTTGACTTTTTGTACCTCAGTGCACTGTAAACTATCAAAGATCCTTTCCAGATTCTGTATCCATGCATAAGCTTGATCAGGTTGAAAGCCTTCATGGAATTCAGTCGGCTTACGCTTTAGAAAACAATTTATACTATGATTGTCAGATGTTTGAGGTTGGTTCTGCCTTTCTAAAATGTCAACAAAACGCTAGAAGGCAGCAGCCATTGCATCCATATCTGGATGATCAGCCATTCTTATCCTGAAATAACATCACACTTTAGTATTCCTAATGGATAAGAATACAACATTTTTACAGTGGATAACATTTATCAATTCAATAATTGACAACTAGCATATGAGTTCACTCAATTCATAGGATTTAGTAGCTTAACCTTGGCCTTGGACCTTTTCAAGTCTGCTCTGATACCAAAATATAACGTATATCAATGTATTCATATGCTCAATCAAATGGATCCATTATTAAGTCTTTTAATTTGTGTTGCAACATTGGCTCCCAGCCATAACTCAGCTCTCAGCTGATCCGGCCGTTTTACTGGCACCAAACCGTTTGCCCTCTCACGTGACACAATCACTCTCAGCGACAACGGTAGTGTCACGGGCTAAACCCCGAGCCCCGCTCAAGAGGTTTTGCCTTGAGTCCCACCCAAGGTCTTTTGTGGAATCCTCAAAACCACAATCATATTTCATATTTATTCATCAATTTAAGCATCTCATGCTATATCAATTTGCATCTCATGCATATACTCATATTATCATCACATATCCTACTACATATCATGCATAGGAATCATAACAATTTCACAAATACAACATATATATCTCATGCCAAATTCAATATCAATAATATATGAACGGAAAATATCATAACACAATTATGTCACACATATTATATATTCGGGATTTCTCACTAATAATAATAATGCTATCCCGAACCCATTCATAAACTATACATTTAAAATGTAAACGCTCCCCCTACCTGGAATCCTTGATTTTAAAACCCGAACGCTCCCGAACGATCCGAGTCAATTGTTGATTTAAATTCGTGCTACTGTTCGAACACAATATCTCCGAGTATAGATCTCTAAACCAAGATCCCAACGGTCAGTACCTAGAACCACATCCCAGAAACCGCATACCAAAATTTCAGCCCCATCCAACGGTTAACGAATCAGATATGGCAGTTTTTCCGAAGCTGATCAGAATTCCTGCAAACTGGAACAGGATCTCAGTTTGAACACGATTTCTCCACCTACAGATGTCTAAATGAAAATCTGAACGGTGGAAACATAGAGGAGGATGTTAAGAATACACTCTCCAAAATTTAGACTGATCCAACGGTGGAATTAACAAAGATCATTGATGGAAATACGCATGAATAAAGAAGGAATTAGAGTGGAAGGCATGCTGAATTTGTTAATAAGATGATGTTATAATTGCAAGGAAGTGAGTAGCTAATTAATTGTTGAGTGCAGCCGTGAATTAGAGAGTGAATGTAAACTCTAGTTTTGATTTTTTTTTATTTTAATTGCCTATGGGCCCATGTGACTTGAAATGCAATTTGGCTTCTTGCATTACACATAAAGTGGAAGAAATAAAATAATGCATTTGACTTTCATTGTGCCACCAAGGTGAAAGGAAATCAGAATTGAAGCTAATCCTTGATTTCCAATGTTGTGGATCCCGCGTGAGTCATAAAAAATTGGAAGGTAATGTGATTTAAATTAAAAGTGCAGGATTTTCATGAACCGGAAAATGATCAAGTTAAAAACAATTTTGTGATAATTCATGGAGTCCGAATCAGAGAAAACTCCCAACACAAAATTTGTAGATCTCTTTTTTCTCTTTAAATTGGTATATCATTTGCGATGATCCGATATTGATAGCCCGAGTTATGATCAAAATACGATAGGATGTTCTAATCGTCTTTGAATCAGGTAGGTACTTAGAAATAAATTCACCAAAAATTCTCCTTTGAGAATTGAGTTTCGAGCCCTTCATAACAATTGTAGATATTTTTGTTATGGATTTATATCAAAAAAATGAAGTGATTTGAATACCGGACAAGGGAGATTTTGTCATTTTTCTGAGGCCTGTCACCATAGTGACGTGATGAACAGGGATCCTCAAAGACCTCCAAAACTGTACTGATGCGGGAAGATATAGCTCTTGATGTCTGCATGAAAAATGTAGATACTTTTGTTACGGTGATTTTGACACCAAGTTTGCAAGAAACGGAGATCATATGAGAAAGTTATGAATTTCTGAACGAACCATGCGCAACATAAGAACGTGAATAATCATGATTTTAATATGGATTTACTTAATCCTTGAGTTTGAGTATGACAGATTGAGAATTTGGGATAAAGCCCAGAAATAGAGATTGAAGATCTCTTAGAAACAAAGTGAACAAGACCAAAATCATTCCAATCAAGCATCATTTGAGAAAATTAGACCCGAAATGCTAAAGATGCGCAAGAAAATAATAAACCACCGAGCCTTAATGAATTATTTTCTAAAATTTTCAAATTTAGGATGTTACAATAACACACACACACACACACACACACACACACACATATATATATATATATATATATATATATATATATATATAACTTAGACCCCCACACTTATTCAAGACATTGTCCTCAGTATCTTATATGATTTCTAAAGTCTCTTTTTTTATTTTTTTTATTTTTTTTATTTTTTATTTTTATTTTTTAATATAGATAAAGGTGAGAAAGAAGTTATAACCGAAGGGTGGTGTCGGGTTCTGGATTCTTGCTCTTGTGTGTGTGATCCTTATCTTGCTTTAAGAGGGGTATAGGTTGGGGTAAAAAGCTCTACAAAATATTAATCAATTCATCTGCATTTGAAGAAACATGAATGAATGATCGATCATTTTGAGTTATAAGGCCCTGTTCCACAGCTTTATCTAAAAAATTAACAAACTGTCATAAAAAGCATTAATATTTAACAATCCTAGTGACTTTTTATGAAGGTTCATGCTACACCATGATGCAACACAAAATATTTCCTCAAAAGTACCAAAACCTCCAGGAAGTGCAATAAGGCTTCAGCACGTATAACCATACGAGCCATTTGTTGTTGGATGCTTGTAACTTTTACCTCGGTTCCTACAGCAATAGCTGGTGTAATACTAACATGTTGTAGGATGATACTAAAGACGTTGCTTCCTTCAACTAGTGCAGATAGTTTCATGGAGCCTCTCAAACCTTGTACTCCTCCTCTATACAAGACCTTTATTTCTTTCGCAACCAATAGTTTTCCCAACTTAGTAGCTGCTATTAGATACTCCGTACAATTACCATTGTTGGATCCACCAAACACACAAATGGATTTGATTTTTTTCATCTTTTTTTATGTTTTCTATATAGAGTTATGCGCCCTTATATAGATGAAAACTGAGATGAAATAATTGATGAAAGATAAAAAGTTTACACAATTATTATCATATAAAAAGAAATGACGTTACTGAAGAAATTTGAAAAGACATGATTGAAGCAAATAAAAATAGGTAATTTTTAAAAGTCAAACTGAATTCAGAAAAGTAAAACATTGAAAATAACAGTAAATATGTACAGTAGTTATGATTGTGGCTCACATCTTCCTTTGGTTTTACGTCCAGTAACGACTTAAACACCTTCTATGAGTCGAGGTTTTTGCTACCCATCCAGTTTTCTTATAAACTAGCAAATAGGGTCCTTTAACGCCAGATTCCCAAGGCTATAGTTTTCTTTTTGTTGAATGAATAGATCATATAATTTCAGAAGGACTCCTTGAACAATTCCACATGGGTGCGTCTCAAGAGTTTGGATTAAGTTATCCAAGTTACACTCTTTACTCAGTCCATCCTTTATAAATTTAATTTTGTCCTCCTGATTTATATATACCTTTCTAGGGTTTCTACAACGTGTATCACAGTTCCATCTTGCACACTTATGGAAAAATCCCATCCTCTTAGCTCTTTATTTTTAGAATAAGAACTACGTCCCATACCTGGCAAATGTTTTATATAAGACTTATGTAATTCACTAGAAAGATGTACATTTGCTTCAATAAGCCAACCAACATCCTTTGGAATGCCAAAATATGTGAGTAGTTTTAACCTTTGAACTCGAGCTTTGTAAATTTTTACAACCACATCGCGTGGAAGTGTAGGGAATCTTTCCTTAAGTTTTGCAAGGGTTTGTTCCATTGTCAGATTACTTTGAAGTTGTAGCTATTTAGAAAAGAGAGAATAGAAAACAAGCTTATAGAGAATAGTAGAGATGAAGAAGGTGAAAATATGATAGGTTGCCTTCTATCAAGCGCTTGTTTAACGTCACGAGCCTGACGTTGACTTTTTAACTACTGTAAAAAAATGATGATAATGCCAAAATAATAATAGTAATAATGATTGAGACAAGTGTTAGCATCGAAAAAAATGATGATGTAATTAATTGATATCCATTTTTTTATTTTTTTATTTTTTTATTTTTTATTTTTTATAAATATTGTTATTAGGAAAAATTAGTCAAAATATTTGGCATCACGCAAATACCTCTGTATCTATGTGCTCTTGGAACCCTTGGAAGAAAGGTTTAAGTCGGTGCCCATTTATCTTGAAAACCTTATTTGTCGCTTTATCTGAAATTTCAATCACACCATACAGAAAGATATTAGTTATTTCAAATGGGCCTGCCCATTTAGAGCGAAGCTTACCAGATATGAGCTTTGACGTGAATTGTACAATAAAACTTTTTGTCCAATGAAAAAGTTTTTTCTCAAGACCTATTTGTCATGAAAGGATTTGGCTTTTTCTTTAAAGATTTTAGAACTTTCATAAACTTCCAAATGAATTTCTTCCAGTTCCTGTAGTTGGAGTTTCCTTTCTTTACCGGCCTCATTTAAGTCCAAGTTACATTGTTTTACTGCCCAATAAGCTTTGTGCTCAATTTCTACAAGTAAGTGACATGATTTTCCAAAAACAATCCTATAGGGTAACATTCCAATAGGTGTTTTATAAGCTGTTCTATAAGCCCAAAGAGCATCTTCTAACCTTTTGCTCCAATCTTTCCTATTTGGTTGTACTATTTTTTGAAGGATTATTTTTAATTCCTGATTGGACACTTTAGCTTGTCCATTTGTTTGGGGGTGATAAGGTGTTGAAACCTTATGCATAACTCCATATTTTTTAAGAAGGGACTCCATTTTATGGTTGCAAAAATGTGATCCTTGATCATTAATGATGGCCTTAGGAACACCAAACCTGCAAAATATGTGTGATCTAACAAAATCTGTAACAACTTTAGAATCATCAGTTTGAGTAGCTTTAGCTTCAACCCATTTAGACACGTAATCGACCACAAGCAGTATATAAACAAACCAAAAGATATAGGAAAAGGTCCCATGAAATCTATGCCCCAAAAATCAAAAATTTCACAAAATAACATGGGTTGTTGAGGCATCTTATTTCTACGAGATATGTTTCCCATTCTTCGATATCGTTCGTAAGATTTACAAAATGTATATGCGTCACGAAAAATTATTGGCCAATACAAACCAAATTCTAATACTTTCCTTGCTGTACGTTGAGGTCCAAAATGTCTACCACATGTGTATGTATGACAAAATGTGAGAATGGAATGAAATTCATTTTTAGGTACACACCTTCATCAGGGAAATCATCTCTAATGAAAGTTGGGTCAAGTTCTTTTTCAATTCTGCTTAAGTGATCAGCCACTAAATTTTCTGCTCTAATTTTATCCATAATTTCAATGTCAAATTCTTGGAGCAACAACATCCACCTGATTAATCTTGGTTTTGCATCTGGTTTCTTTAAAAGGAACTTTAATGCTGCATGATCTGAAAATACAACTACTTTTGAACCGAGCAAATAAGATCTAAATTTATCAAGTGCAAATACAATAGCAAGTAGTTATTTTTCTATGGTAGTATAGTTAATTTGTACAGCATCCAAAGTTCGTGAGGCATAGTAAATGACATGTACTTTACCTACTCTTTGAGCAAGAATTGCTCCTAATGCATAATTTGATGCATCACACATAAGTTCAAATGGAAGTGACCAATTTGGTGCCTGGATGATAGGAGTGGTAGTTAAGGCTTTCTTTAATCAATCAAAAGCCTCTTTACATTTGTCATTAAAGTCAAATGTTATATTTTTTTATAGTAAGTTGGACAACGGAAGGGCTATCTTACTGAAGTTTTTTATAAACCTCCTATAAAAACCTGCATGACCAAGAAAAGAACGAATATCTTGCACACAAGAAGGATAAGGTAATTGAAAAATTATATCAATTTTTGCAGGATCTACTTCTATGCCTTTTTTAGATATTACATGGCCTAAAACTATTCCTTCTTCTACCATGAAGTGACATTTCTCATAATTAAGAACAAGGTTAGTTTCAATACATCTATGTAATACTTTATCTAGACTATTTAAGCAAGCATCAAATGATGATGTGTTTATAAATATTGAAATGCAATTAATGTCGTTCATATGAAAATGATGCATGAAGTTATAAATGATAAGTGTGATGCTTGATCATATGATGAATGCTGGTAATTAGAATGATTGTGATGGATAGAATTTGCATGCTATGTCATTGACAAATCGATTATGAAACCCTTGGTGGTGGTAACTAGGTGGTAACTCTCGGTGATGGTAATCAGAAGGTTTGTTGATGATTATGGTTGTTTGGTATAGCATTTGCATAATGACGCTCACAGGACTACAAGGGGCCTGTGATGCCAGCCTAGATGGGAGGGTGGCTTGATGGTAAGGAATAGAACATGTGTTGGTTTCCTTCGGAATCCATAGCCGCTTTAGAGTTGGACTCTAAGGCTGGCCCACAACACCTTAGTAGATACCGTAGTCACTTAGAGTGATGATGTTGCAAATGAGTGAGCGGTTCGATCTCGGTAAAAGGTTGATAAGTATATTCCCATCAAGTAAGTCATATCCACATGCATATGCATTAGCATAATGGTATTGAGTTAGTCATGCTGCGAGGCAGCTAATGGTGATGGATATTGTGATGGATACCTCCAAATTGAGGTGTATATATGTTAATCGACAATTGAATGAATGGTAAATTATGATAAATGATGAAATGAATATGATTATATAACGTGGTGTGAACTGGATATTAAATATATAAGTATGATTATGGTTTAATCCAGTTCAATATTTGTCATATGATATGTAATTACTCACCCCCTACATTATTGATTTGACGGTGAACTTAGCACGAGATAGAAGCTGGGGATATGCCAGTATGGATTTGCTATACAAAGTCTTGTGTGAGGATTTGTAGCAAATGTATATAGTGTATACCTTTTGTATATCCCTTGGCCAGCTCTTCATTTTGTAGTTATGTATATATGTGATGCATATAACTGTTAGTGGTTAGGTAGCTAGATGCCTCACTGAAGGTGTAGACAATATTTTTCATGTATGGATATGATGATAATGGTATAAGATGTGAATGATGACTTTGATGTCAAGAGAATTGTGTTCACATGGTCAAGGAATTACAATATAGCATGACATGAGTATTTGTTAGAACCAAGTCTATTTTATAAAAATTCTAATATTAATGGTTCTTATCCCAAGATTTGTTAATAACACACGTTAATACATTTGATTAAATAAAGTCTGCCCATGTGTTATTTGACCTGTCTAATTAAGTATTTCAGGTCAAAAGTCTGTAAGACATAAACTATAAAAAAAAGGGTTATCATAAAAATTCTGATGTTGGTGTACAAGTCTGTATGGGACTAAAAAAGATTCCAAGAGAACTTTGATCCCAGTTGCACCATCAGGGTCTAATCTACCAAGCCTTGTCTCACATGAAACACGTTCTCCTAAGTGATCATAGTCAAGACTTCCAAATATACAAAGACGTTATTCTTGTCTTTATATCAAAGCTTAACAAATCCTCCTTGGAGATAGTTTAGAACTAATTCCTTCTTTGAAGACTGCTCGTATCACCAAAGGAGATAAAAAAGACAAGTATTTGCTCAAGAACCAAAGCATACAACAAAAAGATCAATGTTTATTTTGATGATGCTTTGAAATATGTGCCTATCAAAGAAAATTACACTTATCATCAAAATAGGAAAAGAGATAAAACAGTGCAAAAGCCAAAGTTCTTATGGGAAGAAACCAAGGAAGTTGTTCTGCGTATTTCAGATGTTCAGTACGCGTGTTAGAAAACTTTTAGAAGGTCAACTCTTTTTACTTTACAAGTTTTATGTTAAAAGAAGATAGCCTATAGAAGGACTATTGCTCTGAGCCTCTCAAGGAACACCATTCCAGTGCAAAGCTCTAATGTTCCTTCATACCAGACCTTTTATTCTTTCTTCATTCCTTAAGTTCTGGTGTTCTCAATGGCTAAAACGCCTACAACAGATTCACAAGGGCTATGTCTTTTCATCAGATCATCAAACTATTACTTTGAAGTGAAATATAAATATGTAGAGATTCAAAATTTTGAAGAAGAACTTCTGAGACCTTTGTGAAAATTAGTTTTTAATCAACTTACAAAGCTCTATTCTTTATTCTTAGTATTTATCTTAAGCAAATACCTTCTTTGTAGTTTTGCATCCAGCAGACCTTGGTCTTTTGCTTTCTTACTTAATTTATCTATTCATATCTTGTATCTTTTCATACACTAAGTTCTCAGAAACACCAAACACAATCTATCATTTAAACCTGTATTTGTGTAAAAGTCTGGTGAGTTGCTAGCTTTTAGTTTCTGCTAGGAAATAGTTTGTGGCCTGAAGAGGCTTTTAAAAGAATACTTAGGATTGAGCTGGGATTAGCTTGTTGAAACAATACTTGGGTTTAAGCCAGAAGTGGCTGGAATCAAGAATACTTGTGGCAGAGTCTGGTGCTGAAATTGTAAAAGGAGTTTTTACAATAGTGAAAATCCTTCAAGTTTGAAGGGACTGAAAGTAGCTTCTGAGTTAGAAGTAAATCAGTATAAATTCCTTATGTTCATTCTCTATTTCCCTGCACTTAATAGTCTGGTACAAAAGTCTAATTGTCTGCGCTTACAAAGTTTTTTGTTTCCATAAAAACGTCTTAGATTTATTCAACGCTCCTTCTAAGTATGACTCTGAACCATCAATATTGATTATGTAATGGGCAGGTTATATTGTATGGCATGAGTCATGAATTGATGTGTTGATGCTTATGAGGTGATGTATGCATAATGGCATTGAGAACTATAAGGTTTTCCATGTTGTTTTATTTAGAAATTTAAGCCTAAAATGAGAACTAGATAGGTCATATTTTAATCTGCAAGACTTTAGAACTTCTAGATAGGTTAGATAGCCCTTATAATGGATTTGAAATGTGTTAGGATGGTTTTCGACCTCTTTGGATAGGTTTGGAGGGTCCAATTGGCCTATAAATGACCTAATTGCGTTATTTGCATACATCATTTGTTTACGTGAATTCTTAAGTATGGTCGGGACTAAAAATTTAGGGTGTGTAAAAGTTGGCCGAGACTAATTTTCTACACACATTCTACATAATGCTGCAAAATTTCTACATAATGGCCTAAAAATGGCTCAATCATTTATGTGATGAGAATTATCTTTTACTCCCTTTAATCAAAGTTGTAGATAATTAAGCTACAAATATTTATAAGTTAGATTCATTTTAAAATGAGTTTTATAGCTCAAGTCAATATTGAAATTTCTCTCTACATAACAGTTGCATATTACTTCATAGGGCTCAATCTAGAAGGAATTAGTCTTCCTTTTCTTCATCAAAATTATAGGTAATTGAGCTACGGAGGTGTATAAACTAAATTCACCTTAATCAAAGTCTTGTGGCTCAAGGTATCCCTAAAAATCTACAATATGCTCATGCTAAAACTAGGTTCTAGCCGTGCGAACCACGATCGTGGAAACAACCACGGCCAGGCCACGAAGCTCACTACCAGAGGGATCATTTTGGGGCATTTTCACCTCCTTTCTGGCAAAGGGAACCATGACCATGGTGGCCACCACAGCCAGGCCATGGAACCCACTGTTAGGGCCTTATTTTGTGCCAATTGTCACCTTTTCTACTTGCCCTTTGCTTGCCCCTTTGTGTCCTATTGTTTAGGGTTTTACCCCTATGTTTCTTAGCTCTTTTTTGGCACACCTTTCCATATGTCTTTCTCTTCCATGTGCGAGGGATCCTACTTGAATCCATACAGTTTTTTTTAGGTATCATTGCATCAAGTTGTTGTCATCATTGTGGTATTACAATATCTTATGGCACTTGGTTCCTATGATTCAGTCCATGATGCAAGTGAATGGTTTATGATTTGAAACACAAAATTTATTCATATTTTTGTTAAATAATTACACTTGTATCGAGATTCAAAATAAGGGAATTAGGGCGTCATAGTCAGTGCCCAAGGCACCCTCATTATGGATTACAGAGGTTCGTATGCATCTACTACAAGTTGCTAAACCCCCAAGAGGTATCACACTTCTTAGTTGGGCCAGTCTAGACCATTTTCCTTAGAGTATGCTTGGGAAGAGCTTGAGTCTTGAGTGTATCAGTATCACCCAATCGTTGTTAAGGAATTTACTTGGTCCAATGCCATACTTTCTTTTGAACCATTTTTTGTGTACTTTATTCAGTGGAAATTTCTCCTTCTAGTTCTTTGCTTGTGTGCTTCCCCCATGCTCTTTTTTTGGTGCATGATTAAGTGTATGTAGAAACACCTCAAGCAAGTAGACAGACTGGGAGACTTCTTTGTTGTCCTTTCCTCCTAAGACATCTTCAACCTGACCAACCACCTCAAGCTGCTCTTAGACACAACTTCTTAATACTTTCTTTGTTGCCACTTCTTATGAAAAATTAGTTCTACATAAAGAATCCATAAAAGAAGCATCTGAAAAGAGGTTAGGAACATAAGGCTCAAAGCTCTCATCACCCAGAGCTGAAGTACATGAGCCACCATCAATATCAAAATAATTATAGGAATTGACTAAGCAGCACACCAAATGTAATAAAGGGCTAAGAACTTACCTTTTCATCAGAAATTATTAGGTCTAAAGAGATGTAGGACTTACCTAGACCCTCATCAGATGTCTTCTGATATTCTTCCATGAACCGACTTTAGCCTTTCTAATTTGTTGAGTAACCCACAAAGGTTCATTCAAGTATGACTCTTAAAGTTTAGACATGAACTTAAACAATTGAAGACCATATGGGTTAGACACCTCCTTCATTCGTTGACTTGGATGATATGTAGGCCTTTCACTCTAAATCCAACTAACTAGTTTGTTATGTCTTACCATACCATAAATTTTACATACTACATTGGCAGCACCCATGGTATGGTTAGGAACTATCTCTATTTGTTGACTTAGAGGATGCATAGGTCCATCACTAAGGATCCAACAAGTTGGTTTGTCATGTCCTGTCATACCACAAACTTCACAAAAAAACGTTAGTAGCACCTTGTATGAAAATCATACATTTTCCTAAATTTCAAAATTAAATTAATTAAAAATAAAAAATCCTAAAATTTAAAAATCAACTAATCCAAATCAATCACACACTAAAAAAGTAATCAACATGTAATCATGCAAGAGAGAAAATTCAAATTTGAAACTAATCTTAATCCTAATCTTAACAAATTAGAAAATTTAAAACCAAATCAAACATAAATAAATCCTAATATCTAAAGATAAGATATCAAAGATATAAGAATCCTAGTAATCAAAGAATAAAAACAAAATCAAAACAAATCCTAATATATATATATATATATATATATATATATATATATATATATCTAATAAGATAATATAAAATAATAAAAGATATTAATCCCAATTCTAAAAAGTCCTAATCAAATCAAAATGAATAACAACCAACCTATTTTTTATTTTCATTTTTAGAAAAAAAATTAATAATAAAAAATTAAAACAAAAGGGGAAAATGCCCAATCCCAAGGTCCTTAGACTTAAACGATTCCAGTGAAGCGCAGTCCTTAACAATGATGTCAAAATCTTATATCACCTGTAAGTGCACGAGTATTATCGTGTAATAAATATATTGATCCCACAGGTACTGTGTCATTAAGCATTGGCCGGGTCTTTAGAATTAGTTTGAGCAAGCAATGGTTTGGTTTGAAGAAATAAAATAAAGACAACTAGAACATAACAATTTAAATTAGGTAGATTTAATTATGGAAAACCACTCTCAAAAGCTTCGTTTCATCCCATTTACTAAACTAGTAACCTCTAAATACTGGGTGATTCATGTATGTTAAATTGTTTAGGTTCATGAGTCCCTAAGATTTAAATGTCAGAATTACTCCTCTTATATTAATGAGCTCTTTTAAGGTTGTCACAATTCTTTTATACAAAATTAACTAAATCTACCATAAAACACAAGATAATCAAAATATGAACTCAAGATAAGTAAATCAATAAGTTAGACAATTCTCTAATTGAGATTACTCCTACATCTTTGAGTCTAAAGAAACTACTCACTCATGATGGTGGAGGACACAAAAAACTATACCACTTGCCATGATGAATGATAAAAAGAGAAAATGAAAGTAAAACTAAGAGTACCTTGAGAAAAGGGATGATTCATCACCATCTTTTCACGATTTCCCAGAGTACCCTACAAACAATTTTAAAACTCAAAACTAGGATTACTCTAATACATTTTCCACCCTTTAACTAAGTGTCTCAGTCTAATAATATTTGAAAAAACCACTAATAATGACTCACTAAAGCGAAATTAGGCCTAGTCAAAATAGAGTCAAAAAACAGATAAGAATAGGGTCTAACCAACTCCACAGTCTAGGTGGTATGCCTACGACCTGGTCGTGGAGTCACCAAGTGGTCGTGGCAACCTTCTTTGGCTCCATTGGGCCTAGTTGGCCAAACTTTGTCTCTCATTGAACTCGTGTCTCCTTTGCTTCATGTTTACAAATTTTTTTAAACCCACGATTGGGTTTTTATAGCATGTTTACCTGCAAAACACAAAAATGAAGCATAAATAGGCCAAAAGATGAAAACAAATTAAAACTATACAAAACAAAACACATCCTAAGGTATTTGTTAAAAATCCTAACAAAATATGACTAAAAATTAGTGCATTTCGGGAATACATCACTTGTTACTATTTTATTCAAGCTAGCCATAAGCTGTAAAAGTTTGTTACAAACTTATCCTAAGGTGTGCTAAGTTTTAGCTTGAAATTTGTTTTCATCTTTTTCCTAATTTTAAATCAAGTGCTCTCAAACCTGTTAGGCCTGTGGAGGTTGATTAGAATACCAGTATCTTGTTGGCAAACAATTTTGCTTGAAGAGGCATTTTCAAGAATACTTGGGGATGATCCATGAATGACTTTTTGTTAAAGAATACTCAAGTTTAAGTTAGAAGTGATTAGAGACAAGGATACTTATGGCATTCAGTACTAAGTTTATAAGACTATTCTAAGATAGTGAAAAACCTTCAAGTTGAAGGTACTTAGAAGTGAACTAATGTAAATCTCCTATGCAATATTCTTAACCCTCTATTATTTAAGTTTGTTGCTATGTAACTTATAACGTCCCGCCACATTTATTTAATTTAAAGTTAAGCTTTTAACCTCAATTTAATAGATTTTACTTGAAATATTGTGGCGCACGTCAAAAACTCACAAAACATGAAAAACATTTGTCAAAAAGTTTTCAGGATACACTTTCCTTGCACATTGTTCAGTATTTTACATCTAACGGGAGTTATGAACCTTCTATCGAGGTGAATCTAATTGGTACACCTCCATAACTCAATTATCTGCAAATGTTCTGAAGGGGATGAGGGCTAACTATGCCTGTAGTATTTTAGGCACAACTTGAATAACAGACCTCCAATTGACTCGAATTCAACGGGAAAATATCGCCACTCAATTATCTATAACTTTTGTGAAGGAAGTGAGAGCTAATTTTAATTTCGCTTGAGTGAGAATTGGCTCGTTTAGCGAGAACCCATATTTCACTTAAGTGAGAAATGTCTCACTTGAGCAAAAATTCACCAGAATCATCCCCTCTGGGTTTCACTCAAGTGAGATTGTTCTCGCTTGAGCAAAAATAACCCAAAAATCACCTTGAATTTCACCCAGAGTCTTGCTTGAGTAAGATTTATAGCAATTTTGCCTCCAGGCCAACTTTCTCACAGCTTATCTTGCCCATTTTAACACTGATTGCTATGAAACTTTATGGGCACTATCTACTACTTATTTCGGACCTACAGGCATAAGCTATGCTCAAAATTTCATCTAAATCATAAAGATATATGCAAAACATAGTTTGGCATTTTATCAAATAACTCAATTACCTAAACCACTTCAATGCAAAGCAATCATCTATTTATGTGCACACACATACCATAGATGTGCCTAAGGTCAAGTGTATATGGTTTGAGGACTTCGAATCCTGCTAGAACTCAATTCCACCCTCTAAGTTGGCTAAATTCACTTATCTCTTCTCTAATTAATGTCTTTAACATCAACTACATGAAATTTTACAACTCCGCCACCTCAAATCAATTAAAAACAAATGTATCACATGTTATTTAAGAATTGTACCACTCAACTACTTCAAATTTTGGTTTAATTCTTATCAAGGTACAAAATATCATATATAACATTCACACACAATTGGCTCAATGCCTTTCAATTATTCAATCACTATATATACTTTCACATACAATATGCATACAATCACATTGACCTACCTATAGTCATGCATCATCAATCAAAATGGCTTTATGCCATGGACAGATCCTGGTCATCAAACACATATACATCATTCTTCATATCATGATATCATTATCAGGCATACATTTCCATCATCACTCATAACCATCATATATATTCATATATATATATATATATATATATATATATATGTGTGTGTGTGTGTGTAAAGCAACCTGACCATCACTAGGTCTTCAACTCCACAATCAGATCATCACCATAATCATACTCATCAGTTATCAACCAACATGCACCATAAAGCACCATTGCACATATATATACGCACACATATTTACATAAACTATCACTATGGCCACAAATAGTCAAAACATTACAAATTTACATAATTACACATATACACCAACAGCCCAATCTCCTTGGCATTGCTTCTAGCTCATCGGACACTGGTCTTCACGACATCAGCTATGTCCTTGTCTTTAGTGATTATCAACAATAGTAAAGGTGAGTGACTGACAATACAAATCAATGCAAAGAATGGGGTCTCTACCCGCCACTCGGGCGTATAACTCTTCTTTTTAATCTCATTTCTCAAGATTTTTAAAATTAGCAACAATCTATCATTTCATTTCATCACTTCGCATCAACATCATAACCATCATCATACCACACATTGGTATACTAAACATCACATACTCAACTATCAATGTCATCATGTAACTAGCATTTCAAGCGATCACTTACATATTTCAAAGTTCACATCCGCAACTAAGTCATTAATCATTCATATCATTTAATCAATCATGTTAAGCAACACGCATATACACATTTACATATACAATTGAGTAGAATTAATGTTCTTAGTCTAGTCTACCCTTTTCCTACACGTCAGAATTCCTGTTAACTTTATTTTCATTAATTCATACGCCATGTACAACCCCTTACCTCGTTTCCATGTTTTCGAGGTTTTCAATTCAACGTTAAGATCACCAAATCTACTGAATACCTAAAATCAAGGGATTCACAAAGAACGATTATGTTTCAAATTCTGAAACCATAACCCGTTTTACCAAACTAGTCCCAAATTCTAATTCAAAGTTCCTGAAACTTACTATTTTCACTTTTGACCTCCGTTCCTACGTTCTACTTCACTCAGCAACCTTCCGATCTTCGGTCCGTCACCTAGCGGTACTGAAATAAAACCTTATTAGTGATTACTCGACACCCACCACATCAAGAACGATCTTTAAGTCCCAAGATGCCATGGAAATGGAAAACAAAGGTCCCCCATGAACACCTCATTTCGGGTTAAAGAGAGAAAAAAGAAGTCATGAAATTGGACCTACTAATTGACTCACCTTGTCGCTATAATTCCAAAAAACGTAGTCAATTTCAACTTCCAACAAAGAATTGGTCTTCAATTTAAGTACGCAAGGCTCACGGCTATGGATTATGGGAAGAAGAAGAAGGTTCGCGTGAGAAATGAAGAAGAAAGTTGAATGCTTTACTTTTACATTTAGGGGCAAGATGGTCATTCCATAAATCATTTTTTCCTTAATTCTTTTTTCTTTTCTTTTCTTTTCTTTTCTTTCTTTTAAATAATAATAAATAATTATATTCCTCTTTACCTAATATTCAAATAATTCATTACTTTCTATAACGTAATTAATTAATTTCTTAATGACTGGGATGTTACATAACTTGTTTTTAAATTCAATTTTTGAAAAATATTTTACAAAGGAAACAACACTTAATCAACGCCCTTTTAAGTCAGTTTCCAAACTTTAGAAAAGACCCCTAGGAGCAGGATAAGCAGTTTTGAGGCCTTGATAGGTTTCTAAAGCACAAGCCATCTCAATTCAAAGGAGGTTATGACCCAGATGCAGACCACCTCTAGATCATGGAATTAGAAAAGATCTTTGGACCTCCTAGGTGCATCGAAGCCTAAAAGGTGACTGTGTTGTCTACCTGTTAATGAAAGAGGCTGAGAACTGGTGGAAGCTTACTTAGGAACAATTAGCAGTCGTAGGCCGAGAATTAGTGCGGATAAATTTTAAGGAATGTTTTCTATAGAAGTACTTCCCTACCAATATAAAGAGTAAGAAAGAGTTAGAGTTCATGGAACTAAAGTAAGAAGCCTTGTTAGTAGGAGAATATACCATAAGGTTTAAGGAGTTGTCCCTTTTCTACCTTTTCTACTAGCAACCTAGGGTGGAGGCATCGACATATGTGAAGTTTGAAAATGGTTTGAGATCAAAAATCGAAGAGGCCATAGGACATTAGGAGATCTGAGATTTACTAACAATAATGAATAATGTTAAGGAATCCTAATGGTCAAATAATGGAACTATAAGGATTCCAAAGGTCCTTGCAAAAATCTATGTTTCAAAGGAATCAAATAACGATAGATATAATTTGTGAACCTTTTAGACCGCACCTCTTGTAACACAAAACCTTTGATAGCTAGCCAAATTAGACTCATCTCCATAAAAGTCCATGCAAATGCTCTCATTAGATCACCAGGCCCTTGAATGCTAATGCGGCTTGGCACAATGTTTTCACAATACTTATGTTTTGTGTGTCTTGCTTCTATAAGCATCTAATGCTTTATTTATAATTTGAGGTCTAACCAAATTTTACACAAATTGCTTATTTGGGCCCCTTACTTATCTTAATTGAGTTAGGCCTAATAATTTTATTATTTTCATTCAAACTAAAATAATAAAACTCTCTAGTGGGATTACTCTATACATGTGACCTTATAGGAAATATATTTGGTTTATATTAAATATAAACGTTTTATATTTAATATGTATTTAATATAATATAGTGAGCAATATCTAGCAATAAATCATTATCTAAATATAAATTTATATCAAATCGATATAACCTACAAGTGATTGTTCATTTTGTTATGATATCTAATTGGGTTTAAGACATGATCGTCGTCATCCTTATATGACCTAATTCATTTTACTTGATACCGAAATAGACTTTACTTGAATAGATATCCAATATTTATTCTCCCTAGCATGACCATGCATTTCTTTAGTCTCATTCCATCAAGTTGCCTATAGATATCACACCCGTTACATGGGAGATACAAATCTTAGCTACATCACCTACATCGCTATGCATAATTCATTCATTGGTTAATTATAACTTTTATGATGACCTTGTTATATATAACATTTGATTGTATTAATACAACAAACTACTCATGTAGGAATCATAGTGACTTTAGGTCGAAGGACTACGTATACCATTATCGCATTAAAAAACATTTATGATATTATGTAATGATCTATGTAACTTTTTTATGGTGGGTTCGTCTAGTACACTATTACTCTTAATGTGTATAGTGTGAAGACTTAATATTGTTAATATCTATGATATGAGATTAGATCAACAATACATTCACACACTAGTCTTAGTTAATTAATATGTCCTCATATTAATATTTGACTAGGGACAATTTAAAAATAGTTCTTATATTAACCCACTATTTCAAAGACTTGTAAAGGTTGTTAAACAAAATGCTTTATTTAATAAAGTGATACATCCCAAACATATAAACCCTTAGTGTATAGCTATGTAAAAAATTTCACTAATGAATTCTCATTGTATTTGTTCGTATGCACATTGCATATTGTTTCACGTCTCCTTAAGAATGATATGCTTGATGTTTTTTTTAGTAGTTTTGTGCTTTTAGCTAATTTGACAAAAAAAATATTGTAAGAATAATTGTTCATTAGATTGATGACTTTGGTTATATGTATATTTGAGTTGATTTTTTATGTTAATCGATTAATAAGCAATGAAGTAATATGATAAAAGTTGAAAGACCATTTTGATATAATTTCTTAAACATTGTAGTAAGTCTATACAATTGTAATGACTTTCGCAGTTGATGTTTTACTCCTTTTCCCCTTCTATATAATGCGAGGAACGAATGTGTATTTCGTTTTTGTAT
Organism: Clitoria ternatea; assembly: GCA_037962975.1. Lineage (NCBI taxonomy): Eukaryota > Viridiplantae > Streptophyta > Magnoliopsida > Fabales > Fabaceae > Clitoria > Clitoria ternatea. The sequence goes on from CM075674.1 coordinate 405,707, forward strand.
TTTCTGCTATTTATAGGTCCCGCTTGATGGAATTCTAATCATCGGGCGCTCACTTGCTATTGATCGGAAATCACAATTAGACTTCATTCCTTATTCTGATATATATAATTTTGTTTTTTAGCAGATTCATAAAGATTCCAAAGATCCTTTTTTGTTTGTCTGGATGCAAAGTTGCAAATATCAGTAATCCTTCAAAAGAGGATCTTCACTTTCTTCCAGATGTTGTAGACTAAAATTAAACAAGATCAGTTAGCTAAAGGAGACTAAAATTTGTCAATTTTATATTTAAAACAAAAAACTAAAAATTAAGGTAAAATTAAAAAAAACAAATAAAATTTAACATATTTATAGAATCTAATATCACATTCAAGTAAATCACAGAGCATGCACAGAATGAGACAATGTGATAATGTACACAATTTCTGAATAAACTAACAGGTTGAATTTCACCCTCAAACTTTAACCAGCCATTTCATTTGATGGGAACACTTTCTGAATAAAATCCAGGAAGCGACGTGAGTAGAATGTAGGATCCACCGCCGAGATAGACAAGGAATCAAACTGAAAAGATTTATATGCATGTTCAATCTTCTTAGTCATGTTATAATCTTGCAATATGTCTATTATACCCAGATAAAGCACGACATCGTAAGCCTCGTGGAACATTTGCATTTCCTCTTTTCCTGGAATCTGCTCTGCCCTGGCTGGCATGTTCACACCTAGCTGGATTTGTAGTCTGCATTACAAGTTGCCAACAAGAAGAAACCCTTATTAATAGTTTGGGAGTTTAGAGAGAAGTGAAAGGAATGAGAAGGGATATAAATGAAGAAATCAGATAGAAAACATTACAAGTTACATAAGAAAGAATGATACAGAGTTACGAAGTGGGAATGGGCTTCCAATGGCTTCCAACAAACCTTGCCCTTAACATACCTTATCTAGCAATTATCCAACCGTGTAGCATATGAAATGCCCAGACTGTTACGGGTAAAGAAAGGATATGATCGGCATATAGGCAAATTAAGGTCTCAACGTGAAATTAGAATGAAGGGGGGTTAATATCTACATAAAGATTCAAGCACACAGATTGTCAAGAAAGACCGAGAATTGTAAACATTTTAATTCGTGGCAGAGTACGTGTAATTTCTCCAGATTGAAAATTTATCAATCAGCCTCCAGCAGTTCCAAATCACTTTTCACATGTGATTAAGAGAGATTAGCAAGAATTCTCTCATGCGGGAGCACACATGCAACCATTTGAAAATGATTAGGTGATCTCCCAATCACACTACACATGTTGTAGAAAAGGTATTATATTTCCTTAATCTGAATAGGCTACAACAGAGGCTATAAATACACAAATTAAGAGGATGTCCTCAGTGATACAAAATAGAAAACTAATAAAAACTGAATCCTAGATTTCCTACATGATTCTGTTCTAGGAAATTTACAATCCTGTCATAAACAGGATTATTAAATTAATAATGATGGTAAATGCTATCCTAAAATAGAGCCTCAGATTCTTGCAGAAAGAACATAGAATCTGATCATCAATCAGGCTTGATTCTTGCTGATCTTGGCAGAGAATCTAATCTCCAACACTCCCCCTCAAGCTGGATGGTGAATATCAATCATCGCCGGTTTGGATCTTAAGTTCTCATAATTAATCCGTGGATACTCCTTTAGTTAAAATGTCTACTGTGGCTTGAAGGAGTATACTCTAGTATAACACTACCACCATCTATCTTCTTGATAAAATGGCGGTCTATTTCTACATGTTTGGTTCTATCATGATGAATTTTTGCAATACTAATGGCTTCCTTGTTATCACACATGATCACCATGGCATGTTCTGATAACACAGTTCCTTGAGCATCCGATCCCTTCACAAATACCATGAGCCATGGCTCTAAACTCCGCTTCAGCACTACTTCTCGCAACTACAAATTGTTTCTTGCTTCTCCAAGTTACTAGATTCCCCCAAACATAGGAACAATACCCAGTTGTTGATTTTCGGTCTGTGACAGATCCGGCCCAATAGCATTCTTCTTGAAATACGGTCCCCTTCCAGGAGCAGGTATTTAAACCATTGTAGTTAAAATCGCGATTGAAATCGTAAAAATCCCAATTCTGCGATTTTCATGGCCCTGGCAATTCGAATCGGTTGCAGAATCGTAAATGGAAGCGAGTCTAACCTGAATCGCAATTCTAGGCTGGAAAATCATGAAAATCATGACTTGGATGGGAGATACGATTTTTCGCGGAACCCCGGTTTTTAGAACTGGATTAGACCCGCGTAAGTGTGACAAACCCGCGCCGTTGAGGAACAAAACGTCATTGCTTCACCTTCTCCAGGCCACGCCATTCCCGTCCCTCGCTGTGCAACTGTCTTCTCTGTCGGAAAGCCACCGTCGTTGCCAATTCAGAGGCTGCGCAACCGTTTTCTCCGTCAAACAAGCTTCAAAGCTTTGTCTCTGTTTTCGCGTTTAGGGAGGCTTCTGTTTTCACATTTTCCATTCCATCCCAAGTGTTGTTTTCGTGTCTCCATCCATAGCTCGCGTTCAGCAGCTCTGTTCGTGTTTATTGGTGCTCTGTTTATTGGTTCCATATCTCTTGTTTTTGTGGCCTGATTTAGAACTCAGTTTGGTTTCATATCTCTGTTATTTCAGTTTTCTTTCAGTTGAACAATGGTGGGTGGCAACAGCTCTGGTGGCACTGGTGGTAATGTAGGCAGTGGCAGTGGCAATGGCACTGGTGGTTTGGGCAGTGGTGCTCCCGCTGCCTCTACAAATTTAGCTTCTGCAAAAACCCGATGAGCAAGGACAGATCCCGCTTGGAAGCATGCCGTTGCAGTTTCGGGCACTACAAAGATCAAGTGAAAATACTGTGAGAAGGAATTCTTAGGGGGAGTTTTTCGGATGAAGCACCACGTGGCTCAAACGAGACAAAATCTTGAGCCTTGCAGAGCTGTGCCTGATGATGTGAAAATGGAGATGTTGTAGATTGTGAGTGCATCTCAAGCAAGGTTGCTGAAAAAGACCGCAATGATCATGGATGTTGATGATGACATCATTGAACTAGCCACAGGAAAGAGAAAGATCAATGAGGAAGTGGAAGACAAGAAGGTGCTTTTCAAGAGAGGGGCAGCCCAAATAACAATCAATGCAATTTTTAAGAAGAGTTTGAAAGAAGATGCGCACCAGGCGATTGCCCAATTTTTCTACAATAATGCAATTCCATTCAATGTGGCGAGGAACAAAGAATTTATTGATATATGTATGCTAATTGCACATGAGAAGAACTTCACCGCCCCTTCCTATCATGATATTAGAGTTAAGTATTTGAAAAAAGAAGTGAAGGCGACAATGGATGTTTGGAAGGAAGTTGGGTGCACAATAATGACTGATAGGTGGACAAATAAACGAAGGAGAACATTGCTGAATTTTTTGGTGAACAGCCCCAAGGGAACTGTGTGTTTAAAGTCCATTGATGCTTCTCACTTGACCAAGACAGCTGAAGCCATATTTGAGATGATTGATGAGGTGGTGGAGGTTGGTGAGGACAATGTGATTCAAGTTGTGACCGATAATGCAGCAAATTACAAAGCTGCTGGAGCACTTCCGATGGAGAAAAGGAAGAAGTTATATTGGACTCTGTGTGTCGTGCATTGCATTGATTTGATGTTGGAGGACTTTGAGAAGAAGATACAATTGCATTCAGAGACCATTCCAAGGGGGAAAAGATCACAACCTTTATCTATTCAAGAAGTTCTCTCGTTTCCTTGTTGCAACACTTCATGAAAGGTCGAGATTTGTTGAAACCTGGTTTAACTAGATTTGTCACATCTTATTTAACTTTTGGGTGTCTTCTTGAGCGTAAGGGTGATTTGATGAGAATGTTCACATCTAAAGAATGGAAGGATAGCAAGTTTGCCAAAACAAAAGATGGTCATCTTGTAGAAGAAACTGTGTTGGATAGTTCATTTTGGAAGAATGTCGACTCCAACAGATTGGTGGAATACTTATAGAGATGAATATCTAAAGCTGAGGCAGTTTGTCATTCGCGTATTAAGCTTGACATGTAGTTCTTCAAGATGTGAGCGTAACTGGAGTGCCTTCGAGATGGTAATCTTTCTAAACATACTACATGTTTTTGATAATTAACAAGCAGCTTATAAGAATTTATTTGCTTGTGTTTAGGTCCACACTAACAGGAGAAACCGATTGGCTCAAAAAACAATGAATGATCTTGTTTTTGTCATGGCGAATTCAAAATTAGCCAAAAGGAAGAAAACTAGGTTGAAGAGAACCAAGACCAACTTGGAGAGAATTTGGATGATGAAGTTGATGGACTTGAAGATGAGGATGCATTTATGGATCCTCTTAATCATGATGATTATGTTCTGAACTTGTTGGATTATATTAGAACTGAATCTTGAACTTTGTATTGTTTATGTTTAATGGATGTTTGTGTTTTATTGATGTTTTTATGTTTAATGGATGTTTATTGACAATATAAATTATGAGCTCACTTGCACTTATGGGAATTTTTATGCATATATATGAATATATATGATTTTTTATTTATATATAGGAATTTTTAAAATCTTACGATACGATTTACAATTTTACTATTTTTTGGACCCTTAACGATTTAACCTAGAATCCCGATTTTAACTACCTTGATTTAAACCATACCACATTATGGGGTAGGCGATGTGGGACTTCTAACACATTCAAAATACTAAAATCATGAAGAAACCATACCTGGCTGTACCGGGTAGAAGTAGATCCACCTCCTCATCACCAGCAGCTGAAGCTCGCAATCTGCTACCCCTAATGTGTGGCCCTACAACAACGCTACTATCATCTGCTCCTCGAGGAACCAGAACAAGGCCTTGGGGATAGTTGGACACTTTATCCTCAAGAGGGTCTGTTAGTTCATCATTAGTGTAGTTTTGAAACTAATCAGTTCCATGATTATAATTCTAATAGGAAAAACAAGAATAGATCAGCTGAAACTTGCATAATGACAGAAAATTCTATAATAAGCAGATAAGCATGGTTGTAAAACTCCAACCGGATGTCAACCAAATTAAGTACCTAATTCAAGGCTCAATTGCCAATTTCAGTCAGAAAAACCACCTTGATAAGCAAAACTTTGAAGGGAATGAAAAGGAGGCGTAGCCACTGGGTTAAGGGTTTAGCTGAAACACCCAGCATGTTTATATAGACCAGCCAAGGACCTGATTCTTTTTCAGACCAACCATTCCAGACCAGGTTTTATAACATTGCTCCTATGTATGGCTCCTAACAGTTAGAGTAGAGACTACTAACTTAAGCCACGTAAATATATCTTATGTTAGTACAAAAACCAGTAGAATTTGTGAAAATCAAAAAGATCAAATGGACGTTCATCATTTTGGGATGTAGAAAAAGAGATTCCATACACACCCCTAATTGATTTCGTCATCTAAATTACGTAACAATACCAAAATAAGCAGTGTTTATATATTCTGCAGGTCACATCAATTATTAGGGGTATAGTGTTATCTTTCCAATCCATGTCAGTTCATTAGAATCTTACTCCTAGTGCATGCAAACTTCTATTAAAGACACATCACATGTCAATATAAATAATTACAAAAACTTACAAGAAATAACATGATTCATATAAAGGTGATCACTAATCATTGGCTTTTTAGGCTGGATCTAATACCCACCTTCCTCTGCAAGCATTGCCAATCCATCTGCACCGGTACTTTGGTTGTATGACATGAGAGGACGCAGCTGTTGGGGAGCTCGATAATGAACGCCTAGAAGGAGGCTGTAATCCATTATATGTTGTACTTCCAAAAACTTGCTGTCAATCTCAATCTGCCTGCACAAAGAGTGTCACTATGACTGTAAGAGGTAACATTCAACTTCAAAAAACAAGTATTGTAGGACTATACCTCATGAAAATTTCAGGAAAACTCACCAGACCAAATTTTGGAATTCAGACAAACACCAGCAGTTACAATTTTTATTAAGAAATAATATATGGGGTAAAAGTGCAAAACAACATTCTTTCCTTAAAAAGTAGTACACATGATATTCACTGTATAGTATCAAAATATGAGACAAGGGTTCTGCTGAATTATACGAGACAATTGCTTCATACACCTGTAATGCACAAATTAAAAAATATACAAATTTGTTTCTATTTGCTTGGTTCTTTGTTACTTTGTTGAGAAATAGTAATTTATCTTCATTTTATTTTATACTCATAGTAATAAAATTCATTTTTATAATATATAAAAGAAAAAAGAAAACTGCAATAATTTTTTTTTAAAAATATCCCTTACTTTAATAAAGACTCCCTCCAAGATGGTTCCAAGTAAAAGCAGTAGCTCAGATCCAAATCTTTAAGAGTGGTATTCTCATCAATTTCTATCTTGTCTGAAGAACGTCCAAGTGAAGAACCTTTTAAATCAAATCTCCTATGGATCCTCAATTCAGTGCAGAACATATTTCCCATTACAACAAATCGGAACTGCAAGAAAGAAAATTATATATATATATATATATATATATATATTAGCCCCCTAATTAAAGAAAATGAAGATTATTATGTCATTTTGCATGGGAGCCGTTAAGCCATGATAGTTTCAAATATTTGATGAGGTCTATTAGCTTTATGAAAAATTTCATTCTTTTTGACATTCCAGATTTACGTATTAAGGTGCAAGTCATAGCAAAAGTAATGGATACATACTCCAAAAATAACTCATGCAAATGCACAATACCTTTTGACCACTTGAAGGTATAATCCTGTGCAGACCAAAAAATTTTGTGATAAGTGTATTCTCGTATGACTTTACATGATGATGATAGTCTGGCAGCATTCGTAGAAGAACCTACATTTCAATTATCAAAATTTGGTAATTACAATTTATATTTTATGATGAAAAAAGGAAAGCAGACAAAAATAATTGAACATTAGAAATATCATTACTAAGAATTTGCTCCATAAGTTGATTCAACGAGTGTTAGCTAACAGCTGAATTTCCTTTTTAACATTTGTTATTCAGAGTTTCAGACACATTAAAAGGGTAACAAAGTGATCAGAATTGTTACTGAAAAAATTAATAAGCTCAGGCGGTGAGAAGTTTGGGTAATTTGCAGTTGCACGTTAAAATTTCTAATTGGTTGTTAGAGTGTATATCCTGTTAGGCAGTTATAACTAACTCAACTGAGTTAGTTACCAACTGTTGAAGTCAGTCGGTTTGTAGCTTGCCCTACTAGTCTCCCTATGATGCATAAATACCCTATCTCAATGCATCTTTCATATAATGAAAATCAGAAATTCAATTTGGTCTCTCTACTTTCTTTTTCTAGTTCAGTTTCTAAAATTGGTCATTGAAGAAAATGTTGAGATTATGAGCACTGTTTTACACAGGGAGGAAGACTTTAGTTTCCTTTAAAAGTTTGGCACACTAACTACAGATTGTGCTTTAAAACTTCACAGCTTCCAATATACTCCTAATTCTTATATACATACAGCAGCTAACTTGTCTGAATGTAAAAATTTACAGGAAGACAAAAAATAAATTATGAACCCGTACCAAAAAAACAGGGCTAAATCATTAACAATCAGTATTAGAAAACCTCAAGGTCGAAGAATAAAGGAGAGAAATTTTAGTGGTGGAAACTTCTGCTGGATTGCGATTCTCGCGGGTTCATACCTTGTGGAGAAAACAAACCTTTTTTGCTGTAAATTTCAACCGGAATTTCTACAAATAAATTGTTTATCCTCAATTTGCTGTTGTCCTTTTGAATATTGAACCATTTCACAGTCTCCGACCATGAAACAATCATAATGAGAGGTTTCATACAGTCACATGTTTTGACCATACAGGCAGATGTTTTGACCAAAGGAATTAAATTAAAGCCTTGCCTCACAAAATAATAAGACAAATATAAATGTAAAAAAAAATAAGTGTATATGTATGTCTATATATGTGTGTGTCCACGCACGCATATGTAGGTGGACTATTTAATTTGAATATTATTATTGCTATCTAAGGCTACGTTTACCCTATTTTTATATTGTGTCACACTTTAACGGCATCCCGAGCACAATGATGTTAACTCATCAGCCTCTTTGTAATGTGGCAAGTGCATCGATAACAAAGCCAAAACCAAACAGTTTTTATGGAAACAAGTTCCATTAATGTCAACCTCTTTGTATGAGTTCTAACTATATCATGTATTTTAAACTACAAAAGAGAACCAGTATAAAACAAGCCTCGGAGACAATTATCTGATGTATCTACATGTCTGCAACTGCAACAGATGCTAATGACCAAGATGCAGATAAAATAAAAATACCTTAACTTCAGATCTTCGCAATGTCTTAATCATGAATCGATCATCTTGAGACAGGAAAAAGACACTACCACTTTTTCCTGGAGAAGATAGTTCCCTCAGAGCATCATTTCCACATATAGACATCATATAGTCAGCAGCATCAATCTTGAACAACTCTCTCAAATTTCTGCAACAGGTCACAAGGTCACATATAATGAATGACCAAGGGTAAAGTGAAAGGAAGAGAATTAATTGTTCTTACAATTTCAAGAGAGCATTAATTGTTCTTCTTACAATTTTAACAATACTCTCAATGATATTAAAAGTGGAAAGAATGTTAAGAGTAATAAATGAAAGAAAGATAAAGTTAAAATAGGAAAACGATTAATGGCTTTATAAAAATTAACATCGTTAATTATATTTTTTTAATGTGTTTTTTTCCTTCTCCGGACAATTATTAGAAACACAGGAAATAATGTTTATTCCCATTGCTTTGATTTCATATTCGTTAAATAAAAGAATGCACGGTTACAATCTTATTCGCATCAAAGTCCAAGTTAAGTAAACTTCTCTTGAAGCACCTTATGGGAGAAGAGAATACAACAAATAAGGTGATACACTTCTCCCATAAGTTGAAATTAACTAATGCACTTGAACTCTTTCAAAAGCTCTCTCATTTAACTTCTCCATAAATTAAGGTACATAAGTTGATGTCAACTTATGAGAGAAGTTGACTTCTTTACTTCGATTACATGTGCTACAAGAGAAGTTTATTAAATTAGGCCAAAGTACTTGTTCAAAGAGAGGAAATGAGAGAACATCAAAATTCTGTGTTGTGATCACAATGAAATTATTGTATTTATAGGGATTTGTACATAAATACAGGATGTACAGTTTTCCATTTTACATAAAAGATTAAATCAATATATTTAATTTTAATATATATTGTTACTATATTTTTATAATTCTAATACTCCCCCTCAAGCTGGAGCATATAAGTCATATGCACCAAGCTTGTTACATATATATAATCAATCCACGGACCCCTTAGAGATTTAACGAAAACATCCGCCAACTAATCATTAGAACTAACAAAACTAGTAGATATTTCACCAGAAAACTATATTTGAGGCAATATGCATAACGGCCTGAGTCTGTGCAACCTCTCCAAACTAAAATTCCCGAAGCAACTGTTTGAGCCATATGAGCTCCTAACTGGCTATAGCCATAGCACAGTACTCTGCCTCCGCACTAGATCTAGCTACAACATTCTGCTTCTTACTCTTCCAAGAAACAATATTACCTCCAACAAAAGTACAATATCTGAAAATGGACCTTCTATCAATGGGAGAGTCTGCCCAATTAGCATCAGAGTATACCACAACTTGAGTGTGTCCTATATCTTCATATAGCAGGGCCCTTCCAGGATCTTTCTCGACATATCGAACAATACAGGTCAATGCATCCCGATGTTCCTTACATGGAGAGTTCAAGAACTAACTTACCACACTAACTACAAATGAGATATCTGGGCAAGTGATAGTGAGATAGTTCAACTTGCCAACCAAGCGTTTGTATCTTTCATGATCCGGAAGAGACTCCCCCTGATTTGGTGGGAGCTTGACATTGGGATCCATAAGAGTGTTGACTGACTTGGAATTGTTTCTTCCAAAATATCCATTGCATACTTCCTTTGGGATATGACAATTTCATTTTTAGACTGTGCTACCTCTATCCCCAAGAAATATTTGAGTCTGCCAAGGTCCTTCATCTAAAAGTGCTTAAACAGATGTTGCTTTACCTTCGTAATGCCAAGATAATCACTACCGGTGATAACAATATCATCCACATACACCACCAAGTAAATACAACCAGCAACTGAATGACGATAGAAGATAGAGTGATCAGCCTCACTCCAGATCATGCCAAACTCCTGAATCATAATACTGAATCTGTCAAACCATGCCCGGGGAGACTGATTGAGGCCATTTAGATATTTCCGCAATTGACAAACAAATCCAGAAGACTCCCCCTGAGCAACAAAACCGAGAGACCTCTTCAAGCAGATCACCATAAAGGAAAGCAATTTTTATGTCCAACTGGTATAAAGGTCAGTGGCGAATGGAGGCAATGGAAAGGAAGAGGCACACCAAGGGCATTTTGTTAATAGGGGAGAAGGGGTCTCCATAATCCAAGCCAAAAAGATTTGAGTATAACCTTTGGCAACAAGACGGGCCTTGAGGCGGTCAACTGTTCCGTCGGGGCCAACCTTCACGGTATACACCCATCGACAACCAACAACAAATATCCCTGGTGGTAGACAAACGGGGTCCCAAGTTCCACTGCTATGCAAAGCACATATTTCATCCATCATAGCTTGTTTCCATCCTGGATGGGTAAAGGCGTCTCTTAATTCTTAGGAATAGAAACAGAGGACAAAGAAGAAAGACAAGAATAATACGATAGAGATATGCGTTGATAACTCAAAGCAGTATAGTGAGGAGAAGGATTACGAGTAGAACAGATACCTTTGCAAAGTGCAATGGGAAGATCTGACTCAGTAGGCGGGACCGGAGAAGAGGTCAGATAAGTGAGCCCACAATGTAAGTCTACAATAGTTGCACGTTGCGACAATATAGGACGAAGACGACGCTGATAAACCTTCAAAGGAGGAGGAGGAAGAGGGTCTCGAGAGGAAGGAAACTCCTCAGGAGGAGAAAAAAGGACAGTAGATGTAGTCACAAGAAGAGGAGGCTCTAGTGGAGATACTCCAGACTCAAAGAAGGGAACATCTTCAAAGAAGGTGACATTTGCAGAAATAAAATTCCCGCGAAGAGTAAGAAAGTAGCACTTGTATCCTTTCTGGGTGTGGTGATACCCGACAAAAACACATTTATAAGATCGAGTAGATAATTTATCGATCCCAGAACCAAAGACATAAGAGAAACAAGTAGAACCAAAGACTCAAAGGGGTAAAGAATGAAGTGAACGAGGTGGATATAAAACCTGATGAGGAATTTTACCTTTAAGAACAAAGGAAGGCATACGGTTGATGAAATAGCAAACAATAAGAACTCCATCACTCAAAACTGAAGAGGGACATGAAAATGAATAAAAGTTTGAGTTGTATTTAGAAGATGTCTATTTTTACGCTCAGCAACCCCATTCTGTTGGGGGTATGAAGGTAAGAAGTATGATGTAACACACTATGAGATGCCATAAAAGTCTAAAATTGGGTAGACAAATATTCCCGTGCATTATCACTTTGTAAAATACAAATAAAGACTGAAAAATAGAAAATAACTCAAAATGATCTTTCATTAAATATGTTAGAATATTGTAAATATATTAGAATTGATTAGATTAATTGTATATGATTTGTATTATGATCTTGTATTTATTACTGCTTTATTATAAATATACTACGTTGTGTATTCAAACACACGGAATTCATCTAATGTCTCTCGGTTTCCTTGTTTTCAACATGGTATCAGAGCCTAACCAGAGGCAACCTTAATCCGTGTTTTACCCAGTGGGCCCACCGCTCACCAGTGAAATTTTTTTTCGAAACCTGTGTTTCATCTCCAGGTTTTCGATCCTTTTTTTTTCGGTCATATATTTCCCTCCGACAGTTTCTTTTTCCAACTTTTTTCTCAGGTGAACAGTACTACGTACACTGTAGCTATCTTTTTCCGACGAATTTTCCGACAAATCACCACCAGATCAGGACCGCCACCTCTCGATCGGCCGAACCCCGAAACCCCGCCTCGATTGGCCGCCGCACGCGCCTCCACGGACGGCTTCTCTGTCTGTCAATTTCTTTCTCCTGGCCGCACCACCACCGGCGCGTGGCTGATTCGTTCAGCTTCCGCCTTGGCTCGTCGTGATCGCCTCCCTGTGTAGCTGTTGTTTCTGCCACTGGTTGCTTGATTCGGAGATCATTTGACGCTGTTACAGTTCATTTTGCACTTTCTCTCTCCTCTGTTTGTGTTTTTCTCTCTCCTCTAGAATGGTGAATGTTGTGCAGCCAGCCATTTCCATCTTTGCATCTGAACCACAGACTATGACAACACCTACTTACGACAATTTTCTTCAGTGGTGTAAAGAGTGTAAGATTTCAGGTTCCATGGCTTCTGTAGTACAAACGGGTAATTCTTTTGCTGGTGTTTCTCACTCTCTTGGTTCTTGGATCCTTGACTCTGGGCCACCGATCATATTACCAGTAACAAATCCTTATTCTCTACCCTTTCTAACTCTACTTCTTTACCTTCCATTACTATGGGTAATGGATGTCAGACTCAATCTCAAGGTCTCGGTATTGTTCACCCTCTTCCTTCTTTGTCTGTTGACAATGTTCTTTATGTGCCTAGGTCTCCCTTTAATTTATTATCCATTAGTCGTTTTACTCGCTTTCTTGATTGCATTATCTCATTTACTAAAGACTCTGTTTTCATCCAGGATCAGAGTTCGGGGCGGATGATTGCCACCGGATGTGAGTCACATGGGCTTTATCAACTTCAACCTTCTGCACATGTGGGGTCGGCGGTTGATTCCAGTCTCCTCCATGCTCGGTTGGGTCATCCATCACAAGTTGCAAATAATGGTGCCCACACTTCCTAAGTTGTCTACCTTATCCTGTGAGTCATGTCAATTAGGTAAACATAGTCGTACTTCTTTTAATAATCGAGTCTCAAGTCGTGCTACGTCTCCATTTAGCTTAGTCCATTTCTGATATTTGTGGTCCATGTCGTATTGTGTCTAATTCAGGATATCAATATTTTGTTACCTTTATTGATGATTACTCTAGGTGTACTTGGTTATTTTTAATGAAAAATCGTTCTGAGTTGTTTTTAATTTTTCAAAATTTTTGCAATGAAATTAAAACCCAGTTTGGTGTTCCTATACGTACCTTGCGTAGTGATAATGCCCGTGAGTATTTATCTAATTCCTTTCAATCATTTATGGCTTCTCATGGGATTTTACATCAAACATCTTGTGCTCATACCCCTCAACAGAATGGAATTGCAGAAAGAAAAAATCGACATCTTGTCGAAACAACTCGGACACTTCTTTTACATGGTAATATTCCTCATCGGTTTTAGGGGGATGCTATCCTTACAGCTTGTTATTTAATTAATCGCATGCCCTCCTCTGTTCTTGATAATCAGGTACCTCACTCCATCTTGTTTCCTCACCAGTCTTTATATTCTTTACCACGTGTTTTTGGTTCTACTTGTTTTGTCCACAACCTTGGCACGGGCACCGATAAACTCTCCGCCCGGGCAACTAAATGTGTGTTTCTTGGTTATACAAGGTCTCAAAAAGGTTATAAATATTACTGTCCTAGCCTTAATAGTTACTTTGTTTCCTCTGATGTTACCTTTTTTGAGTCTAGTCCATATTTTATAGTTCCCACTGTGGAGAACTCTGTGTCTAGTCCTACTTCTTGTGGCCCAGTTTTTGTTTCTCCCATGCAGGTTATATATCAGTCTCATGTGGTCACCAATATTTCGACCGATCCACCTCGTCCTCTTCAAGTATATCAGTGTCGGGCCCGTCCTACTTTGGAGGTTCCACCTGATGAAGTCCCATCTGACTTACCTCTGGAGCCAACTCCTCCGCCTCCTCCGGATCCGTCCCCCGATAGTAGTTTTCCTATTGCTATCTGTAAAGGTATTCATTCCACTCGTAATCCCTCTCCTCATTATGTTGCTTTGTCTTATCATCGTCTATCACCTTCCCATTATATTGGTGTCTCTTCTTTGTCTTCTGTTGTCATTCCTAAAACTGCAGGTGAAGCTTTGTCTCATCCTGACTGGCGACAAGCCATGATTGAGGAAATGAGTGCACTACAAAGCAGTGCAACTTGGGATCTTGTTCCTCTTCCCTCTGGTAAGACAGTGGTCGAATGTAGGTGGGTCTACACAGTCAAAATTGGCCCAGATGGTTCTGTTGATCGATTGAAGGCTCGCTTAGTGGCCAAAGGCTATACTCAGATTTTTGGCCTTGATTATGGTGATACTTTTTCCCCGGTAGCTAAGATGGCCTCTGTACGCGTATTTCTCTCCATCGCTGCCATTCGTCATTGGCCTCTTTTCCAGTTAGACATCAAGAATGCCTTCCTCCATAGTGATCTGACGGAAGAAGTCTATATGGAGCAACCACCTGGTTTTGTTGCTCAGGGGGAGTGTTCAGGATTGGTTTGTCGACTTCGGAAGTCCCTGTATGGTCTTAAACAATCCCCAAGAGCATGGTTTGGTAGATTCAACACTGTCGTAAAAGAATTTGGCATGACTCGGAGTGAGGCGGATCATTCTGTTTTCTATCGCCATTCTACCTCCGTGTGTATTTACTTGGTTGTGTATGTTGATGACATTGTCATCACAGGAAGTGATCACACTGGCATTGTTCTTTTAAAACAACACTTACATCATCACTTCCAGACAAAGGATCTTGGAAGGCTTCGCTACTTTTTAGGAATAGAGTTGGCACAATCTAGTTCAGGTGTTGTAATTTCTCAAAGAAAGTATGCAATGGATATTTTGGAGGAGACCGGCTTGATAGGGACCAAACCAGTAAATACTCCCATGGATCCCAACACTAAGCCTATGCCGGAACAGGGGGAGCCTCTCTCAGATCCAGAGAGATATAGAAGACTAGTTTGAAAGCTAAATTACCTTACTATCACACGTCCTAACATTTCCTTAGCAGTCAGTGTGGTAAGTCAATTTCTCAACTCCCTTTGTGAAGGTCACTGGGATACAGTCATCCGCATCTTAAAATATATCAAAGGGACACCAGGTAAAGGGCTCTTGTATGAAGACAAGGGTCATACTCGAATAACTGGATACTCAGATGGTGACTGGGCAGGATCTCCTATTGACAGAAGATCTACAACGGGCTACTGTGTCTTCCTTGGGGATAACTTGGTTTCATGGAAAAGTAAAAAGCAAAATGTTGTAGCCCAGTCAAGTGCAGAAACGGAGTACCGAGCTATGGCTTTGGCTACATGTGAGCTCATATGGCTCAAACATTTGCTTGAAGAATTAAAATTTGGGGAAACTACATCTATGAAACTCATTTGTGACAATCAAGTTGCATTGCACATTTCTTCTAATCCGGTATTTCATGAAAAGACCAAACACATTGAAGTAGACTGCAACTTCATCAAAGAGAAGATTGTATCAGGGGACATTGTTACGAAATTTGTAAATTCCAATGATCAATTGGTAGATGTTCTAAACAAAGTCTCTTAGGGGTCCTCGTATTAAATACTTATGTGACATGCTTGGTGCATATGATTTATATGCTCCAGCTTGAGGGGGAGTGTTAGAATATTATAAATATATTAGAATTGATTAGATTGATTGTATATGATTTGTATTATGATCTTATATTTATTACTGCTTTATTATAAATATACTACTCCGTTGTGTATTCAAACACGCGGAATTCATCCAATGTCTCTCGGTTTCCTTATTTTCAACAAAATATATACAAGTACAACAGGAAAAATCATCTATATAGATAACAAAATACCAAGATGCTAAAGAAGATAAAATACGACTGGGACCCCAAACATCTGAATGAATCAAAGCAAAAAAGGACGAGGCCCGATCATTAATGCAATTAAGAAAGGGGGTACGAGAAAGCTTAACTAACTAACATGACTCACACAATGAAGACTCTAATTTAGAAAAATTAAGAACTAATTTCCTTAATGCATCCAGACCTCGATGTCCTAACTGAGCATGAATGAGAAGAGGGGACGCTGATGTCGAACCAACAAGAGATGGCCTTTTAAGTTGATAGAGGCCGTGAGACTCACATTCAAAGTCAATCATCTTCCCCGTTTTCAATGTTGTAGAGAAACAGAATCTTTCGTAAAAGAGATGACAATCATGAGTACGAGTAAGGTAACTAATGGATAACAAATTAAAGGGGGCACCAAGAACAAATAATGCATTATCAACCGAAAGAGAAGGAAGAGGATGGACAATACCAATACCTTGGAATTGTGTTTGGGAACCATTCATCATAGTAACAGAAGGTAAGTAACCGCTGGTAGAAATGGAAGGGAAAAAAAAAGATTTATTACTAATAATATGGTCAATGGCTCCTGAATCAAGGACCTAAGGACCCAAAGAATGGGAGATGTCAGCGAAAGAATTACCAGTGTGTGCAATAGCAATAATGGAACTGGAGGCCTGACGTTCTTCACGCCGCTTTAGGAAGTCATTGTAGGAGAGCGATGGAGACAAATCCGGCAGTAACAGCGAAGCGGAAGACGGTGCAGGAGGTACAAATGAGCAATATGAGCAGTCGAGGAGGGAAACCATGAAGTTTCCAACACTTATCAATGTTGTGGTCTAGTTTGTGACAATGATCACAATAAAGACCTGGCATGTCCCCTTTTTGAGGTGTATTGTCGCTGTTGCGGGAAAGCAAAGCGAAAGAATCAACTAGAGGAATAGACGAAGCAGCTAAAGGAAGCACGGAGGGAGAGACAAGGCCATGAATGTTGACCCGAAGGATGGTGGCTAAGGCACTATCCAAAGTAACCTCCGTGGGACAACCTAAGAGCTGATCAGATGTAGAGGAATACTCAGCAGGCAGGCCATACAAGGCAAGAGACAAAGTTAATTTCTTACAGTTCTCAAGTTCAACCTTAGGAGTAGCACCAAGAAGAAACATCTCATTGAGTTCACACAAGAGACTAGTCATTCTTCCCACATAAGCAGATACAAGGCCCTTAAACTAACGAGAGCCAAAGGTGGTCATGAGGTCTTCACTAATTTGGTAAAGTTGTCAAATATTATTGGTGAAGAGTTGCTTGGTGTAGTCTCAAACCACTTTGCAGGATTTTTGACCACATACACAATCACAATGGGATAGAGCAATGGTGTTCCTCATAATAGCATATAATTGAGCATCAACCTTCTTCCACTGGGTGCTTTCGGTTATCGGGATATCGATTTCCGACTATGTGAGTGATTCTCATAGCCCAGCCTAATAAATCAAATTTTAATGTTAAAGGCCCAATAGGAGTAGTTGTTGTCATCCAACAATTCAGAAGAAAGGAAGGTAGTGAGTGAGTTTCCCATAATCTGCGTATTAGACTTAGTATCAAAGGGGGCAACCATGGTGTGCTGGAGGAGAGAGAAAAATTGTGGCAGCAGTGGAAAACGGACCATACGGAGGGAGGAAATTGAGCAAAAAACTGAAAACAAACACCAGATTGGGGTAGAGGGGAATGAGGCGCGCAAAGCCCAGTTAGTCGCGACCTGGTCAGAGGCTGGACGCGCCGTCATGCGCAACGGAGAGAGGTAGCACGTGGGTTCACACGCAGAGACAGTGGTGGTGCATGGGGGCGCGTGGGAGCTCTAATCGAGGCGCCGCCAGCAGGGATTGGCCGATCTTGGAGAAATGAACCTGGTTGTGGGGTTTCAAGTCGGAAAAGGCTAGTGGAGGAGGCGGCAGTGGCGGACAGGGACTAAAACAAGACACCGGAAGTAGACCGGTCAAAGATTTCGAAACCCCGAAGAAAGTTAAGGGTTCGAAAAAAAAATTACAAAGTGAGTAGTGGCTCACCGAAGGATCACGGAAAGTAAGGGACTATCGTTAGGCTCTAGATACCATGTTGAAAGAGAGGAAACAAGAAAACATATGAATTCTATGTTGTAATCACAGCGAAGCTATTGTTTTCATAAGGATTTGTACATAAATACAGGATATACAGATTCCTATTTTACATAAAAGATAAAATCAATATATTTAATCCTAATATATATTGTTCCTATATTTCCATAATTCTAATGATACTATTCAATAATTCAACTAGTGATAAGATCATATGGCAATCCAACCTAATGAAAGTTAACTCATCAACATTATATAGAGCTATTCATGTAGTTGAAGCAACTAGCAGGGATTCTACATGTAACCCACATGCTTTGATAAACAATTACACATCTACAAATCAATACTACGCAATTACTTCATGATAGTATTCATGTCAAATTATGAACTGGGCATTGTAACTTGAAAAGAATATTCAAAAATAAAATGTTATGTACACATTTTCCCCCCTTCATTCTAATAATAGAAAACTAATCCTAAACATATGATAGCACGTGTTAAATAATTACCTAATGATTGGTTTATATGCATGTCCGGTGAGTAAATGAATAGATAAAACAGACCATGAAAGAACTAAGCCTAAACAAACTGAACTGCTTACCTGAACACCATTGGACAGTAATCTTTCCATTTAAAACCCTCTGACTGATGAGGAGGTGTTAATTGCGAACCTTCTTTAGGAAAATTCATCCAAAAGCTTGCTCTAGGACCAAAATCCGATGCTCGAACTTCTCGTCTCTGTATTGGGGTAATCTTTCCCACAGTATACCTAGCCATATTGAAGCACATTTTCACAACACTTACGGAAAATCATGCAAAAGCAAATATAAATATTCCAAAATAACATTTTTTCACTTCTAAAGTAGGTAGTGTTATGGTCACCTTGTTAGATCAATAGGAGTAACAAATCAAGAAAATTCATCTAAGTTCTACTGAAAATTTGTGAACTATAACCGAAGTAAAGATTTGTTTCCGGACGGTGAAACATCTTCTAATTGTCAAGTTATTCCCAATATGATATGGAATTTCTTATTGAGTGGGAAAACTGAAGAAAGGAATTTTAAACAAGTATACGAACAATTAATCACTCAGCTAGCAATAGTTATTGATGCTCAAACACTGTTTGATTTTGATGACTAACTATCGAGAAATTAATTGTTTCTAAACTGAATTTTTTAATGAAGATGCCTTATTTGTAATTTCCCCCTACCTTTACAAAAAAAATAATTTGTAATTTCCCCCTATTTTCATTCATCATAATTCTTTTTAGAAAAATTAACAAACAAAAGATAAGGGTGGTCTCAAGTCTCAACCTCATTCCTTTGTTCCTAAAACACTTATAAGTGATAGTTCAGTGATTCCCAACGAAATTACAGTTCAAAGGACAATTGTTGAAATTATGGGGTTTTAGGTATAGAGGGGAGAGAAAAAGATGAAAGATAAATTGATATTGGAAGAACTACAACATGTTGATGTGTATAGATGTGTACCTAAAACCTAGAGGACTATTCCCTATTCATACTAATTATGATCTTATATAATTAGCAAAATAAATCATAATAATAAATAAAAATCTGATAACAAATCCTAAAAGATATGATAAATAAGGAAACTAATCCTAGATAATAATCTGAGATATTTTGATATATTATTAGATATGATAATATAATTTCATATATTCTAACAACAATAATCTGAAAGTTAAAACTCAAACCAAATATTTTTTGGGGTCATATGCATCACATCTCTATTATTTCCTGATGACAACAAGGAAGAATAAAAGTGATTCCCACAAATGGAATAAAGATGAGAATGGATATAATTAATGAGTGAAATACAAAAGTATTGAAAATTCTCATTACAAGAAAAATCAAACTTCTAATCATACGATTTCATGTCCTCCTTCCAACATGTATTTATCTTGAAAATTTTGTGTGCAAAACAATAAATAAGAAGCAAGCAGAAAATTACAGAAATTGTAGCATTGTTACAAATGGCAACAACTAAAGCTTGCTAGAATGTGCAAAAAGTCAAATGCCTTTTACCTTATTCCGAGCTGCAAACTAAGCATCAGATCATAACTCCTGTGACCTTTAATGATTGCTTCACCAGGTCGTTTAATCTCTTTGGCAAGTCTTTTTTGAAGCTGTTTTGCCCTTCTAGTCATTGATGAAAAACTATCATTTAAAACTAACTCACTTATTAATACACCTTGCATATATTCACGTTCCAAAATTGGGACCTTAGCATTAACCTCTTTATCCCCACTTTCTAGTAAAGAATCTGTTGAATCTAATTTTGAATCATGGCCAATAACTTTCTCAATAGATACCTCAAGACTCCAGCGCCTTTCAAGAGAAATATTTTTGCTGCGAGATTGTTCCAGATTTAACAGGTTTCCTTTGGCTAGCTTATCAGATGAAACACGACTTGATCTCTGGTTTTCACCAACCTTAACATTTCCCATATCAACTGAAGCAGCATGATGAATATGCACCTGGTTCTGTTTTCTCAAATCTGGCAACAGCCCTCTTTTTCTTAATGCATTGAGATATATTTCTTGAGCAGATGGAAGACAGCTGCCTTTTGGATAGAAGGTTCCTTTTCCATCTTTCAGACCCCGTGTCCAAGTCCCAACATAGCAGCCTCCATCACTCCATGTATATACCCCAAGCCCATGCATCATGCCATTTAACCAGCTTCCTTCAAATGAATCTCCAGTTACCCAGGTGAGAGTACCTTTGCCTGACATTCTCCCACTTTTCATATTTCCCAAATATACATTTCCATTAGCCCAGGTATACTTGCCTGGCCCCTCTGGTGTTCCCTGGATCCAAGAACCTTCAAAGATATCTCCATTTGGATAAACTTGATATCCCAGCCCATGTTTAAGATTCAATCTCCACCGACCTTTGTAGGTCAGACTATCAGGGCGAATATATGTTCCTGTACCATGGATATAGCCACCTGAGAACTCACCCTCGTACAGAATTCCAGACGACAATTGTATTTTCCCAGTTCCATTTCTCATCCCTCGTCTCCACTCACCCTCATATACACAACCATCTGACCATACATACTTACCATGACCCTCTGGAATGTTGCCAAGAAGGGACCCAGAATATGATTCTCCATTAGGAAGTAAGAGTTCCCCAACTCTAAAGCCAGCAATTTCAGAGGAGTGACCAGGCTCACCATTTGTCAATATAGATACACGATCTATTTCAGAAATGGCATCAAGAGATTTTGTTCTCTCTGCACAAGAAAGTGCTCCATCCAAATTATCAACTGTGGCCACAGGGCCAGACATGCATAATGATCAAAAGGAATATTTCCTTATAGAAAATATAACTATCCCGAATTCTCAACAGCCACAAGACAAGAAGGGTTGCATGGCATATAGGAAATCTTACCAAGAGTTTGACACTTGAGTCTCTTTCTCCCTTTGACTATAGAAGAGAAGTCAGAAAAATAAAACAAATTAGACATCTGTCATTACACAAGCTGGAAGAGATCCACTTTCATGTCAAACAAAAATGGGGACAAACAAAGACTGACAAAAACCAAAGAGAGCTTAACAGAGTATAGAAGGAAGTAAATTTTAATTCTAAGGAGCAGTGACAAACACACTATCTCCTTTGACAAATTAGCAGACCACAAGATATGATCATAGTCATAATTTAAGAAAAACTAAGCATTTAAACAAACACCACAAATTACAAGCAATACAAACTTGCAAAGAAGTTATTTGGGCGTTAAAAATTAAAAGAACTAAACAATTAACGAAAAGTAAAATAAACATACACAAAATGGAAGGATAAATCAGTGTCTAGGAACTAAACTGTGATACCGTAAAAAGTCCTGAAATTAAACACTTCCGACATTTTTTTTTTTTCACATTACGGGAAAATTCAGTTTATATCATCAAAAACAGCAAATATAACAATACTAATACATTACACAATAACAGAGTATTCGGTTGAGGAATCCAAAAGAAATGCAGGGTAAAAACAACAAAATTGTTAAAACTACACTCTGTCCTTCAGAATCGAAAAAAACGAAGCTGCAGACATTATTCCAAAGTCAAGCAATAACTGCTATTCCAATTTCTTAACAGAACCAGTATCATCCCACCAAAATTCCTCAACTCATAGCTGAAACCAAACATTTTCATAAAATTGCATACACGTTAAATTTCAAGACACGCAAACTGGCAAAATAAATAAAACAAAAATCGAGAAATTCTGGATAGAGTCAGATGATTATACGATTAGTTCCGTCACTTCCGTGGCTTTAATTCCAAAAGAAACAAAACCTTCAAACAAATACGAATATATTTAATTTTCCTGAAATTTATAACGCAATTTTAACTGAACGCGGAAGAAAAAAACAAAAAGTCGAAACGAACAAGTAGGAACCAGGAAATAGCATATTCTCACTTGTCACACACGAATGAGGATAAGCAATTGCACATTATGCACATACAACAAACACCCATAACCACACAATTTCAGAGAGAGAGAGAGAGAGAGAGAGAGAGAGAGAGAGAGAGAGAGAGAGAGAGAGAACCTCGAAAGTGAAAGAATGAAAAAGATAGAATCAAGCCAAGTGTGTAGGTAATGAAGGTTAAGGAAAAATTATAAGAGGTGATTTATTTGGTCCAAAACTAGCGCAACTCTGAAGCTTATTTTCCACGCTCTGAATTTCGCTTTCGGAAGAATTTCTTCTGCACGATGGAAAGAAAGAGAGAATAAGGTGCAGCTGAGTAACACACTGCTTTTTTTTTTTGGTAGAGAGTAACACTGCTGATCGGATCTCTATTCTCCAACCTCAACTCCTTATTTAACTCACCCCTTTGTCTTTTCTTTCCCCCAACATGCCCTTTATTCCAATTTCAAGCAACATTTTTCTATCATTAAATTAATTATATTTCGCTGTATATTAACTTTTAGGTACAATCATAATCATATTTAAAGTTGTATTTAACTGAATGATAATATAAAATCAAAACTAAATTTATTTAAATATTTCAATAAAAATTTAAATAAGTTTAATTTTAAAATATGACTACAACATATTTTGACCAAAAAAAATAGTTATAGAGGAACATGCAAATTATTCAACTTGAATAGTGTCGTAATGAAGAAAACAATTAAGAGCTAATAATATTATTGATATACCTTTTAGACAACATCATTTTTTTAACCCATTATATATTTTCTTTGTTATTTGTTTTTCTATTTTGGTATCAAACACAAAAAGAAATACTAAAGGAGAAAATATTTACATAATATTTTTTAAAATTGCTTATTAACAAAATCCTGACGTCGAGGATAGAATTTAAACTCGAGTGTTTGTGAAATACAATTTTAATCGTTATCAATTACCGACCATTGCAAGGTTATGGGAGAAAAAACAAAAATTACAATGATATGATATCGTATGAGAATGCGATATCTTGAAAAGACAATATTGTCCGTGTAGAGTTGGATTCTAGTTAGTGGATACATATTAATGGTTATGTTGTTTCTTTATGTGCGGTAATAATTGGGGTATTATTCGCAAACAAGGTATGTTCAAACAAACAACGTCCTAACTACTGGATTTGGTCTCCCTAAACTCGAAAAGTTTGATGAACTGGTGTCCTCCTACCTTCCCCTAATATTGTACTATATATGCATATAAAATGTACACGTACGTCATTGTGTTAATATTTAAAAAAGTATATGTATGGTTGGAAATGCTAGCTATAATATGGGTTCGAAATCGTAAATTTTGTTCACTAGTGGTATTTTGGTTTTATGCGTTGCGCACCGGTTTTTGGAACCGACGGGTTTGGTACGTTTCATCGAGACTCAGGCATGTTATGTGGCCCATGTGTGCAAAGCACGGTTTGAATTTGAAAAAGGTTGCTTTTGGTAACTTTTGTGTATTCAAGACTTGAAAAGATGACATAAAATTTCATGGAGGAAAGGTTTGTAATCTGTCGGGGTAACATCTGGTTCAAAACACTTCGCTTTTATTTCCATTCCTCAAGGGTGTGTTTGTCGATGTCATGTAAATACAGAGACTCAAAAAGAGAAGGAAAAGAAAGGGAAATGAGAGAAGAAGAGGGGAAAGCTTCGTA
This sequence comes from Clitoria ternatea, assembly GCA_037962975.1. Taxonomy (NCBI): domain Eukaryota; kingdom Viridiplantae; phylum Streptophyta; class Magnoliopsida; order Fabales; family Fabaceae; genus Clitoria; species Clitoria ternatea. Next base: position 429,824 of record CM075674.1, read on the forward strand.
AAATGTATAAAAGAGAATTCATTCTTAAACACAAAAGGGCTTTTAATATTATTTTTTCCCTCTATTTAAGGGTAGTAAAGTAGTCTTAATATTATTTTTAATTAAGTAAAAAAATATTTTTTTTAATAAAAACTTGAATTTTGTTACCTTAATTCTTAACAACCTTTCATGAATATATTTATTATATTTTTGTATTTGTGATTGAATGATTGCATTTATTTCAATAAAAATTATTTTTTTTTTACAATCATCATTTTTATTGACTTAAACTCAATCCTTTGACAAAACCTTAAAAAACTTATTTGTTACTTCTTTAATAATGTTTTTAGGACATTAATTAACTGAATCATAGAAATAAACTAACTAATTAATAAACTACTTCATAGGTTTGGAGAAAGATGTTTCAAATATCAATCATTCTTAAATGAGGTGGAAAGTATAAGGGTATTGAAAGCATATTAGTGAAAACATTTGTCATTTTTGTATAAATACCTTAAAATAATATATCAAACTCTAAAATAAGGATTTTGATTAGGGATGAGTAAAACGGGTTAGACTTATTGGACTAGCCTACTTAACCCATCATTTTAGGCAGTCGAGTCAATGATATTTGTAACATCTAGATATTTAATTTAATCAATTACGCTAAGGAAAATTAATAAATAAATTATTGGCAAATTAACAAGAATTTGATTAAATAAATTAAGAGAGCTTTAACTAGAAATGAGTTGATTATTTAATTAAAGAGTGAATAAAATTAAGAGGTCAGATTAAATTAAATTATGATGGTAAATTATTAATTAACGGGGGTAAAGGTAATAACTTAATTAATTAAAAGAAAAGAGAAAAAGATTATGGAATTGAAAGAAAATAGTAAATGAAAAATAAAAATGTGTGAATTATCTAAATTGCCCTTAGAGTAAAAAAATTAAGAAATTTAATCTTATTTCCCTTGTCTTCTTTATGCGGAATAGAGAGAGTGAAATCGAAAAAAAGAGTGGAGAGTCATGGTCGTGTGACTTTGAGCTCCAAATTGAAGGCGTAATTGTTGTCGAAACTCAAAATTGATTGCATGAAATCGGGGAAGCGAGGTAAAGCTATTGGTAGTTTCAATTTCATGATTCCTCTCTTTCTCTCTCTAATAGAATATGGGGATTGTTGTGGGGGAAGGGGTTTGGTTTTTCCAATTTCATGGCATTTTTAGGCTTAATCATGGTCTGTGGTATAGTGTGTGTTCCGAAATGGCTAATGAATGATGATTTCGGTATTTCTAGGTTTCAAACCAAAGGTTGGAGGATTGATCAACAAGGTGAACCTTAATCAAGGGTCGAAGTAGAAACGGTAAGTTTCAGAACCTTTAAATATGCGCTTGGATATAATGGATTAATTTTGAAGGCCGATATGTAAAATTGGTTCGTAAATGTCTTAGTTGTAGATATTTTGTAAAATTGGTAAAGTCGGCAGGTGATTCGGAGCATAGAAAGCGTGGAGTCAAGGTAAGGGGGTGTACGGGGTGTATATATTAATGGAAATAATAGCTAAAGTTATTCTGGCAAGTGAGGGAAAAGGGTAGAGTAATCAAATAACATGATTTCTTTCTCTTTCTCTCTCTTTCTCTTTCTATATATATATATATATATGAATAAAATGAAATATGCATATAATTAGAGATAGATTTAATTAAATTGTGATGATGAGAAATTGTTGATAATTAATATGATGCTACTTATATTTATGTATTGTATAGTGATGATGTTGTTGTTATACATGTTGAGATGATATGATAAAATTTTAATATTTAAGAAATTATAAGATGATGCGATGAGAAATTAAGAAGTATAATGATGTTGTTAATGAATTAATTGTCTGAGTGGCTTATTTGAATGTCCTAGAATGATGGCTATAATGTGGGGACTAAGTCGTGATGAATTATTTAAATGATGATGAAAATTGATGCGTTATAAATTTTATATATGCATGTTGTATGGTGTGGATGACCGATCGTATAGTTTACCCTTCATTTTTGACTCAAGTGGTTGGTTGTGGCCCAGTTGAGTTACTTAGTGGTCAAGTAGGACCTAGTGGTAAGGTAGGGAGCTAAGCAGGGCTCAGTGGACTAGGTAGGGTTTATAGGGTGTCAGGTAAGACCCGCAGTTAACGGTTGATCCTTTTAGTATCTTAATACTAGAGAGTCGTATCATTATGACTGATCGAGAGTTGGTGTTAATGCTATTGAATTGATTATGAGATTGATGTAACTTAAATTGATGATCAAATTGATATTATTTAAACTGATGATGATGTTGATGTTATTTAAATTTGACGACAATAGTGGATAACTTAAATTGCATTATTGAGACTATAGTGATTGATTATGATATTAATAAGATCAATGAATTAAGTACGATGTTATAAAGAGATGGAGATGAATTGATTAAACATGATTGGTTGCGGGTGAATTGTACTATGCTTTTCCCTCTCTCTCTATATATATACAAATGTATTGGTGATTGTTTGTATTAATTTATATAGTCAGCCACTCACTCTTTCATCTATTTTTAGTGACTGAAGACATGGATGTTACAGATGTTGAGGAGACTAGTGCTAGATAGGCTGAGAGCAATGCCAAGGGAATTTATATGTTGATGTATATCTGTAAATATGTTGATGTATGCGTAGTGTTTTGGATATTTTGCCTATGATGGTAGTTTGTGCATCTATATATATTTGAGGTACCTAGATCCATGATGTTTATGATGGAGATGTGTGGTTATACTATTGTGATGTTTTGATGATGATGTGGATGAGCTAGCGTTGGTCATAGTGAGATATCTACATGTGTGATGGTTGTTATGGATAATGTTATAATGATACGGTGACAAATATGTTGATGAATATCCAGGTAATGTGATATGGCACGGGGCCATTGATTAATGATTTGCTTGATATTATATGATAATGGGTAGGTTTGGAAATGATATTATCATGTGCATAATATATATATATGTGTGTGTGTGTGTGTGTGTGTAAATATGTTATGGTAAATTGGCATGGAGCCCATGACATATTGATGCTTGAGTAAGTTAAGTGAAGTTAGGCGAGGTAGTGTAAAATGGTGATTGTAGCCTACTAGAAGAGTGAAAGGGAGTTCCGATGGGATCCATAATCCCTGAAGGGTGCTAATGTGACCCTAGAGACATTTATGATATGTGTGTGAGAAGAGATTGAAGTTTAGATTGTATTTGATGTGTTTTAGTGCATGAACTTGCATAAAGTTATGCAAATTGTATTTTCACGTATATCATGGTCGTATAGGGAATTTTTGAGTGCGGACTGGGCCAAAAAGTTCAAAATGAGGTACATATAGTACTCATGAAGTTTCGTAGCAATGAGAGTTTAAATGGGTGAATTAGGTAGTGTAGAAGTGAACCCAAAGGCCCAATTGTGCATAATTATGCAGAACAAGGTGTCTGATAATCAATTGTGTAATCAATTAACAAGGAGCATGTTTATTTCATGTGCAGGTATTCTGCAGGTAATCGATTACTAGCTTTGTATAATCAATTACCAGAGTCCCAGAAAAGGGTTGTTGAAGAAAAGCTTGGTTGAAAGGAATTTCTTTAAGTTATTTTAGACCAGACCCTAGTTTTTTAGTACCCTCAAATTTGTTAATATCACACATCAAGAATTTCCGTTAGTAAGTGAAGTTTGTACATCTTATGACTAATTTGTGTGCCTAAGTGTTTCAGGATACAAATCTTAGTCTATGAAACAAAGAAAGAGTACCAGTACTCTAAAAGTCTGGTAGGATGATCAAAAGTTTGGTAGAAGCATACTGCTAAAGTTGGAACGTTTTCACTCAAAAGATCATAGATCCGTCCTCAATGTTCTTAATTCTAGTTACGTGATGCATTGGGACTTATGCACTTATCACATATGCGTGCTTATCATCAAAGAGCGCAAGGAACAAAATCAAGCTCAACAGCAAATGTCAGCGTACCTATCTCTGTGCATAATTAGAGAAAACTGAGCATATTCAAAAATAATGTCAGGCTATCTCAAAAAGCATTTTTAGTGCTAACTTCTGATCTTTCACTCAATCAAGAAATAAAATAAGAATGGCTTTATGCATCAGAGATGCATGAGAAACCATTTCCATGAAAGAACTGAAAAAGTCTACTACCACACCCCTAAACCTATGGCAACACCAAGGTCTGGTACCTGAAAGATTAAGGCAAATACCTTCAAAGGATTTCCAATGACTATATCTTCTTTCAAGAAGCAGCAACGACCTCCAGTTTCCATATATACCAAGGAAGATTGAACCTCAAACAATAAAGAACTTACGAGTTATCATTAAACAATTTCTTTCTTGAGTTAAATTCTCTTTGTGTTTATTCTTCTGTTGTAAGACAAAGACCTTCTTTGCTTGTTCTGCCTCTAGCAGACCTTGGTCTCATGTCAAAACTTAGTGTCCAATTCCATTTGTATATCTGTCATACACTAAGTTCTAAGAGTTACTATTTCTTTCTCAAACAATTTGTAAAGTCTGGTGTGTTGTCATAACTTGTTAGTGTGGGAAACACTGTTGTCCTAAAGAGGCTTTTAAAAGAATGCTTGGGTTTGAGCTAGGAGTGGCTTGTTGAAAGAATACATGGGTTTAAACTAGAAGTGGCTGGAGTTAGAAATACTTATGGCACTAGTCTGGTACTGTTATTGCAAAGGAGCTTTCATAATAGTGGAAATCCTTCAAGTTAAAAAGGATTAGACGTAGCTTGTATTGGAAGTGAACCAGTATAAATTCTTTGTGTTATTCTTTCCTTACTCTTCTGCAATTTTGATTACTTTTTTTTTATTTGGTTCAAATTTTCACAAAAGAGTATATGACTTATTCAACCCCATCTTCTAAGTCTGACTTCAAACCATCAGGGTTTTAAGTGGTTTTCAGTGACGTAGCCCTTAGGTTCATATTGTTTATTATTGGGATATTTCAAAGGCAAAAAATTTATCCTAATTTTAATCAGGCCCTGGGATGAACCTTAGGAATCAGTAAGGGACATTACAATATTATCCTGCTAAGTTATTTTATTGGCTTGTCACAATTATGTCCAACTATCGACACACTACTAAAAAAACTAAATAGCGACCGCCCAAACCCGTCGTTAAATCATGAAAATTATGTCGCTAAACATATTAGCGATGGAAATTATGACGGACATTACGTGGTCACTAGTTCCATAGCCACTAATACAACAATGATGAAATGCACTCGTCGTAAAAAGTTTTCGTTGGCGTGCTGCTGTCACTAATCTGGTCCATATAGTGGTGACGTGCCCTATCGCTATTATTGGCTAATTAGCGACCATGTAACGTTATCGCTACCACTGTCTAATTAGCGACTAGGTAACATCATCGCTATTACTGGCTATTAGCGACCACGTAACATCGTCGCTATCCTTGGCTATGTAGCAACCACGTATGACCGTCGCTATCCCTGGTTATCTAGAGACCACATATGACTGTCGCTATCCCTGTCCATATAGTGACCACATAATGTCGTCGCTATTACTAGCTAATTAGCGACCAACTGCACCCGTAGTTATCCTTGGGTATGTAGCGACCACATATGACAGTCGCTATCCCTGGGTATGTAGCGACCACGTAATGCTGTCGCTATTACTAACTAATTAGCGACCAACTAAGCCATCCCTGGCTATGTAGCGACCAAGTGTGATTGTCGCTATCGCTGGCTGATTAGCGACCACCTCTATATCGTCACTATTATGCTATATGGTAGCAATGGAACCTGTCTTTTGTTCCGTCGCTAATAGCTGTATTTGGTTTTTATTTTTATTTATTATTATTTTAATTGAATTTAATTTTTATTTGTTATTTTTTAATTAAATTGATTAAATATTATTAGTTAATAATTACAATAATATTGTGATTTAATTTCTTCATTGAATTTTAATAAATATCGAATATCGAATGACATAAAACAATAAAAGGAGAATAACAAAAAATACTAAAATATGATATAAACTATAATATATAATGAATACAATATACAAAAAAATGAAGTATAAAAAACTAAAATCATGGTGGAGGTGGTAGTGGTGGTGGGAACTTAAACCACCTTAAAGCTTCGTCCTTCAAAGTTCTAATGAAAACCTTGTTAACCATAATGTAGAGCATCTTGTTTGCAAAATGTAGATCAAGGTGTTTTCCAGGGTCATTCGTATCATTACGAAACTTAATAAAGAGAAGTATAGATGTGTAGAAAGTGCCTGAAATGGACACCGTTGTAAGTCTTAGGGTGAATGGGTAGGAAAAGCAGTTATGGGCACCAATACTCCAGGGTTGTTAAGCTGTTGCACCTATCACATGTTATGGGTTAGGGTTGGTTAGTATAATTGTCAGGTGTGGGATTGTGTTTTAGATTGGAATATTATAGACCTGGTGTAATGCGTGTATGAGGGTAAAAGGGATGTTAGAGTATACTGATTGATAAATGTATGATGTATGAAGGTGCTGTCGGAGCGATAATAACAAATGAGTTAAGATGTCTTGTAATTAGGGGTTATTTGTGTGTTAGGGATAGTTATGGCTAAAGTTGTTATTTTTGGGATAGGGTGTCTATTATAGGGTTGTGGAGATATGGATAACGATGTTTTGAGTTGAAGCAAGTACGAGGATTGAGACAGGTAGAAGGTAAGGTGTTGATGTTGTTAATGAGTTTGAGGGACCTATGTGTAATACTGGGTAGCCTCATAGGACAATGTAAGGGTATGTTAGGGTAGTTTGTTGGGTGTAACCATGTCTTGCTAGGACAATGAGTTGCCTGGTCTAGTGAGGATTTGATATTATCTTTCTAGGTCCAGTAGGGATCAAAGAGTCACGTTGTAATTTTGTCCAGCCAATGCACCAGTATTCCATATTGATGGATGAAATAGTAGTTAACACCAGAGCTCAAGCGATAGAATAACGAATGGACCTTAAAATGTAGTAAGTGTGAGGTATTATAGAGTTAGTGGTGGTTAAGTCACACGTGGCCTGTGTTAGTACTTTTCTATAAAGTACGGGAAAGCTAACACATGTATAGATATTCTTGAAACTTTTTGCACTTAGAGCTGATATGCCCTTAACTTATCCTATGTTTTCACTCAATAGCAAATTTGAGACCTTACTAAGAGGAGTTTCATGTGGGATCCTTCGTGTGTGGGTCCCAACCAATTTTGTTGACGGTAAGGTACTCCAGGTATGCTTGTATAGTGACTGGTGTGATGTTTAGGAGTATAGGCCAATATTAGGCCCAAATCATTTGCCCTTCAACCTATTGAAGTGACTTAGGGTTTGCTTCAATAAGCTGATGCTTGTTACCAATGATTTTTCTATAGAACGGTATGTGTTAAATATACACTAAACAAATAATCAGGATGAGAACTCCTCATGTAGTAGGAGCTTGGCATATATGACGTGTCATACTTTGATTGGTTATGGCGTTTTGTTTTTTGTGCATGATTGTCTTAAGTTTAAAACGGCACGTGTGAGGGATGTCATGATTACATCATAATGTCTTGCGGCCTTTTGCCCTCCAGGCTTCCTCTATAAAGGGGCTTATTCCTCTTATTTTGCACATTGCTCCTAAAACTTTGTCGTTGCTCCAATATTGCACTTTCATACTGGCTCCCTGACTCGTTCAAAGCAAACAACTTGTGTCACCCTCCAAGGTATCCTCCTCATCCCGGTTTTTTAACTTAGCATTTTTTAAGTATTTTGCTTTTTTAAAAACATGGGATATAGGGGACAACCACACGAGCGACGAGTTAGTTAAGATACTCTCTAAGCCACCATCATGGCCTTATATGAAACCACGATATAAGTCACAACTTTCTCAAATGAACATATGTAAGTTCTTAATTATGGATACTCGGAATTGCCTTGCAGACTTGTTAAAGCCTTCATCCTCTAGGATATAGGGGCTTTCTGGTGAGGCCCTACGCTTGTGTGTAGGTACCATAATTTCTTCAATTGACTCAACCTTATGTTTTAATTGTGTTTGTGAGCCTGGCCCTAAATTACTCATACCATCTAGATCTCTTTCCAAGGATATGGACTCAAGTTTTGTCTTCTATCATTCTGATAATATTCCATTTTATCAGTGTGTTCCTTTTTTTGAACACATGGTTTAACTAATAGTGTCTGAAGGATTTCACCAATCTGAAGTTGGAAGCAAACAACTTATGAGTGATGTAATAAACACAAATGCGTTAATGGACAAGGTAGATTAGAGTATTGAGAAAGTGAAGTGTAACATCCCTGATGTTTTGATAATAGAAAATAAATTGAAAATGAGTAAATTATCATTTGGCTTATAATAAAATGGTATATGAAATGTTAAGTGGGGAAAAAGGAGTTTTAAATGAAATTTTAAGGAAAATGGCATCAGGACACTGACGCGTAGCGTGGATGGGACGCGTAGCTTCAGATGCGATTTAGTGAGATGACGCGTAGCGTCAGGTTGACGCGTAGCGCCAGCGTCGCGATTTGTTTTATAACAGGGTCACACAGAACAGAACCTGTAAACCCTTTCTTTTATTTTCTCTCTTCTCTGAGGCGATTTGGCTAGGGTTTTGAGGGAAACTTGGATTCTTGGTGGTTTTAGGCAATTTAGAACCAAGGTAAGGCATCTAGGGCCTCTAATCTTTAGTTTCTTCTCCTTCCTTTCCTGAAATCTGAGTTTGCATGTGATGATTGGGGTTTTGATTCTGAGTTTCAGTGGCTTGTGAAGCTTGGGTAATGAGTTTGGAAGTATAAGGAAGGTAACGTACTAACTAATTTGATGTTTCGGTGACCGTAGGTGCCGGAACGAGTGTTAGGTAAGCGATCGACGAAGTGGACGTCGGAAGCGAAAGAGGAACGGTGAATCCAGCGGCTGTAGGACGCTATCCACCCCTTGAGTAAACTGTCGGAGCTCGGAATAGAGGTAAGGGGGTGTTCGGGTCATAATTAATTAGAATTGATATGAAAACAGATTATGAGAAGTTCAAGAATTTAGTAAGAGTTGTCATAAATAATATAAAGTGATTAAATATAGTAGTTGTGAATATATGAGTATGTGGAGTGAGATTAAATGGTTGAACATGAAAGAAATATGTTGATTGAATTGATTATATAATGAAATAAAGATTGGAATGATGGAAGTAAAATATATGTGTAATATTTCCACTTTGAGTGGTGTATGTACATTTGATTATGAATAAAAATGTGGAATTTTGGATTATTGATGATATATGCAATAGCATTGTATGGATGGGTTTGACAAGTCGGTCGCCCTGTATTGTGAGCACATGCCAGTTTCTGGTAGTTGCACATGTGGCTTGTTGATGATATATTATGATTATGAGATATGATATGTGAATATGTGGTATGGGATGGCCAACGGTATGTATACCCCTCACTTTTTGGCTCCCGTGGTCTTTGTGCCCAGTTGAGCTACCCAGTGGTCAAGTCGGACCCAGTGGTTGAGGTGGAGAGCCAAGTCGGGCTCGGTGAACCAAGTCGGGTTCACGGGATGTCAAGTCGGACTCCCAGCTGAAGGCCAGTCCTTTAGTATCCGGATACTAGGCGTCAAATTGCATGAGAGTCAGTTGTGACATATGTGAATCTTATATTGATTGATGATGGAAAATGAATTATGAATTGAAAGTGTAATGTGAATGAATGAAAGTATGGTTTGAATAAGTTAAAGATTGATATGTATGTGTGTATCTATATCGACGTGGATAAGTGCAGGAAATCGAAAGAGATTATGTAATAACAAAGAGTAGTAGGTATTGTTAAGTTTAATATTTCTTTCTACATTAATTATGATGTTCCAAACACTCACCCTTACTGTTGTTCAATTTTAGTGACTAGTGACAGGGAGGATGCAAATGCCGCGGAGGTGCGCCAAGTAGAAGATTGATGCCAAGGATGAAGGGATGAATGTAATATATATATATATATATATATATATATATATATATATATATATATAATGTATGATTATGTGTGTGATAGGTAACAAACTATGTGTGATGAATTTATTAGAATTATGTTGATGTGGTATGGTGAATTAATGATGATTGATGTGATGATCTATGGCACGGAGCCATTGACATGTGTGAATGTTGAATGTGATGGGCAGGTGTTGCATTGATGCATGATTGATATGTGTGTTATGTGATTGATGTTAGAATAATGTTTGGATTGATTTAGGTAGGTTATGCATATAGTTGGATATTGAATTTAAGGAACCGGATAAGTGAAATTGAGATTCAGTGGGTTTTAGAAACCCCAGTATGCATCAATAGGTCCTCCATGATATTTAGAATTTAGATGCATTGGCTTTTGGTCCATTGGAATCCATTTAGGATGTTTGGTGTAAGGGTTTTGCACCTATTTGGGTTAAACTGCGTTTTGGGCATAACTTGCGCATATGTTGGAATTTTGGCGAACGGATAGCGCCAACAGTTCCGAAATGGGGAAAACAGGTGGCCCGTGAAGTTTCGTGGCAATCGGATCTAAATCGGGTCAATTGGATAGGTTAGAAGTTAGTAAAATGGTTTAAATATGTAACAGTATCAGGTGCTGTCACTGTCATGCCCACGCTACGCGTGAGGCTGGCGCGTAGCGTGAGGTGCGCAGCAGAGGGCTGACGCTACGCGTGGGACTGGCGCGCAGCGTCAGGTCCCTGTTTCATATTTTTGGTTCTTTTCTAAATTAAGGGAACTCTAAGGTTTTGTCAAACTATATAATTATTATTTTGAGTATGTTTAGTGAAAATAAATATTATTTTGAAATGAGAAATAATTAAATTTTATTAAATACGAAAAATTAGCTGTGAAAATTAATTAAATGGATATAAATAAAGGTGAATTGACGTAGGACGTCACATGAAGAATCAATCTTTCAGGGTTCATTGGAAGTTAATGTCCATTCCCTCTTGTTATGTTGAGAAACATGATGGTGTTGAGTTGGACGAGGTTCCTATTCACTCATCCACCAAACACAAAGAAGATTTTACACTAGACAATGACATCAGTAACATATGGACACATTAACATGAACTTTCATCCGTGATATCGACACTTAACAATCTTGTGTTGTAAGGCAAGAACAAAAACACATCCAATATAAATTGAATGCAAATGAAATTTTTTTATTTAGAGTAACTAAAATCAAACGTGGTCTATTTTATAAAGATTGAAAAATATATCGGTGCCTACTCCATGGAGCCTTTTAACTAATGTTTTTAAAACCGGACCGGTCATTGAATCGGTAAAGGCACCGGTTCATAAAAACCATGTTAAAACCGGGGTTCAACTGTGGTTGAACTGGTAGTATTAAAGAATTGACTCGGACCGGTCACCTAAACGGTTCACGGTTCAACCGGTCGGACCGGCCAAACCGGTTCGGTTTTTATAACAATGTACAATCTATGTTACAAATACACATGTATATTTTATAATAAGTTACGAATATAATTGATGATAAAAAACTAAAGTCTCGAATTTATCCCTATACATATTTTCCAGGAGGAAGGAATTAAGTTTCCAACAGGATTATTTGGTGATCATCGATCATTTTTGTTGAGTACTGAACAACTTGCTATTTTCAATCACGAATATCAATCATAATATATCATCGCCGATAAGAACTTTGGCTTATGCGGAAAAATGAAAAAACCAATATAAAGGTACAGATCGAATACATATTGCAGGTCAATAATTAAGCAGAGCTTTAAGAATCAAACTTTAGAAGTGAACCATATTCTTCCCGTGAACAAATTTCACACCTCTGTGAAAGGAAGCTTCTGTCAGAAAACTCCGAACGAACATCACACAACTTGGCAATTATATCTTGGCGAGAATATTACGATTGAATGGGACTGATCGGATGCTTCCAATTTCTCAAGTGTCCTTTTTTTCATAAGATATAAATTGTGGTGTTTGAGGTTGTTTTCATTGTTTGAACCAATACTGGGTCTTTACTCTTTTGTGCAGTTTACATCATGAATAAAAAAATATCTGTTATAAAGTTCGTACATTGAGAACTACGTGTACATGGAATCCACTTTATATAGACAAACTCATTACTTAAAGAAAAGTGGGTTATGTTAGTTGTCCATTATTAATTCATCTCCTCCCCTAGCTTCTTTCTATTCTTTAATTTTGAGTCGTTTCTCTGCATTTAGTTATTCTATTAGTTAATTTGTGGTCTTCTCTAATGGCTTTCGGGGCCTACCAAACTTAGCGTGACTCTTATATTTTAGAAAACTCGTTGAAATGATCAGACCATAATGAAAGGTAACCACGAAGATAATGTATTTTAGTAACAAGTAACAATCAGCATTTTCAGTTTCAAGTACTTTTATAGGGGGGCTGCGCTGCATGCTTTGTAATGCGTATTGTGACAGTGAGTGATCACAAAATTAAATATCAACAGGGCATTTAATCCAGATTAGATTTCCATCATTGTGATGACTCCACACTCATTGATGCACATCCGTTGGATTCCAGGTGATTTTCATGGACGGTTAAGATGTCGACCGCCAACTTTTTCAACCGGTTATGCGAGGTGCATGTTGGTCAACAGCGGCTTCTCCTCCCTCTCCCTTCTCTCCTTCAACAACTTTTTCGGCAATCACAGCCATCTCAAATCTAAGGATGAAAAAAAGTTGGCTTAATGTAGGTTTTATAGAATTTGAGTGTAACATGTAATTTAATTTTAAGCTGAGTTTGACCTACTTTTAGATTTGGTCTATAATATTTAAAAGTCAGATTTACTTGATAAATTATATAAAAATTTAATTCAAGTTATTGTAAATAAAAATATAAAAATATATATATTAAATAAATCAATAAATCTATTTTAAACAAATCAATATATATAATATGTTTAATTATTAAATTTTTATATTAAATATGATTTTAACGAAATTTAATGTTATAAACTATGACTCATAGAAAATATTATATATTTTTATAAATTATATAATAGAGCTTAAAAATGTTGACCCGACAAGTTAGAAAAGTTTTTTCAAAAGCCCAAAGTACACTTACTTAATTAAATAGGCTTTTTAAAGAGTCTTCGTCTGTATATTAAATAGGTGGAGCTAAACTTGGCCTTAAATAGATTAAATCATAAACCTTAACAAGCAACCTGCCATAATCCTATCCCTATGTCTCTCCAACTTTCTCAACTAGGGGTGGTTATCAGACGAGTTTAGATGAGTTTAGCCCAAATAGTCCACCCGAGCTTAGCTATGACATTTAAATAATGGATTGGTTCTGTCTATTTTACGCCTCGAAAATATTAGGTTCGGTTTTTCCAGTTACAGACTTGCAACAGGTGGTTAAATTTGGTTGGGCTTTGACCTAAAATGTTTTTTTAACACCCTAATTTTTTATATTAAGCCTTTTTCGTTAGGATGAAAAATTTTAACAAGCCATTTTTAAAAAGCCGTCAAAATAAGAATTTGTAATAAACTTTGAATAGACTTTTTTTATCTAATTTTTTTTATCATACATAAATTTAGTAGTGCAAGAGCAAAATTTAGTTTTTTTATATAAAATGATACATTTCTTTCAAGTTAAATTTCTAGATTCTAACATGCTATATTTGTGCTAATTAAACCAAGAATATATAAAAGTTAAAAATATGCCAAAAAATAAAGATATTAATAGAGAAAATGGTGTTTAACATACATCATACACAATTGTCCATGTAGATAAAATTCAGTTTGCAGTTAAAATTCAGAATCAGGTAAGATAAACTTCTAGGAATTGCACCTACAAAAAAATAAAATTAATAGCAAATTAGTAAAAAAAGTGCAATAACTAGGAACGATTCCAATAGAGAAAGAAACACTAGAAATAACTACTTACCTAGTCATCTTAGTCCCATGTCTTGACAATGATATAGCAAGTCTCCATTAAAGTTTCCAATTCTAACTTTCCTATAGATCTAACACAAACAAATAAAAATTATTACAATTATACTTTGTGTATATTTAATTTCAAATTGGTATACAAGATGTTCTGTAGGTGTTGTGTGAGAAATAGCTTTATGCTAATGTCGAAGTGTGAATTCTGGGCGAAAATATACAGTTCTTGGCTCATGTGATCTCTCGGGATGGTGTTTTTGTTGATCCTTTTAAGATTGAGGTTGTAGTAGCTTGGGAGAGGCCCAAATCAGTTATGGATATCAGGAGTTTCCTGGGTTTAGCGGGATATTATCGTTGTTTTATTGAGGGTTTCTCACGCCTTGTGCTCCTTCTAACCAAGTTGACTAGGAAGGAATGTCCTTTTATGTGGAATGATGCTTGTGAGCACGGTTTCCAAGAGTTGAAGAAGAGGTTGACGACAGCCCCAATGCTTGCTTTGTCAGATGTGGCACAGGAATTTCATATGTATTATGACACTTCAAGGTCAAGGATAAGATGTGTATCGATGTAGGAGGGCCATGTTATTGCTTATGCTCCTCGGTAATTGAGGCCACATGACACATGATTTAGAGCTCGCTTCTATAGTATATTTGCATTGAAAATATAACGGGACTATCTCTATGGTTCGTGATTTGTGGTGTTTAGTGATAATAAGAGTTTGAAGTATTTGTTTGATTAGAAGGAGTTTAATATGAGACAGAGACGTTGGATGGAATATTTAAAGGACTATGGTTTTGATCTACAGTACCATCCTGGTAAAACAAATGTTGTTGCTGATACATTGAGCATAAAATTCATACATATTGCTTCTTTAATGTTGAAAGGATATAAACTACTAGAGAGTTTTAGATATATAAATTTAGGGGTTGCAATGAGGGCCCCGAATCAGATGGTCGTGGGTGTATACAAGATTTTGAATGATTTCCCGAGGACCTTGGCTATAGCCCAAGAGTCAGATGATCAGTTATTGAGATTGTTGCCTTCCTAGGCTAAGTGCAAACAGATACATTTGAGTAGAGGCTCTGATGGGTTGTGGCAGTTGATAAGAGCTCATTAAGCATTGATTTCATGTTTCTATTTAAGCCAGTTTTCTAGAAATTTGGATTAAATTGATTAATAATTGAAGGAATTGAACATGAATCTTGAAGATGTAATGAATATGTTGGATACAAGAAAATATGTGTTAAAGCTCTTGGAAAGTTTTAGGTAAGTCAAAGTCAAAGAAGAATATCAAATGGAATTGAAAAGGAGTTGAAGAAGGAAACACTACACACCACGCTTAAGCGAAGCATTCAGTTGCTTAAGCGTGGTTGGGCTAAAGCTTGGACATTTGGATCCCTCACGCTTGAGCGTGATATGAGGAAGCCTGAGTGTGACATTGGGATCTTGAGCATGAATCATACGCTTAAGCGAAACAAGACAGAAGGCATCAGGTCCCTCCACGCTTGAGCTTGGCATAAAGAAGCTTGGGCATGGCAATAAGGATCTTAAGCTTGAGCTTTGCGCTCAAGCGTATTGGATTAAAGAAGTATTAGGACCCCCCACGCTTGAGCGTGGCCATAAGAAGCTTGAGCGAGAACACGCTCAAGCAAAAATATTCTTCACTTAAGCGTGATCGAAGGGAATGGGCCACTCAATTAATTATTAGCCAATGGTACGATCCCAGCGCATCCATCTCTGCATGTCTTTGACCACTCTTGCATGGCACTATCACCAAGTGGGGTCTCGCTTAAGCGAATTTGAGATGATCTTGAGCGAGATTTTTAGTACAAGAAGCGAAGAAAAAGGCACCCCTGGAGGCTATTCATTTTTTCTTACTTTTCCCCACAGAGATTTTGAGCATTCCATCATTCTTTCTTTCTTATTTTCCTTTAAGGAATTTGATTTGTGAAAAATGGAAGTCATGATTAGCTAATTTATTCATTGGGATTGGTTGTAATCAATTCAAACCCAACGTATAGTTGTTGTATTTTTACATGTATGGCAATGAGAATTGATGGTTTTTGTGTTTCATTCTATGCTTCATGCCTGAGAATATTTGATCACTATTTTCTTGATTTTGGTTTTCTTAAGTGTATTGGAAAATAACTTTGGAAAATAGATCTGAATCAAATACTTGTTACAGTAGCTGCTAGGGATGGTATCTAGTGTAACAAATGTCTAAACAATCGAGCGTTAATGCTAGAGTAGGTTCAAAGTGATTAAGGAATCAACGATTTGGAACCATTCTTATGAATTTTGTACTCGGGGATCGATGCAAATGACTTTGATTGTGACGATAACCCTGGTGAAGATGTAAGGAGGTACCCTTGGTGAAGGTGTGGTGGCAGAGTTCTAATAAGACTTCATGCACCTGGGAGCTAGAGTAAAAAATGAGGCAACGGTTCCCTGAGTTATTCACTGAGGTATGTTGATTTTGGGGATGAAATCTATTTTAAGGGGGTATGTGTAACATCCTAGATATTTAATTTAATCAATTACGTTAAGGGAAATTAATGAATAAATTATTGGCATATTAACAAGAATTTGATTAAATAAATTAAGAGAGCTTTAACTGGAAATGAGTTGATTATTTAATTAAAGAGTGAATAAAATTAAGACATTAGATTAAATTAAATTATGATAGTAAATTATTAATTACTGAAGGGTGAAGGTAATAACTTAATTAATTAAAAGAAAAGAGAAAAGGATTATGGAATTGAAAGGGAATGGAAAATGAAAAATAGAAAATGTGTGAATTGTCTAAATTTTCCTTGGAGTAAAAAAAAAAATAAGAAATTCAATCTTATTTCCCTTGTCTTCTTAGAGAGAGTAAAAATCGAGATAAAGAGTGGAAAGCCATGGCCGTGTGACTTTGGGCTCCAAATTGAAGACATAATTGTTGTTGAAACTCAAAATTAATTGTATTTTTTGAATTGGGAAAGCGAGGTAAGGTTATGGGTAGTTTCAATTTTGTGATTCCTCTCTTTTTCTCTCTAGCCGAATATTGGGATTATTGTGGGGGGTTTCGGTTTTTCCAATTTCATGGTGTTTTGAGGCTTAATCATGGTTCGTAGTATAGTGGGTGTTTCGAAATGGCTAATGGGTGATGGTTTCAGTATTTCTAGGCTTCGAACTGGAGGTCAGAAGATTGATCGACGAGGTGAACCTTGGAACCGAGGGTTGAAGTAGAAATGGTGAGTTCCGGAACCTTTAAATGTGCGTTTGGATATAATGGATTATAGTTTCGAAGGTTGATATGTAAAATTGGTTCGTAAATGTCTTAGTTGTAGATATTTTGTAAAATTTATGAAGCCAGCGGGTGATTCGGAGCATAGAAAGCGTAGAGTCAAGGTAAGAGGGTGTATGAGGCGTATATATTAATGGAAATAATAGCTAAAGCTGTTCTAGCAAGTGAGGGGAAAGGGTAGAGTAATTAAATAACATGGTATATATATATTGAATAAAATGGTATATGCATATGATTAGAAATAGATTTAATTAAATTATGATGATAAGAAATTATTGATAATTAATATGATTTTACTTGTATTTATGTATTGCATGGTGATGATCATGTTGTTATACATGTTGAGATAATATGATGAACTTTTGATATTTGAGAAATCATGAGATGATGCGATGAGAAATTAAGAAGTATAATGATGTTGTTGATGAATTGATTGCCTGAGTGACTTATTTGAATGTCCCAAGGTGATGAATTATTTAAATAATGATGAGAATTGATGATTTATAAATGCTATATATGCATGTTGTGTGGTGTGAATGGCTGATTGATATAGTTTACCCCTCGTTTTTGGCTCTAGTGGTTGGTTATGGCTCCGTTGAGCTACCTAATGGTCAGGTAGGACCTAGTGGTCAGGTGGGGAGTCAAGTAGGGCTCGGTGGACCAGGTAGAGTTCACGGGGTGTTAGGTAGGACCCCTCAGTTGATGGTTGATCCTTTTAGTATCCGGATACTAGAGAGTTGTATCATTATGATTGATTGAGAGTCAGTGGCGATGTTATTGAATTGATGATGAGATTGATGTAATTTAAATTGTTAATGAAATTTATATTATTTAAATTGATGATGACGTTGATGTTATTTAAATTTAACGATGAGAGTGGATAACTTAAATTGCATTATTGAGACTATAGTGATTGATTATGACACTAATGAGATCAATGAATTAAGTACGATTTTTAAAGAGATGGAGATGAATTGATTGAATGTGATTGGTTGCGGGGTAAACTGTACTATGTTTTTCCCTTTCTCTCTCTATATATACAAATGTCTTGTGATTATTTGTATTAATTTATATAGTCAGTCACTAACCCTTACATATGTTTTTAGTGATTGAAGACATGGATGTTGCAGATGTTGCGAAGACCAGTGGCAACTAGGCTGGGAGCAATGCCAAGGGAATTTATATGTTGATGTATATATGTAAATATGCTGATGTATGCGTAGTGTTCTGGATATTTTGGCCTATGATGGTATTTTATTCATCTATATATATTTGACGTACATAGGTTCATGATGTTTATGATGGAGATGTGTGATTATACTATTTTGATGTTTTAATAATGATGGGGATGACCTAGTATTGGTCGTAATGAGACATCTATGTGTGTGATGATTATTATGGATGATGTTATAATGATGTGTTGATGAATATGTTGATGAATATCTAGGTACTGTGATATGGCATGGGCCATTGATTGATGATTTGCTTGATGTTGTGTGATAATGGGCAGGTTTAGTGATGGCAGTATCGTGTGTATAATGTATACATATGTGTGTGTAAATGTGCAATGGTTAGTTGACATGTAGCCAATGACATATTAATGCTGGAGTAAGCTATGTGAAATTAGGTGAAGTAGTGTCAAATGGTGACTGTAGCCAATTAGAAGAGTGAAATGGAATTTTGGTGGGATCTAGAATCCCTAGAGGGTGCTAATGTGACCCTAGAGACATTTCTGATATGTGTGTGAGAAGAGATTGAAGTTTAGATTGCATTTGATGTGTTTTAGTGCATGAAGTTGCATAAAGTTATGCAAATTGTATTTTTGCGCATATCTTGGTCGTATGGGGGAATTATTTTAGCACGGATTGCACCAACAGGTCCGCAATGAGGTAAATATAATGCCCATGAAGTTTTATAACAATGAGAGTTGAAACAGGCAAATTAGGTAGTGTAGAAGTTGGTTGAGAGGCCAAATTCTGCATACTTATGCAGAACAGAGTGTCTGGTAATCGTTTGCGTAATCGATTACCAAAGAAGCATGTTTATTTCCTACGCATGTAGTCTACGGGTAATCAAGTACCAGTTTTGTGTAATCGATTACCAGAGTCCTAGAAAGAGGTTTTGAATGGTTTTAAGTGACGTAGCCTTTAGGTTCCTCTCGTTTATCGTCAGGATGTTTCAAAGGCAAAAAATTTACTATGATTTTAATCATGCCCCAGGATGAACCTTAGGAATCGGTAAGGGGACGTTACACATTATATTTCTACCACAACATCAAAACACCATGAAAATGCTCTAAACCCCCTAAAATAAAATCAAACCCTAAGAAAAAAAACTTAAAAGAAGATCTAACACCCTAAAAGTTATTTCAAATCATAAAATGGTGAGTGTTCTTACTCGAAAGATAGATGACACCAGTGTAGAACCCACGTTATTCCATAGATATCCAAAAGGGGAGAAGGCAGAAGTAAGATTGCGGCGCATAAAAAGGGAGATCCAAAAAACCCTAACAGAACATAATAAACTTGAGTGAACTATTTAGTGAGTGAGAGTGGGTAAATCAAATAAGAGTATAAGACTCATTCACTCAGTTGGGTATGGTTGCTGGGCCTTGTAAGTTTTCCTTTCTTGGGTTCTATACTTTAAAGTTATAATGATCGGGTAAGCTTGAGTGTCAATGGAAAGCAAATATAAAACCATCCCCGTATGTTCTTGTCCATTTTAAACCAGATTATTTAATTTTTTTAACTTGAGGACTGACTTTGTGCAACCCATTTAAACTTTTTCTTTTAGTTTTTTCGGTTTAACTTAGTTTTTCTCAACCATACCTTCTTCCATTGGCAACTTTTCAACGCCGAAAACTCTTGACCTCTCTTACAACACTCTCTTCTCCCTTTCCCCTATTCCCAATTGTAGGGTGCAACCTTGTGGGTCCCATTCCTTGTTCTTTCTCGCCTTCATTGCTAGAGCCTAGCAAGTCATGCCCAAAGTATTGTATTAAAACTTTTTTCCAAGTCTCTATGGTTTAATTTCAGATGAACTTTGTTTGAGAGACATAAACTCCTTCATTATTTTAGGAAGAATTTGATAATGAGGTTCTAATACCTGACATTAATTAGATAACAAATCTTAACAATTTTGAATTTTCTAAGTCTTCAACAGGCAAAATTGTATATTGGTAATTAACAAAGGAATTAGGACCAAATAAGAGTTTTTTTTTTGTATTAATAGTTAAACAAATGTAAGTGGTTACAAGCAATTAAAACAAAACAATAAGCCACAGAAAGGGGAGAAAAAATCTAAGCAAAGATTGGTGCACTAAGTGTTCTGTTCTGTTTATTGTGTTTGCATCGTAAAGTAACATGATGAGGCATCCTTTGTTGGCAACCTTCAAAGTTAGAAACCAAAGAGTTCATATCTCCCTAAAGTAACATTTCCAGCCCCTGAACATATTCTCTCGTGTTGCAGGAGCGGATAATGATATACAATTCGTTTGAAGGGAGATTCTAGTGCTCTTAACCTCTAAATTTTGTTACTTTCTACGAACAACTTTTCTTGGTCATTTTTGTTAATTAAATGATTCTTTATTATTTTTTAAAAAAAGATTGTACTTGCAGTCACGGGTAAAAACGGTTGGTGTTTTAAAACACCAAACTTCGTTTAATGTATCTAATAATTTATCTTTCTTCGCGACTATATAGACTATACTGTTGGTTGGTTTTAATCCCTGAACTTTCAATTATACTGTAACTTTTAAAATGTATACTTTAGTTTTTTTTTTAATTTTTTATTGAACTATTAACGAAAAAGTGACATGAATAGAGTGACATATTAGGAATGGTATATAGCTTTTTTAATTTTCTTAACGTCTTTATATGCTTAAATTTAAATAAAAAGTTATTATAATTATTGTAAAAAATATATCAATTTATATTTTATAAACTAATAAATTAGTTATAAGTTAAATAAGTAAAGTTATATTATATATATATTGAATTATATAAAATTCAACTTAAACTCATTTAGTTAACCATTAAAGTTTTGCTCAAGTTCGTCTTTTTTGATTCATAAACCAAATTTATGAGCTAATCAACGAATCAAGGTAACATCCTTTTAAAGTAGCTCAGTTAATTACCACCACAAACGAGAACTGCACCATCTTCACCCACTGTCCCTACCGTCAATCTTTCACCACCACGGAAAACCCACAAACCTCTACCAAATCCACAAAACAATCAGAAATTCACCAACAACCAAGCCCCAAACCTAATCATTCTTTCGCAACGCACCAAATAGCCAAAGAAAATCACAACAAACTCAACAAACTTAGATTAACGGAGTCCCCGCCGGCCCCCACTGCAACCTTGTCGTTCCTCTTCCGACAACTGGGTAACAAGCAGATGGTTACCAAATTTAATTTCAATTTGACAAAACAAAATGAGGTCCTTTCTCTTAATCCAACGTGTATGGCTTCGAGATGAGGTAGTTTCATGTGTGAAAGTTAAGTGGCAAAAACTGAAATGAAATCAACATATAAGGCACCGTATTAAAACAAAATTTAAAACATATGGGATTGATGTTGTCTAACATTAACATAAATTTGTCACAGAATCTAAATCCTAAATCAAAAGAGAGAATTGATGTTTCACAAACGAGCAAAAGTAATAATTGACTAATAATAATAGCAACCCCACTTATCTAATTATTGTGAGTTAAACTATAAAAGTTAATAAAGTATAAAATGCACCGGAAAACATTAATTCAAAGTTTGGGATATATATATTTTATATAAGAGTAAGAAGAGTTGGACCGTATAACATACAATGATGGTTGAAATTAAAATGTTTTAAAAGTTATATGATCACTTAAAAGATCAGAACTTTTTAAAAAACTCGTATGATTAATCTCAATCATCCATTGGATGATGTTCATTGCACTCTCATATAAAAAAGTCTTTTTATACGATACATCATCTCTCTTCTCTGTATATATATCCCATGAAACAACATAATCATGGTCTTGAAGTGTCCGTGGTTCCTTGACTAAGAAGTAATCTTGTAGAAGCGGACTGCATTACGTGCAAGGATGTCTTTTGCAGCTTCAACAGCCTCAGGAACTGAGAGATCACCATCAATGCATGCATCACGTAGAACAGAGAACACAATCTTGCGAGAATTCTTTGCACCTGTCAAAGCAAACCTCATGATTTCACCTAGTAAATTAGTAATGTTTATTTGGTTTTAGATGACTATTTGAGGGACTTAGGCATATATAATTCAAGTGACAATGAAGTTAGTTGTTAATGAAAATCTTAGGTTAACTCGATATAAGAGTAAATTAAATCATATAAAGTGTAGGTAATCTTTATTTTATGAATTAAAATTTATGATTGAGTTTTGTCTAATCTCAAATTTTAACTTAGTATGAAAGACTGTTTTAAATTTATTAAAAAAGTAGGCAGTTATGAACTTACTTTTAAGATTAAGTTAAGTTTAAATCCAACTTTCAACAACAACAACCAACAAATTTCTATTTTTATTAAAAAGAAAAAATTCAAATAAGATGAGAGGTTAAACTATGTGCTAACAATTAACTGATCAGCTCAGGTTTCAGAAAATTTCAAGAATTAATCAAGTACACAGGTGTAAGTATCAAGCATAAAAAGCAAAGTACATATTTTTCATTAAGATACATTCAAAGTGGTGATGCAGAAGAAAAGCTTGAGAAAGTGAAACAGCCACAACACATAATTTAAGCATATATGTCGGGTGTCATAGTAGATGTTAACCAACCTAAGTAGAAAGTTTCAGGAAATGTATATCCATCAGTGCTGAACATCACCTGCAATGTGAAGTTTATCCTTGTGAGACATTAGGTTCCAATTTAGATTAGCTTCTTCTAGCTAATAAGAGCTTTTCAATCGTAAAATCACTGTTAAGACTCTACAAAGTAAGAACGTCAAGCTCTGAAAGATTCTTCTTCTTCTAGTAGTGTTTGTCAAGAAGTTTATCCAAAGTCTAAATCATGACCAGAAGTTATTCTCTCCCAATTTAAGTTTTAATTTTACTACTTATATAAAGTTCAATTATAATTCTATTATTATCAAAACTTTGATGGCACAAATTCAGTCATCAAGATGACTAACTTGTATGCTTATCTAACTGTCTAACTGAATTGCAATTGCGGTGTGTGCCAACTCTGTTATTTTTATAAAAGATAACTCACCAAAGACAATTATAAAAGACAAAAATCCTTTAAAAACCTGTGTTCCCTTTAGTACCATTTATAATAAACAACCATATATTTTTAAGTGCATTAATCACCAAATTTCTTTTATACCACTATTTTATTGTCAGAGAACCCAAAAGAGTTTAACCAGGTTATCTTATTTTAATAATTGAATTAAGGGTATTGTAAAAAAGTAAAATATCTTACATAATTAATACAAGTATTAGTTTTGATGATTTAGTATCTTGTTTCTTATAAAAATGAATGAATGAAGGAGTATTTTATATTTTTAGTATATTTCATCCAGCAGCTCATTTTTTAAAACACTGACTGTAACTTTTTCTAGTTGAGAGAAGGTAAAAAAAATTAACACTTTTTACTTTCAAAATTCAGACATGCAGTACTTGATAATATCAATAGGGATGCAGATTAGAGAGCTAAAATATATTCATAAGTAATTTGCCTTTAAATTTCAATCTCAGTAAGCAGCATACATATAATCATACACAAAGAAATGTTAAGAGAGGAAGGGGCAGAGCACAGTAACTAGTTCCTACTGCATAGTATGTAAACCTGAAAATTTCTATTCTCAGTGAAAAATTATTCGGATTGCTTGTTTTTGTCACCTTATTTATGGGGGCCAAATCTAATAGCTCTTTCACGGCAGTAATCATTCCATGCACACTCAGCTTAGGAATTGCCAATCCAAAATCAAGGTAAACCTGAAGGAGAAGATCATGTTGTTACCTACCAGTGAACCTGTAATCCAAATTAAATCTACCAATACAAGTCACTAAGACATAAAACATTTACCTGGGAGTAAACTGATGCTAGATATGATGCTTCCCTTGAAAATGGAAAAGATGCATGTAAAAGAACAAACCGACACTTTGAAAATCTCTTGTCCTCAAGAACTGCTCGTAGATGAAGAGGATTGGACAGCCGCAAATCCAAGAATTTATCCCCAAAGCTAGTTACAGAAAAAATAAAAGTTTAATATTTTAGGGCAAAAAAAGAAGTTAAGAGTAAGATTTTTTGAAATAAATCAAAGTTATTAGTTAATTTATAAGTTTTTTATTAACAGAAGGAGTTGAGCCCATGCTCTTTTTCCTTCTTTCCGTCTTATTCACTCCAATAGTAACTCAATATGCTATATATCTTCAAGTAAGCTTATTAAGTCCTGTTAAATACTAGAAACTAAAATAATTTCAACTAAACTTCGCCGAGTAATTTTTGAAATTTCCAAAACGAGCAATGAACAAGAAGAGAGGGAACTCGAGAGCTTGAGGAAGAAAGAGAAATGAAAGTTCTGAATTTCATTGGTTACAGAAAAAGAATGAGTACAGAGATATATATACACAATAGAATGCGACGTAACAAACTAACCGCCTCATATGTGCACAACAATAGAATGACGCATAACAAACTAA
This sequence comes from Clitoria ternatea, assembly GCA_037962975.1. NCBI lineage: Eukaryota > Viridiplantae > Streptophyta > Magnoliopsida > Fabales > Fabaceae > Clitoria > Clitoria ternatea. Next base: position 454,701 of record CM075674.1, read on the forward strand.
CCACTCTCTCACAACAAAAAGATTACAAAAAGCCTAACAAAACTTGATATGTATCAATCAATAACCTGTACTATGCAATGCTTTATTGTAAATTCCAAAAAACAAATATTTGGATATTAATATAGTAAAGGTATCAAACAATAAAAAATCATTCATTACCCTGTGTGTATCTGCATTGGCAAGTCATAGGATTGAGCAACTTCTAAACTTAGTAAGAAGATGTAGTCAACAAGATTTTTGTTTAATAGATAGAGAGGCTTCCCAGCTGAAAGTATAGAATGATAAGAATATCATGAAATAGATCATATTAAAGCCAAACTGCATATTGTATTGTACTCACCACTTAACACCTTTATCAGACCCTCCTCAGCTTCCTTTTCAGTCACATTTGTGTTGATTTGTAGGCCACTGTAGTATGCAGCTATGGTTTTCAATCCATAGATCTCACCTGCAACTGTGACAATGATGCTAAGGAACTTAGATTACACATTGAATAATTTTACAGAGCTAAAAGCTTATTCTGTGTATAGAGAGACACGTGTGAAATGGATATGATTTCAGCTTTGAGACAAACGCTTCGGTAAATGAATCCAATGTCCATGGAGATCCATCTGGCAAACCCTTCAGGAAGCATCATATATAAATATATAAATAGATAAGATAAATTAGAAAAGTAGATGTATGTCGAAGAGAAAGAATAATAAGATAAATTCTTCTTAGTTCCCAATTTCACTTTTTGTAAAGAATAATTTCATAAAGAAAAATTCTTCTAAGTTCCCAATTTCACTTTTAGACTTAACATCAGTGTAGTAATCCTAAGGATGATGAAACTTCCACTTATCAGGAAATAAAGAAAATGAAAAGAGGAACGATAATTTGATGAGTATGACTGAATTTATCCTCAAAATCCCTCCCCTCTGATATTTTTTAACCAAACATTATGTTAACCTCATTGAAATCCCTCCTCTCCATTTTTCTAGTACCAAACATTATGTAAATATAATCTTTTATTTTTTTTTATGGAAATTCTGCCAGTAATGAAAAACTCAATCCAAGAAAAGAGCAAGGTATAAGATGACAAGGTTACCAATACAAGTAAAACAAAGAGATTAATGAAGCAGATTAAAAGTGAATGTTCATAGGTATATATCTCACTTCTTCAAGGATTTTCTCAGCCACCCTTTCAATTCTTAAGATTCTACCAACAAAAGGTGTAAAACTCTTATGCCATTCAATGTCATGCCTTTTGTCCAATTCTATGCCATCATCGATAAGTGTGGCAGAGATTCTAGCAGCTTTGAAACATGTTGAACATATGGATTGTATTCCAGAGACCCTACGGTATTCTTCAACACCTTCCAAAGATAACTCGGATCCATATAGCTCTGCAACATCTCTTAAACTTCTCTGAGATTACATAATAGGCTTTTGTGTTCAGATTACAGACAGAAAATATTAAGAGGAAATAACATATTTGTGCAAATATGGAATGAAATATCTACCAATACAAATGTGCTAATAAATCTGCATCAAATTAAAAGGCATTCTATGCATCTTCAATATACTTATTTAGACTCTCTACATAATTTAATTAAAAACCATCGATTTATGGAATATTTACGTTAATAGACATATTTACAATAACTGATAAATTGAGTGTAAAAGCGAGAAAATCTTTATATTTGATCAATGATTTTACAATTCACAAATGAAAAATAATAAAAATTTGTTATCAAAGTTGTCTTTAAGGTGGTGTTTGGTAGAAGGAAAAATGAATAAAAGAGAGACAATGGTAACCATTGAAAAAGAAACCTTAAAGGATAGAGTGTGGCGTGAGAAAGCAATGGCATCAGGATCACCAAAGGCTCCGACAGTAAAGGTGTGGATGAAAGCTGAGTTAGAATCAAGGGCAACTATGTTGTGTGCATGACCATCCACCAGTTCCACCTCATCCACTGTTTTTTTCAACTCACTGAAATCCATTCTCTATGTTCACAACTATACAACACTTTTAGATCATTTATAATGAATACACACATGTATAGAAATTGACTTTAGGGTGATACCATAAGACATAAGAAAATCAAATGCCCCTTCACACTCCACTCCAATGCCTTCCATTCCCGTTAACTTTCACTCAACTCAATATTTAACTAGAGTCTCTCTCATTGTTAATATCCCTAAAATTCCACCAGCAAAAATTAAAAATAAAAATTGCAGGTTGATCTCGTGTGTATACACAACAAAATTTTAAGTGGTAAATCGACTAACTTTTAACTTTTATATATTATAATACGGTTCAGATTTATATTACTTATTTTTCTTATTAACAATTTTTTTATTAGAATAATAAATCTGAATCACATACACAAGTTTGATTAGATGATCACTTAAAAATATTATAAACATTTCTATTTTAATTATAACCATTTAAATAAAATATAATTTTTATAATTAATTGTTTTCATTTTCACTTTATCATAGTGTTCTTATGTGATACAAAGAGAAAAGAATTTAATTACAATTTTAATTGTTGCTTTAGGTGAATTTGGTATTAAGAGAGTTCAAAAACAATTGCAAAGATATTTATATATCACATTGAGCTTAATAGACACTTATAGATTTACTCACTGTAAGTTCTTATATTAGTTGGATAAGACTCAAATAATAATCAAAGAAGTACTTGCATATTAAGTGAGATTTAAATTTATATTAGTTCTGGTAGATATATGAATATACGTTAAATTCTTGATTAATTGATTTATTTTTTTAAAACAATAAAAATTATATATTGATAAATAAAGTTAAACGGCCCATATATCTAAGTAATTTGTTATCGCTTTCATAACCACTCTTTAGTTTTTTTTAAAATATTGTGTAAATATATATGGATTAAACGTGCAATTCAACCTAAAATAAAATGTGATAAAAATAAAATAAAAATCTCATATGAAAACCAACAAATATAAACGCGTTTGTAACTTGGTTAAATGTACCTTTGAAATCCACGGAGCAAAAAAAAAAAAACCCTTTGAAATCAATGGGAAGTTATTAAAACTCTATGGTTGAATCAAAGTTCCTATTATCGCTATCTATCATAGTCTTTCTTTCGTATCAAAGATCAATTTACAGGTATTTTTTAAAACAACATTTTTAGCTACAAAAATACTTGATTAGGTAACGTAATTAAACCTAAAGCAAATTTGGTAAGAAAACCAACAAATAACTATTTTTACTACCTATTAGTTAATAGGGATGTTCTGTACACGGTATCATCTTATATTTTTTAATAAGTTTGATAAGGATAACAGATTTTTATTTTTTTAAAATAAAATTATCTCTTACAAATAAGAGATTCTAATGAATGTTTTTTATAAGTAATTCTTTTAACTTTTATAGTCTCTTGTTCTCAGGAATAAAATTTTACAATCATCATGAGTGTAATTTTAAAAATTTATTTTATATTCTTATAAATATTTTACTTAAACTAAATATAAAAATAAAATTATGATGTGAATAAAAATTTATTTTTAAAAAACTTAAGTGACAATCAAACATTATTTCTAAACTACCTATTTTTTTTTTATGTTTTCTTATTCCCGAAAATAAAATTTATTTGAGAATATAAAAAGCTACTAGCTAGGAGACATTTCCTAAAAGTTGGTTTGTTTCTTTCGTATGAGTTAGTTCGTTTTTTTTTTTTAAATAAGAGTTAGACCGTATAGAATACACAATAAGATATGGTAAATTTATCTTATTATCTATTTACAATTTTGTAATTTCTATTTTAAAGGGAAGTGTAGTTAGAAATGTAATGCTAAAGTAGCATCAGACAAAATACCTTAAAATTGTTTCCAATTTTAAAAGTTAATCTCTCTTTGGTGCAATATTTATTAGTTAAGCTTTAATTCCCATAATTTTCCAAAACCTGTATGGTCAGAACTCTTTGATATTTGACATGGACATAAAAGGAAATGGAGTTTGAATGGTTTTCCAACCGTATTTCCCTCACATCTAATGCTATTTCAAAGGAGTTATTTTTTAAAGTCAATTGGCTTTATGAAACTGATTCATCCAAGTCACCCTTCAATTAAATTTAAACATGGTTACAATGTATTCCGTGTAAAATTATAACCTAGTTAAATTGTAATAACAGATCTCTAAATATCAAGTTCCTAAGTCCATATGAGATAATGCTCCACTAATGCTGCAGAAAGAGCACTCACACGAGCACCTAAATACTGGACTTAATTTTTTCTCTTGTCTCCATGGTTAGAATAGCAAAGAATAAGCAAAACTTGTGTGAGACAGAGAAGTCATAAAAGAAATAAACCTTCATTTGCAGAAATCATCTATCTTTTATTTAGAAACCATTCTATGTTGTAAAAAAATCTCTAATTGCTAAGGCTTGTAATATCTATAAAGTCTGTTAAAGGCACATTCACATTTCAACTAAGTTTTATAGTTTGTTATTTAGTTGTTGGAAGTTTATTGTTATCCTCATCAAGACTAAATCTGTTAGGTTTGTGAAGACTGTATTAGAATACTAATTTTATTAGGAAACAATTTAACCTAAAAAGGTTTTAAAATAATACTTGGGTTAAGCTAGAAGTGGTTTTTGTCAAGAATACTTAAGTTATAAACTTGTAGAGTTTGTGATATTTGTTGTCATAGTGAAAATCCTTTTAATTGAAGGGACTAGATGTAGCTTCAATTTCTTGAAAGTAAACTAGTATAAATTTATTGTACATTTCTTTTAAACCTTATATCTTTATATGTTGTGCTAAGTCGTTGTTTTCTCTAAGAGATATCTTTTTGAACAAAGTTTGAAAAAGAAAATAGGACTTAATTAACACACGTCTAAGTCTATTTTTGAACCTTAAGTTGGTATGAGAGCTCAGCTTCTTGGTTGAACACCTTAATATGTGTAAAGGAAAAAAATTCATGGCCTCACAACAAGATGAGTTAGTGCTTGAGAGATCCTTAGTAAATAAACCTCCAACCTTCTTAGGTGAGGACTATGTTTACTAAAAAAGATAGGATGCAAATACTCATTCGATCTACTCAATATAGTCTCTTGACTACCATCGTAAATGGAGACTATCATGCACTAATTGGTGCTAAAGGAAAACTCAAAGATGAAGATCTATGGACTACAACAAAAACAAAGCTAGATTTTTTTATCACATGTGCTCTTAGAAAATTTAAATGCAACAAAGTCTTTAGCTATAAAACAACTAAAAAGATCTAGGATGCTTTTGAGAGAAACTATGAGGATACCTTCAGAGTTAAAAGATCTAAAAGAATATGGTTGAATCAATAATATGATAATTTAAAGATGAAGAGCAATGAGACCACAAACTAAATGTTTGGAAGATTCCAAACTTCATTGAATAAATTCTAATCTCTTGGAACCACCTTCACTATTGAAGATCTCAATGTTAAACTATTAGGAAGTCTTCCTAACAAGTTTGATGTTGAGTAATCAACTCATAAAGAAGCAAGAGATCTAAGAACCTTTAAACTTGATGAGTTACTTGGTGTACTTAGAGTGCATGAAATCATGTTAAAGTAAAATGAGGTGACAAGACATGGAAATACTAAGTCAGTTACCTTTAAGTCTTCCATTAGGGAAAATCCAAAGTTCTCAAGGTTGAAGAATCTTCCTCTTCAGACTTAACCTAAGGAGGATGGAGAAAACACTGATGATGAAGTTACTTTTATCTCCAGGAGACTCTAGAGGTTACATAGAAAGAAGAAAAGATCATAGAAGCAACATAAGAAAAACTTCAAAGGTAATTCTTTCTTGAAACTCTAAACTAATAAAGTTGATATAGTTTATTTCAATTGTAGACAACCTAGACACGTGAATGCAGATTTCCTATGCTAAATAAAAAGGATAAGACGGACAGGAAAAAATTCTCAATGAAATAAAAAGGTGTGATGACATTGGAAGACTTAGACTTTAGTACATCTAGTGCAGATGAGGAAAATGAAGAATCTACTTAGATATGTTTAATCAGTAACATAGATTTTGAAGCAGACTCAAAATCAAATGTTGAAGAATTTGAAGCATAAAATCCCTAAGTAAGCTTTAGAATTCTTTAAGAAACTATGAGATTCTTTTAAAATACTCATATACTTTCATAAAAAACTATAAATCTTTGAAAAGGAAACATTTGGAAAATCAATGTGAACATGACATAAGAGTGGTTGAATTTAAAAAAGAAAATCGTAGTCTTCCTAAACACAACACATAATTAAATAAGGCATGTAATGATTTCCATGAAAGAGAATAGTAGGAAAAGTTGGACATAGTTAAATAAGAAAACACTCTTCAAAATTGATTTAAAAAAAGAAAAAGTCTTCAATAACTCCAAAACTGATGAAGTGATTAGACTAAATGGTATAGTGGAAAATCTTACATAGGACGTAGCTAAATTTGTTAATGGGATTGAAAATTTGAATAAGCTTTTGAAAATCCCAAAATACTTCCATAGAAGATATGGAATAGGATTTGTGAAAGTAGAACAAATTGATACTAATTCAAAAATCAAAATCGAAACTAAGTCTATTTATGTCAACTATTCATTTGTGGTAACATGTTGGTCAAATAATAAATTAGTCAAATCAAATACAAAGCATTTTCAAGTTATACATGCCGGTACAAGTGGAAAAATGAAAATCTTCTATGTAGAAAAATGGGGCACCCAAACGTTTTCTCTTTTATTTAAGTAATTTTTTAGATACGTATATATAATAAAAAAATTTAAAATAAAATATTATATACATAATATCACATATTCTATCAATTTTTTTCTGTTCGAATAGAATTTGATAATAAAAAAAATGTTTCGAATTGACAACTAGTACGTATTTGGAAGAAAATAATTTCTTACTATTACAATATGCTCTGGTGATAAGGTTGTAGGTTAAACTTCCCTTACAAACAAAAAAACGAATAATTAACAACTAATTTTGGTCTAACAAAAAAAAAACACCCTGCACTGAGTTAACTTTTTCTTAGAACAACCCGAGGTAGAAATCATCCGTGACAAACAGGGAAAAACTAAATTTTTCATCAAACAAATCGCTATAATAAACTCTATTTAGTAGATTTAAGTTTCAGTATATCTTGAATTAAGCACGAAATGTTGAAGCGAGAAGAACCTTTGTCCTCTAAAGCTCTTGCAGCAATGTTTCCAAGTTGTGTTGCTCTAGTTCTCCTCTTTTCCCCATCTTCACTTCCCTGCATACACATCTCCAAAGCTTCCATAACTCTACTTTTCTTCACCAACACCCCAGTTTTCTCTTCATCACCAAACCTCACCGGAACCTCAACGCCTATTCTTACTCCAATCTTGAGAACTTCCACAATCAATTTTTCATTTAAAAATTGTTCAGCAAATAGAGGCCACGTGATCATTGGCACCCCAGAGCAAACACCTTCTATAGCTGAATTCCACCCACAGTGAGTCAAGAATCCTCCAATTGAAGGGTGAGACAGTATAAGGATTTGTGGTGCCCACCCCTTAATCAAAAGACCCCTCCCTCTCACCCTCTCCTCAAAATTTTCATCTTCTAACCACTTTTCTAGCTCTGAAAATTTTTCTCCACTAGTTTTGACCACCCAAATAAAGGGTCTATTTGATGCTTCTAATCCCAACCCAAGTTCAATTAGTTGTGATGGAACAAGCCTACATAAACTACCAAGGCACACATAAATAACCGAGTTTGGTTTCATTAAGTTGAGCCATTCCAAGCAATGGTTCTCTTGAATACAAGGTTTGTTCCCTCTCTCAAACTTGTCCAAACTCTCCTTGTTGCACAAAGACACAGGACCAATGCACCAAACTCTCTTGTTCATAACCTTCTCATACTCCTCAGCACACCCATTTTCCAACTCTTCGAAGCTATTCACCACAATCCCATAAGAGGCCATTTCAGCCTCACGCATTTTGTCCCTGAAATCATCCAAGTCAGGGAGAGCCACAAACGCACCAGGAAGCTGTGCTTTTGTTATCTCAACCCTTTGAGGCAGACCCGGAATGAGAAAAGGTTGTGAGTCAGAGTCGACAGAAAGGTGAGTATTGTGGAGTTTGATGTTGTAAGTGCTGAGCAGTGAGAAACAGGACATTCCATGGAACACAAGCCGTGGAATGTTGAAGTTTTTTGCTGTTAAGGATGTCCAAGAGAGGCACTTGTCTGATATAATGCAACTTGGTGGAGAGGAATGGCTGTGGAGGTAATTTTCCAAGGGCTCTTGAAGCATGTCAAGTGCATTGTAGAAATTTATGAGAAGGTTCCTTGATGGCAAGGTGTCAAGATTCTCACAGCCTAAGGGGAGTCCAACTTGTTGGGATGGGAATGGGATTTGTAGGAGGTGAATTTGAAGGCCGGATTGTGAGGCTCTATGAATTGTTTGGTGAAACCTTGAGGCATTTTGAGGGGTGGTGACCAGAGTCACAATCACCCTTTGCTCTGCCAACAATTTTGCCATATCGATCATGGGGATCATGTGGCCTTGGGCAAACAGTGGAACCAACACAAAGTGAGGCTGCATTAATTCAAAGGCCATGTTAAGGGAATGAGAGTTTATGGGTTATTCGATTATGGTTGCTGTGAGTGTGGGTGTAAATATTATTTGTAAACTGGTCATATGGTTGAGATTTTGGTTGGTCAAGTCCCAATCGATGACCTTGACTTTGAACATTTTGAGTTGGTACTTAGTAATGTTTTCACACTCAAGCTCAAACACTTACATCTTGCTTCCTTGACTTCCTGTGGATTCGGTCAAAACTTGCGTGAGAAACGAGAAAATACACGATTCTAGTACTGCTTCCACATATATTATATTATACTGTGTCGACGTCTATGGCCACTTATAAATAAATTTATTTTTAATATCAATACAGCTATTCGATTTCCTTTTTATTAATGTTCACATGAACATGTCCTGACCTCTTACGTGTGGGTATACGCGTGTGTTGGATCTCTTACATTTTTTATGTCTTAACTTTGTCTTATACATTTATTTGTGTCAATATAGTTATTTATAAAACTAATGAAAGCTTTCTTTTTAAATCAATTATCATAGAACCGATATAAAATATTTACGTGGCAGCTTGAGTTTTCAATTAAAATTTATGGGAATGAATTTTTTAAATAGTAGTGGATCAATAAAGAAGAACACTTTTCTTATATATGACGATATGAGAAGGTACATACAAGACATATCCTTATATAAAAGCATCTGTGTAGCATATATTAGAGTTTATACACACTCTTAAAACAACTTTGTCATTTTCACATACATGATGTCATTAAAACCACATATTTACGGAGTTGGCGGTCAAGACATTCCTACCACTATTTTACCCTCAAAACCACAAAAACATCACTCTCAAAAGAAGGCTATCTGCCTACCATGGAACCTGCATCATAAACCTAAAATGGTCCACATGAGAGAGTGAGTAAAATATTCGAAATGATGGATACATTACAACTATGATAACATGTGTATATATTAATCTATATACTCCCCAAAGGGGATCAATTCGTCAATTACACAATACAACAACATATTCATTATGTCACAATGATAAGGACATAGCTAACGAAGATCTCATCACAACCCTAGACAAGGGTTTATAGGTATTCAAAAGTCCCCTAACAAGGCTAAGGACATCACCTGACAAATCCTAACTACCTTTCTTACCACTTTGCATAGACCTAAGCCCAAGGAGGAGCACTTGAAGACCTATGCATTATTTTCATGTAATATTTTAGAGAAATAGGTTTTTAATAAAATAGGGCTTTATACGTTTTAGGGTTTACATGGTCAATAAACCACTTTTGGGCCTTGTACTTCATTTTGGGCCTTGTACTTCATTTTAGGCCTTGTATTTGGCCATATTTCCCTATTTTGAGCTAATTGGGCCTAAGAGCTTGTTGGAAGCCATTTCGCAAGGCATGACCAAATTCCTATCTAGCCTATATAAGGCTTGATCTCACTTGTATTCATCACTTTTTAGATTTTGGATGAAAATTACTTTTTGTGAGAAAGTGTGTGCAACTTCCTCCCTTAGGCTAGAGAGTGATTTTAGCCTTCTTCAAACTCTTATCTCTAGTTTTCCATCCTAGTGATGAGTAGGACTTATCCTTCTTCCCCAAAGGTGGCGTCCAAAACCATTTCCATTCCATAATTCCTTTCCTTCATCATCCAACCTTCCACCCTTTCACCTCTCATATCATCATTCCCTTTAAATACTTAGGTTCCATCTCTTTTTCGTTAGCTTTTGAGTTTTGGTTTTCCCTTTTATTTCCATAGCTTCTGAATGCAATTACTCCAAGAAGGCGAAGTCATCTCAAAGATTGGAGAGAAGAAAGTTTGCTAGATCCAAAACCTCCCTAAAGTGAAGTTAGGGCTACATCATGTGGTATCAAGAGTCTAAGGTGCATGCTTTCAATTTTTCATCTTGAATCATATGTGTAATTGAGTTATCTTGCTGGACTTTTCAGATTTCATCTTTGTTGTTCATAGTTCATATCTTTTTTTATTGAAAAATTTCAAGACAATACCAAAAAGATACATGTTCTTGCCTTTCTCTTGAGTTTCTTTCATTAATCCTCTTGGATATTGTTTTATGTCTTTTAATTTCAGAATTGTATGTGTATTGTATTACTTTGGTTTCTTGGGTTTGCACCATAGTATATTCGGCCTTACCTCTTTAAGTTTGAAAGTAAAAAGCTTTGAAATTCTAAAGCCAATTTAGGTCTTCTTTGGTGCATCTTTGGAGCTTTATCTTGGTTTCTAGGTAATTGTTGGAATTCGTATCTTAGTGGTGTTGCATTCTTGCCATTAAAATTCATTTTTTTAATTGGCCTAAAGCTCCAAATCTTGGGGTTAAACCATCTCAATTTTAGGTGGTCCTTGAGTGCTCATTTTTCTTAGGTTTGTTAGCTTTCTTCAATAGTATTTTTCTTCTAGGTTTTATTTTCTATTTTTTGTCCACCACATTAGGTAAAGCATAATTCTGAATTTGTATATTGTTTCTTGTATAAAACTTGTCAAAGAAAAACAAAATGATATTGTCTAGGGACGAATTATAGAAACCGAGGATACATTAGAGGAGGCTTAATTTCGAGCCTTGGGATGAGAGGGTATGGAAGGGTGCTTCAGGGGACCTGAGATTGCTCCCTAGTGTCGGGTACTTTCACAATAAAAACCTTCTCAATCTGACTAGTCTCTAAGTGTTTCTATGTCAGTTGAGCTGTTCATGTTATTATTATCCGGAATTATAAAACAGTGTAAACTCCTGGTTGGCCCAGTGCAAATTAAAAATTTTTAAGGGCCCGTATATATAGGTAAGATGAAAATATTACGTAACATTCATACATTCATAATTGATTGTGTCTATGATTGTGATTGATATTATTGTATTATATTTGAGAAAATGGCTTATTGCTTATGTCCCATTTGAGAATATTATATTATGTTTCTCACTCATTTCTCTGTGTTTTGTTTCACATGTTTTAATTGATGATTCTTACAAAGGGAAGGATCAGAGAATCCAGACAGTAAATATAACACGTTCTATAAAGGGAGCTCGGTATGAATAACGTGGTCCAATGAATAAATAATGTCATTAAATAACTACTCTTGGGCCATGGAGTTTTCTCTCTTTCTAATAATATTTAATATTTATTTTCTTTGGAGGAATGTAAAATTACTTTATAAATTTTAATGATATTTATGAGGTATTTCAGAAATGTTGTATGTAATTTATTCTGATAGTTTCTTTTTAACGATTATATTTTTAGTAAAAAAATTAAGAATTTTTTTAGATGTAACAGAGGGCGTTACATTATGCCTTGATATGTGAGGATGTGCTTATATTCACCACAAATAAGGAATGATTATTATTGATGATGAATGAGATTGAGTATGGATGTTGAGCATACCTTGAATGTTGATGAAAGATGGATGGATATTGTTGATGATTATGATGCTATTGTGATTGGCACAAGTATCAACTTGTATGTTTGATATGAGATTATATTGATGGAAAATTGTTGTGAATGCCACATTTTGTAACATCCCAAATTTTGTAATTTTTAGAAAATTCATTCATTAAGGATTAATGAAGAAATTTTGAATGAAATTCTGAGTGAATGTTGTTTGAAATATGATATTCTAAGTGAATATGGTATGATATTGGGTGAAGTAAGACCGAGGAAGCCATTTCCGAAAGAAGTTAAGATGTTTCCGAGTGAAACATCATTAAGTGAATTATTTCTAAGTTAAGAAAATAGTGTCCGAATGAGACACTTTCGAATAAGGAAAATCCGAGTGAAACGGTTCCGAGTGAGTATGTTTCCAATGGATAGTTCCGAGTGAACAATTCTCAAGGAAAGTAAATATCTGAGTGGTGAACTTCGTTAAATTTATGCTCGGGTCGATATTTAATAATGACCAAAAGCTTGTGCTCGGGTTTGTCTTCAGAATTTTCTTGACCCCGAGTGATTCGTTCGAATGGAAAGACTTCCGGGAGGGAGAGTTGACTTCAAATTCCGAGTGATTTTTAGATGGAAGATTCCCGAGTAATGTAAGCAAAAGATTGACTCGGACATAAATATACCCGAGTATGTTTGAATACGATAGTATCGTGTGGAATACTTCAGAGGAAAAAAAGCCGAGTGTTCCATGGGATGGAACCTTTCCTCCAAATGCAGGAACTCCGAGTGGACATAGGTTGTGGTAAACCTTCTCAGAAAGATATGCCCAGAAGGCTAAAGCCGAGTCGGAATATACTGAAAATCGAGTCGGGATTAACCATTATTTTAGTTACTGAAGCTTTACACGTCAATCTGTTCTTCTACCTTCTAGCAGCTTCACTTTTCAAGATATTTTTTAGTATGGGACTCTTTCTTATGTGCTGTCCCTTTTCATTAAATGCTTATTCCTTATTCATCATCTGAAGAAAACGTACAGCAGAGATCTTTATATTGTTCACGTCTCTTTTGCATGAACAATATAAATACCAACTACTGTTAGATCAATAAAAGACTTTTAAAAAGTGAAAAAAAAACATCATCCATAATCTTTCCCTTCAAACTCTTGCTAAAAGCCATTAACGAAGAAGAAATCAAACTTTATTTCTTCTCTTTACGAAGAAATCTCTGAACTGACACGAAACTGAAATTCCAGTCGGAATTTACAAGCTGTGAATTGGAATATAGCTTTAAGAACTGCAAAAACTCTTTATTCCAGGTAGGGGGAGCGTTACATTTCAAATAGATAGTTTATGAATGGATATGAGGTATTATTATTGTGAATATATGGTATGTATGTGAGTCCTTGTATGATACCCCGATTATATGGCATCCTATGTTTTCATATTTTTCCATTCATGTTATTGATAATGGTTTGAAATTTGTGATGATGGTATGGATGATGATGATTCATGAATTTTTCATGATATCTATATATATGCTTGAGAGGCATGTATGATGATTGAATAAGTGATGTGATGTGGTTTCCACAAAAGACCTTGGGTGGGACTCAAGGCAACCTCTTGAGCGGGGCTCCGGGGTTTGGTCTGTAGCACTGAGTAGAGGACCGCTATCACTCTGGGAGTGGTACTCAGTGTTACATTAGGGGCGTAGAGCGGTTTGGTACCTATAAAACGGCCGGATCAGCCGAGTGCTGAATTATGGCTCGGGGAGCCAGTGTTGCAACACAAACTTAAGAGACTTAATGGATCCATTAGCTTAAACATGTGTGTGTACTGATATATATATCTATTTAAGAATAACATGTTGTATATGTTGTATAGTTCGGTATATGATACTTGCATAGTTATGGATTAGACTTTTAATCCAATTCAATAACTATTATTTGATATGTTTATGCTCACCCCCTACTTATCATTTTTACAATGGACAGAAGACACAGTGATGACACTTGAAGTCACTCAACCGACTGAAGCATTATGTATTAGTATGCACAATACATAGTGAACATAGTTATTTAGGTAGAAGCCTTGGCCGGCTCTTATGTTTACCGAGTGATGTATTTTATTTGGTCGGTCAGCTTTTGTAAAGCAACAATGATATTATTAATTCAGATTCTGTTAGCTTTTGGAAATATTTGTGAAAAGTTAAATTGTATTTATTTGTATTCTAAAATAAGTCAGTCGGACTGGGTTATAACCGGCACTGGTTGGTGGAATCCGACTCCTGTTTTAGAAATTTTAAAGTAATTACGAAAAAAAATATTTATTTGATGTATTGAAAATTATTTTTTAAAAAAAAATTAAGGATGTTATACATTTAAAACTTGAAACAATGGCAACAACCAATGATAATAAAATCCATTAAGAATTGTGTGGTGATATTGGTGATGGTGATGATTGATGAGTGGCATGATAGTATGCATAGTTGTGAGAATGCATATGATTTGTGTAACATCCCTAATATTTTAGAAAAGTTTTAATTGGCGAAAAATATTAATAATTGCCCAACCGAATTTATTGAAATTTTGGGAACTATTAGTATATAAAAAAAAGTGCAATTAGAAATAATTAAATGTTGTGGGGATAAATAAATTTATTTGACTAATTAATTATAAAAGATCAAATGATGTATAATTAGGAGAAGGTAAGATTTGAAATTACAATGGGGTAAAAAGGTGAAAGGTGAAAGTAAAAGTTTAATTAAAACTTTTAAAGGAAAATGTAATTGAAATACGAAATGACCAAATTGCCCTTGGGTATTAAAATCTTAATTTCCTCTTCTTCTTCCTCACTACACGCATTCTTCTTCTCCTCCTCAAAGTTGGTCGTGACTTGCATGCCTTGAAGGGAGGTCGATTTTGGGTCGAAACTTCAAGATAACTACGTTTTTGAGGTCGTGGCTTCGAGGTGAGTCTAATGGGCCTTTTAAATTAAGCTTTCGTAGCTCTTTCGTTTTCTCCGTTAAACCGAAGAGTCGTGCATGGAGGAGTGAGTTTCTGTTTCTTGCTCCTCTAGTGCGTAGAGGCTTGAAAATGGCTTTTTAAAGTAATGAAGATGGTTTAACATTGACGGATTTTGCGTTTCGACCTCCGTAGGTAGCGAAACAGTCGTCGGAGGATCGAACGGTGAAGTGGGTGTTGATTTCGGACGTAGGACGTTGAACATAACGTCAAGAGAACGCCAAGCTCATTAAGAACCATTCGTCGAAGCTCGGAATCGAGGTAAGGGGGTGTTCGGGTCGTAATTAATTAGAATAGGTAAATGTAATTAAATTGAGTAAGTAAATTAAATACGGAATTAATGAGAATATATAAATAATGATAATTATATGTGTATGAATAGAAGTTGTGTATGATTTGTGATGATTATGCGCACAATGTAAATTGAATGGTGAAGAGTTGATGAGTATAGTGGCATTGTGATGACGGGCTTGACAAGTAGGTCGCCCAATTGATGAGTATGCGTTTTGTGATGGCCACTTGCATTATGACATATGAAATATGAATATACATGTGTGATTATGTGGTGTAGGACGGCCGACGGTATGTGCAGCCCCTCGTTTCTGGCTCCCCTGGTGTTTATGCCCAGTTAAGCTACCCAGTGGTCAAGTAGGACCCAGTGGTTGAGGTGGAGAATCAAGTAGGACTCAGTGGACCAAGCAGGGTTCACGGGGTGTCAAGTAGGACCCTCAGCTGAAGGCCGATCCTTTTAGTATCCGGATACTAGGCGTCGAATTGCTGTGAGAGTCAGTTGTGTTATTTGATGCATTGTTAGCATTGTATGATGATATGAATGTGTTTTATGATATTTGTTGATTGTGATTGGCAAATTGGGGGTGAAGGAATTGGAATCGAATTTTGATGGGTAAATGGAGATGGAGGATAAGAAGTAAGATAAATGGTACAAACTAAAAATAGTGAATATGTATTTTGTTATTGAATTGCCATTCTATATTAATTATGATACCAAACACTCACCCTTGCTGTTGTTTCTTTAATTTTAGTAACCAGTGACAGGGAGGAGGTTGAAGCCCCAGAGATGCATCAAGCGGAGAATTGATGCCAAGGAGTGCAAGGAATTATGAAGTGAATGATGGGTGTATTGTACTTATATATTATCTATGTGTTGAACTAATCTAGATGTGATCAATGTAGTTGTGAAATTGTGTAGTCAATTATGGATAAAATTCTGCATGTTGAGTGATGAGGATAGGAAATTGTGTTAACGAAATGGTGTGTTAATGATATTGTTGTGGGTAATATGAATTTCATGATTTGATGCATATTGGCATGGAGCCAATAGTAAGTACGAATAATAGATTGCTATAGACAGGTTTGATTTATGATTAGAAACATGAATGATGTGAGATGATTGGTGAATGGCCTAGTGCATTGATGATTGATGTACATTTAGTGGAATGGAATTAGAAGTAAAGTGCATTGCATGATTGGAATGTATGTAATTGGGCAAACTGGCAAGATGATGCATGTAAGTGTTTAAATTGCTGGTTGGTATGAGAATCTTAAGTTTATACGCATGAACTGCATAACTCGCTCAAGCGAGATGAATTCTCGCTCAAGCGAGAGTGTCCTGCATCAGTGAAATGGTCTCTGGTCATGTCTCGCTCAAGCGAGTATGAATTTAGCCCAAGCGAGAGTACTCTGTACCCTCAGTATAGTCACTGGCCTAATTTCGTTCAAGCGGACTCGATCTCGCTTGAGCGAGGGATAGAGAATTTGGTCACTGTGTCAATTTTGCCCAAGCGGGAAGGAGTCCCGCTCAAGCGAGACGTGTTTGCTATAATAGAAGGGCTTACTGGATGATTTTCGCCTGAGCGGACAGAGTTTCGCTCGAGCAAGGACTATAGGATTAGAACCTGGACTACCTTCGCTTAAGCAAGATATACTCGCTCAAGCGAGTAAGAGGGATTTAGCCACTGGAGTGTTTTCGCTAGAGCGAGTTGGTTATTTAAACCTTACGCTCAAGCGAGTAGAGTTAGTGCGTTCATTGGAGCTATTTCGCTTTAGCGAGACAGTCTCGCCCAAGCGAAATATGAACTTGAAGTGTAAGGCATTTCGCTCAGGCGCTTGATGGCTCGCTCAGTAGTGGCACGTGAAACTCGCTTAAGCGAGAAGGGACATCGCTCAAGCGACAATGCCTTATCTCGCTTAAGCGAGCAGGGGCTTCGCTTGAGCGAGAGGCCCCTGAATCCTTTTTCTCCTTTTGATGCATTAGTAAATTATTTTTCTTCTTTTCTCTAAATTTCATTTACTTGATCTAATTGCCACTGTCTGTCATTTAAATAAGTTTAGTGGAATTAAATGTTATTTTAATTAAGTCTAAATTAATTATTATTGAGCGTGAAAAATTTTATTGTAAAAATTTAATTAATTGAATAAAAATAAATATAGAAGGACGAAGGATGTCACAATTTGCATTTGCTTTGCATCCATGATATATTGCATAGCTACCGATGATGGAATATTAGAGGTTTCTCCGGTTGGCCCAGGGGGAGGGCGGCTCTATGCACAAGCGTTATTGATGTTTCCCTAGTGACTCGATGTCTAAGTCACGAAGTTGCCCATGTTTAGCTACGAGAGTTGCATGTGGTTGACCCGGTAGGAGGTGGCTCTTTGAGGAGCAAGGATTCTCGGTGGTCCCTTGGATCACAGCTGCCATGGTATGATTCATGGTTTGCAACATCTTATGTTGTTTTTGTTGTTTACCGCAGTCATGGTGAGAATGACCGGTGTTGCAAGATGGACGATGTGGTTTGGTACTAGTAAAATATGGTGATATGCATGCAAATATTATGATAAGTGTACACATTTTACTACTGCAGTAGGGGTACGGTTATGAATCCATGCTTGAACCCACAAATTGGTGTTTGTATTCCCACAATCGGATTTGTAATTGTTGTTAACTCTGTTGTGCATGTGTATTAGCCTAAGAGCATTTGCGTATAGCAAGGAGATATGCCAAAGGTGATGAGATATGATGATGGTTGTGATTGGGTGAAAATATACTTAAAGACAACATATAAAATATGAATACAAAGAAATAACTTTGTGTACGGTGATGATATATGTGATAGCCCAATATGATGAGGGGCATGAATGTGTGTATACTTATATACTTTGCTATGAATCACAAATATGATTAAGATATGTGTATGTTGATGAGATGATATATTTATAATGATGACTGATATGTTGATGCAAAGTATTCATGTCATTGAATGCATATGCACATGATCACAAATGTATTCATATTCGTCCTTTGGAATGTCTAACTCACTCTCTTATGTTGTCTATTTTTAGCCTTGTGATGCAGGATATTCATGGGGTGAGAATACATCTATTTTGGAGGCGTATGTTTTGATGTTGAAGGTAAATTAGTTGTATAGGAAGTATCTTGGCCGACAACCATTGATTTTTGTATAGCATATGATGTTGATATATGCTCATTACACTTTGGGATGGTGAACCTTCATTTCGTAGGTCATTCGTGAAAATTAGACCTTTGTATTATATGACTAATTTTTGGTTATGCCCTTGACGATAGTTGATGTTGATTGTAATATAATGATTTCCATATGGCATTGATGAATATTGGTAATGAAATATTATAGCCAATTGATGGCATTGATGTTTATGTTGATGGATGAGTTATTTAAAATGTGAAGTTATGTCTTTGATGTTTATGCATAATTAAGGATGCTTGGATGCTTGGATGCCACGGAATGGTTTCAATGAAGCCTATGCATGATTTAGAATTTGTAGAAACTGGAAAGGGCCAATTCCATTGAGAATTGACCCTTGAGTTGGACAAAAATGCTTTAAAATAGGCTAAATGTGTTTCTGCACATAAGTCTTTCATTTTTGGGAATTTTTGAGTGCGGCTAGTGGCTACACGTAATAAATGGTGCATATAAGGTGGTGTCAAAATTTGGTGGCAATCGGATTTTATATGAAAAAGTTAGGATGATTAGAAGTTGGAAAATTATACATTTTCTACATTATGCAGCTAATTGCTATCATAAATCGATTCATGACTTCCCCTAAATCGATTCATGAGCCATTGGAATGACATGAATCGATTCACAAGCTCATTGAATCGATTTATAAGCTGTTGGATTCATATGAATTGATTCACACGAGTCCTGAATCGATTCATGAGCCTCTTTTGGTTGTTTTAAAATTCCGTTTCGCATGAATCGATTCATGGAATGCTTGAATCGGTTCATGAGCTTTTGTTTTGTTGTTTTGGGTTTCCAATTCATATGAATTGATTCACACGAGTCCTGAATCGATTCACGAGCTTTTGTTTTCACTATTCTAGACTTCTAACTCGCTTGAATCGATTCATGGGTTGCTCAAATCGATTCATGGCTTGTTATTTGTCAAAATTCCATACGTTTTGATGCTTAATTGATATTGTTGAGTCATGACATGTAAATGGATGTACACACTTTTAACATATTTTAGCAACCAACGAGGGTATCCTTGAGTTTCTTCTCATATCCATCCACATATATTGAATTAACTTATGCGTTCCGCAATCCCTTAGATGATGACCATGTAGTTGACTGTCTTCATATATGGGATAAGACTTTTGAAATAGTTCAAGGTTAAATGTTGAAGTTGTATTTCACGGTTTCTTTATCCATTGTTCATTTTCAAAATCGTGAAATTTAATTACCAAATTAAGGGCGGTCGTCGGACAATAATTAAGAAAATGATAAGAAATTTAATTTTAATCATCATTTATTGTTTGATTTCTTAATATATTCTTATTTAAGTATCTCTTTTTAATTGATTTGATAAATTACAAGTAAGAACTGTATATATTAAATGAATATATTAATATAAATGGATGAAAATACATTATTTATTATAAAAATAGTAAAAAGAATAAACATATTTAAAATTCTGGAACGACCAAGCGAAAAAAAAAAACAAAGGAAGTAAGTAAACACCAAATTTAGAATTCTTCCAACGATTTCTGTTTACAAAATACACTCCAAAATTTGTCAAGCATAAATCACTTTTAAGTTTTAAACAAAAGGCAATTTGATGGAATTTGTTTGTATGATTAAAGGAGTCATAGAAGTTCGTGCGAGATTGAGACTGATGAGGAAAATAATGTATCCGGATATATATATATATATATATATAAGTCTAACCAGTTCTGAACTTGGAAGCAATGTTAGAGAGAGGGAGAGAGAGAATGGATTTGAGTGCGTTGAGAAAAGTGGTGGAGGAGGTGGAGCTAGTTGACGCTCACGCTCACAACATAGTTGCCGTTGACTCCAACTTCGCTTTTATCCACGCCTTTTCTGAAGCCAATGGTGATGCCGTTCCTTTCTCATCACACTCTCTATCCTTTAAGGTGTCTTCTTCTTCCTCACTCTTTCTTTTGCAGAACAACATTTCCTATTGCTTTTTAACTTATTACTCTTATTGTAGTAGTAGTAGTATTCCTACAGCTACAGTACTGAACTAGGCGTTTCGTGTAGGAAGAGCGAGGAAAGATTTTTGAAAATAAGAATCGAACAAAATAAGATCACTATTTTATAATTAAAAATTGAAAAAAGAAATAAAAATATAAAATATAAAATATTTTCTGAAACCAAACACAGTTGATTACCTGGTTCACTCGAAAGATTCTTGAATATTTTCTGTCAAATTGTGAACATTACCTCTTACTTTTTGAGTTCTACTGCTGGCAGGAACACTTTTTCATCTTCTGTTCATGCACTGCAACACACAAAATTCATTTTGTTTTTAGCTTATTGTTTTATGTGATGGTTCTAAAGAGTAAGCAGTCTGTCAAATGTTCATACAGAGCGAAGGGAAAGCAATCCCTTCAAGTTCTTCAGCAGTTATGTTATATGAGCCAGGGTCCGCTTTCCATGAATTGGATTTCATGGACTCTGTCAATTTCATGCAGATTTTAGCGTATGTGAATTAGTTTCCAGTTCATCCTATAATTGCTAGAATGTTTTTCTTTAGAACTTTTGTTTGAGGAACTTTTGAAATTCTGTCTAGAATCTTATTATGCACCTAATCTGTAATGTCAGAGAAATTTAAGAGATATCGCTGAGCTGTATGGATCTGAATCATCTTTGCAAGGTGTTGAAGAATACCGTAGAGTCTCTGGATTGCAATCCATCAGCTCAAAATGTTTCAAAGCTGCAAGAATCTCTGCCATACTTATTGACGATGGCTTAGAATTGGACAGAAAGCATGATATAGAATGGCATCGGAGTTTTACTCCTTTTGTTGGTAGAATCTTAAGAATTGAACGGGTGGCTGAGAAAATCCTTGATGAAGTGAGATACCTAACACACATTCACTTTTAATCTGCTTTCACATTATTATTTGTCATCTCTTTCTTCTAATTGCGTCATCTTCATAGTTTGCTCTTTTCCTGGTTTTTTTATCTGGTTGCTGTGATTCCTAACTGTATTTCATGGGGGAAAAATTCCAGGTGGTATTTACTTACTGTTACAGTTTAATTCCACATGATTATTTATCTGGGAAGGATAATAATATATTCAAATCCCTTTTGCATTGTTGAAGATTGAGGGAATGGACCTTCAAAATTTGAGTCATCTGTGTTTACTTTTGTAAGATTAAAGAGAAAACAAAGAAGTAAACTTTGAAACAAGTGAGATAAGAGTTGTTGTCTTTTGCAAGGGTCATTCTATACCAGTAGTTTTGCTTATGGACTTCTCATTATGTGTGCATTAGTTCCAAAAGGCTTCATCTGGTTATTTCTTTAGATGATTGATTAAAGTGTTTCTGCAATTTAATATAAGAATTTCTTAAGTGAATTGGAAATTTTGGAGAATATCAATTTTTTAGGGAAATTATTCTCAGCAAAAGCCTGTGAAGATCCAATTGTTCCATTGCATATTTCACTGACTTCTACTTGCATTTGCGTTTACATTCTGCATCTAAGCCATTCACCAATTTTTTATGTTATCTTACACCTATAACTGACTCATTGAAGGGTTTGCTTGATGGTTCTTCTTGGACATTGGATTCATTTACCAAAGCATTTGTCTCGAAGTTGGAATCATATCCTTTAATTGTTTTCCTCTCCCTCTACACACACATAAAATGAGATCTTAGATTTATAACAATATAGTAATGTTTTAGCTTGGTTCCTTAGCAATATTGTTACAGTTTCTGGTGAGATCTATGGATTCAAAAGCATAGCTGCATACCGCAGTGGCCTAGAAATCAACATCAATGTGACTAAACAGGATGCTGAGGAGGGTCTGCGGCAGGTGTTGCTTGGTGAGTAGAGTATGCAGGTTGGTTTTAATATATGATCTGTTTGAGGATATTCTTACTCCTCATTCTATACTTTCAGCAGGGAAGCCAGTCCGTATAGCAAACAAAAACCTTATTGACTACCTCTTCTTACAGAGTTTGGAAGTTGCTCAATCCCATGACTTGCCAATGCAGATACACACAGGGTATTGGATGGTTTTCAATTGTTTTGATTCTTATATTCATCTTGATATCCAAACATTTTGGGTGAAAATATTCTAAAAGCTTGGGATATGGGTAACTCTTTGGGATTTCAAAATGTTACTCAACTAAATTTAATTGAAATAGTTTGATTTTCCTAGTGTTTAATATGACCTAAATTAATAACCATGTAAATCATATTGAGCTGGGACTCAACAAATAGTCCGTGCTTTAGTGCTAAGATTTACTTCTCCTAAATGTCAAAGGTGCAGTTTCTTTTCCTATTTACTGCTGTTAGGACACAGGCAACCATGATTTTCTTCTTGTTAATATCTATTACTTTTGCCTAATATTCTACTTTGTTCTTTTGGTAACTAGCTTTGGGGATAAAGATTTGGATATGCGACTGTCCAATCCTCTTCATCTACGTGCAGTTCTTGAGGACAAGAGATATTCAAAGTCTCGGATTGTTCTTTTGCATTCATCCTATCCATTTTCAAGGGAAGCATCATATCTAGCATCTGTTTACTCCCAGGCAAATATTTTCTGACTCAGTAACTTGTATTGGTTGATCTAGATCTGGATTACAGGCTCACTAGTAGGTAACACAATCTTCTCCTTCAGGTATACCTTGATTTTGGATTGGCAATCCCAAAACTTAGTGTTCATGGAATGATTACTTCAGTGAAAGAGCTATTAGATCTAGCTCCATTAAATAAGGTGAGAAGATAAGCAACCCAAATAATTTTTAAGTGGGAATAGTATTTTCAAGTGTATGTACCATACAGAACTGAAATCATATTTGTTATGTGGAACTAATATAAGAAGTAGTAGTTTTTAAATTGAAAACAAGGGTTATACCTTCCTTTGTTCAATCCCCTCTCCATGTGCATAATCATTTCCGATATTGAAATTTTCATGCAAGTTTCAATTGAGATTGATGTTGGAAAGTTTGAAAATGCATGTCTAATTTTGAGAAGGAGTTCTTCCTTTCTATTAAGATATCCCACATCGGCTAGGAATATGACCATTACACTTCTTATAAGGTTTATGAAAAACCATCAATGTATGAGTTAGCTTTTGGGATGAGTTAGGCTTGTCATTTATAATTCGGTATCAAACCAACTGATATACTTATAGTAAAGTTGCAGGGCCTTTGGGAGGGAAGGTTGCATAGCTAGACTCATCTCTAGGAAAGTTGTGGGAGGGATTGAACACATTGGAGGGAATAACACAATGAAAGACAACATAAATGTTAAAAGACTCGTTTCAGCTAGGTAGACTCGACTCGTAAACTATAAAACTATCCAAACAAGATATAACATCCTAAAATAGTTAAAATAGACATGCATCCTAAAATGTCACGTTCAAAACAGGTTTCACACAAGGAAGAAGAAGCTGCGTGAAACTAAAAGACAGAAACAGGGGCCAAAATGGTGTGGGTGTCACGCAGTTGGCGTTGGTGTTGGTATCGCCGTCACATGTTCCCACGAAGAAGATGAAGAAGAGTGGATGCGTGAAACTAAAAGAAAGGGAAACAGAGGGCTAAAGCGGTGTCTTTCAATAAATTGGGAATTAGGGTTTTGAATATGTAGACTCGTGGACTCGCTCAAAACTTGCGAGTTTGCCTGAGTTTGAACAAGCCTACCCGAGTCTACCTGAGTCTGAGAGGGTCCGAGTCTCCAACCATTTTAACACATTTTCCACATGTAGAAACATAGAAACGTACGTTTCTGCGAGTTGAAAGTTTGACAACCATAATCATAATAATAAATGAAAATATGATGACTAATCCTAGGAATATGGTCGAAGTACAAAAGCTAATCCTAGATAATAATATGAGATATTCTAAAATATTACCAAATATGATAATATAATTTTATATACTCTAACAAGATCTATTCATCTTATACTGCTTATTTATTTCTTCTGTTTTCTTTTTTCTCTCAATTCATGAAAAAAAGTTTAAAATAGAATTTTTACTTTCACATTTTTATACAAAACTATACATGTGAGCACACTTAGTTGTATCAGATGGGTTTCAAGAGATTTTTCAATTTACAAATACACTAGTTTTTGATGAAATGATGATAGTCATCTTGTATAAATAAGGGAGTCACAAAATTGATGTTGGAAACTCTCAAAATAGATGTCTAAGTTTGAAAAGAATTTCTTTCCTTTTCTTGGTGTTGGAAAGTTACAGGTATAGACAGTGCATGAAACAAGCCACTTGATGTAATATGCTCAAGTATAAAATAAAGTTTTTGGCCCTGAAGGTTCCTTATCCTTTTTGATAGAATTAGAATCTTCTTGAACTTTAGGCATGGCCATGACATGTAATGTCTCACAAGAATAAGTTTTTTCATTGCAGGTGATGTTCAGTACTGATGGCTATGCATTTCCTGAAACATTCTACATAGGTTGGTTCACATCTATTATGACACCAAAATTTGAGATTATACAGTGCTTTGTTGAGTTTGTTTCAGTTTCATCTACATAAGTGCCTTTGAATATTCTTAACTTAATACTTTTTAGAGTCTAAAGGCTAAGAATCTGGCAAACAAATTGATTTTTGGAATCTATTGAATCATTACCTCAAATTCTTGTATTAGATATAGGTGCAACATTTGTTGTTGTTTTTCAAAATTTGCACCTGTGTACTCATGTGGTATGAAGTTACTCATTAAAGCTGTGTTTTGCTTTGACAGGTGCAAAGAAGTCTCGAGAAGTTGTTTTCTCTGTTCTGCGTGATTCATACATTGATGGTGATCTCTCAATTCCTGAGGCAGTGGAAGCTGCAAAAGACATCTTCGCACGAAATGCAATCCGCTTCTATAAGATTAGTTCAGCTAACAGTGCTATTAATTCACATAATATTTTAGCTCAAAAGTTGAATGATGGCTTAGATATCGACGTGTCACTCGTTCGTATTATGTGGGTTGATGGTTCAGGACAGCACAGATGCCGTGTGGGTTTTCCTCATGCCCTTTTCTGATGTTTCATAGTTCATATCTTTTGTAGCTTGAAACCTGCCATTGTGTAAACTTGGGAGGAAAATATAGAAAAATCTTACTTTGAAAGTTCAGTGGCGGAACACTTCTTTATTCTCGTTATATTTGGAATCAAATGAAATTGCACAGTTCACTGTCCATCATGTTGTACATTGAAAAATGCTTTTGTAACTGGTTTTGTAGGCACATCTAAGATACTTTGTACAGTTTCTTTGTTTCAATTTACAAATTGAAAAAACACATTTTCTATCACTGATTGAGATATTATAAATATAATTGTACTTCGGAATCACTGGAAAGAGTTTTTGATTTCTTGCTGTCCTAACAGTGACTTTCTTATAAGTTCTGCACCAAGCATTCCTTGTCTTATGTAACTTACTGATCTTATAGTGGGAGTGAAATTTATGTCTGTTACGAATTTCTATTTCCAGGCCCATATAAGATCAACGCAGACAGTTTAGGAATCCTGATCTTTGTATTACATTCTGAGATGGTGTAATGTTTTATTTCAGGCGGTTCCTAAAAAGCGTTTCAATGATGTTGTTGTAAAGAATGGGGTTGGTTTAGCATTTGCGGTTATGGGGTTCTCTTCTCTTATGGATGCACCTGCTGATGGGTCTGGTCTAACGGCGGTTGGTGAAACAAGATTAATTCCTGATTTATCTACTATAAGGAGAATTCCATGGTAAATAGTATCTTTATGTTTCTTAACAGTATATCTGAACTTTAATAATTAGAGCTTGTTAAATTATTATGCATTTGACTCACAATTTATCAGACATACTACTGCTTAAGTTTCTCATACTTCCATGAATAGTAATGAATGGAAACCTGAAAGGTAAAATGTAGGGATCAATATGGTGAATTACAATTGAACTGCTAGTTAGAGATTTTCTCCCTGTGTTTTCAGTCAATAGGGTTTTTTCTCCCTTAATAGTGCAATATACTTGAATTACAGTTGAGTTTAACTGCACTGCAACTTTATTCAATATTTATTGTGCAGTTTTAATTGTCTTTTAATAGGAGGGGGCAGTTCAATATTTATTGTGCATAGTTTCTTTTAGTTCGGAAGAGGGTTGCTTAGTTGTTTTCAGTGTTCTTAATTGGCATTGATCAAGTAAATAGCAATTGCATGGATCGAATCAAGCGCTTGTTTTCCTTCATAGATGTCATCTCAATTCTCAAGGAGCAACCCTTTTGTGTGCTGCTGGATTATTTTCTTCTTAAGAGGACAGCTTGAAGTTGTTAAACTAATGCCACTCTCTTCTGTGATAGGAACAAGCAAGAGGAAATGGTTTTAGCTGATATGTATATTAAACCTGGTGAAGCCTGGGAATATTGCCCAAGAGAGGCCTTAAGAAGAGCTTCTAAAATTCTGAAAGATGAATTTGACTTGGTATGAAGCAGAGCTTGTCTTATTTTTTAAGTACCATGTTGTTTTAACTTTTTGTATGCTTCTAGGTAATGAATGCAGGATTTGAAAATGAGTTTGTTCTCTTAAAGAGCGTAACAAGGTATGAGATATGTTATTATTTTGTGATCTGAATAGTGCAATTTACTGTGGTAATAAGTTAAAAATGTGGGCAAAAAAAAATCATTCAGGGATGGGAAGGAAGAATGGGTGCCATTTGACTCAAATCCTTACTGCTCCTCATCAGCATTTGATGCTGCTTCCCCCATACTTGGTGAAGTTGCCGATGCTCTTCATTCATTGGGCATTACAGTAGAACAGGTAAAGAGAAATTTATGACATGATCAACGTTAAAAAAAAATATATGATAATGCCTTTGTTTGATTTCTGCTGGTTATCACTTCTATTTTCTGAGTACCGATTTTACATAAAAAAGACCAGGTTTTTTTTGGTGAGGGGACCATATTATTTTTTGGACTAAAGATAATTGCAGCCTTTTACCAGAAGTAATAGTGATTACCAGGACCCTCCCAAAAGTGAATACTAATAAATCTGAGTCTAAAGCACCAGAAATTTAAACCGTTGAGGTTGCTATGCATGGCCAAGGTCCCCAAAAGTGTAGAAAATAAAAATATGGTGCATGAAGGAAAAGATATAACACTCAAATATAATTTTCTGATGTCACTCATTTTTCTGCACACATACAAGAGATAAAGGAGAGGAAGAGATTTGGTACCACTTTCATATTTCATTCCATAACTTGGGTACAAGATTGCAACATGTAAAGGGAGGTTTTGTGATGAATTGTGTGTCTAAGATGACCACACTATGCGAATTTATATTGATACGCAAAGAGATTACAATCAAGAAATAAAGGAATTAATACCTATTAATTACACAATCAAGGATCAAATCAAGGAATGATGTGATTACATATTTACATTCTAACACTCCCTCTCTAGCTAGAGCATTCATGTCGTATGTGTCCAGCTTGTCACATATGTAATCCAAACGACGTCCACAAAGAGATTTTGTGAGCATGTCAGCTAATTGGTCATTGGATGCGACATGTTTAGTATGGATTTCACTAGAAAACACATTCCCTCTTACAAAATTACAATCAACGTCTATATGCTTCGTCCGTTCATGAAAGATTGAGTTAGATGCTACGTGAAGGGCTTCCTGATTATCACATATAAGCTTTGTATTCTAAAGATCACCAAGATGTAACAACCGAAAAAGTTGACAAAGCCATATGATTTTATGAGTAGCTAACGTCATTGCTTTATATTCTAATTCAGTACTAGATTTGACCATTACGTGTTGCTTCTTGCTCTGCCATGAGATAAAGTTTCCTCCAATGAGGGCACAATACCCTATAGTGGATCGTCTATCTAATGATCCTGCGTAGTCAGCATCAAGATAGCAAGTGAGTTGGGTATTACCTTTATCTTCATATATCGATCCACGAGTAGGTGCTTTCTTGATATATCAAAGGATATGAATTATAGCATCCCAATGATTGTCACAAGGAGCATTATGAATGGGCTCACCACACTAACAAAGGAAATGTCAAGTCATGTCATTGTGAGGTAGTTCAGTTTCCCTACCAGACAGTGATATCTTTCTGGGTCTTTTAATGGCTCCCCTTGACCCTTAAAAAGTTTGACATTGGATTCGTTGGAGTATCACTAGGCCGATAATCATTCATCCAAGTTTCAGTCAAAATGTCAATAGCATATTTACGTTGAGTAATTGTGACACCAGAAGATGATTGAACAACGTCAATGCCTAATAGTATTTAAGATGATTGATTTATAAATGTGGTTTTGTCGGGTACCCCCACACCCAAAAAGGATATAAGTGCTACTCTCCTACTCTTCGCAGGTATTTTATCTCTATCGATGTCATCTTCTTTGAATATGTTCCTTTTTGGGTCTGGAGTACCTCCACCAGAGCCTCTTCTTCATGTGATTACACCTAGAGTCCTTTTTTCTCTTCCCGAGGAGTCTCCTTCCTCTCCAGGACCTCCTTCCTCCTCCTCCTCCTCCTCCTCCTCCTTTGTAGGTTTATTAGCGTTGTCCTCGTCCTTTACTGCCGCACATTACAACCGATCCAATTGTAGACTCATA
This sequence comes from Clitoria ternatea, assembly GCA_037962975.1. Taxonomy (NCBI): domain Eukaryota; kingdom Viridiplantae; phylum Streptophyta; class Magnoliopsida; order Fabales; family Fabaceae; genus Clitoria; species Clitoria ternatea. Next base: position 483,756 of record CM075674.1, read on the forward strand.
TCCCGGGCTCACTCATCTGACCTCTTCTCCGGTCCTGCTTGTCAGATTTTCCCGTTGCACTTCGCAAAAGTATTCATTCTACTCGTAAGCCTTTTCGTCACTATACTGCTTTGAGTTATCACCGCATATCTCCATCATATTACTCTTGTCTTTCTTTTGTCCTTTGTTTCTATTCCTAAGAATGTAGAAGATGCCTTTACTCATCCAAGATGGAAATAAACTAGGATGGATGAAATGTTGGTTGTCGATGGGTGTACATGGTGAAGGTTGGTCCCAACGGAACAGTTGACCACCTCAAGGTCCGTCTTGTCGCCAAAAGTTATACTCAGATCTTCGGCTTGGATTACGGAGTCACCTTCTCCCTTGTTGCCAAAATACCCGTTATGCACCTCTTCCTCTCCATTGCCGCATTCACCACTGGCCTCTATATCAGTTGGACATCGAAAGTGTTTTCTTTCATGTTGACTTGCTTGAAAAGGTTTACATGGAGCAACCATCCTGTTTTGCTGCTCAGGGGGAGTCTTTTGGACTTGTTTGTCAACTGCGGAAATCTCTTTTTGGCCTCAAGCAATCTCCCAGAGCATGGTTTCACAGATTTAGTACTGTGATTTAGGAGTTTGGCATGATCCGGACTGAGGCCGATCACTCCGTCTTATATTGTCATTCAGTTGTTGGTTGTATTTACTTGGTAGTTTATGTGGATGACATTGTTATCATCGGCCGTGATCATCTTGTCATTACACAGGTAAAGCAACATTTCTTTAAGCACTTTCAGACGAAGGACCTTGACAGACTCAAATATTTCTTGGGCATAGAGGTAGCGCAGTCTAAAAATGGAATCGTCATATCTCAAAGAAAATATGCAATGGATATTTTGGAAAAAACAATTATATTAAATTCCAAGTCAGTTGGCATCCCCATGGATTCCAATGTCAAGCTCCTACCAAATCAGGGGAGCCTCTTTCGAATCCTGGAAGATACAGACGTTTAGTTGGCAAGTTGAACTATCTCACTGTTACTCGCCCAGATATCTTATTTGCAGTTAGTGTGGTATGTCAGTTCCTGAACTCTCCTTGTAAGGAACATTGAGATGCAGTGACCTGTATTGTTCGATATGTCAAGAAAGATCCTGAGAAGGGTCTGTTATATGAAGATAGAGGACACACTGGAGTTGTGGGATGCTCTGATGCTGATTGGGTAGACTCTCCCATTGATAGAAGGTTCACTTTCAGATATTGTATTTTTGTCAGAGGTAATCTTGTTTCTCGGAAGAGCAAGAAGTAGAATGTTGTAGCCAGGTCTAGTGCGGAGGCAGAGTATCGTGCTATGACTATAGCTAGTTAGGAGCTCATATGACTCAAACAGTTTGGAGAGGTTGCAAAGATGATACTTATCTGTGATAATGAGGCCGCTATGCATATTGCTTTGAATCTAGTTTTCCATGAGAGACAAAGCATATTGAAATTGACTGCCATTTTGTTAGAGAGAAAGTTTTGTCTAGTGAAATATCCACTAGTTTTGTTAGTTCTAATGATCAGTTGGTGGATGTTTCTACTAAATCTCTAAAGGGTCTTCAGATTGATTATATATGTAACAAGCTTGATGCATATGACTTATATGCTCCAGTTTGAGAGGGAGTGTTAAAATTATAAAAATATAGTAACAGTATATTTTAAGAATAAATATTTTGAATTTATCTTTTATGTATAATAGGAGACTGTATATCTTATATAAATCCCTATAAATATAATAGCTCCGTTGTGATCACAAAAATATACAAAATTCATATGTTTTTTCATTTCCTCTCGTTTAACAATATTTTTCTTACATAGAATAGAAGAGATTTGGTGCCACTTTCATATTTCATTCCATAAATTGGGTACAAGATTGCAACATACATTCATATGCCTTTTATAAGCAAAGATATGAAATTAAATGATATAAAAGGTTATCAAATTGATTTTGTCCTCTTTGTATTTTTCTTCTCATGGAAACTTTTTGGGGAAGGTAGGTGGCAAGTTGAATTTCTTCACACCGAAGGAATTTGGGTCCAATTTTGCTTTGCAAACATGTGTGGCTCTTTGCCACTTGATTTATTTTATATCTAACAAAAAGGATCATCTTCATTTGCGTGTTTGAAGACATTGCTTAGAACTGGCCTTTGCCTGCTTTTTATTGGTATTTAGAAGCTTCTTTTCTAGAGCTGTCATTTGAGATCCGTATTTTGAATTTTTCTTCTGTCATTTAGTTACATGCAGAAGCTGGAAAAGGTCAATTTGAGCTGGTTTTGGGATATACCATTTGCTCTAAAGCTGCAGACAACTTAGTGTACACTCGGGAAGTTGTTAGGTCAATTGCTAGGAAACATGGCTTTCTGGCAACTTTTATGCCTAAGTAAGTAGTAGAGTTTATGAACTTTTATATAGAGAATAGTTTATAAAACTTAATTATTGCTGATGATCTCTCCTTGATTTCTTTTAGTGTAATGATGTGTTAAGGCTCAAAAGTAAACATTTTGAAGTGAATAACGGTGTTCTCTTGTCATATTGAAGGTACGCATTAGATGATTTGGGTTCTGGATCCCATGTGCATCTTAGCTTGTGGCAGAATGGCCAAAATGTATTTATGGCATCTGACAGATCATCTAAACATGGAATATCAACAGCGGGGAAGGAATTTATGGCTGGAATTCTACATCATCTTCCTTCAGTTCTGGCATTTATAGCACCACTTCCTAATAGGTATTCTTCACATTATCTTATTCATGCTATTTTGACCAAAAACTGATTTATGGTATGGTATTATTATACCACCAACTTTGTCAGCATTGACCGAAAACTGATTTATTGTGCTATTATGATCAAAAATTGATTTATGGTATGGTATTGTACCACTATGCAATGTTAAAAAGGGGTAAAAAGTATCAGCTAGTTACCATATTTTGGCCGTTCATTACCTTTTAAAATCATGCTGCTTTGTTTATCTTACATTGCTATAAATTTCTACGCAGTTATGATAGGTTACAACCCAACACATGGAGTGGTGCATACCTATTCTGGGGGAATGAAAATAAGGAGGCTCCATTGCGAGCTACTTCTCCACCTGGAACCCCTCACGGTCTAGTTAGCAACTTTGAGATGAAATCCATTGATGGTTCTGCAAATCCTTACTTGGGCTTAGCGGCCATACTTGCTGCTGGCATTGATGGGCTTCGTAAGCATCTTCCTCTTCCAGAACCTGTTGGTAAGATACTAAGATTGTGTAACCTTGGTTATATGGTGTGTGACACATGCATCATGAATAGTGCCTTCTTGTATCAACGCCAGTGTAGATAAAAATTCAGCAAGGACTTATTAGAGGGAAGGATAAAATGAATTAAGAAAGTAAAATAAGTCACGTGTCACCCATAAGTTAAAATCAACTCACATATAAGTTATGGAGCTTCTAATACAGTTAAAGTGCAAAAAGTTGATTTTAACCTGAGAAATTTGATTCATTTTGCCCCCCTGATTTATTTTATTTTCTTTTATAAGTGGAGGTTATCCAAACTGGATTTTAGTTTCATATTAACTAATAGAAGTTCATTGTATGTCATTCATATTGTGATTCTTCAGAAATCTTGTGAGGAACACCGCCATAGTGTATTATTTGCTGCCATAACTTAGTATTATTGAAATGTGTTCACTCTGAGTATGTAAATACCAAATCCTAGAGAATAGGGTTTATTATTCAAAATGTCACTTGAATTACATATGCGGCTTTTAGGCCATATTTATACATCAAAGAAGGGTCTTGATCTTAGCTCAATATCTAATATAGATAGGGATAATTTCTTAAGATAGGAGATAGAGATAACTTCCTAGAATTGAGGAGATAAAGATAATCTCCTAAAATAAAAGGATAAGGGGGATCTTAGCTAATCTGGAAGAAACAAAATGCATATTAGTTCTTATAACTTTCAGCACTCGTATGAAAATATTAACTAACAAACTTATGTCATGTGTGAAACAGATACAAATCCAAATCCGGAAACCCTTCAGAGATTGCCAGCATCACTTTCTGAATCTTTGGAAGCTCTCCATAAGGATGATTTCTTTGAGGAATTTTTTGGTGATAAGTTGTTGACTGCCATAAAAGCAATTCGAAAGGTACAAATTTCGTTTGATGCTTCTAAATTACAAGCACTTATAAATTAGTAATTCCTTAGAACATAAATTCCTTTTACACTTGAATTGCTGTAGGGCACTTGTAAGCTGCATGGCATATAGATATATCGTAATATGGAGCATAGGCTTTTGGGTATTTTGTAGAAGGATCATTAGTTAGTTAATACCTGTGATCTTTCATTCAAATTGCTGATTTTAATGCTTAATGTGACTTCTCATAGGCTGAAATTAACCATTACACGAAGCACAAGGAAGATTACAAGCAACTCATACACCGTTATTAAGCGTGTTTGTCTTTTGTTCCTGTGCAAGACTTGGTCAGAATGCTCGGAACATGAATTTAGATGCTGTTGAATTCTCTCAATAAACATTCGCCAATGCTTGCATTTCTTGTACACTTGGATTTACGGTTCTCTGTAAAGACGGTTATGGCCCCATCCGTTTTTTTTTCTTTTTTCTTTTTAATTATGTAGCCTTTGATACTTGTTTATTAGCTTTATTTTCTTCTTTTTCTGATAACTTATGAAATAATTTACCCATTGACCCATTGCTCAATTAGAAGCAAGAGAATTCTCAGTTTTTCTAATTTAAGAATTTTCTTACGAGAACTCTTTCGCACAGATAACTTTTTAATCTAAGATTTTTCCAAATATAAATTGTAAGGAATGATTTAGGTTTAAACATACATTTTTTTGTTACTATTTAACTGTATAGAAAAAGAAAAACTACATAAATTAAGGAATACAATTATATTGTTGTAATTACATACTAAAAAAATCTATATTTATCATTCATTTATTATACTACATTAACTTTCATTATTTAAGATATTTTCTTATTCATTTTTCATTCAAGAAAAGTTTTGAAATTTTAAATAAACAGTTAAATAGAAATCCCAATTTATTTACTTCATTGGTTTTGTTAATTTTAGCTGTAAGGGGTTCAGGGTTTAAGTCAGTAAAAATGGTAAACTTTTCTTGAAATGCACATAATAGTTAGATAAAAAAAAAATAAGGTGTAACATGGTGTTCATTTCTAAGAAAATTTTACCACTTTTAGTGTGGTTTTTGCCTTAAGCTTTCAAGTATCAGACTTTTAGTATTCAAGTAGATTCAGGGGTCTGGTAATATGTTTCTTTAGTTCTTTCATAGAATTGGTTTTTCATACATTTCCAATGTATAAAGCTATTCTTGTTTCATATCTTGATCGAGCAAAAGATTAGAAGTCAGTGCAGAGAGACTTTCTGAAATATGTTGACATATACTCAACTTTTTTTGAATGTGTATAGAGGTAGGTGAGCTGATATTGGTTGCTGAGCTTCATTTTGTTCCTTATGTTCTTTGATGATAAACACGAATATGTGATAAGTGCATAAGTCCCATTGCATTACTTAAATAGAATTAAGAATGTTGAGAAGAGATTTACGACCTTTTTGAGCAATATGTCCCAACCATAGTTATCAATAGCGGCCGGAGCGGCCGCTATCGCGCCGGAGCGGAGCGGAGCGGAGGTGGGGCGCGACGCGGTGGTGTGTAGCGGGAAGAATTAAATCGCGGAAATAGCGCCGAGATTCGCGGGGCTGCCGTCGCGGGCCGTCGCGGCGCGAAATGGCCGCTATGCTGGCCTTCCCTCTTTTGCCCCTCTGAAACCCCTTTTTTAAAGGGTATTTTTGGCTTTTTAAGCTTTCTCCCCTTCTGCAAAACCCTATTTCGAAGACAGCAGCCACCCTTTCAAATTTCATTCACTGTAACTGCTTCCCACTGCTTTGGTGCTAGTTTCCAGCGACACCCAGTCACTTTCCGGCGTTACCCACCCCATTTCCGGCGTTCCCCAACCATTTCCGGCGTCCCCCAGTGATTTCCGACGAATCCCACAGATTTCCGGCGAAGCTTCTTTCTTCTCCGACAAGTAGATTTCCGCGACACCCACCCACTGTCCGACGACCCCCACCCCATTTCCGGCCTTTCCCCACCATTTCCGGCCTTTCCCCACCATTTCCGGCGAGCTGCTGTCTTCTCCGGCGAGGCTCTCTGTCTTCTCCGGCGAGACTCTGTCTTCTCCGGCGAGCTTCTACTTCTCTTCTTCTTCACTTCTTCTCTTCTTCTCTGGCGGGCTGTTGAAGGGATTGTTTTGAAGCATTGTAGGGTTGTTGAAGGGCTGTTGAAGGGCTGTTTGAAGGGACTGGTTTGAAAAAAATTCTAAACTGCAATGGCTGAAGAAATTCCAGCAAGAAATGTTGAAGGGAATGCTGCCAGGTTTAGGCCCTCCCCACTTCCTGGGCACTTGAAGCCTAATGCACCTAACCAAGACATTGCTTGGGATTGGAACAACTTGAAGGACATCAACAATAGAAAGCAGGTCACTTGTGATTTTTGTGGCAAGACAACAACGGGTGGCATTACCCGGGCTAAGAGACATCAAATGGGTGTGAGAGGGGACTGCGGTAGTTGTCGTAAGTGTCCAGATGATGTTAAAGAGGCTCTTAAGGCTGCCCTCCTTAACAAAAAAAATGAAAGAGAGGCATATTTGAAAGATATGGATGATCTTGATGAGGAACATGAAGAAGTGGAAGAGATTTCTGCCATTCGAGGTGGAAAACGACCTATAAGCATGTCAATGTCAGTTGCATCATCACAAATAGCTTCCACTGCCAAGAAACCAAAAGGTCCATTGGACTTGTTGTATTTTAAAAATCCTGAATCATCCATTCATTTGGGGGGTAAGGCTTCAAGACAAACAAGCATAAACGATGCTTGTGACAAGGAAGCAAGAGCTAGAACAATACAATATATAGAGCGGTTCCTTTGTAGGAACTCAATTCCTTTTAATGTATTGAACACAAGAAGCTTCAAGTTAATAGTGGAAGCTATTGGGAATTATGGGAAGCATCTTAAACCTCCAAGCTATCATGAAGCTAGAGTTCCTCTCTTAAAAAAAGAATTGGAGTACACTAAGGAATTGTTGAAGGATCATGTGAGAGAGAGGGAGCATTATGGTTGTAGTATAATGTCGGATGGATGGACAGATAGGAAGAATAGAACCTTGATAAATTTTTTGGTCCATTGTCCAAGGGGTTCTATGTTTATTAGGAGTGTTGATGCTTCATCATATGTGAAGACCGGAGAAAAACTCTACAAGTTGTTGGATGATTTTGTTGAGGAGATAGGAGAGAGTAATGTGGTGCAAGTGATCACCGACAATGGGAGTAATTATGTGAAAGCTGGTAAGAGTTAGTTTATTAATTTTTAAGATTTTTTATAATTTATATACTTTGTATTGTATCACTACTAATAGTTTCATTTTACTATTAGGCAAGTTGTTGATGGCAACAAGAACACATTTATTTTGGACTCCTTGTGCTGCACACTGCCTAGACTTGATGCTATAGGATATTAGGAAGCTTCCAAGAGTGAAGAGGACCATAAAAGAGGAATAGCTCTTGTGAGTTACATCTATAACCACACATTAACCTTGAACATTATGAGACAATTCACTCATAAGAAGGAGTTGGTTAGGCACGGAGTCACAAGATTTGCCATAACATTCTTTACATTGCAAAGGCTGTATAATTTGAAGAATGATCTTAGGAAGATGTTCATTTCGGATGAGTGGTTGAAGTCCAACAATGCCAAGGAGACCAAGGGGAAAAAAGTAGCAGACATTGTCCTTATGCCTACCTTTTGGGGTGATGTTATTTACAGTCTAAAGGCAATGGCACCCATTGTGAAGGTGCTTAGATTAGTTGACAATGAGAAAAGGCCTGCGATGGGCTACATATATGAAGCTATGGATCGAGCCAAGGAAAGTATTAGGAATTCTTTCAAGGGAGATGAAGCTAAGTTCAAGGAGATTTTTTCTATCATTGATAGACGATGGGAATCTCAACTTCACCATCCATTGCACGCAGCTGGTCATTACCTAAATCCTCAATTCTTCTATGGCAACCCACAAGTAGAAAACGATCCTGAGGTGATGGATGGATTGTACAAGTGTATTGAAAGGTTGTCCATTAGTTCCGAGGATGAAGACAAAGCTCTAGATGAGATATCACTGTATAGGAGAGCTGCAGGCCTTTTTGGAATTAAGGCAGCTATAAGGAAGAGATCTACAATGGCTCCTGGTAAGCGTGTTTTTTAGGATTGGAGTTGAATGAGGTGTTGAGAGTTATTTGCTATTTTGGTTCTGATTATTTGTTGCATATTCTTCAATTGCAGCTGAATGGTGGATAAGTTTTGGATCACATACTCCAAAGTTACAAGCTATTGCCATTAAGGTGCTGAGTTTAACTTGTAGCTCATCTGGGTGTGAGCGAAACTGGAGTATGTTTGAGCAGGTAACTAGATTTCTCAATACATTCAATTTGATAGCATTAGTTTAGTAGTTTCTAACATCTTTCCATTATTTTTTTATTTAGGTTCACTCTAAAAAGAGAAGTAGGCTAGAACATCAAAGATTACAAGATTTGGTTTATATCAAGTATAACCAAACTCTTAGGGAGCGTTTTGATTGCCAAGATGTGATTGATCCTATTGTCCTAGATAATGTTGAAGATGATACTAATGAGTGGGTACTAGGACGGATGGAGGATGAAGATGAGGAAGGTGCATGTGATTTGGTCTTTGATGATGATGTCTTAACATGGAGAGATGTTGCTGAAGCTACTGGGGCTACTGAGCCATTGACATACACTAGGAGGAGCAAAAAGGGAGGGAACACAGCTGCTGCCCCTTCTACTTCTAGGAAGGGAAAAGAGGTAATTCAAGAAGAAGAGGAGGAAGAAGAGTTTGACGGTGAAGACACTGCATCAGAGGGGGAAGAGATCTACCTAAATGGTGATGAAGATGATGCAGGAGATGAAGAGCCAAACCTTGAAGATGAAGATGATGATGCATATTAGGAATTTAGAATTGATTTAGGATTGGAAACTAAAAAAGAACTTGAAGTTTGTTAACTTGTTTAATTGTCTTTTAGGTGCTGAAATTCCATGTGTTCATATTGTGACTTATGTGATAACTAATTTTATGTCATGCTATGTTTTATGTTTGTCCAAGAATATTATTATGATTTGAAATTTTGAATATGATTGTATGGCTTTAAATTTAATTTTTGTGTGATTTTTTTTTGCATATATATGTGTAGAAAATATAGGAAATATTTATATAGTTTATTCAAAATAGCGGTCATCCCGCTTTCCGCTATCCCGCTATCCCAGTTTTAAGGGCGGCCGCTCCGCGCCGCTATTTGGGATTGACAAGTATGGTCCCAACTTTGAAAGGATGCTTCTAGTAGACTTTTGAATATTAGGACTCTCCTTTTGTTTTATAGCCTAAGCATTGTATCCTGAAACGCTTAGGTACACAAATTAGTCATAAGATGTACCGACTTCATTTACCAATGAAAATTCTTGATGTATGATATTGACAAATTTGAGGGTGTAAAAACTGGGGTCTAGTCCAATATAACTTTATAAAATCTTTTTCAACCAGACCTTTCTTCAACAATCTCCCTCTATTTGTTGATAGCAAACATCAACTCTTTTCTTAAAAATGAAGTCCATGATTTAGGGAGGATAAATTATCAGATTATGCACATCAAAAACTTTACAGAGATCAATGTTTATCTTAGAGAATATTACAGAGTTTACTTAAGACATTTTTACGTAAGATCAAACGAATTTAAGTAAAACAAGATATTCTTTATTAACAAATTTAAAATGTCATACAAGAGGCAAACATCAAAAAGCAAATATCAGACTTGTTAACTTGACATCACCCAACACAAAAGACTTCTAAGATATCTCCCACTTTTGATATAAACAAAAAAAAAGGGCATCATTGAATAAAGTAATGAGTCTGAAGAACAAACAGAAAAGGCGAAGTAAACAAATAACAAAGGGACAGTATTGAAAAATAGGATTGGCAGGAAGAGAATGAAAGAAGGAAGAGCCTTCTTCTTGAATTGACCACAGATAATGACACCATAGAGCATCAGCATGAGCCTTTGTTGGATTAGGAACAGAGAGAATGTTGGCAAGATTGGTTGCTGGTAGCTGCTTGGGTCGAAGAGAACCTTTGTAATGAGGCTTGTACTTTGGAGGCATAAGCTTCTTCAATCTGCCCAAAGAAATCCAAGAAGCTGGCAATGGTCGTTGAATAGGAGCAAACAAGATTCTCTTCCAAGGGGTGGTAACAGGACAGTTCCTAATTTCAACATCATCCAGGGAGACCACACCATTTCTCAAATCACGAGCTACAGAGACCTGTTCAATAGTAAGCAGTTGATGTATAGCAATATCATCATATGAGAGCAGGTCAGGATAGGCTAACAGGCGTTCTATGGGTAGAGGGAAAGTATTTGGGTTCAAAGGGCTGAATGGAGAATTTATGGCGATTAAAGTTGGGATTGCTAACAGTGGCCAAGTTGTAAGGGTTCCTATAGCTGGGGTCAGAGGGGTCAAGAACGGGTTTATAAAATGTATAGGTAGGTAGTGCAGGGTGAGGAACAGACAGAGGGGGTGGCTGAGACTTATGTTTAACAGTAGAAATGTCAGGGTAGGGAACAATGGCTAGGGAGGATGAAGTCTGAGTATGAGGTGGAGGCTTAACAGAGATAGGGATAGGTTGAGGGGATTGAGGAAAGGTAGAAAGGACAGACAAGTTTGAGTATGAGGTCAGACCTTGCTCTCTTTGAACTTACATCAAATGAGGAGTCTGGTCTTTTCCTTTTGAGGGAGGCTCTGAAGACTTTCTCATCGTTCTGACAGGTGCCAACGGTCTCATAAAACCGATTCAACCAATCAATGTGTCCCCACTTGCGCACAACAGGATCAAAGGTATGCTTCAGATACCCATAAATAAATCTCAAATAAGATATGAAGCCATGATACCCACCACATTTCATTAGAGCATCATGATTTGCCTTCATGACCTTTTGATAATCCTCACGCATTCCATGCCATTTCAATGTATTCCATCCTGTGACAGAGACTTCTGGATGCAAAGTAGTGTACACAGAGACAAATAACTTGAAGACGTCATCACCAGATAGCTTCTTCTACTGAGATTGTTGCGACAAAGATGATTGTTGAGGCTGCAAAGGTTGTTGGAGGGTCTACTAGGATTCAGAGAGCACAACTTGCTTTGGCTTCTCAAAGCCAGACTTCTAGGCAACAAATTTGCGTTGAAGCTGACAAATGGGAATGCTATCATCTGAGTCAGCAGATTCTCCGGCAGCAGCAATTCCAGGTTCACTAGGATCAACAGGGTCTGTAGCCTGAGTAGTGGAGGAAGGAGGAATCATCTGACAAGGTTCCACGTCCAAAAGAGAGTCTGACTCACTGGAATCACTAGAAAGTGATTCATCAGAAAAATCAAGAACCATCTTTCTGACCTTTCTGGCAAAGTACTTTCTTCTACTATGTGTTCTCTTGGGGGCTGTTTCAATATTCTACTTTGTTGGTGCAGACCTTTTCTTCTTAGAGAGAGGAAGGGGGTTATCCATGGTCTGATCCAAGAGGGGTGAAAAAAGAGGTAGCTTGCTGACCAAGGAGGAGGGTGTCACCAAGTCACTTACAGTGGTTGTTTGCATATTCTCTAGTGCAAAAACTTTTATGAGCACAACAGGATATGGGATTTTATTTGCTTCTTTCCAATCGAAGAGATTAAGTAAGTCATGATAACATTGAGTAGACTTACTTTTTCTTTGGTGAGCATGTGGTACATACAAAACTGATTTAGCTTGCTAATAGTATTTTTTACTCCTTTCCTAAGGCAAAAGACTTGCTTCATTACTAAGTGTAGCATCTTGACCTTTGGAAGCAAATTGCTAGAAACAGGTTTGACAGGGCGTTCAGAGCCATAAAGCAACTCATTGATTTCTAGAGAAGATACAACTTCATGTTCGAAGTCATCAACACAGACTTCTCCCACAACAGGGCATCCAAATTAGTCATAAGATGTACAGACTTTATTTACTAATGAAGTTCTTGATGTATGATATTGACAAATCTAACGGTGCAAGAACTAGGATCTTGTAGAATTATATCACAAGCAAAATGAAGCAAATGCAGTTTTAAAATTATTTATTATCATTTGCATTATTTTATACAGAAAGTGTCTAATTTTAAGCGTAGGAGACTAAAAGTGTACTTTTTTTCTTCTCTTTTTTTATTTGTACTATTTTATGTAGGGTTTTATTTTCCTTGTACTGTATACAAATTTTATATGCTATTTTAATATTCAATTTGGTTTTGGATGATTTTTGGTTTGGACTTACCAATTGGAGATAAGAAAAAAAAAATTTTGTTACAAAATACGGTTGTATTGCCCTGCTCTTGCCTTCTGTTGATGTTTATACAATGATTTGTCATGATTGTTGTTAGCTTGTATCCATAATTATAGCTGTTGATGTATTTTTTTTATGCTATTAGAGCTTCTATGTTATAGCTTATGTAGAGCCGATTATGATTTTATATATTTATTTGTTGTTTAGTTAAGTTTTTTTATTGTTTAGACAATGAAATGGAGTGTTTGAAAAAGCTTAATCATGTCACTGACATCTTATTAATAAAAAGTTAAGTTGGACAAAATATTACAATGTCATAAAGATCCATTTTTATTTGTGGCTCATGACCCCAGAAATGTTCAAAACGGTTATGTCACATATAAAGGTAATAAGATAAGGACACATTATTACATATACTCATTAATTCTTTTCCCAATTTCTAACTTTTATAATTTCTTTAATTTAATTAATCCATTTAAATTTCCCTATGTCATTAGTGAATTGAAATTTATTTAAATTAAAAAATTCATGTAGTAATTTACTGAGGATGTACCATATGAGAAAGGTTCTCTTATGTGAGAGTGAGAGGAGCGAATCTAGGTCATACAACCATACAATGGATGGTTGAGATTAATCATGAGTTTTTAAAAAAGTCATATGACATTTTAAGTGATTTTTAAAAACTTTTAATCTCAACCATCCATATATGGTTATAGGGCTATGTCCGTTTTTCTCACTCTCAAGTATAAGATACATCCCCAAATTTACCCATTAATAGATTTTTAATAAAAGTGATTTAAAATGACTGTATTACAATTTAAAAGGCTGAATTTAAAATCCCAATTTAAAAATTGTGTTTTTGAACATTAAAACTGTACATTTAATAAAAATAATTTAGTGTATATAAAATTGTTACGTCACTTAATTTTTTTAAATAAATTATGTATAATAATAATAATAATAATAATAATAATAATAATAATAATAATAATAATAATAATAATAATATATAAATATCAAATACAGCATATCAATAAAAATTCATACTTTCTAATTTTTTTATCCGATGCAATTTTAAAAAATATACATATTAAGAAAATCATTAAATGGTCTTAGAATACATAATTCACAATCTAATTTCCTAGTTTAGTTTTATACTTATCTCTCTTCTTATTTATTCAGTATATTTTTTATTAGCCATTTATTTAAAGAGTAAAAATATACTAGTAAAATAAGTAATAAAGGATTTTTTAAATTCCTAAAATGATAAATAAAAATAATTTTTTTTAAAAATATGCTGGATAAAAAGGAAATAGAGGGATTAATATATTTAATTGTCTTAAAGGATAAAATTTATTATATTACGCAAGAAATTGTTATTAATCAAGTTAAACGGAATTTTAAATATTTTTCATTTTAATATGTATTTAGACATATTGAGAGATAAAAGTCGAATTATATATACTATTTCCCCCGGGAAACCTTTATAACGCTCTCTTTTTCTATTTCATCCTTGTAATGGTTTTTTCTTTTCCACACATACAATTACATAATGGTATTTTTTTCCCTCAGAAATTATTTAACTGCACAAAGTAACGGTAAATTAATAGAATATGGCTCATGTGACGGATGCATTCTGAGAACCTTACTCCTAATTTGAGAATCGTTACGGTGCACATTTTGTTGAGGACCCGTCCTCAACACTGACGTTCCAACAAACGGGAGGACTGTAGAATTCTCCAACATGTTCGTATAAAACAATTGTATTGTACCGTAACGCTCGGGTATCCATGCTGCTTAACAGAGGTTGATAAAATTTAGAAATAGGAAAATGACATTATATAATTGTTAAACAAATGTAATGTACAAGTTCAGGAATGGCTTCAAATAACCAAAAGGCGATACATACATGTACATAGTTTGTGAAAAAGAGATGTATATATAGTCAAACAAATGAAAATATGGAATGAGGGAGCTGGGTTGTCCCCTTTGCCTCATGTTATATATAGACTTCTCATGAATGATTATTGATGACCCGACACTGAGGCACCGTTTTATGAAGCAAAATTGTCCCTTTGAATGCCATTATCTGTTGGCAGTTCATTCTATAGTTGGTAAGCTGCAACACAAAGGTAAACTACGATCATTTTTTGGTTGTGACAAATAATGCAGCTTGCTATCTAAATTATCAGAGCCACAGAATTCTAGTTATAGGTCAACGTAAAACTAAAAAATACAGTTACACCTAGTTACAAACTACCAAGTAGTCTTGGCAAAAAAATAAACCTGTTCAGGATTCATCTTGCTAAACCCAAATTTATCTGTCCATATAGATTCTGCTTCTTCAGCTGCTGGTAGCACAAGGTTTTTCACATTCAAGAAAGCTAGCAGCCTCTCAATGCACGAGAAAAGTGTTTGAAAGTATCCCTGTTGGGGGGTAAACAATTATAAATATATATAACCTGGGCAAAAACGAGTATAATAGCCAAGTATTCTTGAGTTATCCCCCTATTTAAATCTTCAAACTACAGAGCAATATATCAAAATTCCAAACAGAAAACTTCAATAAGGACCACAGATGTTTAGTTAAAGAGAAGTGTACTAGTGGTGATCACAGAACTAAAACGACAAAGATTGGAAAGGAAATGAGATATAAACCCCTTTGTGAAGCATCAATTGGAGATTTAACTACTTAATCATTTGCAGACCTTGCAGCTTAGCTTATTAGAAACATTGTACTGGTCACTTACACTGCGCACTTCAAATATCCACACAAAAAAGATAAGGAATATTTTAAATGGAAATGAGTTAGGTATGGGTGAGACTAGGACATAGGGTATCCCTAGAAGTCTCGCACCTTTCCACGGTACTTATGTCTTGTTGCCACTAAAGGAAGTTCTGCAATATCCCTACCGAAAATTCGAAGCATGCCGGCAGACACGACAGATGAACTTCAACGTCAAGGAAACAAAATGTGAACAATACTGTAAGAAAGGTACGATATGAAAAATAAACCAAGTTAAATAAAGAAAAATACTTCTTACTTGACAATTAATAATGCGCAATACATTCCTCCAAAATCCTGAGTCTGCAAATTCCTTCTGTATGTGGATGATAAATGTTAGTTGAGACAAAAGGAAGAAAGAAGTTGAAGAAGAGAAAAATGTAAGTAAACAACTTATATAACAGATCTTCTTACGCATAAACCATGGCAGGAATAAGGTCACGTCCAGTAGGTGCATCGACTATAGGATCAAAACATTCCTGAAACATGCAAGAGATCTCTTAATACCAAAGCCCAATAATTGTATTAAATATTTTTACTAATCTCATGAAAGGCTTAAAAAGGGTTTCCCTGAAGAACCATGTGATGAAGGATAATCAAATTTAGAAAATGAAGAATAACAGCCTTAATAAGAAAAACACACACCAGCTCCATCATTTGTTGGGGAACAAACAAGGATTCATCACCCAAATATGATGATGTAGTAATTCTTAAGGACAGAGAACTTACATGAAACATTGACGCAGCCTCTAAAAGCAACGGCCTAGTTTCAGGAGAAGCAATTTTTCCATTAAGAAGTTTCCATCTTACATCAATCTCATTAAGGGATTCTAAACAAGTTTCCTCTTGCTTCTTCTTTATAACATCCAAAAGAGACTCAGGGAGTCTCTCAGCCACCCTAACCAGGAGATTCTCCAAAGTGGAATGTATTTTTGTGCAATCATTACAACAAAGCCAATCCCCTTCCGGTAACTCCTATCATTGGTTTCATACGTATTATGTCCAAAGGAAAAAAGTGTGGTTGGAGTTGAAACTAATGTATCTATCTACACATAGACATAGCATCATAGTGAATACCTTTAAATATGCCATCTTATGATCCCTCAAACAGCCAACATGATATTCCTTTTCACACTACAATAAAGGAGGGGGGGAAAGAAGGCATATAAGAAACAATGTGAAGTTAGTTCAGTCGTAACAATCAATCCCTAGAGTTAGATAGTTGCATCAATCAAAGCCAAACATAAATCCTTGACTCTACATGTTACTGGGATTTCTGTGTCAGCATAATAAAAATAAAAACTAGAATGCACATACCTGATCACAGATTATAATTGTGCGTGGACCAAATCCTGATCTGCTGAAATCAGAACCCCTGCATGCAACATTTTCTAATATGTAAAAGTGGAAAATCATGAATCTATTACATTGACCCATGATTAAACTTGAATGTCAAAGTAAAAGCATGGTGACACTAGATAACTTCAAGAAATACAGTGTTAGATGAGAACCAAGTCCATATGTTGCCTTCTATACAATGTAATTATCACCTGCATAAAACACATCCAGCCATCTCAGCATCAAAGTCTTTTACTATGCGAATGCATCTCTTGGAAATCTGCTCAATAGGATCAACTCCTTCAACCCTTCCAGCTGCTGCAGCATCCGCATTGTGTGCCACAAACTTCTCCTTGAGGAACATGTGTTGACAAATTTGACAGTACCAGTCACCACTTGGAATACTCGATACAGATGCACATTCTGTATATTTCCAAACATCAAAACATACAAGTTCACTTAAAAGATGACTGTGCTGTAACTGTAAGTGTAACTTATCAAACAGAAACATGAAACAAAATTCTAGACAGTAAGAACATAAAAAAATTCATTTTCTATTCTATATGAGATTGATAACCTTTAGAGAGCAACATCTTAGTATTATAGAGGATAATATTCAAACTGCCTACAAGCATGGCCAAGAATATAAATTCTACTTGATAATAATTAGTTTCCATCCATCAATTATATTAGACAAATGAGACTATGCTAACTTGTTAGCATTTATAAAATGTCTAGTAGAAAATAGAAAAGTAATACAAAATTAAGCATTGGTAAGAAAAATATATCACAAAGCAAAGAGTATACAGGCAATTATTTTCTCTTGCTCTTTCAACTATACAAATTTGACCAAGTACATTGTGATCCACCCACCAAAATTTAAGGGTGTATTCATTCTCACTGTAAAATTGTAAAGGAACTTTTTATTATGTGAGTGTCCTGTGGAATACAGTTGTATAGAAACTCTTGAATCTCATACACCTTGATTTCAATATTGTATAGGTGATACAGAAATTCTCGCACAATTGCAGAGGATAAAAATAAGGAAAAAAGATTAATAGACCCACGGAAGAAACTAGATAAAGTGCCCATAAATCCGTCTGCCATTTAAATCTGACCTTTGTGAAATGCCCTTGGACATCCATCACAGAGCAACAGGTTTCCACCATCCCAACAAACAATGCATACATCATCGTTATACTTTGCAGTGCATTTGCGATCTTTTGAGAGAAATATAGCTAACTCATGGAGTGAAACCCCATTCGATGTGTAGATGTATGCATACCTGCCAAAAACATTACAATGGCATGAAAATTCCTAGGTACAAGAAATTCAAAAACCTTCTGAATATGCATCCCACACAACCATGACATCCAACACCCCCACAAAGGCAATGTCATTGTGTGACAATAAACTTACGGTTTCCTGCGAGAAGCCCACCCAGCATGGACCTCAAACTGTGAAGGGCTGATCTGTACAACAGTAAACCATTGAAATTTGAAACTATTACATACATGTAACATAAAATTCCAGAGGTGTCCCCATAGTCATACAAGACAAAAGTAAAAAGCAAAAATACCTCAGTGTTGCAGCATCGGCAAACAATTCCATAGCGTGTTTTGATACCCTCAAGTAATTTCTGCCAACCAGAACCGAACACTTAATAATGCAACAGAAATACAATAACTTGTATATTAAATTCACATACATACAACCTGTCCACGTGCATAATAAGCTACTTCCGCTCCATCAGGTAATCCATCTTCTTCAAAAATTAATTTATGAAATTGCTGATGCCTGAAGAAGAATATATTGGATGAACAAATAATTACTACCATCACTAAAGAAAAATGATTAAAAAAATTACAGCCAGATACACACACACATACAGAAGGGGAAGGAAACTAACTTCTTAGTGATCCTCCACTGACTTTTAGTTTGTGAAGATAAACACTTTGAATTTGCAGTATTTGGAGAAGTCTTCAATTTTACTGAAAGTTTTGATGACCTAGCAATAACAACTGATTACAATAAAATGGAGGGAAATACATGGTTGTAAACAATTTAATGCGCGCATATGTTATCCTTCCTAACTATGTCAAGCATGCTAAAAAATTCAAACCAGGTACAAACTTTGTCTTTATGCTGCACACGCTTTTCTTGCGGAATAGAATAGGTACAGAAACACTCTTGGAAGAATTTGAGTGGCCAACCAGCATTGATGACCTTATAAGTTATAACATAGTAAAGAGAACAAGTTAAGAATATGTAACAAAACAGAAGATGACCCAATAATATGAATTTTTTTATGAAGTCCATCAAGTTTGAAACTATTTAACCATAGTTTATTAGTTAATACAAAATTGTTATGCAGAAACTATACAAATTTGTACCTAGTACAGTGTAAAAGGAATAGATATAAATACCAACTTTGTTCTTGTCTTCCAGTGTCTCTTAGATTTTGTAGAGATACACAGTTCAGAAGTACAACATGAACATGAACTGGAGAATAATACTGGCCGAGGGGACCTGAAATATTGTGATACAGTGATGAAAGAAAAGAAAGTCATAGAGGGGAAAGGGCTCAGAATCTTGTCATTGCACTATACACAGATTTTGTCTTCTTTGCATAACTTACATTATCACATAATTCACATACCTTCAGATGTATTTGTTTTGAAATGGAGGCACACATTATTTCATATTATATGCTTGCTTATTGGACATCCTAACATCAGCGGATCAACCACACAAACTAGTAATCAAACCAGTTTCAGGACAGTGAAATTATAATATCTCTTTCAAAAATCAAGAAAATGAATGATCTTTTTTTATAGGAAGGAATTATTTTATGAGAAGCTTTTAAGTAAAACAATTCCCATTGAACAGATTAATAACCAGTAACACATGCAACTGCAAGTGAGCAGTTTCATGAAAAACACATTCATTCAAGAAAAGTCTGTTATAATTTGCATCACAGCTTATTTTTCTTTTGAGAAATCACTCAATTTGGTCTTCCAAAATGTCACCACATTAATAAATAAACTAATCATAGGGCATGGTTTTTCAAAATCTCAAAAAGAACACCTAGTGAACAAAGTGGTTAGAAATCAATACCTGACTCTTTTGCCGACTGCATGAATAGAACTGCCCTCGGATTTTTTTGATTCCACACAAGATAGGCATAAGAGCCCCACTCTTTCTACACTGGAAGAAGGGAAACACCCTACGAGGATAATAATAATAATAATAATAATAATAATAATAATAATAATAATAATAATAATAATAATAATAATAATAATAATAAGCATTTAAAGTAATCAACAAAGAAAAATAAAATAAACACCATAATCTTTAGAATCATTTTTAGTTTTACTTTTAAGCAACAAAAAAAGGCCTGAATAACAAAGCAAAGCTCTTTTACCTTTGCAACTTTTGCAAGTAAAATATTTTTCCCCAGGCGGAGATGAAACAAAATTTTGAATGGTGGCCTCCAAAGTGTGCAGGGGTGATGCTCTGCATGCTCTCAGTAATTCAAGCAGACTCTTGCCGTTTTCAAGGCAAATGTACTCTGCTGCCCTCTTATAAGTATTGCAAGCATGAATCTCGAATTGGGAAGGTGGAATAACCTACACATGCAAAGGCAACAATAACCAAGGAAGAACAAATAAAAGGGTAATCTCCAACAAAGAAAACCACTGAGCAGTGGGTACCCATCACCCAAAAACAAAACAACAACGAGCAATAACTCACCCTGCGTCCATTGCACAGATGACATGAGCACAATATCCCCCCATTTGTAATTACACCTCGCAATCCCGAAGTTGAAGCCTACGATCACAACACACACCAACATTAAATTCAGCGGGCATTATATTTATCAACGAAAACTACACTTCGAAACAAGTCACACCAGCAAATAACAAAAAACAGAAAACACAAAAAAGGACAATAATTTGAAACTATATAAAACTGGGTCAAGCCTGATTATAAAAGGTCATGACTAAGATTTAAATTTCGACGTAAATGTGAATCTAAAACATTTCAAGCTGGACCGTGAATCATTCAATTATACGATAGCATCTCACTAAAAAAAAGTTTGACCTTACTATTATAATAATC
Organism: Clitoria ternatea; assembly: GCA_037962975.1. Classification (NCBI taxonomy): domain Eukaryota; kingdom Viridiplantae; phylum Streptophyta; class Magnoliopsida; order Fabales; family Fabaceae; genus Clitoria; species Clitoria ternatea. The sequence continues at coordinate 504,453 of CM075674.1, forward strand.
AATCTGAACTAAGTGCTTAATAATGAGTGGATTAGATAATATTGTAAAAAAATCTTTTATTAGCAACGGATAAAATCTAAATCGCGAAAATAATATTCACTTTTTATCAACGCATTTCTCATTGCGCCAGGGTCAGGCAATTTCTCGGTCAACAAGTACAGTCATTAACCAAGTACATTATCTAAGACAAAGAAAATTACATGGTCCAGGCACGTAGCAGCGAAATCCACTACACATATATAAAACTAAAAATGAAATGTCTCACATACAGAATAAATGAAAAAATGTCTTGAAAACTTTTTAGGATTGGTGATTAACATGAACCTAAAATGTTGGTAGCGAGATTAGAACTTAGTTTCTCGTAGTTCTTTCTAATCCCGTTATTCCAATGGATAAAAAAATAAATGAAACACGAAACGAACCTTCTTGCAACCTACGTAAACGACCGGAACGCCATCGAGCAAACCGGTGTCGAAGAGTTCCTTGACGGTCATTGGCTTCTTGTTGACCACGATTACCTTCTTCAATTCCGACTCAGCTTCAGGTTTCGATGCTCCAAAAACGACGTCGTTGGGCGGCGGCTCTTTCTGGAATGCTTGGCTTTCGTCTTTGATTTCAGCATTGCGGTCTGGTTCGCTGGTTTTGAGCCTCTTGGCTTTGTCGTTATCGGAATGAAGGGTCCTCTTCCGGCGAGTGTAGACGACGAAACCGTTCACTCTGAGCAGCGGCGTCTTGGCCGTGTCGTTTTGGGCAGTGGTGGATTCCATGGTGGCAAAATCAGGAGGTGAATCTGAAGAAGAGGGAAAGGGAATTGAAGAGGAATTAGGGGTGATGGATGGAATTAGGGTTTTGGAGGAGATGGAGAAGAGGGGTCCACGAGTTTGACTCAGTGAGTCACTCGTAACTGACCAGCTCACGAGAAGGGAAGAAGGAGGTGTGGATCATGTGTGCGTATCAGCCTCCTGGGGCTTCATGTTCTACCTATCGTTGATTTTTTTAACATTAATTTGTATATTCCCTCGTCACTGTATCCAAGACCCTCTTCACTCTTCACTCGTTCAATTAGGAAATTATTCATTCATTAAATTTTCAGCAATTTAGATTGATTCAGTTTTTAAAAATTCATTCTTCAAATTACCAGATACATTATTTTACTTTTTTTTTCTATTTTTTGTTTTAATTTAATTATAAATATTCTCCAAGAAGACAATCTTAATCGAATTCCGTTTGGTTTTCAGTTGGGGAAATGGAGAAATTTAAGGGTTGATATTGATCCTTTACGCCGTTTAAGATAGTCAAAACTCCGTTTAACCGTAGTATTTATTTTTGGGGTTGGTCAAACCGAATAACAATCCAAAAACATTGACATGCACCGTGGATTGACTCTCCCGAAGATTTTTTTTTTTATCCATAATCTTCCTTAACCAGTATCAAGTGTGTACCTTCTGAATCAATCATTTAGAAGTTTCCTTTTCTTTAATTTAATTGGTGTATCTTTATTTGTTAACTTTGTTTTAATTTTGAAGTTGTGTTTTCTTTTCCTTTTTTATTATTAGAAATAAATTAGTACTTTATCGAATAGATTAAATTTATTTTTTTAAGAGTCTCTTAGTAAATATTATGAGGATAAAAATCTTTTATAGATAATCGCGATCAAAATACATTTTTTATTATTAGAAGTAAATTAATAGTTTATCAAATTCATAGATTAAGTTTATTTTTTTAAGAATCTCTTAGTGAATATTATGAGGATATTTTTAAAAATCTAAAAGTAAAAATGTTTTATAGAAAATTGTAATCAAACTATCTTAGGCTGCCTTTAGTTACAGAAAATTGTTTTAGTTTTCTGGGAAAAATTTTTGTTTGTTTTCCAAAATTTTCGTTTTCTAGAATAGTTAAAAAAATTCTTGAAAAACTTTTCCACTTTTCAATTTTCTTGGAAAACTTTTTAAAACACTTCTCTATTTTTCTTAAAAAAATAGAAAACCCGGTTTTCAGTTTTTTATACGTTTTCTTTGAATATTTTATAAATAAACACATTTTTTATTTTTCTAACTTTTCAAAAATAGTTTTCTATTTTTCTTAGAAAACTTACGAATTAAACACGATCTTAGTGATTCGTTTAGTTGTCCAAGAGACAATGAAGTGTGATAAAAGAAATATATGAGAAAGAAATTAATGTAAAATATATATATAAATAGATTTTGTTTAATTGATTAGAAAAGAATAAGAAAATTATGAAATTATTTTAATAGTTGATTCATCATAAAATACAAGAAAGGAATAAAAATTGCTAAGGCTGCATTTAGTTACAAAAATTATTTTAGTTTTTTGGGAAAAGTTTTTTATTTGTTTTCCAAAATTTTTATTTCCTAGAATAACTAGAAAAATTTTGAAAACCTATTTAGATAATGTGACAGTTTTTCAATTTGAAAACTAGAAAACTAAAAAAGTTGTTGAACACTCAGTTTTTTAAATTTTTTCAAACATTCTTTCATTCAAATTAATTGAGATATGTCTTTTATATATATATATATATATATATATATTTATATATATATATTATTTATGATAATATTATATAGTATATACATCACATAAAAATTATGATAAAAATTTAAAGTAATATTAAAATAAGAGTAAATGAGTTTGTGTTTAAATATATTTTAAAATAGTTACAAAGAATAATAAAAATATTATCATGATACATCATAAAAATAATATGAGACATTAAATCTTAAATTTAACAAAAATATAAAAATGTAAATTGATAGATATGGTAGGGTTGGTCTTTCTGTTAATAACTAACTTATAATATAGATAAGGTCTCTACAATCATTTACCATTTCTTTTACTAAGTAGGATTACAGGAAAACCAATTCAATATTTAAGGATGATATAACTAATTTAAATGAACAATGCAAGTTGCGTGTTTCTAATTTTCAAAAACTTATAGCAGTAGAACTTTTCGAATTAGTAGCAGTTTGTTTCATATTCTCATTTGGTTACAACGGTCTTTATCTTGTAATTCAGTTACTTTATCTTGTAATTCAGTTACCGCCTTTTCTATTTTTTAACTTTTCTTATAAAACCTTTTAAAAGAGTTTTTTAATTTTCTAAAAAAATAAAAATCAATTTTCTATTTTTTTATAAAAAATTTAAATAATTTGTAAATAAATAGTTTTTTATTTTTTTATTTTTTCTAAGAATAATTTTCTATTTTTCTAAGAAAACTTATGAACTAAACGCAACATAAAGTTTTCAATTTATAAAAGAAACATTTGATCAATTTTTTAAAAGTTACCGATATATCACTATCATTTTTATAATTATAATCATTATTTTATTATTATTTATCATTATTCCTTCTAATAATAACTATATTTTTAAACTCAAAGATGCCTTGTTCGTTGATAATTAAAGATTAATCATTTTAAAACAATTATATTTAGAAGACTTATTTATTTATCAACCATACTTAACTTTATTAGTTAGTATTTCCTTTTTTAATAAAAAAAATTATTAAATAGTAATATTTCTCTGGCTTATATTATAAAAAGTAAAATAAGTGTTCTCATTTTTATTAAAACCATTGACTAATTTTTTGGTTTTATCTCACTTATTAATTATTCTTCTTGTATCATTACACTTTTTATGAATAAAAGTTTAGACGAATCGAGTTACTAGGGTCAAATCAAAACATGTATCAATGTCTAACAAGATGTACTTATATATCACCTACCAACAAGGTTCCTCACATCAGCGGGATTTGAACTCGTACCTTTAATTATAAAAGTTCATTTTTTAACTATGTAGACCTTTGTTGGAATGTAAAACAAACACAAAGATATAATTGGTAAAAAATAATTAATACTTATGGAATTTCTAACTATGATGGACAGAGATAGGAATAAATTTTTCTTAAATTTTGACATACGAAAAGGGAGTAAATGTTAAGATAAGTCTTATATCAGCTAAGAATATAACTAGTATGCACCTTACAAGACTTATGACAACCCTTAACTTTTGAATTAGCTTTTGAGTTAGACCCGTCATTTTTAATAGAAAAGGGCGTTTCATAAAAAAAGTATAACTTGAACTAGTCTAGGCCGAGGTGCGGGATCCGGCATAGGATTAACCCTTAAATGATGCTTTTCTGTATATGTTTTACATCGGTCCAGTGGGGATCCGATATTATATCTCCTTTTCTAGTGGGGAAATAAGAGTCTTGGTGTGATCCTTCAAATAAATATCACCAATCCTTATGTGTTGAAAGGTGAAAGGGGGTGTCACCTGCAAGAACACTCCAATACTCAAGTCAATGGGATATTCAAAGAGAATAAAAGAGCTTGAGCGTAAGTTATAGTAAGAATGTTCTACATTTTCATTGTTCATTTGTAAGATTTTATACCTTCGAGAAATGGAAGAGTCGTTTCGAGATGGTGAGCTTAACGTACCAAATGCTTATGTGATTCTAATCATTGCAGAAAGGCTGAGACACAACAATGATGCTACCTAACGATTGCATCTTTTCATCAATTACTTTGTAAGTTGCTTTCTTAACACACAATTGCATAAGTCAACTTTGATTTTCTGATATTGCATCGGTATTGGCTCATGAGTCTCATGCGCAGTGTTATAAGCCAATATTATATTTCAATATTATGTGCGATACTGATCTTGCATAACGGTTATAAGTCTAATGACCTTTCTGCCCATAGGCTGATATCGAGACCAGATCATTTACTCCCTAACTTGTTTAAGGAACCATATCAGTTGCTCATATGAGCTATACCATTTGTTCCAGTCACCTATTATAGGTGTGGGTAAGAAGAGATATTCTTAACTTGGAAAAATTTTCAATTGCACCATTTTGTGACTTTGATTCCTCTTCTTAACTGTCGCGTATTTATTTCCCTTTATGTTAAAATGTAGAGTTGTGCATAATACGAGTCGTGTCAATCATTATGTAATGGCTACTCTTTGATCATTACGTGACAATTTCATTTCAATCATCATGTCATGGTTACTTTTTGGACACAGGCCTTAAAAATTGAAACCACACGGCCCATAATTTTGAATTGAATTGTTTCCTTGGTTGCCCTCAGCCATGTCTATAAATAGGTGATTCTAGAAACTTCTTCAAGTATCTATTCTTATTGCGTATTGAAACTCTATTGAAAATTTAAGAAAGCATTCTAGAAACTTAAAAATTTGCAAAACTCATCCTTTTTCCTAAACTCATCCTCTTTAATGTTTTCTAAAAATTTGTAACCCCTAGGATTCTTCCACATAACTCAAGTAGTCATCCCCAACCCTTCTTTTTCCTTTTTAGTTATTTGTGTTTACCCTTTTGTTGAGTGAGAAATATGGACTAGGGGAGGACAAAGAGAGAGTCATGGGGGACGAATTTCCATTAGGGCCCAAGGGCCTGGGTCACAAGGTCCAAGAAGGGGAATATGGTGATGGATACAGAGAATGTCTTCAGAGTCTCATAATAACTCTTTAGTCACAGGGGCTTCTGATGGGGAGGATAGTTCTGAGTTATACATTTCTAACAGCGGAACATTTTACCATAATGTAGGCGGTTTAAGACACATTATTGCTAAGATGGTCGCAGACGAATAATGGGTCAAAATTGTAAAGATGATTCTGAGGTACTCGAAGTGATTGCGCACCGTATTGATTGGGAGCTGCTAAAAGCTGAGACTCCTTACGTGTGGGTGTAGAGGGAGATTTTGGAGCTGCTAAAACAATGCTTTTTTATATATGTTTTACATCGGTCCAATGAGGATCCGATATTATATCTCCTATTCTAGTAGGGAAATAAGAGTCTTGGAGCGATCCTTCAAATAAATATCACCAGTCCTCACACGTTTAAGGGCTAAAGGGGGTGTCACCTACAAGGACACTTCAGCGCTTAAGTCAGTGGGACATTTAGAATGAATAAAAGAGCTTAAGCATAAGTTGTAGTAAGAATGTTCTACGTTGTCATTGTTGATTTGTAAGTTTTAATACCTTAGAATAGTGGAAGAGTCGTTTCAAGTAGGTGAGCTTACGGTAACAAATGTTAGTGTGATTGTGATCATTGTAGAAAGGCTGACACATAACAGTGATGCTACCTAACGACTGTACCTTCCCGTTAGTCACTTTGCTAGTTGTTTTGTTAACACGCAATTGCATAAGTCAACTTTGACCTTCTGATATTAAGAGAATGACTCATATCGGTATTGGGTCATGAGTCTCATGCGCGGTGTTAGAAACCGATATTAGATTTCAATATTATGTGTAATGCCAGTCTTGCATAACGACTGTAGGTCTAATGACCTTTCTGCCCATAGCCCAGTATCGAGACCGAATCATAACTATTAATTAATAGTATATAAATTTTGGAAGAAGTCTAAAAAGGGATCAACCATTTTTTTTAAAAATGATATAAAAGGACAATGTAGTATGATGGATTTTATATTGTACACATGATGTGGGTTGTGTATAAGCACAAGATATGAGGGATAATAAAACGGGTTGGCTCATCCAGCCATGAGCTGATGGGCAAGCTAACTCACCAACTTTAAAATCTAAAAAAATACTTCAAAAAGTAAGAGAATGTACTATATATATATATATATATATATATATATATATATATATATATATATATGGAAGACTAGCTCTTCCACCAAAAATCAAATAAAAAGTCAACCTATCACAGCAAGCCTCTAGCCTAAGCAACATTTAGGCATTAATGGACAACAAGTGAGGGTTTTTTATCTGTCCTGCCATTTTTTATGGACCTGATAGGCCTAGCCTATTTTTCATCCATACATGACACAACTATCACAAGTAAACCAATTGGTGAATTATTTTAAAACAAACGAAGAAGATAAATAACATCTTAAAACAATAAAGGTGGCGTGTATAAACCATGCCTTTGTTCTTCCCTAGCATAGAAGTGTAACCTCCTCTATTCCTAATCAAGATCCTTCTTAAGTTTCTCCTTAGTCATTTTCTTGTTTCCCCTTAATTCCTCATCAACCTCAAAACTAAAACAAACACTTGATCTTAAAAGTAAGGTTAAATCTAATTTTGTATTCCATGAAATAAAGAAATTGAACCCTAACAAACACCACCACCATCAACACTCTAATAGACATTCCCCCATCACCCACCAATAATAAACACACAAAAAAACCTTAATTGAACACAATGTCTTTCTAGAATTGGGATTGTTAATAGGAGTGACATACAATTAATTTTGGGAAAGAGTTGTTGGTGTTGGAAATATATACTAAGAGCATATATAGAACACATCATTTTAAATAAGGCACTTTTGTTAAATAGTTTAACAGCCTTTATTTATCCTTGGAGTAATAGGTCATATGAAAGTTATTCCTATAATGTCCCTAGTCAAGTATTTACATGGGGACATGTAAATACATTACGACTAGTGTGTGAGTGTACTGATGATTTGATCTCACAGATCATGGATGTAGATGATATTAAGTCTTTATATAGGTACACATTAAGAGTAATGATGTACTGGGTAGACCCACCATGAGAATATTGTATGGATCATTACATGAATATCATAAACTATTGTCAATATGATAATGGTATATGTAGTCCTTCGACCTGAAGTCACTACAATTCCTACATAAGGAGTTTTTTGTTTTAATACAATCAAACGTCTTCTGTAACAAGATGACTATAAAGGTTGTGATTAGGCAATGAACAAACTATGTAGAGGGATGTGAGTGATGTAGATGAGATTTATCTCTTATATGTGACAGGAGTGATATCTATAGGCCACTTGATGGAGTGAGACTAAGAAAATGCATGGTCATGCTAGAAAGAATAAATATTGGATATTTATTCAAATAAAGTCTACTTCGGTATCAAGTAAAATAAATTAGTCTGTACAAGGATGATGCAATCATGCCTTGAACCCAATTAGGATATCATGACAAAAGGAACAAACATATAAAATAATTATCACTTATAGGTTATGTTGATAATAAATAATATTCACACATAATGATACATTGCTAGATGCCGCTCTTATTTTATATTAATAATAAAATAATTTATTATTAATATGACCGAGTATTTTACCTATAGGGTCACATACATAGAGTAAGCTCATCAGAAAATAGCTTTTATTTTAGTTGGACTAAAATAAAGCTATCACTACTAAGAAAAATTGTTGGCGACGGACAAATCCGGTCGCTAAATTATGTTTTCTCCGTCGCTAACACTATTAGTGACGACCTTTATGACAGAAATAGCACCGTCGCTATATCCATAGTCGATGACATCACAGCGACGCGAAAGACTTCCGTCTCTACTGTGTCAACGGTGTAATGTCCTCGCTAATATGGTCCCTATGTTGGTGACGCATGCCGTCGCTATGGGTGCTACATAGCGACCACATGACACCGTCGCTACGCTTGTAAGGTAGCAACCACAGCTTGTCATCGCTGCAGATCAAGTATCAACGACGGGACTAAGCAGTCGCTACTATTGGCTACACAACGACCACTCGTGAATAATGAGACTTAGTGGTCGCTGACTACTCAACAGTAGTGACAGGGTTACGTGGTCGCTATTAGTACGTACACAACGACCACCATGTTCCGTCGCTAGAATTACCTACACAGCGACCACCAGTACCCGTCGCTAACATTATGTATGAGTTAGCGACGAAGTAAATGTCGTCGCTAATATTAATTTTTGTTTTTTTAAATTATTTTTTTGACTTTTAAAATATTAATATTTAAATATAGGTTTTGTTCATTTAATTTTAAGCTAGAAATATCGAATGACATAAAAATTATAAACGAAAAATAATAAAAAAATAAATACTGAATAAAATATAATATAAACATCTAAAATACAATGTTGTGTCGCTAAATATACAAACAAATGAAACATAAAAAAAGTAAAATCATGGGGGAGGGGGATCTTGTGGTGGTGGTGGTGGCGGCTTGAAAGTAGGGGAAGGAGCCTCGCCATCAACTGTATCAATAACTGCTGCTGTACAGCAAGCAGTCGACTAGTCTTAGCGTGCTGCTCCTTGACCCGTCGTTGGTCCGCCTTGGCCCGCTCCTCCAAAAGCTACCTTTGGTTTTGCTCATCCTGTAGTTCGTTGTTCAGGTTTTGAATGACCTGAACAACATCTGCCGGAAGGCTAGAAGAGGAAGAGGTCTTCCCCTTTCTTGCGATCTGCGTGCCCACGCTGCCCAACCCAAACACCCTCCCTTTCTTGTTCATGCCTCCAATAGCCTCCATGTAGATGGCATTGTCATCGGAACAAGACAGGGTGAGAGGTAATTCCCTCTCAGGATTGGAAGCCACCAACTCCGCCTCTTTCTCGGCCTTCTTAGCCTGATACACCTCCTATAAATATAAAATAGTGATAGGATTAGTAAGTTGATTTGTAAATTATAAGCATGTGTAAGTTAAAATAAAATACCGATAGATCAGTAGTCTTTTGGTTAACCCATGCATCGACTTTGTTCTTCTTGGTCATTTGCATGACCTCAAATAGGGAAGGCTCGCGGTGCTCTCTCAGCTCCTGTAGTGGACAACAAGCATTGAAATTATTGTTGGAAAACATGTCAGACCAATCATCAAAGAAATGTTTAACATAAATATACTTATAAATCTTTTCTTATGCTCGAGGGTTGAAATTCTACACCCAGTGTAAACTAACGCTGCAGTATCGACAGCTCTGTTTGCCTTGTTCCGAGCATTCACCTGTTGGAACAAGACACCACCCCACTTCTGGACCATCCCATCCCAGTGGTCCTCGGGGATCCAATGAGGGCGCTCGCCCTTGTCCCTCACCTTCCAAAGGGTACTCTTGATGATTTTGGAGGTCTTTGTAGCAAAGACCCTCCTAATCTCATCAATCATACCCTCTGTCCACTGATAATCCCACTGTTATATGAAATGAAATTTTAATATTAAAAATAGGTATATGAATTAGCCACAAATTGACAACAAAAGAGAGTGTTAGCTTACCGAAAAGGTGTCAAACCACCTATCTTGGACAGCCTGCCCTGCATCTGTCCAAGAGATATATAGTCCATCCCACTAGGCCTTCACAACCTTAGTAATCGCTTTGGTAGTGTGACTACTATCAACAAAACTGTAATAGCCAATAATTAGAAATAAATAAAACAACTTACACACTTCTTCCATGTAAATATAACATTTCCAAATTTAAACAGTTATCTTGTTACAAACAGAAAAGTTTCCAGTATAGTTCAATCTATACAACTACTAAGTTAACTAACATACAACTATATGAGTTTTATATACAAAGAAACTAACAAGCTACCAATTAACTTAAAATAAATTATAGTATACTTACTCGTCTCCGGCCGGCAGTGGGACTGACATGGTGATCCGGTCCTAACACCGGCCCCCAAGAGCATGGCTTCAATGCCTCGCCAGATCAGCATTTGGAATAAAGAGAAGTACTCTTCAAATACACTACAAATACTATACGGAGTGCATACCGCCAGGGCAAGTAACGCCGCCAAGGTTCATAACTCCGCCCAGGCACGTTACTCCGTCAAGGAATGTAACCTCGCCAAAGTTGTTACTCCGTCAAGCCATAGGCTCAACTCAGGCGGAATACTGAATTTCCCACACTGCGTAGCGAGCCCATACTCACAACCCCGGCACGAGATTGACTCTGTCTTGAGAGGTTAATAATGGGAATCACGCTGTCACGCATAAAGGGAAATAACAATAAAATATTAAAGCACTAACGCTTTCCAGACAAGTTGTGATACCTACTAGACAAGTTGTGATACCTACTAGACAAGTTGTGATACCTACTACAATAATGGTGCATGTAAACGGCGCAGGGACCCACAACCTTTTCAGCATTATGCCTGAAGACAAGGAGCGGGTCCTACCAATAATGCAGCACCAGTAACAGGTATATAAACCTCTCTCGAAAAGGTATAAGGGATCTTTCCCATTCTCTGAACCTTACACTCTATTACTTGCATAATTCTCTCTGATAGTCTTTCTAAGTCTCTAAGTATTCTGAAATACTGACTTGAGCGTCGGAGAACGATTGCAGGTACCACCCCCAATCGGGTTAAGGCAACGCAGATCCCGTCAGGCGGACTGTGACACCGCCCCGCAGTATATTACACTCCGCCTCAGCATACGAAGACTCTTTGTATTTACATTTATACATACATTGCTTTGTATCATAACATATTTATACGTATATTTTGAGTTGTTCTACAAGTGTACTTCTACACCCCCTGTAAAGAACAGTTCATTGGCACGCCCAGTGGGACCTGTAAACTAGGTAATCCCACAATCTTGATCAATCTTCATCATCAATGGAGAGACAAGGACCAGAGACGCAGAACGAGGATTCTCCTCCACGCAATCCCAGACGTCTTAACTTCGATGATGGTGCTCCGAAAAAAGCAACGCAAGCTGATTCTCTAGATCCGAGAGATGACATGATTCGAATCTTGAGAGAAGAACTTGCAGAACTTCGTCGTGAAAAAGCAAACCCAGTGCATGAGAGAGCTGGTCCCGCAAGACAACCACATCATGAATCACACGTGCAGGAGGAATCAAGTACTCCTCACTACTCTCGTATTCCTACATACATGGAGGAGCAACGAAGCCTCCCACTGGTGAATGCTCAGCATCAAGAAGGAAGGAGAGCAGGCTCAAACGCATCCCCCTCAGGATATAAGATGAGCATCCCATTTTCCAAAAGGCTCATGAATGTACATGTACCCAGACACTTGCAAACCATGCATCCCATTTCTATAGGGAAATATACTGGGGAAACAGATCCCTCTAAGCATTTAGATGCTTATATCTATGAGGCCATGTTTCTAGGAGCTGAGGAGGACATCATGTGCAGAATGTTTCCCAGAACTCTTACAGGTGAAGCTCTTAGCTGGTTCAAGAGCTTACCTTCAGGTTCCATTGATTCGTGGGAGGAGCTGGCCTCAGCTTTTGGAAGCCACTTCGTGATCTCCAGGGATGCACCCAGAACCTCTCATACCTTGGCTCAGATCAAACAAGGCGACAAAGAATCTCTGAAAGATTTCCTTAAGAGATTTTATAAAGAGGCGGCCATGGTCCCTGATCTGACTGAGGCAATCCAGTTGCATATCCTCATAGAAGCTATGCAACCAAAGTCACCTTTCGCTTTGTCTTTGGCAAAGGGACCTCCAACTACGATGGAGGAATTTCGTAGGAAGGCATCTAAGTACGTGGGTATTGAGATGCATCTGGAAGCCACTGCATCTCGCAGTAAACCACTCCCTACAACTCCATCCCAAGACAAAGGGAAAGATAAATTGTTGAAGAACGACAAATCCAACCAAAGAGACAAAGTAGGGAACCAACCTTTTAAACAGCAAGACAGACGCGTGTTCAATTTTGCTCACTATGCACCACTGAACACAACCTGCGAGCAAATCTTGCGTGAGATAGGATGGACCACCCTCAATGTTTATGGAATTCAACGTCCACCCCCAATCAGGCGCGGTGGAAACCCAAGGAAATATTGTGAATTCCATGAATCAGTTGGCCACACCACGGAAGAATGCAAGCAACTCAAAAATACTATTGAGGTGCTCATTCGAGAAGGTAAACTGAAACATTACCTGTTCAAAGGCAAATCTCATGATGAGCCTGAGAAGTTTGAAAAGCGACATCGTGATCGCTCTCCGGATCCTGATAGTACTCGGGAACCAAAGCGTACGGCGGTGTCAGAGAAACAAAAAGGTATTGTTTTGGAGTCCGCCCAACGAGAACCGAGCCCTGAACCTAGGTCGCGAGGTAAAAGGCAGGTGGTGGACATGATTGCTGGAGGCTTCGCAGGAGGCGGACCCTCAAACAACGCCCGGAAAAATCATCATCGTATGATCTTATCTGTGCAGGGCAAGAACAAAGAATATCGCCCATTCAGGGACGGAGTTCAGACTCCGCCTATAACTTTCACAGATGATGATTTTGGCCCAACCATCCCTGAGGGAGATGATGCAGTAGTGATCATTGCGGTGATCGCTAATATGGATGTAAAACGCATCCTAGTTGACCAGGGAAGTTCCTGCGACGTTATTTTTTATGACTGTTTTAAACGCATGGGACTGACTGACGCTGATTTGCAGCCTTACACACAGGACCTCACAGCCTTTAATGGCGCCAAACAGCCTACTAAAGGCTACTTGGACACAAGGATTACCTTCGATGGTGAACCTGGAGCAAGGACTGTGAAATCCAGGGTCCTCGTCATTGATGTTAAATCCCCATACAATGGCATCATTGGGCGGCCTACTCTGAATGCCATGGAAGCCATCGTTTCAACCCCCCACTTGTTAATCAAGTTCATTGATAAAGATAATCAAGTCTCATCCGTCAGGGGTGACCAGGAGATGGCTCGTTACTGTTACAATTTAAGTCTTAACATGGTGAAGCTTGAAACCATGTCTAAGAAAAGGAAATTGAATGAAGGAAACAGTGCGGCGGCATCCGTCAACTTGGTGGATCTTGATCCCAGGGCGGAGTCTTCTATAGACCCACTGAACCCTTTGAAACCAACTCCTGAAGGTGGCTCCAAGTCTATTGTTTTGGGCAGCACCCCGGAGCAAATAACTAACATTAATGACAAGCTGGAGCCTAACATGGAAGCGAGACTGATTGCACTCCTCCATGAATATAAGGAGATTTTTGCCTGGACAGCCGCAGACATGCCTGGTATGGATCCTGACTTCTGTTGCCACCGCCTGGCGGTGTATCCTGAAACTAAGCCAGTGGCACAAAAGAAACGGCGTATGGGTCCTGCTAAGCAAAATGCTGCTTGCGAACAAACCGAAGAACTCCTTAAGGCGGGGTTCATCAGGGAACTCCGTTACTCTTCTTGGCTGTCCAACGTGGTTATGGTGCAGAAAGCCAATGGCAAATGGCGCATGTGCATAGACTACGTTGATTTGAATAAATGTTGTCCCAAAGATCCTTATCCTCTCCCCAACATTGACAGGCTGGTTGATGATTCATCAGGATACAAGTATCTATCCTTCATGGATGCTTACTCCGGATACAACCAAATTCCAATGTGCGAAGACGATCAGGAGAAAACAGCATTTATCAACGACAGAGGGGTCTTTTGCTACAATGTCATGCCATTTGGGCTGAAGAACGCTGGGGCCACCTACCAGCGCATGATCAACAAAGTCTTTGAGGGCATGCACACAAAGCTGGTGGAGGTTTATATTGATGACATTATCGCCAAAACCCCAGAAGGAGGAGACCATGTTGAAGACTTACGCCTCATTTTTCAACGCCTACGGCAATACAACATGAGACTCAACCCACTAAAATGTACATTTGCTGTGCCTGGGGGGAGATTTTTGGGTTTCATGTTAACGCAAAGAGGCATAGAAGCTAATCCTGACAAGTGTCGTGTGATACAAGAGTTGCAGAGCCCCAAAACATTGAAAGAGGTACAATCCCTCAATGGCAAAATCGCTGCTCTAGCACGATTCATGCCAAAAATGGCTCATCGCTCTCTCCCCTTGTACAAGATGCTGAAGAAGGATAAAAAATTCAATTGGGGCCCAGAGCAAGAGGCGGCCTTCCAGAGCTTGAAAAATGTCTTAGCCAGCCCTCCAATCCTGGTAAAACCAAGCCCAGGTGAGCAACTCATCGTTTATTTGTCTGTTTCAGATGAAGCGCTGGCAGTGGCACTGGTCAAAGAAACAGTCGAAGGCCAACGACCGGTATACTTCACTGGTAAAACATTGCATGGTGCAGAGTGCCGCTATCAGAAGATTGAAAAGGCAACACTTGCAGTTGTTTGGGCCTCACGACGTCTAAGACCATATTTCCATGCACATCCCATCCTGATTCGTACAGACTTACCACTCCGTACTATATTGTTCAAGCCAGACTTGGCAGGAAGGATGATCAAATGGGCCATAGAACTCTCTGAATTCGACATATCCTACGAACCAAGAACTGCTATCAAGGCACAAGTCCTAGCAGATTTCGTAGTTGAATTAACAGGCTCTAGCCCAGATGCAGATCATTCACACTGGACAGTATACGTCGATGGGTCTTCAAACAGCAAAGGATGTGGGGCAGGAATCGTTGTAGAAAGTGATGACGGGGTACATCTTGAAATTTCATTGCACTTTACCTTCACTACGTCTAACAATCAGGCGGAGTACGAAGCCTGTTTAGCCGGACTCAGAGCAGCACAAGATATTGGGGCCAAAACTGTCACCCTATGCAGTGATTCTCAACTAGTCATCTCACAAATTCTTGGTGAGTATCAGGCTAAAGAACCTCTACTGCAACAATATCTAGACTGCGTCAATGAGTTGAAACAGCGCTTCGATGAAGTAACTTTCAAGCATGTACCTCGCGAAGAAAATACGCGTGCTGATATCCTGTCCAGATTAGCCAGCACAAAGAAGGCGGGGTGTACAACCACGGTCGTACAGAGTACTCTGGCCGAGCCAAGTATATCCCTTCCCTCTTCAATTCATATGATTAAAAGCCGCCCCGTTGATGATAACTCCTGGGTAACACCAATAGTTCGTTATCTTGTTAATGGACAATTACCCACGGATGATCTTGAGCGAAAGAAGCTAAGGAGGGAGGCACCCTATTATACGCTCCTAGATGGGCAGCTATACCGCCGAGGAATTTCTGTCCCATACTTAATTTGCATAAATGAAAACGAGGTGCAAGCTGTTTTGGAAGAAGTCCATGAAGGGCAGTGTGGACATCATCCAGGGGCACGAAGTCTAGTGAGAAAAATCCTCAGGGCGGGGTATTGGTGGCCCACTATGAAGCAAGACACTGCCTCATATGTTCAAAAATGCGATCAATGTCAACGATTCGCAAATTTTCACCATACCCCAGCTGAGGAAATGTCATCATCAGTGACACCCTGGCCTTTCTATCAATGGGGTATGGATATTCTAGGTCCATTCCCAACTGCGCCCGGCGGTATCAAATACCTGATAGTTGGTGTTGATTATTTCACCAAATGGATTGAGGCAGAGGCAGTGGTGCACATAACGTCAGCCAGGACTCGAAGATTCGTCTATGAGAATATCATTGCACGTTTCGGAGTCCCCGAACGCATAGTCACTGATAATGGCACCCAGTTCACAGATCGCAAGTTCACTGAACTCTTAGAAAATCTCGGCATCACGCAGATTTTCTCTTCTGTGGAACACCCTCAAACCAATGGACAAGCTGAGGTCGCCAACAGAGAAATCTTGAAGGGCCTCAAAAAACGCCTTGGTGAGGCAAAGGGAGACTGGGCAAATCAGTTATGCCACGTTTTATGGGCATATAGAACCACCCCACACTCCACTACGAATGAATCTCCATATCGGCTGACATATGGAGTCGAGGCGGTCATTCCCATTGAATTAACAGCCCCCTCAGCTCGAGTCCTCTATTTCAATGAGGAAGCCAATCAACAGAACCTCGCACACGAATTGGAGGTTTTGGCGGAGTTGAGAGAGGAAGCCTTTGTGAGAGATCAAGCTGTCAAAGCAAAGGCCGCCAAACGGTATAACGCACGCATGTGTGAACGCCGTTTCAAAGAGGGAGATTTGGTCCTGAGAAGGGCCAACATTGGCAACAAATTTGCGCACCAAGGCAAGTTGGCACCAAATTGGGAAGGTCCATACCGAGTCACCGAGGTCTTGGGCAAGGGTACATACCGCCTAGAGAACTTGGATGGCACTCCGGTCAGAAATAAATGGAACATTTTGAATTTACGCATATATTACAGTTAGTTGGGTAATACGGTATGGTCTTTTCTTCCTAACTCAAGGATCCTCCTCTGTATGCTTTCCTTGAAAAGGTTTCGAAAAGATATCTCCCAACTCAATCTTTTATGTAATTCCATTCTCAATGAAATGCCTTCCTGCATTTAATCTTCACTCTAACTCTGAATTGATTATCCATGGCAGAATTTATTCCCATGCAGATAAAACGACTCTAAAATTGAAGCACAAACGCATAACTCTTTATTCCATAAAGATCAACCAACATGCAACGCCGCTTCACAAACGGAGTCAACAAAAACTCCTTGGGGGATTGGTGTCTCAGCTATATGCTGCACCATGCCGACCCTAAGGTACAGAAAACTCCTTGGGGGGAAAGGATTGGTGTCTCAGCTATATGCTGCACCATACCGACCCTAAGGTACAGAAAACTCCTTGGGGGGAAAGGATTGGTGTCTCAGCTATATGCTGCACCATACCGACCCTAAGGTACAGAAAACTCCTTGGGGGGAAAGGATTGGTGTCTCAGCTATATGCTGCACCATACCGACCCCAAGGTCCTGCAGGCCGCCTATGGAAAGAACTAGTGTCACAGCTATATGCTGCACTAATTCACCCCCAAGGTCCTGCAGGCTTCTTGTGGGAAGAGCTGGTGTCTCAGCTATATGCTGCACCACGCTAACCCCAACCAATTTCTTGCAGGTTGAATTAGTGTCACAGCTATATGCTGCACCATACCGCCTCGAAGGTTTAACCAATTTCTTGCAGGTTGAATTGGTGTCACAGCTGTATGCTGCACCATACCGCCTCGAAGGTTTAACCAAATTCTTGCAGGATGAATTGGTGTCACAGCTATATGCTGCACCATACCGCCTCGAAGGAGTCACACTCCAATCAAAATGCAAAAGGATGAACATTCCATCCAAAACTTGACTCTGCTTAACTCCCAACGTTTTACGGAGTACATGAGAAACAAACTCAAGCACTACCCAACAAGTTCAAGTAAGTTCAATACTTGTAAAATTGTGCTTCATTGAAATTCCTAAGGGGCAACTCCGCCTCCTTACGGAATACAACTTCATTGAAATTCCTAAGGGGCAACTCCGCCTCCTTACGGAATACTATTTCATTGAAATTCCTAAGGGGCTACTCCGCCTCCTTACGGAATACTATTTCATTGAAATTCCTAAGAGGCCATTCCGCCTTCTTATGGAATCTATTCATGGAAATTCCTAAGAGGCCACGCCGCCTCCTTACGGAATCCAATTCCCTTTAAATTCCTAAGAGGCCACTCCGCCTTCTTACGGAATCTATTTCATTGAAATTCCTAAGAGGCCACGCCGCCTTCTTACGGAATCCATTTCATTAAAATTCCTAAGAGGCCACTCCGCCTTCTTACGGAATCTATTCCTTGGAAATTCCTAAGAGGCTACTACGCCTCACTATTAAAATCATTTCAACGAAATTCCCACGAGGTTACTACGCCTCACTGTTGAAATTACTTCAGTTAAATTCTCAAAAAGGCCATTCCGCCTCGTTATACTTAGTCATATTTCATTAAGTCCTCAGATAAATATTCCGCCTTCTCAATATCATTATACAAGGCATAAATACGACGGACTTAAACACTACATCTATGAACAAGTATACATCTGCAGGAAATATACTTTATTAATATTGTCAAGAATTGATAAAAGTCCAGAGCCTATCCTGGAACAAGGCAATATTAACAAAATTAAAAAAATAAAAGCTGGCGAAAGGTCTCAGGAGCTGGTCTTTAAGGGTTGGACGGCGTCCCTTCTTGTTGGACAGAGGTGGCTTGACCTTCACCAGGTTTGCTTAAACTCTGAGAGGGAGGCAAGTCCGCCAAAACATATTCGTCATTGGGCGCAGGAGCATGACCCCCTTGAACAGGCACCATCAATTCTCCATGGATGAATTCATAATAAGGATGAATGCCTGTGGTGGTTAGAGCAACACCTGGATTGCGGTAACGGAGTTGACGAATAGCCATGCTAAAAGCATCATCAATCGCTGCCTCAGCCGCATCCAGCGTGGATTGTAAATCCTTGTCAAGCTTTTCATTGACGGCCTCAGAGGTAGCTTTTTCAGCTTGCAACACTTCAACCTGTTTTTCAAGGTTAGTGTACGCAGTAGCTGCTTGGTCTAACTCCGCCACCCAGGTATCTTCAGCAGTGGCCTTATCAAGTTCAAGAAAAATCAACCTCTGCTGGAGCTCACTTGCATCCTCGCCCAATTTTTGTTTCTGCTGAATTAAATCTGAAATCTGTTGTTTTAGCAGATTATTGTCAGCCCTCACCTGGGTCAGGCCACTCACCTCCTCGCCCAGTTTTTTGTTTTGCTCTTTTAAGCCGGAGACCTGCTTCTCCAGCAAAGCTTTATCAGCTCTCACCCGAGCCAGCTCCTCCTCCAGCTTTTTGGTGTTGGCATCGGCGGTGTCCAGATGCTTGTCCTTGGCCTTGATCACCTCGGACAACTGCTCATTGTCATGCTCCAAGCTACGAATCTTTTCCACTGACTCGTGGTAAGACGCTTGGAACATGTTCGCCTCAGCAGCAACCTCAGCTATCCGGGGAACAGAAGCCAAGAAACCATCTAATTCAGAAAGGTGCCACCTCGCAGCTGCGGCAGCCTCCGGTACCTCTTCGAAGTCGATGTCGGGGCGGAGAATGAATTCTGGGTCACGCCTCTCTGACTGGCGGAATCCCGTATTTGTAAAGTATAAGAAGGGATTCAAGCGAGACCCCGCCTCAGGCAAAGAAACAAGCCGCCTAGATGTTTCCCCTGGTACATCAATGGGAAAAACGGCCGTCCTTCGGGCGGTCAAGCTCAAGGCAGGATCCTCAGACGGGCGGACTGGAGAGATTTGAATTCCCTCTGTCTGGTCCCCCATTTCCTGGCCAGAAGCAGCTTGAAGTCCCTCCGCTTGCTCCCCCTCGATATCTTCTTCGAAAATGCCTTCGGCTCCGCCCATATCAGCAGAAGTACCCACAACAGGTACTTCCGGAGTCTCCTCCAGATCAATGGCGGCATCGATTGATGTCCCCGCCTCAGCCCTCTTCTTGCCCTTGGTCCTCCTTCTTTGCAAAGGCTGGAGGTCTATTTCCTCTTCTTCTTCTTCAGCAGCTTCTGGTTCTTGGCGTTTTTTAGAACGCCTTTCAACAGTAGCTGCTGAAGATCCTGCACCACCTTCAAAATTTGCTATGTTGGTGGAGGCAGGGAAGGGAAGGGTCTTTGTGAGAGCAGCAGTCAAACTCCTCCTGGGCTGTACATTATTCTCCGCGTTCCTTTCCCTGCGGCTCATTTGCATCTGCTTAATACGGTCCATCCCAGGGAACTCCGCGATTTCTCCTGCAAAATAACAAGATGAAGATTCAGTTAGAAAATGCAAGGTAGAGGAAACACTCAATCACATTGCAAATTGTTCATAATATTACTCAAATATCCTTGAGCATCCCGCCCAAGCAGCCTTCGGCAAAGAATCAGCTTGTGGACGGAGTTGTACTCCTTCAAAATCCGGAGTACTTCCACAGACGCCGCCGATAGAGCACCCTCTTCAACCTCATACGCTCGTTTGGTTAAGAGAAAATGCTCATGCGTCCATGCCACTGGGAATTTGTCAACACCCTCCTTATTCCGCCAAAAGACAGGTTTGCCCTTCCTGACGGATACCTTCACGAAACTCATCCTGAAATGAAGTCCGCCTTCTTTGGCGGAGTCAGCAAACGCCTTAAAATTCAAAATCTTTGGCTCCGCCCGGAGAGTCACAAAACCCATGCCGCCGGTTTTCGTATTTACTCTCCTCATAATGCGGCAGAAGGAGAAAAACAACGCCACCGTAGGCGTAAACCCCAAATGTTCAGCCATCACCTCAAAACTGCGAACTATTCCCCAACCATTCGGATGCAGCTGGGAAGGGGCACAATCCAAAAACCTAAGCACACCCATCTGGAATTTATTCAATGGGAAGCGCACCCCTAACTGGGTGAATAGAATATCGTACATATATATGGTACGATTATCCTGAGGACGATGGCAGACCCGTTCATACGTCTTGGGTGAACGGACGATGAACCTATCCTCATACTTCTCGTCTTTCCATACCGGAACAGACAACTCCACTACCCCTCCGCTTGTCGTCGCATGTCGAGAGGAAGCATCCTTGACATCTTCCTCAACCCAACAGTAAGGGTCATTCTCGAGTGTTTTCTCCCAATCCAACCCATGCAATACAACATTTCTGCACTCGGCCATAGTCAGCACTTGTGTATGGGGAACACCTCCTGACACAAATGAATGTACAGCATTACTAAAGTACTCCACGCTGCTATAAAACGTCGAGTCCCTCCCAGTATAAAAAGCATCATCTCCACTCTCAATGTCAGAAAACATGGGACGAACAGAAACCCTAGAACGTGACCCTGCCCTCTTTCCTCTCATCTTCCTTTTTACAAACACACAATAAGGGGAAACAAAGCTAACCCAAAGGAAATGAAGAAGCAAAGAAGAAGAAGAAGCAAGTACCTTAAGCTTCTGAAAGATAGAAGAACTCCAAACACCAATAAACTCGCAAGAGAGTAGCCAAAACTCTTTCAGCAAACAAATACGAACAGAGAGATGAAGCAAAACATTCCCCTTCTGAGAGTTTACCTATTTATAGGCATGGCTTGGGGGGAAAATAAGCGAATCCTCAGAAATTTCAAAGATGTGTTTGCAGCCGTTAGATGAATCTTATCAACGGTTCTAAAAAACTTATGCGTTCACAACCGTTGGATTTACCCCACTGACGGTTCCTTTTTTACTGAAACCAATTGATATATCTAAGGGCAGATATTTCATGGGCCACGTTTTCAAAATCCAAGGCCCACGGTAATAACCTCGAAAACGGTTCTCAATTGCCATCACGCGCATTTATGTCCCATCATTAGAATGGCAACCGTTACGAGGGCATACGTGGCAATAGGAGACTGAAGAACAAAAAACGTGGTTTCGAGGCGCATTAATGACAGGCGTGACAAGTGATGACAGCTAATAAATGCACGAAAGCACTTGTCCACAAAACCCGGACTAGCAAATATCGCCTAAACCCATGCCTACAAAAGCTAAACTTAAGTGTTGTAGCTTATTAAAGCGACTCCGCCAGTCACTATAACAAGCTAGGGGGCATATGATCCGGTCCTAACACCGGCCCCCAAGAGCATGGCTTCAATGCCTCGCCAGATCAGCATTTGGAATAAAGAGAAGTACTCTTCAAATACACTACAAATACTATACGGAGTGCATACCGCCAGGGCAAGTAACGCCGCCAAGGTTCATAACTCCGCCCAGGCACGTTACTCCGTCAAGGAATGTAACCTCGCCAAAGTTGTTACTCCGTCAAGCCATAGGCTCAACTCAGGCGGAATACTGAATTTCCCACACTGCGTAGCGAGCCCATACTCACAACCCCGGCACGAGATTGACTCTGTCTTGAGAGGTTAATAATGGGAATCACGCTGTCACGCATAAAGGGAAATAACAATAAAATATTAAAGCACTAACGCTTTCCAGACAAGTTGTGATACCTACTAGACAAGTTGTGATACCTACTAGACAAGTTGTGATACCTACTACAATAATGGTGCATGTAAACGGCGCAGGGACCCACAACCTTTTCAGCATTATGCCTGAAGACAAGGAGCGGGTCCTACCAATAATGCAGCACCAGTAACAGGTATATAAACCTCTCTCGAAAAGGTATAAGGGATCTTTCCCATTCTCTGAACCTTACACTCTATTACTTGCATAATTCTCTCTGATAGTCTTTCTAAGTCTCTAAGTATTCTGAAATACTGACTTGAGCGTCGGAGAACGATTGCAGGTACCACCCCCAATCGGGTTAAGGCAACGCAGATCCCGTCAGGCGGACTGTGACACCGCCCCGCAGTATATTACACTCCGCCTCAGCATACGAAGACTCTTTGTATTTACATTTATACATACATTGCTTTGTATCATAACATATTTATACGTATATTTTGAGTTGTTCTACAAGTGTACTTCTACACCCCCTGTAAAGAACAGTTCACATGGGTAAAGGGGATACCGGAGGTGGGGTGGCCTCAAGGCCAACGTCATCCAAACCACCAGGTGAAACAGTCTACTGTGAGGTGGTCTGGTGTGGTGGTGAAGGAATGATGGTTTGATGTGGTCTGGTCTGCTGTAGTGGTGAAGGAGTGGCGGCTTGCTGTGGGATGGTGGGGCCAGGTGGTGAAGGGGTGGTGGCCTATTGTGGGGTGGTGGCCTGCAGACGGGATCCGGGGGGCCTCGAACCACCATTGTAACATCCCTGATGTTTTAAAGAGAATTATAAGAAATGGGAAATGATTAGTAAATGTTTTAGAAGTTTTATTTAATATTTGTTCTGTCTTAGCCAGAGATAAGAAAGCCGGTGTCGAGATCGGTATCTGAAGCGCGAGCAGGCGGAGTTAATGATCGGGAGTGTGGGAGAAGAACGGACAGAGTTAGGTGGTCTGGTCCAACCGTTGTGAGGAGAGCGTCTCACACGGAGTCATAGCCCGGATTAACCTCATAATGACTGAAACAACGGATGTAGGTAACCAAGAGGTGAGCACGGATAAGGTATCCGATCTCTCAGGTTGTAGCTCGGATTTCCAAGGTATGAACACTAAGTTAGAACGTCGGGGGCCGATATTCATATTGGGCTTATACTCTTGCGAAGTATTAGAGAATTGTGAATAATTAAACGTTGTGGGAATAAATAAGTGTAATTGATTTAATAACTATGCAATAGTTCAATATAGTGAAATTGATTAAATTTAGTAAGAATACAAATAAAATAAAGGAAAAGACGATCTTGCCCATGAGCTATACATATATATATATAAGGAGATTTTCTTCCTTCCCTCTTCATTATTTACAAGTTACCTTTGCTGTTGGTCTGTTCCTTCTCTTTCGTTTTTTTTTTCTCTCCTCTCTTAACGCTGATTTGCATGCGCTGGAGAGGGACTCCATTTGTGTCTAAACTTCAATTGAACCCTATTCCTGTGATCGAGGCTTCAAGGTGAGTCTACTGATCCGTTCCAATTGTGATTCCCTTATTCCTTTTATTCTTTGGCTGTTAAGAGCCATGCATGGCTATATTCGTGGTTGTTCTCCACTCCTCTGGTGAGTGTGAGCCCAAATGCAGTCCATGAACTAAGGGCATTGAAGTGACGAGCTGTACTTTATGATCCGTAGGTAGTAGGCTAAGCAACGGAAGACTGAGTGACGGAGTTGAGACTGCGAAACCAGTGCTTAGAGGAAGGAATCGACACAGAGAACAGATCATCGAAGCGTGGAACCAAAGTAAGGGGGGTGTTCGGGTTATAATTAATTAGAATAGGACTCGCTTCTTAAACAGGTACCTGAAGTAACGTAAACAGGTTAAGGAAAAATGTTGCTAAACGTAGTTGTATGTTTATGCTTGTGCATGTGTGACTGAGTACATTAATTAATGGAGGATCGGGTGTGGATGAGTTTGTCATGTATGATCTTGTGATATCTAATGTGAAATGATTAGCGTTATGTGACGTCGGGTTAGCAAGCAGGCTACCCGAGTGATGAGGAATTGATATTATTATGTGAAAGGTAAACTGATGAATGATTATGTGGTATGGGATGGCCGACGGTATATGATAGCCCCTCATTTCCGGCTCCCATGGTTTTCGTGCCCAGTTGAGCTACCCAGTGGTCAAGTAGGACCCAGTGGTCGAGGTGGAGAGTCAAGCAGGACTCGGTGAACCAAGCAGGGTTCACGGGGTGTCAAGTAGGACCCCCAGCTGAAGGCCAATCCTTTAGTATCCGGATACTAGGAGTCAGATTGTATGAGAGTCAGTTGTGATCGTGATGAATGTGATGGAATTGTGTAGTTGATTTAATATAGTTACTGTATGTAATACACTATGTTTCGGTATGCTTACTTACAAGTGATGCTTGATGTGTATGTATAAATATGCATGTATATTTGTTAAGTTCCATTCTAAATTAATTACAATGCCAAACACTCACCCTTGCATTTTTTTTTAGTAACCAGAGACAGGGAGGGGGAAGGAGCCATGGAGCCGCACCAAGGGGGAGAACGGTGCCAGGGTCCGAGTGACTTCGAGTGACTCTCTATAGAGTCATATGTGTGTATAAGAACTTCTTAGTATTATTATTAGTTGTGTTTAATTAAGACCGGACCGGATGTAAACCTATATTTTAAAATACATCACTGTTATTTGCATATGCTTTCATAGTAGTTATGATAACTCTTTGGGTTCACAGAACCATTTTTAGAGTGAAATTTTGGGAGTTCGGTTGCATGTTTTGTATAATCCGATGTGTGAAAGGTGTTCGCCCCAGCGAATAGAACCTCGTTTAAGTGAGAGTCGGAATCTCGCTTAGATGAGTAGGGGCCTCGCTCAAGCGAGAAACCCTGATTTCCCTTTCTCTCATCTGTGGTGTCTAAATTAACTTGCTTTTCTTTTCTAGACCTCATTTAATTAATTTAACTGTAACTGCTGTCACTTGAATAAGTCTGTAAAAATAAATGCAAAAATAACCTAGGATGTTACAACCACCCCGGCTAAAGGGTAGTCAACATCCTGTCATCTGTAGAATGAACCATGAAAACAAATGTTAGTCCCTGTTACAAAGATATATATGTATGTATATATGGAAAACAACTATATACTTTGTGTCTATTTCAGTTTGAAATTCCCCCTCAGTTTTAGTGTCACTATGGCTATCTGTTTCAACAGGTTCCTCAGTCTCCAAATTGGCCCTAGTCCGTGTTGACTGAGAGACAACATTTTTGTCAATATGTTCACCCCCCGGTAGTGGCAAGTGTCTCATCTATTATGACTGGATCAATGTTGAACAATAAATGACTGTTATTGAGCTTGTTCAGAGCGAGCTAATAAGCATCCTAAACCTCATCAGAGACATTATCAGTGATCTGACTTCAGGCCTTGGCCTTGATTACTACGTACCAGTCCTGGTGCCCTCTAGGGAAATCCGTGTAATAAACCTGCTCGGCTTATTAGGCAAAAATGAAGGGATAAAACCCTTTATATCTACCATTTTTCTTGACCTCAACTAAGCCATAGTTGCTGTCAACCTTTGCTCCTACACCGATTGTGTTGTCGTACCAATCACACTTGAATAGAACGATATCTCTTCTTAGTTTTCCAGAAAAAAGCTTCAACAATCTTTGTCAACACTCCATATAAGTCTTCCTCTAACTGTCTAGCCGTGCCTTTAACACAAACCCCATAGTTATGGGTGCGCATCCCTTCAATCCATTGAAAAATGTTAAACTTGTAGCCGTTTACATAGTAAATGGGCCATTTTTTTAACAGTTTTCATTAGCCCCCAAGATAGGGCTTGGAGTAAGGGATCTTCAATATGGTTATTAAGGTCTTGAATCTATGTACAACACAACATATAGGTCATCGTTAGATACCTAACATTAGAAGTACAACTAAAAGCACAAGGTATATGGGTCTTACGTGTTGTGCAAACCAACTGATGAATTTGGATGATACCTTACTATGAATTTGTTCATCAGTTATATCATTTTGCTCAAGTTTTAGCATATATGCATATAAGCTTTTTTAAGAACAAAAATTTAAGTACAATAAAAACCAGCTTTAGAATACAAAGTATAAGTTTCTCCCTTACTCAAGATAGGGTTCCATTTTTGGGCAATTTAGAAGAATGTACAAGTGAGCCACCTTTTGATCTTTCTCATCAATGTAACATTTTGTGACCTTGCCCCCAGGACGACCGAGATAGTTAAAAATTGAAATTTGATCATCCAGCGCTTTGTGTGTGGCCACCCCAAGATTACGGGGAATTCTACTCATTCTAGTTTTTATCTCCGTTGGAAAATAGAAAGAAGCAAAAGTGGTCATTTATTCCACTAAGTATGCCTTGCAAATTGATGCTTCAACGTATGCTTTATTTGACACTTTGTCTTTTAAAGAGCGTAAGAATCTAGAACAATGTAAACAAATGTTAAGTTACAAAATATTATTATAGGAACCATGTTTGCAATGAATATAAATAGTTTTGGCATTCACCTTTCGAATGGATACATCCAACGGTACTGCACCGGGCCACCAACTAAGGCCTCGTACGGTAGATGGATAGGCAGATACTTTATCTAGTCAAAAAAACTTGGTGGGAAAATCTGCTCCAACTTACAAATCAAGACCGACATATTTTTTTCCATCTTCAAAAGTTTCTCTTCAGTTAACGAAGTTGCCATCAACTCCTTAAAGAAGTGACTCAACTCAACTAGCAGTTTCCAAATAGGTTTCGGTAAGGCGTGAAATGCGTACGATAGTAATTGTTACATAAACACATGGCAATCATGACTTTTCATGCCAAACACCCTGACCTCCTTCACATTGACACATCTACTCAAGTTAGAAGTGAATCCATCAAGTAGGGTCAACCCATTTATCCACACACATAGAGCAATCTATTGAGGTCTAGTTAAAACATATTTTGCATGCGATTTAAACATTCTTCCACATTTGGCATCCCTCAATTCCAACTCCTTCCTAGAACACCAAATCAGAAGGTCAAGATGACTCTTCTCGTTGTTCTTTGTTCTCCCTTTGATGTCCATCACAATGTCAAAGATATTCATGAAAATATTTCGTTTAGTGTGCATGACATTAATGTTGTGTCTTAACAATAAGTCTTTCCAATATGGCAAATCCCATAAGATACTCTACTTTACCCAGTGGTGTTCCTTCCTATAACCCGTAAACTCCTTAACATTCTTATCCCAGATGTACAGATACTCTTCGACTCTCTGCCAAACCTGTGCACCAGATAACCTACAGGGTGGAGGTTCATTCACAACCTTGTTCTTCTTAAAAGCGGTTTTGTTTCTCCTGAATGGGTGATCTAATGGTAGAAACTTTCTATGACAATCAAAAAAATTTGTCTTGCCACTAACAGGGAGTGATTCCCCCTCGGTATGTACCATGCATACAGGGCAAGCAAGCTTCGCAGACGTTGACCATCCAGAAAGTATACCATACACTGGGAAGTCGTTAATAGTCCACATCAAAACAGCCCGCATCATGAAATTGTTCTTCAAAGACACATGATAAGTCATCACCCCGACATCCCATAATTATGACAACTCTTCAACCAACGGTTACAAAAACACGTCTATTTTTGCCTTTGGATTTTTGGTTCTTGGAACCAATACAAATAGAAACATGATTTCCCTCTTTATACACATATCAGGAGGCACATTGTATGGGGTTAGTATGACTGGCCAATAAAAGTATGCTCTTCCGTATTGACCGAACAGGTTGAACCCATCAGTACATAATCTAAGTCATACATTGTGTGGCTCGCCTGAAAAGTCTGGATATAGCTTATCCAAAACTTCCATGCTTTTCCATCGGAAGGATGGCAAGAAGACCCTCATGTGTTTGGTTCAGAGCATGCCAAAGTATGTGTTTTGCCGTGGATAATGAGGCGTACAGGCAGTGAAGACGCGGTGTTATGGGGATGTTGTTTACGGTCTATCTTGAGTTGTTGATGTTCATTTGGAATTTTGGTAACATTTCATATTGGTCCCCGAGTACACAAAGATATGTATGGTATGAAACACCGCACGTAGACATGCACCTGGAGACAAACAAAACACTATAATCAAAATTTCAAATGAACATCAACGACACAAGATAGACCACATACAAAATTGATGGGTTACGCTTTCCTGGTTACAAATTCATCCTAAACTGTCCAATCGGGACAGTTCAAGATCCAACACAACACGGTATGTCGGCCAATTATGTTGAATCTTGAACGAGAACCTAATGGGTACACACACGACCAAACCCTACATTGTTAAACTTGAGTTTACTTTTTTATGTACCCTAAAATAGGGAACCATCGAAATTTCAACAGAGTCTCCCATATAAACTAGACATTTCCAAATTTTTTACAACGCCCTGTTACACACAGAAGATTTTCCAATACAGTTCAATATATGTGCTATGCATTGTATGTGAAATTAAGGGAGGTAATCACCACAACCTAGTGAGCTATGCTCCCCACTAACAAACATTAATACACATGCATAAAAACATTATGTTATCAGCACACAAAACTAATGTCTAATGAGCTCCGCTCTCCACTAACAAACAACAATACACATGCACACTTTTAACACATGTTATCAGCACACATACGTAATGCCTAATGAGCTTTACTCTCCACTAACAAACAACAATCAACATGCATACACAATCATCATAGGTTACAGATCATGAGAAAATTAGCATAAGGGGATTAGCTGGAAAAGTGACACAACTATAGAGATGAAGCTGAAGAGACATGAACAGAGACCACATGGCGTGTAGATCTGCATGGAAAACCAAAAAGAGGTTGACATGTTATAAATTTTTTGTTTAGAAAAGTAAAATTAAAAAGGCAAATGATCCTAACATGTTATAAATTCATGTTATAATTTTTCCTTTAATGAATCCAAGACTAATATATCCTAACTATACTTTAAAATGCTGGAGAAGGTATTTTGTCCAACACTAATTTTTCCTTCTGTTCATGTCTTGGCCTATATCAATTTTGTTACATCAATTATAGAAATAGACAAGTCTACAAAAAATGCCTTTACTCTGGAGGAACATAACAAACTCATGGATGAGGAAAAAATGAGACTCGCTCAACTCCAAGATGAGCATGTCAAGACCAAGGCTTTACTTGAAGCATCAAATCAACATAGACAAGAAATTTGTGAAGAGGTCTCTAATCTCAAGGCAATGCTCCATGAAAAGGAAACCCAATTCAAATCTTGTGAGTCAGAGACGTTGAAGATAGAGACTCATCTTAGTGATCTAAAGATAAGTACATTGGAGGCTGACATAATC
Source organism: Clitoria ternatea (assembly GCA_037962975.1). Classification (NCBI taxonomy): domain Eukaryota; kingdom Viridiplantae; phylum Streptophyta; class Magnoliopsida; order Fabales; family Fabaceae; genus Clitoria; species Clitoria ternatea. The sequence continues at coordinate 534,226 of CM075674.1, forward strand.
TTGAAGGAGAGAAATGAGCACATAGAAGTAGCAAGGAAACTAAACAAAGAGAGACACGCAAAGCAAATTGCAACTAAGGTGGCATTGGATAAAGCGTTCCATTGAAAAATTGATTACTAATTACTTAACATTATATGATCAGTGAAGTCTATGTCATATGGTGTTTGTGCTATGTTAAGGAAAATTGAGCATGGAACTATAGGTTTTGGAGAATTAAGCAGTTGGTCTTAACATGACATGGTATAATAATGGTAAATGCATTTTTAAGGTTAAGAGGAAATAAAAAGGGGGTAAATAAAAATATGGTAAATAAGGTAAGGAAGGGAAGGAATAAGACAGAGAGGTCAAATTAAAATAGATTTTGTTTCCCGAAGGTATATTTTTAGCTTCTAAGAGAAGCATTAAAACAAACTTTTTAAATATAATATAAATATATAAAATAAATTCCATGGTTATTAGAAGTTGTTCAAACATTATTTTAATCTTAAATTTTTTTAAAAGGAATGGCAAATACAAAGAATCCTTGAAGTAGTATTATTTTGGGCATTGCCTATAGGAAACTGCATCAACTCTTTAAGCAAGAAATATATAATAATGCATGAACATAAATTAACACAATGTACACAACCACATTCACCTCACCTCTCCATAGAATACATATGCTAACATTACATAATTGGCTCCATATTTAGAACAATTTGTGGAGTACCCCCCTCCCTAGTGTCACAATTTTGTAACAATGAGCATCTAATTAATTCCACTATTTGACCATGAAAAGTTTTAGATAATATGAACTTAGAAGGGCCTACTAATGTCAAATGCAACAGGACGGGTTAAGTATAGTATTAAAGTCTTGTAGCTAATTGGAATAAGCAAGCCATATTTATGATAAGACTTTAGGGTATATTGATTGGTAAGACATTGGCAAGGTAGGTAGGACTTAAAGGGAACTTTGCTAGGCCTTCAACAGATGCTAAAAGATCTATTTAATTTTGCATCACTAATCTCACAATTTCCATAACAAACACCATTTAACTACCCTAATTTGTTTACTGTTTAACAATCACTTATGACTATAACAAACACCATTTGAGGATAAAATCAAAGAAAATTTGGGCAAAGTTTGGAAATCTCATTGTGAGATATGTATCAGTCTTCCTATGTCTTTTATAAAAAAAATCCAACTAATATGTGATGCTCAGAGCTTGATAGGAGAAAAAATTATGAAGATATTGACATGAATAACTCTATCATAACTTCAATCTAGTTGAGGGTATATTGCTTGGTAAGAGATTGGCAAGGTAGGTAGGACTTAAAGGGAACTTTGCTAGGCCTTCAACAGATGCTAAAAGATTTGTTTACTTTTGCATCACTAATCTCACAATTTCCATAACAAATACCATTTAAATACCCTGATCTGTTTACTATTTAACAATCACTTATGACTATAACAAACACCATTTGAGGATAAAATCAAAGAAAATTTGGGCAAAGTTGGGAAGTCTTATTGTGAGATATGTATCAGTCTTCTTATGTCTTTTATAAAAAATCCAACTAATATGTGGTTCTCAGAGCTTGACATGAGAAAAAATTATGAAGATATTGACATGAATAGCTCTATCATAACTTCAATCTAGTTTTGGTTCAATTACTGGAAGAAGATCAAACTTAAGTTGTTGTATGTATCAAGTGGAAATCTGAAATCATGGAGGAGTAACAGAATGTAGTTGTTCAATCTGAGTTGTTGTGGATGAATATCTTGTTAGGTGACTAGAGAATAATGTATGAAGTTCCTATCAAACTGTTTTGTGAAAATAAATTGGCCATTATCTTTGCACATATTTGGTTCAACAAGATAGGACAAAAAATATTAAGATAAACTACTACCTTGGCAAGGAGAAATTGAATAGTGGACTGATAACCACAACATATATTCCTTCAGGATACCGATATGTTGATAGATGTAAAAAAAAATTAACAACTATATATAACTAAACTAACTAACTAATTGGTATCTACCAAGCTCAAGGAAAATTTTTACTTATTCTTTGTTGGATCTAATGCATAGTTGAGTTTTGTGGATCTTGTTGGTTCACAAAGAGTAAAAAAAACCAGGTTCTACTGGGAGTCAACTCAAGGAAGCTCAAAGCATCAATAAATCATTATCAGCACAAATAACAAATAAACATTATCAATTGCTGGTAATAAAAACAAAACTAAAAGCAATCTATTTTAACACAACAAATTATATGCATTTCAATTCAAGATAAGTGTAAGGTAAAGTTAGGTTCTTTGCCCAACAATCAATTAAACAGAAGAATCAATAATTCATTGGTAGAAAAAAAAAGCGATAGTCATATTAACTGCCAAAGGGTGTTTCAAGAAGAAAATTACGTTCCTAGATTTTTCAAACATAAAGCACATTGAACTTGTGAGATTGTTCATGAGTAACTAATGCATATAGGTCATTTTTGTTTCTTAACTAATGTTGTTTTAAATATTTTTCAGGGGCCACGGACTTCATTCTATGTCACTACATCATGCATCAAAGTACAAGTTTTTTGGTCCCTACCTATATCCATGTTTATATTTATAAACTTACATGTAATTACACAAAGGTGTCTTATTAAATTGCTCAAAACAAGAAGTCCCATAATTTCAAATTATCAAACATACACATAGCAACAAGACAACCACAAACTAAACAAAAATACAAACCTTCCAACTTTAGAGCTCCACAAAAGAAAAATATTGAACATTAACTAATACCAATATGTTTCTCCTATAAATCAGTAAATAAGAAGTCTCATAATTTCAAATGATCAAACACACACATATCAACAAGACAGCCACAAACTAAACAAAAATACAAAGCTTCCAACTTTAGAGCTCTACAGAAGAAAAATATTAAACATTAAGCATCCAAACACTCCATATATAATATGTTTCTCCTATAAATTCGCAAACAAGAAGTCCCACAATTTCAAATTATCAAACTGCATGATCAACAATACAACCACAAACTAAACAAAAATATAAAGCTTCCAACTTAGAGCTCTATAGAAGAAAAATATTGAACATTAAGCATCCAAACACTCCATATATAGACTAACAAAGTAAAACATTAAGAAATTATATTGTAATCCTTAAACTTTGAAGGGGTCATTAGATATGAGCAAAAGACTAAAAAAGTATTTAATCATAGATGAAATAACTGAACTATGCTTATAATCATCTTATGACCCACCCATTACATATTACATAGACAAATACAAGACAAAACACATTCACAATGAGTCCATTAAACAATGAAACATAATGAAAATGGAACCATACCTCTCTACTGAATGGTCTATAAAAATTTACTAAATAGGGAGACAAACACTAACAAACTTATCAAAATAAAATAATTAAAAGAAACTTGATCAGGATCTGACAGGGATCCAACATAAAAAGGATATCAAATTCTAGTATAAGAAATTAATACACCAATGAGTATAAAGATAATCATCTCAAACAAATTACCATTTTGAAAAACATACAAAAGAGAAAAGCATGCATTAACTTGTCTTCCTGAATTTAGCCTTCCAAGTTATGCAGTGATAAAGGAATAGACAAGTTAAAATTTGCTGAAATTCACCATCTTAGATTTTGTATGCTCTACATAATAAATCAATTACTGAAGCTTCAACCTTCTTTTGTTGAGTAGGCCAAGCATACCGAACTTCCAAATAAAATATATGCAATCTTATTATGAGTGAACCTGAAATCATTTTGTCTGGTTTTTATTTGAAACTTCAATTTAAATCAGTTGTTCTACAAGATTCCAAATTCCAACTATCATTTCCAATTTAAATCCTAGTAATTTTTATATATTGGTTGCCATTTTCAACAGTCAAATTTTAGCTCCAAAAAGTAACCATAAAAATTCCATGCAAAATTGAGAAAATGTCTGATATGGAAAAATTGAAATAAAACATCTTCTAAGCATAAAATCTTAGATATAGAACATCAAGCAGTACCTTTTAGAGTTGAGAATCATAATCAGATCCCTAGTCTTCCTATTCTGATTTTGTTTTAGTTGTATCCAAAAAACCATTTTTTAATTTAGAAGGATTTGTATGGCTTCTAAGGTTGCTTTAGCTGGCTTTTCACATCAATAGGATACTAGATCACTTGTGTATAGAAAATAATTAAATATATTCAATTATGAATCCAACTAGGTGTGTTTTTAAATCAATAGGGTAGATTTTTTTAAGATTGTATCATTCACATAAGATAATTAATTTCAAGTTGAGATATGAAAACTAACTATTTAGAAGTTCTTAAGGAAATAAAACCAGTTGAACCAATCTGTTTTAACATGACAGAAGTATAACATGCAACAATAAACAAAGAATGTGGTGTATGGTTGATGAGTGAAGCAAACATGAAAAAGTCCCTTGTCTGTTTGTAACATCCACAATGAGTCCATTAAACAATGCTAGAATTCTAAAATAAAAACTAGAGAAACTACACACAGTCATACACAACAACATCAAGCTGAGGTACATTACCTAGGGGTTTGGCCTACGAGTGTTGCAGTAGCTCGAGGTGGCAGACGATGGGGATGACAGCGAGGCAGACAACATTACGAGAGTAGCCTTGACGACATCCTCGAAGAAGAAGATGGCACACGCAATGGAGCCCACGGAGCCCACGGTGAGCGACGAACAGAACGGTGAACGACGAGACTGCTTACTGATAAGTGCTTTATAATACAATAAATTAGGTCTAAATTGCTTAGGATTTTAGTCATTATCCACTGTATTTCCTTTATTTATTGCGATTTTTGCTTTCTTTCCACTCTAGTCTACTTGGGTATGTTATTTTGCAGGAATTAAGGTAATAAAGTGTCAAAAACAAGAGAAAAACGATCATAAAATGATAAAGAAACAAGAAGAACAAGCCCAAAATAGAAAGAACTCTCTTTTTATGCTGAATTCCGATTCACAATGCTGAAATCCGACTCAAAATGTTAAAATCCGACTCAGAAATGCTGAATTCCGACTCAAAATGACCAAATCCGAGTGGGATGACTGAGAAAGGAGCAAATCCAAGTAGAATTACTCAAAATGGAGCAAATCCGAGTGGAATGGCTCAGAATAGAGCCTTTCCGAGTGGAACGATTCAGAATGGAGCATTGCCGAGTGGAATACTTCACTGTTGGAGCCAAATCTGAGTGGAAAGTTCCCCGTCAAAGCCATTCCGAGTGATAAATGGCTGACTCGAGTGAAGGATCAATGCTAAAAAGGAATAAGTCTAGGTTTTAGGAAAATTCGATTGGAAGCTGTCCGAATGCAATAATTCCGAGTGAAAAAAGGAACTGAGCTTTAATAAATGCTACCCAAAGGTATTTTCCGAGTGAAAGGATTACTGATTGAAGTGAATCCGAGTGGGAATTTGCTGAGTGAAGTAAATCCGAGTGAAGAATACTGACTGAAGCAGGTCTGACCAAAGAACAAGTGCTTTTCTGGGCAAAAAGCTGATTCCGAGTGAATTGATTCCGAGCAGTAGGAATGCCATTGAATGAATAAATGCTGACTAAGGAGAATCCGAGTGGTTTCATTCAAAGAACAAGGCATTTCTGAGTGGTGTCTTAATCGGACAAGGAAAAATCTGACCGGAAATGAATCACACTCGGGCAGACTCTCAAGTTTCACACTGAGCCCGAGTGAGAAGTCTCCAAGGAAAGCACATCCGAGTGAGTTGGGTCAGAAAGATGCATTTCCGAGCAAAGCAAAGGCTCGGACATAAGAAAAAATTCAATCAGTCAAATTCCAACCCTTCAAGTGCAAGTTCCTGAGTAAAAGTGAAGGCCATTCCGAGTGATTTGATTGACGCCTGAAGTCAATTCCGAGTGGAAATCAACTCGGACTCCCGAATGAAGGTGTGATTTTACCATTTGAATGTGACCGAGTGTATTCCTGAGAAATCCGAGCAAGGTCTCTCTCCGAGTGGTTCAAAATCCACAGACATAGCTGAGTGAAACAGTGAGCAGACTTCCCAATCCTGAGTGAGCCACTTTCTAGTCGGTTCCGATTCACTTTGCAATCAGTTCCGAATGAACTCCATGAACCTGAGCCGAGTGAATGGTTTCAGTCAGTTCCGAGTCCTCCTACATTCAATTCCGACTGAATGGCTCAATCAGAAGTTACTTTTCAGTCACTCTTCACTCGTCCTTTCATCCAGCTTCATCACCGATCGGTCCTCTCCATCACCCACACCGACTCCTTCCATCTCTTCTAAACACCGTCCCAAACCAACACTGTCCAGCAACTCTGTCCCTCAAACCAACACCGCCCAGACTCTTCTCCCCAACCAACACCGCCCAGGCTCTCCTTTCCATCCACAACACCGTCCAACAGTACTCTCCACACCGCCCAGACTCCTCTCCTACCAACACCGACTCCATCCACCACATCGTCCAGCAACTCCACTGTCCCTCATACCACCATACCTGCCACATATAAACCAACAACGCCCAGCAACCAATACCGAACAGCAAGCTTTCATTCGGTCTTGTGGAATTCCAGCACCTTTCCACTCAGAATTTGAACAACTGAATAAATCCAAGCACCAAATTATTGGAAATATTAAAATATGCAAATTGGAAACAAGTTGGCACAGCTGGAGTTCACATGCACCGAAAGTTTCTCCCACTTGCAAATTTTAACGCGTTTTCTTAGCTGGATTCATTCATCCATTCGCCTATAAAAGGGAGAGCAACCAGGAGCATAAGAACAACTTCTTCCCATCCATCAGCTTCATTCTATTTTCTTTTCTTCGTTACTTTCTTTCTTTTTCTCTTTAGTTTTCTTCTTTTCCATTTTTCTTTCTCTGTTCATTTTTCTTCCCTTTCTTTTTATTTTCTTTTCTTTCTTTTATTTTGTAAGAGTGTGAGGGCTGTAAAAGTGAGAATTTAAATTTGTAATTGATGGAGAATATTGCAACAAGGAATTACAGTGGTAAATTATTCTGAGCTTTTGGAGAAACCCGTAAGTTTTTATTTTTACCATGTCTTGTATGTTTTATTTTTCCATTATTTATATGAATTTGAATTATTTCATGAGTAGCTAAATTAATTATCTTAGGATAAAGGGGGTATGATAATATTTTATTGTTAATATTATTTTGACTTAGAATTAAATAAATTTCTGTTTTCCATTTAGTTCAATTATGCTTAATGCTTTTAGTAATTCCTAACAAGAACTTAAATGATAAAACTGTATACTTGCGGGTATATTAGTAAGTTTAGGTAATAAATAGAATCGAGAGATTTATTTTTACCGGAAAGCTTTGAACTAAACCTAAGATTTTTGAAATGCTTTTTGTGACCTCGGTAAAACCGTGAAAGTAATCAAAAGTCTTTTGAGGAAATAAAAGGGGTTTTCATAAAACGATAATGGGCCTTTCTGAGGATTAAGTAGCGCTTTCCATAAGTTAGGTACATTAATAGGATTCCGAGAGGAACATATTAATTAGCTTTTGGAAAATTCACCTTGGAAAACTTAATTCGATTCTTATTTATGAAAAGTTAAAATTCATTAACATAAAATAGAGTCTTAATCCCCCGAAATCCCAAGATATTCTCAACTCTGATTTTTAAGTGTCAAGTAAATTTTATTTTTATATTAATTCGTATTCTGTGCAACTTTAATTTGTGCTTTATTTTATAAAAATATTAAAAATCAATTGTGTGGATAATTAAATTTCAATATGCTGGTACTTTGAACACAGTCCCTGTGGAGAACGATAATCTTTTATATCACGCGACATAACCCGTGCGCTTGCGGGCCCTGTCAAGTTTTTGGCGCCGTTGCCGGGGACTGTTGTCCCTCAAATATCGGCAATATTGAAATTCGATTAGATCATACTTGTTAATATTTTTATTTTTAGTTTGTTTTATTTCTAGTTATTTATTTTTATTTTTATTTTCAAAGATCACCCTTGATCTTGGTCTGTTATGGAATTCTTAACAGGTGCTACTGACCTTTATTGTTGTATTTATGGTGATTCAGGACATGCTGCTATAAATTGCTATTTTGCAATATCCTTAAACTACCATGAACAAAAATTTCATCAGTTGGATGCTATTGGGAATTATAACCATAGCAGTGATTTTAGAAGTTTACCAGTATTCCAAAACTATCCTCCACAAAAATCCAAACTTGAAATACTGATGGAAAATTTTGTAAGCACCCAAGAAAAATGAAATGAAGAGTTCTCAAATACCATAAAAACCTTAGCTTCAAAGGTGGACTCTCTGGCCACCCATAACAAAATTTTGGAAAATCAAATTGTCCAACAAACCTCTTTATCTATAAGAACACCAGAAACATTTCCTGTAACACCTGAGGTGGAACCACCTAACCACACCATGGACATCACTCTTAAGAGTGGTACTCATTATGATGATCTGGTTGGCATAACTAAAGAAGAAGCTAAGGAAGAGAAGAAATTGTATGAATCTCTATCTCATCCGGTAATTGAGGAAAGCAGTACACAGATCCAAAAGAAGGTACTGCCCAAGCTTCAGGATCCAGGTATTTTAGAGGTTATTCTTATCAAGGTAGGAAAATTTTACATACCTGTTAACTTTGTTATGCTTGAAATAGATTTTATTGACAAAGTGGTAGAGAAAGAGGTAATCTAAAACCTCCCTCTTGATCCACTTGAATCTGTTTTATCTTATGACTTTTCAGGCATTTCAAAAACACACTTCTACGATTTTTTGGCTGAAATAGAACTGATCCCTAAGGTAGAATTCAGACCATTAAAACCTGTATTCAGGTATGAATTGTATAGCTGAAACTAGTTCAGAAAAGTCTGGCTGAAGACTTAAAACTTAGCACTTGTGGGGAGGTAACCCCATGTCTTAAAAAAAAAAACCAACTATGTCAGATGCTGGTTTGGGGTTATTACAGGTAAGTTTTCTTATCCTTTTATCATCCATTTTAACATTGAGGACAATGTCAAATTCTGGTTTGGGGTGGTAGGTAAGAAAACTTAACTGTTTTGTTTACGTTGTGTGATTCTTATTTTATTTTGCATGTGTGTTTTCCTTGTTTGTAATCTTGTAATTTACCATGATTTACATGATAAATTTACTTTAAACACAAGGCTAAAGTATCTAAGGACCCCAAAATTTTGAGTTAAATTTTCAAAATTTGATTGTTTAAATGCCAAATAAACGTTAAATGAACCTTATGTGTGATTAAAATTTTCTTTGAAAAGACTTTCCATGGTTAGACTTGAGCCAAAATGGGTTATTTATCAAACAAATTTTCAAAACCCATATTTTCTAGATTGAGTGAATCTCATAGTCATTAATATTCTAGAACTTATTTTTCAACCGATTCAAAATGGTTTTTGATTATATGTCTTAGGATGATAAAGGCACAATTAGGTCTTATTCTTAAGCCTCAGAAATTTTGCACAATTTGACCCCTAGTTGCCCCTTTTGAGCCTAAAAGTGAAAATTTTTCCTTGAAACCTTTCACTGAATGATATTCTCTTAATGGTAAAAAAGTTAGAAATTTAGTGGAGCAAAGAAATAAAAAAGGACTTAAGAAAAATATGGTATTGGATGTAAAGAAAAGCAAGAAAAAGAAAAAGTAAATCAAAAGGATGATATTGAATGAATTCCAAAAAGTCCATAAAAGTCTAAAAATTTGCTCTGTTAAATTTATAATGGTGATTTGAATCATTCATGACTGTTAAAGCCCTTTTGTATTCCATTTTTCTTGAAATTCCTACCTTGACAATACAACCCAAGGCCACATTACAACCTTTGAAAGACCTTTAGACTTTGACATATTTTCTATTTAAACTGTGGAGTTTCTGGTTTATTAACAAGCTTATGGTAATATTTTTTGACTATGATGATTTGAGAGATACACAAACCTTGAAACACTTGAGTGAAAATTATGAGAAGAGTATCTCAAATCTTGACATTGAAAATTGATTCACATAAGAAAAATAAAATTGGCATTTAAATAAATCTGTTTCTCTATTTTTGATTTCCTTAGTTTATTAAGCTTAGTGTTTTCTGTATTTTATCTTGTAAATATGGTGATTGCTTGAGGACAAACAATGTTTTGGTTTGTGGTATTTTGATAAGTGCTTTATAATACAATAAATTAGGTCTAAATTGCTTAGGATTTTAGTCATTATCCACTGTATTTCCTTTATTTATTGCGATTTTTGCTTTCTTTCCACTCTAGTCTACTTGGGTATGTTATTTTGCAGGAATTAAGGTAATAAAGGGTCAAAAATAAGAGAAAAACGACCATAAAATGATAAAGAAACAAGAAGAACAAGCCCAAAGTAGAAAGAACTCTCTTTTTATGCTGAATTCCGATTCACAATGCTGAAATCCGACTCAAAATGTTAAAATCCGACTCAGAAATGCTGAATTCCGACTCAAAATGACCAAATCCGAGTGGGATGACTGAGAAAGGAGCAAATCCGAGTAGAATTACTCAGAATGGAGCAAATCCGAGTGGAATGGCTCAGAATGGAGCCTTTTCGAGTGGAACGATTCAGAATGAAGCATTGCCGAGTGGAATACTTCACTGTTGGAGCCAAATCCAAGTGGAAAGTTCCCCGTCAAAGCCATTCCGAGTGATAAATAGCTGACTCGAGTGAAGGATCAATGCTAAAAAGGAATAAGTCTAGGTTTTAGGAAAATCCGATTGGAAGCTGTCCGAATGCAACAATTCCGAGTGAAAAAAGGAAGTGAGCTTTAATAAATGCTACCCAAAGGTATTTTCCGAGTGAAAGGATTGCTGATTGAAGTGAATCCGAGTGGGAATTTGCTGATTGAAGTAAATCCGAGTGAAGAATGCTGACTGAAGCAGGTCTGACCAAAGAATAAGTGCTTTTCTGGGCAAAAAGCTGATTCCGAGTGAATTGATTCCGAGCAGAAGGAATGCCATTGAATGAATAAATGCTGACTAAGGAGAATCCGAGTGGTTTCATTCGGAGAACAAGGCATTTCCGAGTGGTGTCTTAATCGGACAAGGAAAAATCTGACCGGAAATGAATCACACTCGGGCAGACTCTCAAGTTTCACACTGAGCCCGAGTGAGAAGTCTCCAAGGAAAGCACATCCGAGTGAGTTGGGTCAGAAAGATGCATTTCCGAGCAAAGCAAAGGCTCGGACATAAGAAGAAATTCAATCAGTCAAATTCCAACCCTTCAAGTGCAAGTTCCTGAGTAAAAGTGAAGGCCATTCCGAGTGATTTGATTGACGCCTGAAGTCAATTCCGAGTGGAAATCAACTCGGACTCCCGAATGAAGGTGTGATTTTACCATTTGAATGTGACCGAGTGTATTCCTGAGAAATCCGAGCAAGGTCTCTCTCCGAGTGGTTCAAATTCCATAGACATAGCTGAGTGAAACAATGAGCAGACTTCCCAATCCTGAGTGAGCCATTTTCCAGTCGGTTCCGATTCACTTTGCAATCAGTTTCGAATGAACTCCATGAACCTGAGCCGAGTGAATGGTTTCAGTCGGTTCCGAGTCCTCCTGCATTCAATTCCGACTGAATGGCTTAATCAGAAGTTACTTTTCAGTCACTCTTCACTCGTTCTTTCATCTAACTTCATCACCGATCGGTCCTCTCCATCACCCACACCGAATCCTTCCATCTCTTCTAAAAACCGTCCCAAACCAACACCGTCCAGCAACTCTGTCCCTCAAACCAACACCGCCCAGACTCTTCTCCCCAACCAACACCGCCCAGGCTCTCCTTTCCATCCACAACACCGTCTAGCAGTACTCTCCACACCGCCCAGACTCCTCTCCTACCAACACCGGCTCCATCCACCACATCGTCCAGTAACTCCACTGTCCCTCATACCACCATACCTGCCACATATAAACCAACAACGCCCAGCAACCAATACCGAACAGCAAGCTTTCATTCGGTCTTGTGGAATTCCAGCACCTTTCCACTCAGAATTTGACCAACTGAATAAATCCAAGCACTGAATTATTGGAAATATTAAAATATGCAAATTGGAAACAAGTTGGCACAGCTGGAATTCACATGCACCGAAAGTTTCTCCCACTTGCAAATTTTAACGCGTTTTCTTAGCTGGATTCATTCATCCATTCGCCTATAAAAGGGAGAGCAACCAGGAGCATAAGAACAACTTCTTCCCATCGAATTCCATCAGCTTCATTCTATTTTCTTTTCTTCGTTACTTTCTTTCTTTTTCTCTTTAGTTTTCTTCTTTTCCATTTTTCTTTCTCTGTTCGTTTTTCTTCCCTTTCTTTTTATTTTCTTTTCTTTCTTTTATTTTGTAAGAGTGTGAGGGTTGTAAAAGTGAGAATTTAAATTTGTAATTGATGGAGAATATTGCAACAAGGAATTACAGTGGTAAATTATTCTAAGCTTTTGGAGAAACCCGTAAGTTTTTATTTTTACCATGTCTTGTATGTTTTATTTTTTCATTATTTATATGAATTTGAATTATTTCATGAGTAGCTAAATTAATTATCTTGGGATAAAAGGGGTATGATAATATTTTATTGTTAATATTATTTTGACTTGGAATTAAATAAATTTCTATTTTCCATTTAGTTCAATTATGCTTAATGCTTTTAGTAATTCCTAACAAGAACCTAAATGATAAAACTGTATACTTACGGGTATATTAGTAAGTTTAGGTAATAAATAGAATCGAGAGATTTATTTTTACCGGAAAGCTTTGAACTAAACCTAAGATTTTTGAAATGCTTTTTGTGACCTCGGTAAAACCGTGAAAGTAATCAAAAGTCTTTTGAGGAAATAAAAGGGGTTTTCATAAAACGATAATGGGCCTTTATGAGGATTAAGTAGCGCTTTCCATAGGTTAGGTACATTAATAGGATTCCGAGAGGAACATATTAATTAGCTTTTGGAAAATTCACCTTGGAAAACTTAATTCGATTCTTATTTATGAAAAGTTAAAATTCATTAACATAAAATAGAGTCTTAATCCCCCGAAATCCCAAGATATTCTCAACTCTGATTTTTAAGTGTCAAGTAAATTTTATTTTTATATTAATTCGTATTCTGTGCAACTTTAATTTGTGCTTTATTTTATAAAAATATTAAAAATCAATTGTGTGGATAATTAAATTTCAATATGCTGGTACTTTGAACACAGTCCCTGTGGAGAACGATAATCTTTTATATCACGCGACATAACCCGTGCGCTTGCGGGCCCTGTCACTTACAGAGGGAGGCGTGACGGGGAGGAGAAGTAGAAGGGCGGGGAGGAGAGGCAGAGGAGTGTTTAGGGGTGTTTAGGGATTGTGGAAGTGGCGGAGGGGAAAAGTTGAAGTCAAATAAGTTATAAGATTTAGCGACGGCCAAACATCGTCGCTACACCTGTGGCTATTTTAAGTAAACACTTGACACGTGGAAGCTTTAGCGATGACGCTAGCTAGCCGTTGATACCCTTTACAAACTAGCGACGACATACCCCGTCACTAAATTTGAAATCGCTCCAACTTTTTTGGTTTTACCTCCAAGTTTTTAGACTAGTGATGGACAAAGCGGTCGCTACATCACGTTGCTGTAGTGACACCCAGAGATTCACGCTACAATTCATTTAAAATCCCTTCACCTAACATCTTCGAAGTAACGACAGGATTTTATTGGTCGTTAATGTGGTCAATAATTTTCTTTTTGGGGTCCCTTTTCATATGGCGATCGCTAATTTGGTTGCTAACTCTAAGTTTCTTAGTAGTGAGCGATGGTACATCTGCGTTGCTGATTTTTCCAACAAAATAAAGACGGTATCTAGCCATCGCTAACATTTGGCGCCAACAAAAACTTGGAGGAAAACCAAAAAAATGAGGGAAGTGAAAGTTAGCGATCGTACTAGTGACGAGGGTGGAAGTAGCAACGACGTTAGGGACGAAATATTGTAATTTTTAGTGACAGGATTTTTCTGGTCGCTAAGGTAGTCACTAACATTCTTTTTGGGGTCCCTTTTTACATGGCGGTCGCTAACTCGGTCGCTAATTAGCGACGGTATAAGGCGATCGCTAACTTTAAGTAGCTGTTTAGGGTTTTTGTAGTGATGTATTGGGCCTAACTCATTTAGAATGAGTAAGGAGCCCACTCTTTAGAGAGTAAATTAGGTCAAACCTAAGCCTATAAATAGAGCATAAGATGCTCATAGGTGACTCACTAAAAAGAGACACAAAATATGTAAAAGTTGCAAAAGCTACACGCCATCAAACTAGCATTCAGAAGGTGTAGCGTTTCTGGTGGGAGTACTCGTGTGGACTCCTAAAAGATGAAGCTAAGACTGTTTTGATTTTTCTTCAAAAGGTAATCCTAAAATGCTTAATAAATTTTATGTTTGTCTTATGCTTTGAAAGATGAAGTTTTGCAAGTCTAATGAGAATTCTTGTATTTCCACTGCTTATGCACTAGAGATTCCCTAACAGTGGGAAGTATGAACTAAGAGCCTATATGTTTGAAACATATCATTTTATTGAATAAGGCATTTCATGAAAAGTTTAATAACCTTTAGTAATCTTTAAAATAGTAGGCCAATATGAAAATTATTCTTAAATTGTCCTTAGTCAAGTACTAATATAAAAAGATTTAAATATGCTAAAACTAGTGTGAGTGTACTGATGATTTGATCTCACATATAATGGATATGAGTAATATCAAGTCCTTATATAGGTCCATATTAATGGTGTACTTGACATACCTACCATAAGAACATTACATGGATTGTTACATAAATGCCATAAATGATTATTAATGTGATAAATGTATATGTAGTCATTCGACTTAAGGTCAATATGATTCCTACATGGAGAGTTTATTTTTTAATATAATTAAATGTCACTTGTAATAAAGTGATCATAAAAGTTATAATTGGGTAGTGAACAAATCATGTAGAGAGATATGAGTGATATAGATGAGACTTGTCTTCCTTATGTGATAGGAGTGGTATCTATAAGTCACTTGATGGAGTTAGACTTGTAAATGTATGGTCACGCATAGAAGAATAAATATTAGATATTTATTCAAGTAAAATATACTCTGGTAGGCCATTATATCTTTGTCAATTGTCAAGTTCATACATCACCAATTAACATCCAAACTTCCAATACTTATTACATTTTCACACTTTCAATGTAATTACTCACATGCCATGGATTTTTCAAAAACTACATCATTTTCAATGCATAAATCATACAATGCAGATCCGACTCAATGGGCGGCAAACTAAAGTGCTTATTGAGAAAAATGGTCATAATATAACAAAGGGAAGCCATTAGCATCTAAAGTGTTAAACAAACCAAAGTGCCCCTTAGAACGGACAACCCTGATATCCACAATGAATCAAAGCGCCTTAAAAGTGGATATCCCGTATACCATGAACCGAAGCGTTGTACTTGTAGATATCCTAAGAGAACCGAAACACTAGGTAAACCGAAGTGTCAAAGACAAAATTAATCCTCAGGGATTTAAAGATTATCCTCAAGAGAAACCCCCTACTAGGGTAAATAACAAGAGACCCTATAACTCTTGCACCTAAACAAATATGCATATGATGTCATGAACCAAAATGCAACATGCATGAAAATGAATCAAAACATTATCTAAAGTATAAAAATCATAGCCTAGCTCCACTAACCTCAATAATCATCAATTCAACACTCATCACAATACATTTATCAAATCAACTTCATGGAGCTATTAACATCATAAATAACATAATCATCAATATATTCATAATACCAACAATAATTCACATCAAATATCACATACCAATGTCAACACTTTCATGTGACATTTATAATAATCTTATCAATATCAAATATCAATACATTCAAACTAAATATCACCAAAATATCATTTTACAACATCATCAATAACACAAGTCATACATAAGCAATTCCGGGTAAACTTTTCAAGAAATAAATATTTATATATTTTTTAAATATATATTCCCGGTTCCAAATCACACTTACTAATCACTACTCAAGTGATAAACCTTCTTCGTATGTCAACACATACCTCGGTCAATTTCTAAATCATTGAACTTGATTCTGAACTTCAATTTAACTCTGAATGTCTAATTTCTTATATCTGAAAAATTCCAAAACTTGGCTAAATTCATTTTAGTAATTTACGACCGTTTGAATCACAAGAATCAAAGCTAGAACATTTAATCAACAAAGTTTCAAAAGAATTTATCTTGCCAAAATTGACAAAACTCATCGTTAGAGCATTAAAATCACACCGAACACTAAGACACTAACAACACATCAACACCTAATAATCAACCTCCCCACACACCAAAACTGAAACCTATGAAAATGGGAAGTGGGTGTCATGATTTACATTAAAGAAAAAAGAAATTGAGATACCCACAAGATTATAACTTACCTAGTGAGCTAGAAATGAAGTTTTGTGAAGTTTCAAGCTAACCCTTCAATGGAGGTCATGCCTTAGAGAGAGGGGGGGAAAGTAAAAGATGAGCTGGGGAGTAAGAGAACAAGGCACAAGCATCCATTTTATGAGGCCAAATGAAAATAGGATGAAGAGGGGAGAAGGCAAGGCACAATTTTATGTTGAAGGAAGATAGGAAAAGGATGAACTAAGTGAGGGAGAAAGGAAAGAAAAAAGGATGATGGTAGATAGAAAAGAGAGGGAGTTAAAGTAAGAAGATAAAGGGAAAAAGAGTGATGTGAGTGGTGGAAAAAGAAAGTGAGATGAGAGAAAAGAGAGGGATAGTACACATGAGAGTAAGAAAAAGTAAGAGTGGGAAAAGAGAAAAAGACAAAGTTGGTTAGCGGTAGTTTGGTCCTTTAACTCTTTTGGTTAACTATCGAAACTAAACATCCTTCAATTTAATTCCTAAAATTTACCCGACTAATTCCGTAATTTAATGGATTATTTTTTATCCCAAATAATTAATTTTTGGATTATTATTAATTTGACCCACTAATTTCATGTCGAATCCTTCATTTAAAATTTTAAAGAAAAATTCTTGATTATTCAAAATTAGTATGTTACATAAGACATCATGTTGCCAAAGTGTGTAAATTTAATGAATAATTAGGTTCAAAATTTCAATTACTATATAGTTCAGCAAGTGAATATATAAATATGTATTATTATTTATGTTTATGTGTCATTATCATAGCATGGGAATTATATAGAAAAAGAATGTGCAAATTAAATCAAATCTTTTAAAAGCATGAAGAAGACCGGGCTCAATGACAGACAAAGGTTGTAACATCCCAGGTATTTTAATGTTTGGAAGAGTAAATAAATATATAATGGAGTTTAAATTATAAGAAATAGGGATTTGAGGATGAATAATATGATTTAAAAATGAACTTTAAAGGGGATGAAGGAAAAAGGCCTAACGTGTAACGTGACTATAGCGCGTAGCATCAGGGTAAAATTTTTGGATTGACGCATAGCGTCAGGGTCGCGATTAAAATTAGAACCTGGTAAGACAAAATAGAATGCATGCGAACATAATAGCTTCTTCTTTTTCTTCTTCCCTTTTCTCTTCTGAACCTTAGGAGCTTGATTGAAAGTGATCTTTGTGGATTCTTAAGGCTAATCGTATTCTAGGCTTTGGAGAAGTCAGGTAGGCACCTTGGAACCCTTAATTTCAGATTTTCTTTCTCTTCCCTCTACTTTCTCTCTAACCGTGACCTATGAGCATGATGAGGATTTTGATTTTGAGTTTAATGACTGTGTGGGATTTGAAAATAAGCCTAGGAGCATTGGGTATTTGAATGGCCATTTCTTTCCTTTCCCCTTTGGTGACCAAACCTTTACATTGGATTTAAGGGTACGGGTTTGAGTTTAATTACCAATTCAGAAGCTTAAAGGACATTCTTGAAGTCTTACGAGTGATAATGAGCTAATGGGTTATGTCTTTCGGCATCCGTAGGTGCCAGAACAAGTGTTAAGGAACTAATCGGTGGCTTGGGTTACGAGTCTGGAAGCGGAGAAGCAAACCAATTGACCGTGGGATGCGATTGACATTGAGAACAAATAACGAAAGCTTGGAATTGAGGTAAGGGGGTGTTTAAGTCGTGAGTAAATAGAATGGGTATGTATGTTAGACTCAGGGTACTTTATAAAATCCTGATAGGTTGCGAGAAGCTAGGAAAATTGTCTGAATAATAATTTTATGAGTATGTATAAATGAATGTGGAATTGTATGTATGTCTTAGTAGTTATAAACTAAGAATGAAATATAAGCGAAATAATTAACTAACCAACTAAAAGTAATGATTTAAATTATGAGAAATATGTATATACGTATCATGTTGTGAATCATGAATTAAAATGTGGGATGAATATGTTTTGGACATGTGTATGCTTATGTGGGTATGAATGAGATGGTGGAATTATGAAATAATGGTGAATTGATATGCATTATGGCATTATGTTGGTGGGCTTAGCATGTTAGCCACCCCAGTTGATGATTGTGATTTATTGTTGATGGCCACATGGTATGCAATATAAGAATGTGATGTATGTATGTGCTTATGCAGTGTGGGACAACCGAAGGTATGATTTCCCCTTATTTTCGGCTCCTGTGGTCCTTTGTGATCCAGTTGAGCTACCCGATGGTCAAGTCAGACCCAGTGGTGGAGGTGGAGAGCCAAGTCGGGCTCGGTGAACCAAGTCGAGTTCACGGGGTGTTAAGTCAGACCCTCAGCTGAAAGCTAATCCTTTAGTATCCGGATACTAGACGTTGAATAATATGAGAGTTAGTTATGATATATTTGATTAGCTGAGTATGATGTATGAGATTATAATTATAGTCCATCGTAGTTATTGATCATGAATTAAGCATTGATGATGATGGAACTTGTATGAAATTGCAGAAATCATGTGTTATGTAAATTGTATGGAATTTGGTATACGTGCTTTAGTAATCATGATGAATGGAATTATATAAGTAGTGTAGAATGGATGAGTTTGCATTAGTAATAGGAATTTAATTAATTATGTCCATTCGTTATTGATTTACCATTCTAGTTTAATTACGATTCCAAACACTCACCCTTGCTGTGGTTTTCTTTAATTTAGTAGCCAGTGACAGGGAGGGTGCTGATGCCCCGAAGGGTGCGCCAAGCGAATGATTGATGCCAAGAAAGCTGTGTAAGAATTATGAATTTGTGTAATAGTTGATAATAACTTGTATGATATTCACCTTGTATGATTATGATATTTCATGGATCGATATGTAATGAGTATTATGTTTGATTTTGTTTGAGGATGATGATTTGGACTTATGATGATTGATGATCATGATTTGTACGATCATGATGTTGGAGAATTGTTTAATTATGAAATTGTGTGATGTTATTAGAGGTTATGTTGATTTGATGACAAATGTGAATTATTGGCATGGAGCCATGACTTGATGCTTGACTGATGTTATGGACAGGTGTTGTAATATGTTTGTGAATCAGGTGTGATGTGCTTGGATAATTGGTTGAGGTTTTGGTGATTTGTGGTATAATATGCATATGTTGAAAATAGGAGATTTAAGTGAAAAGAAGGAACTAAATAGGTGAGTTTGAGATTTGACACGTTTTGGGAACCCCAGAAGGGACCAATAGGTTCCCTAGGATATTTGAAACTGTATGCCTTGGACCATTTGGAGTCCATTTAGGTAGTTTGGTGCATAGGTTTTGTATATAATTATGTTAAATTCATGTTGCGCATAATTTGCGTATATAATGGAATTTTGACGAACGGACAGCGCCAACAGTTTTGGAATGGGGAAAATAGGAGACGCGGGAAGTTTCATGACAATCGAACCTGAAACGGGCCAATTAGGTAGGTGAAATTGGCCAAATGACCTAAAATGCATAACAGCATCAGGTGCTGTTACTGATAGGCTGACGCTGGGCGCCAGCCTGATGCGTAGCGTCAAGGCTACGATGGAAGCCTCACGCGTAGCATAGGCCTGACGCTACAATTGGTGTTTTTACAAACTAAGTGGTTTTGGGGTTCTAAAAGTCTTATGTATGAGGTATTTTGGGGGATTTAACATTAAAGAAGTATTTTGATCAATATGGAATTATTAATTATTTATTTTGTGAAAAATTTATTGTGAAATTTAATTAAACGATTAAAAATAATGATAAATAATTAGAGGACGTCACAAATGTATCTGGTTAGACCATGTTTTTCAACATATGTAAATGGCAAGTGCCCCAACCATTTAATCGAGTATAGATTCAACATTGTTCCAACAAGGATTGAGGCTAAGTATCACAATCCTAGGGTGACTCTATTTGAACAATAATTAAAGAGTGAATCATATTATCATTAATTGAAAACTTGTTCATGAATTTTTAGAGTTTATAAAGCAAAAGATAGAATAAAGGTGAAAGAGATACAAATGAGAGGAATTCATCTTCAATTTTTCTTGGATACATGCCAAATTCAGATTGAGTGCAATTTAGTTCATAATTGAAAGTCAATCCAAAGTTAGATAAAACTCAATCTCTTAAGTCAAAGTCCCTAAATTATCACATCATGAGCCTTAATCTCTTAGACGAACATGACCTAATAAATCAAATTGTGTAAATTACACCTTCAAAATTAAAGGAGTCAAATCTCTTAGGTCACAACCAAGTTAGGTTAAAATCCACATATTAGAATTGGAGACCATGATTTCTATCTAAAAACCCATCAATTAATGAATTTCCTTGCATCTTAATCACAAATAGTTCCCAAGAAATTCTAGAGTTCTTCCTTCTTAACCTTAGGGATTTAGCTATTCATGGTTAAGGAATGGAGAGGAACAACAATGGATGAATATTCCATGCCGAAAGAAGAGAGAAATAGGAGAGGGAATTAGGAAATTTTATTTAGAATATGAAATTATGACACAAGTGATACATATTCACCATCTCAAGTGATACTAAGTAATTCTCATGGAAATCAACGACTTTGTGTCAATAAGATTGAGCGCCAATAAAGTGGAACCGAGGCACAAGAATAGGAGAAAGAGTTTTCAAATTCTAATTGTTTATTTCTAGGGTGACTGATGAAGAAGACTAGAACGACTCTAGGTTTACCATTGCAATTAGATGTTAATTTAGAATTAATAAAATATTAAAATATAAATATATTTTTAATTTATTCCATATTATATTTTAATATATTATAATTTATAAGTCTGATTTTATATTTTAAAATTATAAATATAAATTGAGTATATAAATTTTAAATAAGGATTTATAAATAGGCTAGTTGGACAAGCCTAAAAAGCTTTTTTTTAAAGCCTAAGCCTAATCTTTTAAATTAAAAAGGTTTTTTAAAAAGCTTTGAATCGAAGTCCCTATTTTTCGGTATGACCTATTCTCATCCTTAAAGGTAGGTGTTAAAATGTTCACTTGGAAATACCAAAACCCTAGAGAATACTAGGATTATGATTTTCTCTTTATATTGTCACTTAATCATATAGAAGGGTCTTGTGGCCTATTTATACAAGATATTTGTACAAATATCCTAGTCATATTGGATCATGCTCGTATCTTTCATAATTATAGCTATCTTAAATGTATAATAAAATAATCACACGTGTGACACCCCTTAATTCAAGCCGATTGGCCTTTCGGCTGGGCGATCGAATGGGTTAACGTATAGCTGGGTGGAAACCAAGGAAGGGAGCAAGTGGTATGAAATAAAATTCATAATTAACTTAGAAATATGTAATTGTCTATTATATTCTTGACTAATAATTAGGTTTGATTTCTCTTTGTATTTAGGTCGGGGAGTATTATAATTACATTCAATGCATAAAATTAATAAATCAATATGTATTTTATGTGGGTTCTTGGCATTTTATAAGTTTATTGATTTATTTAAGATAAATTTAATGATTTATATAATATGTGTTTGTGAATCTTTTTATTAATACTTTAATATAAATCATATTTTCATACAACTTACCTAAAATCATGGTTACCTTTGGTAACACATTAGGTTGAAACCTTGTAAACAAAGTTCAAACTCCCGACTTATTCTCATTTTTCCAACTAAACAGACAAGTAAAAGCTACCAACAACGGGGAACTTATTATAGTGAGCTCCCTAATTTTGCATTAAACTTAGTGTGAATCATCAATTTGGACGTAACTGCAGAGACGCTGAAGTTACTTGGGACCCGCTTTCCCTTGATCGACTAATGAATTAGTTTGTTCTTTTCATCAGTAAACAACAATTAGTATTTGGTTAAAATATATGGTTGATTAAAAATATTATGAAAATTGTGAGATTAATATTTTTTCCGTTTATAAGAAAATTATAGAAAAAGTTTTAAAAAATGTTGAACTTATCAATATGTCCTTTTAAAAAGATAATTGGCATCCAAACCATGATGGCTGAAGAAAAAGTTTTCTCACCCATTCTAATAAGAAAATATAAGTCCATCTGTTCTACAATAGCAATGTCATAAGATAAAAATTAGCAAATAGAAGAAAATAATCAAACTGATTTTTCTTTTTTTTTTTCTTATGAGAATCTCTTTCCAATTATTATTTTATACCATTCCACTTTAGCTTTCACATTAGAGAATCTCTTTTCTTTTAAATCATTCTTCTATAAATCCTTCTTTTATTTATTAGGGTTTCCGGTCTCACATATAACATATCTCTCCAAGAAAAGGATAGCTAGTCCCAACATTGAAAATGAAAAGTTTTATTAACTTGTGCCCTAAAAATATTTTTTTAATGATTTAAAGGTGTAAATTTTTTATGCAAAATTATGTTGAAACTGTTTAAACATGAGGATGGTATACGTTAAATACAATTACTCATAAAATTTTATATTTTTTATTCCTTAACCGGTATCTAAACAATAATAAGATATCTTGCACTGAAAGGGGATGATGAGGTTAAGAAACACAACACTCTAGATAACGAAGTACGAAGGGATAACGTTCCTTGTTTCTTAAGGAGTGTTGCAGGGCACGTTTACAACACTAGATAGTGGGGAACTTCTATGATTAACATTACCCATATGATTTGCATTATGTCCAATAAAATCATGCACTGTATATAGTACTACCAAAATAAATAAAACCCCTATTGCTACACACTATATTATAGAGAGTAATGAGAAGAAAAATGTATGATTAATGTAAAAACACTAGAGATTTACCCATACTCATATCGACGACAACAACAATACACTTAGCGTACATTTATAATAGTAGGCATAATCATAGATATAAAGCTGATAGACATATTATATAGTTTGTAATTGAAATCATCACATCAGAAACAAGTGTACGGTACACACACGTAATAATAGTGATGATGCCCAAATCACATAGAGTGAAGTGAGATAGAGGAGTTGAAAAATGCCAAAGGATTGAAGTTGCCCTATCTCCCTCAAGAAGAAGGATGGTTTTCTGCTTACATACACCAACCACCCCCACTGCGAAATTGGTAAGAGAGTGATAGCATGAGGGCAAGGAGGTGGCTGGGAAAATCTTTGAAAGATTTATTACATGTTTGGAGATGGGTCAGTGAAGTTCAGAGAGGGTTGGAAGTTGTAGCCAGGATTGGTTGTTATAGGATTTGCCTCTTTGTTGGTCATAATGGCAATAAAAGAGTGAGATGACTTAAGTACCTTGTGTGGTGTTGGAGGGTGACTTTTTGTTAAAGTGAAATGGAGGTTCTTGATATAGCATCTTCCAAAGCATATGCCCTTCCCAATTTCGTAAAGAGGTTCCTCACAAGGACTTTCAAGTAGGAGAATTATATGGGCTAACAAATCCCACCCACTGTGCTATGATTGGATCAGCACTCCTTCAATTAATTTCTTACTTCAAATACAATTTCCATAAATAATCTTCTTTTCTTTTTCTGTTAAATTTAATTTACTTAATGGATGTGGAAGTGATCCTAATGAAAAGTACCTTTCATAATAATAAGAAGTAAATGCAACCATAACTTCAGTTGTTAATTATTTTATGTAAATACATTAAATTTATCAATTATTTATTGATAAACATCCAAAATTATTCATGATATTGATGAAATGAGAGAAATAAATTTTTCAAATTCCATTAATATCAAGAAAGATAAGATGTGCTACCTCTCGTTTCAAATATAAGTAAATTTTAGTTGATTCTTTTGTCTCAAAAAATATATATAAAAATATACATTGTTAATATCATTAAATGATTGGTTACCAAATATACCTCTTTGGGTAATAAATGATATAAATGGCATTTTATTAAATTACATCAAATATTTGATAGCATTGATGTAAATAACCATTTCCAACAAACATTCTTAATATATGTAAAATTAGTTACATTTGCTTATTTTTCCCTCTGAAGGTTCGTCGCACCTAGTCACAATGAGATCATGTATGTTCCTTAGAATATTACAGTAATGGTAGCATTAATTAGGTTACCTTTTTAGGAAACTTACCATTTTTGTATTATTACCCTATAAGAGGGACTTGTCGTGTGCTACTGGAGACTAATGTTTTTAGTAAATAGAATACTAAAGTGCTTGAATTGGTATTTTAGGGTTTTTGTGAATAATTTAGTGCCCACCGTAGGGCCAAGTGAAACGGTGCCATGACGGTAGGAAAAATGATATAGACAAGAGGCGAGGCTCGTATAGTAAAACACCAGAGATAGAAGGAGATTGGTCAGAAACTTGGAGAACTCAATCTGAAGAAGGAGAGGGAGATACACTATGGGTAATGAGGGAGAAAACAAACAACGTTGGCAAAAAAAAATGACACACTTCAACAATAGAAACACAAGGAAAGCCCAATCAATGATCATAATTTGGGCAGGGCAACGCATCCCTTCACCTAGGAGGTGATGGCCTACCCTTCCCCCTGGGTTTAAGATACCTTTAATGGAAGATTTCAAAGGAACAATAGACCTTGTCAAACACCTGACATTGTTTCCACCATATGCTGGTGACAGGCACCCCAAATGCCCTCATGTGTAGAACTTTCCCAGCCATATTAAAATAGTTTGTGTTGATATGATTCGTGGGCATTCCATCGACATCTATCACAAGTTTCACATAATTGTCGAAGAAGTTTACAACTTAATTTACCATAAGTAGGGAAATGCAAAAGATTTTAGTGAGCATTACCAATTTGAGGCAAGGCAGTGAAACAATTCATGGCCCAGTTCTACCAATAACTCATCCTCATTTGTGATCATAGCACTACTAGAAAACCCCCTGATAACTACTTCAAGTTAGCGGCCGACTCATGCCATCGCTATTTAGCGACCGTGTTAGTGACTGCAACGTAAAAAGGGACCTTGAAAAGAAAAATTAGTTACCACATCAGCGACTAACAGAACCTCGTCGCTAAAATTTACAAACCAAAGTCACTAACTCCGTCGCTATGGCACACCCATTGTTGATCCGATCTCTACATTTTACCTCCCTCCATTTTTTTGGTTTCCCTCTAAGGTTTTTGTTGGTGCCTAATTTAGCGACGATGGTCATCCGTCGCTAACTTTGGGGGCCAACAAAAACCTTAGAGGGAAACCAAAAACAATTTAAGGGAGGTACATATAACGACAAATGTGGTCATCACAAAATGTGTCAAGGTAGCGATGACATAATGCTGTTGCTAGATGTGTCAAGGTAGTGACGGTATTGATAGTTGTAGCTATATTTGGCTACGTCAGTGATAGGGTTCGATTGTCGCTAGATAGGCCAAGATAGAAATGGTAGTGGTAGTCGTCGCTAGTTCATCCACGTGTCAACTTTTTAAAAATAGCCATAGTGTTAGCGAAGTATTGATAGCCCTCGCTAAATCTAATAACTTACTCGACCTCAACCTTTCCCCTCCACTAGTTTTTTGAGCCCTAAACCCCCTCTTCTTTTCTACCCCCTCTACTCCTGCCTTAGTTCCCCTCTCTTGAGCTCTTTTATTCTGATGATGTCCCTCTCACTATTCTTTGTCATCTCTTTTATTTTCATCGAGGACCTTGTCTGTTAGCCACAGTGTCTTGATTCCCTCTATCCTCGCTGTTGTCTCCCTTGTCCGCCCTTGTGAGCCACTCCCGTAGGTAATGTACATCGCTAGTTCCCTCGATTTTTGTTGTTGCATTATGCTTTGTATTATGCTTTTGTTGGTAGCATTAGAACATCAACCTTAACAACTCAAACATGCTTAATAATTGTCATCACAAACTAATGAGGACATAACATGGGAGGATCCATATATTATTTTGGACAAGCGCTTAGAAGCATACAAGGGTCTCGTAGCAAAGGCCCCATAATAAGGGCCAAGTCCAAAAGGGGCAAAGAGACCATCCAAAAAGCCCTAGCTTGCTTCCTTACCTTACTTAATGGGCCCAAGCCCAATGGAGACACTTTGAAGATCTACTTATACTCATCATGTAATATAGTTCATAATTAGATTTTCTAGTGTTTTAGGGTTTATTTGGACCTTCCTAGGTCAATTGGTCACTTTTGGGCCATGTACTCTCATTTGGGTCATGTATAAGGCCATATCCTTTTCATTTCCCTTTATTGGGCCTAGGACCCATGATGGAAGCCCAATAGGAGCACCTTGGCCGAAACTACCAAGGGCCTATATAAGGGTGCTTTTCCTTGTAAATTGGCATATATGAATGATAAGAATTTTAGCACACCTTATGTACTTGAGAGAGAGTTGAGTTTCTCCTTTTCTCTTGGCTAGAGGGAACTTTAGCAAGCTCTTATCCAAGGGGTATTCTCCCTCCTTGGTGGTGAGATCTAGGAGTTATCTTCCCCTAGGAAGTGGCCTCCAACACACCATTTCCATCTTCTATTCCTTTTCCCTTCCATTATCCACCTTTCCCTTTCATTTTCATTTCTCCTTTTTCACCAAAATTCCTTAGTTTTAGAGTTCTTTTCCTTTTATGTAATTCGGTCCAAGCATGGAGGTTTCCTAAGTCAAGGCTCTTGAAGGCTAAGGAAGAGGAAGAAGAACCAAGATCCCTCCTAAGAAAGGTCTCCATCAAGATCATCCTACATCACAAACAAAAAGTTTTCTTTCTTCTTCTCTTATTTTTCCATTTGTTAATGACAGATCAACATGCATACCAAAGAAAGAAGCAATAAACCTACAAGCATTCTGAGAATGATAATGGAAGTAAGGTAGAAAATCTAAGTGAAATTAAAATATACAAGAAGAAAATATAGCAATGGATATCATAAACCTTTTATTGAGAGCGTGAACACAATTTCGATACAAAGGAGGCAGAGAGAATATATATATATATAACAGGGTATGCAAGCATTCAATTTGATTTCAGATTAAAAGATACTAAATATAGAGATATTTTCCTATTATGTTAAGCTAGAATTATGTTGATTTGTTGGGCAGATTTATGGGACAATTAAGGGGATTTTCCTTGTGCTCTTAGTTTCATGTGTTTGTTCAATGGACAACTGGTTATTGTTAATATCCTCCCGCAAATGAGGTCGAGCTTGAAGGCAGAGTTTGGTCTGAAAATGCATAAGAACAGCCTTGGACACAGGTTTAGTAAATAGATCAGCAACTTGAGCAGTGGTGGAAATATAGTGAGTGACAAGAAGACCGAAAGCAACTCGTTCATGAAAAAATGATAATCCAATTCGATGTGTTTGCTGCGGGCGTGAAAAACTGGGTTGATGGTCATGTGAAGAGCACTGATATTGTCATAAAATAATATTGGGGAGGAGGCAAGTGAAATGCAAAGGTCTTTCAAAATAAAAGTTATCCATGTAAGTTCAGCTGCAGTGTTTGCCATGGCCCTATATTCAGCCTCAGTGCTTGAGCGGGAAACTGTCGGTTGTTTCTTTCCACACCATGAGATTGGGTTTCCACTAAGAAAGATACAATAACCGGTGGTAGAGCATCGAGTGGTAGGACAACCTGCCCAATCTGCATCAGAAAAAGTAAAAAGATCAAGTGTAGTGTTTCTAGAAAAATGGAGTCCTACATTAATAGTTCCTTTGACATACCGTAAGATACAATGAACCATTTTTAAATGCAAGCTAGTAGGCAAATGCATAAACTGCGACACATAGTTAACACTATAAGGTCAGGGCGAGTAAGGGTGAGGTATTGTAGAGCTCCAACAAGCCCACGAAAGTGACCTGAATCATCAAGAGGAGTGTTATTGGATGCCATCTTGGTCTTGGCTTCAAGGGGTGTGCTCATTGGTTTACAATCAACCATGTTTGCTCGTTCAAGAATGGTAAGGGCATAATGTGATTGGGATAGATGAAGGCCATCACTCGTCGAGGGGATTTCAATGCCAAGGAAGTGATGAAGAGGTCCCAAATCCTTCATTGTAAATTCAGATTGTAGAACGTGAATGAAGTCAGAAACTAAAGTGGCAGTGGTTCCTGTGAAAAGGATATCATCAACATAGAGGAGTAGGATTAGTGTCCCAATATTAGAGTGCCAAATAAATAAGGAAGGATTAGCCATACTACAAAAAAACCATATTCAAGAAGAAAGGAACTGAAGCAATCAAACCAGGCACGAGGCGCTTGTTTAAGGCCATAAAGAGCTTTTTGGAGTTTACAAACATGGTTTAGAAATTGAAGGTCAACCATGCCAGAACGTTGCTCCATGTATATGTTTTCAGAAAGCACACCATGCAAAAACACATTTTTTTACATCAAGTTGGCGAATGGGCCAATTTTTAACAAGGGCTATAGTGATGATTAGTCGAATGGTGCTTTGCCTGATGACAGGAGAAAATGTTTCAGTATAATCCAAGCCATTAACTTGGTGATATCCTTTTGCAACAAGGCGAGCTTTGAGACAATCTAGGGACCCATCAGGTTTGAGTTTTGATTTGAAAACCCATTTAGAGCCAATTACATGCATGTGAGAGGTGCGAGGGATAAGGTCCCAAGTTTGGTTTTTATGTAAGGCAGCAAGTTCTTCGCACATAGCAGCCTTCCATCCGGGATGTGCTAACGCAGAGCGAATGTTATGTGGGTTACGTGGAATATCTGTACATGGCATGGTGAGTAGGCATACTTAGGATTAGGCTTTATGATGCCACGGTATGAGCGAGTAACCATGGAATG
This sequence comes from Clitoria ternatea, assembly GCA_037962975.1. Lineage (NCBI taxonomy): Eukaryota > Viridiplantae > Streptophyta > Magnoliopsida > Fabales > Fabaceae > Clitoria > Clitoria ternatea. The sequence goes on from CM075674.1 coordinate 563,358, forward strand.
AGTAGGAACAGTTTGTGGTATTTGAGTTTGGGCAGAAGAACCAGTCGTAAAGGGTTGTGGTGAAGTAGAAGGGTCAAGCTTAAGTTCTAGTTGTGAAAAGTGTTCTGACTGATCCATAGACCTAACAGGTGAATGTAAGGCAACAGAATGTACTGAAGGGGTTGGTAAAGGACTTGAGCAAGGAGGGGTGGATGGTAAACCAGAAGCGGAACCAGAAGGTGTTGTTGTCAAATCTGCACAAGAGTTTGAGTTAGTATGTGGTAGCCAAGAGTCAAATATACTAATTACATGTGGTGTAGGAGAAGAAATTCTATTATGAGCATTAGTCTGATATGGAAAAAATAATTCATAAAAAACAACATGTTGTGAAATGAAGAATTTTTTTACTAGAGGGATGAAAACATTTATAGCCTTTATGCATATCACTATATCCAGCAAAGACACAAAGAGTAGTTTTTGGTTCAAATTTGTTATGGCGGGTGTTCCAGGTATAAGGAAAACATTTTGAGCCAAAGACTCGAAGGGAAGAATAATCCGGATGTGTTCCATGTAAGGCAAAGTAAGGGGTTTCAAAATTAAGAGAAGAAGATGGGAGTCTATTAATAAGATATACAACTGTAGTAAAAGCTTCAACCCATAGGAATAAGGGGGCACCGCTGTGAAACAACATAGTCATACCCAATTCGCGTATTATTCTATGTCTTTGTTCGACCATACCTGTTTGTTCTGGGGTATATGGACAGGAAACTTGATGAATAGTACCTGTGAAATGAAAATGAGTTGAAAGTTTGGAGTTGATGAATTCACCTCCTCCATCTGAATGAAAAATCTTGATTTCCTTGTTAAATTGTTTTTTAATATATTGTTCAAAAGATAGATAAGCATTAATAAAATCAGATTTATGTTGTAAAGGAATAATCCATGTATATTTAGAGAAATCATCAACCAAGCATGCATAATATTTAAAGTTGCTAATAGATAAGACGAGAGCAGATCCCAACAAGTCACAATGGATTTTATCAAATATGCCAGAACTAGAATGCTCAGAGGAAGAAAAAGGCAATTTACTAAGTTTTCCTAATTGGAAGCTATCACAAACATGTTTAGGTTCCAAAGTTCCAATTACATCAATGAACCCTTTATTCTTTAGTAATGTACAGCCATAGTTTGAGGATGTCCTAATCGTTGATGCCAAATTTCTGTTGTTACTGATTTGAAACGATGGGAGAAGTACAATTCAAGCAAGGATGAGAGAACATATAAGTCACCCTTGCGCTTCCCTGTGATTATTTGTTTCCCTGTCTCTCGTTCACTAACAGAAAAACCAATATTAGAAAACTCACAGTTAACAGGAATTTGGTCTGTTAATTGGCTTATAGAGAGCAAATTTTTTGTTAAATCAGGGACAAGTAGGACATCATGAAGAGGTAGAGTAGCATTTTTTTTGCTTAATGGTGCAGTCTTCAATACCATGAATTGGGAGAGAAGAACCATCACCAATAAGCACAGAATCTGTACCTGAATATTTTTGAATGTTACTCAACATACTAGCTTTACCTGTCATGTGATTAGAGGCGCCAGTGTCAGAGGTCCATTCAGTGTCAGTAATAGTGTTGTCTAAGGTGAGGGCTGCAAGTGCTTGAGGTATATCATTGGATTGAATTTGTTTCTTGGGCACCCACCAACATATCTTAGCTACATGCCCCACCATGTCACAATATTGACATTTTTCATTCTGATACAGCTCTCTGCAGGAGTCATACAACGTTGTCCCGGTGGCAGAGGACTTCTTTGTTGAGTGCTCAAGAGAGATTGGTTGTTGTTTTGGTGGCTCAACTGTTGAGCTTGAAACCCTCTCCCTGTTGATGTGAAAGTTTAAGAATTCTCACGATGTCGAGAGGAAAATTGTCGGGGTCTTTGTTGTTGTTTTCCGTACAAGGCCATTTGAGGAGCAAGATGGTTGTTCATGTTAGAACGTCAGGAAAGCCAATTGCGTTGTTGATCAAGACTTTGGAGTTGTGAAATTAACTCAGAATATGAAGGCCTTGGAGGCTTCAGCATGGTCATTGTGAAGGTTTCATATTAGGGGCCCAAGCTTGTGAGGAGATAAAATACCTTTTCTCTGTCTGGGACAGGTTTCCCAGTTGCAGCAAGGTTGTCTGTGCCATAGTGGGTAGTCTGTAGGGGTGAGTCTAAGAGTGGTGAAATTTCCATCATTGAGGGATAAGGAAGACATGTTGCAATGAGGTGTTCACAAAAGCTTTGATACCAAGAAGAAAATATAGCAATGGATATCATAAACCTTTTATTGAGAGCGTGAACACAATTTCGATACAAAGGAAGCAGAGAGAATAGATATAACAGGGTATGCAAGCATTCTGTTTGATTGCAGATTATAAGATACTAAATATAGAGATATTTTCCTATCATGTTAAGCTAGAATTATGTTGATTTGTTGGGCAGATTTGTGACACAATTAAGGGGATTTTCCTTATGCTCTTAGTTTCCAGTTTTTGTTCAATGGACAGCTGGTTATTGTTAATAATACAGACCTTGGTTCTCTAATCAGAATGTAATTAAACTAACACAAGTAAAACAGAATCCAACTTAAATATGTAAACTTATACAAGCTTATTCTACTGCAAGCACAAGTAGAAGCAAATGGAGACAATCCGAAATTCTACTTACAATCGAGAGCAACATATTAATGTGTGAGCTTCACCGCTTCCAATCGAACCTATGACCCCTGAACCCGCTGAAGCCTTCCTTTACACCACTTACCTTTGTCAGCTATACCCTTTCACACAACCGAGAGCCACCCACTTTCCTCGCTGTCATGGTGTGAGAATGACTGTGATGTATGAGAGGGAGCAAGTCTCAAGGGGAGGTTAAATGGTCGAAATCACCGGTCCACATTTGAAATGCAATTCTTTGTCAATCATTTGAAATGCAATTTTTATAATTTCTTTACAAGCTGTAACCCCCCACCCCTGATCTGAGATTATTGAAATTGATCATCTTGCATACTGAATAAATTCAAGTATATTTTTTTCCTTATCGAGAAATCTAGTAAGAGCATAAGATTGTAAAAAATGTTGACACAAGTGATGTGAATGATGATTTTTGTTCTAGATACTTGCTTGAAATGTTAAAACTTTCTAGTCATATGCAAGAATGTTGTTCTGATTCTTATTCCGATTCTTGTAGTTATAACTTTGGTTTTCTAAATTTTTACTTTTACTGTCCCTTGTTCTAATTCTTGTTCCATTGGGAAAAAGTAATTACCACATTAAGCAAAAGATTAATACATTTGATTACCAGTTACTCATCCATAAATAGATTAATGCAGATAACTTCTCTTAAAATCAGTAAAAAAAAAATGAGTTCTTAATGAATGTGTTACTGCATATTTTATATACTTAGTTCTAAGCATATTTTATATACTTAGTTCTAATATTTTATTAGTTTGTAAAGGTGAAAAACCAACTTATATTTTTTATACTGCTATTATCCTTACAAACTAAGAACCAAAGTATCATGGTAAACCAAGGATGTTTTTGCATAATTTGATTTTCAGGTTTACGTTATAGATATTCTTAATAGTCTTTTTAGTTGCAAACCCTTCATGAAACTATTTCTATTTTTTCTATAATTTGTTTGTTGATAAAGACAAAGCAAAACTTATTTTATGTACTTCACAGTTTATAATGCCAATGAAGAAGCAAACCATCACAGTCAACAACTAGTTTGTAATATGAATGATTACAGAGAAGGGAAAAACAGGATATGGAACATTGGATATGAAAGTGATATAATGCTAAATAATTAAATGGTGGTATAAAAATTGAGATGCGAACAAAATCACAGTTGTTATATTTTGAGTTAACTTTTGCTAATTTAATAGCTGAAAAGCTGAAACAAAAAACTTGTAATATTTAGAAAATTTGTTTGGTTGCACATGAGACAGGGAAAATAATTTGATTTGGCTAGTAGGTTTTGTTCAATGTCAGGTGAAGGTGGCATAATTGTTCGTTAGGCATTCAAAGATTATATATATATATATATATATATATATATATATATATATATATAAAATATGTAATTTTCCTCAAGTAGGCTGCCTATGATGATTCCATGATTGATATCAAGTTGCCCTAAATGAGTTGTAGATGTGTGTAGAATTTAGTACAATTTTTAATTGTTTTGGGTGTTATTTTTTATAGTCGTTCTGCAAGCGCATTGGGTATCGTGTAATATAAAAGATTGTCGTACCATAAAGATTGTGCCCAAATACCGGTTTATAGTGATTTAATTATCTAGGAAATACTAAATTCAATTAAATAAAATATAATATTAAATTAAAATCTAAAGGAAAAGTTAAAAGAGAAATCAAACCCTCTTGAACAAAGATCAATCGCTTTCTAGAAAATCAAATTAAAAAGGAGCTCTTGGGAATTAGTGGGTTCATATGCCATGTACCAATTTTAATGAGATCCTTCCCAATTATAAAGTTCTGTTTCTAAGGTAGGTTTTCCTAAATTATTAGTAGTCTCCTCTTATTCTAACCAACGTACTTAATTGTCAAAGAACCAGGTTCGATTTATAAATTGAATCCATTAAGCTTTATGAAAACCCAATCAACCCTTAAATGATTTTAGTACTTGTATACATTGAATTGTAATAGGAAGTTTTCTGCATGTAACATGGTAATAGTACAAATTTGGAAATGTTAGATTTACAGGGGAGACTCTGCCAAAATTTTGGTAGGCTCCTTGTGTCATTAAACCATACTTAGGTGTTTAATGTATAAATTTGTTTATTGTATGTTAGTTTTTTAGTACTTGTATACATTGAACTGTACTGGGAAGTTTTCTGCATGTAACAGGGTAATAGTACAAATTTGGAAATGATGGATTTACAGGGGAGACTCTACCCAAATTTTGGTAGACTCCCTAAGTCATTAGACCACATTAAAGTATTTAACTGATTGACTTGTATACAGTTCTATGTCTATATTGTTTTATTATTTCTAATTGTTGTTTATTACATCTTTGTTGATAGTAGTCACACAACCAAAACAATTACTAAGGTTCTAAAGGCCTAGTGAGATTGTCCATACATCTCTTAGATAGACGCTGGTAAGATTGTCCACTATAAATGGTTTGAGACCTTCTCAGTAAGTTTAACACTTCCCTATGTTGTGAGTTTAATATATTCATTGACCTATTTTTAATTTTGAAATGTCATTTCATGTTACAATGTGATTATCAATGGATAGAGGGTATGATTGATGAGATTAGGAAGGTCTTTGCCACAAAGACCTCCAAAATCATCAAAAGTATCCTTTAGAAACTGAGGGATAAAGGCGAGCGCCCTTGTTGGATCCCTGAGGCACATTGGGATAGGATGGTGCAAAAGTCGGGAGGTGTCTTGTTCCACCAGGTCAGTGCTAGGAACAAGGCAAAAAGAGTGGTTGATGCTGGTGCCTCCATCTATATTGGGGGTGGCATTTTAATCCTCTAGCATAAAAAAAGATTTGTAAGTATATTTTGTTAAACATTTTTTTATGAATGACTATACATATTTTCCATTAATAATTTGAATACATTGTGAATTACAGGAGTGGAAGGAACACCGCGAGCCATCATTGTATGAGGCCATGCAAATGACCAAGAAAAACAAAGCTAGTGCATGAGTTAACCAAAAGACAACGAACATAGCGGTAATATATTTTAACTTACACATGCTTAAACTTAGAAATTATTTTACTGAATTTTATCATTATTTTACATTTGTAGGAGACGTATCTTGTCATGAAGGCCGATAAGGAGGTAGAGTTGGTGGCTTCCACACCTGAGGAAGAGGTACCTCCCACCCTTTCTTCTTTCGACAACAACGCCGTCTATATGGAGGCCATTGGCGGCGTGAACAAGAAAGAGAAGGTGTTTGGGTTAGGAGGGGTGGGCACAAAGCTTGCCAAGAAGGGGAAGACCTCTTCCTCTTCCTCTAGGCTTTCGGTAGATGTTGTTCAGGTTATTCAAAACCTAAACAATGAGTTACTGGAAGAGTGTTGCTAGAGGTAACTTTTGGAGGAGCGGGCCGAGGAGGACCGACGGCAGAGGCAACTTTTGTAGTAGTAAGCTGCCAAGGACCGATGACGGGCCGAGGAGGAGTTTCTCAAGACTCGTTGACAGCTAGCGCAACAACAGAAGTTGATCAGCCGGATGATGGTGGCGCTTGGCCCTACCTTACCCTTCTCTACTTCCCAACCGCCCCCACCACAACCACCACCACAAGATCCCCCTCTATCGTGACCATGTTATCTTTTGACTTTTATTTTAATTGTATTGTATAGAATTGTATATAAATTTTGTTTACACTTTATTTGATATTTCAGTATCTATTTTGTGTCATTTTCTTTTCCATGTGAATTCACCAATTTAATATTATTAATGTATTACTGAAAATTCAACAAAGGAAAACCCTAAATTATAATAATAATATGCAATATAATTATTATAATAATATTTAATATTTAACCGATATAATTAAAAAAAATTTATTAACAAAAATATAATCATCCTGAAAAACAAAAAGTCCACACATTAGCGACGGAAAACAAATGGTCACAAAGAAGTTGCACAATAGCGACAAAACACGTAGGGGTCGCTAATAGGCAGCAAAGTAGGGACAGGATGTAGTGGTCGCTATTACATAGCAAGCTAGCGAAGGGTAGGCATAGTCGCTACATTTGTTGTAACCTAGCGACGGATCATGTGGCCGCTAATAGGTTGTAACGTAGCGACGACTACAGCGTTCGCTAATACGTAGCAACCTAGCGATGGACACCATAAATTTTAAAATTTTAAACTCGTCTTATTTTAATTTAACCCTCAACCCGCTTCGATTTTTATGAAAACAAAACATGACTCGACCCGTCCGTTATCATCCTGATAAAAAGACATGCTTCGGCGCGTCACTGAATATTTTACCACTAATTTAGGCTAATAGAGCTTTCAATCGTTTTGAGTCAGACGTTTGTATAGCTTTTCTTATTGTGTGAAAGAGATTCAATATCATTACTTTGCCTTGCCCTTTTCAGATCACAAGAATTACTACCGAATGACCTAAGGATACTAATTAAGAAACATGACTCATGGTTATCGCTACGAGGACACTGAAATAAAAATTGCCTTTAAGATAATTCTTGTTTGGACAATATCTTTATTTATGCACTTAAGAAACAGATACAGTTTAGAAGAATTCTTTTCTTAATCATAAATCACTACCTGATCATGAGAAACGAACAACAACCATAAGGCAAAGGGAGAAGAAGAAAAAGAAAGTGATATTATGAAGTCGCGCCAATTACAAGAGAAATTTACAGCTCATCTGAGCAAAGCATTTGGTATTTCCGCATTTCCTAATGAAGGAGTTCTTTGTAAAACAAACAGCAGTTATACAGAAAAACAGTAGTAACAACCGGGACAAGCATATGCTTCGGTTAGCATGAGTGGATGCTCTGCAACCAGAAAGGAATATTATTTGATGCAAAAGCAAAACAGCATGATACTTCTCCCAGGTTGCGATTCCTTTTTTTATTTTTTATTTTGGGATCCGATTGATAAAAAAGGTAGTTTGAAAAACATAGAATATTTTGGATATGAGGGTTCTAGACTAGCACCATAGTCAGTGGGAGGTATCATGGACAAAACTATCAAGGTTCTGTTGTTATTTGTTATGCAGAATAAAATGTAACCATGAAAGTGAATGCGCAACAGGAAATATTCCATAGATAAAATTTTGATTGAATCAAGTTTAATAAATGTTTGATTTTGATTTTTTTTGTTTGTCAAAAAAATCTAATTAAGTACATGGATAAGTAAGTTTTGCCGAGGAAACCAACCAGTTCAGATGGTTATACTTTAAAATAGGTAGTATAAAACTTGACTTGGTCACAGACAGGGTTATTCAGTAATCAGTATTCACCAACTCCAACTGTGTACCTACTTAACTCCAGAAGTTGTAATTTATGATCCAGATAGGTTAGGCCCTCTTGATGACTTGATCAATACTTTCGCTCTTAGCTCTTGTGTTGTGCTTGTTGTTTCTCTTCCATATGCTGATGAAATTTTATCCTCTTTGCCAACAATTATGTGTTTGTTATTTCATACGAAAAGTTCACAATCAGTGGATCAGGAATCAGGATAATTCAAACCCATACGAGGTAATTCTATTGCTTGCTCTCCTTTGTTAGTGGGATGGTCAGTTGGTCACCTGGCACTGGCACTGTTGAAGAGACGTTTTTATTATGTGTGTTCATATTTCTTTTCTGTATTTTAATAATAGCAGCACTAATAAAAGTTCAAAGAATGAACGTTGGATTTTGAAATTATGTTATGGGTCCCACTCCAGGGATTCAAAAAAGCAGTGTACAAGCAAGTAATGGCCGCCCATGACAAACACAATATCACTTCCTAGTATACTAGTAATTCCACCTTCAAAATTTCTGATATTTACAAGTATAAGAACCATTATAGTTTCATTATTATTCTCCTATTCAATGAGCCAATTCCAAATGACACACGCCATTCCTGTTGTAGTTTGAAAACTCCATTTAAAATTGGTGAAGCAAGGTACCTAATTCTAAGAGAGCCATCCTTTTCTGTTCTTGGCCATCTTTAGCTTCATCACAAGTTCTTCCCGCTCAGCTTCCACCTCAGCATATTTAAGGCTCATGTGGAAGTAGCGCTCCTGAATATCTCTTAACTCTGCCTCAAGCATTGATTTTGTACTTTCAAATCTTTCTTTCGTTACTAGTTCTTCAGTCATTGATTTTCCTGGGCCATTTTCCTGGTTGTTTAGGCCTGGAGATGGCGACCTGCAGGATAAAGATACAAGGAATTCTATAACACAAATGCCTTCATATGAGCAATAAGGCAACAATAAATATTAGACAACGGCATTAGGAAGTTGTTTCCCTTCTCTTTTATCCAAATCCTACTTTTTATTGGATCTAAACCAAAGGTATAATATGGATATGCCTTGCTTCCAAAAGAATTGGCTTCCAAAATTAGTACTACATCTTTGAAACAATGTACCAATTTCCCGGCATCCCTAGATGGACTACTGCATGTTGACGTCAACAGGTTTAAACTTGGTTGTAATGTAACTAAAAGTAAAAGGGGACACCAACACGAGTCTCAATAGGCAATCCCGTAAAAAACCCCACCAATTAATCACAAAGTTTGGCACACTATCTGTATCTCAAAGTTTCTTTTATTTCTCCCTGTCAACTTTATGTGATGTTTTCACCTGCTAATGACTGTTGTGAGCCAAATACCCCATAGCTTAGTCACTTAACCCTAAACATCTGGACTGTTGAGATCGGCCAAAATTGTAAAATATTTATCCAAATCTGTACAACAATCAACTTTACAAATATATTCAAGTTTCAAACATCTTGTGTTTCCAGATTTCAGAATTGTCCTGTTTGAATAGTTCAAAATAACCTGCCTAGTAGGAACGGCTTTTGTTATTGAATAGTTCGTGATAAAAGAAAAGCTTCAATATGATAACAAACTGCATAAGGGAGATCATACACACATAATAAAAGTTTTTTTTCTTTCCAATTTTGCTTTAAGGCACAATGTCTTCCTATTACCTGTGAATTTGAACTTCATAAATGTTTTTGGCTTCTTTTTCTTTTGCTAGCTCAGTCTCAGGCATTTGAGTTTTCAGTACTGGATCTACTTCAACAGCATGAACAGTTTCATCTAGAGGTCTCTGTTCAGTTTCTGCCTATCAAGGAAAAGGAGCCATGAAATGAAACAGAAACATCGAAAAGTAAGGTGTAATTCTCAATGAGACGGAAAATATTTGATATTATCACTTTGCACTAGACAATTGTAATTGTAAAATATTCTTTGCAACATTTGACATGGATGTGAATTACACTGAAGTCAATATTCAAAACATGTCACCTCACTCTGAAGTTTGATGATGTTGTGAGGTTCCTGTTGATCTCTTGTGATTTCTCTGTCGTTCTTTGTAGATGGCTTTTTCCTATTGCTGCGATTTTGAATGGTATTCTTCATCACGGGATTCTGCTAAATCAAAGAAAGAAAGAAAGAAAGAAAATTAGAAGTCTTATAACACAATTCTATCGCGCCATTAATGAAAGAGAGACACTAACTCTCAAGGCCTTCAGATCATCGTGTACAGGTAAAGATTTCCTGTTTAACTTTGAAATATGATTCCGCTTTTGTTCCTTAATCAGTTTCAATTCTTCTTCAAGGGCTTGAGTTTTTGTTTGGAGCTCCGCCTTTTCCTGCTCAAGCAATTGTATGGTTTGTTGATGCTGCCTATTTATTCTTTTGATGTGACTGAGTTCAGTATCCTGGACACATCTTGCATCTCTATCCTTCGAGTCATTCTCCAACTGTATAACTCTTTCTTCTAGGGATGCTCTAGTTCTCTTGCAGTCCTCCAACGCAGCCTTCTCCAAGGCTGATATCTTCAGTCCAAATGACGTCTTCTCTGCCTTCAGATCTTCACATAGTTCAGATGTTAGGCGCAAGGAGGCTTCCAGTCTCTCTTTCTCAGAATTAGAAGCATTGAGCTCATTCTTTAGAGCTACAATCTCATTTTCAAGTTGATATGTCTGCTGCAGCTGAACCTTTAAATTTCCAGATTCGTCCATGAATTGTTGTCTTTCAAATTCAGTGACTGAGAGTTTTAATTCAAGGGCATTTATAGTGCTTTTAAATTTTAGTTCTCTTGATTTGCAGTCCTCCACCAGCTTCAACAACTCATCGTGTTCGTTCATCAGCATTTCCATTTTAATTTTGTATTCAGCCAGCTCATTTGATAGGTCTTCCAGCTTTTGTTCATGTTGAGTCTGCATCATGTCAATCTCCGCCTTAGTCAAAGTCACTTTAGACTGAGCTTCTTCAAAAGAAGATTCCAGTTTGGCTTTATCAGCAAGTAATGCTGATACTTCATGCAAAGCATTGGAAGCTATTCTCTCTTTTTCATTACAGGTTGCTGAAAGTTTCATACTGAGGTTCTCAATTTCTAGTTCTAGGTTCTGAATTTCTACCACCTTCTCCATTTGCATCTGATTCAACAAGAATTGAACCTGCTCCATGTGTTCCCTATTTTCATTAAAATAACCATCTAAATCTGAAACTAGCTGCTTCTCTTTTGACGCAACACCTTCTAGCATTGAAGCGAATTTCTTTTCTAGGAGTTCCACTCTTTCAGAGCAATTAGCAAATCTTTCATCCGATTCCCTTAACCTGGCTCCCATCAGGGAGCAATAATCTTCTAACTCCAATTTTTTCTGCCTCAAATCTCCATTTAGCTTCTCGAAAGAACTGCACTCTTCTGCAAGATTCTCAATGGTAATCTGCAACTGCTGATTTGCTCCTCTGAAATATTCACATTCTTCTTGTGCTTCTGAACAATGAAATTGTGTCACCTTTAATTTTTGTGTCAAATCTTCTGTTGAAGTATCTATCTCAGATTGCAACTCCATAATCTTCTCCTGAAGTCTTGCGGCTTGAGATCTAGACTTCTCCAGTTCTGATAAATGATGCTCTTGTTTGTTTGCCAAATCACTCAGTTGAGCTTCTAAAACAGAAACACGAATCGACAATTGTTTTTTTTCCTGTTCTATATCTAATATGTGAAGCTCTAGTTCATGCTTGCTTTCTTTTATCATGGCTTCAGTGTGCTTCTCTAGTTGACTTTTTTCTTGTTCAAGATGATAAACCTTAGCTTCCAACTCACTCAGGAATTTCTGCAGAACACCGATCTCCTTTTCTTTAGATGATACGTTAGCCTGAAGATTTCCCATCTCAGATGTTTTATTAGTTAGTTCCTTACTCAAATCTGTGACTCGGTCTTCTAGAGCTAATTTTAAAGTCTCGAGCTCTTGAATTGAAGTATGATTATCATTACTATTCTTGATGGCATTTTCCCCATGCAGCATATCTTTGGAATGGAATACTGGAAAAAAACTGTTGCTTACTTCAGACTCAAAACCAGCAAAAGATTGATCTTTTAGATTGTCTGACAATACGTCCTCAGATGCAGCTGCATCTTTTGAACTGTTCTTCACTTCTTTTAGCTTGAATAGAAGCTCAAGGTTTTCCTCGGTCAGCTCATTGCAGTCCATCTCAAGTTCCTGAACTTTCTCTTTCAGTACTTTTATTTCCTCCAAAAGATCCGCATCACCTAAATTTCTGGACAGAGTCTCCGCATCACATCTTTCCGGGAGAGATTCAGATAGCTCTGCTTTCAAGCTAAAAATTTCTTCATCTTTAGCAGATAATTTGATTTCATATTCCATTTCAATGTCTGTTAGTGTTTTGGTATTTTGAATCTTTGCATGTTCAGCATCCCCTATTTTGTCCTCCAGAGCCCTTTCTAGCTCTTGAACCTTGACCAGCAGAGTTTTCTTCGATTCCTCCATTTGTTCTAGTTGTTGCATTAAGTGCTTGTTTTCTTTGATACTTTGTTGAAGAGATTTCTCCAGATCACTGAATTTTGAGGTTAATGATGAAAGGTTTCCTATCTCTATTTTCTGCTGTTCTATGGTCTCTTCCAGCTCCTGGAGAACAGAAACAAGCTCAACATTTGCTTCTTGGCTCCTCTTCAGTTGCAAAGACATGGTGGCGTTGGATTCTTGTTGAAACTTCAATTCATCTTTCAGAGCATTTTCAATTTCTGGAATACATTCACCTTGCGATGAATCTTCCAATGCTTTCTGTCTCACTATTGGATTTTCAAATGACAATTTTAACTGGTCAACTTCTTTTCTCAGAGCATCACGCTGTACGTGTGCTGCTGAAAGGTCCATTTCCAGACCTGCCAGTTTTTTGGATTGATCAGAGAACTCTGTCCTCATCATGTCCAAATCACCCATGAGCTTTCGGGCGTTCATCTCCCACATCTTCGCTTCTGCCCTTAGCACCTCACCTGTGCCCTCTGCAGCTTCCAGACGGTTATTAGAAGTATTGGTCGGCATAGAAGATGATGCGCCAATGTCTTGCATATTCTGGGAATTAAATGATGAAATATTTGAATACGAAGAATTAGCAGGGTAATCCCGATGGGATACACTTTTCCGGGAACTGGTTGAATCTTGTCTTCCTGTCGGGCTCTGCCCATCACTTACACATGGAGAGACATTTCCCCTTCTTGTAGAACCCTCAGTGGAATCATGGCTGCAATTTGATACAGATCCAGAGAAGCTCGTTGCCTGCAGCCAAGGTGCAACGTGTCATTAGTATCGTGACAAAGACAGGTCACAGTAAATGACGTCACAACTCAAGCAAAATAAGAGGTCTGGGTCAAGAAATTCTTGTTTCATGGACCATCATAGAAAACAACTCTGTAAGATGTATATGACTTTTGAAGTACCCATTAGGATGAATTGCGGTTACCAACTGATTGTAAAATTCTCTCATAAATAATAATGTTTCGTGGCGATGAATTTTTCTCTCTTTCTAAGTTTTACATATATAAATGCTTCCTGATAAACCGGGAGACCGTAAACCCAAACAAACAGTTAATATAGAGAATTACTGAAGTACGAGAAAAGTTCATCCTGATAATTGATCAAAGATTCAGACAAGCCTACGCACAGAGAATTATTATTTGCCAATATGCATGCATCATGCATTGGAAGAAATCTATTACTATTTATGGCACAAAACTTACAAGATTAAGATTATGTGGAAAATGTAATTTACCCTAGTCTCGATTTCTCCGGGGGATAAGATTGAGTCAAAATCTTCAGCAGAGGAAGATTCAACACTCTGTACATATGAACAATCAGATCCATTAGCCACATCATAATTATTTTCATTGATGGCCTGCAAATGGGAATTCGTGTCTCTTGATTCTTGATCCCTGGAAAAGTGTAGAAGATCAATACTTTCTAGAATAATATACACTATGAAACAAAAGACTACTCTATTCTTCAATACATACCTAAGTTTCGTTCTTGGGGTAAGGCACTGCACGGTTACCTGCAAAATGCATAATCACTGAATTCCCAACTCTAAATTCATTGATATTCTGCTGCAATAGCACTAATAATTAGAGCCTACAGTTGGTCTCTATATTGGGAGGAGAAAATGACAATGAATACTGCTTGAATGAACACAGATGCACAGAATAAAACGGCTTCTCATCAAAGTAGGGTAAGCGACTGACAAACACAAGTTTATCTTGATTTTCATATTGAAAGAGTAAACACGTGCCTTCAAAATGAAGAACCTGGTGGGTATCTTACAAGAGGTAGAAGTGTAAAACCATCTTATGTGATCTTAGTTTACTTTGGGGGTCATGATCCCCGTAAACAAGACTTAAGTCTCAATCTCTCACTCCCCTCTTAGCCGATGAAGGGATTAAGGAAAGTTGAACAAAAATTAAGTTGGAAAGGAACTCGAAATACTGTGCCATATCACGTGTAAAGTTAATGAAAAAGAGATTTTCACAAAGGAATAGTGCATCTGCAAGGGAAAAAAAACTATTTCCATGTTATATGTATTCATGGAATCTATGATAACTAAATTACAACTTTCTGACTGTATAACTGTCTGTCCAAAAAAGCTACTTCATTAAGTGAAATAGCAACAGCACACTATCTTAAGAAAAGGAAATCTGTGAAAAAAGACCATTTTATATAATTTAGGTGTCAAAACTTTTACTTCAGCAGCAATTAATTCCAGTTATTCACTGTTATGTTTTACCTCAGTTTGAGAAAAAACCAACTTCGAATCTAATCCAAAAATGACACATAACTATCCATAAAATCACAAATGGAATCCATTTTCACTTGCTGCAATCAGTCACAAATAAGATATAGCGTCAGTTGGATAACTTACATGCAAAACTGTCCCATGGTTGCACTTATTCAGTGGGATTGAAAGCGGAATAGCAGCACCTGTACTCGTATAGCTGGTCATACTAACAGTGGCCTCTCCCAGTATGCCAGATCTTGAAGATCCCTGTTAAGTAATTATTATTCAATAACCAAACATAGAAACTTCAAACTGGTAAATCTTATGATTATGATAAAGGACGCATTACAACAAAACGATACCCAATGAAAACAGTAGAAGGGACAGTACCATGGCAACAATAAGCTTGAGGAGACAATCATCAATCTCCTTCAAAGAATTATCTCTTGAAAGCCATATAGATTCTGAAAAGGTATCCGACCATTGACAACTTCCATTACGCACTGGCACTTTGCTTGACTTTGCATATGTTTTACCATTTTCTACGGAGACAACAGAAACAAACAGTTTGTCCCACCCCTTGGGTACCTACTAGCATTAGAATCATAATCAGCATTTGTTATTGACTGAACCAGCCCTTTTTTCCCCCTCTCATATTGCCTCATACTGAAACATCATTTGAAACTTGAAAGTATATATTTTGATACACAATATTACTATTCTCGACAAAAAAAAATGCCATGAATTCTTGGAATATTATAACAGTACCTTCTCCACTTTAATTATTAACAAAAGTCGTTTTATGATTTGGCTCTTTCCGTGACAAAATCATCGTTCTGCATGCCATGTGACCACAAACCACAAAGCTAATGCAGCTAACAATAATTCATAACAAAGCACCACGATCCGAAACGTGGATTTCATTCACAAACTCACACACATTCTCCACATCGATATTATCACTCCACTCCTCGTTTTCCTCTTCCAAAATATCGTAGCGATTCATAATTTCATAAAACTAACGCCTTCAATTACACTAATAAGTAACTAATAAATCATCATCGTGGATCAACAATACCGAAGAGAAAAGCACGAACAGACACCAAATTACATACATTGAAGGAAGCAAGAGGAAACGAGCAAGAGCAATACGAAATCGAAGTGAATGAACGAACGAACCTGAAGGGCTTTGAGATGAGAAATTCTGAACTCAACTCTATCCCCTGATTTGGAGAACCTGTTTTTGTGCAACCTAAACATTATTCTCTTCTCACTCTCTGTGTCTGCAAGTTTCTCAATCACTCTCCGAAAAATTCACCACATTCATGATTTCATCAATGTTCTCCACAACCACCATCACCAACTGAGGAAAGGGAAAGAGCGTTAGCTAAGTGGTCATTGTTGCGAAGGGTGTTATTTTATTGTTCCTTCAAAACCATCGCGCATTGGATTTGTGGGAGAGGAAGAAAAAACAGAAAGAGGAAACCAACAAAAAAGAAACAGAAGCACATCTGTTATGTTATTTATGTCACTCTATAACTAAGTGTAGTTTACAGTAGAGAGCGAAACCGAAAGAAACCGTTAGGACCCAAGGGAAAACGCGAAGGATTGTTATTTGGTGACGTGGCTCACGGTGGTTGGCCAAGAAGCTAAAAGGTGTTGCTTTCCCGATGGGAGAGGTTGCAACCTATATTACTGCTGCAACCACCAAAAGTGAACAGCCTGTTTCCCATAGAATAACCTGAGATTCACGATTCCGCAATTAATTCAATCAAGAATATATGTTTGAGAAAATACTTTATCCATCTATCTCTATTTAGAAATTACATAATTACTATTTTAAAATTTTAAGTAGATACTTAAATAGAAAAAAAAATTAATAGTCCTGGAGAGCTTATGGCTGGATGTCAAAAATACAGAAAGAAAGTAGTATAGCTTGAGCTTGTTTTTGGGTTGATAGTAAGGATATTTATTGTTTCATCTGTATTAAATAAAATTGTTTAATTGATTTAAAATAATTTAAAAAATTAATTAAATTAATAGCATAATTTGTATGATTTATATTGGTTTTCTGGATCTACATTTAAAAATCAAATCAAACTCAATCAAACAACAATCTTTAATTTATTATTCTTAAATTTATAGTATCTTATTAATCTACGTACATATGAATTAAGCTTAAAATGAAACTAAAAGTTTTCTAAATAGTAATTTATGATTTTGTGATTATTTTACCGTAGTGATTATATTTTTGAAGTAGTTATTTTTTATTCTACTGAATTAGAATCATGTTCCTTATATTTGATTTTCTCAAAAATACAATCAATATAAAATTGAGCAAACCGATTTAATATGAATCACATTTGATTGAATATACATTCCGATCAAATCGAACCAAACTACAACTTAATTATATAATTATTTCAAATGATATTTTATTTAAAAACTAAGCTGATCAAGACCACAAACACCCTTAATAAATAATATAAAATTCAAAATCCAGACGGTTGAATAAAATATTGACAACAATAATGTTTTTGTGTTCTAATTTTAAGGCTCATTTACTTTCATCTTTATTGCTCCAAGTTTTAGCCAGGATAGTTTGATCATTTTATCCTTTAAATCTCATAACTTTATTGAATTATGACAAAATATATCAAAGTAAAGGTAGATGATCAAAAAGTGAAACCAACGAAAGAGTAGAGTACTAAAATTATTTTTGCTTAAAATTTTTGAACCTTCAAAATACAAGATAATCACCGAGGTCTTTAAAGATTATCTAATCCTAAAAAATTAATTTAGTCAACATGTTTGTTGCTAAATGTCTTTTTTAATTACTAAAACGATTAAGTTACTTTGATAGCTAAAAAAGACATAGTAACCAATGTAATTGTCAAGTTCATGACTTAGTTTGGTGATCATAAACTTTGAATGGCTAAATGATCATTTTGATTTTTTACTCAAAATTTTATTTATTTATTTAGTTTAAGTAAAATATATTGATTACCTGTGTAAAATTTTATACCCTAATGTAATTATGCACTATTAACCAAATATTAAACTTTTGTATTCGACAGGACAACTTTTTGTTAGTATCTTCTTACGTGTTCGATATAATATTTATTATTATTTGGGTATTAATCTGATGTATTTTTGTTACAATCACAAGACTTGAGGTTTAAACATGATTAAAGTTAGGTATAATTGCATGTTATATGTGACACTTTAAAAATACTATAATAGTGGTCTCAAAAGTTTGTTTTGATATCAATCAAGTTTGCGACACGCATTATTATTATAGGTTTCTTTTTATTTGTTTTTTAAACGTGTAATTTGCACACAAGGCATACCTAGACCATGGAGGACCACTTAATTGGTCCCCAATGAGGGAAATAGGTCAACTAAACGAGGGTAGGCTCACCTGGGTGAGCCCTGTTCACTTAGGCGAGAGCCATAGAATTCCACTCGTTAACCTAGGCGAGCCCCACACATATAAGCGTTCAAACATCTCAAATTTCCTTGGACCTGCCTCACCATGGCAAGTCTCACACGCTTAGGTGAGCTACTATTTAACTCTCAGGTTCTGCACAAGACTTAAGGGCACCCAATGTGGTCCAAGGCCACTCACTTAGGCGAGCTAACCAAATGGTAGACTTTACCAACTTTGTTAGCCCTTTTGACCATCTTACCCTCATCCAAACTACACAACACTTGGGACACAACACATATATTTCATTTCCTAACTGTTAGTCCAAGTCTCATGTCAAAATATCTAACCAATTGGATTTCATGTGCATCGGAAAGGTTTTGGGACCAAAACTCCTCACGTGTATGTAAACAAACCTATTTAGGACTTGCCCATCATCCCAGACGCTCATTTCATCAATTCATGTATCAAATTGCATAATCACCTATTCTATGTGTGATTTTTCATTATGCATAAATTCATTTGATGATTTTGCATGCCATTACACATCATACTCACTCAAATCAAGCAACTTCTATCCATGACAATCATAATATACTAATTCCATACATAATGCAATAATATGCATATATGTACATGATTCCACATCATGGTATCATCACTAACATAATTCATTCACCCAAGTCCACATTAAATCTTCATATAAACATAACGTCCAATATTTAACATTATTAGACACACATATATCATATCCAAGGTGAGTTATTTACAAAGAACCACTGGAGTAGGTTCCAGAACCCGGTATTACCAATCTATTTTGTAACACCCTGGATTTTTGAGGAAAATCCCATAGACTCTAGAACTATTTGTATGTGTTCTGTGTGTGTTATTATGTATTATGTGGGAGATATAGACCTCATTCAAGCCTGTATCTAGCATTCTATGTATGGCAGAATCCTATATCTTAAATTTTATAAGTAACAAGATTTTGTATTCTGGATTTTGTGAGAGGCATAGATGAATTGAGACTCCCTGAGGTTAAGATAACTTAATAGAAAGTCGTTTGGGTAGGAATTACATAATTGTCACCAAGTAGGGGAAGTTCTACCAATGATGCGAAGTTCAACGTACAATCGTTTGTCAAATCAAAAAACTTCTGTTTAAGTTCAGAACCAAGTCCTGAAGCTTAAGTTACTCCTGAACCCAAATAATTTCTCAACACTCTTGCTATTGATTAAATTTGTTAATCAATAGATTCTGCGAATTTAATTTTGTATTCTGACGTTTGTCATCGAAAAATATCAAAAGACATAAAATAACTTCTGATTGTAAGCGTGTCGTACTGACACTGTATTTGGGCTTGAAACTGGGCGCCAAAAATTTTAGAAGACCCTGTGTAACAGGGAAAGCTATAGGATTAAACATATTAATCAAAATCCATTGTCTAATTAATCCCTTAAGATTTGTCAAAATTCCAACCCTATTTCCTTGATCCCATTTGTTCCAAGTCTAAAAAATTCTACGCATATTCCGTTGTTTTTAGGCTAAATTATACTTTTAGTCCTCTAACTTGTAAGTTTTTCCCGATTTGGTCCCTCATTACTTTTTTAAATCAATATGGTCCCCTAACTTATTAAATAGTGTTGGTTTGGTCTTTCCATCAATTCTGTGTTAACGCCGTCTGTGAGTGTTGCATTGTTAGTCCTTAATTTAGAGTTATTTTTATAATAAAAAGTGTGAAGAAAATTAATAAAAATTAGTTTAAATAGAAATAAATTTAGGTTTTATTTTAAATACATGGAAGTTATCAAATTTGACTTGGCATGACCTATTTTTCCATTTTTTGCAATGAAAATGTGAGGATAAAAGTGAAAAATTTATTCAAAACAGAAGGGTTGACGCGTAGCATCAACCATACGTTTAGCGTCAGGTTTTTGGTGTTGACACTACGCGTCAGGCCCACACGTAGCGTCAAATGCTATGTGTATCCCACTTACAGGTGGCATTGCACTCTGAAATGGGCCAACTAATTATAAATAATGGTCAATCCACTTTAGACATAAGACCAAAACGTAATAGGAAACATGATTGAAGCTTGTCTGCAAATTATTAGGACAAAAATGGGGATTAGGGGTTGAAAATCTGGCGGATTATTGGAAGCTGAGTCAGGAGGCTGACACGTAGCACCAAGCCCACGCATAACATCAGGACCTCGACTCAGCCCTATAAATAGGGCCATTTTCCAAGGGTTTTGGTATCCCATTCTTCATTTCATCACTCCTTTCTTCCATTCCAGAACCTATTTTCTGAGTTTGTACTACAGAATACTTTTATATACTTGAGAGTGTTATTTTCAGTTCATGTTGTAAAGTGTGTTGTCAAGTGTGTTGTCAAGTTTATTCGTCATGTATTTAATTGTAAGTCGTGTTTTTACTTTTACCATGTGTAACTAATCTGTATATATTGGAATTGGTGAACCAATCTATGAATATGATGTTTTGACTATGAATTATGCATGTTGATGATTCAAGTTTCATGTTAGTATTTCAACCTTTTATTAGTATGAACTTCAAACGGGAGAATGATTTTCATGTGTGTTAAAATTACTTTAACGGAAGTAAAAGTTGAAATACCCTTAATATACCAATTACTAGCGATAGAGTTGGTAATTATTGTTGTGGTAAGGCCAGCACTTAAAGCAAGTTTTTATTGACAAAGCATTTGAGGGATCAGACTTTACAGTAACTATTTAGAATTTATTCACCGAGAGATCGGGTTTAATGAATTTAAGTTGCAATGACATGAACTTGATGATTAAGTATGCATGTGTATAATTACTGTTATATTCTAGTGCGGGGATCCAAATTCTAACATAGTTTGTTAATCTGTGTTTAAATCTCAAGTATTGGAATCATTCTAAGTGCTACTCTAAGTTAATTTCTAGATAGATTTATAATTTATTACACCATCTTTTTCCCAATGAATCAATCAATCTCTAAATTTGTGAATATTGTACAATTTGTATATGAAACATTCTTTTGTTAGTAAGTTTTGACACATTTTACCATAGTAAATAAAAAATTACTGTCACTTACTGAAAGTATTCAATCCTTGAGGGAACGATATCTATTTCAAAAACTACAACAATAAATTGGTACGCTTGCCAAAAGCCAACAACATCACAGGCATAACATGTAACATCCCGGATAATTGAATTAAAATCGATGATTAGCGAAAAAATATTGATAATTGTCCGCAAATTTATTTTAGATTTTTGGAAATTATTATTAATATAAATACAATTTTAAATAATTAATGTTGTGAAATTAAATAAATTTATTTGATTGGTTGATTATAAAAATTTAAATCAAGTTTAATTAGGTGATGGTAAATTTTAGTTACCAAAGGTTAAGAGTAAAAGATTTAATTAAAGCTTTAAAGGAAAATATAAAAGAAATGGGCAAATAACCATTGTGCCCTTTGAACTTTACAATTTAACTTTTCTCTTCTTCCTTTCCATTTCCATTCATGCGAGTTTTCTTTTTCTTCTTTCCTTCTCCATTGCCGAAGCTTCTTGCTTCTAATTGGAGGTCCATTTTGCGTCGGAATCTTAAATTAATCACGTTTTTGGGATCGTGGCTTCGAGGTGAATATTATGGACCCATCAATTTTGAGCTCCTTCTCTCTCCCTCACTTTCTCTCTCTAGCCGAAGTGGCCATGCATGGTGGGGGGTTCTATTTTCTGTTTCTCTTGCACATGGGAGTTTGGGAACAATATCTAGAGCAATGGGTGTAGCATAGTGTTAATGGGTTTTGTGTTTTGATATTCGTAGGTAGCGAAACGGACGTCGAAAGACTGAGTGCTGAAACGGGTGTTAGATTTGGAAATGGAACCTTGAATCAAGTGACTGGAAGACGTAACCGACATCAAGAACAAATTATTAAAACTTGGAATCGAGGTAAGGGGAGTGTTCAAGTCGTAATTAATTAGGATTGGTATGTAAATCGGTCACGGGAAGATCATAAATTAGGTAAGGGTATTTGGTTAGTTCATAGATTAGCTAGATAATATTTATATAATATATGTATTTGTGCATGTGTGTTTTGGTGATGGTTTAAATTATGAAGATTATAAGTGTGTGTAGTGATTACATTTTTGAGATGTATATGTATATGTGAGCATGAGTAAGATGGCAGAATTATGTAATAGTGGTGAATTGATATGCATATGTGGCATGATATTGGTGGGCTTGGCATGTTGGCTGCCCCAGTTGATGATTGTTAAGTGTTGTAAGTGAGCCACATGCTATATGATATGTGAATTGATGATGTATATGTATATGTATGATTATGTAGTGTGGGACAGTCGACGGTATATATAGCCCCTTTTTTTCTGGTTCCCATGGTTTTTGTGCCTAGTTGAGTTACCCAATGACCAAGTAGGACCTAGTGGTTAAGGTGGAGAGTCAAGCAGGACTCGGTGGACCAAGCAGGGTCCATGGGGTGTCAAGTAGGACCCCCAACTGAAGACCGATCCTTTAGTATCTGGATACTAGGCGTCGAATTATATGCGAGTCAGTTATGTTATTTAATGAGATTGATGATAATATGCCCTATTATGATTGTTGATTGCGACTTGTACCCTGTGAATGTTGAAACTTGTATGGAACTAGGTAGTTTGCAAGTACGTATAGGTTGTATGGAAGTTGTAGATATGAACTGATGATAAGGAGAAGTGAAACTATTTATATATGATAGAGTTGGTAAATTAGTATTAGTGATGGCAACTTAGTTAATCATGTACTTTGTTATTTATTTACCGTTCTAAATTAATTATGATATACCAAACACTCACCCTTGCTGTGGTTTCCTTTAATTTAGTAGCCAGTGACATGGAGGATGTTGATGCCCCCGAGGTGCACCAAGCGGAGAATTGATGCCAAGGAGTAAAGGAAATTATGAAATGAATGGATATATGTAATCTGTTTAATGTATGTAATATCGTAACATGTTTTATGTGTTTGTTGGATTAACTTAGCATATGGTCAATGTGGTTATGATGTGGTATGAATGATGACAATTTGAATTAGGATTGAGTGTGATGAATGATGAATCAAAATTCATATGTTGAATTGATGAGGATCTGAATTTATGTTGATGGAATAGTAAGGTGGTGATGTTAATGTGATCAATGTTGATTTTCATGAATTTGATATATATTGGCATGGAGCCAATGTTGTGTGTGGATGATAAAATGCTATGGGCAGGTCTTGTTTATATTCGTGCATTATAGATGATGTGATTTGTGCATGAATTATTTAGTGTCTTGATGATTAGATGAATTAATTATACATGTAATTTAATAGGCATTTATATGACATTAGTAACTAAATATGAGAAATTGAGACCCGGTGGGTTTTGGGACCCCCAGAAAGCACCAATAGGTTCCTTATATTATTTAAAACTTGTAGGTTTAGGCCTTGTGTGGTTTAGATCCCATTTGAATGGTTTAGTGCATAGGTTTTGGTTACTTTTGATTTTAATGCATTTTTCCATATATCTTGGGCATAGTTGGAATTTTGGCAAACGAGCAGCGCCAACAGCTCTGGAATGGGGAAAACATGGTGCCCATGAAGTTTCATAGCAATCGGAGTTGAAACGGGCAAAAAAGGTAGGTAGGAAGTTGATTTATAGGTTTAAAGTTGTCAAATTCGCTCAAGCAGGCCAAATCTCACTTGAGTGAGTCTTTATATGGGTTTGGTAGTGCATTCTAGACAAATTTTGCTCAAGCGAGGCAATTCTCGCTCAAAAATCTCACTTAAGCGCCCAAACTCTCGCTCAAGCGAGTTGATTTAGTCTTTGGTCTCTTCATCAAAGTTGTAGGGAATTTTGTCACCGTCGTTTTGATACCCAATCTGAGGAAATCGGAGGCCGGTAGCCCGAGTTATGCCTAAAATACTAAAGGGTGTTCAGGCTGAAAATTTTAGTAGGGCTGATTTTATAAATTCAGGAATTAAGCAGTCTTAGGGGCACAATTAACCCTTGACTTCATCATAAAAATTGTAGGTATTTGAGTTACGGAAGTGTACCAACTAGGATTATCTCGATTGGAGTTGTGTAACTTTGATTTGACTTAAGTTACTGAGCAGTGTGCAAGGTGTTGGCATGCTGAAAAGTTTTCTTTGAGCCATATTGGGTCTTCAAAGCCCAAGATACATTATTAGGGACCCGTGGAGTCATGAGGGAACATCCTAGGATGGACATAAATAATTTTGAAAAAATTTCCATGTATTTTTATTAATCGGTGTAGCATTTTATGTTTAATTGACTTTAATTACATGTTTAGGGCCTAATTATTAGGCAGGATGTTATATAACATACATACGTGGCAATGGTTACTGACATGTATTTGCACGTGTCATTCATTTAGTTGGTGAGTTGGCTAGGCTGTGCAAAACGACCCCATTTGGAAAAATGACTCAATACATGTTTTCGAATTGGTCCAATCGTCTTCTTCGTGTCTTCGTTGGTGCAACGTGTCTAAAGGGTGACCTAAGCTACAAGAAAAGGAGTTGGAAGGGTGACTGTTAACCCGGCGACGGCGCCTCAGCGGTCTGTGTCCACCACCGGGTTGTGTAAATTGGCAAGCGCACCAATCGTTTGTAGTTTTCAAAATTTAGATATCGTTCCACTGGGATTGAAAGTCTAATAACAACAGTAATTTTCTACTTACTATGGTAAATGTGAAGGAAATTATAAACAAAAGAATGATTTATATACAGTTTGTACAATATTCACAAGATAGCATAGTTGAGTGATTCATAAGATAAAAGAAAATAAAAATCTATCTAAAAAGTTGAGTTGCAATTTAGAATAGGTAAGATACTTGAGATAAACACAGATAAACAAATTATGTTGGAAATTGGATCCCTAATCTAGAATAACAATGAGGAACTCAAGACATGCATATTTAATCATCAAGTTTCATGTCATTGCAGCTTAAAATCATTATAACCGATCCCTCGTGATATAAATTCTAAGAATTCACCGTAAAGTCCGATCCCTCGTGAGCTTTCTCAGTAAAAACTTGCATTAAGACCTGGCCTTATGGCAACAATGGTTAACAACCCCTATAGAATTGAGATACCAAGGGTATTCCAACTTTTTACTTTCGTCAAAACAAGTTTCAATACGGCATAAATAATCATTCTCCCGTTTGACATTTATACTAATAAAACCAGTTTCGATACACATGAAAATCATTCTCCCGTTTGACGTTCATATTAATAAAAGGTTGAGATACTAACATGGACTTGAATCATAAACATGCAGAGGTCGAATTCACAACATTATACTCAATAGATTAGTTCACCAATTCCAACATAAACAAATTAGTTACACATGGTAAAGGTAAAAACAACACTTACAGAGTTTGACATTACGAAGATGATGGAACTTCACAATACAACAATCACAATACACCGAAACACACTCAAGTATCTAGAAAACTATTCTAGAACTACAACTCACAAAAGAAGTACTCAAAGTCGAGCACAAGAGAGAAGAGAAGAGATGCTGTGTATGGAATGGGATGTGTTGAATGGTGTTGGATGGCCCTATTTATAGGGCTGAGCAAGGGTGCTGACGCTACGCGTCCCTGTGACGCTACGCGTCAGCCCCCTGACTCAGCTTCCATTAAACAGCTGATAATGGCCACTTCAAATAATTAATTTTGATCATGCTTGGCCACATGGACATGTCTCCACCGAGTTTTGGCCATTTATGCTGATTGGGGTGGCCCTTGGGCTGAGTGGAGTGCCCATTATTGGGTCCAAGTGGGGTGGTTGGCCAAAAGTGGGAGTGGAGACCACGCAGCACTGACGCTATGCGTGGCTGTGATGCGTAGCGTCAGCATCAAAAATAGCTCTTGATGCTACGCGTGGGGTGAGGCTATGCGTCAGCTCCTTCAGTGCAATTTTCTCTTGATTTCTTAATTTTTCACTGCAAAACTAGAGAAAATTGATCAAGGACAGATTATTTCCAACAACATCCATTTATTGAATTTAAATCCTAATTTTCTAAAAAATTAAACTAATTTTTATAATTTTTATGAAATTTTTATTTAAGTTTTTATTGAAAATTTGAGGACTAACAAATACCCCCAACTTGAGACATTGCTCGTCCTCGAGCAAGAGAGAAAAATAAGAAAAATAAAAATTTGAAATCAAATTTTTAAGTTAGTCCGAAAATTTACCACAAAAAATAATTACACAATTTTAACTATTTTGTAATAATCAAAAATTGATATCAAATATAACAAAGGTTTAATGATAAAAGTGTTTACAATATTCTATTAACAATCAAGCAGAATTTCAGGCTTACCTCACAAGTGTTTATCTCTATGCAAATGGTAACTTGTTTCACTCAATCAATCATAAAATCAAACGAATTTAACTTTGTTTGTCATCTAATCAATGGTTATTTATACAGAGTTAATTCGAAAATCACAAGGTCTTTTCACGGGTTGTAATGAGGTTTGGTTTACAAGAATCAATGGTTTTTCTTGGAATTCAAAAACCTGAAATCATAAAAGAGCATTTTCATAATTTTTAGGCTTTTCTCTTGATCCAAAACTCTCATTTATTTTTATTGATGAAAAATAAATACCCCCAACTTGATTCTTTTCACTATTTTTTACTTTTCTTTTCCATATTCTATTTTTTTGAAAAGAATCAAGTTGCTCATTTTCACTCCCCATTTTTGTAAGAACACTCAAAATATTTTTCATTTATTTCAACTGCTCTTTTAATCAATCAAGTATAGGGAATGGTTAAAACAAAATTAGGTTTTAAGGGTACCAAAGAATTTTATTTTTAGGCTCAAATTGGCTTTGCAAAGGATAAAAGACTTTTTACCAAGGTAAGCTGTTTGGCCCAAGGTTTTGTTTCACCAATAAATGTGCCTTGATCATTTTCCCGAATTCTCTGTACAACAACACAAATCAGAGATTAAAGCAAAATCAATTCGAATTGAAAATATGTCGATTAAACCCTCAAGTGTTTAAAAAGATCTCTCAACTCACCGGGTTATTGAAATTTGCTTGATGGTTAATAAACTTATTGTAATTAAATTTATCAAAATTCCTAAGTTGTAAAGAAATTGATAATTGATTTTACAAAATTGGTTTTATTGTGAAAAAACTCTAAGTGTATAAACTAACTTACTAACAAAAATTGATTGATTTTTTTTTATTGAATAAAATATGCCAAAAACAAATAATTACGAAAACACACATCACACAAATAATAAAATACCATAATATAAAATGTAAATGTGAATGTAAATATAAATATCAAATAAATGTACTCAAAATAAGATGGCATCCTCAATCCTCCATCTGATCATCATCCTCCTCCTCCTCATCATCACCATCGCCATCAGAGTCAACCTGTGCGCCAGATGATCCACCAGTCTCAGGGTAGGTGGGTAAATCTCCGGGCCAAGCTACATGTGCTGTAAACTCGGCCGGGGTAACATAAGGTGCTCCCTCTCCCTGTAACCTGTACTGATAAAATTCATCGTGAAGATGAATATAAGCTCTATGAGTGGCAGCCATCATCTGCATCATATGCTGATGCTCAAGTGATA
Organism: Clitoria ternatea; assembly: GCA_037962975.1. Classification (NCBI taxonomy): domain Eukaryota; kingdom Viridiplantae; phylum Streptophyta; class Magnoliopsida; order Fabales; family Fabaceae; genus Clitoria; species Clitoria ternatea. The sequence goes on from CM075674.1 coordinate 591,189, forward strand.
TCCGGGCAAAGCCCTGTGTGACAGCATCAGTAGATGGAGGCTACACTGGTGGTCTCCTCCTCCTAGGTTGAGGCTGAGCCTCCTGCTCTAATGATGGAAGCTCGCACTGCTGCACAAAATAATCTCTGTTCACTAGAACTTTAGGGACTCTCCCTGAAGAACTAGTAAACTCTGGTGAAGGCACCATGACTCCCTGCCTCCTCAGTAAGGCAGATATGATGAGAGGAAAGGGTATGGGGCGATTCACTTTATAACCAAGGGCATAATAGTGAATCTGCTCGGATATAAGCTCAGCAATGTCAATGGTGTGGCCCTGGAGGATAGAATAGAGAAGGCAACAACGATCAACTGGAAGGGAAGAAAGGTGGGTGACAGGAGTGATATTATGGAGCATGAGATGGGACCACGCCTGGGCTATGGGGGTCAACTGGGTCTTTAGGAGGTTAGATGGACTCCTTCCAACCCTACTCAGGTTGAAAAAGATTCCATCCTTGCTCAAGAAATGAGCAACCTCCTCGAGGGAGTATCCTAACTCTCCCTCAGCAGCAATCTTGTTTCTGTTTTCTTTCCAAAAACAAGTATCATCCTCGGGAGTAGGCTCCCAAGGGTTACCCAATAGGGTGCTGATAGTGTCCCGGTCATATGAGATATGTCGGCCTCTCACCCAACTCGTCCGCTGCTGCCCTATGTTCGGTGCGTCCTAGCGGGTCCTGAAAGCATTAGCATAAAACTCCATTACTAAGATGGGGTCCCCCTCAGTAGGTAGAGAGAATAGAGGTCCCCATCTCCTCTGTTGTACTCTATCCTGAAGCTCAGGATAGTCTCCTGCACTCAAATCAAGGACCCTCTCCCAGATGAGTCTCTGGCCCTTAATCTGATGAAACCGTGCCCACTTCGCATCAGTGCGAAATCTGGTGGGATTCCTCGGTCCTAACACCTCCTGTCCCTGAGGATCAAGATCCTCAGAGGTGGTATCGGTATCCGTGGTCTTCCTCTGTCTTTTAGAGGGACCAGCAGTGGGAATGGATTTCTTAGGTGCCATCTGCAAAAAGTAAAAATTTTAAAATTAAACACACATTAAAACATAAATCACACATTAATTCATAAAAATATTTTTGGTTTTTTTTTTCTAAAATTGGAATTCAAATATACCATAACATATTTTTGTGAATTATAAAGAAAGTCACACAAATATTTTTCAAATAATTTTCAAAACAAAATACAATTTATTAAAAATTTATACAAATTTATTTTTATGCAAGAAAGTATAACAAATACTAAATATGAAAATTTATTAATTAAAAAAAAGAAAACAGCAACAACAAACAAACAGCAAGAATTAAAAATTAAAAACCGAGGCTGACGCTACGCGTGGTGTGACGCTACGCGTCAGCCTGTTCTGCCCACGCTACGCGTGGGCTCACAGTTCATCCTCACGCTACGCGTCAGTGTGACGCTACGCGTGAGCTGCGTAGAAAAAAGAAAAACAGGGGTTGCACAGCAGCAACCCCTTTCCAAACTACACTATATCCATTCAATTCCTAACTCCTAACAGCAATCAATCCCAATGGTCTTCTAATCCTAATCCTAACCACATTTATTTCTATAAATCGAAAATTAAAAATAAAAGAGAAGGGATTAGAATACTTACTTGTGATTCCTTGAGCAATGGGATTGAAAATAGCTTTGGAAGAGAAAAGGAAGTTTCTAAGATTTAGGGTTTTGAAAACTAAAGTGAAGCAGAAAGGGGATTTTAGGTTTTAAAACCTAAGATGGGCCTCTCTGGTTCAGTTTTAAAAACTGAACGTGGGCTCTGACGCTACGCGTGGATGGGACGCTACGCGTGAGACCCAAAATTCAGAGTCCACGCTACGCGTCACATGGGCGCTACGCGTGGGTTCTTTTTTTTTTTATATTAAAAATCAAAAGTAAAGAATGGGTTGCCTCCCATTGAGCGCTTGATTTAATATCTCCAGCCAGACATTACCTCTGATTAATCAGGTGGTCTCCCAATATCCATTGAGGAATCACCTGTCTTCTTCTTCCTTCTTCTTCTTTTCCGATGCTTAATTACCTGTTTTTCATCTTTCAAAGCATCAGTTAATTTAAAACAATTTAATTGATTGGGAAGAGGTATACCTGGTTCGGTTGAAAGGTAAACTTTTGCCTCATTACTTATCCTGAGGTGTTCATGAGCACTGAAGCTTACCTCTTCTTCATAAACTTTGACTGCAACCATACTTAAATCAACATCTACTCTGATTCTTGCAGTCTTCATGAAAGGTCTTCCTAGGATCAGGGGGATCTCAGTATCCTCCTTCATATCTAGCACCACAAAGTCAACCTTGAAGTGGTACTTGTCAACCTTTACCAACACATCTTCCACAATCCCAAAAGGCTTTTTGACAGAGCGATCTGCAAACTGTAATTCTGTCTTTGCTTCCTTTAGCTCATATTCACCAATGCGCTTTATTAAATCTAAGGGCATCAAGTTAATGTTAGCCCCTAAATCTAATAACGCATTCCTGATGTTGATATTTCCGATTGTCACAGGAATGGTGAAACTCCCTGGATCTTTACATTTTTTCGGGGTTATACAGTTTGTTTCTTGCTCTGTATCTCTTTGCATATTTTTTTCTTTTTCATTTTTTTATTTTTTTCTATTTTTTTACTTTCTTTTTCTTCTTCTTTCTTTTTCTCACTCTTTTCTTTACAATCAATTTTTATAATATCAGAAGAAACAGCATTACATTGTTCCCTTGGGTTTTGAGTGTTTGCAGAAAACCCAGAACTTTTTAATTTGGCTATCTCTTTTGCAAGCTGACCCATTTGTATGTCTGATGCTTTTCGGGCAGCTTCATTTGTCTCCACAAACTGCAATAACTGTTGAATAGATTCCTCTATTTTTGTCAATCTTGCATTGTCAGTTTGTTGTTGCTTGAATTAATTGTTAGGAGGTCTGTTGGAAGGTCTAGTGTCCTGTCTCCAGCCAATATTCTGATTTTGCCAACCCTGCAGATAATTGTTAGGAAAAGAATTTCCATGATTAAAAGGAAAATTACCTAAGGGTGCTCTTTGATGGTTCATGAAATTGGCTTGCTCTTGCTCATTTCCACAGTAACCACATGGTTGTTCTCCCATGCAGTGCATACATGTTTTAAGTTGAGCAGGGGTTGGTGATGCTACTTGAGCAATTTGAAGTTTTTCCAATTGCTTGCTCATAACTTCAATTTGTTGGGTCAGTAATTTTTGCTGAGCCAACACTGCATCATTTACTCCCAATTCGAGCATTCCTGGCTTCCTCTGCATATTACCTCTTTCATGCTTTGCTTGGCGGTCACTAATAGCCATTGATTCCAATATTTCTATGGCTTCTTCCACAGTCTTGTTCATTAAAGAACCACCTGCACAAGCATCTAACATCATCTTGAACTGAGGCAATAGACCATGGTAAACGATTCTTACCTTTTCGGCATCATTCAGGTTGTGGTTTGGGCATTTTCTCAAGAGTGCCTTGAATCGTTCCCATGTCTCTCCTAATGATTCATCATTATTTTGAGAAAAAGAATGTATGGCTGTCATAGCTTCAAAATATTTTGAAGGAGAATAAAATCTTTCCAAAAATTTTCTTTCAACATCGGACCAGTTTGCAAAACTACCCGGTGGACAAGATTTAAACCATTCTTTTGCTTTCCCAATCAATGAAAAAGGAAAGAGTCTCATGTAAACAGACTCTTCTTGATTGGGTTCAAAACCAATTGTGCTGCATAATTCATAAAAAATAGTTAAATGTTCATATGGTTCTTCATGATTTAAACCAGCAAATTGGTTATTTTGAATAATGTTTAAAGTGGCAGGTTTAATTTCCACTGGTAAAACTGGTCCTTGAAACATTCCTGAAACTCAGGGTGGACCATTTATAGCAGCAAACTGTCCCAATGTTCTCCTTTCAGCAGCCATATTTGAATTTTCAAAAATTTTTGAAGTAGAAGAAGAATTAGTTTGTGTTTTAGATTTCAAAGACTTGATTTTCTTTACAAACTTTTCTATCTCAGGATCAAAATAAATTTTACCTGCGGTAGATCGAGTTTGCATACACAAACTAGACAAAGAAAGTTAGTGTAACAATGATAAAAAAATAATAAAAAAAATTATCTAAGGTAAAAAAAATATTTACCACGGTAATTAAAATTTTACTGTTTTACTGAAACAATTCAATCCCCGGCAGCGGCGCCAGAAAACTTGTTAACCCGGCGACGGTGCCTCAGCAGTCCGTGTCCACCACCGGGTTGTGTAAATTGGCAAGCGCACCAATCGTTTGTAGTTTTCAAAATTTAGATATCGTTCCACTGGGATTGAAAGTCCAATAACAACAGTAATTTTCTACTTACTATGGTAAATGTGAAGGAAATTATAAACAAAAGAATGATTTATATACAGTTTGTACAATATTCACAAGATAGCATAGTTGAGTGATTCATAAGATAAAAGAAAATAAAAATCTATCTAAAAAGTTGAGTTGCAATTTAGAATAGGTAAGATACTTGAGATAAACACAGATAAATAAATTATGTTGGAAATTGGATCCCTAATCTAGAATAACAATGAGGAACTCAAGACATGCATATTTAATCATCAAGTTTCATGTCATTGCAGCTTAAAATCATTATAACCGATCCCTCATGATATAAATTCTAAGAATTCACCGTAAAGTCCGATCCCTCGTGAGCTTTCTCAGTAAAAACTTGCATTAAGACCTGGCCTTATGGCAACAATGGTTAACAACCCCTATAGAATTGAGATACCAAGGGTATTCCAACTTTTTACTTTCGTCAAAATAAGTTTCAATACGGCATAAATAATCATTCTCCCGTTTGACATTTATACTAATAAAACCAGTTTCGATACACATGAAAAACATTCTCCCGTTTGACGTTCATATTAATAAAAGGTTGAGATACTAACATGGACTTGAATCATAAACATGCAGAGGTCGAATTCACAACATTATACTCAATAGATTAGTTCACCAATTCCAACATAAATAAATTAGTTACACATGGTAAAGGTAAAAACAAAACTTACAGAGTTTGACATTACGAAGACGATGGAACTTCACAATACAACGATCACAATACACCGAAACACACTCAAGTATCTAGAAAACTATTCTAGAACTACAACTCACAAAAGAAGTACTCAAAGTCGAGCACAAGAGAGAAGAGAAGAGATGCTGTGTATGGAATAGGATGTGTTGAATGGTGTTGGATGGCCCTATTTATAGGGCTGAGCAAGGGTGCTGACGCTACGCGTCCCTGTGACGCTACGCGTCAGCCCCCTGACTCAGCTTCCATTAAACAGCTGATAATGGCCACTTCAAATAATTAATTTTGATCATGCTTGGCCACATGGACATGTCTCCACCGAGTTTTGGCCATTTATGCTGATTGGGGTGGCCCTTGGGCTGAGTGGAGTGCCCATTATTAGGTCCAAGTGGGGTGGTTGGCCAAAAGTGGGAGTGGAGACCACGCAGCACTGACGCTACGCGTGGCTGTGATGCGTAGCGTCAGCATCAAAAATAGCTCTTGATGCTACGCGTGGGGTGAGGCTACGCGTCAGCTCCTTCAGTGCAATTTTCTCTTGATTTCTTAATTTTTCACTGCAAAACTAGAGAAAATTGATCAAGGGCAGATTATTTCCAACAACATCCATTTATTGAATTTAAATCCTAATTTTCTAAAAAATTAAACTAATTTTTATAATTTTTATGAAATTTTTATTTAAGTTTTTATTGAAAATTTAAGGACTAACAGTGACCTAGGCAAAGGGAGTTCTTGCGTTGTCGTGGTATTGTTCAACACTGAGTTTCTAAAGGTATGCCCTATAATCCTACTTTATTTTTAGTATCAATGTCATTGTTGTTGGTTCAACATGGTCGTATCATATTCTTAGTGTGAGTTCCTGAAAAATATTTTGTAGGGTTGAGTATAGGGTTTACATTAACATTTAGGTTTTTGTGTTCACATGAACCTGTTTTATAAATTTTGTAGGGTTTTACAGATTCTGAAATTAGTATGCTTTTACATAGTTTTGTAGGAAGAATTCACATTTCAAGTTGGAGATTTTTCATGGTGGGAGCTTTGTTGAAGATAATGGAAAGAAGGTGGGGTACATTGGTGGTTCAGATTCTGAATGGGATATTGATGAAGACCGATGAAGTTATTTTGAGGTTATAGGAAGTAAAAGACATGGGGTACGTGAACATTGAAGAGTTATGGTACAAAATTGGAGGCAAGGATTTTGATGTTAGTTTGAAACATTTGGTGGACGATCAAGGTTGTTTAAATGTGGCAAGGGTTGCACACTGTCAGGGGAAAGTTCAGCTGTTTGTTGTGCACCCTCTTGATATACCAGAGGTTGTTCTGAACCTAATTGGACCAAAAAAAACAAATGATGTTGACATTGATGATGAGGTTGAAGGTGTTGATGTTGAGGGTGTTCAAGTAGATGTTGAAGGTATTGATGTTGAGGGTGATCAAAGGCATGATGAAACAGTTAAAGGTGAAGGTGTTGTAGGAGCAGAGGACAAAGAGGATAGTGCCATGGAAATCCCTTTTCATGACTCGGATGATAAAGGGGTTGATGAAGATGATGTGATGAGTGGTCGTCAACAACGTTGTGTGATGCCTACAAATGCTGACCATACAGATGTTCAAGGAACTGATGAGCCTGCAATAAGTGATGAAAACGTTAGAGGTGATTCTGTTACTGTGGAGAAAAATGCAGAGCCTATTGCAAAAAAATGGGAGAGGAAGAAAATCCCAAGAACGGTTAACCCAAGGACATACATGAAGGGTGAGGGGTCCAGTTCTAAAAGAAACAAAGGTAAAGGTAAATGCAAAAAGGTCGTATCTGACTTTGAATTAGAAAGTAAAGCTGATGAACTGTATAGTGGTAACTCTAAAGATAGTGAAGATGAATTGTTTCTAACTTTCAACATGCCTATAAATATAGAGGGCTTTCATTGGGATAAAGGAACTGTGTTTCAATTCAACCTCACCACCTCTTAAGCACCATTCCACCTTCTTAGTACTATTAATCGTCTTTCTTCGTGTATCCAAGGATCTTAGTGCGAGGATAGTCTTCTTCCACCACCATCTGCAACCAAGGCTTTACTTCACCACCAAACTCATGGCCAACACCTAAGGAGGGCATGCATGCCATGGATTTTGCATTGATCATGGATTGCATGTAAGAATCCAAAGGTAAACTCTTGACTTCCCTTTTGCCCGAGAGCTTCCTAGGTTTTTTCCTTCTTGATTCTTACTTTCCATTACATGCATGTTGAGTTTAATGTGTTACATGTAATTCTTAGAGTCACAACCATAACCATCTAAAAGGCTATCACCCTTTGTATTGAGTTTTAGATGCTTGGCATAAGTTTCGAAGCTATCGTCGAAGCCAGGGAGCCAAAGGAAGAAGAAATTCAAAAAGCTACTAGGAGACTCACGTAGGAAATCCTAGGTAATGGGGGACTTATGCATTTATATATGTTTGCATGATAGGATGGATTAAGTTAAAAATTGAACTTCTTATGCTTAAATTGACCATAATAGAAAATTGGAGTTATAAGTAGGTTTGCAAGTCAAATGAACGTAGAAATAAGTTAGAAATTTATTAAGGGGATAAATGAAGAGTTAGTAGATTAAATGTTATGTGATTAAGTGGAATAATATAAAAATTTATTTGAGTGAGAAATAGTTAGGACAACAAATAAATTAATTAATAAAGAAACTAATTAATAATATTAATCAAATTAGTAGTAAGGGTAAATTAGTAATTGAGGTAATGAAATATAAGATAGAGAGAAAATAAGTTACGTGTTTAAGTATGATAATAAAGGATAAAATTATGTGTAGTTTTATGTATGAATTAATTGGTGTGATGAAATCTGAATTTGGGAATAATCAAATGCCAGAGCATATGTGAAGATTATAATGCAAAAAAATGCTTAAGTGTTAGATAATAAACTAAGGAATTCAACCTTAGGATTCGATAAATAAAATTCATTATTCGATTGTTAGATATGTTTTTATTGGATAATTACTAAAAATATGGAAAAAATGGGTTAAAAGAGAAATTTATTAAGAATATCGAAGAAATTGATTAATGAAAGAAATATAGCGAGTTAATATAAGGTTAAATAGGAAATAAATAGGAAAAGAGATTTTAAAAGTTTAAGATAATGAGTTAGTAAATTAAGGGTACAATTTATATTTGTGTATACTATTAGGTGAGTGTTGGACTTGACCGATTTAGTTATGTATGCTTAATGAATTATAGTGATATGATTATGTATATAATGATATGTGTAAGCTCCGTGTAACTCTGTGAAATGTAGATTGATTAAATAATAGTTGTTATCTCAGATGTATGATATCGGGTGTTGTTCGACATACATTAATTAATCTATGTGCATTGTGAACGTAATTGGTGTTGTATGAGAATTTGTTGGTACCGTTGTTAATAATTTAACTAAAATTGAATTATGATTGATAACATTGGATGATGTTGTGAATGGATCCTAATTCTGAGTTAGATGTGTGTGATTAGACAAATGTGAAAATAAATGAGTTAAGGTCTTGGTAAGGTCCGTGATGAATAACGGTTTAAGAAATGGATGTTAATGGGAGTGATAAGGGTGTTGATGTGTGATGGCATATGATGGTGTGTGTATATTGATTTGAAAGTACCCTGTAAAAGTGTTGTTATATGGTTTGGTGGATGTGTGTGTAATAGTGATATGATGATGATTGAGAATATTGAAAATAACTTTGTCTTTAATCGTCAATAAAGTAAAAGTTAATGAGAAGCAGGTTAAAGATTAATTAAATAGGAAATTATGATTGGGTATTTTTAAGTTATAAAGAATAAACTATTTTATACTAATAAGTAGTATTTAAAAGGACTTTTGAATTGAATTTCTAAATTAACTAGTCAAGACTTTCCTAATAGAAGCATGAAAATTTATAACTTTCAACAAAACCGACAATGTTAGGAGGGAAAAGTTTTGGGCAAATATTACCCTTGAAATTTGAAATGAAGTATGTTAAAGAGAAGTATTTAAAGATAAATTATTTTGGAAGAAGTATTTCAAAGTGTAAATTAACCCACAAGTTTTAATCTTTAAGACCAAGGAACAAAGTTTCGTAGCAACAAATGTTACGGACGACATTCATTGTAGCTGTCCAAGGATAAACTGGTAAGTTTCAGACATCTTTGGATCTCAAACCCTAACTTTGAGTAAGCGCATACTCACAATGAAGATTTGGGACTTGAGATTGAGTATATATATTTATATATATATATATATATATATATATATATATCAAAGAATTAGTTATAGAATAAACACTAGTTAAATAAAAATTACTTTCTTTGTATAAATTATTATGAAAAAACCTCAATAACCTTATTTTTAGGAACAGTCTTAAGTATTCATATATATATGTATGTATGTATGTATGTATGTATGTATGTATGTATGTATGTATGTATGTATTTTCTCCATAAGGGTACAATTTAAGATGGTAATGATGGTTCAAAGTCAGACCTAGAATGAGGGTTGAATAAGTCTCTGACTCTTTTTGTGAAAATTAAAAACTTTGTAAGCGTAGACAATCAGACTTTTGTACTAGACTGTTAAGAGCAGGGAAAGAGAGAATGAACATAGAGAATTTATACCGGTTCATTTTTAACTCAGAAGCTACGTTCAACCCCTTTAAACTTGAAGGATTTCCACAATTGTAAAAACTCCTTTTACAATCTCAACACCAGATGAGGCCACATGTATTCTTGACTCCAGCCACTTCTAGCTTAAACCTAAGTATTGTTTCAATAAGTCACTCCTAGCTCAATCCTAAGTATTCTTTCAAAAGCCTCTTCAGGCCATAAACTATTTCCTAACAGAAACTAAAGGCTGGTAACACACCAGACTTTTTCACAAATACAAGTTTGAATGATAGATTGTATTTGGTGTTTCTGAGAACTTAGTATATGAAAAGATACAAGATATGAACGAAAAAAGACTAAGGTTTGTTAAAGGCAGAACAACAAAGAAGGTCTTTGCTTTTGAGACAAAAGCTAAGAATAAAGAAGAATGCTTTGTAAACTGATTGCAAGGATTTCTTCCAAGGTCTCAGAAGTTCTCTTTCAAATCTTTGAATCTCTTCATATTTATAGTTCACTCAAAATGACTGTTTGATATTCTGATGAAGAGACATAGTCGTTGTGAATCCTTTGAGAGAGTTCTAGTTGTTGAGAGCATCAGACCTTAAGGAGTAAAGAAAGAACAAAAGGTCTGGAGTGAAGGAACATCAGAACTTTACACTGAAATGGTGTTTCTTGAGAGTTTTAGAACAAAATTCCTTCTGTAGGCTTTCTTCTTTCAACATAAAATGTGTAAAGCAAAAAGAGTTGACCTTCTGAAAGCATTCTGACGCCCGTACTGAATATCTGAAATGCGCAGAACAACTTCATTGGTTTCTTCCTATAGGAGCTTTGGCTTTTGTCTTATTTTGTCTCCTTACTTCTTTTGATGATAAGTGCAGTTTTTCTTGATACACACATACTTTATAGTATCATCAAAATAAACTTTGATCCTTTTATTGTATGCTTTGGTTCTTGAGTAAATACTTGCCTTCTTATCTCCTTTGGTGATATGAGTAGTCTTTAGAGAAAAAGATCAGTTCTAAACTATCTTCAAGGAGGTTTTGTTAAGCTTTAATATAAAGATAAGAATAATGTCTTTGTATATTTGGAAGTCTTGATTCTGATGTCTGATGATAACAACACGTGTTCTGTGTGAGACAATGCTTTGTAGATTAGACCCTGATGGTTCAACTAAGATCAAACTTCTCTTGAAATTTTCTTTAGTCCTATATAGACTAGTGCACCAACATCAGACTTTTTGTGATAAGCTCCCCCTTTCATTTATAGCTTATGCCTTACAGACTTTTAACCTGAAACACTTAATTAAATAGGTCAGATAACATATAGACAAACTTTATTTAATCAAATTCCTTAATATGTGTTATTAACAAATCTTGGGATAAGAACCATCAACATTAGTTTTTATAAAATGGACTTGGTTCTAACAGGTAATAATACTAAGTTAGCTAGGCACGGGTAAATATATGCTAGAGGAAAATACGTAAACATGGAAAGTTATGTATAGAAGACTCCTTCGTGGGGCTTTGACTTGGTATTAAGGATAAAAGACTTAGAGAGGTGGGACCCTACTTGGTAACGATAATATATATTAGTAAAGGTTGAAAGAGAATGAATGTGCATCATGCATGCATCATCTGCATTGTGGTTGTGATGGCATACTAGAGCATACAACGAAGGGTACGCTAGAGGACATGTTCGTTTTGATCTGTACGTTGGGATCTTGGGAGTAGAATTGGGTCAGTACTTAATGGTTTAGGAGTCACACCCGGAGCCAGGAAGCCCATGGAAAGCCTGGTTTACTTTGACTAGAATGAGTGTCACTAAGGCCGTTGGAGAACCAGTTATGGTTGTATAGTGATCACAATTGGTAGTGGTGGATCCATATTATGTTTAGGCTGTTGTGTGCCCCTTACCCTTTGTGTTGTGAAGAGCTGGTGAACTCTGGTCGCTCTAGTACAGAAGCGTTGTGTCAAGTATTTGTACTGTGATAGGATAACTCTGATGAGAATAATGTGATGTGTTGAGAAAGATGTTGTAAGGGCCCTCATTCGTATTCATAAAATATTTAATAACAAGATAATCATAAAACACCTGACTCATGCTTAGCATCTTGAATGACTAACCACGTTATGCTTTTGGTTGTGGGCCGTATGATGGTGAATATGTTTATGTTTGATTTACATGATCTTATGGAGTGTTACTACTGTGATAATAATTGATTTTTTTCTGATATACTATGACTAGTATAAAATAAGTTAAGTGTAGGTTTAATTGACTAGAGAACTTAAGAATACATGATGGGGATAAAATGTTATAATAGATATGGTAAGACTATGATTAACTATTAAAGGTAATTATATGTTGGCTTAGTCATAAATTGATAAGGTTATATGTCATAATAAATGGTAATTAATGTATGTAACTCTGAATAATCTGAGATGATCTGTGTTAGGGATAACTAGATGATGGTTATGTAGTTAATATTATGAAGGTCTAGGTGGTTGGTAAGTTATTATTATAGAGTTATAATTAAATTAGTAGGTTATATGATGTTTTCTATTGAGTGAGAGAATGGTGTGAATTTGTGATAAGTAAGAATTGTTTGATGATTAAATTATGTGTGTGAAACCCATCCAATATGGCAGTGCACTTTTGCATGTGTTTCCAACAAGAGTGAAGTGAGATAAACTCACTCCTCTTATTTTGTGGTCTCTATCGTGTATATTTAAATATGCATTCTAGGTTAGCAAGGGACGAAGTAGAAGAGAAGATCTTTGTTAGAATTTCCCAATGGAAGCCCTAGTGTCCTTAGAGAATCATTGCAAGGAGAGTAAGGAGGTGGATTACAACAAACAATATGGAGGAGCGGGCTCGACCATCGAGAGGAGTAGTTTTTGGTTAAATTGTGTTTACATCTTGCGGGAGCCTGCATTTGTTCAGAGTATGTAAGGTTCTGTTGAGACCATGAGGTATATGAAATAATTTATTAAGGTTCTTGATCCACCATTGTTTTCTTGTATACAAAAAACAACTTCCATACTTTTTACAAACTCATGGCACCTTAGTTAAGTATGATGATTTAGTGGAAGATGTTGTCATAGTTAACTGAGGGATGTCACACATTCCTCCTTTGGAACTCACCAAGCATCCTCACCCTACAGACTCACTAAAAATAGGTGAAAGAGTGAGCATAACTCAAAGTAAAAGATAGTATAATAATGTACTGGCTACACTAATCATAAATCATACAATCAACAACAGTAGATATGTATTAACATCGTATATATGTATAGATTATCATCAATCAAACTCCACATGATTAATAAAGTTATTAATGCTCATTCATCAAGATCAATATGATCAACATCATCAATAATATCAATCAATCAACATAAAATTCATATGTTATGCCATGCTATATTTCTTATCTCATTCCACTAATGCATAAATATGTCATACGGATCTAACTAAGGTGGGTAGTACTGTAGTACAAAACAAATGATCATATATCTTAATAATTATTTACCAAAATTTCATACCGCCGCCATCTTGTAACACATGTCACCCTCGATGATACGACTCATAATAAATATGGTGTTGCGGGTTGGCTCTAGGATACATTGACTTAGAGCGGTTGAGCCTTTCTTAACCTACAGGGTCTCTTGCTCCCCTTACGGAGCCACCCCTACCATGGTCGACATCAAGGGTCCCTTACATATCCTAGTGTGGCTAAATGTGTATGATGCATAATTCAATATATAATCTCATCACTATGCAACTCAATTTGCACATCTTGCCCTTCTTAGCAATTATCCTCACTAGGAGGTCATAATCTCATCAACTACATCATCATCATTATCATGCATCACAATAATCATCAACATCATCAACCCATAATACCAATCATATCATTTACATCATTGATCTATCCATACCATCAATTCCAATATCAATTATGATCGTTATTCATGATTTAATCATCAATATCGCATTCCATAATATAATCATCATCATAAATCATGGTTTCATTATCGATTATCATAACATCACATAATATCAATATACACTACCATTGTTCATATAACCAATTTAAATTAACAACAAATAGTAGTGTGTAGGTACTATATCCAATACCCACATACTCAAGCCATGCCCCCTTCCATACTTGGATTGACAATGCTCACAAAGATAGTATTTCCATCCAATATCGCCTATCGACCTACATAGTAGGAAACTTAATTACATCATAAATCATAATTTCAAATTCACTAATTTAACTTGACATAAACTATGCAAAGTGCACTTAACCAAGAATTAAACCCAATTGACAAAATGACTTAGGTTCTAAGGGTTTTGACTTAGTGAATCGAAGTCGAACTAGGATTCTGAAGTGGATTAAAGAATTCTAACACTACCCACAAGTCTTAACCACTTCCTACAAGCATTAATTCAAACGAATTGAGGTAGAAATTTCAAAATGACATCCATAGAGGTTAGGGTCTAGAACCTATATCCCTTAGGTTTAAGGAGATTGAAACCAATCCCTTGTGCCACCCTTAGCATGCATGTGAGAAAGAAAGGACGGAATGGGAATGGACCTTGCACTTGCTTCAATTGGAATGGAAAGTGGTGGATGGTGGTGATGTATGACCAAAAGAGAGGGAAGGAGAAGCTTACCCTTTGCCTTGGTTGTGAAGGAACAAAAATGGAAGAGAGGAAAAAGATGATGGCTACAGTGAGGAGGGAAAATGGAGAAGAAGAAAATGGTAATTGTGAGGGAAATAAATGAAGGTTACTGTTATGAGGAGAAAGGAGTGGTATTTTCATTTTCTTTCCTTTTCTTTGTTTTTGTGTGAGGAAATGAGAGTTAGTTTTAGGTGGATTAAGGTTAGTTTAATAATCTTACCCATATAACCTTGAGTTACTTCTGAACTTCATCAGTTTTAAATCTTATTCAATATACCTATTTTTGAATATTTTTAACCGATCCCACTTTGTTTTTTAATTATTACCAATTGGTCTTTAAATTAAAAATTTAGGATATTACATAATAAATAGACATAATAAATAGACTTTTATACTAGAAATTATCAGAGTTAATTATAAAATTATGCAATAGTTAATTTATTCAATTGAGTATATCTGAATAGTTGGATTATATTGAAATATTTGATTCTTATATTTGATTTATTATTTAATTAGAATGTAATAAATAAATTTTATTTCATTAATAGAATTTAGTTTTTATATAAAATACAAAACTTTACATAGTAAAAAAATGAGATATGAAATTAAGTTTAGTCTGTTTAACAAAACTATCAGATAAGTTAGTTGAAAGTTAAAAGTTGAAAGTTAGTAACTAGAAGTTAAAAACTGATAAGCTAACTGATAAAATTAGAATGTATTCAGTAAAATTAGATTTTAAATGTAAAATGACATAAAAGAAGTATTTTCTTTTAAATAGATAACAATGATTGAATTTTAAAAAATATCAACAAGGAGAAAAGCATAAAACATAAAATAATTTTAGAGCATACAAGCTCAAATGTCAAGTATCTTTTTAAAAATCGCTTCAAGCTATAAAAATAAACTCATTTAGTAAATAAGTCATAAGTTAGCTTAAATTGTTACTCATGCTATACATAGTCTAAATGAATGTTGAGACTAATAAACTTTTAAATCAAACTAAAAAGAAGAAGATATAATTTTAAAATAAAATAATGAAAACATAACCAAGTTAAAATTTCATGATTATAATTATATAAATGAGAAAAAATAATAAATAAAATTGAATTGTATAATATGTATATGTGTTTCATTTTGATTGGATGAATTTTAAAGCATTAATAATGAGGCTCAAATACTCCCTTTATTCCCCACTAGTCGAGGTAACCAAATCGATAACGAAATTATTTGTATTATTAAAAATCTTAGATCCTAGATTTTGCTTAAATGAAAACTATGTTATTTAACTTCAACTATAAACAGTATATATATTTTTGGCCATGTCTGGTAGAAAGTGTTTGTTTTATACTTTTATTGAAAAAATCTACCACTTAATTTGTCTTTTCGGGTTTGCTTAGGGTCGCATCTACTGGCAACCGACCCCATGGCATATGCAGAAGTTGCTGCAAGTAATAAGAAAGGAATTTTTTCCCATCATTACACGTTATAGAAGACACAGATTAGCATTGGGTCCTATGGTTAGTTAGTTAGTAGTCACTGATCACCAACTCAGATTTATTTGTTTCTTAATTGTCAACAAATTTGAATAGTGTACTACTATTATTATTAATTACGGTTGCTTTGTAGTAGTCTCGTTGAATTGAAATGCAAGGCAACGATGGATAATGATCCATGAGAGGTGGGCTTAAGACAAAACCATCCTAATTCGAAACAGTAATGAGGGAGCAAAAAGATGATATGATAGCAATAAAAGAAAAATTAGATCTAACAAATAGTCAAACCATCCGTTCCATCCAATTCTAATTCTGAAAACGTCTCACAAACTGATATTCGAGAAATGAAATTCCAATGGAAAGTCAGCTTGTAAATTGGTGTTATTTTTTTGGGTAACAAAGTTGAAAACGTGTTAGAGGTTTACCACAATTTTTGGTATCAAGTCTGTGAAATGATGACTAGTCATATTCATTATGAATTTCAATAAATGAATTTTCATTTTGAAAATACAATGATTTATCTGAGTTGTGTTGGTTTGAAGCTTGTTTTTTGTGTTGTTTAATTTGGTTAAACATATTAGATTTTATTTACATGTTTGTTTTAAAAAAGTAATTTTAAGTGTAATGTGTTACTTGTCATAAGTTATATATACAAGTTTGAAAAGTAATTTTTTATCATTAATTATTTTTACATTCTCTTTTGTTAATATTATTTTCAAATCATTTAACATATATTTTTATTTAATATTATTCATATATGTTAGCTCATTCATAATATTAACTTTGGCAAGACAATTCTGATACAGTGAAACTAATATAAAAGATGGAAGGATAAAGATAAGCAATGATACGATGGAATATCATTTTTATAAACTTGATTAGAGTGGTTAACATTCAATCAATGTATGTCAAAGGTGATTCAACCAGACCCATGGGAGATGGCCCTTCATTGGCTAATAAAGGTGATTTTGGTCAAAGTATGCCCAACATAATTCCATGTAAAATGGTTTAGTGCCAAAACTAAAAGCAGAAAAACACAAATCAAACAAATTTTATGAAATAAATATTTACTAACAAAAATAATAAAAGAAAAATATAGAGAAATTTATATGGGATCTTCAAAAAATGCCATTTGTATCTACATATGTTCACATCATATGTTCCTTCTGATTGGTATCTTATGAATAATTCGAGTCACTTCAGTCTTATCTGGAAAAAAAATTAGTCTTTCCCAGCCTTGGCAACAATAATGAAGAAGGGTTAGTAACAAGGTAAAAGATAAAAAGAAAAGAAAAAAACCATAAAAGGAAAGAGAAAACAATGCTAGTATAAAAAGGAAGGAGAAAGAGAAAAAATATTGTTGTTTTAAGAAAAAGAAGTTTATATATATATATATATATATATATATATATATATATATATATATATATAATGTTGCGCTCAAGTGGGCATAACCACTACTCAAGCACTACCATTAAACTTTTTTAGTTGCTCGAGCGGTCATATAAATGAAAAAATGGCCAAAAAGTTGTAGGTGTCACTTGAGTGATTGAGCAACAGCTTGAGCGCCTTTTTGGTTGCTCGAGCCATTTCCAAACACTGACAAACTTGGCTAATATTTGACACTTTTCCTCTAAAACTCAATTTCTCTCTCAAGCAATCATCCATAACATTAGCATATTATAAAAACATGATGATTGCACACAAAATTAACTTAATCTACCTACAAAACTAAAACACACATGCATATATACTACAAAACACAATTAATCCAAACTAAAACCTAAACAAAAACAAACTTTCACAAACACTTATCAACAACAAACAACTACACATACTAACCACAAACACTACAAATTAACAACCACACAAAGTACAAATCATAATACACAATCTACATATATCCTACAACACACTTAATTACCATACCGACTTAACAAAACTAACATACAAGCAACAAAACATTTTCTACTAACTACCAAACCAACATAAACAATTAACACAATATACATATTTACTACAAGCTACACCTAACTATCAACAAACACATAAAATTAGTATATACTACCATAAAAGCAACAATATACAACAAATGAAACTACAAAACAACCAATGCAATAACATGACATATAAACAAACAAAAATGAAACTAAATCTACCAATATAACTAAAATAACTTCAAAAAGAGGAAAGAGATAGAAAAATAGGCTACCTTTCATTAAGCGCTTGATTTTTGATGTCCCTAGCTAGACATTGTACATGTGCTTTTAAAGCACTCCTAGTTCCACCAACTTGTAGTAGTGGACTGTATCCTTATCCATATAAGATCCTAGACCTTGCCCATCCACTACCCACATATTCTTGCTAAAAGGGTTCTCTATGCTCCCAAGCCCTTGCTCCTTAATCAAATCCATGAGAAATGGTTCTTGCCATTTAGGCTTGAACTTTCCAAGGAAAGTCTTGAACTTGGATCATGGTACCTTAACAAATGGGTCTGGTGAAGGCTTTAAGGTAAGTTTTCTTCATTGTACACTTCCTCATTTCTCAGCTTCTTAGAAGGATATGATGGGCAAGAATGTGCCTCCTCATATGAGACATTGGGATCTTTACCCATGTCATCACTCTTCTTTTTTAGTATTTTTCTTCTTTATTCTCCTTTATACACTCCTCATCTCTTATTTCTTTTTCTCTTTATTTTCGTTTTTACTCTTATCTTCTTCACACACCTTATCTTCCTTTTCTTCTTTCTTTTCCACCACCACTATAAATTATTCATAGACAACTTCTTCACTCACCCTATCTTCTTTTTCTTCTTTCACTACTAAAAAAGTTACTAACAGCTATAGAAACTGTGCGACCGTAATTGGTGGTCACTAGTTAGTGACCGAATTAGCGATGGCAAAGGAAAAACGGCCATCCATACACTTGGAAAGAAAATCAGCTACCAAATCTGCGACCACTACGTATTTTATCGTTAAAGATTACCAGTCACCCATTGTTGACATTGTCACTAACATACCACAACAACACCTAAACCTCCATTACTTAGCTTCAACAATATCAAAACATCACATAAATGCCACAAGAGTTCATGTGCTCTTACCTCAACACCAAGCTCTAATGGAAAACGAAAATGAAAGGGAAGGAGAAAAAGATGAGTGAAGAGAGGTCGCACTATGCCAAGAATGCTTCATAAATCAACACCAATTGATTTTTGTGGAGAGGACTATGGAGAAGAGGGCACACGGTTATGGAGTAAAGTGTTGGTGTATGCACTACGATCTATTAATGTATCAATTTTAACTTATTAATAAAATTAGTATTTTTAGTTTTTAGACTAATTTTAATGCTATTTATCCTGGAATAATAGGTCATATGAGAATTATTCATAAAACGTCCTTAATCAAGTATTTACATGGGGACATATAAATACATTAAGATTAGTGTGTGAATGTACTGATGATTTGATCTCACAAATCATGGATATATGATATCAAGTCTTTACACAGGTACACATTAAGAGTAATGTTGTACTGGACAGACCCACCATGAGAACGTTGCATGGATCGTTACATGAGTGTCATAAATGGTTCTTAATGTGATAATGGTACATAGTCCTTCGACATGAAGTCACTACGATTCCTACATAAGGAGTTTGTCTGTAATAAGATGACCATAAAGATTGTGATTATGCAATAGACAAATTATGTAGAGGGATATGAGTGATGTAGATGAAGTTTGTCTCTCCTATATGAAAAAAGTGATATCTATGGGCCACTTGATGGAGTGAGACTAACGAAACACATGGCCATGCTAGGACGAATAAATATTAGATATTTATTCTGTAAAGTCTACTCTTGTATCAAGTAAAATGAATTGGGCCATACAAGGATGACGATGACCATGCCTTGGGCCCAATCAGATATCGTGACAAAAGGAATAAATATATAAAACAATTATCACTTATAGGTCATGTCGATGATAAATAATATTCAGACATAAAGATGTATTGCTAGATACCGCTCTTATTTTATATTAATAATAAAATAGTTTATTATTAATATAACCGAATATTTTACCTATAGGGTCACACATAGAGTAAGCCCACCAGAGGATAGTTTTATTTTAGTTGGACTGAAAATAAAACTATTTGGGCCTAACTCATTTAGAATGAGTCAGGAGCCCAATGTTTAATGAGAGCTCAGGTCAATACCTAAGCCTATATATAGAGCATGAGATGCTCATAGGCTGCTGCTCAGAAATTGGACTATAATCAAATTTCCGTACTAGCATTTGAAACTTTGTTTTTCTGGTGGGAGTGCACGTGTGAACTCCTAAAGGCGAAGCTACAATTGCTTCGATCGAGGAACTCGTTTTACATTTATAAGAGGTAAACCCTAATTAAAAATTTTAATTTTGCATAATGCCTTGAGACATTTATGTTTGCAATTATTTTTGGGAATCCTTTGTGTTTCCGTTGCCTGACCCTGATGGGATTCCCTTACATAAAGAGGGGAGAAGAAAAAAAGTAAAAACAAAGTGAATGAGTAGGGAGAGAGAAGCCACTGAGAATGTAAGAAAGAAATGAGGGTAAATGTAAAAATTGGTCCTTTGAACATTGGTCCATCATTCATATCATTTAGGCTTTTGTCCATTGGTTAATAAAATGTATAGAGAGTGAGAGGAAAATGCACGGCAACATGGAGGGAAAGAAAAGGAATTTGTATTTTCTTCTAAATTAGCTTCATTTGTATATTCATCGTTTATAAACATACGTAGTGTCCAAATAAATATCTCCTCTAAGGCAGAAAATATTTTAACCATACCGTCATAACCATAATAAAACCCCTATCATTCTAAACCCATCAAATATCCAATTTGACTTAATGGGTCCTACACCATCAGCTAAATTATCCAGTTTTAGTAAATTCTAATTCACCGATAATTCGTGATTAATGTCTAATTAATTTTCCTATACACTTTGGACATCAAATAATTCATCTTAACCATATAAACAATTTATTCCTCTAAAATTTGTGATGTTACAAAGATACCTACAACAAATTGATCAGTTCAACTGCATATAAAATGGTTAGTATAACTGAACAATTTGATTGTGTCATATAACCCCATTTCATAGGTCTAGTGTTACAAGCCAAAAGAAAAATATCATCAACACAACCATGAGCAACATCAAGAGTAATAACATACATTTTAATTCATTTGTATGCTTATAGAAAGATTTTGCTATGTCATCCATTAAGAGAAAAAAATAGAGATCATGATGATTAACTGGTGGTGAGGTATGGCTCCGATCTGAAAGAAGGGGGTGAAGGCAAAGTATGACAATTAGAAAGTTGATAAAGATGATGTTTATGATTGCAAAATGGTTGATATTGAATGATAATGGAAAGAGTCATGGTAAATGATAAGGTAAAGGCAAAGGATACCTGACATTAAAGAAAAGATAGTGGCTGTGTGTGTGTGTGTTTTTAAATAGATGGTTTTGATAAGGAAGATGAAATGGTTGTGGTTATCTGAGTGAGAATGCATTTTAAGAGTTTACACTCTTTACTTAGCTCATCCTAACTTTAACAGTACTCATGACACAATTATTTTTTATATATTTTTAAAAAAATTTAAATAAAAGTGATACTGAAACTATATAGTGAAGGATACGTCTTAAGACTTTGGTTCTTAAACATACATCTTTATGACTTTAGATATATCCTTTCCAAAATAATCTTTACTTTGTCCATTCATCATAAAAGATTAAAAATTATATCAAATATATATATATATATATATATATATATAAATCGGATCACTTCCCCCACTTATTCAAGATATTGTCCTCATTGTCTTATAATTTTCACAATATTTTCCTTTTTTTAAAATAAGGAAGAAATTATAACTAAAGGGTGGTGTCAGGTTCTGGATTCTTTCACTTGTATGTGTGATCCTCATCTTGGTTCGAAAAGGTTTAAGGTTAGGTAAAAAGCTTTGTAAAATATCAATCAATTGATCTGCATTTAAAGAAGCATGAATAAGCGACCAATCGGCTTGAGTTATAAGGCCCTTGTTGAAGAAAAAGTATGATAAATGCTGAATCATTTAAACCAGAACTTCATGAGATTTGTTGATAATCAACCTTGCGTATTCTAATCTAAATAAAGTGATATCATGTTATTATTTAATATGTAAGTTTAAGTGTTTCAAGAAAACATAAGGATTGTGTTACGAAAGATAGAGGGAGTACGCATGCCAAAAGAATCTTTAAAAGTCTGGTCTCATCAATAAATCCTCTTTAATCCAAAACAAGGAAAGTCTTGAACTCTGGAAAATCGTTCTCAAAGAAAAAGATCTTTACATTTGAATACCTACCAGACTTAACCCAGAACAGTTTATCTCATTCTACAAAGTCTGAACATCAGATCTTGTCTTTCTTATAAAAAGCTTCCATACTTATCAAAGACGTCTGAATATCTTATGAATCACTGGATCCAAAATTCACTTTAAAGGAAGTTTCTTTTCAAGTCTGGCTCAAGGATCTCAATGATCAAGAAAACATTCTTGTAAGCACGCTTAAGCAAAGACCTATGAAATAAAGAACGACAGAGCAAGGCAGTCTACGCTCCATCCAAAATAACGTCAAGTCTTTCACCTGTGTATTAATAGATTCAGAGATTCTCTGAATAAAAGCTTCCTCCTTGGTGAAACTTACGCTACCTTTTTATTCTATAATTACGTGCTCAGAACATCTCTCTCTGAAAAAAGAAAGCCTTTTGTCCATTGTGCAACATTCTTTTCCTCAAATATACCATCTCTCAATGGACTTACATCTGGTAACCCTTCTCAGGCTCTTTAGAACAATCCTCTATATATTGAACCAATCTCTTCAGAAGAAGAAGGCTAAAATAGATTGCAAGAGAAGACTCTAAAGTAGAGAAAAAATTACAGAGAGGGCATGAAACCAAAAAGAGAGAAATCCTGTTGAAGAAAAAGAAGATGGGAAAGACACACTAAGGAAAGTATAAGGAAGAAGAAATATGAACAAGCACTAGACGTTCATACACAACAGCCCAGGAAGAAGAATACGATGGCAGTCTACTCGTAGAACAAAGGATCAGATCCAGAAAAACTGCCATAAAGTTAAAGAAAGCTCACTATGTGCATTCTTTTTTCTCCCAGAAGCCATAACAACCAGAGATATGACACCAGCTCATATCTCTTTGCTTTTTTAAGAGCATATCATCTCTATTCATGCTTTCAGACTCAGTACCTATTGTACCCATCTTTCATACTACACAAGTACTGAGTCTACTTAGTGAATAAGTCTTTCCTCATGTAATTGATCACTTAGCTTTGCTAAGTTAGAAAGACTTATTCATTTGAAATAATTTTTCTAACCCTCTTGTAGTGCAGGCCTGGCAAGTTGCCAGACTCTGATTAGGTTAGGAAACATTATTGGCCTGGCGAGGCTTTTGAAAGAATACTCGGGGTTCGAGCCAGGAGTGGCTCATGAAAGAATACTTGGGTCTGTCTTAAGAGTGGGTGCTGCAAAATAATACTCATAGGAATCAAGAGAGGTTTGATGTGTAGAAGCATGGGTTGTGCTTAGGCCAGGAGTGGTCGAAGTCAAGAATACTCAGAGCATGAGTTGTGCTAAGCCTAGGAGTAGCCAGAGTCAAGAATACTTAGGTTTGTCCCTAGGAGTGGGTGCATACAAAAAAATACTCAGAAACACGGGGTGTGCTTAAGCCAGGAGAGGCTGAAGTCAATAATACTCATAAGCTTGGTCTGGGCTGTTTATGTAAAAGTTTTTACATAGTGAAAATCCTTTAGATTTGAAGGTGATGGATGTAGTCTCCGAGTTGGAGGTGAACCAGTATAAAATCGATTATGTATTGTCTCTTTTTTCTCTTACTCTTTACTATCAAAAGTCTGGTACATTATTATTGTTATACTTGATAGTAAAAATCTGACAAAAATACGCTCGCTCAAATCAAAGTATCACGCTTTTCCCTCTTGAAAGTTGGGTCCGCTATGCATAATGTAATAACGTTTAAATATCACTTTTTGGTTTGAAAAAGTGAACAGACTTATTCAACCCCCTTTCTAAGTCCGTTCTTCAAACCATCAACCCTATTCCATAACTTTATCTAACAAATTAACAAACTGTCATAAAAATCATTAATATATAACAATCCTAACAGCTTTTTGTGAAAGTTCATGCTACACCATGATGCAATGCAAAATATTTCCTCAAAAGTATTGAAACCTCTGAGAAGTGCAATAAAGGTTTCAGTACCTCCGAAAACAAGTTGATACCTTTGGTGAAGGTTGGATGGAAACATGGTAATAACGAAACTCTTACGTGGGGACGTGAAAATAATATACGGAAACGGTATCCAAACATTTTTGAATCAGGTAGAATGAATTTCGAGGATGAAAATTTTTTTAGATGAGGTAGATTGTAGCATCCTAAATTTTAGAAGAATGAATTATTTAAGTAATGATGATTAACTATTTGACATCCCGAATTTATAGGATAATTAATTTGACATTAATTATGGATTATGAGTAAATTAGAATTTACTAAAATCGGATGATTTAACAGATGGTGTAGGACTATTAAGTCAAATTGGATGTTTGATGGATTTAAAATGAAAAGGAATTTATTGTGGTTACAATGATATGATTAAAATAATTTTCAGAATTGAGGAAATGATTATGCAAACATAGAGAAAGTTGATGAACGGTGAAAATACGAACGAAATTGAATTAAAAGAAATTATAAAATTCACTTTTATCCCTTCTCATGTGCCATGAACACTCTCTCATTTTCCCTACTATCCATTAACCATTGGACAAAGGCTTATGAGAGTAATTGCAATGACCAATGATTAATGACCCATTTACACTACATTTTTCCCCTCTCTCTTTCCTAATTTTTGGTGACATTCCCATCCCTCCATCTTCTTTCTTTTCATCTCCTTCTCTTCCTCTTCCTTGCAAAACCGTGAACCACCTTCTCCATTGGCATCCTTTGCAAAAATCAAATATTTCCTTTAAAGTTGTAAAGCTCAAAGTGAATATTGAAGCTAGCTTCTCATCTTTTCTCCTCTTTTTCCCTTCATTTTCATTTTGGGCTAGGGCTTGGAATAAGAGGTATGACCCATCCCCCTTAATGGCTTATATTGATGATTTTGAAGTTGTTGAAGCTTGACAATATAGGTTTGGGTGTTGTTGTTATAGAATATGCATATGGGTGTATATAAACCTTAGGTCAGATAGATTGGAATTTGAGTTTTTGGTGATGGCATGGTACTATATGAAAATTTGGGTATTAGTGTACTTGAAATGATGATTGGGAATTAATAAGGATATTGTTTGGTGGAAACCCTAAGTTGGAAGTTGGGGTTTTGCTAGAACTTAAGAAATTGAAGATTTGATTGCTATTAGAATGGTCTAAGTGCATGAAAATAAACTTTATATTGGTTTGGAATAGATGACAATGATTGTTGAGGATGGAAGATTGAGAAAACAAGAACATGTAATGGTGCTATAAGTTGATGGGTATGATAAAAGTTGTATTCTTACAACTTTTGGTTTGGACAATGTGAATGGTACTCTTTTAAAACCTTGGACACCCATTATGGATGATGGGTGAGGTGTTTAGTGTGTTGTAAGCCCTTAGATTATAGAAAATCTTGAAATATGGGAAGGAATTCCTGAAGCCTAATATGTGAAAGGAATTATGTTTATAACATGTATTAGACATGTTGAAAATCTTAGATATGAAATTAATTGTATTTAAATGCGTGTTAATGTAGGATGAATTCTGAACGACGAGGCGGAACCGTCGAATCGCTCAGATTACTTCTCTTGAGGTAGGAGAGGAGTTATATATTCTAAATGCATGAATTAGAAATATTAATGATTGTTATATGGTTATATGAAGCATATTTGCCTTGCCTTAATTATTTTGTTGTGATTTATTAAATGACTTGATGATTATTTTGATGGAAAATATGTTTGATGCATTTAGAATATGTGTTGTGGTGGTGAATTTGTATATATGGTGTTATGTATGGAAATATGAATACCTATGAAATGGTATGCAAGACCTTGTATTTCACCACTAATGATGATCATGTTGTTTATTGATGAGAATAATGACAAGATGTTGTGCAACACACCTATGAATAATACTGAAAGTTAACAAGTGTTGTTGTGAGGCCATTGTAGTAATAAATGAAGTCGAATTGATAATGATGATGTAAATGCCATATAAAAATCTTGAAACAATGGCAATAGTTGAATAACTTCAAATCCACTAAATGAAGGTGGTGGTGGTGATGATGGTAAGAGATGATTGATGAGTGGCATGGTAGGGTGCATAGTAAAAGCTTGCATATGATTTTCATCTGCATTGCATCCATGACATATCTGCTTAGCTACCGGTCTGGAATATTAGGGGTTCCTCCGGTTGGCCTAGTGGGAGGACAACTCTATGCACAAGCATTTGTTTACCCTGGTGATTCAGTGGTGGAATCACGAAGCTGCCTATGCTTAATCATGGGGGATTGCATGTGGTTGACCCTTGTGGGAGTGGCTCTTTGAGGAACAGGTGTCCTCGATGGTCTTGTTGGGTCACAATTGTCATGGCATGGTTTATGGTTGGCCCGCAACACCATTTTGATGCGGATGTTGTTACCGCTATCATGGTGTAATTGGTAGGTGTTGTAAGATGGGCGATGCAATTTGGTACTAGTAAAACTGATATTTGTGAATATAAGTGTACACATTTTACTACTGTGGTAGGGGCATAGTTGTATATCTATGCTTGAACCCACATTGGTATTATTTTCCCACAGTTGGATCCATAGTGCATTTTTGCAAATTATTAAGTATTTCTTTGTGCATATGCATTAGCCTAAGAGCATTTGCATATAGCCTTGAGATATATTGGAATGAGAATGAGATATTAGATTGGTGATGATTGATGGAAGAGGTAAATCTTGAAACAAGATAATTAATAATGATGAAAACTCTATTATAAGACTTACGATGAATTATTATAATCCACATTGGGTGGTGTGGAGAATTAATTGATTGTGTATATGTATAAGTTGGCTAAGTATACCTATGGTTATAAATGGAATATTGGAATATGATGAATTTGATTGTGTTTTTAGTACTTGTGATGTAAAGCACATGAGGGTTTGCATGCATATACACGTAATCACAAATGTTTCATTTTTGTCATTTCGAATAAGATGACTAACTATCCCATGTGGTCTCTTTTTAAGCATGATAATGCAGGACTAATATGAGGTAAGACACTCTTTTAAAGTTTAGAAGTATTTTGATTGAAGGTAAAATAGTTGTAAGCAAATGCCTTGGTCGACAACATGATGACATTGTGGATGTTGTATATGATTGATGCTTTTGTTTATAACATTGTGTATATGGCTCAATTCATTTTGTAAACAATACCTTATTCTTTGGAAGGATTGACTTGTGGCCATGTGCTTTTGTAAAGAATGATACATGATGTAAAAGTTGGGTTGGATTGCCATTTTAATGGTAACGTTGTTGGTATACTTGAATTTAAGGTGAATGATAGATGATATCTTTTATGTCCAACTGTATCTAATGATGCGAATTGGTTGATGTTTTCTATGGATATGATTTTGGGCATGAATTGTATGATTGACATTTTGGCTCGGAACCATTCATTGTGTTGTTAGTATTCATATTCTGAAATCTAATAATCTCGCTCAAGCGAGAGTGGTATGGTATCAATGTTGTGCTCTCTGGACTATTTTTGCTCAAACGAGGGTAATTTCACTCAAGCAAGAGCTAGAGTGTTGATTTTGTCTTATTCTCGCTCAAGCGAGTGGGAGCTCGCTCAAGCAATAATGGATGGGTGTGATTCTATTTGTTTTAGGCTCAAGCAAGAAGTGTCTTGCTCAAGCGAGTCTTTGAGGTGTTGATTCTGTGAGATTTTTACTTAAGTGAGAGAGGGCTTGCTCAAGCAAAAATGCATTGTGAGATGCTAGAAGATTTTTGCCTGAGCGAGAGCCATGTCACTCAAGCAAATTTAGGGGTCTGATTCTTTGATCCTGCTCGCTCAAGCGATGGTCGAGGTACCGCTCAAGCGAGAAATTTCTCGCTTATGCGAAACTATCACGATTGGATTTCTTCATTTTTCCTCATTGTTTTGAGCATTTTTCATATCTTTATATATGGGATTAGGCGTTTACCCTGTATACACATTCTTTCTTTTGTTGTTAATGTATTTCTTTTCGTATACATGTTGGGGCATTTATCCTTCGATCCACTTCTCTTATTTTCTTTAAATTCGATCCTCTTCTCTATTTTCTTTAAGTGTGGTCTCTGATTTTTCGTGGTTTGAATCTCGATGTAAGTGGGTAGTTGCTAAGCTTATAAACTATGAAAAATTTATTCGTATTGTCATTGATTATTTGTGTTTACATCGGGATTCGGATCTGAGGAATCAGGGCACCATAATTCGTAAGACTTACAAAATGTATATGCGTCACGAAAAATTATTGGCCAATACAAACCAGATTCTAACACTTTCCTTGTTGTACATTAAGGTCCAAAATGTCCACCACATGCATATGTATGACAAAATGTAAGAATGGAATGAAATTCATTTTTAGGCACACACCTTTTAATGACTTGATCATTACAAAGTTTCCATAAGTAAGGATCATCCTAAACATAGTATTTAGAATCACTTTTTAGTTCCATTATTTTTTGTTTAGATACATGTATGGGAGTAAGAGAAGCAACTAAGTAGTTTACCAAATAAGCGAAGCATTGGTGGAATTATGTATTCCTATAAGTTGTTCATAAGGGAAATTATCTCTAATGGAAGTTGGGTCAAGTTCTTTTTCAACTATGCTTAAGTGATCAACAACCAAATTTTTTGCTCCAATTTTATCCCTAATTTCAATGTCAAACTCTTGGAGCAACAACATGCACCTAATTAATATTGGTTTTGTATCTAGTTTCTTTAAAAGGAATTTTAATGATCTTTACAACCACTTTTGAACTAAGCAAATAAGATCTAAATTTATCAAGTGTATAACACAATAGCAAGTAGTTCTTTTTCTGTGGTAGTATAGTTAATTTATATAGCATCCAAAGTTTGTGAGGCATAGTAAATGACATGTTGTACTTTACCTGCTTTTTGAGCAAGAACAGTTCCTAATGCATAATTTGATGCATCACACATAAGTTCAAATAGAAATGACCAATTTGGTCCTTGGATGATGAGAGTGGTAGCTAGAGCTTTCTTTAAGCAATCAAAAGCCTCTTTACATTTGTCATTAAAATCAAATGTTATATTTTCTTGTAGTAAGTTAGACAACGGAAGGGCTATCTTACTAAAGTTTTTTATAAACCGCCTATAAAAACCTGCATGGCCAAGAAAGGAATGAATATCTTGTACACAAGAAGGATAAGGTAATTGAGAAATTACATTAATTTTTGCATGATCTACTTCTATGCCTTTTTTAGACATTACATGGCCTAAAACTATTCTTTCTTCTACCATGAAGTGGTATTTCTCATAATTAAGAACAAGGTTAGTTTCAATGCATTTATATAATACTTTATCTAGACTATTTAAGAAAGCATCAAATGATGAACCATATACTATGAAATCATCCATAAATACTTCCATGTAATTTTCAAGGAAATTAGTAAAGATACTAATCATGCATCGCTGAAAGGTACCAGGGGCATTGCATAAGCCAAAAGACATCCTCCTATAGGAAAAAATGCCAAAAGGACATGTAAATGTTGTTTTTTCTTGATCTTTTGGTGCAATGTAAATTTGGAAGTAACTTGAAAATCCATCTAAAAAGCAATAATAAGACTTACCTGCCAATCGTTCCAACATTTAATCAATGAAAGGCAAAGGAAAGTGATCCTTTCAAGTTGCTTTGTTAAGCTTCCTGTAATCAATGCATACTCGCTAATTATTCTGAATTCTAGTAGGAATTAGTTCATCATTTTCATTCTTGACCATTATGATTCCAGGCTTCTTGGGAACCGCTTGTACGGGGCTGACCTAAGTGCTATCTGATATGGGATAAATAATGTCGGCTTACAACAATTTTGTTACCTCTTTCTTAACTACATACAGGATTTGGGGATTGAGTCTTCTTTGTGGTTGCCTTACCGGTTTCACTTTTTCCTCCAGTAGGATTCTATGCATACACAGAAGGGCTAATACCTGGAATATCTGTCAAAGTCCAACCAATTGCTTTCTTATGCTTCCTAATAACTGCAACAACCTTATTTCTTAATCAACATTTAATTTGTTAGAAATAATCACTAGAAGATTCTTATCTTCCTCTAAATATGCATACTTTAAATGTTTAGGAAGAGGTTTTAACTCTAACATGGAGATTGCATTATAGAAGGAATTAATTTAGTTGAAATTATCTCAGCAACTTGTACTTCAACAAAATCAGATGTATCTGTAACTATTTTAATCAAATTATTACACTCTGATTCTATTGAAACAAC
The DNA here is from genome assembly GCA_037962975.1 of Clitoria ternatea. Taxonomy (NCBI): domain Eukaryota; kingdom Viridiplantae; phylum Streptophyta; class Magnoliopsida; order Fabales; family Fabaceae; genus Clitoria; species Clitoria ternatea. The sequence goes on from CM075674.1 coordinate 621,674, forward strand.
AACTAGAACAATGTTTTCTGTTTTAAGCGAGCTTGCATCATTATTTTCACTAAGCAAATATGCTTCAATTTTAGCACAAACATCACATTGATAAGAATCAGTACACTCATCACAAACAAATGAATCACAAAAATCAGATAATATAGAAAAATCAACATTATCAAACAACTTAGCAATATTATCATCAACTAAATCAGTTATTAAATCAATTCAGAAAATTAAATGGTCCTCAATGGGATGCTTCATAGCATCCAAAATGTTGAATTTAACCATATTGTCTTCAAATTCCATGAAAAGTGTTCCTGCATGCACGCCTATCTTTGTCCTGACTATTTTTAAAAATGGTGTACCTAAAATGATTGGAGCTTTATTGGTGGAAGTCTCACTCTCCATATCTAAAACATAAAAATCTATAAGAAAAATTAAATCATTAACTTTAATAAGGACATTTTCAATGATACTTACAGGATGTGCAGAGCTTCAATTTGCTAACTGTATAACCACACCTATAGTTTACAAAGGTCCAAGGGAAAGTGAAGTAAATAATGTATAGGCATAACATTAATGGATGCACTAAGTCTAGCATGACATTTCCAAATTTGTTATTGCCTATTATGCATGGAAGGGTAAACATCCCAGGGTCTTAACACTTTTCTGGTATATGTGATAAAGGTTTCTTAATTGGTGTAGAAACATTTTTACTTATGTTAATCCTTTCATTACCTTTTAGTCTTCTTTTGTTAATGCATAGTTCTTTAAGGAATTTAGCATATCTTGGGATCTGCTTGATGGCTTCTAATAAAGGTATATTTACCTTTACATTCTAAATGTTTTCAAGATCTCCTCATCCATTTTCTTATTTTATATGGATTTTTATCTTTGTGAAAATGGAAGAGATATATGTTGTTTATTGGGACCTACTACAAAAGGAGGATTTGTAAGAGATATATCATTACTATTATTACTTGAACTATTTAAAACTTCTTCTGCATGTTTTTCTATGAAACAATATTTTTAGTTTGTTGTTGTTTTTCTGGTTCATGGATAGCTTTACCAGATCTTAAAGTAATTGTACTTACATTTTTAGGATTAATAACTGTCTGAGCGGGTAACTTATCTGAACCTTAAGACTACAAATGGTTTAAATATGTAGCCAATTAACCAATTTGATTTTCAAGAGTCTGAATTATGGCCTCAGTTCTCTTTTAGAAGTTCAAATTGTCTGTTGCCATTTGCTTTATCAATTTCTCCAAATTTGATTTCTCACTGGAAGGTGTAACTTTTGTGTAGCTTGTTATTGTACATGAGGAGGTTGATAAGGTCTACTTGGTCCAGTATTTGTCTGAAAAGGTGCATAGGGTTACTGTGAGGAATTAACCCATCTTAAATTATGGTGATTCCTCTAACCATGATTATATATGTTGGAAGAGAGATCATAATTGTTATGTTGTTGTTGTGGCAGTCTGCTACTATATATGTTGGCAGCACATACTTGAGGATTTTCATCAGGAATTTTAGTTTCCTGCAATGTACGACAACAATTGGTATAATGATTTATAGAAGTACAGATGGCACATATCTTAGCAAGGGTTGCAGGTTGTTGTTTTTGAGATACAATAATATTTTTCATAAGTGTTGCTAGTTCAACAAATTTCTTTTCCCATTTTTTATCTCCATCATTAGTAGTTTTAATCTCATGGACACCTTTAATTACTATAGAATTATTCCTAGTGGCATGTTATTGAGCATTAGAGGACATGTTCTCAGTTAAAGCTTTTGCTGCATTTATAGTTTTATTTTGCAAAGCACCACCACTAGCTGTATTAACCAAAGTTCTATTCATTGGATTAATACCTTCATAGAAATATTGTATAGGAAGTTAGTCAATAATTTGGTGATGGGGACAACTAGCACACAATCTTTTAAATCTTTCATGGTATTCATGAAGATTTTCCCAGTCATGTTGCCAAATGCCACATATTTCTTTTCTAATTGAGGAAGTTCTTGAAGCTAGGAAATTTTTTTAAGAAACATTTTCTTGGGGTCATCCCAACTAGTAATGGAGCCAGGAGGAAGGTAAAATAACCAATCCTCAGTGGTATCCGCTAGGGAGAAAGGAAAAACTTTAAGTTTTACATGTTCTTCTGAAACCCCTTCAGCTTTCATGGTAAAGAAAAGGATATGAAATACTTTTAAGTGTTTATAAGGATTTTCACTTGCACGACCATGAAACTTAAGGAACAAATAATATAAACTAATTTTAAGCATAAAAGAAACCTCTTTCTCAGGATATAAGATGCATGATGTTTGATTAGTGACATCTGGTGTAGCTAGTTCTCTTAATGTCTTTTCATCCATGTTATATAAATATTTCAAATTTGAAGAGTTAGATTTACTATTTATGTGATCAGCTACAATATTATTATTTGTTTGGTTATTATTGTCTAATAGTCTATTGGATAGTCTAAGTTGTTGATGAAATGTTCTATCTATTTCAGGATCAAAAGGATGGTTTAGGATTAGATCTAGTCATACACAATACATATATACATATTGCAAGAAAATATTACATGTAGTAAAAGGGAAAAATTATCATTTTAATTATGTAATGCTTAGAACATATATTTAAATATTTAAATATTTTATTTTTTATATATATTATATTTTGTTTTTTAAATGGTTGAAAATGATATCACAAGAAAATAAATAAACTAAAGTGGATTTTTTTATTTTTTTAACAAGCTCACGTTCAACCAAACCTGAATATCTTCAACACACCTAAAAAATATAAAACATATTAGGTAACCAATTGTAGGGGTGTTCGCGGTCCGGATCGGTTCGGTTTTATGACAAAATATCATCCGATCCGATCACTTTATTAAATTGTAGTTCGGTTCGGTTCAGTTGAAATGAATAACACCATCCGATCCAATCCAATCAAATGTGGTTCGGATTGGATCTATGCGGTTTTTTTTCATTTTATATTTTTTTATAAAATCAAATAAACATTATAATTATAGCAATGCAAAGAATATTTTAAGTTATCAATGATGGGAGAGTTATTAATAAGTAAAACAAAACAAGTTTTCAACAATTTAAATTCAAACATAAAACAAATAAAGTACTACTTAAATAAGATTCAATGTAAAACAACAGAAATATTAAAAGTCTTAAGCCAAGATTTTAGTCTTCTTGTTCTTCCTCTAACTTGGACAAATTTTTAAAAAATAAGTGTTCTTATACAGTTTAAACAAAATTACAAAATAAAATATAGAGACCAAATTAAACAAACTAATAAAGCTATAAATGAAAGAGGTTGTTACTAAATGAAATGAGAACATTAAAATATAAAACCTGCGGATCGGTTCGGTTCGGTTCTCATAGGTGGAACCGAAAGCTGAACTGAACCGCATATGAAATGCGATTTTTTTACGGTTTCGGTTTTTTGGTTTTCGGTTTGATCAGTTTTGGTTTTTTTTGGATCGGTTGAGCGGTTTTTCCCGGTTTGGATCGGTTGATGAACACCCCTAACCAATTGAATGTAAATAATTAGGACCAAAGGTCCCCAGCAACAATGTCAAATTTGACACGCTGTCGTTGTCAGGTCAAATAAAAAATTAAATTAATATAGTATAAGGTGAGCAACCTTAGTCGTCTCTCAAGGACCTTAGTCAAATTAAGTATACTCAATTTTTATAACAAAATGGGGGTTTGTAGTTGAGATTGGAAAGAAACTAAATAATTATATAATAATGTGAAAAGTAAATTTATGAGTGGGTGATAAATCAAATTTAGAAATAACCAACCCAAGGAATTAATAAATCTTTAGTTAACTAATTATTGATCACAAATATAATTAAATATAATTAATTTTTCAACCTTGAATCACTTGAAATTCCTAAATAATTATATTCTAGAAAATCTTATAGAATCGAATTAATGAAATAATCAATTGATATATTCTTATTAATTACTAAGATAACTTTAAAACCATAATTTGATTGAGTTAAGAAACTAAATAGAAATCTTTTATTTAGTGACTTAATCTTTGTTCTTAAATTGATTATTGATTAATCAACCAACAATCATTTTAGATTATAGATTGTTTAATTGTATACCAATCAGTTATACACTTAAATAACCCACTGTGTTTGAGAAAAAAAAGTAATTATCTTCAATCAAAATAAAGAGTAAGAACTCAATTAACATAAAGAAAAATTAAAATCCTTGAGTTGATTTTAAAATATTAAGCTTTCATGATGATTTTAAACAATGAGAGATAAATTTAAGTTAATTATAACTTTGATTATAAGAGTAAATAACAAAAAATAAAATTAACTTACTTCATATTGAGAAAGGGAAATGAAAATCATAACTTGAGGAATGAAATATAGAGTAAAGAAATAGAGCAAGAGAAAGAAGAACCAAACTTAAGAAACTAAAGTAAAGACATAAAAATGTAATGAAAATTTAAGCGTGTATTTATTGTGTATCTTTTGTCTCTTCCTTACAACTTCAAGCATCTATTTATAAGCAAGGTATCATCGCACTATACATTCATATTCTGATCATTGATGCATTTTTTTAAACATTGGTGGGGCTTGAGATTACAATAATTCAAAAGAAAACAATGGTAGGTGTTAAAATTCATCATCCTCTTCATGTTTTCCATTTTGTGAGTTGAATTTAACCCTTTGAATGACCTAATTTCATAAAATCTTCAACATAAAAGTTACAAATATTTGTCTTACTAAGATATTAGCACTAGAATCAAGTCATTTAGACATTCACAGTTCAAAATATGTGTATTTTAGTGAACTATGTTAATGCTGGTAGGACAAATACGGGTTGATTGATTCAAGCTCTATTTATTCATCATTTTCAGAAGTAAAATAACCAAATGTGATCAGCATAATGTAGGCCTTTGTCTTAGCTTTCTATGGGCTCCAAGATCAGCCCAATTGGATTACAAAAGCCCAAGTTATGACAAAAACAAGGCAAGGCACTCAAGATACAAACAAAAAACAAAAATTGAAACATATATACATAATACTTCAATTAAACTAAACAACATAAAACCTAATTAAAATACTATCATTAAACATAGTATGTAATAAACCTCAAGTGTAAAACTATAGTAAGTGTATTAAAATTGATTCATCACTGGGTTATGTTGTAATGATGTAATTATATATCACAAAAAATTTATACTAAAAAATCTTAACTTATAATTCAGAACGCCATAAATAACATTATTAATACATCTAGATTCACATATCACATTCTTAGAAATATTACTCAATTCATCATATACTCATATAAAAATCAATTTATTACATCACTAACTCTCAATCAATATAATCAAGACTCCCTAGTATTCAGATACTAAACTTGGATCGGTCGTCAACCGGTGGTCCTTTCTGACCAACCATGAACCCTACCTAGTTCATCGAGCCCTACTTGGCTCCCTACTTTACCATTGGGTCTTTCCTAACCTCTAGGTAGCTAAACAGGGTACAACTCAACTATTGGAGCCAAAACAAGGGGTAAAATATACTGATTAACTGTCCACACCACATAATTATGCACATAAACAGATATATCTTAATATCACTTCAATTAATTCTTAATATAATGTCTCGACACTACAACTATCAACCCGGGACGACAATCAAGCCACTCAGATGTATTCTTTTATTTTATCTCATTTCATATCACATTCCAAATTTTCAACTTAACAACAAATCACCATTTCATACCATGGTCCTACATTCAATGCAACCAATTCCATATAAAATTATAATCCATCATTTTCACATTCTAAACATCTAATTCCACAATCCATATTATAATTCCCACCAGGCGCACATACACACACATACAAATTTATAATTTATCAACTCAATATGTCAATACCTATATTTTTATAGCGTAAATCATACTCTTACATCATTAATTAATTCACCACATATTATTATAACACAACCATATATTTCTAACGACACATATAAAAGGTTTTATTACACGAAGGTTATTCTACTCATTTCCTATATGTTGAACCCTATGTTAAATATTATTTTCATTAATTTATATCCAAGTACACCTCGTTTCTAAGTTTTCAGGACTTTTTCTTCAATGTCGAGTATGCCAAATATCTAAAATTCAAAGAATTAAAAGAAGGGATTAAGGTTTTGGCCTTTGAAACTAAAACTCACTTTACCGAAACAATTCCACATACATTTTTATCACTTTTGAAGTTTACCTCAACTAATTTCATCCTAGGGTTCGAGCTCCACTTCCACTAACACCTTGTCAGCGCTTAGTTCGTCACCTAAAGGCATTAAAACGCAAAACCCATTAACGTTGAACACCATATTTGTACTATAAAGGCTTAGTTCCATCTCTTTCTTAAATAAAAACACCAAAATAGAAAAGACCCAAGAATCCCCCATAAAATACCCATTTTTGATTTTGCAAGAATTGTCATGAATCGTGAAATTGAAACTACCAAAATGATTACCTTGCTCTCATGGTTCAGAATATATGACGAATTTCGAGTTTCAACGAGAAATCGAGATCCAAATCACGCATAGAAGCATGCAGCTATGGAAAGGAAATAAGAAGCTCTTGGTTCTGTTTCTTCACACGTGATGACGAAGAAGAAAAGAAAAAGAAATGTTTTTAATTCAAGGGCAAAATGGTTTTTTCCTATTTCTTTTCTTTTCCTTTTCTCTTTTCTCTTTTCTTTTATTTAATTTAAGTAAATATAGTTTACTTTTACTACATGGTAAATTATATTTTACCGCTACAGTTTAATTCAACTTTAATTTCATAATTTAAATCATCAAAAATAATTATCTTACTCTTATCGATTTATTAACAACTCCGAATTAATTCAATTTAATATCCAATAATACTTTAATTAATTTTATGCAGAATAATAGATTTAATTTAATATCAGGGATGTTACATTAGGAGTTGGACTTCACGAAGATAGAGGTATACCTCATCATACTCATCCCTAAAAGTATACATGTTGAGTGAAAAAACTAACAAACAGGGGAGTGCAACCGATTCACATATAAAGAAAACAAAACAAAAAACACTATATAAACAAGAAAAGTCTAACAAGAAAAAATTTATGTTTTGTCATTTACCGAAGTACAAGTCCCTAACAATGGTGTTAGAAACTTGTTGTGGCTTTGGCAAGTATACCAAATGTTTGTTATAGTTTCGACTAATAAGTAAGCATATTCTATCCTTGGAGACTTGTACGATAAAGCAAAATAATAATCTGTACTTGTAAAATCACTATAAAACTATATACAATATATTTATAAATATATGTAAATGTTCGTTATTGACGGAGGATGTTGTTGACTTGTGGTGATAAAAACATAAAAATTAAAGTAAATATAAATAAAAGCGTTGAGATTAAATTTCATTGTTCTCTCTTTCAAATATATGTGATCATATTTTATATGTTTACGCATAAATATCAAGTCAATGCAGCATTAATGTCACTAAATCTAATCTCTCAATGAATAGATTCTAAGGTAGTTTCTCCAAATATCGATCCCTCGACTATTTGATGAAAACCTTCATATTACTCCTACTTGGCTTTAAAAAACCAATGTGTTATGGTCTGTCCCTAAGCGCATAACTCATTAGGTGACTCAATCCATTTCCCATTCGGAAATCATTTCCCAAGGATCCTTATGACAAACCAAAACGCAAAATCTTTATGACATGAAAGGAATTTGAGTTCATATTATATTATATATTAACATATAGAATATTTTTATATGAAAGGACCAAAATGAACTATCAGAATTTTGGTATGCAGACTAAAAAAAACGCTAGGTCAAGTATAAGGATATAAATTTTGTCACTCTTATAATTTTGTTGATAAAAGGAAAATACTGTTATCATTTTGAATAGTAGATATACTATAATTTGTACTCAATCCGTCATGTAAAGACCACAACATAAAAGACAATTTATAATCAAAATAAACAATAAATAATCAATACTATAAGATAATTAAAAACTTAATTATAAAAAATATGAAACAAATTTATTTATAACTAATATATAATAAATATTTCAATATATATAATCAAATTTTCAAATATATTTTGAGGGGAGAAAATATATATCAGTACAATATAATTAGATGATAATATGTAAAGACACAAAAGAAAAATGATAATTTGAAAACTTGAAGGGACCATAACCCTGGCCCTTTCCCACTGATTATAACCAAATTCAAACTAGAGTTAAAGTTCTTATTAGGTACTAAAAGCATATATTATTGGGATAGTTATAGTGACTTTCTCTAAAATTTAGTTTACATACATTGAAACCTTCCTATTTTGAAAAACTGCTCACGATTTCTTTATTTTAAATTTTGTATTATTGTAAGTATATGCATATGCACCAAATGCATTGACATCACTGCATAATAACATTAGAGTACATTCCCTCACTCATCGCTGCGTACATGTAACAAAATTTTAAAGTAAGAGAACCGCACGTAACGTAAAATAAAAAATAGGAAGATCTTAATATATTACATATGTTTTTATCCGGATCTTTTAATTTTGATCCATGTAAAAAAGATTACCTTTGCATCCCTATTATATTGAATATTTTATTTTTAATTCCTATTTTAAACTTAAATTTTTTAATTATTAATGAGTGATTAAATTGCATCTTAATTTGGTAAGATATGATCCTAACATGTCCGATGAATTAAAAATATATTTAAACCATAATTAAATAATACAAATTAACATATTGGTTAATCCAATATTTTATTCACTGGTACACCAGTTTCAAAAACTAATGCATGTTAGAAATCCAAATTTCAAAAATCAAAGTAAATAGCAAGAGTTGTTTTTATTTTAGTTTTTAAAAATTTAAATATATTTTTAATATTTAAAATTAACCCTTAGTGTTAGAAGGTCATTGGTAATGACTGATTTGTTTGAGTAAATACATTAGTAGTTCCTTAAGCAGCATGTGATTTCTGATTCCATTTCTTGCGTTTATTTTTTTGTTTTCAATTTTAATTATAAAATCATCATCATATTTTTTAGTATAAAAATATTGTAAGAAGACACTATAAACAACTTTTTTCATTTTTTGTTTTCACTATTTTGATGTAAAAAATTTTAAAAATAAGAAACAAAATGATGAATAAGAATATAAAACACACGTCACCTTACTTTGCTCTCAGGTTTTGCGGACTTCAAAAATTCATACTTGTACATGTACTTTTGGTTGGATTATCTGGTCCCAAATATTACAGTGCCAACTTCCGTTAATTTATATTTATATGTCACATTGTCGCCATATATATGACATTTCTGTGCTGGTATCCATATGTCAAACCCAAAGTCATTATATCCAGTACCCACCTTACATAATTAATCAAATAGAAAATACAACATTGACTTGCATAAATAAGCCAAACATGCTTCCATTCTATTTAGGGAACATCAGAACAGCACAATAAAACTACAAAGACTTAAGATCCATCCACAAATGATCATACAATTTGACGAGTGAAACTTACCATTATTAGAATGCCTTCAGATCCAATGCTTATTTAGTTTAAATACTACAAGTTTAATAGAATGACTACTTTGATACCACCATTCCAAAAACCACATAAATCATCCACTCGAAACAATTATGTTTGAGTCAAAAACATTCATATCATAGTAAAATTAATTCTCCGTCTCCTGTAAGGATTTTGTTTATCTACAAGACCAAAACTCAATATCTTCCCTAAAGGGAATCAAACATATATTGTTTGAACCAATCACTTATTGGTATTCCAAAAACTTATTTAATATAAAGTTATTAATAATCATTTTAACGCCAATAACTGTATAGGGTATTTAATAAATAATTTAAGATTTTTAAATAAGTTATATTGTCAATTAAAACATGTATTAATATGAATAACAAATTATTAACTATTATTATTGAATAACTAATAGTACATAAATAAAATATTATATATTTTATAAAATCATGCAAGACACAAGAAACAAATGTAGTAATTAAATAAAAAAGAAACTTAAGTTAAAACTTCTGAAAAAAAAGTTAACAATATTGGAAACTCATTATCTTTTAGAAAAAAATAACGAGACATTAGAAACTCATTCTCACTTTTTAGAATTAATGAGAAAATATAATGACCTTTTTTCAGTGAAAATCAAGAATATCCTTTAACAGTTAAATACATCCTTTAAAAGGTAGAAATGTCCACAATGATTAAGGAATTCTCAAAATCAGTGTCATAACCATCATTCCAAGTAAAATACTACAACATACATAGGTGATTTATTAAAGAAAATATATTGTCATTGTTAGTCATATGCAGAAATCTACTATCAATTAGAGCCATAGACAGTTAGGCATTTCTAAAGAGTCTTGCATAACACCCTTCCCCTTACCATGGGTGGGTTGGAAAATAACGGAAAGGGGATAGAAAAGCAGAAATGGAGTGTCAATAGAGGTTTGGTGTTTATTTGGTATGTATTGATATGTAAATGTGAAAACAGAGTTATGAAAATGAAAAAATTTAAAAGTTCATATTCATCCTTCATATTATTGGAGATAGTTAAAACCTCATTTGATCGTAAGATCTTTTTTGACCAACTCCAATTTTTAACTAAATAAACCATTAGTGTCCGTTTGGGAAACAGAGTTATGAAAGGTTAATATTGATACTTTACATCATTCGAGACAGTTAAAACTTTATTTGACTATAAAATCTTTTGTTTTGGGTTGGTCAAATGGAGAACCAAACACCCCCTTAAGGAGTATTTGTTTAAATATTGGAATTGGTCAAACCTCGATTTGACCTATTGTATGAGTTTTTCCTTGTTTCAAACGACATAAAAGATTAGTATTAACCTTTAGGCTGTGTTTAGTTACATAAAATTATTCTAATTTTCTGGGAATAATTTTCCGCATTTTCATTTTCTAGAATAGTTAGAAAAATTTTGAAAACTCGTTTAGATAATGTAACAGTTTTTCAATTTGGAAAACTAGAAAACTAAAAAAGTTACACTCAGTTTTCTATATTTTTTCAAACATTCTTTAATTTAAAGTAATTGAGATATGTCTTATATATATATATATATATATATATATATATATATATATATTATTTATGACAATATTGTATAGTATGTGAATCGCATAAAAATTGTGACAAAAATTTAAAGTAATATTAAAATAAGAGCAAATGAGTTTGTGTTTAAATATATTTCAAAATAGTAGCAGTAGAACTTTTCGATTTAATAGCAGCTTGTTTCATATTCTCATTTGATTACAACAGTCTTTATCTTGTCATTCAGTTACCTTATCTTGTAATGCAGTTTTTTACTTTTCTTAAAAAATCTTTTAAAAGAGTTTTTTATTTTTTTAAAAAATAGAAAACCAGTTTTCTATTTTTCTATAAAAAAAATTTAAATAATTTGTAAATAAATAGTTTTATTTTTTTAATTTTTCTAAAAATAATTTCTATTTTTCTAAGAAAACTTATCAACAAAACACAGTTTTAGATTTTTACATTTTCATAACTATATTTTCTCAATGGTATGTCAACCAGAGACTTAAAAGAGAAGACTAAAGAAGGGTTGAAAAGGCAAAGACTAAGGAAGGCTGAAAAAATAGAGACCAACTTACCTTCAGAGTTGCAATAGCCGGGAAATGACCGGAGATGATGCCCCCTGCAGAAGAGGTCTCTGAGGAGAGAGGGACGAGCTTAGAGTTGGAGAGTGCTAATATTAACCGTAGAATATAGATGCAGCTTTTCGTGTTAAAGAAGGCTTCAGTTTCATAGTTTCTCACTGTTGTTCCATTATTTAATTATTTTATTTTTTCATTAAGGGCAAGATGTCCTTTTTACCCTAAATGAGCAGGGTCAAAACACTGCTTTTGGGTGACAACAATTATGCAGCAGTTTTCCCTGGACGCAAAAAGCTCCCTGTTCCAGCCGCAAAGTGGGCGCCAGCATGATAGCCGCGCTATGGCACCGACTATGATAGCGCCAATATTACAATTAGACAAATGATCGAACTTAACTCCCTCTAAAGTTAGTTCATAAAAAAAAATTATCTAAATCTTCACTAAAATTCTAATTAATACTAGGCATCTTAATTTAACTACCATTTCCAATTTTCAAGCAAATGTATTCTGTTTTAACTATTAAAGATTAATTTTTTTCCATGTAACCAAAAAATAATAATTAAAGAATAATAGCATAACTCAATTAAATTGATAACATTGATAATGTAAATGGACTTATGTACAGTAGTTCTTCATTTTGCAATTCAATTAAACTTCTTTACAACATTTAGAAAATATGAACAAATTATTTGACTGTTGAAAATAATTTCTATCAAATACATATTTACTGGCAAAGATGAGTAAAACATCAAAGGAATTTGACATGCAGATGAATTGAATGTTACCTATTTCAACCGTCGGCTCAGTTTCATGTACAAGCCCTGCAAAAACAAAATCCTATTAGGACTGTGTAAAGGTACTTGTTAGATGTACGTGAAGCGTTTATCTTCCTTTTGGATTTGGACTCTAGCAAGAGAAAATCACTATAGGTAACAAAATTCTTCTCAGTAAGATTTAACATGTTGGAAATTAAACTTGGCCATTTGATTTGCTAGAAGCTTAGTGATTAAGGTTAGGAAGCAAACTCCAACTTGAATTTTGCTAACTTAAAAAGTAAGTTCCAACTTGAATTTTCTTTCATTAGAAAAGTGATATCAAAATTTAGTATAAATAGGATACCTTGCCTTAGTTATTGATATGCCTTAAGTGAAGAAGAAAGTGAGAAAAAAAGATTGAGAGAAAGCTTCAACAAGCTTTATTTGAGTGTTGTGTATGTGTATTAGCTTTTAACAAAGCTAAAGAAACTTGAATGTATCTGCTATACAAATATTATAGTGAGATTAAATTTTGCTCTTTGAGTGTTCATATTTTCTTCCCATAGCATTTTATTTTCAACAAGGCAATTTATTTTAATTGCCAACATATGGTAACAAAGCTTGTTGTATCAAAATGGCAGCAAGTTCCAACATAGGAGCAAATCAAGTTCAACAAGCACAAACAACTGTTTTCAAGTTTGATGGCAGATCAAATTTTGCCATGTGGAAAAGCCTCATGGACCTATGCTTAAAAACCAATGGTTATGGTGAAATCCTTAAAGATGGTTTTGTTGAACCAACTGAAGAAGACAAAGGAAAAGCTGATATGCAACAAGTAGAGAAAAATCGTCTACTTAATGAAAAAAGCGTTATTTCTGATCTGTCAATCTGTGGATCTGTTTGTTCTTGAGAAAATTTTCCACGCTAAAACAACAAAGGAAGCTTGGGAAATTTTACTCAAAACATATGAAGGTGTTGATCCAGTCAAATGAACGAGGTTGAAAGGCTTGAAACGCCAGTGCGAGCTAATGGAGCAAAGCAAAGAAGAAACCATTCATAATTATTTTTCACGAATGGATAAACTTATCAACGAAATGAAAAACAACGGAGATGATATAAAGGAGAAAGAAATCATGGAGAAAGTTCTACGTACGTTGTCAACTCGTTTTGATTACATAGTAGTAGTTATTGAAGAAGCAAAAGATCTCAACACAATGACTCTAAATGATTTGCAAGCATCCTTAAAGTGACGGGAGATGCGGATGAACGAAAGGTCAAGTGAGACCGTTGAGCAAGCACTAAAAGCTCAAACAAATGTCAGAAACGAGAGACCTGTACAAAGAAGGGCCAGCTACCATCAAAGAGGTCACAATTTCAAAGGAGGGAGGAATCCTCAATCTGACTCAAATCAAAGCACACAAGGTAATAAGCCATTTCACAATAAATCTAATATTCAATGTCACAAATGCCAAAAGGACGGACATTTTCAATTTGAATGCAAATCTCATATTCAGTGCCATAACTGTAATAAGTTTGGTCACTATAGTCGAGAATGTCGTGCTAAAACATTAAATATTAGAGAAAGTCATGCCCGAGTTGCAGAAAGTGAGGAAGGTATGAAGGTGGTGCTTACAACAACTCATGCGGTAGCTGATAAAAGTAACAACCAATGGTTGTTAGATACAGGTTGCAGTAATCATTTAGGCGGGAAGAAAGAACTTTTTTGACTTAGATGAAAGTTACCACACCACAGTCGAGCTTGGTGATAACTTAAAACTTGAAGTCTTAGGAAAAGGAAAAAATGCCATCAGATTGAAAGATGGATCTTTGAATTATATTTCTGATGTGTTCTATGCACCTAATATATGTCAAAACCTTTTAAGCGTTGGTCAACTTACTAAAAAAGGTTATGACTTAAAATTCAACAAGAAAAGTTGCACCATAAATGATGCTGAGATGAGCTTGATAGCAATGACAAGCATGTCAAGGAATCGTCTATTTCCTATGAACATCAGGTATGATGATGGTCTATGTTGCAAGGCTACAACTATTGATCATAACTGGTTGTGGCACATGCGGCTTGGACATTTCAACTTTGAAAGCATCAACTTTCTTGTAAATAAAAAGTGGGTTACTGGCTTGCCAATTATCCAAGCTCCTAATCAACTATGTGAAGCTTGTGTAGTTGGTAAGAAACATCGAGATCCTTTTCCTAAAGGACGTGCCTGGAGAGCTAAAAAACCACTTGAGCTGGTGCACTCTGATTTATGCTATGTGGAAATTCCATCTAATGGAGGTAATAAATATTTTATTACTTTCATTGATGACTTTAGCAGGAAGACGTGGATTTATTTTCTGAAAAATAAATTTGATGCTTGTGATACGCTCAAAAGTTTTATAGCGTATGTTGAAAGGTAGAGTGGTTATACTTTGAAAACCTTAAGAATTGATACGGGGACAGAATATATTGTTTGTGATGATTTCTTGAGGAAACATGGTGTTAAACATTAGATGACTGCTAGATACACTCCTCAACAAAATGGGGTAACAGAAAGGAAGAATAGAACAATTATGGATATGGTGAGAAGCATGTTGCATTGCAAGAAATTACCGAAGAGTTTTTGGGCCGAAGTTTGGCCTGTGCAGTATACCTATTAAATAGGGGTCCTGTCAAGAGTGTTCGTGATAAAACTCCACAAGAAGCTTGGAGTGGGAAAAAGCCAAATCTTAGTCACTTAAAAGTTTTTTGTTGTATTGCTTACACATATATTCCTGATCAACTAAGGAAGAAGCTCGATGACAAAGCAGAAAATTACATCTTTGTAGGATACAGTGAAGAAACAAAAGCCTACAAGTTGTATAATTCAGAAACTCAAAAGGTAATTATCAGTCGAGATGTTACCTTTGATGAAAATGGAATGTGGGACTGGTCAGAAAAAGAAAAAGAATTGTTACCTGTACCAATTACTATACATGGAGAAGTAGATAACAAAGCTGAAGAACCATCAGTTGAATCAACACCGGATTCACCACCTCAAACATATCCACAAAGGGAGCGACGTCCACTTCCACACTTGCAAGATTATGAAGTTGGTAGAGATGATGATCCAGAAGATACAGAAGAAGTTACTTACTATGCCTTATTTGCAGACTATGATCCAGTAACGTATAAGAAAGCAACCAATGATGATTGATGGATTAAAGCAATGGATGAAGAAATTCATGCAATTGAGAAGAACGACACAGAGGAGTTAACAACACTTCCAAAAGGAAAGAAGTCAATAGGTGTCAAATGGGTGTACAAAACAAAGTACAATCCAAATGGAGAGGTTGATCGTTTCAAAGCACGATTAGTGGCAAAAGGGTACAAACAAAAAGCAGGCATTGATTATTTTGAAATATTTGCTCCAGTGGCTAGATTGGACACAGTACGCATGATTCTTTCCCTTGCTGCTCAAAATAAATGGAGGATTTCTCAAATGGATGTCAAGTCTCCTTTCCTGAATGGTGTACTTGAAGAAAAAGTTTATGTTGTTATCAACAAGAAGGAGATGAAGATAAGGTCTATAAGTTAAAGAAAGATCTATATGGATTAAAGCAAACGCCTAGAGCTTGGTACACGCCTATTGACACATACTTTGTGAGCAATGGATTTCATAAAAGTCCATATGAGCACGCTTTATATGTCAAAACAAACAAAGTTGGAGATATCATTATTATTTGTTTGTACGTGGATGATTTAATCTTCACTGGCAATAATTCAAAATTGCTAGCTGAATTCAGAGAGAATATGTCTTCTCAATTTAAGATGATAGATATGGGCCTAATGTCTTATTTTCTGGGCATTGAGGTAAAGCAAACAAATGAAGGGATTTTTATCTCTCAAAAGAAATATGCAACAGATGTTTTGAAGAAATTCAAGATGGAGGCATGTAAATCGATGCTAAACCAGTTGAAGAAAGATTAAAGCTTGGAAAAAAAAGTGGCGATGATCTTGTTAATTTAACAAATTTCAAAATGCTAGTAGGAAACCTCAAATACTTGACAACAACAAGACCTGACATAGTTTATGGAGTTAGGCTCATAAGTAGATTCATGGAATCACCAAGACAATCTCATTGGCAAGCTGCAAAGAGAATTTTGAGGTATGTTAAAGGTACAATTGATGAAGGTATTTTGTATTCAAGTTATAACAAGCCAAAGTTGATTGGATACATTGACAGTGATTGGGCTGGTGAAACTGAAACTCGAAAAAACACTTCGGGTTATGTCTTCTATCTTGGAACAGGTGTATTTTCTTAGTCCTCCAAGAAACAACAAGTAGTTGCTCTGTCAACAGCAAAAGCAAAGTACATCGCAACAACAAGTTATGCTACTCAAGCAGTTTGGTTGCGGAATATTAAGTGAGTTGCAACATCAACAAGATGAACCAACAAAAATATTTTGTGACAACAAATCAATAATTGCTTTGACAAAGAATCCAGTCTTTCATGGTCATAGCAAACATATTGATATCAAGCACCACTACATTCGTGACCTGATCAGAGACAGAAATTATGATGGAGTATTGTGCTTCAAAGAATCAAGTAGCAGATATCTTTATAAAACCACTCAAAACAAATTTGTTCTTGAAGCTGAAGAATATGCTCGAGATGATGAAGCCAAGTTTAAGGGAGGATGTTAGAAATTAAACTTGGCCACTTGATTTGCTAGAAGCTTGAACTCTTCTATCTTAGGAAGCAAAATCCAACTTGAACTCTTCTATCTTAGGAAGCAAAATCCAACTTGAACTCTTCTACCTTAGGAAGCAAAATCCAACTTGAATTTTGCTAACTTAGGAAGTAAGTTCCAACTTGAATTTTGCTAACTTAGGAAGTAAGTTTCAACTTGAATTTTCTTTCATTAGAAAAGTGACATCAAAATTTAGTATAAATAGGATACCTTGCATAGTTATTGGTATGTCTTGAGTGAAGAAGAAAGTGAGAAGAAAAGATTGAGAGAAAACTTCAACAAGCTTTATTTGAGTGTTGTGTATGTGTATTAGCTTTTAACAAAGCTAAAGAAACTTGAGTGTATCTGCTATACAAATATTATAGTGAGATTAAATTTTGCTCTTTGAGTGTTCATATTTTCTTCCCATAGCATTTTATTTTCAACAAGGCAATTTATTTTAATTGCCAACATAACATTTTAGAGTATTTAAATATCAGGATAATGAAGCGAGAAAATTTATGTACTTTCTTCATGATTTTGACAAAAATAAAGGAAAAAAATTGTGCTGAAGAAGACTAAAATAATTTGAGGATCATTTTGTATGCAAAAAATGCTTTTTGTTTTGATTTCCTATTTTGACTTTTAATTGTAAAAATATCAATTGTTTTCATTTAATATTTTGAATTCAAGAGTTTGTATATAAAATAGTCAAACCAAGCAAAAATTGTTTTTATTATTTTTTTATACAAAATTTTGAAAGTTGAAGCGTAATAAAAATAAAGTGACATTTTTGTAATTAAAAGTTAAAAAACAAGAAACATTTTATCAAATCAAACGTTTCGCTATAATTCCCCTCTTTGCAAACATTAAGTGAGATTTGCAAAGCATAGAAAGAAGTCCCTTGTTGAAAACACATCTCCAAGACAAAAAATAGATAAACTTACATTTGTTGTGTGTATTGTTGCTCCTGTAGTCATGCTAATATTCTGGTCAGGAACAAGCTCAAAGTTCATCTGCTGTAGAAAGATGGCAAGAGCAACTATAGCCTCCAGTAAAGCAAACTGATCACCAACACACTTGCGTGGCCCTCCACTGAATGGAATGAATCTGAAACATATTTCACTTTTTAAAATCTGAGAAAATTAGGATATACAAACAAAATTACTATATATGAGAAATAACAAGAATGAACCATATCCTCAATAGATTAGGCACATCACAGCAATGTAATAGGAAAATATGTTACTAAATGGAAAGAGAGAGAGAAGGGAATTTGAATTATTACAGAAACCCAAATGCACACCTGAAATCTGTATTTGTTTCATTTGGAACTGGACCATCCAAATCAAATCTTTCTGGCACAAACTCTTCAGCCCTATCCCAAACCTTGCAAAATTATAATGAAATTTATAATATAGATAAAATAGTGAATTTAAAAGTGAGCAATAACATTCTGGTAATGCAATAACTTGTGTGTCAGATTTAATCTAGCAAAGGGACAAGAAAAAAAAAAAGAACATCAACAAGATGACAGAAATAGCATGTATCACGTTATTTCTTAACTATCTTAGCAAATGTGCAAAAGATAGGATGCACAATTTTTGTGTAATATAAAGCATCAAGAATTTACACAAAGCAACTGCTAATCAGGAAAACAATTATCTATTATAGACAGTAATCATAAAAGTAAATTGCTTTTAATGATACTATTATTCCTATGCTTAAACAGAAACAGAAACAGAAACTGAGGACAACTTGAAGCTCACTAAAATCAAACTTGATTTGTCATCCAGGGTATTATTTGATTTTTATTTCTCTCTTTTTCTCCTTCCATACTTCAAAATAAAAAAAGGGTAAAACAAGAAAATGAACGATTATTTTTTAAATGGAACTGAACAGGTCCTAACTAGTTTAAATCATTTGTTTGAAAAACATTAAGAAGAACATAATATTAAAGACTCAATGTGGTCTTTAGGTGTCTGGTAAACCTTGATAGCTACAGAAATAGTCATAATATGTGAATATTGGTTACTGTTACAAAACAGCCCTTTAAGCATGGCACAATTCACCTACTTCAGGGAGATGTCATAAAAATAATCAAGGTGAAGAAAAGCAGAATAGTAGGAAGCATTCATTTAAGAGGTTTGTTGCATGATAGGCCATAACAAATTAAACTTTTAGTCATAATATGTGAATATTGGTTACTGTTACAAAACAGACCTTTAAGCATGGCACAATTTACCTACTTCAGGGTGATGTAATGAAAATAATCAAGGTGAAGAAAAGCAGAATAGTAGGAATCATTCATTTAAGAGATTTGTTGCGTGATAGGCCATAACAAATTAAACTTTTAGTCAGCTTATGAAACAAAAGATTTCATCGAGCTGATTATTCAGCTAACCCATACTGCACAAGGACACAACCCATTACAGAGATTTAAAATTCCATCACCAAATTTTATAGCAAAAGTATATAGATTTGGTTACATTCAAACACAGAATGAGAAGCTGCATTTGACCCACAAGCGAAAGCTTTTTTCACTGAAGAACATCATGTAATACCTCAGAAGAGTGATGTATGTTGTACACAGAAATCATGATATCTTGACCAGCATTGACTTTGTAAGCACCAGGAAGCTCATCAGGAACTTGAGCTCTCCTTATCAATACCTTAAGGATGCATGAGGTTGATTAAGAAATAAGAAAGACAGAAATTGAAAGCCTAGTGAAAGATATTTGATAACCAGCTCTAATAAAGCATATCTGAGAAAAATAAGACATGCAGCTGTGAACTTAACCTAGAAGCCACCGGCTTTCATAAAATTTCAAAAAGCATAATCTAAATGCAAGTGTGAACTTAACCAACAACCTGCTTGTCATGTCATTAGTTTTAATGATCAATTTGTTACCATGCTAACTTATCTTCACAAATCACAACAAGCATAATCTAAATGCAAGTGTAGACAAGTCATACATAAAAAGATAATACAAATATTTCCCGCCTCAAATATATGTTCATACTAAATATCTCACTATATTGAGAACCACTGGAACCTACAGGAGGATGTGGATACAGCCGGAGTGACTCCATAATGCAGCGTGTCAAGAACTTAAGATCTTTAATATCTTCATAGGCTGGACGCCTTCCTTGTAAAACTCTGTCTACCTCTTCTTGTGCTTTTGATAATGATGAAGAATCCTATATAAAGAGAACTCATATATGAAGGGGAAGACCATGATGGAGCTCTTGTTTTTTGCACAATGCTAAAAGTAGTATGTTATAACACATAAATATTAATGGCGCTGGCACATACTAAAATGAGTAATTTCAAGATAAGAATCAATAAATGTTCACAAAAGCCTTTAATCACACTAGAAGATGAATAAAAAAATTAGAAGATAATGAGGTCATTGGACTATGCTTTTGATCTTAAATTCTTAAATATCTATGAACTAGGTTGAAGTTGAACTGGTCCACTAAGTTTCAACTTTCCATACAAACAGCTAGTTAAGTTTTGACTTTTGAAGACAAAAAGAGAAGTAATTGGATAATTAATTCAAGGTTCAAAAGGAAAATCCAAAACAAAGTAGCAGTATGATCATGAAATGTATGCACATAATCAATTCCCACGGTGTCCATAAAAAATTTGCAATAGCAACTCATTGACATTGATGAGAATGGGATAGAAGCTCAGCAGTCAATTCATAAAGTTATGGAGGGGAGGGTGATGGTGTTATCAATAAGAAGGGGAAAGAATAAGGTGAAGTAAAATAATACCTTACTTAGAAGATAAAGTGTCCAGGTCAGCACTGAACCAGTGGTCTCATGACCAGCAACTAATAGTGACAAAAGATCATCCCTTAATTGTACACTGGAAACCTGACATGTAGAACCACCAAAACATGTGGAACCATCAAATAAAAATAAACCCGGAGAAAAGAGATCCAAAGAAATAAAAAACCACACTATAAAAGTAGAATATACAAAGTTGTAATGACTGATGACCCGGAAAGAGATAAAAAGTGTCATCACCAAGTGGTATGGCATATTTTGAGAGATGATGGCAGTGCAGAAGAATCATTGATGCATTCATAAAAGCAATGTGCAATTCATCACTTCATCCATACACCACTACTTATTTAAATTTCCAGAAAGCATCATTAAATCTATAATCAAAGGGGAAAAGGCAACTATATTTCTTCGGATTCATATCAAATCTCTATTGTTATAAATTTTTAATATAAAGAAACCCACAAAAGTATACAACAATAAAGCACAGTATATGCTAGCAATAAAATACAGCAAACCTCTTCTCTGCTGGCAAGCAAGAACCGGAGGATACTAGGATCAGTGTCATTCACATATTCCTCAACATCAATTCTTTCACCCTCAGATTCTACAATCTCTTTGCACTTTTCAATGAGATCTTCAACAGTTTTCCTGATAACACTAACAGCTTTTTCAGCCTTTATTTGTCTTGGAATTATCTTACAAAGAAATTCAAACTGTAACAACAAAGGAGAGAAAAAAATATAAATATATGGCATAGTGGACAAAGAAAGAAAATCCATGTCATGAATGGGAGATAAGAAAGAGCTTGCCTTCCAATATGGCAAAAGATCAGTTGATCGTGCCTCTGCCTCTTTCAATGCTGTGTAAACAGCCTCAATAACAGGACTTTCCGCATTAAGCGAGTCAAAATTGTAATTGAATACAGATAAACCGATAACATCAAGAGTCAACTGTGAAAACTTCTCCTCCATGTTAACAGCAGTTCCATACAGAGCATCGGGTTGTAGTTTCTCCACTAATCTCTCAGCACATCTACAAAATACCCTATCTACTATAATAGACAAGTACCGTTTATGAAGAGATGGAATCACAGCCCTACGCCTTGCCTAATATGAAGATTAGAAAATAGCTGTAACAAAAACCGGTTGCCCAAAAAATAACAATAAAATCATGAAGAAAAGCAAAATGAAGCAGTCTAGTACCAATTTAACTAGTCTAAAAATCTCTTTCAAAAAAAAAAACTAGTCTATAAATAATTTATACTCTTAACTTAAGTGAACCAACTATAAAGTAAGGCCACATATTCTACACATTAAACAAGCAAGTTGAGAAAATCTAGAAGCACCTCATTGTGTAAAATATGTACTGAAAACTGCTAAAGCGCAAACGTTAAAAGTGGAACCAGGGGGTGGCAAACCAATCTATGTCTCTATCATCCAACAAATCCATACATAGTTAAATCCAACTCAATCCATCCATTTTAGAAATTAAAAGTGAATGGATAGGATGGATTGAGTTATTGCAATTAGCACATGGTTAATAAGTGATTTTTTCTTTCTCCCATTACTTCTCCATTAACATGTAATTCACCCAGAACAATACTATAAGTATTGAAAATATTTTTTCAAAATACAACATACTTAATTCATCCACAGAAAAATGATCAATAGCCAGGTTGGATGTTTTTTATTAAATAGGTTATGAATGTGTGATATTTTCTCAATCAATTCATTAATTGATTGGTTTTTTTAACCATCCATTACAATCCACTTCAAAATTTATACAATCATTCAATTTAAACCCCCAAGTGCAATACATAAAATTAGTCCCCAAGGTAACGAGCACCAGTCAATTTAGTTCCTGAATTACAAAAAATATCATTTAGTGGTTCAAATGATCAAGCAAAGGTCATTTTGGCCCCTCAAATTTAAAAATGACAATCATTACATTCCTTAAACTTACAACAAGAAGGATTAAAATGACTAGTATTCAAGACATTTTCATAATTTCAAGATTAAATCCAGCAATCCTTATAATTGCTTTGCAGGGACTAAATTTGATGAATTATTACTCAGCAAAAACAACCCACGTTGCTATCTAACAAGAACATTTTCACTAGAAACGACGTTATTATTATTATTATTACCGTCCAGAGCGGGCCTTCAGCTATGGCAAAACCGGAGCCAAAAAGGAACTCGGAGACCTCAGCAACGAGACCCTTAGCGTACTTGGCATAATTTTTAAGGACGTGTTTGGCAATGGCGGGGTCACTAACAACGACAAAGTTTCTGGGGCCAGCGGCGAGGCGGTAAATGGGGCCATAGTCCTGCATCCATTTGAAGAGAGGGAGGAAGAGAGCACCACCAAGAAGATCAGAGACATCATCGAGCTTCGCACTCGCTACGGGAATCCCAGAATCGTCTTTTCCTATGCCTATGGTTAGGGATTTTGACAGGGAAGTCACCCAATCAGGGCTCACCCATGAACTGGGCTTCGTGCTGGTGTCGGGGTTCTTTTGGGCCAAGGGTTTTACGGATACAGTGCGGTGAAGTGGATAAGGTTTTCGAGTGTGGGGAAGAGGGAAGAGAGAGAATGGTGTGGGAGTGAAAGAGAGTGAACAAGGCATTCTTTCAACTTTCAAACTTCGAAATCGGAATGGATTTTAGAGTTAAGATACTGTTGGCAGTTATACGGTGGTAATGGAAAGTGGAAAGATGTGTTTTCAAGCTTCCTTGGACAGCATTGAGAGAGGGGGAAACTAGTTACTTCGTTGGGCAAAATGAGAATACATAACTTTGACCCAATCCAAAATTATATTTGAAATAAAAAATTGGATTATTTTTTTTTATTCTCCTCTCTCACTCTCTCAAAAGTAAAAGATAAATCTTCAGGCTATAGACTTTTTAAAAAGTTTTTAAAGCCCAACAGACTGACTCATCTAATTGGCCTAACTACTAATTATTTATATGTATTTATAACATTAAATTAATATTATAGTTATAATAATTTTTATAATATAAAATTTTATTTTATAATTATTTGGATCAATTGTGGTGATTATTTTGGATTTAATTATCTTTGCTTTGTATGAGAAGTTGTATTTGTCTTCCTGAATTTAAAATCAAGTCCATTTGACTCATCTATATTAATAAACTTATTTGTAATGATAAGCTCATTTACAGTGACAGGTCTGCCAGCCTATGTAGTTTGATAGGCTTTTAGGTGGTTATTGGTCTTTTGAAAGTCCAATTGTAAACAAACCATTTAAATAGGGTTTTAAATGGGTCAGGCCTTTAAACAGGCTAGGTCAAACCTTAAAAAAAAGCCTACGACGGATTAATGGATCAAGCTCGGGCCTTGACAATTGGAAGTAGGTCACACTCAAGCATTTCAAAGTCTGGTCTGACTTGATCTATTTCCATCCCTAATAGGACCTCCCCAAACTTACGATACTTGGGGTTCAAACCAAATTCAATTAACTAATGACGGATTACAAATTATTTCATTAATTCATGTTTTGGTTAATTATTTTATTTATTTATATGCTTTTGTTAGAATTTAATTAATTATATTGAATGTTGATTACATTAATTTAATATATAAATATAAATATCATAATTATGAATTGTATATGATTTGGGCCTGATACCGGTCTAAGAGTGTGCTTTAAAGTATCATCATTTTGGCCACACTAGACCTAACCAACACCGAATTTATCAGTCTCACCAGAGTGAGACTTCGTAAAACTGCCTACACAGTCTCATCCCCTCCTGTATCCACTTTATGCCATATATCCCTAACCAGAGTCAGCATGGCAATCCGTGTGCCACTACCGGTGTAGCCCATGACTAGAGTCAGAGGAATACCATGAGTGAGTACAGGGTATATCAGCTTTAATCTAGTAGAGGGTGTCAGGAACGCTTGTAAGCATGCCAGCTTTATCCTTAATTTGCGAAGTCCGTACTGACACATGCCACGTAAGACGTTTAAACCGTCCCTCCCTATAAATATATATCATTCACACCTCAAAGAAAAAGGTGTTACATTCACTAAACCCATACTTTTATGCTCCGATATTAAGTATTCGGTCTTACTTAAGTGTCGAAGTATCTTTGCTGGTGACACCATATTTCGTCCATCAGCGCGTTATGTTAGTGTGATGACTGGAGAAGGCACAAGGACACCGGTCCCCTAGATTCATCCACACGACGCCAACCTATACAAGACCAGACTATATCACAACGAAAGGATGAACTAGCATCCCAACCAGAGTCTTATCTCCCTATACGGATAGAACATTGGCACGCCCAATGGGACCGGTTAAAGGCATTGCCACATCTGCAAGCTCATAATCTTGGACATCTCGCCAAAGCAGGCTCTTAGTCTCGGATGACCACATCCAACATGTACCCCATTAGAGATTTACATGCTCTATGTACGAACTTGAAGCGAGGCAGCAATTCTTGTAATAGACAACTACGTGGTCACTCTAAAGAGACCACTTCGTTTCAAACAAAGAAGATATCTCAAGAAACTTTTAAGCATTATTACATACTCTAAATAGTCAGGATTGGCATGTGATTGGTTGTGTTAACCAATATAACACACATATCATGATGTGGATTCATGGTAGTCTTCAAGTGGGAATCTTAGAATAGGATGAGGTGGTAGACATTTCATGATGCAAAGCTGAATGGCAGGGTCTTGTTGATGAGGTATTTTGATGAACAACCACGCAGTTATCCTACTATTCATATTCCTTCCTCAATTCTGTCAACTCCCTTCTAAGCCAATAAATGACTCATCACCAGAATCTGGTAGAGCCACAACTTTGACTTGTCTTGAACTTTGATGGGCTAATGTTAAGGTATCTACCAGGATAACATCATAAACTAGGTGTTTAAGTTCCATGTGTGTTTCATCTTGCACATGGCAATCAGAGGTTGGTGATCATTGATGTGTAACATCCCTGTTATTGCAAAAATGGGTAACTTTAACAAGTCCCACTGGGTATGTCAATGATCTGTCTGATATAAGGGACAAAACTTCTAAAATAGGTACCAAGTATAACTCTTTTTGTATATTACACTAATCTAGTGAAGATCTGATATTATCTCTCTAAGTCTAGTGGGATCGAAGAGTCTTGTCATAATTCCATCCAGGCAACACATCGATATCTTGTATAGGGGGCGAAATATGGTGTTACTTACAAAAGCACTTTGACGTTCAAGTCAATAACAGATAAATCAATATCAAAGCTTAAGCGTGATTGGTAAAATATACCTTTATAAGCAGTAAATGCATGGTACTTATAGATTTGAGTGGTGGGAACGTTCTACGTGGCATGTGTTAATACGCATCCCATAAAGTGTAGGATAAGGTTGACAGAGGTATAGACATTCTTGACACCCTTTGTAGGTCTATGACTAGTATGCCCCCAGTGTGCCCAAAGCATCTTCTTGACACCAGTCATTATCAACTCAAGTTTAGAGGGTTTATCATGGAAAACACGCACGTGGATCAATCTGATGTCAAACATGTTTGTCAAAATGGTTGTGTTGTATGCTTGAAAGGTTCAATACAAGAAATAGTCATTAATTCTACTACAAAATCTAAGTATATTGTTGTGTTAAATTGCAATGGAAGCAATTTACATTTGAAGGATTAGAATCATTCCAAATGTTGTACACCCTATATGTTAGAGTAAAGTCTGAACTCATGATTGAGTAGTCTGAACCCTATGTGATTTGTTAATAATACACATAATGACTCTTAGCTAAAATGAAGTTTGTACTGTTTGTTTGTTTAACAATTCTGTTGAAGTGTGACAGGAGTCCGTAGAGCTCCATTTGTAAAAGAAAGCGGGAGTCCGTAAAAATCAATTCGTTTCTGAAATAAAGAAGTCCGTACTCACTCAAGCTTCACTAGATCAAGTCTTTCTGTGTCTTTAGACCACTAGAAGATTGTTCTACAGACCACAAGAAGATTTATGACTCTTTGAGTACTTGAAAAAGGATCTTTCCTTTCCTGATATGAAGGTGCATGAACTTTCTCATGTATTCTCTGAAACTATCATAAAAAAGGCAATCAATGGAAAAGTTGAAGACTTTCTCACGTTTATCATGAAATCTGTCTCGTATATCTCAAGGTGTCAGAAAAGTTGAACCTGATAAGAACGGATAGCCTAAGGTCAGAGTGTACGTGTTTTCCTTAAGTGCATAAGCAAAAGAGATCTTTTGATGAAGACTTATGAAGTTACCCAGATAAGGAAACTTCTCTGAAGCATGTGTCTGCACTCAGTGATAGCACAATCCTCAAGAGACCAACATCCTTCGAAGTTGATCAACGAATATTTTTCAGAAGGATTTTAAATATAAGAAGCTTTTGAAAACAAGATAGTGACGCTACTTAACTTGATATTTAAACACTCTTGTTTTCTCTCTAGAAACCGAAGTCTACAAGACTTTTTCTTAAAGTTTCTAAGTTCTTGTATTCACTACATAAGTCTTCTTTGTTGTTCTGCTTAGTGCAGGCCATGACTTATTGTAGTCTATAGCTCAGTCAACCTTGTAATCACTTTCATATCTTTGTACACCGAGTTATTTGATTGTAACTTCAAACACTTTCACTACCATCACTTTATACATTCTGGTGTTTTGCCAGAATATGTTAGTGTTGGGAAACTATGTGGCTTGAAGAGGCTTTTAAAAGAATACTTAGGTTTTAGCCAGGAGTGGCTAATGCCAAGAATACTTGGGTTTAAGCCAGAAGTGGCTGAAGTTAAGAATACTGTTGCATTGGGTTGGCGTAGATTGTAAAGGCATTTTACAGTAGTAAAAAGTCCTTCAGTCTGAAGGAATTGGACGTAGTTTCTAAGTTGGAAGTGAACCAGGATAAATTCTGTTGTGTGATTCTTTACTCCCTTCTCTAGTCTGTTAAAATTGAATATTTTGCTAAAGCGGTCTGTAAAAGTTTTGAAAAAGAGTTTAAGACTTATTCAACCCCTTTCTAAGTCTAACTTTGTACCATCACTATGGATCTCCATTGTAAAGACAATGGAACCATAAGAACAAGCTAAGGGAATGGGATCTAAACATATACTTAGACAATTTCATCTCAAGGAGATATGAGAATATGCAATGTATATATTAAAAAATATGTTGGGAACCCATAAGTGATCTCTTGCGCATAGAAGCATGAGGGCACCTAAGTCATTAGACATAAGTCTAATGGGCTCTAAGTGCGGGTAGGAGATTGTTGGAAGTATGCACTAAGAGCCTATATGGTAATGACATCATTTTCTTTGAATAAAGGCATTTTTGTTAAATAGTTTAATAATATATATTACCCTTTTGGATGTGTCAACAAAGGTCTATATCTTGTTAGTGTACATAGAGTCCATTTTTTCATATCCCATGGCCTTGTGCCATGTCTTAGATTTTGAACTTGTAATGGCCTCTTCATAACAAGTGTGCTCATTTAGCAATATAACTTCTTCTTGATTCACAAGATATGATATCTTTTAGGTTTGGTGACATATCCTATTTAATCCATGCAAATCCCGTGCTACCAGAGCTAGTGATGTTACAAAGCTTTGTGATTCCTTCTCCAATTCCATCATTGACTTTCGAATGCCTTATGGTACTTGAATTTCTTCAAGTTCTATTATTCTCCCACTGGTTCTTTTAAAGATGCACTCTCGTCCAATAACATAACACTATGAATAACAAATATTTTATTCTCAATTTTATTGTAGAAATACTAACCCCTAGTTTCCTTTAGGTATCTCACAAAAATACATTTATTCGACATGGATTTGATTTTGTCAAAAGTGCGTGCTTCATAGAAGCTTTATAATTTTAAATATTCATTGAAGACATGCTAGGTATTCTCCTAGTCCATGTCACATATGGTCTCTATAAGACAATTTAAGATGGAATACAATTAAGTATGAAAAATGAGTTAAGGAAGTCTAACACTAATCAAGAATCAAACCATGTTCAACAAAGTTTAGCTTTTCCCTCTTGAAGATGTTATTTTAGCATTCCATCGGGAGTGAGTTAAGTAGTAATCTCTCGCTTTCTTGGATAGTTATTAAACTTATGAGTCGAATATTCACTATCTTAATCTAACTGAAAGCTTTAATTGTCTTGCTAATTTGGTTTTTCACTTTATCCTAAATTCTTTGAGTTTTCAAAGGATTCTTGACTTATGTTACACAAATCCGAGCCAAACACGAGGGGTAAACTATACCGATAAACCATCCACACCAACTAATATACATATACAACATCACAATTCAATAAAAACTCAATTTCATCAACATCCTCATCATCATATAATTAATTCATTGTCACTTTAATCCTAACATTCAACCATCACTCTGGAATCATCACATAGACCACTCAGGCTACTTAATATCAAGTCTCACTTTTTAGATTCATCAATCATCAATTCCACGCAATAATCCACACATCATATTACTCATCAAAATTTTCATAATTGCTCAATCATCAAAATCATTTCTACCATCACATATATTTATATTAATATACATCAACATCATCATTATACTCAAATAATTCATTTAAATCACATATTTTCATTCTGTTATTAAATATAAGCACATATATGTATATATACAATCTCATAACTATTTTACCCTTTTCCCGCAAGCGCCCAACAACGTTAATTCCTATTTCTATTAATTCATACGTCTGGTCTACCCCCTTACCTCGGCTTCCAAGCTCCCGAACTTTGAATCTTCCACCGATTTCACTAAAATCCACCAATCACTCGATATCACTATAGAATTAAAGGATTGAATTGTAACTTCTGAACCATAATCCATTATATCGAACCAATTCCAAACGTTAATTTAAAGCTACCAAAGCCTACCGGTATCACCCCGACCTCTGATTCCAAGTCCTGCTGCGTCAAATGACCTTCTATCCTTTGGTTCGAAACATAGAAATGTCGGAACGAAACTCCATTAGTCATTTCGGAATATCCATCACCTTAAGGTTCACATTCAAAGTTCGAAATGTCATAAAGTTGCAAAATTGGAAACCCCCGTATCCATCCCATGCACGGTCTTAGAAAAAGAAAGAGAAAAGAAACGACGAAACCTAAATTGAAGGTATCTACTTGTTGGCCTCGCTCCCTGGATCCTAAATATGCTATCAATTTCAATTTATGACAAAGAAATGACTTCCAATTTGAAGCTTCAACCATTCAGCCATCACAACACGAGAGAAAGGAGAGGAAACAAAGGAAACCGTGTTGACACTAAGGGCGTTTTGGTCAATTCCTTGTTTTCTAATTTCTCTTAATCCAAAATTCCATTTTCTTTTTCTTTTCTTTACCCACGTAATAATAATACTAACCATAAATCTATTTTACTTTTTACCACACGGTAATTCTTAATTTATCATTGTAATTTAATAAAATTTTCATTCTAACCACGCTTTTTGATTAATTAACTTAATGTTATTAAATTCATCATTAACTTATAATTTAATACTACCCCCAATTCTAAATATAAGTAAATTTTAGTGGAGTTTTTTGGTCCCTTAATATAAACAAAATTAGAATTTCTCAATGTCATTAAATGCTTGTTTACCAAATATGTCCTTATTATATATATATATATATATATATATATTTCTAAAGCCACTAATTCTTTATGTAATAAATGATACCAAAGGTATTTTAGAAAATTAAATCATATATGTGATAACATTAATACATATAACTAACTTCAACCACTATTCTTGATATGTGTAAAATTAGGTACATTTACTTATATTTAAAACCATCGATAGTATTTAGGATGATACATGGTGGGACCCCTCTCAATGCAAGGGTAACATATTCCAGTATTGAAGTGTGATAT
Source organism: Clitoria ternatea (assembly GCA_037962975.1). Lineage (NCBI taxonomy): Eukaryota > Viridiplantae > Streptophyta > Magnoliopsida > Fabales > Fabaceae > Clitoria > Clitoria ternatea. The sequence goes on from CM075674.1 coordinate 652,541, forward strand.
ATGATTATCAAACTCTTGTTCCTTTACTGATCACACTGCCAAAGTTGTTCTTTCACAAGCAGAGAATCTTTGATAACGAGACTAATCACTTACAAAGTATTAACCATTTTGCGTAAAGTATTAACCATTTGAATAGGAACGAACTAAAGTAGAATAGAAAACTAAGTATAAAATTATTGTTGAGAAACATTTATAAACAAAATGTTTTGATCGGAGTGGTCCAACCAAATCAAGATTATGTTGAAGTCAATTTTCTAGAGTCGAGGAAATCCTTTCTTTTGGGCTCTGTGTTGGAAACGTAGGCAAGAAAAGTATCAAAATCGGTGTCTGCGTATCGTTTGGGATTGGCTTCGTCAATGAGTCTGGGTGACGGTCTTATTGTGCAGTTGAAAGGAAGGCTATGTAACGAAGCCACGGATGTCCTGCTCTTTGACGCATTCACAAGAACCCTATGCAACACGCTCTTGTATTTCCCGTTGCTGTATATCTGAGAAATAGGAAATTAATAAATATGACTTAATTCAACTGGTAAAAATCACAAGTGGAATACCTCTAGGTGATCACCGACGTTGACAACAAAGGCATTTTTGATGGGGTGAACAGTGAACCATTTGCCTTGGAATTGGATCTGCAAACCCTGGACCTCATCTTGGAGGAGTAGTGTGAGGAATCCATAATCAGAGTGAGGGGGCATCCCAAGGGTTAGGTTTGGTTCAGGACATGGTGGATACAAATTAACCACCATCATTTGGCTCCCATCTTCCAACTCTTTCACAATATTCTCCTTTCCTTCTATCAATATTCCTAAACTCTCTGCGATGCCTTCCATTAACGCTACGAACAAGTATTTCGTTTCTTCCGCGTAGGTCCCCGCCACTTTCCTTTATTTCATTTAAATCAACAACACAGTATTCATATTTTATTCTTTTGTTAAGATAATGAATAAAGCTAAGCAGAGAGTATACAGACCTAAAGTCTACGGGGGAAACAGGCCAATGGGGGAGGAAATCAGGCAAGGGATGGCAGAGGAATTTCAAGAAGTCCCTCCAGCATAAGACAGAGTCTTTGGTTTGGCTGAAGCTAGTTCCATATCTAACAGGTGCACGCATATCTATTGTCATGTACTTTGCTCTTTCCTCAAAGGGAAGATCAAAGAACCTCCCACTCATATCCCTCATGTTGTTAATAACATCATCTGAGATTCCATGGTTCACCACCTGCATCAATCTCACCATTAATTTTCTCTATTCTAAGATTGAGGCATGTCAGCTGAAATGTAGCTAGCGTATTAGGCTTCAATTCAACTTAATTATTAAATGAAAGTGGTAATTTTTTATTTGAAAATTTAATAATAATATTAAGTAAAAGCTTAATCAAATCAACATGCTATTTTTTATTAAAAATTTTCTATTTTTAGTGATTTTAACTTGGTCTTAAAGATTCAATACTTATATATTGCTAATTGAGGTTTAGCTAATTAATTAAGTTTGGGAAAAATTTTGTACCAAATTGCAAGCTCTCACCTGAAAAAATCCGTACTGTTCACAAGCATTGGCCAGGGATTGAAGGACCTGGGACCTATTTGGACCAAGCAAATCAGAAAAATCAATGATGGGTAGTTGAAGGTTTTGCTTGGCAACATTTGAATCTTCTGAATTAATAGCAGGTCTGTCAGAAGGAGGAAGAATGTACTTTTTGGGTACAGTCTCAAGGCCATTCTCAACAAGCTGCTTCACTCCTTTCTGATATTGACTTCCTTGTGTATCACCATCTCTTGCCATTGCAGGAGACATATATAGTGTCCTGCATATGCAAGTAAATCAAGAACAAGTGCATCTCAGAGAGGGAAAAGAAAAAATTTCAAAATGTAATGGAATTAAAAAGGTGTAGTTTTATTAGAGTTACCTTAATTGATTAAGGAAAATATATAAATAAAAGAGAGATTAACCGAATTAAAGGTTGTGATGGATGATAATGTTACGTTGATTTTGAGGGTATATATAGGGGAGAGAAGAGAGAAGAGTAGCAAGTTTTGAAGAAACCGGAGGAGGGTGATCCTAACATTAAAAATTCTGTTGACAAAAACTGAGTCAGACAGCGCGAGAGAGGTTAGAGTAGAGAGAAGACTGACCTCATGACTACTTGCTGTGAAATCAAAACCTCATTTGTTTCAACGCTTAATAATACATATTATGCCTTTCTTAGGACCTACCTCGATTATTGACTTTTGTGTTACTATAAAAAAATGTTATAAACAAATAAATAGTGGTCAGATATTTTATATTTATGTCTGGCAGGCCTCATCATTTGATTTTAAAATACATTTATTACCTATTTTTAATTTTTTTCAATGTTTTCTAATTGAATATGTCATTGATTAAAAATCATCTTATATGTGTTTAATAAATTTATTATGATGATTAATATTTTTCTTACATTATAATGTAAAAAACATTTATATTCTTATTGAATTTCAAGTAAATTCAAATTGATATATATATATATATACATATATATTGTTTACTAAAATTCATATAAATTGAATTAATTAAGGTATTGCCATAAGTTACAAGCTCTATCTACACTTGAGCACGAATAATGTGTATAAGAAATCAACCATATGTAAATTGAGTGTTAATTGATAATAATCCAATTAAATATTTATAAAAGTAAATGAGTTAACCATTAATTTTTCCTCCCAAATTGAAGATTGTATCACAAATAGGAAAAAATATCTAAAAATAATATTAATGCTTGGTTATATGAATTCAATTTATATTCAAATAATTTGATTATTTAATACATATAATTGATTATTTAAATGAATAAATTTAATGTACAATTGTCTAAATAATCTGATTCAAACTTTCTAATTGTCCGGTAATTAAAATTATAAGAATATAAAATTATTTGCCTATGTCAAATAAGCACATCTTGACACATAAAATCTCTCATATCCAAGTCACTCAAAGATTGGTGTCGAACACGGTAAAGCTAGGGGACACACCAGACCATAAGCCTACAAATGAATTAGCTAGAACTACACATTTAGCAACCCTTTCCTTACTAAAGAGACAAACGCCAACACATGGCACACTAGAAGTAGCCCTCAACCAACACCTATAAATACTTATATTCAAAACATACAAGATAAGACATTTAATACCTGCATTGGCTCCGATATCGAACATTTTACTAACTTGTTTAGGAGTGTCTTCGCATGTGGCATCAAAATTTACCCAACAACATGAACACTACAATGGACATCAGATGAAGACTCGAAGACTCTATGTTTCCACTTAACTTAAAGGTATAATATTAGATCCAACGACCGGGATAAAACTCTAAGAGAACATACCGGTTCAAAACCAAAAGACATGTCCCCATACCAGACTATTCAAAATTAATTGACAAAAATGGACTTACCATGATCACCTTTTACACTATAAATTTTGTGTGTCCTTGTCCATACAATAAGATTTTAGTAATTTAAGTAATCTAGAGGCATCCATAGAATTGAAACTTAAGTTTATCCATAAGATTTTAGTAACTAACATAGGCATCATCCTTAGCACAGCTGCCAAATATTAAGCTAATAAGAATAACCTGTATGAAGTCTACTCATTATCCTTAAAGGGAACCAATATAATGCTTAAATATACTTAAGCTAAATATTTAAGTAGTTCACTAATAAAAGCTACTCATTATTATCCTTATTATTGCCTTCCTCTTCACAAATTAAATTTAAACCTGGATTTATGCAAAACAGAATTTGTGCATGTAAATAAAAATGTGCAAAACAATATAATTTAAGCAAAGGCTACTAGTTGAAGGGGACTAATATAATGCAAACCAAAAATTATGCAAAATAGAATTTCTGCATATAAATAAAAATATACAAAACAATATAATTTAAGCAAAGGCTACTAGTTAAAGGGGACTAATATAATGCAAACCAAAAATTATGCAAATAGAATTTATGCATATAAATAAAAAAAGCAAAATAGAAGCTTACCTTCAGAGGTGGCGGCGACTGGTAAACGCATAGAGGAGGGAAGTGGAAGGAGAAAGAGATAGAGTGGCAGAAAGGTAGTGGAGAAGAAGGGATGTAGAGAAGAGACGAGGAAAGAGGGACTTACATAAAGAAGGGGAAGGTGGCGATGGTGTTTGTCATCAATGTCAATACTTAGAGAGAGGGATGATGGCGCCAAAGATGGGATGAGTTATAGGGAAAAGAGAGTACTGCAAAGAGAGTTAGTGAGGAAAAAAGAGAGTGAAAAATAAGGGAGGAAGAGGCTGTGTAACACCCCTATTTTTATTTTATTCATTTAAAAAATTTTATATTAAAATCTGGATAGAATTTGAATATAGACCTTTAGAACTTTTTGATCAGTATATTATTTCAGAATTTATAAAAAAATTTAAAATTTAAAATTAAAAATTATTATTAAAAAATGAAATTGCTATTCGCACCTCCCAAATTGCTATTTGTACCCCCTTATAATTCATCAGATTCCTTCACATGAAAAACATTGTGCATTTTTGAAATTTTCAAACTTTGCACAGTAATCTATATGAAATTTTCAATTCTTGCACAGTACTTTTATAATAAAATAATAGAATGCATAGTAAATTTCTTTTTTATAAATACCGAGCGAAGGAACGAAGGAAATAACAGTTTTCTTATTAAATTTTCTTAATATAGTAGTGCTAGAGAGATAGTGCTGGAAGTAAGAGAGAGAAATAATTTTTTTGGAAGGAGGTTCTGCTAAAATAACAAGGTAAAAATACATCTCTTCTATATTTTTTAGGGTTATTTTTATATCATTTCAGAAATCTATTATTATACTGGATATAATATTATTTTAAGTTACTATTCTGAATAGTAAAATACTATTTCAATAGTAAATTACTATTCAAATAGTAAATTACTATTTACTGTTACTATTTATCTTTACTATTCATGTTTTACTATTTATCGTTACTATTCACATTTTACTATTTACTGTTATTATTCATGTTTTACTATTTACTATTACTATTCATGTTTTACTATTTACCATTACTATTCATGTTTTACTATTTACTATTACTATTTACGGTAACTATTTAAAATTTACTATTTACTGTTACTATGCATAATTACTATTTACCCTTTCTGTTTCAAATAGTAATCTAAATTTTCATCTTGTAATTATATTAAAATGAAATTGATATGTTTTAGAACTCAGAGACGAGACGTGCACGAATTTTCAATAACGAATTAGGATACAAGAGGTAAGGGGGAGTGAGATACGAATATAATATGAAAAGACATAAGAATAATGAGAGGAGTCCCCTACTCCTTTTAAATTTAATAATAATATTATTTTTAAATAATAACTTTTTAACTTAAAATTTATAATAAACTTTAAATTAAGAATCTTGTGTAACTTACTCGGACATACCTATGCAAAGACCTGGACTTTTATAACCTATACGAACTGGACTAAACCTATGCAAGGACTTGGACTATTAAGACCAATATGGACTAAAATATACCTATGCGAGGACTGGAATTTTATGGACTTACATAGACCTATGCGAGGAAATGAACTATAAGAACTCAAAATTAATTTTAAATAACCATTAAAAATTTAGATTACATCTATGAGTAATATTTAATTGATTTAATTTGATTATAATTGATAATATATGATTGTGATTGATGATATTTAATTGTGATCAATAATATTTGATTGTGATTGATTATGATTAATAATATTTGATTGTGACTGATGATCTTGTGATGTTGAGTTTGAGCATATAGCAAGCATGACGGAAAGCTAAAACTCAGTAAGAATTTTCTTACCTTACTCTTTAAATTTTTATTCTAAGAGAAAGTATTTTTTTAATCATTTTAGTCTTTTATTTCTTATTAGAAATTATTTTCATTAATTTTACTTTTGATCTTTAGAATAAAAGAAATCTAGTATTTATTTCAAAAAGAAGTCATTTTATGAAAATTAATAAAAAGATTGAGATAATTAATTCCTAAATTAAAGAAAAATTTCATAGTTTTAAATATTTTTGGTTAATAATTTTTTTAAAAAAATATTATTCTCTTTTAGTAAAATAAAATTTTCAAAAGTAAATTATTTTGTTTTTTTCTAACTTAATAACTAAATTGTTAAGATTCAATTTGAAAAAGATTATGTAAAAGATGTAAGATTTTCTATGAGAAGTTTTGAGATATTTAAGGCTTGAAAACTCAATTTTGGGGAAAATTGAATTTAAAAACTATACCAAATTTATTTCTGTATGACAAATATTTAGAGAATTGGGGAAATGTACAGTTTATTAAGATGATGTTGTAAACCTTTATGGTATTTAATAATTGAGTTTCTAAAAGACTTAACCAACTAAATACGCAGTAGTTCATGCATCATAAATCATTAAAGTGAAACAAAATGATATTGTCTGGGGACGGATTATAGAAACCGAGGATACATTAAAGGAGACTTAATTACGAGCCTTGGGATAAGAGGGTGTGAAAGGGTGCTTCAGGGGACCTGGGGTATCTCCCTAGTGTCGGGTACTTTCACAACAAAATCTTTCTCAATCTGACTAGTCTCTAAGTGTTTCCATGCCAATTGAGCTGTTCATATTATTATTATCCAGACTTATGAAATAGTGTAAACTCCTGGTTGGCCCAGTGCAAATTAAAATTTAAGGGCCCACATATATAGGTAAGTTATGATGAAGATATTGCATAACATTCATAATTGATTGCGTATATGATTGTGATTGATATTATTATATATTAGTTTGTGAAAACCCTTTATTGCTTATGCCCTATTTGGGAATATTATATTCTGTTTCTCACTCCTTTCTCTGTATTTTTGTTTCATATGTTTTAAATTGATGGCTCAAAGGCAAGGATCGAAGAATCTAGGCAGTAAATATAGCACGTTCTAGAAAGGAAGCTCGGTATGAATACCATGGTCCAATGAATAAATAATGTTATTAATTAACTGCTTTTGGGCCATGGAGTTTCCTCTGTTTCTTATAATGTTTAATATTTATTTTCTTCGGATGAATGTAAAATTACTTTATAAAGTTTTAATAATATTTATGAGGTATTTCAGAAATGATGTATGTAATTTATTCCGATAGTTTGTTTTTAACAATCATATCTTTAGTAAAAAAAAAATTATGAATTTTTCTAAAATTTATTAAGGTGTAACAGAGGGTGTTATAGGCTGCACACAGTTTATGGATTTAAAGATTTGTAATGAAAACCCCTCCATCACTAAATCTATGTCCAACTTGACATGTAGATGAAAATTTGGCGACAACCTTAACCATTTCGTCATTGAACGTAAGGAAAATGTTATATTTTTCAAATGTTGACAACGACAAAGTTAATATGTTGCCAACGGTTTGAACGATTTTTAACATGTGGCTAGGAACTTGGCGAGGGATTGGCAATGCATATTTCATCCTTAATTCCTTACTTTAAATGTGTCTATTTTACCGCCAAATATTTTGTAATAAATTGCATTTTAACACATTTTCACAGTTTGAGCTTTCTTTAATGTTTGATCTTAAAATGAACTAAAGGTTAGTCCTTAATTGGAAATAACAAAATCTTACTTGGTATGACATATTTCTTTTATTTTGTAGTGAATGATTGAGGTTGCAATTGCAAAATAATGCAAAATTAATACATTTGGGCATCAGAGAACTGACGCGTAGCGTCCACACCACGGTCAACATGAGATCTTAGAACCTGACGCATAATATCAATGTTGACGTGTATCCCACTGATAGACTGTTTGCAACTTTGAAAATTGCATGATTTTTTACATATAATGGATCAGTCCACTAGGAAGAATAGGCATAAACTTAATGGGGGACAATGAGACACTTGCCTGTGCACTATTCATGTATTATTGGAAATTATTGAAGAAAACTAGAGGAAAATAATGCATTCTGCGTCAGTAGAATCTCATGCGTAACATCACACCCATGCCTAACGTGGGAGCTAATTTTCACAGCTGATGTGTAGCATCAACAGGAAACCTTCAAGCAACCCTTCACTATAAATAGGGACCATTGCCAAGGGTTTCATACACTAGATTGGACAATAAAAATACAGGAGGCACAAAGCCTCTTTGAAGCTCTCTTCTCCTTCTTCTGTGAATTCCGGGTTCGGTTATTCTTATTTTCAGTTGCTTTAATTATGGAGGGCTAAAACCCTTAGATTGATTTTCTTGGAGGTTATTGTATTATGATTTTGAGGTTCCTGTTTTTAACATAGTACTCTTTTATTGTTGTTGATTTCTTTATAATCTTACTCTACTTATTTTAATTCCATTCTATTTAATTAAATTGTATGCTTAATCAGTTTAATTATATAAATGGAATAGAATAAGATCTTCATTAAAATTGATTAAGGAAGTATTCATGCTTAATGAATATTTTCAAAATCACTTTTAATTATTATGGTTTTCTGAATTCCATAATATGAAACTAGATTATGTATGTAGGCGATGTTCTTATGTATGCTTAATAATTCCTAGATTTTACGATCTTGACTCCTTTTGCTTAATTAAGATGCTTGATTAATATTTTTATTCAGTTTGAATGTAAGTAAAGGAATTATAAATTAAAAGACGCTTAATTGATTAGTTTACATTGAGCTAAGAAATTAACCCTAATAAAAGTGTATGAATCATCTTTTGTGAACTAAGGATAAATCCAATTGCAGTACTCCAAGAAATTAGTCGCTTGTTATTTATTTGTTCTAATCTTATATTTATTCTGTTTTAAATTTAATTGTGACAACCAAACTAACCTCCCCCCAAAATATCTTTGTATGTTTGTTGCTTTCTGTTTATTAAATTTTGATCTTGATTTTCCTAATTTTTGTTGATCCTCGAGAGACGACCTAGGCTCACACCCTAGTACTAAATTATTTTTAACTGTTTCAATTTAACCTACCACGACAGTCCACGTCAAATTCTGGCGCCACTGCCGGGGATCAACGATCTCTAGGAAAATTCTTGTTTTAAAATAATTTTTTAAAATAATAATAATAAATTAAAAATCAAAAATAATAAATTATTTATTTGTTTTATTTTATTGCATGATTTGGGATTCTTATGATGCATTGCTCATGATCATGAAATACATTGTTGTATGCTATGTATGACTAGAACAATATCTGGGCATTTACATTCATTTGATCCTGAAATAGATTAGACGTTTCATAGATTAGTTAAAGAAGCTAAAAGTTCTGCATCTGATAGTAACTCTGTTGATAGTAGTAGTAACAACACTTTGTCTAATTTTGCTGAATGTATTACTGCTAATTTTTCTAATATGGCAGGACAAGTACCTCGTGAAAGAACTTTTACAGAATTAGCTGCACCTGAATTCTTTATGAAAGTTTGCGTATTCAATATCATGGGGATGTCCCATATGTGCTTAAAACTGGACTCATACACTTGTTGCTAAAGTTTTATAGTCTTACAGGTGAAGATCTACATAAGCACATCAAAGAGTTCCACGTTGTGTGCTCCACAATGAAACCTCAGAATGTTTAACATGACCATGTTTTTCTGAAGTCATTTCCTCATTCCCTTGAGGGTGTTGCCAAAGACTGGCTCTATCACCTAGCTCCGAGATCAATCACGACCTAGGATGACTTAAAGAGAATGTTCCTAGAAAAGTTCTTTCTTGCTTCTAGAACTACTACAATTAAAAAGGACATATCTGGGATAAGATAACTCTCTAGGGAAAACCTTTATGAATATTGGGAGAGATTCAAGAAATTATGTGCAAGCTGCCCTCACCACCAAATTTCTGAACAGCTCCTTCTCCAGTACTTTTATGAAGGTTGGAACAGTGTTGATCGGAATATGTTGGATGCAGCAAGTAGAGAAGCACTAGGAGACATGACCGCAGTTGAAGCAAGGAACTTAATTGAAAAAATGGCAGCGAATTCTCAACAATTCAGTGTAAGAAGTGATGCCATAGTTCTTAAAGGTATGCATGATTTTAATTCCAGTGCATCTGGAAATAAATTGGAGAGCAAACTTGATGCTTTTACCATTCTGGTCACACAATTGGCGGTTAATCAAAAATCCATGACTGCTAAATTGTGTGGCATTTGCACTTTACAAGAGCATCCCCTTGATTGTTGTTCTTCTTTACAAGAGAATAGTGATGATAATCCCCAAGCCCGTACAACCAATATCTTTAATAACAGACCTCAACAACAGCAACAACAAAATTTTGACTTGTCCACTAATAAATACAACCCAGGGTAGAGGAATCATCTAAATTTGAGATGGGGAAACCCTAAACAATAACATTCTTAACCCACATTCCAAAGTCATAACCCATCATTCCAAAAACCCATAATAACCTAAAATCCAACACCACCATCCACAAGTAGCTCTTCCTTGGAAGAATTGGTGAAACAAATAGCTGTTCAAAACTTGGAGCATCAGCAGAGGATAATGGAATACCTGTAAAGGAATGATGTAACCATCCAGAGCTTGAGCAATCAAATTGGACAGCTAGCCTCAACTTTGAACCAAATGCAATCTCAAAATTCTGACAAATTACCATCTTAATTGGTTTTAAATCCAAGGAATATGAGCGCAATTCAGTTAAGATCAGGTAAGAACCTTGAAGCACTCATACCCAAGGAACCTGAGAAACAAGCCCCTATATAAGAAACTGGGCTTGCAATAGGTGGAGATGATGCACCTTCTTCAAACACTAGTAATAGTGAGACACACTCACCTCCAATTCCTCTTCCATTTCTACCAAAAGTAATCCCAAGCAAGAAGATGGAAGAGGTAGATAAGGAAATTTTGGACACTTTTAGGAGAGTGGAAGTGAATATACCTCTTCTTGATGCCATCAAGTAAATTCATAAGTATGACAAATTTCTAAAAGGAGCTATGTACTCACAAAAGGAGACTAAAGGTCAATGAGTAGACAAGCAAGGGAAGGAATATATCTGCACTACTTGGCATGGAAGTTCCTTATATTCCTAAAAAATGCAAGGATCTAGGTACGTTCACTATACCTTGCATCATAGGCAATAACAAATTTGAAAATGTCATGTTAGATTTAGGAGCTTCAATAAATGTTATGCCTATGTCTGCTTTCAAATCTCTATCCCTTGGAACTTTGCAACCAACTAGTGTAGTAATTTAGTTAGCAAATAGAAGTACTATTCACCCTGCTGGAGTCACAGAGAATGTTTTGGTCTAACTAAATGAACTTGTTTTTCTAGCTGACCTTTTCATACTTGATATGGAGGATAGAGTGTCTAACACTTCTGTTCCTATAATTTTAGGAAGACCATTTTTGAAAATAGCCTGAACCAAAATAGATGTACATACTGGAACTCTCTCTATGGAATTTGGTGACACTAGGGTTAGATTCAATATTCTTGATGCCATGAAACACCCATTTAAAAATCATTATGTTTTTCATATTGGCATGATTGATGAATTGATTTGTGAACATCTTTCTGATATTTCTCAAAGTACTAATTTTGAATGCATGGATAATTCATATAATTATTTTGCATGCAATGATTCTGAGAGTTGTGATATTTGTGTTGAAATTGATAAATACATATATAATGATTCAGAATCTTTAGATATACCTGTCAATCATAAGGAGCCAGAATGCACTAACCTGAATACATGATTTTAAGAAGACTATAACAAAATTTTTGAGGTACAAGTAGTAGAATCCAAATCTTCTTTGTTGGTTCCATCTATTTTATAGGCACCTAAATTGGAGTTGAAACCCCTACTTGAGAACCTCAAGTATGCATACTTGGGGAATGATGATCAGTTCCTGGTGATAATTTCCACTTCTCTTAATGAAAATCAAGAGGAAAAATTACTGTAGGTTCTTAAAAAGCACAAGAAGGCTATAGGTTGGACATTAGCAGACATTCCTGGAATTAGTCCATCCATGTGTATGCATAGAATATTCTTGGAGGAAAATGCTAAATCAATGAGACAACCCCAAAGGAGACAACCCCAAAGGAGACAACCCCAAAGGAGACTCAACCCAATAATCCTTGATGTTGTTAAGAAAGAGATCACTAAGCTTTTACAAGCTGGAATCATTTACCTTATCTCTGACAGCCATTGGGTAACTCCAATACAAGTGGTTCCTAAGAAAATAGGGATCACAATTGTGAAAAATGACAAGGATGAACTGATCTCCACCAAAGTGTAAAACAACTGGAGAGTCTGTATTAATTATAGGAGAATAAACCAAGCAACTAAGAAGGACCATTTTCCCTTGCCCATCATAGATCAAATGCTTGAACGACTCGCAGATAAGTCTTACTACTGTTTTCTTGATAGATTCTCTGGTTATTTTCAAATCCATATTGCCCTAGAGGATCAAGAAAAGACCACATTCACCTACCCCTTTGGCACATTTGCTTATAGGAGGAGGCCCTTTGGCCTATGCAATGCCCCTGATACTTTCCAATGGTGCATGATAAGTATCTTCCATGATTTTATTGAAAATTGCATAGAGGTATTTATGGATGATTTCACTATTTATGGATCTTTTTTTGATGCATGTCTTGATAATTTAGAAAAATTTTTACAAAGATGTATTGAAACTAACCTTGTCTTGAACTATGAAAAATGTCATTTTATGGTAGAACAAGGAATAGTTTTAGGGCATGTCATCTCTAATAAAGGGATAGAAGTAGATCTGACCAAGATAGAAGTTATATTACATTTACCTTACCCCTCTTGCATGCGACAGGTTCATTCTTTTCTTAGTCATGTAGGTTTCTATAAAAGGTTCATAAAGGATTTCAATAAGAAGGCTCAACCACTATCCAATTTGCTACAGAAAGATGTGGTATTTAAATTTGATGAGAAATGTAAGGAAGCCTTTAATTGCCTCAAGCAAGCATTGACCACTACCCCTATAATCCAAGCAACTAATTGGACAGCCTTATTTGAGTTGATGTGTGATGCCTCTAATTATGCATTGGGCGCTGTCCTTGCTCAGAAGATTGACAAAATGCCTAGGGTCATCTACTATACATCTAAAACTTTAGATGTTGCTCAGGTAAATTACAACACCATAGAGAAAGAGTTAATGGCTATTGTTTTTGCATTAGATAAGTTTAGATCTTACCTACTCAGGTCTCGGGCAGTTGTCTTTACTGACCATGCAACTCTGAAGTACTTGTTAAAGAAAGGTGAATCCAAGCCAAGGTTAATTCGTTGGATGCTCTTGTTCCAATAGTTTGACTTGGAAATCCGTGATAGAAGTGGAATACAAAACTTGGTGGCAAACCATTTAAGTAGAATTAAGAACGCTCTTGATTCAACACCTATTCACGATTACTTTCATGATGAATAACTCATGAGTATTTCTAACTCTTCTCTTACACCTTGGTTTGCTAATATTGTCAATTATATTGTTGCTTCTATGTTTCCACCATTTGCATCTAGAGCCCAAATTGCTAAACTCAAAAGTGATGCAAAATATTATATATAGGATGACCCCATATTTGTGGAAGTTGTGTAGTGACCAGGTCATTGAGAGATGCATTCCAGATCATGAGATAGAATCAGTGTTCCAATTTTGTCATTTTTCTCCAGTTGGTGGACATTTTGGTCCATAGAGAACAATAAGGAAGGTGTTGGATTCTGGTTTATATTGGCCTACTTTCTTTAAGGATGCATGGAGAACTTGTAACACTTGTGAGAAATGCCAAAAGAGCTGGTAATGCTATCACATGGAGATAACAAATGCCTTAACAACCTATGTTGTTTTGTGAAGTATTTGATGTTTGGGGCATCGATTTTATGGGTCCATTTCCTCTATTTTTTGATTTTACTTACATTTTATTGGTTATAGATTATGTTTCTAAATGGGTGCAAGCTAAAGCCACCAGAACTAATGATGCTCGGGTTGTTGTGGATTTTATTAGATCTCAAATTTTTTGCAGGTTTGGCATTCTAAGAGCAATCCTTTAGTGATCAAGGAACACACTTCTACAATAAGATCTTGCAAGCTATGCTTAGAAAGTATGGGGTCATTCATAGAATCTCTACTTGATACCATCCTCAAACCAATGTACAAACAGAAGTCTCTAATAGAGAAATCAAAAAGATTCTCAAGAAGATTGTGTAGCCTAATAGAAAATGTTGAAGCAAGAAATTGGATGACGCTCATTGGGCCCATAAGGCAGCTTTCAAAGCACCCATAGGAATGTCTCCTTATAGAGTTGTTTTCGGTAAGGCATGTCATCTCTTGGTAGAGATTGAGCATCGTTCTTACTAGGCTATGAAAACTTGCAACTTAGCACTTGATCAAGTAGAAGAGGAAAGGAAATTACAATTAAATAAGCTTGATGAGATCCGCTTGGCAGCATATGAAAACTCAAAGTTCTATAAGGAGAAAACAAAGAGACTCCATAATAACTCAATAGCTAAGAAGGAGTTTGTTGTCAGACAGAAAGTGCTACTGTTTAACTCCTGGTTAGAACTTATGGCCAAAAAACTACGCACGAAATGGGAAGGACCTTTTATAGTCACCAATGTATTTTCCTATGGAGCTGTAGAGATAAAGAGTGAAACCTCCAACAAGAGCTTTAAGGTTAATGGACAATGACTGAAGCAATTTCATCAAAACCCTTCACTTGCAAATGTTACAATGGAGGAGCTTACCTTGGAGGAATCACTTCTTGACCCCCCTTGATAAGGAAGTTTTTTTACCCATCTCTTTACTCTTTCATCCTTTTGTCCAATTTATGTATCCTATTTTACATTGAGGACAATGTATGATTTAAGTATGAAGGTGAGATTATTCTTGATTGTTTTTATGATTGTTATTTTTGTTGTTTTTGTGTGCTAAAAAAATTAAAATAAAATGTATGATTTTGTTTGATAAACTGGCATGTTTTCTTGGAATTTTAGGATATGCATGAGTTATAGGTAATACCTTTCATGCTTGATATGAGTTTCATGATATGTTATGATTTGAACTCAAGCATTTTGGTATGTTAAGAATGATATGATAATTGAAAGGTGATCATATGTGATGGAATTATACCTTGTGAGTTTTTGAACCTTAAAACTTGATGGATTACTATATACCATCCCAAAATTCTTTCATGAGTGATTTACTCTTGAATACTTGCACCCCAGAATTTGTCTTGTTTTTTAATGATACTTGAAACTCATATGCATGTATTTGAAATGACTTAGGCACTTTGTTCAAATAAGCCACTAGCTAGATAAGCCTATCATTAATAAATTATCCTTTGTTAGCCCCTTTGAGCCTATTTAACCATTTCTTTGATGCAGCTCAAAACAAGCCATGAACGAAAAACCAAAAGTTTACCTACCTTAAGGAATATATTGGAGCTTTGGAATCAAGTCAAAAATGGGCATTCAATTAGGTATGAGAGTGTGCTAAAATGGGTCACTTTGGGTTACATATTATGCAATTGCACAAAAAATTAATTGATGAATGATTACGACCAAAAGAAAATTGAACACAAGTGTTATATCCTTATGCTTGCCTGTAAAATTATTTGCTCCTATATTCTTTTTGGTACTTACCACCAATCCCATATTTTACCAACCACCTTGACCTTGGCCATATTACAACCCTAGAAAGCCCTATTGATCTTTACATGCATTTGTGTTGATTATGGATTTAAGAAATTTGCCAAATTTATGGGTATGTCTGTTTTCAGGAGTACGTTGAGTGTATACACAAACCCAAACACTTAAGAGCAAAGAGAATACCTTATGAGATTTTGTCACTTTTGGTTTCCCTTTCGGTTTGATTTATTTCTTATATGCTTAACTATTGAGTGATTTTCATGAGTATCTTGATTCATTGTATCCTATATGTTATACATTATCTACTTTTCTGTATATCTCAAAATTCAATGATACACATGCCATCTCTATGTGTTTACTGTATTCCAACTTGATGTTTTCAATAAACTGTAAGACTTGATTTTCATTCTGATTTTGCTTAGAATGCAAAAGAGTAAGTGTGAGGGTATTTGATAATGCATATTTCATCCTTAATTCCTTACTTTAAATGTGTCTACTTTGCCACTAAATATTTTGTAATAAATTACATTTTAACACATTTTCAAATTTTGAGCTTTCTTTAATGTTTGATCTTAAAATGAATTAAGGGTTAGTCCTTAATTGGAAATAATGAAATCGTACTTGGTATGACATATTTCTTTTATTTTGTAATGAATGATTGAGGTTGCAATTGGAAAATAATGCAAAATTAATACATTTGGGCATCAGAGAGCTGACGCGTAACGTCCACACCATGCTCAACATGAGATCTTAGAACCTGACGTGTAGCGTCAGTTGTGACGTGTATCCCACTGATAGACTGTTTGTAACTTCAAAAATTGCATGATTTTTTATATATAATGGATCAGTCCACTAGCGAGAATGGGCAGAAACTTAATGGGGGATAATGAGACACTTGTCTATGCACTATTCATGTATTATTGGAAATTATTGAAGAAATCAGAGGAAAATAAAGCATTATGCGTCAGTAGGATCTCATGCGTAACATCACAACCACGCCTAACGTAGGAGCTAATTTTCACAGCTAACGCGTAACGTTAACAAGAAACCTTA
The DNA here is from genome assembly GCA_037962975.1 of Clitoria ternatea. Taxonomy (NCBI): domain Eukaryota; kingdom Viridiplantae; phylum Streptophyta; class Magnoliopsida; order Fabales; family Fabaceae; genus Clitoria; species Clitoria ternatea. The sequence continues at coordinate 669,226 of CM075674.1, forward strand.
AGCCAGCCCTTCACTATAAATAGGGACGATTGCCAAGGGTTTCATAAACCAGATTGGACAGCAAAAATACAGGAGGCACAAAGCCTCTTTGAAGCTCTCTTCTCCCTCTTCTATAAATTTTGGGTTCAATTATTCTTATTTTCAGTTGCTTTAATTATGGAGTGCTAAAACCCTTAAATTGATTTTCTTGGAGGTTATTACAATATGATTTTGAGGTTCATGTTTTTAACATAGTACTCTTTTATTGTTGTTGATTTCTTCATAATCTTACTCTACTTATTTTAATTCCATTCTATTTAATTAAATTGTATGCTTAATCAGTTTAATTATATAAATGGAATAGAATAAGATCTTCATTAAAATTGATTAAGGAAGTATGCATGCTTAATGAATATTTTCAAAATCACTTTTAATTATTATGGTTTGCTTAATTCCATAATATGAGACTAGATTAGGTGATGTTCTTATGTATGCTTCATAATTCCTAGATTTTACGATCTTGACTCCTTTTGCTTAATTAGGATGCTTGATTAATATTTTCATTCAGTTTGAATGTAAGTAAAGGAATTGCGAATTAAAAGATGCTTAGTTGATTAATTCAAATTGAGCTAAGAAATTAATAGTAATAAAAGTGTACGAATCATCTTTTGTGAACCAAGGATAAATCCAATTACAGTACTCTAAGAAAATCAGTCATTTGTTATTTATTTGTTCTAATCTTATATTTATTCTGTTTTAAATTTAATTGTGACAACCAAACTAACCCCCCAAATATCTTTGTATGTTTGCTATTTTCTTTTTATTAAATTTTGAACTTGATTTTCCTAATTTTTGTTGATCCTCGAGAGACGACCTAGGCTCACACCCTAGTACTAAATTATTTTTAACTATTTTAATTTGACCGACCACGACAGTCTATGTTTGGGATCAATATTACGGTTGCCAATTCAAATATATGTGAAATGTTTACTCTGTTAGTAACTAGAGAAGAAAATCATTATCCATCGCCATGTTCCAATGTGAATGACACTAATTTTTCAATTAAAAAGGCGTGTTGCTGAAAATTTGGTGACAAACAATGTTATCTGTCGCCAATGTGTAAGTACTTCATGACACATGGCTAGGTTATTGGTGATGGGAAACTATTACTTTCACCAAATTCCATTCTAAATGGCTGCATTTTTTTAATTGGGAGGGAACGTATCTAAATAGTTGGTGTCAGACAATTACATATGTTGTCAACAATAATGTTAACATGAATATAGCAACGAGATAGATGATCCTGTCATGATGTTGTTTTGAATGTTTGCAATGAACGCAATGAAGGATTTATTCCCCACATTAATGTTGTCGCCACAATTGTTGCTAAATTCGCCGCTAGATCCTACACCAAACTTTTCCTTACACTAACTTCGCTTCATCGCTAAATCTATGACAAAAAATGACAGATGGCGATGTCATAACCAAATTACTATGGCCAAAATAGGCTTTTCTAGTAGTGATCATTATTTACCCTGTAGTAATTATATATTGATATAATAATCATAATGAAGAAAAATTACAATAAATAAAATAATTAAGGTAGCATGGTTGGTTCAAATAATGCATATTTGATCTTAAGCAGTGATGGAACCAAAAAAATTTTGTAGTGTGGGAAAGATAATGTTTTTTATTTTATATAAGAAAATATTCTTAGTATGAGGACAAAAATAAGCTAAATAACTTTAAATTACTATTTCATATCATAATATATTAAACAAAATTAAATTTAAGTGGGAGCATAAGTCACCATTCCCCACAACATGGGTCCGTCACATATCTTAAGTCGGGTTTTAAGTTTGAGTATTGTGGATAGAGAGAAAAATCTCCACATCACTACAAAAAAAAAATTCATCTAGTAACACAAAATTTAAAAGTTGTTAAGAAACCATTTGATGATATAACATTTAGCTAAGAAAAAATAAAAAAGATATTTTAGAGTTTTGTTGACAATATAATATTATACCAACATTTGATGTAATATTAGTGTAAATAAATTTTATATTAATAAAATTATTTGTTAGTATAATGCATTATATACTAACACTTTATTTTTTTATTAGTTAAATTATATGCCAACAAAGGTTATCCTAGTAACTATTAAATTTTGTGTTAGTAAATAACATTTTTTATAGTATTTAGAGAGTTAGCCCCGTCATGATATATATTTCAGGCTTGAATGATTGTCTCCAATGAATAATATTTCTTCTTAAAAATAATAATAAACATTGTTGCGATGTGGATGACTGAAAAGCTAACATTTTTTCAAAAATAAATTATAAAAATGTGTGAAGTCGCCACCAAGACTTTGTTTTTATTTTAAAAGGGTAAAATATTGGAAAAAAAACCCTTTAAAGATCTAGGTTCGGGAGTTGGTTACGAATAGAAAAGGTATTAGCACCCCTATTCGTCTGTTCCAAAGAAACAATACCTTAATTAAATTGTGTAAATATTTTTTTATAATTTAAAAGTTACCCAATGATAAAGAAATAGAAAAAAATATCTACATAAAAAAAATAAAAAATGGGTTCGACAAGATTGGATCTTGCTCCTATGTATTCCTAGGTGCAATGGAAAATCAAGACTACGTACTTCTTGTTAGAAAGTACTCTTATGATTTTATTTAATTGATATGATGTATCCCACGACGCCAATATAATTTTTAGAGAAACTTTATTGGTGTAGTGTATCCTACTATATCAATAAAATTGTTCATGCAATTTTTTTAGAACAACTTCATTGATGTTATGTATCCCACTACATCAATAAAATTATTCATTAATTTTAGGGTAACTTTATTGATGTTATGTATCCCACCACACAAATAAAATTGTTTATTAAATTTTTAGAGTAGCTTTATTGATGTAATGTATCTCACTACACCAATAAAATTATTCCTATAAATTTTAGAGCAACTTTATTGACGTAATATATCCCACTACACCAATAAAGTTACACCAAGATAACAATTTTTTTAACATGTTTTAAATACATTTTTTTAGAATCAATATTATATATATATAAACACTCACGCTTAACAATTTAAGGGTGTAAATATTAGCCCTTGTATTCACACAACTTCTATATATACATTAAAATCACTCGCGCGCATAAGTGTATATATATATATATATATATATATATATATATATTAAAATCACACGTATATTTTTATTGAAATTAGGTAGGCATCAACTATAAGTATATACATTGAAACTAATATTTATTAACTTGGCAAACATTGGCTTATTAGAAAAAAAGAGAAAAAAACAATGCCTTACATCACGTCGTGCCATTCATGAAAAAAGAAGATGGAACCATTGTTATACAATAGTGGGAAAAAGAAGACAGAAAACAAAAACAATCACACACAAGCATAGATAAAAAAATTCATACCTTTCCTGGAATAGAACCAAACTTCTTTTCTGTTTTTAGAATTTAATTTAGTGGCTACTAGGGTTTTTCTTTAGAAAACTATATGTGTTATTTATAGGCAACAAGAAGGCCCAATATCTTATTATAAAAAATATGATAACTGAATTTAGTATCTTTTTTTAAAAAAATATCTGATAACCAACTAAGAATCTTATCTGAATTTAAAAATATCTGATAACTAAATTTAAATTTTAAATTTGATTTTTATTTTAAAATATCTGGTAACCAACTTTGGAATCTTATCTGGATTTTAAAATATCTGATAACTAAATTTGAATTTTAAATTTTATCTTAATTTTTTTCTAAATTTTAAATTTTAAATTTTTTATCTTAATTATTTGAAAAAAATTTAACTGTCCCGAACAAAATTAGGTAGCAACAAGCAAAATTAGTTATGGAAATTGATACCAAAACACCATATATCAGGCTTTTGAATTGTTTATCTAGGCCTCGGGCTAAGGGTGCATGTGGGCAAAGCTGGCCCTGGGCCTTAAAAATAAGGGCAATTGTCCAAAGTTCATTATTGATAAGTGTAACATCTCAAATTTTAAGTAAAATTAATTAATTAGAGAAAATATATAGAATAATTATAAAAAATAATTATTTGATTCCCTATACATGTAGAAAAATTAATTGAGAACCCCTTGAGTTAATACGATGAATACGGCGATTATTGTCGTCGTTTAATTGAAGAACGGCATACGAGCAGAATGCAGAGATGGGCTCAACGGGTTGGGAAACATTAGATAATTATTGAGAATGAATATTTATGTCCCAAAGATGAACTTAAATTAATTCGAATGTTCATGGAATTTATCGTGAATTATTCGGGATTTATCGACGTCATCTAAAGTCAAAAAATGACCAATTCGGGCAACGGGCCTCAATTGGGCCTCAAAAATTCACCAACCCAAAAATAATTATTGAGTATTAGAAAACACTCAAATAAATATGTTAAACCCGAAAATAAACCCAGAAAATTTATAGATAATTAATGAAAAGGGGCCCCGAAGGACCAAAACGCTTTGTTTTCAAACCAAAATGCGACGAGTTTCACCCAACCAAATGGGATGACCATGAATACCTCAATAGGTTGTTTTCCATCAGAATTTGGGCCCAAAAATGAAAATTTGCCAAAAATGGCCCTTGGAGCCAAAAATTTTAAGTGAAGGACACATGAGTAATTTCACACAAAAGAAAAAATGACTTTTCCTCTTCTTCTCCATTCTAATTCACGCTGTAGCTACTCCATTTCTCTCTTGGAAAACTGAAAGTCCATCTTCTTTCTCCCCCTCCTCTCATGTGTTGTGAATATGCCATCCTCCATGGTTTATTCTTGAAATTTCCTTGAAGAAAGGTTAAGGTATGGACTTTGGACCTCTAAGACTCCATCTCCTCCATCTCCTATTCTCTTTTCCACTCACTTATCCTCTTCCTCTTCACATACCCGAAATCAAAAATCCATGATCCTAACCCACCAAGCTTGTGATGAAATTGGTAGGTTCTTGGAAGATTTCTTTGCACATTGGAGGAGCTCATTCAAGCATTTGGTGTTTGGCTCCTTAATCTCCAATTTTCTTGCTCTCTTGAATTTGGAATTTAAGATTCTATTGGGGTATGTCATGAACCCTTAATAGGTTTTGTATTGGTAGCTTAAAGTATGTAGAATTTGATGTTAGTATTGGAAAAATATGAGAAATTGCATGTGGAACCCAAAACCTAGGTTAGGAGACCATTGGGAATTTATATTGTTGTTGAATAATTATTTTGTGGCTTGAAGTTGATGTGGAATGATTATTGGAATTGAATTATTTATTGTTGGAATAAATGAATTAGTTTGGGAGAGCATTAGGCGCAAAACATGAAATTGGTAGCTTACTTTAATTGATGGATAAATTTCAATTAGGGGACTTCACTTATTTTGGATGGTTTTATAATGATTGTGAGGCCTAAATTAGTGTATTGAAATGAATTAGTGATGTTGGAGTGAATGAATTGGTTTTGGATGGTATTAGGAGCAAAATCCTAAATTAGTGGCTTACTTTAATTTAGAGGAAAAATTATGTTTGGACTTGAAATGGCTTAAGGATGATTCTAAGGTAATTGTGGGACTTTGAATGATGCTCTAGAATTTATTTGATGATTTGTAGAAAAGTATGGAATTGATGTTAAGCTTTAAAATTCTCTTGAGATGATAAGAGTGACAAAGAGACATAGTAGGTCTAATAAGGTAATAACCTTGTTAAATGAGCTTGAAACCTCTTGTTGGGTGTAGGTTAGTAATTAGAGCTAGTGTTGGGTAATTATCGGTGGACAAAGAATAAAGTGTGACATGAGTTAGGTGAAGGACAATTGTGAATTGGTGAGGAAAAGGCATGCTACTAGAATATATAGATATGTTGGAATACAATATGACTTAAAAGAACAATTATGAAATTGTGTAAGTACTAATAAATGTGATTTAAGAATTTGGAGGGTTATTAGGTAAGAAAGGCTAAAAATAAAAAGCATTTAGTGTAGAAGTGGATTAGGTAATGAATATGGACTATTGGAATTGAAAGGAAGATGATTGGTCTAGAAAATGTTGTTAGGTCATATTAGGCATAAAAGACCACAAGATAAACTTAGAGAAGATTAATGTTGGTGATAGGTGACCTTGTCATAAAAATGGGCAAAAGGGGTTAAGTTATGGTGTAAAACTTAAAGTGACCCTAGTTATGGAATGTTACTTGTAATTAGTACTAGGGAGATTATTATGAAAGGTAGGTGACTTCAAAGACTAAGGATAAGATACTTGAATATTTGTAGGCCATTAATGACAATTTGTTGTCTAAAAAGAATGAAGAACAAAATTGACTAGAAATGCTAAGTGATGAAGGACTTGATGCCTTCCATGGGAAAACCACTAAAAATGAAAAGTAATGAGGTGAACAAATTAATTAAGGCCTTAGAGAGCCTAATGGATAACTCTTTGAATTTTGGCTAATTACTAATAATGAATTTTAAATCCTAAGACAAAAGATGTGGTATGGATGATTTAGGTTCCAAACCTCCAAGATGGAAAAGGCATAAGCATAACAAAGTTTCACATACATGAATATACTTATGTATCTATAAAAAGAGGCTTAGTTATTGACATTTATTTAATGATAGAATGATGTTTGATGTGGTCTTATACTTATTAAAAATGTAGACTTTGACCATTCTTGTGAAGCGCGACCATCCAACTCCTCTAACCCCACGAAATACTTCTCTCGAGGTAGGAGAGGAGTTTATTTTCTAAACGTATGACCTTGGTGTTGATAAAGTATGTATGTATGATGTATATTCACATGTTGGCCTTGGTTGCTTTTATTGTTGCTATGTGTGATGAATATGTAAAGTAAGATTCTTGAATGACATTAGTGGTAAATTGATGATTGTGATGGTGATATACCTTTAATGTGCCCTTTTGGCCTATGTATGATAATGAAGTGGGATTATATGAAAATTGAGAGCACCATGTGCACTTTTTACATCTCATGGCACGCATAACACATCTTATATGTAATATTTAATGATCTTGCGTTGATCTTAAGAATGATAACCTTATGTTGGTTGAATGTATGAACGACTACGCATAGTCATAGTGTATACCATGTGACATGTTTTATTGATCTTGCGTTGATCTTGAAATGAAACCTTGCGTTAGTTTTAAATATTGAACAACTATGCATGGTTGTAGTCACATAAGTAAAATATGTACATGAAGAGAAAATGGATTTTGTTCAAAGTTGGTCTCATTGCATATGCATTAATTATTGGAGACTATATGCATTAATTGTGAGGACATGGTATTTGAATTTGAGTATCCAAAATGAATATGTATTATGAGTACCTTAAATTGAGAAATGTTGAAGGTGAAATGAGGTTGATGTTTAAAGCTTTTGGCATGAGTTGGCCCTTGGGGTGTATGTAGTGTGGATTTGGTTGTCAAATTATAGTCTATATATTATATCAATGAGTTTGGATATGTTGAAGGAAAATGTGCAAGATTGCTTCACTATGCATGAATTATCATTATAATTCTTCATCATTGAGAAAATATATGCACTCTCTATGTTGTCAATTTTAGCCTTTGATGTAGGTTCTCACCCATGGAGTATGATTGTATTCTTGGGGTCGCGCGTGTGAAGAGGGTATGGAAGATGCCTTGGTCGGTAAATTTTGGGACAATGATGTTTTGTGATTCTTTGCATGAATTTTAATGTGTATAGGCATCATTTTGTATAGCTTGACTATTGGTGTAAATGCCTAGGTTTTTTGAATTATGAATGAGTTTGTTAGATCATTTGTTGATATATTTGGATGTAGAGATTGAACTATGATCTTGTTAATATATTGGAGGTTGGTGAATATGAACCTTTATGAATAAGGTTATTATGCATGAAAGTTGAGATTGTGTCATGATATTGTGTATGTTGCATAGATATAGTTATAGAATGAATTTATGAGGCTTTGATTACGTGGGTACAATGCTGAATTTTTATTATATAATTGGTATATGGTGTGTAGGATGAGATAATGTGATGTTCTATTCCTAGTTAAAAGCATATAAAGAGGTCTAGTTGATAAGAAACAAAGATTGATGATTTGATAACATGTAGTGGAAAAAATGGATACAACCACGGGGGTATAATCACGGATTAATGTGGATCCGTGATTAAAAATGACGCGGCGGCATTTTTAAAATTTTTGGGAAAACTTTTAATCACGGTTGTTAGGCAACCGTGATTAAAAGTCTCTATAATCACGGTTGTTTGACAACCGTGGTTATATGTCAAAACGAGATAGCATTTTTGAAATTTTTGGGAAAACTTTTAATCACGGTTGTTAGGCAACCGTGATTAAAAGTGTCTATAACCACGGTTGTTTGACAACCGTGGTTATATGTCAAAACGAGATGGGATTTTTGAAATTTTTGGGAATTTTGATCTGATTTTGAAATTCATATATTATTCATATATTATTCACTTTATTTTTAGAAAAATCCAAAAAAATAGAAAAACATGGAATTTTGATCTGATTTTTTGCGTCATGACTTCTTTTGGTACTTATTAGCTATTCGAGTTGGAATTTTTGAAAAATCAATTTTTGAGTGAGAGATACAAAAATTTTGCGACGATAAAAATCGGCAAACTTCAAACGAGCATAACTTGAGCTAGAAAACTCAGAATCCTTGTTGCTGCATATGATTTTGGGGTAGAAAAAAAATCCGCATTCATTCCAACTCGCGACGCCAGTTGGGATTGCTCAGATTTTCAAAAAACCCTTGTTTTCTCAAAAAAAAAATTTGTGATTTATTTGCTTATTTTTTGGATTTTTAGCCTTCTACTTTACCTACCAAATAAATTCTAAAAATTCTAAAAATTTTTATGGTGTTTTCTAATACCAAAATAAGATTTTCACATATAACCACGGGTCCCTTGTTCAACTGTGGTTATATGTCATATATATAACCACGGGTCCTGGAGTAACCGTGGTTATAGGTCATACATATAACCACGGGTACTAGCATAACCGTGGTTATAGGTCATACATATAACCACGGGTCCTTGTGTAACCGTGATTATATCTTCCTTTTCGTTTTAAATTTCGTAATTTCACGAGCGCGCCTTAGTCTAACTCTCTTTTCTCTCATTCTTCTCTGTAAGGTTTCTCTTCTCTGTTTTCATGTTGCCATTTACATTTCATTATTTACGTTCTAGATTTGTTTATTATGTGAGTTCTCACTATTTTTCTGTTGCCATTTACAGGTTTCCCATCGCACGCCATTGATTATTTACAGGTTTACGTTTTGGATTTATACTTGTGTTCTTCGTTTTACTCTGTGTTCTTCTCGTTCCTTTGTTGTAGTTCTTCTCGTTCCTTTGTTGTAGTAACATTCTTGTTTCTTGTTTTTTGTGGTTGTTTGGATTTTCATTCATTTACTTTTCTTCTGTTTTTGTTTCTTGCGTTCTTGCTGTGTTTCTTATTTCTGGTGTTGGTGTTCATTGTGTTCTTGCTATTTCTGAATGGTGAAGATGATAACCACGATTTTTAATTTTTTTTTGGTCCAGTACATTTAATCACGGTTGTTAGGCAACCGTGGTTATATCCACTTTTAACCACGGTTCAAACCCGTGATTAAATATCCTGATATACAATCACGCCCACTTTTAACCACGGTTATTCAACCGTGATTAAAAGCCTTTTTTAACCGTGATTAAAGCCATTTTTTGCACTAGTGGGATGGTATTGTCACCTAAGTAGGTTCTTGGAAAACTTTTGTTGTGGATGCTCATGATTATGGATTATTAGACTTGAATGTGTAGGACTATGGGTAGGTACCTTGAATTTGAAGGATTAATGACCAACATGAGAATTAGAGGAATTGGTGCATGACAATTTTATATATTGATGAAGTTAATTAGGTGTTTGCTTAACTTTCACCTTCTCACATCTTCACATATGAGTTGGTTTCTAATTAGATCTATGGTAGTTATTATAAGTTTTGAATTGTGGTGTGCCTTAATTAAGAGTCAAAATAAACGCGAAAAATTTTCCCTACTTTTTATTAATTTGAAGTAGATAACTATAATATCGAATAACGGATTTAGGGCGCCACAATAAGGACCTAAAATAAATAATATTTAGGTGTGTAGAAGGAAAAATCAACTTTAAATGAAGTAACACTAGCTTAGTGGATACGGTGTTTGAGTTTTAAGTTTAGTTAAGGGTTTGACTTTTTCCTAACAACATGAAAAATCTAGATAATTGACAAATCATAACATAAAATGATAGAAATAAAATATTAAGATAATTTTAATACAACTTAATTAAAAAAATATCTAACTGGTATAAAAAAAAGGTATCTATATAAAAGGATAAAAATTAGAAGAGAAGTACACTATGAGATTTTCTTGTTCCCTTATTTCTTTTTTTATTTTTATAATCTTTTTCACTTTGAATCACTCTCAATCACATCACAATTTCATTGGAAAATGACTTGTTTATTAATTTTTGTTACAATTATTTTAACAATTTATTATTTTCCTTTTAAGTCTTTGTTAACTTTATTAATGTTGATAAAAATATTTTGTTAATTTTTATATTTATAAAGTCTTAATTTTTAATTTTTATGATCATTGTTAATTGTTTAATTCTTTTTATTTTTCATACTATTTTTAAAGAAAATATTAAAGTAATCTTCATTATTTTCTAACTTATTATTATATTTTACATCAAGATAAAATATCTTATTTATATATTTAGAATTTACAATAATTTTGTTACTATTAATTTGGTTATTTAATAAAAAATATTAAGAAACCTTCATTTTTTATCCTGCAACACCTATAAAATTTTAAGACCGGTCGTACAAGTGGGAAGCAGAATTGTAGCTGGCTTTATATTCAACCTGATATTAATGTATCCAAGAAAACCTAGGGACCTTGTGTGAATATCCTGTTGTTATGATGTGAAATGGGTTTAAGATGATGTCAGAGATAAGTTAACACCAACTCAGCAATACGTACGTGCATTACCCTTTTAGCTTGCTTTTATAATTTAATGTAATGACGAATGCACAAGTGGTAGATGTACATAATATTTGAACTCAATCAACTGATACATGCACCAGTCCCGTTGCTTCATAAGTCAAATGCTATCAAATTAACACACAAGTAGCTACTTCTTTTGTAAAGAACAATTTTAGTCAATTGCATTGTTTTAATATTTGTCAATAAAAACTAATTGTCTTTTGGGCAGTGTGATTAATTGCACAAATCTAGCAATTCAGTAGTTCTAGCCACAACAAACTTTTGCACCTTTGGCTCACATATTCATTTTTTTAAAATTACTAGCTCGCAGAGGATAGATAACATAACTCTTCTTAACAAAATTTAAATATATATTATATTAACTTGAACTTGTGACTGTAAATTAAATTAGAATAAGTATTACCAACTCATCTACCTATTTCATATTAGTTGACATATTTATTTAACATATAGATTATTTCTTTGTACTAGAGAGTTTCACTTCTCTTGTGTACTTGAGAAAATCTGATGACTTATCCATTTGGGCATGTTGCATATATAGATATATCTGTCTTTATTTATTTACAATTTAATATTATCCTTTAGTATCTGTCACGAAATCTTCAACAAATTCCAGGCCACGCTTATGTCATAATTGTATAATATGATGTCGAGAATATCTACTCCTATATATACAGAAAACCACAAAAACATATTCAAGAAAAACTAGTTTATTAAAACAAAGTTTTCTGCCTTCTTTATCTCCATCTGCATATGTATATGTCCCTGTCACTCCGGTCCATATTGTCAACTTTATTTAATGTGATTTCTTATCTAAAAAATAACTTAATGTGTATATTGATATATAGTTTAGGGTTTTTTTTTTGGATTTGGAGTCTCTATTTCTCCTGTCTCTCCATTATATTTTTTATACTGGTTATAAAAATAATAAATTTTATTATTTAATTTTTTTAATCTAATAATTTATATTGTGCTTAAAAGCGATGGAGAGGATATATGATGGAAACGATCCAAATTCCTTAGTTGCGACTTACTTCATTTTTGTGCATTTTCTTCTATCAATTTAGGAATTGAATTCTGCTCCAATCAACGTTTGACACCATTATATAGGAACATATATATGAGGGTATTCTTCCTGAACTTTTTTGAGCGTTAATTCTTTTACTTGCTTTCAAGTATCCAAATTCTTTAAATGTATATACCGACCGCATCGTCCCAATCAGCCTCCAAAATTAATTGTTGACTCATATATGAAATCTATTCCTACCAAAAACCTTTAGGTAAAACCAATGTTTCTGGGAAGAGTGAACAACTCTTTCAAAATAAATAAAAACAGTGAAGATATTGCCGTGTCCGGTAGCACTTTTCAAATTGAAAGCTGAAGGTCTGCGTTTGACAATGATGTTGATATGGATGACCGACTTGAGAATATGATTCGTGAGGTGAGGGTAAAAATTTTAAGAGAGTTCACGTTTTACGCGACTCTGTGTGAGGATTCTAAAAAGCCCTTGTATCTAAACTGTGCCAATTTCACAAGGAGATAAATGGGTGGACTAATAAAAGTTTTACTGAGTTGCTTAAGTTGTTGAAAGAATTGCTCTCAGCTGGTAATACCTTACCAAATTGTAACTACGAGGCTAAAAAGGTATTGTGTCTTATGGGTATGGAGTATCAGAAGATATAAGCATGCCCAAATGATTATGTATTATATACTGTAGTGAGCATGAAATGTTACATCGCTGTCCTAGGTATGGGGTGCCATGGTACAAGAAGAAAGAGATCGATTTTGATGAAGTCTACACTAAAGGGTCTCCTGCGAAGGTGTTATGATATATGGCCATAGTTTCAAGACTAAAGTGTCTTTTCAACCACACATGGAAGGAAAAGTGTTTTTCTTTGACATCGAAGGTTTCTTAAAGCTAATCATGCGTAACGTAGGTTAAAGAAGTCCTTCAACGGTGCGCGCGAGTTTGAAATTCCTCCTCTACTATTAACTGGTCATCAAGTATATGAAAAGCTGAAAGACATCAATCTGGTTTTTGGTAAGTTTGAAAAGCAATCCACTTAAAAAAAATCTGGAAAAAAAGGTTAATATTTTTTTGATTTACCATCTTGGAAGGAGCTTGATGTAAGATATTGCATTGACGTGATGCGTGTGGAGAAAAATGTGTGCGACAGTTTGGTTGGAACTCTCCTAAACATACCCGGAAAAACTAAGGATGACCTTAATTCATGTCTTGACTTGGAATTGATGGGTATATGTTAGAAGTTGCATCCATAATCTAAAGGGAAACAAACATATTTGCCCCCCAGCATGTCATACCTTGTCCAGAAAAGAGAAGCAAAGTGTTTGTGAATTGTTACGTAGTGTGAAAGTTATGTCTGGTTATAGTTCAAACATTAACACTTGTGTTTCCATGAAGGATCTAAAATTAGTTAGGTTGAAGTCTTACGATTGTCATATGCTAATGCAATAGTTTCTACTCATTGTCATTCATGACATTTTCCCTAAAAATATAAGACATGTCATAACAAGGCTGTGTTTGTTTTTCATTGCCATATGTTGTGAAGTAATCGCCCTTGAGGAATTGGATGTATTGGAACACAAAGGATTTGATATACTATGTCAGTTGGAAATGCATTTCCCTCCTTCAATTTTTTTGACATAATGGTATACTTAATCATCCATTTGGTGAGAAAGGTTCGATTGTGTGGTTCATTATTCTTAAGGTAGATGTATCCCCTTGAATGATACATGAAAATATTGAAAGACTATATGAAGATCCAATGCCACCCTGAAGCATCAATTGTTGAAAGGTACGTTACAGAGGAAGCAATTGAGTTTTGCACTGATTATATGTCACAGGTTGAAAGCATTGACATTCTGAAGACTCATCACGATGGGCGATTGGATGAGAAAGGTATGATTGGTAAAAAAAAATAAAGAGCATATCACACGATGAACTCCTTCAAGCGCACTTGTATATTTTGAACAACACAGATGAGGTACTCCCATATTTAACCACTCAGTCAAAAGAAACAACCCTAGTATGGCTAAAAAGTGGGTGTTGAACGAACATATGACGATCATACAGTGGCTCAAAATGACCATTCTCAAAGATACATTTGCTTCTGAGACATTACATCGACTAGCATACAGTCTCAACTTTGATGTCTTCACCTATTATGGATATGCCATAAATAACTATTCATTTTATACAAAGACCCAAGATGACAAGAGTACGATGCATAATAGTGGAGTTATGATTTTGGCTCAATCAATGCATTTCTTAACTTCAAAGGACAGTAACCCTGTCACGACTAAGTTATGTTATTTTGGTGTGATTAAAGACATATAGGAGGTCGATTATGGTCCTTTGACTGTTCCTGTGTTTAAATCAAATGAGTTAATAGTAAGAACGACGTCAAGACAAATGAACTTGGATTTACATTGGTAGACCTCAACAAGATATGTCACAAAGAGGAGCTTTTCATCATTGTTTTCTAATGTTTTTGTCATACTCAATAAGGTTTTTTTTCTTGTTTGAACAGATACTTATGGTTGATCGAGATCCACCTATGAGATCCGATTCGCAGGCTATAGATTCATTTGCTAAGAGGAGTAGAGGTGTTACACAGATGACTAGTGTTGCACTTAGGCGCCATCAGGGAAAGAGTTGCCATGTTGACATTGATGTCAACACCGAGATATCTTCAGGAGATCATCAGTTACTTGGGTGTAAGGCACGGTCGAAGGTTTCCATTATTATCCCAGACTAGGATAATGTTGAGGAGGTGGTCAACAACCATATTTAGGCTGATATTCTGGTAATAAAATATCATTTGACTTTGTTTATTTACTGTATTATAGATTATTTATGGTTCTAATAAACTCTATCATCTTAACTCGACAATTGTAGGATGCTTGGGATGTACTTGCAGTTGCCACAATGAGGAGAAAGGTCCTCAGAGCTATCGTTGAGCGGTGGAAGGCATTCAAGGCCTCACTTATCAATAGGTATGCATGGTTGTTAAAAGTATCGATTTAAAGAAACAAAATCTTACGAATCCTTACTTCACCTATTGTGAATTGCAGGTATGTCTTTGGGAAGCTACAAGGATAATGTCTAGGAGATAACTACACATTTATAGATCAACAGACTTGGGATGTATTTGTTGCATCTAGGCACACTGAGGACTTTATGGTACGTTGGTATTTAATATGATTTAGTCATTTGTATTTCCAATGTAACTCTAACCCATTTTCTTTTTGTTGTAGGCCAAACACACAAAAGCACAAGCTATTTGTGTGAAAAATGAGTGCCCCCACAGGTTTTCATATGAGGGTTATTGATAACTGAAGCAGTATATGGCCCAAGAGAAGGCCAACCAACGTCGGGTTAGCCATCCTGGCATCACTGTTGTGGATCCCCTCTTCCCACCTGCATGCCGTGAAAAATAGAAGCGAACCAGGATTATGAAAATTAGGGACTGCACTTCAACGTAAGCTTAGGAGGTCACCCAACGAATTGTAAGTATTCATCTTCTTAAAAGGTTTTAAGAATTTTATCTTTTCATCCATTCCTAACAACACTCACTTGGTTTTGGTTGTAGGATTCCTTGGTTGAGCAATCAACCCAAGGCTCTTTCATTGCCCATGGTAGGTAGGATATATTGACTACTGCCATCAAAAGATCAGAACACCCCGAAAGGGTGTATGCTACTGGTCAAGGTCATAATAAGTTTAACACTGTTTCTTTTCATTTTATTTTCTATTAAGCTATTAGTTTCTAATCATTCCTTTTCCGCAGGCCTCCAGAGCTTTTTCGGTGCTCCCACCTTAACGCTATCTATGGAAAAGTTGGTGGAGTAGAGGGTTGAGTCTAGTGTAGCTGTAGTGGAGGTAGAGTTTCGGGAGAAGATCTAGAAGCTGCACCAAGAGATGACAAGGTTCCAAGAGGAGATAAATGCCAAACTTAGTTATCAACAGAAGCCTACTACACCGCTGGTGGACCCATAGGTTGGATTAATTATAGTATTGTACATCATTTTATTTCTTTAGTTGTAATTTGGTTTCATTAATTGTGAATAACTTGTGTTTGCTGTGTAAATATGTAGATTAGGCGGGTTAGCATAAAGGGGTCTTGTGCTATACCTGACGATGACGACGACAAGGTCAACGCTGGGGAGTCCTATCAATGTGACTTATTCATTGATGGGTTGGAGGAGCTTGTTGCCACTGGTGTAATATACAACTTAGGCCCTTTAGTTCACCATCAGTCATTGCCTGATGGTTTGTCAAAGGTCTCTATCATTGAGATCATTAAGGAGGATGTCATTGTGCCAGTGGAAACTAAGGAGGTGCAAACTGTTGCCCAGGCGCTTGGACACTTCCTCATGTAGCCCAACAGACTCTTGGCAGTTGTTGCTCCCTAGGCATGCTCCTGAAACAAACATCAATTATATTATAAGTTTACGATTCATATCATAACACATTCAGTTTAATGTTTTAACTGTTCAACAGGTAGCAGACCCAATATCGAGGAAGCGAGAACCCATCATTGATTCGATCCAGATGCTAATAGGGGTGGCAAAACGGGCCTACGGGCTGGGCGGTCCAAAGCCCGTATAGGCCCGTCCAAATACAGGGCGGGTCGGGCCATAATAGGAAAACGGGCCAAAAACATTGGCCCCGCCCGTTTTCTTTATGGCCCGCGGGCCAAAACGAGCCAACCCATTTCTTTAATTTAATTATATAAACTATTTTTTATTTTAAATTTAAATAATTTTTAAATATTTTAAAGAAAAATTAGGAATAAAAATTAGATTTCACCATTCTAAAGTAAAGTTTTTAAAATTAATCTAATTTATTTCATTAAATAAAAATAATAAATACAAATAATTAAAATTCAACCAACTAAATATTAATATTATACATATAATATATTAATATATATTTTATATAAAGGCCCGTCGGGCTGGGCCGGCCCATGACGGGCCCATTCTTTACGGGCCAAAACAGGTCGGGCCTATTCGGGAAAACAGGTCTTAAAGCTTGGCTCGGCCCGTCCCGTTTTAACGGGCCCGTCATGGGCCTAACCCGTATTGTCATCCCTAGATGCTATGAACTGTCATGGTTGAGCTGGGCGATGACGCCAATGTAGTCCAATGGCAGCTGGATGTGTTCGACCGCCCAAGTCCACTACTACTTTACATTACACGGAGTGACTTATGCAAGATCATGATGGGGTGGATGATGCTGGACATCTCTGTTATTCAGTTTTGGGAGCTGTAAGTATATTATTCTATATTTAATTATTTCATTTAACATGTTATTTGTCATTAACCGTGTATCAATTTTCTCAGGTTTCTGCATAAACTTTGTATGGAGATGGGTATCTAGGGAACTTATAGTTTCTTAGAGCCCTCTTTCATATAAAAGAACGAGAACAACAAGGAGGAAACCCAAACATACATCTAGAATTAGATGTATGATTCTAGGAAGACTGTATATTTGGCCCCATGTCATAGAGAGTAAGAGTCTCTTCTATAATTATTGTCTATTAATTTAATCATCTTACAGTCTCACTTATTAGGGTTCATTGCAACTCTTATTGGTGTCTTATGGTGATCTGTCCAAAGGATTCAATTGCTGCATGCTTTGATTCATTGCATGAGACCGCTTCTACGGACTTCAAACCAATAGTAGAGGTATAAGTTCATTGAAAAAATTAAATAAATTTACATATTCAATTACGTCGTTATGTTCTTTTACAATTCTAACTCATCGCGTGTTTTATTCTTACACAGGGTTGTAACTAGATTCACTCGACTACAGGGAAACGTTAACAGGAGAAAACTCCAGTGGGTCAATGCAAAAGTAAGTACTTCAATTAAGCATTATTATTTATTAACTTCTGAAAACTTGAAATAACATTATCAAATTGTTTATAGGCAGTAGGGTAGCTATGAGTGTGGGTATTATGTTATGCATACCATGCTAACCATTGTCCAAAACCATCTAGTAGATAGATGGATAACTGTAAGTGTTCACTTGGCTACATTCTATAAATTTTTATTCATATAGCGCTAATTGTTTTATGTCTTGTTTACAACACTTTCAAGATCGGTCATACTTCCCTCTGACACATGTAAATGATATTAGAAGGTAATGGACCACATACTTTCATGATGTGGGGTAAGGACTTCGATAGTATAGGATTTTTATTCTTTTTTATTAATTGTACCTAGTGTAGGATTGTACCTAGGGTTTAAGATTTTATTTTATTTCATTCATGTACATAATATTCATTGTATATAGATAATTTTATTCATTATTTTGTTTATAGCATATTAATATTATTTAATTCGTTTTCATTAATTAGTGAATACTATGCATGAAATAAACTAGCTAGGATATATTGTGTTTGGTGTGTAACATTGTAGGTTTGGAATATCAATAAAATAAAACCTGTATTTAAAAAAACCACTTATATTTAAACATGGTTATTGCCATAATCGTTGAGATGAAATAAACTAGCTAGGATATATTATGTTTTCATGACTTGATGGTTGTTGTATAGTATTATAGATCATATTTGCCTTGCCATAATTGTTGAGACTTGTTGGAATGTATGACCTTGTTGTCAATTGCTTGGCAAATATGTTTGATGCATTTAGAATATGTGGTGTGCTTCTTGTGGTGATTTGATAAATGTTTTGAGGATTGGGTAAACATGTGTTGTTATGGAAATATGCATGATTCGCCACTAGTGTTGAATGTTAATGCTTGATAATGAAGTTGGATGAATTGTTGTTGTGTGGCACACCCATGAGTGGTGATGAAATTAAAAAATGTTATCGATGCCATTAAGAGTGATACAAAGTTGTATACTTGTAATAATGATGGAATTAAAGTTGTTGAAAGACAAAGTAAATGCCACAATTGATTAATGAAAATAATGGCAAGATTATGTTTGTGTAATTAAGATCCACTAAGAAAATATGGTGATAATGATGAGAATAATGATTGATGGTTGATGAGCGATGTGGTAGGATGCATTAGTGTGAAAATGCATATAATCTGCATCTGCATTTTCATCCATGACATATTTGTCCAGTTTCCTAGTTTGGAATGTTAGGGGTTCCACAGGTTGGCCCAATGAGAGGGTGGCTCAGTGAGCGAGCATATTTGTTACTTTAATGGTTCCGTGGTTAAATTACAAAACTACCTATGTTTAATGACGGGGGATTGCATGTGGTTGACCTAGTGGGGATGACTTTTTAAGGAGCAAGATTACCCTGGTGGTTTCGTTGAATCACAGCTGCCATGGTGAGGAACCATGGTTGGCCCGAAACATAATTTTATAATACCTTCTTGTATGTTATTTGCTACAGTCATAATGAATTGACCAATGTTGTATTGTTGAGCAATGCAGTTTAGTACCAGTAATAATGTCAAATTATATTTTTATGTGTGTATAACACATTATTGTTGAAAAGATACTGTAATATATATACTCACATTGGTGATTATTCCCACAGTCGGATCCGTATTTTGTTGAGTATGATTTCTTGTGCATATGCATTAGCTTAAGAGCATTTGCATATAGCTAAGAGATATTGTCATTGAGAAATTTAAGACTTTGAAAGGTGACAAAAGATTGGTGGTTAAAAACCTCTAATTGGATAAAATAAGTAATCATGATGAATGCTAAAATGAAAACTTTGAAAATACTTGTGATAACCCATTGTGAAGAAGGGCATGATTTGTGATTGTGTATGTGCTTGATGTCAGCTTGATTCAAGATCTTCATGCATATCTATGATGGCAAAAAAAAGAATTGATGAGTTTGATGATGATGGTACTTATGTTGCAAAGTACATAAGTGATTTATATGCATGTACACATTATCACAAGTGTTTAAGTTCACCATTTAGAATATATTACTCACTCTCCTATGTTGTTTATTTTTAGTATTGTGATGTAGGACCTCGCATGAGATGAGGTGATCTTGTTTTGGGGAATGATGCTTTTTGTGTTAAAGGTAAATAGTGGTAATGGAATGCCTTGGCTAGCAATGTGAATTAGATATGTGATAGTGTTGATAGATATATTGACAGTGGCCTCATTTGTTTTGTAAATTGAAATCCTTATTCTTTTGATGGTGTAAATTAGCCAATTATTTTGCATATAACAATGAAAGATAGATGGACATAAGGATTTAGATGCTAATATGATGGCAATGACAACAATTGATGATTGCCAAGGTTTAGAATGCATTATTTATGAGTATCTTGATGAATCCAAGTATAGATTGTAGGATAGGTAAGGAGAACCCCTTTATATATATATATATATATATATGCAAATTTGATTTACGATTCATGATTAGGCATATCACTAGCATTTAAAATAGTGAAAGAGTTATGGTACAAAGGCCTTAAAATGTAGAGTTGATTCCATGTCAAAATACCATGAATTAAGTGGTTAACATGTGCTGAAAAGGTCTTACACAATGCATGGATTAGGGTTCCCAAAAATTAGACATTTTCATACCATAAACAGGGTCTAGCAGAAGGAACCATGATGAGTGGTAGGAACCATGGCCAGGCCTTGGAACTCTTTACCTTTGGGACCCAAAATTATGCTTGTTTCCTCTGTTGGGCAGTGTGAACCATGACCAATGGCAGGAACCACGGCCAGGCCATGGAACACACTACCAAGTGGCCAAAAATTTAAGGTTTTTATACCTTTTGCTTGTTCATGTATGCCTCTTTGGTTATGGGTTTCATCCATATGCTATCCAGGCTCATTTATGTATATAGATTCACATGTTTTCGAGTAACTTTTAACATGGGTCTTGTTCTTCCTTGGATTCTCATATCCTTATATATGAGAAGGGAAGAATACCCTTTATACATATTCCTTATTCTGTTCCTCTTGTATCTCTTTGTGTATACATTGAGGGCTTTAAATTATTGATCTAGTTATTATTGTTTTTATTTTATTGTGGTTTCTGGTTCTTCGTGGTCCGGTCCTTGGTGCAAGTGATTGACTTATGAAACTTAATCATGAAAACTTTATTTGCATTTTTATTAATTAGTTATACTTGCATCGGATCCAAGTTCAGGGAATCAGGGCACTGCATATAGGCATATAATTGTTGGGTTTAGCTTATGTGTATCTTCTTACCATTTTAAAGTATTTGGAATTTTAGCACTTACCTTCATGTTTGGTTTTTTAAAGGTAAATAAAGCTTGCAAAATCTAGTTTAATTATCCCCGATGAAGAAGTAGTTGATGACCCTGTTAACCCCACGTCTAAACTTAGAGTTTGATTTAGTTGTTAAGTTTTGCTTCACTTGATGTTTGTTGTCTAGCTTGTGCTACTTATGAAGATTTGAAAGACATGAGGAATAAGCTAGCTTGCAAGGGGGGAAAGTTGGAAAAACATGGGCAAAGTCTCGAAATAGGAACCCCCTATAGGAACCTTAGTTAGTCCATTAACAGTCCTCACAGCGCCTGTGCAAGCTCTAACCATGTTTCGATTAGCCAAAGACGTGTTACAAGATGTTCTTGTTGCAAACAAGTTAGTCATACACGGAAAAAATACTCTCATGCCACATAAATGAATATCAATAAATCTGGTGAAGGACCATCTCGTGGGAATTAAGTGGCTAGCTAAAGTAAGTAGTTATTATTCATGAGTTTAATTTTAAGTATACAGGTTGAAACTGTTAATTAATGGAATCACATCTTTAGGTACCATGAGGAGATGCAAGGTATGGATGGATTTGTGTTTGTCAACAGCTATGTTTTGTGTCCATGTGTGTTGATCTGGTTGTTTTAACTAAGCCCATTCATATTTATTTGTTTTTATGGAGCCAGTTGTGTAATAAGTATGATAATATTTTGTATTTATTTTTCAGGTTATGTTCAATAGACCATATTTGGACAGTTAACATTTAAAACCTTTGTTTAGTTGAAATTGTTCACTTACTAATTATTATATTCTTGTATGTGAGTATAACATGAAATTGAGCTAGGGAACAAAATAATAAAATTTTAGAGGTAACAAAGTTGATGGAATATAAACATAATTTTATGTGTAGATATATGAATTTTTGTTGGGGTGTACAATTAGTACACATGTATACTCAAGTTGATGTACATATACATACTATAATTTAAATGAGGAATAAAAGGAATAAACTTAACCAAACCTTTAATCAATTAAAATATGAATGTGTAAAATTCATCAAACATTAGATAATAAAGTCCAGTAACTAAATTTAAAGCCCTATAATACAGACCAGCAAAATTAAAATATTAAATCTAGGTTGCGTAATAAGTATGACAATATTTTGTATTTATTTTCAGGTTGTGTTTAGTAGACCATATTTGGATGGTTAACATTTAAACCTTTGTTCAGTTGAAATTATTCACTTACTAATTATTATAGTCTCGTATGTGAGTATAACATGAAATTGAACTAGGGAATAAAATAATAAAATTTTAGAGGTAACAAAGTTAGTGGAATATAAAGATAATTTTATATGTAGATATATGAACTTTTGGTTAGGGTGTACAATCAGTACATATGTATACTCAAGGTGATGTACTTATACATACTATAATTTAAATGAGGAATAAAAGGAATAAACTTAACCAAACCTTTAATCAATTAAAACATGAATGCATAAAATATCAACCATTAGATAATAGAGTCCAAGAACTAAATTTAAAGCACTCCAATAAGCAAAATTAAAATAATAAATCTAGGTTATAAAGCATCTTAGAAATAACACTAAATGAGTAACAAGCCTTCCTTCAAGAATTAGAGGTAGTCCAAACCATTTGAATGGCTCTTTCAACATATTCCTTCACGTTATTACCATAGTTCACCACACAGTAAATAGCAGCTTTCAAATGCACAACCGGTTCATTAAGTTATTACACACCTGAAATTGAAACAAGTTACATAATATTAATTTAACATTTAGTTGAGATTAAAAAAATTCTTACCATCCTAATCATGTTCTTTTGGAAATTGTTGCCTATGTTTAGCCAGTCAAGCACCTACACAACAAAGTTTATGTTAGAGCCAACATTGGGTATTCCCCTTGGCTAAAGAGTTTTCAAATTTTCATTTCTAGAAAAAAGTAATCTAAAGCTAAGATCCAACTAAGCATTTAGGCCTACAAAACAATTCATCACATTAAATTATTTTATTAATCGTATCAAAAGTTAACTTAAGTGGCACTCACAATTGTTTCCATATTCTTCATTCTCAAAGGGATCCTTGTCCGACATGGGGAATGTATCTAGCTTGTAAATTCCATGGTCTTTATGATGGAATTTAAACAAACTGATTGCACTAGCAGGTTCGGAATGGGTCATATGTGGTGTCTATAAATTTTCATGACATTCAGAATTAAATTGGGCAATTTAGGGGAGCTAGAAGTTGGGAATTCCTTACGTAGGGACCAAACTGCAAAATTGAAAAATTTTGATCTGTCATATGCGTTCCCCTGCCACTCTAAGCGTGTACACACTCAAGCTCTATGCCATCCTCCCCCTACGTGCACGTGCCAGCGCCCATTGTGGGGTGCCAACGCTGGTGCTGACCTGGTCCCTGGTTCTCCTTGCGCGTGGGCACGCTGGCGAGTGTAAGCCCACACCAAGTTGTCTTATACTTGCCTCAGAGTGCGGGTGTTACCACGCCAACTCCAGCGTGCTCACGCTGGGGCACTACCTAACCCCCATGTTTCTCTGTTCCTCTGCCGCGCATTCCCACGCTCCCCTTGGCGTCCACACGCTAAGCGTTGGGAAGTGTTGGTTTTCCCCTCTCCAGTGAGTGGGCGTGCCTACGCTCTCCCCCAGTGTGCTTACGCTGGGGTCCTGTCTAGTCCATGGCTATGGGTGTTGTGGTCCTGCCTGGGCATGTCCACGCCCAGGTCCTTCCCTATGTTCCAAATTTTGACATTCAGAGCTCTTTTTATGGTTAACTTGTAACTTTTTGAGATAAATTGAAATATAGAAATGAATTATTAAATATCGTTTATTTATGATTTTTTTGAAAACTCTGAAATTTGAATAAAACTTTTAATTAAAATAGGGGTGGATGTTATACACCCTCCTATAAAGTGAAAAAAAAATCAAGGACTAATGATTGTAGATTTAAAACTGGTATATTGATAAGATTACTTGATTCAAATCAAAGGTATATCGACATTTACTTTTTCACTAATAGTTTTTTTTACTTCAATAAGAAGAGCCTTTTTCTATTTTTGATTTGTTGAGTTGTATTTTTTGTTTAAATAATACATTAACAGATAATTTTCCTTTAGTTAAAAAAATAACACACAAACAATGTTTTCAATTATATTATTGAATTAGTTCAAAGTCCGCATAATTAATATTATTTCCAAAAGTGACATTTATATAGGCATTTATTATTATTTAAATTATATGAATACAGTTTTATAAATACGAATAGGATCAAAAATTATATGTTAAAATATATTAATATTGCATTACAAAAATAAGTAGTTGAATAACCATAAAATAATATGTTATTTGTTCTGTTTGGTATAGGAGGTAAATTTTCAATATGAGTAACGCGTATATCAGTTTTTATGTTTTATACGGATTTAGTGGAGATCCAATATTATCTTCTTAACTCCGGTGAGAATTTTAAGGTCTTGATATAATTTAGTCCAACAACTACCAATATCTCGTGTTGTGGGGAAAGATAGGGTGTCATCTACAAAAAATACTTTAACGCTCAAGTGAGTACTAGATAATTAATATTGAAGCTCAAACCATTAGTTGATGAACGTACCTTAAATTATAATAAATTAATGATATTTATAAAGTTAGGTGATGGTTGAGTTTACCTTTCTGTAGAATACGGAAAAAACTGACATGAGTGCAGACATTTCTAAACCCTCACAAATATAGTTCGGTGTGCATTTAGTATATCCCTCATCTTTTGCCTGGAATATCATGTCATCATCATAGGACACCAGTAATCCAGAATAGGTGTGGTTAAACACCTAAAGAGTTTCGATCACTACCGATTTAAACCTAAAGCTATCAATACTTATATCAGACAAAGATTGATTTGTAAAAGGTTATATATCTATGCTTTAAAAACAATTGAATGATTCTAATTCAACAAAATTATACATAAATTAGATGTTGATTAGATTTCTATGGAATGATCTTTAATTCTATTGAGGTAGTTGTTTGCATTATTTTATATATTATATTAAATATTTGTTCACACAAAGAGTGGTGGTCACAAAACCCTAGAGAATTCCTCTAGGAATTAGGTTATTATTTCTCAATATGTGTCACTTGGTTACAACGTGTATAAAGAGGGTACATTTATACTTAGGTTTAAATCAAAAAGGGGCCCAAACCTATTATACTAAGACTAGTAGGATCCCCTCTCTAGCTGAGATATAGAGGATCATGGGAACCGATAGGCCCCACCTGACAATGGGAGCAACAATATTAAATTTGATTTTTTCCATTTAAACTCTAATCCATAACAAAAACTATTAATGTCATTTCTTTTATTTTAACCCATATCACATTTTTCATCGTGAATTAAATTATACTTTTTAGTCATTTATTATATAATACAATGTTTACATGTTTACATACTGATTGGTTGCTTCAATAAATAATAATTATTCGTAATTGATATAGCTACATTTATAATGTATATATTACTCAATTAATAACTAGTTATTTTAGTAAGTTTTCTATTCATACAATCCGCTATAATAGAATTCTTTATTTTTTACTTGATTATGCTTTGGAAATAAATTGTTTTTGAAAATATAACTTTGATAATGATATTTTTTGTAAAATTTACTCGATAGGTGAAAAAGTTAGTTACCAATATAATTTCCAAATGACTAATGAGGTAATCTCGTACTGATATCTTCAAAAAAAATTTTAGTAGAAATTGAAGACCTTTATAATAACCCATACGTATATCCTATTGAAATAATACTTTTACATAATTATCTTTTCCAAAAAGTATAGACAGATATAGAATAAAACTAACAAATAAATAAATATTTTAGTAAATATAAAATAATATAATTTAGATTATCGTTCTATAATAAAATAAACATTATATATACCCCACGATGCATACATGGATTTTCATCTAGTTAAAGTAGTAATCTTGGACACATTACTTGAAGTGTGTTCAAAGTCATAATGATACTCGAAGGACATATCATTAATTTATTCAAATAAAAACCCTTTTTAATTTAATATTTTAAAACACTTCTAATATTATTTATTATAAAAAACATTAGTTGTCTCGAAAATATACATATAAGGAGGACATTTAGTAAACATTAATTGAATGATCTTATAAAAATATAATTTTATAAGATTTATATATCATACATCAAATTATATATATATATATATATATATATATATATATATATATATATATAAACATACATCGAAAATATATCATAGGGCTTAAAAAATTCTACTAAACTGAAGGTATTATTATAAAAAAACTAATCATTTTATAAAACAATTTAGACAAAAATATACATATTAAAAATATATTAATGTACTAAAAAACATTATGATACTTCGAATTTATCGTTATTCAAATTTAAACTCCTCTTTAGTGTTAATATTAACATTTTTTAAAATAAAAATAAATATGAAAAAAACCATTAAATATTTCTATCAATGTTAAAAATAGTCACGGCGGAAGATGTATTACAATCTCAATAATTAATAATCGGCTTTAAAAATTGAGATGATATATACTGAATGTCATGTTTTGGTTGTCAAGAATTTGGATTTCATGCAATTAAAATATGACATAGTTGTGTGGTTAATTATTTTTTATTACTTGTAACACATTGTTATTTTAAAAATCAGTATAAAAGTGTTTTTATATTAATTTTTAAACCGAAGTAATAAATAATTAATTATCAGAGAGTTTTTACATTGGTTACTCTTAAAAATCAATGTAAAAATTAATTTTTAAAAGTAATAAAAAAAATATTTAACTGCACAACTTGGTCCGCATGAAATCCAAATCCTAGTCATTTTGTTGCTTTTCTTTTTCTCTTTTTCCTTGCAATTGATTTCTGCCACAAATAAAAGAAAAAACGAGAGTGACATAAATAAGACATCGTCCACCACTAATCAACCATATCCACAAGGCACCACTACCTGAAACTGAAACTTTCACAGCTTAACATGGTACCAAAATGGGCAACACCAGCACAACAACTCCACGTCCCTCATCCTCATCATTCCACTGGTCCTTTTCTCACCCTTGTGCCACTCTCCAAAATTCCAAGGCCCTCTTACTCTTGCAACAATCTTTTCTTACCATCAAAACTCATTAGCTATTCTTTAGCTAAACCTAAGTTCCTCCCAATGAAATGTTATAACTCTTCTGACTCATTTCCCGATCTTGATTATGAGCCTGATCCCACTCTTTCCAATGAAGACCTCAGGCCAACTCCACCAAGCCAGAGGACATTTTCTGGCTTTGAAATAGCTAGCTTATGGGTGGGACTTGTTGTTGGTGTCCCTACCTATTACCTTGCGGGTAGCCTTGTTGACCTTGGAATGGCTTGGTGGCAAGGCATAGCCACTGTGGTTTTTGCCAACATGATCCTCTTGGTTCCCCTTGTACTCACTGGCCATCCAGGGACACTTTATGGAATATCATTCCCAGTTCTTGCTAGGTCCTCTTTTGGAATCCATGGTGCTCATGTTCCTACCCTCCTAAGGGCCCTCATTGGTTGTGGTTGGTATGGGATTGAATCTTGGATAGGTGGCGAAGCAATTTTCCTTCTTTTGCCCAAAGCAATGAAAGAAACCTCATTGTCCCAGTCTCTACCTTGGCTTGGCACTTCCCCTCTTGAGTTTGCATGTTTCTCAGTCTTCTGGGTGGCTCAATTAGCCTTTGTGTGGAGAGGAATTGATGGCATTAAACAGCTTGAAAAGTACTCCGCTCCAATTCTCATTGTCCTCACTTCTTGCCTTCTTAGTTGGTCTTATGTCAAAGCTGGTGGCTTTGGTCACATGCTCTCTTTATCTTCAAGGCTCTCTACTTCAGAATTTTGGTCTGTTTTTTTCCCTTCTCTTACTGCCAACATAAGCTTTTGGGCCACTGTGGCTCTTAACATCAATGATTTTACTAGATATGCCAAGAGTCAGAAGGATCAAGTTATTGGTCAGATTGGGCTTCCTATCTTTATGGGAGCATTCACATTTGTTGGTCTAGCAGTCACATCATCTACAAAAGTTATATTTGGTCAAGTTATTTCTGACCCAATTCAACTTCTTGGTCAAATTGGTGGCCTTACGACTAGTATCCTTGCAATCATTGGTATAAGCTTAGCCATTATCACCACGAATATTGCTGCCAATGTTGTAGCACCAGCAAATGCTCTTGTTAATCTAAGCCCCAAATGGTTCACCTTTGGAAGAGGGGCTCTTCTCACAGCACTACTTGGGATTGCATTTCAACCCTGGAGGCTTCTTAAGTCAAGCGAGAGCTTTGTCAATACTTGGCTAGTTGGATATTCTGCTTTGATGGGTCCTATTGCAGGGATTGTTCTAGCGGATTACTATATTATACAAAAAACTAAATTGAGTATAAGTGATTTGTACTCAAGGAGTCCTTATGGGGCATACTGGTATTCAAGGGGGTTTAATGTAGCTGCAATTGTGGCTCTAGTTATTGGAATTTTACCTGTTGTTCCTGGTTTCTTGCAGAAAGTTGGAGTTGCAACTTCAGTTCCTCACACTTTTGTTGTGATATACAACAATGCCTGGTTTGTTAGCTTCTTTTCTGCAGGATTCTTGTATTTGGTTCTGTCAAATTTGAGAAGGAACCCGGGTAAATCTGCTGGTGGAGACCCCCTTTTGCCTTTTGCAAAATAAATTCGAATGGACCGTATGATTGTGTAAACATTCTGCAATAGCTTATACTTCAATACGAAAAACTTTCTGGAGAATTTTTCTTTGGATTCAAGACGTTCCAATTTCCACATATAAATCATAGAACACTTCGTTGGTCATTTCAATGAGAGTTGTTTTATTGATGATTATGTGCTAGCATGTCACATTAAAAAGTAGACTCTGGCTAGTTTCCATTCATTTTTCTTTCAAATGGAGGAACCATATCAATACTAATGTATGTACCGTATGACTTTTGTTTGACATATTAGATATTTATGGTCTTGTTTTCAAACCTGATTTTCAATTTTCAGTTTCATTTTAAAAAATTTATTGCAAATTTTTATAACTTCGACTTGAATGAACTGCTAACACACCTGAACAGCAACAGATACTAAAACAAGAAAAAAAATTATAATATAATCATCATCATCAGTTTGTGTTTTTAAAGTTTCTGTTAACTGTTAAGCAAAAATTATACGAGCTTTCATTGACCCCAAGAAGGAAAATCTAGGTAAGGTTTAAGTTTCAAAATTATATCACAGTAGTTAGAATCTGTGATGGGATAGTCACTCTGCTATATTATAGCTCCATTCCATAGAAGAACTTATTGCTGAATAATGGGTATTACAAATGATTTTGAAACCTTAAATGAATAACAAACTAGAGTTATTGAACAATTTTTCAATGAAGCACAGGTAGAAGTTCATCCACATTCCACTCTAAATTGTGCTACAATCTCACTAAGCAGTTAAAAGCAACATAACAAGGATCTTAAATCTTAAACTATCCGAAGGTCACGGCAAAGCCTTCTCCTACAAATGTGATAAAAATATGTTAATACTTCTGCCAGACCTGACATTTAAACTAGATAAGATTTGATAGCATATAGAAAAATAATGGGCCTAGCTTGTCCATAAAATTAGTTTATAATTTAAGAGTTGTCATATGCCTTATAAAAAATATTAACAATATATTTATATCTTTAATT
This sequence comes from Clitoria ternatea, assembly GCA_037962975.1. Classification (NCBI taxonomy): domain Eukaryota; kingdom Viridiplantae; phylum Streptophyta; class Magnoliopsida; order Fabales; family Fabaceae; genus Clitoria; species Clitoria ternatea. The sequence goes on from CM075674.1 coordinate 699,247, forward strand.
GATTAAGGACATTTTAAGGGATGATCCCTACTAACACATGGAGCCCAATTTACCATATCTCTACTAAAATTCCACGAATTTCCTACGGCAGCCTGAGCTAGCTCTTCACTGTCTGGCACATGCAATGCAACGTAGGAGAACATGTTGAATAACAAAATAAACAGGAGAGGAAGGACCAGTGGCTAGCAACTTTTATATTTCTTATTTTGTGTTTTTCCATTGTTAAGGGGGAGAATAGATTAATCCAAGTATAGCTTTATTGAGTTTGAGTATGATATGATACTTAATAAGGAGACTCAGTTAGGTTTAGTTTGCTCTATTTAAAATTTTGTTTTAACTTAATAGTTTGTATAAAAGTCTAACTTACATTAAAATCAATAAAAAGCTCAAAAAATATGTATTAAAAAATCAATGTGGTTATCTTAAATAAATCAATAAACTGTTAACAGGTTAACAACATACATAAAATATATATTTAATTATCAATTTTATGTATTGAAAGTAATTTTAGCAAATTTTAATTTTATAAAGTATAATTCGTAAAAAAAAATATGATATATATTTATAAATTATAATATATTATGAATTGTAATTGATTTTATAAATTATATATAAGATCTTAAAAACACTTACCTAATAGGTTAAAAAGATTTTTTCATAAGCATAAACCTAACATTTTTAATTAAATAATTTTTTTAAAAAGTCTTATCCTGATCTTTTTATTAAATAGATTGAACCAAATTAGGCTTTAAGTAGGTTGGGTCATAGGCTCCTTATGAGTGGTCTGACCTATTTTCATCCATATATGTTGTTATTATTACACAATATTATTAGAAGGTGTATATAATAACTATTTTTCTAAAAAATAATGAAGCTAAAAATGGTTTGTTCATTTTTTAATTAACAAAGTAAAAATAACAAATAACAAAAGTAAAATCTAGAGATGAAAAAGCAATATCGTTTCTTGAAATAGGTGAATAAAGAGAATATCATTATTATTCTTAACACTCCCCTTAATGAATATTCTCTCTTATTGTAGACATTGTACCAGGTTGTCTCCTAAACTCTGCAAACTTTGAATCACTTTAGTAAATATATCTGCAACTTAATCTTTAGTGCTAACATACATCACTTTAGTAAATATATCTGCAACTTAATCTTTAGTGCTAACATACTTTATTTCGATTTCACCCTATAACACTTTTCTTCGATAAAGATGATTCTCTGCTATATGTATTTTTGACTGATTATCACAATACAATTTGACAGCATAATCAATTGGTTGATATAGATCTTGTAGCAACTATATCAACCATGCACACTTCCGAGCTACCATAGATAAGAAACTATTGGTTATCTCTTATTACATAATGACATTATTCCTGATCCCAAAGAAAACATGTAACCAGTTGCTGGACCATGAGTGTTGCGATCACCTGTAGCATAATCATCATCGTAATATGCTACCACTTCACAACTCACATTTTTCTTATATATTTATCCCATGATCAATGATACCTTGATGCACAACATCCAAATGTGACTTTTAGGATTTTGCATGAATTGGCTTACCATACCTACCGCCTATGATATATCTAGTCAACTCAATGTGAGATAAATTGAGCTACCCATATGTTAAATATACATGGTGGTATCTCCCAAATCCTTTCCTTCAACCGGGTATAACTTAGTATTGCTTTCAATAGTAGTTGAGTTTGGTTTACAATCTAACAAATCATATTTCTCTAATAAATTTTGAGCGTACTTTTGTTAACACAAAAATACCTCATCATTAGTTCTCTCAACCTTAAGCCCTAGAAAGTGTTTTAATTCTCCAAGCTCTTTTATTTGAAAACGTGTAAACAATTTGCCTTTTCACTAGTGAATTTCTTCTTCATCATCTACTATGATAATGATCATCAATATACACTAGTACTATAACTAGCTTACCATTTTATTCTTTCTTGAATAAGCTCGAGTCTGCTGGTGCCACTTGATATCCACTTTGCACTATAAACTCTACAATTTTCCCAAACCATACTCTTGGTGCTTGCTTTAACTTGTACAATGCTTTCTTCAAGTTACACACGTAACTTGGGTGAATTCTACTCTCAAATCCCCTGGGCTACTCCATAAATAATTCTCAATCTAACTTATCATGCAAAAATGCATTTTTGACATCCATTTGCCATAACTTCCAAGACTTACTAGCCACTAATGCTAACAACTCAAGTATTGCAGTTGTCTTAGCCAATGGACTAAATATCTCATCATGTCTAAGCTTGTGATGTCCCCTTCTCAATTCCTAGAGTTTATCCCAGGGTCTAACAAAATTAGAGTAAATTTTTTACATTTGAAATTTCCCTAACAATAAACAATAAGAATCTAAGGAATACACAACCCAAGTCATACAAAACCCTAAATTTTGGCTATAGTAATCAATTATAGAAAACCCATAATCGATTACACAAAGCTGGTAATCGAATTACCCGTGAGCAACCTTTGCAGGATTTTAGTTATGCACTCTGGTAATCGATTATCAGACAGACAGACCTACAAAATTATATAGAATTTAGCTTCCAAGCTAACTTCCGCGCTACCTAACTTGCTTATTTTAACTCTGAATGTTACGAAACTTTACAGGCACTACCTATGACTCATTCCGGACCGACAGGCGTAGTCTGGGCACAAAAATCCCTCTAGATTGTGGAGATATGTGCTAAAATGTAGTTTGGCTCCTTTTCAAACAACTTCATTACCTAAATCACTTTAAATGCAAGTAACTTGGCAATCTTTTTGCCCACACACATCCCAAATATGCCTAGGATCCTGTGAATACCTTCTGGGGTCTCCGAATCCCACTAGAACTCAAATTCACCATCTCAGTTAGCTAAATTAGCCATTTCTCATTACAAGTCAAACTTTTTAATCATAATCTTAACTAATCCTCTCTAACATACTTATCATCATTAATTCCTAATTGAACTTGGCTATGTTTAGGTACATCATATGTGCCATAAACCCTATCAGGCAAACCTACATTAGCATTTTACTCTCATGACCATTCACATTCTAATATTGTAACATCTTGGGTTCTTGGGGCAAACCCCCAAACCCTAATCTTGCCTGAGTATGCCATGTTGTATGTTTTTGTGAGAAATATGAGGCTTCCGCCTATGTTGTAATGTGGTTGTATTAGTTGGTAGTGGTAATATTTGGGTTTCGACCAGTTCTGTGATATAGTTGTGTGTGTGTGGCTTCAAGAGAAGCGATTGTAAATTATGAGGAAATGTTTAATGTTGAGAGTTATAGTTAGGATAAAGATGATATTATTAATAATAAATTGTAAATAAAATAAAATTGGAGTAGCGTGACTATGTCAACAAATGTAAAATTCATTTCTGAACACCTTCGTATCGTACCGACACTCTGTGTTTGGGCTTTCCTTATAGAAAATTATCATGAGGAAAAACAAATAAAAATAAATATAAAAAATAAATAAATAAGATAATATGAATAAATAAATAGATAAAAGAAGAAAACATAAAATAAGAAGCTAAAATAAAAAAATAAAAAAATAAACAATTACCTATGAGTAAATAAAAACAACCTAAGAAATTGAATAAAAAAATAAAAAAAATAAAGTGATAGACAAATGATTATGTAAAAGACAACTGCAAAATTATTGAGAAAGAAAATAAAATAAAATACAAATAAATAAATAAATAAATAAAGTATAGAAAAATAAAATGCAGAAAAATAAATAAAATACAAATAAATATATAAAGTGCAGAAAAATTAAATAAAGTGCATAAAAATAAAATACGGAAAAATAAATAACTAAATAAATACAAAAAAATAAAGTGTAGAAAAATAAAAGTGTGAAAAAAAATAAATAAATACAAAAAAATAAAAGTACAGAAAAATAAATATATAAATAAATAAATGTAAAAAAAAATAAACTGCAAAAAATAGAAGTACGTAAAAATAAATAAATAAATGGAATGAAATATGATGTCACAACAAAATAACACAAAATAAAATGGTAAATAACAATAATAATGATAATGATAATAATAATAATAATAATAATAATAATCCGGTCTCAATACCGGTATCCGATCTGCAAGACACATTTCAACGTCTTTGTCAAGACATCTACGTGTAACCGGTGTCATCGGTATACATCCGGACTGTAATTCCGTATCAGGCGTTCTCCCTATACCGGTTGTTCAGGATAACACCATGACACCGGACAGCACACACGTCACTGTGCTAAAGACAAGGATTATTGCTACAGGGATCGATCAATAATTCCCTGCACTACGAGCCAAATTCTGCTCACGGGGATGGTCAACTTGTTCCCTAATCCTAGTCTATATTCTCCATGCTCAATATAAAATAGCCACTTGACCCAATCATGCTGGTAAGTGCGCAATAAAATAATGCTAATGGGAGTTAGTGGTTCCCCACTAATGAGTCCTCGTAAAACGAGTCAATCAGGTATATGAACTCATTTTAATTAATGAAGTGGGGGATCTTCAACTAAATCCATGACTGATTATTCTCTGAAATACATTCCTTACTTGGAATATCACCACTGACTTGAGCGTCGGAGAATCTTTGCAGGTGACACCACCATTCGCCCACTTCAACGCGTTAGGTCGGTGTGAAGGATCTCCAGGACGCCCAATCCACTCTTCTCACTCAAGGACAACGGATACTTACACCGGATACTCATACATCCAGTCTTCTGTACGGTATTTACATACTGTTTATGATTGACTTGAGTCCGGATCTCTAGACCCCGGTTCAGGACAGATCATTGGCACGCCCGGTGGGACTCGATAAAGTTATTCCCATATCCATTGAAAAGAGCAGGTAATCCTCAATGGAAGGCGAAGCACAAGATTTTGTGGAGAATCAGCCTGAAGGCAGAGCAAACCCCAACGTCTTCAGGAAGCTCAACTTTGATTCTCATAGGGGCAGCTCAAAAAAGATAGTAACAGTGTCTAATCCTGATCCTCGTGATGAGCTGATTAGTCAACTCCAAAGGGAACTCGCTGAATTGTGAAAAGAAAGAAGGCAAAGCGAGGATAAGGAATCATCTCGCACACGACACACTCCCCATACAACTGATGGTGAAAAATCCACCACTCTCCAATACTCAAATATCCTTACGTTTGAGGGGAGAGAACAGACTCGTGATTCTGAAGATGAAGTTTCCCGAAGGAAGAAAGAGTCAACGACAGCATCCCCAGTGTCTTACAAGCTAAAAGTTCCTTTTTCAAGGAGACTTATGAGCATCCACATCCCCAAGCACCTTCAAACTACTCAGCCACTTTCCATCGGAAAATACAATGGTGAAACTGATCCTACTAAGTACCTTGATGCTTATGTGTTTGAAGCCATGTACTTGGGGGCTGATAAAGATGTGATGTGTCGAATGTTCCCTCGAACGTTATCTGAGGAGGCCCTCAGATGGTTTAAAGGCCTACCTTCTGGATCCATAGATTCTTGGGCTGAAATGGCAGCTACTTTTGAGACTCACTTTGTCATCTCTAGAGATGTGCCCAGGACATCTCATACCTTGGCTCAGATTAAGCAAGGTGAAAACGAAGGCTTAAAAGGTTTCTTGAAGAGGTTCTACAAGGAAGCAGCCCTGGTTCCTAACCTCACAGAGTCTATTAAGCTGCATATCGTTATTGAGGCGTTGCAGCCAGGATCAGCTTTTGCTCTTTCATTAGCAAAGAGCCCTCCAGCAACTTTTGAGGAGTTCAGGAAAAAAGCCTCAAAGTACGTGAGTATAGAGATGCACTTGGAAGCCATAGCTGCAAAGAAAAAGCCATCAACACCACCTTCCCAAACCCAGAAGGGTAAGGAGAAAACGAGGTCAGAACGCATGGAGAGGCCATTCACCAATCCTAAAGTTAATAACCATTCTCTCCGACCTCGAGAAAGGCATGTTAATTCCTTCAGCCATTATGCACAACTATCTGCCAAGCCATCTCAGATTTTGAGAGAGGTCGGATGGCCAGCTTTCAGCATATATGGCATCAGAAGACCAGCCCCTATGAAAAGACTAGGAAATCCCCGTAAGTATTGTGATTTTCATGAACAGAATGGTCATTCCACTGATGAATGCCAAGCTCTAAAGGTTGAAACGCTAATTAGAGAAGGCAAGTTAAAACAATACCTGTTCAAAGAGAAATCCTTTGACAGAGTAGAGTGGAATGAGAAAAGAGAAAGGGATCCAGACGACGGGGATGACAATGACCGTAATCCGGTCAGAAAATTCTCTGCTTCAGAGAAACAAAAGGGTGTGATGACTGATGAAATAACACACAAAGATAGCATGCCTCAGCAACAGCGTCAAGGCCGGCGTGAAGTCATTGACATGATTGCTGGAGGATTCGCTGGAGGAGGAGCTTCAATTACAGCTCGTAAGAATCATCATAGAATGATTCTATCTGTGCAAGGGAAAGTCAAAGACAATCGCCCTTACAGAGGTGGGATTGAGGCTCCAACAATCTCTTTCTCCGATGAGGATTTTGGCCCAACCATTCCTGGTGGTGACGATGCTGTGGTCATCACTGCAGTGATAGCCAACAAGGACGTCCGAAGAATCCTTGTTGACCAGGGAAGTTCCTGCGATGTTATTTTCTATAATTGCTTTGAAAGAATGGGTTTTAAAAACTCAGACTTACAGCCTTATACGTAGGAATTAACAGCTTTCAACGGAGCAAAGCAATCAACTAAAGGGTATCTTGATACCCTTATTTCGTTTGAAGGCGAACCAGGGGCTAGAACGGTTAAATCCCGAGTGCTAGTGATTGATGTCAAATCACCATTTAATGGCATCATAGGCCGCCCCACACTAAATGCAATGGAGGCAGTTGTATCAACCCCACATCTCCTTATCAAATTCATTGACAAGGATAATTCTGTTTCATCTATCCGGGGTGATCAAGAGATGGCTAGGTACTGTTACAACCTAAGCCTCAACATGGAAAAGCTGGACGCCTCCAATAAAAAGAGGAAACTCAATGATGCTGGAGCAGCCGCTGGATCTGTAAGCCTTGTCGACTTGGACCCTAGGGCGGATTTGAACATTGATCCGTCCAACCCATTAAAGCCCACACCGGATGGAAGTTCCAGGGACATCGTCTTGGGAGATTCTCCAGAAAAGATCACCCATATTAATGACAAGCTAGATACAGAAATGGAACAGCGACTACTGACGCTCCTGCAAGAATTTAAAGACCTCTTTGCATGGACTGCAGCCGATATGCCTGACATAGACCCTGCTTTCTGCTGTCATAAATTATCCATCTATCCAGAGACGAGACCGGTTGCCCAAAAGAAAAGAAGATTGGGCCCAGAGAAACAGAAGGCAGCTTGCCAGCAAACTGAGGAATTGCTGAAGGCCGGATTTATCAAAGAAATCCGTTATTCCTCGTGGCTCTTGAATGTGGTGATGGTCCGTAAGTCCAATGGCAAATGGAGAATGTGCATTGACTATGTGGACCTCAACCGCTGCTGTCCAAAGGATCCTTATCCTCTTCCTAATATAGATCGGATGGTAGATGATTCCTCTGGTTATCAATACCTGAGTTTCATGGATGCTTATTCAGGTTATAACCAGATTCCGATGTGCGAAGAGGATCAAGAGAAGACAGCTTTCATAAATGATCGTGGTGTCTTTTGCTATACAGTTATGCCCTTTGGCCTCAAAAATGCTGGGGCAACATATCAGCGCATGATCAACAAGGTTTTTGAAGGTATGCATACCAAACTTGTTGAAGTGTACATTGATGATATAATAGCCAAGACACCGGTTGGAGGCGATCATATTGAAGACCTACGCCAAGTATTTACCCGCTTGAGAGAATTTAACATGAGGCTAAACCCAATGAAATGCACTTTCGCTGTCCCTGCTGGGAAGTTCTTGGGTTTCATGTTAACTCAACGAGGTATTGAAGCCAATCCAGGGAAGTGCCAAACGATTCTAGACATGCAAAGTCCAAAGAATCTTAGAGAAGTCCAATCCCTGAATGGCAAAGTAGCAACTTTGGCACAGTTCATGCCAAAAATGGCTCACAGATCACTCCCCCTATATAAAATACTGAAAAAGTCTAAGAAATTCGAGTGGGGACAGGAACAAGAGAAAGCATTCCAAGAGCTTAAGGAGGTGTTGTCCAAACCTTCCATTCTCACAAAGCCTGACCCCGACGACACGCTCATTCTATACTTGGCTATTTCAGATGAAGCTTTGGGTGTTGCCTTGATAAAGGAAACTCCCGATGGGCAAAGACCGGTCTATTTCACTAGCAAAACCTTACAAGGTGCTGAGATCCGGTATCAAAAAATCGAAAAGGCCGCCCTCGCTGTTGTTTGGGCCTCTCGACGGCTGCGTCCGTACTTTCACGCCCATCCAATCATAGTGAGAACGGATTTACCACTCCACTCTGTTTTATTCAAGCCTGATCTCGCTGGGAGAATGATCAAATGGTCTATTGAACTCTCTGAGTTTGATATAGCCTATGAACCCCAAAGCGCTATTAAAGCTCAAGTCCTGGCCGATTTTATTATGGAAATGATAGGGACTGATCCAGATTCCCCTCGTGTCCATTGGACCATTTACGTTGATGGTTCATCGAACCAAAGAGGCTTTGGAGCAGGTGTAGTTCTAGAAAGTGATGACGGAGTACACCTGGAAATCTCCCTTCGCTTTAATTTCAAAACATCCAACAACCAAGCTGAGTACGAAGCTTGTTTGGCCGGATTGAGAGCTGCAATTGACATCGGAGCTTCTGAGGCGACGCTCTGCAGCGATTCACAACTGGTGATTTCACAAATCTTAGGAGATTATCAGGCTCGCGAACCTCAACTCCAATTATACTTGAACTGTGTCAAGGAGTTGAGAGAAAAATTCTCGAAAATGAAATTCAAGCATGTTCCACGTGAAGAGAATACTAGAGCGGATATACTCTCCAGATTAGCAAGCACCAAACGACCAGGTAGCACCACTACGCTGGTTCAAAGCACACTAACGTCGCCCAACATTCCTCTTTTCCCTTCTCTAAATACCATAACGACAAACTCCCTTTATAGAGACACATGGATGGCCCCCTACATCCGTTATTTGGCTGATAGACAGCTACCTACGGATGAGAAGGAAAAGACAAGGATTAGGAGGGAATTACCATATTTCACTATGATCGATGGTAATCTTTACAGAAGGGCGCTCTCCGTGCCCTATTTGATTTGTCTCAAAGAGAATGAGGTGCAAGACGTAATGGAAGAAGTTCATGAAGGACAATGTGGACACCACGCCGGAGGAAGAAGCTTAATGCGAAAAATCCTCAGGGCTGGATACTAGTGGCCCACGATGAAGCAATACTCCATTGACTTCGTCAAAAAATGCGACGCTTGCCAAAAATTCTCTAATCTTCACCACACACCGGCGGAAGAACTCTTCACATCCGCTGTTCCATGGCCCTTCTACCAATGGGGATTGGATATTCTGGGCCCCTTTCCAACTGCTCCTGGGGGCATCAAATATCTCATTGTAGGGGTCGACTATTTCACTAAGTGGATAGAAGCAGAGCCGGTGGTACATATTACTTCAGCCTGAACTCGTCGTTTCATGTATGAAAACATTATAACACGGTTCAGGGTCCCAGCACGGATTGTCACAGATAATGGCACCCAATTCACGGATAGAAAATTCACAGATTTACTCGAAGGGTTAGGAATAACCCAGATATTCTCATCCGTCGAACATCCCTAAACTAACGGCCAAGCTGAAGTGGCCAACAGGGAAGTGCTGAAAGGACTAAAGAAACGCCTTGGTGAAGCCAAGGGCGGATGGACAGACCAGCTGTGCCACGTCCTGTGGGCATACCAGACAACGCCTCATTCATCTACTAACGAATCCCCATATCGCCTAACATACGGGGTAGAGGCAATGATACCCGTGGAACTGCAGATTGCTTCCACAAGGGTCAAATACTTCTCTGAAGAGACTAATAATGCTAATTTGGCGTCAGAAATGGATGTCATACAAGAACTCAGAGAAGATGCATTCGTCAGAGATCAAGCTATCAAAGCCAAAGTTGCTCTCCGATACAACAAGCGAGTTCAATCAATGACTTTCAACGTCAGAGATTTGGTTTTGAGAAAAGCAAGTATAGGGAACAAATTTGCTCATCAAGGCAAACTAGCCCCAAACTGGGAAGGCCCATACAGGGTATCCGAGGTTACTGGCAAAGGCTCTTACCGCCTTGAGAACCTTGATGGCACTCCAATCCGAAATAAGTGGAACACCCAAAACTTGCGCATCTACTATAGCTAGCTGTTGGAGCAATACATATTCTCCTATCCTCATTTTGGATTGAATACTGGAGAAATTATTTTCCCAGCTACGCTTTCATTGTAATTCTTATTTTTGATTTAATAAGAATCTCTCACAACAATTTAACTCTTTCAAGTTTTTCTTATGCTGTGATTTTCAGTTTATCCAGCGTACAGAAGCATATTCAGGACGGATGATCTCAACTACTTATTCTGTAGTTGACGATGTAACTCCTCGAATATGTGCAGCGCACAAGAGCATACTCAGGACGGATGATCTCAATTACCCATTCTGCAATTGACGATGTAGCTCCTCGAGTGTGTCTAAGTAATAGAAGGCACGGATTGTAGGATTAAACCGAACTCTGGGTACGGTTAGTAAGTTTGGCTGAACACCGGTGAAGACCTGAGTTGTAGGATTAAACCGAACCTCAGGAAATGAGTTGTAGGATTGAACCGAACCCCATTCTAAGAATGGTAAAAGGGTAGAACCCAACACCGTATTGAAGGCTTGGGCGCAGTAAGCTGGTTCTTCTTCAAGACCACACTGAACCCCAAGTAACGGGTGTAGTAGGTTCAGGATTAGCCCTGATCTGAACCCCGTGTTGAAGGCTCGGATTGTAGGATTAAACCGAACTCTGAGTACGACTAGTAGGATTGACCGAACGTCGATGAAGAATCATCATTGGGTAAAACCAAAGACCGATTGGAGAACAGTTAGTAGGATTAAACCGAACACCAAATACGACATGGATTGTAGGATCAAACCGAACTCCAAACACAACAAGTAAGTTATACTGAACTCCAAATTAATACTCTCTTTTGAAGTTCTTTATTTGGAAATTTTATAGCTTTAAATTCTGAGTCATCAATTCTTCAATTGAAACCTGACTCATAAACTCCGACACAAAAATAATTCATTCGGGAACGCCACAATCTGAGGCATATTCACCCGAAACCTTTCAGTCAGAAATATTTATATTCGCAATCATCAAATAGAGGAATTTCTACTCGAAATCCTCACTCTTAAAAACTCTCACGTGAAAGCATCACTCAGAGTTTGCTCAAAGTACTGATCACCCAATAATACTGGGGGATAGCGTCAACAGATTAACGAATATCTTGAGGAGTGAACTCTTAGTGAAACGTTCTCACAATTATTTCCCCTCAAGATTAACATTATAAGCCGTTCTCATGACAATAACATGTTCACTCACAACAGCGATCCTATTATAATATTTACGACCAAAAGGCCTGACTTTCAAGAGGCAAGATACGCTTTCTACCAGGCTTTTATATCAAATTACTCATACTTGACAAAAAAGATACTCTATCTTTCCTGTCAAATCGAGTCTTTGGCTATCAAAACGCCTATACATGAAACATGATAGTTATATACTTCTATCCGTTCTTCATCCTGCATGTAAAAGTCCGGAATGAGGGTTCTATGTTAATATCCGATCTTCTTTACTTAAGTCCGGAATGATTCAATACACATGCAATCCCACTGTCAAAGCTGTTTTCCACTAAACAAGTATATAAAGGCAAATGGTTCTTTTATTGATCAAATGGAATTTACATGGAGAAATTCGTTTAATAATCCGGAGCTGATCCCGGAACACAGCGAATTTGAATCAATAAAAAGAAAAAGAAATAGGGAAGGCACTAGCTTTTCTGACTTGTATCTCCTTCCTTCCCTTTGCCTTTACCTCCGGTCTTGCCTTCATTAGCGCCAGAGCTTGTTCCTGTACTTCTGAGTTTCAAGAGAGAAGGTCCCATTGATTGGCCTTCAGGTAAAGGAGCAAACTTGTATCGCACGTCAGGCGGACTCTCATGACGGTGTTCAACAATGGCCACCAGTTTCCCTTGGTGAAACTCATAGAACGGATCAATACCATTCAAATTAAATGTCACCTTGGGATTCCGGTATTGAACCTGACGAACTGCCAACCCGAAAGACTCCTTGACTGCTTGATCACACATATCTACAGCTTCAGCCAAGTCAGCTTTCAGGGTTTTGACTTCGTCAGTTGAATCCGCCAACTTTAAGAGCAGCTCCTTCTCCTTACGCGACCAATCTTCTGCTCCTTGAGAGTAGACAATCTTAGCTTCCTTCAACTCCTCTTCCAGCTTTGAGGAACATTCCTTCTCCGTACAAAGGCTGGCATGGAGGTCGGAATTGATTTTCTTCTGATCAAGAACATGGACCTCCAGCTCCTTGGCAAGGTACTTCAGTCTGGCAATTTCCTCATCCTTCTTATATCCTTCCTCTCTGGAAGCCTCTAATCTACCTTCTAAACGGAGGATGTTTGCCTTATCCTTAGCAGCAGCAATGCTAAGATCGTTAACCTTGCCAACCAACAAGCTGAGCCTCTCATTCTCTTCTGAAAGCTCGCGAACCGATCTCAGGAGACCGGATAATTCTGCCAGGTGCTTCTGTCCGGCATCGCAAGCTTTGGTTACTTCTTCACTCTTCAATGAAGGCTTTAGCTTGTACGGAGTTTTAGGAACGCCCTCAGGAACAGAACCCTCGTATACCAAATATTGAGCAAGACCGGAGCTAGTTTCAAGAGGGCGAGGAACTTTGGGTGCAAAATAAGTCGTTATTGGCTTTGCACCATAAGTGATCGCGTCGCCTGGGGCATCTGGAGTAGGCCCTTCCACTTTCTTTCCCTTAGAAAGCTCCGGATCAGCAGCCCCTCTTGAAGTTTTTGGTTTCTTGGGAGAAGGTTGACGGTCCGAGGTCTTGGAGGAATCACGTTTTGTCCTTTTCTTTTTCTCTCCGACCTTCTCAACCACAACCTCAAAGGCCGGTTTCTCGGATCTGCCCTTAAGCAAGGGGATATCGTCACCAGCAGATGAAGTCAAAATTATAGTCTCAGCTGTAGCTTTCTTCGAATTCCATTTTGCTTGGATGTCATTCTCAGCTACTACGGAATTCACTCCAGCTTTGAGTCCTTTCAGCTTTTCCATCTCTGGTGACACGGTTTCAATTTCAACTGCAAAACCAAATAACACGGTTAGAGATCAAAGATTTCAAGGCATGGTACAATAAAGCATGAAAAATGGCAGGAAAATTACGTAAATACTCCTCGCGGGTGGACCACGATCCTAATAAACGCCTGCAAGAGAAAAATTGGCGCGAGGCAGTGTAGGATTGAAGGGCTGAAAGAACAGAAACTGAAGATGGGCTCAGTTCATCCTCCTCAGTGTAGTACGCCTGGGAGTTCAATAAGAAATGCTCATGCGTCCAAGCCACTGGGAATTTCAGAATCCCATCTTCAGTCAACCAAAAAATTGGTTCGTCAGGACGGACGCTGATCTTTGTGAAGTAAGACTTGAAAGAATGACCATCAACTTTGGCTGAATCGGTATACGCCTCAAAGTTGATAATCTTGGAGAGAGTCCGGAGCGATATCAAACTCACTCCCCCCTTCTCCTTATTTGCACGACGGATTACTTGGGAAAAATAGAACAACATAGCTACCGTCGGTTGGAAGTTGAAGTGCTCCCCAAGCACTTTAAGAGAACGGATCAACCCCCATCCGTTGGGGTGAAGCTGTGAAGGAGCACAATCCAGAAATCTTAAAACCCCCATCTGAAAATCGGTGAGGGGAAAGCGCACGCCAAGATTCAAAAACAGAAAGTCATACATATATAAGGACCTCTCGTCCGGCGTATGACATATCCATTCTGACAGAAGTGGAGCAAGCACCATAAACTGAAACCTGTCCTCATCCTTCTTGAAGACCGTAAAACGTGGTTCCAGCTCCGCTCCGTCCTCTCGAGCGTGGACAGATGTTGTTTCGCGAAATTCCTCAGCCACCCAGCTGAATGGGCGCTTCCGCTGGAATTTCACCCAATCGATCCGGTGCGCAACTACATTGCACAGTCCGGAAGCTGTCTTCATTATATATTGCTGAGAGGGTGCTTCCCCACCAGATGACCTTCCCCCGGTTGTTTTCTTCACCGCCATTGTGAAAGCTTTTACGCTGTGGTAAAAATCCACATCGTCAGAGAGATACAAATCACCACTCTCAGCACTCTCACTAGAGGAGGATTCTGAAGAGGGCATAATCACCTTTCGCCTCTGATACGGCGACGCCTCCCTCTCTGAGTACTGTGGCTTCGATTGGCAGACCACTGGAATCCTCCCACCACGAACTGTGGGGTTTCGAGTTAAGGCCCTTCCTCCTCTTCCTCTAGGGCTAACACCACTAAAACTAACACCTTTCCTAGACATTTTCAGATATTGAGACAAGACACAAAAAATGGAAAGAAAGTGGTTACCTAAGGATGAAGGAGGATAGTGAATTAAAATTCACAGAGGCAGACACGAAAATCTTCTTGAAACTTTTGCAGAGGTTCGTCAAGGGATCAAGAAGAAGTGATTTCTGGAATTGCCAAATATGTCTTTTTCAGGGCATCAAAATTTTCAAATACCGACTCAAGAAACCTGTCGTTTACTCTTAAACGACTCTCCGTTTAGTGGATCAAAATTGTCGTTTTGAACCCAAAGGCGCGAAAATGCCATCGTTTCGTCACAAAGCCTTCTAAATGGGCCTATTAAATCCAAATCCTAGGCCCACCAAGTTCCTGTGTGACGGTTATTTAGACATGCGCATTTAACGCAATAATGGCTCGCCCACGTGAGTAAAGGCATTAAATGTCCAATCATGAGAAACGTGGCCACCATTATCCGAATACCAAGGGTTACAAAATTCGATAAACTTCTGAGATTCTCATTGCTCTAATCCGCCCTCAAGCGTTTCATCACAACGGAACCTTGTTCCCAGAGCGGATATTTACACACCAGTATAATTCTGAAATCAAGACGTACTACGATCGATATAGCTCATATGAGCAAATCTACTGATTCCTCACATAAGCTAGGGGGCTAGTAGAATACTATTGATCTCTGATTTCAGATACGAAAATTGAATCTATACGATTGAGAAGCATCCACCTCAATCCGCACTCCTACGATTGGAAAAATGTCTCCAGGACGGATGATCTCAATCACCTATTCTGTGATTCGATAATGTAACTCCTGGTACGAACAATTCCAATCATCACTCTAGGATGGATGATCTCAATCACCTATTCTGTGATTCGACGATGTAACTCCTGGCATTGTGTACTTTTCCAGAACGGATAATCTCAATCACTCATTATGTGATCTGACGATGTAACTCCTGACGTTGTGTACTTGTCCAGGATGGATGATCTCAATCACCTATTCTGTGATCTGACGATGTAACTCCTGGCGCCGTACACATCCCAAGGACGGATGATCTCAATCACCATTTATGTGATCTGACGATGTAACTCCTGGTGTCGTACACATCCCCAAGACGGACGATCTCAATCACCTATAAAGTGATTCGATGATGTAACTCCTGATACAAACAATCCCCATCATCATTCTTATGATGGAAGATTTTGAAAGTTAATCCGCGCTTTCGCTCTCAAGTGGTATTCTCCCAGGACGGATACTCTTTATCACCTATTCTGTGGTACAATGACGTAACTCCTAGCATAGACAAACTTCCATCATCATCCTTATGATGGAAGGCTCAAACACCACTTTCTTACACCTTTGCAGTTCCCCATACTTGGAACAATATTCTTACAATGGACGACATTGTTTTCTCCAGTGAGAATAACATGAATAAAGAACAGTCATCCGTCCTGTTACACTATTTTACTAAACAACGGATCGACTCCTCTTTCCCCAAAAAGAATTAAGGATCATGCCCTAAAGACAGGCACCTTCTTCTTAACACGCACTTGGGGACATGTATATATTTATCCGTTCTAAATTCATTTGTTGTTTAATCTTCCGAGGCAGCTATTTCAATCCGACCTCAAGGTTAATTACACAGAACGGATTAACAACGATTTAAATATACATGAAACGATGAAGACAAATTTCTTAAATGAAATTCATTCATTGAAAACGAGGTTACACATAATAGTTTAAAGCCGGAGTTGATCCCGGTACACAACTTTACATTTAAATGAAAACAAAACTACGGAGGAGGAATCTGTTCTTCAGTCTTCTGTGCCTCCTCAGCACCAGGTTCTTGTGTCCCTTCCTTCGGGACTTCTACAGGAACCTCCCCTCCAGGAGCCTCAGTTCTTTCTTCAGATGAGGGAACCTCAGATACAGGAAGGACGAAATCCGGTCCCATAGTTTGACCCTCAGGAAGAGGAGGCAAACCATACAGGGACGTCGGAGGATCTTCGTGACGACCATCAACCACTGTGACTAAATTTCCTCCATGGAATTCATAGTACGGACTCATTCCATAGAGATTAAATTTCACAGTGGGGTTGCGGTAGAAAACTTGGCGTATAGCTAGGCCGAAGGATTCTTCAACAGCCTGGCTGCATATGTCAATTGCTTCTTCTTTCTCAGCTTTCGTTATAGCCAATTCTTCCCGCAACTTCGACAGCTCCCCACTCGATCCTTCAGACTCCGCTCTCCTAGCCTTCAGTCCTTCGATCTCAAGAAGGAGCTTCTTCTCCCTTTGGGACCACTCCTCAGTAGCAGCTTTGCTTTTATCCTGGCTGCTGCGGAGTTCTTCTTTTGCTTTGTTGAGGGCTTCCTCCTTCTCTGCCAGCTTGCCTTCCAAGTCTTTGAAGTCACCTTTAAGCTTAAGGTTCTCTCTGTTCATGATATCTCCGAACTCCTTAGACTTAGCAAGACGATCTTCCATTAGCTTGATGGTGGCTTTGTCTTTCCCCGATGAAAGGTTGAGTTGTTCCAATTTGTCACTCAGTTCATCAACCTTATCGACGTTGTCAGCCAACTCGCTGAATGAATAAAGCATTCCAGCAAGTTCAGCTAACTGCCACCTTCCGGCCTCACATGCTTCTTTAATTTCTTTAGTGCTGAGCGTAGGCCGGAGTTCGTACATCGGCTGTGGAAGACTAGCTGGAGTAGATCCCCGGTATGAGAGGAAGGGGGTGAGAAACGAGGTGGTTGGGTAGGAGGTCGGCTTCGACCCAGAAACCCCGGCAACAATTCCTTTATTAAGTCCGGAGGAAGCACCAGCTGCTTCCGAGGTTTCAACAGGTTTATCCTCCGAAGTTCTACGCTTTTTGGACGGACCCCCCACAGAGTCATTCTTAATTTTTCTCCTTCTCTCAGTGACTGAGGGCTGACCCGTGGCTGCGCCAACATTGGAGGAACCGCCCTCAACCAGCGGAATGTCCCCTTCAGCATCCGAGGTCAGGATGATTAACTCAGGACGATCCTTGGTGGAGGGCCTAGGCTTGACTTCATTTTCACGGGCAATGGATTTACCCGCCGCCTTAAATCCCTTCAACTTGTTCATTTCCGGAGTTTGTTGTTCTATTTCACCTACATGAACAAACACAAGATATTAGCAACTACGAAATATTCAATATATTTGACAAAGGAGAAAAAGTGACATAAAACGAGAATTACGTAGATATTCATCCCGGACTCCGCTTGAACTACTTAACAGATGCCTACACGAAAAGACGTGACGTCGTGTAGTGTGTGATTCCAGTGCGAACAGCACTTTCGACGTTTCAAGAGACAGATCAGATTGATCAGTGTAATACGCGTGGGAGCTCAAGAGAAAATGTTTATGGGTCCAGCTCAGTGGAAATTTGTTGACACCCTCTTCATCCTTCCAAAATATCGGTTTGCTCTTCTTAATGGAGATCCGGGTGAAGTAGGTCTTAAACGACTTCCCATCAACTTTGGCCGAATCGGTGTAAGACTCAAAGTTCACAAAAGAACAAAGAGTCCGGAGTGTCACCAAACCAACACCGCCTTGCTTATTCGCCCTCCGAACTACTTGGGTGTAGTAAAATAGCATTGCTACAGTAGGCGTGAAGTTGAAATGTTCACCCAAAACCTCCAAAGCACGGATGAGGCCCCAACCGTTGGGATGAAGTTGGGAGGGTGCACAGTTTAAAAACCTCAGCACACCCATCTGAAGTTCAGTTAAAGGGAAACGAACTCCCAGGTAATGAAAGATGAAATCGTACATATATACTGAACGGTCATTGGGGACGACGTGGCATATCCGTTCTGTTGGGAGTGGTGCGTATACCCTATACCACCTTTTCGTTTCTTCTTCCGCATGGAGTGTGAACCTTGGTTGAATCCGGGGTCCTTCCTCATTTGCGTGACGAGAGGCCAAGTTCTTAAATTCACTAGACACCCAGCAGAAAGGCCATTTATCCTGAAGTTCTTCCCAGTTCAACCTTGAAACAACAACGCTGTAAAGACCTTCTGTTGTCTTCACAATGGCATTATCTCCGGAAGTTCCTTCTCCAGTAGCCATTTGAATCGTCTAAACCGAATTCTTTAATCTACAATAAGAAATTATGTCGTCAGAAAGTTGATAATCATTACTCACTTCATCTTTACAAAGCGACTACAATCAGAGGACGACTCTGAGAAGGGAAAAGTCACTTTCCATAGTGAGTAAGATCCCCTTTCTGAGCGACATGACTCAGCCCTAGGAGGAGTCACAAGGATTCTTCCCTATGACTATTAGGGTTGCGAGAAATTATTCTCCCCCTAAATGAACCACATTCTCTTCAAGCAGGAATAACAGACCAAAACAAGATGAGAATAACAAGGGAAGAAGAAATAATTACCTTGGATAACGATGATGGAGATGAAGAGCGAACAAAGTCTCGTAGAGTAAGCAACGAACTTCCTTGCGAGATTTTTGTAGAGTTTTGTTAAGAAAACAGAAGCAAGTGGAACTCAGAATCCACTAAGTGTTTCTTTTATAAGAAACGAAGAGGTTCGGTTACCCACTCTGGAAGTTGTGTCGTTCTCGATTAAACGCATTGGTTCACAAGTGAAACGACACAACCGTTCCAAATTCATGGGCGCCAAAACAATAGCAATTCGATGAAGGGCCTGTCTACTAGGCCCAAAAGTTTCAAAAACTTCAGGCCCATTAAGCCCAAAACGACGGTTAATGAGATTTCCATCTCAGACGTAATAATTGCTTGCCCACGTGATTAAAAGCATTAATGTCTAATCATGCAACGCAATTCGCGCTTTACAGCCGTTACACGAACTTCAAGAGCTTTCAATTCCAATAAACTCTTGAAATTCTCGTATAACGAATCTTTGTCTGAATCCGTTCTGACGACATCAACAGGTCGGATCTCTTAATTTGAGAATGGTTCTTTACGAATGATAACAAATGCTAAGGAACTGTTATACGCGTAAGCTTACCGATATTCAGACCTCTCGCAGGTTGAGTAGCTTATGTGAACAACCACTCAGTCCCTCACACAAGCTAGGGGACATTGATCCGGTCTCAATACCGGTATCCGATCTGCAAGACACATTTCAACGTCTTTGTCAAGACATCTACGTGTAACCGGTGTCATCGGTATACATCCGGACTGTAACTCCGTATCAGGCGTTCTCCGTATCAGGCGTTCTCCCTATACCGGTTGTTCAGGATAACACCATGACACCGGACAGCACACACGTCACTGTGCTAAAGACAAGGATTATTGCTACAGGGATCGATCAATAATTCCCTGCACTACGAGCCAAATTCTGCTCACGGGGATGGTCAACTTGTTCCCTAATCCTAGTCTATATTCTCCATGCTCAATATAAAATAGCCACTTGACCCAATCATGCTGGTAAGTGCGCAATAAAATAATTCTAATGGGAGTTAGTGGTTCCCCACTAACGAGTCCTCGTAAAACGAGCCAATCAGGTATATGAACTCATTTTAATTAATGAAGTGGGGGATCTTCAACTAAATCCATGACTGATTATTCTCTGAAATACATTCCTTACTTAGAATATCACCACTGACTTGAGCGTCGGAGAATCTTTGCAGGTGACACCACCATTCGCCCACTTCAACGCGTTAGGTCGGTGTGAAGGATCTCCAGGACGCCCAATCCGCTCTCCTCACTCAAGGACAACGGATACTTACACCGGATACTCATACATCCGGTCTTCTGTACGGTATTTACATACTGTTTGTGATTGACTTGAGTCCGGATCTCTAGACCCCGGTTCAGGACAGATCAAATAATAAACGTCAAATAAATTCAAGAAATAAAGGAACTAAAAGAGAAAATTAAATAAAATTATGATCTTAATTATGGTAATCAAATTATAAATAAAATTCCATAAGAAAATATTGCAATATTAATAAAATTAAAATACAATAAAGAGATAAATAAATATTTTCATATTTATTAGAGATACCTTAGCATAATAACAATTAATGAAGAACAAGAACGAAATTCAGGAAATCGATTTTCTATGAATTTCTCTTATTTTTGGTTTTTTGGGCTCAATTCAAGAGTGTTTGGGAACCGGTTACAAGACTTTTACGGTAATTTGGGTCATAAAACTCATATACTAAAACATACTAGAGTAACACATTCATTCTCACAACAACATTTTCATATCTCAATTTTTTGAAAATAAGTTTTCTAAAAAAATACATAAAAAATTATCACTATTTTCTCTCTTCTCCCCATTTTCTCCTCCTTTCTCCCTTTACATCATGCCCTTTTTATAGAGAAAATTTGGCCTTGGATCCCTCATGAAATGCCAGCACTTTCCTTCTTTTTGGTGCCAACTTTCCCCATTTCTCCAATTATGCAACCAAATTGGGTCCCACCTAAAAAATCACTAAAACTTTTTTTTTGCCCAATACTTTTTTTGGCCCATTTTGTTTTTTTGGCCCTTTTTTGGCCTTTTTAAAAAAAATAAAAAAAAATTTGAGTACAAATGAGTAATTACTTTTATGGAAATATAAACTATTTTCAAACCCTAAAAATATTTATTACACATTTGGCAATAAATAAAATACCCAAAAGAGGGCAAGTATTACAAATGCTACAAGGAATAAGAAGGTAGTCACCAAATATTAGTTTTTCTCCCTCATTCTTTCCTCTTTGTTTCGATACCTATTGACCATTGCTTGAGAAAAATTATGAAAGAAGGTTGATGAAAGAGGGAAAATGATTTTAAGAGTGTGGTAGGAAGTGAGGAGAGATTGAGTATTTATAGAAATAGAGAATAGTTACTATTCTAACGATCACTATGCACATGAGCATGCACATTATTTATTTATTATTATTACTTTTACATATATATTTTTTACCAGACAAAAATAGGTGTTCACAAATGGGAACCCTAATAGATTGGTTAAAAATAAGTCGTTTCAGAGGTGTTGGCCCCAAGACACCAAATCAAATTCACGCCTCCATATTCCTTCCCATCAAGATTCTTGACACTTAAGTCCTATTTTTAGGAATTAAAGAGATTTGGTTAAGGAAGGTTGCAACACCATTCGTGACGACTTTTATTGTCTATCCAAAGTTTTTCACTGCATTTTGGACAAAGCGTAATGGATCAAGTATTCCCTAAACTCTATCAATACTCAATAATCTGATAATGCTTCTTGGGTTTATTTTCGAATTCCATAAAGATCAATAAGAAAATTCCAACATGCCAATCGACCATTACCGTCAAGTGACTGCCACCATAAGTTTGCAAAGATAAGGTTGCCAGTTGCCAAGGAAGAAGACACTGCTCAATGTTATGAAATTGATGCCATAATCTCACAAAAGCAAATCAAAGAAGAAGAACTACACGACATGTGGAATGAATAAGACCACGACAGGTTGAATTATCAAAGGTGGTTGTAGCTTTGGTGTTAGTTGTCTGTCGTGGGTCATTGAATGATGGACATAGACTAAGTTGGAGAAACGCAAATTAATGGTTGCCCAACTAAAATGGGGGTTTTATCTCGATTGTAATTTATAGAGAATTAATTAAGGCTCTATAATGAAAATTGGGGGTTTTCTAATTTCAATTTAGGGAAAAGGAATCAAAGATAGATCCTTAAGATTGCTGGCCCGTTGATCTGCAAAGTAGAAAAGGTGAGTGATATGCGACTTACGTACATTATCTTTAAGAATATATTCACGGTATGCACCGACCCGATGAATTAACAGATCCCTTTAAGATAAACTAAGGATCAGAACTAGTAGAAATCTTAGTACCCTAAAGCCTCACGAAGAAGATATTATCTCTGATGATCACTCTTGAGTAAGAACCACTAACTGGATAAATATAAGTGTTGATCAATTATGAAAGATAAGATTTGATCAAGTTATTTAGATATAAAATTTGACTAAGCTAATAAATAAGGTTGGTTGAGTCAAAACTTATCTATAAATATTCTAAATTTAATTATAAAATAAATTATTTTATTATTCCCATTTAATCAAAATAAAATTAATTATATTTAAAACTTTTGAAATATAACAAAATTTTCAACAAATTTAACACATTTTTCAACACAAGTAAATAAACTATTTTTAACAGTCAAACTTTGAACACCTACTAACTTGAACATTTGAGTTCTTCCGTGTAGAACATTTTTTTTTTGTTCTTGAAGCACAATCAAAACACTTGAGGGAGGTATTTTAGGAGACTGCAAGATTGAAAACAACCCATTGTATTGTACCTTACATATCCAAATAACAATAAACTCTACTGCTTAATGCATAAATTAGGTGATCAATTAAAATTGTTATATATATATATATATATATATATATATATATATTAAAACCTTCTCATCTGTTTGCTTTAAGGTGGTACGTACAAATATTATTTAAATCACATGAACTTATTGTTGAGTAGACATGGTTATATACAGAATTAAAATGTACAGTTAAAAGTTGAATTTTATATGTCAAATGGATAAGGTTTCAGTGATTGACTAAGTTATATAATTGGTGTGCCCAAAAAAAATGAGTGTAGTTAATTTAAATCATAGATATAACTATTGTTAAGGTCGAATTCATTTGGTTAATTATGATGCAGGAGTTATTGTTAATCCACTAATATTGTCCGACATTCCTACATATAAAAAATCATGGATAAAATTTAATAACAAAATTATCCCTGTTGATTGAGGAATATGTTATTAGAACTTAAAATATCTTAATTAACTAACAACTGTGTTAAATTTGGAAGTGGCATGTATTTGTTAATTGAAAGCTTTGAGTAGCCATCAATTCATATCTGCTCTACCTAATTGCCCTGGCTCATTGATTTAATTAAGTTGTAGAGAAAGGGACACTAGGTGATTATAAAGACAATCAATGATTCACATGTGCTACCCTTGCCATTTTCTTGTTTTCCCTGACGAAAAATCCACGAGATCGGAAAAAGAAAGAGAGAAACTACAAAATTACAACACAGATCCTTGAGCTTTCCAACATTGGTAACGATAAATGCTAAATTGATTTGTCCCGGTACATTACATGCAAATACTAATAAATAATAATATGATTATATATACACTGTTTGGTCGGGGAAATAGTATTTGTCGATACGATATATATGATATAAAGTTATAAACGGTGCGGTGGTTAACTTGATGTTAACGGCCCATGACCCCATGTGGATGGTGGACCTTTCGAAACTATGAAACGGAGTCCACAAAGTCTTGCTTTTTAATTGCGTAATTACATATACACTCGCAACTATTAAATATTAAACAAATATGCATTATTGGTTCTTCACCACTCACAAGGAGAATTTGTTGTTTTGGGACCCAGATCCCAAAAGAAGGAACTTTCCTATATACCCTTTACTTTCTTTTGCTTTCCCACTTCATGGACAATGGACAAATGACACCCTCCACCAAAGCCTACCATTTCGTTTTTTATTTACTAAAAGAAATAAATTATACTCACCAGATTCCCCAAAGAGGGGTTAATTGTTTGAAAGGAAAAAAAAAATGTGACGGGGTTGAATATTGTATGTATGTACCACCAATTTTGAGGGTAAAAGAAAATAATGATTAGGAGCCAAAAGGAGCCCTATGAGGAATTCCTTTTCTTCTTCTTGCGTTTGAAGGAGGCGTAGGAGACGTGGCCGGATACATATCTTGTTGTGAGCCTTCACGCAATTCTTCTTGATTCCTTGACATCCCCTCCATTGTCGATGCCACATTTTCAGCATCCAAAGCAAAGCTTGCATCCCCATTTCTCTTAATTCCTACTAGCTAATTCAGTCATTGCCAACCAAAAATAAAATTAAAATTAACACCTAGCTATTAAATTAGATTGACTATTTACATACTCTATTATCCAATAATTATCAATATAAACACAACAGTAATATTATGATGGTTATTATATGTAAATGTCGATGGAGGAGATATATAATAGTGGTGGGAATGTAATTATGATGTTGATTGGCTTTCAAATGTAGGTGATGATGTTCGGATGGTGGGTGTTATACCCATACGATGAGGAGTTGTGAATTTTGATAAAGATGTGAACAATGATTGAGAAGGGAAGTTAAATTAAATTAACATCTCACCTTACATCCCAAAGAACAGAAGCGAAATGGGTCCAAGAGGCTTCTTCCACAAATCTCACAAATGTGAGCAACCCCTTTCCCAGATTTTGGCTGAGGCCTCTCATTCAGAAACAGAACTCTGGCACTATTAATCACATATGTTTGTACTCCACTAATGTCCAACATCTTCTGAATTTCCGCCACCCTCACTACATCGTGATACGAGGATCTCCGTATCTAATAATCGCAAAAATCAGCCCCCATTGTCCAAATGAAATGCCAATGGGAAATTAATCAATCAATCAATCAAATTAAAATGTGCACAAGAATATAGGTATAGCACCCAACCTGAATGACTTGGTGATCCTTGTGTCTTGAGGAACAACAATAAAAGCAAAATGCATCCCCATAGCAATCAAGGCAAAACATGTTACATTCGCTCCTTCCAGCATCTCCGTGAATCCGACAAATTTTGAAAAAGGGTGTGCTTAGGAGTGGCTCAAGCCATCGAGGCACCAACATTGTGTCCTGCTCAAAAAACCATTAATTCTAAATCATACATATTTTTCATCCAAAAACATGTATGTATGTATGTCTGTATACATACCATAGTCGAAAGTGATGAATAATAATGTAATGTGCCTCAATGGTTGAGTGAAGAAGACATTGGGATTCACTTCTGAAAACGAGAATAGCGGAATGGCAGAGAGAGAGAGTAAACGGGCTTCAACAAGACAGAAGAAGAGGCTAAGACTATAGATTAAAGAATTGGAGGGGTGAGATTAAAAGATGTGGGGGAGGAGCGACAAGAGGCGTTGGATGAGAATGAAGTGAAGTGTTTGGCGCTTACGCTACTTTGGAATTGGATCTTGCTTGCGTGGATGAGTTGGAAGGTTGGGTCGGCTATCCTCAATAGCTGTATCTCTCAAATTCATCCACGATCAGGGACGCCATTCTCCACGTGGCATCTCATCCACGGTCCATCCCAATTCCAATGTCATGGTTCTTAAAATTTGGAAACATACGTCACATTAATCTCGACGTGAACCATTTCCATTCTCATAACTTAACTCCATTACTATTTATTTATCTACTCCTCAATTACTAGGTAATTTGTTTTTTAAAATCAATCCTATCCCATGTGTGAATATTTATTATTTGAAAAGTATAATATATAAGATTCAAGGATGTGGAATTCCTTTCAACGAAAAGCTCCTTTGGGCATGGCATGGCATATTTGCATGGATACCATAACTTTCATAAAAGAAAAGTAGAGCAGGGAAAGAAATACTGAAATAGAGCTCTTGTTGTTGAAAAGAAAAAACTCCCGTTATGATCTTAATCTCCTTAGTAAAACTCGAACCAGCTAGGTAACTCAATCACAGAATTGGCTCTGATTTGTAAAAATTCCTTCAATTATTTCCAAAAAACATTTCAAAATAATCCAAGCAATATTTAGAAATATATATTTAAACTTCATTCTATTTAATTCCTTATACTTATTTATTAATTCATTATGTAATACATATATATATATATATATCATTATTATTGGTTTCACTAGGGTTAAATTTATTACAATTTTATGTTGGCCAAAATGTATTTAAAAATTTATATTAGTTAAATTTATCTACTTGATAAATCAAGTGGATTTTTAAATAAATTATTTAATTAAAATAAATTTAATACTAACTGTAACATTTTAGTTTTAATTAATTAGGAGATTTTAGGGAAATAAATTGAGCACACAATTTATTTTGAAGGTTCGTAATTAATTATTAATTATTTGAGGGTCAATGAATTAATATTTTAGAGTGACCCACTAATTATTTGATTTTGATGGTCAATCAAAAAAGGTTACAAGACTAACTTAACTAATTAATTATTTTTTCCACTCTACTCTCACGACACTCTCTTTTTAACTCACTCCACTTTCACTTTCTCTCATTCACCTCACACCCTCTTTAACCCACTCACTTACCATTTTTCATTCCTTTTATATCTCACACCATTCTTTCCCTTTCTAGCTTCACTTCACCTTCCTCTCATCCTTCTTCATCATCACCTCACAACCTCTTTCTCCACTTTCCTCCATCACCATTTCTTTCCCTCCTCATCATCACTATATAACCACTGTGCCACCCTCTCCCACACATCATTATCATTTTTCCTTCATCCTCCACACCACCATGTCATAACCCCTTCACCAAGCCATCACCATCTCTTCCTTTCTCACCCTCGCCACCATGTCTTTCTATCTCTAAAACTCCATCAATCTCTTTCCTTTGCATGCGTGGTAGCCATGCATATGTTGGTTGCAGAGCTTGAGATTGCGTCGAGATTGATCAAAAGCTTGATTAGAAGCTGAAGCGTAGGTTCTCGGTTATGATCAGTGCGAAATCGATGTCAGTAAGTTAAAACCTTTTCTTTTCCTTGCATGCATGTCTCTCTACTTTCTTTAATCTCACTTTACATGCATTTTGTTCCACCTTATCTTGCATGTATGTTGAATTTAAGAATTTTAAGGGTCTTTTGATAGGTTTGTATGAAGTTTCTCTGCTATGATTTGGGAAACTCATGATCACAAAAATTGTTCTTCTTTTTTCCCTCTTTCCAACAAGCAATAGAATGCCTAAATCCGTTAACTAGAGCGAAAGTTATGCCCAAAATACCAAATGTTGGTTTGGCTGGGTGCATGACTACAGGTCAGTGGCGTAAACTAGGACTTTTTAGCACAAAATTGGCTCTTGATGTATCCATAAAATTTGTAGTAAATTTTGTTACAAAAATTTTAAGACCAAGATCACTTAAATTGGACACTTGTAGCTTAAGTTATGATTAAAATAGTGGATCATGAGTATGTTTCTCCTTCCTTTGCATGCATGTTTTTCTTTCCTGGTTGTATGCATGGCCTATCTTTTGCATGAATGACTTCTTTCTTCAATTCCTTTCTTTTTGGCATGTATGATTTTATTCTCGTCCTTCGTTTCCTTCGCATGCATGATTCCATTTCTCATTCCCTTTTTACATACGTTGATTTTGGTTTTCTCATTCTTTTTATAGCTTGTCCGAAACTCCATTGTTGAGGAGGTGAGGATTGGCTCTTAAAGATTCTAATTTTTCGAAGCCATGAGTGGTTAGGGTGCGTGTTTGAGGGTCGTCAAAAAGATTTTGAAACTCTAAGGTAGTTTTGACGCCTTGTCGACAAGTTTCGTAACCCTCGGTAAGTGAAACCTTTCTCGAAACTCCATTGATTTGTGTCTGAGTCTTGATTTTGGTGTTTCGGTGAATTATGAGTTACGAGAATTATTTTATTTATTTATTTAGAACTAGGACATTGGCATTTAAAGCAGAATCGAAGAATCAAGGCTTGTTTGGAAATCTGGATAACTCCTCGAGGTACGTGTTGGCATATGAGATGGTTCATCATTCAAGTAGAAAATAGGAATTTTTAATTCCAGAGTGAGTTTTTAAAATTAAAAAGTTTATTTTGAACATTGACTCTTGGGAAAATATCGATTATTTTGCTAAAACAAAAATATAGTTATTATTTGTGTTATGAAGTATTGTTTATGAATGAAAGCCTAGTGCTTGATAAATATCGATGATAATGTCATGTGAATTTGATTTGTGAAGTGTTATTGAATATATTGTTTGGTATGTATTGTTGGTAATGGCCTATGATGGTATAGATGATATTATGAAAATTGAAGTTATGCTATGAAATAATATTCATAAAGTGAAGCTTGGTGCTTGATGACGTTGATGATTAATTGATACCATTTCTATTGGAATGTTATTGGTTACGCCTTGTGGTGGAGCTAAATGTATGTTGAAGCCTGATGTGTTGTTTATATATTGTTGATGGTGTTAATTTGTTGAAAAGGTGTCTAAGGCTATTGTCGTTGAATAGGTTATTCTTGTACAACAAAATGTTTTGCTATTAATGAGAACTCCATATCCGTCAAACAACTTCAAGCTCATGTAAAGAGGAAGACCTCGTTTGTATCTGAAGATCTTATAATCCCTATATGAAGATGATCAAGATTAGGATGATTTTATTTTTATCATAATAGATCTACTCTAACAAACTTTTAAATATTAGATATAAGAGATTATTCACTAAATTTATACGTTATTTTATTTTTAAAATATTTTAAAGAAGAAATTGTTATTTATATATTTAATTAATTATATATCTTTTTTTATTTTTTAAAAAATATATTTCACAATTAATTTATGGAAAAGATGATTTTAGATCTATTTGGTAACTATGTTTTAATTTGTTTTAAACAAAAAAAATTAAGAAAACTTATTTGGATAACTTATTTATTATTCATTGCTTTTAAAAAAATATAATAAAAAATTTTTAAAAAAATAAAATTTTGTTGAAACAACTTCTAGATGCTCTCTAATAGTTACTTTTTATATAATCTAATGGATTTTAAAAAACAACTTATTCTCATAAATAGCTTTTAACTAGATGAAAATTATTGAATATTTTAATATTTTTTATCACTAATTAATTTCATTGCAACTAACTTTTAAATATAAAATAAAAAAGACTATTCGTTAAATTTACCCATTATATTATTTAAAAAATATTTTGAAAACTAAATTTGCTATTTATATTGATGGTTCAGAGAACAGACTTAGAAAGAGGGGTTGAATAAGTCTATTGACTCTTTGACACCAATTTCTTTTTTTGCGAGAGTGAATCTTTTTCATAACTGATTTGGCAGCAGACTTATATGCAGAGAAATGACAACAAAGGCATCAGACTCTTTTAAAGATAAGGATGGAGAGAAAGCACATAAGAGATTTATACTGGTTCACTTCTAATGTGAAAGCTACGTCCAGTACCTTCAGACTTTGAAGGATTTTTCACTATGCAAAATTGCCCTTTTACATATGCTACTTTTAAGTATTATTGACTCCAGCCACTCCTGGCTTATGCACACCACGTACTTCTGAGTATTCTTGACACCAGCCACTCCTGGCTCAGCTTTGAGTATTCTTTTACGGAACCCACTCCTGGGTCAAACCCAAATATTTTTTCACAAGCCATTCCTAACTTAATCCCAAGTATTTTTTCAAAAGCCTCTTCAGGCTAACAATGTTTCCCAACAGATCTTACGGACCTGTGTAAGTCTTGAATAGATTTAAGAAGAATAAAAATATTAAGAAGAGCAAGCCTTTGACTTATTTGAGTTAAGAGAAAAGTCTGTACTACAGACTTGTACAAATGAAAGAAGGATTGACTTTGAATAAGACTTAGTACATGAACAAAAATATGAATAAAGAATGATACATACTAAGTCAAAAAGCTAAACAAAGACTGTTGGCTCACGAAGATAATGGAATGAAGAGTTGAAAGGATGTCTCTGATTTTAGTTTCTATGGCTTCTATGTGATGAACTGAATATATCCATAGCGAGCTTTCACTTTTTCTTGGCAATCTGAAATTTCTCTTCTTTTCTATAATCAATTGCCATTTTTTATTTTGTTGGGTTTCAAGTGTATGACCATTCAGACCATCCCCATTTATTTCCTTTTCACGATCACATTTTTAATGTGAGTTTATTCCACTCTCTCTTTTTCTAACTAACCCTCTATGTTTCCATTCCATTCCTTCTAAAAGAGAGAATTGTTATATTTATATATGATTTTCTTTAATTAACTCTCTGAGGGAGGAGATGGTTGTTAGATGACCATTTAAGAGAGAGTTGTTATATTTATATATGATTTTCTTTAACTAACTCTCTGAGGGAGGAGATGGTTGTTAGATGACCATTTAAGAGAGAATACAACCATTGGTAGGTGTTTGCATAAAGGACAAAGGTTCTTGGTCAAAGAGAGTCATTCTGTAGATATAACATAGGGTAAAGAGCTTCGAGACTTGTGCGTACATAGATGAAGAGTGCAGACAGAGTAGGATTAGCATAAGTTTCACCAAAGTGGAAAGTTCCTATCCAGAAGGTTTTCTGCATAGATAAGGTAAAGGTGAAACTGGATGTTTTAAGATGGATCTTGATCTGCCTTGTTTGGATTCTCTACTTCTCGTGAATATCCCCTTCAAACTTTGATGGAGTTTGCTTTAAAGAATCAACATTCTTAGGATCAGTCTTGTACAAGGAAGGCTTCTGAAGTAATTTAGGGTCTGGCGATCCATAAAGTGTTAATGGTGAGACTGAGAGTAAAGCACAAGTTTGTTCATGTTCTTGCTTGAGATACTTCACAAGGTCTGAAGCAAACATAGCTTGGTGACAGAGTCTGATTGCTAAAGAGAAATCTTTACTTTGTGGAGAGGGATTTTTGTACAAATTTCTGAGTCTTCAAAGAAGGTTGCGTTCAACAGCTCTGGGTCTGTTAAGAAACAGATGTGATGTTCTTCTTTTTAGAGTATGTTCCCAGACTTTGTTTCTTCATACCAATTAATTTGCCTTGATTTGATAGGCTTTGTCATGAAGCGAATCATTGATCTTGATCTTGAGACTTCAACATGAGAGATATGTAAGTTTTTACGTTGTTGTTGTTTATGATCACGAGTCTTTTGTTCCAATTAGACAAACTTTCAAATTTTAAAAAAATATGACTTGATTTAAATTAAAATCCGTAATGTTAGTTATCAACAAATCTAAGGTTTTTCCAAAGTCTTCTTGGTTCTAACATATATATTTACATACTAAAAAAGAATTAAATTTGTATTTTTAAATTGTGTTTTCAACTTAAATTTGTTAGCAGTTGTTTTTATTTTTTAAATTTAAGAATTATTTCTAAAGTTTAAATTGTCAAACAATTTTTTCATTTTATTTTTTTTAAAAACTGTATTTAGAAACATACTTTAAAAACAATTTCTTGAAAAACCCTCAAACGGTATCTTTTTTCTCATAAGGATTAAACTTACAAATTAGTTCTCTGGATTTTATGTTGAAACATTTGATCCTCGGGATTTTGATAACTTTAGTTTAGTATTTGACTTATTAAACGACATATAATTTAATCCATTTTGAGAATATAAAATAATAAAGAAAATGTAAAATGAAGTTTTTGAAGTCTGGAAACAACTTATGGTTTACTCTTTTTGCAAGTCAAAATAGATCGACGAAATTTCTTTACCCCGCGAAGGTTGCTTAGCGAACTGAGAGAAACGGCAACGCGTAGCGAAAGTGTGATAATTAGTCAATACTTGCAAACCTCGTTGCTTAGAAAGAAACCTAAATTTCATTGCGCAAACACGCACCGCAACCTCGTTGATCTCGAAATTTCAAACGCAACAATGTCATTTCGGTATCCTTCCTTTCATCGATGATTTGATTTAGCCTGCAAAAGCACTCATTCATTCTGATGACATGTGTTCCTTTCTTTTTTGTTATATATTTTGACAGAATTTATAATATGAATTGAAAACGAAGAATTCATTGAAAACTATGGTGGCTTAGCTTATTGGTTTGTTTACATGCAGAGGATCACAAGAACTTCAAGATGGTTCTTCTTCTTCCAGCAACAACAACACTCCACACGTTCCCACTGCAAGAGCTGCGGCCCTTATTGCTATTTTTGAGGATAGAAGGTTTATCTCTTCTTCAACACCGTCCCATGATTTCTTCTGTTTTTATAATTTTGACATTGGTTGTTCAACAATGCGTTGACTTAATTGAAATTGCGGAGTCTGATGTTAATTATTTAATCTTTTTCAACAATAGCAATATGTTATTGAGTTTAATTTTGATGCAAATTCAATGTAAACACCTTTATACTGTCTACTAATAATATCAGAAATCATCTATATAACTTTCAAGTTTCAAGTAGTCATTACTAAAATCAAGATTGTTGCTTAAATGACAGTTTATAATTAGACAACAGTGAGCAATTTTTACTCAGCTAGTGCATTTAAATTAAATTCCATATTATTATATTATTTTTTAAAAAAAAAAATTGGCATGCTCTTTGGCAGTGTTGATGAGTTACGGAAGCTATTGTCTAATAAAGACGCGTACCAGCAGTTTTTAAATTCACTTGATGAGGTCAAGATTCAAAATAAAGTAAGTCAAATGTTTTAGGACATGTTTGGTTTTTTGTTGGCATAATGCAAATGAAGCATGTCTCTTAATGGAATGAATGCTAGAGCACTCTATTTATGGATCAACTTGCTTTTTCTATCTCAGTCTACATCCAGCCAGGAGAATTTTCTATTTAGATAAATAGCTTTTTGGTCTCGGTGATTGTTGATATGTTTTAATGATTCACTGCTGTATCAGTCCTTGACAGTGTTTGGTTGCATGTAGTTTTTTTCCATGATCTTTGAAGTATTTAATTATGTGACTGTTTCCTGATAGTGATCTCATGTTGCATGTAATGGAATAGACGGGGAGATGTGTAAATTTATCCGTGGGAAATTCTATTTAAGTTAGCTGTAATTCTTGAGATGAAATTCTTGAACTGTGACAGTAGTCTATTATCAAAAGGGTGGTGTGTTCATGAGTAGTGTGAGTATGAAAACATGGAGAGAGTGGAAAATTGTCTCTGACATACAGTTTTAAAGTGTAGATACTAGATATAGACCAATATTTCTCTTTTATCATTGGATTTTCCTTTTCCCTTGGAAATAACCCCTACTAAATCCTGTTAAGACCTGGGAGGGTTGTGACTTTCATGTGTTTTGATGATTAAGAAGGATAGTGTTGGTGCAATCAAGATAGCATCACACTTATGATAATTGGGCTCAACATCCCAAAACATGGTTCTTGTTATGGATCAACTCCTTGGGGTTCAAGCTGGCTTTGAGAAACTAGAAGGATAAAATCATAGAAGTTTCAGCATCTGCTCAAGCTTTTTGTGAAGTAGCAGGTGGTTGATCCCACAGGTGGTTATCAAAGAAAGGTTCAGTTCATACCCCTTTACATGCTTGATTCAAATGAGGAAATAACAAAGATTGAAAGATTTCTGCAGGCTGTCATCTATTACTACTTTAGTTTGTGTAGTTGCAAGAGTTGAAGTGTCAATGTCAGCTTTCTGAATTGATACTACAATCCATGTGTCCAAACAATTGGTATGGTTTCCAATTCTAATGGCTCGTTTCGTGAAGTCACAGCTATGCAGAGCTGCACAACTGGTTCCATCAGTCAGTTGGGGTGACCCAAACTTCAGATAGAGTCACTTATACAAAATTTTAATGCAGTTGTATTGTTATTTACATAGGCAATGATAATGAACACAAACCCTCTCCTCCAAAAATAAATGACTGTTCTATGACTTGGGTTTTCAACACTTTTTGTAACCTAATGATTTCATCAGGTGAAAGATGAACTTTGCAAGGAGAACATGCAGCTTGTGGGTGAGTTATTGAATTTTTTTTTGTAGTTATATGCTATTATGTGGTTAGCTATTAGCTGAATGTTTTAGAGCTTCTCAAAACAAATTTTTGAATTGAATTCAGAGGAAAATCTGCAAAAGGGGCCTCGTATTGTGGAACTCAGGAACCAGGTATGTTCATGATAATGTGATGTGAGTTGTGTAGTTCATTTTTAAAATTCTTAAGTATGAAAATTTCCTACCCTCCTATGGGAACAGTGTAGAATAATTGGGACGACTGAGCTAGCTGCTGCTCAAGAGAAACTATATGAGCTTGAGAAGCAGAAAGAGGACATTTCAAATTTGAATTCTCCAGCATCCCTTCTCCAGAGGATTCAAGGTACGTGACTTGCTGTCATGGACTCGTAATAGTTATTATCAGAATTTTTTCAGGTTATGACCTACTTGGTTATATAAATCTAATATCTTGTACAACAATTTTGCAGAGACTATGAATAAGACAGAAGTGGAATCTGAAAACTTGCACCAGCAAATTCTTGACAGAGAGATCGAACTTGGTACTTTTTTGCAGAAATACAAGAAGCTGCGTATCTCTTATCACAAGAAAAGTCACGTACATCTTGCAGCTAAAACATCAAATATGACATGAGCATCACATGAGGAACACGTTAATTAAGATTGTAACTCCCTTGTTTGTGGAGCATGTAATTAATTGCTTTTTGTTCATTCTTGACAATGTAGTGGTAATCGGTGTGTATATATTATGTTTTCATTTTTAAGTAGTTTCATATCATCGGAAAAAGATTTACTGACAACTAACCTGTACCCAATTTTCAGCTTGTGCGTTAATGTCATGACAATATTTTACTAAAACTACGGGCTGTAAACCTGTAATATCATTTTCACTTTTTGACTTTTGTTTGACATGTGTAATGTGAATTGACTTACACATTTTTCCGCTTTTCTATGGTTGACATTGATCGAGTGTACCTTTGCAGGAGACAGAATTAAAAACTTTATCAGAATGTAATCTTTTACGAAAAATTAAAGGTTATATTATTATTAAACGATGCAAAGGACCTCTTTGAACTCCGGTTGTCCCCCTTAAAATTTCCTCTTTTAGTTGGAAGTTGTTTCATGGTAGACTTCTTCCTAGAGTTAATTTGATTCGACGTAGAATGGTTTCTCAATTGTCTCTTATGCAAAACAAATTGTGAGTCAAGATACAAATATTTGGTATAAGTGCTTATCTTGGATTGACATTAATTCTGTTCTACATCAACATTGTAAAGTTAGCTATTGCCATTTTATTGGGTTGGGTGTTAAGGAAATGAGTACGAAGATTTTGTCTGGTATGTGGTTAGCTATCATTTGGGCTATTTAGTGTTTAAGAATAAGGTATGGTTTAGATATTCCAATATTTGTGTTGGAAATTGTTAGGCTTCAATTCTGAGCTTGGTTAAAAAAAAAAATTATGATCTTGTTTGGTTAATAGGTTCAAGAGTTTTTCTTATTCCTATATGGATTGGTATAGGTTTATCATTCTTTCACTAGGTAAGTGATTTACATGGTTGGGATACCTTTGTACCATTTAGTTTTAGTGTTATTTGTTTGGCTTATAAAAAAAATTAAATGATGCAAAGTATGTTTTATCATCAAAATGGGACACATTTCATCTTTCCAAAAAGAAAAAATGGTCCGCATAATGTCCTCAAAATTGCCCCTTTTTGGCATTAAGTTGAGGTCTGTCGTTAGCAATGATGTGATTTGAGTAAGAATCAATGGCAAAGGTTGTACTGCCACCGGGAAAGCTCTCACTCACCGATACAACCAGCAGTTCCAACAAATATCCTGATTACTAAAGAGAACTACAATTGCCTTCTGCAAAGCATACACTGTAATACAATTATTACTATAACTAGTATTGTGTTCTCATACATTTTCACTATTTTTTTACTTGTTTCCTCAGGTTGTACAAGGAACTATATGAGGAAGAAACCCTAATAGGAGGAAATAAACAATGTAGATACTGCCAACTAAGCCTAAAAGAGGCATCATAAACAGTAACAATGACGTGCACTGGCCTGACTCTAGCTACTGCTAAGAATTACAGAACCAAATATCTTAAGCTAGTTGATTAGTCACCAGTTAAGACCGCCCCTCATGAAATAACAAAATTTGATCTTCTACATTAGTGAAGCAAGGCTCATGTTTAAAAGACAATGACTCTCATTTTTCTTCCAAGTAACCCAGCTCTTTCTCCCACCTAAGTCCAAACATTTGCCGACCAAAAGGCACAATGAGGTTATACCGGAAAACCTGTAAAAAAAAAAAACAAAAACATTCATTACAGACTACAGTGCATTACAAATATCTTAAAAGGAATGAAAGATTTTTAAACACCAGGAATTTAATTCTTCAATTCCCAGGAAACTTTATGACAGCAAAATCACCTACTCACCTTGTCATTGATTTCTTGCAACTGAAATTTCAAAGCCTCTGAACTTTCAACCCACTTACAGTGATCTCCACTGCATTTAGTGGCCCAAGCTTTCTTCAAGGATATCCTCCATTCAGATATTTTAGATCTTATCTCTTTGTTAAGCTCAACCCACTCAGGTGCACATCCATTTTTCGACAGGATTCGGTACAAGGTGTCTTCAGCTGGATCCGCATGAGGATTTGTGTCAAGCTTTAGAGGCTTGCCTTTCCCAGGCAAGTTCTCAAATTGGCCTTCTTCCATGGAATGCCATATTCTTTGCTCAACAACGTTGGTAATGTCGGTTTCTGACCTGTCCAGTAGCCAATTTATGTTAAACACCAGAGGATGAAAAAACTAACACAAAGTGATCAAAATATTGGGTCCAAGGCCAAGTTCACTGTACTATTACAATCTTAAAAAGGGTGAGTCTGAGCAAATGTTAATAGACACTGTTGACAAGAACCCGAATATGTTACAAACTATAACCCTGTGCTTTTTACTATTATTTGCTCCTTCTTCCTTAGTGCTCATGCATTTTTGATTTGAGCTTCTACTCTGGATAGTTAAGCATGGATAATTTGAGCTTCTGCTTTGATGGTTAAACGTCATATTGATTCTCATGCTCTTGTTGAAGCGATTGTTAAGCTTCCAATTGATGGAGATTTTAGCTTCTGTGAAATCGTTAAATGTATTCAGACTTCTTGATGTAAATTAAAATTTTAATTTATTGGGGATTTGATTTTAAAATTGGGATTTTAGTATAAGATTTGTTTGTAGTTAGGATTTGGAATTATCTTTTATGGATTTTATTTCTCTTTGAGTTATGAATCTTATTTGAATTTTAATTTATGGTTGTGGGCCTAGTTAGAAAGTTATTGATATGTTGTAAATATAGTTAGGAAGTAATTGGTAAGTTGCGATTTAGTTAGTTTATATTAATTGTAGTGATTTGCAATCACATGCAATTCTTGGAAAGAAGGGAGAATGTTAGATATATATGTATCATTCTTCTCAAATAATGAAAAGCAAGAATAAATTTTTTACATTAGAACTACACTTATTATTTGAGATATAGTAGTAACCTGATAGTAGTTATATTTAGTTTATAATTAGTTAATCTTTCAGTTTATCTCTTCGATATAGATCATTTGTAAGGAATCTTTTTGTGATCACATCTTCTGTATTTTTTTGAGTTTCCAGAGAACCACTAAATTGTGGCACTTATTATTCCTCTGGGCTCAGTACATCCAATTTTTTCAGAGTAGCATAACCCAATAGCCTTGTGTTTCTGCTTCTGCTTCTCCAAGTTTCTCTTTTATCTAATACTAAGTTACATGCTAATTTCTGAACACAATTTTCAAGAGTGAGTGATAGACATTGTTGACAAGAACCCGTCTAGTTAAAATTTATGACCCTATCTTTATTGCCTATTATTTGTTTCTTCGCTTGGTGGTTAAGCTCGGTGATTTCAGCTTATTTGTTTGGTTAACCACGGTGGTAGACACAATTCTTGACAAGACTTTCTAGGACACCCAGATGAGAAAGTAGACGTTGTTACTAAGAACCCGATATTAATAAATATAAATATCATGACTGTAACTTTATGAGAGACAGAACAACTTTTTGCTCAAGTTTTACATTCAATTCCATCGTGAATGAAGTTGTTGAATAAATATAAGGCTATTGGGTTATGAAATTGGTGAGAAAATTGAATGAATTGAGGCTTCCTGACGTAAATTAGAACATTAATTTATTTGATTTTGATTTTGAAATCAAGTTTGTTATTGACCAGTGGATTTCCTTGTTATATCTATTTTTCAGATGCGCGGACTGCAAAAGAACACATACTGCAGCACACTGCTTTTGGACATAAAACCAGACTAGGACAGCTATGGAAACCATAAGGTTAGTAATTATTTGGACTATTTTGCTAAGCATAAACAATGTATTTTAATAGGAAGGAAGACAGTTTTTCTCCTCTGAGTTAAAATTAGATCATGGTATTGATTCAGCGCTAATTTAGATGGATTTTCCTTGTCTCTGAGTGAATGAGAAAATCAATATTGTGCTTGAAGGCTTTGTAAAAAGAATTACTACCTCCGTTAATTTAGTTAAAATCATTAAATTTGTTTAAAATCTGTAAGAGTTAGTCAAAATTACCCTTAAAGTAATTATCAACATCATTAAATTTTCTTTACTTATTCTCTTTCCATTAGTCTATCTCTACTTATTACGCAATTATCATTAGAGAAATAAATAATCTAATTGAGATATATCATTTATTATTATATTGATTCTAATAAAAGCTATACATTAATAGAGAGTATCTAGGTCAAAAAATAATTAATGAAATTAAAACTTGCAAGAGGATCTTATAATAAAGGACAAAAATTTTTCTGAAAAATGTCTTATATTTAGGGACGAGGGTAGTATATGATAATTGGTTAGGTACTCTTTGTATTCGAAACTCAATCTTAAAACATAAATTCAATTTTTAACGAACTAGATCAATCTTTATAGGATTTTTGTATTCTATTTTAATCATGAGGATTTTTGGCAATCGCAATTTCTCACGTTTAGTAAATTTAGCTTCTCACTTATATCTTAAACTCTTATGTTTCTCTCTCTCTCTCTCTCTCTCTCTCCTGTAAACGACTTAACTCTAATAACTTTTATATTACATTATTCCTCAACTAATAATTTTATGCTCTTAAAATGAATATATTTAGTTTCGCTACAAAATTTTATTTTCCTCCATTTCATTCATGACATTGGTGGATTTGTATGTATGAGCGCTTTTATAATATTTTCAAAGTGAACTGCACAAAGTAATAAAATTTACAAGCGTCTAATTAGTTATCTCCTCACTTTCATCGTAGATTTTCCAATCAAAAAGATAGTAGATAAAGATCACCTTAAGCTGACTAAGAGCTGTTCACCACAAAACCATCCTATTTGAATTTTCCTTTTATTTTCATCTCAAATATAGGAATATTTAAGGTTACCATTTTTCATATCACGTTTTCTTAAGACGATTAGCCGATCCAATCACATTCTTTATGAAACTCTATTAATTTTGTTCATCATTTTTCTTATTAATTGGGGGTGTTGTGTGGAAACCCGGAAGTGGGGGTGTTGTGTGAAAACCCGGAAGTCTATCATTGGATATTGTGTTTTACTAGGTTCTTTCTTAATTTCTTGGAAAACTAAGAAGCAAACAACAGTATCTCGCTCTTCCTCTAAAGCTGAATATAGAGCTCTTGCAATTCTCAGTTGTGAATTGCAGTGGCTTCACTATTTATTGACCAATTTACAGGTTCCTCTTGTTTCTCCAATTTCAGTATTTTGCGACAATCAATCTGCTATACACTTGGCTCACAATCCAACATTTCATGAACGCAGAAAGCATATAGAGATTGACTGTCATGTCATCCGTGAGAAAATTCAAAGTGGTCTTCTTCATTTGCTACCTATTCCTTCTTCTGCTCAACTAGCTGATATGTTCACTAAAGCTCTTCAACCGAGATTCTTCATACAATGTGTTTCCAAGCTTGGACTATTAGATGTTCATAGTCCTGCTTGAGGGGGGTTATTACCATATAATAATAATTCTTGATTGGTTCTGTATAAGTTGTTATAAGTTTGTTATTTTTCTTTCCTGTATAGCTTTACAGGTGTCTATCTTTTTCCTTACGTTTCTCAAGTTGGTTATGTATGGATGGCCCTTTCTCCCTTGTATAAAAAGGTTATCCCCTTTTCTGTTTTCACACAGAGAGAATCAATAAAATATTTTCTTGTGAGATCTAGCAATGCAATTGTAATGTCGTTTAGAGAGTCAATGCAAATGACCACAAACAGCCGAATAAATTCCTAAAATTCTACTGTACTATTGCATGTATTTTAACACTTTTTCTACCTAATGATTTGATAAGGTGAAACATGAACTCTGCAAGGAGAATATGCAGCTTGTCGGTAAGTTATTGAATTCTTTTTATTGTTATGCCGGTATTAAATGGTTAGCTGCCAGCTTACTGCTTCCAAAACTATTTTTATCTTTGTCAATGGTGGTGACTAACTTAGTTGCTTAACCAGTGTGT
This sequence comes from Clitoria ternatea, assembly GCA_037962975.1. Lineage (NCBI taxonomy): Eukaryota > Viridiplantae > Streptophyta > Magnoliopsida > Fabales > Fabaceae > Clitoria > Clitoria ternatea. The sequence continues at coordinate 739,868 of CM075674.1, forward strand.
GTGAGTTGTTACATTGGAAAATGCAGAATGTCACACTGCCGTTGGGAAAGCTCTCACTCATCGATTCTAGTCACCAAGTTGGTACAGCAAATTGTTAATTGATCATAGTAGAATTGAAAGTAATTCAGAAATAAGAAATAATAATATTTCATATGTTTGCAACAAATATCCTGCCTACGAAGGGTATGTTTAAGGGGGAAAGAGGGGAAAAGACTTATAAAAAGCCTTCTTCTCTGTAATGTTTTTGGGTGATTTTTTCTTGTATGATTTATAATGTTGTTCCCTTCCTCCCTCTCTCTCCTTCTAATTCCCTTTCTCCTACCCGTTAAAGCTAAACTCCCAAACACATCATAATGAGAACTGCAATTGCCTTTCTAATGGGCAGTGTAATACAATTTTCACGACAACTAGTACTGTGCTCACAACGGTTTCATGGGCTGTGTAATACTGTCATACATTTCAGTATTGTGAAAACCAAAGATAAACGCGTCCCTATAGCCAATAGCCAATAGGGCAGTGCTCTGGTGCATTTATCACAATAGAATTCACACGGTTTCAAATCCATTTGATAAATCATACAAATAATATGAAGCCTTTACCTATTATCTTTTGTTTCACATTTATTATTTCTGAGTTAGCTCTTCTAAGTTAAGCGATTCACCTTACAAGTTACAAGGATAAAAGAGATGAGTTGCGTTTGTTTATTAAAAAATCAAAGCAATAACTTTAAAGCGACTCCTTAATTTATTATAAATACATGTGTAATACACATTTCATCATAATTCCAATCATTAAATTTTCAACAGACACGATTGTCATGAATTTTAAAGAATTAATTGAAATTTGATTCAAAGACCAAAGAAATTATACATATGCGTGTAGGTGTGTATTTATCATTACCTGACATTGTTGCGCTGGCCACGTAGCTCGGGAGGTAGTTTTCGATCGTTGACGACGTCGATGACGGCTGAAAGGCGATCGATGAGCCTTTTCGCCGCCTTAGGCTTACCGGACGAGGACGACGAAGAAGAAGAGTTAGAGCAGAACCTAATGGCGGAATAGAAGAGAGAGGGCGAATTGACATTGATACGTCGGTAAAGGCGAAGACACGTGGCCATGCTCGTCTATCAGACTACTACCCCGATTTCTACTTCCCAATCGTCCTTCTTCTCCCTTTACGCCTCCACCCTGTTTTTATTTTTTTAAAAAGGTGAAGTTATCGTTAAATTGGTTTTTTTTCCTCTGGTTTTTTATTTTATTTTCTTCCTTTACCTTTTAACTATTTTGTTTTTAAAATATAAGATAGATGAAAAAAATATTTAACAAGTAATTATTTGGCTTAATTAAGTCATTCATCATTATCAAAATTTGTAGGATTTTAAATCAAGGGTGGAAATAACTTAAATTATCTTTTAGGAACTTAGAGCCTACCCATTTACGGCCTAACTTAACTCAACTCCTTTACTAAAAGGACTAGGTTGAGACATTTTAAAAAGTCTATTTAATTAAAAGAAGTATTGATTTGAGCTTTTAAAAAGACTTGTTAGAAATAAGATTGTTGGTACCTAAAATTTTGTGTTAATAACAAATGAAAATGATATAAGTGAAAAAGTATGTTAACACTAATATATGAAGTGTGCGGTAGTGGTAAGTCTTTTGTGTCTCATTCAAAACTTAGAAGTTCTTTAAAGAAAATCAAGCAAAATTTGTTTATCACTCAAAGTCTAGTTGTCCTTCTTCAAGTTTATTACAAAGACGTGCTTAACAAGCTATGATTTTTGTCCTCTCTACTACTACAACTATCACAACAACAAGTGAAGAACAACAAAGTCAAGCGGACTATCATAAAACTGTGTCAACCCTATTACAAACAATGTGGACTTACCTACCTCTAAAAAGTTGATCTTTCCCTTTCTTATTTGATCTCCAATGGTCAAACATTATAGACTCAAGTACATTCTTAGGGGTTGGTCAATCTTTGATGGCCTTAAGCTTTTCTTCATCAACATTAACCCCTTTATAACTTACAATAAAACCAAGGAATACTATGTTATTCATGCTAATAGAGCACTTTCAAAGGTTAGCAAGCAAGTTATTTTTCCTTAAGGCAAGCATAACAAGTTTCCAATATAAGAGCCCATAGTCTCTAAGTAGATTAAGATGTCATCAAAATAAACCACCACAAAGTGTCCAATGAACTCCCTAAGAACATGGTTCATAAGCCTTACAAAGGTGCTTGGAACATCGGTTAAGCCAAAAGATATCATGAACCCATCATAGAATCAAGTTTGGTTTTAAAAGCAGTTTTCCATTCATCACTCTCTTCGATTCTTATTCGATGGTAACCACTTTTAAGATCAATTTTAGAAAATATGGTTGATCAACTAAGCTCATCCAACATATCATTCAATCTAAGTATATGATGCCTATATTTGATAGTGATGTTGTTAATGGCTCTATAATTTATGCATATGCGCTATGAACCATATTTCTTTGGGATAAGCAAGATTGAAACCGCATAAGGACTTAGGCTCTCTTTTATATATCCCTAGGTCAAAATATATTTTATTTGTTTTTCTATATCTCTACTTTCTTGTGAGTTACACCTATTGACGGGCCTATTTGGAAGACTAACACTAGGTACTAAGTCTATTTGGTGTTTAATCCACCTCAAAGGTGGTAATCCATGAGGGATATCATTAAGAAAGATATCCCTAAACTTCTTTAAGAGTTGTGACACTCCTTGAGGTAAGATAGTGATGGTTTGGAGAACAGACTTAGAAGAGGGGTTGAATAAGTCTGTTCACTTTTTCAAACCAAAAGGTGATATTTAAACGTAAATGAGATTTGCGTAGTGGAGCAGACTTTTGCAAAACAACAAGCATGTGAGAGAGAGCAACAGACTTGTGTAAGTGATAGGGAGAGAAATAACAAACAAGATATGTATATTGGTTCACTTCCAACTCAGAAGCTACATCCAATATCTTCAGACTTGAAGGGTTTTTCCATTATGTAAAATATCTCTTTTACATAATCAGCACAGACCATGCCCTTGAGTAATATTGAATCTAGCCACTCCTGGCTTAAGCACAGACCGTGCTTCAAGTATTCTTGACACCAGCCACTCCTGGCTCACTAAGTATTCTTTTACAGCACCCACTCATGGGGAAGACCCAAGTATTCTTTCACAAGCCACTCCTGGCTTAAACCCAAGTAATCTTTCAAAAGCCTCTTCAGGCTATAGTGTTTCCTAACAGGTCTACCAGACCTGTGTTTACAATAAATAGAAAGAATTAAAACAAACAAAACAAGCCTTCTAACTTAGTTGAGCTAAGTGTTAACTTGATAAACATGTTTATGAATTGATAAACATGTTTATGAAGAAAGGTAAGGACTTATTTTATAGTGGGGCTTAGTACATGTACAAGAGAAGAGGTAAAACCTAAATGTACTAAGCCCGAAAGCTTGATCAGAAATAATATACCCATAGAAGGTGTTGAGATGTGTAAAGCATATTTCTAACTTGGATTGCTAGTGCTTCTGAAATGAGAATGGATTACACATAGTGAGCTTTCATTTTCTTCATGGCAATATTCCTTGGTCTTGAATCTTCTTCTTGAGCAGATTTCCATTTCTTCTTTTTCTCGGGCTTTTGTATACAAACGTCTGAGGTTTGTTTGTACTATTCTTTTCTTCGATCACACTACCTTAAGTGTGGTTTTCCCATCTCTATTTTCTTTTTCTCTTTCATAAGCTCTCTTTCTTTTTCTTTTATCCCATCTTCTTAGTGTATTTGCTCTCCCTCTTTTCTTCTTTTCTACACTTCTCTCATGCATCTTGAGTGGATAGGATGGTTCCATTTATAAGATTTCTTGTTGAACCCAGAGAGAGAAGATAGCTGTTAAGTGACTGTTGAGATAGGATACAACTATTGATAAACTATACTACTAACTTCAATTAGCATGCACAATGTCAAAAGAAATGATGACTAAAATTAACAGACACATACACACACACACACACACACATATATATATATATATATATATATATCAAAATATTGCGCCTATATGTGTAAACACTAGCGGGTAAAATCAAAAACATGTATAAACCGCTAAGTAAAATAGTAAGTCAACCAAAAGTAAAGTGCTAAAATAAAGTGCTGAAACTAAAATGCTAAAACTAAACAAGAAAATTAAACAATGGAACCCATCAGGAGTCACAATCAATTGTTGCCAGCCAAGATATCACTGACGACTCTATCGAGCTACTCATCAAACTCTTGGTCCCGGTCATGCTCTTGCTGCTCATCCTGATGCTTTGTATCTACTGGGTCCTATACTGGTGGAACTGGAATAGCTACTGATGGCTCTACTATAGTGTCTGATAAGACTTCACCCCTTCCCTCAGAAGAAGGCCTGTCCCCAGGCCAAGCTAAGTAAGTTGCGAACTGATCAGGGTCCATCTGGCCCTAGGAACCTAAAAGACTGTTGTGATAAAAGGCCGAGTGAAGGTGGAGAAGTCCTCTATGGAGTAAAGCATGTTGTAGGTGCAAATGAGTTTGTAGCGCCTGAAGGAGTATCAATTGGCTCATAACACTCTCTAGGATAGAAAGGGATGGTAGTGGTGGTGGTGGTATTACAGTAAAGGAAGACGGCCCGATTGAAGCTGAAGGTGCAGAGGACAAAGGACCTATAACTGGTGGCACTACACAGTTCAACTCAATGAACTTGCAGTCGATGGAAGGTCTGATCGAAGAAGTGGGAGTGACATATATGCCATGAGCTGTACATAATCTTGTAATGAAAGCTAGGAACCCCAAAGTCCTTTTCGGTGTAGCACCAAAGATAGTGGTCTTCGGGTCTGATTGGGCAAACCTGAAGATCTCCTCAGAAAGAATACCTGCTATATCAACAGTTATATCAGAATCTAAAATGCAATATAATAGGTTACATCGGCGAATGGGAAGATCAGAAACATGGTTGGTAGGAATAATGTTGGCCAGGAGAAAAGGGGTCCACACTTTTGTAAGGACATTCATGTCCTTATGTACCAAACGAACAGCAAAGCCACTCGGTCCCAGCTAAATGTGATGGCCTGGTAGACAAAGAGCCTTTTCCAAGTTGCTCAGAAAAAAGAAATGATTCTTTCTTGTAAGCTCTCCGTAACTACATAGCTCACTATCATCCAATCACAATATGTCTCCCAAATGGCTGTTAATGGTGTCTATGGAGTAGGATATCCAAGTGCTTCTGACGAATGTCATCCCTTCCAGGGAACCCTCCCTGTTCCATGCATTCTTATAGAACTCTCTAACGATCTCTGGGTCAAACTTGGGTCTGGGGTTGGCCAATCTCAGCCACTTCCAATTCTGCAGAGTGTTCATAAAAGCGTTGCAATCACCTAATCGGAGGTCCACCCTCCTCTTTGTGATGAATGTCTAGCTCTGAATGTTTTCAAACCTCTTCGCCCTTTCCTATTGCTGGAAGCATTGGCCCCATGGAAGAGAAGGCTCTGATGTCCTTTGACGTTTGCCTTTATCCCTTTGGCTCGTTTCTAATGGACCTGGTGGTGGTGGGCCAATGTTTTTGGTGTGCACTATCCTAAAATACAAAAGAGTATGCACATTGAATAACAAAAAATTGACATGCTATAAGGAAATGTACAAAGTAATTCTACCCAGCCAGCATAATGCATCAAACGAAAACATCTCAGATCAAAACAACAAGCCAAAATGAACAAATGCAATTTAACAAAGGCAACACTCATTTGGGTAAATGCCACAAACCAAAATGCACAAAAGCAGTTTAACAGCTAGTAAACCACATTATATCACAATTTAGACCTCATTTCTTTATGTATCAAAATAATCGAGTTTTAAAGATTTCATCATTTTATAACATGAATTTGATCCAATATCAAGTTCTGGTATCAAAAATAGAAAATGTTTTTTGTAATTGGTCAATACCTATAGTAAAAAAGGATCAAATTTATAAACGACAGTTCTTATGGAAATCAAACCTTGATGAAGAGATCCATATTTTAGAACATAGTTACCCATGATAAAAAACTAATAGAGAAATTAACATTTTAGATCGAGATATTATAGATAGACACATAGAAAAGGGATTTAATTTTATACATTTAGGACTAATATAAATAGCAACAAAACTTAATTACATGTTAGGAATAATTCCCCAATATTAATGATATTATAAGATTATATATATATATATATATATCGATTCCCCAACCAAAAAATTTAAAAAAAAACACATGGGCGCTTCGTGTGTCTGTAATTATTGAATCTGAATTATTGCTGGCAATTCGGGCGGGCCACTTTATCGGGTTGCAGGCTATTTAGGGCCGGCCCAAAAACGACCTGCATAAATTTGAGCCTTAAAATTAGAGGTTCTAACTCGGGCTTCAACGGGTTGCGGGCTTGATCGGGCGACCTATATTTTTTAAAAAATTATTAAAAATTGATTTATAAAAAATTCTATTACAAAAAACTTAGTAGAATTTTTCTAAAACTACATTTGTAAAAAAACTTTATGTTATTGAAATTAATTAACTGTTACTAGACAAACTGATCCGGTCTCAATACCGGTATCCGATCTGCTATACATATTTCAACGTCTTTGATAAGACATCTACGTGTAACCGGTGTCATCGGTATACATCCGAACTGTAATTCCGTATCAGGCGTTCTCCCTATACCGGTTGTTCAGGATAACACCATGGCATCGGACAATACACACGTCACTGTGCTAATGACAAGGATTGTTGCTACAGGGATCGATCAATAATTCCCTACACTACGAGCCAAATTTTGCTCACGGGAATGGTCAACTTGTTCCCTAATCCTAGTCTACATTCTCTACGCTCAATATAAAATAGCCACTTGACCCAATCATGCAGGTAAGTGCGCAATATAATAATGCTAATGGGAGTTGGTGGTTCCCCACCAACGAGTCCTCGTTAATCGAGCCAATCAGGTATATGAACTCACTTCATGATTGAAGTGGGATCTTCTTCTTCAGCTCTTTTACGACTGATTACTCTGAATACATTCCTTACTTGGAATATAATCACTGACTTGAGCGTCGGAGAATCTTTGCAGGTGACACCACCATTCGCCCACTTCAACGCGTTAGGTCGGTGTGAAGGATCTCCAGGACGCCCAATCCGCTCTCCTCATTCAAGGACAACGGATACATACATCGGATACACGTACATCCGGTCTATTAGACGGTATTGACATACTATTCGTGACTGGCTTGAGATCGGATCTCTTGACCCCGGTCCAGGACAGATCACAAACAATACTATAAAATCAATAACTTTTCTTGTAAAAAATATATTTGCTTCTGTACTATAATTGAAAATTAAAATGAATGAAACATTAACTACTAAGTTACTAATAATACTAACACACAAATGCTATAAAATCAACTATATTTCTTGAAAAACCTGTTTGTAAAAATACTAACTAATAAATAATACTTTTTATATTACTAAATTAATAAATAAATAGTATTAATTTTTTTTAAAAGACTCGGGCTGCCCAAGCCAGGCCAACCCATACTCAACCTGTTTTTTGTTTTTGAGTTTTTTGTTATTGGATTTTTTTAATTATTAATTATTAATTTATTTTTATGTCCACGTTTTTTTATGGCAGAAATCTGAATCAATGTATATGTTCCCACACGTCTCTTTCTATCTCTTTCGACCTTGGTATCTTCAATAGACGTTGTCGCAATTTTTTATCGGAATTCGCGTTAGGCTCGTAGTCTCTTTATAGAAGATAAATTATATAAGCAAGCGACAAGTACACTGTTATATTCTCCCTGTGAGTGATCCACCATATGATAAGATATTTGATCCCATATCAATTTTTTGGTAGATAATAAGTTATATAACATACTACAAAATAATAATAAGAATCAACCAAACGTTAAAGGGTTCATTTCAAGAGGTTGCCAACAATATCTTTTTAATTACCTTCATGATCTATTATTTTTGTTTTCCAAACCTATTAGTTTAACAATTGCTTAACATAAAAATATAATTGCTTAAAACATATTAAATCATCCAAGTTCTAAAACTAATAAAATAAAAATTAAGAAATCAAAATAAAAAATTGCTTAAAATACGGTAACTAAAAACATATTTAATTCTAAATATTTTTATAATAAAAAATTATTTTTTTGACGCTTCATCAAAATTTATTCTAATTAAATTAATAAAAGAAATATTTTAAAAAACAATAAACTCTATAAAATTTTCTTTCCATATAACACTTCTAAAGAATTTTATTAACCTCAGTACTCGTTATTAAATTTAAGTCATTAAAATTGATATATTTTTTAAAATGAATACATTTATCTCGTGAAAGAAAAAGAACTGTTACATTTATTTCAACAAAAAAATTACCATCTTTAGTTGGTTGTTTATACTCCGTTATAAGGTTAACAAAACCTTGTTTTAAAATTGATACAATTAGTACTAATAACAATATGGTTCTTGAATCCTGTATTTCCCTCTCTTAACCGGTTATTATAATTAACATTGTTATCAAAACTGAACCAGTTCGGTCGGTCCGACCGGTTGAACCGTAAACCGCTTAAGTGATCGGTCCGGGTCAATTCTTTAATACTACCGATTCAACTATGGTTAAACCTCGATTTTATTACAGTTTTCATGAACCGGTGCTTTCACCGATTCAATAACCAGTCCGAAACATTGATAATAGGAAAAAAATGACAAAATGACAAATATTTCAAAAGCATCCCTGCCCCACAAACAAAAGGAGGCTCGTAAATGAGTCAAATAAAGTTTGAAATTCATTTAAATGCTATATTTAGAATTAAAAAGTACTTTAATCATTCTTAGGAATCTTCATTCACTTTCATTTGAAAAAGCTCGAGAGGCTGAACTCTAAAGCATGGTGTCAGCGTACATTGTACACACACCACTAGTTTAAATTTAAATTAAACAAAATCGAATTGATCTTGGGTTTATTTATTATATCAATATTTTTAATAAAGTTAAATAAAAATGAGACAAATAAGTAAATAATTAAATTTAGATAATAACTCAATAAAAAAAAACATGTCACATAGCAAGTGAAAGCCAAAGAACATTGAATCTCTCTAGGATATCTATCATAGTAATCAATTTTTCTCTGAAGCTGGGATGAAATGAAACAGTTACAGTGACCATAAAATGTCGTTGCACTCTCTTTCCTATTAGCATGAAAGTGAAAGAAGTTTAATATAAGATAGGTTAAATTACTATTCTAGAATCTTACTTATTCAGGAAATTTTAAATTGTATTATTAATTTTTTTTCAATTAGGTCTCTTTTTTCAAAATATTTTTTTTAGGTCTGTTGGTCTAATTTTCATTAATTGTGTTGATGAACTTATGATATAACAAATGAACATTACATGTAGTAATGTCTCCATTTGCTAACTATGGAAAAACATTACATTTTTAGTGGCATGCAATCTACTTTTTTCAATTTTTAATTTTAACAATTAGTCAATAAACATTTGATAGTAAAATCACTACGTCAACAGTTTGATATGTGAAATAGTAAATCAATAACGTGTTAAATCTCTAGTAAGAGTAAAAGAGACTTAATTAGAATAATTTAAAAAGATAGGAGATCTAAATTGATTATAAAAACTTAAGTGTCGGTTTGGTATGCAGTTGAAAAAATGAAATTATAAAAATAAAAAAAATCTAAAGTTAATTTACATCCTACAAGTCGTTAAAAATAATCCTATTTGATCTTAATGATTTTTTTGTTGGTTAAATCCAACAATACACCAAACATTATAAGAATGTAACTACAATTTTACCGACAAGATAAGATATTAGAATAGCGATTTATCCTGCAATATTTTGATTTCTCATCTTTTAATTTCTTATTTTAAAATATTCACATGTTAGAAAAATCAAAAAATGGATTTATGATATAAGATAAGAAGTAGCACCCAACTCAAAAAGTGCTGTGTTACCCTGTGTTTATCTAACATGAATCCAGCTTAGTAACTATAATCAGCAACTATCACCCTGTCTTAAGAAAGCTGTGGCAAACTTGAAAGAAAGAAACTCCTCCTCTCTCCAATTTTTCAACATTTGAATGCAGCGAAGCCATCGCCATTTCCATTAGAGAAAGGAAAAACCAAAAAAGGAAAAGAGAATGCAGCGTTGCATTCCGACCTTGTTGGCCGTAACTGCCGTGGTGGTGTCGGCGGTGTGCGACGGTTTCCTCCCTCTGGAACGGGGCATTCCTCTGAGCCACCGCGTGGAGGTGGAGGCGCTGAGAGCACGCGACAGAGCTCGCCACGCTCGAATGTTGGGAGCTTCGGTTGGCGGTGTCGTTGACTTCTCAGTCCGAGGCACCTTCGATCCATACTCCATTGGGTACGGGTAATGCTCTCTTAAATTTTCCATTTTTAATTCTTCTTTCTTTTCTTATTCTCTTCTTTCCCTTTCTGGAATATATATATATATATATATATATATATATATATATATATATATATATATATATGTATATATGCATGTGAATAAGTGACTTTCTTTGTTGTAGTTGTCAGTTTTATTATTATTATTATTATTATTATTATTATTATTATTATTATTATTATTATTATTATTTCTGATTGTTTAATTTAAGGTTAAGAGGGGATTGGGGGTATGCTTTTGTGTTATTTTGCATTTAAGTTATTCTTCTGCATTATTGTTTGTTACTCTGTATGTATTTAAGGGGTGACCTTTGTTTCTTGTTCAGGTTGTATTTTACCAAAGTGAAGATGGGGTCTCCTCCTAGAGAATTTAACGTGCAGATTGATACTGGAAGTGACATTTTGTGGGTTAATTGCAATACATGCAGTAATTGTCCTCAATCTAGTGGACTTGGGGTGAGGATTTTGGAATTTGATTGTGTTTTATGGTGGCTTGCTTGGGAAATAAGGTTTTGATTTGGAGCTTGCTTGTGTTTTTGTGATGTGCAGATTGAGCTCGATTTCTTTGATACCGTTGGATCATCCTCGGCTGTGTTGGTTCCCTGCTCCGACCCGATATGCACTTCTGGGGTTCAAGGCGCGGCAGCTCAGTGCTCCCCTCAGGTTAATCAGTGCAGCTACACATTTCAGTATGGAGATGGAAGTGGGACATCGGGTTATTATGTCTCTGACGCAATCTATTTTGACATGATCATGGGGCAGCCTCCACCGGCTAACTCTTCGGCTACCATTGTTTTTGGGTAAGCCCTTCACCCTTGTGTTTGTTTATTGTGATTTGTGGGTAAAACACGCAGGACTTGATGTAAGAGTGGGAACTTATTGAATAGAACTGAAAGGGAGAGTTGGAGGAGGCGAAGTTTACATAGAGAACTGTTGGGTATTCTTGTAGGAGGGAAAATCAGAGGGAATGGGAAGTGGGAGGTTGAATTGGCAATGTAAGATTCGTCAATAGGTTGATTTGTTAGTAAAAAGGGAGAATAGGTAAATAGGATTGCATATTTTGATGTTGCTCACTCTTGTGTATAGCTTATATGCTGGTAGTTTTTGCTTATATTCCCATGTTTATGCTAATAGTTAATATAGATTGTTGCAATTAAGTTATAAGTGGAAGTTTTTTGGATGGTTGTATTGGAAATAGGTGTAGCACATATCAATCTGGAGATTTGGCTAAGTCTGATAGAGCAGTTGATGGAATTTTTGGGTTTGGCCCTGGTGCTCTTTCTGTTGTATCACAATTGTCATCACGAGGAATAACACCCAAAGTTTTCTCTCATTGTTTAAAAGGAGATGGCAATGGAGGAGGCATACTAGTTCTTGGTGAGATTTTGGAGCCAAGTATTGTTTATAGCCCGCTTGTCCCATCACAGTATGTTCTCTTCTGCACTTCTTTTATCATTTTTTTTTTCCTGGTTACTGGATAATTTTCGCTAATTATCAGATACATTGTTGTAAAAGGAATGTATAAGGTATTTATGAAAAAATTAGTGTTAGGTAATTACATTGTTGTTGAGGCCAAACATTCATTACTTGTATAGTAATTATAAATATGTCACTTTCAAGCTTGAAACTTAGTATTATAATATACTATTAAGGATGACAGGAAATGAAAATCAGTACATTCATTTGATTACTTGAGATAGCTAGTCCATTTGATCACTTGAAAAATCAGTTCGTTCATTTGATCTTATAGTTTGCAGTTCTCTTTAAGATATATTGCAGTGTATTTGACTAGTTGATCAAATCTCAGGCCTCATTACAATATAAATCTTCAGAGCATTGCTGTCGGTGGTCAACTTCTGTCAATCAATCCAGCAGTATTTGCAACATCTAACAACCGAGGAACTATAGTTGATTGTGGTACAACATTGGCATATCTTGTTCAAGAAGCTTATGATCCTCTTGTCAATGCAGTAAGTTTTCTTGTATCAAACTTAAAACCTTGAAACAATGTACTGTGTTGGGCACATAATTCTCCTTTTCCTTTTCCATGGGGTCTGGTCTTGGGAGAATTCATGCATAGCAAGTGATTGGCATGTTTGTGAATTTAGTTCCTCTGGATTATATTGCTGTCTTATATCACTAGTATCAAGCTATATTATGTCAGTTATAGGTTTAGTTTGAACCATGAATTGCTCTAATTGGTAATTAGGTAATTGCTTATATTTAAAATCTATAAATGATTTAGTGGGACAACGGGAGACTAGCATGTTTTAAGATACTCCAGCAATTGAACACCATATTGAGGTTTACATCCTTTTTTGTGTTATGGTTTATATTATTACTGTTATTATTATTATTATTTTTATTATTATCATTTTTATTTCTAAAAGGGGTATTCAGAAATGGGTAAACAAATTCTTCATCTTTGTTTGTTTGTCTTGTATTTCAAGAAATGGTATTGAGCCATTGACCTTACCTGTAACTCTGCTGATGTTGAACTTTTAAATGAATGTGTAGATAACTACTGCCGTGTCACAATCTGCTAGACCCATAATTTCAAAAGGAAGCCAGTGTTATCTGGTCTCAACCAGGTTATTACAAATATAATATTTGTTCTGAAGATTTTTGAATTGTCTTTAATCTTAACTCATAAAAGAGTTTTCCTATTAGGAATTCTGAATATCTCATTAGAATTATTGTTTTTCAGTACAAGTGACATTTTTCCTTCAGTCAGTTTAAACTTTGAGGGTGGAGCGTCAATGATTTTAAAACCAGAGCAGTACCTTATGCGTAATGGGTTCCTTGTAAGTTGTATGCCTGTTAATTTGGTTATATTCTTGCATAAGGAAGCTATTCTAAGCTGATACACATATGTGCCATTTTTAACAGGATGGTGTAGCAATGTGGTGCATTGGTTTCGTGAAAGTGCAGGAGGGAGTCACAATTTTAGGAGGTTAGATGCTGGACATATTTTAACAGACTAAAGTCTACAAGGAATTGGTAGAAACTAGAACTCTCATTTGAAATTGGGCACTTCAATTAGTAGTAAACAAATTCTTGATGATTCCTTCTATATCTGTGGTAAATAGCTAGTGTCCCATCATTCCATTGAGAACTCGTGGTTAGCTGCTACTACTACTACACAATTTCACACACTCATTGAGCATTGTTGCTGTTACATGGCACACATGAAAATGGGAAAGCACATGGTTGAGTGTTATAACAAATCTTAAAAATAATGGTTAACAAACAAGTTTTAGATTTCAATAAACATTATGATGGAATTATAAGTTATATGATCCAAACAAAGGTAAGGTCTGTCATTTTCAGAAAGCTTAAATGATAGTTTAGTCCCTAATATTTTTTTGCCTTTTGTTTGTAGTCCCACTACTGAAAACCTTTTCATAATTCAAATTGATCTATGATGGAGTTTTAGCTGTATGTTTGTTTGCCAATTCTCATAATCTAAATCCCAAAAGGATACCATGCCGGGATATGCTTTGATCTTTATAAATAAAGCTATGTATCTTGGTAAAAACAGATTTTGTTTTTAGCATGAAAACATCATGAATAAATATGCTAATCACCAATTGGCTTATTCATGTTTATTTTATGTAAATTATGCATCAAATGTATCATATCAGCAAGTGATCTACTATGTTGTTTTGAGATTAAGAAAAATTGGTTTTACTTATTTTGCAGATCTTGTCCTAAAAGATAAGATAGTTGTGTATGACCTAGCTCATCAACGAATTGGATGGGCTAACTATGACTGTAAGTGCTCCACCGTAATGTATTAAATTACATTCAGTTTAATTGTTTGGGTGTAAAGTGACAATGAAAAATAAAGTAAAAAGCCACTAATGAGTAAATTATTGCTGAGGACTACACTAAGGTTTTTAAAATCTCATAGACTTGAATATCTGACAAATATAATCCTAGGACTAATCACTAATATGAGTTTACTCCCACAGAAACTCTTCATTCCTGCAAGGATTATATATGATCATTTTTTTCTTAAAATTTTGAACTGCTGCTAGGTTCCTTGTCAGTAAATGTTTCTGTGACTACAAGCAAGGATGAGTACATCAATGCAGGACGGCGAGGTGTCAGCAGCTCTGAAAAACGCACCCTTTCCATGTTCCTAGCTGTAAGCATTGTGGCGCTCTCTTTGTACATGATGTTGATATGAAAAGTTTAAAATATGTTAAGTGTTGGGAATCAAAGCCATAGTTAGAGATTATGTAAAATTAAGTTTTCAATATTAACCACGGGAAGAACACATGAGAAGACGGAGATATCTCTGATTTGGGTAGCTTTGATTTGAAGTGGAGGTTTTGATAGAAGCTTGAAAAGTAGAGATTTTGATAAGTGGGTTTGATTAGTGGAAATTTCTATTGAAGTTTGAAGAAAAGTTGATCAAAGAATGATTGGTCAAAAGAATGAGTTTGAGCACCAATTTTGAAATGAAGATGATAAACAAAAAAAAATGTTAAAAGAAAACTAATTATTTAACAGTTCTGGAGTTGAATAAATTTGTTTTTGATATGAACCTTAATTTCTTGCTTGATAATTTAAGTTGAAATTGATCCCCAGTGTATTGAGTCTTGACTTTTTTTTTTGATCATGAGTCTATTGACTTTGTTCAGCGTTTCTTTTATCTCAAATACGTTAAAAGAAGTTGGATAGTAAACATTTATTTTGTTAGTATTTTATCTTTGTTGTTTCTACGTGTTCGGTCTCATTGCTTGCTTTCACCACGCTCGGGGCAGCGGGAACATCGCTTCATGTTTGACTTTACCAAATTGTGCAACACATTTGTGTATGATACACCCAAAATGAATGAATCTTAGTGTTTTTCAATATTTTTTTATCAGTTAAAAATAATGTTTTGGTTATCTAGGGTCCGTTTGGTTTTCATTTATGTTTTTTGTTTTAATTTTTTATTTTAAATTTTAATTAACATGTTTCTGGTTTTAAGAATTTGTATAGAAAATATTTAAAATAAGTTTTTTCTGTTTCTCATTTTTATTTTTTCTGAACAGATTTTTTAAAACAAAGACAATAATTATGTAATTAAGACTGAAAATAGAAAATAAAAATAGAAAATGAAAACGGACAAATCCTTAAATGTAATCTTTTAAGTTTTATCAACATCTCATTTTAGTTCTTGTGTTAAATTTAATCCTTTTATTTGTTTATTTTTATGAGTGGGAGTTAAAACGACCAAACTAAGGTATAAGATGTTGACTCTCTATCTTGTCGGCAAGTAAATGAACTTGTCCACATGATGGTGGTCTATCCATAATTACAAATGCCTACCCCCTTGAATTCCTATGTTAGCCAAGGTACCTGAACGCAAACTAACTTCCCGTAAAAGATGATTTATCGAGACATCCCACGAAGGCTGAATAATAATGCAGGAATTTCTTCAATTTTTTGCTTTCTCTTGCATTGCATCTATTTTAGAGGGGTTTCTTGATCTCTAAGCATCTTCAAACAAGTTTGAATCAATCTCCTTCCATGACTATGAGTAGGCCAATCCATGTATGTGCAGGAAATGGAGAGGATTTGGTTCCTAAGAAGAGAAAAACTAGAAGAAAAGTTAAAAAAAATGGAGAGGGAAAAGGGTGGAAATGACACCACCTAGCAAGGAATTAGGATAAGCCATAGAAGATCACCACAATGGAGGTGTGATAATCCCCATAAGTGTGCACATAGTTTTATCACGTAATAAAACATTATCGATCTCACAAGGACCGTGTCATTGAACAACGATTGAGTTTTGTGATTTTAGTTTGAGCAAATAATGGTTATGGTTTTCAAAATTAAAATAAAAATATATTAAACCATAGTACTTATAAAGATTTAAAATTCAAATACAGAAAACATTCTCAGAGGTTTCATTTCATCCCAATTATCAAACTTAGTAATTGATGAATTACGGAGTGATTTCATGTATGTTAAATTGCTTTGTTCATTTTCTCCCTAAGATTAAAATGTTGGAATTCATTGTTCTAGATGTCTTCCTACAATATCAACTAATTCTTTAAGGGTGCCACAATTTTTTTAAGAACAAAATTAAATATAGCACAAAATACCCAAGATAATCAAAACATGAATTAATCATTAATAAATCGCAAAGTTACATAGTTTTTGTAATTGAGATTACTTCTATATCTCTAAAAGTAAAAAAGACTGCTCGCTCATGGTGTTGGAGTCCACAAAACAATCAAGACCAATCACCATCATGAACGAGAGGCAAAACCAATAGAAAAAGAAAAAATACCTTAGAGAAATGAAAAGAGAACCGTGACAACCTCTTTGCGATCCTAAGAGAACTCGATACTAAACTAAAACTAACCTAAGACTAAGATTGTTTCAGCTAAAGTTGTTAAACCCTCAAGTTAGGTCAGAGCAACACTAATAGACAACTTAACTAATTACAACTCGGTCTAGCCCAACTAGGAACAAAAAATAAGTTGATCTGTGGACTGGAGTGACTTCACAGCCAAGCAGGCACGCTCACGACCTGGCTATGGACTACACCCAATGGTCCAAACTTCATTATCTTGCCTCCTTTGGTCCATTGGGCTCAACTCTTTAGGCCAACTTGGACTTTGACACTTCTTAGTTTATATCTTGCACTTTTTAAACCTAAATTAGGCCTTTTTGTACCTATTTTCCTGTAAACATAAAAAAATAAGCATAGATGAGCCAAAACACAAAAACAAATAAAAAGTAAATAAAAGTAAAATAAATCCTAAGAAAGTCCTAAAAATTCTAAGGAAAAAAGGCCTTAAAACTATACATTTTGGGAATGCATCAAGGTGCTATATTGATAAGATCAAGTTGATTTCCTCATAAGATTCTTGAGAGAATGAAGAGTTTCTCATTCTAAAAATGTCTTTGCATTCAAGAAATGATCAAAGATGATACAAAATTAAGCTTTGGTTCTCACCCTGTTGAGAATGCAAGTCATACATGGCATCAACTCTGTGAGCAATATCATCAATCCTTGTCCCTTGCCTAAGTTTCTCAGAGGACATAGAGTCCAGTCGACTGCTCATCCTTTCCATTCTGGTGCTCATTCCTTGAATCAGGGAATACATACGCTCCATAGAAAAGCTGAAATCATTAGCTGACTAAGATGGGCCTACAGAAGGCTTTGTTGTAGGGAGTGGCATCTTAGTGTCCAAAGGGGCCTCCTCAGCAATATTTGCATCTGAAAACAAAAAAGAGACCCCGTCTTCCAAACTTGTAAAAGTAGGATCAGGCAAAGGGTGAGAGATAGGTATTCTAGGAATAATCATACGATGCATATCATGCTCATTTACAATCATACCCATGTGAAGGAGTTCGTCTATATCAACCCTTTTGGGCAGACAAAGAAGGGTATCATTGTCCAGATCTATTCCTACATATCTGGCTATTGGGTTTATGTACCAGCAATGACAATCTTTCTAGAGGTAGCCTTGCTAACTGATAAGTCTTGAAAAGACTTAATAAATTCATATTTAATTTAACTTAATCCATTAAATATTGTTGAGTTTGGCATTATTATTTAATGAATTGTCATTCTTTCTTGTTCTAATTATTTAATTCATATGTGTTTAAATTGTGTAAGAAAATGGTTAAAAAGATAAGCACATAAGGAAATATGTTTATTGAGAGATTCATTAATCTAGTGTACATACACTAGAAAGCCAGCGTACATACGCTAGGCATTTATATACTTGTATTTTGCAGGATCTAGGTGCATGAAATCCAACGTACATACGCTAGAATCCAGCGTACATATGCGCAGGAGAAAGAAGCCCAAATGCAAGTCTAGTGAGCCAGCGTACATTGTAAGTCTAGCTCTATTGATTTTTTTTAAGGTTTTTAGATTTTCAACCAAATTACTTATTTCATGTGTCTTGGATGGCAGGCTTTCTACATCGTAAACAAAGAATGAGAATATTCATATAAAAATGGATTTAAATGCATATTTGAACGTATAATTTTACATGTGTACTTCAATTTCAAACGCTATCGCTATTGCAAATAATTGCTGGTGCTGGCTCAAGTTTTAGTGAGTCACTCCTACCAGTTAGGAATTATTTTGAAGGGATTAGTGTATTCGTACATGTGAAACTGATGTTAGCCCTAGAGTTTCTTTTAGACATTTAGAGGAAGTGTTCAAGTGTCACATTTGAGGACAATTTGATTATTGTATTTTTAATAATACATTTGACATGGAACTTAAATATTGAAAGAATTAGTGCCAAACTGACTATGACTCAAAATCAAATCCTTTTACTGTTGACACATTTTAAAATAAGATCTACGATTGAGGTTAATTTAGGATGTGTTTGGATACATTTAGGGATGGAATGGGCCAGGCCAGGCCGGGCTTTGAAAGGCCTGAGCCTGACCTATATCAAATTTTCAAGGCCTGAGTCAGGCCTATTAGCCTGTCATAGGCCTTTTTTTAAGGCCTGTTTTGGCCTGTTTGAAGGCTTGGCCTGTTTAAAAGGTCTGTTTATAGTGAAACTTTTAAAATGTCAAAACCAACCTAAAAAAATTTGTGTTCTATTTTCTCCTATTTTTTTTTAATTGTAAATTTGTAATATTAATTTATACTATATAAATGTAAATATCTAATATATATATATATATATATTATATTTATAATATATATATAACTAATTAACAATTAATCTGATTAAATAGGTCGGCCTGTTGGGCTTCAAAGGCTTTTTAGAAAGCCTGTGGACTAGCCTGTTTAGTTAAAAATGTCTTTTTAAAAGCCTAAGTCTGACCTTCTAGCCCGATAAGCCTAAGTCATAGGCCCCCGACGGACGACCTGACCCATTTCCATCCCTAGATACATTGTTTAGTAAGCACCTTTTACACAAGCACTTTAAATTTGACTATAAAGGATAAACATGAAAAGTTAGTTAGTTAGTTAGTTATGTTTTGAATTAATTAATTCTATTTAGAATTAGTTAAGTTTATTATGATGTTGTTAGTCTAAGTTTACAACAAAACAAAATTAGTTAAGTCCGTTAAGTTTGTTGTATATCCTAAGTCTATAGTGCCTATATAAGTCTGTTGGTTTCTCTTTATACTGTAACACCTTTTGATCATTCTTCTTCCTAAACAAAAGCTTTTTTCACTTTATCTTTTCTTTCTCTTTACATTTTCTTATATGGTATCAGTTTGGCCTCTAAGATTCAACCATGGCTTTTGGGTCTTCAACCTACAACCCATAAACCTTCTCTTCATGACAATTATCTCACTTGGATGAAACTTACAAAATCTATAATCAAGGGTTATCATTTTAAGAACCATATTCTTAAGAAAGATCAAATTCCTCCTAAATTTCTCAATGAAGAGGAAACATTGAAAGGGATAATAAACATTGCTTTTAAGAACTTTGAGCAACAAGACAATCTTGTCAGATCCTAGATTCTTGAATCCATGGATTCAATTTTCAATGTTTGGGTTATTGGGTGGGATTGGATTGGATGTATCAAATCTGGGATATCTTGAAGATCTATTTTTCTTCTTAGACCAAGGAAAGGGTAAAATAGTTAAAGATTCAGCTGAGAAACATTAAGAAAGGTAATTCCAAAATTAACTATCTTGTTTAAATTAAACAATTGGTTAAAACTCTTGTTGCTATTGGATCACCTTTATCTACTAAGGAACATATTGATGCCATATTTGATGGCTTACCTAAGAAGAATGACTCCATGATTACATCTACTAAGGAACATATTGATGCCATATTTGATGGCGTACCTGAGAAGTACGACTCCATGATTATATCTTGTATCACTCACCCTTGACCTATATTGTCTCTCAAATTGAGGCAATTCTGATGCATCAAGAAGAAAGGCTTGAAAAAAAAAGAATAAAGATTCTACACCTATCCAAACTCACATTGTTCAACAACAAAATTCATTCAAGAAAACCTCATTCTCAAACTCTATAGGAAGAGGTCAAGGGTACGGCCCAAACCGTGGATGAGGAAGATCAAATAGACTTCCCACATATCAGTCCAATGATGGTCGTGGTAATAAGATTCAATGTCAGCTTTGTGGCAGGCTTGGTCACACAACTTTCCATTGCTGGTACAAATATGATAAGTGCTTGACAGAGCCAGATTCCAACATTGCTATGGCACAAAATCAAGTCAGATCAATTTGCTTAAGCCATGCTTACCTCCTCAACTAATACATCTTATTTTAAGGATACTTGGTATCATAACACAGGTGCAACCCATCACTTAACAAATGATATTAATATTGTAACACCCTCTGTTACACCTTAATAAATTCTAGAAAAACTCGTAATTTTTTTTTTACTAAAGATATGATTGTTAAAAAGAAACTATCGGAATAAATTATATACATTATTTCTGAAATACCTCACAAATATTATTAAAAACTTTATAAAGTATTTGTACATTCATCCGAAGAAAATAAACATTAAACATTATAAGAAAGAGAGGAAACTCCATGGCCCAGAAGCAGTTACTTATTAACATTATTTATTCATTGGACCACGGTATTCATACCGAGCTCCCTTTCTAGAACGTGCTATAGTTACTGCTGATATTCTTCGATCCTTCCCTCTGAACCATCAATTTAGAATATATGAAACAAAAACACGGAGAAAGGAGTGAGAAACAGAATATAATATTTCCGAATAAGACATAAGCAACAAAGGGTTTTCACAACTAATACATAATAATATCAATCACAATCACATACACAATCAATTATGAATGCATGAATGTTATGCAATATCTTCATCATAACTTACTTATATATGTGGGCCCTTAAATTTTAATTTGCACTGGGCCAACCAGGAGTTTACACTGTTCCATAAGTCCGGATAATAATAATATGAACAGCTCAACTGGTGTGGAAACACTTAGAGACTAGTCAGATTGAGAAAGTTTTTTATTGTGAAAGTACCCGACACTAGGGAGCTACCCCAGGTCCCCTGAAGCACCCTTTCACACCCTCTCATCCCAAGGCTCGTAATTAAGCCTCCTCTAATGTATCCTCGGTTTCTATAATCCGTCCCCAGACAATATTATTTCATTTCACTTTAATGATTCATGATGCATGAACTACTCGCGTATTGAGTTGGTTAAGGCTTTTAGAAACTCAATTATTAAATCCCTTAAAGGTTTACAACATTATTTCAATAAACTGTACATTTTCTCGATTCTCTGAATTTCTGTCCCACAGAAATAAATTTGGTACAGTTTTTGAATCTCACTGAAATTTGAGTTTCTAAGCCTTAAATATCTAAAAACTTTCTCATATAAAACTTTACATAATCTTTCTCAAATTAAATCTTAACAAAGTCAAATTTAGAAATCTCAATTATTTCCAAATATATTTAGTTATTAAGTTGGAAAAAATAAAATAATTTTCTTTCAAAAAAAAATTTTGTTTTATTAAAAGAGAATAATTATTAACCAAAAATACTTAAAATTACAAAATTTTTCTTTAACTCAAAATTTAATTAAATAAATTCTCATAAAATGTTTTCTTTCTAAAATAAATACTAATTTTTATTTTTTTTATTCTAAATATTGAAAATAGTTAAAAATAATTTCTAAGAAGAAATAAAAGATAATAAAATTTAAAGAGTAAGGTAAGAAATTCTTACTGAATTTTAGCTTTCCGTCATGCTCGCTATATGCTCAAACTCCACATTACAATATCATCAATCAAAATCAAATAATATCAATCATAACTAAATATCATCAATCAATCAATCATAATCAAATCAATTAAATATCATTAATACATATCATAATACAAAATTTAATGATTATTAATATAATCAATTTTAGTCCTTTTGGTCAATTCCTCGCATAGGTATATGTAAGTCCATATAATCCAGTCCTTGCATAGGTATAGTTCAGTCCATATGAGTCATAATGGTCCAAGTCCTTGCATAGGTATAATCCAGTCCATATAGGTCATAATGGTCCAAGTCTTTGCATAGGTATATTAGAGTTAGTTAAACCGGATATTTAATTTAAAATTTATTAAAAATGTTAAGTTAAAAAGTTAATATTTTAAAATAATAATATTATTAAATTTAAAAGGAGTAGGGGACTCCTCCCATTATTCTTATGTCTTTTCATATTATAATTCTTATCTCACTCCCCCTTACCTTGAATTGTTACCCAAAATGGATTTGCTTTGCGCCTCCGATTTCTAAAAATATTAATACCAATCTTATTTCAGTATAAGCATAAGACGAAGATTAAGATTACTACTTAAAACAGAAATAGTAAATTTTGAATAGTGAATAGTGAATAGTGAATAGTGAATCGTGAATAGTAACGGTAAATAGTAAAACGTGAATAGTAACGGTAAATAGTAACAGTAAATAGTAAATCGTGAATAGTAACGGTAAATAGTAACAGTAAATAGTAATTTACTATTTAAATAGTAATTTACTATTGAAATAGTAATTTACTATTGAAATAGTGTTTACTATGCAGAATAGTAACTTAAAATAATATTATTTTCAGTATAATAACAGATTTCTAAAAACGATATAAAAATAATCTAAAAAAATATAAAAGAGAAGTATTCTTACCTTAGGATTTTGGCAGAACCTTCTCTCCAAAAACTTTTCTTCTCTCTCTCTCACTTCCACCACTATCTCACTAGCACTACTGTATTAAGAAAACTTAATCTGAAATTGTGAATTCTAAAGAAGAAATCCTTCGGTATTTATAGGAAAAAATTTTACTATGCATTCCATTATTTTAATATAAAAGTACTATGCATTTTTGAATTTTTTATTCCAGGTTACTATGCATTCTTTGAAAATTTCGTACATGCACAGTGTTTTGCATAGTAACTGTCGGCAGAATTATTAAGCCAAATAGTAACCTTTCACTCGGTATATTTTAAATATTCAAAATGAGTCCTTTTTAAAATTTAGCGATATTATATCAGTCCTCACTAATTTTATAATAAGTAATATAAAGCTGAAATTTTAAAAATCTAAAATTTTCTGTTAACAAAAATTTATTGATACGTTTCTAATTTTTAAACGATTGGAAAAAATCAAGATTTTTCTCAAACCGATAATTTTTAGATAAGTCTACTTGAAACGGATTTTAGAAAATTTTCTTATAATTTAAATTCACTTTCTTATAAATATTTTTAATTTAAGTCACTTATATGAATTTAAAATTATTTTAAAAAATATTATTTTTATTAAAAAATTCCAAAATTCCAAAAAAAATTCCAAAAAATCATAAATAATACGTAGATTAAAAAGTTCTAAAGAACCATAATTTAATTCCTTCAAAATTTTAATATAAAAATAAAAATAGGGGTGTTACAACTCTACTCCCCTTAGAAAATTTCGTCCTCGAAATTTACATTAATCAGTAAAACAAATGAGGATGAGACTCTTTCATCTCAGTTTCTAGTTCCCATGTAGCATCTTCTCCTCTCGTTTCACTCCAAATAACCTTTACAAGTGGAATTGTCTTGTCTCTTAATTGTTTTATTCTTCTGTCACTTATTCTAACAGGTGGTGCATCATATGTAAGATTATATTTAACTTGTATGACATCAGGTTCAATAACATGTGTAGGATCAGATATATACTTTCGCAAGTTTGACACATGAAAAACATTATGGATATTAGAAAGAAACGGTGGTAATGCTATTTGGTAGGCAAGGGGACTAACTTTATGAATTATTTGGTATGGACCGATAAATCTAGGAGTTAGTTTTCGAGATTTCATTGCCCGACCGACCCCAGTCATAGGTGTGACTTTCAAGAATACATGATCGCCTTCTTGAAATTCGAGCGGCTTTCTTCTTTTGTCATAGTAACTTTTCTGCCTGCTCTGTGTTGCCTTCATCTTTTCCTGAACTATTTTGATTTTATCCGTGGTTTGTTGTACCAACTCTGGTCCTAGCATCAAGTTTTCACCAGTCTCAAACCAACATAGCGGGGTCCTACATTTTCTTCCATATAATGCTTCAAAAGGTGCCATGCCAATGCTAGCATGGAAACTGTTGTTGTAGGTAAACTCCACATATGGTAAGAATTGATTCCAACTTCCTTTATGCTCTAACACACAAGCTCGTAACAAGTCCTCTAGAGATTGGATTGTTCTTTCTGATTGTCCATCCGTCTGAGGATGATATGCTGAACTCAGACGCAGTCTTGTTCCCAAAGCCTTGTGCAAGCTCTTCCAAAATTGTGATGTAAAACGAGGGTCCCGATCAGAAATGATACTTGAAGGAATTCCATGCAATCTCACAATCTCCTCGATGTATAATTTTGCCAGCTTCTCCATAGAGTAACGAATGTTGATGGGAATAAAGTGGGCAGACTTTGTTAGTCTATCAACTATTACCCATATCGAATCATGTCCTAATGGAGTTTTGGGTAAAGAAGTCACAAAATCCATGGTAATGCTATCCCATTTCCATTCTGGTATTTCCATTGATTGTAGCATTCCAGGGGGTTTTTGATGTTCCACTTTAACCTTCTGGCAAATTAGACATGCAGCCACGTACTCTGCCACTGCTTTCTTCATTCCAGGCCACCAAAATAACTTCTTCAAATCTTGATACATTTTAGTAGCTCCGGGATGAATGCTCATATAACTTTTATGGCCTTCTTCCAAAATTGCTTTCCTCAACTCCTCTTGATTAGGGATACACACTCGATCCTTATACCTCAGCAATTGGTCACTGCTTACATTGAACTCGACTTCTTTTCCTTGTTTCAAGAGTTCTTTCTTCTCTTGCAGGAATTCATCCTCTCGTTGAGCCTCTAAAACTTGTCTCAGGAATTCACTTGTAACTTGCAACGCTCCTAATCTGTAGCTGTTAGCATTAACCTTTACTGCTAGGTTAAGATCTCTGAAGTTCTCTATTAATTCCAACTCTTTAATCATCATTGTGGATGCATGTAGAGACTTTCGACTTAAAGCATCAGCTACTACGTTCGCTTTTCCAGGATGGTATTGCAACTCAAAGTCGTAGTCCTTTAAGAACTCCATCCATCTCCGTTGCCTCATGTTTAACTCCTTTTGATCGAATAAATACTTGAGACTCTTATGATCGCTAAACACATCGAATGTTGCACCATATAGATAATGCCTCCAAATCTTTAAGGCAAAAACTACAGCGGCTAACTCTAAGTCATGGGTAGGGTAGTTAATCTCATGTTGCCTTAATTGACGTGACACATAGGCTACAACCTTCTTGTCTTGCATGAGTACACTTCCTAGTCCTTGTTTAGACGCATCACAGTAAACTTCAAAACTTCGATGTGGATCGGGGAGTACTAACACTGGCGCAGAAGTAAGTCGATCTTTCAGCTCTTGGAAACTATTCTCACATTGTGTCGTCCACACAAAAGGTTGTCCTTTCCGTGTTAACTTGGTCAATGGGTATCCTAGCTTTGAAAAGCCTTCAATGAATCTCCTATAGTATCCAGCCAAGCCCAAGAAACTTCTAATCTCAGTGATCGTGGTTGGTCTCTCCCATTTTAAAACTGCTTCCACCTTGGAAGGGTCTACAGCTATTCCTCCTTGACTAATTACATGTCCTAAAAAGTTTACTTCTTCTAACCAGAATTCACACTTCGACAACTTTGCATACAGTTGTTTCTTTTTCAGGATTTTCAACACAACCTTCAAGTGTTCAACATGTTCTTCTCTGCTTTTAGAGTACACTAATATATCATCAATGAACACCACTACAAATTTATCTAGATATGGATGAAAAATCCTATTCATGTAATCCATGAATACGGCTGGTGCATTAGTTACACCAAAAGGCATTACTAGATATTCGTAATGGCCATAGCGTGTTCTAAAAGCAGTTTTCGATACATCTTCTTTCTTCACCCTTATTTGATGGTATCCAGACCTCAAATCAATTTTGGAGAACACCGTGGCACCACGCAGCTGATCCATCAAGTCGTCAATCCTTGGTAGAGGATATCTGTTCTTGATTGTCACCTTGTTCAGTTGTCGATAATCTACACACAACCTCATGCTACCATCCTTCTTCTTAACCAACAACACTGGTGCACCCCAGGGGGATACACTGGGTCGTATAAACTGCTTCTCTATCATCTCTTCAAGTTGTTTCTTCAACTCTGCTAATTCTAGAGGTGACATTCGGTATGGTGCAATTGAAATGGGTCCAACTCCAGGTACTAGATCAATGGAAAATTCCACATCTCTTTCTGGGGGTAAACCAGGGATATCTTCAGGAAAAACGTCAGGAAATTCACACACAACCGGCAGATTTTTGATTTTTGATTCTTGCTCTCCTTTCGTTGAAAGCAATAGCATGAATCCTTGAGCCCCTCCTTTTAAAGAGGCACTCACTTGGTTGGCGGTTAGAAATCTCGAATCCTCAGGATTCAAATTCACTGGTTCTCTAAACATTATGGTTTTATTATGACAATCTATTAGAACATGATTGTCAGACAACCAATCTAGCCCAATAATAACTTCTAAGCCAGAAAGGGGTAAACAGAAAAGATTAGCCTTAAAGTCCCTACCATCTATGACAATAGGGCATTTCCAACAAGCTTTAGAAGTGACAATGGGATTGTTTCCAGGAGTATGTACAGATAAGTCAAATGGAAGTTCTATCACAGGTAATTTTAGTTTTTCTATACAGTCATTGGCAATAAAGGAATGTGATGCACCTGAGTCATACATAACAGTTAAAGAAATCTTATTAATGATACACTTACCTTCTACCATGGAATCAGCATGAGATGCTTCTTCTCCAGTGATTGCAAAAACCTTTCCTTTTGCTTTCGGCCTTCCGACTGCACTGTGCGCGCCTCCTTGAGTATTTATGCTTGTACTTGCACCTTCAGGGTTTTCTCTCTTCATCTCTGGGCAATCCTTGATGTGATGACCTGGTTTGTTACACTTAAAGCAAACATAAGTGTTTTTAGGACAATCCCTTTTCAAATGGGGTCCTCCACAGATAAAACATTTAAAATTTGGTGCAGATGTTGGATAATAGCTTCCAGTTGAAGCTTGGGGTCTGTTAGGAACAGATGCTGCTCCAAACCGGCGAAATGGTGCTTGGTAAGGCTTATTCCTTCTGAAATCTCTTCTTTGGTGATGGTGAGGTCCTCCACTTCTTATCTCTCCTGCCTTGTGAATGGGCTCACGACTTTTGGTCATTCTATCCTTATGGTCTTCTTCAAAGATCCTGCAGCGATTTACCAATACAGAAAATTCACGGATTTCCTGCATTCGTATAGCTTCCTTAATTTCTGGCCGCAGTCCATTTACAAACTTTGCACACCGATCTCTTTCATTAGTAGCATCATTATAATGAGAATGAAAACGAGATAGCTCTTCAAACCTGGATGCGTACTCTCCAACGGTCATATTTCCTTGGGTCAGCGACAGGAATTCGAATTGTCTTTTCTCTTTAACATCAGCTGGAAAGTATTTTTCCAGAAACATATCCTTGAAATAGTCCCAAGTGATCTCCACGTCGTTGACTTCGAATTATTTACGCATGCTATCCCACCAATGTTCGGCATCCTCAGATAAGGCATAAGTAGCGAAGACTACCTTATCAGCTTCATTACATTGCAATGCTCGAAAGATCTTCTCTATCTCTCGAATCCAGATTTGTGCTCCATCAGGGTTATATCCTCCCTTGAAACGAGGTGGATTACGCTTTTCGAATAGGTCCAGCCTTCTTAAAGCATCGTTACCTTGACCTTCACGTGCTCCCATTGCATTAATTAAGCGTTCTACAACTCCAGCAAGATCGTGTCCAGCCATTAGTTTCCTGTTTCACAGTAACTGAGATTTGTCACATCAATCACAGTTACTACCAAGTCAGATATTCTACCTATACAGAGTTTACAGACAAAGCAAGATAGACCTTTTCCCCAGGCCTATTGGATTAACTGCTCTGATACCACTTTGTAACACCCTCTGTTACACCTTAATAAATTCTAGAAAAACTCGTAATTTTTTTTTACTAAAGATATGATTGTTAAAAAGAAACTATCGGAATAAATTATATACATTATTTCTGAAATACCTCACAAATATTATTAAAAACTTTATAAAGTATTTGTACATTCATCCGAAGAAAATAAACATTAAACATTATAAGAAAGAGAGGAAACTCCATGGCCCAGAAGCAGTTACTTATTAACATTATTTATTCATTGGACCACGGTATTCATACCGAGCTCCCTTTCTAGAACGTGCTATAGTTACTGCTGATATTCTTCGATCCTTCCCTCTGAACCATCAATTTAGAATATATGAAACAAAAACACGGAGAAAGGAGTGAGAAACAGAATATAATATTTCCGAATAAGACATAAGCAACAAAGGGTTTTCACAACTAATACATAATAATATCAATCACAATCACATACACAATCAATTATGAATGCATGAATGTTATGCAATATCTTCATCATAACTTACTTATATATGTGGGCCCTTAAATTTTAATTTGCACTGGGCCAACCAGGAGTTTACACTGTTCCATAAGTCCGGATAATAATAATATGAACAGCTCAACTGGTGTGGAAACACTTAGAGACTAGTCAGATTGAGAAAGTTTTTTATTGTGAAAGTACCCGACACTAGGGAGCTACCCCAGGTCCCCTGAAGCACCCTTTCACACCCTCTCATCCCAAGGCTCGTAATTAAGCCTCCTCTAATGTATCCTCGGTTTCTATAATCCGTCCCCAGACAATATTATTTCATTTCACTTTAATGATTCATGATGCATGAACTACTCGCGTATTGAGTTGGTTAAGGCTTTTAGAAACTCAATTATTAAATCCCTTAAAGGTTTACAACATTATTTCAATAAACTGTACATTTTCTCGATTCTCTGAATTTCTGTCCCACAGAAATAAATTTGGTACAGTTTTTGAATCTCACTGAAATTTGAGTTTCTAAGCCTTAAATATCTAAAAACTTTCTCATATAAAACTTTACATAATCTTTCTCAAATTAAATCTTAACAAAGTCAAATTTAGAAATCTCAATTATTTCCAAATATATTTAGTTATTAAGTTGGAAAAAATAAAATAATTTTCTTTCAAAAAAAAATTTTGTTTTATTAAAAGAGAATAATTATTAACCAAAAATACTTAAAATTACAAAATTTTTCTTTAACTCAAAATTTAATTAAATAAATTCTCATAAAATGTTTTCTTTCTAAAATAAATACTAATTTTTATTTTTTTTTATTCTAAATATTGAAAATAAAGTTAAAAATAATTTCTAAGAAGAAATAAAAGATAATAAAATTTAAAGAGTAAGGTAAGAAATTCTTACTGAATTTTAGCTTTCCGTCATGCTCGCTATATGCTCAAACTCCACATTACAATATCATCAATCAAAATCAAATAATATCAATCATAACTAAATATCATCAATCAATCAATCATAATCAAATCAATTAAATATCATTAATACATATCATAATACAAAATTTAATGATTATTAATATAATCAATTTTAGTCCTTTTGGTCAATTCCTCGCATAGGTATATGTAAGTCCATATAATCCAGTCCTTGCATAGGTATAGTTCAGTCCATATGAGTCATAATGGTCCAAGTCCTTGCATAGGTATAATCCAGTCCATATAGGTCATAATGGTCCAAGTCTTTGCATAGGTATATTAGAGTTAGTTAAACCGGATATTTAATTTAAAATTTATTAAAAATGTTAAGTTAAAAAGTTAATATTTTAAAATAATAATATTATTAAATTTAAAAGGAGTAGGGGACTCCTCCCATTATTCTTATGTCTTTTCATATTATAATTCTTATCTCACTCCCCCTTACCTTGAATTGTTACCCAAAATGGATTTGCTTTGCGCCTCCGATTTCTAAAAATATTAATACCAATCTTATTTCAGTATAAGCATAAGACGAAGATTAAGATTACTACTTAAAACAGAAATAGTAAATTTTGAATAGTGAATAGTGAATAGTGAATAGTGAATCGTGAATAGTAAAACGTGAATAGTAACGGTAAATAGTAACAGTAAATAGTAAATCGTGAATAGTAACGGTAAATAGTAACAGTAAATAGTAATTTACTATTTAAATAGTAATTTACTATTGAAATAGTAATTTACTATTGAAATAGTGTTTACTATGCAGAATAGTAATTTAAAATAATATTATTTTCAGTATAATAACAGATTTCTAAAAACGATATAAAAATAATCTAAAAAAATATAAAAGAGAAGTATTCTTACCTTAGGATTTTGGCAGAACCTTCTCTCCAAAAACTTTTCTTCTCTCTCTCTCACTTCCACCACTATCTCACTAGCACTACTGTATTAAGAAAACTTAATCTGAAATTGTGAATTCTAAAGAAGAAATCCTTCGGTATTTATAGGAAAAAATTTTACTATGCATTCCATTATTTTAATATAAAAGTACTATGCATTTTTGAATTTTTTATTCCAGGTTACTATGCATTCTTTGAAAATTTCGTACATGCACAGTGTTTTGCATAGTAACTGTCGGCAGAATTATTAAGCCAAATAGTAACCTTTCACTCGGTATATTTTAAATATTCAAAATGAGTCCTTTTTAAAATTTAGCGATATTATATCAGTCCTCACTAATTTTATAATAAGTAATATAAAGCTGAAATTTTAAAAATCTAAAATTTTCTGTTAACAAAAATTTATTGATACGTTTCTAATTTTTAAACGATTGGAAAAAATCAAGATTTTTCTTAAACCGATAATTTTTAGATAAGTCTACTTGAAACGGATTTTAGAAAATTTTCTTATAATTTAAATTCACTTTCTTATAAATATTTTTAATTTAAGTCACTTATATGAATTTAAAATTATTTAAAAAAATATTATTTTTATTAAAAAATTCCAAAATTCCAAAAAAAATTCCAAAAAATCATAAATAATACGTAGATTAAAAAGTTCTAAAGAACCATAATTTAATTATTTCAAAATTTTAATATAAAAATAAAAATAGGGGTGTTACAAATATCACCAGATCTAAATACACTAGTAAAACACATGTTCAATTTAGAAATGGTGATAGACTTAGAATTATCCACTCTGGAAATTCTAAGTTTGTCTTACCTCACTTTTCTATAATTTTCTCTTATAGAATCTCTTACATGTACACGAAATTACTAAAAATTTGATTAGTGTAGCTAAGTTTTCCAAAGATAATGGTGTTTTCTGTGAATTTTATCCTAATACTTACCATGTTAAATCTTAGGAAACCAAGAAGTTGCTGCTACAAAGGGAACATAAAGAAGGACTTTCTGCCTTTGAACAACTTCAAATGATTCCTAGATTACTATTAGATAATGTGTCTGTTTTTACTAGTTTTGTAAAGGATAATAATTTTGCTTTATGGCATTCAAAACATGGTCATTGATCTTTTAAGTTCACTAGTCATGTTTTGAATAAATTTAATGTTCCCTTTATTGCAAATCAATCCAACTTTGTTTGTTTGTTCAACATGTTGTCTTGGTAAATCTCATAAAATGCCTTTCAACATATCTAAAACTAAATATCATCAGCCCTTAGATTTAATATATTTTGACATTTGGGGACCCTCTGTAACATCCCGAATAATTAAGTCAAAATTTTTGATTGGCAAAAAATATTAATAATTGTCCTCAAATTTATTTGAGATTTTTGGGAATTATTATTATTATAAGTGGAATTAAATAAATTTATTTGATTGATTAATTATAAAGTTTAAATGAGGTGTAATTAGATGAAGGTAAATTTAGAAGTTACCAATAAGGGTTAAAAGAAAAAGTTTTAATTAAAACTTTAAGGAAAAAATATAAAAGAAATAGGAAAATAACCATTTCGCCCCTGGGTCTTAAATAACAAAAATCACTTTCTTCTTCCTCATTCTTTCACGCTTGAACTTCTTCTTCTTTCCCTCTCTATTACTGAGAACTATTGGCTTCCAAAGGGAGGCCTATTTCGCGTCGAAACTTCAAATTGATTGCATTTTTGGAATCCCGGCAATGAGGTGGTGGAACGGGCATCAGAGGGTCGATAAACAAAGTGGGTATTGTGTTCGAAAGCGGAGAAGCTAATCAAGTAAGCGTGGGACGCAATCGACACCAAGAACAAATTATTGAAGCTTGAAATTGAGGTAAGGGGGTGTTCGGGTCGTAATTAAATAGAATAGGTATGTACGTCGAGCTTGGGACATCTAACTAAATCTTGAAACATTGAGAAAAGTTAATAAATAATAATTGTATATGTATGTGTGTATGAATGTGGAATTGTAGGTAGTTTGTGGTAGTTATTAAACTAAAGCATTCTGAGTTGTGATAAATTGATGTGTATGGTGGCATTGTGTTGGTGGGCTTGACACGTTGGTCGCCCCAGTTGATGATTATGATCCATTATTGATAGCCACATGATATGTGATATGAGAATGTGATGTGTATGCATGATTATGTAGTATGGGACGGCCGATGGTATGTATAGCCCCTCGTTTTCTGGCTCCCATGGTTTTTGTGCCCAGTTGAGCTACCCAGTGGTCAAGTAGGACCCAATGGTTGAAGTGGAGAGTCAAGCAGGACTCGGTGGACCAAGCAGGGTTCACGAGGTGTCAAGTAGGACCCCCAGCTGAAGGCCGATCCTTTAGTATCCGAATACTAGGTGTTGAATTACGTGAGAGTCAGTAGTGATATTCAATAAAATTGTTGATATTATGTGATGATGTGAATGTCTTTATCATATTTGCTGATTATGATTTGTACCTTGAGGATGTTGAGACTTGTATGCAACTAAGAAGCTGTATATATGAATAGACAATAAAGAGAAGTAGAATTATTTGCATAAGGTAGAATTAGTGAACTAGTATTAGGGATAACATTTAGTTAATCATGTATGTTATTATTTATTTACCGTTGTAAATTAATTATGATACCAAACACTCACCCTTGTTGTGGTTTTCTTTAATTTAGTAACCAGTGAGAAGGAGGATGTTGATGCCCCGGAGGTGCGCCAAGCGGAGAATTGATGCCAAGGAGTGAAGAAAATCATGAAATAAATGATGTGTGTAATATGTAATGTGTTTCATGTATGTAATGTCATAACATGTTTCATGTGTGTGTTGGATTAACCTACATATGGTCAATGTGGTTATGATATGGTAGGAATAATGACAACCTGGGTTATGAATGATTGTGATAGATGATGAGTTAGAATCTGTATGTTAGTTGATGAGGATATAAATTCATGTTGATGAGGTAGTAAGGTGGTGATGGCAAAGGTTGATTTTAATGAATTGAATGTATATTGGCATAGAGCCAATATTTTGTGTAGATGATAAATTATTATAAGTAGGTCTCGTTTATATTGGTGAAATATGAATGATGCAAGTTGTGTGTGGATTGCTTATTGTCTTGATGATTATGATGAAAATTGTATGTGCATTGTTAGTATCTAGATGATGGAACAAAGGAATGATGGATCTTATGAATTTTTGGTTTTGTGTAAGAAGCATGTGAAGTGATAAGCTTGATTGTGATGCATTATTGAATTAGAATTAGGATTGATGTGTATATTTAGTTGGAATCAATCTTAAATGTATGTTTGAATGTGTGTGGATGGATGATTTAGTCCAAATGATGCATATAAAGGTTTAAGCATGCTAGATTGTGTGAAGATTTTAAGTTTCCATGTATGTACTGCATAATTCGCTCAAGCGAGATGTATTCTCACTCAAGCGAGAGTTCTCTGTATCAGTAGTGTGGCCTCTGGCCTAGTCTCGCTCAAGCGGGAATGATTCTCGCTCAAGCAAGATATGCATGCATCAGGAGGGTGTGTTTTCTGGATGAATCTCGCTCAAGCAGGCTTAGCCTCGCTCGAGCGAGGGCCAGGCAAATTGATTCTGTGTTCATTTCGCTCAAGCGAGCGTGGCTCGCTCAAGCGAGCGAGCGTTGATT
The DNA here is from genome assembly GCA_037962975.1 of Clitoria ternatea. Lineage (NCBI taxonomy): Eukaryota > Viridiplantae > Streptophyta > Magnoliopsida > Fabales > Fabaceae > Clitoria > Clitoria ternatea. The sequence goes on from CM075674.1 coordinate 774,349, forward strand.
AGGTTCTGGAATGTTTTCGCTTAAGCGACATGGTCTGCTCGGGCCTCTCGCTTAAGCGAGTATTGGTGGATGTGATTCTGGAGTAGTTTTTGCTCAAGCGAGCTCTGCTCGCTCAAGCGAAAAAGGGATCTGATACATATGGATTCCCTCGCTCAAGCGCGTCCGGTGGCTCGCCCAGGTGTGGTTTAGGGAACTCGCTCAAGCGAGTGGGGGCCTCGCTCAAGCGACCCTCACTGGTCTCGCTTAAGCGAGTCAGGGCCTCGCTCAAGTGAGTGGCCCTGATCCCATTTTCTTCTTTTGCTTCATTTAACCATTTTGCTTGATTGCTTTTGAGTCCCATGAACTGCAATGATATGGTTACCTTTATCTAATGGCATTATTAAAGTTTAACAAATTTAGAGCGCATCTCTCAACCTCTTTTATATAAATTTTTCTTCACCTTCAATATTTTTAAATCACAAAAAAAAAATCCTCTGTATTTTATCAATCGATATAACACTGTGTGTTTAATTAACTTTAATCGCATAGTTAGTGTCTAATAATTAGGCAAGACGTTATACCCTCTTCTACTTCATCTATGTAAGGTCATAGATATTACATTTTATTCATGGATGCTTTTTCTAAATTTACATGGGTTTATTTTCTGTATAATAAGTTTGAAGCCTTATATACTTTTATCACTTTGAAGAATATGATTGAACTTAAATTGAACAAAAGAATAAAATCCATTCAAATTAACAATGCAAAGGAATATCTCTCTTTTACTAAATTTCCATATGAAAATGGTATTACACATAGGTTGAGTTATGCTTACAGTCATGAGCAAAACGACTCTATTAAAAGAAACCACAAACATGTTACTGAAGTTAGCTTAACCTTGTTAGCTGATTCTAGTTTGCCTGCTAAATATTGGGTGGATACTTTCTCTACTGTTGTTTTTATCATAAATAGATTGCCTTCTCCTGTTATAGAACTTCAAAGTCCTTTTCAAAAACTTTTAAACAAAATGCCTAGTTATTCTATGTTCAAATGCTTTGGATGTTTGTGCTCCCCTTGTAGACCTTATAATAATTATATAATGGAGTTTAGGTCTTAATTGTGTTTTTTTAGGGTATTCTACACATTTTAAGGGTTATAAATGTCTTGTAACTTCTGTAAAGATTTATATTGTTAGACATATTACTTTTGATAAACATGTTTTCCTCTTAAACATACTAAGGATTTATCTAATTCTCCATGCCTTTCCTTTTGTGTTGTTCCTATTATTCCTTCTATTCGCATTGTTTCTAGGTAGACTTAAACTCAAACTCAGATTCACTCTCTTCATCAACCTAAGGTGTTTCAACTTGATCATCTAGATCCACAAAGTCTTGCTACTACACCAACTCCTACAACTGCATCTCACTCTACTACTAATATTCATTCTATGGTAACAAGAGGGAAGATTGCCATATTCAAACCTAAGGTTCTTTTAACAAAAATTGAACCTTGTTATGCTATTCAAGCTTTAAGCAGTCCTGAATGGTATTCTGCTATGAGAGAAGAAATCACTACTCTACATGAAAATAACACCAGGAAGTTGCTGCCTTTACCTTCAAACAAAAAAGTCATTGGCTCAAAGTGGATTTTCATAATCAAAAGAAATCCTGATGGCTCTATTTCTAAGTATATAGTCAAGCTTATAGCTCAAGGGTTCGTTCAACAAAAAAGCCTTGATTATAGTGAGACTTTTAGTCCTATTATCAAACCATGATTCGAAAAATTGACATCAATAATGCTTTCTTGAATGGTAATCTCAAGAAGAAGTTTACATGAAACAACCTTAAGGTTTTGCTAATTTAGACTCCAATTTAGTTTGCCATTTATAGAAAGCCATCTATGGTTTGAAGCAAGCACTAAAGGCTTTGCTAAACTTGCCTCTACTTTAATTTCTTTTGGTTTTCACTTGCAAAATATGATAGTTCTTTGTTTATTCATACCACTTTCAAATTTACTACTTACATCTTGATCTATGTTGATGATATATTAATCACAGGTAGTTCGTCTAACTTTATAGATGGTAAACTTCACTTACATCAAACAAAATATATTACAGATTTACTTACAAGAGTTCATATGCAGGAATCCAGACCAATCAAGATTCTCTTGGCTCGAAATTGCAAAATTTCAATGGATAGTACAAATGCATTTTTTTTGATCCAACTCTATATAGAAGCATCATAGTAGCATTGCAATATGCTACCATAACTTGTCTAGATATCTCCTTTGTAGTAAACAAACTTTGTCAGTTCATGCATCATTCATTGGACGATCACTGGAAGTGTGCCAAAAGAGTTCTTCGATATCTCAATGGCACCAAGGAACATGGCTTGCTATTTCAACCATAGCAAAATCTCCAAATCACTGGCTATTCAAACTCTAATTAGGCTTCAAACAACACTGATGTAAGGTCTACAACTAGGTTTTGTCTTCTTAGGAAACAACCCAGTGTCCTAGGCTCTTAAAAAGCAACATGTGGTTTCTCATTCCAGCATTGAAGTTAATTTAGCATTGACAATTGTTGGAGCAGAAATTGGATGGCTCAAATCCATCTTGACAAAACTTCGTCTCTATTCTAAGGTTCCCCCTTTAATTTTGTGTGACAATCAAAGTGCAGTGTTGCTGACTAGACATCCAGTTGTACATTCTAAGTCCAAACATTTTGAGTTGGTCTTATGGTTTCTCATAGAGAAAGCGGCAAGGTGACCATAAAATTTATTATAATAAATTAAAAAGAAATTATTTGGATAAACTGTATTAAAAGCTTTATTGAAATAAGTTAAAAATTAATGGGAGTGATAAGTTGTCTAAAATATGAATTAAAATTCGAATCTTTCACTTTAAAACAAATAGATCCTTGTAGCAGTGGATATACGTAGTACATGGTTTCTGCTTGGAAACGCGCAAGAACATAGATAAAGTGAAAACAAATACGGTTTTCTAAGTGGCTTCTTTACTCCTAGCAAAACGTGAGTCTCTAAAATTGAATTAATAGTTGCCTGTGTTGGATGACAACATTCTCTTCTCATAAAATGTCTACATAGCACTGAATATCAAATCGTTCCATTAACCTTCAACTATCTTTAAAGCAGTCCAGCCGAACCCAGAATCATTCATATTAATTTCAAGAGTGCCATAAATATAGGAATAGAGAACATTTTTGGCATCTTTACTTACCCAAATGGGTTTTGTTTGATAGAAAGCAGTTCAACATCCACCTGCAGTCCGAAAGTAGCAATGGCTAAAATTGCATTTTGAAAACAAAATCCACTTTTATGTATGAGCATAACAGAATAAAAGATTGCAGCAATAGACAACCCTCATGATAGTGTGGAGAAAGAAACTGCAAAGCATTCCTTATGAACAATCAAGGATAGTCTTTTTTCTTTTTCAGTTAATGGGGTTGTTTTTCCTTTTGAACTGATACCTACTGTGGGAAGGAAGAGGGAAAAGTGCTTTGATGGAATTTCATCCCAAAATCAATTCTTATTAGGTAATTTTAATATTATTTTTTACTAAAATTAGAGTTTAATCTTCCCATAAAGAGAAAGTAAAAAAAATGGTATTCTATGTATAATCCTATATAATCTAGAATGTTATTAGTTCTAATACATACACCAAACGATACAATATAAACAAAAGTTTCTACATTCACGAAGATTTAGAACAACGTATAAATTTTCATGTTTGCATATCCATCATTTGAGTCCCCAACAATAATTCCAATAGTAACATATCTGATTGTACTGTGGATGAATACCTAAGCATACATTTCATGCAGTTATAAGAGTGGCTTTGGACCAAGGAAATGGTCAATAAGCCATTTCAACTAGATCCAGTTTCCCAGTGAAAGTGGTCACTTCTCACTCGTGAAACATCTTTGAGCTATAGCAATTCATCCAATTTTAGTGCAGTTAGACAACACAGGAACTATTTCAGCAAGATATGAAAACTTGTGTATTACTGAGTAAGACCAGCTTATCAACCGACTTGATTAAATTTTGATTGTTTTTAAAATGAAAAGGATCCAGTTAAACCAGGGAAGAGGCCAGAACACTTCTGACGAGAAACAATAAAAGGCTGGAATCAGTCTTGCAATTATGATAAAAAAACTTAGCACATTGAAAAGGATCTACAGTGTTTATAGGTCCGTGATAGTGTTGTAGTTGCATGAGTTGTAGTCTACTCCTACTAGATTGGGTCTCCTTAAGTGTGAGTACTTGTCACAATCGAATATTTGGCCAAAGGTAGAAGAATCAGCCAATGAGAATCCTGCCTTTAGATTTATTTTATTTTGATAGGCAAATGTTAATTTGTTAGTTTTTATTGGAAATGATAGTGAAAGGATTCAAATCCACGACTTCTTCCCAAACTTTTCTCTTTTCACTCTTCTCAACCGCTGAGCCAACCTTATATCTTCAAACCCTGCCTTTAGTTGAACCATGTGATCCTCATTCTCTTAGGCATGTAATGAAGAACAGGCTTATCTTGCTAACATAAAATGATAATTAAATGGAAGGGATCTGGTCTGTTAGAGTGAGGTTGATAGTGGGGCTCAAATTTAATAATTCAACGTAGAACAATATTCAACTGATGTAGATGTAAGTGTAGAATATGGTGATGCGACATGGAGCTAAAATATTTTTAGCACTATCAACTTACAGGAACAAAAATCTTAACAGAGAGATCAGAATAATTCACCTGTATTGTTGCATTTGGGGGGATTTCTTGGACTCCCTTACTTCCGTAGGCAAGTTGAGGAGGAAGAATCAACAGTCGCTGTGGAGAACTAACTGTATTACTGCTTAGTGAAGCATATGATCCAACCTAAATCTAAACAATTTTCACTTCCTTCATACAAAAACTATTAGTGCAGATATGCTGCCGAGGTTAACTATTTAGTGAGGTCTCAATAACCTACCCACCTTCCTTGTAAATTTATAATATTAAAAGGTTTGTCTGTCAAGGGACACCAGAAAGATCTACTGCTTAAATATTTTGAGATATAAAATCTTTGAATAATTATATCACAGTAGAATATGCAAAAACAAAGTAAAACAAAGCAAAATCTATAGTAGTGTATGTAAATTCCAATTCAATCTAGTTGCTTCCCATCAAACAGATAAAAGGCTTTGCACGCTTAATTTTACTCATTTCAATGACATTCTTAACAAAGAAGAGACTTGCTCCTAGAATATGCTCTCACCTGGCCTCCTACTCGCATGCCCTGTACTCCTAAATCCAGCCCTTTAAGGACTGTTCCCCTCTCAGATTCGCCTACATCAAATCCATATGGCTGCAATAGTTTAAGCATGTCCTCATCAATCATCAAGCAAATTTTCCAACAAAGATGTATCATAAATTTATAATTTATGACCATCCACATTTTTCTGCTTGTGTTATCATTATGTGCCATGGAAAAGACATCAAATCAGAACTCTTATTGCCAGGAAAACCAGGTGGACACACATTGCATGTAATAAACTTATAGATATTTCGGAATGACACAGTCAGTATGCACCAAATATGCGAAAAGTACTAAAACATATATTTAATATTAATATTAAACCACATTGACCACAAGTGGAGGTGGGAGCACATCTTTCTGCAATCAGATACCTAGATGTTTGATGTCAAACTATAGTCCCAGAAAGCAGTGTGATTGTATTTGTATGGTGCATGAAATGGGGTAGATCATTACAATGCATTTACACAGCTAGTAAATAGTAGCACATGAAAATCATAATTTCCTTTGTTAACCAAAGCTATGATTGGAATGTTAACAAAACTGTGATGTATTCTAGGCAACAGGAGAGTTTCATATTTGAATCAAAATATTCAAAGGTGAGTCCGGGTTGAGCTTTTATATGAGATCAAGAGTAAGACATTCATCAGCATAATATACTTCATATAAATGTGGACATAAATTTTGTTGTTATAGATGTACAGAGGAACTGCCTTGTTTGTAACCTGTTCACATAGAACAATCAGCTAGAGGATACATAGTTGTTTGAAACTGGGAATGTTTACAAAATAATGAAAATGATAGGGCTCACTTTCTCATGCCATTGCATTTGCATTTGATAAGTCCTAACTGCTAGAGTAATTGATCTTTATAATAAGGTAATATACAAAGAGGTATGAAGTTTGGCTGAGTCACTTGGATCATACCGTTCCTCCTCCAACGCCCATTCCTTGTCTACTAGTCATAAAGGTGATACCCTTCCATTTAGCAACATAGTGAATCTACAATATGATAATTTGATTACTTCTAAATTCTGAGGTAATAGATAATCACAAAAATTTGCACTTGCAAGCGAAAATCAGGGCTCGGGAAGGGGGAGGGGGAGGAGAAACTGATGAGACCAGTATTGATGGACGAATATGCAAGCCTACAAGAATTGAATAGAGAAAAATGCATAGTAATCTTCTGCTAGAATAAATCAGGTGCACTATCCTCTTTAATTTCACATTTAAATGAATCTATATAAAAAACAATTCAATAAATTATTACTTTCTTTATAACTGAGACAGCTCAGACTTTGATCTAGTAGTCATATGGTCATGTAATTCTAGACCCGATAGTATGAGTATCATTTGACAATAACAAAAGTCAATAGCCAACAAATTTATGTTTCTGATTGTACACTCTTTTGATTCTTCTCACCTCCCAAGGTTACAGATTGTTGTCTTTTGGACTAAAGTCTCAGTAGCTGTTACATTGACAATCCATGTTGATCAAATTTCAATCATCAGAATATAATCCCCTATGCATAAGGAGCACTATATGCATCAATCAGTTTCAGAGGTGAAAACATTGTCAAGCTTCACGTATTGACATTTTCACCTCCAAAAAGTCATTGAATTGAATTTGTACTATTAAAGATTGAAGTATATATTAATCCCGCACATTTAGCTAATGACTTTATGTATAACATGCAAAGGCACTAATGACTATTAACTATTAAGTGAAATATATTTAACTGGGTCACCAACGTACTGCAACACGGGATCCTTTCACAGCTTCAGCTCCACCCCCAACCTTCAGATCATAGTACCTGAAGATAAAGGAGTTTCATCACACAATGGCCTCAAACTAGCAATTCATATCTTAGAATTGAAATCAACAAAATGATAGTGTGAACTGTTAAACTTTAAAGATTACAAATGGAAGAAAAACCAAACTTAAGACCAGTCTACAAAATCCTGCCAATCAAAGAAAAGTGGCAGATTCTGTTTCTCTAGAACTTAAATTAATGCAATATATGGGGGAATTCCTCTGTGATGATACCTATTTGCAATGCTTCAACAAACTATAATCATCAGAATCTCATATAAAAATTCCCAATCAAAGTGATTTCATAATGTGATTAACTCATTAACATGTACTTACTTCAACCCATTGGGTAAGGTTGTAAAATCACTTTCAGGAATTTTGGCTCCTCTTAGCTGCAGAAAACAAAAAGGTCAAAGTTCTAATTAGTACTTAGTTTTCAGAAGACCATTTTTTCTCCAAATAAAATAACAAAAGAAAATAATGAGGTCACATACAGCTCTTCTACTTGTGCTAACAGCTTCAGCCACATCACATGCATAAACTCCAGCAACTAAAATAAAAACATTAAAGCAAGCCACATGGAATGGAATATAAAAGAGAGAATCATGGAAGATAGTTAAAACTAACCAGTAGTGAGGAGACAGCTGAGTAATGCTCTTCTTCCTTCAATCTGCGTAACTGGTTCTGCAGCAGTTTTACTTTCGGAAGAACATGAGCAGTGGCAGGGTAACATGTATGATGAACTTCTGTTGCTGAGGCATGTGTGTGAGTGTGACCCTGTGAAGTTAAAGGATGATAAAAGCAAGATCACATAGAAGCAAAGCATGCAGGGAGAGATGTTAGTTACTAACTTGTGAAGGGGGAGGAAAGAGGGCAAGGAAGAAGCATAGGATGGTGCAGATGGTGGAACACAGAGGCTTCCATGATGTTGGATTTTTAGTTAATACTTGACACTGAGATCAGAGTCCAGTTTATTTAGTTTTTTTCTTATTTTTGGTTTGGTTAGAGAGGATAACGTGGTTGATTCCATCCACAATTTTGACTCGTTTTTATTGATAGGTGAATTTTAGCATGCACTTCGTGGGAATCACAATATCTGCTTGTGTTGTGGGTAGGAATTTTAATACCCACTTTCTTATCCATTGGATATATTTTTCTTTTGCAATAAAAGCCAGGCGAGGGGGTTGAATCTTAATTTCTTGAAAACATTACTAAATGTTTTTATTTTAATAATGAAATATAATAAATATATGAATTTATTTGTTATATGTAAAAAGTTTTACATTGAAAATCAATTAAAATTTATCCTGAGTATAACATTTAAAATACTTATTACATATATTCTAAATATATTATGTAAGTGTAAATAGCATTATATAATTTTTAACTCATCTACGTAATTTTGTAAGTAACTACATGTATTTAAATTTAAATCCAATTAGATTCTAAATATATTATGTAAGTGTAGACAGCATTATATAATTTTTAACTCATCTACGTTATTTTGTAAGTAATTACTTGTATTTAAATTTAAATCCATTAATGAATACAAATAGTTTTATAAAAATTATTAAATTTTAGTCACATAAAGTTGATTGTTTGTTTAATTCAGACATAATAATTTATTTGTGGAGAGTCTATTAAAACATGTATTAAAATATAACGGTCTAAATCAACTCAAAACTAAACTTATGAGTTAAGAATTATTTTGTCTCGAGTCTTATAATTATATTTTTTAAGTAATGGAAGATTAAAACCAATAAATGAACTTTTTGCTTATAGTAATGTTTTCAAGTTAGGTCTTAAAGAAGGTGAATTAAAAAAGAAACCTAATATCATATAATACTAATGTTATGAGATTATTAGAACTTTTTGTTAAGTAAAAAAAAAACATTTAAGTGATTTTTAAAAATCATATTAATGAAAATTTAACAGCAAACTCTAAAAGTAAAACAATGTGTCTTGGGGTAAGGGTTGTAGGGGATGGAGCTTTGCTACGTAAAGTGTCGTTCATAAATTAACATTATTCCTTATTTGGTGTTTCCTCATGGACCCAAAACACGAAGAAAAAAATTATGGTTCATATTCTAATTAATGAGACGTAGGGTTGTTTGGATACAAATCCTAATTGGTAAAAAATACATCTTTAAATTTCTTCATTTTCCCAACTTCGTTTCCCAACTAGAAACTAAACGAACACTTAATTGGCTTAACGAAACATATCCCGACTGCTTGAGGCATAGTTTGAATACTAATCTATAAATCCCATAAAGAGCGTAGAGCGTAAATCCTAGAACGTAGTGGTCAATCACAATATCCCATAAACAAAATATGTAAGTTGTTAAAAACTTGTTCAATTTCTATAGAAAAAGTGAAAATAAAAATAAAAATCAGTAGATGGTCGTCAAATGACATGCATAAGAGAGAACACGATTCTTTAAATTGGGTCATCAAATACTATTTAACACTCCCTTTGTTTCTTTTTTTTTAAGTTACATGAGCCTCTTAAGTTTGGTTTTCTTTCCTTTTAAACCTGCATTATAATAATTTTTTTTATTGGTGCTCCTTTTAAAATTGAGTGTGGCTTTTTGGTTTGGAGAAGCGGTTTTAAAATTAACTGTGGCTTTTCGGTTTGGAGAAACGGTACTTTTCATTACTTTTCCTTTTTACATTAGTCTTTTACATCAGTTATTTTTGACAAATAAATAGTTGAAAAAATAGTTTTTGTATCGGTTAAAAATAATTGATTTAAAAAATACATAAGATATATTGGTTAGTATAGAGAAGCCAGATTCAACAATTGCAGATGTCAACGAAGACCCTATTATTGTGATTAAACTAATGTATTAGAAATAAAATTTGTGGAGCAGAAAATGATTAATAAAGTGAGACTCCTAAACATTTATCAGGGAAAGTAAATGATAAAAGTTTGGCAAGCAAAAGAGAAGGAAAATTAAGCTGCAAAATTATCAGATCCTATTAATTCACTGCCCAGGTAAAATGTTTCTATTAACAACCCACTAACCAAGACTTCGTCACATTCTAAATTGTATTCAAGATAAATGTAAGTTTCAAATATACAATAATGAAAGAAGACATACCGAAAAAGATATTTTAAAAAAAATCATAAGCTTGTCAAATAATTATGTTTGCCTAACATTACTTTTTTTTTTTATCAGCAAAACAAAAATAATATATTAAAAAAGGTATAAAGGGTACCTTAACTCATATAAAAAAAATTACTTAACTAATAAAAGTTATTCAAATAGACATTACAGAGGCTCCCTAGACCAATCAACAAAGCTCCTAAAGAAACCAGTCATTCAAAACCTTAACTATAACCGAGACCTATATTGAACCAGCTCAAACATTTTCTCATCACTCACAACTCCACCCATAAAAATAATGTCATTTCAAGTCTCCCAAATCACAACCAACCCAAGTTGAATATCTTTTTTAACCTCATAACCCAAACTTTGCGTTACAATGCATCACAAAGTAGTAACCCAACCAGTCAAAACAATTCTTCCATAATAAGTAGGAAATTTTACAAGAAAAGAATAGGTGCAAACCACTTTCCACACACTCACCACATAATACACACAAATCAGATGTGTTTGCAAACTCAATCCCACGGATAGATAAATTAAGCTTCGTTGGAAGCCGATCAAGAAGTGACCTCCATCCAAAGCCTCCAACTTTTAGAAGCACAATATTATTCCAGAACAAGCTCACAAAATGTGACTCCCACAAAACAGAAGACTGAATCAAAGTATTGTGAGCTGACTTCACAGAAAATTGACCAGATGAAGCTCCCATCCATATTCAAGAGTCTTGCAATATCGTGCGAATACCACCAAAATTCTCAAGGTCTTGAAGAAGAGATGATAGAAGGTCACGTTCCTAAACAAAGAATTCCTTTCGCCACTTTAGATCCCAAACCCAAATATCATCCACCCATGCACCTATATCAACTACCAAATCATTTTATAGTATCGAAATTAAGAACAACCTATGGTACCTAAACTTTAACATTGTTTCTCCTAACCAACAATCAGACCAGAACCTAGTTTTTACTCCATCACCCACCTCTCTCCTCACATTAGCCCGGAACCACCCAAACCCATCAGACAATTTCAAGACCCTACCTAAATCCCTCCAACATCTTGACCCTTTCCTGAACACCTCCCCCAATCCCTGGACCAAATACCATACCCCTATTTAGATTTTAGCACTCTACTCCATAGACACTTAAAATCCCCCAACAACCTCCAAACCCACTTTCCAAGTAAAGCAACATTAAATTTTTCTAAATTCCTCACACCCAACCCACCTGCCTCTTTACTGTTACACACATGTTCCTATTTTACCCAACAAATTTTTTTCTGCTCCTCACTCCCTCCCCACAAAAAGGATCTTTACAAAGAAGTTAGTAAATTTATAACAGAAACGGATGCTTTAAAGAAAGAGAAGTAAGGTAAACTCATCAGACAATTTTAATACCTCCCAAACTTAGGTCAATATATTTCTTAGGAGATATACATCCTTGGAAGATACCTCTCAAACCTAAATCAAAACACCATTGGACAATACCTCCTAGACCTATGTCAAGACACCTCCTCGAAAGGATGCACCTTGGAGAATACACTTGTCATTTATGTCACATCATTGATAATCTCTCAAAAGGCATCTTGCACATGCATTATTACTTCTATACATTTCTCCTTTTATAAATACTCACCTGAAAGGTAAACTCTAGGATCTGTCAACAACTTTTTACTCTTATGTCGGTTATTTTGCTCTAATATTTACTAACTTAAGCATCAAAGGTGCCTTAAGAAATAAACCCCTCTTGGTCCTTGCTAGGCATCTTGTAAGTACTTCGATTGGAGCTGACATTAGCCACAAGGAGTATATTAGCCCAGTATCATGATACTCCATAAAAATACCTTATAGATTTGACTTTAGTTCTTGAATGGATCATTGGTCACACCCTCGATAAAGCAATTCCCACATTGACATCATGCACGCTAGCAAACCTCATAGAGCACATTAGTTTGGTTTAAAAGCATATCAGTTCGGCCTTGGAGGATCTCAGTTTAATGTCCAAGATCTACAATATATCTTTTCAAACACATTAGTTTGGTCCTCTCGATTTTGACTTGGAAGATCTCAGTTCGTTGTCTTGGACACCATTCATCTACCTTTTCTAACACATCGATTTGGTTTAAAATCATGTTGGTTTTAACTTGGAGGATGTTAAATTGATCACTTTTAATACCTTTGTTAAGCCCAGTTTCTTACGATGTCGATTAACCAAAAGTTAAGCTCGTCCTTTAGCGGTTACAATTAACTTCCACCAATTAGTTAAGCTCGGTCTATCACAACATTGATTAACCAAAAGTTAAGCTTATCCCTTAACGGTTGCAATAAACTTCTACTAGTTGGTTAAGTTTCATCTCTTACAATGTCGATTAACTAAGTCAAGTTTAGTTTATAGTGGTAACGGTTGAAAATGATTCATAGTTAAGCATGTGTGTGACGTCCCGTGTAATTTTCTGAATAAATTTTTCGCGTTTTAAAAGATCATTTAGAAAACTCGTAATTTAAAATTCAGATTTTACGTATAAGTTGACATTTGCGGAATATTAATCATGTATGCTAGTCGTATATAAAAAAAATTCAAGAAAATGTTTTGCGTAGCGAAAATAATTCAGAGTAACAGTACATAGCACGTAATATTTATTACAACGCAATAAATTAAAGTAAAAATCAAAGTCCAAGCAATATATCATATAGTCATCAATCATGGCATCACTCTTCGTTCTGCGTGGCATTCACTGTAAAAATTGATGTAAGAGTGAGACAGAATATAGAATAAGTATAAAATAGATAAAATTGCACAAACACAATCAACAAATCATAATGATATGATGGATATGCCAGATGAGTTCATTTATATATAATGAGTCTTTAATTAGCCAGTGATGTCATGCTGGATCCATTTGGTTTGGTGGGAATACTGTAGTAAAAAGTCTTAAAAAGACTCCAGTAGGAATTAGCATAACCATGAATTCCTACACTTTCATGGCTCCTGCGAAATTAAATGCACAAGTAGGAATTAGCATAACCATGAATCCGTACACTTTCATGGCTCCTGCAGAAATAAGCATACCAGTAGGAATTTGCACAACCATAGATCCCTACACTTCCATGGTTCTTGTGAAAATAGGACTTTAACTCATCATAGAGTAACCCCCCACCAGGGTAGGCAATCATGGAACCCCTAAATTCCATGGTGCGTCCAAATGCTTATGATGCATGAATGCCTTTAATTCTTATTACCATTTAACATACCATGATATCCACATTTCCAAAACCTCTTGGAAAATACAAGTCCTCAAGGGAAACGATACACATAATAATTCACAAATCATGGATTTACTGTTTCAACCACATATGTCAATAACCACAAGGCATTCATGTACATATAAATTAATTTTTGTTATTCATAATTATTCACCACCACAATATACCAACTGCATGATACTCAACAGCATTCATAATAATTCATAATCACTCAAGAAAATAATAAATTATTACCCATAGAGAAAATATCATTTTTATCCATAATAACCATTATAAGCAAATTTCAGCATTTCCAAACAGCGACATACGTTAGTAAAACAGTCATAACATGAGCAAATCAAATCCTTTTTATGTGATTCCACTTTCTATAGCTTAATAACATAAATATCTACAACTTTCATGAATATCATAAATTCAAATTCTAAACAGAAATACCATTTATCCACAAAATACAACACTGCCTCTAGATGAGCTTTCAAAACGTACATATATTAGTATTTTCAACGTTTCTGGAGTTACAAAAATAGTTTTGACATGAGACCAGTCCTAAATTACTCTTAACATAATTATCTACAACTTTCATGAAAACACCAACCACTAATTCACACCACAAAATTCCCAGTTTTGAAAATAAGATTCGGATTTCATAGTTAACAGATTTTCATCATGAACATACTTCTGTATTTTGAGCATATCTAGAGTTACAAGCATCTTTTTAACTCAAAACCACTTTCTATAGATCCCTAACATAAATATCTATAACTTTCATGAAGACATCAAAGTCTAAAAACGTATGTATAATTCCCAGAATATTCATATATGCACAAAACACAAGATAAGTATTTCAATCGGACATGCTGTAGTATTTTGACTATAACTCATGATATACATATCCAATTCAGTTGGTTCAGGTCTCAAAATTCACATAACAAGAAGATCTACAACTTTGATGAAGACACAGATTACTAATTCTCACCACAAGGTTCCCAGTTTTAAAAACAAAATACGTATCTCCAGTTAACAGCTTTTCAGCTTGGACATACTTCAGTATTTTAGGCATAACTCGGGCTACAAAAATCCTTTTGACTTGAAACCACTTTCTACAGATCCATAACACAATTATCTACAACTTTTGTGAAGACATCAAAGGCTGATTATGTTTGTAAGATTCCCAGAATATCAATATATACATAGAACATAGAACAAATATTCCACTCGAACATGCTGTATTATTTAGGCTATAACTTTTGCTATACATATTCAAATTAATTGATTCAGGTCTCAAAATTTAGATAACAAAAAGATCTACAACTTTCATGAAGAAGTCAGAATCAAAATCACACGTTTTCAATCTCAAAACTGAGCAACAAGATACGAAAATAAAACTGGAATCCTAGGACAGCATACAATTCTACCCATTTCATAATCATTCACAACCCTGTCCCCTCTTACTTGGATTGATGATCTTTGGCTGACTGAAAAGAAGTCCCCTGGCTGTCCTGGTTCAGATCGAAGGTGTATTGATAGAGAAGAGTAATTGGGAGTTTTAGAATCAGTGTGTGTGTTTAATAATGCAAGGTGGGAGACAACTTTCCATGAGTGGGTTTCTAGTGGGCTATTAGTGGGTTGATAATGGAGATCTAGATAAGAAAGCAAGTGATATGTCTTCCACTTCTGGCCGTCCACCCACTAGGGTGAGTAATTGGATCAGATATATTAAAAATATGCATAAAGGGACAAAATTGAAGTCAAAGCGTTACTCGGACAGTGAATTCTGAGTGAAATTTCACTTGGTCAGACTCTTGGCTGACTGGAATTTTACCCAGTCAGCATGTATACCGACTGGAAGTGGTCAGTAACGTGAAGAGAAAAGAATCCGAGCCCTTCTCGCTCAAGCGAACTCCTCACTCGCTTGGACGAGTGCCATTTATTTCATTGGAAGAGGGGAGTTTCGCTCAAGCGAATACCGACTCGCTTGAGCGAGACACATGCCTCATTCATTCCACTCTTCACTCGCTTAAGCGAGGAATTCATTCGCTTAAGCGAAGTCCGAGCAGAGGTCTTCATTCTCCAAAACCGATCCTTCATCCACTCGGTTTTCACTCAACAAATTAATCCAAACCGATTCCCTTTTTCAGTTATTCCAGTGTACATCAATCATATACCGTGTGTCCCCAGTCAGAATCCTTCCACTCGAAACTACATTTTCCTCTGTACTTCACTCGGAAATGAAGGCACTCAGTGAATTCTCAGTCGGAATTGCAACATCTGACTATGATTGACTTGGAGACAAGTCATTCAGAAGCATTTGACTCAGAAACGAGTCTTTGGAGAGTACTTGACTCGGAAATGAGTCTTTCTGAGGTGTTTGACTCTACAGTGAGTCACTCCAGGGTGAGTCACTCGGATTCTTTCACCCAGAAGTGGCTCTATCAGTCCACTTCACACGGGAGTGTCTCTGATAGAGATTCCGCTCGGAAGAAACCCTCTCGGCCATGTTCCACTCGGAAAACACAACCTTCACTCAGAATTTTAACCTTTCACTCGGAATTTCAATCTTTCACTCGGAATTTCATCCTTCACTCCGAATTTCTCTTGGTCACTCGGAACAGAGCCCCTTTTTCACTCGGAAAGTTCTTTCTAAGGCATATTTTACTCGGAAAATGGATCTTATCATTACAGGTCTATGTAATTTCTATAATTATACCCAAAAATGGAATTTTTGAAGTAATATAAGCCATCCATTGGATGTTTTATTCATTGATTATCCCTTACAGACCTTCCATACTTCATAATTTACAAAATAGAGCTATTATTAAAAGCAGGATGTTACAATGTGTAACGGTAGTGACTAACATCAAATTTTCTGAACCTTGGCTAGGCCTATATATCGAATACTGGCTAGACCAATGTAGTTGATTTTCACATCTTGGATTTGGATACACCATTCATAACCATGCCTATGTAATTTATTTTCACATCTTAGATTTGTTAACACCAGCCACGACTATGTAATTGATCTTCACATATTTGTTTTGTCGATACCAGCCATAGCTGATTTTCACATTATAGATTTGCTCACACCAGCCACGACTATATAATTGATATTCACATCTCAGTTTTTTCGATACCAACCATAATTAATTTTCACATTAATACCAACCACAACTAATTTTCACATCTCGGTTTGTCCATACTAGCCAGGACCATGTATCATATTTCCATATCTCAGTTTTGGTGACCTCTAAGATTATATATTAGGTTTTCACATATCAATTCATTTCACCTTAACTATCTTATTTTGACGCTTACAAGGTAATGAGTTCCAAGATACAGCTTAAGTCAACACATCAACCATCCTTATGACGACCTTGGATTAACTATGACTTTGAATTGACATTGATTTGGTCTTGACCTCAGTTATGACTTCATCTTTGATATAGATCCCAATCAACCAAGCATACCTCATTTGATTTGCATTCTAGATTTTCATGCAAAC
Source organism: Clitoria ternatea (assembly GCA_037962975.1). Classification (NCBI taxonomy): domain Eukaryota; kingdom Viridiplantae; phylum Streptophyta; class Magnoliopsida; order Fabales; family Fabaceae; genus Clitoria; species Clitoria ternatea. Next base: position 791,313 of record CM075674.1, read on the forward strand.
CAGTTTAAGTCGTTGTTATAATTACAACTTAAACTGAGTGATATATGATTCAAACATACTGGTCAAGCCTATGATGGTCTATACTGATAAGTGCTTTATAACACAATAAAATAGATCTAGTTTGCTTAGGATTTTAATCATTATGCACTGTATTTCCTTTATTTATTGAGATTTTTGTTTTCTTTCTACTCTATTCTACTTGGGTATGTTATTTTACAGGAATTAAGGTAATAAAGGGTCAAAAACAAGAGAAAAACAACCATAAAATGATAAAGAAACAAGAAGAACAAGCCCAAAGTAGAAAGAACTCTCTTTTTATGCTGAAACCCGACTCAGAATGTTAAAATCCGACTCAGAAATACTGAATTCCGACTCAGAATGTTAAAATCTGACTCAAAATGACCAAATCCGAGTGGGATGACTGAGAAAGGACCAAATCCGAGTGGAATTACTCAGAATGGAGCAAATCCGAGTGGAATACTTCACTGTTGGATTAGAATCCGAGTGGAAAGTTCCCTATCTTAGATATTCCGAGTGATAAATTGCTGACTCTGTTGGAGGTTCAATGCTGAAAAGGAATAAGTCTCGGTTGGAGGTGATTCCGAGTGGAAGCTGTCCGAATGCAACCATTCCGAGTGAAAAAAGGGACTGACCTTCAATAAAAATTGTCCAAAGCTAATTCCGAGTGAAGGGATACTGACTGGAGCAGATCTGACCAGGGAAGAAGAACTTTTCTGGGCAAAAAGCTGTTCCGAGTGAGTTGATTCTGAGTAGAAGAGGCCACTGAATGAATGTGTTGAATAAGGAGGAATCCAAGTGGTTTCATTCGGAGAAAATGGCATTCTCAAGCGGAATAAGACATTTCCGAGTAGTGTCTTAGCAAGCAAGGAAAAATCCGACCAGAAATGAAACACACTCGGGCAGACTCTCATGTTTCACACTGAGCCCGAGTGAGAAGTCTCCAAAGAAAAGCTAATTCCGAGTGAGTTGGGGCAGAAAGCTGCATTTTCGAGCATAGCGAGGCTCGAACATAAAAGAAATTCAATCAGCCGGATTCCAAAGTTCTGAGTGAAAGTGAAGGCCATTCCGTGTGATTTGATTGACGACTGAAGTCAATTCCGAATGGAAATCAACTCGGACTTCCGAGTGAAGGTGTGATTTTACCATTTGAATGTGACCGAGTGTATTCCTGAGAAATCCGAGCAAGATCTCTCCGAGTGGTTCAATTCCATAGACATAGCTGAGTGAAACAGTGAGCAGACTTCCCAATCCTGAGTGAGCCACTTTCCAGTCGGTTCCGAGTCACCTTTTTAATCAGTTCCGAGTGAATCACTTTTCACTCGGTTCCGATTCACTCTTCAATCGGTTCTGAAGGAATAAAGCAATCGGAGTTGCTTTGCTCGTCCCCTCAGACACTATCCGACTTCAAAGTAACTCAACACCGACCGGTTTTCTTCCAAAACACCGACCCTCAACTCAATACCGACCGGTTTTCTTCCAAACACCGACCCCTCAACTCGACACCGAGCAAAGATTCACTCGGTCTTCTTTAGAAAATGCACCTTTTTCCAGTCGGTTTTGTGCACAAAAGGCATTTTTCCACTCGGATTCTAGAGAGAAGGTGAAAACTGACCCAATTCTTCACAATGCAACACCGTCGAGCACTCAGCAAACCACCCTCCAGCAAGCTTTCACTCGGATTTTGGAGAAAAGATGAAAACCAACCCATTTTTCCACTCGGAATTTGCCCAGCTGAATAAATCCAAGCACCGAATTATTGAAAATATTAAAATAATGTAATTTGGGACAGTTGGAAGTCACATGCACTGAAAGTTTTCTCCCACTTGACACCATCCAGGCTGTCTCCAAGCTGTGATGGTGGGGCGGCTGAGAAGAAGACAATTGCACCAACTGGCAACGCGTTTTCCAAGCTGACTTCTTCCCTTCCTTTGCCTATAAAAGGGAACACAGACAGCACCACCAAGGCATCAATTCCATCAGCATTAATTCCTCTTCTTTCTTCTCTCTCTTTTGTTTTCCTTTTCTTTTTTTCTCTTCCGTCCTTTTCTTTCTTTCTTTTTCATTTTAATATGCCGGTACTTTGAACACAGTCCCTGTGGAGAACGATAATCTTTTATATTACGCGATATAACCTGTGCGCTTGCGGGCCCTGTCATATACCTATATACTCGTGTACTATAACACATGAGACTTATTCACTGAAACATGTTAGCCAAACCTATGTCGACCTAGATCAGGACAACTCTAGATGATACCTCCCAAACTTAGGTCAAGACAACTCCCGAGAGTGATGCACCCTTGGAAGATACCTCCTGGACCTATGTCAAGATACCTCCCAAGAGGGATGCACTCTTGGGTGTTACCACTTGGACCTAGGTCAATACACCTTTAGGGAAAGATGCAACCTTGGGCAATACATTGATCATTTATGCCATGTCACTATCAACATCTAAAAAGGCACCTTATATAATTATCATTACTTTTGTACATCTCCCCCTATAAATACACACCTCAAAGATAAACTCTAGGATCTTTCAATAACTTTTTACTCTCATACCAATCATTTTGTTTTGATATCTACTGACTTAAGCATCAGAAGTGCCTTAAGAGACAAACCCTCTTTTAGTCCCTGTTAAGCATTTCTACAGGTACTTTGGCTAGAGTTGACATTAGTCATAATAAGTGTAACAACCTTGGTTTTTGAGAGTAGGAAGCCAAACCCTCAGGACTCCTGAGGATACTCTGTTGAGCTTTCAGTTGAAAGCTTGTGGCTTCGGTTGGATCCCTGAGTGGTTAGTATGAGAAAATGGTGAAAAGAGAAGCTAGTTGAGATATTAAGTATAAGGTATGGAAATATCGAGAGAGTATAAATGGTAAGAAAACCAGCTCAGAGAAACGCAGAGAATTAGAAGAAAGACTAGAGAATGTGTTAGTAGTCGGAGAAGAGCGGAGATGAGAGAATGATAATGGTGAATAATATTTAGAGATAATATATTAATATTTGGTGGTGATTGTTTTGTTTAATTAAGTGTTAAATAGTTAATAAATTTTATAATATTCCTCTGCTAATAATATTTAATTACATAAAATAATTAATTTAGTATTTAATTTTAATATTTAATATTTATTATAAATTAAATTTTAATATTTTATTTTATTAATAGTTATTTATTTAATTATTTGATAATTATGTTTAATAATAAAATATTATCGGGTTCCCAGATTTGAATTGTAGGACCCAATGAGCGATTCAACTCCGACACTTTGACTTGAGACTAGTGATCTAATAGGGAAACTAGTCCTATTAGGACCCTCATGTGGTAAATCAAGGATGACAAGCCTGGTCTGACAAGTCTGGTCTGACAAGTCTGGCCAAAACCTCAAGTATCTACTATGTTCGATCGTGTATATGCTTCGAGATATCTGATTGTAACACATTCAATTCCTAGTGACTCGTTTCAAATCCTAATCCAGGCCCTATCGACCCTGTTTCCCAAAGAAACGACTAATTCAATTTGAACCCCTGAACCTGACCTAAACACCTTTAGTGTTTGGGGCCTAACTTTCGCAGACGACCTCATAATCAAATGGTCCTAGTCCTGATTTCTTCGTTACGAAGAGATCTATAATCTCTATTTTTAGCCCTGAGCCCCGATTCATACTCTTTCATCCCCAAAATTGAGGACCAAGTATTTATACTCTAAAAACTCATTATTTTATCCTTTAAATATACGCTTGGTTCATTTGAAAAACCATAACTTTCTCATACGACCTCTGATTAGCGCATACCCAGTCTCATAATTTTCGTAACAAAATTCTCTATGATTTTTGTGAAGGCCGGAGGCCTAATTCCAGCAACTCAGTTCCCTAAGAATTTATTTTAATAAAATTAAGCTAATTGTTAAAGTCATTCTGCGCACATGTTCATATTTTTAGCCCAACTTCCTCTCCCGTTAATGAAATTGAGTTGTTCTTGTCACACCATGATTCTCTGGACCTGAATCCCGACGTAATCAAAATAAATAATTAATAAAAGCACAAGTAAATTTTTCACGTTTGAAATAATTTCGGAACACCTTAATGATTATATCAAGATCCGAACCACAGAAAATCGAGAGTGAGATTTAATAATTTATAACTGGATAGCAAGATAAATCACCCATAATTGTATACACAAATAATAGAGTTTATAGTGGAAGAAGAATATGTATACAAGGCACACGCCTAGTCCCATATGAAGATATGAGAAAAGGTTCAGCAAGGCATGCAATTACATAACACAAGCCTATTAGGCCACGATTATTTTCACACATAAATCATAATCATGCATTGCCTAAAATGAGGGACTTATGCGCATAAATGTGTTTAGTCTGTTTCAAGGTATTTTTGTGCAACTCAAGGGCCTATTCTCATTGGAATTGGCCCATTCCAATTTCTGCAAGTCATAAACTACATATATGAGCTATTGGAACTATTCCATGGCATTCAATCATACTAAAACTCAATATAGCCTATTAGTTCCTCAATTATGCATAACATCATAAACACATCATCATAATTTGAACAATCCATCCATCCATGGATTTCCATCAACAATTAAATCATGCCCTTCAAAAGGGACCACTAAACATTCATCACCATCTCATATATATACATGACTCCTAAAGTCATCAAATTACCAAGTATATCATTTATCACATTACCAAGCATCTTATCATTTCATTATATTCATGGCAAGGCAAGCATGAGTATAAATCATATATACATCAATCACCAATCATTCTACTTATGCAATTGAAATGTAAACTCCTCTCCTACCTTGAGAGAAGAACCGCAACGATTCGCACGCTTCGAAAGTTCTACCATATTGTCCGGAATATAATCTCCTATCAACACACATAAATATACATGTATTCAATTTATGAGCCATCACAAGGCACCATCATAAATCTAAACAATTGCTAGCTCATCATAAAGCTTAATATCAAATCCTAGACTTGCTAAGACACCCATTCATATCATTGTGTTAGGTTTCGGGAATTCCTTTCCCAAAACCATGATTCTCTAAATCTTAAGGGTAAGCCATACCCAATCATCAACAATATCATATCCCTCATCAACAGGCATCCAATATCACACAATCTATCCAATTGTCATATTTGCCACTCAAGGTTCAACATGATCCAACATAGCCTCTTCAAAGCCATCATCAATCAACAATTTCAATTCATTAATCCGTCACCACCATTATGGTTGAGTTCTCACACTTACTCATTATTTCACACTTATGACAATACTCATTTATAAGTTTCATCATCCATAGTCATCTACCATTTTAATCTACCCTTAACATCAATAATCAATATTACTCATTCAAAAACTTATTCTCATATATAAAACCTCTCAAATGTCAATTACTCATAATTTTCTCAAGAATTTCTCAAAGCCCCAAAGTCCTAATTTCTAGGGTTTTCATCAAGAACTCATTATCATCAATTCCAACTACATTTATGCCTTATTTCAAACATCCTTAGGCTAGAAATAATGTATCCCATTCATTATCAATAACAAAAATGAATCCCCAAGGATTATCCAACCCAGGGCTTGGTTCTACACACCTTTATTCATCAAAATAACCTCTAATCTCCTATCATAACACTTAAATAAACTTAAAATCATCAACAAAATCCATGAGTAATCAAAATCTTACCTTTTTCTCCTAGCTCAATGCCAAACATGAAAATGGGGAGAGAAAAAGGAGAAGTGAGCTTCAATCATCCAAGTTCCCTTCTTGACCAATGAAGAAAATGAAATAGAGGGGAAGAAGGGCACACCACCATTCGTGGTTTTTGAGAGAAAGAAGGTGAAAAGGAAGAGAGAAATGTGAGAGGAGAAGAAGAAAGTGTTTTGCCCTAGAGGGGGACAAAAGCAACGTGAAAATGAAAGAGGGGGGAGAGTTTTATTTTTAACCCCTCATTAGTAATTTCTTCGTTTTACAATAAATAGGATCTCTGTTTGGGCTCAATACTAAATCTAAAAATTATTTCGAAGACATATTCGGATTCCCAATAATATTTTTAACAGCCTTGACCAACGACATGTCAATCGGAGATAGTCTGACACCCATATTTCAACCGGGTATAATTTCGTCTCATTTAGTCTCTATAAATTATGAACATCCATAATAAATTCCAATTTAGTTATTTCTAAATTTTTGGGATATGTACCAACCCATATATAATTATTTACCATTTATCCCCCTTAATTAATTATTTTTTATAAATTTTGGGATGTTATAGTTTTTGTCCCAAAATTTCTCTATCAAAATTTCCTACAACTTTAACGTTGACCAAGAAGCCCAATTCTCACTCATTTGGTCCCAGAATTAAAAATACTACACTGCTCACATGTTCCCTGTTACAGCTTGACCTATATGCAGTAATTTCCACTTTTCTTACTCGTATGATCATGAAATTGCATGATTCTTCCTCTAAAAGTTTCTAGACTAATTTCTCTACAACTTTTATGAAGCTCATGAAAACTAATTCCCCACTTATTTACCCTAGAAAATTTATTTTGTACACAAATTTATTTCCCATCACAACTTGGAATAGTTTTAGTATTTAGGGTATATCTCCCTTGTCTGATGTTAGATTTCCACGTACCATACCTTTTTTTAAAGAAGAGACATAGATCAACAACTCTTATGTTTTATGTTTTTCCAAATAACCACCGTAACCCCTTAGAAATTGCCACGTAAGTTGTTGTCCTAAGATTGACACCACAGCCTCGTCATGTAACACGGCCCAATTAGCCCTCACCACTTGAAGACACTTGTTGCCTCCAACATAAATCCTTGCTCAACGCTCATTTTCTTTAGAGAATATTTGTAAACGATGCCCCTTGTGCTTTCATTCACGAGCTCCTCTTTCTCCAGCAAGAGATCTATTTTTTCCTTATGAAAATTTATCACCACTTCACCAAAAATCAATTGCTTCCATCTCCTCTCATTACGGCACTACATCACTTCTCCGTCAGCCCCTCTCAACCACCATAAACCTCCACAAGACCCACCATAACTCTCATTTTCCTCTCGACATCACCATCTCTAAGCCCCACCATCCAAAAAAAATTTATTCTTTTTCCTTCATTTCCCATCCTCACCTGCGACTACCCTCCCCATTTCAGCCATTAATTTGTTTCCTTTCATCTCTATAAATCCATCATCCAAGCTATCATCCTTCATCCTCTTGGCCGTGATCACCTTCTAGCAAGTCAAGGTAGAATTCTTGCAACTTTGGCTCTTGATTCTTGCTTCCCTTTCTTTTTTGAAAATCCAGCAGCATGCATATGATATATTGGTTGTTTCCCTTCCATTTTAGCTAGAAAAGCCGTGACTCCTCTAGTTTACCTTAGTTGCATGTGAGTTTTCTAGGTATCAAAGGACGATCGACGACGATCAAGCGACGAATGACAAACTATCAGTATATGATTCTTTTAAAATTGATTAATGCATGGTTGTTTGATGATTTTCGTTTGCTGGTTGTGACCCTTAATTGCTTGAAAAATTATGCATGTTAGTTTTTGAGCGACCTAGTGACAATCGACGAAAAGTTTTTAGGAATCAGTGAATTTTTAGCAAGCCATCCTCTTTCTCTCCCAAAACCATGAGAAATTCATGAGGTAAGGGGAGTCTTGCTTCAAGTCGTCCAGGTTTAAATCCCCTGCAATGTTTCTTAAAGTTCCCAGAGTAATTATTTTAAGTTTCGTTACGATCTAACAGCTAGATTTAAAGTTATGTTATTTTTTTTATCTTTAGTGATTTTTATTATATTTTTTTGCATCTATGTGTATTCCCGTAAATTTTGTAAAGTGTACCTCGACGTCCATGCATTTCGCGGAAATTTTATCAGAAATCAGAGTTATTTTGAAGAATTACGAATTTTAGAGTTACAGCGGGTTCAGTTGAAATTCGATATGGTTGTATATTAAATTATAAATTTTTGAGCATTTTTATGTAATTTGTGGAAATTTTTTGGTAAGCCCCGCTAAGTTAAGTTAGGATTTACTATTGAGAGTTACAGAGCCAATTTAGAAAAGTACACATTTCAAGGAATTTATCAATTTGCGACATTATGATCTTTTCTTTCATTTTAACAAGTCTTTAAAAGAATTATAAGATTTTATATAAAATTATGAAGTTTTAAGGAAGTTGTAAGTTTTTATGGATTAGTTAGAATTTATGATAAGGAATTAAACAACACAATACTAAGTTAGAATTTAAGAAGTTGAGAAAAAGTTTTTTCAGGACTCAAGGGAATTTTAATATAAGGATATAATAAGGAGTTATTAAATGGACCTTAAATTTTAGACTTATCATAAAAAGGACTGAAAAGGAGTTAATAAGGATTTTTGGGCTTGACTACAAGTTAACGATAAATCTTAGTACATTTAAGTCCTAAAGTAATGATTAAATGATACTAATGAAAAAGGGAATAATTTGGATTTAAGTAACATAGATTTAGTAAGTAAAGTTTATAAGAAAAGATTTAGGAGTAACTAAAATAAGTGACTAAGAAATAAAAAGCTAGAATTATATTGAGTCATTAAAGTTAGTAGTAAGATCACGCCACTAAATAGACTTAGAAATGTTTAAGTTAGTGATTCAGATAAAGTAAAGACATTGGATGAATTAGGGGAAACAAAAAAGATAAAATTTGCTAAGAATAAAGTACTCCTCATTAAAAAGATAAAATTTTGATCTAACCTTTAAGACTTAAGGATAAGAACATAAGTTATTAGAATTGAACAAAATGTCAATAACTAAAGATTTAGTAGTAAGGAACGAATATGTAAATATGATTTTGAGGTTACCATATAACCGGTAAAATACTGGTTAGCGTCTAAACAACTAAAATATTATCCTAATTTTTAATATCTAAATATTAATATCATTAATATCATTTATCGGATTAAGGGCGCCATATTGGGTGGTATAAGAGCATAACAGACTTTTAGTAAATCATTGTTGTTGTTGTTTGATCTTATATGAGTTGATTATGATTGATATTTGAATTGAATAAGTCCGGCCAAGCTTTCTTTACATTATTCTCTCTCAATGATGAATTTTCATGTGACGTTAGAATGTGATAATATGCCTCTGATTGGTATCACTACATGTTGATTTATGTTGAACCTCGTGATGGGAAATGAATTGCTATAGTATAAGACTATAGGCATATGTCCATGAGAAAGCTTACTAATATTAGTTAACCTTGATGTCATAGTTATAGATCCTGAAATGGCTCATCGTCACCATGATAATGATCACGTTATAGCGCGAGCTTTAAACCTCTTTGCTGAACTTCTTGAGTTGTAAAACCGAGAGAGGCAAGATACAGAAAGGCAAATTACTCTAGTTGCTCAAGGCACTCAAGGCCTTGGCAAATTTTTAAAGCAGAAACCAATTGAATTTCATGGTGGATTTAGGCTCAAACAAGCCTATGTTTGGGTTTTAGATGTTGAGAGAATCTTCGATTGCTTTGAATATACTAAACTCCAGAAAGTGGAGTATGTTATTTTTATGTTGAGATATGAAGTTGAGAATTAGGTGGAGACTCACCAAGAGTAGAATGATTGCTGCTACTACTCCTTTGACTTAGGAGAATTTCAAGTTTGAACTTATGAGAAAATATATTCCGGAGAGTTATAAGAGCATGAAAGAGCTTGAGTTCATGGAACTTAAGCAAGGCAACATGACTGTGGAAGAGTATGTTTCCAAGTTTAAAGAATTGTGTGAGTTCTACCCTCCTTACCAACAAGAGGGAATAGAAGCCTCTAAGTGTGTGAAATTTGAAAATGGTCTATGCCCTAATATTATTCAAAGGGTCATTTGTCATCAAGAGATCTGGTACTTCATGGTACTTATGGACAAGTGTCATATTTATGAAGAACATGCTTCACCTCATCACTCTAAATTTGACTCTAAGTTAAAGGGTCAATCTTCTAGTTTTAAGAAGCGTGGAAATTTCAAGAAAAGACGTTTCCAAAGAAGTGCTCACTCTAATGCCCAAGATAGGGGCAGTGGCCATGGTAACACTTTTGGTCGGGGCAATACGAATGCCAATGGGCCAAGATGCACTAAGTGTGGTGGACCCTACTATGCTCGAGAGTGTATTCACCAAGATGACGTTATTTGCTTCAACTGTGATCAAGTGGGACATATTCGTCTCGTATATCCTTTACTTGTAAGGAGTGCTAATGTGCAAGCCAACACTCCTGCTCATGCTACTACTCCCACTCATGTGAACTGTGGAGGCCACAATGGTGGTTAGGGATGCGGTAATAGACCCTATGGTGGCCAAAATAGTGGACATAATGGTGGAAGACATGGCAATGGCCGTGGCAACGATGATGGTGCTCACAATGGAAATGGCAATGGTGGGAATCACCAATAGACTCCTGGAGGAATATTTATTATGACCGGTGAGCAAACAGCATAAGCTGGTGACTTGATTGAAAGTAAGTGTGAGATACTAGGTATTTCTGTTCATGCTATTCATGATTCGGGTGCTACCCATTCTTTTATATCTGAGGATTATGTACAACGATTGAAATTGCCGGTGAACATAATGAAAAATGCTCGTGTAGTTTCTACTCCAACCGATGCTTGTCTTAGATCGGTTACTTATTGTGACAATGTTGACATGCTCCTAGAAGGGAGGAAATTTGTTACTTCTCTTATTTGCCTACCTATGAAGGGCTTAGAGGTCATACTTGGCATGGATTGGCTTTCTGCTAATAAAGTCATGGTTGACTGTCGACAAAGAACTATCATCTTTCCTTCTTCAAGCGTTGGAAAATTTGATGTGCAAGGTATAACTTAACTTTGCATGATACTATCTCTTTTCGCTGAGACTAATGGTCCTGATCCCTTTAGCATTCCAGTGGTATTTGAATTTTTAAATGTATTTCCTGAAGAGGTTCCCGATTTGCCACCTCCTTGAGAGGTTAATTTGCTATTGATCTTGTTCCCAGTGTGGAACCTGTTTCTATGGCTTTTTATAGGATGTCTCCTATAGAGTTACCTAAATTGAAAAAGCAAGTTGAGGAATTACTTGAAAAAGAATTTGTTAGACCTAGTGTATTGCCCTGGGAGCTCTAGTGTTATTGGTGAAGAAGAAGAATAAATATCCTTTGCCTCACATTGATGATCTGTTGGATCAATTAAAAAGTGTTGTTGTGTTCTTAAAAATTTATTTGCGTTCTGGTTATCACCAAATCTGGGTGAAGACCGAAGATATCCCGAAAATCATTTTTAGAACGCGATATGACCATTATGAATATGTTGTGATGTCATTCAAAGTGATTAATGCTCTAGTTGTATTCATGGATTATATGAATCATATTTTTCATGATTACCTTGACCGATTCGTAGTGGAGTTCATTGATGACTTCTTGGGGTATTCCAAGAGCCGCGAGGAACATGAAGAATATTTGAAACTAGTGTTGAAGATGCTTAGGGAGAAGCAGTTATATGCTAAGCTCTTTAAATGTGAATTCTGGTTTGAAAGTATCCAATTTCTTGGACATATGATATCTAAAGAATATGTTTCTATTGGCCTGTTAACCCGGCGACGGCGTCTCAACGGTTCGTTTCCACCACCGGGTTTGTTAATTGGCAAGCGCACCAATCGTTTGTAGTTTTCAAAATTTAGATATCGTTCCACTGGGATTGAAAGTCCAATGACAACAGTAATTTTCTATTTACTATGGTAAATGTGAAGGAAATTATAAACAAAAGAATGATTTATATACAGTTTATACAATATTCACAAGATAGCATGATTGAGTGATTCATAAGATAAAAGAAAATAAAATCTATCTAAAAAGATGAGTTGCAATCTAGAATAGGTAAGATACTTAAGATAAACACAGATAAACAAATTATGTTGGAAATTGGATCCCTAATCTAGAATAACAATGAGGAACTCAAGACATGCATATTTAATCATCAAGTTTCATGTCATTGCAGCTTAAAATCATTATACCCGATCCCTCGTGATATAAATTCTAAGAATTCACCGTAAAGTCCGATCCCTCGTGAGCTTTCTCAGTAAAAACTTGCATTAAGACCTGGCCTTATGGCAACAATGGTTAACAACCCCTATAGAATTGAGATACCAAGGGTATTCCAACTTTTTACTTTCGTCAAAACAAGTTTCAATACGACATAAATAATCATTCTCCCGTTTGACATTTACACTAATAAAACCAGTTTTGATACACATGAAAATCATTCTCCTGTTTGACGTTCATATTAATAAAAGGTTGAGATACTAACATGGACTTGAATCATAAACATGCAGAGGTTGAATTCACAACATTATACTTAATAGATTAGTTCACCAATTCCAACATAAACAAATTAGTTACACATGATAAAAGTAAAAACAACACTTACAGAGTTTGACATTACGAAGACGATGGAAACTTCACGATACAACGATCACAATACACCGAAACACACTCAAGTATCTAGAAAACTATTCTAGAACTACAACTCACAAAAGAAGTACTTAAAGTCGAGCACAAGAGAGAAGAGAAGAGAATGGAATGCTGTGTAAGGGATGATTTGAATGGTGTTGGATGGCCCTATTTATAGGGCTGAGCAAGGGTGCTGACGCTACGCGTCCCTGTGACGCTACGCGTCACACCCCTGACTCAGCCTCCATTAAACACTTGATAATGGCCACTTCAAATTATTAAATTTGATCATGCCTGGCCATATAGACATGTCTCCATGAGTTTTGGCCTTTCATGGTGAGTGGGATGGCCCTTTTGGCTGAGTGGAGTGCCCATTATTGGGTCCAAGTGGAGTGGTTGATCAAAGTGGAGGTGGAGACCACGCAGCACTGACGCTACGCGTGGCTTTGATGCGTAGTGTCAGCATCAAAAATAGCTGTTGATGCTAAGCGTGGGGTGAGGCTACGCGTCAGCTCCTCCAGTGTAATTTTCTCTTGATTTCTTAACTTTTTCACTGCAAAACTAGAGAAAATTGATCAAGGGCAGATTATTTCCAACAACATCCATTTATTGAATTTAAATCCTAATTTTCTAACAAATTAAACTAATTTTTATAATTTTTATGAAATTTTTATTTAAGCTTTTATTGAAATTTTGAGGACTAACAAATACCCCCAACTTGAGACATTGCTCGTCCTCGAGCAAGAGAGAAAAATAAGAAAAATAAAAATTTGAAATCAAATTTTTAAGTTAGTCCAAAAATTTACCACAAAAAATAATTACACAATTTTAACTATTTTGTAATAATCAAAAACTGATATCAAATATAACAAAGGTTTAATGATAAAATTATTTACAATATTCTATTAACAATCAAGCAGAATTTCAGGCTTACCTCACAAGTGTTTATCTCTATGCAATTGGTAACCTGTTTCACTCAATCAATCATAAAATCAAACAAATTTAACTTTGTTTGTCATCTAATCAATGGTTATTTATACCGAGTTAATTCGAAAATCACAAGGTCTTTTCACGGGTTGTAATGAGGCTTGGCTTACAAGAATTAATGGTTTTTCTTGGAATTCAAAAACCTGAAATCATAAAAGAGCATTTTCATAATTTTTAGGCTTTTCTCTTGACCCAAACTTCTCATTTTCTTTTATTGATGAAAAATAAATACCCCCAACTTGATTCTTTTCACTATTTTTGACTTTTTTTTTCATACTTTCCTTTTGAAAAGAATCAAGTTGCTTATTTTCACTCCCCATTTTTGTGAGAACACTCAAAATATTTTTCATTTATTTCAACTGCTCGTTTAATCAATCAAGTATAGGGAATGGTTAAAACAAAATTAGGTTTTAAGGGTACCAAAGAATTTTATTTTAGGCTCAAATTGGCTTGCAAGGGATAAAAGACTTTTTACCAAGGTAAGCTGTTTGGCCCAAGGTTTCGTTTCACCAATAAATGTGCCTTGATCATTTTCCCGAATTCTCTGTACAACAACACAAATCAGAGATTAAAGCAAAATCAATTCGAATTGAAAATATGTCGATTAAACCCTCAAGTGTAAAAAATAAATCTCTCAACTCACCGGGTTATTGAAATTTGCTTGATGGTTAATAAACTTATTGTAATTAAATTTATCAAAATTCCTAAGTTATAAAGAATCAATAATTGATTTTACAAAATTGGTTTTATTGTGTAAAAACTTTAAGTGTATAAATTAACTTACTAACAAAAATTTGATTGAAAGATAAAATTTTTATTTTTTTATTTTTTTTTCACATATATATAAATAACAAGAAAAGAATGGGTTGCCTCCCATTGAGCGCTAGGTTTAATGTCTCCAGCCTGACATTCCTGCATTTCAAGGGTCAGTTAAAAGATAACTGGTGGTAATTTTGTTAATTTCACCACCCAAATATAGTTTCAACCTTTGGCCATTTACCATCCAACTTCTTTTGGAAGTTGGATCTTCAATTTCTACTGCTCCATATGGTTTGACTTCTTTAATCAAAAACGGGCCTGACCATTTTGATTTCAATTTTCCAGGAAACAATTTTAATCTTGAGTTGAACAATAAAACTTGCTGACCTGGTGTGAAGTGTCTTTTCTTTAACTTTTTATCATGGTAAGCTTTCACCTTACTTTTGTAGCATCTAGATGATTCATAGGCATTGTTCCTCATTTCTTCTAACTCAAGTAGCTGTAACTTTCTTTTATCTGCTGCTGCATTTTGATCAAAATTGAGGAATTTTAAAGCCCAATATGCTTTATGTTCCATTTCAACTGGAAGGTGACATGATTTTCCATAAACCATCTGAAAAGGAGAAAGACCAATTGGTGTTTTAAATGCAGTTCTGTATGCCCAGAGTGCATCATCAAGTTTTTGTGACCAATCCTTTCTGGAAGATGACACAGTTTTTTCCAGAATCCTTTTCACTTCCCGATTTGACATCTCTGCTTACCCATTGGTTTGTGGATGATATGCTGTGGCTACCTTATGCTTTACTCCATAATGTTGTAATACTTTCTGAAGAACTTTATTACAAAAGTGTGAACCACCATCACTGATTAAAGTTCTTGGTGTCCCAAATCTGTAAAAAATATTTTTCTTCAAGAAATTAACAACAGTTTTAGTATCAGCATTGGGGGTAGATATTGCTTCCACCCACTTTGAAACATAATCTACTGCCAAAAGAATGTATTGATTTGAGTATGAGTTAGGAAAAGGTCCCATGAAGTCAATTCCCCAACAATCAAATACCTCAACTTCTTGTATATTTGTAAGAGGCATTTCTTGCCTTCTTCCAACATTACCTGTTCTTTGGCAGTTATAACAAGATTGAACAAATAAGTGAGCATCTTTAAAAAGAGAGGGCCAGTACAAACCTGATTGAAGAACTTTTGCAGATGTTCTTTCATCATTAAAATGTCCTCCGTATGGTGATTTATGACAATGCCACAACACATCTTTTACTTCCCAGTCAGGCACACAACGTCGTAACAAATTATCCGCTCCAATTTTGAATAAATGAGGGTCATCCCAAACAAAATATCTTGCATCTCTAAAAAATTTTTTTCTTTGTTGCCAAGTCAAATCATTTGGAAGAACTCCTGCTGCTTTGAAATTGGCCATGTCAGCAAACCATGGCCGTCGTGTTATTTTGAAAAGTTTTTCATCTGGGAATTCTTCCAAAATTTCTCTTTCTTTAACAGTAACCTCATTATTCACTAATCTAGAAAGATGGTCAGCTACCATATTTTCACTACCCTTTTTATCTTTGATTTCAAGATCATATTCTTGAAGGAGCAAAATCCATCTGATTAACCGAGGTTTTGAATCAGGTTTAGTTAAAAGATACTTGATCGCAGCATGATCAGTAAAAATGATTATTTTTGAGCCAATCAAGTAAGATCGAAATTTTTCTAAAGCATACACTATGGCTAGTAATTCTTTTTCAGTAGTTGCATAATTTATTTGATTTTCATTCAAGACTTTACTAGCATAATGTATGACTTTAAAAACTTTCTCGTATCTTTGACCTAAAACTGCTCCAACAGCATAATCACTTGCATCGCACATAAGTTCAAAGGGTAGATTCCAATTAGGAGCAAAAATTACAGGAGCAGTAACCAATTTTTCTTTCAAAGAATTAAAAGCTTTAAGACATGCTTCATCAAATTTGAATTCAACATCTTTATTCAGAAGGTTTGATAAGGGTTTCGCTATTCTTGAAAAATCTTGAATAAACCTTCTATAAAATCCAGCATGTCCTAAAAAGCTTCTAATACCTTTTACATTTACAGGAGGTGGAAGTTTAGAAATTACCTCTATTTTGGCTTGGTCAACTTCAATACCTCTAGAAGAAATTTTATGACCAAGTACAATTCCTTCTTTCACCATGAAGTGACATTTTTCTCAATTAAGCACCAAATTTGCCTCAATACACCGCTTCAGTACGATGTCCAAGTTGGATAAACATGTTTCAAATGAATTTCCAAAAACTGAGAAGTCATCCATGAAAATTTCAATGCTCTTTTCAATTAAATCTGCAAAAATAGCAAACATACATCTTTGAAAAGTAGCAGGTGCATTACATAATCCAAATGACATTTTTCTGTAAGCAAATATGCCAAAAAGACATGTAAAGGCAGTTTTTTCCTGATCAAGAGGGTCAACAGCAATTTGATTATATCCAGAATAACCATCGAGAAAGCAGTAATATTCTTGTCCAGATAATCTTTCAAGCATTTGATCCATAAAAGGTAATGGAAAATGATCTTTTCTTGTTGCTTGATTTAATTTTCTATAATCAATGCACATTCTCCAACTGGTGACAGTTCTTGTAGGAATTAGTTCATTTTTTTCATTAACAATTACTGTCATACCACCTTTTTTTGGAACAACTTGAACAGGACTTACCCATGTGCTATCAGAAATAGGATAGATAATACCTGCTTTCAACAATTTCAGAACCTCCTTTTTGGTTACTTCTTTCAAAGTTGGATTGAGGCGTCTTTGAGGTTGAGCAATAGGTTTGAAATTATCTTCCAACAAGATTTTGTGCATGCAGTATGATGGACTTATACCTTTCAAATCTTCAAGTGTCCACCCAATTGCTTCTTGATTCCTCTTTAGTACTTCCACCAGTTTTTCTTCCTCTGTTTCACTCAACAGATTACTAATGATAACTGGTTTCAAATTACCTTCTTTCAAAAAGATGTATTTCAGATTGGAAGGTAACACTTTTAATTCAGGTTTCTGGATTTCTTCAGTAGGTGATTCTTGAATTTCTTCAATCTTTCTTGATTCAAAGAAAATTTCTTTCCCTTGATCAAATTCTTCAAGATATCTTTCAATCTGTTTTTCCTCTTCTTCATTCAAAAATTCAACCGAGTTAGTCAATAACTTATTTAATGGGTCAGAAATAATCATACCTTTTGATAAGGAAAGATAAGTTTCATCAAGGACGTCCACTTTGAAACAATCTTGCTTTGGGTTAGGATGTTTCATTGCCTTGAAGACATCAAAATTTACTTCCTCATCATGCACTCTTACTGCTAACTTTCCATTGTCCACATCAATCAGTACTCGAGCAGTTTTCATAAATGGTCTTCCAAGAATTAGAGGAACATCAGCATCTTCTTCCATGTCTAGGATCACAAAATCCACAGGGAAGTAGAATTTGTCAACCTTTACAAGCACATCTTCTACAATCCCATAAGGTCTCTTGATGGATTTATCAGCTAATTACAGAGTCATCCTTGTTTGCTGTGGATCAAGATCACCGATACGCTTCATCATACTTAGGGGCATTAGATTGATGCTAGCCCCTAAATCTAATAAAGCTTTACCGATATTTACTCCCCCAATAGAGACAGGAATAGTGAATTTTCCAGGATCTTTGGATTTTTCTGGCATCTTGTATTGTAGAATAGCACTGCAACTTGCTTCAAGTTCTACAATCTCTTCATCATACTTCCTTTTTTTTGTAAGCAGTTCTTTCATAAACTTAGCATATGTAGGCATCTGTTCTAATGCCTCAGAAAAAGGGATGTTTATGTGTAACTGCTTAAAGATTTCAAGGAATCTCTTGTATTCCTTCTCTTTATCTTTTCTTGATGGTGGATGAGGATATGGTAAATCCTGGACAGGAGGTGTCTGTCCAAGATACTGATTTTTTTGATTTTTTTCATCTTTTTCTTTCTTTTATTCACTCTCTTTTTCTTTTTCTTTTTCTTTCTCTTTTTCTTTTTCATTCTCTTCTTCTTTTTCTTTTTCATGATTTATACCTACAGTTTTACCACTTCTTGTAAAAATAGCCTTACATTGTTCTTTCGCTTTGAATTCTTTGATGTCGGCTACTTCTTTTACTAGCTGACTTAACTGTTGATCTGATGCTTTACGTGTGACATTAATTGTCTCCATGTATTGCATCAATTGTTGAATACTTTCTTCAGCCTTTGTCAATCTAGCATTGTAATCTCCTTGATTGTTGAAGGGTCTAGCATTTTGTTTCCAACCATAGTTTTTCCTTCCCTGCAAGTAATTGTTAGAAAAAGAATTTACAAGAGGATTTAGAGAATTACCTGTAGGTAATCTCTGATGAATCAAGGAATTAGCTTGTTCTTGTTCATTTTTGTCCAGAACACAGTACCCACATGGTTGTTCGCCCATACAATACTCACATTGTTTTAATTGAGCAGGGAGTTGTGGTGGTACATGGGTAACTTGCAATTTTCCAAGTTGTTTACTCATGGCCTCAATTTGTTGCATCAACAATTTTTGTTGAATTAACACTGTATCATTTACTCCTTGTTCAACTATACCTTGTTTATTACCTCTTTCTGGTTTAGCTTGATGGTCACTAATGGACATTGATTCTAATATCCCAATAGCTTCCTCCACAGTCTTATTCATTAAAGAACCACCTGCACAAGCATTTAACATCATCTTAAACTGAGGAAATAAACCATGGTAAACGATTCTTACCTTCTCGGCATCATTCAGGTTGTGGTTTGGGCACTTTCTCAAGAGTGCCTTGAATCGTTCCCATGTCTCTCCTAGTGATTCATCATTATTTTGAGAAAAAGAATGTATGGCTGTCATTGCTTCAAAATATTTTGAAGGAGAATAAAATCTTTCCAAAAATTTTCTTTCAACATCGGACCAGTTTGCAAAACTACCCGGTGGACAAGATTTAAACCATTCTTTTGCTTTCCCAATCAATGAAAAAGGAAAGAGTCTCATGTAAACAAACTCTTCTTGATTGGGTTCAAAACCAATTGTGCTGCATAACTCATAAAAAATAGTTAAATGTTCATATGGTTCTTCATGATTTAAACCAGCAAATTGGTTGTTTTGAATAATGTTTAAAGTGGCAGGTTTAATTTCCACTGGTAAAACTGGTCCTTGAAACATTCCCAAAACTCGGGGTGGACCATTTATAGCAGCAAACTGTCCCAATGTTCTCCTTTCAGCCATATTTGAATTTTCAAAATTCTTAAAAGTAGAAGAAAACTTAGTTTGTGTTTTAGATTTCAAAGACTTGATTTTCTTTACAAACTTTTCTATCTCAGGATCAAAATAAATTTTACCTGCGGTAGATCGAGTTTGCATACACAAACTAGACAAAGAAAGTTAGTGTAATAATGATAAGAAATAAATAATAAAAAAAATTAACTAAGGTAAAAAATATTTACCACGGTAATTAAAATTTTAATGTTTTACTGAAACAATTCAATCCCCGGCGACGGCGCCAGAAAACTTGTTAACCCGGCGACGGCGTCTCAACGGTTCGTTTCCACCACCGGGTTTGTTAATTGGCAAGCACACCAATCGTTTGTAGTTTTCAAAATTTAGATATCGTTCCACTGGGATTGAAAGTCCAATGACAACAGTAATTTTCTATTTACTATGGTAAATGTGAAGGAAATTATAAACAAAAGAATGATTTATATACAGTTTATACAATATTCACAAGATAGCATGATTGAGTGATTCATAAGATAAAAGAAAATAAAATCTATCTAAAAAGACGAGTTGCAATCTAGAATAGGTAAGATACTTGAGATAAACACAGATAAACAAATTATGTTGGAAATTGGATCCCTAATCTAGAATAACAATGAGGAACTCAAGACATGCATATTTAATCATCAAGTTTCATGTCATTGCAGCTTAAAATCATTATACCCGATCCCTCGTGATATAAATTCTAAGAATTCACCGTAAAGTCCGATCCCTCGTGAGCTTTCTCAGTAAAAACTTGCATTAAGACCTGGCCTTATGGCAACAATGGTTAACAACCCCTATAGAATTGAGATACCAAGGGTATTCCAACTTTTTACTTTCGTCAAAACAAGTTTCAATACGGCATAAATAATCATTCTCCCGTTTGACATTTACACTAATAAAACCAGTTTTGATACACATGAAAATCATTCTCCCGTTTGACGTTCATATTAATAAAAGGTTGAGATACTAACATGGACTTGAATCATAAACATGCAGAGGTTGAATTCACAACATTATACTCAATAGATTAGTTTACCAATTCCAACATAAACAAATTAGTTACACATGATAAAAGTAAAAACAACACTTACAGAGTTTGACATTACGAAGACGATGGAAACTTCACGATACAACGATCACAATACACCGAAACACACTCAAGTATCTAGAAAACTATTCTAGAACTACAACTCACAAAAGAAGTACTCAAAGTCGAGCACAAGAGAAAAGAGAAGAGAATAAAATGTTGTGTAAGGGATGATTTGAATGGTGTTGGATGGCCCTATTTATAGGGCTGAGTAAGGGTGCTGATGCTACGCATCCCTGTGACGCTACGCGTCACACCCCTGACTCAGCCTCCATTAAACACTTGATAATGGCCACTTCAAATTATTAAATTTGATCATGCCTGGCCATATGGACATGTCTCCACGAGTTTTGGCCTTTCATGGTGAGTGGGATGGCCCTTTTGGCTGAGTGGAGTGCCCATTATTGGGTCCAAGTGGAGTGGTTGATCAAAGTGGAGGTGGAGACCACGCAGCACTGACGCTACGCATGGCTTTGATGCGTAGCGTCAGCATCAAAAATAGCTGTTGATGCTAAGCGTGGGGTGAGGCTATGCGTCAGCTCCTCCAGTGTAATTTTCTCTTGATTTCTTAACTTTTTCACTACAAAACTAGAGAAAATTGATCAAGGGCAGATTATTTCCAACAACATCCATTTATTGAATTTAAATCCTAATTTTCTAACAAATTAAACTAATTTTTATAATTTTTATGAAATTTTTATTTAAGCTTTTATTGAAATTTTGAGGACTAACATGACCCTTCTAAGGTTGAGGCAGTTATGACATGGTCTAGACCTATGTCTGTTACTGAGATTAGAAGTTTTCTTGGTCTTGCCAGTTATTATCGAAGATTTATTAAAGGATTTTCTTGTCTTGCTAGGCCTTTGACGAAATTGACTAGAAAGAATCAACCCTTTGTGTGGAATGTTAAATATGAGAAAAGTTTTAAAGAATTGATCATGAGACTCACTTCTGCGCCTATTTTGGAATTGCCTGATTTGTAGGAAGATTTTATAGTGTATTGTGATGCTTCCAAGCATGGCCTTGGATGTGTTTTAATGTAGAAGGAACATGTTATATCTTATTCTTCACGTCAATTGAGACCTTATGAAGTTAATTATCCCACTCATCACTTAGAGTTGGCAGCGGTTGTATTGCCTTGAAAATTTGGCGTCATTACCTCTATGGCTCGAGGTTTGTGGTCTTTAGTGATCACAAAAGCTTAAAATATCTCTTTAATTAGAAGGAATTAAATATGCATCAAAGGAGATGGATGGAATTCTGGAAGAACTATGATTTTAAGTTGAAGTATCATCCAGGAAAGGCTAATGTGGTTGCAGATGCTCTTAAAAGGAAATCCTTACTGTCGGCCATGATGGTCAAAGAATTTGAATTGATTGAAAAGCTTCGTAATTTGAATGTCAAGACTGAAATTCAATCTTCAAAGAAATTGTGTTTTACTACTTTAAAGATATGCAATGAATTTTTGGACCTTGTGCAGAGGAAACAAGTAGACAGTGAGTATCTAAATAAGATAAAGAACTCCCAGAAAGATAGGAAGAATCTATTCCTTGTTAAGGGTGTTCATGACATATGGCATGTGAAAGGCCATGTATATGTACATTCCTTTGGTGATTTGAGGAGCACAGTGCTCGAAGAGGCTCACAAAAGCATCTTTAGTATTCATACTGGTGCGACCAAGATGTGAAAAGGAACTTCTGGTGGCCTGGGTTGAAGCAGGATATTGCTAACTATGTGGCTTCATGCCTTGTATGTCATAAGGCGAAGGTAGAGCATCAAAGTCCTTCTAGTACCTTGAGACCTCTTGATATCCTCGTTTGGAATTGAGATGCTATTGCTATGGACTTTATGTTTGGTCTGCCAAAGACAATGTCTAACTGTGATGGAATCTGGGTAATTGTGGATCATTTAACAAAGAGTGTATTTCCTACCGATTAGCATAAAGAGTTCCTATAACATCCCATGTTTTTATATTTAGAAAGAATGAACAAATGAGCAAATGAATTTAAATTATGGAAATTTAAGAATCTATGGCATTTATGTAAGTTCAGAATGGAATAAAAAGAGAAATTAAGGTTTTTACCTGACGCGTAGTGTCAGGTTAACACGTAGCGTCAAGATGAGAAACCTGATGTATAACGTCAAAGTGGAATTTTAAACCTGACGCGTAGCGCCAGGGGGACGCATAGTGTCAGATTCGCGATTAAAATTTAAAGTTCCAAAAACAACTATGCGAGACAGAAATGAAAAAGAGAGGTTAAGTCAGTTCTTCTTTCTTTTTATTCTCCAGAGCTTAAAACCATGATCCAAGCTTAAGTTAGCATTGGAATTTGAAATTAAGAGTGGATTAGAAGTGGAAAACAAGAGGTAAGCCTAGAAATCCTTCAATTTCTAGTTTTGGTGGAAGTTTTCTTCTATTTCTGGTTTTCTTTGAAATTTGAGATTCTGAACCGATTAAAGGGTCCTTTTTAAGGTTCTTAAATGAAAGATTCAGTGATGGAATTGAATTCTGCTTTGTAAAAGTTATGGATATAATTTCAGAAAACTAGCGAAGTTAGAGGTTTCTTAAAATTACTAATAGTTTTGGTGATGGTAAGCTTATGAAGCTTTAAGAGTTAATTTTTAAGTGTTATTTTACGCTAAGTTAAGATTTGGATGGTTAATTCCTAAAACCCTTTTCGTATTCTTTGCGTTTTAGTGCTTTAGCGTATTGACGTTTACGAGTTGATTAAAGAGCATTGGAAATAAGGTAAGGGAGTGTATAATGTGTTTTTAGTTAATGTTTGATGACATTTTATATCATGAAATGAAATTGTTATATTTATATGAATATTTTACTCAAGAATATATGGTTTGATATATATTACTGGTTGTGTAATGGATTTGATATATATATATATATATATATAGGATTAGCGAAATGATGATGATAATAAGAAAGTGATGAATTGTGATGAAAAAGAGCCTTATGAGATAATGTGATGAAATATGTAATAAGTTTATGAGATATATGTATATGGTGTATTTATGAGTAATGGATGATGATTATTGTGATTGATTTATAGATTGAAATTGGATGTATTGATTTGAGATTAGGTGTGAAATGGTGATTATGAGAAAGTATTGATTAATGATGAAAATTGAGGTCTATGAAAATACATGATGCTTATATAAGAAAGAGGTTTGGCTTATTATGTTCCAAGTGATGGTTTTTATGTCGAGACGAAGTTGTTATGATTTTGAGATGATCATATTGATGATATGTGTCGTACATGTATGTTATGTGGTGTGGACAGTCATTCGGTATGTATTACCCCTTGCTTTTGGCTCTAGTGGTCCATGTAGAGATCCAGTTGAGCTACCCAATGGTCTAGGTAGAGACCTAGTGGTTGAGGTGGGGAACCGGTGTATGGCTTGGTGAACCAGGTAGAGTTCACGGGATGTCGGTGTATGACTCCTAGCTGGTGGCTGCTCCTTTAGTATCCGAATACTAGGTGTAATTTTATATGATTTGACAATGAGAGTCAATTATGAATGATTTTGATATTGACATTGATTTGTGATATGTATAAGATATTTGAAATTGATCGAGAATTATAATGATCATGAGTATTGAGACATGATTATGATTGATTAATGATATCGTGATTGGTCCATGAGGATGAGGATCGATTTATGATGTTATGAATGCTTTATAATGATGATGATGAATGACTTATGAAATTATGATTTTGATGATGATGTTAAGTGATATGATAAAGATATTGTTAAAGAATGAATGATGATTTTGATGAGATATGAACATATAGGAAAGTGGTTAGGAAAAGATTATGGGATTGACAAGCGGGGGAGGTATGTGAGCTCCTCTAGGTAATATTGTTCCTGTTTCAAATATCTGTATAGTATTATAATGTTAGATACTCACCCTTATTTTTATTTTTATAGAGATGGATGAAGGGACATTGTGGATGTCACGGGGACTAGCATGAGTAAGCAGCGGAGCAATGCCAGGACATTTATAATTATATAATGTATAGTTTTATGGTATTATATGTGCTGCTGATGGATATGTATATTTTTAGGTGTGGAGTGATTATATTATGTGTTTTAATGTTATACATGCATGTGTAATATTTACGTGATTATGTGGGTGAACTGTGGTTTGATAACTAATGATACTGAGCATTAGTATTGATTTTTGTGATATAATTAGGCTTGATTTTACGATGGATGTAATGTGGCGTTAAGCCAATAGATAGTTGATCATGCATAATAAACATGAATTGTTTACATAAATATGATTATGGCACGGAGCTATTTAGTATTTGAGATCATGCATTATTGGAAGGGATTATATTGTTTGGAATATGGTATGACTGTGTTAAAATTATGATGTGAATGAGTTAGAAAATTTGGATGTTGGGTTATTGATTTTATAAGTGAAATTAAGGAACTGGATATGGGAAATAGAGATCTGATGGGATTCAATATCCCTGGAATTACCTGATAGGTCCATATGGATATTTAGTATTGGTTTGCTTGTTCATTTTGTGTTTTAAATGAGTTCAAGTTGATTGGTGTGATAAAATGTCTATAAGTTGGCCTAAATGTATTTTTATGCATAATTCATTACCAGACTGGAATTTTAGGAAACAGACTGCGCCAACAACTCTGGAATGTGGGTAATATAGTGCCCATGTAGTTTGGTAAGATTTGGAGTTAAATTGAGCAAGGTAGGGCTCTAGGAAGTTGGCCAAATGACCTAAAAATCCATGACAACAACATTGCTGCTACTGTCATGCCCACGTGTAGCGTGGGGCTGGTGCTCAGCGGCAGAAGTGCGAAAATGGTTTGACGTGTAGCGTGGGGCTGACACGTAGCACCAAGCCCCTGTTTCCCCAAAACCTATTTTCCTTAACTTTTGATGAGAAATTATCTTTGTATGTAGTGTATGGAAACTGTTATATACCCTTCAAGCTAAGTAAGTATTTTGATGATGGAAAAATCACTCGTTAAATATTTTTTTGTGAAAAAATTTATTGATAATTTTTATTTAAATACTGAAAATAAATGAGAAAATAGGTGCATGATGTTACAAATCCTTGCAAATCTATCGCAACTATATATCAAAGAGATAATGAGGCTCTATGGAGTGCCATCTAGCATTGTTTCTGATAGAGACCCATGTTTTACCTCTCGATTTTGGGGAAGCCTGCATAAAGCAATGGGTTCTAAATTGAAGTTGAGTTTGGCGTATCACCCTCAGATGGATGGGCAATCTGAGAGGACTATTTAGAGTCTTGAGAACTTGTTACGTGCATGTGTCTAGGAGCATGGTGGTTTATGGGAGAAATATTTACCTTTGATCAAATTCACTTATAATAACAGCTTTCATTCTAGTATTGGTATGACACCATATGATACGTTGTATGGAAGAAAGTGTAAGACTCCTTTATGTTGGCTTGAGGTTGGTGAGAATTTGGCTTTAGGGCCTGATATTATTAAGGAGACCACTGAACAAATCAAAATGATTCAAGAGAAAATGAAGATTGCTCAAGACCGACAAAAGAGTTATTATGATAAAAGAAGGAAGCCACTTAAATTTCAAGTTGGCGACCATGTATTTCTGTCGGCCTCTCATGATAAAGGTGTTGGTAGGGCTTTGAAGAGTACAAAGTTGAGTCCCAGATTTATTGGTCCCTATGAGATCCTTAATCAGATTGGTAAAGTTGCTTATCGTATTGTTTTACCTCCTCACTTAGCGAATCTTTATGTGTTCCATGTTTCTCAGTTGAGAAAATATGTACCTGGACCCTCACATGTACTCAGTGTTGAGGATGTGGAAGTCAAGGATGATTTGATTGTCCTTTCTCTCTCAACTAAGATTATTGGACGTTCTGTCATGAGATTGCGGAACAAGTTGGTTCCACTAGTGCAAGTGGCTTGGAGACATGGAAATGATAATGCTATTACATGGGAATGTGAGGATGATATATAGAAACGGTATCCGAATATATTTGAATCTAGTATGTTAAATTTCAAGGATGAAATTTTTTTTAAGTGGGGGTGAATTGTAACATCCTAAATTTTAGAGAAATAAAATTATTAGATGATGATAATTAATTATTTTGGTCCAATATATATGGGAAAATTAATTAGACACTAATTATGATTTATTAGTAAATTAAAATTTATTAAAACCAGACAAATGAACAGATGGTGTGGGACCCATTAAATAATTTTAGACGTTTAAAGGGTCTAGAATCATGAGGAATTTATTATGGTTATGGAGGTATGATCAAAATAATTTTTAGTGTTAAAGAGATATTTATACACACTCGACTTATGTTAATAAACGGCGAAAATATGAGTGGAATAAAATTTAAAGAAAATGTGAATTCCCATTTTCTTCCTTTCTCATCACCATAGCATTTTTTTTTCTCTCTCTCTCTCATTTGGCTCTTTTGTCCATTAGACATTAGGGATTTATTGACCAAAGGAAAAAGTAAAATGGTGCATCCTTTTGACCATTGGGTAATACCCAATTTTGTCAAAATTTTCCCTTTCTTCTTCTCATTTTCGACAGCTCTCTTCCTTCCTCCATTCACTTGCATTTCTCTTCTTCTTCTTCTTCATTCTCTCAAGCCCAAAACCGTGACACACCCCTCTTAATCCATTTTCTTACAAAATCAAAACCTAAGCTTGGATTTCTAAAGCTCATATTGGACATTGGGGCCAAGCTTAACTCATCTTTTCTTTTCCTCTCATTTTTGTTTTTCAAATAGGCTTGGAGAAGAGGCAAGTGTTTTTGACTTTTAATGGATTTTCTTAGTGGTTTTGGGGTTATTGAAGCTTAATAATGGATGATTGGATGTTGTTTTGTTGAGAAAATGCATGTGGAACCCAAACCCTAGCCTAGATGACCATTGGGATTGGTTGATTGGTTGTTAATGATTGAGATTTGATATTGATGGTTTAAGAATGCTTGAAATGATGCAAGAAAAATTATTTGAATTGATGTTAGGCAAGTTAAGTGAAAACCCTAAAGTGTGAAGTTTGGGGCCTTTAGCAAAATTTTGAAGAGAATGTGATTAATTACCATTGAAGTGATTTTTCATATGAAAATGAAATTTTGGAATAATTGGTATTAATTATTAATGTTGGGAATTTGAGAAATCAAGAATATATGATAAACACTAAGTAAAATTGGTAAGAGTTATATTTGGTAGTGTTAGTATGAATGGGATTGGTATAATATGTTTGAGATAATAAAACCCATTAAGGATGATGGATAAGAAGTTTGGTGTGTGTTGGTGGCTTAGGTGTTGTGTCATAGTCCTTTAATTATAATGGATTTTGGTTAATGGGAAGGAATTCCGGAAACCTAATAAAATAAGGAAATAAAGCTTATAAATATTTACAACATGATGAGAATCATGTATATACAATTATTTGTATAACAAAAATTGAGAATGATGTTTGAATGGGTGATTGATTTGGTCCTACATTTATTTAATGTAGGGTTTGACGATTCTAGTGAAGCGGGACCATCTAACTCGATGGAATACTTCTCTTGAGGTAGGAGATGAGTATATTTTCTAAATGCATGATCAATTGTGTGTTGATAATATATATCGATGCATACTTACATGTTTTTCCTTGAATGGATGTGCTACCTCCTATTGAGAAGTTGTATGAGATTGGACCTTATTGATGGTTTAATTCTGGATTGGAAAATATGTTGATGATATATACATATTTAGAGTATGCTTGTTGATATGCCTCTTGACTCCCATGTGTGAATTGATATTAGTGAGACTCCTTGGCTAATATATTATGAACAATGTGAATTGATGCCTTTGATGATTCTGTGATAAATTGTATGCCTTAGAGAGTAATGTGATTTGTTGCATATTACTAACCGAAATGTTAAGTGCAAAATGTACCTTAAGTGAGAGAGTGAAAAATCCTTATGAAGCTGAGGCTAGCATATGCATTCTTATATTCATGGAATGCATGGCATATCATATTATATGTGGTTATGATCACTTGACATGTGGAAATAATTGAGGTCTTGCGGGATCTTGTGAAAAAAACCCTTGCGCGGGGAATAAATATTCAAACCATTATAAGTTGTTGGAATCACTTGACATGTTGAAATAATTGAGGTCTTGCGGGATCTTATGAAAAGGACCTTGGGGGACAAATATTCAAATGATTATAAGTGGTTATGATCACTTGACATATGGAAATAATTGAGATCGTGTGGGATCTTGTGAATGAGATCCTTGTGGGCGAAAAAATATTTAAGCAACTATACGTGGTTGCGATTAATTAATAAATTATGTACACATGTTTTATGAACAATTGTTTCAAAATAGATCCATTACATATGTATTTCATGGTATGACATATGCATTAGCCATAGGGACATGGCATTTGAGTTGAAGATGGCTAAGAAAAATGGTAACTTGTTGAGACTGTGGATTGAGAGATGAGACTCCTCTTATTGGACACTAACTAGTTATGTTATCGTTGTTAGTATTATCTTTGATATTGCTTATAGACTTGGACAATAAATGTGATAGTGATATGATCTAGTGGCATGATTCTATTTGGTGGTAGCATTGTTATTAGAGCTTGATTATATACATATATACACATTTAATGGAAATTGATATAAATTGTGACATTGATGTTGGATTGAAACTCCTTGATAGGAGAATATGACTGGTTGTATTCACATATCTATATTATCACAATTTTATTTGATTGTTCATCATTAAGAAAGTATGCTCACTCTCTATGTTGTCTATTTTTAGCTTTGAGTTGTAGGGCATGACCATGAGGTGATACTATTTGGAAGAGATGAGGTATGGTGTGAAGAAAGAGTTGACTTTATGCTTTGGTCGACATGTTTTTGAATTCAATGACTTGGATATATTTCTTTTGAACTTGTTGTATAAGACATTTGTTTTGTATGGGTATTTTATTATTTAATGTCGTATAAGTATGATGGTGATTGGATATCGATTTTGAGGGTCATGTGTAAAAATTAAACCTTAAGTGTTTTGAAGGCTAATTTTTGGTTATGACCTTAACAATGGTTGATATTAATTATAATGCAGTGGTATGTATGTAATGATGATATAGAAGATGATGATATTTTGTTGTGGTGACCATGGATGGTCCTATGTTGTGTATAGGATGCATTATGTCCATAAAATATGGTTGAGTACCTATGATGCATTGCATAAATGATATGGGCAGGGGTTGTAGTGCATTGCATATAATTGGAATGTGCATTGGGCTATGAATTGATGAAGTATAGTTAGAAAGAGATGGTTTTAAGTGAATTTTGTGCATAAACGAGGAACTGGATGGGTTATATAGCATTCGATGATGTTTGGATACCATGAGATGGTTCCAATAGGCCATATGAGTTATTTAGAGTTTGTGTGATTTGGAATGGACCAGATTCATTGAGAATTGAGGTGTAAGTTGCATGTTTATGGCCTAGAATGGTCAATTTTGTATTTTTGTGCATAAGTCATTCAATTTTAGGAATTTTTTAGTGTTGCCAGTTGTCACGCATCACCAATGATGGATTTTAGTTGGTGTCAAAGTTTGGTGGTGTTTGGGGGTCATTTAGAGAAGTTATGGCATGTAGAAGTTGGTTGGAATGCCAAAATTTGCTTAATTTTTGCATTCTGGTATGGCTAATCGATTAGGACCATTCTAGATGAGCATAATCGATTAGGGCCATTCTAGAATGTGGTAATTGGTTAGTGAGCGTAATCAATTAGCACCCTGGTAACAGATTAGCATAATCGATTAGGTCAGTTCTGAAATTGTGTTTTCACTATTTTTGGGTACTTACCTCATGCTTTCATGTGATTCTTGCCAAGATCTTGTATCCCTTGATTCTCCATGCCTTGTTCTTCAATCCTTTATCCTTGAATATTTGTTGTACACTTCTTTGACATGTTTTCCTTAATCAAATGCATATACTTCCAATCATGGAATGTTTGCATAAACGAATGTACACGTTTTTATCAAATTTTGGCAATGACCTTGTGCTTACTTGAATCATTTCTCATATCCACTCTTGCTCTTGAATTAACTTACATGTTCTGTAAATATTTGTATGGTGTTTATGTAATTGATTACCTTAAGTAGATGTTTGCTTAAACTACTTACCTTCCTATATCATCATATATGATATAGGTCTTTAAAAAGGTCTAGGGTTAACTGTTAAAGTTTTTATTTGTGCAGTTCTTCTTCCAACGACTGTTTAAAATTATGAAAAATTTATCCTTATTTTTAATATCTAAATAATAATATGATGAATATCATTTACTGGATTAAGGGCACCACACGTCAAATGAGTTATGTTGAGATGAATAAGTCAAAACAAAAGTAAGAAAAAGATAGATGAGGATATGTCTCGGTAAGGGTCCCGAGGTGACTGATTTATGGAAAATATTGAGATCAGATTTGATGTGATGATAGGCGTTACGGTGCCAGTATACCCCGTGGTTTTATAAATGTTCAGAACTCATTTCATTTCTAATTATCGGGTGAGTTGTATTATAATTTGAGTAAGTGCGAAAAGAATGATGAGAAAAGAAAAATGTTCAACCAAAGACCTTACAAAACAAACTTGTTGTCAGAAATTAAATAGAGTCATTGAAAGGACCCTACTGGTGACTAATGAAAATGAAATTTTATGTGCATGCATCATATATGGAGTATAAGGGTGGATGGTTGAGTGATCCCCTAGAGCACACAGTGATAAGGTGCACTAGGGAACAACAACGTTTGAACCCTACGGGAGGTCTCGGGAGTATACCAGGGTGGACCTCCAATGGCTTGGAGTCGCGTTTGAGATCGAACAGCCTGTGGCAACCCTGGTATACTTTGACTCAGAGCAAGTATTACCGTGACCATGGAGTGCCCATTCTGATGAGATGTGTTTGGATCCATATCATCATTACTTCTATACATCTCCTATAAATACACACTTTAAAGGTAAACTATAGGATCTTTCAACCACTCTTTACTCTCATACCTGAATATTTTGCTCCAATATCTATTGACTTAAGCATTAATTGTGCCTTAAGGGACAAACCTTTTTCCATTTCTATTGGATATTTTTACAATTAATTTGATTAGAGCTGACATTAACCATAATAAACATACCAGCAGTATCATGATACTCCCTAAAACATCCTATAGATTTGACCCTAGTTTCCGGACATATAAAAATAAAGTGTATTGTTTATTTTTTTGCTTTAGAATTGATTCTATATTCGTATATATTTCATTCATTTAGATATTAATAACATGCTGAAATATGGTCCCCCGGTCATGCTGAATATGTACAAACTATTATGCAATGGGATCACCATTTGCAACAAACGGAGTTTCACAACTTCTACACCAACATCTAAGAGGATGTTTGGTTTGTAGTTGGGAAAACGGAGTTGAGTTGAAGTTAAAAATTTAAAGGTTGATATTAATTTTCACGTCGTTCCAGACAATTAAAATTCCGTTGACCCGTAGGATGAAAATGTTGCTTCAAAGCAACGGAGGATTTCTCCGTTCAGTGCATGGACCAAACACCCTCTAAATTTCCTTATTGCTTAGTACCAATAACTATAACGTGATTA
The DNA here is from genome assembly GCA_037962975.1 of Clitoria ternatea. Lineage (NCBI taxonomy): Eukaryota > Viridiplantae > Streptophyta > Magnoliopsida > Fabales > Fabaceae > Clitoria > Clitoria ternatea. The sequence goes on from CM075674.1 coordinate 823,639, forward strand.
TGACTAATTATGTCATTGACTTTTTTTTGCTGGTGACTCAAGCACTAGACCAGAACCTTGACTTTGCAGCAACTTCATGTTACTTTGGTCCATCAAGGAACTTATTTTCAGGCTTCACTCTTACCTTTTCATTGCCTTCCACCCACTTCTTGATCCTTTTAAGCAACTTTCTCCTTTTGGAACAAGCACGTTCACTATGAGCAGCACCAATGCAGGACACATTGTGTTGCTCCAGAAGGGAATCATGTAACTCATCATGCTCTGAGTCACACTGCATAACTCTTCCGTTTCCTTCAAATTCTATCTCAACATGGTCTTTATCCTGATCCTTTTGTTGTTCATAGATCCTCATCAACTCTTGCCTTAAGCAAACATTGCTCCTTCTCAAGTGAATCAGTTCTTCAACTCCATTTTCATGTTCCTTCTTGACCTGCTCTAATGCATTAACAACCTTGTTCTAATCTTCCTTACTCACATCTGATTCAACCTGCAAATAATATTTCAATGGTTTTCTATGTATCTTTTCTTTGTATAACTTTGATGCATATGCTTCTGTTGTGTCAAGCTTCTTCACAAGTTCATTCTTCTCATCCTGCAGTTGATCCAAAACCCCATGTAACTCTCTGATCTCATCCTCTAACTTGTTAATAACACTGACCCTTGTTTGCAAGGCATCATGGTTTCTCAAAATTTCTGCTTCTTGCCCTTTGATCTTCAACGCTTGCTCCTTTATGAAATGGGATTTGGCCTTTGATTCCCTACGTAGCTTATGAACCTTCCTCTGAAGGACCCTATTCTCTGATTTCAAATACTCAAGCTGTTGAATGACCCTCATGTATCGGACCACAAATTTCTCCAATTTCTTAGTCTCTGTCTCTATGGATGAAATCTCTCTATCCAAGAATTCAACACGAGCAGTCTCCAAGGACAACATGTTTTTGATTTCCTGAAGGAGAGATTCTTGCTCTCTCATTTCACAATACAGCTCAAATTGCAAACGCAAGGCCAACTCTCTCATTTGAAGACCCTCAATTTGGCTTTTTAGGCCAGTAACCTCTTGTTCCAAACATAGGTTGTTGTTATTATGAATCACCAAGCTTCCAGAAAGAACACTGCTATTCATTGGAGTAGATGGTTCTTCTTCATCTTCCATATAAGAGAAGTTGTCAAAACTTTCTTCATGTTCACTTCCTTGGTGAGAATTGATTTCAGCGGAATCAGCTTCATTGTTTGATAAAGAAGAGACCTTAGTAGATAAGTTTTTCTTTGCAATGATCCATGCATAGATCAAACCGGCCAAAGACACCAAGGGAACACCAGCTTTGAGGATTACTGGCTTCAGGTTCTCTGCCTTCAAAACTGTGCTTTCCATCCAGAAGAAAAGAGAGAAGTTTTAGTAATTTGGTCCCAATTAATATGAACTTGAGTGGTTTAAAAGAAGTTACATAACGTGACTTTGTTTAATTGGTTTGTCCTTTGAAAAGAGAAAAATATGTAACTTTTTGACCACTCCAAGAGGCCTTCTACGCCACCATCAACCCCTCCTCGGGCTCTAAGGGATCTGATTCCTTTTTGCTGTGAAATTCATATTTGACATGTCGGACTTCTTTTCCTCCATGGGCCACGTAACCTAACTGCTTGGAAAGGCGATTTATTATAAATATTTCTCGCTACCTCGTCACTTCTAATCTTAACCAATAATTATTCTTTTAAAAAGAATAAATTGATGTTTTCTTAATATATTTAAAACAAGTTTAAGAGACATAGCTTTGCAAATTAATGCTTTCACAGAGGAGTACTTATTGTAGTGGTAGAAACACATTCATTTTCGTTCTGATTTTTACGAGATATATAGATATACCGGTAATAATGATACGGGTTCAGCTTCTCTCTAGAGTATTTCTCTGCTATGAGGGGTGATTTTGTTATTTAGTATTTTCGCACAATTTAAAATTAACGGTGTTTAAAGTTGATAATATTTATTCTTTTTTTTACACTGAATTTTCTTTTTGATTGAACTGCCTAAGTCCACAACACAAGGACACTAAGGTCCATCACAAACTGAATTACATCCATCATAGGAAAAGAGAAGTAAAATAAAATTAGAAGGACTATCAAAAACAACTAAATCATATGTATTCTTTGGTTTTTTTCTCTTCGCCTTTTTATTTCCTTGTTTTTGTATCATGAGGTATAATTTTATTATGTCCATGCCCTTTTTGTTTTATTGCTAGGTTGGTTCTTATTGTTGCATCTAGTTCTCGTTTTTCTAGTTTTGCTGAAAAACAAAGTCACTTAGCTGGTATAGTATCAAATGAATCTTGAAAGGCAAACATATAGAAGTTGTATTTAGAATATATAAGGGTTGTGTATTTCTGAATGAATTTGTTTATAGTTTGTACTTGGTCTTGTAGGCAAAGCCTAAGAAAATCTGCTCCCAAATTGGATTGTGTACCTTTGATGGGGCTCAAGGTGTTAGGTAAGCCCAATGTTGTTAACTTGTTATTATATCTTTTGTCATTAGCTTTCAGTAATTAGTCTAAATCCTTTAAATCCTTCATTTGCACTTTTATTTTATTACACATGGACTATTTATTTCCAAGAATGATAGCAACATATCATTTATCACATTACTTATACACCAATTTCTTTTATATTGCATTTCAGGTGTTGATTGTGATGTATTAGTGGACATGTTGAAACATATTTGTCCAACAGATGTAGTTAAGCTAAGCATATCCTCTAAAAATAAGAATTTACCTACCAGAGAATTCTGGTTAGATAGGGAACATTATGGAACAATTAACTTAATTGAGATGAATTTCGCTTGTCAAGTCTCATTAAATAGATCGTAAGCTTAAATTTGATCAAATAGTTATTAGTAAGAGCTTCTAGTTTTGTCCTATTCTTACCATTTTTTATGCATCAAATACCATAGAATACCCTTATTTGTTCCCCCAGAGTGCTTGTTCAGAAGAATGCAAGTGTCTTGCGTGATTTACGAATAATGGCTTATTTCATACAGAACTTTTCCAATGATTCAAACATTTCTATGATCAAGGAACTTGCTCATGCCTTGGCCTCTTACTCTCCTTAAAAAGTCCACATTGCAAGCATAAAGATTCAAAATCTTCATTTTGAGGTTGGTTTCAAACTTTACATATTGCATGCTCTGAACGACTAATGGTTTAGCAGTTAAATTTGCATCCATCTAACCCATCCGAAGCACCAGAACAGTGGAGTCTTGTGACTGAGTGGGCCTTTTTATGTGTAGTTTTCATGCATTTTGGTCTATTTTATTAATTTCATTTCAATCCTATGTTTGGCTTTTAAATATTTTTAGTACAAATACAAATGTTAAAAGTGTTGTTTACTTGTTAGGAGTTTCAATAATATTATATATATATATATATATATATATATGAGTAGAACCTTTATTTATGGTCCATCTACATTTTTGTAGGTCACAAACTTAGAGATATTCTATAGTTTGAATGCTACCATTGTAGGTTTAGTAGTTGATTGTAAAGAACTTGAAAATTTACCTTGGTGTCTTGGTCCGAGTATGTAATTTGACTATTTACTGATTTATGAAATGTCTCTGTTAAGTTTTAAGCTGAAGCATATGGTCATATTCAATGTTGGTAGACTCGCATTTCGTGACGTAGAAACGGGCGAGTCTACGTCCCACTGATGAGCCACCATCCCACGAATTGGTGTGAAACATTTTCTGGTAGTGATGAAATGGAGACGCGCCTCAGGACGTGAAACATGGAGACGTTACCGTCTCCATCTTACGCACAACTCATGTAGAAGAACTGGGTTAAGTGGGTGACCTAGTTTCACACATAACCCGACCCATTGAAAACCTTAAATTCCTATCTCTTTCTCTTTCATTCTCTTTGTTTCTGTTTTTGGGTTTCTTTCCCTCCCTCTGTCGCACTTCCCTTCCTTTGCCGCACCTCGAGTCTCTTCCATCGCACCTTGAGTTCCCTTTGCGTAGTCTGGTAGTGTCTCGAGCTCCCTCCTCCACCGCACTCTGTTTCTGTTTTGTTCCCTTCCTTCTTCGTTCACACTCTGTTTCTGTTGGCTGTGGTGGCTATTTCTCTCTGTTTCTGCTTGATGATCTAGAGATTCCTACTTTGTTTGATAAGGGTGGCTACAGTGAAGGCTGAGAATTGCGATGAGATGAGGAAGCTGCAGCAAAAGATGGTGTCTTTCCGGGAGGAGATGAAGGCCTCACTCAGCCATCGACGGGACCCTACTACACCGGTGGCAGACCCACAGTTCGGATTAGTTGTACATCATTTTATTTCATTAGTTGTAATTTGCTTTCATTAAATATTGAATAACTTATGTTTGTTGTGTAAATATGCAAGTTAGGCGGGTCAGCACGAAGGGGTCTTATGTTGCATCTGACGCCGACGAGGACGGGGTCGACACCGGGGAGTCCCATTAATATGACATGTTCATTGATGGGTTGAAGGAGCTTGTTGCCACTGACAAGGTGTATGACTTAGGCCCTTTGGTTCACCATCAGTCATTGCCTGATCGTATGTCAAGGGTCTTTGTCATCGAGATCATTAAGGGGGATGTTGCTATGCTAGTGGCAACTACAAAGGTGTGGATCGTCGGGTAGGCATTGGGACACTTCCTCATGTGGCCCAACAGACTCCTGTCAGTTACTGCTCCCCGAGTATGCTCCCAAAACAAACATCAATTATATTATAAGTTTACAGTTTGTATCATAATAACACATTCATAGTTTAATGTTTTAACTATTCAATAGGAAGCAGGCCTAGCATCGAAGAAGCCAGAGCCTATCATTGATCCGATCTAGATGCTATAGACTGTCAGGGCTGAACTAGGCGATGACGCCTTCTGTAACAGTCCTCGTTTTTGTGTTAGGTCCTTGAGACCAATTGTCTGTATTTTATGATAATTTTATGTGTATTGATGAATGGGCTACGACCGATTTGTTTATTTGTTATGTTTTAAAGAGATTTTGTGAGTATGAGGTAGAGGTTCTAAATTTAATTATGTAAGTAATAGAAATAATTAGGAAAATAATAATAATGTGACTAATAACATTAATAATAACAAAAACTTATAAAATAAGACATTAAGTGATTTAATATAAATACTTAAGTAATTGTTTTAAGTTAATAAAACTATGTAACTCCCCGGTTTGAGCCCAGAAATAATCCATGAGACTTGAGTGAATTATTTTTATCCCAAAATGTCCCTCATTTTATTCCTAACAACTTTGGTGAGGAGCCTAATACCCAATTTTAAACAACTAAGCCTAAAAACATTGATTTTAAGTTACCCGAGTAACCCAAAATACGCGTCTGTATGTATTTTGGGCGTACTTTATTCTCCCAATATTGGATTTGAGTCATTCTTGTCCAAAAATCTCTGTATCGAAATTGTCTGCAACTCTTATGTTGACCACTAAGACCAGTCTCATCCCATAAATCCTAGAAATTAAAACATTACACCAAATTCACATTTTTCCAGCATCAGTTTGCACTAGGTGTAGTGTTTTCTACATAACTCTCTCATATGACCATGAAATTGAATGAGCCCTTCACCAACATTTTCCTAACACAATTATCCACAACTTTGATGTAGAAACAAAAGCCCAAATCGTAACCCATTTGGCCCAGAAAAATCATTTATGCAAGGGACAAAAATCTCGTCACAGCCTTGCACCCTTTTAGTATTTGGGCCATATCTCACTCAATTCTTGATGGAGTTTTTTGTGATTTATATAGATTTAAAGAGAACACAAAGTTCTATAACTTTTATGTTCAGACCATTGGCTAATTCGGCCCATAAGATCCCCTAAAACCATGAACAAGTGACTTCCCTGCACTTGACACATAGGCTTACATGCACCATGAACCAATAACATTACTCCACCACTTGGCCACTTGTACCAGCCATGCATAACCCTCCTCCACATCACTACCAGTTGCAATAGACACATTTCACTTGCATGGAATCATAGTGACACTTGCTCCACCCATTTGCATGACCATGGGAACACCTAGGGGGCAAGGCACTTCATGCAAAAATCCACATTTCTCTTGCTTGTTCTTCTTCCACACTTTTAGAAAAAATTCAGCAACTTATTTTCTCTCTTTTCTCATGGTTCCTTTCATCTAAATCATCATCCCACATCCATCATCATCTATCCTAAATCACAACACCACACTAAAAAATCCAAGATATCACCCTTGATCATCAAATTTCTTCTTCTCCTCCACCAAAAACAACATTTTCCTTCTCTTTTAACCATCAAATTCATGTTAATCCTTACCATCCATGCACCATTTTTTTCTTCTCTTGATAAAGCATCAAATGGAGTCCTAGGAGAAAGCATTTGAAGTCCTTGCTACCTTTTTCTTGAGCACGAAATTCTTGGTGGTAAGGGGGAGTACTTTGCTTAACTAAGTCCATAAAATAATACATGCATGGTGAAGTATAAGTGTCTCCTAACACTTATACTTTGATATCTCCTTGAAGATCTTAGTTTGTATGGTTTAGATCTTGAAAAACCTTTGAGAAAAATCTGGATCTTTAAGAGATCTCATGGCTACACCATAAGTTTTGATTAATCCTTTAAAGTTTGAAATTTTTGATGATAAGTTACTAACTTGGATTTTGTTTGTTGCAGATTTTTTTGGTTGTAATCCCATGCATGTGATAAATTATTTAAAGTATATGTTGCTTGGCTTAAATTGTGATTTGTGGTGTGATTGATATTTTAGAAAATGTGAAATTTTTAAAAATAAATTTTGTAATAAGTAGAAACAAATATTGCTGTTGGAAATTTTAATGGTTAGTAAAACAGCTTAATGAATTTTAGATCCTAACGTATAAACTTGGAAAAAATGATTTTATGGTTGAAAATTTGTAAAGTGACTTGACCTTGAAAATTTAGTGATAAAAAAATAAATTTTAGTGTAAAAATTAATTCTGGAATTTTATTCAAAATAAAAATAAGTGATTTTTATGATAACAATTAAATGATATGTTTATGATGTTAAAAAAGTGAATTACAAGGATTTTAGAATTTAATTCTTGGTAATTATTTATGATGGAGGATGTTGTTGTATTTTAATGTATTTGAGTATTATTGTGATTATAAAAATGTTATGGATGTGGTAAATAATAAAGAATTAAAAATGGACCCGAGTTAGGCGCGAACGAAACGTTGGAAACGATATACAACATATTTTTATGGGCAAATGAAAGAAATTGGTAAAACTATTTTGGAGGAGTGTTTTGTGACATGAAAGATGAATTTTGAGCATGAGAAAAATACCCAAAGAAGAAAAATTGGTTGGAAGAATTTTTGACGTGTGATTTGTCCTTAAAACGTATTTTTACAAACGTTGGAACGACGAACTTTGGCAAATGGTGAATTTTCGTGTAGGGGCTGTTTTCTGGACAGAATTTATCTTTAATTTTACTATATTTAATTAGTATTTTTAAAGTTAAACATTTTTGGCTTTAGAATCACTCAAATCAGAATTTTTTAGATAAAATACGACAAAAACAAAGTTTTGGACCGAGAAAATGAAAATGTACTATCTTTTATCTTACTTTAGAAAAAGAGGAGTCTTATATTTTCAACATAAAATTAGAAGGATTACCTTATAAATAAGAAAGTATTTCATCTATTATTTTAGGAAAAATTTTAGAAAGACAAGATCAAACTAAATTATCCATTATAAGTAAATACGACAAAACGACTTTAGTAATCAAAAATTTTATATCTTATCTTTAAATTCTCTTTATAGAAAAGCTTAGATTTCCTTAAGATTATATTTCCAAGAAACATAATTGAAATAATGTTACTCCTTTTTAAAGAGATATATATATATATATATTATAAACTTGTAAATAAATTGAATATCTTACAATAGAGAATTTTCGTATAAAGATTGTTTAGAAAATAACCTTGGTATTTCTAATGAAATGAATTCTTATTTGAAATCTTCAAGTTTCATTACCTACTACACGAAAATTTTTATAGCTTGGATACTTTACATGTTTTAAGGACAAATGCGCTATGTGAGTTAAGTTCCGTCTAGACTCCGGGTACCTTAGTAATTGAGATAAGCACATGACATGATGCATTTGGAGTTGAGGGGGGATGTTGGAAAAATCCCCTAAAGCATACAATGATGGGTACACTGAAGAATTTGCCAGCGCCTCGATACCTGAGGGCAGTCTAGGGAGTATCATTGGAGGTGGGAGTTCTAAGTGGCATCGGATTCGCGCCCGTCGTCGAACAGCCCGTAGAAAACTCTGGTATACTTTGACAAGAGGCGGGATTTTCTATGACCGTGGAGTGCCCGTTTTGTGTTGATGTGTGATATGTGTGATTGACCATTTTGATGTTGGGACTGAGAGTCCTTACCCATTTGTAAAAACCAGAACGAGGAGAGCTCCGGTCGCCCTAGTTAGGCAGGAGAGATAAGGGTGGCGGATTGTGCACATGATTATTGATATATGAGATTGAGGAATGGAAGTTGGGCCCTATTGCATATTGGTAATGAATTATGACTTACAGTAATTGAACCAACACATGCATAGCATGCCATTATTATTTGACTAACCCTCTGATTGTTGTTGATATTTATACATGTGAAGTTTTATATGTTTCTTCTAAGGTATGTTGTGTATAATCTTTTCTGTGGTTTAAAATACTAAGCCACCCTTGTATGTATATGTTATGGGTTGAGAGTTTTATACTCACCCCTTTGTTGTTGCATGTTATTTCTCCTTTTCTATGATCATCAATAGAAGGACAAGGCGAGTGTGGGCAGGACTTGGAATATCTGCAGTAGGAGACGCCAATTTGGAAGCATCATCTGTGTATATTTTCTGTTTGTGTTGAGATCGTTATAGACTCGACATTTTATTTCTGTTATGTTGTTATTTTGCAGTAGTTGTCAGGAGCCGGTGAGCTCCGTACTCTTTTAGATACTCTCATGTTAAAAGAATCGATCTATGTAATGTATTTATTTTAAAATCGTCTGTTGATGATCACCGATAAAAAAAAATACTCCTATTTTTAGTGACTCTTTAATTAAATAAGACATTCCAGTGTGGGAATTTGTCCTAGTTAATCGAGAGTGTCACACCGTCAGGGTCCCATGGCATCCAAATGTGTTCGGCCGCCCAAGTCAAATACTGCTTTACATTACACGGAGTGACTTGTAAGAGATAATAATGGGGTAGACGATGTTGAACATCTCCATCATTTAGTTTTGGGAGTTATAAGTATATCATTTTATCTTTAATTATTTCATTTAACATGTTATTTGTTGTTAACTGTGTCTAAATTTTTTTAGGTTTTTGCATAAAATTTGTGTTGAGTTGGGTGTCCAAGGAACTTATGGTTTCTTAGAGCCCTCTTTCATACAAAAGAGCGGGAAAAGCAAAGAGAAGACCCAGGCATACATCTAGAATTAGATGTATAGATGTATAAGTCTAGGAAAACTATATATTTGGCCCTGTATGATAGAAAGTAAGAGTCTCTTGTATAATTATTATCAATTAATTTAATTATTTTGTAGTCTCATTTATCAGTGTTCATTGTAGCGCTCATTGGCAGCTCATGGTGATCTGTCTAAAGGATTCAATTGCTTTATGCTTTGATTCCTTACATGGGACTGCTCCGCAAGACTTTAATATAATAGTACAGGCGTAAGTTCATTTTTTAAAAAAATTAAATAGCTTTCTATCACAAAAGAAAATTATATATAATATTTTTATTGGAATAATTACAATTTCATCACAAAAGTAAAAATATGATAAATACACTCATTGCAATAAAAATAATCACTTTTAATAAATTATGTTGGAACCAAGAAAACTTTTGAAGCACTTTTAGATTTGTTGGTAACCAACATCAAGCGTCTTAATTAATCAAGTTATGAGTTGTTAAATCATTTGATAAGATCATTCGAGTGTTTTAGGATATAAAACACAGGTTATAAATCAAAGGGGGGCTCACATCTAATAAGTCAGGTAAGACAAAAGTAAGAAGGCTATGCATCAAAGAAACACTCAAAGTCTAGGATCATCTCTCAAAGTAAAAGCGTTCATCTGAATTTATACCAGACCCAAACTCGTCAAGCCATATAGCAAGCATAAAAAACATGAAAGAGTCCTTTTCTCAAAGCAACCTACTTTAATCAAACTATATCCTCACGATCTGTCAAGATAAAAGCTGCTTCAGACCTTCTTCAAAATCACAAGAAAGGATTGAAATATTTCTTGAAGTTTTGAGTCTCGTCATCAACACTTTACGATTTACCAAACCTCAATCTAATCTCAGATGTTCTCTCTAAATGCATCAAGTTTAAACTTATATATGATGACTCAACAAAGCATCTTTCCTTCTCAACGAAAAGAACTATCACAACAAGGAAAATGCCCAAGCAAGACAAATCTCGAGCTGATCTCAAAGCATCTATCTTTCACCAACTTTTTAAGAAGTCAGAATTCCTCTAATCAAGGAATATTCTTTTTGGTGAAAAATGTACAATCCTTATTTGTCTTTATCTACACAAATCTCAAAAGCTCTCTATCCTATACAAAATATGCAGAACGTCTATCTGACCAAGTAGAAGAAAAATCACTTTCCCATGAGATAGATCTCAAACGGTCATCCAACGGGTCTATCTCCATGAGCTAAATAAGTATTTATATGATGCAAATCTTTTGTTTTAAAAGAGAAGAGGATAGCACACACAAAAAGTAGACGTGGTGGGAAAAAGAGAGACAAAAAGATATATGTGAGTGTGCACAAGAGAGTAAAAGACATAGATGTCTCAGAAGAAAAGAAAAGAGAATACAAAAGAAGAATAGAGAGCTATATGAAGAGGAAAAAGAAAATATGAAAGAAGAAAAGAAAAAGAGAAAGAGCTTGTGAGATTGACTCAAAAACACAAAGATGGGGATATCACACAAAAGGCAGTGTGATAGCAAGAACAGGAGAACACACACAAGCCCCAGATGCTTTGTGTACAAAAGCCTCAAAGAAGAAGGCAAGTTTTATTTATTTTAGTATTTCCGATTTCTTGTAAACACAGGTCAGTTGATCTGGAAATACTTTAGCCTGAAGAGGCTTTGGAAAGAATACTTGGGTTTGAGCCAGGAGTGGCTTGTGAAAGAACACTTGGGTCTGCCCCAGGAATGGGTGCTTGTAAAAGAATACTCAAAAGCATTGGGTGTGCTTAAGTTAGGAGTGGTTGGATTCAAGAATACTTAAAAGCACGAGCTGTGCTTAAGCCAAGAGTGGCTGGAGTCAATAATAACATTCATGTAAATGGTTTTTACATGGTGGAAATCCTTCAAGTTGAAGGTACTAGATGTAGCTTCCATGTTGGGAGTGAACCAGTATAAAATTCTTGTATGATGTCTCTTTCTCTCTGACTCTTTAACTATCAAAAGTCTGGTGCATTGTCGTTAATACCTTTGATAGTAAAAGTATGGTTAATAACACTCTCTCAATCAAAGAGTTACACTCTCTATCTTGCAAAAGTCTGGTCCGCTATGCTTAACGCATTTACACTTAAATATCACTTTTTGGTTTGAAAAAATGAATAGACTTATTCAAGCCCCTTCTAAGTCTATTCTCCGAACCAACAAATTAGACTCAAGATGTGTTTGATATGTATTATTTTTAGAAATTATTTCAATAATCAAACTACATCTATAGTGGATAATAGGTATAATTGATTATTATGTATATTTAAATATAGTAGGTAAAAAGTTATTTTAAAATAATATATTTTGTTTGGGTTGTTCTATATAATTGATTATTTTATGCCAAAATTACAAAAAAAAATGGTATGAAATTAGTTTTAGTAGTTGGATATACATTTAAATTAATTAATTGATGAAAATAAAATAAAAAACAAAAGAGTAAAAAATAATTTATTAAATTATAATCATAATATCCAAAAATATGTTAATAAATTATAATCTGATTTTAGGAGAAAGTACTAAACATATCAAGATCATATAATAATTTTAAAATCATATTATAATCTAAAAAATTATTCATACCAAAATTTCACTCAACCATAACAAAAATTCATAGGTAATTTAATTTTTTTTATAAAAATAAGCCTCTGATTCCTTACGTTTGAGGTTGGGTTTAAGTGGGTCATTTGTTTTTTTTGGTCTAAGTTAGTTCACCTAAGTCCTTTCCATCAAGTAAGTTAACCTAAATAGCAAAAGATGCATACATGGAACACATGTTTGGTAGTGAGAGGCATTATGTCATCATTGATGTGACTTTAAAAGATAAATGTACAATTTGTAATGGTTAAAATTAAAGTTTAAGGCGTTCTTTAATTGTCACAAAGTTTCTAAGGAATAATCAAACAAACATTGAATTAACAGAACAATCTAAACAGAACAATCAAAACTCAATATTAAACAAATCAACAAAATCTTAAAACTTCAATCCAAAACTTTATCCTTTAACTTGGAATCTCAACCTAGAAATTCAACCCAAAACTTCATCATTGTCCTCTACTCCATCATCCTCTTCTTCACTTTCCTCTTTATCCTTGCTCAGCAGATTTGTCGTCACCATTCCCTCCTTAGCCCTATCCCCCCGCACCATGCTACCGCCGCATGTTGTCATCGCAACATCAGCTTTAATGGAAGGTGCCTTCGAGCAAGTAGAAAACACCATAGATAACCTTAAAGATAGGCATGTTCCTACATGGGTGTGATTCAAGCGAAGCTAGGGTATCTTTTGGTGTGGCCACCAGAAACTAAGAAGACCCTATTGGTTCTTATTGTTATCTATGTGTGTTTCTCGATCAAATCAGAGGAGGAGAAGGGAAAGACATAGAGAATGAGAGAGACACTAGTGCAAAAACAGGATTTAACATTGGTTTTTTTGGACATTTCACATCGGTTTTCAAACCGATGTGAATCCGGCCGTTGTGAAATGTGGGGACATCTCACATTGGTTTTAAAACCAATGTGAAAAAGAGATTTAACATCGGTTTTTTCAAAAAACCGATATAAAAAGGGGACATCTAACAACGATTTTGCTAAAAATCGTTGTGAAAATAGGAACTTCTAACATCGGTTTTTAAAAAACCGATGCGAAATATAACACTTATAACATTAGTTTTTTTAAAAACCGATGTGAAAACTAGCTTTTTTTAACTTTTTTTATTTTTTATAATGACATTTTAATTTTGTTAACAAAACCTGGACAAATTAATTTTCAATAGTCATCCCGAATATATTCATTTTTTCATGACAATACTTGGACATACATTTATACAACACATATACAAAACAAATATATCAACACCAATTAAAATCATATGTAACAATCAATCATATTGAAGTTCTCTTAGACATTTTAACAAACATGTTCAAGGCAATATATTAGTGGTCTACCTTAACCATAAGTTCTCTTGGGTATTTTAACAAACATGTTAAAGGCAAAAATTAATTGTCCACTTCTACCATACACACATACACATATTCAAGCCAAAAACTCATTTTCAACACAAAACAAAAGTCATATCCAACACACAAAGAAGATAGGTTGTTGAAGAAGCTTACAATAATGGAGTTTAAGATGTGGAGTTGAAGAAGATGGAGTTGGAGAAGGTTGCACACGAGTTGGAGAACAACGAATGATGGAGGCACGTACGACGCAATAATGAAGAGAACAACGAATAATGGAGACATGGAAAGCTTAAGAAACTGTTGTTGCACAATGTTGGAGACTAAAACGCAAGTTGAGAACACAATATTGGAGAGCAAAATACAAGTTGAGAGTGTAACAGCCCAATTTTTTAAGCAGTAAATTAAATAGTGAAAAATTAAAATTTCCCAGAGAAATAAGAACCGAAACCTAGAAAATAGGAAATTTAAATATGAATACAAGGATATTTTCAGTTTGACTTAAAACGAAAATAAACAAGAATGGAATGTAGAATAGAATAATAAAATAAAATAAAAATCTGCTACAGTAAAATGCTACAGTAAAATGCTACAGTAACGTCACATGAAAAATGTTGTAGAATGTAGAGAATTCGTGAGAATTCTCCAATTTTCCACCGCCTCATGTCAATTTCGAGATGCTACAGTGATTTGCTACAGTAATTTGCTACTGTAATTTGCTACAGTAACCGACATAGAAAGCCTATAAATAGAGCCCCAACCTCCCACATTTCCTGAGACCAAAAACCTCACTGATCCTATAACCTTTCATCTCCCTCTTCAAAACCTTCTTTCTTTAATTTTCGCATAAGGAGAAATTACGCAAACTTGAAGATTTGAAGAAATACAAAGGAGTTTAGCATAAGGAAAGTTTAACGATCTTCACTTGAGGTAAGAAAGAGGGGATAAGATATTGAATACATGGAAATTAAGTTAGAATTGTTTGCTTAATTGTTTAGAAACTCATATAGTTATATTTTAATTGAATTTGAATTAAATTGTGAAATGGATGCAAATGGTTTAGAATAGGATATTAAACAATTACTATAACATGGAAAATATGTTTCCATATTCTTTGAAATATGAAATATTATGGAAAATATGTTTTCATATGTTTGAAATATGATATGAATATTATGGGAAATGTGTTTCCATATGATTGAATTATGATAAAAATAGTATGGAAAATGTGTTTCCATATCCTTTGAATTACAAATAAAGCATGCCTAATTGATTGTTATTGTTAAAAGTAATTATAAAGGAATTTGATAATTTAATGCATTCATGCATCATATGCATTGGCCGTTCAAAGAATCCACAGAGGGGTTCTTTGAGGGGGTTCCCGGTGGGGGAACGCGCTCTATTGAGCACAGACCTCTGCGGTGGTTTTATACCACGGCCGTCTTAAGGGCTAAGCAGTGTGTCCTTAAGGGGGGTCCCGCAACACTTGTCATTGATATTATGATATTGTTATCCGATGTTGGTGTTGCATTATGGGGCGCGGTATCGGTTGGATATCCGTAAAAATGTTATTGTTGGAAATCACTGCAGATGTTCCCACCAGAATGGATCCATCATGCATTTTCATTCATATAAAAGAACGTAATATAATACAAAACACTTGTTTGGCATCTGCATCGCATAGCATCCTACTTGTGGTTGTGGTTGTTCTAATTTGATTTCTATTTATTTAGTATTTTATCTCACTCTTTCTATTACTTGTGGCAACCCTTTAGTGATTAACCAGGAGGACATGTGACAAAGTGGATGTTGCTGAATATGGATGAATTATGAAGGTTTTTGATGATGATGCTTGCTTGCATGACTACTATTGTTGTATTATGTATATGCTATGTTTTGGTACTTTATGTCTTTATATTTTATAAGATCTAGGTGCCTGTTGTAAAATATAATATGTATGGAACTCTGATATTATGTATAATAATAAGAAGTTAATTATGTAAAGGTTGCGTACTCTGATATTGTATCAGTAACCTCTGGAATCAGGTTGTGAATCTCTTGATAATTACCAGGTGAAAAATAAGTTATCTAAGAGATTTTATATGGTAAGGGTAATTATCTTGAGATTTGCAAGTTGGCTCCAGGGTGTTACAACTGAAGTGGTATCAGAGCAATGGTTTATAAAATATAAAGAAAACCTTAGGAAGTGACTAGAGATTAACATAAGATAGCTTGAAGTGTGTGAACCTTGATTTCTATTTGTTTGAAATTTGTGTGTTTGTATGTTATGTGTGCTCTTTGTATGTTTCTGTTTAGTATAATTACTAGTTAGATAATGTAAAATTGTTAGAACTCTGAGTATATTAGATACTCAGTAACTGAATGTAGTGGTACTATACCAAAAGTAGCTTGGCAACAAGGAGATGAAGTAAGCATGACTTGGGAACGAGAAGATGAGATGAGGAGTCAATATCCTGAATTATTTTAACAAGGTACGTTAAAATTTCGAGGACGAAATTTTTATAGCGGGGGGAGAGTGTAACAGCCCAATTTTTTAAGCAGTAAATTAAATAGTGAAAAATTAAAATTTCCCAGAGAAATAAGAACCGAAACCTAGAAAATAGGAAATTTAAATATGAATACAAGGATATTTTCAGTTTGACTTAAAACGAAAATAAACAAGAATGGAATGTAGAATAGAATAATAAAATAAAATAAAAATCTGCTACAGTAAAATGCTACAGTAAAATGCTACAGTAAAATGCTACAGTAACGTCACATGAAAAATGTTGTAGAATGTAGAGAATTCGTGAGAATTCTCCAATTTTCCACCGCCTCATGTCAATTTCGAGATGCTACAGTGATTTGCTACAGTAATTTGCTACAGTAATTTGCTACAGTAACCGACATAGAAAGCCTATAAATAGAGCCCCAACCTCCCACATTTCCTGAGACCAAAAACCTCACTGATCCTATAACCTTTCATCTCCCTCTTCAAAACCTTCTTTCTTTAATTTTCGCATAAGGAGAAATTACGCAAACTTGAAGATTTGAAGAAATACAAAGGAGTTTAGCATAAGGAAAGTTTAACGATCTTCACTTGAGATAAGAAAGAGGGGATAAGATATTGAATACATGGAAATTAAGTTAGAATTGTTTGCTTAATTGTTTAGAAACTCATATAGTTATATTTTAATTGAATTTGAATTAAATTGTGAAATGGATGCAAATGGTTTAGAATAGGATATTAAACAATTACTATAACATGGAAAATATGTTTCCATATTCTTTGAAATATGAAATATTATGGAAAATATGTTTTCATATGTTTGAAATATGATATGAATATTATGGGAAATGTGTTTCCATATGATTGAATTATGATAAAAATAGTATGGAAAATGTGTTTCCATATCCTTTGAATTACAAATAAAGCATGCCTAATTGATTGTTATTGTTAAAAGTAATTATAAAGGAATTTGATAATTTAATGCATTCATGCATCATATGCATTGGCCGTTCAAAGAATCCACAGAGGGGTTCTTTGAGGGGGTTCCCGGTGGGGGAACGCGCTCTATTGAGCACAGACCTCTGCGGTGGTTTTATACCACGGCCGTCTTAAGGGCTAAGCAGTGTGTCCTTAAGGGGGGTCCCGCAACACTTGTCATTGATATTATGATATTGTTATCCGATGTTGGTGTTGCATTATGGGGCGCGGTATCGGTTGGATATCCGTAAAAATGTTATTGTTGGAAATCACTGCAGATGTTCCCACCAGAATGGATCCATCATGCATTTTCATTCATATAAAAGAACGTAATATAATACAAAACACTTGTTTGGCATCTGCATCGCATAGCATCCTACTTGTGGTTGTGGTTGTTCTAATTTGATTTCTATTTATTTAGTATTTTATCTCACTCTTTCTATTACTTGTGGCAACCCTTTAGTGATTAACCAGGAGGACATGTGACAAAGTGGATGTTGCTGAATATGGATGAATTATGAAGGTTTTTGATGATGATGCTTGCTTGCATGACTACTATTGTTGTATTATGTATATGCTATGTTTTGGTACTTTATGTCTTTATATTTTATAAGATCTAGGTGCCTGTTGTAAAATATAATATGTATGGAACTCTGATATTATGTATAATAATAAGAAGTTAATTATGTAAAGGTTGCGTACTCTGATATTGTATCAGTAACCTCTGGAATCAGGTTGTGAATCTCTTGATAATTACCAGGTGAAAAATAAGTTATCTAAGAGATTTTATATGGTAAGGGTAATTATCTTGAGATTTGCAAGTTGGCTCCAGGGTGTTACAGAGAGCACAATGTTGGAGAGCAAAACGCAAATTAAGAGCACAATGTTGGAGAGCACTACACAAGTTGAGAGCACAAAGCAAGTGGAGAGCAAATCGCAAGCTACAAGGCACTGTAATCGCGTAAGGAACAGCTATCGCGTAAGGCACTGTAAAAATAATGACATTTTTTTCGTGGATAAAAAGGACGCAACTTTCCACATCGGTTTTTTCAAAAACCGATGTGGTATCTCTAATTTCCCACGCGTTAGATGCGGCCCAAAATTATTCGCATATTCCACATCGGTTTATTACAAAAACCGATGTTAAAAGTATATGTATTTAAAATTTTTTATTTTAAAAAAAATGAAAATTTCTAGGATACCACATCGATTTTAATAAAAAACCGATGTTAAAACCAGAAACCACATCGGTTTTCATAAAACTGATGTTAAAAATATATTTTTTTATTTAGTGTTTTCATTTTTTATATCGTTTTAATTTTTTCATTAAAATGGATGTTAAAAATAATGCTGTTAAGAATTAGTGATATCTTGACGTCCTTTGCAATATGAGTGTCAGTTTTTAATTTTTAAGATACCACATTAGATTATTAAAAAAACTTATATTAAAAGTATATGTATTTAAAAATTTTGATTTAAAAAAATGAAAATTTCTAGGATACCACATTGGTTTTAATAAAAAACCGATGTTAAAACCAGAAACCACATCGGTTTTCATAAAACCGATGTTAAAAATATAAATTTTTTAAAATTTTTTATTTAGTGTTTTCATTTTTGATATCGTTTTAATTTTTCATTTTATAAAAAACAAATCTCAAAAATAATGTTGTTAAGAATTAGTGATATCCTGACGTCCTATACAATGTGAGTGTCGGTTTTTAAGTTTTAATGGGCGGTGGCACTTTTGAAAATATATGTAACATTAGAAGACATTTCACATCGATTTTTATAAAAAACCGATTTAGTAACCTATTTTTCACATCGGTTTTTGTTAAACCGTGGTGAACCTTACGATGTGAAATGGTACTTTTACACTAGTGAGATGGGGAAATGAAATGAAAATGGGTTAGAGTTATGAATATAACGATTTTGTTTTTGTTTTTTTTCTAAGTAAAATTGTTTTTTAAAAATGCATCATGTGAAATGTATACATTGCAATTTTTTTAATATGTGTAAAAGTTTTTGCATAATTTCTCTTAACAAGGTTAAAATAATTCGAGTGAAAAAATATCTTATGTCTATTTTTCAACAGCAGTCCTGGTGCACTAGAAAACCCACCTGAAAACAAAAATATGCAAGATGGGTGGAAGAGATTCCTTGTTATAATTTATTGCATTACAAAAGCGTGAGAAGCCGTGTAGGGCAGCGGCAATATTTTATTCAGAAAAAGACAAACACATTTCTTCTTTCTCTCCCTCTCCTCTCGTCTTCACTTTCCCTGATATCTCTTTCAAACTCCCACTTCAACACAGACGGCACATTATAATCATGAACTCGTAATAGCATATAATATAATATTATTTATTTGTTTATATAAATATAAGCCACAATTTTGTTGGCTTCGGAAAACAAGATTCCGCACAGCAGGATGGCGGCGTTGCGATTCACCCCTTCCCACCCACAACTTCTCCGCCCAAACCCCTGCCACAAAATGCCGCGCGATCCCATTCTCCTTCACCCACGCTCCGAACCCTTCATCGCCGCCACGCTCTCCAAGCCGCCGGAGGCCGCACTTTCTTCCACCGCCGTCGTCGAAGATCCCTTGTCAGAGTCTCCTCCGTCTCCTCTTCGCCCCCGGGTTTCACCGGATTCACTTCAGTACCCGCCTGGTTACGTCGGCGCCGCTCCCGAACGCTGTGGTTCCTATGGCAGCGACGGCGTAGTTGACGCAATGAGTTATTTGACCAATATTATCTCTTCCAGGGTCTATGAAGTGGCCATTGAGTCCCCTCTTCAATTGGCGCCAAAGCTTTCTGAAAGACTCGGGGTTAATCTTTGGCTCAAAAGGGAGGATTTGCAACCTGTGAGTTTTCACCATTGTTCTTGTATCTGGGTTGATGTCAATTTTTGTGTTTTGACGTCTAATTGTTTGGAATAACTTGTGTTCTTTTTAAACATGATGGTGTATGTTGTGATAATAAAAGATTTCAGTGATGTGGATGACTATCGTTTTCCTTGAAATGGAAGTAACTGTGTTCAATTAACCGTTTAGTGTTTATTTTAATGTTTTAAAGATTACATCATCACAACCTTGGATTTTGTTCACAATGGACTCTCAAGTTTTATAGATAGTATCTTGTTTGTTGAGAAGTATCTGAAATTGGGATTGTTGGCAATTATAGGTTTTCTCATTTAAGCTTCGTGGAGCTTATAATATGATGGCAAAACTTCCGAGTGAACTGTTGGAGAAGGGGGTTATCTGCTCGTCTGCAGGAAATCATGCTCAGGGAGTTGCTTTAGCTGCCAAGAGATTGAATTGCAGTGCAATCATTGCGATGCCTGTTACTACTCCGGATATCAAGGTGTCTTGTTTTGTTTATAACTTTATATGTTTACTTTTGCTTGCTTGTTTAGTTTTTTTTTTTTTTTTGTTGCACCTAAAAAAATAGATTTTGTTAACCAGTGCCTACAACATTGTTTAAGGAATTAATAGTGGAAATTTCTTATTTGTAATTGTGTTCAAATTTCTTAGATATGAAGATGAATGAGCATTAATGATGATTTTAAATGAAAATCTTCCGTTTCTATTTTATTAACTAGCGCCAGCATTTTCCAAAGAAAATATGGTCAATTAAGTGTGTGTTTTAATTTCTTATAATGTTGTTCATAGTGGAAATCTGTGGAGGCATTGGGTGCTACGGTTGTGCTTGTGGGGGATTCTTACGACGAAGCACAAACATATGCTAAGAAGCGCGCGGAGGATGAAGGCCGTACATTCATACCTCCTTTTGATCATCCCGATGTCATCATGGGTCAAGGAACAGTTGGGATGGAGATTGTGCGCCAAATGAAAAGTCCAGTGCATGCAATCTTTGTGCCTGTGGGAGGTGGTGGTCTAATTGCCGGAATTGCTGCATATGTGAAGAGAGTTTCTCCACAGGTTTAATTGATGTTAATAGTTTTCTTTTACTCTTTTTGTGTGTCATCCTCTGTTCAGAGTGTTGATGATTGACTCTTGTTTTGAATACACAGGTGAAGATTATTGGAGTAGAACCCACTGAGGCAAATGCGATGGCGTTGTCACTCCATCATGGTCAGAGAGTAATTTTGGACCAGGTTGGAGGATTTGCAGATGGTGTGGCTGTTAAAGAGGTTGGTGAAGAAACTTTTCGCATATGCAAGGAGTTGATAGATGGCATTGTTCTTGTAAGCCGTGATTCAATTTGTGCTTCAATAAAGGTGAGATGTCCTTTTACTTGTACATCTTTGATGAACTTCTTTGATGCCTTCTGTACTGTCTAGATTTTTATCTTTCTATCTTGATATACAATATATTAATTAATTAATATATGGTATATATACACTTCTCTAGTATTGTTGCAATGCACAAATATTGAAAAAATTCATTGTATCTTGTCTAACAAGTGAAAATATATTCTCTACTCGTGAGTAATGTATGGATGTTTTGCTCAAGCTAATTTTTCTGATGATAGACCAAAAATTTCATTGCCATTTGCCATATTATTTTCTTGACAGTTGATAGGAAATTTACACTGTACTTGAATTAGTTAATAATTGAGATTTGCTTGTTGGCTCATTCAGTTACAGTTAGTAATATCAAATTTCAAATCAATAGTTGGACGAGTACTCTGCATATAATAGCTAGAATATCTTTGTCAATTTATATCTAGTTTTGGTGTAATTAAGAGCTAGCAAATAGTTTACTTTTTTTTTTTCCTGTATCTTGGTTGAGGTTGGATGAAGGGGACTGGAGAGAATGGTGGTTGGAGTAGGAAGAACCTGTGTCACAATTAGTTAACACAAGATTTATTTTTATTAGGTTCCTATATATCACCCCAGGGTGATTATACTGAGTCACATGCTTTATTAGATGAAAAGGGCTGTTAGTTTTACCCTTTGATTTTAGAGGCTGACTGCTTTGTTGTGAAATCCTCTGTCTGTCAGTGCATAGACCATTCATTTGTTAAGTTTTTATAGTTCCAAATGTGACTTTGTATCATCATCAGAATTATGGACTTAATTTTCTACATACACCTTTGATTGTCTTATACATTGAATGAATGAAAAGCACCACAGATTCTGTATTGGGATATGACAATAATAACACTTGTTGCAGGATATGTTTGAGGAGAAAAGGAACATACTAGAACCAGCAGGTGCTCTTTCACTTGCTGGAGCTGAGGCATACTGCAGGTATTACGGGCTCCGAGGGGAAAATATCGTAGTAATAACCAGCGGAGCAAACATGAATTTTGATAAACTTCGGGTTGTTACTGAACTTGCTAATGTTGGTCGCAAACATGAGGCTGTACTGGCAACTGTTATGCCAGAGGAGCCTGGCAGTTTCAAACAGTTTTGTGAACTGGTATGTCTAAACTACTTTAACTAATACTCTTTTCTAAAACAGTGTTCTTCATATTTGTATTCAATTTCTTCTGGTTGGCAGGTGGGGCAGATGAATATCACAGAATTCAAATACAGATATAACTCTGATAAGAAGGCTGTTGTCCTTTACAGGTAAGATCATAAATGCCTGATCATTTTTCTTTGGTAACCTTTTGTTGATAAATTTTAAAAAAATCAATGCTCACAGAACATTTCAATGTCTCTGTCCCAATTTATTAGTCTTCAATGACTATCATTTTCTCGATGCCTCATATCTGTTGAAAACAAGTATCATGCAATGCCCATAATAGCTTATTATGAATTGTATTTACGTGCAGTGTTGGGGTTCACACAGTTTCAGAACTAAGAGCTATGCAGGAGAGGATGGAATCTTCTCAGCTTAAAACTTACAACCTCACTGAAAGTGATTTGGTGAAGGACCACTTGCGTTACTTGGTATGTAGGCCTAACTGTAGTTCATAATGATGTTTTTTTATCAATTATTATCTCCTTTTTCAACACCATTCCCAACAACCCAAAATTTGCATGCATACACTAATGTATGTTATATTGGATTCTTTTCCGATGATTCCAATTCAAATTTAGCAAAGATGTTGAAAGCAAACTAACATCACATGACTAAGCCAGTAAGCGCCCAATTTGAATTTCTGCCTTGCCTTGTGGTAGTCATAGTCCTATTCCGACCATAAACTGTCAGGAAAAGCTAAAATAACTGCTCCTCTGTGTTTTGTATTGTGTCAGTAAGTTAACTTGGCTTTGAACACATTTTTCAGATGGGAGGCCGATTAAACGTTCCAAATGAGGTTCTTTGTCGCTTTACCTTTCCGGAGAGACCTGGAGCTTTGATGAAATTCTTGGACTCCTTCAGTCCACGTTGGAATATTAGCTTATTCCATTACCGAGGCGAGGTTGGTACTTTTTACATTTTATTTAAGGGACAGAATAAAAAATCAAAAAGAGAAAAATTATATTGAAAATTATACTGAACTTAAGGTGTTGAAGTTGTATAAGTTAGATAAATTCTTTATGCAAGACTTTAATCAAACACACTGCGTTGGATTTAAATATTTTATGCACTTTCTCTGATGGCATATACTTGTACTTACTGGGCAACAGGGTGAAACTGGAGCAAATGTGCTAGTTGGGGTACAAGTACCAAAAAGTGAGATGGATGAATTCCAGGATGGTGCTAACAGGCTTGGATATGATTATACACTGGTGAATAATGATGAAAACTTCCAGCTTCTAATGCACTGATGTCATTATTGTGTATTCTAGAAGACTTCTACAGAGGGGAAGGGGCGAACCGGAAACGAATAGTAGTTAATTAGAGGAAGTAGCAGTTTTTTATTTGGTGCAGTGCGTTGCGTTGCTCACGCTTTTGTAATATATAAATAATGTTTGTTTCTTTTTGAAAGAACTGAAATCCTCTGGTCTTGTTGAGTAGCCTTTTATCATTGTAATATAAGCACCCTCGAATGCTTGTTTGCCACGTTTCAGCAGCCTGAGGATTGGGTTACTGAGTTCAAGAACTTCAATGAAATAGCTATAGTCTTATTATCAATTGGATGTTTGTAAAGGTAACTTATAGTTAATTACCCCAAAGGGGTAACTATAGTTTATATAAACTTTTAAAATAGATTTGTTTAACATATACAAAATAAATTGAGTTTATGACTTTTAGCCAAGTTATAAATTCTTAACACCTAAAAAGTTAGTTAAGTACCTGGACTTTTGAGAAGTTAGGGTGATGTTTAATTTACCAAAACGTTTTTTATTTTTTTATTTTTTTTATTTTTATTTCTTAAAAAAAATTTCATTTTTATGTTTTTTGGGTATAGAAAACATGTTTGATTCAGAAATCTGTTTCTTATTTTCAGGAAATGAAAATAATAAAAACTGTTTCATTTTAATTTTTTTATTATTCTTTTTTAATGATAACATATATTTTAATTATGAAGCATACAATTAATGTTTTATATTATTAATGACTATAAGCTTCACTAATAAAAAATAACCACACCAATTTAAGTATAAACCAATTTAAATATCAGGTCCAATTCTTTTCGGTACTCTAAAGATGCTTAAATTGGTGAAGGTACTGCTTCAAACAAATCATAATTAAATTAGGTATCAAACTATAGTTTATAATAAAGAATTGACTCAAACAATCACATAGCTGATTTATAGTTTAATTAATATTCTAGTTCGGTTTTTATAATTATAGATTTTATCATAACAATTAAAATTAAAATTAGGTCATTAATTAAAAATCAAAAACAAAAGAAAATTAGTAACAGTGTTGGTGTTGTCAGAAAAAAGAGAGTAAATGTGTACTCAACAAAAGAAGTAAATGGTAACTAAAAAAAGGGGGTAAGTGCTTAAACATCTTTTAGACCGTTACCAATCTCTTTGAATGTTACAAGAATGTGATCGTTTGTTTATATTGGAAATGAATCCTCAAAATGAAAATGAGGATTTTTTGTTTCTATTTTTGGGGTCTTTTTAGAAAATCTTTTACCGGAAATGATTTTAAAATATAAACAAAACATATTTTCAATATCATTTCTAGTTTAGTAATTATTTTCATCTTTATATATTTTTTGAAAGTTGACGGTTGACTGTTATCTATTACTACATGATATAATTTAAATTAATTTTGTTAGATATTTCTATTTTAATAAAAGTTATAAAAATTTTAATACGTCCTAATACAAATTATAATATAAGTTACCAATAAGTTTGCTTTATAAAATATAGCATCAAGTGCACAAGGTGACTTTATCCTTGAATTAAATAAATAATGAAATATTCTAATTTAATTTAATTTAATGGTGATTGTATGTATGAATATTCACTGTTAAGAAATTTTCTTATCTTTTTTAACATTATATGATATGCAGGTGGTGAATTAGGCCCTAGGCCCATCCATTTTTTAACAGTGGGCTAATTTATTTTTGTTTTTGGGTAGGTCTGCAAACGGTTTTACCAATTTGTTTTGGACCAATGTTACAAACATCCTTTTTTCTTAAAATAGATTCTCTTTTAATTTGTTGAATTATTTATTTTTAAAATACCCTTGACTATCTCACCCCCTTCCTCCTCCCTCTCTCTTTCTCCCTCGTCCTCTCCTTTTTCCTCTTCCAATCCTCACCCTTAAACCACTATATGCTTCATTTTACCCCTTCATCAACACAACACAATGATAAATGTCTATTATGCATGAAAATATAAAGGTTATGTGGACAATTTTAATGAGTTTATGTTCATTTGGATCAAAATTGTACAATAAAACAGTTATATTTTGAATCTGAATAAGCATGTCTGGGTCTTATGGATTTAATTGCCATTGATCCTTATTTTTGTGTTAATTGTAGGAAAAAAGAGAGGAAGAAATGGAGAAAGGAATGAAGAGGTCAAGAATTTGTGCATTTTAGAGCCTTTCGCTTGAGCAAGGTGTAATTGAGCTTAAGTGAGAGTCTCGCTTGAGCGAGACTTTGTTCGCTCAAGCGAGGAATGGGTAGAATGCAAAAGTTCAAATCTCACTTGAGCGAGGCTTCATTAGCTCAAGCGAAAACAAGGCAATGAGCACAGGAGTAAATTTCGCTTGAGCGAGGCCTTGCCCGGTCAAGCGAAAATGAGCCAGAGTGTTAAAGTTTGTCTCGCTTAAGCGAGAATACGAAGACTATAGCAGACACCAAAGAGTCCTTCAAGCTGAAGAAAGGTGTCTCGCTTAAGCGAGGCCTAGCTCGCTCAAGTGAGATTCACCATATTCCTAACTTACAATTTAATATTTGATTCTATCTTATCAATAACATATTCCTAACTTACAGTTTAGGAAGTGATTTGACCATATTCTTAAATTACTGTTGCTAGAGTGTCTGTAGGGTCAGGTTGCCTATACCTCTTCTGACTCGGTGTCTAGTTTGTCAGTAGTGGACCGGGGTTAAGGGATAAGCCCGTAGTCACTCTACAACTTAGGACTCCGGTCACAGCCTTGTCAGCCTTTTTAAATGACATGACGTAGTGCTTTTGGACCCCGTCCAGAACATTAGTTTCCACCCCGGATCAGTATGCTTTGACAAATAGCTCTTAGAAGTCATGGAATGTGACATCAATGTGATTTCCATCCATCATTTTTCATTGCGTTGACCTCAAAGGACATTAGAACAATGATAATTATTATTCTTATTTCAATTTTGTATTTCTTCCATTTTTAATTTTGTCTTTTGCTTGATCCTCACTTGTTTATACGCATAATACAACATTGATTTGGATTTCCAAGTTTCAATGTAACGCATCCTGATGCATTATATATTTTGAATTACATTGTATTCCTTTTTCTCGGTTCAAGCATTTCCTATTTTTAGAGTATTATGTGTGGTGGTATTGTTTTGGTTCAGGGCTGGTTCTTCATTTTAAGCGATTGCAATTTGAGATGGGTATATACCTCAGCGCCTCGAAGACAGAGAAGGCCTCTGAAGATGGTGAGAACGAGAAGCTTTGCTACGGTCTATCTTCCATGCAGGGATGGTGGGCTTCCATGGAAGATGTTGTAAGGAACTACTCTTGTTTTTTGGTATGTTGCAATCAACAACGAGCATGCTTATTGTTTCTTGATATGGCATGTCATGTAGTGCTGCTAATAATAGACGCATAGTATTTTGGTTCAATTCAATGGAAGTTACTATAGGAAATTAAGTCAGCTATTGATGTGAATGAGCAAATGTAACTAACAAAGTTTCTAATTTTCAAAGGGATAAATGTCCCCCTTCTGGTATAGTCTATGTTCAAGAGAAATTACTTTCCTATGGAACTGAATTGCATATATCTAATACATATTTTTGGCTAACATGCAGTTTTATATTCCTGAATATATAATTTTAAAATTATATAATTTTGAAACTATTTTAAATTATAATTTTAAAATAGTTTCAAATGAGGATAATGGGGCTGGCACATATAATTTATTGGCTAACATGTAGTTTAATATTCCTGAATATGGACTGTCACTAATTTACAGGCAAAGCAATTTCAAAATTCTGTGCCAAGTATCTACACGAGATGGTGCTCAAGAGTGAAGCCTACTTAGCTGGTATTATTGTTCTCATTTTTATAATTGAATAAACGTAGAATTTATAAGATAAAACTTGTGTTTCTTAGAAAGGATCAGAAGTTATTGAACCATTTTGACCAGAAGTATGTGTCTAGCTGTGACTGGTATTTATTAATTTCCATGTTTGTTTTGTAATTCTATTACATATTATGCACACGGGTAAATTGAAATCTTTCCATTGTTTCATACAAATTGCTTATACTAATATTCCCTTTTAATGTAAATTGCTTCTAGGTTTTATATGATCACATGAAGTATTAATTTTAGTTCTGTTGTTTGGCTATTGCCAAAAAGCAAAGTAAATTTAACTTTTTGGCAGTTTCATGTTATCCTAAAAAACAAGTGTAAGGGGCTCCTTTTAGAAGTTGAGTAGTTTAAGAAAATATTGGTGCTTTTAGCCTTTGATATTCAAATTTAGAGAATACTAAAATGTATAGAAATTATATAGAAAATATAATCATGATACTTTTGCTGCTAAGTAAATAAAATCATGATACAGTTTATGTTTTGTTTTCTACTATCTTTTTATCAAGTTATTTATACTTTTGCTATGAAGCTATTTATTAAGTTAAATATGAATTAGTGTTAGAAATAACCTTTATTGTTTTATCTTATTTCAGGTGAGCTTTCCGGCAATGATGAGAAAAAATACAAAGCACTTAAGCAAGCAACAAAGATGGAGATTTCTCAGGTGCTTAAGTGATTTATTGATGTTTAACTTTATGCATTTATATTTATTGATGTTTTAGATATATGTATATATTATATAGTTAAATTTAGCATTAATATGAATATTAATGTTTGACCTTAAATATTATTGATACATATATATATATATATATGGATGTTTATTTTTTATTAAATTGTCTTTTAATAAAAAATAAAATAAAATAAAATAAAGAATTTAAAGCAGGAACTTTTGAGATCGACTAAATTATGAAATAAGTTAAATTTGATAAAATTAACACCAATTATAACAAATATATAGGTGTTAAAAATATTTTTAATGTCAGGTACAAAAAATGACAGGTGTTACAGATCATATTTAACACCGGATATTCTAAAACATTTGATGTTAAAAATAATAATTAACACCGGATATAATGGTATAAGAACTAGCTGGTGTGGAAAATAATATTTCACATCGGATGCTTAAAAAAATCTGGTGTTGTAATAAATAAACAACATCGAGTGTTTTACAAGTTTGGTGTTAAAAGTAGTAATTAACACCAAATAAATTGATAAAATATCCGGTGTTAAAAGTCTTGCTTTTAACACATGTGTACTTAACACCCCTAAAAAATCCAGTGTTGAAAGTCGATTTTACCTAGTGTTAAAAGTGTTTTTTGTAGTAGTGTATTCTTGTTTATTGTATGTATGTGTATCTTTGAATGATATTATAATGTAAAAGTAGAATGCTCACAAAGTTATACATGAAGAAAGGAAAAAAGTCCTTGAAAATTTGTCACCATCCCACCAATTATAGAGGGGAACGCGTGGGTCGACAATCACGAAAGGTATCTTCTGAGTTCTCTCTACTTTAATTTAAGGAATGAATTTCATTTTATTTTTTGAATAATAATTATTAATTTATATTAGGGTAAATTATATTATCTATTTTTCATCATTTTAAAAAATTTTATTTACTGATGTTGGCGTGGTAAAAGATTTAGATACTTATCCGTAAGTCTTAAAAATCAAACTTTAAGTTTATAGTTTTCTTATAAAAAGATAAAATTCTATTAAATACCACTCAAACATCTTTATTTTAATGAGAAGATGGGTTAAGGTTTATAATTGTTTAGTTTAAAGAATAATTTTTTTGGCATACTTTTATATTTTTAAAATGTAATTTCTTTTCTTAAATAACTCAACCTAACATATGTAAAAGTTAGTTCAAGGATCTCCATATCTACTGTTAAACTTATATATTAATTGGAAGGGAATTGTTTTAATATAGCCAACAGTTTTGGATTGAAGTTTTAAAATATAATTACATCAAAATTAGATAAAAGAAATATCTTATAATTATGTATCCTATTTTATTTTATTGTTTTGGTCAAATGTTAAGTTCATATTCTAAGATCACAAACTCTAGCAAGAAATTTTACTTGGCCCTATCATGGTGGGATTGCACACTGTAATGTTATGGTGTTGTATCCTAAAGGTATTAATTTGTTGACTTGTTAGTAGAAGACAAAAAAGACTAGTTTGATTAGGAAAGATAGGTTCCTGTATGTTTTAAAATAACATTGCAGGAGCTGGCTCGTCATGATCAATAGCCTAAGCTACACTTTCTTCTTAACCAAGTCAAAAACTTGTGAGCAAGTAAGAGATTGTCAACTAAATTTTTTATTGTTTTTTTCTATCTAAATCTCCCAAATGATAGAAACCACACTATATCCTAGCACATGTTACCTTTTCTGTTTAGTTTATCCAGTCTATGTTGTAACCAAAAAATGACAGCAAACCACTAACACATGACAACAAATTCGAACCATTGCATAGTGACATGAAACCAAAAAAATTGTTCCTTCCAAATGATCAACGCCAATTTAAGAAAGCCGCAAACAAGTCTAAACTATATGAACAACAACAGAAACAAGTAAGGTACATTGGAGAATGTTTTACATACTTGAATGACAAAAGAAGAGAGAGTTCATGTAGTAAGGTGGTGAGACAACCTCCACAAAGAACATCAATGGTGCGCGAGAAATAAAGAAACCTGTAAAAATGTACCCACATTGTTACCATTTACTCATAGAGAATAAGACAACCTACAATAGGCAACACATAATAAAGTTAAACCTTACAGAGAAACAACAGAGACACCTTCGAGAGAAACAGTGTATGGAAACAAAGAACGTCAATGGCGCAAGAGAAATAGAGAGAAACCTATAAAAGCGTACCCACATTGTTACCATTTACTCACAGAGAAGAAGACAACCTACAATAGGTAACACACAATGAAGTTAAACCTTAAAGAGAAACAACAAAGACACATTTAAGAAAAGCAACGTAGGGAAACAAGAGAGAAAGAGAGAGAAAGCTTTTAGAGAAAAAGGTTTTGAATGGCGCACGACTTACTAAAACTAAAAATAACAAACAAAAATTAAGAGATATAGGCACGGTTACCACAGTAACCGTGTTTATAAATAAATCGTAAAGGTCAGTATTTGTATTACCTATAACCATGATTATCTCGTGGAATCGTGTTATAAGTGAACAAAATATGCGCATGCGCATTTTTTCTTTCACCTATATGCAATGTGTATTTTTAGTTTCACTTAAAAACATGGTTCAAGTTTAAAACGTGTTCATATAACTTAGTCATAATTTCAAAAATATCAGTGTATGTTTTACAAACACGGTTACTAGATGACCACATATTTTATTAACACGTTGATATGAATTGCTTTAGTCACTATTGCTCTCCCTAGTGCAAGTTTGTAAGACTTGTAGATGTTTCCTGCGTTGCTTGGTTATAGAAAACAAGGCGATGAAATTCATAGACAACTCTGAAATTCGGCACTGACACCTCGCCACATAGTCTCGCTTATCTCCCTCCTTCTTCGTTCATCTGTCAATGTGTATTTATTTTATTATATTTTAAAAATGAACCTTAATATTAACAAGTAGATATAATTAAATTCATGATATTTAATCAATATGAATAGATAGTGTCTATATATAAATAAATGATAATTATAATGATATATTATGAACTAAAGATGTTTTTTTAAAAAAATCTAAGGACCGAATTTAAACAATTTCCATAAAGAAAGAACTGGAAATAAACAATGATAAGAAAAAGTTTACGGATAACTTTACCTAGGATAAAAAATTAAAATAATAAAATTTTTATTAATATCTATTCTGATTTCTAACATCATTTTTAATAAAATATTTTTTATTTTTTTATCTTTAATCCTATATAAAAATAAACTTGGTTAGAGAAATCCAAAAAGAAACACATAATGAAGTGAGCAGGTTCATGTTATGGTAATAATAACACAATAACTCATTCCGAGTCCATTAATTGGTTCACCAAACACACAATCCATCAATGCATGCTTCTTCATTCTTCTTTTGCCTTTCAAAATGACACGTCAACAATACAATACATGCACAAATGACACGTGGGGAAACAAAGACAAAAGGAACAAAAGAAATTCATACTCAGAATATAGTACCTTTAAATTTTTAATTAGACATCAATAACAAATTTATCCAATTATAGTAAATATTATGTTAAAATAGACTAAAAATACTTTTATAAAGTAAAATATTAAAGTTAATGTTAATTTTGATATTCAAACACTAAAACAAATTTATTATTTACTTATTACAAAATTTAAAAATTGGTAGGAAAACTTTTATTGTTATAATCTTTATAAATCATTTGAGTTTATATAAGAATTTAATGAATTACACTAACAAAACAATTTTTTTAGTATAAAGCTAAGTTACATTTTACTATTAGTAAAAACCTAAAATGTTTTCTATTGTTTTTGGTTAGTTATTGGTCATGTAAACAAATATTTTTTCAACAACTTTTAAAACAAATAAAATTTAAAAGTTGTTAGGAAAATCTTTGTTAATAAATCTTTTAACTAACAAAAAATAAAATGTTAGTATAAGTAATTTGGATTTAAACTAATAATTTAATAGATTATACTAATAAATTATTTTGTTAGTAAAAAGTTAAACTATATTAATATTACACTAAATATTAGTATAATACATTTTATAATATTTTTATTGACACTATTGTTTTTGGTTAGTTAAAAACTATAGTGTCGAAGATTTTTGAACATCTTTTAAATTTTGATTGTGAGTAAACGAAAATTTTTTAAATGAAAATTTCTATTGAGTATTTATGAATAATTATTCAGTTCATAAAATATTTAACTTATCACTAATTAATATATATATATAAGTACTCCAGCTTTTACGAATAATTATTCGATTAATAAAAACATTTTCCTCATATATTAAATCAACAATTTATTTAATTTATTGTCAGTATAAAATTATAAGACAACCATCTACTTCTCTATAAGTCAAAATTTTAATTATTATTAAGTGTAATTATTAAAACAGAGGTAATATTTAAACCATCCATGTTAAATAAAATAAATATTTATACTAGGAAACTATGATAATAATTAACTGAAACTTTAAAGATTAATCTTAACAAAACTACTCTTTAATGGTACAAACTTTTTATTCTTCAACTTTTACCATATATGTATATTTAAAAGAAAAAATAAAAGGATAATCTGAAAATAAAAATAAAAGTAAAAAATTAATATTTGTCTTTTAAAATAAAATTTTATTCTACTTTTTCTCAACCTAAAAATATACATACATCAATATTATCTCATTTTCATTTATATATTTTTCTTTAAAAAGAAAAGGTGGCATGGCAGCTTTAGGACGCTACGCTTGGCATATGAGACAACACATTTTCCTGCTTTTCTCCTCTTCTACTTACATACTTTTATACCACAATTTCTTTAAATGTTTTATTTTAATCTTTTAATTATATAACTTTGGCTTTTAAATTGTTAACTTTTTTTACATTTTTCCTCTAAGTTTTAATTATATAAATTTATTTTTTAAATTATTTAATTTTTAACACATTTAATCTCTTGCTTATTATTTACTGACTTGATATTTATGTTATTATATATACATATAAATTAATATATTTATTATAATATAATAAATGTAAATGTTTATAAAAATACTAATATAAAATATTATTAATTAGATGAAAAATTAGAAAGAGCACTAAATATATAATTGAATAATTTAAGGATTCAAATTGTTCAGTTAAAAATTAAGAAATCAAATATCAATATATTAAATAATTTAAAGATGAAAATCATATAATTAAAAAGTTGAAGAATTAAAATTAAATATTTCACAAAGTTGTGAGAAATTAGAAGTGTAATTAACTATATATTTTATTACTTTTATCTCTCTTCTCTCGTTATATTACAACATTTTTGATACACAAAGAAAACAAGATTTTTTTTCTTTTTTTTATTAATTTTTCATTCTTTTATTTTTCCACCCACCCCAAATTGCGAGGTACAGTCTGGAAAATTGTTCTATTTTGCAGTTTTTATTTTGTTTTCAAACTATTCTTATTTGTAGAAATAATTATTTTCAATTTTATTCTCATATATCTTTATCCAATTAAACAACGGGAATTGGGGGGAAAAATAGGCGATGACATTAAGGTTTAAACTATCTTTTTATTTTATGTCAATTTCAAACACAAATTATGTGGATTTTCTAGAACAAATGTTTTTCTTTTTTCTACTTACGTAATTATTCTCTTTCATTACTTTTCTTTTGTACTGATCTCTCTAACTCCTCTTTATCACATTTCTCAAACAGAATTGAAAAAAATGTATTTTAGGCCCTATCTAATAAAATTTTACTCATATTTAATATTTTCTTTATCCAAGAGAAAAAACTTCTTAAAGACAATAGTTTTAAACTCCTCTTATTCCTTTTCACGTGGATAGAAAAAAATGATAGTTTTAAAATTAAATAAAAAAGAAGTTAACACAAATTATAGACAATATTTAATTTTTAAAAATAAAATATGTATAATTACTTTAATTAAATTAACTAATTTTTTATTATCATAAATTAGGTAAAAGATTCATGTATAAATGAATGAAAGTATATATTATAAAAGCATAAAAAAGAACTAAAAAAAGGCATTTAGAACTTTTCATTAGCATTAATGATGATGCACTATGGCGCAGGTTTAAAATGATTTAGCATAGAAAACTTAAATTTTGAAACTTGGTTTTCTTAAAATAACTAATATATATAGGAGTAAAATGAGGTTATTGACATTTCTGTAATGTCTCACTGAAGTTTTCCTTGGCAGAAAGAGACAAAAGCAAACAGCAACATGCATGAATTTCTGGCACCATCTAATGTAACTGAAGGAAAAGAATCCCAACATATGAATGTTAAGTAGACTCAGCCATCGTTCAAATTCTGAAAATTGGTGGCATCACAATGGGTAGTAGCAGATGGTGGCGTGCAAAAGCATCTCCATCAATGAAACTCTTGTTGTCAATGTTGCCTCTTGTACTAATTGCAGGGCTTGTTTCTTTTAAGGCTCCAAGCCTTTGCAATTGGGATTTTATTGCAAAACAGAGAGAAGGAGATCATGCCATGGTTGCTGACATTGCCTTCAATTACTCCTCTTCTCCCTCACCTCCTCTTCATGTTCATCAATCTGTAAGAACTCCTCACTTTTTTTTTTCCAAAAAGAATAAAATATTTTTGTGCTTTGCTGATTTTACTTTTATTCTAATCTTATATTTTAATTAATCAAAGGGGTAGAGTAATTAGAAGTTTCTGTTCGTTTATTTATTTGTTTTTAAATAGAATCTGTAAACCAGTAGCACGGAATTGAAAAGTGAAGAGTTTGAACCATGATTTTTTAGGAAGTCTAACACAATTTTTAATGGAAAATTTTAATTTTTTATTTCTTTAAAAGCACACTTTAGAAAACCGTTTGTTTAATTAGACCTTTTTCAGTGTTTTTTTATTTTGAATTGATAAAATTGTACTGTATTTCTTTTTGTGAATAAATTGTATTGTATTTGTGGAAATTTGAACTAATATATGGACAGGATAACAAATTAAAATTAAGGATACTTAACATTAATTTCCCTGGAAAGAAAACAAATTTCCGATAAAAAAATTAATGCCATTCAATTTCGTTTAATTTTTAATTATTTTTCGACGAATTAATTAATTAATTTAAAAAGTACTACTTTTTTATTAACTTTCTGAAAATAGTTGGTTAAAGGAAATAGAAATGAAGGAGAGAGTGATGTTTGGATTTTATCTACTAAAAAACAAGAAAATTAACAAATAATTATTAGTTTTGGCTTAAAAAAAGCTGGGTAAAGGTAATCTAACATCTTTCCTAATGAGAGTTTATGGAGTGACTTATCATAAGGGCTCCACAAGAAGTTTATGTCTTAGAAAGTTTTAATCATCAGAGAATAGAGAGGATATCAACTTGCAAATCTAATTCACTTATCTTTCTATGAGAAAAAGTGTTACCAGATATCAAACAAAAGAGTTGCTTCCAACTGAGATAATTCTCGAGCACATGCTTTCTAATTTCCTGATTCTTCTCTTATGTTCGTCATTCAATTTGGGTAAACATTTCCCATGCATTTTTTACATAAATAAATTGCTGCCATAAACACAGTGATATATACCTTCGGTATTGTTTCTTTTCCTGGAAAAGTATCATAAGAACTGTTATTAATTATTAAGCACGTTTTCTGTGTTCAAGTTCAAATAATATATATCAAACAAAAAAAATGAGACTCTAACAATAAATCAATGGATTATTGATTGTTGTTTACCTTTTTCCTTGGCTTTGCCATATAGGAACTAGCAAAGTGGCAATTTTTTCGCTTGTAAATGAAAGAAATTGAACTAACGCAAAGTGTTTTTTGTTTTTTAAGAAAACGTGGACGTTACTTTGCTTGGAGCTAACGACAAATTTCAGGCCTAAATTTCTGAAATATTCTTTTCTTTTGTAAGTGTGTAAATAGCACCTTCTCTTGTATCGACTTTTGAGGCATGCATGTGATAGATAAGCCTGCTCCTCCAGAAGTTAATCACTAAATAAGATTTTGGTGTAAGGTATTCTTGGAAAATTCAGGGAGTGCCTATGAGACATGCTAGAAAAATCCATCGAAGTGTAAAATTGGATTAAAACATCATATTGATCTTAAACTTAATTTGGTTTAACATTAACTGCATCAATTAATAGTACAAAAAATATGTGTATTCTTAACTTTAATATAACTGTCATTCAATTTGGTTTGTAACATTAGTATAGGTCAATTTTAGCATTTGACTTAACTAAAAGTCGATGGCTCTTCTTCTCTGAACAGAAAGAAGCTGAAGTTCTCAATGTGACCAAACCATGGTTCAATGCAGCTCCAGTGAATGAATCCGATGAACCTCCCCTGAGACAGAAGCAGAAAAGAAAGTTCAACATCTTAGATAGAACTGAAGCCATTTTGGTACAAGCTCGAGCTGCTATCAGAGAAGCCAGAAAAGGGAATCAAACACAAGATCCTGACTATGTTCCAGTAGGTCCAATGTATTGGAATGCTAAGGCATTTCACAGGTAAATAGTGCACACCTTTATTTTTTACATGAACTGTTAATGCATCTATTACCCAATTTTACCCTGCTCTTCATAGTGATCAATTTCAATCATTATTTGACAAATGTTCAGACTAATGTTTTGAAATTTGATCGATTATTGAAACAGTTAAGAGTATTTGAACAGTTAAACTGTGATCGAACAATCATTGTTTAGACTATGATTATCATTTCACAAATGTTGCAACACAACAAAATTATGTGAATCTTAGCCAAATTTCATGTTTCTCATCACCTACCATTTTTTGTTTTCTAAAAATTTCCATCAAATAATAAAGCTTGTGCTAGAAAAAAAGATGTCGCTCTTCAAGTTATTTAGGGATAGTTAGACATAACTCCCTTAAGATTAGCAATAGTAAAATCTACATTCTCAAAAAACAAAAAGCAAGAATAAAATCGTATTTGAGATTTTTAAGGATATTATGTGCATAGTTTATACATTTATGAGGGAGGTATGTGAGACATTTTTAATGCAAAATATCAATGTATATTATATGTAACTTTTAAATCAAGAAGAGTCAAAATTAAGTGTAACAAACCGTAAGCTTAAGGGATGTGAGTGGAATTATCCTTATTATTTATATAAAGTTCCAATGAATTGGTATGACAGGAGCTACTTGGAAATGGAGAGACAGTTCAAAGTATTTGTCTACAAAGAAGGGGAGCCACCAGTTTTCCACAATGGACCATGCAAAAGCATATACTCGATGGAAGGGAACTTCATCCATGCCATTGAAATGAATGATCAATTTCGAACAAAAGATCCTAAGAAAGCACAAGTATTTTTCCTTCCATTCAGCGTAGTAATGATGGTCCGGTTTGTGTATGAAAGGGACTCACGCGACTTTGGCCCCATAAGAAAAACTGTTACGGACTATGTCAATGTCATTGCTGCAAAATATCCCTATTGGAACCGAACCCTTGGAGCTGATCACTTCATGCTTGCTTGCCATGATTGGGTGAACATCTCGTTAACCATAATATAAAAAGTCAATGTTGTGTTGTCCTACTTATTTAATGGCTAAGGTGGATCAATAATTAATTAATGTTGTTTTAAATATTTTTCAGGGGCCAGAGACTTCATTCTCTGTACCAAACCTGTACAAGAACTCGATTCGTGTGCTTTGTAATGCCAACACCTCTGAAGGATTCAACCCTGCAAAGGATGTTTCTTTTCCAGAGATTAATCTCCAAACCGGTTCAATAAACGGTTTTGTTGGTGGGCCATCAGCATCTAGACGTAGAGTGTTGGCTTTCTTTGCTGGTGGGCTTCACGGGCCCATCAGGCCGGCACTCCTTGAGCATTGGGAAAACAAGGATGAAGATATTGAGGTTCACAAGTACCTTCCAAAGGGTGTTTCTTACTATGGTATGCTTAGGAACAGCAAGTTCTGCCTCTGCCCAAGTGGGTATGAGGTGGCAAGCCCGAGAGTGGTGGAGGCAATTTACACAGGGTGTGTTCCAGTGCTGATTTCGGAGCATTATGTTCCTCCTTTCAGTGATGTTTTGAATTGGAAGTCATTTTCGGTTGAGCTTTCGGTGAAGGATATTCCCAGGTTGAAGCAAATTCTGATGAGTATTTCACCTAGGCAGTATATAAGAATGCAGAGAAGGGTAGGACAAATTAGGAGACACTTTGAGGTACATTCTCCCCCCAAGAGGTTTGATGTGTTCCATATGATCCTTCATTCTGTCTGGCTTAGAAGACTCAACTTCAGAATCCCTCATCATCAATAACTTCCAGCACCTAGCTGTTCCCATCTTGTATAAAACTATACAAGTATCCAGATTTTGTTATGACGTGACCTTTTACTTTTTATTTAACTCTTTCTTCTGCTTCATTCTATTTATACCAACATTTTATATATTTTCATTCTAGTTTCATCACATTTTTTATTCTTTTCTTTTGCGTTTTTTGTATTTTTTATTACATTCATTTCACACTCTAAAGATTGTGAAAATATCATTTTTTATTATAAAAAAGATAGGTACATAACATGGTCCCGCAACTTTAGGATTTAAAGCTATAAAAGTAAAATTTGTCTAGACATAAGAGAAACTATTATACCATTCTACGTCAAATTTTGTCAAGAAAAATAATAAGTTATATTTTTTAATATTTTATATCAGTTATTTTAATAACTGGTGTAAGAAAATATTTTTTCATCAGTTACTGAAATAATTGTTATAAAAAAAATTACAACGGTTGTTTCAATGACCACTATTTTTCCGAGTTATAAAAACAATTGATACAAAAATATTTTTGAAAATTAATGCTTCAAACTAGTGTAGAACTTTTTTTTTACATTGATCATTGAAATAATCAATATGATAAAACACATAAAAAATCAATTTTTTACACCAATTATTGAAACATCTGGTGTAAAAAAACATTTAAAAATATAAACTGCGCCCTATCTTTATAGAATTTGACTCATGTTGTATAACTACTAGTTGAACTACAAGCTTAAGTGTTATATAAAAAGAAAGAGAAAGAAATCGTTTATCCAAATTTTACTCTATGATTTTAATGTTGATACATCAGTTGTAAAATTCTCTTTTCTTACATGGTAATTACGATTGGATCACAAGCTAAAAGTTTTTTTTTTATCTTCACAATCATGGTTGTTATGTGAAGTCATGAAAGAATATGAGGTTCTTAGGACCCTTTAAAAGTTTTGGTTATAATAAAAGCATTACACTAATGTTTTAAGGATGTCTAAGGTTTATTTGTAGATAAATACAAGTCAAAGTATAAGACTCTTGATGTATTTGTTTGAAGGTTCATATAACTGGGACACTTAATCCCTTAAGTAGCTATCTGAAGGTTCACAAAACTCCGATGGCTAGAGTCAACTTAGACGTTTTACTTGAAAATAGTAAATACAAACCACAAGCCGAAACTCGTATTTTCACATTAACTTATAACTGTTATAACTTGAAGCAGACTATCTTTCCAGTGAAAAAACTTTAAAAGGATTGCTTATGCAAAGGAACGTCCACTCTATATATCAAAATAAAAAGTGAAACAACCAAGATACTCATAAGCTAACATAGACTAAATATATTTTTCAAATAATCCCAACAGCTCTGTACAAATGTCAAATCCTTATTGGATATAAGGCCCTTTGTCTCATAATGTTTGTTAAATGAGGAAAAACGAGAGCATGCAAATTTCGAGTGTTTTTGTGATCACCTGGAGCTATTGTATTTATAGGGATTTGTATATAAATACAGAATATATAATTAAAAATACGATTGATATATTCCTAAAATATATCTTACTATATTTACATAATTCAAACACCCCCTCAAGCTGGAGCATATATCATATGCACTAAGCTTGTTACATATATAGTCAATCCGAGGGCCCCTTAAAGTCTTAGTGAAAACATCCTCTAACTGATCATTAGAATTAACAAAGCTAGTGGATATCTCGCCAAACAAGACTTTTTCTCTAACAAAATGATAGTCAACTTCAATGTGCTTTGTCCTCTCATGGAAAACTGGATTCGAGACAATATGCATAGCGACCTGATTATCACAAATAAGTGTCATCTGTGAAACCTCTCCAAATTGAAGTTCTCAAAGCAATTGTTTGAGCCATATGAACTCTTGACTTGCTATAGCCATAGTACAGTATTCTGCCTCTGTACTGGACTTGGCTACAATGTTCTACTTTTTTCTCTTCCAAGAGACAAGATTACCTTCGACAAAAATGCAATATCTGAAAGTGGACCTTTTATCAATGAGAGAGTCGGCCCAATCAGCATCAGAGTATCCCATAACTCGAGTGTGTCCTCTATTTTCATATAACAGGCCATTTCTAGGATCTTTCTTGACATATCAAACAATACGAGTCACTACATCTCAATGTTCCTTACAAGGAGAGTTTAGGAACTGACTAACCACACTAACTGCAAATGAGATATTTGAGCAAGTGACAGTGAGATAGTTCAACTTGCTAACTAAATGTCTGTACCTCTCAGGATCCGAAAGGACCCCCTGATTTGGTAGGAGCTTGACGTTGGGATCCATGGGAGTGTCAACTGACTTGGAGTTTAACATCGTTGTTTCTTTCAAAATATCCATTACATACTTTCTTTGGGATATGACAATTCCATTTTTGGATTGTGCTACCTCTATCCCCAAGAAATATTTGAGTCTACCAAGGTCCTTCGTATAAAAGTGCTTGAAGAGATGTTATTTTACCTATGTAATACCAATGTGATCACTACCAGTAATAACAATGTCATCCATTTATACCACCAAGTAAATACAACCAGCAATTGAATGATGATAGAAGATAGAGTGATCAGCCTCACTCTTGATCATGCCAAACTCCTGAATCACAGTACTGAACCTGCCAAACCATGCCCTAGGAGACTATTTAAGGCCATATAGAGATTTTTGCAGGCGACAAACAAGTCTAGAAGACTCCACCTGAGTAATAAAACAGGGAGGTTGCTCCATGTAAACCTCTTCAAGCAGGTCACTATGAAGGAAAATATTCTTGATGTCCAACTGGTATAAAGGCCAGTGACGAATGGCGGCAATAGAGAGACAGAGGCGTACCGAGGGCATTTTGGCAACAGGGGAGAAGGTATCTCCATAATCTAAGCCATAGATTTGAGTATAACCTTTAGGGACAAGTCGGACTTTGAGGCGGTCAATTGTTCCATCTGGGCCAACCTTCACCGTGTACACCCATCGACAATCAACAACGAACTTCCCTGGTGGTAAAGGAATGATATCCCAAGTTCCACTGCTTTGTAAGGCATACATTTCATCCATCAAATCTTGTTTCTATCTTAGATGAGTAAAGGCATCTCCTGTATTCTTAGGAATAGAAACAGATGACAAAGAAGAAAGACAAGAGTAATATGATGAAGAGATGCGATGATAACTCAAAGCAGTAT
The DNA here is from genome assembly GCA_037962975.1 of Clitoria ternatea. Taxonomy (NCBI): domain Eukaryota; kingdom Viridiplantae; phylum Streptophyta; class Magnoliopsida; order Fabales; family Fabaceae; genus Clitoria; species Clitoria ternatea. The sequence continues at coordinate 865,295 of CM075674.1, forward strand.
AATGAGAAGAAGGATTACGACTAGAACGGATACCTTTACGAAGGACAACAGAAAAATCTAACTCAGGAGGCTGGACCAGAGAAGATGTCGGATGAGTAAGCCTAGGATGTAAGTCTACAATTGGATCAGTTGCAGGTTGCGGCAGAAGAGGACAACGAAGGCACTGATAGACCTGCAAAGGAGGAGGAGGAAGGGGATCTTGGGAGGAAGAAAACTCCTCAGGAGGAGAAAATAGAATAGTAGGTGTAGGCGCAGGAAGAGGAGGCTCGGGTGGAGGGGCTCCAGACTTAAAAAAAGGAACATCTTTAAAGAAAGTGATATCTACAAAGATAAAATACCTGTGAAGAGTAGGAGAGTAGCACTTGTATGCTTTCTGGGTACGGGGATACCCAACAAAAACATACTTATGAGATCTAGCAGATAATTTATCGATGCCAGGACCAAGGACATGAGAGAAACAAGTACAACCAAAGACTCAAGGAGGTAAAGAATAAAGAGGACGATGTGGATATAAAACCTGATGAGGAATTTACCTTTAAGAACAGAGAAAGGCATATGGTTGATAAGATAGCATGTAGTAAGGATGACATCCCCCCAAAACTGAATAGGAACATTAGAGTGAAGAAGGAGAGTCCGAGTAGTATCTAGAAGATGTCTATTTTTATGCTCAGCAATCCCATTCTGTTGGGGGTATGAGGGCAAAAGGTTTGATGTAACAGACCGTGAGATTCCATAAAAATCTAAAATTGGGTAGATAAATATTCATGTGCATTATCACTCTGTAAGGTACAAATGGAAATCCAAAATTGAGTTTTTATTTCATTAAAAAAGGATTGAAATAGAAAATAACCCAGAATGATCTTTCACTAAATATATCCAAGTACAACAAGAAAAATCATCGATAAAAGTGACAAAGTACCTAGAACCTAAAGAAGGCACAATACGACTAGGACTTAAACGTCCGAATAAACCAAAGCAAAAGGGGACGAGGCCCGCTTATTATGCGATTAGGAAAAATAGTACGGGTATGCTTACCTAATTAACAAGACTCACATGACAAAGATTCTAAATTAAAAAAATTAGGAACTAATTTCTTAAATGCATCTAGACCTGGATGTCTTAACTGAGCATGAATAAGAAAAGGAGACGCAGAAGTCGAGCCAACAAGGGATGGCCTATTAAGTTGATAGAGGCCTTGAGACTCACATCTGAAGCCAATCATCTTCCTTGTTTTCTGATCGTGCAGAGAAACTGAATTTTTAGTAAAAGAGATGATGCATCAAGAGTACGAGTAAGTTGGCTAATAGATAACAAATTAAAGAGGCACCAAGTAAAAATAACACATTATCAACTGAAAGAGAAGGAAGGGGATGAACAATACCAATACCCTGTGACTGTGTTTAAGAACCATTGGCCATAGTAACAGAAGTAAGTAACCAGTGGTAGATATAGAAAAGAAAAGAGATTTATTACCAGTAATATGGTTGGTGGCCCCTGAATCAAGGATCCAAGGATCCAAAAAATGGGAGATGTCAACGAAAGAATTACCATTGTGTGTAACAGCAGCAGTAGAACCGGAGGCCTAACGTTCTTCACACCACTTCAGGAAGTCATTGTAGAAGGGCAATGGAGACGGATTTGTCAACAATGGAATAGTAGAAGACGGTGCAGGAAAGAACTAAGCAACCTGAGTAGTGCGAGAAAGGCGACCATGAAGTTTCCAACACTTATCAATGGTGTGGCCTATCTTATAAAAATGGTCACAATGAGGACGTGGCCTGCCCCCTTTTCGAGGTGTAGAGTCGTTGTTACGTGAAAGCAAAGTGGAAAAATTAAGAAGAGAAACAGTCGGAGTAGTGGAAGGAGAGACATGGCCATGAACGTTAACCCGCAGGATAGTGCCCAAGGCACTATCTAGAATAACCTCTGTGGGACAACCCAAAATTTGTTCACAAGTAGATGAGTATGCAGCAGGAAGGCCATATAAGGCAAGGGATAAAAGTAGTTTCTTACGGTTCTCAAGTTCTACCTCAGGAGTAGCACCAGGAAGAAGCATCTCATTGAGTTCACACAAGAGACTAGTCACCTTATCGACATAAGTAGTTATAGAGCCCTGAAACTGACGAGAGCCAAAAGTGGTCATGAGGTTTTCACCGATCTGGTAAAGTCGCCGAATATTGTTGGTGAAGAGTTGTTTAGCATTGTCCCAAATTCCCTAGCAGGATCTTTGACCACGAAAATAATCACGATAGGATGGGGCGATGGTGTTCCACATAATGGTAAATAGTTGAGCATCAATTTTCTTCCACTGCGGACGTTCAGGTTCAAGGATTTCAAATTCTAATTGTGTGAGGTGGTTTTCAAAGCCGAGACCAATAAGCCAAATTTTAATATTAAAGGCCCTATAGGAGTAGTTGTTGTCATTCAACAACTCAGAAAAGAGGAGGGCAGTGAGTGAAGTGCCTGAAATCAGTGTATCACACTTAGTATCACCAGGGGCAGCCATGGGTATGCTGGAGGAGAGAGAAAAATTATGGCAGCAATGAAAAACGTGCCAAACAAAAGGGAAAAAGTGATGGAAACAGAAAACGAACATCGGATCGAGGAAGAAGAGATCGAGGCAATCAAGACCCAAGAAGGCGCGATGTCACCGAAGGTGAGACGCGCTGTCACGCGCGGCGTAGAGTGTCTGTAACATCCCTAATATTTTAGAAAAGTTTTAATTGACGGAAAATATTAATAATTACCCAATTGAATTTATTGAGATTTTTGGGAATTATTATTATTAAAGATGTAATTGCAAATAATTAAATGTTGTGGAAATAAATAAAATTTAGTTGATTAATTAATTATAAAAGATTAAATGAGGGTGAATAGAAGAAGATAAATTTGAAGTTACCTTGGGGTAAAAGGTGAAGGGTGAAAGGTAAAGGTAAAAGTTTTAATTAAAACTTTTAAAGGAAAAAGTAATTGAAATAGGAAATGACCAAACTGCCCTTGAGTATTAAAAACCTTAATTTCCTCTCCTTCTTCCTCATTTCACGCACGCAACCTTCTTCTCCTTCTTCCCAAGATTGGCCGTGACTTGCATGCCTTGGAGGAAGGTTGATTTCGCACCGAAACTTCGAGATAACTACGTTTTTGTGACCGTGGCTTCGAGGTGAGTCCCATGGGCCTTTTAAATTAAGTTTTCGTAGCTCTTTCGTTTTCTCCGTTAAACCAAATGGTCGTGCATGGAGGACTAAGCTTTGGTTTCCTACTCCTCTAGTGTGTAGAAGCTTGAAAAATGGCTTTTTAGAGTAACGAGAACGGTTTAACATTGATGGGTTTTGCGTTTCGACCTCCGTAGGTGACGAAACAGACGTCGGAGGATCGAACGGTGAAGTGGGTGTTGATTCCGGACGTGGAACGTTGGGCATAGCGTCGAGGGAACGCCAATCTCATCAAGAACGAGTCGTCGGAGCTCGAAACCAAGGTAAGGGGGGTGTTCGGGTTATAATTAATTAGAATAGGTAAATGTAATTGAATTGAGCAAGTGAATTAAATGCGGAACTAACGAGAACTTACAAGAAAATGATAATTGTATGTGTATGAATGTAAATTGTGTATGATTTGTGATGATTATGAGTACAATGTGGATTGAATAGTGATGAGTTGATGAGTATGGTGGCATTGTGGTGATGGGCTTGACAAGTAGGTCGCCCAATTGATGAGTATGTGTTTTGTTGTTGGCCACTTGCAGTATGATATGAGAAATATGAATTTACATGCGTAATTATGTGGTGTAGGACGGCCGACGGTATGTACAGCCCCTCGTTTCTGGCTCCCGTGGTGTTTATGCCCAGTTGAGCTACCCAGTGGTCAAGTAGGACCCAATGGTTGAGGTGGAGAGTCAAGTAAGACTCGGTGGACCAAGCAGGGTTCACGGGGTGTCAAGTAGGACCCCCAGCTGAAGGCCGATCCTTTTAGTATCCGGATACTAGGCATCGATTTAATATGAGAGTCAGTTGTGTTATTTGATGCATTGTTAGCATTGTAGAATGATATGAATGTGTTTCATGATAATTGTTGATTGTGATTGGCAAATTGTGGATCAAGAGATTGGAATCAAATTTGATTGGTAAGTGGAAATTGAGGACAAGAGGTAAGATAAATGGTAGAAACTACAACTAGTGAATATGTATCTTGTTATTGAATTACCATTCTATATTAATTATGATACCAAACACTCACCCTTGCTGTTGTTTCTTTAATTTTAGTAACCAATGACAAGGAAGAGGTTGAAGCCCCAGAGACGCGCCAAGCGGAGAGTTGATGCCAAGGAGTGCAGAGAATTATGAATTGAAGGATGTGTGTGTGTGGTGCTTTATATGTGTTATGTTGATATATGCCTTCCATGTGTGTTAGACTAATTCATGTGTGATTAATGTAGTTATGAAGGTTTGTAATAAGTATTAGATAGAGATTGTATGTTGGTGATGGAAAAGAGAATTCATTATAAGCTTCATAAATTAGACATAAATGTTTATGGGCAGGTCTTGATTGTTTGATGGAGAATGGATGTAGGGAGTGTGAATTAAAGCTCCTTAGGTGGTGTGTTTTAAGCTTTTGGATAGTTGTCTTATGCATGAGCTAGGAACTAGCATGGTCAAATGATGACTTATTTGGTTTTGATGTAGTGGAAGGAATGCAATAGCTTAGATATGTTAATTGTGGTTTGTGAAGATTGGAATGGGTCCATTTTGCCACAAGTGGACTCATTGACTACCACAAAATGCCTTAAAATGAGATAAACACATTTATACGCATAAATCACTCATTTTTAGGAATTTTTGAGTGCGGCCAGTTGCCACACGTCACAATTGATGTGTTTTAGCTTGTGTTAAAATTTGGTGGCATTCCGATATCGTTTACATGGGTTTTGGTAGTGAAGAAGTTCATTTCAAGTGTAAAATCTGCATAATTTCTGCATAATTGCTGTCTTGAATCGATTCATAATGGTCATGAATCGATTCAAGGGTCCCTGGACGTGTTTGAATCGATTTACATGAGTTTTGAATCGATTCAAGGCTTCCTGGAAGTGCCTGAATCGATTCATACGAGTTTGAATCGATTCGAGGCCCTCTGTTTGTCAAAATTTGAGATTTTAGTATGCTTGAATCGATTCACACGAACCTGAATCGATTCAGAGCCCTGTTATGGCTACTGTCGTGCTGTTTTTTCTAACTGCTCCGTTTTTCTTACTGTTTTTGGCCCGTTTGAGCATCTTAATGACATTTTTAGCCTCCGGCCTCTTCATGAAAGTTGTAGATAATTATGTTACGGAGGTATGAAAATTGGTTTTACTTCAATTGGACTTTTCTAACTCTTATGAGGCGTAAAATACCGGACCCATTACATGGTAAAACTTAAGTTTAAGAGGGTTTTGAACCCAACTTTTTATAATTTTCAAATTGGAACGAATAGGTGATATTTTGAAGATAATTATAATTTTCAAAATGAATTTTTCTTATGATTTAAGGTTGAATTGTGTCATGAGCTTATTACTACCCCAATTTGATAATATAATTAAGTGTTTTTAAATCCATATTTCGAATTCGGCTTTAATCGCGAAAAAAAAAAAATTCTTGAAATTTTGGGTTTGTTTTTTTATTTAAGTTAGGATCTCACAGGTGGTATCAGAGCGGTTCTTTCTAGAGCCGGGTGAATGGGCAGTGTTAGAAAATTGTTTGAGTCCCATATCGGACTATTTTTACATTGTATTGCAATTGTTTGTGTGTAAATTGAGTTGTAACAGGTTAACTTGGCATCATTCCCTTGGCACTCTGGTGGCGTTGTGTTTTATATATGTATGAGGTAAATATCCTATCCCTGGTAGATCATTGGTTAGTACTGGTGATGTGTTTGGTTATCGTAGAATTGTTTTATGGCCGAGAAAACTAGTTTTGGTGGGAAGAGATGACCTCTCCTCGAAATTTTTGTAAATGATAAATAGGACTGAATCTAGTCCACCCTATAAATATTAGGTGAGGTAGGACAGAGATGAAACACACGAATAACAAATTGAATTGGAAATGATATTTAAAGTCAGCATATATATATATAAGTATGTGTGCGTATTGAAGTGGACATCTACAAATGGGTATAACTCATAAAGGTTAAATCTTGTAGTGAAATGAGAATGGTAGGTGTGTTGGTAGCTATAAGTTTGTTTGAATACTGAAGTTTGATAATGCATAGAAGGAAATAAGTTGATGAATTCCCTAATACGATTATTCTTAGGAAGGGTGAATTCCCTATATCCTTCTACCTTGTATGGACGATGATAGATGTTAGTTGTTCATTTTTGGTATTGAATCTACTTGATGGACAATACAAAAACCCTCAAGATGAAGGAATGAGTTGTAGTAATAAACTGTCTTGTATTGAGTTTAAAGTTAGAGAACAATTGGTGGTATGTTAATATCGTTGAGTAAGCAACAAAAGACGTAAATGTATTGGTGGTATGAGTAAATAGAAGGGGTTTATGAATAAATCGAGAGATGATAATTGGACGTAGTTTAAGAGATTAGGTGTAACGGTACTTGTGATTAAAGAATATTGATTTTATGAAGCTGGAGGATAGAGGATTGAATGGATGAATGATAATGTAATGTGAATTAGCAACGTTGTGGTAAGGTTAACTTTTTAGTGGGGGTGAACCTCCTATACTGTTTTTATGAAGCAGATTTAATTAAGTGCTATAGGTATATCATATTCCTATTGTTAGGCGATTGATTAAGGGACATTAAGAGAAATTGAGTAATTGATGAATGACGGTGTAAGAATACCTGTACAAGTTGAAGGTAATAGAAGAAGAGTGGCCAGTAATAATTTTCAGTGATATAATTGGCGAGGTGACATTTTACTCAGGAAAGGACTAGACGAATGTATTATATGAATGATGATTAAGTGAAGTATATGTACACCGGACTGTTACATACATGATAAAAGAAGTAGTGATTGGAAGACACTAAAAGGATGTGATTAAAAGGTAATTAAGCAGATAGATAATGAGAATGAAGAGAAGTTTTTACCTAGTCGTTTGGGCTTTACATTGATATTAGTGTTACATGGGAATCATAACGGCTGGCCACCGTGGGTTCCTTTTAACACTAATTCAGTATAGAGTTGCCAATAGATATAGGGAAATGCATTATGATGTGAACAGTTTGCATATCAACCGATGATGTGAATAGTTGGACTGTATACCCGACTTTCACATGACTTAACTACAGAGTGTCAAACTCCTGAGACTGATCACCTCAGGTAGTTGCACTGGTAGTCGAGATCATGTGGAGTCGAGGAGACAAACATATTGTAGCCAATCTTGGGTGATCAGATTTAGAAAAGTAAAATGTATGGTTCGTATTTCTGAAATTGGTAAATGATTATAAATGAGGAACAAATAGAGATGAGGTTTGGTAATTGACGAATAATGAGTATAGAAAAGTAAATATTGTAGCATGGTAATTATTGTGAATTATTGCTAGATTTCTTTTAAAGAAAGGAGGACCTTAAAAGGAAGTTAGATAGCTCGAGTCCCTCCTAAGGTACACTTAGTAAGGAATTGATGAAGTACCGATAGGAATTAAGGAAATAAGATAAACCAAAGGAGAGTCTGGTTATGTGGCCGAGAAAATGTGAATTAGGTTTCCAAACTGTGAAGCAATGCTTGACTTCTGCACTGGTACTTATATTACTTAATATGATGAAGGAGTTTGTAGTATATTGTGAAGCATCTAAGTTTGGTTTAGGATATGTATTGATGCAGGACGATGGGGTGATTGCCTATGCTTTAAGGAAATTGAGACCATATGAACAGAATCACCCCACTCATGAATTGGAGCTTACAGCAGTGGTATTTACATTAAAAATCTGGCCTCATTATTTACAAGGTTCTTGTTTTATGGTATTTAGTAACCCTAAGAGTTGAAATACTTATTCGATCAGAAAGAGTTAAACATGAGACAGAGGAGATGAGTGGAATATCTGAAAGAGTATAATTTTGATTTGAAGTACCATCTTGGGAAAGAAAATATTGTGACTGATGCCTTAAGTAGAAATGTATTACATGCAGCCTTCTTGATGAGTAAAGAACGAGAATTATTGGGAAAATTTTGTGATATGAATATTGGGGGTTGTTATAAATGCCCCAGATCAAATGATAGTTGGAATGCTGAAGATCTCCAATGAGCCTTTGGAATGTTTAGCTGTAGCACAAGAGGACAATGAAGAGTTGATGGAATTGCTTGACACTCAAGCAAAAGGCAAGGATATGAAATTAAACAGAGACAACGATGGAATTTGGCGGTTCAGAAACCGAGTTGTAGTGCCTACAAAAGGTGACTTTAGGCAGGCTGTGTTAGCTGAAGCCCATAAAAGTTCTTTTAGCATTCATCCTGGTGTTACAAAAATGTACCATGATTTGAAGAGAGAGTTCTGGTGGCCAGGCATGAAATAAGCAATCATAGAGTATGTAAGATCATGTGTGGTATGTCAGAAGTGTAAGGTCGAACACCAGAGACCCCCAGGTCTACTTCAACCCCCGGAGATTCCAATGTGGAAATGGGAAGGCATTACTATGGATTTCGTATCCGGGTTACCCCGTACCCGTTCTGGTTGTAATGCAATATGGGTGATTGTGGATAGGCTAACAAAGAGTGCTCACTTCTTAGCTATGAATATGAAATGGTCATTGGACCGGTTGGCTAGATTATACATTGCAGAAATTGTAAGATTACATGGTGTACCTGCGAGTATTATTTCAGATCGTGATCCTCGGTTTACTTCCAGATTCTGGGGAAGTTTACAACAGGAATTGGGTACTGAACTGAGGTTGAGTTCTGCTTATCATCCCCAGACTGATGGCCAATCTGAGCGTACAATCCAGACCTTGGAAGACATGCTTAGAGCTTGTGTACTGGAGCAAGGTGGTTCATGGGAGAAATACCTACCATTAGTAGAATTTGCTTATAATAATAGTTACCATAGTAGCATTGGAATGGCTCCTTATGAAGCTTTATACGGAAGACGGTGTCGTACGCCTTTATGCTGGAATGAAGATAGAGATGCAATCCATTTGGGGCCTGAGTTAATTCAAGAAATGAATGATCAGGTGATAATGATTCGTAAAAAGATGAAAATTGCACAAGACCGTCAGAAGAGTTACTATGACAATCGTCATAGGCCACTTGAGTTTCAAGTGGGAGATTGGGTGTTCCTAAAGGTTTCACCTACCAAAGGTGTAGGCCGGGTACTGAAGAGCCATAAGCTTAACCCGCGGTACATTGGGCCATATCAGATTCTGGAGAGAATTGGTGATGTTGCTTACCGATTAGATCTTCCTCAATCGTTAACTAATATTCACAATGTATTTCATGTGTCACAACTTCGAGCGTACATTCCTTGTGACTCCATGATTGTACCTGAAGATTCTATTGAGCTGAAAGAAGATTTGACAGTAGAGGTGGCACCTATTGGTATTGAAGGATATCAAGCTAAACGATTGAGAAACAAAGAAGTATCATTGGTGAAAGTGAAGTGGTGGAATATAAATGGAGTAACTTATACGTGGGAGTTGGAGGCGAACATGAGACGATTGTACCCCGATCTTTTCAGATAAGGTATGTTGATTTCGGGGACGAAATCCCTTTTTAGGGGGGGTGGATGTAACATCCCTAATATTTTAGAAAAGTTTTAATTGACGGAAAATATTAATAATTACCCAATTGAATTTATTGAGATTTTTGGGAATTATTATTATTAAAGATGTAATTGCAAATAATTAAATGTTGTGGAAATAAATAAAATTTAGTTGATTAATTAATTATAAAAGATTAAATGAGGGTGAATAGAAGAAGATAAATTTGAAGTTACCTTGGGGTAAAAGGTGAAGGGTGAAAGGTAAAGGTAAAAGTTTTAATTAAAACTTTTAAAGGAAAAAGTAATTGAAATAGGAAATGACCAAACTGCCCTTGAGTATTAAAAACCTTAATTTCCTCTCCTTCTTCCTCATTTCACGCACGCAACCTTCTTCTCCTTCTCCCCAAGATTGGCCGTGACTTGCATGCCTTGGAGGAAGGTTGATTTCGCACCGAAACTTCGAGATAACTATGTTTTTGTGACCGTGGCTTCGAGGTGAGTCCCATGGGCCTTTTAAATTAAGTTTTCGTAGCTCTTTCGTTTTCTCCGTTAAACCAAATGGTCGTGCATGGAGGACTAAGCTTTGGTTTCCTACTCCTCTAGTGTGTAGAAGCTTGAAAAATGGCTTTTTAGAGTAACGAGAACGGTTTAACATTGATGGGTTTTGCGTTTCGACCTCCGTAGGTGACGAAACAGACGTCGGAGGATCGAACGGTGAAGTGGGTGTTGATTCCGGACGTGGAACGTTGGGCATAGCGTCGAGGGAACGCCAATCTCATCAAGAACGAGTCGTCGGAGCTCGAAACCAAGGTAAGGGGGGTGTTCGGGTTATAATTAATTAGAATAGGTAAATGTAATTGAATTGAGCAAGTGAATTAAATGCGGAACTAACGAGAACTTACAAGAAAATGATAATTGTATGTGTATGAATGTAAATTGTGTATGATTTGTGATGATTATGAGTACAATGTGGATTGAATAGTGATGAGTTGATGAGTATGGTGGCATTGTGGTGATGGGCTTGACAAGTAGGTCGCCCAATTGATGAGTATGTGTTTTGTTGTTGGCCACTTGCAGTATGATATGAGAAATATGAATTTACATGCGTAATTATATGGTGTAGGACGGCCGACGGTATGTACAGCCCCTCGTTTCTGGCTCCCGTGGTGTTTATGCCCAGTTGAGCTACCCAGTGGTCAAGTAGGACCCAATGGTTGAGGTGGAGAGTCAAGTAAGACTCGGTGGACCAAGCAGGGTTCACGGGGTGTCAAGTAGGACCCCCAGCTGAAGGCCGATCCTTTTAGTATCCGGATACTAGGCATCGATTTAATATGAGAGTCAGTTGTGTTATTTGATGCATTGTTAGCATTGTAGAATGATATGAATGTGTTTCATGATAATTGTTGATTGTGATTGGCAAATTGTGGATCAAGAGATTGGAATCAAATTTGATTGGTAAGTGGAAATTGAGGACAAGAGGTAAGATAAATGGTAGAAACTACAACTAGTGAATATGTATCTTGTTATTGAATTACCATTCTATATTAATTATGATACCAAACACTCACCCTTGCTGTTGTTTCTTTAATTTTAGTAACCAATGACAGGGAAGAGGTTGAAGCCCCAGAGACGCGCCAAGCGGAGAGTTGATGCCAAGGAGTGCAGAGAATTATGAATTGAAGGATGTGTGTGTGTGGTGCTTTATATGTGTTATGTTGATATATGCCTTCCATGTGTGTTAGACTAATTCATGTGTGATTAATGTAGTTATGAAGGTTTGTAATAAGTATTAGATAGAGATTGTATGTTGGTGATGGAAAAGAGAATTCATTATAAGCTTCATAAATTAGACATAAATGTTTATGGGCAGGTCTTGATTGTTTGATGGAGAATGGATGTAGGGAGTGTGAATTAAAGCTCCTTAGGTGGTGTGTTTTAAGCTTTTGGATAGTTGTCTTATGCATGAGCTAGGAACTAGCATGGTCAAATGATGACTTATTTGGTTTTGATGTAGTGGAAGGAATGCAATAGCTTAGATATGTTAATTGTGGTTTGTGAAGATTGGAATGGGTCCATTTTGCCACAAGTGGACTCATTGACTACCACAAAATGCCTTAAAATGAGATAAACACATTTATACGCATAAATCACTCATTTTTAGGAATTTTTGAGTGCGGCCAGTTGCCACACGTCACAATTGATGTGTTTTAGCTTGTGTTAAAATTTGGTGGCATTCCGATATCGTTTACATGGGTTTTGGTAGTGAAGAAGTTCATTTCAAGTGTAAAATCTGCATAATTTCTGCATAATTGCTGTCTTGAATCGATTCATAATGGTCATGAATCGATTCAAGGGTCCCTGGACGTGTTTGAATCGATTTACATGAGTTTTGAATCGATTCAAGGCTTCCTGGAAGTGCCTGAATCGATTCATACGAGTTTGAATCGATTCGAGGCCCTCTGTTTGTCAAATTTTGAGATTTTAGTATGCTTGAATCGATTCACACGAACCTGAATCGATTCAGAGCCCTGTTATGGCTACTGTCGTGCTGTTTTTTCCAACTGCTCTGTTTTTCTTACTGTTTTTGGCCCGTTTGAGCATCTTAATGACATTTTTAGCCTCCGGCCTCTTCATGAAAGTTGTAGATAATTATGTTACGGAGGTATGAAAATTGGTTTTACTTCAATTGGACTTTTCTAACTCTTATGAGGCGTAAAAGACCGGACCCATTACATGGTAAAACTTAAGTTTAAGAGGGTTTTGAACCCAACTTTTTATAATTTTCAAATTGGAACGAATAGGTGATATTTTGAAGATAATTATAATTTTCAAAATGAATTTTTCTTATGATTTAAGGTTGAATTGTGTCATGAGCTTATTACTACCCCAATTTGATAATATAATTAAGTGTTTTTAAATCCATATTTCGAATTCGGCTTTAATCGCGAAAAAAAAAATTTTCTTGAAATTTTGGGTTTGTTTTTTTATTTAAGTTAGGATCTCACAGTGTCGGTGCATGGGTTTCACACGTAGAGGAGCAGGTGGCGCGTGCAGGGTGCGTGCGAGCTTTGATGGGGAAGTGTCGCTAGGGAAAGGCCGATCTGGGCATGGGAAGGCTGCTCACAAGGTCGTTGGGGGGGAACGGGCGTCGAAGGGGGAGGAACTGAGGGGGCCGGCACGGAAAACGAGGTGGAAAAGGGAAAATTTACACAGTGAGTAGTGGATCACTGTAAAATCACGGAATAGAAGGGAACTCTCAATAGGCTCTGGATACCATGTTAAATGAGGAAAAACGAGAGCATGTGAATTCCATGTGTTTTTGTGATCACTTGGAGCTATTTTATTTATAGGGATTTGTTTATAAATATAGAATATACAATTAAAGATACGATTGATATATTCCTAAAATGTATCTTACTATATTTATATAATTCTAACAACGTCTATTTCAAAGAAAATCTATATAAGGAAGATCACTAAAAAATGTAAAGTGCCCTATCAATCTATTTCTCTTGTCTTACGCATTCTACAAGCTATGTAAAATTCTTTGATTCTTTTCTTGCAAAATAGTTTAAGAGCTTTACGTTTTCTTTCATATCCTAAACAATCGGTTGAAATCCCATTTTGATGGTCGTAGTGCTAGGATTAGATGATGAAGACTTTATCTGAAGTGATATATGATAAAGATGTTATATGTGATTATTATGTGGTGTGGATGGTCGATCAGTATAATTACCCCTTGTTTTGGCTCCCATGGTTGAACATGGTCTTGTTGAGCTACCCAATAGTCAGGTAGTACCCAATGGTGAGGTGGGGAACCAGGTCGGGCTCGGTGGACCAGGTAGGGTTCATGGGTGGTCAGGTAAGACCCCTAGCTGACGGACGATTCAATTTAGTATCCGGATACTAGAGAGTCTTGAATTATTACTTGAGAGTCAATTATGAATTATGTGGAATTACTTTGAATAGATGATGAATGTGAAGAATTGATTGAGACATTATGATATGAATGGCTAGTTATTAAATTGATGAGATTGAGGAAGTATGAATGGTGTTGAAATGAAGTGAAAATGAATTAATGAGAAATAGTTAAAAGAATCCTTGACTATGTTATGCTTTATATATATATATTGTTGATTATTTGTATTGTCAGCTACTCACCCTTACTGTGGTTTTAGTGACTGAAGACAGGAACATAGTTAATGCCACGGAGACCAGTGCCCGATTAGTTGAGGCAATGCCAAGGAGTGTGATTATTAATGTAAATGTGTAATATGTTTATATATGTTATGGTTTTGGGTCATTGTAGCTATAATGGTGATTTATGGGTATGTATGAGTATTAATGCTTAATGATGTATGAGACTCTATGGTTGATGAGTATGAATATATTGATGAGATGCTCGTGATATTGAAGACCGAGTTGGTGGCCATGTGAATATATGTATATAAATACACACACCCTGATATATATATATATATATATATATATATATATATATATATATATGATGAGTATATGAGATAGTGTGTCGTGAATGATGATATCTATGTTGATTGATATTCTGAAATTATGATATGGCATAGAGCCATTTTATATGATAATACATGATCATGGGCAGGTTATTGTGATTGTATGTATATTATGTGTGGAAGGCTATGTATGGTAATTGAATAATTGAAAGGTGTTGAGCCAACTTTGTATGGATGCTGTGTATATTATTCTAAATCTTATTATGGGTTAAAGTGAAATGCTAGAGTAGTTTGAGTAGTATAATCCTTGGATGGCATGAGATATATGTGTTTAAGTTAAGTTGATGTTATTGTGGATTGGAATGATGAATAGTTGAAGTTGAAGATATTAATTAGAAAGGAAATTGTGGAATTTAGCCAACTGAGGAGTGAATTTAGGGATCTGGAATCCCTGTAAAGCATTAACATGATCCTACCAACTTTATGTAATCGATAACCAGGGCTCGTGTAATTGATTACATGATTTTTATAATAGATTACCAAAGTCCTAGAAGGGGGTTTAGGTGTTTTTGAGTAACATGGGCCTTAGGTTCCTATTGTTTATTGTCGGAGAAGTTTAAAAAGTGAAAATTTTACTATGATTTTACCATACCATGGAATAAATTTTAGGAATTGATAATGAGACGTCACACTTTCCGTGATGGCTCGCGTAGGTGAGGATGGGCTCCCCCAGGTGAGATGGTCATTTATTTTTCATTTTGCCTAAGCGAAGGGAATCTCGCCTAGGTGAGATTTAGGAAGAATGCCTCCTTTGAAAATCACAATTTGCTTCCTTTTTCTCGGCTTTTTCTCCTGCAAAGCAAATTGAAAAATTATAGTGAGGCTGATTTCTGGATAAATGCTTGATATTCACAAAAATAAGGGGAAATTGCTAATTAAATTATGCTTCACCACTTAGAATATGGTTAATTTACAAGAAAAATAATCTAAAATATACAATTAACTGCATATCATGGCAATTCAATTAAATTTCTCTAAATTATGAAAAAGAAAGGCCTATAATGAGCTCCGAAGGAAAGGTTAGATCCTTTTATAAATATCAATATTAGTTGAATGCATGGCTTAACCTAATATTATTAGATTTAGCAAACCAAATAGATTCGGATAGTATTGGATAATCTATTGTAATTGACTTATCTAGAATTAAGATACGGTTATCTCTTATCTTGTATATATACATTATAAAAGCCCAATGACAATAAATAAACTTAGAGACTTTATAGATATTTTCTAAGGGATAAACGCATTAGAGGTTTCATTAGCCTTTTTTAATACATATATTGAATACATGGTTAAGTGATATATCATGTTTTTTATATTTGAATCATGAGTTTAATACTTCTTAATCGTAATTTTTTAATTTTAAGTAGGCATGATTTGTTGTTGTGATTATAATTGATGGAATAAGCAAATCGAATTTTTTTTACAAAGTTAGAGAACAAAAATTAACACTCTTAGGGATATCTTGAAAAAAAAAAATAAAAGATCACATTATAATTCTCTAAAAAGTTAGGGGATATTGTTTGGAAAAAAAGTTTAAATGACGACAATAAAATCACCTAAATTTTTTATAAGAAATTTGATTCTACTTAACAGCTTCAAATGAAAAACCGGGTTTTTATACCACAATAAGCATTAGACACTGTTGGCTTTGTATCTATTTTACTTTATATCACATTCTTCGTTCTTTCTCTTTTATTTTACTTTTTTTTTTTATCTTTCTATATAAAAAACAGTATTTTCATGAAGTATTCGATTGGGAGTAACAAAACACAATAGGAACGTCTCGTAATTTGTTTGTTTCATCACATACCCGTAGCATTTGACTTTGATTTGGTTACTCCTTCCCTGAGTGACCGACCTCACTTACATCGACTCGGTTAATTATCTCAAGTATCTCTTATGCCAAAAGAAACAAAGATATATAATATTTACAAAAATAAAAAGTATTATATTAATTGTTTTAAGATATATTTAATCCAGATGTTATGATCCCTTTGATTCACTAATAATATTTTTTAATAGTGGATCAGGAGAAAGAAACACCTCATGTCTAACGTGTCACACCGCGCAAGCATGGTTGGCACCTTCAGTCCACGTGTCTCTCACCCCCACAACCACATCCCTCTCCTCGCCATTCCCCATGTATATATATAATAGCAATCTCAAAACCCATCTCCACAAGTCACTTTCTTTCTAAACACACCAAACAAGCAAAATCGAAATCTATCCCGAATGGCATCGAGGCAGCAAGAGGACCGAGCTGAGGCAGCAGCCGCCAAGGTTGCCGCGAAAGATCTCGAAGAGCTTAACAGAGCAAGACACCTCAATTTAGGCGCCGAGGACCAGCACCAACAGGATGAACAAAAGCGTGGCGTAATCGGCTCCGTCATAAGGGCCGTACAAGACACGTACGAGAATGCTAGAGAAGCAGTGGTCGGAAAGAAAGACCCAGCGGATTCCCACACCAAAACGGAGGTAGTCCACCGCTTCAACAACGATGATAATCTTGTCGGAGCAGGCCAAGTCAGGGACATATCGGCCAACAAGTCCCCTGGAATCTACGATTCCGCCACGGGAAAGGCAAAGGAAGCGAAGGATAAGACGGTGGAGAAGGGTGGGGAGTACAAAAACTACGCGGCGGAGAAGGCGAAGGAAGGGAAAGATGCGGCCATGAATAAGATGGGTGAGTACGGAGATTACACTGCGGAGAAGGCGAAGGAAGGGAAAGATGCAACGATGAATAAGATGGGTGAGTACAGAGATTACACTGCGGAGAAGGCGAAGGAAGGGAAGGATGCAACGATGAATAAGATGGGTGAGTACAGAGATTACACTGCGGAGAAGGCGAAGGAAGGGAAAGATGCGACGATGAATAAGATGGGTGAGTACAGAGATTACACTGCGGAGAAGGCGAAGGAAGGGAAGGATAGTGCTGTGGGGAAGCTAGGGGAGTTGAAGGACTCTGCTGCTGATGCGGCTAAAAGGGCTATGGGTTACTTGGGTGGAAAGAAAGAGGAGACTAGAGAGAAGGCTGGGGAGATGAAGGAGACCACTGAGGCTGCTAAGCACAAAACCAAGGTTTCACTTTTTTATCTTCATTAACACTGTTTATTCCAATAACAAGTTGTGATGGATGTTAATGTTGCAGGGAGGAGATGAAGAATGTGGCAAAGGTGGACGGAAGGTGGAATTGAAAGTGGAAGAGAGTCGACCAGGGGCTGCGGCAGAAACTCTTAAAGCCGCAGATCAGATAGCGGGTCAGGCCTTCAACGATGTGGGACGTATGGATGATGAACCGCACCCGTAATAGTATACTATGTGATGAAAACTTGTTTTGTTTACTTCTTCGTTTGCCTGTTTATGGAACAATACCCTCAACAAATGTGTTTCTCATCTATTGCTTCCTTCTTCTCAATTCAACATTGCGCGCGTGTTTTTGTGTTGATTGATCCACACACCCCAATCGAATTTTAATACAAGGGCGAGGATAGCGCTATCACGATTATTAAATTATTTTGAATCCAAATTAAGTTACATCAAAGCATTATGTCATACATTCTCCACAAATTAAGAATGAAAAATAATACTACAAATTAAGAATATATTACTAATATATAAATATTTGAAGGTAGTTTCTTTAACATATTTGATAAACAAAGTATTAGTGCTATATTATTTAATAAACATCTTATATTTTATTTAATGATTTTGAATATATATAATTTTGTTTATATTTTTATTAAAATTTATCCATATTTAGAGTTGGGTAGTATTATATTATAGAGAACTTTATCAAAAAGAATATTGATATTCCCCTACTTTATATTCGACAAAAATAATGTGTGACAACTATTTTACAATTTAGTACGCTTTTTGGTTGTATTGAAAATATTGACCACGTACTTTCTCTTCAGTCTAGTTACATGATCTCTTTTCTTACTATTATTCGTGTACCAACCTATAGCACAGGGTGAGGTTCGTTTCTGTTTCCGACCCTTGTCAACCTTGACTTTTCATATTTGCATTATATTTCCCGTTCTCTAGAATTTATTATATTGTCCACAAACGAGTCACCATGTAATAGAAACTAATTTGAACGTAGTTACGAGAGATACAAGAGGTTTTCTAAAACAGAAAGATACATAGAATAAAAATTTTCACTATAATGCTACACCTATACAAAGAATTGGTAAAAGGAAAAAAAAATAAAAAGGTAATGAAGCAGTAGCAAAAAGGTAATGAAGCAGGAGCATCATATTGAACAACACCAAAATAGTAACGTTGAAATAACAAATTTGGACAAATTTGGTCAGCTCAACTTTCTTCTACAATATGTGAGTTCATATCATTTGATACCCCTTCCCAAGCTATGGAGCAAATGTGTTGGTAAAAGAACAAAAAAAAAGCAAAGTGGCAGCACCATATTGAACGACATTATAGGTGTTGCAGAATCAAAATAGCAGTGTTGAAATAACAAATTTGGCTAGCTCAGCTCCCTTGTAGAATACGTGAATCCATATCATTTGATACTCGATGAACAAATGTTTATGAGACCTCTAAAGCTTTATTGTATATATTTGCAAGTTGTTTTGAAGAGGGAATAGGAAGTCATCAAATTAAACCTTGTTGAAACTTTCCCCAAATAGTGTGGCAATCAATTTAAATATGTTTGATACGTTAATGGAAAACTGGATTAGCTGCTATGTGCCGAGCAGAATCATTATCACTATAAAGAATGGTTGGTTGCTTGAAAGAAATTTTAAAATCCAACAGGAGATATGTAAGCCATTGTATTTCACATGTCACACATAGCTCTATATTCTCCTTCATAGGAATTTCTCGAAACTGTATTCTGTTTCTTTGATTTCCATGATATGAGAGATGGGCCAAGATGAACACTGAAGTAGTGATTGAACGTCTTGAATCTGGACATCTTGCCTAATCACTATCATTGTAAGCCTTCAATTGAAGATCTGAGCTGCTAGGAAATAATAGTCCAAGACTTGGTGCCCCTTTTATGTATCTTAAAATTCTCAAGGCTGCATTATAATGAATTCTTGAAGGTTGAGAAAGGAATTGAGCTAATTATTGCACTGAGAATGCTCTATCTGGCCAGGTAATTATAAATATATAAGTCTCCCTATCAAGCGTCTATAGGCTTGAACGTCTGTGAATGGTTCGCTTGAGTATTTTGTGAAGGACTAATTACTGTCAATAGGTGTAGTTACTAGCTTGCACCCCAAAAGACCAGCTTCAGACAATAGTTACAATGCATATTTTCTTTGATTTACCATTATTCCATCCATGCTTTGAGCTATTTCTAAGCTAAGAAAAAATCTCAATTTTCCCAAATCTTTGATTTTGAAAGTATCATCAAAGGCTTGTTTGATGTGTTATTTCATGGACATCATTTCTGGCTAAAATAATGTCATCTACATATACTAATAATGTTGTGAAAGAGTCTGTAGATGGCTTTATGAACAGAGAATAGTCATTCACAGATTAAGAATATCCAATAAAAATCCAGAAAAAGGATAATCGGGTAAATCATTCTTTGTGGAACTGTTTGAGGCCATATAAAGCTTTTTTTTTAATTTGCATACTTGACCTTGTTTGATAGAATTGAGACCTGGTGGTGCAGCCATATAAACATCTTCCCTTAATTCTCCATGTAAAAAGGCATTGTTTATGTCTAATTGTTCAAGATCTCAATTTAGGATGGAGACCAAAGATAGTAGTAATCTCACTATTGTCATTTTGGGAATTAGGGAAAAAGTGTCCAAGTAATTTATTTCTCTGTCTGAGTGTATCCTTTAGCCACTAGTCTCGCCTTATATCTTTTAATAGTTCCATCAGCCTTGTATTTCACCTTGAAGACCCACTTGCAGTCAATTGGAACTTTGCCCTTTGGAAGGTCAACAAATTCCCAAGTTTGGTTTAATTCCCAAGCAGATAACTCAACTTGTATAGCCTTTCTCTAGTAATTATCTTTTAGTGCTTGTGCATAAGTTCTCGGTTCAACATGAGAAGACAAAGACATGACCAAAGCTGAGTAAATAGGTGACAAGGAATTATAAGATAGCACAAAAGATGAAGGGTGTGAACACTTATTATCAAAGTTAAGATTGAAGTAATAATCCTTTAAATATCCAGGGGGCCTTCTAGCTCTAACATTATGGCGAGTGGGTTCAATGGTAGGGTTATTTTCTTTATTTTGGTTTAACTTAGATGAAGATGGTGTATTAGTGGAAGGTGAGTCTTCTATTTGGCCAAATGTGGGTGATTGAGGTGTTTGTGATCGATCAAGAACAATATTATTATTGCGGGGATGATATTCTTCTCCATAGGCGGTGGGTTGTATTTCTAGGATGGCTGTGGTTGAATTGTTAAGTTTACTTCTGTTGTTGTTAGACTTAAAATATGGAAAAATATGCTCATGAAAAATCACATCCCTAGATACAAATAATTCCCTAGAATGAATATTTAGCAAGATAAAACCCTTAGTTCTAGTTTTAAAATCGAGAAAAACACATTTACAAGCCCTTGGATCAAATTTTGTCTTATGTGCAGAAGAAGTATTTGCAAAACATAAGGCCCTGAAAACCTTTAAATGAGGAAAGTCGGGATCATTATTATACAAAATCTTATATGGTGAAGTGTATTTGAAAATAGGTTGGGGAAGCATATTGATTATGTGAACGACATGTAAGACAACATATGACCAATATATTTTTGGTAAATTAGATAGTAACATCAGAGCTCGCTATATTCAATTAATGCATGTGTTTTCTTTCTACAATGCTATTTTGTTATGGGGTATTTACATATGTGGTTTGATGAATTATTCCTTTTGCAACATAGAAGTCACTCATAATGAGCTCACTTCCATTACCACTTCTAATAATTTTTATGACAGATTCAAATTGTGTCTGAACAAGAGCAACAAAATTTTGTAAACTTTTAGTAGTTTTAGATTTTTTCCTTAAAAGGTATATCCATGTGTATCTTGAATGATCATCTATAGTGGTGAGAAAATATTTATGTCCATGTATGGAAGGAATAGAATAAAGACCCCAAAGATATATATGTATGAGATCAAAACAATTTTTGGAATTAGTGGTACTAATAGGAAATAGAAGTCTTTTTTTGTTTTGTATAAAGACAAACATCACAAACAAAGGACTTATCATACTTAACAAAAGGAAACTAGTTTTTAATTACATCAACATATTTATTAGAAACATGACTAAGGTGAAAATGCTAGAGAGTTTCATGGTCACTAGAATTAAAATTAACAACAACCATATTATGTGATGGGGGCTTTGGAGTGTTGATGTATTGAAGTTAAGACCTATAACATTTGAGTATTAAATTCATGAAATGTTGCTCTTTCAAAGCTTTCAGTCTTAACTTTCTTCTCCAAAGCAAAGACTTTCTTCGTTGTTCTGCTCCTAGCAAACCATAGTCTTTTGTCTTTTATACTTGGTGTATTTATTCCCATCTTGTATCTTTTTATACACTAAGTTCTCAGAAACACCGAACACATCTTCCATTCAAACTTGTATTTGTGTAAAGTCTGGTGTGTTACGAGTCTTAGTTTCTGTTGGGAAACTGTTTTTGGCCCGAAGAGGCTTTTGAAAGAATACTTGGGATTAAGTCATGAGTAACTTGTTGAAACAATACTTGGGTTTAAGCTAGGAGTGTCTGGAGTCAACAATACTTGTGACACAGTCTGGTGATGTGATTGTAAAAAGTGTTTTTACAATAGTGAAAATTCTTCAAATTTGATGGAACTAGACGTAGCTTTTGAGTTGGAAATGAACCAGTATAAATTCTTTGTGTTTAATCTCTCTATCTCTGCTCTTAAAAGTCTGGTACAAAAGTCTGCTCGCTTGCACTTACAAAGTTTTTAAATTCCGCGAAAAGAGCCTGTGACTTATTTAACCCTCATTCTAAGTCTGACTCTGAACTATCAAGTACCTAATATGTTCTTTTTGGGTTACTTAATTAACTATTTTGTTTATGTATAGCATATGTTATAATTGTTATAACTTTATGTCTGGTCTTTATGTTTTGGGAATTGATCATTGTATTATATAGTAGCCACCAATCACTATGTCATGCAATTGATCAATCCATTTCAACTCATGACTTTGCTTTTGTTTAAGCCCATACATGACAATTATGTTTTTATCCTAATGTGTTATAACTATGTGTTAACATGATTTTAGATTGTAAACTAAAAATTGCATTGCTCTTCGTTCATTCATACATTTATTCAATTGAACAAACTAGGTACATAATTTAGTGGTATATTTTCACAAACACTTTCTTTACACTATTACATTAGACATTGGATATGCTTTAACTTTTACCTTTACCCTCATACCTGACCCCCTTGTATTACCCATGGACATCTCTGTTGAAGGGCTACAAGCTGAGTGAAAATAAAAGCAAAAAGAAACTAGAAGGATGAGTCGTAGAGAAGATGGTTATCATGGTGGAAAGAAAAGATACAAATTAACAATCAATTTAGTTTTACATTTCCTTTTATTATAAAGTTAGATTAAATAATATTTCATTAAAATATTCCACCATTATCCAGACCTTGTTGTTATATTAGGCGAAACAAATGAAGCTGGAAGCTACTTAGGATTACCTACTGATTGGAGTGGATCCAAAAACAGAACGCTTTCTTGGATTAAACAAAAGATCTTAACTAAAGTTGAAGGGTGGAAGGAAAAGTTCCTTAACCAGGCTGGAAAAGAAAGATCCTTGTAAAAGATATACTCCAAGCAATCCCCTCATTCGTTATGTCACTAGTCAGATTTCCTAAAGCACTGGTCCAGAGCATCAATTCAATTATTTCTAGGTTTTAGTGGGCTAAAGATAAAGGAAAGCGAGGCATTTATTGGAAGAAATGGGAATAAATTACTATAAGTAAAGAGTCAGAAGGTCTAGGATTCAAGGGAATGTTTAATTTAAATTCAGCCTATCTGGCTAAACAGGCATGAAGGATTCTGAATTACCCAGATGAAATATGGGTTTAGGTTTTGAAAGGTAAATACTTTCCAAAGTCTGATTTCCTAAGTCCGCCTAGAATGAGAAATTGCTTGTGGGTGTGGAACAACATTCTTCAAGGAAGAGATATTCTTCTCCAGCTAGGCTAATGGTCAGTAGGGGATGGGAATCAAATCCTAGTGTCCAAACATAGATGGCTCTACAGTGGTGCAATGTGTCACTATAATCTGAATAGTCAGCCAAATCCAGAGTTACCATTATCGGCCCTTATTAATCACTCAACGCACCCTTGGGATCTTTCTAAAGTAACTCAATTGCTTCCACAAGAATTTTGGCTTCTAATTATGCAGACTCCCATTAGGCAGACAGTTGGAAAGGATAAACTATGATGGCCCTATACTAAGTGTTAGGGAATCCCTAATGTATGAGCAGCGAAAATACAAAGATTCTCATAGGATTTGCAAAGCGCCATGTTTCAAAGCATAAGACAAACACAAAAAATATTTCGTTTTAAGATTACCTCTTGAAGAATATCGAAGCAGTCGTAGCCTCGTTCTTTAGAAGTCCACACATGTACTCCCACCAGAATCGCTACACCTACCAACTGCTAGTTTGACGGCGTGTAGCTCTTGTAACTTTTGCGTATTTGTGTGTCTTGTTTTGGTGAACCGCCTATGAGCATCTTATGCTATATTTATAGGCTTAGGTTTGACCTAATTTGTTCTCTCTAAAGAGTAGACTCCTTACTCATTCTGAATGAGTTAGGCCCAATAGCTTTATTTTAGTCTAACAAAAATAAAACAAAACATTTTCTGATGGGCTTACTTTATGTATGTTACCCTATAGGTAAAATACTCAGTCATATTAATAATAAATTATTTTATTATTAATATAAAATAAGAGTGGCATCTAGCAATGCATCATTATGTCTGAATATTATTTAATATCAACATAACTTATAAGTGATAATTATTTTATATGTTTGTTCCTTTTGTCACGATGTCCTAATTAGGCCCAAGGCATGGTCTCGTCATCCTTGTACTACCCAATTTATTTTACTTGATACTAGAGTAGACTTGATTCGAATAAATATCTAATATTTATTCTTTCTAGTATGGCCATGCATTTCCTTAGTCTCACTCCATCAAGTGGCCTACAAATATCACTCTTGTCACATAGGAGAGACAAATCTCATCTACATCACTCATATCCCTTTGCATAATTTGTTCATTGCCTAATCACAACCTTTATAGTCCTCTTGTTACAAAAGACGTTTGATTATATTAAAATAACAAACTGCACATGTAGGAATCGTAGTGACTTTAGGTCGAAGGACTACATATACCATCATCACATTGAGAATCGTCTATGACATTCATGTAACGATCCATGCAACTTTCTCATGGTGGGTCTGTCCAGTACATCATTACTCTTAATGTATAGTGTAAAGACTTGATATCATCTATATCTATGATTTGTGAGATCAGGTCATCAGTACACTCACACACACTAGTCTCAATTATTCCCCATGTAAATACTTAACTAAGGGTATTTTAGGAATAACTTTTATATGACCTATTACTCTAAGGATAAATACGTTTTAAAATAATTTTAAACTGAAATGCTTATTTTATTAATAAGCAAAAAAATGGTACAAATGGAAAAAACATAAAAGCTCATAGTGCATACACTAACACTAAGGATGGTGAATATTCTATTAAGTTTGGGTATAGAGCAATCAAACTAAACTCAGATACTACTAAACAAGGTCCCTCCATCTCTTATAATCCTCGAAGATCCCTTTGGAAAGCTATATAGGAGGCTAAGGTTCCTAGAAAACTCCAAACCTTTGTTTGGAAGTTGTGTAATAACCTACTGCTACCCAAGTCTAATTTAATAAGGAGAAAACTCATCCAAGAATCAAAGTGCCCAATTTGTCTAAATGCAGAGGAAATAGTGGAACATGTTTTTTTCCACTGTAGTTCGACCATTCTATTATGGTTTGGTTCCAATTTATAGTGTCACGCTATAGAGGAAAATGTTCACTCAATCATTCAATGGATTGCAACAAAAATATAGTATTTTTTCAGTAGAAGAGAGGATTCCCAGTTCATTTCTTCAAAATTTCTTTACATTTTGTGGAACATTTGGTTGACAAGAAATAGGGTGATATATCATAATTGTACACCAGATCCTAAATAGACACTCATCACAATTCACAATTATCTAAAGGATTATTTCTTAACTCAAAAATCAAACCCAATGGAGAAGCCAGACCTTGCTCAGCAGATGTGTCCAGCTAAATGGAGGCCTCCCCCACCTGGTAAGCTAAAGATTAATTCTGACGCTTCATGGAAGGAGCCCTCAAGACAAGCCTTCACTGGTATTGTGATCAGAGACCACCATAGGGATATCATCTATGGCCAATCCTCCTGCACCTGGGCCCTGTCAATACTCCAAGCTGAAGACTCTACTCTTTGGGAGGCAATAATTTTGGTGCATAATCTGGAGCTGGGGGACATTATTCTAGAATCTGATAACCTCAAGTTAGTTAGAGCTTGTAGAGGGGAAAACCAAATTCGAGAAATTGAGCCAATGGTTCAAGATATTACCTCTTTAAGAAAATTGTTCCGATTGTGCGGGATAGTTTAGGCAAAAAGATAAGCGAACAATGTGGCTCACGTTGTGGCGAAGCTTGCTTCCTCAAGTTCTCTTGGCAGAAATTGGTGGGTCTCGCCCCCTCTTGAGCTTCGAAAAGCCTTGGTTCAAGACAAGCAAAATATTCCTCCTCCCTAGTGTGTCCCATCGCGTCTGAAATCTTTTCACCATGGCTAGGTTTTTCGTCCTTGTTTAGAGTTAAACCTTGGATATTAAGAAAGAATAAGAGAGTTTTCTTGTCCAGTTTGTTTTTCGTATCAGAGCAAGCAGGCCTGTGGCCTATGTCTCAAGCTTATTGCTAACTAGGCTTAGTTAGTTGTCTCTGTCTCTTTGGGTTGTTGGACCTAATGTACCTTTAGCCATGTCTTTTGAAAAGAAATGTCATCATCTTCCCAAAAAAAAAAAAAGTCTATTGTAATTTTTGCTTGAAAAGGGATTTTGGTGGAATAAAGACAAATCTGGAGGGAGTCCAATGTAATTAAGAAGAAGAAAAAAACGGCTTATTCTTGAAACCTCCCACACATACACACTCCCACCCCTCTTTCCCCTCTTTTCCATCCTCGCAGCTTGTCTCCCCCAATGATACTCATTTCTACCTTCAAATCTCTTAATATCAAATCAGACCAAGTACCAATCCCAGTGATTACTTCCTTCAAATAAATCTCTTGCAGAACTATTTCATTTCCTTTCTTCCAACGATCTTGTCTTAAGGTTGAAGATTGTTTCAATTACACTTTGGGGGCACATCATTTACCATTCTTTGTATTTCTTGATATGGTTTCTGCTATAATTTATTTTATGTAATCCAACTTTTACAATCTGGGGTTTTCTTGGAGAATTTGCATTACCCATCTACTAGGTTGTTCCAAGAATAAAATCTTTTCAGGTTTCAGAGGAAACCTAGGTTTTTCGTTTTGTAATTTTTTATTTTGATTTAGTGTAGAAGCCATGCCTATGGTATATGTTATAAGCTCCGATGATGATGATGGTGATGATGAAGAAGAAGAAGTAATAGTAGTAGAAGAAGAAAAAGAGGATGTTTTGCCGAAGACAACTGATTTTGATTGGTTGCAAAAGTTGCTGTACACTCCTGATCAGGAATCCGATGATTCTGACGAGGTTGTCATAATCCATGAGAACAAGCCTGCGTTGAAGTCAAACTCCTCAACTTTACCCGTGAAAGATATAGATGGTGGTGGTGGTGATGATGGTGGTGATGATTGTGTAGTTTTGGAGGGTGACCCTGAAAACGTTGTGGTTTCTGTGGTGGAGGAAGCAACTGGGTCAGACGAGTTGCTTGTAGTCGGGGAGAAGGGTCAGGTATGTATGCCCTTGATTTATTGTTTTATCTGTGGCAGTGCTTATGGGAATTATTTTTCTAAAGTTTTGAGCTTTTGGGAAGGAGAAAGCATGAATAGAGAGTGTACTTTTCTGTGAAAGTATAATTCTTGGCTTGTATTGTTTGGTAGTTTGTTAATAGGCGTGGATGTTAGATTTCATGTGATTAACTAAGCTTTGGTTGAAGGCTTGATATATGTATTTTTATCATAGGAATAGGAAATATCTAGAAGCACAACAAAACTGAAATGAAACCATTTCTTTGAAAGTGTTTTCACTTTAATGGATTTTTTTATATGAATGTTTTGTCTTATAAAATAAAAACCATTTCGTAAGGTTTTAAAATTTTAATCTTGTTTATTTGATGTGTTGTATTGCATATTTTTTTATCTCCTGGTTGTGCTGGATTCTTTGTACTTTGCTATGCTTCATTATCATTTCATAAGTGTTTTCACATTGAGCTTCATATGCAACTTGATGGTGTAGTTTCTTTTATTTAGTGTTTTTTTACATAATTGTGTGGAATTTGGTTTTTGACTAAGCTCAATGGCGTTATGTAATCTCTGTAGTTGACCTCATGTTGTGGGGTAACCAGATAAGGCTGTTGTTCTTATTTTCACAGCTTTGAGTTGCCAAGGCAATAGGAATATTTTTCTCATCCAAAAGATGTATTACTACTGTTACTAAGTCCCACGGGCCAACCGTGTTTGTTCACGCTCCATTAAGTGTGAGGGGTTGTGTTGAAAGTTCTCTATTTTTTAGAGATATGACCAATTAAAAGTATATAAAGTAAAAGTAGTCTTCATCTTATAAGTTCTTTTAGAATTGAGTTAAACTTGATATCTAACTTTAACAAGTACTTTGAGGGTGTAGTTTGTTTGGGTTCATGGAATGACAGGGGCATGTGATGAACTTGTTTGTGGATTCAAACATTTAGGATGGAAGGTTGAAGGTTGCATCTCTGAATGATCATGTCATGTGGTTTTATGAGTAATATGCATCTTTGCTGTTATCAGGGTTGAGAATTTCTCTTTAAGTGCCATTTCATCTGAAGCAGGTTAGTTTCATAGTATTTGAACACCATAAAGGTACATCATTGCCAAGGTTAGCCCCGTGGCAAATTCTTTCAGGGCATAAAAATTGCCACATGAGGAGAGGAGAGTTGAGTTGACCAAATTCTGAAGATAAAATGAAGCTTGAGATGGCAGATGACTTCAATCCAGGAGCATGCATCATATTCATGGCTATTGTGTTTGAGAAATCAATTTATAAATGAATTCATTTCTTATTCAAAGATTGAAATTAGAATTCCTGATCCTGATTGAGATTCTAAAGTACAGTTAAAGGGTGCTTGCTCTGTCTGCAGTACACACAAAGCATAGTTTTAGAGTATCCTTCATCATTATACCCTGCTTTTCTTGATGTTTATTGGTTATTTTTCTATGTGTAAACTTTTAGCTAAGTTTCAGGAATTATAAGAAGCATGTTTGAGAATATAAATGAGTTCAAATCAAAATCTTTCCTTAGTTGAAGCATTTGTTGTAAATACTGTGCATCATACTATTTGCTATCTGCTCAGGTTATTATTTGATTATCTGTCTGAAATTTTCTTTGGTTTACATGTATTGGCATGTTTACTCAAATTTACTATTTTCATGTTTTCTTTGGGGTGAAAGTATAACTAGTATTTCACTTATGTAGTTAGTATTTCACATATGTTAGCTCAATTTAATTTTGGCTTGCAGATTGCATGCAGAGACTATCCTCATGCGCGTCATCTTTGTGCTAAATTTCCTTTCTCTTCCACCCCCCATGAAAAGCACTGTAGCCAGGTATAAGATCATAACTTACAGACTATGTCAAATTTTAGAATCCTTGCTCTTGCTAGTTTAGTTATCATGGTTTCTTATCTGTTATTTGTTATTTGATATTATCCCTCTATCATTCTCACTTGTGTTTATGATGATATGCAGTGCCACTGCTATGTCTGTGACTGCCTAGCACCATGCGTAAAGTGGGGCACTGGCATTTTAGGTTCAGATCATTGTCATGCAAATGATAGAACAGAGATGTGGAAAATTCAGAGAAAAAATTTCAAGTTGGGCAAGAGTTCACCATTACCAGCTTCAACTAATTTTGATATTTCACTCCGTGCAGTACGTCCCCAGCATAACCTGCCTCTTGGTATCGTTCACTTGTCTCCAAATTCTGTATTACAAAATCAGACATCCGGATCCACTGCAATGCATTCTCTACCCTCACTGAACTCCATATCTCAAATCCAGACCTGGTCAGCAATAACGCGTGTGTGCTCAAATCCTTCACTGAATTCTAATGTGCAGAATAAAGTAACTATAGCGTCCACAGCCACCAACCTGACAATACCAAATGGTGTAAATCATAGTAGACAGGAATCATGGTCTCCTACAGTGAGAAACAGATACCAGCCGCAATCTGTACCAAGGCAGGTGCTGGGTGTACGTAGTCATGCCATCCAAAGGGACCGAGGAAATGGTGCAAACAGTTTAAGACCCCAGGGTGTAGGCAGTGCTGGGAATACCCTGACTGTGAATAACTCTTCTCATGGTTCATCTGGCTTCAACGATCATGTAAATGCGACATTGCAACATGACAAATATCTCAAGCCAACAGGACTCTTAAATTATGGACTTTGCAATGCACCAGAGGTTGTTCGTCATCCTAGTCATTTACCATTCGGCTCACTCCCAAGCTCTGAACCGGTCAGCTTGAATTGTGTTGACCAGCATACCGTGGCTTCTGAAATGCAAGCATATTGGCAGCCTTTACCCCAATCAAATGATTACCAGAATTTCCATCAAACTTCTATCCAAGGTAATGATGCCCCTTCAAGTTATGTGGCATGCCTGAATAGCGCTCAGCATAGAAATGAGCGTCAAATCATAAGTCAAAATGAGCATGCTAGGGGGAATATAACACAATGTGGAATTGCCAGTCAAGATGCTAGCAAACCAAAACCTCATGAGGAGTGTCCAAGGGAAACAGCTGCTGGAAATTCACCTTTTGACTCAAGTTGGACTGAAAATACTGGTCAAAGCATTGAACCTCTAGTTGAATTTCCTTCACTAGAGAGTTTGGTATCTGTACAACAACCGCTCAATGTCAAGGAATCTGATACTCAGCTCACCGGAAGCAATGAACCGCCGACTGAAAGTTCTCATGTACCCAGTTCACTTGTTGATTTTGAAAACTGGCTTTTGGAAAAGGACTCTGCTCCAATGGTAACAAATGATATTTTTTCATCTGATTTTAATATACCATCTCCGGATTTTGACCCTGTTGATGTGGGGGCTCTATATTATCTTGATGAAGGCTAATGAGTTCAAGGTGAGTGGCTAATATCTCTGGTGTATATTGCAGTCTTCAAAGAAGCTTTCAGAATTGGTCGACAGCTAAGTGATGGTATAGTGGCTACATAATTTTGTATCAATATGTATGACTTGCTCAGCTCTGAGTATAATGGGTGGCATGTTTCTTTTTAAGGCTAATCAACTCTTGTTAAGAGCTGAACATGTTAGGAACATAGATGTTCCCGATATTTCTAGTTTATGTATAGTTGCCAGCATAGGCCAGTTTAGCTTTGCTTTATTTCGTTGGTTGTAGTGAAAACAAAGTCTTTTCAGGTTTGCCTTGCAACATAAGATCAAAGCGAATGAATTTAACATAATCTAGAAGTGTTGTTCTATCTTTCACCTATGTTTTTTCATTTTTAGTTATTTGCGCCATAATTGATGTTTCTATGGTAGTGTTTAGTAGGAGTCTATCTTTTAGTTACTTTTTCTCGGAATGTCTTTTCTCGGTAAGTGATTTCTGGTAAATTAATTCTTATATTTCTTTGTCAGCTAGTGTTTTTCTAGATGGTTCTTAGATATATTTTCTTACACACCTGTTTAATTGTATAATTTAGAAATGTAAATTCTTAATTGTACTTAGTCGTAAATACTTCTTTTTTTAATAAATTCAATCAAATATGGTAAATTTTTATTTTTATTTTCAATATCGAATTAGCCAACTCTTATCAAACACCACCTTAGTTTGTTGTATGACAATATTTAAAAGGGTAAGAAGTAGAATAGTGCCTGGCTTAACTTAGAAGTTCTCAATGGCTTGATTTGTAGAGAGATGCCATGTAGACAAGGACAATGCCTTTGGTGACGTGAGTTTATATGAGTTTGAAATTAAGTATAATCATATTATAACATAAATATATAGTTTAAAATTAGTAATACGTATATTTCATTCATTCTAATTAAAATAATAGGTGAAAATAGACCTTAGAATTTTTTAAAATAATAAAATTTAAGAAATATATCATATCTTAAGAAAATACATTAATCTACATTTAGTATTTAACTATTACTATAATTCAAAGGTTAAAATGTATACTTGGTCCCTTACTTTTATTTTTATGTCACAATCCGGTCCTATATGTTTTTTTAGTCTCAATTTGGTCCGTTACGTTTTTAAAGTCTCAGTGGGACGAGTCAGACCAATCAAACAACATTGAGTGGGGCTGAAGTTCTAATTTGTGGATGTCTAGATGAAGCTGTGTTATGAACTACGAAGACAGGTTATAATTTTAGTAGACGTTTTTAGGACTGTAAAAAAATACAATGTATGACAAAAAAAAATTGAGTTAAAAAATAAGGATTTTTTTGTGAAGGTTGTTGTTTTATCTTTGTTTAATGATACATTTTATCTTTGTTTTCAGGATAGTGAAGGTTGCGGTTTTTTTGAATGGCAAGAAGTGGGGGATGTGACTATGGTTGACAGAGATTTTTTGATACTAGGATTAAGAAAGAAACTAGTGTCCATGCCAGGAGTATTGAAGAAGCAAATAAAGATGAACAAATTGTTGCTTGTTATCCTAGTTGTTAGCTTTGTTGTGAATTGTTGGTTCTTGTTTATGATTTTTTTCAAGGTAGGGGTAAAAGAGACCGAGCGTTGTACTAATTAGTGGGGCAAGAGTTTTTGCGTGGTTTTATTTGTTAATGGGTTGGACACTGTTATATGGGTTGGTGGGGTTGATAGAGGTTGTAATAGAAATGTATTTTCCCTTCCTTAAATTAATGGATTTAGCTTTGATGATTATACCTTTTGTAAATATGATTTTACTGGTTTCAAGTTGGTGATGATAAAGGCTAAATCACAACACACACACAGCCATCCAAAATTGTAATAAGTGCCAATAAAAAGGAACATTGTCATTAAATTCAAAGGTTGTCCAACACTCCGGTCCAGAAGCAGATAACATCCAAAACAACAAAACAACCATATGGTCCACAACCAAATAACATAAAAAGTAGCAAAAAATAAACCAATTACAACTAGTATTCTCTAATTTTGTCTCCTAACTACAAGCTTAAGTCGTTTAGCAGCTTGGATGGTTTGTGGTGCTGTGACAAGTTCATCTACTCCTAATGTCTGTGCAGCATGTGACCTTATGGTATAACTTGTGGCAGTCCTTATAGCAATTTCAACTTGTGACTTTATGGCATGATCATTTGGACTAGATTATACAGTTGTGATTTTTGGCCTTTTTGATAATGATCCCTTTGTGAGTTATTATGCTTGACACTTTCTTGGTGGTTCGAATGGTTCATTTTTTGCCTCTTTATTATATGGTTGTTGGCTAAGAAAGGCCTTGTTGGTCGATCTTTGTGTATTGATTTCTGCCACACCTTTTTGGTTTTGTTGGAGATGCTGGACTTTGTTTAGTTATGTGTTATGCAGATGTGGGTTGCATTGTATGTTGAACATATAGAGTTATGTACTATCCAAGGGTTGCATTTGTGGTGCAGGGTTAGCATTGTAGCCTGATATTGGACCTGTGGTGCTATTTTGAGTCTGGGCTACATTATGGACTAAGATTGGTCGTGGCCTGCAGTTGGTGACCTTGGAACTTTACAAGTCTTCTTGTTGTGGCCTAACTTACCACAATTCCCATATTTTTTAGGCAGTCCCTTCTTGTTCATCTAGGAAGAATTCTTCACCAGTTCATCAGCTTCCTTTCTTCTAGCTTTCTTTGGCCTCCCTGACATTATTCTAATTGAGGGAGGGATGACATCTAGATATGCAATCATTTTCCACAAGTTCTAACCATTGTAAGGGTATATTATTGAGGCATAAACTTAGGCATATAGGGCTTTTCTAAAGTAGGGTGGTATATAGGTTTCTGCTTTGATGTTGACAACCTTCATTCCACTAATGACATGACAACAGGGTATGTCAGTTACTTGCCACCTACTACAGAGTATTCCTTAGTTTTTCAGATTCACCTCCAGCTAGTCACTTGTCATGCTGGTGTGCCAAACCTCAAAGATATCCCCTGTAACATCCTAGGTTTTGGGGCAGACCCCTACACTTTAAACTCCCTTGTATGTAAGTTCCATTGTGAAAAATGTGAGGCTTCGACCAATGTTGTGACATGTCGATATTGGTTCACAGTAGTAATGTTCGGGCTTCAGTTGATTCTGTAACGTGGTTGGTGTGTATGGCTTCAAAGGAAGCAGTTGTGAATTTTTGGAAATATCTGGCAAAGAAAAATGATTGAAAATAAAGATGATATTAATAATGATAAATAATAAATGAATTTGGGATAACATAGTTACATCGATAAACGTAAATTAATTTTTGACGACTCGTATGTCATGCCAACACTCTGTATTTGGGCTCAGAATTGAGCACCAAATATTTTAGTAGACCCTGGGTAATAAGGAAGGCTATGGGGTCAAACTTATTTGTCAAAATCCATTGTCTAAATAATCCTCCTAAGAGTCATAAAAATTTTGGAGTTTGTTTTCTGTAGTTCCGTTTGTTTCCAGTGTAGAAAATTCTATGCATGTTTCATTATTCTCAGCGTAACTTTATCCCTTGATGTCAGAATTGAACAATTCTCGTCCCTAAATTTTTGTAACAAAATTATCTACAATCTTCATGCAGGACTCGAAGGCTAATTCTGAACCAATAATTCCCTATTTTTAATTCTTCACACTATTTCTGGAATTCACACGGTGGTTGAACCTCTTTTTGTATTTTAGTCATAACTTTTTCTCCCGCTGTCAGAATCAAGTGATTCTTGTCTTGAATTTCTCATAATAAAATTCTATACAACTTCTATGAAGACACCAAAAGCTAATTCTACCCTAATAATTCACAGCTTTAGTTCTTTCTCGCCGTCCCTAGATTCATACACAACTGGAGCAATATTCATTATTTTGGCCATAACTTTTGCTACGGTTATCAAAATTGGGTGATATTTAGCTCGTTGGAAAGTGGAGAAAAAGATTTATAACTTTCATGGTCATTATTTTACCTAATTCTCATCAAAGCTTATTCATATTTTTATGACAATAGTAGTGTGAAAATTCCACCTAGTGACCCATATGTCACTACCTCTTGCCTTCATGCACCACGCAATTTCAGACCTTGACACTTGGATCCCACTCACTCAAAACTCTTCAAAATGTTACCATCTTGATGCCATTTTGAAAAGCCATGCAAACTCTCTCTTGTTGACACATGTCACACTACCTAGATTACGATGAGTAACCAAGCCATTAGCATGAAACTTTAGACCAAAATTCTTATCATTTTAAGAAAGCATTGCCGTGAGCTCTCCTAAGCCATTATACCATCAGATTTTGTTTCAAATCCTCAACTAAGACCTTGCCACTTCCTTGCCATATTACTATGACTTGCAAGCTATAGTTCCTTGATACAAGTTTCCCATCACCTCACCCACTGAATGCTCTTTCTAGAATCCCATTCTCATTTCTCTTCTCTTATCCAACCACCACACCACCATTCTCTTCCCCCACTTTTGATGGAGTTTTGCATCTTCTAAGCCTTACATGCTAAGGACCAAGCTTGAAGGGGTATTAGTCCTTAAATTTACAATAAATTCCTTAATAAAAATTGTGTAAAAATAATAAAAATTAGTTTAATTTGTTAGAAATTTAAGTTTTAAATTCAATAAATAGATGTTGTTGGAAATAATCTACCCTTGATCAATTTTCTCTAGTTTTGTAGTGAAAAAGTAAAGAATTTAAAAAGAGAAATTGAAGAACTGAAGAGCTGATGCGTAGCATCAACACCATGCGTAGCGTGGGAGTTTTTGATGCTGACGCTACGCGTCATAGCTACGCGTAGCGTCAGAGCAACATGGACTCCATTTCTAGGTGGACAAGCACTTAGCCAATTGACCTATTATTGGCCATTCCACCAGCAGCTAATCTCCAAGCCGAATTGGGAGACAAGGCCACACATGTCTGGGCATTATTGAATAAAAAATTCTTTATCATGGCCACTTAATCACAAGTTTAATAGCTGAGTCAGGAGCCTGACGCGTAGCGTCAGGTCTCTTCTTCAGCCCTATAAATAGGGCCATTCTCTACACATTCAGGGCATCCCTTCTGAATTCAGAGACTCTTTTCCTCTCCTTTCACTCGAGCTTGAGTGTTCTTTTGTGAGTTTGTAAGGTTAGAGTGATTTCTAGATACTTGAGAGTGTTGTGTAGTATCGTGAATTCTTGTATCGTGAAGTGTTTCCAAGTCCTCGTAATGTCAAACTCTGTAAGTGTTGTTTTTACTTTTACCATGTGTAACTAAATTATTTATGTTGAAATTTGGTGAATCAATCTATTATATGATGTTGTGATTATGACCTCTGCATATTTATGATTCAAGTACATGTTAGTATTTCAACTCTTTATTAATATGAACATCAAACGGGAGAATGATTTTCATGTGTATTGAAACCTGTTTTATTAGTGTGAACATCAAACGGGAGAATGATTATTCATGCGGTATTGAGACCTGTTTTAATGAAAGTAAAAGTTGGAATACCCTTAATATGCCAATTACTAGGGATAGAGTTGGTGATTATTGTTGCCATAAGGCCAGTACTTAATATAAGTTTTTATTGAGAAAGCTTACGAGGGATCGGATTTTACAGTAAATACTTAGAATTTATATCACGGGGAATCAGTTATAATGATTTTAAGCTGCAATGACATGAACTTGATAATTAAATATGTATGTTTGTAATCACTTCATTATATTTTAGTGCGAGGATCCTAATTCTAACATAATTTGTCAATCTGTATTTTTACTTCAAGTATCTAAGTTATTCTGAATTACATCTCAATTTTTTTAATTAAATTTTATATTTACCATCTTTTTACCACATGAACAAATCAATCGTCAAATTCTGTGAATATTGTATAAATTGTTTATAAAGCATTGTTTTGTGAATAACTTTTGATAAATTTACCATAGTAAATAAGAATTACTATGAGTTACTGGAACTTTCAATCCCAGTGGAATAATATCTAAATTTAAAAACTACAAATGATTGGTGCGCTTGCCAATTAAAGACCCAACAGTACCACGGGTTTAACAAGGGGTCACTTTCACCTTCTCATCTTCAATTTGTGACCACACCACCTCTTGTTTCTCTATTTTTCTCACTATGTCTTCACTATTATTTCTTCATCAACTTATGGCCATTTCCATCCAAGCCATGCATGCTTTGGTTCTTACCCTAGGAAGACATGCATGTGAGAACTCTAAGGTAAAACCTTGATCTCCCAATTTCTTTTCTTGGCCAAAAGTTCCATGGCATTTTCCTCTTTGATTTTTTTTTGGTTCTATTGCATGCATTTTGAGTTGGAGTCTTGCATGTGATTTTGGAGCCATGGAAAGTCTTGATTCTAGCCTAAAATGCCATGCATGTGAGGTTTAAAAATTAAAAGCTTTACTCCCTAATTTTGTTGCTTTAGCTGAAAGCCTCCATGGCCACCCTCTCTTGGTTTTACTTTTTGTCTCTCTTGATTCTCACTTATAAACTCATGCATGTTGAATTGGTACCTTGCATGTTGTGTTTTGAGGTCTTGCATGTGGTCTAGGAGCCATGGATTCCATTTTTGTGCATGTTGGAATTTTGCCAATCTCGCCATAATTTTTTATGACCATATAAGAGGTGTTTCTGGTCTGTTATAGGAAAAGTTTTCAACATAAAATTTGTTCCTTTCCCTTTTCCCTTTTCAGCAAGCCAAAGAATGCCAAAATCCAACGTCTAAAGGTTATGCCTCAAACATTAAACGTTATCCCGACTGGATTTTTCACTATGGGCAGTAACCTATTTTGAGATTTTAGGGTTGTTTTGCTCGGAATCGGCTTTTAGTGCCTTCAGAAAAGTTCTAGTAAATTTCATTATAAAAATTTTGAGACTAAAATCACCAAAATCAGACACCCGTAGCCTAAGTTAAGAGTAAAATATGAAGGTATGTGACACCCCGATTCCCCGGATCTGGATCCCCATGTAAACACAAATAATCATTGAAAATACGAATAAATTTTTCATAGTTTAACATTTCACAATAACCCACTTACATCAAGATTCGAACCACAAAAAATCGGAGGCCGTGTTTTAAAGAAGTAAGAAAGAGTTGGATTGAAAAGCAAAAACCCTTATATAATTATACACGGAATAAAGTTTAATAACAACAGAATGGAAAACATGTGTGTAAGAGTATCCATCCCATCCCATATATGAAGATATGAGAAGAAATCACAAGAAAAGCACAAGGTAAGTGCCCAAGAATAGTGAAAACGTAGTTCCAGAACTGCCCTAATCGATTAGCTAATCTGTTACTAGGGTGCTAATCGATTAACTAATTTGTTAGGCTAATTGATTAGCTAATCTATTACGCCGACCAACTAATCAATTACCACCATCTAGAATGTCCCTAATCAATTACGCTAATTGATTACGCCTCATCTAGAATGGTCCTAATTGATTAGCTAACAAATTACCACTCAACCAAAATGGTCATAATCAATTACGCTAACAGATTACCACTCTAT
Organism: Clitoria ternatea; assembly: GCA_037962975.1. Lineage (NCBI taxonomy): Eukaryota > Viridiplantae > Streptophyta > Magnoliopsida > Fabales > Fabaceae > Clitoria > Clitoria ternatea. The sequence continues at coordinate 903,438 of CM075674.1, forward strand.
CTGAACCACACATCAATATTGAGTCACAACCTATCAATTTAATGTCTCTTCAACTCATAGATTTTCCATAATCACAACATCATTGCCATCACAATGGCCACTAAATCCATATTATTTTATACTAATATAGTCATTTACAAAAGAATTGGTCAATGATTACACAAAAAGTAAAGGTTCAAGTATTTAAAGACTTTGGCCATTACCACCATATCTATATTAACATGATTGGTAACAAAATACATACATTGTCCAAGTTTTGAACATTTTCCGGTCAAGACATTCCTATACAACTATTTTACTTTCTCCACCAAAACATAGATTTCCAAAATGAATTACATTCTCACCTCATGTAAGTCCTGCATCAAAAAGCTAAAAAGGACAACATGGAGAGTGAGTTATACATTCTAAGTGACAAATTTGAATACTTTGTGATCATGTGTATATGCATATAAATGACATGTGTGCTTTGCACCATAAACATCAATAATCATCAGATCATCACCAATGCACTACCATAGACACATAATATATTTATCAACTACAATCAATAACAACTACAAACATATACATATATCATTTCCTTTCATCATATGCGCTATCACAAGTATTAACACCAATTTACATAGTCTTTCCATCATCAATATTTCGCTTAACAATTTTGGGTTTCATTCTCCTATTTCCACCATCGCCATTCTTCACCTCTTTATCTCAATCTCATTTGGCATATCACCGACTATATGCAAATGTTCTTAAGATAATGCATATACACAAGGAATTATATTCAACAATTACTCAATCAATGCATTACAAATCCGACTGTGGGAATATAAATCATCATCATTGTGTGTTTCAAGCATAGATATACAACCATGCCCCTACTGCAGTAGTAAAACATGTACACTTATATTCACAAATATCAATTTTACTGGTACCAAACCACATCACTCATCATACAACACCTGTCATTTTCATCATGACAGTGGTAAATAACATCCACAACAAATGGTGTTGCGGGCCAACCATGAACCATGAACCATGAACCATGAACCATGCCATGGCAGCTGTGTTCCAATAGGACCACCGGGGACACTTGTAACAACCCAAATTTTAGAGAAATAAATTTATTGAATAATGATAATTAATTAATTGTGGTCCAATATACATGGGAGAATTAGTTAGACACTAATTATGATTTATTGGTAAATTAAGATTTATCGAAATTGAATAATTTAACAGATGGTGTGGGACTCACTAAGTCAAACTGGATATTTGAAGGGTCTAGAATATTTAGAAAATTTTTGTGATTATGGTAGTATAGTTAAAATAATTTTTGGTGTTGAGGAGATAATTATTGGGACACCGTGTATGATAATAAACGACGAAAATACAAGCCAATTGAAATTAAAAGAAAAATGAAAACTCCCTTTTTTCCCTCTAATTGACTGTGTGACCTGTCCCTATCTTTTTCTACTTTCTTTTACCCATTGGATAAAGGGAATTGTTACTTATTGGAAAAAGTAAGATGATACACCCTTTGGACCAATGGACAAAGACCAATTTTGGCACTTTTCTCTCTCTTTTCTCTTCCAATTTTCGGTGGTCCATCTTCCTCTTCACTCTATACTTCATTTTCTTCTTCTTTTTCATCTCTTCTTAATCAAAACTGTCCACTTACTCCTCCATGCCCAAACTTCCAATTTCTTTGTAAAATCCTTGATTTGTGAGCATCAAAAGGGACATTGGAGCAAAGCTTGGATCATCTTCCTCTATCTCCCTCTCATTTTTGTTTTTGGTTAAGGCTTGGGGCTTGAGGTAAGGTTTCACGATACCCATGGCTTTTCTTGGTGATTTTGGGGTTCTTGAACCTTAAAGATAAATGATTGGATGTTGTTTTAATGAATGTATGCATGTGAAACCCAAATCCTGGGGTAGATGACCATTGGGAATATTGTTGTTAATGATGATAAGATGAGTATGATGTTGTTGTCTTGGAAATGCTTAAGTGGTGCAAAGAAAAGATTAGAATTGATGTTTAGTAATTTTGTTAAAAACCCTAACAGATGAAAATTTAGGGCTTTTGGTGAAATTGATGAATTTGGGGTCTATGGTCTTAAGAATGATTTTTGGATAAAGAGATGAATGTTGAAATGGTTGAAAATAATTATTGTGTTAGGAGTTTGAGAAATTAAGAGATGGGGGAAGGCACCAAGTTGGAAAATTGGTTGAAGTGGTATTTAAAGTATGTTGGGCTTAGGAGTTGTTATGTTTTTAAGACATGTTTTATGTTTTAGATATAATGATGAATATTTAAAATTTGAAATAATGCATTGAAAGGCCAATTGATTGAGGTTTATGTGTATGTAATGTAGGACCTTTTCCGAACGACGAGGCAGGACCGTCGTATCGCTCGAAATTCTTCTCTTGAGGTAAGAGAGGAGTTATATTCTAAATGCATGAATTGATTATTGGAGATTGATGTATGTCATATTTCACATGTTGCCTTGCGTATGTGATATTGATAAATCTTGATGTTGAATATTGTGAGGTTGTTATGCTTGCCTAATGTGTGTTGTGCATTTAGAATATTGGTGGTATGCTTTGTGGTGCTTGATTCTTGACTTGAGATTTTGAGGGAATTATGATGCCCTTTGTTGATTGAGAACATGTGTAAGATTCACCACAATTATTGAATGATGGGTATTGTTGTTGAATGAGAATGAATATGATTGTGAGCATACCCTTGGAATCTTGATGATTAATTTATGAATGTTGATGATGATGATTGTTAAGGCCTTTGTGATTGATACAAGATGAACTTGTATTTATGAGTTATAAATGTGTTGATGAAAGTGTTGTGATGCCACATTGAAAATTTATTACAATGGCAATAATCAATAAAATTAAAATCCACTAAGTTTGGTGGTGATGTTAATGGTGATGATGATTGATGAGTGGCATAATAGGATGCATAGTGTGAGAATGAATTTGATTTGTATTGCATCCATGGCATATCTTACGTTGTCGGTAAAGAATATTAGGGGATTCCCTCAGTTGGCCCAATGGGAGGGCGGCTCAGTGCACGAGCATTCTTGTTGTTCCTCTGTGACTCAGTGTGTAAGTCACGAAACTGCCCATGCTTAGCTGCGGGGAGCTGCATGTGGTTGACCCTGTGAGTTGATGAGCAGGTGTCCTTGGTGGTCCTTTGGATCATAGCTGCCATGATATGAGTCATGGTTGGCCCGCAACACCTTATGTTGATTTTGGTGTTTACCGCGGTCATGGTGAAAATGGCCGGTGTTGCATTATGGGCGAGGCGGTTTAGTACCAATAAAATTGGTGATTTTACATGCATTATGAATAAGTGTACACTTTAAACTAATGTAGTAGAGGTATGGTTATATGATCATACTTGAACCCATAATTTGGTGTTTTATTCCCACAGGCGGATCCGTATTTGTTGATAAACCCATTGTGCATATGTATTAGCCTAAAAGCATTTACATGTAGAATAGAGATATGCCTATGGTGACGAATTATGATGATGGTTGTGATGGGAGATGTAATATCTAAAAGACAACGATTGAAAATATGAGTACAAAGAGTTGTGTTGGTGTATAATGACGTTGTATGTGATGACCCAATATGATTAAGGGCATGTATGTGTACATGTATTGATGCTTTGTTGGGGATTGTGGCACATGATTACAATATGTATAAATGAGAAATTGATGTAATTATGATGATGATTAATGTGTTGATGCAAAGCTTACATTGTGGATGTATATGCATATGCACATAATGATAAACGTGTTCACATTCGTCATTTCGAATGTATACTCACTCTTCCATGTTGTCTATTTTTAGCTTTGTGATACAGGACACATGTGGGGTGAGATGCGCCTTATTTTGGAATCCTACATTTTGTGGATGAAGGTATAATAGTGGTATAAGAAGTGCCTCGGTCGACATTCATTTAAGTTTTAGATTATGCATGTGTTTAATGATAATGACGTTGACATAGATGTGGTGTTTATAGCCTAAGTATATATATATATATATATATATATTTGGTCCTATATTCTTTTGTGTATACATATGTATACAAGAGGCTAATTCTTTTGTAAACAATCATGTGAATATTGACAATGATAGCTTGATGGTTGCTTTGATGACATTGATGCTTATGTTGAAAGAACAATTCATGGTGGGATGAAATATAAACCTTGTTAAGTTGAGATTCAATGTTGAGGCATGTTTTACTCATGTTTGATGCTTGAAAAAGATTAGGAAGGTCACATTAAAAGTTGAAACAATGACAATGAATCTCAACTTCGTGATTCTACCACTAAATCACTAGGGTAAACAATCACAAAGCCGCCCTCCCACTAGGCCAACTAGAGGAACCCCTAACATCCCATACCAGCAGCTATGCAATATGCCATGTATGCAATGCAGATGCAACTCATATGCAATCTCATAATATGCATCCTACCATGCCACTCATCCATCATCATCATCATCATATCATAGATATCACCACCCAAATCTTAATGGATTTTAATTTTCAATAATCATTGTCATTGTTTCAACTTTTAATGTGACCTTCCTAATCTTTTTCAATAACACAACTTCAACATTTTACAAGCTTACACTTGCATCAATCACAATGGCATTACAATCAGTTATCAACAACAACAACAATTATCAATCTTTCATCAATATCTCAAAGGTATGCCAAATCAACAACTTGCATTCCAATCTCATCAACAATCATTCAATATTAGTGGTGAACATTCATATATTTGCAACAACAACACATGGCATATATTAGCCCAAATTTCACATCAATCATTATTCACCACAAAGACACACCATCAATATTCTAAATGCACAACATATATTTGCCAAGCAACTACCACCAACATATCCAATATTACAAAGGTTCAAAATAACAATAGCAAGGCAAACATGAGCAACATCACATACAATAATTATCAAATACTCAACTCATGCATTTAGAATATAAACTTCTCTCCTACCTTAAGAGAAGTAATCCGATTGATTAGACGGTCCTGTCTCGCTTTCCAGATTTTGTCCTACAATTAATACATATATAATACAATCAATTTTTCATTCAAGTATCATTCTTAATTCTCAAATACATAACTACATACATGATTCTCATCATGTTTTAAATACTACATAGACTTGATTTTCTCATTTCATTAGGTTTAAGGAATTCCTTCCTGTTAATTCAATTTTTGTATAATTAAATGGCTACAACACGAACTTCTAAGTCACCAACACACATACCAAATACCTCAACATACCACCAAACTTGATTTCTTAATCCATCACCCATAATAATTTCAAAACTCATCATTCCAATTTATTAATGCCAACACCACCAAATATCACTTCTACCAGTTTTATCAACTTAATGCCTTATTACATCTTCTTGATTTCTTAAATTCCCAACATCAATAATCAATGCCAATCATTCCAAAATTCATTTCACATACAAAATCACTCTCATGGCAAATAAATTCTAAATCTCTCAAGTTTTGTCAAAAGCTCTAATTTCACCAATCTTAGGATTTTCACAATAATCACTAACATTAATTCTAATAGTTTTTCTTGCATCATCTCAAGCATTCTTAAGCCAATAATTTCATATTCTAATCTTCAACAACTAATCAATAAATCCCAATGGTCTCCTAACCTAGGGTTTGAGTTCCACATGCATTTCTCAATGTAACAATATCCAATCTTCCATTATTAAGTTTCAATAACCCCAAACACCAATTAAAAACCATTAAAAGTCAAAAACACATACCTCTTCTCTAAGCCTATATGAATAACAAAATTGAGAATGGGAGAAGGAGAGATGATGGAAGTTATGCCCTAAAGTGCCAATAATGCTTCATAAATCAAGCTTTAGAAATTGATTTTGGAAGAGAATGGTTATAGGAGAGGGGTACATGGTTTTACAAATGAAAGAGAGAAGGAGATGAAAAATGAGAATGAATGAAGCAGGAGAAGGTGCCAACGAAAATTAGAGAAGGGAAAAGAGAGAAATTGCTAAAATTGGTTATTGCCCAATGGATAAAGATTCACCTTTTAATTTTGCCTTTTGGTCCACAATTCCCTATTGTTCAATGGTTAATAGAGTGAAAAGAGAGAAGGAAAAAGGTCATAGTAATTGGAAGAGAGAAAAAGGGAATTTTCATTTTTCTTAAATTTATATCGATTCGTATTTTCACCGTTTATAAACATACGTCGTGCCCGAATAAATATCTCTTCAACACCAAAAATTATTTTGATCATACCACTATAACCACAATAAATTCCTCATGATGCTAGACCCATAAAATGCCTAAAATTATTTAATGGGTCTCACACTGAACTGTTCTTTACAGGGGGTGTGGAAGTGTGCTTGTAGAACAACTCAAAATATACATATAAGTGTGTTTTGATACAAAGCAATGTATGTATAAATGTAAATACAAAGAGTCTTCGTATGTTGAGGCGGAGTATAATGTACTGCGGGGCGGTGTCACAGTCCGCCTGATGGGATCTGATTTGCCTTGACCCAATTGGGGATGGTACCTGCAATCGTTCTCCGACACTCAAGTCAGTATCTCAGAATACTTAGAGACTTAGAAAGATAATCAGAGAAGATTATGCAAGTAATAGAGTGTAAGGTTCAGAGAATGGGAAAAAGATCCCTTATACCTTTTCAAGAGAGGTTTATATACCTGTAACGGGTGCTGCATTATTGGTAGGACCCGCTCCTTGTCTCCAGGCATAATGCTGAAAAGGTAGTGGGTCCCTGCGCCGTTTACTAGCACCATTATTGTAGTAGGTATCACAACTTGTCTGGAAAGCGTTAGTGCTTTAATATTTTATTGTTATTTCCCTTTATGCGTGACAGCGTGATTCCCATTATTAACCTCTCAAGACAGAGTCAATCTCGTGCCGGGGTTGTGAGTATGGGCTCGCTACGCAGTGTGGGAAATTCAGTATTCCGCCTGAGTTGAGCCTATGGCTTGGCGGAGTAACAACTTTGGCGAGGTTACATTCCTTGACGGAGTAACATGCCTGGGCGGAGTTACGTTCCTTGGCGGGGTAACGTGCCTGGGCGGAGTTATGAACCTTGGCGGCGTTACTTGCCCTGGCGGTGTGCACCCCGTATTGTATTTGTAGTGTATTTGAAAAATACTTCTCTTTATTCCAAATGCTGATCTGGCAGGGCATTGAAGCCATGCTCTTGGGGGCCGGTGTTAGGACCGGATCATATGCCCCCTAGCTTGTTATAGTGACTGGCGGAGTCACTTTAATAAGCTACAACACTTAAGTTTAGCTTTTGTAGGCATGGGTTTAGGCGGCATTTGCCAGTTCAGGATTTGTGGACAAGTGCTTTCGTGCATTTATTAGCTGTCATCACTTGTCACGCCTGTCATTAATGCGCCTCGAAACCACGTTTTTTTGTTCTTCAGTCTCCTATTGCCACGTATGCCCTCGTAACGGTTGCCATTCTAATGATGGGACATAAATGCGCGTGATGGCAATTGAGAACCGTTTTCGAGGTTATTACCGTGGGCCTTGGATTTTGAAAACGTGGCCCATGAAATACCTGCCCTTAGATATATCTATTGATTTCAGTAAAAAAGGAACCGTCAGTGGGGTAAATCCAACGGTTGTAATCGCATGTTTCAATTTTAGAACCGTCGACGAGATTCATCTAACGGCTGCAAACACATCTTCGAAATTTCTGAGGATTCGCTTATTTTCCCCCCAAGCCATGCCTATAAATAGGTAAACTCTCAGAAGGGGAATGTTTTGCTTCATCTCTCTGTTCGTATTTGTTTGCTGAAAGTGTTTTTGCTATTCTTTTGCAAGTTCACTGGTGTTTGGAGTTCTTCTATCTTTCAGAAGCTTAAGGTATTTGCTTCTTCTTCTTCTTTGCTTCTTCATTTCCTTTGGGTTAGCTTTGTTTCCCCTTATTGTGTGTTTGTAAAAAGGAAGATGAGAGGAAAGAGGGCAGGGTCACGTTCTAGGGTTTCTGTTCGTCCCATGTTTTCTGACATTGAGAGTGGAGATGATGCTTTTTATACTGGGAGGGACTCGACGTTTTATAGCAGCGTGGAGTACTTTAGTAATGCTGTACATTCATTTGTGTCAGGAGGTGCTTCCCATACACAAGTGCTGACTATGGCAGAGTGCAGAAATGTTGTATTGCATGGGTTGGATTGGGAGAAAACACTCGAGAATGACCCTTACTGTTGGGTTGAGGAAGATGTCAAGGATGCTTCCTCTCGACATGCGACGACAAGCGGAGGGGTAGTGGAGTTGCCTGTTCCGGTATGGAAGGACGAGAAATATGAGGATAGGTTCATCGTCCGTTCACCCAAGACGTATGAACGGGTCTGCCATCGTCCTCAGGATAATCGTACCATATATATGTACGATATTCTGTTCACCCAGTTAGGGGTGCGCTTCCCATTGAATAAATTCCAGATGGGTGTGCTTAGGTTTTTGGATTGTGCCCCTTCCCAGCTGCATCCGAATGGTTGGGGAATAGTTCGCAGTTTTGAGGTGATGGCTGAACATTTGGGGTTTACGCCTACGGTGGCGTTGTTTTTCTCCTTCTGCCGCATTATGAGGAGAGTAAATACGAAAACCGGCGGCATGGGTTTTGTGACTCTCCGGGCGGAGCCAAAGATTTTGAATTTTAAGGCGTTTGCTGACTCCGCCAAAGAAGGCGGACTTCATTTCAGGATGAGTTTCGTGAAGGTATCCGTCAGGAAGGGCAAACCTGTCTTTTGGCGGAATAAGGAGGGTGTTGACAAATTCCCAGTGGCATGGACGCATGAGCATTTTCTCTTAACCAAACGAGCGTATGAGGTTGAAGAGGGTGCTCTATCGGCGGCGTCTGTGGAAGTACTCCGGATTTTGAAGGAGTACAACTCCGTCCACAAGCTGATTCTTTGCCGAAGGCTGCTTGGGCGGGATGCTCAAGGATATTTGAGTAATATTATGAACAATTTGCAATGTGATTGAGTGTTTCCTCTACCTTGCATTTTCTAACTGAATCTTCATCTTGTTATTTTGCAGGAGAAATCGCGGAGTTCCCTGGGATGGACCGTATTAAGCAGATGCAAATGAGCCGCAGGGAAAGGAACGCGGAGAATAATGTGCAGCCCAGGAGGAGTTTGACTGCTGCTCTCACAAAGACCCTTCCCTTCCCTGCCTCCACCAACATAGCAAATTTTGAAGGTGGTGCAGGATCTTCAGCAGCTACTGTTGAAAGGCGTTCTAAAAAACGCCAAGAACCAGAAGCTGCTGAAGAAGAAGAAGAGGAAATAGACCTCCAGCCTTTGCAAAGAAGGAGGACCAAGGGCAAGAAAAGGGCTGAGGCGGGGACATCAATCGATGCCGCCATTGATTTGGAGGAGACTCCGGAAGTACCTGTTGTGGGTACTTCTGCTGATATGGGCGGAGCCGAAGGCATTTTCGAAGAAGATATCGAGGGGGAGCAAGCGGAGGGACTTCAAGCTGCTTCTGGCCAGGAAATGGGGGACCAGACAGAGGGAATTCAAATCTCCCCAGTCCGCCCGTCTGAGGATCCCGCCTTGAGCTTGACCGCCCGAAGGACGGCCGTTTTTCCCATTGATGTACCAGGGGAAACATCTAGGCGGCTTGTTTCTTTGCCTGAGGCGGGGTCTCGCTTGAATCCCTTCTTATACTTTACAAATACGGGATTCCGCCAGTCAGAGAGGCGTGACCCAGAATTCATTCTCCGCCCCGACATCGACTTCGAGGAGGTACCGGAGGCTGCCGCAGCTGCGAGGTGGCACCTTTCTGAATTAGATGGTTTCTTGGCTTCTGTTCCCCGGATAGCTGAGGTTGCTGCTGAGGCGAACATGTTCCAAGCGTCTTACCACGAGTCAGTGGAAAAGATTCGTAGCTTGGAGCATGACAATGAGCAGTTGTCCGAGGTGATCAAGGCCAAGGACAAGCATCTGGACACCGCCGATGCCAACACCAAAAAGCTGGAGGAGGAGCTGGCTCGGGTGAGAGCTGATAAAGCTTTGCTGGAGAAGCAGGTCTCCGGCTTAAAAGAGCAAAACAAAAAACTGGGCGAGGAGGTGAGTGGCCTGACCCAGGTGAGGGCTGACAATAATCTGCTAAAACAACAGATTTCAGATTTAATTCAGCAGAAACAAAAATTGGGCGAGGATGCAAGTGAGCTCCAGCAGAGGTTGATTTTTCTTGAACTTGATAAGGCCACTGCTGAAGATACCTGGGTGGCGGAGTTAGACCAAGCAGCTACTGCGTACACTAACCTTGAAAAACAGGTTGAAGTGTTGCAAGCTGAAAAAGCTACCTCTGAGGCCGTCAATGAAAAGCTTGACAAGGATTTACAATCCACGCTGGATGCGGCTGAGGCAGCGATTGATGATGCTTTCAGCATGGCTGTTCGTCAACTCCGTTACCGCAATCCAGGTGTTGCTCTAACCACCACAGGCATTCATCCTTATTATGAATTCATCCATGGAGAATTGATGGTGCCTGTTCAAGGGGGTCATGCTCCTGCGCCCAATGACGAATATGTTTTGGCGGACTTGCCTCCCTCTCAGAGTTTAAGCAAACCTGGTGAAGGTCAAGCCACCTCTGTCCAACAAGAAGGGACGCCGTCCAACCCTTAAAGACCAGCTCCTGAGACCTTTCGCCAGCTTTTATTTTTTGAATTTTGTTAATATTGCCTTGTTCCAGGATAGGCTCTGGACTTTTATCAATTCTTGACAATATTAATAAAGTATATTTCCTGCAAATGTATACTTGTTCATAGATGTAGTGTTTAAGTCCGTCGTATTTATGCCTTGTATAATGATATTGAGAAGGCGGAATATTTATCTGAGGACTTAATGAAATATGACTAAGTATAACGAGGCGGAATGGCCTTTTTGAGAATTTAACTGAAGTAATTTCAACAGTGAGGCGTAGTAACCTCGTGGGAATTTCGTTGAAATGATTTTAATAGTGAGGCGTAGTAGCCTCTTAGGAATTTCCAAGGAATAGATTCCGTAAGAAGGCGGAGTGGCCTCTTAGGAATTTTAATGAAATGGATTCCGTAAGAAGGCGGCGTGGCCTCTTAGGAATTTCAATGAAATAGATTCCGTAAGAAGGCGGAGTGGCCTCTTAGGAATTTAAAGGGAATTGGATTCCGTAAGGAGGCGGCGTGGCCTCTTAGGAATTTCAATGAAATGGATTCCGTAAGAAGGCGGCGTGGCGTCTTAGGAATTTCCATGAATAGATTCCGTAAGAAGGCGGAGTAGCCCCTTAGGAATTTTAATGAAATGGATTCCGTAAGAAGGCGGCGTGGCCTCTTAGGAATTTCAATGAAATAGATTCCGTAAGAAGGCGGAGTGGCCTCTTAGGAATTTAAAGGGAATTGGATTCCGTAAGGAGGCGGCGTGGCCTCTTAGGAATTTCAATGAAATGGATTCCGTAAGAAGGCGGCGTGGCGTCTTAGGAATTTCCATGAATAGATTCCGTAAGAAGGCGGAGTAGCCCCTTAGGAATTTCAATGAAATAGTATTCCGTAAGAAGGCGGAGTGGCCTCTTAGGAATTTAAAGGGAATTGGATTCCGTAAGGAGGCGGCGTGGCCTCTTAGGAATTTCAATGAAATGGATTCCGTAAGAAGGCGGCGTGGCGTCTTAGGAATTTCCATGAATAGATTCCGTAAGAAGGCGGAGTAGCCCCTTAGGAATTTCAATAAAATAGTATTCCGTAAGGAGGCGGAGTAGCCCCTTAGGAATTTCAATGAAATTGTATTCCGTAAGGAGGCGGAGTTGCCCCTTAGGAATTTCAATGAAGTTGTATTCCGTAAGGAGGCGGAGTTGCCCCTTAGGAATTTCAATGAAGCACAATTTTACAAGTGTTGAACTTACTTGAACTTGTTGGGTAGTGCTTGAGTTTGTTTCTCATGTACTCCGTAAAACGTTGGGAGTTAAGCAGAGTCAAGTTTTGGATGGAATGTTCATCCTTTTGCATTTTGATTGGAGTGCGACTCCTTCGAGGCGGTATGGTGCAGCATATAGCTGTGACACCAATTCATCCTGCAAGAATTTGGTTAAACCTTCGAGGCGGTATGGTGCAGCATATAGCTGTGACACCAATTCAACCTACAAGAAATTGGTTAAACCTTCGAGGCGGTATGGTGCAGCATATAGCTGTGACACCAATTCATCCTGCAAGAATTTGGTTAAACCTTCGAGGCGGTATGGTGCAGCATACAGCTGTGACACCAATTCAACCTGCAAGAAATTGGTTGGGGTTAGCGTGGTGCAGCATATAGCTGAGACACCAGCTCTTCCCACAAGAAGCCTGCAGGACCTTGGGGGTGAATTAGTGCAGCATATAGCTGTGACACTAGTTCTTTCCATAGGCGGCCTGCAGGACCTTGGGGTCGGTATGGTGCAGCATATAGCTGAGACACCAATCCTTTCCCCCCAAGGAGTTTTCTGTACCTTAGGGTCGGTATGGTGCAGCATATAGCTGAGACACCAATCCTTTCCCCCCAAGGAGTTTTCTGTACCTTAGGGTCGGTATGGTGCAGCATATAGCTGAGACACCAATCCTTTCCCCCCAAGGAGTTTTCTGTACCTTAGGGTCGGCATGGTGCAGCATATAGCTGAGACACCAATCCCCCAAGGAGTTTTTGTTGACTCCGTTTGTGAAGCGGCGTTGCATGTTGGTTGATCTTTATGGAATAAAGAGTTATGCGTTTGTGCTTCAATTTTAGAGTCGTTTTATCTGCATGGGAATAAATTCTGCCATGGATAATCAATTCAGAGTTAGAGTGAAGATTAAATGCAGGAAGGCATTTCATTGAGAATGGAATTACATAAAAGATTGAGTTGGGAGATATCTTTTCGAAACCTTTTCAAGGAAAGCATACAGAGGAGGATCCTTGAGTTAGGAAGAAAAGATCATACCGTATTACCCAACTAACTGTAATATATGCGTAAATTCAAAATGTTCCATTTATTTCTGACCGGAGTGCCATCCAAGTTCTCTAGGCGGTATGTACCCTTGCCCAAGACCTCGGTGACTCGGTATGGACCTTCCCAATTTGGTGCCAACTTGCCTTGGTGCGCAAATTTGTTGCCAATGTTGGCCCTTCTCAGGACCAAATCTCCCTCTTTGAAACGGCGTTCACACATGCGTGCGTTATACCGTTTGGCGGCCTTTGCTTTGACAGCTTGATCTCTCACAAAGGCTTCCTCTCTCAACTCCGCCAAAACCTCCAATTCGTGTGCGAGGTTCTGTTGATTGGCTTCCTCATTGAAATAGAGGACTCGAGCTGAGGGGGCTTTTAATTCAATGGGAATGACCACCTCGACTCCATATGTCAGCCGATATGGAGATTCATTCGTAGTGGAGTGTGGGGTGGTTCTATATGCCCATAAAACGTGGCATAACTGATTTGCCCAGTCTCCCTTTGCCTCACCAAGGCGTTTTTTGAGGCCCTTCAAGATTTCTCTGTTGGCGACCTCAGCTTGTCCATTGGTTTGAGGGTGTTCCACAGAAGAGAAAATCTGCGTGATGCTGAGATTTTCTAAGAGTTCAGTGAACTTGCGATCTGTGAACTGGGTGCCATTATCAATGACTATGCGTTCGGGGACTCCGAAACGTGCAATGATATTCTCATAGACGAATCTTCGAGTCCTGGCTGACGTTATGTGCACCACTGCCTCTGCCTCAATCCATTTGGTGAAATAATCAACACCAACTATCAGGTATTTGATACCGCCGGGCGCAGTTGGGAATGGACCTAGAATATCCATACCCCATTGATAGAAAGGCCAGGGTGTCACTGATGATGACATTTCCTCAGCTGGGGTATGGTGAAAATTTGCGAATCGTTGACATTGATCGCATTTTTGAACATATGAGGCAGTGTCTTGCTTCATAGTGGGCCACCAATACCCCGCCCTGAGGATTTTTCTCACTAGACTTCGTGCCCCTGGATGATGTCCACACTGCCCTTCATGGACTTCTTCCAAAACAGCTTGCACCTCGTTTTCATTTATGCAAATTAAGTATGGGACAGAAATTCCTCGGCGGTATAGCTGCCCATCTAGGAGCGTATAATAGGGTGCCTCCCTCCTTAGCTTCTTTCGCTCAAGATCATCCGTGGGTAATTGTCCATTAACAAGATAACGAACTATTGGTGTTACCCAGGAGTTATCATCAACGGGGCGGCTTTTAATCATATGAATTGAAGAGGGAAGGGATATACTTGGCTCGGCCAGAGTACTCTGTACGACCGTGGTTGTACACCCCGCCTTCTTTGTGCTGGCTAATCTGGACAGGATATCAGCACGCGTATTTTCTTCGCGAGGTACATGCTTGAAAGTTACTTCATCGAAGCGCTGTTTCAACTCATTGACGCAGTCTAGATATTGTTGCAGTAGAGGTTCTTTAGCCTGATACTCACCAAGAATTTGTGAGATGACTAGTTGAGAATCACTGCATAGGGTGACAGTTTTGGCCCCAATATCTTGTGCTGCTCTGAGTCCGGCTAAACAGGCTTCGTACTCCGCCTGATTGTTAGACGTAGTGAAGGTAAAGTGCAATGAAATTTCAAGATGTACCCCGTCATCACTTTCTACAACGATTCCTGCCCCACATCCTTTGCTGTTTGAAGACCCATCGACGTATACTGTCCAGTGTGAATGATCTGCATCTGGGCTAGAGCCTGTTAATTCAACTACGAAATCTGCTAGGACTTGTGCCTTGATAGCAGTTCTTGGTTCGTAGGATATGTCGAATTCAGAGAGTTCTATGGCCTATTTGATCATCCTTCCTGCCAAGTCTGGCTTGAACAATATAGTACGGAGTGGTAAGTCTGTACGAATCAGGATGGGATGTGCATGGAAATATGGTCTTAGACGTCGTGAGGCCCAAACAACTGCAAGTGCTGCCTTTTCAATCTTCTGATAGCGGCACTCTGCACCATGCAATGTTTTACCAGTGAAGTATACCGGTCGTTGGCCTTCGACTGTTTCTTTGACCAGTGCCACTGCCAGCGCTTCATCTGAAACAGACAAATAAACGATGAGTTGCTCACCTGGGCTTGGTTTTACCAGGATTGGAGGGCTGGCTAAGACATTTTTCAAGCTCTGGAAGGCCGCCTCTTGCTCTGGGCCCCAATTGAATTTTTTATCCTTCTTCAGCATCTTGTACAAGGGGAGAGAGCGATGAGCCATTTTTGGCATGAATCGTGCTAGAGCAGCGATTTTGCCATTGAGGGATTGTACCTCTTTCAATGTTTTGGGGCTCTGCAACTCTTGTATCACACGACACTTGTCAGGATTAGCTTCTATGCCTCTTTGCGTTAACATGAAACCCAAAAATCTCCCCCCAGGCACAGCAAATGTACATTTTAGTGGGTTGAGTCTCATGTTGTATTGCCGTAGGCGTTGAAAAATGAGGCGTAAGTCTTCAACATGGTCTCCTCCTTCTGGGGTTTTGGCGATAATGTCATCAATATAAACCTCCACCAGCTTTGTGTGCATGCCCTCAAAGACTTTGTTGATCATGCGCTGGTAGGTGGCCCCAGCGTTCTTCAGCCCAAATGGCATGACATTGTAGCAAAAGACCCCTCTGTCGTTGATAAATGCTGTTTTCTCCTGATCATCCTCGCACATTGGAATTTGGTTGTATCCGGAGTAAGCATCCATGAAGGATAGATACTTGTATCCTGATGAATCGTCAACCAGCCTGTCAATGTTGGGGAGAGGATAAGGATCTTTGGGACAACATTTATTCAAATCAACGTAGTCTATGCACATGCGCCATTTGCCATTGGCTTTCTGCACCATAACCACGTTGGACAGCCAAGAAGAGTAACGGAGTTCCCTGATGAACCCCGCCTTAAGGAGTTCTTCGGTTTGTTCGCAAGCAGCATTTTGCTTAGCAGGACCCATACGCCGTTTCTTTTGTGCCACTGGCTTAGTTTCAGGATACACCGCCAGGCGGTGGCAACAGAAGTTAGGATCCATACCAGGCATGTCTGCGGCTGTCCAGGCAAAAATCTCCTTATATTCATGGAGGAGTGCAATCAGTCTCGCTTCCATGTTAGGCTCCAGCTTGTCATTAATGTTAGTTATTTGCTCCGGGGTGCTGCCCAAAACAATAGACTTGGAGCCACCTTCAGGAGTTGGTTTCAAAGGGTTCAGTGGGTCTATAGAAGACTCCGCCCTGGGATCAAGATCCACCAAGTTGACGGATGCCGCCGCACTGTTTCCTTCATTCAATTTCCTTTTCTTAGACATGGTTTCAAGCTTCACCATGTTAAGACTTAAATTGTAACAGTAACGAGCCATCTCCTGGTCACCCCTGACGGATGAGACTTGATTATCTTTATCAATGAACTTGATTAACAAGTGGGGGGTTGAAACGATGGCTTCCATGGCATTCAGAGTAGGCCGCCCAATGATGCCATTGTATGGGGATTTAACATCAATGACGAGGACCCTGGATTTCACAGTCCTTGCTCCAGGTTCACCATCGAAGGTAATCCTTGTATCCAAGTAGCCTTTAGTAGGCTGTTTGGCGCCATTAAAGGCTGTGAGGTCCTGTGTGTAAGGCTGCAAATCAGCGTCAGTCAGTCCCATGCGTTTAAAACAGTCATAAAAAATAACGTCGCAGGAACTTCCCTGGTCAACTAGGATGCGTTTTACATCCATATTAGCGATCACCGCAATGATCACTACTGCATCATCTCCCTCAGGGATGGTTGGGCCAAAATCATCATCTGTGAAAGTTATAGGCGGAGTCTGAACTCCGTCCCTGAATGGGTGATATTCTTTGTTCTTGCCCTGCACAGATAAGATCATACGATGATGATTTTTCCGGGCGTTGTTTGAGGGTCCGCCTCCTGCGAAGCCTCCAGCAATCATGTCCACCACCTGCCTTTTACCTCGCGACCTAGGTTCAGGGCTCGGTTCTCGTTGGGCGGACTCCAAAACAATGCCTTTTTGTTTCTCTGACACCGCCGTACGCTTTGGTTCCCGAGTACTATCAGGATCCGGAGAGCGATCACGATGTCGTTTTTCAAACTTCTCAGGCTCATCATGAGATTTGCCTTTGAACAGGTAATGTTTCAGTTTACCTTCTCGAATGAGCACCTCAATAGTATTTTTGAGTTGCTTGCATTCTTCCGTGGTGTGGCCAACTGATTCATGGAATTCACAATATTTCCTTGGGTTTCCACCGCGCCTGATTGGGGGTGGACGTTGAATTCCATAAACATTGAGGGTGGTCCATCCTATCTCACGCAAGATTTGCTCGCAGGTTGTGTTCAGTGGTGCATAGTGAGCAAAATTGAACACGCGTCTGTCTTGCTGTTTAAAAGGTTGGTTCCCTACTTTGTCTCTTTGGTTGGATTTGTCATTCTTCAACAATTTATCTTTCCCTTTGTCTTGGGATGGAGTTGCAGGGAGTGGTTTGCTGCGAGATGTAGTGGCTTCCAGATGCATCTCAATACCCACGTACTTAGATGCCTTCCTGCGAAATTCCTCCATCGTAGTTGGAGGTCCCTTTGCCAAAGACAAAGCGAAAGGTGACTTTGGTTGCATAGCTTCTATGAGAATATGCAACTGGATTGCCTCAGTCAGATCAGGGACCATGGCCGCCTCTTTATAAAATCTCTTAAGGAAATCCTTCAGAGATTCTTTGTCGCCTTGTTTGATCTGAGCCAAGGTATGAGAGGTTCTAGGTGCATCCCTGGAGATCACGAAGTGGCTTCCAAAAGCTGAGGCCAGCTCCTCCCACGAATCAATGGAACCTGAAGGTAAGCTCTTGAACCAGCTAAGAGCTTCACCTGTAAGAGTTCTGGGAAACATTCTGCACATGATGTCCTCCTCAGCTCCTAGAAACATGGCCTCATAGATATAAGCATCTAAATGCTTAGAGGGATCTGTTTCCCCAGTATATTTCCCTATAGAAATGGGCTGCATGGTTTGCAAGTGTCTGGGTACATGTACATTCATGAGCCTTTTGGAAAATGGGATGCTCATCTTATATCCTGAGGGGGATGCGTTTGAGCCTGCTCTCCTTCCTTCTTGATGCTGAGCATTCACCAGTGGGAGGCTTCGTTGCTCCTCCATGTATGTAGGAATACGAGAGTAGTGAGGAGTACTTGATTCCTCCTGCACGTGTGATTCATGATGTGGTTGTCTTGCGGGACCAGCTTTCTCATGCACTGGGTTTGCTTTTTCACGACGAAGTTCTGCAAGTTCTTCTCTCAAGATTCGAATCATGTCATCTCTCGGATCTAGAGAATCAGCTTGCGTTGCTTTTTTCGGAGCACCATCATCGAAGTTAAGACGTCTGGGATTGCGTGGAGGAGAATCCTCGTTCTGCATCTCTGGTCCTTGTCTCTCCATTGATGATGAAGATTGATCAAGATTGTGGGATTACCTAGTTTACAGGTCCCACTGGGCGTGCCAATGAACTGTTCTTTACAGGGGGTGTGGAAGTGTGCTTGTAGAACAACTCAAAATATACATATAAGTGTGTTTTGATACAAAGCAATGTATGTATAAATGTAAATACAAAGAGTCTTCGTATGTTGAGGCGGAGTATAATGTACTGCGGGGCGGTGTCACAGTCCGCCTGATGGGATCTGATTTGCCTTGACCCAATTGGGGATGGTACCTGCAATCGTTCTCCGACACTCAAGTCAGTATCTCAGAATACTTAGAGACTTAGAAAGATAATCAGAGAAGATTATGCAAGTAATAGAGTGTAAGGTTCAGAGAATGGGAAAAAGATCCCTTATACCTTTTCAAGAGAGGTTTATATACCTGTAACGGGTGCTGCATTATTGGTAGGACCCGCTCCTTGTCTCCAGGCATAATGCTGAAAAGGTAGTGGGTCCCTGCGCCGTTTACTAGCACCATTATTGTAGTAGGTATCACAACTTGTCTGGAAAGCGTTAGTGCTTTAATATTTTATTGTTATTTCCCTTTATGCGTGACAGCGTGATTCCCATTATTAACCTCTCAAGACAGAGTCAATCTCGTGCCGGGGTTGTGAGTATGGGCTCGCTACGCAGTGTGGGAAATTCAGTATTCCGCCTGAGTTGAGCCTATGGCTTGGCGGAGTAACAACTTTGGCGAGGTTACATTCCTTGACGGAGTAACATGCCTGGGCGGAGTTACGTTCCTTGGCGGGGTAACGTGCCTGGGCGGAGTTATGAACCTTGGCGGCGTTACTTGCCCTGGCGGTGTGCACCCCGTATTGTATTTGTAGTGTATTTGAAAAATACTTCTCTTTATTCCAAATGCTGATCTGGCAGGGCATTGAAGCCATGCTCTTGGGGGCCGGTGTTAGGACCGGATCACACACCTTTCGTTAAATTATCCAGTTTCAATAAATTTTAACTTACCGATAATTCACAATTAATTCCTAATTATTTTCCCATATACATTGAACATCAAATAATTAATTATCATCATCCAATAATTTATTTCTCTAAAATTTAGGATGTTACAAAGTACACCGTGCGTGTTGTGTCTAGTATGTTGCATGAAATTTTAAAAGTCAAAAGGGTACTATTTTCCTCTTGCATGACTCATGACTATGATCTAAGACCATTTTCATTGCTTTTAAGTTTCAGATGTTTACGTACATTTTGGAGCTTTCGTTGAGGGACGAAAGAAAACGAGGAATCAAAACGTTGCTTGGGGAACTCACTTAGGATATGATGGTAAGGGGGAGTTAGCCGACGTCTCCGTTGGAATATAAAAGTTAAACCTTAATATTCCTATTATTATGATGCTTGTTGGGAATTAAAAGATAAGGTTTAAAAGTTAAACCTTGGTCATTCTAAACATTCAGGTTTCAAGAGTTGAAACTAGAAATAAGATTTCAAATTGTTTGAAATCCTAACAAACAAATTTAAGTTGTTAAAGATTAGTGAGATATTCTAGCGAGGGAAGAATTAATACCTAAATAGTTACATCAGACCCACCTATTTTTCCTAGGAACTAATCTAATTACAATACTAAATTTTTAAGTTGAAACCTTACCCTACATCTTGTAAAGCGATCTCCTATTGATCGGGTCTGCTAAACAGCCAATGAGCCACTGCCACAACTAGGCGGTATGACCTCATACCAATATATGTAGTACATTTTACGACCATACATGTTTAATTATTGGTTTTAAAATTAATTTATTTTAAAGTGTAATTAATTATTAAGTCACTAGAAGAATAACACGAATTACTGGCGGTTTTTAGCGGCAGTTTCAGGAAACTCGGCCGCTTTCAAGAATGAACGACTCTTCCCACAAACCAACACGAGACCTTTCTAGTGTGCTTTGTCCTTAATCACACACTTCCTAAGAATTTCCTAGGAGGTCACCTATCCTAGAATTACTTCAAGTTAAGCACGCTTAACCTTGGAGTCCTTAAGTGATAGGCCACCAAAAAGGCTAATGCATTTGTTGGTATAGGTAGTATGAATTCGTTCCTTTAAGCTATCCTCGACTATATAGTCTCATACCTATACAGTCTTTGGATCCCTCTCATTCTGGTATGTATTCGGTTTGTTCATGTGTCCCTCCCACTGGAAGCCTGCCAAGAGCCGCTCTTTGTCCGTGTTTATGCACTGGCGATCACTCCCCGCCCTCAACAGCGTCGGGATGTCACAGTGCACAAGAGCTAGACGACATAATTTGGGTGGTGCACGTGACCTAAGCACCATACAAATGGGTGGTGCACTCCATGTAAGCACCATACGTGTAACTCACGCAAGCACTCAACATGCCCTTTTATTATAAATACGTAGTTTTTAATGAATTTTAAAAATAGTTAGGGGAGTTTGAAAAATTGATTATAGGGTTTTTAAAATTTTCAGTATGAACTACATGTTAGATAAGGATTCTGATTACAATCTACCTTTTAAAGTGGATAGTAGTGTCTCATGCGATGATGACTAGTGTTGTTCATGGCAGATTCAGATAGTGATGATGATGTTGGCCAGGGAGCTCTATTAAGAATTGGTGGATCGTCTAACACGATATCTACTTAATGAATTGATAAATATTAATAGTAAACCTTATTACATTTGAAAGTTCAGATATGTATTTTAAAATTATACTTAGTACTCATGTATTTAGTTTACTTAACATAGTATGGTTGACACTCCATTTTGGAACACTACACCACATTATCAAAATGTTAATTTAGAGCATGCAGATCAAGAAATGGAGTTTGGTGATGGCACTAGTTGGAATGTTGAGGATGAATTGTCTATGGGATTACAATTTGAAAGCAAAAGTGATGTGCAAAATGCAATAAAACAATATTCGATGAAATTGCATCAATCATATATTGTTGTGGAGTCAAAGTCAAATAAGTTCGTTGTGAAGTGTCTAAATGAAGGTAGTTAATGTGGTTGGCGAATGCATGCAATTCTTCTAAGAAATCACTCAAGTGGACTATAAGTCAATATGGTGGCCTACATAGTTGCGTTAATGTAACCCTTTCACAAGATCATAAAAAACTAGATGCTGATTCGATTTGTTCTGTCATAATAGGTAATATGAAATATTTTGTTTTTAATAAGTATTATTTTTTCCTAATTCAAGACTTTTTATGTATAAGGATAGTGAAGAAGGAACCATCAGTGTCAATTTCTTTAATTCAAGAAAGAGTTAAAGAAGAATTTAGGTTCATTGTTTCTTATCAGAAGGCATGCAAGGCAAAACAAAAAGCCCTTGTTAAAGTGTTTGGAGATTAGGAGGAGTCATATGTATTTATTCCTAGTCATATGTTTGGAACAACATAGCATATCAATATTGATTATAAGCACATTTAACAAAAAAAATTTCCAAAATACTAGGAATAAATACATACCTTATTCTTTTTCAAACCATCAAACTAAGCTATGTAGTAGTCCAGCTAATATCTAAATTGCTTGTTACCATCCGAATTTACCCATCTACTAGCATAAGGACTATCAGTTTCCCTAGCATCCGAGTAGGATGGGGCAGTATGTGGGATTTACTCCTAAGCCCACAACTGCATCAACATAGTCAGCCCACAAATATCCTTTTATGCATAGTCAGTTGCGGCACCCAGTTTCCTATATAGGTAACCCAAAGTCGTCGCACCTTATGCATACTGACTACATCTATCAAGATCCTTAAGCAAATATAGGTATCTTAGTGACACTTTACTTGATGATTGATTAGAAAATATACACCCACTAATCAACCTTAGAATGTATGCACGAGTGAATCTCTCAACTGCTTCATTAGTATCTAGATGATATTGGATGTTTTTAAAATTGTCTTGAAATTAAGACAACCTCAAACACTGTTTGTGCATCACGTTACGAGGTGGCCATCTACCCAGTTGTGCTTTCATTTACCTCTGCCAATCTTCACAACTAGTTTGGGTTACAACAACACGTCCATCAATGTTTAGTCCAACCAGGACAACCATATCCTGGAGAGTAATGATGTATTCCCCAACTGGTAGATGAAACATATGTGTCTCCGGCCTCCATCTCTCAACCAATGCAGATATCAAGTCTGAAGACATGAGGAAATATGCAACTTCCACAAACTCATAAAAACCCGCCCTTCGAAAGTGAGGTATAATTGCTTCTGGTATTTCATTCCTCTAACAAACTGCTTTCCTCACCTTTAGTACATGGCCAGGTCATCCATTCTAAACATGCATTGATACATGTTTCTTTTGGAATCTTAATAGAGATGGATCCAATGGTCGTTGATTTATTGACCTCTATTTAGCCATTTACATTAAAAACTATATATTATGAACATTAAGAGTACTTCATAAGATTTTATTAATATATATTATAAACATTACTTCATAACATATAACAATTAAAAATTTCCTACCTCACTCTAAATAAATAAATATGTCACTCTAAAATAAACCTTAAAATAACTGTAACCCTACCTAAATTTATTAATGCACTAAATTAATTACTATTTTGTATAATATTTTAAAATTAACAATTACATAACATATTCATTACCTAATACAAACTCTAAATAACTATTTCATTTAGTATAATTATTTCATAATATTTAACTAAAAATATAAAATAACCTAACTAAAACTATAATAATATTATATGTCTCTAAATAATTACTATGTCATATATTATTTTAAAAATTAATCAACATTTACTAATCTACCTATAATATTACCTAAATAAAACTAAATTCCTAAAATAAACCTACATAAAAAACTATAAAAAGATATACTAAACTTTATTTTAAATAATTATTGAATAAGTAAGTCTTTTTTACCTCAAATAAGCCTTTTGATGAGCAAAATGTGATACTGGGACCACAGGATCATATCGGGACCACAAAATGCAAGAAAAAGGACAATTTTAAGGGACCCCTCCTCCTTGGCCTTGTCTCTACAGTGGAGACTTAGATTTGCTGGAAGAAATGAAGAAGAGGTTGAAATGGGGAAGAAGATGGTGTGGTGCACACCCCACATGCACCACAACTTTTAATGTGTGGTCCCCCGCAATATGTGACCTGTGTCATCTCTATGCCCTGCACCACACGCCTGTGTTGTCTCCAAGGTAGGCACTACAAGTTATGTGTCGTTTAAGGGGTATGCAACATAGCGTGTGTCACCCATGTAGCATACGACACCTCTACGTGGCAGCTCCCCATGATGTCGTCTTGGTTACAAACGACTTTAGTATCGTCTGCCATACATACGACACGTAAAAAACTAACCCAGACATGTAATATTTTCCAAAACAGCCCCATATATGTAAATTTAAAGGTTTAATTTATTTTACATGGGTTTAACTTCTGTGACCCAAATCAAATATAAGTCATTGAAAATTTATGGTTTTTCATTAAAAGGCTTTTGCTTTTGCCTAACTTGGTAATATTTAAACTCATCAAAATCTTAAAAACCGACCTGTTAATGAATTAGATTTTTAGGGTAAAAACATTACGCTTGAAAAAAATATTGTTTGCTAAAATTATTTTATAGGCAAAAGGTTTTTGACAAAAAATACAAATCAAACTTTCCTAAGAAACTCAACTGAAAAAAACCCGACTGAAAAACTGAGAACTCAATTAACCGAACCAGAGCAAACCAACCATTATACTGGGTGAAAATGGGTTATTATTTATGTTTCATGGAAATGGGTGGACTCAAAACTAACCGAATCCGACCAAACCTGTTCGATGGACAACCCTACTTCCCCTTTCCGTCGCGTGAAAAATTTTCATCTCTTTTTCATCTTTCTGTTTTTAATTACGTGAAATATTTGCAAGGTTTTACCGCAAGGAAGATTTCACCTCTTTGTATCTTCGTGTTTTGTCGTCATGAGGTTTTCCCCTTACCATTAATATAGGGTTTTAATTTGCATGGTTTGATTCGTGTTTTTGAAGTGTAGTTTTTAGTTTTCTTAATCATTTTGGCAATCTTTGGATTTCTATCTTTCATTAGTGTGCACAAAATTTTTAGAGTTTTCCCCAAAAGATTTTCACATAAGGAAAATATGGCCATGAAAATACTGTTGGTGTATGCATTACGGGCTATTAATGTATCAATTTTAACTTATCAATAAAATAAGTATTTTCAGTTTTAAGATTGTTTTAAAACTATTTATCCTTAGAATAATAAGTCATATGAGAATTGTTCCTAAAATGTCCCTAATCAAGTATTTACATGGGGACATGTAAATACATTAAGACTCATGTGTGAATGTACTGATGATTTGATTTCACAGATCATGGATATAGATGATATCAAGTCTTCACATAGGTACACATTAAGAGTAACGTTGTGGTTGTGCTGGACAGACCACCATGAGAACATTGCATGGATCGTTACATAAGTGTTATAAACAGTTTTTCAATGTGATAATAGTATATGTAGTTCTTCGACCAGAAGTCACTATGATTCCTACATGAGGAGTTTGTTGTTTAATACAATCAAACGTCATCTGTAATAAGATGATGATAAAGATTGTGATTAGGCAATGAACAAATTATGTAGAGGGATGTAAGTGGTGTAGATGAAATTTGTCTCTCCTATGTGACAAGAGTGATATCTATGGGTCACTTGATGGAGTAAGACTAAAGAAATACATGATCATGCTAAGAAGAATAAATATTAGATATTTACTCTGTAAAGTCTACTCTAGTATCAAGTAAAATGAATTGAGCCATACAAGGATGACGATGACCATGTCTTGGGTCCAATTAGATATCGTGACAAAAGGAATAAATATATAAAATATAGTTATAGGTTATGTTGATGATAAATGATATTCGGACATAATGATGTATTGCTAGATGCCGCTGTTATTTTGTATTAATAATAAAATAGTTTATTATTAATACAACTAGATATTTTACCTATAGGGCCACACGCATAGAGTAAGCCCACCAGAGGATAGTTTTATTATAGTTGAACTAAAATAAAACTATTGGGCCTAACTCATTTAGAATGAGCCAAGAGCCCAATGTTTATTGAGAATTCATCCGGTTAAGACCTAAGCTTATATATAGAGCATGAGATGTTCATAGACAACTGCTCAAAAATTAGGATTACTCTTTGAATTTTTGTACTAGTATTCGGAAATTCAGTTTTTGGTAGGAGTGCTCGTGTGGGCTCCTAAGGACAGAGCTACGATTGCTTCAATTTTGAGGAACTTGTTTCACGTCTAGAAGAGGTAAATGCTAAAATGTAATTTTATTTTTATTATCGTATGTAATGCTTTGAAACACTTGTTTTTGCATTTCCATTAGGAATCCTTTGTGTTTCTGCTATCTGACCCTATGAGATTCCCTAACAAATGCAAGGCAGTAGCCTAAGTGAGCTAGTGGGTATAAAACAAGTTTGCTTCTTTCTCTTCCCCTTTTGTTTCTTTCTCTGTTTCTTGCATAAAAAAGGAAAGGAATAAAAATTACACATTTTCAATTTCCTTGTTATTCTGGTGCCCAAGAATATGTTTGTGATTGTCTTGTTATTCTGATTAAGTAGAAGAAAAAGGATGGTCAGTGCTACCTACAATGAATTAAAATAACAAACTTTATAAGGCAATGAAGCATATTTGATTCTAGTTAAGCTTCAAACAGATTCAATATTGGAATATAATATAAAAAGAACTAGAACCCTACAAGGGTGGTGTTTACTGAATATTTTTTTGTAAGAGAAGTGATAAAAAGATCACCTTAGCATGAACATTTATTTTTCTGGTTTTTGAACTTCTGGTATGGTGATGTGAATAAGTGGCAACAAAAAATAATTGTTAATATAAGGGATATCTACTTGTCTAGCTTAGAAATCAATGTTACTTTTAAAACTTTTGTTTAGGCTACCAGTTCGCATATAGAGTTGATCATA
Source organism: Clitoria ternatea (assembly GCA_037962975.1). NCBI lineage: Eukaryota > Viridiplantae > Streptophyta > Magnoliopsida > Fabales > Fabaceae > Clitoria > Clitoria ternatea. Next base: position 929,891 of record CM075674.1, read on the forward strand.
GTAAGATCTGCAATTGAGCACTCTATTAAAAGAACAGTAGTTGTTAAGTTGCATAGATAGTTACAAAAAACATTGAAAGATCATTTGTAGAATTAAGTTTACTAGGTTGGCCATGAAGACTTGCATATCTTTTTAATTGACTTGAATTCAATTCTATCTAATTCATTTAACAAATCAATACAGTCAAATTTGAAAATGGTAGTTTTGGTAATTAATTCTTCAATTGAGACATTTATTTTTTCCTTGGTACGTAAACCAATAAAAGTTGTGAAACATCTTTGTGAACTGAGCAATAACATAACAAGAAGGATTTGACTGATGCACTTAAGAAGATAAAGCAATATTATCGTTTGATTTAAAAATCAACTATATGGTAAATATAATAAGATTCATGCAGGTTTATAATTAGTTATCATTCTCAACTGTTGAAAATATGTGAATAGCTTCATCATATATATATATATATATATATATATATATATATATATATATCCTCTATTGATGACTATACATATGCAAACTATGTTAAAATTCAATGAATATTGTATTATTGTTATATATATACCTTAAGAGTACTTTTGTAGTGGTGGCATTTGAAGCAGGCCATGAAAGATACGAACATTTGTAGTTAGCTTATCAACAAGGTACACAGTTTTGTCACAGGCCATGTATTTCTATGTGGCTTCTCCAAAACTTGTCATTGCTTCTTTCTCTGTTTCCTGTACATAAAAAAATGGGAATAGACATATATACAAAAGAAGTAAAGGATGAAAACATAATGTATTAATTATGAACTATTTAAAATCAGAATGTTATGATACATATTATGGAATACATGTGACATCCCCATATTTATTTTTTTGTAAAAGTAACTAATTAACAGCCCATTCATTATCAAAATATTCATTTTAATTTAAAAGCACAAAACTACTCCTCAATGTCATTTATAAGACCCAAGATTCAATTAAAATGCAAAAAACAAGGTTTGGTGGAAACAAAGGGCTGACATTACGCGCCATCCCCATGCTACGCGTGGGCTCCCCTATTCAAGCCTGACGCTACGCGTCAGCATGACAGTAACAACAATACTGTTGTTACACATTTTAGGCCATTTGGCCAACTTTCTACATACCCAATTGACCTGTTTTAGGTCTGATTGCCACAAAACTTCATGGGACACATGTTCTCCCCATTTTAGAACTGTCGACACTGTCCGTTCACCAAAATTCCATCACATGCTCAAGTTATACGGAAATTGTACTTTAAATCAAAATAATGCAAATGCATGCACCAACCCAACCAAATAACCTTCAAACTAGGAAAGGCCTATATACATAACTCACACATGATACAATGAACCTACCGGTCCCTTATGAGGGTCCAAAAACCCGTTAGATCTCCAAATTACCTCCCTAGTTCCTATATGTGCACATTTCCCACTATTTCACTATTATGTCAAACATGTACCAAATCATCATCTTATCAATCATCCATTTCACAATCGCACTAATTGAATATATCACATGCGTCGTAGTATCTGACCATTGCATACAATCACACAATGGCTCTGTGCCACGCTACTACATGTGCATAATTATACTACAGTTCCACGTCATCACCATCATTTCATCATGTAAGTAAATGTTAATCATCATCCATACATCACTATCAGTTTCAAGAGGATTCGAATCTCACTACGCATACAGAATCATCATAGCATATAACCTTCATCAATCTAATGGCTCAATGCCACACCACCTACTCAATATCTATCTTAAACATCATAATCACATAAACGTTCAGCATCATCAACACGCTAATCACACACATTATGTCATTTGGTACTACCACACTTATGAGTACTAATTTAATTTATAAACACAACGACACAATTAACATAACTCTACTTCCCTATAATTAGTAAACATATATATTTATATATATAACCATAATTTTTGGGTTTCCGCTTTGCCCTGGCCTCATTTAGTGCTTGCCTCCACGGTGTGCATCAATAACCTGCCAATAGTCACTGAAACCACAACAGAAAGGGGGTGAGTGACTGGAATTAAAGATCAACATAGAAACAAATACATATACTAGGAAAAGCGAAATCTAGCTACCTTCCTAGTTAAGGTATCCTCCATTATTACTTTACACTCATGTTATGCTTTTACCGACTACTTTAATTCTCATTTTCCTCTATGCTAATAACAGCTCAAACATATTAAGTTCACCACCAAGCTAGAGCCTCATAATTATTATTCAATTATTCATCACAGTCTTATCATTTCTCATTTTCATCTACCATACTAACTCAATCATACATATCATATTTTATAATCGTACTAAAGAATCATATTAAAACCATCATTACACGTCATATATATGCATATAACATAACCCATTGGGCACAGAATCATTCACGATATAGCCTTCAATAATACAATTCATCACACATATACAATACAACTATAAACATCAATACAAGTCAAGGCATGTAAAACATAACCGACTCTCATATAATATCTGACGCCTAGTATCCGGATACTAAAAGGATCAACCTTCAGCTGGGGGTCCTACTTGACACCCCGTGAACGCTGCTTGGTTCACCGAGCCCTACTTGGCTCCCCCTCAACCACTGGGTCCTACTTGACCATTAGGTAGCTCAATTGGGTCCGACTTGACCATGGAAGCCAAAAGCGAGGGTAACATATACCGTCGGTCATCCTCCACCATATAAATCACACAATCAATCTTTTTATACTTACATGGCATAGAAGCCTTACCTTTTCAATCATCCAGGGCGACCACACAGACCTAGCCCATGAATCTCTACCTGGGCGGTCACACAGACCCGGCCCCAAATACAATATCATGCCATCACAAGGTATCATCCCATCAATAATTAATAATAATAATCACAAATCTTAGTCATCATATATAACAAGGCAATCAACACCAATTGCCACACAGTTCCACGGTAAACATCTTATGCATTCAACGTCAAGATCATATCATTACATACATATATCATCCCCATCAATAGCAATAGGTCACCACTCCATCATTAATCATCAACATAAATCATCATTAATCAAGATCGTACTCACATAATCTTATTTTCTCACTAACATCGTTTATGCATTATCCATTACCCGATTTCCTATTTCTCGTTATTTGTTTCTCACTTATTCCATTTTACCTCTGTATATATTTATGCATGCTTGCAAATCAATTAGTTTGACATTCATATCATAATCAGTTACCTACCCACTTATATACTTTAATCTTCTTAACATCCTAACAATGTTATACTACTTCATCTTTAGTCAATTTATTAATTATCCTACCTTCATCTCTTTAATATTTCATTTACTTACACTTCAAATGGTTTTGTAGTTTATTATAAGTTACTCAAATCGATTTAAAGCAATTAAAAACAAGTACAATATACCCTTTTCCTACGCGCGCAATACATTTCTATATTAACCTTAACCCAACACACCCCTTACCTCGATTTCGAGTTTTCCAAATCTTCAAATTAATTGTTGGATCCTTCCGAAATCCACCAAACTCTAAGATTAGAAATTAAAGAAGTCCTAATTAATATTATAGTCACCAAAACCGTAACCCACAACCTCAAAACAATTCCGAATCTCAATCCGACGTTATCAAAACTTACCATTTCCATTTCCGACTCTTGTTTCCAAGACCCACCATATCAAATGGCCTTCAGACCCTAAATTTGAAACCTTCAATTGCCAAAATATGAAATCCATTAGCTTTTCTCTGTACCCATTGTCATATAAGCAACATTTAAGCCTCGCATCGCCATAAAACGTGAAACCTCAACTCCCCAGCACACATGCAATCCGCAAGTAAGGAAAGAAAAGAAAAGGGGAAGAAGCAATCATGAAATGGAAGAGTCCCATTGGCATACCTTAACTCCCCGAAACCAAGAATGTGATTGATCCTCAAGATCCCACTAAAAATTGACTTAGATTAAGGTCCCCAACAACAAGAGAAGAAGGAGAAGAAGGGAGAAGTTGATTTTTTGCATGCGGGTTATGTTTCAAACCTGTGTGTTTTAATTCTGCTTGCGATGGTGACGCTACGCGTCAGGTCTTAACTTTCACCCTGACGCTACGTGTCAGACAGAAGTTACCAATCCCCTTAAAAATTCATTCTTAAATTATAGAAAAACCATATTTCCTTAATTATCATACTTTATATTCATTTACACATTTATTATCCCTTTTTAAATATAAAAACATGCGGGGTGTTATAATATATTTAATAATTTATTAAATATTATAAATATTATTAAATATATATAATAATATATAATATTATAAACTATATTTATAATAAATATGTAATTAAGAATACATTTAATAAAAAATAGGCTAAACTAAATATATTGAAGTTTATGTGTCATATATTAAAATTCACATGAATAGAATAAAGTTAATGTTGGTTCATTGATCAAGCTAGTTTCTATGCACAATTAGGGGGTTGTTTGGTACACTAATGTGTTTTTGAATCTTAGAAATTATGTTTCCCAAAAATTCTAGGAATTATATCTTCAAGGAATTATAGATTTGTTTGGTATGATTAAAATATTTATCAAAAAAATTACACGGATTTTTTGAGTTTCAATTATTATTATATTTCTGATAATTTTGGATGTTGATTCAATACAGAAAATATGTTTAAATAAGTTTATATTTGAGACATAATTGTAGTTTTAGATTATGAAAAGCTTTTACGTCAGACGAAAATTAGGATTCTTACCCTATTTGGTGGGAATGATAAATAAAATAAATTTTTAGAAAACTTAGTTTCCTGATAATAATTTTTTTAAAAGAATTATATGAAGTGAAAATAAAAGATTCTTGAATTACCATTATCAAAAATAAAAAGAAGATTCATGTAGTAAACATCAAAGGTTCAATTCCAAAAAAAAGTAATTTTTAAATTTTTAACTTTATATATTATCCCATCATGTTTTAAGCGAATAATTTAAAAAAAAAAAAATCCCTTAAAAAGCCCCTACATAGGGAGCAAATTTTGCTTTGACTGACCTAGTACATTGTTAAAGCATAATTTCCGGTGTGTTTGTGAGTCCGTAGAGGAAATAACCGAAGTAGGTGAAGATGGCGCTGTGGATGGAAAAGGGTTCCGAGCCATTGACCGAAAGCGAGAAGGCTGACCTTGAAGCCATTGCTGCACTCAAAGATTCTGCTGCCATTGAACTCAAGGTATGCTACTCACTGTCGTTGGAAATAATAAAAGAAAAACATTCTTTTTTCTCTCTTTTGCCTTTGATTTCACTTCACTCTTCAAATTCAGGAAAAGGGTAATCAATATGTAAAAATGGGTAAGAAGCATTATTCTGATGCCATTGGTTGCTACACAAGGGCCATCAATCAGAAGGCCCTGAGTGACTCTGAGAACTCCATTCTTTTTGCCAATAGAGCCCATGTGAATTTGCTACTTGGAAATCTTAGACGCGCTCTCACAGATTCTCAGGAGGCACTCAAGTTGTGCCCTTCAAATATAAAGGTGCTTACTTTATATTTGTTTATTGTGATTGCTTTGTTTCATGTCTCAAAGTAATGTTATCTGTGGTTAGGCGATTTTTAGAGCTGCCAAAGCTTCTCTTTCTCTGAATTTGTTGGCTGAGGCACGAGAGTATTGTGAAAAGGGTCTTCAGTTGGACCCCAATAATGAGGAATTGAAGAGGCTTGACCAGCAGATTGGTCTTAAGATATCAGAGAGTGAAAAGCACGAGGCCGAAGTCTCCATGGCTCTTGCAGAGGCAAAGGTATATACTTTGGACTGTTTCCTTATTGATCCTTTTTTGTTATATGGGACCTTATGTCATGTCCTTGTTTAAACAAAAACTATGCAGGAACTTGTGTCTGCAATTGAACATAGAGGCTTGAAGATGGGAAAGGAAATGTATCGAGACCTTACTGGGTTAAGGAAGCCTGTGTTGGACAAAAGTAATATCCTTCATTGGCCTGTTCTCCTTCTGTATGCAGAGGTTATGTCCAGTGACTTCATCGAGGATTTCTGCGAGACTGACATGCTTTCAGTTCACCTTGATATGATATCCTTTTCTATGAAATGGGTTATTTGCATTGTGTGGAAATGATATTTTATGAATATGAACATGTTACATATATGATATACCCTTAGCTATCAAACGTGTTTGCAGATGATCAACCATTGTCATGGGATGTCAAAAACAATTATAAACGTGAATTTATTGAGTTATACTATGAGGTAAGCTCTTATTGGATTTTTTATTTTTTTTTCTAGTTTGACCTTGATTGCTTTTGTGAAATGTAATGTAATGATCACATTTTGTTGTTGAAAGACAAGTAATTTGTTATGTTGAAATTCACATGGAACAAGGCCATACCAGTAGTATCCTTCATTATAGAGTTCATATGTAATTTTTCTTACTTGAGGATGGGTATTGTTAAACAGGCAACGATTTATCCTGTGCCATTGTTTGCGGATTGTTGGCAGACCAAAATGTTGTGATTATTTACATCAGTGCTTGAAGTTCATGTGCTAGACCTAAATGAAATCAAATGTTGTGCACATATTGATCTCAAGATTTTCCAAATGGTTTGTCTCCTTATCAAATTTGAATGGCAAAAGTGGAAATGAAAGTAAAAACTGACTTTAGATACTGCATAGGTAGATCGCCGAAGTTATTATAATTTATAAGGCTAATATTTCAATCCATTTCTCATTTTGGACTCTTATAGAGTAGTTATATAACCACATATTTCCGCATTTTCTTATATAAAGATTTTATGTTTCACTAACATGGACAGTTTGGATGATACTTACAATATCAATTTATAGCATCATTATTCACATTGATATAGTTTGTGTCAAATGTTTGACTGTTGTACTTTAAAAACATTTTTTCCTCCAGGCTGGTTCTGGACCTTGTCTATCTAAGGAAAAACTTCTACATTGTTTATTAGAGGGAACTGCAGCTTCTCATAGGGAAGCTGTTGGTGATGCAGCCAAAGATGCAGTTGAGGATTTTAAGCAACAAATGGGTATGCTACTTCCGAAGTGCCTTGCATGATTGCATCCTCCTTTGTTTATATATCAGATTTTGCTGTATGATTCTATTCCCCTATTTTGGTGATTTTTAATGTGTTGAAGTAGTGTAATTGAGCGATAAGGATGTAAACAATGAAGAAAGCATGTGCTGCTATAATGGTATAATTTATAGTGAACCATTTTTAATGACTTATGTTAAAGCTGTCTTATCTTGTCCCAATTGTTGGCATGCTTATAAATTATAATTATTCCTCGGGAAGTGTTTGGATAATAAAGTAGTTCATATTCATAAGTCATAACTGGTTGAATTCAAACTGGTTTTGTAAATTGTATGAATATGATATTTCAATTTTGTTAGTTTGTATGAAGTTTGATTTTGAATAGCTTATTATCTTTGGTATATCAACTCTTAAAAACATCATCATGGTCAGATAGGCAAAGGCCTCCTTAATATACTCTGTAAACGTTTTTTGTTTTACCAAATTTAGGTCTGACAGCCATGAGTTATATATTTGGATTGATATATATAATTCTTGAATGATGTTGTCATGAACCAACTGTCCCTAAAGGTTAAGCGTTTAGTGGAGATACGTTAATGCACTCCCTCAAGCAAAGCAATCAATCTTCGTTGAGAACGGATTTGTCCAGTGCTGGATTAATAGTTCCTACTTCCTATCATGTAGATCATACTAAAAAAGTTTCATATCAATACAAAATCATTTTATCGTTGGCACATCATAAGTTTAACAGAATATATACTTTTATCAAATATATGATTACATTTTGCTTACATCATAAGTTTGATTACATGCTCTTTGCTGTTGGGTTTTTCCACACTGACTTATAATTTAAATGTTGGATCAATAAAGTTTACATTTTTAAAAAGTTACCAGGTGATTTCTGTTAAGTATGTCTGTCAAGTCTTACAAAACAATGGTGTGCCTGGCTTTTATGTATGTGTATAGACTTGTCTAAGGAATGTAGGCTTCTAATATGAAGGTTTCATCTCTCATTGTCTATAAAGCTTTGGTCCTGATTCATGAGTGGGTCATGCTATGGGTTGGATTCAGCATCCTCTTACACTGGTAGTACAAACTTTGAACTTGCATTTGTTTGAGGGTATTTCGACAAGTTCAAGAGGTGCTGCTTGTTGTCCCAAAGAAGAAAGAGATGCTGCTTTTCATATCGGCATAAACCAGCGCTCATGTCCTCAAGTGCTGATCAAATTTCATATGTTCTCGTGTTCATATTTCATGTTCAATTGATTATTATCTATGTTTCCAAGAGGTAATTTGCCATGGTCTCTATGTGCTTTAACATGAAAATTCATGATGTGATCTTTTGTGTTCATCAGGTTCCCCTAGATGGATCAAAGTGAATGAAAGGAGAACACTCCATGATGTTCTAAAAGAACCTAATTTGGTCATTTGTGGGATCCCAGGTAAAATGTGGTTTAGGAAAGGCCATGTCATTTCCATCATTGTTTGTGTTGAATTTCCTCTGACTAGGATGTATTTGCAGTGTTCTACGTTGTTTCTAAGCGATCCAGCTTTTATGAGAAGTTCAAAGCTGGGAAGTGGGTTCCTCCAAGTATTTGAAGGTAGCTGATTTCTTGGTCTGGTCTAGACTCGCATGTTTTGCAGTTAGGATTCAAGAGTTAATATCTCGACTCAACCTGGAAATTCTTGAAGATTTTTCATGTAGTCATGAGCAGTTCTTCCAAGTTCCCACATTTTGAGAGTTACATGTGCAATTGTTTGATAAGTGAAGATTTCAGGGTGTGGTGTCCCAGTGTTCCAATGGTGTTTTAGGATATGAGGAACCTCACTTGAATGTGTCTAATTCCTTTCTCTTGTAACCACCCAACGAAGATGTATAATTTAATATATAGCTTGTTTTTTTTGGGTACATGAATAATTTCATAGCTTTTATTGTTATAGACTTCTATGAAATTTCTTTTCTCCTCTTAGGCACACCTTGGCAATTGGCAAGGGATAAATCAAATCCTTTTTGTATTATATGTAAATGTAACAATGCTAATGAATGCAACAGTAAACTAGGAATGGATATGAATCTTTGTACGTATTATTGATATGACGGATATGAATTATAATGAGGAAGGCTACTGTATTCAGTAACAGGTACAAGGATAGTAAAAACAAAGAAATAACAAAAGAATATCAACATTAGTTCTTCCACATTCTCTCTCCTCTGATAGAAAGTTATATACATGCTTAGACCACTCAAATCCTTTAGCTATGAATTGGTTATTTTGAACTTTGTCTTTTTCCTCCTTTCTTGATTTGGTGGATTAGTAGTCATGTGTCCTTCCTCAATCAAGCTAGCTAAAGTCCTTTTTTTCTTCTTGAATATGCATTTGTTACAATTCCCCCTTATTAAAAACAACCTTGTCCTCAAGCTTGAAGTCAAGAAAAGCATCTAACAAGGGACTGAGATCCTTCCATGTTGCTTTGTATTCTTCAAGGCCTACTCACTGCCCTAGATGTTGCTGAATTTCCTTGGTTCCTTTCAAAATTGCCTTGCTTTAAGGTATAGAAACTATTGAGGACTCAAACTTTTGAGGAATCAATGCATGTAAGATTTGATGACTTTCAAAAGATTGACAAAACTGGTAGATGTAGATCCTGATGATGCAAGAAGCTGAACAAGGAACAGACCTTGACCAAACTAAACCAGTTGAACATAAAGATAAAGATTCTGAATAGAATCAGTCAATGCCTAAACCAGAAAAGCCAAGAGATTGGAAGTTTAAAGCTTATCATCCTTCAGACCTTATAATTGGAGGTTAGGCAGCTGGTGTTAAAACAAGATCCAGACTTCATAACCAATCCTCAGTTGCTCTAGTATCAGAATTGGAACCAAAGAATGTTGCAGAAACATTAGATGACACTGATTGGATCATTGTCATGCAAGAGGAGCTAAATCAGTTTAAAAGAAACAATGTCTGGAACCTTGTTTCAAGACCCAAAAATAAGAGCATTATTGGAACTAAATGGGTCTTTAGAAATAAGCTTGATGAAGATGGAAAAGTTATTAGAAATAAAGCTAGACTTGTAGCTTAAGGCTACAATCAGCAAGAAGATATAAACTTTACTGAAACATTTGCACCTATAGCCAAATTTGAGGCTATCAGGATACTTCTTGCATTTGTTGCATATAAAGGTATTACATTAACAGGAAATTGCTCCATTAACTCTTAATTTAACCAAGCCAGATCCTGTGTTCGATGATGGTTTCATACCATTGTCTACCTCAAAGGAAATGCCAATTAGAGTGGCAATGTCAAACTCTTTTGGTTTTGGAGGCACAAATGCGTCCTTACTTTTTTCTTACACCGGAGCAGACTGATTAGATAGTTCCATATTCCTTTGGTATTATTTGACATAAGCTGATTGTGTCAGGGCGAGGAGAGTTCAATGGCTTAATGTTCTTGGCAGCATAGAGGAGAGTTTAATGGCTTAAAGTTCTTAGCAGCATACATTAGCGTGAAGTTTATGTTATTGCTTTTGCTCACTAAATTTTGAATGTGATTAGCCCGAAATTATTTGGTTTACAGCGTTGTTGAACATTTTATGGTGGATTCTATTATGAATGATGTTTGAAAACTTTTCTCTTATAAGTAACATTTATACTAAAACATCGAATACACTTTAAACTTTTTTTCCTTTTTAGTCTAATCAACAAGTATATAACATTTTATTTAATACTTTTAATTAGTTAAGTATTAAATTATTTTTAAATTTTAGTATTTAAAATGCGTTCATTTTAAATGCTTTCGTCTTCTTGGTAAAAGTTTTGAAAGCACATGTTAGTGTCTGTTTGATTGGCTCAAATTGGGGTTGGGCCAATTGAAAAAAAAGATCCGTTGGCTTAATAGAAATTCGATTGTCTCAAATGACATGTAGTATAATATTAACTATTAAATTTTTTATTTTCATAAATTTGTTTCCATGACTAATTATCAAACGGGTGCTTAGTATTTTTCTTTTTATTTATTAATTGATACTTTTAGGAGTTGTTTTACTTTTAACGAAAACAATTACATGTAACTAGTCATTTTAGAGGTTGAGGGCCTTGTTTTATTTTTTTCTTTGCATAAAAGTAAATAGTTGTTTGAGATTCCCCCAACAATTTATATTAATATTAGATATTACTAAATTTGTGGTTGTTATACGGAATTACACAAAGACTTTGAGATGGTATGTGTTGAAAAAATAATAAAATACATAATATAAATTAAAAACGATCTTATGAAAAGGAAAAAATATACTTAAAAAATAGTATCTTATAAAAAAATAACCATTGAAAAACCGTAACATTTATTTGTAAGAAGATACTCCTACAACATTGTTTTCATTTATTTAAATATTTAGATATTAGGATTACTATGAAAAAGTTGTTGGACGATGAACGTAAAATTAAACTTTTTAAGTAGGGATGTAATTATAAAAATATGATATGATGTATTATACGAGAAAGAATTTTTTAGAGTGAGAAGAATAAATTTGAATAGTTAGATCTTATCATAGATGATTAAAATTAAAATATATTGATCATGTAATTTTTTAAATGATTATATGATATTGAAAAACTTTTAATTATGATTATCTATATATGATTATACGACCTAAATTTACCAATTTAGAAATTTTTTTCATAAGACATATTCTCTTATGAAATAAAAGAAATAAAAAAGAAAAATTGTACCCACCTTAATTTCCAAAACAAATTTCAAGGAGGCGAAGGTGCATTAAATGATTTAGTTGAAAAACAATTGGAAGTTGTAACGCATAGGGCATGATGTGATTGGTAGGTTGTTTAGTAGTAAAGGGTACCCAACATCCTCATTATTCAAACTAAGATCTCTTATCCTGTTCTACACTCTCATCAATCTCACATTCATGTACCCAAAACACCACACACATAGCTTCTCTCACTCCTTAATTAATTGCTTCCATGGCTGCAGATTCCAATTCAAACCTTAAAATCACCATTGAAACCAATCCTTCGGAGTCACGCCTAGCCAAACTGAACATCAAGTGCTGGCCCAAGTATGTATTTTAATTCTTCTTCATCTATCTTCCCCTCTATGTTTATTTATTTAGATTAGATTCATATAGTGCTTAGGTAAATTTTCAATCTTTTGATGTGGGTTGTATTGCTTTAGATGGGGTTGTGCTCCAGGGAAGTACCAATTGAAGTTTGATGCAGAAGAGACATGCTATTTGTTGAAAGGGAAAGTGAAGGTATACACGAAAGGGTCATCAGAGTTTGTGGAGTTTGGTGCTGGAGACCTTGTGACCATTCCAAAGGGACTCAATTGCACTTGGGATGTGTCTGTTGCTGTTGATAAGTACTACCAATTTGAGTCTGCTTCTTCTAATGAATCATCATCTTCTTTTTAGTAATTTGGATCACCAATCATTTTATAGTATTAGCATTTTGGTTAATCAAATTATTATTCTTTCAAATTCTTCTAATTTGTACAAGACTTGGTGATGGAGTTACAATTTCTTTTTTCCTTTTCTTTTTCAACAAACACATTTAATAGGTGTGTACTGATTAGTTTTTCTTAGGAGTTTTAGTCAAAAGAGGAATCACTGAGTCAAATGCATGTCCCGTTCAAACCCAACCGCTTTAATGCGTTAGACATTCAATACAGTTTTTAATGTTTCTTTGACTTATCATTGAACCCATGAGATTTTTAAAATGTTTAAATATCCATGAACAGTAATGACCAAAAAGAATACATTCATGAATAGAGTGTGGCCCAAAGCCATTGGACATTTCAATACCTCCGTAATATTCGGTGGTAAGATGATAGTTAGTGACCGACTTACAAAACGTCTCAGTTAATATTAACACTAGTATCACATTTCTTGTATATATTTTTTTCTATCTATCATCCATCGCAGGAGTATCTTATATTTCTCCTCTCCCTTTTTTTTTCCTTCTAACTCTCTGCACAGACACCAAAAGCACCAATTGTATTAAGTTTTCTCAAAGCACTCTTTAGTTTAAAATCAAAACTGATATTCAAAATCATCAGTAGAAAGTTCGTCGTAATAAGTTAATAATAATATATTTGATCAATGAATATAGATAAAATAAATGAAAAATTAATTAAAAACAAAAATAAACATGAAGTTAGATTTAGATACGAGATTAGTATTTTGTTTTCACCCTAAATGATTTCTAGACTATTTATTACAAAATTAATAGTTATATTTAGTTAGCAGTATACTTATATTATCAACATATTCTTAATAAACTTAAAAAAAAAATAGGTAAACATACATTTGGTGTTTAGTAAATTAGCTCTAATAATGTCACTCAACCTCTCAATTCACCATCTATGTATAAGATAAAGTTGACTGTATCTCATGCCCCTCCTACAAATATTTTGATGCCATTAAGGTTCCATTTCATTCTTGAACAACGCAAACAGCAAAATCTATGATTGCGTATCATTTCATTTCTTTTCTTCAATCGAGTCTTAGAATAAAAACAACAAAACTACGTGAGTAAAATAAAATAACTATGTGCCTATGTGCTGGTAACACAACGGATACCGGCCAATTCTTTATAACTTGAGTGTGATTTTAAGTTGGAACTTTGATCTTTCATCAAACTACCTTTACTCTCAACAACTACTACATTCTAAGACCTGCAATGTAACTTCAGTGCATGTTTAGTAACGCGTATATATTTGGACAAATAATCACCTACTTTTCAAAAGCTCTTAAAAATCTAGTACAACTGAGCAAATATTTCTTCAAAATATGTTGAACCAAACACATTAAGGCATTTTACAAATTTCACTCATGATCATTCAGCTAGGCGGTGGAGTTTTTTTTTTTTTTTTTTTGTGAGCAGTGTACGGTAATTTGGAGCCCTTTTGTCCTAGAGCTTAAAAATTTCCGGTGAAAGGACAAAATATTTTCTGTTTTTTTTTCAGCTACTGTACTTTTACAGTGTTGCAAAGATATGGAAAGGAAGATGGCCCCTTAAGTTGTTGGGTGTAGGGGGTTGGAGCCAAAAGGAACGAATACAAACGATTTGAATTGAAACTGGACAATATTGTTACATGATCATACAAGCATAGTACAAAATATGCATTTCAGATGTAGTGAATCTGAACTTCCAGCCAGTCCTTGGTTGCATGAGCTCAGCATTTGTTGTGTGGTGTTTGTGTAGATCATCAGCACTCAGCCGAGACAGCTGCATGGTGGTCAGACTCATTTTTAAACCTCTTACAAATAAAAATGCAGGATAATTATATTAGAAATTCAAGAGGTAGAGTTCTAATTGGATGTACAGATTTTTCAATTAAATTCAATGGTTCAGTTGTTGGTTAAAAAATCAAAATAAGAAAATCAACTCTCATGTCACATCCTACTGTAAGTAAGTTAAACCGCCAAAGAGGAACACCAATCTACAGAGTCATTCTTTAGAAAGAGATTTTATCCACTATTTGAAAGGAAAGGTGTATATTGAGTTTACATCTCACACAACCCAAATACAAACAAAGAAAAGAAAAAGAATGAAAATTTTCTATGTACCATCTTCACAGATAAATCTGAAGGACAGGATGAATTCTACCCCCAATTACGAGTCAAAACCTACAATTAAACAGTAACTTTGTAAGGAAAAATAAAAGCCGTGTCAATTTTTGTCTTTTCATATTCAAATGCTTATATTAAGGTAGAGTTTGATTACAATATATTTCCACAGAAACAAGATCATATAGGATGACAGATGACAAAGAATTAAAGATCAACTGGAAAGTAAGGCTGCCCAAGTTCTTTCTAGATCTGTGAATGGCATGTGGTTGCTTAAGCCAATATAGTTAATACCACGTTGAAGTCAACATGACCCACTTGAACTAAATTTTCATAATGTCTTCCTTGAGAACAAAACATTTTCCCCTACTAAGTGCATCATATTGACTTTGAAGAAATCACACATCAGATACCTTGTCCTCCATTTTAGTTATATGTTCTAAGGCATGCCAAATTTATAGGCACTGTTTTCACCAGGAAAAAAAAACACGAATAGAGATTAGGTGTGGTAGCAGCCAAAGGGGGAGAAATAACAAGCATTCAAGAAGGATTTATTGGGTGAAGGAACCTAGAAGTTATAAACAAGTGCTAACATGTAGGGGGAGATGGCCAAAAGGGTTAAGAAGGTCGCCAAAGCACTCTTAGGGGAATTAAAAGACTTTGGAGCAAGGGATAACGAATTGTAGTGGTGGAATGAGAGTGTTCAAGAAAGGGACAATACAAAAGAAAGTGCTTTAAAGACATACACTAGTTTGATAGCTAAAAATTGGGAAAGGTACTGGAAGGCCAATAAGGAAACGAAAAGGGCAGTGGCTGAATTTTGGTAACAGACATAGACATTAGAAATAGATGGGTACAAGCTTTTCAACGATGCAACTAGGTCATCTAATGTTCTGTAAGACATGACAACCTTGGACAAACAAAATTGGACTTTTCACCATAAGATTAAGGTGAGTAAAGCAAAGAAGCTCTTAGAAGAATGGACAATGGAAAAGCTATTGGCCTAGACGGCATCCCTATTAAAGTGTGGAAGTGTTTAAGGGAGGAGGGGGTTATTTGGTGAACGGAGCTTTTTAATGAGATTTTGAAGTTCAAGAAAAATCTTGAGAAATAGAGGTGAAGCACTTTAGTACCTATTCAGATTTGTGGTAACTAACGAGGGATTAAGTTGATAAATATGTCATACAATGAAGCGTTAGGAAAGAGAGATAGAACATAGGTCAAGAAGGGAAACATCTATCACGAACAACCAATTTGGATTTACAATAGGACAGTACAACAGTAGTTATGTACCTTCTTAGGGGGTTAAATGGTGATCAAGTTATACTTCAAGTGTCAAGGTTCAAGTATTTGGGATTGATAATACCAGATGATGGTGAAGTTAAAGAGAATGTTACACACAAGATACAAGTTGGTTTGTTGAAATGGAGAAAAGCTTTAGGAGTTGTGTGATTGAAAAGTAAGGATGTTGAGATAGATATGTGGTCACACAAGAAAAAATCGATTACATAACAACAATACACAAAGTTGAGTTGGTGTGGCATCTATTGTATAGAAGATGGTGGAAAATCGTTTGAGGTAATTTGAGCATGTGCAAAAGAGACACTTCATCCTGCAACGAGAGTGGAGCAAATGATTTAGAGCCCCGTGAAGAGAGGTAGGGGAAAATCAAAAAGGACTCCTGAAGAGATTATTAATACTGGATCTTGGATGAATGGAATCCCTCAGAAGTTGGTGAAAATTAGAGCATAACGGTGTCGTACGATCCATGTAGCCGACCCCACTTAGTGAGATAGGGTTTTGTTGTTGTTGCTGTTGATGATGATTGCTCTCAATGTAACCAAGGAGCAATGACCAATAATTAATATTTTTGAGCTTCTTAAGCACCTTATGCATGAAAATCAATATATTTTATGCACGGAAAAAGTACTTGGTATGATGGTTGTCAGACTCATGGGTCTAATGCACAAACTTATGGAGGCTCCGTAGTCGAGTCGTAAACTTACGAGTTTATGAAATAATAAAAATAATATTAAAATAACACCAAACATGTATCCAAACAAGATATAACGTCCCAAAATAGTGAAAAACTGAAAATTCAACCAAACAAACAATATTTAAACTAATGTTAGACATGTTGGGCAAATGGGAACAAACAACCAAACAAAATCAAAAACAGTGTTCATTGTTCAAAAATAGAACATGACAAAATCAAAAAAAAGAGTAGAACAAAACAGAAGCTCAAGTTGGGCTTCTAATACGCAATAGGAAAACCAAAGCAATAGAACAAAATCAAAAGGGAGAAGTACAGAACTGTTGAAGAGAACAGAGCTGTGCAGAAGAGAAGAAAAACGGAACCTGTTTGTGTTGTTTTTGTCGCGACAGCCTGACCACCGTTTCATCGGAGTCTCGCCAGCATTGAAGAATGGGATCACACTGTCAATGTCGGAGAAGGGGGTTGTGGTCACACTTTGCTCTCACAATCACACAAGGAAGGAACTTGAGAAGCAGAGAAAAAATATAAGGGATAGATAAGGGTTATGAGCTCTATTTTGGCATAAACAAAGAGAGAAAAGGGGAAATTGACCAAACCGGTGTGTTTTGGTAAAATTAGGGCCAGGGTTTTCAAAAACTTAAAATCGTAGAAATGGAGGTGAGCTCGTGATTTTGTCCGATGCTGCATGAGTTCAGCCGATCCTACTAGAGTTTGAGAGGTTGAGTTTCCAACCGAGCCAGCGCCTTTTGGGCACCTAGAAAAGTAGACTTGGACGAGTTGTCCGAGTTAAAACTTGAGTTCGACGGCCGTTCTTGGTATAGCAAATAAGTACTATGAGCACTGGAAATGCCTTGACATAGCAAATATTTTTTTCTTCCATTGATGGTTCAATACTTAACCAAGTACAGAAAGGAAAAACTTTGACTTATTACTACTACCCACATCACATCAGAACCAAGAGATTAGGCAGAGTGCATTAATACAACCCACTACTCAAGTCCTAAACTGACCTTGATATTCATTACTCATCATCACCTAACTTTCTTCAAGAAATATCAATACTAACTAATGAATCAAAGACCACTTTAATAGCAATCTAATAAACATTAAAAATCTAGGAAGTAATGTATATAACCTTGCTCAGAGAAGTAACTTGATCCAAAGCCATTCACAATGTGAGCACGGTCAAACTGGAATATCCTAAGCTTTCCTTCCTACAACCACAAGCAAAATGTTATAAATTAAAGAGTATAAGTTAAGGTTTTTAATTACATACAAAACATTACCTTGGTTCCATAAACAAGACCTCCCCCAGCAAAAGGGTGAAAGCATGCCACATTGACCTCATCCTCTGCACTAGGAAGCACACTGACAAGTTCCATATCAGACACTCTGTATACCTAAAAGACAAAAGCCAATTCAGAGACATATTCAGCTTTCAATATTTAAAAATCTACAAAAAGGATGTGAATGAGATGACTGTCACTATCAATATTACAAACACAAGCACAAATAAGGGTCACTACAGTCAATGCAATGCAATAAAATATAAATTTCATTAAATATGCAAAAGGATAACTATTGCTTATATAGACTAGGATGTATATTATTTTTAAGATGAGAAAATAATTTTAAGATTGAGGCAAAGAAAAGGAGCATTTTACCTCTAGCACTGTATGTATCGGTAATGTTGTTTCTCCATCAATTACGATACTTTTAAGAAGAGAGCCATGACGCCGGCCATAAGCAAGAAGTATATGCTCAGATGTAGGTGAGAACTACATTTCAAACAGAAGTTGCACAAATTCAGTCCACCAAAAAAAAAGATTTCTTCAATTATAGTTGATCAAGCAAATAAATGTGACAGAAGAAGCTACTAATAACTCATACGACTTCAAAATATAAATAGGTAAGGCAGCACTTTGTAGTTGATTACAAGGAGGGCATATGTGGAAAAAGACAAGAGAGAAACTTGCTGCAAGAGAAGCCCACACAAATTACCCAACACCTATAGTTCAAGAAGTATGGTAACTGAGGGCTTTTCTTAAAAATATAAATTTAATAGTTATCAATAATAACATATATGCCAGAATTATTTTGTAATTAATTAGATTGATTAGATTGATCTTATTCTAATTGTGCCTGTGATTAGGATATTTGTATAATCTGTAATTATGTACAATCTCTTATTAATGAGATAACTCTACTATGATCTCAACATATAGAATTCATATCATGCTTTCTCGGTTTCCTCTCTCTCAACAATATATATAAATTTCAAATATTTTAAGCAAAGTACATCAGCCACATGATAAAGTAATTAAATGACCTGAATTGAAGTCAAACAATGAGCGGCTCGGATTGCCCGTGATACAAGCACAGATCCAAATCTGTTCAAGAAATATAGATTAAAAAGAAATAGATGGATTCACTTAAACTAAAGGTGCATGTTTAAGAGGGATTATTAAATGCTTCACAGAAGTCATTGAAGGAAGTGAGCCCTACGTTGCCTCCTCAAGGGAATATATCCGAAGCTCATACATAACTTGATGTGCTGAGAATGGATGTCGAGTTGGTGATGTTGCAACTCCAGGCTCCTGATGTACTTGAGTTTGGAATCCTGGATCAGCTTCTATATGAGGAAGCATACATGCAACACAGGCAGCTAAAAATCTACCACATGGTGAAAAATGAGCACCCATTTCACTGCAAACACTATTTCAAGTTAAAAATCTAAATGCAATGGAGTTTATAATTTGACCAACTCATTCCAAGCATTTATGAAACAAAAGTCATTTCTACAAGGTAATTGGTCCATAATCATTCACAAGAAAAAAAGTGGAAAAATATTCAATTCCCATAATGCAGGCAAAACCAAAGCAAAATTACAATTGCACCACATCAAACACATGCTAAAGTAGATTTTATAAGCTCATAACTTCAACAGGTACCTGCAGAGGACGACATGTGGTATAGTTAGACGGCATCTACTCAGCGGGACACAGGGATTTTTTGAGTCATGCGACCATACTTTTAACTTAACGGTGCAAGGCAATTCTGCAGCTGCTGCTGCAGCCATTGATGTGGCAAGTTCTGACTGGATTCGACTTATAATGGTTTGGCTATCAGATCCATCACGTGGGGTATTACTAGAAGCAGAAAAATTGCCAAAATCAGACACCGGTATCCGGGATTGTGAAAAATGACTACGTAAACCTGATCTCACAGAAGCTGTTGGTATGCTGTTGCTGTCTGGCATTTCTGAAGACAAAGTTGCTACCTCAACATTAGTAGCAGCCAGATTAGATGCTATGGTTGAAGAACCAATCTGTTGAGGAAGGCTATCTCGACTACCACCAATGTGAGGAAGTATTGAGGGAACACCAGCTTGGCTTTGACCCATTAACCATCCTTGCAGAAAAGGTAACTCCCATCCACTTGAGTCTCTTGAAGGAAAGAATTGATGAAATTGACAAGGCTCGGAAAGATCGTCACGCTTTGCAGTATGTCTAGATAGTCCATGTAGCGTTCCATCAAGAGAATAGACATTAGCAGAGTTTTCATGCCGGCTACCTTCAGTTGGTGCTGTTTCGTGAGTCTCCATACCACCCATTGTGAGGTTACCAATACCAATTCTCATTTGATTAGGGATAGTAGTATGGCCATTATATTCGGTATTAGTTTGAGAGCTCGTGGGAATCTCAGAGGATGATGATGCAATATCATGTTCTGTTGCATTTGTGTCAGCTTGAAACTGAGCTATGGCAGAAGACTCGACTTGCATGCTAGCTAAACCAACATCATGAGTATCATGTTGTAGTTCTTCTCTTGACTCATCTACAGTATATGAAGGCATGATGAAGAGAGGTATTGACATATAGGGTAGTTCACCTGACAAATTAATGTGTGTCCTGGAATGAACATTTGTGACAAAAACAGCAGGTGGGGGATATTGTAAATAACCAAGAGATGTTGCCACTGTCATCGAGGAATCTGAAGAGTCAAGGTCATTGACCTGTACATCAATCCCAATGTGGTAACCAAAAAGAAAATCCAAAATGTAATATTTTGTATTGCATGGGAAAGCAATCAATCAAAAACATGTCAGGTCATTCACCTGAGCAGTTAAAAGGTATGGTGCAGCATGTGGGTGAAAATGCACAGCCCGGAGTGAGCGCCTTGTCTTCAATACAAATACTGGTGGTGAAGATGCTTCACCTCCATTGTTATAGTTCCACATGTATAACTGACACAGTATTCCAAAACACAGTATAACAAGATTCAGGAAAAAACATGCCACCAATCACTATAAATGACATGTTGTGCCCACCAAAAATAATGGCATTACCTTGTGACCTGATGCAACAGCAATTATTTCCCCATTGGCATGGAAAGCAAGGGATGCAATGGGGCGATCTGTGCAAGAATACAGTCAATACACCCAATGAATTCACCAGATAATCCAATAGCAAGCAGAAGAACAATAAGCAAAATTAGTAATAGCTACAACTGCATTTTAGAAAAATGGGCTGCTGAGCAGTAAAATTACAGAAATAGTGAGATGATATCCGCTCTGATGTGTTGGCATCCCATAAACGCACTTCTTGGTCCAGGCTCCCACTAGCAAGTATTTGTCGTTGCAATGGATGAAACCTAACCTGTAGCCAATCAACACATAAGTAAAATTGGATTGGAAATACGATACCCTAAATAAGTGCTTGTAGGAGGGGAGAGATGATAGAACATGTTAAAATATCCAGAAAATTTGTCTTAATATCATAGTCGGTATATCTTAAATTAAAATGTTCTGCAGATCTTCAGGAGAGATTCCATATTTTCATGATACATTTTCCAATTCAATTAGGATTAAAAGTATACTATTAGGATAAATTGGAGTTATTGTTCCGTCTTTTGTAACACAACAATACACATAATAGAATATTATTATATTAATCATAATCTTCAGTGGTACCATCGTTTTGACTTATCTTGTCAGTATTCAGCTGTCAAGTTTGCTAAAATATAGAACTCTTCCAGTGATGTCATTTTTCCATGATTCTTTTCTTCCAGTTAACCACACAAACTATAACCACAATAAACCTAGATTCGTGTGTTAACTGATTAGATCTGATGTGTTTTTCTCGATTAGGTTTAACATGCTTGGGTTGTTCGTGGTGTTCATCACTCTGATTTGTGATTTGTCATTGTTTTAGTTTTGGCTACTACATGGCTTTTCCCAATGTTAGCAAAACCTTGATGGGAGAAAGTTGCAAGATATCTGTCATGTCATCCCAACACATTAATCATCATACCATTAGTGACTTCTCCCGTCAACAATAATCTAACAGTGAGTGTGAGTGATGCCTTATTTTAATAATTCAAGCCACTCCCGTCTTTTGTACCCAATGCAGTATGGGTCCTGTCTTTGTCCCTGATGCTGTCTAGCCTTATCTTTGCCCCAGATGCGCTCTGGTCTGGTCTCTAATCTCAAAGGCTTCGGCCTGTTCTAGTCTTAGATGTTGTTGCCCACCACTGCATTATATTCTAGTTTGTTTTCTTCACGCTTTTAGTTGTAACAAGTTTAACGCTTAGTAAGCCTGTCAGAATCCACATAATATACCCCATAATATCATTTATATAAAATATCTTAGATAATCTCTTAGGAGTAGTTTCCAAATTTCATTAGTTGTTTCCTTATTTAATTAGGATTTAGGATTAGGAATCTTGCACTAATTGTTGAATTTAGGGGGGGAGGAGAGGGGTGAAAGAGATATGGAGAATTGCTTAAGTGTGATATTAATTGATGTGCAGTCTTAGTTTATTTATTGCAGAACATCTATAAGTTGGTAAATCAACTCCCATTCAACATGGCTGTGACTTTTCATAAGACATTTTTCATAATAAATAGAATTTTCAGTAGTGTAAATAGCAGTTAATGCTTTGTTTTTTTGAAGCACCAATATATCAGAGAAATATCATTCATAATCTGCTTTATCCCTGTTTTGGTCTTCCACCTAAGTCCCTATAATTTCACGGGATATATTGGCTGCACCAAACAACCAATGTCATGCATAAAGCATGACCATCTGGCCAGGAACTACTAAATAAAATTAATTCGTTAGGAATTAGTGCATGAAGATATCATTCACATTATACATGCACTACAACAAAAATCTTAGATTTAAAAACCAAATTTATTGGGATTTACACTTCCTCGACAGTCATTGTTACAGAAAAAATCTACCAAATAACAAAAATCCTGACAAAAAAATATGTGCTTGAACAGCATAAAGCATTGAGTATCTACCAGAAAAGCTGGCAAAAAGAATTCTCCATATAAGAACGACTTCATACATGCTATTGCAATCAAAATTCACATGACAATAAAAGAATTAATTTGAATCATAGAGTTTTAGGTAATTACGTATAAAGGGAGAGAATAGAGAGAAGGTACATCAAATTTACCTGTGTAATATGATGAATTGCAATAAGATGTAATGAGATGATTAAACCTAAAGCACTACCCTATTTGTACTAAAAATCCAAACTAAATAAGGTAACAACTCATAAAATATTGGAAAGCATGGGAACTAAGAAAATAGATAAATTCACCTAAGAGGTAACTTCTAGGCTACTCTAAAATGTTCCAAAATTTAATATTGAATTATTGATATTATATGATATTCTGACTGGAGTATAATTAACCTATGAGTACAAGTGTACAACCATCAAAACAAATGAGTATTCCTGCTCACACCTTAAACCCTAATTAAGATAATGATAAGAATATGCTAGTACTAGAAGCACAATGAATATCATCAGCCATCGGGGTGACAGGGTCCAACCCCATCATCCTAAACAAAAGGAAATTTATAGTACTGAATTCATTATGCAAAAACTAATGGCAAAGTTTGGATTGCAGGAAAAGGACTTGGTTAACAATAAGAATTTAGTTAACTCCACTCCATTGAGTTATCTAATCTTATGAATATATCCCCTCAAACTTAATTGAAAAATGTTCCTTCTATAAACAACGATCAGTATTAAAAGAAAGAATAATAAATACACATGACACAAGCAATTAAGGAAAACAGGTAGAATTTAAGCTTACCACCCAAGGTGTCCTTCTATGGCCTCCTAACACCTTTAAGCAATTTCCAGTTTCACAATCAATTATCTTAACTGTATGGTCACCACTGCATATGCCAAACAGATGCAACAATTCAATCACAAAGAGTCTTCACTTCAAATTAGCAAAAGAGGGAGAAACACAGTTACATCTTACTGTGTGGATGCAAGTACTTTTCCATCTGGACTAAATGCGGCAGCAATAGTAGACCTTGGGGGAGGATACAAAGGGCAATACTTGGCTGACAAATGCCGCAATGACTCAGCCTCAACCCTGACAAGCACTTTTAGAGATGTTAATCCTGGAAATTGACTTCCCTTGAAGAAAGGAAATAAATCCATACATTCTCAAAAGGCTTGCTTTTTTTCTTGATATAAACTATTCACTGAAGTTATGCAAGTACCATGAAAGGAGACCACGTTTTGCATCTATCACTGCTTCACTTTTACCATGGGGGCAAGGACCAGACTTTGATTTAAAAGATTCTCCCCAGTGCCTTTTTGGCACATCTTTGGTTCTAGGCGAAATCTCTCTTCTTGCTAGCAAACTATAGACATTTCTACCACTGACCAAATTGAAAATATTATATGAGAAAAGCATAATAGCAAAATGTTAAACATCAAGTCTTTTACAAGGAAGGGGAGGGGATCTGTTTTTCTGCCTCAGCCAACATTAGTAACTTTGAAGGTTATCTTTCTATTAAGAAACTAATGAATCATCAACTTACAATGGCTAGACCAAGAAGTGATAGAAATGGGAATTAGGAAGTCTGAGGTCTAACAAACTATGTGGTAGGAACATAAACTATGAAAAACAAGGTAACAAATTTAAATGCCCCTTAATCACATGTCTGATCTCTAACAAACTAAGAGGCAAGAACATAAACTATGAAAAACAAGGTAAGAAATTTAAATGTTCCTTAATCACCCAGTGCTCGCATAAAAACTCTCTGTGGCTGCTACACTCTCGAGCATTTATGTTCAATAAATATATGAATTTTTCTTACCGGGCAAAAATGGGAAAAACAAAAATAAAATCTTAAGAAACTCCCGATTTATTAGGCAGCAAGATGCAGCCCATAAATGAAATTACTATGACCCTCAACCCTAGCTAAGTTCAAATAACTAGAACAAACCTAAGCCAATAAATGTTGCTGGCTTTTGAGTCAGTGACTGTGAATTAAAGTTCATAACCATTGAAAATTAAAAAAGAAAAAGACCTAAAAAAACCAAACCAGATGGATCCCATCCAACCAACTCGAAAATTGAGCATCATATTCATTCAAAATCAAGCCTCGGAAACAATAAACACATATTTAAGACACAATTCAATTACGCTACCACTTAAACATCTCAGCTAGCCCTAACACTAAGGCAGAGGAAAACAGAAAATCATTCAAACACTGCGAATAGACAGAAGAATCAGAGACACAAGACAAAGACATAAACCATCCACAACCAGAGAAATGCTCAAAGTTTGCAGATTTGCATTAAAATCTTAGAACCCAGAATCCAGATTTTCTTCCAAATAAAAACCCTGAAAACAAAAGAAGAAGGCAATGGGAATAGAAAAGGGGGGAATATTGGACCTGATAGTTGAATTAGAGGGGTGATCATGACACCGAGGAGGTCCCATTAATTCCATGGAAGGGAAAATAGAGATTAAAGAAGAAAAGGGAAGGGATCAAATCTGAGGAGGAGTTAGTTGGAGAATTGTGAAAGAGGAGTTTTCATTTGATTCGAAGTTGGTTCCAACAACAAAGACGGAGCCTCTCTTTCTCTAGTTGCGGGCGGAGATAGGGAGAGGACAGGTAGAAGAATCCATTTGGGGGGAGAAAAAGAGAATATGAAGGAGTGTTAGGGGTGCAAATCTCAAAACAAATCTGATGTGGCAACAAACTTAGGTTTGGGCCCAACGGATAAGGTTAATTCGTTTTTTCCCCCCAACAACGTTAATTCATTAATGGAACCAAACAAAGCATGTCATGAAAGTTCAACCCATCATCCAGAAGGAAAAACTTAAAAGTCTTTGCAATTTAATCAAATGCATCTTTTATTGAATGTATGATAATACTTATAAATTTTAAATATTTAATATTAAATCTATTTTAATACCATTACATAATTTAAAATATTAAACATGACATATATTATTAATATATTTAATAATATATTTATAAATATTTAATACATTATACAATATTTAATATTAAATATATTATAATATAATTATATAATTTAAAATAAATTTCTTGAAAATATTTAAAAAATATTTCATGTGATATATTATTATTAACATATTTAATCATACATTAATTAACATTTATAAATATTTAATATATTATTAAATATATAATATTAACATTTTATTAAATATTTAATAAATATTTAAAAATTAAATATTTTTAAAATATAATAAATTTTATTAAATATATTAATAGTATAAATAATAGTTAATATTTTAAATATATTAATAATATTTCATATTTAATATTTTTAAATTTAATACTTTTAAATATGTTTATAGGAAATATATCTTAAATTATATAATTATATTTTAATATATTTAATATTAAACATTTAATAATACATTAAATATTTAATATTATATTAAATATTTAATAATATATTAAACATTTAATAGTTATTAAATATTTAATAATATATTTAAATATTCAATAATATATTAAATATTTATACATATACTTAATTTTATAACATATATATATATAATTATTACCATATCTTAATTATATATAAAAGATACTCCATGAGACCCACATAGATAATGGAATTTTACAGGTGTCACCCTCTAGTGAATCATGTTTTCTCGCTTAATGTAACACCCCTATTTTTATTTTTATATTAAAATTTTGAAGGAATTAAATTATGATTCTTTAGAACTTTTTAATCTACGTATTATTTATGATTTTTGGAATTTTTTTGGAATTTTGGAATTTTTTAATAAAAATAATATTTTTTAAATAATTTTAAATTCATATAAGTGACTTAAATTAAAAATATTTATAAGAAAGTGAATTTAAATTATAAGAAAATTTTCTAAAATCCGTTTCAAGTAGACTTATCTAAAAATTATCGGTTTGAGAAAAATCTTGATTTTTTCCAATCGTTAAAAAATTAGAAACGTATCAATAAATTTTTATTAACAGAAAATTTTAGATTTTTAAAATTTCAACTTTATATTACTTATTATAAAATTAGTGAGGACTGATATAATATCGCTAAATTTCAAAAAGGACTCATTTTGAATATTTAAAATATACCGAGTGAAAGGTTACTATTTGGCTTAATAATTCTGCCGACAGTTACTATGCAGAACACTGTGCATGTACGAAATTTTCAAAGAATGCATAGTAACCTGGAATAAAAAATTCAAAAATGCATAGTACTTTTATATTAAAATAATGGAATGCATAGTAAATTTTTTTCCTATAAATACCGAAGGATTTCTTCTTTAGAATTCACAATTTCAGATTAAGTTTTCTTAATACAGTAGTGCTAGTGAGATAGTGGTGGAAGTGAGAGAGAGAAGAAAAGTTTTTGGAGAGAAGGTTCTGCCAAAATCCTAAGGTAAGAATACTTCTCTTTTATATTTTTTAGGGTTATTTTTATATCGTTTTTAGAAATCTGTTATTATACTAGAAATAATATTATTTTAAGTTACTATTCTACATAGTAAAATACTATTTCAACAGTAAATTACTATTTCAATAGTAAATTACTATTCAAATAGTAAATTACTATTTACTGTTACTATTTACTGTTACTATTCACGATTTACTATTTACCATTACTATTCACGATTTACTATTTACCGTTACTATTCACGTTTTACTATTTACTGTTACTATTCAATATTTACTATTCACTATTCACTATTCACTATTCACTATTCACTATTCACTATTTACTATTCAGAATTTACCATTTCTGTTTTAAGTAGTAATCTTAATCTTCATCTTATGCTTATACTGAAATAAAATTGATATTAATATTTCTAGAAATCGGAGGCGCAAAGCAAATCTCTTTTTGGTAACGACTCAAGGTAAGGGGGAGTGAGATAAGAAGTATAATATGAAAAGACATAAGAATAATGGGAGGAGTCCCCTACTCCTTTTAAATTTAATAATATTATTATTTTAAAATATTAACTTTTTAACTTAAAATTTTTAATAAATTTTAAATTAAATATCTAGTTTAACTAACTCTAACATACCTGTGCAAAGACTTGGACCATTATGACCTATATGGACTGGACTATACCTATGCAAGGACTTGGACCATTATGACCCATATGGACTGAACTATACCTATGCAAGGACTGGATTATATGGACTTATATATACCTATGCGAGGAATTGACCAAAAGGACTAAAAATTGACTATATTAATAATCATTAAATTTTGTATTATGATAGGTATTAATGATATTTAATTGATTTGATTATGATTTGATTATGATTGATTGATTGATGATATTTAGTTATGATTGATATTTTGATTGATGATATTGTAATGTGGAGTTTGAGCATATAGCGAGCATGACGGAAAGCTAAAATTCAGTAAGAATTTCTTACCTTACTCTTTAAATTTTATTATCTTTTATCTCTTCTTAGAAGTTATTTTTAACTTTATTTTCAATATTTAGAATAAAAAAAATTAGTATTTATTTTAGAAAGAAAATATTTTATGAGAATTTATTTAATTAAATCTTGAGTTAAAGAAAAAAATTTTGTAATTTTAAGTATTTTTGGTTAATAATTAATAAAACAAAATTTTTTTAAAGAAAAATATTTTATTTTTCCAACTTAATAACTAAATATATTTGGAAATAATTGAGATTTCTAAATTTGACTTTGTTAAGATTTAATTTGAGAAAGATTATGTAAAGTTTTATATGAGAAAGTTTTTAGATATTTAAGGCTTAGAAACTCAAATTTCAGTGAGATTCAAAAACTGTACCAAATTTATTTCTGTGGGACAGAAATTCAGAGAATCGAGAAAATGTACAGTTTATTGAAATAATGTTGTAAACCTTTAAGGGATTTAATAATTGAGTTTCTAAAAGCCTTAACCAACTCAATACGCGAGTAGTTCATGTATCATGAATCATTAAAGTGAAATGAAATAATATTGTCTGGGGACGGATTATAGAAACCGAGGATACATTAGAGGAGGCTTAATTACGAGCCTTGGGATGAGAGGGTGTGAAAGGGTGCTTTAGGGGACCTGGGGTAGCTCCCTAGTGTCGGGTACTTTCACAATAAAAACTTTCTCAATCTGACTAGTCTCTAAGTGTTTCCATGCCAGTTGAGCTGTTCATATTATTATTATCCGGACTTATGGAACAGTGTAAACTCCTGGTTGGCCCAGTGCAAATTAAAATTTAAGGGCTCACATATATAAGTAAGTTATGATGAAGATATTGCATAACATTCATGCATTCATAATTGATTGTGTATGTGATTGTGATTGATATTATTATGTATTGGTTGTGAAAACCCTTTGTTGCTTATGTCTTATTCGGAAATATTATATTCTGTTTCTCACTCCTTTCTCCGTGTTTTTGTTTCATATATTCTAAATTGATGGTTCAGAGGGAAGGATCGAAGAATATCAGCAGTAAATATAGCACGTTCTAGAAAGGGAGCTCGGTATGAATACCGTGGTCCAATGAATAAATAATGTTAATTAGTAACTGCTTCTGGGCCATGGAGTTTCCTCTCTTTCTTATAATGTTTAATGTTTATTTTCTTCGGATGAATGTACAAATACTTTATAAAGTTTTTAATAATATTTGTGAGGTATTTCAGAAATAATGTATATAATTTATTCCGATAGTTTCTTTTTAACAATCATATCTTTAGTAAAAAAAAAATTACGAGTTTTTCTAGAATTTATTAAGGTGTAACAGAGGGTGTTACAAAGTGGTATCAGAGCAGTTAATCCAATAGGCCTGGGGAAAAGGTCTATCTTGCTTTGTCTGTAAACTCTGTATAAGTGATAGAGAATAGAATATCTGACTTGGTAGTAACTGTGATTGATGTGACAAATCTCAGTTACTATGAAACAGGAAACTAATGGCTGGAAACGATCTTGCTGGAGTTGTAGAACGCTTAATCAATGCAATGGGAGCACGTGAAGGTCAAGGTAATGATGCCTTAAGAAGACTGGACCTATTCGAAAAGCGCAATCCACCTCGTTTCAAGGGAGGATATAACCCTGATGGAGCACAAATCTGGATTCGAGAGATAGAGAAGATCTTTCGAGCATTGCAATGTAATGAAGCTGATAAGGTAGTCTTCGCTACTTATGCCTTATCTGAGGATGCCGAACATTGGTGGGATAGCATGCGTAAACAATTCGAAGTCAACGACGTGGAGATCACTTGGGACTATTTCAAGGATATGTTTCTGGAAAAATACTTTCCAGCTGATGTTAAAGAGAAAAGACAATTCGAATTCCTGTCGCTGACCCAAGGAAATATGACCGTTGGAGAGTACGCATCCAGGTTTGAAGAGCTATCTCGTTTTCATTCTCATTATAATGATGCTACTAATGAAAGAGATCGGTGTGCAAAGTTTGTAAATGGACTGCGGCCAGAAATTAAGGAAGCTATACGAATGCAGGAAATCCGTGAATTTTCTGTATTGGTAAATCGCTGCAGGATCTTTGAAGAAGACCATAAGGATAGAATGACCAAAAGTCGTGAGCCCATTCACAAGGCAGGAGAAATAAGAAGTGGAGGACCTCACCATCACCAAAGAAGAGATTTCAGAAGGAATAAGCCTTACCAAGCACCATTTCGCCGGTTTGGAACAGCATCTGTTCCTAACAGACCCCAAGCTTCAACTGGAAGCTATTACCCAACATCTGCACCAAATTTTAAATGTTTTATCTGTGGAGGACCCCATTTGAAAAGGGATTGTCCTAAAAACACTTATGTTTGCTTTAAGTGTAACAAACCAGGTCATCACATCAAGGATTGCCCAGAGATGAAGAGAGAAAACCCTGAAGGTGCAAGTACAAGCATAAATACTCAAGGAGGCGCGCACAGTGCAGTCGGAAGGCCGAAAGCAAAAGGAAAGGTTTTTGCAATCACTGGAGAAGAAGCATCTCATGCTGATTCCATGGTAGAAGGTAAGTGTATCATTAATAAGATTTCTTTAACTGTTACGTATGACTCAGGTGCATCACATTCCTTTATTGCCAATGACTGTGTAGAAAAACTAAAATTACCTGTGATAGAACTTCCATTTGACTTATCTGTACATACTCCTGGAAACAATCCTATTGTCACTTCTAAAGCTTGTTGGAAATGCCCTATTGTCATAGATGGTAGGGACTTTAAGGCTAATCTTTTCTGTTTACCCCTTTCTGGCTTAGAAGTTATTATTGGGCTAGATTGGTTGTCTGACAATCATGTTCTAATAGATTGTCATAATAAAACCATAATGTTTAAAGAACCAGTGAATTTAAATCCTGAGGATTCGAGATTTCTAACCACCAACCAAGTGAATGCCTCTTTAAAAGGAGGGGCTCAAGGATTCATGCTATTGCTTTCAACGAAAGGAGAGCAAGAATCAAAAATCAAAAATCTGCCGGTTGTGTGTGAATTTCCTAACTTTTTTCCTGAAGATATCCCTGGTTTACCCCCAGAAAGAGATGTGGAATTTTCCATTGATCTAGTACCTGGAGTTGGACCCATTTCAATTGCACCATACCGAATGTCACCTCTAGAATTAGCAGAGTTGAAGAAACAACTTGAAGAGATGATAGAGAAGCAGTTTATACGACCCAGTGTATCCCCCTGGGGTGCACCAGTGTTGTTGGTTAAGAAGAAGGATGGTAGCATGAGGTTGTGTGTAGATTATCGACAACTGAACAAGGTGACAATCAAGAATATATATCCTCTACCAAGGATTGACGACTTGATGGATCAGCTGCGTGGTGCCACGGTGTTCTCCAAAATTTATTTGAGGTCTAGATACCATCAAATAAGGGTGAAGAAAGAAGATGTATCAAAAACTGCTTTTAGAACACGCTATGGCCATTACGAATATCTAGTAATGCCTTTTGGTGTAACTAATGCACCAGCCGTAT
Source organism: Clitoria ternatea (assembly GCA_037962975.1). Classification (NCBI taxonomy): domain Eukaryota; kingdom Viridiplantae; phylum Streptophyta; class Magnoliopsida; order Fabales; family Fabaceae; genus Clitoria; species Clitoria ternatea. Next base: position 961,817 of record CM075674.1, read on the forward strand.
TCATGGATTACATGAATAGGATTTTTCATCCATATCTAGATAAATTTGTAGTGGTGTTCATTGATGATATATTAGTGTACTCTAAAAGCAGAGAAGAACATATTGAACACTTGAAGGTTGTGTTGGAAATCCTGAAAAAGAAACAACTGTATGCAAAGTTGTCGAAGTGTGAATTCTGGTTGGAAGAAGTAAACTTTTTAGGACATGTAATTAGTCAAGGAGGAATAGCTGTAGACCCTTCCAAGGTGGAAGCAGTTTTAAAATGGGAGAGACCAACCACGATCACTGAGATTAGAAGTTTCTTGGGCTTGGCTGGATACTATAGGAGATTCATTGAAGGATTTTCAAAGCTAGGATACCCATTGACCAAGTTAACACGGAAAGGACAACCTTTTGTGTGGACGACACAATGCGAGAATAGTTTCCAAGAGCTGAAAGATCGACTTACTTCTGCGCCGGTGTTAGTACTCCCTGATCCACATCGAAGTTTTGAAGTTTATTGTGATGCGTCTAAACAAGGACTAGGAAGTGTACTCATGCAAGACAAGAAGGTTGTAGCCTATGCGTCACGTCAATTAAGGCAACACGAGATTAACTACCCTACCCATGACTTAGAGTTAGCCGCTGTAGTTTTTGCCTTAAAGATTTGGAGGCATTATCTATACGGTGCAACATTCGATGTGTTTAGCGATCATAAGAGTCTCAAGTATTTATTCGACCAAAAGGAGTTAAACATGAGGCAACGGAGATGGATGGAGTTCTTAAAGGACTACGACTTTGAGTTGCAATACCATCCTGGAAAAGCGAACGTAGTAGCTGATGCTTTAAGTCGAAAGTCTCTACATGCATCCACAATGATGATTAAAGAGTTGGAATTAATAGAGAACTTCAGAGATCTTAACCTAGCAGTAAAGGTTAATGCTAACAGCTACAGATTAGGAGCGTTGCAAGTGACAAGTGAATTCCTGAGACAAGTTTTAGAGGCTCAAAGAGAGGATGAATTCCTGCAAGAGAAAAAAGAACTCTTGAAACAAGGAAAAGAAGTCGAGTTCAATGTAAGAAGTGACCAATTATTGAGGTATAAGGATCGAGTGTGTATCCCTGATCAAGAGGAGTTGAGGAAAGCAATTCTGGAAGAAGGCCATAAAAGTTATATGAGCATTCATCCCGGAGCTACTAAAATGTATCAAGATTTGAAGAAGTTATTTTGGTGGCCTGGAATGAAGAAAGCGGTGGCAGAGTATGTGGCTGCATGTCTAATTTGCCAGAAGGTTAAAGTAGAACACCAAAAACCCCCTGGAATGCTACAATCAATGGAAATACCAGAATGGAAATGGGATAGCATTACCATGGATTTTGTGACTTCTCTACCCAAAACTCCATTAGGACATGATTCGATATGGGTAATAGTTGATAGACTAACAAAGTCTGCCCACTTTATTCCCATCAACATTCGTTACTCTATGGAGAAGCTGGCAAAATTATACATCGAGGAGATTGTGAGATTGCATGGAATTCCTTCAAGTATCATTTCTGATCGGGACCCTCGTTTTACATCACAATTCTGGAAGAGCTTGCACAAGGCTTTGGGAACAAGACTGCGTCTGAGTTCAGCATATCATCCTCAGACGGATGGACAATCAGAAAGAACAATCCAATCTCTAGAGGACTTGTTACGAGCTTGTGTGTTAGAGCATAAAGGAAGTTGGAATCAATTCTTACCATATGTGGAGTTTACCTACAACAACAGTTTCCATGCTAGCATTGGCATGGCACCTTTTGAAGCATTATATGGAAGAAAATGTAGGACCCCGCTATGTTGGTTTGAGACTGGTGAAAACTTGATGCTAGGACCAGAGTTGGTACAACAAACCACGGATAAAATCAAAATAGTTCAGGAAAAGATGAAGGCAACACAGAGCAGGCAGAAAAGTTACTATGACAAAAGAAGAAAGCCGCTCGAATTTCAAGAAGGCGATCATGTATTCTTGAAAGTCACACCTATGACTGGGGTCGGTCGGGCAATGAAATCTCGAAAACTAACTCCTAGATTTATCGGTCCATACCAAATAATTCATAAAGTTAGTCCCCTTGCCTACCAAATAGCATTACCACCTTTTCTTTCTAATATCCATAATGTTTTTCATGTGTCAAACTTACGAAAGTATATATCTGATCCTAGACATGTTATTGAACCTGATGTCATACAAGTTAAAGATAATCTTACATATGATGCACCACCTGTTAGAATAAGTGACAGAAGAATAAAACAATTAAGAGACAAGACAATTCCGCTTGTAAAGGTTATTTGGAGTGAAACGAGAGGAGAAGATGCTACATGGGAACTAGAAACTGAGATGAAAGAGTCTCATCCTCATTTGTTTTACTGATTAATGTAAATTTCGAGGACGAAATTTTCTAAGGGGAGTAGAGTTGTAACACCCCTATTTTTATTTTTATATTAAAATTTTGAAGGAATTAAATTATGGCTCTTTAGAACTTTTTAATCTACGTATTATTTATGATTTTTTGGAATTTTTTTGGAATTTTGGAATATTTTAATAAAAATAATATTTTTTAAATAATTTTAAATTCATATAAGTGACTTAAATTAAAAATATTTATAAGAAAGTGAATTTAAATTATAAGAAAATTTTCTAAAATCCGTTTCAAGTAGACTTATCTAAAAATTATCGGTTTGAGAAAAATCTTGATTTTTTCCAATCGTTAAAAAATTAGAAACGTATCAATAAATTTTTATTAACAGAAAATTTTAGATTTTTAAAATTTCAACTTTATATTACTTATTATAAAATTAGTGAGGACTGATATAATATCGCTAAATTTCAAAAAGGACTCATTTTGAATATTTAAAATATACCGAGTGAAAGGTTACTATTTGGCTTAATAATTCTGCCGACAGTTACTATGCAGAACACTGTGCATGTACAAAATTTTCAAAGAATGCATAGTAACCTGGAATAAAAAATTCAAAAATGCATAGTATTTTTATATTAAAATAATGGAATGCATAGTAAATTTTTTTCCTATAAATACCGAAGGATTTCTTCTTTAGAATTCACAATTTCAGATTAAGTTTTCTTAATACAGTAGTGCTAGTGAGATAGTGGTGGAAGTGAGAGAGAGAAGAAAAGTTTTTGGAGAGAAGGTTCTGCCAAAATCCTAAGGTAAGAATACTTCTCTTTTATATTTTTTAGGGTTATTTTTATATCGTTTTTAGAAATCTGTTATTATACTAGAAATAATATTATTTTAAGTTACTATTCTACATAGTAAAATACTATTTCAACAGTAAATTACTATTTCAATAGTAAATTACTATTCAAATAGTAAATTACTATTTACTGTTACTATTTACTGTTACTATTCACGATTTACTATTTACCGTTACTATTCACGATTTACTATTTACCGTTACTATTCACGTTTTACTATTTACTGTTACTATTCAATATTTACTATTCACTATTCATTATTCACTATTCACTATTCACTATTTACTATTCAGAATTTACCATTTCTGTTTTAAGTAGTAATCTTAATCTTCATCTTATGCTTATACTGAAATAAAATTGATATTAATATTTCTAGAAATCGGAGGCGCAAAGCAAATCTCTTTTTGGTAACGACTCAAGGTAAGGGGGAGTGAGATAAGAAGTATAATATGAAAAGACATAAGAATAATGGGAGGAGTCCCCTACTCCTTTTAAATTTAATAATATTATTATTTTAAAATATTAACTTTTTAACTTAAAATTTTTAATAAATTTTAAATTAAATATCTAGTTTAACTAACTCTAACATACCTATGCAAAGACTTGGACCATTATGACCTATATGGACTGGACTATACCTATGCAAGGACTTGGACCATTATGACCCATATGGACTGAACTATACCTATGCAAGGACTGGATTATATGGACTTATATATACCTATGCGAGGAATTGACCAAAAGGACTAAAAATTGACTATATTAATAATCATTAAATTTTGTATTATGATAGGTATTAATGATATTTAATTGATTTGATTATGATTTGATTATGATTGATTGATTGATGATATTTAGTTATGATTGATACTGTTTGATTTTGATTGATGATATTGTAATGTGGAGTTTGAGCATATAGCGAGCATGACGGAAAGCTAAAATTCAGTAAGAATTTCTTACCTTACTCTTTAAATTTTATTATCTTTTATCTCTTCTTAGAAGTTATTTTTAACTTTATTTTCAATATTTAGAATAAAAAAAAATTAGTATTTATTTTAGAAAGAAAATATTTTATGAGAATTTATTTAATTAAATCTTGAGTTAAAGAAAAAAATTTTGTAATTTTAAGTATTTTTGGTTAATAATTAATAAAACAAAATTTTTTTAAAGAAAAATATTTTATTTTTCCAACTTAATAACTAAATATATTTGGAAATAATTGAGATTTCTAAATTTGACTTTGTTAAGATTTAATTTGAGAAAGATTATGTAAAGTTTTATATGAGAAAGTTTTTAGATATTTAAGGCTTAGAAACTCAAATTTCAGTGAGATTCAAAAACTGTACCAAATTTATTTCTGTGGGACAGAAATTCAGAGAATCGAGAAAATGTACAGTTTATTGAAATAATGTTGTAAACCTTTAAGGGATTTAATAATTGAGTTTCTAAAAGCCTTAACCAACTCAATACGCGAGTAGTTCATGTATCATGAATCATTAAAGTGAAATGAAATAATATTGTCTGGGGACGGATTATAGAAACCGAGGATACATTAGAGGAGGCTTAATTACGAGCCTTGGGATGAGAGGGTGTGAAAGGGTGCTTCAGGGGACCTGGGGTAGCTCCCTAGTGTCGGGTACTTTCACAATAAAAACTTTCTCAATCTGACTAGTCTCTAAGTGTTTCCATGCCAGTTGAGCTGTTCATATTATTATTATCCGGACTTATGGAACAGTGTAAACTCCTGGTTAGCCCAGTGCAAATTAAAATTTAAGGGCCCACATATAATAATAATATGAACAACTCAACTGGCATGGAAACACTTAGAGACTAGTCAGATAGAGAAAGTTTTTATTGTGAAAGTACCCGACACTAGGGAGCTACCCCAGGTCCCCTGAAGCACCCTTTCACACCCTCTCATCCCAAGGCTCATAATTAAGCCTTCTCTAATGTATCTGTTAGACCCAGATAATATAATGTTGCAGAAAACTTGTTAACTTTGTTTTACTATTGGGTCTTTTAATTGGCAAGCGCACCAATCGTTTGTAGTTTTCAAAATTTAGATATCGTTCCACTGGGATTGAAAGTTCAATAGTTACAGTAATTTTCTAGTTACTGCAGTAAATTTATCAAAACTTATACACAAAAGAATATTTTATATACAATTTATACAATATTTACAAGATGGCATAGTTGAGTTGTTCATGTGGTAAAAATAGAATAATGATCTATCTAAGAAGTTGAGTTGCAATTTAGAATAACTAAGATACTTGAGATAAAACACAGATAGACAAATTATGTTGGAAATTGGATCCCTAATCTAGAATAACAATGAGGAACTCAAGACATGCATATTTAATCATCAAGTTTCATGTCATTGCAGCTTAAATTCATTCTAACCGATCCCTCGTGATATAAATTCTAAGAATTCACCGTAAAGTCCGATCCCTCGTGAGCTTTCTCAGTAAAAATTTGCATTAAGTCCTGGCCTTATGGCAACAATGGTTAACAACCCCTATAGAATTGAGATACCAAGGGTATTCCAACTTTTACTTTCGTCAAAACAAGTTTCAATATGGCATGAATAATGATTCTCCCGTTTGACATTCACACTAATAAAACAAGTTTCAATACACATGAAAATCATTCTCCCGTTTGACGTTCATATTAATAAAAGATTGAAATACTAACATGGACTTGAATCATAAACATGCAGAGGTCGAATTCACAACATCATACTTAATAGATTAGTTCACCAATTCCAACATAAACAGATTAGTTACTCATGGTGAAAGTAAAAACAACACTTACAGTGATTGACATTACAAAGGCGATGGAAACTTCACGATACAACGAGCACAATACTATACAACACTCTCAAGTATCTAGAAAACTATTCTAGAACTACAAACTCACAAAAGAAACACTCAAACTCGAGTGTATAAGAGAAGAGAAGAGTGAAATACTCATAATCGGATGCCTAGAAGTGTTGGAAATGGCCCTATTTATAGGGCTGAGGAAGGGTCCTGACGCTACACGTCAGGTTCCTGACTCGGCCTCCATTAAACGCAGCTTGAAGTGGCCACTATGGAATTATTTTATTCAATCATGTAGTGCCATATGGACCTGTCCCCCAATTCGGCTTGTCCATTTGTGCAGAGTGGACTGGCCAATAATGGGTCACTAGTTGAGTGCTTGTCCAAGTTGGCTGTGGAGTCCACGTAGCTCTGACGCTACACGTGGATGTGACGCGTAGCGTCAGCATCAAAAGTCTCCACGCTATGCGTAGGGTTGATGCTACGCGTCAGCTTTCCAGATCTTCAATTTTCTCTTTAAATTCTTCACTTTTTCACTGCAAAACTAGAGAAAATTGATCAAGGGCAGATTATTTCCAACAACTTCTATTTATTGAATTTAAAACCTAATTTTCTAACAAATTAAACTAATTTTTATTATTTTTATGAAATTTTTATTAAAGATTTTATTGTAAATTTGAGGATTAACAAATACCCCCAACTTGAGATTGCTCGTCCTCGAGCAAGAGAGAAAAATAAAAATAATAATAATAATTTGAAATCAAATTTTTGAGTTAGTCCGAGAATTTACTACAAAAGGTAATTTCACAATTTACCATTTTGAAATAATCAATTATAGAAATATTATGTAACAAAGGTTTATTGATAAAATTCTTTACAATATTTTATTAAGAAATCACGCATAAATTTAGGCTTACCTCACAAGTGTTTATCTTTGTGCCAAGGGTAACCTGTTTCACTCTTTCAATCATAAAGTCAAACAAATTTAATTTTGATTTTCATCTAATCAATGGTTGATCATACAGAGGTATTTTCAAAAATCACAAGGTCTTTTCAACGGTTGTAATGAGACTTGGCTACAAGAAATGATGGTTTTTCTATGGAATTCAAAAGCTTGAAATCATAAAAGAGCAATTTTTAGCCTTTTTCTTGGCCCAAGTCTCAATTCTTTTATTGATGAAAATTAAATACCCCTAACTTGATTCTTTTCACTATTTTGACTTTTCTTTTTCATATTTTATTATTATTTTCTTTTTCTTTGAAAAGAATCAAGTTGCTTATTTTCACTCCCTATTTTTGTAAGAACACTCAAAATATTTTTATTTTGCTCAATTGCTCTTTTAATCAATCAAATATAGGGAATGATTAAAACTGATATAGGTTAAGGGTACCAAAGAATTTATTTTTCAGGCTCAAAATTGGCTTTCAAAAAATAATTTTACCAAGGTAAGCTGTTTGACCCAAGGTTTTCTTTTCACCAAAAATGTGCCTTGATCATTTTCTTGAATTCTCTGTACAACAACACAAATCAAATTAAAGCAAAATCAATTCGAATGAAGTTATGTTGATTAAACCCTCAAGTGTTTAAAAGATCTCTCAGCTCACCGGGTTATCGAAATTTAGCTTGATAGTTAATAAACTTATTGTAATTGATTTTATCAAAATTCCTAAGTTATAAAAGAATCAATAATTGATTTTACAAAATTAGTTTTATTGTGTAAAAACTTTAAGTGTATAAATTATCTTACTTTCAAAAATTTGATTTATTTATTAAAAAGATAAAATATATTTTTGATTTTTTTATGCAAAAACACACCATGACAAAAATTACACAAGGATAAAACACACCACATAATAAAAATAAACTATAATATAATCCAAAAAGTAAAAATACCAATGTAAATAGCAAACTAAAAGTAAACTAAAATGTATGTAAAAAAAATGAGATAACACCAATCAGTCCTCCATCTCATCATCTTCCTCCTCATCTGCATCACCCTCTGACTCAGCATGTGCTACAGACGGTCCACTAGTCTCAGGGTATGTCGGCAGATCACCAGGCCAAGCCACATGGGCTACAAACTCAGCTGGTGTAACATATGGTGCTCCCTCACCCTGAAGTCTGTACTGATAGTATGAATCATGAAGATGCATGTAAGCTTTGTGTGTGGCAGCCATCATCTGTATCATATGCTGATGCTCAAGTGTCATCCTGGCAAATCCCTCTACGACAACATCAGCAGGTGGTGGCTGAACTGGTGGTCTCCTCCTCCTCTGTCTGGGCTGAGCCTCCTGTTCTAGTGGTGGAAGCTCGCACTGCTGGACAAAATAATCTCTATTTACTGAGACCTTGGGGACTCTCCCCGAAGAACTCGTAAACTCAAGTGATGGCACAGCAACTCCCTGCCTTCTCAGTAAGGCAGATATGATGAGAGGGAATGGGATAAGACGGTTCACCCTATACCCAAGGGCATAAAGATGAATCTGCTCAGAAATCAGCTCTGCAATATCAATAATATGGCCTTGGAGAATGGAGTAAAGAAGGCAGCATCGATCAACTGGGATAGAAGAAAGGTGGGTAACAAGGGGGTCAGCTGGGTCTTGAGGAGGTTAGATGGAGTCCTCCCAACCTTACTAAGGTTGAAGAAGATTTCATCCTTGCTCAAGAAGTGAGCAACCTGATCTAGGAAGTATCCTAGATCACCATCCTCAGTCGCAATCTTGTTTCTGTTCTCCTTCCAGAAACAAGTATCGCTCTCGGGAGTAGGCTCCCAAGGGTTACCCAGTAGGGTACTAATAGTGTCTCAGTCATAAGCAATATGCCGACCCCTCACCCAACTCGTCCTCTGATGGCCGATATTCGGAGAGTCCTGGCGAGTCCTGTAGGCGTTAGCATAAAATTCCATCACTAAGATAGGATCCCTTTCAGTAGGTAGGGAAAACAGGGGTCTCCATCTCCTCCTTTGGATCTCATCCTGCAGCTCAGGATAGTCTCCAACACTCAGATCCAAAACTCTTTCCCAAATGAGTCTTTGGCCCTTAATCTGGTGGAATCGGGCCCATTTCGCATCAGTGTGAAATCTGGTGGGATCTCTAGGTCCTAACACCTCCTCCCCCTGAAGATCTGGATCTTTAGATGTGGTGTCAATGTCTGTGGTCCTTCTTTGTCTCTTAAGAACAGTAGAAGGAATGGATTTCTTAGGTGTCATCTACAAAAAGAAAAATTTTAAAATCAAACACACATTATAATATTGAAAAACATATCAAACATTTAACAATTATTTTTGGTTTATATATTTTATACAAAACATTCACAATAATAAAATATTTACAAAAAATTTTAAACATACATGTTTTTGGATTTTCTAAAAAACAATTTTATTAAATATTTACACAAAATGCAAAATTCACACAAAATCCATAACAAGATAAAAACCACATATTTTTGAATTTTTGTAATGCATATTTTTGGATTTTTACAATTTATCACAAAACTCAACATGCATAAATTTCACAAACATGTAAAACCATACAACATGTATATTTACAAAATTATGCAAATTTATGTTTTTATTTTTATGCAAGAAAGTATAACAAATATACAATTCTAGAAAATTTATTAATTTAAAAGAAAAATAGTCAAACAGCAAACGGAAGCATACTAGACGGATTTTATTAAAAACAGAAAACAAATAAAAGAAAATAAAATACAAAAATTTTAAAAAATAGGATTAGAGGCTGATGCTACGCGTGGGTGGGACACTACGCGTCAGCTCTATTCTTCCCACGCTACGCGTGGGCTTACAATTCATGCCTCACGCTACGCGTCAGTGGGACGCTACGCATGAGGTGCGCAGTTTCAAACACAGAAACAGGGGTTACGCAACAGCAACCCCTCCAAACCACACTCAATCCATTAATTTTTTTACTCTAACAGCAATCAATTCCCAATGGTTCTCTAATCCTAATCCTGACCACATGCATTCTAAAAATTGAAATTAAAATTAAACTAAAGGGAAAGGATTTAGAGAACTTACTTGGAATCCTTTGAGTGATTGAGAAATCTAAGAGGATTGAAGGGTTGAGAGAAAAAGAGGGTTTGAAAATTAGGTTTCCGAAAATTAAAGTGAGGCAAAGAGGGAATTTTAGGTTTTAAAACCCAAGATTGGGCCTCTCTGGTTCAGTTTTAAAAACTGAATGTGGGCCATGACGCTACGCGTGGATGGGACGCTACGCGTCAGGTTGAAATTTTAACCTCCTCGCTACACGTCAGAGGGACACTACGCGTGGGGTTCTGATTTTTTTATGTAAAAATAAGCTTAAAATAATGAAAAGAAATAATGGGTTACCCCCCATTGAGCGCTAGGTTTAATGTCTCCAGCCAGATATTACCTTTGATCAATCAGGTGATTTCTTAATTTTTGTTGAGGAATCACCTGTCTTTGTCTTCATCCTTCTTCTTCTCCGATGCTTGATTACTTGTCTTTCATAATTTAAGCCATCGGTTAATTTAAAACAATTTAATTGATTGGGAAGAGATATACCTGGTTCAGTTGAAAGGTAAACTTTTTCCTTATTATTTATCCTGAGATGTTCATGAGCACTGAAGCTTACCTTTTTTCCATGAATTCTTATTGCAACCATACTTTGATCAACATCTACAATTATTTTTGCAGTCTTTATGAAAGGTCTTCCAAGAATTAAGGGGATCTCAGTATCCTCCTTCATATCCAGTACCATAAAATCAACTCTAAAGTGGTACTTGTCAACCTTTACTAATACATCTTCCACAATCCCAACAGGTGTTTTGACAGAGCTATCAGCCAGTTGTAAAGTCCTTTTGGTTTCTTGTAATTTCAGATTACCAATATGCTTCATTAAATCTAAGGGCATAAGATTGATGTTAGCCCCTAAATCTAACAAAGCATTCCTGATATTGATATTTCTAATGGTTACAGGAATGGTAAAACTTCCTAGATCTTCATATTTTTCTGGTGTTAAGATGGCAATATGACTTGCTTCTTACTCTTCATTCACAGGCTCTTGTATATTTTCTTCTTTTTCATTTTTTTTTATCTTTTTCATCTTCTTTTTCTTTTTCTTCTTCTTTTTTCTCATTCTCTTTCTTTTCACAATCAATTTTTACAAATTTACAACTTTTAGAAGAAACAGCATTACATTGATCCCTTGGGTTTTGAGTGCTTGTAGTAAAACCAGAACTTTTCAATTCAGCTATTTCCTTTGCTAGCTGACCCATTTGTAAATCTGATGCCTTTCAGGCAGCTTCATTTGTTTCCACAAATTGCAATAACTGTTGGATAGATTCCTCAATCCTTGTTAATCTTGCATTGTCAATTTGTGCTTGTTGTTGCTTAAATTAATTGTTAGGAGGTCGGTTGGAAGGTCCAGCATCTTATCTCCAGCCAGAATTCTGATTCTGCCATCCCTGTGAATAATTATTAGGATAAGAATTACCATAATTGATAGGAAAGTTACCTAATGGTATTCTTTGATGGTTCAGAAAATTGGCTTGCTCTTGCTCATTTCTTTCAGGGGCACAGTAACCACATGGTTGTTCTCCCATGCAATGTATACATTGTTTCAATTGAGCAGAAGGTGGTGATGACATTTGAGCAATTTGAAGTTTCTCTAATTGTTTGCTCATAACCTCTATTTGTTGAGTCAGCAATTTCTGCTGAGCTAATACTGCATCATTTACCCCCAATTCGAGCATACCTGGCTTCCTTTGTACATTACCTCTTTCATGTTTTTCTTGTCGATCACTGATGGACATGGATTCCAATATTTCTATTGCTTCTTCTACAGTTTTGTTCATTAAAGAACCTCCAGCATAAGCATCTAACATCATTTTAAACTGAGGTAACAAACCATGGTAAACGATCCTTACCTTTTCAGCATCATTCAAGTTGTGGTTCAGACACTTCCTCAAGAGTGCCTTGAATCATTCCCATGTTTCTCCTAATGATTCATCATTGTTTTGTAAAAAAGAATGTATAGCTGTCATTGCTTCAAAATATTTTGAAGGAGAATAAAGTCTTTCCAAAAATTTTCTCTCGACATCGGACCAGTTTGCAAAACTACCAGGTGGACAAGATTTAAACCATTCTTTAGCCTTCCCAATCAAAGAAAAAGGAAACAATCTCATGTAAACTGATTCTTCTTGATTAGGTTTAAAACCAATTGTGCTGCATAACTCATAAAAAAAAGTTAAGTATTCATAAGGTTCCTCATTATTTAAACCAGCAAATTGATTATTTTGAATAATGTTTAAAGTAGCTGGTTTGATTTCTATAGCAGCAATAGGTCCTTGATACATTCCCGAAACACGAGGTGGTCCATTAATAGCAGCAAACTGTCCCAATGTTCTCCTTTCAACAGCCATGTTAGAATTTTCAAATTTTTCAAATTTTTCAAAAGAAGATGAAGTTGAAGAAGAAGTTTTTGTTTTTTTAGATTTTAATGGTTTAAGTTTCTTTACAAACTTCTCGATCTCAGGATCAAAGAACACCTTTCCTGCAGAAGATCGAGTTTGCATAAACACACTAAATAAAGAAAGGTTAGTAAAATAATGTTAAAATGAATGAATAAATAAAATTTTTTTTACTAAGGTAAATTATTTCTACCACGGTAATTACAAATTTACTGTTTTACTGAATCAATTCAATCCCCGACGACGGCGCCAGAAAACTTGTTAGACTCGGATAATATAATGTTGCCGAAAACTTGTTAACTTTGTTTTACTATTGGGTCTTTTAATTGGCAAGCGCACCAATCGTTTGTAGTTTTCAAAATTTAGATATCGTTCCATTGGGATTGAAAGTCCAATAGTTACAGTAAGTTTCTAGTTACTACGGTAAATTTATCAAAACTTATACACAAAAGAATAATTTATATACAATTTATACAATATTTACAAGATGGCATAGTTGAGTTGTTCATGTGGTAAAAAGAGAATAATGATCTATCTAGGAAGTTGAGTTGCAATTTAGAATAACTAAGATACTTGAGATAAAACACAGATAGACAAATTATGTCGGAAATTGGATCCTTAATCTAGAATAACAATGAGGAACTCAAGACATGCCTATTTAATCATCAAGTTTCATGTCATTGCAGCTTAAATTCATTATAACCGATCCTTCGTGATATAAATTCTAAGAATACATCGTAAAGTCCGATCCCTCGTGAGCTTTCTCAGTAAAAACTTGCATTAAGTCCTGGCCTTATGGCAACAATGGTTAACAACCCCTATAGAATTAAGATACCAAGGGTATTCCAACTTTTACTTTCATCAAAACAAGTTTCAATATGGCATGAATAATGATTCTCCCGTTTGACATTCACACTAATAAAACAAGTTTCAATACACATGAAAATCATTCTCCCGTTTGACGTTCATATTAATAAAAGATTGAAATACTAACATGGACTTGAATCATAAACATGCAGAGGTCAAATTCACAACATCATACTCAATAGATTAGTTCACCAATTCCAACATAAACAGATAGTTACTCATGGTGAAAGTAAAAACAACACTTACAGTGATTGACATTACAAAGGCGATGGAAACTTCACGATACAACGATCACAATACTACACAACACTCTCAAGTATCTAGAAAACTATTCTAGAACTACAAACTCACAAAAGAAACACTCAAACTCGAGTGTATAAGAGAAGAGAAGAGTGAAATACTCAGAATCGGATGCCTAGAAGTGTTGGAAATGGCCCTATTTATAGGGCTGAGGAAGGGTCCTGACGCTACACGTCAGGTTCCTGACTCAGCCTCCATTAAACGCAGCTTGAAGTGGCCACTATAGAATTATTTTATTCAATCATGTAGTGCCATATGGACCTGTCCCCCAATTCGGCTTGTCCATTTGTGCAGAGTGGACTGACCAATAATGGGTCACTAGCTGAGTGCTTGTCCAAGCTGGCTGTGGAGTCCACGTAGCTCTGACGCTACACGTGGATGTGACGCGTAGCGTTAGCATCAAAAGTCTCCACGCTACGCGTAGGGTTGATGCTACGCGTCAGCTTCCCAGATCTTCAATTTTCTCTTTAAATTCTTCACTTTTTCACTGCAAAACTAGAGAAAATTGATCAAGGGCGGATTATTTCCAACAACTTCTATTTATTGAATTTAAAACCTAATTTTCTAACAAATTAAACTAATTTTTATTATTTTTATGAAATTTTTATTAAAGATTTGATTGTAAATTTGAGGACTAACAGTATCCTCGGTTTTTATAATCCGTCCCGAGACAATATCATTTAATTTCACTTTAATGATTCATGATGCATGAACTACTCACGTATTTAGTTGGTTAAGGCTTTTAGAAACTCAATTATTAAATACCTTAAAAGTTTACAACATCCTTTCAATAAAACTATACATTTTCTCAATTCTCTGAATTTCTGTCCCACAGAAATAAATTTGGTACAATTTTTAATTCTCACTGAAATTGAGTTTCTAAGCCTTAAATATCTCAAAACGTTTTCATATAAAACTTTTACATAATCTTTCTCAAATTGAATCTTAACAAGATCAAATTCTCAATTATTTCTAAATATCTTTAGCTATTAAGTTGGAAAAATAAAATAATTTTCTTTTGAAAATTTTATTTTATTAAAAGAGAATAATCTTTAAATCATTAACCAAAAATACTTAAAATTACAAAATTTTTCTTTAATTCAAGATTTAATTATTTCAATTTGTTATAAATTAATTTTCAAAAAATGTCTTCTTTCTAAAATAAATACTAATTTTTTTTATTCTAAATATTAAAAATAAAGTTAATAAAAATAATTTCTAAGAATAGAAGATTTAAAGTAATAAAAATTTAAAGAGTAAGGTAAAAAAATTCTTACTGAGTTTTAGCTTTCCGTCATGCTCGCTATATGCTCAAACTCCACATCACAAAATCATCAATCAAAATCAAGTCAATAAAGCATCATTTATAAATATTATAATTCAAAGTCTAATGGTTATTAATATAGTCAATTTAAGTCCTTTTGGTCAATTCCTCGTATAGGTCTATGTAAGTCCATATAATCCAGTTCTTGCATAGGTATAGTTCAGTCCATATGGGTCATAGTGGTCCAAGTCCTTGCATAGGTATTGTCCAGTTCATATAGGTTATAGAAGTACAGGTCCTTGCATAGGTATGTTAGAGTTAGTTACATCAGATATTTAATTTAAAATTTATTAAAAAATTTAAGTTAAAATGTTAATATTTTGAAATAATAATATTATCAAATTTAAAAGGAGTAGGGGACTCCTCCCATTATTCTCATATCTTTTCATATTATACTCTTATCTCACTCCCCCTTATCTCTTGTATACTGATTCGTTATTGAAAATCTGTACGTGCCTCGTCTCCGAGTTTTAAAACACACCAATTTCATTTTAATATAGTTACAAGATGAAAATTAAGATTACTACTTAAAGCAGAAATGGTAAATTTCAAATAGTGAATAGTGAATAGTAAATTGTGAATAGTAATAGTAAATAGTAAAACGTGAATAGTAATAGTAAATAGTAAATCGTGAATAGTAACAGTAAATAGTAAAACATGAATAGTAACGGTAAATAATAACAGTAAATAGTAATTTACTATTTGAATAGTAATTTACTATTAAAATAGTGTTTTACTATGCAGAATAGTAATTTAAATAATATTATTTCCAGTATAATAATAGATTTCTTAAAACGATATGAAAATAACCCTAAAAAATATAAAAGAAAATTATTCTTACCTTAGGATTTTAGCAGAACCTTCTTCCAAAAAAATTTATTTCTCTCTCTTACTTCCACCACTATCTCACTAGCACTACTATATTAAGAAAACTTAATCTGAAATTGTGAATTCTAAAGAAGAATTCCTTCGGTATTAATAGGAAAAAAAATTACTATGCATTATATTATTTTAATATAAAAGTACTGTGCATTTTTTGAATTTTTATTCCTGGTTACTGTGTATTTTTTGAAAATTTCGTACATGCACAGTATTTTACATAGTAACTGTCGGCAGAATTATTAAGCCAAATAGTAACCTTTCACTCGGTATATTTTAAATATTCAAAATCAGTCCTTTTTGAAATTTAGCGATATTATATCAGTCCTCACTAATTTTATAATAAGTAATATAAAGTTTAAATTTTAAAAATCTAAAATTTTCTGTTAATAAAAATTTATTGATACGTTTCCAATTTTTAACGATTGGAAAAAATCAAAATTTTTCTCAAACCGATAATTTTTAGATAAGTCTACTTGAAATGGATTTTAGAAAATTTTCTTATAATTTAAATTCACTTTCTTATAAATATTTTTAATTTTAAGTCACTTATATGAATTTAAAATTATTTAAAAAATATTATTTTATTAAAAAAATTCAAAAATTCCAAAAAATTCTAAAAAATCATAAAATAATACGTAGATTAAAAAGTTCTAAAGAACCATAATCTAATTCCTTCAAAATTTTAATATAAAAATAAAAATAGGGGTGTTACACACTGAGTCCTACTTGACTCTCCACCTCAACCACTGGGTCCTAGTTGACCACTGGGTAGCTCATTTGGGCACAAAAACTACGGGAGCCAGAAAACAAGGGGCTACACATATCGTCGGTCGTCTCACACCACATAATCACATAACAAATTATATCTTACATGGCATATTATCAACATATCTCACATACAATGTCAGAAACTAACATATACTTATTACTCGGGCGGCCTACTTGCCAAGCCCATCCACACAAGCCATGTTATATATTTTGCATCATCCTTATTTCATGATTCACATCAGTTTATGAATAATTAAAGTAATATACGCCACACTACACATCATCAACATTTATTACAATTCATGTTCTACTCAATATCATTCATACATATAATTCATATACTTATTTTCTTACTTTCTAAGACATAACTAATTAACTTAATGCATTTCTTCAACAATTAATTATTTAATCATATATGAACATACATATATAATTACAATAATTACACTTAGCTAATCCTCATTATTCTTAACAACTCCTGACCAGGTTCTAAGCTTCCTGAAACTATCATATAATTCAATCCTAATTAATTATGACCTGAACACTCCCCTTACCTCGATTCCAAGCTTCGGTAATTTATTCTTGGTGTCGGTTGCATCCTTCGATCACTTAATTCACCGTTCCTCTTCCAAACTCGACGCCCACCTCGTTGATTGCTCACCCAACACTCGTTTCGGCACCTTGGTTCTAATCACCCAAAACCTCAAAAAAATCAAAGCTTCTACCAATACTGGACCAAAATCGCGCAAGAGAAGAAAGGGAAAGTAAAATGGTGTTTTGCCATTCTATCTTGCATGTTTCATTTAAAATTTGATCGCGATGCTGACATTACACGTTAGCTCATTAATTCGCACCTGACGCTACGCGTCACAGCCACGCTATGCGTCAGGGCTCCTGATACCACTTCCTTTAAAATTCAACTTAAATTGTCTTTTCCTCCTAAAATATCATTTTAAATTACAGATTTGCTTTAAAACCCTATTTCCTTTTAATTCCAAAATAATTAAATATTTAATTTTACTTTCCAAATTTTAATTTATTAGGCTCTGATACCACTTGTGACGTCCTAGGTCAATTACAATTATTATTATTCGTTTTATCGATTTTCATAATAAATTTTTCACGATTATCTAATTCAATTATACCCTAACTTAGGAAAATGGCTATTTTCATTTTAAAGCACCAAAATATAAAATGTATATAATAATTTAAAACCCTAAAACCATTTAGTTTGAAAAAAAAAACTTAAAGTTGAAACAGGGGCCCTGACGCCACGCGCCAGCCCCACGCGTAGCGTCAGCCCAAAGTTGCGTACCCCACACGTAGTGTGAGCATGACAGTAGCAGCACCTGCTGCTGTCATGGATTTTAGCCCAATCGGCCAACTTCCGACCTACCTCGTTGGCCCGTTTTAGGTCTGATTGTCACGAAACTTCACGGACCATATGTTTTCCCCGTTTCGGAATTGTTGGCGCCGTCCATTCGCCAAAATTCCATAATATGCACAAGTTATGCACAAAATTCAGTTTAACTCACTTAGGTGCAAAACCCTTGCACCAAACTACTCAAATAGACACCAATTGGTCCAAGGCCAATACATGTCATTTCTAAATGGCCTAGGGACCCTATGGATCCCTTCCGGGGGTCCCAAATCTTACCGGACTGTAAGATCACCTATTTAGTACCTTAAACTCACAAAACTCACTATATGCATAACTTTTAAAATAAATCAAATCATCAATCAATTGCACGATCACATCACCAATCAATCATACATATGAATATTACCTGCCCATAATAAACATTCACGCAATGGCTCCGTGCCAACATACATTTGATTCATACATTATAAAGCTTATCATCATATCGAGCCTAAGCCTAATTTCATCCATGTCATCATCACACCATATTCCAATTCTAAATTCATCGTCATATAATTTCTCATCAACATCATCGACAATCATCATACATCATCAAATATAATCTATGAATCATTACATACATCAACAATTCAATATGCAATCACACTTCACATATCATTTAAGCATGCAGATATTGCAAGACCTGCCCATATTATGCAATCATATAGTGGCTCTGTGCCACATAACACATAAACATAATGAAGTGCTACCGTAATACATCAATACATATTCACGCCAACAAAGTAACATAATTCAACATTTTATGAATCAACAAACAAATGCATAATTATGTATCTCCTCTTCTAGTTTCCATATCGCCCCGGCCTCATTTAGCTCTAGCCTCCATGGTATGCATCCCTAACCTGCCAATAGTCACCTAAACCACAATGAAAGGGGGTGAGTGACTGGAATTAAATATTAATACATAAATAAACATCAGATAGGAAAGGTGTAATCTAGCTATGCTCCTAATTGGTGGCAATATTCATTAATTCAGCACCATCGAGTTGACTCACATTACTGAATCAAGTCACTAACTCATCCACTACCAATCATTCATTTCATTTTATATACATAACAGATATATGATTATAAACATTGTCATACATTCCCTCCACTGGAAGCCTGTCAGGAGTCGTTCCTTGACCGTGCCAATGCACCGACGACCACTCCCCGCCCTCAACAGTGCCCAGGGTACCATATTATCACGCAAATACATATCACTGCATATCAAAGCATACAAGCACGACTGACTCTCAAATAATATTACGCCCTAGTATCCGGATACTAAAAAGATCGATCTTCAGCTGGGGGTCCTACTTGACGCCCTGTGAACCCTGCTTGGTTCACCGAGTCCTACGTGACTCCCCTTCAACCACTGGGTCCTACTTGACTACTGGGTAGCTCAACTGGGCACAAAAACCACGGGAGCCAGAAACGAGGGTAACATATACCGTCGATCGTCCTCCACCACATAATCATATATAACATCACATCCAACATGGCAAAACATCATCAATCTCACATATAATGTCAAAAACTGACATATAATCATCCCACATGGCGGCCACACAAACCTAACCCTCACAAGCCATGTTCCAACATTTCCATAACCGTCATTTCATCTTTCTCACTAAGTTACGCATAGTTAATATAACACATTATTAATCAATTAACATATTTATCTCAAATACAATTATTGTTCATTCTAACTCATAAATCACAAAGAATTGCACACACTCACATGATCCAGATAACATATTAATATCAGCGTTTCGTCATTAATCATTAACATAGATCATCACTACTTAAACCTGCTCAAGATATTCATGCTTACACACACATATACATATATATATAATATTAATATCAACTTACCATGCACTTCATCTTTGCTTATTACCTAAAACCCATCATTATTCTGAATTTTACATCGACCCGTGACATTCATTCAAAGTTTATAAATGTCTTATTAAATTAGAACTCCCTCTTCATAAACTCTTTACCAAGATCATTCATTTTAATTCATGATCCTTCGTTGTCCTACCTAATCACCATTACGCTAAGGTTATCTATCTATATGTATCGATTATAGCTCATTCTTTTATCATTTAGGGTTTCAAACTCGTCCACCTGACATTTAGGTATAATTTTATAACTACGCCTAAGTCATTTTAACCCTACCCTTTACTTTATGACTTACCATACGTATACTTCCTCCTATATCATGTTGTTTTATCAATTCTACTTATTCCATACAAGCTATTCTTAAATTTTAGAACCATAATATGCCCACATGTCTGGTTACATGCTTACTTATTTATTTAATTCATACCTATCATCTTCGCAGTTTCTAATTCACCCTCTCCTCTTCATTTTCAAACCTCAGATTATCATAATGCTATTATGCCACTTAATCATTCGTCAATTCACTAATTATCTTATTTTCTTGACTTTAATAACTTCATTAACTTCCATTTCGCATATTATACCCTCTGAATTAAGTTAGAACAACCAAAAACGGCTATAATATACCTCATTTCCTATACGTTAAATGTATAGCTACATTTCTATATTAACCTTAACCGAACACACCCTCTTACCTCGATTCTAAGCTTTCCAAAGCTTCCAATCAATTGTCGAGTTCCTCCGAAGTCTATCAAAACCCCTTTCCATTTCCGACCTCCGTTTCCAAGATCCACCGTATTAAACGGCCTTCCAATCCCCAAATCTGAATCTACAAGTGTCAAAACACAAAATTTATTAACTTTTGCTACACCCAATACTCCAAGATCCTCATTCAAGTCCCAACAACCATTAAACTCAAGAATCAAATCTCCATCATGCATGTTGGTTTCGGTTAGAGAGAGAAGGCAAGGGTGAGAAGAAAGAAACTATAAAATTAAGGGTTCCCAAGTGCTTACCTTAGCCTCCAAAGGTCCAAACCCAAGAATTCACAAACTCCCACCATGTCTTGGGCAAAATCGCACAGGAGAAGAGAAGAGAAGGAAAAATGGTGTTTCCTCATTCTGTTTTGCATGTCTTCTTTTAAAACTAATCACGACGCTGACGCTACGCGTTAGCATGACGCTACACGCCAACTCATTAATTCGCACCTGACTCTACGCGCCACAGCCACGCTACGTGTCAAGTCTCTAATGCCCATTCCATTAAAATTTCTTTTTAATTTACCTTACCCTTTTAGGATACCATTTTAAATCATATACTCACTAAAAAATATATTTCCCTTAATTCCAACTTAAAAATAAATATTTAATTTACCTTTTCAATATTAAATTACTAGGGATGTTACACCCACCCCTCCTAAGAAAGGATTTCGTCCCTGAAGTCCACCGGTCATGGGAATACTGCTCATAGTCCTCCAAATTGTAACATTATTCCACTCTTCGGATGTTCTTTCGCTCATAGTCCTCTAAATTGTAGCACTATTTAACGCTTTATAGTTAATATCCCATAAGCAACCATGATGAATACGCGCCCTACATTGCCTCATTTACTTAATCTTACCCAGTAGGCATCAATTCCTCACCTAATATACCTTAACATGAGTCCAAATAACGCAATTTCCTTCCAGATTTATTACTCTGCTTCCAAAATTTAGTAGCAGTTCACAACTATTATAGTGTCGTAACATCCGTCTTTACACGACTACCACTCACTAGTCATAAGATCTCATCCGCGTTCACCTCTCATTCCTTATCGTCTACCAGTCACAGGGTTGTAAACCTTTACATTCTTCTGCTCTAAATCCGATTACTTAGGGTATACTAGAACATACTCATCTCCTCGAGTCCATACAGCTTCGACTACTAGCGTAACTACTTGAGGTGATCAGTCTCAAGAGTTCAACACTTTGTAGTTAGGCTATGTGAAATCAAGTATACTACTTAGCTACTCACCTCTCAAATCTATATGCAAGCTGATTACAAAATTTTCCACTTTACCTCAGCTTATTAGTAGCTCTATAATGAATTAGTATTAAGAGGAACCCAGGGTGGCCAGCCACTGTGATCCCTACTTAACATTAATACAACGAGGAGCCTAAATAGCCTAGTATAAATCCTCATCACTCTTATTACCTGTTCCACTTGACAATCTCTTGTTCATTTTGTTTAAAACCTATCACTCACTGCCCTCCTATTGTTTATGTAATGGTCCCTAAACACATAACTTCACTTGACCATCATTCAAATACTATGCTCCTTTAATTATCTCTGAAGTCACTTCATACCTCATCGATCATTTCACCAAGAACTATTATTAACTGCCCGTCGACCATGAACCTTAAACTTATTCAGAGTATTCTAACACTATTATCCATCGCTCACTCACAACTCCTCTTAATACTCACTAATCAATCACCCAATGGCTTGGGTAAAGCGCACCAATAACATCCATTTAAACTAACCCAATAATAGCAATGCAGGAAGATCACCCCTCTTAAGATGATTAACCTTATTAGTTCACTGCTAGCTCATATTACTTATCATTCATCTATCCGATTCTCAACCCTCCGAGCATTACTCGGTCACATAAGTATATATATATAGGTGCAACTATGCACCGGGAAATCTTTAACTTCTGTTAGTCTTGCAGTTCTGGTTTCAATCATTCTTTCCCAGACTTACTCGTAAACCTTTTCTACTTGATTATTCTAATACGCATTATCACTGCTCTAACTGTAGCATTCCCTATAATATCAAACCCATCATTTATACAAGTTTTTAATTCTTTTATGGTTTACACTCACGTTTAAATATTCATCTATGTACTCATACATTTAGCCATATCCGGCCTAATCATTTATCATTTTAACACCAAGCATTTTAAATCTTATTACAGTACAATTCAAATTTCTCCTCTATAAATCATACGCCTACATCACTCGTACTTATTCAGCCATCACAAGCATCCCATTCACTAGTGAACCCCAATTACCAATTAAACGTGCATTGCTCAGTAACGTACTTATCAACTCACTCAAGAAGGTACGACAATACATTATCTCATACATTATTTTATATCATATTGGCATAATAATTATTTCGTATCTAACCCCCTTATCATTCCAAGATGCTACCACATAATCATATTCATCTTTTAAATAAGATGGCCAAAGAAATTCTGAAATAACAATTTTGAAAATTTATCTCAACTAGGAATGACACAACCGACGGAGCTACTAAATGAGGTCAATGCTAGGGTACCTGTGAAATTTTCACATATCACAATACAAACACCACTCATGCATCACGTTGATTAACCAACATATAAGACTAGCCATAAAGGCTCAATCAACTTCACTATCAATTACACGTCAATTTGTCACATACTGCAAATTATTTGCATTTACATTTTCATACATATACTACAGCTCTCAATTTGATTCGCTATTTTACTTTAATCAACCTTTGAAGTCCATTGAGGAGCATGCACAACACCTTCAGATTGTTTTGTAGGTGTTACACGAGAAGAAGTTGTATGCTAAACTGTCAAAGTGTGATTTCTGGGAAACAAGTCTGTAGATCCGTCCAAGATTGAGGCGGTTATGGCTTGGGAAAGGCCTAAAACAGTGACTGAAATTAGGAGCTTCTTGGGATTGGCTGGTTATTATCGTTGTTTCATTGAGGGATTTTCATGTATTGCATTTTCGTTGACTTAGTTAATGAGAAAAGAGACTCTATTTGTATGGACAAGAAAATGTGAACTAAGTTTCCAGACTTTGAAGCAATGCTTGACTATCATACCTATACTTGCATTACCTGATGTGACAAATGAGTTGGTGGTATATTGTGACACATCTAAGTTTGGTTTGAGATGTGATTGATGCAGGATGATAGGGTCATCGCTTATGCTTCCAGGCAACTAAGGCCGCACGAGCGGAACTACCTTACTCATGACTTGGAATTTACAGCTGTAGTATTTGCATTGAAGATATGGCGACATTACCTGTATGGTTCTCATTTTGTGGTAGTGACCACAAAAGCTTGAAATATTTATTTGATCAGAAGGAGCTAAACATGAGGCAGAGGCGATGGGTGGAATACCTGAAAGATTATGATTTTGATTTGAGGTACCATCCTAGTAAAGTGAATGTTGTGGCTGACGTTTTGAGTATGAAAGTTTTACAGGCAACTTTCTTGATGGGCAAAGAATAGGAATTGTTGGACGACTTTCGTGATATGAATATTAGGGTTGTTGTGCGGGCCCCAAATTAGATGGTGACGGGAATGTTAAAGATCTCCAATGAGTTTGCTCAAGAAAATGATATAGAGTTGTTGGAATTACTTGACGCCCAAGCAAAGGGCAAGGATATGGAATTGACTAGAGGCAGTGATGGTATTTGGCAGTTCAGAGACCGAGTTGTGGTGCCTGCAGAGGGTGATTTTAGACAAATTGTATTATCGAAAGTGCACAAGAGTTCTTTAAGTATTCATCGTAGAGTTATCAAGATGTATCATGATTTAAAAGCATGTGACATCCCGATGCTGTTGAGAGCGGAGAGTGATCGCCGATGCATGGGCACAGACAAGGAGTGGCTCCTGGAAGGCTTCTAGCGGGGAATGTGACATCCTGGGCACTGTTGAGGGCAGGGAGTGATCGCCGGTGCATAGGCGCAGACAAGGAGCGGCTCTTAGCGGGCTTCCAGTGGGAGGGACACATGAATGAACCAAATACATACCAGAATAAAAGAGATCCAAAGACTGTATAGGCATGAGACTATACAGTCGAGGATAGCTTAAAAGAATGAATTCGTACTACCTATACCAACAAATTCATTAGCCTTTTCGGTGGCCCATCACCTAAGGACTCCAAGGTTAGGAGTGCTTAACTTGGGAGAAATTCAGGGATGGGTAACCTCTTGGGAAGTTCTCAGGAAGTGTGTAAGTGAGGACAAAGTACACTGGAAAGGTCTCATGTTGGTATGTGGGGAGAATCGTTCATTCCTGAAAAGTGACCAGGGCATTGTATAAATCCCTAACCATATTCCGTTTCCGCGAGTGAGTCTCGATTTGTCTTCCACTCTGTTATTGATTGATTTGGTTCCACCACATTGCAATTGAGTCGCATTGATTTGGTTTTGCCCGCACCCCCATCGTGTCTCCCAGTCAGGTATCGTTTTGTTGCTCTGCATGTTCTTTGATTGTTCACATTCTTTCTTCCCCTCCGTTAATGCTCATGGTTTGTCCTTTATATATTGTTTTCCCTTTGTTTTTATGATATCTTTCTTTGAACATACTTTCCTTTTGTTGTTTATATATGATATCAAAGACGAATCCTATGTTGGTCGTGTTTGATAATTTGAAGAATATGGATACGTTAGGGTGGTGGAGA
The DNA here is from genome assembly GCA_037962975.1 of Clitoria ternatea. Classification (NCBI taxonomy): domain Eukaryota; kingdom Viridiplantae; phylum Streptophyta; class Magnoliopsida; order Fabales; family Fabaceae; genus Clitoria; species Clitoria ternatea. Next base: position 987,237 of record CM075674.1, read on the forward strand.
GATAATAAAAAACGGTTTTCAAAACTTTCTGTAATGGCTCGTCACTTGCTAAGCATTCCCATAACTATAGTAGCATCTAGATCTTCTTTTAGCACTGGAACATGAATCATTACCAAGTATAGAAATCGTCTTAAAACAAAAAACATGGATGTGTGACTTTGACGATGGTAATTTATTTATTATACAAGTTGTGTATAATTTATTTTTAATTATTTCTCTTACTTAATTGATTTGGATAATGCATTGTAGATGAATCTTCTTCTTTCGATGATGATGATGATGATGGATTGGGATCAACATCCAAGAACTCCAAGAATGCATGTGCTTCAAATCTCATTCAAGTGGTTTGATGTGTAGATTAATGAATTCAATTATGGATGTTTTTTTGGATTTTACTATTTATTTTGTTGCTTTGTGGTTTGAATACTTTTGAAGTTGTCACATTATTGGACTTACACTATTTGGTATGGTATGTAATATGTAACATCCTCTCTAATTTATATTTATTTTTTAACTTTAATTCCATCAAATTTACTAAAAAAATTTCACGCTCTTAGATATAACAATTTTAATCTCACAATTAGAACCATATATTTTAAACTCTAATTAGTAAGTACTAATCATAAAAAGTAGTTTAGTTTCATAAAAATTGAGTTTTGACCCATTCTGACAGTGTTATAATCGATTACATGATTCCTGTAATCAATTACAAGCACAAAAAGACAAAATAGGCATATTGACGAAATGGGTAATCAATTACCAAAATATGGTAGTTGATTACAACCAGAACAACAATAACAATTATGTAGAATTTTGCATTTTTGCCAACTTTCAGCCTACCTAAATGGTCTGTTTTAGCTCTAATTGCTATAAAACTTTACGGACCACATGTTTTCGTCATTTTGGAGTTGTTGGCACAGCTTGTTTGCCAAAATTCTATCATATGCTCAAGATATACGGAAAGATGCATTTAAACCAAAAGTAACACAAACCAATGCACCAAACCTATCAAATGGACTTCAAATTTGATAAGGCCTATATTCACAAGTCCTAAATGACGTAGGGGAGCTATTAGTCCCCTCCGAGGGCCCTAAATCCCGTTGGATCACAAATTTAGTTTCTAATTTAACCTGTTTTCACCTAAAATGCAACATAACATTTCATGAATCATCCATTCATCAATTTCATGCCTAATTCCCTCACAATTGCACAATTACACATCAACGCATTACCTAAATACACACAATACCTGACCATAGTTAATTCATCTATTCCCACCAATGGATCTGTGCCAATCACACAATCATGAAGCATTATACCTACTAGTTTCATATGTTCAAATCATCAAATACTATTGTTATTCTTTCACACATGATTATTAATTATCATCCTTGCAATCCCAAACCAAAACAAAATAATGAATAATATGAGTTATCATCGCTATAGTTTTGACTCAACTCATAACACACTCAAACAAAAACATATCTTACATCTACAAATAGATACCTATCCATCCCAATTTTATTAATAAAATGGTTCTTTACCATATAACACACATACATATTAAACACACTTCATTTCTAATCACATGCCTCACAACCTTAAATCATAAACACAATCAAACATAATAAGTATCATAATCTTTAAATTTAAACTACACCACATAATCAAACTATCTTAACATCATCTATATTAACTCGCTTTAATTCTAATTCTTCATTGGCATCCGTGCATCACTTGGGCACTTTCCTCTAGTGCATCCGCCATTTCCCCGCCATTGGTTACTAAAAAGAAAAGCAAGGGTAAGTGTTTAGAAATCATAATTAATCTAGAATAGTATATACACACTAATATCATACATCTCACATATACACTAATAATCCATCACTAAATACACCACATAATGTGAAACATCACCATAAGCTCATCGAGTGATATGATACATAATAAACACCAAACTAGTCATTATAGCTTCCAAATACACCAATTTTCTATCATCATAACGAGCACACCAGTTAACAACGATATCATACATCCCAATATAAATTCATTTCACTTACCATTGACATCACATTATCAATTAAGAGTATTAAGGTAACCTAACCATCAATATAAAACTTCTATTATGCAACATTTTAAATAATCAATCAAACACCAATAGAAACATCACCAAGGGTTAAATCATACCCCTCAACCACTAGGTACTACTTGACCACTGGGTAGCTCAACTGGGTCCAACTTGACTATGAAAGCCAAAAGCAAGGGTAACATATACCGTCGGTCGTCATTCACCACACAATCCACATAAATTCAATTACATTCTTTACTTTCTTACTCAAATGACATAAAAGCCTTACCTTTTAATTATCCAGGGGGATCACACCGACCCGACCCATGAATCTCCACCAGTGCAACCACACAGACCAGGCCCCAAATAGAATATCACGCCAATAATCAATAATGATCATAAATCTCCATTATCATAGACAAGCTTATAATCAATAGCATTTGTTAAACAGTCACACAATATACGTTCTACATATTCGAAATCATAATCTCATCATCACATCATACATACATATGTCCACCATTTTCAATGCATTACATCATTAATTCATTATTGACAAACAACACAAAATCATCATCATTTTTAACTCAACAATACATCTTAGCAAATATCATCATCAATTAATGTATTACTCATACCTTCAATTACAATATACAACACACCAAGTTACTAACTACCACATTTCACTTATTAATGACCATCCAATTTTTTTTAAAAAAAATTACCACACAACTTCATCTCAGTCATGACACATCATCCAAGTCACAAGTTATACAACTCAATTTATCATACACTATAAATCAATTAACATAATTCATTTATTTCAAAAACCACCATTTCTTTAGTTGTAATTCTCATGATACCATCATTTTCTCACATAGATTTTTCATTTTATCGTCAATCCCTTTTTAATTCATTGTCCCTTATTCTTGATTCATATTACATTTTCATTTGTTATTGCACATCATTAATTATATCATTATATTTTATGCGAACATAATTGGTTTCTCATTATTGTAAACTACATTCTTCCCTCCTCGCACACACTTATCATCACTATTATATCACACATCGCAATAGGCATAATCATGTTATTCTTTTATCAATTCACATAATTCATTGTATCATTTAATCATAATAAAATTTCTAATCCTCTTCAATCACACTAATTTCTTTTGAACCCAACTAGGGTCAGTACCCAATTCTAATTAATTACAACACTGAACACCTTTTTACCTTGATTCTAAGCTTTTACAATTTGCTCTCGGTGTCGATGGCTTCCGATATCTAACAATTTATGATTTACAAGTAATTAGTTAATTAATTCCGGTTCCAAAACTAAAACCCATTACATCGGAACTACTTTAAACTTAGTTTCGAATGATCCGATACTTACCGAGACCAACTTCAGCTTTGTTTTCGTTTCCTTCTACACCTAAAGGCTTGTCGATGCTTGGTTCACTACCTACACATTCTTAAACTCACATCCACCATCTCAAAACACCATTTTCGTGCTTAAGGAAGTAGAAATTTCAAAATTTTAGAGCCCCCCATAGCTTGATAGCTCGCGGTTTGAGAAGTAAAGGCTGAGAGAAGAAATTGAAGCTATTTTCTAACTTACCTCTTACTTCTAGCTATAATGGTGTCTTTAATTTTATAATTTGTGAAGAAATAGGCCCTCTACCTTGGCATGCAACTCACGGTCATTGAAGGAGCTCACACTACTACAAAAAACACATTTAACATCTAAAATTAACACCAGATATCACAAAATGCGGTGTTAACAAGTGCGTTTACACTAATAAGGGGGTGTCACACTAATAAATTTATGCAAAATATTTTTTTATTATAACTATTTTTATTTTTCAAATCTAACAAGTAAATATATATAATTAATACAACTTATGCAAGACATAAGTGCGTTTACACGTGTATGTATGTGTGTGTGTATATATATATATATATATATATATATATATATAAAGCATATGAATAATAAAATATTTTATGATTACAAACATTTAGATAATATTCTATTTATATTTATGTTGATTAATTTTAATTACATATATGTTATCCTTGTTTATTAATTTGGTTAATGATTTTAAATAATTTATTATTTTATTAATATTTTGTCATTATTGTTGTTAAATTAATTATATTATATATGGTAAATGTTTTCTCTTTTATTTATCTAAATCAATTATTTGTTACTTTTTTATACTTTATTTTGATCATTATTATAATTATTTACTTTATTTTTTATAACCATAATAATTATAGATAATTTGCCTTGGGTATGTTGATACATAAAAAAATAGTTTATTCGTAAAAAGAGAATGAAGATACAACCTCATTATTGATAGATAAAAAAAGAGAATAAGTAATAAAAAATAAAAAAACTATTGTATGAATAATAAAGAAGGAATCGTAAATAAGACTCTTGTATTATTATTATAAGTATATATGACTATTCTTATTTAAATTGTTATTTTTTGAATGATGAAACCTCCTTTGTGTGACACATTGAAGTTTTGAGAGAAGCCTCTAACATTGATTCTAGCTGAAATACAAAAGTTACCTATACAGAAATGACTCTACCTTGTGTAGTCCAAATTATATAAGGCTGGTAGTTGTCATTCCCATTAAGCAACTAACTGAAGCACCCTCACCCTCAGTTCAAGTTTAATGCTGGGGAAGAAACATGGGATGCATTCAAATTGGTTGAATTAAGACTTCATTATTATCTTTTGTTTTATTTTTTGGTGTTTTTTTTTTCTGAGATTTATGTATTTATCAATGTCCATTTAACATTCTATTTTTAGGAATTCAATTAAATTGCTGTGTTTGGTTTAGTTTTAAACATTTTCGGAGTATGGTTTACTTTCCTATTTAATTTGAGTCTAAATAAGGAAAGTTAAAATATTAAATTTTAGTTAGAAAGATATGCTTGAAAGCTAGTATTGATCTTTTATAAAATTAACCATGGCCTAAGGGTACTAATTACCCATCCTAGTTAACTAAAAGTCTAAAACATCATTTCTTTTCCGCTTTTCCCTGCTCTTCTCACTCACACTCTCACTATCTTCCACCGCACCCTTCTCCCTCTCAAAACACCAACATACTTTTTTTTCCTATCCTACTAGTTTAATGTTTTGTGAATATACATACGTAGATAGACTTCCATAACTCTATTGGCTAGTATATATGATCTTTTGGACCTGTAAACGTAACTTAAGCTAGTTGGGATTTAATATGTTCATACATGGTATGTAATAGGTAGGTGATGTGTATGTTGCCTTGGTCTCTTGTATGACTCCACAAAAGTGAGAGTAGTATATGTGTTTATAATAATGTAAGGTTTGTATGGTTCCAAAAATAGATTTTACAGTTAAATAGAGTTTTGACTATTTCAAATAACGTGAAAGATCAATATTAATTTTTAAATTCTCAATTTTTATAACTTTTTTCTCCAACTAAAAATCAAACAGAAATTAAATTAATCATTGAAATCTAAGTTACAAAGCTGAGGTAATCATTTGAAAATAAAAAGGAAAAAATATAGGGGACATTAACGGGGGGTCCACAACGCATGGGATGCCCTTCTTCTTTTTTTTTTGGTGAACTGACAATGCACTTCTGAAAAATGAGTTTTTAACACCAGTGCCAAAATTGATGTTAAAAGTCCAAAGAAATCGAGGCTAAAAGTCTAAGATTTTAGGGTCCCACCAGCAAATACACAAATTTAACATCATTCTAGACCAATAGATTTAAGATTAAAAAAATCAACGGATCTGATCAATTACTGGTTATGTTTCCAAGTAAAACCTCTTAATCACGTCAGAAACTTACCTTCTCCAACTCCCTCCCTGTCCTGACCCCGCACCAGTGAGAATCAGTAGTGAGTACGGTGGGGAGATGCGATGGTGCGATGTGGCGGTCTTAGGTGGTGAGCCTTGGATCGGTGGGGTGGAGGCACACCACCATTCAGACGGCCGGGGATTCGAATCTCCACCATGCGCTTCGGATTCGAAGCTCGAGGCACTCAAATCTTCAGGTTTCGGGATTTGTTTTCTCTGTGTTCATGTATTGGTGAATTTTGTTTGTTAGGTTTCAAAATCTGAATCATTCTGCTGGGTTTGGTTTCACTCTTCAAATCAAGAAACTGTCAGATTCATCCTAATTCTTCTTGTTTTTTTGGTCCTCTGGGCTTTCTGGTGATGAATCTGGCCTTCTTGTTTGATTGTTACCATGTTCTTGTTGATTTTTTGGAATCTATGGATTGGTTTTCTGTGTGAAAAGTTTATCTTTTGATGTAATCTATGTTGCAATGTTCGTGTTGTTTTAGGGTTTTACTTGGATGAATGGTTTTGAGAGGAGAAAGTGATAAATGATGATGGTGACGGTGGGTCGTTGTTGTGACGCTGGGAGTTTTGGGTGGAGAGAATTTTGAGTGTGTTGTGCGCGCTGTCATGGCGTTGTGGGTTATCATTTTTGTTTTTGTTTTTTGTTTTCAAAATAAAAATCTTCCGGTTAACGAAAAACGTTGCCTTTGATAGTGGGTTAAAAAGTGGTGTACGGGTACACAATCCATCACTGTTGTGTGGTCCCAAGAAGCCACCAAAATAATTTTAGAAATATGCAAGTCGATCTGACGTGTGGTGGAAGGGTAACATTGAATTTTCAGGAGTCAAGTCAAGCATAGCAAACATACCCAATAACAAACCAACAAGCTTTGCTGGCAGTGTCAACCATTCATTATAAACTGAGAAATCAAACCTCTTCTTCCTCTCCTCCTACGTTCTCATATATTAGCCACACCAATCCATAACTATACCTTCCTTAAGTTTAGTAAGTAATATAAATAAACACCTTCATTGGTTTTACTCTCCCTCTACAGGACTTTGGAACCCCCAAGTAATGTCTTCCGATTCCGCTCTTCCTCTCCCTGAAAATCCCATCATTGTGAGTGTTTAATTAATTGTTACTTAGTTACTGTTTTTCATTCTCACTCTCACTTTCAATTCAATAATTTGTTTGGCAGGTTGGATTTGGTGGAGTTGGCCTTGATTTTCTGGCAGTGGTGCCATCTTTTCCTAAGCCTGACGCCAAGATCAGGAGCACTCAACTCAAGGTTTTCCTTCTCCCATCGCTTTCTTCTTTCTTCCTTTTTTCATTATTATTACTACTATTTCATCTACAATTAGTATTACTCTAAGTATTAGTAGTTGTATTGTATTAATAATTAGTTCTACTACATGGCTTCTTTTAACAGTTGGGAATCCAGGTTTTCACAAATTAGCAACAACCCACGAATCATTGATTAAAATCTTTATGTGGTGGTCGTTGTATGTTTTGGTTCAAGGGACTTTTTGAAGTTGACTTTACTTTCAACTAAACCCACTCACTTTAATCCGGTGGGCCACCATTTTTTTTTGTTTTACCACTAAAATGATTGTCTTCTATTAATTAATTAAAATAGTACTGGTATAATATTGTTTAAATTTTAAGCACTGTGGGCCTAATTTACTCATAGTGCTTCTTTGCTTTGCGTTACCATGTTATTTTGGTTGATCATCATCTTTATATTATTACTTATGTATATATATTATATAAAGTAAGCAGCTTTTGAAAATTGGCGGAGTCCTTTGGCATCAACGATTTTTCCTTTAAAAACCCAGTCAAATTCCCTGTGCGCTGTTTTTTTAAGTTGGTCTTTGGAGTAAGTGCACGATGGACTATAGTTTATTTTTACATTAAAATTAATTACTTTTTTAAATTTTTAAATTACTTTTGCGGAATAATCATTTCCTAAGAATGGTAAAGTTATTTGGGTGACCAATGTTGGTTTGGCAGGTGGAAGGTGGGGGAAATACGGGAAATGCTATGACATGTGCTGCCCGATTGGGCTTAAGGCCAAGGATAATTTCTAAGGTTTCATTTCTATGATCCTTCACCTTGTGGTTGTGAGTAATTAATTTCTGATGAATATAAATATGCAATTTGAAATAACTAGGTTGCTAATGATGCTCCGGGGAAGGCTTTGCTGGAGGAGTTAGAAGCTGAGGGTGTAGATACCTCTTTCTTTGTGGTATGTATGTGACAAACTCTTTATTTTATTTGAAGTCTTTATTAGTCTGTTCTCAAAGTAGTCAGATATGCCAAAAGAAAAAAAAAATAGTCAGATTTGTGTAATTAGTGATTTATTGTAAGTTATTAAGTAAAATAAGTTTTCAAAACTTATTGCTAGAGTCAACAAGATTCAAGGAAAATTGTTTTACCGTATTTTACATGTGTGGGGATATCTTAGTGATAACTCAATAAGTTTTGTTTTACCTTTTTAAATTTTCAAGGAAAGTTGAGGTTTGAACATAAGACCTCAAGATAAAACTATCTAAAGCCCTTATCACCTGGCAAATTTTGTTATTACGTAGATAAAGTTTATAAAATTTCATATAATTTAATAATCATTAATATTTTATTAATTAACTTAAATAAATGGAATTTATACATTTTAAAATGCAAGTAAATATTGAATATATAATAACATATTTGTTAGTACATGCTTAATTTATCTTAAGCTAGGTTCCAGTTCGAGCCTTGTGGATGGAAAAAATCTCTGTTGGGAGAGTCAGCTTCACCATGATGTGGAAGATTCCGGCTCTAATAAGATTTGCCTCTAGTGGAGAATACTTGTGGTTAAACAAATAAATATACTAAAATATATGTTTGATCACTTATATTTTTCTTAGGTTTCAATTTGATCCCATGTTTCTTTTATATCAATTTAGTCCCTTATATTTTGAAACAGTTTTAAAGTGGTTTTTTTGTTAACTAAGCTGATGGAAGCTAGACTGTTTTAATCAGTTATTCGAAAACTGATGTAAACTATGTTTTATAATTTGGTTTTGCTGTGAACAGTGTAAAAGCCTTGATGCATACATTTTACATCTGTTCTGCAGTATCCGGTATCAGAAGTCAAGTTTCTGTCAACTAAGTTAATGGAGAGGCCAATTTGAAACCATTAAAAATGTAAATGATTAAATTGACGTAATAAAGCATATGGAACCAAATTGAACCAAATCTATATTTTAGCCAAAATCATATAAATTAATAACATATTTACAAATGTTTAATTTTTCTAAAGTTGTACACCTATATAATTAAGATAATATCTCTATTAATTTTAACATATTAATTTTAATCACATTTTCTTTTTATTTTGCTTGCCTTTTGTGAAGAAAGCACTAAACTGTAAGTAAATTAAAATGTTTGAATATGAAATTGTTCAAGGAAAATTTTTTTGGCACTCACTATAATACTTCTTTATGGTTTTCATTAAAAAAATTTTAATTCTTACTTCCTCCTGTCATTTCTGTATTTGGTTGTGGCAAGCAAAAATGCACTAGCATGTCCAATCTCTATTTTTTGGTGTTTTCTTTACTTTATTCTTTTTGTTTCATTGATTCTTTCCCATTTGTTTTCAGGTCGCGAAGGAAGGCACTTCACCATTTAGCTACATCATCGTTGATAGCCAAATGTAAGTACCACAGTCTATACACAAAACTTATGTTCAATTATCAAGGTTTTAAGTTTCTATCCACTTCCTCGCTTGGTGGACTTTGAAAAATGATGCTATTGACAGTGCCATTTACATAATTTCCTTAATGAAGTTAACTTTATTTATACGTTACAGAAGACACTTGCAACAATATGACTGAAATAAATAATGAGGGTTGAATGTTATTTGTGTGATATATCTTCATATGAAATGTTCTCGCTTGATAAATTCTAACACCTAACTTAAATGATTTAAATGCTTGCTTGAATCATTCAGGTGTACAAAATGATTAATCATAGAACTTAAACATTCAGGAAAACACGCACTTGTATATTCACTGCGGGGCATCCTCCAATGGTACCAGAAGATCTTCCTCGAGCCAGTTTGTTATCTGCACTGGATGGAGCAAGCATGGTCTATTTTGATGTAAGAATGCCTGACAGTGCGCTTGTCATTGCTCAAAAGGTAATTACTAGTTACTCTATCCGGTTTTGAGTATAAGCAAATTTTTTGAATTGTTTTTGGTCTCACATATAAGCCAAATTATCTTTCCTAATATCATTAAATGTTTGTATGTTTGTTTACCAAATATATAATTGTTAAAGCAAGATGCAAATCAACTATTTCTTTATGTAATAAATGAGACAAAGTATTTTTAAAAGTATATCTAAACATTTGATAACATTAATGGAAATAAGTATGTAACAAATGAGACAAAGTATTTTTAAAAGCATATCAAAACATCTGATAGCATGAATGAAAATAAATATTTTTAACCAACTTTCTTAGTAAGTGTAAAATTAGTTGTTTTTGCTTATTTTGGAGACTCGAGGGAGTGCATCTTTAGTTGGTACCCAGGTTGAGTCATGCAAAGCTTCCACATAGAATTATTCTCATTAGAATTGTTTTGAGTCGAATTTCTGGGACTGCTGTTTGTGCCTTTTCTGTTGAGGTTGCTAGCTCAAATGCCAGTGGTTGAAGGTAAATAGGTAACAGAGCATAAGCCTCATAATTAGGATAGAAAAGTTCAAATCTCTTTCCTGTACAAAGAATTATAAAAAAAATGTCTAATTGAAATACATTGTCAACCAATCTTGAGTTGACACTTGATGTATAACTAAAAATGATTGACTTTCATGATATCTATGATAAAAGTCCTATCTTCTTCGTGTTCTAATTGGTTTATAGTGTTAAATTTTTAATATTGACACTTGCATGTACAGGAATCATTGCTAGATTCATAAATGATAGTCCTTAACATTTTAAGAGAGAGCCTATGATGAAATGTAAGCTAATTTTATTATATTTTACTCTTGCAGGCATTTAGCCAGAATATACCAATCTTAATTGATGCTGAAAGGCCAAGGGAAGGATTGAATGACCTCCTGGAACTGGCTGACTATGTTGTATGTTCAGAAAATTTTCCGAAGGCAAGTATCACATACGGTAATGAGGTAGAATACTAGAATACTGTTAACACTTGGGGGCCTCGAGTACTCTTTTAGCTTGCAGTTATTTTGTATTATGCTTAGATTCTAGCATTTTATCAGTGAGTGAATCATGACATGGAAAATTCAAATTTTTAGCTTTGTCTTGGAGCCAGAAAAAAGACCTAGGAAATTATATTGGTTAAAGTTATACGTTGGCCCGTACACTACTTAGGTTTTTTGAAAAAATTCCTCGTACTTCAAAATCTTGTATCAGGTTCATAGACTTTTGAATTCTTTTAAATTGAGTCCCTATCAACGATTCTGGTAAGGTTCATATTTATAAATTTGTAATTAGATCTTTGAAGTAATGCAAGGAACCTTAACAAAATTCTATTAGAATTGTTGATAAGACCCAACTAAAATTGATTTAAAAGTTGAAGGACCTAATTACAGATTTTTAAATTAGACTTATTTAAAAATTTCAAATAGTTTAGTGACTTGTGGCATAATTTAACCAAATATATATAATGCTTGCACTGAAATTGGAATATGTAATAGTGAATTTCTTCTATAAAAATATGAAAGGGCTTCCCGAGTTCCTTTCGAAGTGTTAGGGGGGCCTAGGGGGTATACTTAGTGCCCATTTGATATAAAATTGGTTCAACTGAGTTTACTGTTTTGGAGATGATCAACGGTTGCTATAAAACAGACACGTCCTTCTATGTTGAATTGATGAGATAAAATTTGCTTTCCACTCTACGTGATTCAACCACGTTAGAAAGCCTTGCTAAACAAGCACTTACACTTTCTCTCTTGGTGGTTCAAGTGAGTTCTCACATGGCATGGAATTTATAATTGCTCGACGTCATTCTCTTGTGCAGCAAATTTATTTACGTGCATGTATAGTTGGGTGCAGAGTAGGTAGGGACTTCACTAAAATGATCTTGGCCCTTAAATGGTAACATGTGATTATATAACAATCTTACTATTTTGTACCTAGAATTGGTGAGTCCCATACCATTAAGAAACATCATAACTGCATTGCGTCATACAACATTAAAACAAGAGGAATTTGCATGCAAGCCCTTGACTAAGTTACCTATTTGATTGGGGTCAAAATGCTACCAGCTGGTAGATGACTAAATTACCTATTTAACTATGTGCCTTGACGTCTTTCAGAAACCATGCAAGAACAAGTGCCTAGGAAAATAATGAGGGAAACCAATACCATGTACCAACGTTATGCTGATTTAAGTTTTGTGACTTCAATAATTTGACAGGCCTGGACAGAGGCATCATCTATTCCAAGAGCACTAGTTTCAATTATTTTAAGACTTCCAAGACTTAAATTTGTGATTGCAACTTTGGGAAAAGATGGCTGCATAATGCTTGAGAAATGTGTTGGAGATGGTAAAATACTACTTCCTTCCCCCCCTTGTTTGATCTTCTTGTCAGGTTGAATTCATAAGCAAGAATGAGCAGACAATGTAGCATTTGGTTATAAAACCTTTTTTCTTTATTGCATTTAGTTTCCTTATATATATAGCAAGTTTCAATGTACTTCATGCAGAGGAATCTCACTTGGAAGAAATTGATGTCGACAGCTGTTTGAAATCATTAACAAAGAGAAAGGATGGTACCACAGCCATGCCAACGTGCATAGCTTCGGTAATAACTAATAACTGAGTAAAACTTGGAACTATTTATTCTTCTGCAATAATACTAATAGCACTAAAGGTAGCTGTGATTGCACAATGTAACGAATAGCACTACAGGTGGTGGATCTTGTGCCATATTATTTCCCACCATTTGGCATTTTTACCCCATGTACTAAGCAGTTTCTAAGAGTCCCCCATATGAAAAACTGCTTGTACAAAATCATCACTTGCACGGACTCATTGCCATTAACAATGACATGTTAGGCTGTTGTGCCAAATGGCACTATACTTTGTCAAGTTAGCAGATCTCGCATATATATAAACATGTTTTAGTAGAAATTGTCTGCAATCAAAGAAGAGTCATGTGTTGAAGGCTTGGCATGGAAAAAACTTAATATAGATTGGCCTTGGTGATAGATAACATTGGTTAATTGTACAGTCTATGTAAAGAAAAGTTTGAGGTATTTCTCATGATTGGTATTTTTGCCATGTGATTGTGTACATTTTGATCATGGAAAGGGAGTTGGTCCTTTGTATTCAGGGCAGTCTAGACCAGCACTATTTTACATCTTGATGAAATTATTAGAAGCTGGTATTGCATTATTTCATTTATTTGAGCATGTGTTCTTGTATGTGTCTCCATAAGATCACTTCACATAATTCTGATTTGGTTAAACGTCTATTGATTGGCTACATTATATCTGGGTAAATTCCACTATCTTTCCCCCCAGTCTGTTACAAAACTTGGAGGTGAAGGGATAGGATCAGCATGTGGGAGGTTATATTTTGCCTCTGCTGAATACATTCCACCATCAGAGCTTATTGACACAACCGGTGCTGGGGATGCATTTGTTGGAGCTATTTTATATGGTACGAGTTCATATATATTACCTCTGCACTGAGAGGGGATTACATTCACTACAATTCCATTGTCTCTCCCTTAGTTTTTATACATACTATTTTTCCTTTTCCAAATTTTGATATCTTGGTATTTTTGTTTATTTGAAGATACAGTCACAAAACTAAAGGAACCTTTATTTATTTACTTTGCAGCAATCTGTTCCAACCTCTCACCAGAGAAAATGTTGCCATTTGCTTCTTATGTGGTAAGCAGCATAAGAAGTTGACATGTTATAACACAAATTGCACAGCTTTGAATAATTTTGTCTTTTTTTTTTTTGTTATTCAATCTTTTCTAGAGGTGTTTTAATTGGAAACAGACTATTGTGTCTGTACCATGGAGATTTAGTTCTTACGAAGTGAGGCGATTACATTTTAGAGGATAAAGTTCTCTGATAGTTATTTGATTAAAAAAACTCAAGAGTTGAGATGGTAACAAATTTTCTTGCATGTTATCATAATCAACTGTCTCACCCTTGTTTCATGCTTTTGATGCTAATCATAGGCAGCTGCCAATTGTAGAGCACTCGGAGCTCGTAGTGGTCTTCCGTACCGCACTGATCCATACCTGGCAACCTTTATATAAGTGCCCAACTGGTCATCAAAATATTAAGCAGAGTATGCAAGAAATAAGGCTTCAGCATACAAATCAAGCTCCTACATTAGTTTATAATTAATAATTAGCTCAAATGCTTGTTATTTTATGTTTTGGGTTATTATTTTGTAAACTGAATTTTAAAATGTTTGTGAAATAGAATTCTAGGAGGTGCCAACAAAGTTGGTTGTATAAGGACATATGTTTAAATCCTACCAATATAAAGATACTGTTGATGGTTGATTTATAGTACTTATTATGTCTTGTTAAGTCTTGGAGCATGTTGGTGAGCCCTTAGAAAATTCATCTATTTTTTTTTAACCCCAAAAAAGACTTTTAAGATGATATGTTGTTATATTTTAATTTTGATTAATATGTTTATACTTAAGAGTTCTTATATACTTTTGATTTATATTTTGCTAGTCAAATTATGAGTTTCACATTTTTATTTAAGTTATGCAAATTAAATATATCTCAGTTCATATAAATATAAATGTGTACAAGTTGAATATTCAAAAACCAAAATATTTTAATAAGAATTCCTAACTAAATAAGTTGCATTTTAAATACGTGATTGATTTTTACCATTTTAATTAATTCAGAAATTACCGGTGAATCTTACTAAATTTTATTGAATACTTTTCAATGCAGAAATGCAAACTTAATTTTATGTACAAATCTTTTTTTATTAACTTATGTACAAATTTCACTTTCACTTACAGTTTTCTTGATCATTTATTTCATTTTATTTAGAGATAATCTCAAAGTCGACCTTGTTTTTCTCAACAAAATATTTTTCTCTACGCACAAAAATTTGAACCTTAATATTATACTTAAAAGACTAATTATATGTAAATTATGTCGGATTTTATTGATATTAAATTAGTCAACTTAGTGATTAGGTTTGTAGATGATTTTTAAATTAAAAAATAGAATTAAAAACAAAACATGTAACATTATGGGAATGAAAAAACCTTGTTGAGTTATTAAACACGAGCGACTAGGACACAATTGAACAGAGGAATTAGATTTTGGAAACCTAAAGGCAACACAACACGGCCTCAAGTAGTTGAGAGAATAGATAAAAATTTATGAATAACACTCACTTTTAAATGATATTTTTTAAAATAAAATTGTGCACTTAAAAAACATTATTTATAAGGAAGTAAGATTAGAGACTATTACATTTAAGGCTAAATATATCCGTTGATCACTTATGTTTTTTGAAAATGTTAAGTTAGTCCTCTAATGTTTTTTTTTCACTTTGGTCTTCTATGTGATTTAAAATGTTCCTCTTAAGTCCTTTTGTTAAGTGAATGTAACGTCATTTCCAACTGTTGTCTAACATGGTGTCAAATTTGGACATCATATCCACATGGCAATGTGTGATTTGTTAATGGTTCCAACACTAAAACGATGTCATTTTGCAAAATGAGAGGGAAAATAGAAAAGGATGACGTTCATCTTTCTTCTTCGTGTCACTCAAGTAAAGAACGATGGCTTTGTCTCCAAGTAACTCACTGGAGAGAGGTTGAAGGTTGTGAAGGTAGTTGTTGCGGTCGTAATCACAAGTTGTACAATTTGAGGTATGTTTTTTCGTTCAAATAATGCTTTGTATTTTTTGTGGGGGTTGAGTTTGCTTGGAAAACAAGGTAAGTGAATGTATATGTGGTGTTGACATATGTTTTCCAAGTTGAGGTTTGTATAATTATTTAAATTGAATTTATTCTTATGTTTTAGGGTTTTCTTGTGTCGTTGTTCACGAGTTAGGGTAGTTATGGATTCTCGGTTTAAGCTAGAGATTTTCCATGGGGAACCTTTGTCATGAAAAATGGGAAGAAGGTGAGATATGATGGAGAAGTATCTAAATGAGACATAAATGAGGATAGATGAAGTTATTTTGAGGTTAATGGAATATTGAAGGAAATATGTTACGTGAATATCAAGGAGTTATAGTACGAAATAGGGGGAAAGAGTTGCATGTTGGATTAAAGTTGTTAGAAAATGATAAGGGTTGTATGAAGATGGCAAGGGTAGCACATTCTCAAGGGAAAGTGCAGTTGTACACTGTACATCCTATAGAGGTTCCTGAAGTTGTTTTGAAGTTAACCGGCCCAAAATCATCAATTTATGATTAGAGGGAGCAGGTTGAGGGTGATGAAGTTTAGGTGGAAGATGCTGAAGGTGGTGGTGTTTAGGTGGAAGATACTGAAGGTTGTGGTGTTCTGGTGGAAGATGCTAAAGGTGATGGTGTTCAGGCGGAAGCTATGCATGGTGATGATGTTTAGAAGAAGGCTGTACATGACGAGGGTGATAGTGTTAAGGGGCAAGATGTGAAGGGGAAGGTTGTGCAAGAGGAAGACACCTATGAAGGAGAAAATAAGGATATTGCATTGGACATATAATTCAAGGATTCAAATGATGAGGGTGTTGATCAGGAGGATGTATTTGAGGGTGATGTAGCTGACTCTATGGTTGAGAGAGATATGGCTGAGTCTATGGAAAATATTGACGAGGATGAGGTACCAAAGAAGGGTAAAAAGAGGAAAAAAATTCCAAGGACAGTGAATCCAAGGACATACAAAAAAGGAGAAGGATTTGGAACTAGGAAAACCCAACCGAACGTGAACTCAGAGTCGAACAATGACTCAGATGAGTTATACAGTGGTGATAGTGGAAGTGATAGTGATGAGTACCCTTTATCTAGGATGCCTGAGACAATGAAGAATTTTAAATGGGAAAATAGTACTATATTTGTCAACAAAGAACAATTCAAGGAGGTTGTGATGGCTTATGCTCTCCATAATGGCAAAGATTTACAATTTGAAAAAATGATAAAAAGAGGGCGAGAGTTAAGTGTGTTGAAGGTTGTGAGTGGTATTCTTATTGTGGTAAGTTTCCATATGAGGAAACTTGGGCACTGAGGACTATTATTGATGAGCATAGCTGTGGTAGACAACCTAGGATCAAATGCTAAGTTCAAAGTGGCTAATGGTTCAGAGTTAGACTTAGAAGGGAGGTTGAATAAGTGTTAAACTCTTTTTGTGGAAATTGAACCTTTAGAGTGCAAGTAATAAGACTCGTATAGCAAATTTGATAAGAGCAGGGAAAGAGAAAAATGAACACTAGAGATCTATACTGGTTCACTTCCAACACAAAAGTTACGTCCAGACCCTTCCAACTTGAAGGATTTCCACTATTGTAAAATCTCTTTTATAATAACAGCACTAGACTTGTGTCACAAGTATTCTTGACTCCAGCTACTCCTGGCTTAAACCCAAGTATTCTTTCCACAAGCCACTCCTAGCTTAAACACAAGTATTCTTTCAAAAGCCTCTCCAGGCCACAACTATTTCCCAATGAAACTAAAATTTGGCAACACACTAGACTTTTTACACGATAATAGATTTGTAAGAATAGATTGTGTAAGATGTTTCTGAGAACTTAGTGTATAAAAAGATACAAAGAGATGAACAGATACACTAAGTAAGATAGACAAAAGGACCAAGATCTGCTAGAGGTAGACCAACAAAGAAGGCCTTTGTCTAAGAAGGAACAAAGAAGACATTGTAAGAGCTTTTAGATCACAAAGGTTCTTTGTGTGTTCTTCTTAAAATTTTATCTCTTCAAATATATATATATAGGTCACTCAAGATGGCTATTTGATAATCTGATGAAGAGATATAACCGTTGGAAATTCTTTGAAAGAGTTTTGCTTGTTTGTAAGCACTAGACCTTGAGAAGATGTTGAGATGCCAAAAGGTCTAATATGAAGGAACCTTGAATCTTGCATGAAAAAAGAGTTCCTTAAGATCTTTGGGTTATAAAGATCATTTGTTGACTTTCTTCTTCTAACAAGCGCGCAAAGCATATTACTGTTGTACTTCTGAAATTTCCTGATACATGAGCTGATTGTAATCAGCTTTTCTGAAATGTTCAGGGTAGCTACGTTGGTTTCTTCGCAAGTATGCTTTGGTTGTTCCATTGATTTGTCTCTTATCTTCTTTGATTATAAGCATAATTTTCTTTGATAGGAGCTTAACTCGAAGCATTATTAAAAAAGAATTTAGAGCGTTGCATGAAAAGTACTTGAAGTAACGTTCTTAACGCATGATCTTGTTGCTTCAAAAGTCTGAGGTTTGATTAGTGGTCCAAAGGTCTGAAAGATCTTGAATTAGACTTTTGTTCTGATGAACTCCCCATTTCTTTTGTAATTTGTGTATTTAGAGTTTGTTTTCTGAAACACTTAATTTAAACAGGTTAGATCATACATGGGCATACTTCATTTGATTTAAATGCCTTGATGTGTGTTATTAACAAATCTTAGAGTCTAGTTATATTAACGCAATTTAGGGTCTGTTAAAAGATTATTGCCAAAAATCTTTTTCAAACCAGACTCAGTCTCAACAATCTCTCCCTATTTGTTGATTGCAAACATCAAGTCTTTTATTCAAATGAAGTCCAAGATAATCAGAGCAAATTAGAGAGATTTTCAACAAGATATCATCATATTAGTGTTACCAAAATCTCATCAAAGCATATATTCAAGAGATACTAGGATTCAGATTATTCATATAAGAGAGATTATGTATCAGAGCAATTGCGTTCCAAAGAAAGCATATATCAAAGCACTTAGAAAAGATTTCCTCCAAATCTTTTAAGACGATAAAAACTTAAAGCATTTTGTAAAACAGAAATTCAACGATTAACGTAGATTTCATACCAAGTTATAAAGCAATAAGAGAATGAATTTGTTTTTAGAAATTTAGAGCATATTTATCTAAAAAAATCAAATCAATTATCACTATTAGAACAAAAGACAGACTTCATTTATCAAGAGAGTCAATCCAAAACATTACATAAATCATTACAAAACAGACTCCATTAGTACTCTACTTACAAAGATAAAAGATACTCCCTCTAAGACTAATCTTTTTTACTTCCGGATTTTGAATCCTAAGGTTACTCCCCCTTTTGATGTCAACAAAGGGGAAAGTGAAACCAAAGGAGGGGCATCATAGAGGGGCAAAGCAAAACCATGGGCCGAATGAATAAGGAGGGAGACACCAATTGAAACAAGAAGTAGATAACGGTTTTGGATGACAAAGACATCTAAAGAAGGAATGAAGACAACATAGGGCTGGTAAAAGAAAATGGGCTGGTTAATAGAGCAGACGCTTCTCTTGAAGACAATACCACATCTTTCCCAAAAGATTTAAACGTGGAAGAGTTCTTCATTTCTGGGAAGGAGACCAGGGGTAGAACCTTGTTGTCCTAGATGACATAGAAAATGGTTCCTTAATGCACATGCATGATCCTCAATTGGATGAGATGCAGAGAGAATTCTCTTTAGAGAATCTGTAGATAGGTCAGGAGGTTGGGGATCTGGTGTAATATACTCCCTTTGGAGGAATGGGCTTTTTTAATCTGCTTCTTTGAATAACCATTATTTTTGGATGGAGACGATCTGGTGCAAACAAGAGCTTTGTCTGCGGAGTGATAACATAATGAAGCTTGTGAAATTGTTTACCTTAGCGGATGTCAGACTGAACTCTTGGGAGAGACCACTTAGAGGACAATTTAGATGGTTGCTTCTTAAAAGGACCATTTAGAGGATAACTACTTTTTGTAGTTGGGAGAGACCCAACTGATCATATGCTTCCTATAGCCATTGGTGTGATTGAATGTGAGAACACTAATTCAAATCTGTTTTGGAGGATATTTCTTTTCAGAGGATGGTTAGCACTTTGTTATATTAGACATATGCCTTTTACAATGCTATCTGAACTTACATATACCAATCACATTTTGAATGAATCTGAAGTTATGTTTTCCATTCTCAAGTTATATATTGGACAACACTGAAGTTATATTTTCCAATCTGAATGAATATGAAGTTATATTTTCCAATAATGTTATATGAAGTTATGTATACCAATCACATTCAGGGGACCACAACAATCGTTCTACTAAAATAGTGCAATTTCATTACTCAAACATAACATGTACAAAATATATCTCATAACAATTCCCTTACTCAAGGATAGTTCTTAACCACAAGACAAAATAACCACTAGTCCCAACCCTAAACCCTTAACAAAACCACATTAAAACTCCTACAACAATCACTAAACCTAGGAAAACACGAAAAAACTAAGCCACTTAAGACATCTTCGTGACTTATTCAAAGCTTTTTGTAAAGCCATTATTCGACTCCTTTTCCTCAGAATCAACATATCTTTCTCAGTTTCAACATCATCAGACACCCAATGGAAGAAATTACAACTCTCATCATCCTTTCCACCTTGCAAAATGAACCCCAGATTATAACGGCTAAAAAACAGCCAAACCCTTAATTAGATATGCCCATAAACAACCAAAATTTATAGTATATTTCACACAGTCCCAGAATCTTTGTCCATAGTTTGCGGGTGTCTTTAATGTTCATATCACAGCTCTCAATCTCATAGGGCATTCACACAAAGGACACTCATCTTCATGCACTCTGCTTCCATAGTTGAATGTTGATCCACATGAGTTTTCCAGGAGGATTGGGTTGAGTTTGCACAGGAATTATGGGTTTCCCCTAACATGGAAGAAGCCAGGGAGACCCTAAACCTTATATTGAAGAAGATGATGACAACAGTTGCAAACGACGTTACATTCACTTGATGGAAGGACTTAAATGGAACATATTAACACACATAGAAGACCAAAATAAAAAAAAATTAAAAAACTAGCTTAACATTTTCATGAAACATAAGGAACTAACAGATATACTTAACCTACATTTATTAGGATTTCTTTTATTACATAATAATTATTATGGCTCTAGATTTTTTTTTTTTCCCCATTCATAACTCTTCCGAGACCTTTAACGAAAATGTTAAATAGTTATTTAATCAAGAAGAAAAAAAATGGTAGGTTGAAATTAAAGGGAACGTTGATGTAGTTCAATCTGGCGCTACCACTCATCTAGTCCCTTAACCAAAACATGTCAAACCTGTGCATTAACATTTCTTCGACCTTCATTTACAGTATTCAACCTCACCCATTTCTCAACGTGAGCAACAGTGTAATAATCTACTCGCACTCTCTCGCTCACTCACTCACTCTATCACTCTAATCGTGTGTTATTATTTATTTGTTAGATCGGGTGGAGGAGTAGGAGACCCCGCTGCTTCAGAAGAAATGTGAGGGTACTGAATATGTGCTCCCATCCTCAAAACGCGGTCGTTGTACGCTCTCTCTCTCCCTCTTGTTCCATTTCAAGCATGGCTTTGTTTGCCACCAAAATGTATATATGCAGGTAGGGTGTGGTGGAGTGTCGATCGATTTCTTGGCGACGGTTGCAGCGTACCCTAATCCAGATGACAAAATCAGAAGCACCAATTTGAAGGTTCAAGGAGGTGGCAATGCCGGCAATGCCTTAACCTGCCTTGCTCGATTGGGCCTAACCCCGAGGCTCATCTCCAAGGTTCTATTTCTCTCAATTCAATTTTGAGATTGCAGATACACTAATATGTATGTGTTACACTTGTATGCCTCTTTATTTAGGTTGCTGATGACAGTCAAGGCAGGGCCATATTAGACGAGCTTCGAGCTGATGGTGTAGATACATCCTTTCTTGTGGTAATGCCTCTTTAGACTCCCCACTCACTACTAGTTATGATTTCCTACGCTCTTTTTTCAATTTAATGTTATACAAATATTATGGATTAGCCTTCTATTTCAATCAATATTTATTTCATCCACGGAGGGTTATAGGGGATTGTGAATGCAGTGCATTTGTCCCAACTTTTTTTTAATATGTTTTTTTCATATATATATATATTCGGTTATTTACAGGTGTCTAAGGAGGGAACTTCGCCGTTCACATATATTATTGTGGACAACCAAACGTAATGGTCATTCACTCGCATGTGGTTAAACACTCTTGACTCTTCTTCCGAGTATATTCATGATCTATATTTTAGAAGAGGGTGGGGGTAGGGGACACAGAATGAGTTAAGTGGATCAAAATGATATTCTGGTCACTGTCATTTGAGAGTCTTTTACATAGAATAGTAGACAGTGCTTTCCTTTTATTTGAATTGAAGAAGGAAAAACAAAATGAAATGAACTGAAGCTGCAAACCTTACAGATTCACATATTCATTTGAGGCAAACAGTCAAATTGGTTCTCGATAGATAGGGTGGCCATCAACTAGGTTCCTCAAAGATGACGCTCACCAAATAAGTCCTCCAAAAATTAATTTAGCTACCATATTGGTTACGGGACCCTTTCCTAGCGGTTAGAATAAACCTTTCTTAGGGGTTTTAGTAATGAATTCAACCGTTAGTCTACTGATCAAAATAGTAGTCAAATCAATCTTTAGAAGACTTATTAGATGACCATCATTTTTTGGGGACCTAGTTGGTGGTCACCCTACCTTTCGAGGGTCAATTTGATTGTTTACTCTATCTATTTTATATCTGTTGCCTTGTCTCCATTTCCTTCTATTTATCATATTTGGACCCTTGGTATTAGCCAAGACTTGTTTCAACCAGCAGGTATTGCATTTATGGAAAGGAGAAACATTTCATTAGCAGGAAGAGTAAAACAAAAACTATGTGCTATCATCATTCATCATTATTCAGATCTTCAATTCTTCATGCATTTCTTCCAGTAGATTGTTGATATTTATAGTTATAACTTGTTTTAAGTGTAATTTTTCAGGAAGACCCGCACTTGTATCCATACCCCAGGATATCCTCCAATGATACCAAACGACCTTCCAGAATCAAGTTTGTTATCTGCATTGGACGGAGCAAAACTTGTATACTTTGATGGGAGGTTGCCTGAAACAGCTCTAGTTGTTGCCAATGAGGTTATCACCTATATAATTTACATGCAACCGTGATGCAATGGTACATCCTTTTAGGGGTGGCAAATGGATGAATCAGATAAGATATAAGTTAAACTAGAACAGGTGGATAAAAAGTAAAAACCAATTCATTAATCTATTTATGATTCATTTAAAATTTGTTGTAAAAACTCAACCCATCCATTACCTATTTAATTAAAACCATCCAATCCATCCATCAACTATTTTTTATGGATGAATATCCAATCCATCCATTTAAAACTACATAATATTTTTTATTTGTTTTTAACAAAATGCTTTCCATTTTTCCTCTTATTTTTTTATTCTCTTTAAAATTCACACACACATATATAGTTGAATGGCTACTTTCCATACTTGTAGTGCATATAATTGCAAGTTTTAAGCACAAATTTGAAATTAGTGAAATGGAGGAAATTTGAGCGAACTTTTTTTGAAAATAATTATGTAACTTATATTTCAATCTATTAGGTTTTCCCCCCATCAAATGATCCATTGCTTTAAAAAATATATTGGATACTGGATGGATGAATAACCATCCAACAAAAAAGAATGATCCAATCCATTTAATCCACTACATTTTTAATTTTACAAATGGATGGATTGGATGGTTATTGGATAATTGAATTTAATTGTCACCCTCACATACTATAAAGCCTAGTCATATTTCAATGTTGAAGCTACAATAAGCAAAATAAAGTTGAAGCATGAAAAGTTTCGAAGTAGACATTTTTATACAGTACTTATTGTAAAGCCACCATTGATTACTGCCAACAATTATTAATTACAATAGCCACTCATCACGCCAACATCAATGGTTGAACATGAGATAGTGCTAACTTATATGATGGAGAGGTGAGATGATAATCAGTTTTAAGAAAATGTAACCTTAATTCATGGTGCATATTGCATGCCCATAAATCAGTAAAATCGAACTTATTTTCTTTTGCTTTTCTATTTTTCATCTTAATTTCATTCTTTTTCTATAATTATTGTTTATCTTAGGTGCTCAAGTATACTAGTTTTGTGAAAGGTGCAACAAGTTACTTTTATGTGAATTCAATTGGTGTCCCTTGTTCCTTCCTAATTCCTATATTTCTTCCTATTTTCTCCTGCTTGTAAAGGAGGTAGGGGAAAAATGAGCTTCATCTAAACGGAAGTAAACAAAGTTTTATGTTTTTCCAGTGCAGGCAGTTAGAAACAATATACCCATCCTAATTGATGCAGAAAGGCCAAGGGAAGGGCTGAGTGATCTCCTGAAATTAGCCGATTATGTTGTATGCTCAGCAAAGTTTCCAAAAGTAAGTGTATTGTTTTCTCTGAAAGTGTTGGCATATGAAATGTACAACACTAGAGTTCTCTAATGATCAACCTTGTTTGCATGTGGTGCAGATATGTTGATTTGATTTTAACAATGCACTTTTCTGTTCTCAGTCAATGGATAGTTGATAAATGTGTTATTTACAGAGTAAAATATATGATGCCTTAGCGTCACAATAAATGCAAAAGTATACTCTGTCTTTTTGTTTGGCATGCTGATATTGTAAGATGTCTATCTGTACATGTGTTACTTTGGTTATCTTATCTATGAGCAATATTCTTTTGTGGTGGGAAAGGGACATTAATTTCTGATTCCAATGGTACATACATATCATTTTCTTTTTCTGGTTGCTATAACTTTTTTTTTATGTCATACATATTTTTCCATTTATTATTCTGAAATCTTATTTTTACACAATTCTGTAGTGTAAGTTGATTTTAAGCATCATTAAATAATAAATACACACATTATGTACCTTTTTCTGCCAACAGGCATGGACAGAAGCATCAACTATTCCACAAGCACTTGTTTCTATGCTTTTAAGGTTGCCCAACATAAAATTTGTGATTGTAACTTTGGGAAAAGATGGTTGTATAATGCTTGAGAGGAGTGCTGATGATGGTACGTATACATGATAGTGTGCATATTAGTCACTACATGTTGTATTTGCATTTCATGTAAAAGGGAGTTTTGTTTACTGTGTCTTCTCTGGCAGTTGGTCCTTCCACAGACGAAGTGGATGTAGATGGCTTATTGGAATTGCTGGAGTTAAAAAGGAATAAGAGTGTATCTGTTCCAACATGCATATCATCAGTAATGTCAATGACTCTTTTTCCTCTGTTGTGGTATAACTAAATTCTAACACCAAGCTTTATGCTACCATGTGGGGTGGGTGGGCTACTTAGATCAATCATTGTTGGGCTATATTATTATTAATCACCAATTTCTTGTAAAATATTTTGCAAGGGCTCCGAACATTTTCTTAGATATATGAAGCCTCAAACACTATTGTGGACATAGAGTAGGGAGTCCCTCTTTAAGTGTAGTTTAAGGTAATGGCTCAAATTAAGAAATATAATTAGTATTTTTATTTATATTAAAAATTATTTTTTAATATCCTAATATGCCCTTTCACTTATCAAATATAGCTGTTATTGATGTGTTGAAATATTTGAAGCTTATAGGATTATAAATGCACGAGGATAGGTGGAAGAGTCATTCTTATTAGGTCTTCTTTTGTATTTGAACTTTTCAATAATTTATTGTCTGTTTTATGACAAGTGCATAGAATAATTAAGCTACATGGGACGAATGGGGTTGAATTGAAAAAGTATATAATTATTGTTATTATATTGCACTTTCTTTTGAAATGCAATTATAAAAGATGTGAGGAAGTGTGTGTATTGTGATTTAGAAAAGGATCTTAATTTTATATTATCATGTATATAAACTTCAAGATTTACAATATCTATTGATATATGTGATGTGTCAATAGTTGCTGTTTAGTAAGCTCCTCCAGGAAAACGTGTAGCATCATTTCTATTGACATTTTGTGAGAAAAAATCCAAATGCCATGAACATATATGTGTGTATATATATTATCTTAAATTGTTATGTTGTGCCTGTCCCCAACATGCTGACACAGCTCGAAAATGGTGTGTCCATGCTGTACAAGGTCTTTCTCTACCTCTTTTAATTGTTCTATCTTCCATTCGAACCAAATCCAATTTCATTTCACTGAACTGAATTGAGATATGTAAAATTAACTCAGCAAACACTATATCATGCAAGCACTGGTGGGTGTTCTCTAAACATTCACGAGGTCTATATAAAATGTCTCCTCTGGCATGAGCTGGCCTTTTCTGCCCAACTTTTCTGATAATAAAAACTATGTAACTCATTGTTAATTTCTAAGTGTCCGTTTGGTTTTCAATTGGGGAAACGGAGTTAGGGAAATAGAGTAATTTAAGGGTTGATATTGATCCTTCACGCAGTTTGAGACAGTTAAAACTCCGTTTGACCGTTGGATGTATTTTTTGGGTTGGTCAAACCGAGGTTTGACTAACCGGGGTTTGTATCCAAACAACCCCTAAATGATTTACCCAAACTGACTGTTGGGGTGGAGGATTAGTCTTATGACTAACAGCTGTAAGGACACTCTGAGAATCTCCCTCCCGAAAATGATGTACCAAAAACCCAACTGAAGGGAAACACTTTTGCCAGCAAACCTTTTTCATAAGGTGATCACGTTTAGCAGCCCTACATTCATTTGCCCATCTTTGACGATGGTAGACTGAAATCTTTAAACAGCTAAGGCAATTTTTATTGTTTACAAGCAGACCAATAGACAGGAAATATTTTAACACTTGCATCTATTATCCCCTTTCATTCTCTTTGTTTTAGTCTTAAAATCACAAAGTATGACTTAAGCTCTGCTATATACTAAGTTATTTATTTTCAAAGCCAAGTAAGTCAATTGTGTATAATTGAAGACTGAAGATGACATGAGTGTGTTATAAGAAAACAAAAGGCTTTTCTTGGCATTCATAGTTGTTAAATTTGGATATCGGGTCTAATTGAATCCTAAAAGCTTGTTCATAAGATGAGAATTACCTTCATCTTATATACTTTTAATTAGCTATATCTCTAGACAATATGAGACTTTCAACAATAGTAATGATGAATGACACAGATCCTCATACTGGAAGTGTTCTATATAAACAGGGATTATAAATGATGACATGAGTGTGTTATAAGAAAAACTACACTTTTCTTTCTTTGTTCAACTTTAGTCATACTCATCATTTTCTCTTTAAATCACCCAGTCAGTGGCAAAATTGAAGGCTGAGGGAATAGGAACTGTTAGTGGGAAGATATACATTGGAACAGCTGAGAGCATTCCACTATCTGAGCTCATTGATACCACTGGTGCTGGGGATGCATTTATTGGAGCTGTTATCTATGGTAAGGCAAAAGCTTTGTTCTATCTTTTCCTTATAGTCTTTTAGCGGCAGTCGTGGTATCAAAATGTGTGACTTTCATTTCATAAAACCTCTTACTTTTGGTACTTTCTGTACTTTTAAACTTCATGACCACCATATTTAGCTTTTCCTTGGAATTTATGGATGAGATCTGTTTTGTGCTTGATTCATTTTCAGCTATTTGTGCCAAGTTTTCACCAAAGACAATGCTATCTTTTGCTGCTAACGTGGTATGTGTTCTTGTGCTCAAGTAGAAGCAGTAACCTTACACACCACACACTGGTCTTGTTAACTATAGCCCTTGGTTTGGATAATGGTTAAGAGATTAACAGTGAAATTTTTTTTGTTGAAAGTGTTACAGATTCACCATGATTTCATATAAAAACATTCTATGTATTGATTTCTTAAGCGATGGCCTTTTAATGGAATTGAAACAGAAACAAAAAGAGAGAAAAGAGAGAAGAGGGAGAGAGAGAGAGAGAGATGTGGCAAGTAAAACTGATTCTGTTATATCATTGCAAAGGAAAACTGAATACAATATTTATAGCAACTCTATTACTCTATCATTCCCCCCTTAAACTCAGAGAGGCATTTACAACTCTGAGACTTTGTAAAAATATCTGCAACCTGATCATGTGAAGGAAGGAACATGAGTAACAGTGAGGGATTGGTCAAGAACTTTTTCCCTAACAAAGAAAATATCTTGTTCCATATGTTTAGTGCGATTATGCAAAACAGGATTGTGACAGAGAGCAACTATGCTTTGATTATCGCAAAGGATAGTTGGACAAGAGAAAGATATGTCAAGTTCTGTGAGAAGAGACTGAATCCATATTAATTCTGTAGCTGTGAGGGCTAAGCTTTGATATTCTACCACAGTACTGGATCGCGCTACGACAGATTGTTTCTGAGACCACCATGAGACAAGATTAGGTCCAAGAAAAATGCTGGAGCCTGATTTGGAACGACGATCATCAGTGTCGGTAGCATCACAAAAGGCAGTTAATGCAAATGTTCTTGAAGAAGAAGGAGCTGCAGTGAGTAGAAGTCCATGCTGAGTAGTCCCTGCAAGATAACAAAGAATGCGCTTCACTGCTTGCCATGACCAACTCTAGGATCATTCATAAATTGATATATGCGATTTACAAGATAAGAAAGTTCAGGACGAGTGATAATAACATATTGAAGGGCACCCACAATGGAATGATACAACTAAGGGTCATGCATAGTCTCACTGCAATGCTTAGTAAGTCGGCAAGAACTTGGCATAGGTGAGGAGATTGGCTTTGCTTCATGCATGTTTGCTTTGACCAGCAAGTCACGAATATATTTAGCTTGACAAAGTAGCAGGGAACCCGAGGAGAGACATTTAACTTCTATGCCGAGAAAATAATCAAGAGGGCCAAGATCCTTTAAGGAAATTTCATGATGAAGTTTGGTGATTAAGGAAGTAATAAGAGCTGCAGAAGAGCCTGTGACGATAATGTCATCAACATAGACAAGAATGTAGAGATTGCCTTGAGAAGTGGAAAGAGTGAAGAGAGATGGATCACACTTGCTTGCTTTAAACCCGAAATGTACTAAGGTTGCTTTGAGCCTTTCAAACCAAGCTTGAGGGGCCTGCTTGAGGCCATAGAGAGAGCGTTGAAGATGACAAACAAGATCAGGATTAGGGGATTCCAAACCTGGTGGTTGACACATATAAACTTCTTTATGAAGGTGACCATTTAAAAATGCATTATTAATATCAATTTGATGAATAGGCCAGCTGTTTGTAATAGCAATGGTAAGAATAACTCTTACTGTTACTGGTTTTACAACTGGTGAGAAAGTTTGATCAAAATCAAAACCAGCCTGTTGGTGGAATCCTTTAGCAACAAGACGCGCCTTGTATCGGTTGATGGAACCATCAAGATTTTGTTTGATGCGGAACACCCACTTGCAACCAATGGCAAACCTATGAGGTGGAAGAGGAACTAAGTCCCAAGTATGATTTTGAAGGAGGGCATTGTATTCTTCAGTCATAGCTTTGTACCAATTTGGATCAGCCACAACTTGTTTTACAGATTTAGGCTCACTGTGAGCCAAAAACAGAGTGGGAAACCTGCGAGGGCAGACATTTCCAGACTTAGAGCGAGTTTGCATGAGATAGTGGCTGTAAAGGAGGTGAGGGTTCTGGTTGAGTAGTGAGAGATGGTGAATTAGTGGACTGTGGCTGTAAAATGGATGAGGATAATGGTTGAGTAGTGGGAGATGGTGAAGGAAGATGGGATGACTTAGAGGTAGAGGAATTGGAGGATGAGGAAGTTGAGGAAGATGGAGAAGTGTCATGTAGAGGAGATGGATTGAAGGGTGAGGTGGGTGGTGAAGATACAGGCACGGGAATGGTAGTGGGAATAATTCCAAGAGGCATAGAGGAAGTAGATGGAGGAGCTGAAGCTGTGAGGGACTTTTGCAAAGCAGGAAACCGAATCTCATTGAAGATGACATCTTTGGAGATAAAATTTTTCCATTTGAAGGCACTTGTAACCTTTGTGTGTAGAGGAGTAGCCAAGAAATATGCACTCTTGAGTGTGAAAATCAAGCTTGTGAGACTGAAATGGTCTGAGAAAGGGATAACATGTACAGCCAAAGGCTTTTAAGGAGAAATAATCAGGGTCATGATGATATAGTAGTTTATAAGGTGCTTGAAAATTAATTGAAGAGGATGGGACCCTGTTAATGAGATAAGAAGTAGTGTGAAAAGCATGATCCCAATAGACAATTGGAATTGAAGCTTGTGAAAGGAGAGTCAAACCAAGTTCTACAATGTGTCTATGTTTTCGTTCCACCACACCATTTTGATGATGAGCATGAGGACAAACGACTCTTTGTGCTATGCCGTTTACTGCTAGATACTTAGTAAATGGTCGAAATTCGCCTCCCCAATCAGTTTGAACAGCTTTAATGGGCAGACTAAGCTGCTTCTCTATAAGAAGGCGAAATTGATGAAAAACAGCAAGAGTATCACCTTTGGACTGCAGAAAATAAATCCATGTGAATCTAGTGTGTGCATCAACAATTGAAAAATAATAGTTGTAACCACAGGATGAAAGCTTTGGTGAAGGTCCCCGTAGATCACAGTACACAAGTTGCAAAAGACTATTGTAAGTAGTATATGAAGCAGGAGCATATAATCTATGAGCTTTACCATGAACGTCGGCAATACAAAAATCAGAAGGAACTTTATTTATTGGTGAAATATTACAATGTTTGAGAACATGATTTAATACAGCAGAATGAGGATGTCCAAGCCTATTGTGCCAGAGTGTATATTGTGTAGGTGTGACTAGAAGAAGATAATAGTGTATTTGCATGTGATAACAGGTTTTGATAATGACAATGGAAACAAGCAATGGGAAGTCTTCAAAGAATCAAAAACAATTAGAGATATCATATAAAAGAAGAAAATGATCTCACAAAGGATCGAGAGATGAAGAAACCAATAAATCAAACAAAAGGAAAGCAACCATGCATCATTAGATTCAAATGGATGACCAACAGGCATAAGAAAATGTCAAAATGAAGAGCCTGAATCGATTCAAGCACGAATGAATCGATTCACAGCCCTGGAAGTCATAAAAATAAGAAACAGAATGGGTTGAATCGATTCACCATGACCCTGAATCGATTCACAGCCCTGGAAGTCACTAAGATTGCAAACAGCATGCCCTGAATCGATTCACAAGGACCCTGAATCGATTCACACGATGCTGACAAACCAGGAACCCAAAACAGAATGCTCTGAATCGATTCAAACAAGTCTCGAATCGATTCATTCGACTCTGGAACTTCAAAATGCATAAAACAGAATACTCTGAATCGATTCAAGGATCTACGAATCGATTCACATAGTGGGAAACACCACTAAATAGACAGACTTAAGTGGAAAACAAGCACTCAAATCCCACTGTACGCAGAGCCATTATCTTGCAACGGCTAGGGGACTCCTCAACAGCCAAGATATACAGGTGAAGTATAAGATGCAAGAAATAGGCTTACAAAGCACAAAAATAGAGCTAAGGATTTGTTGCTTCTTGGTTCTTATTGGGTGCGTGTTGTGCTTGTGTTCTTCTTGCATTTATAGAGCCAAGATAGCTGTTGAGGAGTCCCCTAGCCGTTGCAAGATAATGGCTCTGCGTACAGTGGGATTTGAGTGCTTGTTTTCCACTTAAGTCTGTCTATTTAGTGGTGTTTCCCACCATGTGAATCGATTCGTAGATCCTTGAATCGATTCAGAGTATTCTGTTTTATGCATTTTGAAGTTCCAGAGTCGAATGAATCGATTCGAGACTTGTTTGAATCGATTCAGAGCATTCTGTTTTGGGTTCCTGGTCTGTCAGCATCGTGTGAATCGATTCAGGGTCTTTGTGAATCGATTCAGGGCATGCTGTTTGCAATCTTAGTGACTTCCAGGGCTGTGAATCGATTCAGGGTCATGGTGAATCGATTCAACCCATTCTATTTCTTATTTTTATGACTTCCAGGGCTGTGAATCGATTCATTCGTGCTTGAATCGATTCAGGCTCTTCATTTTGACATTTTCTTATGCCTGTTGGTCATCCATTTGAATCTAATGATGCATGGTTGCTTTCCTTTTGTTTGATTTATTGGTTTCTTCATCTCTCGATCCTTTGTGAGATCATTTTCTTCTTTTATATGATATCTCTAATTGTTTTTGATTCTTTGAAGACTTCCCATTGCTTGTTTCCATTGTCATTATCAAAACCTGTTATCACATGCAAATACATTCTCCCCCTTTTTGATGATGACAACCAATGGCCATCTCTTGGGGTATTTATTAGCCAATAGCAAGTTATGAAAACTAATGTCTCTGTTTTAAGCAATTATTTCTTTTAAGAAAATAGGTCTCCCCCTTTGTTTTTCAATAAAACCATCAAATGATCTCAAGCGTTGAAATAATGTCACACCTGTATCACATATCATATATATGTATCATATTCACATATATCGCACATAAATATATCATATCGCACATGTATCTCTCTATCTAAGCACATATCATATCGCACATGTATCGCACGTGTAGCTCTCTATCTCTCCATCTCTCCCCCTTTGTCATTATCAAAAACAAAAGTTGGGAGTATGCAGTAAATCGAGTAGTAATCTCTGGCAAATGCAATTGAGATAAACCAAAATAATTAACCAAACGAGATAATTGTTCAACCGACATAGCAAAGTAAGAAACTAAGACGAGATAGTTGTGCAAATAATTGACCAAAACAGAAACCAAAGTAAACAACCAAGTCTGAATGTGAAAAATAAAAGGAATAAAGAAAAGTAAAGATCAGTCATGGATGTGGGAAGTGAATGCTGGATATCTGGGTGGCAAGCTCCGTGTATCGCTCTTCCATGTTTGCTTCAATCCTGTCCAGTCGAGTGTGGATGTTTGCTTCCATGGAGTTGAGGCGCTGGTCCAGGTGAGCAGTGAGTCTTGTGAAAAGATCATCAGTAGCAGCGGGTGGAGGAGGAGGAGGAGGAGCGTCATCTTCAACTTCATGTCGGGGACGCCTAAGAAATTGCCACCTGCCTTGGTATTCCACAATATTCATCTTAGTGAGATGAGATTTGCCAATAGGTGCTTTGGGACCGACCACTTCCTTGATCTCATTTTTCAAGTCCACTTTAAAATGGTGGAGCAATTTGGTAATGAGTATGGCATATGGAAGATGAGCGAGGTTTTGGGCTTCAACCATGTGATGCCTAACCAAGTCAATCCAATTTATGTCTTTCTCATTGACAATTGCCCAGAGCAGCAAGATTTGGGCCTCATTTAGCCTTGCATAATTTCCACCGGAGGGGAGGAGAATTTTGACAAGGACAAAGTGCAAGAGGCGGTGATGGAGACTTAAGGTGCCAACCGTGCTCGAGGGACCTGCAAGATTAAAGAAAGCTCTTGCCTCCAATGGATTATAATTCCATGCAAGAGGAGGTTCTTTGCCATGGAAGGAAGCGTTGCTAAGAGGGAGTAAGCCAACTTGATTCATTACCTCATTATCAAGAATGATAGTCTTACCTTTCACTCGGGCAATATAGCGAGCATCTTGAAGGCGTAAAGTGGAGTAGAATACACGAATGAGTTCGGGGTAGATTGCTACTTCCTCAAGAGCCATGAAGCCAACTAGCTCTTGTTGATGTAAGGTGGTGAGTAGAGGAAGTCCAGATGCTTCAAAGAATGGGAGATCAAGCCAATGGGGAGAAATGAGATGTTTCTCAGAGAATGAAGATTGGTACCTTTCAAGATCCTTTTGGGTAGTGAATAATCTAGATAAATCAGAGTGTTGAGGCATGGAGGCTGCAGCGGTGTTTGCACGTTGTTTCTTGCGAGGTTGAGAGGAGGAAGCCATGGAAGATGAAGGATTTGAGTGGAAGGTTTGGAGAAGAAGTTGAAGAGATTAGAAGTTGAGAAGTTTGAGAAGAGAGAGTGGGAGATAGTGGAAGAGTGAAATGAGGAAGTGTGTGAATTTATCAGCGTGAATATGCAGTAACTGACGCGTGAATCGATTCGAGGAATGCTGTGAATCGATTCGAACGTTACTGATTTGAGAGAAATGAAAGGGTCAGACACGTGAATCGATTCGAGTATGCTGTGAATCGATTCGAACCTCTCTGTTTGAGGGAATATGGACCATCAGGTGTTTGAATTGATTCAAGGGGAGTGTGAATCGATTCGAACGATACTGTTTTGAGGATTTTTGAACCAACAGGTCTGTGAATCGATTCGAGGGGGTGCTGAATCGATTCGAAGGGCTGTTTCACTCAAAATTTATTTCTTTCCATTCCAATATATTCAAGGCATGAGGAATTCCATATAGGATCATTAAATCTCCACTTCCATGGGGTTCTTTTGCATTAATCACTAGTAAAGGTGTCATGCAATCAATACACAAGATGAAGTGATCACTCAAACACAATTTGTCATATCAAGAATACCCAATTCTCTTCTAATGTAAATAAATTGCTCTCTAGCCAAGGGTTTTGTGAAAATATCTGCTAGTTGCCTAGAGGTTTCAACATGTTCAAGCACACAATCTCCTTTTAACACATGATCTCTAATAAAGTGATGTCTAATCTCAATGTGTTTGGTTCTAGAGTGCATTACTGGATTCTTGGAGATGTTAATGGCGCTTGTGTTATCGCATTTAATGGGAACTTTATTCAAGGTAATACCAAAATCAAGAAGTTGTTGTCTCATCCAAAGAATTTGGGCACAACAACTACCAGCTGCTACATATTCTGCCTCAGCTGTTGACAATGCAACACTTGCTTGTTTCTTGCTATGCCAAGAAACAAGGGAACTACCAAGCAAATGGCATGTACCACTAGTACTTTTTCTATCAAGCTTACACCCCGCAAAGTCGGAATCAGAATATCCTAAAAGATTACATTCAAGGCCTTTGGGATACCATAAACCAACATTTTGAGTACCCACAAGATATTTCAAAATTCTTTTTACGGCAGTCAAATGTGATTCTTTAGGACATGCTTGATATCTAGCACATATGCATACCGCAAACATAATATCAGGTCTACTCGCAGTTAAATACAGTAAGGATCCAATCATACCTCGATATTTGGTGATTTCAATGTCCTTACCCTTTTCATCTTTGTCTAGATAGCAGGATGTGCTCATGGGTGTAGCTATCTCGTTTGCCTTGTCCATTCCAAATCTTTTAAGTAGTTCCTTACAGTATTTGGTTTGGCTAATGAACGTTCCATCAATGGCTTGTTTTATTTGTAGTCCAAGGAAGAAGGTGAGTTCTCCCATCAAGGACATTTCAAACTCATTCTGCATAATCTTGGCAAATTCTTGACAAAGTTTTTCATTAGTAGCACCGAATATTATGTCATCTACATAAATTTGTACCAAGAGGATGTCATTTTGTTTGCGTTTTATAAACAATGTAGTATCAACCTTTCCTCTTCAAAGTTGTGTTCTAAAAGGAATTTGCTTAATCTTTCATACCAAGCTCTTGGAGCTTGTTTTAAACCATATAAAGCTTTTCTCAGTTTGAAGACATGGTTTGGAAATTTATGATTTTCAAAACCGGGAGGTTGATCTACATAGACTTCTTCTTGAATGTAGCCGTTTAAGAACGCACTTTTGACATCCATTTGATACAGTTTGAAATCCATACAACATGCAAAAGCTAGCAATAATTTAATGGCTTCTAATCTAGCTACGGGAGCATATGTTTCTTCGTAGTCTATTCCTTCTTCTTGGTTGTATCCCTTTGCAACTAGTCTTGCTTTGTTTCTAGTTATTATACCATTTTCATCTAGCTTATTTCTAAAAACCCATTTGGTGCCTATTATTAGATGATCATTTGGTCTTGGCACAAGTTCCCAAACTTCATTTCTTTCAAATTGGTTTAACTCTTCTTGCATGGCCAACATCCAATGTTCATCAATAATGGCTTCATCAATATTTTTGGGTTCTATTTGGGATACAAAAGCCAAGTGATTGCATGCATTTCTAATGGCGTTTCGAGTACTTACCCCTTTGGTTATTTCTCCAATGATCTTGTCCAAGGGATGATCCTTCAAAGTTACCCAATCTTGTTGTTTCTCAACTTGTGCTGCACCTCCATTATTGTTGACTTCTTCTTCTTTGTCTTGCAAGTTCATTTCTTGGAAAGTACCTACAAGATCATCAACATCTTCCTTTCTCGGAGGGTTATGGTTATTTTCATCGAATTTGACATGAATAGATTCCTCAATGGTATTTGTTTGTTTGTTGAGGATTCTATAAGATTTACTTGATTGAGAATATCCTAGGAATATTGCCTCATTAGATTTTGCATCAAACTTTCCTAGATTATCCTTTCCATTGTTGAGCACAAAACATTTACATCCAAAGATATGAAAGTATGCAATGTTGGGTTTTCTACCCTTGTAAAGCTCATAGGGGGTTTTCTTTAAAATAGGCCTTATCAAACATCTATTCATAACATAACATGCGGTGTTTACCGCATCGGCCCAAAAATGTTTTGCAATATTGTTTTCATTTAGCATGGTTCTAGCGAGCTCCACTAAAGATCTATTCTTTCTTTCAACTACTCCATTTTGTTGTGGAGTTCTAGGAGCTGAAAAGTTGTGATTAATACCATGTTTTTCGCAAAACTTTTCAAAAGATTGATTTTCAAATTCTCCCCCATGATCGGTTCTAATGGATGCAATTTTTGAGTTTTGCTCATTTTGGATAATCTTTGCAAGTTTCTTGAATGCATGATAAGCTTCATTTTTATGAGCAAGAAACAGGGTCCATGTATATCTTGAATAGTCATCTACTATTACTAGACCATAGTAATTACCTCCAAAGCTTTTGATTTTGGATGGTCCAAATAAATCCATGTGCAAAAGTTGTAAAGGCCTTTGAGTAGAAACAATATTTTTGGATTGAAAAGATGCCTTTACTTGTTTTCCCTTTTGACATGCATCACAAAATCTATTTTCAAATTTAAGCTTTGGTAGACCAATTACTAAATCTTTAGAAACAAGTTTGTTCAAGTGGTCTACATGTATATGAGCTATTCTTCTATGCCATAGCCATGTTTCATCCTCTTTTGAAATGAAGCATTGTTCATCATTTGTAGACAAACTATCCATATCAATCATGTAAATATTATCAATTCTTTGGCCTACAAACTTGATTTCCTTATTAGTCTTATGCTCAATTATGCAACAATTTGATTCAAATAAAACTCTATATCCTTTGTCACATAATTGACTTATACTAAGTAAATTATGTTTGAGGCCTTCAACATACAATACATCACTTATGGAGGTGGAAGAGTTCTTACCAATATTTCCAATGCCTAGGATTCTTCCCTTAGTGTTGTCTCCATAGGTGACGCTTCCTTTTCGTTTGGGAGTGAATGATGTAAATTTGGTTATATCTCCCGTCATATGCTTCGAACACCCGCTATCCAAGTACCAATGGGTGTTGCTTGCCTTGAAGCATACCTGCAAAACAAAATCATTTTAGAGAACTAGGTACCCATTTTATGTTGGGTCCTTTAAGGTTAGCTTGTGGGAACGTTCCTTTGGGAACCCACACCTTTCTTAAGACCTTTGGTCCTAGTTTCCTAACACTACACTTATATGCACTATGTCCTTTGGTGCCACAATGATTGCATTTCATAAAAGGTGAGGAGGATTTGCTTGGTGGTGCAAAGAAGTTTTTGTAGTGCTTCTCCATTTTATGATTACTATGTTCTTGGTCATATCCTAGACCGGTTTTACTAAACATGCATTTTTGTTGCCCAAGTAGGATATTCAAATTATCTCTTCCATTAGTGAATTTCTCTAGTGTCCTATTTAGGTCTTCAACCTTGGTTTCTAACACTATGCACTTCTTTGCAAAATCACAAGGTTTATCCCTAGAGCATGTTTGAACTTTCTCTAGTTCTTCTTTTAAGTTCTCATTTTCTTTACATACTTCCATGAGATGCAATTCAAGAGTATCACTAGTTTTCCTAGATGCTTTGAGTTTACTAGAGATTTTTGTAAACTTATCATATAATTCCTCAAATGCATCTAACAGCTCATTTTTATCTAAGTCAAGAAGATTTACCTCATTTTCTTCTTCTTGATGATTTGCCATTAAGCAAAGATTGACTTGCTCATCTTCCGAGTCGTCGGAGCTGCTCACATCGTTCTCATCCCAAGCAATATAGGCTCTTCTTCTTCTTTGTTTGTCCTTGCCCTTCTTTTTGAGGTTTGGACAATCGGCTTTGAAGTGCCCTTCCTTGCCACATTCAAAACAGCTTGGTGAAGATGAAGTTTCATTAGAGGTAGATTTCTTACCTTGGGGCTTAAAGTTCTTTTGGAACTTTTTGTTCTTCATGAATCTTCCAAATCTTTTTACGAACAGCCCAAACTCTTCTTCTTCATCTAAGTCACTGCATGATTCTTCCTCATGCATGGAGGTGGCTTTGAGGGCTAGCCCTTTCTTCTTGGTGGATTTCTCCTCTTCCTCGGCTAGCTTCAATGCTTTAAGTTCTTGCTCTTGTTCTTGCAATTTTCCAAAGAGTGTTGCAAGAGACATTTCATTGATGCTAGGAGATTGTTTTATTGCTGTGACAAGAGGTTGCCATTCCCTGCTGAGACTTTTCAAAATTTTGTGCACAAGCTCTTTGTTAGTGTACACTTTGCCAAGAGTAATAAGATGGTTAATAATAAGTGTAAACCTTTTCTGCATATCTACAATAGATTCTCCTGAATATATCCTAAAGCATTCATATTGGCTAGTAAGAGTACTAATCTTTGAGTCCTTTACATCATTAGTACCTTCATGGGTTACTTGAAGAGTATCCCACATTTCTTTAGCGGTTTGACATGTCATTATTCTAAAAAATTCGTCTTGTCCTAAAGCCATGGTAATGAGATTTTTGGCCTTGTAGCCATATTGGACTTTCTTTTCTTCCTCGCTAGTCCATTCATCTATGGGTTTTTCAACATTCTTGCTATCTATGGTATGCATTGGTATATAGGGACCATTTTCAATGGCATTCCATATTCTCAAGTCAATTGATTGAATGAAGATTTTCATTCTCTCTTTCCAAAAGGCATACCCTTCCCCATTGAAAGCGGGAGGTCTATTTATCGCACCACCCTCGGGAAAAACATTTTGAGAACTTGAGGCCATTTAATCTCTTGAAGCTGTTAAGCTTGATCTACCAAGAGTCAAGCTCTGATACCACTTGTTGTTCAAGTGGCCTCAATACTCAAGAGGGGGGGTGAATTGAGTTATAAAACTTTTGCTTGGAGTATCTTTGAAATTGATTTCTATAACCAAGTTTATGAGATTATGCAAGTGAAAGCAAGTAACAATGATATGCAATGCACTACAAGAGGTAAGTATTGCTAAGGCAATTTAGCAAGCACTTGGTGTGCAATGTCTAAGGTATAGCAAATTAAGCAAGTTTAAGTGTATTCTTCTCAACCAAACAATACCAATCAACAAATATGCAATGTATGGAAGTAAAAGAGTAAGGAAGAGAAGCTTGCAAACCGATGTAACGAGTTCCACCCAATCCGGTGTACGTCTCGCCTCTAAGCAACCCACTTAGAGGATTTTCCACTATTGTAGACTAGAGATACAACTTTGAGCAATTGTGGCTTCCTAGTGTCCCACACTCAAGAACCCAATCCTCACAAGTATAAGGGTAACCCACCCAATCTCTCAATCTCACAATATCCCAAAGGTTGAGTCCACAACCTTTGTACCCACTCAACCTAGAGTGAACAACCACTCAACCTAGAGTGAATAACTTGTGTGTTTGGTGTTTGTTTACAATCAATACACTCTCTCAATAGAGCAAATATACAAATGAAAAGCTCTCCCAAGTTCTAACTCTCAAGATGAGAGGATATACAGGTGAAGTATAAGATGCAAGAAATAGGCTTACAAAGCACAAAAATAGAGCACAACACGCACCCAACAAGAACCAAGAAGCAACAAATCCTTAGCTCTATTTTTGTGCTTTGTAAGCCTATTTCTTGCATCTTATACTTCACCTGTATATCCTCTCATCTTGAGAGTTAGAACTTGGGAGAGCTTTTCATTTGTATATTTGCTCTATTGAGAGAGTGTATTGATTGTAAACAAACACCAAACACACAAGTTATTCACTCTAGGTTGAGTGGTTGTTCACTCTAGGTTGAGTGGGTACAAAGGTTGTGGACTCAACCTTTGGGATATTGTGAGATTGAGAGATTGGGTGGGTTGCCCTTATACTTGTGAGGATTGGGTTCTTGAGTGTGGGACACTAGGAAGCCACAATTGCTCAAAGTTGTATCTCTAGTCTACAATAGTGGAAAATCCTCTAAGTGGGTTGCTTAGAGGCGAGACGTACACCGGATTGGGTGGAACTCGTTACATCGGTTTGCAAGCTTCTCTTCCTTACTCTTTTACTTCCATACATTGCATATTTGTTGATTGGTATTGTTTGGTTGAGAAGAATACACTTAAACTTGCTTAATTTGCTATACCTTAGACATTGCACACCAAGTGCTTGCTAAATTGCCTTAGCAATACTTACCTCTTGTAGTGCATTGCATATCATTGTTACTTGCTTTCACTTGCATAATCTCATAAACTTGGTTATAGAAATCAATTTCAAAGATACTCCAAGCAAAAGTTTTATAACTCAATTCACCCCCCTCTTGAGTATTGAGGCCACTTGAACAACAAGTGGTATCAGAGCTTGACTCTTGGTAGATCAAGCTTAACAGCTTCAAGAGATTAAATGGCCTCAAGTTCTCAAAATGTTTTTCCCGAGGGTGGTGCGATAAATAGCCTCCCGCTTTCAATGGGGAAGGGTATGCCTTTTGGAAAGAGAGAATGAAAATCTTCATTCAATCAATTGACTTGAGAATATGGAATGCCATTGAAAATGGTCCCTATATACCAATGCATACCATAGATAGCAAGAATGTTGAAAAACCCATAGATGAATGGACTAGCGAGGAAGAAAAGAAAGTCCAATATGGCTACAAGGCCAAAAATCTCATTACCATGGCTTTAGGACAAGACGAATTTTTTAGAATAATGACATGCCAAACCGCTAAAGAAATGTGGGATACTCTTCAAGTAACCCATGAAGGTACTAATGATGTAAAGGACTCAAAGATTAGTACTCTTACTAGCCAATATGAATGCTTTAGGATATATTCAGGAGAATCTATTGTAGATATGCAGAAAAGGTTTACACTTATTATTAACCATCTTATTACTCTTGGCAAAGTGTACACTAACAAAGAGCTTGTGCACAAAATTTTGAAAAGTCTCAGCAGGGAATGGCAACCTCTTGTCACAGCAATAAAACAATCTCCTAGCATCAATGAAATGTCTCTTGCAACACTCTTTGGAAAATTGCAAGAACAAGAGCAAGAACTTAAAGCATTGAAGCTAGCCGAGGAAGAGGAGAAATCCACCAAGAAGAAAGGGCTAGCCCTCAAAGCCACCTCCATGCATGAGGAAGAATCATGCAGTGACTTAGATGAAGAAGAAGAGTTTGGGCTGTTCGTAAAAAGATTTGGAAGATTCATGAAGAACAAAAAGTTCCAAAAGAACTTTAAGCCCCAAGGTAAGAAATCTACCTCTAATGAAACTTCATCTTCACCAAGCTGTTTTGAATGTGGCAAGGAAGGGCACTTCAAAGCCGATTGTCCAAACCTCAAAAAGAAGGGCAAGGACAAACAAAGAAGAAGAAGAGCCTATATTGCTTGGGATGAGAACGATGTGAGCAGCTCCGACGACTCGGAAGATGAGCAAGCCAATCTTTGCTTAATGGCAAATCATCAAGAAGAAGAAAATGAGGTAAATCTTCTTGACTTAGATAAAAATGAGCTGTTAGATGCATTTGAGGAATTATATGATAAGTTTACAAAAATCTCTAGTAAACTCAAAGCATCTAGGAAAACTAGTGATACTCTTGAATTGCATCTCATGGAAGTATGTAAAGAAAATGAGAGCTTAAAAGAAGAACTAGAGAAAGTTCAAACATGCTCTAGGGATAAACCTTGTGATTTTGCAAAGAAGTGCATAGTGTTAGAAACCAAGGTTGAAGACCTAAATAGGA
Organism: Clitoria ternatea; assembly: GCA_037962975.1. Lineage (NCBI taxonomy): Eukaryota > Viridiplantae > Streptophyta > Magnoliopsida > Fabales > Fabaceae > Clitoria > Clitoria ternatea. The sequence goes on from CM075674.1 coordinate 1,029,283, forward strand.
CACTAGAGAAATTCACTAATGGAAGAGATAATTTGAATATCCTACTTGGGCAACAAAAATGCATGTTTAGTAAAACCGGTCTAGGATATGACCAAGAACATAGTAATCATAAAATGGAGAAGCACTACAAAAACTTCTTTGCACCACCAAGCAAATCCTCCTCACCTTTTATGAAATGCAATCATTGTGGCACCAAAGGACATAGTGCATATAAGTGTAGTGTTAGGAAACTAGGACCAAAGGTCTTAAGAAAGGTGTGGGTTCCCAAAGGAACGTTCCCACAAGCTAACCTTAAAGGACCCAACATAAAATGGGTACCTAGTTCTCTAAAATGATTTTGTTTTGCAGGTATGCTTCAAGGCAAGCAACACCCATTGGTACTTGGATAGCGGGTGTTCGAAGCATATGACGGGAGATATAACCAAATTTACATCATTCACTCCCAAACGAAAAGGAAGCGTCACCTATGGAGACAACACTAAGGGAAGAATCCTAGGCATTGGAAATATTGGTAAGAACTCTTCCACCTCCATAAGTGATGTATTGTATGTTGAAGGCCTCAAACATAATTTACTTAGTATAAGTCAATTATGTGACAAAGGATATAGAGTTTTATTTGAATCAAATTGTTGCATAATTGAGCATAAGACTAATAAGGAAATCAAGTTTGTAGGCCAAAGAATTGATAATATTTACATGATTGATATGGATAGTTTGTCTACAAATGATGAACAATGCTTCATTTCAAAAGAGGATGAAACATGGCTATGGCATAGAAGAATAGCTCATATACATGTAGACCACTTGAACAAACTTGTTTCTAAAGATTTAGTAATTGGTCTACCAAAGCTTAAATTTGAAAATAGATTTTGTGATGCATGTCAAAAGGGAAAACAAGTAAAGGCATCTTTTCAATCCAAAAATATTGTTTCTACTCAAAGGCCTTTACAACTTTTGCACATGGATTTATTTGGACCATCCAAAATCAAAAGCTTTGGAGGTAATTACTATGGTCTAGTAATAGTAGATGACTATTCAAGATATACATGGACACTGTTTCTTGCTCATAAAAATGAAGCTTATCATGCATTCAAGAAACTTGCAAAGATTATCCAAAATGAGCAAAACTCAAAAATTGCATCCATTAGAACCGATCATGGGGGAGAATTTGAAAATCAATCTTTTGAAAAGTTTTGCGAAAAACATGGTATTAATCACAACTTTTCAGCTCCTAGAACTCCACAACAAAATGGAGTAGTTGAAAGAAAGAATAGATCTTTAGTGGAGCTCGCTAGAACCATGCTAAATGAAAACAATATTGCAAAACATTTTTGGGCCGATGCGGTAAACACCGCATGTTATGTTATGAATAGATGTTTGATAAGGCCTATTTTAAAGAAAACCCCCTATGAGCTTTACAAGGGTAGAAAACCCAACATTGCATACTTTCATATCTTTGGATGTAAATGTTTTGTGCTCAACAATGGAAAGGATAATCTAGGAAAGTTTGATGCAAAATCTGATGAGGCAATATTCCTAGGATATTCTCAATCAAGTAAATCTTATAGAATCCTCAACAAACAAACAAATACCATTGAGGAATCTATTCATGTCAAATTCGATGAAAATAACCATAACCCTCCGAGAAAGGAAGATGTTGATGATCTTGTAGGTACTTTCCAAGAAATGAACTTGCAAGACAAAGAAGAAGAAGTCAACAATAATGGAGGTGCAGCACAAGTTGAGAAACAACAAGATTGGGTAACTTTGAAGGATCATCCCTTGGACAAGATCATTGGAGAAATAACCAAAGGGGTAAGTACTCGAAACGCCATTAGAAATGCATGCAATCACTTGGCTTTTGTATCCCAAATAGAACCCAAAAATATTGATGAAGCCATTATTGATGAACATTGGATGTTGGCCATGCAAGAAGAGTTAAACCAATTTGAAAGAAATGAAGTTTGGGAACTTGTGCCAAGACCAAATGATCATCTAATAATAGGCACCAAATGGGTTTTTAGAAATAAGCTAGATGAAAATGGTATAATAACTAGAAACAAAGCAAGACTAGTTGCAAAGGGATACAACCAAGAAGAAGGAATAGACTACGAAGAAACATATGCTCCCGTAGCTAGATTAGAAGCCATTAAATTATTGCTAGCTTTTGCATGTTGTATGGATTTCAAACTGTATCAAATGGATGTCAAAAGTGCGTTCTTAAACGGCTACATTCAAGAAGAAGTCTATGTAGATCAACCTCCCGGTTTTGAAAATCATAAATTTCCAAACCATGTCTTCAAACTGAGAAAAGCTTTATATGGTTTAAAACAAGCTCCAAGAGCTTGGTATGAAAGATTAAGCAAATTCCTTTTAGAACACAACTTTGAAGAGGAAAGGTTGATACTACATTGTTTATAAAACGCAAACAAAATGACATCCTCTTGGTACAAATTTATGTAGATGACATAATATTCGGTGCTACTAATGAAAAACTTTGTCAAGAATTTGCCAAGATTATGCAGAATGAGTTTGAAATGTCCTTGATGGGAGAACTCACCTTCTTCCTTGGACTACAAATAAAACAAGCCATTGATGGAACGTTCATTAGCCAAACCAAATACTGTAAGGAACTACTTAAAAGATTTGGAATGGACAAGGCAAATGAGATAGCTACACCCATGAGCACATCCTGCTATCTAGACAAAGATGAAAAGGGTAAGGACATTGAAATCACCAAATATCGAGGTATGATTGGATCCTTACTGTATTTAACTGCGAGTAGACCTGATATTATGTTTGCGGTATGCATGTGTGCTAGATATCAAGCATGTCCTAAAGAATCACATTTGACTGCCGTAAAAAGAATTTTGAAATATCTTGTGGGTACTCAAAATGTTGGTTTATGGTATCCCAAAGGCCTTGAATGTAATCTTTTAGGATATTCTGATTCCGACTTTGCGGGGTGTAAGCTTGATAGAAAAAGTACTAGTGGTACATGCCATTTGCTTGGTAGTTCCCTTGTTTCTTGGCATAGCAAGAAACAAGCAAGTGTTGCATTGTCAACAGCTGAGGCAGAATATGTAGCAGCTGGTAGTTGTTGTGCCCAAATTCTTTGGATGAGACAACAACTTCTTGATTTTGGTATTACCTTGAATAAAGTTCCCATTAAATGCGATAACACAAGCGCCATTAACATCTCCAAGAATCCAGTAATGCACTCTAGAACCAAACACATTGAGATTAGACATCACTTTATTAGAGATCATGTGTTAAAAGGAGATTGTGTGCTTGAACATGTTGAAACCTCTAGGCAACTAGCAGATATTTTCACAAAACCCTTGGCTAGAGAGCAATTTATTTACATTAGAAGAGAATTGGGTATTCTTGATATGACAAATTGTGTTTGAGTGATCACTTCATCTTGTGTATTGATTGCATGACACCTTTACTAGTGATTAATGCAAAAGAACCCCATGGAAGTGGAGATTTAATGATCCTATATGGAATTCCTCATGCCTTGAATATATTGGAATGGAAAGAAATAAATTTTGAGTGAAACAGCCCTTCGAATCGATTCAGCACCCCCTCGAATCGATTCACAGACCTGTTGGTTCAAAAATCCTCAAAACAGTATCGTTCGAATCGATTCACACTCCCCTTGAATCAATTCAAACACCTGATGGTCCATATTCCCTCAAACAGAGAGGTTCGAATCGATTCACAGCATACTCGAATCGATTCACGTGTCTGACCCTTTCATTTCTCTCAAATCAGTAACGTTCGAATCGATTCACAGCATTCCTCGAATCGATTCACGCGTCAGTTACTGCATATTCACGCTGATAAATTCACACACTTCCTCATTTCACTCTTCCACTATCTCCCACTCTCTCTTCTCAAACTTCTCAACTTCTAATCTCTTCAACTTCTTCTCCAAACCTTCCACTCAAATCCTTCATCTTCCATGGCTTCCTCCTCTCAACCTCGCAAGAAACAACGTGCAAACACCGCTGCAGCCTCCATGCCTCAACACTCTGATTTATCTAGATTATTCACTACCCAAAAGGATCTTGAAAGGTACCAATCTTCATTCTCTGAGAAACATCTCATTTCTCCCCATTGGCTTGATCTCCCATTCTTTGAAGCATCTGGACTTCCTCTACTCACCACCTTACATCAACAAGAGCTAGTTGGCTTCATGGCTCTTGAGGAAGTAGCAATCTACCCCGAACTCATTCGTGTATTCTACTCCACTTTACGCCTTCAAGATGCTCGCTATATTGCCCGAGTGAAAGGTAAGACTATCATTCTTGATAATGAGGTAATGAATCAAGTTGGCTTACTCCCTCTTAGCAACGCTTCCTTCCATGGCAAAGAACCTCCTCTTGCATGGAATTATAATCCATTGGAGGCAAGAGCTTTCTTTAATCTTGCAGGTCCCTCGAGCACGGTTGGCACCTTAAGTCTCCATCACCGCCTCTTGCACTTTGTCCTTGTCAAAATTCTCCTCCCCTCCGGTGGAAATTATGCAAGGCTAAATGAGGCCCAAATCTTGCTGCTCTGGGCAATTGTCAATGAGAAAGACATAAATTGGATTGACTTGGTTAGGCATCACATGGTTGAAGCCCAAAACCTCGCTCATCTTCCATATGCCATACTCATTACCAAATTGCTCCACTATTTTAAAGTGGACTTGAAAAATGAGATCAAGGAAGTGGTCGGTCCCAAAGCACCTATTGGCAAATCTCATCTCACTAAGATGAATATTGTGGAATACCAAGGCAGGTGGCAATTTCTTAGGCGTCCCCGACATGAAGTTGAAGATGACGCTCCTCCTCCTCCTCCTCCACCCGCTGCTACTGATGATCTTTTCACAAGACTCACTGCTCACCTGGACCAGCGCCTCAACTCCATGGAAGCAAACATCCACACTCGACTGGACAGGATTGAAGCAAACATGGAAGAGCGATACACGGAGCTTGCCACCCAGATATCCAGCATTCACTTCCCACATCCATGACTGATCTTTACTTTTCTTTATTCCTTTTATTTTTCACATTCAGACTTGGTTGTTTACTTTGGTTTCTGTTTTGGTCAATTATTTGCACAACTATCTCGTCTTAGTTTCTTACTTTGCTATGTCGGTTGAACAATTATCTCGTTTGGTTAATTATTTTGGTTTATCTCAATTGCATTTGCCAGAGATTACTACTCGATTTACTGCATACTCCCAACTTTTGTTTTTGATAATGACAAAGGGGGAGAGATGGAGAGATAGAGAGCTACACGTGCGATACATGTGCGATATGATATGTGCTTAGATAGAGAGATACATGTGCGATATGATATATTTATGTGCGATATATGTGAATATGATACATATATATGATATGTGATACAGGTGTGACATTATTTCAACGCTTGAGATCATTTGATGGTTTTATTGAAAAACAAAGGGGGAGACCTATTTTCTTAAAAGAAATAATTGCTTAAAACAGAGACATTAGTTTTCATAACTTGCTATTGGCTAATAAATACCCCAAGAGATGGCCATTGGTTGTCATCATCAAAAAGGGGGAGAATGTATTTGCATGTGATAACAGGTTTTGATAATGACAATGGAAACAAGCAATGGGAAGTCTTCAAAGAATCAAAAACAATTAGAGATATCATATAAAAGAAGAAAATGATCTCACAAAGGATCGAGAGATGAAGAAACCAATAAATCAAACAAAAGGAAAGCAACCATGCATCATTAGATTCAAATGGATGACCAACAGGCATAAGAAAATGTCAAAATGAAGAGCCTGAATCGATTCAAGCACGAATGAATCGATTCACAGCCCTGGAAGTCATAAAAATAAGAAACAGAATGGGTTGAATCGATTCACCATGACCCTGAATCAATTCACAGCCCTGGAAGTCACTAAGATTGCAAACAGCATGCCCTGAATCGATTCACAAGGACCCTGAATCGATTCACACGATGCTGACAGACCAGGAACCCAAAACAGAATGCTCTGAATCGATTCAAACAAGTCTCGAATCGATTCATTCGACTCTGGAACTTCAAAATGCATAAAACAGAATACTCTGAATCGATTCAAGGATCTACGAATCGATTCACATGGTGGGAAACACCACTAAATAGACAGACTTAAGTGGAAAACAAGCACTCAAATCCCACTGTACGCAGAGCCATTATCTTGCAACGGCTAGGGGACTCCTCAACAGCTATCTGGGCTCTATAAATGCAAGAAGAACACAAGCACAACACGCACCCAATAAGAACCAAGAAGCAACAAATCCTTAGCTCTATTTTTGTGCTTTGTAAGCCTATTTCTTGCATCTTATACTTCACCTGTATATCCTCTCATCTTGAGAGTTAGAACTTGGGAGAGCTTTTCATTTGTATATTTGCTCTATTGAGAGAGTGTATTGATTGTAAACAAACACCAAACACACAAGTTATTCACTCTAGGTTGAGTGGTTGTTCACTCTAGGTTGAGTGGGTACAAAGGTTGTGGACTCAACCTTTGGGATATTGTGAGATTGAGAGATTGGGTGGGTTGCCCTTATACTTGTGAGGATTGGGTTCTTGAGTGTGGGACACTAGGAAGCCACAATTGCTCAAAGTTGTATCTCTAGTCTACAATAGTGGAAAATCCTCTAAGTGGGTTGCTTAGAGGCGAGACGTACACCGGATTGGGTGGAACTCGTTACATCGGTTTGCAAGCTTCTCTTCCTTACTCTTTTACTTCCATACATTGCATATTTGTTGATTGGTATTGTTTGGTTGAGAAGAATACACTTAAACTTGCTTAATTTGCTATACCTTAGACATTGCACACCAAGTGCTTGCTAAATTGCCTTAGCAATACTTACCTCTTGTAGTGCATTGCATATCATTGTTACTTGCTTTCACTTGCATAATCTCATAAACTTGGTTATAGAAATCAATTTCAAAGATACTCCAAGCAAAAGTTTTATAACTCAATTCACCCCCCCTCTTGAGTATTGAGGCCACTTGAACAACAGTACTACTATGAGCAGTGGATGAGTTTGGAGTTTTTACACCTGAATTTGAAATTTGTAAATTTGGAAAAACATATTGGCCTTCTGTATTGATATAGCCTTCTCTTTGGAATCCTGAGATTTTACACAACAGGAGTATGGATAAAGCTCAAAGAAAAATGATTATCACGTGCAAATTTACTAACAGTCATTAAGTTTTTTATAACAAGTGAACATGAAGAAGTTGATCTAACAGTAACGTGTTTGTGTGATGAGAAGGAGATTTAAGAGAAGCAGAAACAACTGAAAGAATAGGCAAACCTTGACCATTGCCTAGGATGAGTTGACATGTGCCATTTAGAGGAGTGGCATGGGCGTGATGTTGGGGATCTGCTGTGACATGATGAGTAGCTCCTAAGTCAGCAACCCAAAAATGTGACTGTGACTGTGCTTCAGTGAGAAAAGCTGCAGGTGTGTGTGTAGGAAGTTGAGGATTGTTAGAAAGAAAGGAGGCAGATGCTTGACCATAGTAAGCTTGACCAGACGAGCCTGGATTTGGTTGATTTAGGAAGGTCTGATGAGGAGCAAATTGATGTTGATATGGAGATGGTTTATGAGGTTTAAATTGGTTTTGGTTCAAGGCAGTAATTGAGATGACGAACCATATGATGTGCTAAACCGATGAAAACAATGATGAGCTTCGTGACCAAACTTATAGCATATCTGACATTGAACATTACGACCACTGCGATTGAATTTACGACCTCCACGACCTCGATGATTGCCTCTAAATCCTTGGTAAGATTGAGATTAATCCAAGGGCACCAGATAGATTTGCAATTGCATTTGATATGGTTGAGATTGTGGTGTACCATTCGAAGATGACAAGGATACCAAAGGAGACGGAAGAATACCTTGTTGTGGATTCGGTGCCGTGGAATCAGTTTGCAGAGGACCATGCGCTACATTCAAAGAAGGCAATTCAAACAAGGTAGGTTGGAGTTTTTCGAGACGAGCTTCTTGTGCAAGGAGAAGAGATTCTACTTCAATTAGGTCATAGTACGCACTCTTTCTGTTGATTACCAATGCATCATAATCACTCGGTAATCCATCAAGAATCGTGTCTAATTGATCATTAAAGGTAACTGGATCTCCAATTGCAGCCAAACAATCAACAATAGCCTTGATCCTGAGAAGATATTCGGAAATCGATCTAGATCCTTTTCTCACAGTTCGTAATTCTTGACGCAATTGGCGCGATCTTGCTTTCATTTGTGCATGAAAATGCATACGAATCTTCTCCCACAGCTGCCAAGAATGAACACAGCCAATAACTCTGGAAGAAACACACTTGACAGAGAAGATTGTAGCCATGCAAGAAGCAATGGTCTTGTTGTTCCTATTGTGCGTAGGCAGCGTTTACACGTCCAGAGTTGCAATCGGATTCAGAGAGAAATTTTGGAGGAATGTTCGGATTTACAATGAAATTGTGAGAGAAGAGGGAGAGAGAGAGAATATGTGGCAAGTAAAACTGATTGTGTTATATTATTGTAAAGGAAAACTGAATACAATATTTATAGCAACTCTATTACTCTTATCACCTTTGGGCAACGAATTGCAAAACCATATAACAATATATAGATGGTTAGAATTATTTTGATTGCAATCTTAATCATTTATTTTAATCATGCAGTTGAGATTTGCTCTTGTGTGTGTATGTGAGCATGCGTGCCCGCATGTGTGCCTTATTTTGTACTTAAATTTTGGAAATTTATTTTAGATGCATTGAAACTGTTGGGAGGATGGGTTAGGCATAAGAGCTTATGCATTTTAATGGCATTTCAGGCAGGGGCTAAGTGCAGAGATCGAGGAGCACGAAGTGGTCTTCCTTATCGTACAGACCCACGCTTAGCATCCTTTTTCAAATAGTTATTCGACTGAATTGTTCGGTGGAGTTAATGATCTTGGACAGTTTTAGGCTCCTATTAAAAGTTTTGGCTTCTATATCTTCCATTCTTCACAGTGGATATCTGCTTACTTTTTAACTTTGCTTTTAGTTGTTCACTTTCCATTATGGAATACAATGAAATCATTTCATAGTGCCATGTATTCCCGTACAATGGGAGGAAGTGATAAGTTTAAACACAAATTTTAAAAGGGTGTTGCTAGCAACTTTTAGTTAGCCAAAATGGAACTAGAAACCTAGAATTTTATTAGGTGGAAATTGAAGTCCATTACATCTTTTATTCATTCTACTTATATGAAAGTTAATTATGTAAATCATTATGCTAAAACATGCTACTTAATTTATCACAATCAAGGAGTGACATGGATTTATACATAATAATAAAGAGACTAAACATTAAAATTTATAAGAATAATAAAAATTTAAATGTTGGCATATCAAAGGAATAAAATTTGTTTTCCGAAAAGATTGAACATTTCCAAAAAGGAATAAAAGTGATATATTAAATAGTGTCACTGTCACATTAAAATATAGAAAAAATTCTGGAGAGGAAATTATGCTCTTAAAAAAAGAGAAAATTATGGATATTTATAGTTTAGACTTGGCTTCAGTTTGTTTTCTCTGTCAACTGTAATAACAAATAAGTCAAAGGAAAATTATTAATTTATTAACCTACAAACTAAACATCAATTAATTGAATGAGTGCAAAATTTAAAATAAAATATAAACAAAGTTATAGAAGGTTGACATAGCTTGAAACAAGCCGGTATGGAAGAGTTTCTTATGGTTCTTTCTCCTCGTGAAACAAAGAAAGGAACTCATTTAAGTAATGAAGCTTTAAGTCATTTATTTGTATTACCAAGAAAAGTTTAACATGAGAATATTACTCATGTCTAGTTAACTAATAAAATTGTAATCCTTTTAACCATAATGGTTAAAAATAAAATTATTATTTCTCCTTTTATTACATTTTTTTTAATTTAAAATCCTGTATATCTAAAGACTATTTCAGACCACTTATCTTCTATCAAGTAGCTTCTGAAAGTGACAACATCTCAATATCAAACAGTATTATATTTAAAATTGAAAATTGTATCTAAGTAAGTATTGAGTCTATCTAATTATTTATCCATGTGATTCACCCATTTATAAAAAATAGTATACGTAACTTAGGTAATATTATACAAAATAAAAAAAAAAAAGTAAAAGGGAAACCTATTATTGAAAATTATACTGAATTTGTATATGAAATCACGTTATATTAATATTAATTTTAAGTAAAACATTCCTCTTTTGTTTTATATCTTATGATGTGTAAAATTGTATTGATTAGATAAATTTTTATTATTCACTCTGAGCATATAAATACAAAATTTTAGAAAATTACTTTGAAGCTATATTTATATATCAAAGAAGATGCTCTCAGTTCGATATTTAATGGATAAACATAATTTTTTAAGATAAGAGATAAAAATAACTTTTTAAAAATAATCTCCTAAAATAAAGGAATAAAAATATTTTAAGTAATCCGGAAGTAACAATTATACAAATAAAATCCAATGAATTTTTAATGGATTGCATCATTCTATTCTTTTCTATTGGATGATTATTAATCAATCCAGCAAAACCAAGCCACAAAGTTGTGAAATTCATTGATAAATTAGCCCGGGATTTCATTCACTTACGGATGACTGTTTCCTTCAACTGTCAAACTCCCTGATGTTGCTCCTAACCACAATTTATTACTAGATAAGTAGATATTATGTTGTTGCACAGCCCGAACGATTTCAAATTTCAAATTTATTCATTATATTGTTCGGGATTTTGCTTTGGTTTTAATTGTTAAGCCAATTCTAGATTAAGCTTGTGGTTTTATTCAATGTATGTGTAATTTTGGTTAATAATCCTTTTAGCATTTTGGAGATAGAAATTAGAGAAAGAGAAGCATTCTTAATTTTTGGAGACCAAAATAGAGAAAAAAAGGTGGAAGAGAAAAAAAATGGAGAAAACCTAGAAAGAAAATAAATTATAGGGAGAATTTTCGATGAGAAAAATAAAAATTGAAAAAACAATTGGCAAAAGATTTACAAAAAGTCAAAAACAATTTCATAGTTTTAAATACATGGATTAGATATCCATCTATTAAGAAATAAAGTTAAAGGGTGGTTTTAATTAAATAACCTTTACATAATAATTTTTAAATCAATGGATAATATTTTATCTATTCAGTAATGTAACTCAAATTTTATCTAATTTGTTGGTACTCCTGGTGATATTGCATGAAGATTTGTTGTTACACTCGCTTAATAGTTAATATATAAAATAGTAGTTGTTTTTTAAACATATCGATTGCCGCGTCAATCTAATCACTAACACCAACTAACCATTCATCACGTGCTCTGTGTTCGTTATGTATTAAAAAATGCAACTTATTTAGTTTAGGAATTCTTATTAAAATACAACTTATACACTTGAATATGAACGGAGGTATATTTTATTTACATGACTATAATAAAAATACGAAACTTATAATATGATCAACACAATTATAATTCAAAACTATATAAGAACTGTAAAAATAAACCATCTTAATCAAAATTAAAATGTAACGGTATATCGTCTTGGAAGTTTATTTCACAAACATTTTAAAATTCAATTCACAAAATAATAATAAGTATTTGGATTGATGATTAATTATAAGCTGAAATGTAGGAGCATAATTTGTATGCTGAACCCTTATTTCTTGCGTACTCTGCTTAATATTTTGATGACCGGTTTGGGACACTACGAGCTCCAAGTGCTCCATGGTACAGACACAATTGTCTGAACTTTCAATTAAATCACCTCTAGAAAAGTATGAATAACCAAAAAACTAGGACAAAATTATCCAAAGCTGTGCAATTTGTATTACATGTCAACTTCTTATGTTGCTTACCACATAAGAAGCAATGGCAACATTTTCTCTGGTGAGAGGTTGGAACAGATTGCTGCAAAGTAAATAAATAAAGGCTCCTTAACTTTTGTGATTGTATCTTCAAATGAACAAAAATATCCAGACATTTCATTAGTGAATGAACAAAATTTGGAAAAGGAAAACTAGTTTGCATAAAAACTAAGTGAGGGTCAATGGAACTGTAGTGAGTGTATTTCCCTCACAGTGCAGAGGTAATAGTATGTATGAACTCGTACCATATAAAATGGTTCAAATGAATGCATCCCCAGCACCGGTTGTATCAATATCAATATGTAACACAAAACGAATAGGTCTCCAACGGATTTTCTTTCCCACTAAATGTAATTCATAATAGAATTAGCAACACTCAAATCGAAGAGCATCAGGAGGGATCAAACTTTCACACAGACACTACTACTAAACAATTACAAAAGAACAATGGTAACAGTCAACACACCAAAACGATACGATAAATTAACCTCAAACTTCAGAACAGAATCTAGCTTCTGATAATCAATTAACTTTCACAAAAACACTCCACCCATAGGATTATAACTTCAACAAACCACAGGTTTCTCATCATAGGCCTCTCTTGCTTCCAGTAAGTCAGGGCAATATCTTTTAGCAAGAATTTCAACCTGCTCACCAAATGACTTCCCCACACTCTCTCCAATACGATTGACCATTTGGTTCCATCGTTTTCTACATACATCACCAGGTCTATGCTCAAGCAAATTGTCCCAATCTACCTCCTCCATGCAGCAAGCATCCAAACTATATAAAGCATCTATCAAACGATAGTCATCAGTATCACTCCATTCACCACTAGCAGCCATAGGTGATGTTAACTGATAGTACCACTTTCGGCAGCAACCTGACCCATTTCTAGTAATCATTTTGTCAGCATTTGCCTCCCAACCAATATTATCCTTCAACATACCATGTTTTGATTTTTTATAAAAACCCTGCAAAGCTCTTGGACGAAGATCCAACTTAACTAAATCAAATAAGAGCCTGTTCCAACTGAGGTTAATGGAGAAAATCTCCGTTGATTGGAAGAACCTTTTTGATCCTATGTTGTTCTTGTTCTTCTTCCTCTTGTTCTTCTTGTTTTGTTCTTCTTCTTCTTGTTCTTGTTCTTCTTCTTGTTCTTCTTGTTTTGTTCATGTTCTTGTTCTTGTTCTTCTTCTTTTTCTCCTCCCCCTCCTCCTCCTCCTCCTCCTTCTTTTATATACGCTTACCACATTCATGTTATATATAAACTAACAAAAAAGATGTGACTTACTATTTTATATATATATATATATATATATATATATATATTATATGGTTGTTTATATGTATAAATGACATTATAGTCTAATAGTTGATTAGTTGCCTCCTTATGCCTTAGGTAACGAGTTTAAATCTCATTACAACCATTTTTTCAATTTAGTTTCACTTAATGTTAACCACTTAAATAATGATCTAGCAGTGAAAAACTCAAGGTTTCGTCATTCTTTGTCCAACACACATTGATATTTCATGTTGTAGGGTGAAATAAGATGTCACTTATAAAGAAACTTTAACGCTCAAGTCAGTTCAATATCAATATCGGAGCTCAAGCATTAGGGTTGATTGAACATACCTTAACTATAGTAAATGAGTGATATTTATAGGAATCGAGTAAGAGTTTTGTCTTGCATAGCCTATGTCAATACTTTTATCTAAAGTGTGGGGAAAACTAACACAGACATAGACATTTCTAACACATCTACAGGTGTTAACCGGTGTGCACCAACATGTTCCTCAACCTCTATCTGGTACCGACTATCGAGGATTCTATGAGAGAACGATACTACGCAGGTCATATTGATACCAAATGTTGTTGTATTGATACTAGCATAGAACTATGTCATACCATATGTGGTTCTCTTGCTATCGGTATGGGCCTTCATATACCAATGTCGGTATCAGGCCATATTATTTGCCTCCAGCCTATTAGAGTGTCTTGAGAGTTGCTTTAATAAGCTGATATACATGTGTTTTAGTTGGCCTTTTAAGTTTTGTTATATATACTGATATAGTAATTTTGTTTTAAAATTTTCCACTGGTATGATAACCTTTTGTACCAAAGTGCTCATTCTTTTGTGGTTGAGCTCTAATTGTGACACGTGTAAATGGTGAATAGTTGTGACACTTTGATTTTCTTGTAGCTGTCGATTAGTATGTGAAGTGACGCATATACAAATGTCATTATTGCATCTAATTGTTCACTCCCTTTTGTCCTTCAGGACTCAACTCTAAAAGATGGTTCATTCTTCTTCTTTTTTTATTTCTCTCTCAAATATTTAAGCATTTTGATATAAAAAAATATGAAATTATTCCACTGCTTCCTTGGCTCGTATAGGGAAAACTGTTCACATCATCCCATGGGTATCCTTCTATCATGTCCTCTTTTGTAAATTTTTGTACTTAATTTTAAAAAATTGGGATATGGAGATGGACACTGAGTTATGAGTCAATTAAGATTCTTTCTAAGCCACTGTCATGGTTATATGTGGCATCCTAAAGCAAGCCACGAATGTCAGAAATAGACATACACCAATTCTTAAAAATGGAATCAGAGAAGTTTATTGCCTTTATGGTGGGTCTTCCTCGTGAAACAAAAAAAAGGGAGGAGTTAGCTCAAATAGAACTATTATTTGATTCCTTAGAAAAACCCCCTTTCATTACTAGATCCTTGATTTCTTTTTAGATCTTAGATTCTAGCTTTGCCCATTATCACTCTAACAATGTAACCTTTTACCAATGTATTTCCTTTTTGTCCCATGTAGTCATTACCTATGAGGGATTTGTTCATTTCAAAACAGCTAGTAAGCAGATTATAGCAACTGATCCTATCAACATACATGTTATTATGGACAACATTAATCGGATAACAGAAGGCCAAAAATCAGTATTTTTGGGTTCACGATGAGACTTTAGGGACAATGTCTAAATATATTGAGGAAAATGACGGTGTGATTCTAGTTGACGTCCCAATTTATGCCTTTAAAGAGAATAAGGAAGATTTTTCTATTGTAGCGCCTTTAATAAATGAATGGATTTGTCATTATCTACGGGCAAGGTTTTTGTACATGTATGAAATTTTCTTTATGAAGGTTGACCCTAAATTTTCTTTGATTAACTTCAAGATGAAGGTGCTAAATATTTTAAATATCGCCCTTAGCTAACCTCACCTAAATGGTTAGGATTTAGTCCTTTCCTTGGAGGTTTTAGGGAAGCATTTTCACTTTGATCCCACTGTGGCTATGTTTTCTCGATATGCTTAGATGTTGAGGAAAGACAATATCGGTGGTGGATTAAGTGTTAGGGAATCCTATCGAGCTAGACAACAGAATACAAGGATTCCCATAAGATCTTGCAAATTAGTGTTTCAAAGCAAACAATACCAATTAAAATCTATTTATACTGATCTATTGTAGCACAATACAAGACAAAATCAAAGCAATAATAGTCTCATTCTTAAGGAGTCCATGTGAGCACTCCCACAAAAAAACGCACCTTCGGATGCTAGTTCATTAGAGCGTAGCCTTTGTAACGTTTACGAAGATAAATGTATCCCAATAGTACAGCTAATGAGTATCTCATGCTCTATTTATAATGCTTAGGTCTGATTTAATGAGCACTCTCAATGAATGGACTCTTTACTCATTTTAAATGAGTTAGACCCGATAGTTTTAATTTTAGTCAAACTAAAATAAAAACTTTCCTTTGATGGACTTACTCTATGCATATGACCTTATAGGAAATATATTTGCTTTTTATTAAATATAAACACTTTATATTTAATATAATATAATGAATGACATCTAGCAACACATCATTATCCAAATATAAATATTAAAATAACCTATAAGTGATAAACTTTTTATGTTTGGTCCCTTTGTCAAGATATCTAATTGGGCCCAAGGCATGGTCGTTGTCATCTTTGTATGACCAAATTCATTTTTCTTGATATCAAATTATACTTTTCTTAAATAAATATCCAATATTCATTTTCCTAGCATGACTATGTATTTTCTTAAGTCTCACATCATTAAGTGGCCCATAGATATCACTCTTATCACATAAGAGAGACAAATCTCATCTGTATCACTCACATCCTCTGCATGATTTGTTCACTGTCTAATTACAACCTTTATGACCACCTTGTTATAGATGACGCTTGATTGTATTAAAAAATAAACTCCTCATGTAGGAACGTAGTGACTTCAATCGCAGGACTACATATACTCTTATCATATTTAGAATCATTTATGACATTCATGTAACAATCTATACAACGTTCTCACGGTAGGTATGTCCAGTATATTATTATTCTTAATGTGTACTCGTGTGAAGACTTGAAATCGTCCATATATATAATATATGAGATTAGATCATTAATATACCCACACACTAATCTTAACATATTTATATACCCCACATAAATACTTGACTAGAGATAATTTATGACTAATTCTGATATTGACCTACTATTATAGGAACTAATAAAGAATGTTAAACTATTTAGCATAAATGTCTTATTCAAAGTGACGTGTCCTATATAGGCTTTTAGTGCATATTTCCAACATTAAGTTATGTTAATCTATGATATGATAGCGACATCATCAATTAGGAAAGAAACCATAAAATTACTAACACAAGCATCTCAATATAAAACTTTACAATAATAATAACATTATAACATAAGCACCATAGTTTAACAATAACAATTTACACAAGCACCACTAGGCACCACAAATAATAATAAGTTCATAGGCTTCTCTAGTTCTTGTAGTTTACAAGAGACAACTCAATTCTTCTTATTTGGATCAGAACTTTCGCCATCATCCTAGTGATGCCTATTTTTTTGGGGGGAAGATACCCCTTCTTCTGAAACTTAAAATTTTCTTCGAGGGAAGGATAATAGTCTTTGCCTTCTTAACAACCGGGAAGACCTATTTTTCAGTAGATCTTGTGTTGGGGTTTACATTCCCTATTTATGCCAACAACACATTAAGAACGACTCCTCCCATACTACATGCACACCAAAAATAAAAATTCAATTGCCAGAACAAGAAATAAAAAATTGATATATATGAAATACTAGAGATATTAGAAGCTAATTGAGGGAGTTCAGGTATTCGGCTCATTTGTCAGCCTTTCCTAAGAGACTTCAACACTTTAATGAAGAAAAATGGGTGACCTCGAAAAGAGCCTCAATCACTTGCCTAGAGCTAGAGACAATTGCTCAACTATAGTGTCATAAGTTGTGTTTTTTAGTAAAAAGTGTTGATGCATCCTGTTGGTGTAAAGTTTTAGGGATCCATCTGTATATTCCTTGAATATTAGTTTTCCCGGTCATATACAAACCTTGTAGAATGAATATTTGAAATATTAGCGTCCCATTTTTGTTAATTCTGTGAAAGACTCAAAATTGATTATATTACTTTAACACCGAAGATTGACGAAACTTAATACACCATCTAGTTTCCCTCTTCTCAATATGCGAGCATACCCAAAAAACATTGCTACGGTGAGTTCGAAGTGGAAGTGCCTTCCCAAAATTATAAAGGAAAGTATCAACTCCTAACTATTTGGGTGAAGTTGACTGGGAGTGACACTTAAAAATTGCAACACCCCTATTTCAAACTCATTAAGAGGAAGAGGAAATTTCAGACATACCTTAGAAAATAAAATTTCATACATGTATATATAACGTGACCTTGGAACATGTCATATCTAGTCACTTCTTATTAGTGTTACAATAAAGAAATAATCTTTGTGTTTTCTAGAAGCATGGAAATCAACCTCTTCCAATTCTACACCATCATGTTTCTCAACATATCGGGGGATGGGGTAAGTGTCCATTTTATCATAATTTTCTATGTTAATTGGGCAGTTATGTTGAGAAATTGCTGGATTAAAAGGGAATTAATTGATAAATTAGCAAGAAATGGAATTTGTATGCCCTAACCTTGGTTTTGTTAGCTTTGATAGCATTTAATCCTTATTTTGTTGCTTTAATGTAGGTAAAATGGGAAATTGGAAAAAAGATTAGTTGAAATGGCAAAAATTCAAGCAAATCTGGAGTACTTCGCTTAAGTGAGGCCAGCTTCACTTGAGGAAGACATTCGCTTGAGCGTAGCTTTTCTTGCTTGAGCGAGGAGAAGTCAGAAAGGCACACTGAAGGTATTTGCTTGTGCGAGTTGCACTTCATTGAAGTAAAAATTGTCCAGAGAGCATTAGATAGAAGCTCGCTTGAGCGAGGGACTTTTTGCTCAAGCGAAAACAAGGGTAGTAGAATCAAATGTGATGTCGCTTAAACGAGACTGAGCTCGCTTGAGCGAGACTACGAGAAAATAAACAGCTGAGTCACTAACTGCAAGTGGCTCTCGCTTAAGCAAAACTAAACTCGCTTGAGTTTCGCTTAAGCGAGACTAACTATATTTGAAAAGACAGCTTGAAGATAAGAAGAGATACGAAAGAAATATTAAAAAAAAGAAACGCTTCATTGGAAGACATTGTTGAAGGCTATGGAAGCTTTTTCTTCTCCCTTTTCTCCTATTTTATGGTTTGTAATGACTACTATGAGTAGCTAAACTCCTTCTTGGGATTGGATGTAATTGATTCACATCCTTCGTACATTGGCTTTATATTTATATATATGGTAACTGTTATATTGATTTTGGTATTCCATTCCATGTTATTTGCTTGATTCTATTTGATAAATAGTTTCCTGATTTAGTTTTCTAAAGTTATTCAAAAATGATTTGTGAAAACCGATCTGAATGAAATACTCAATATGTTCTGATGTAAGGAATAACCTCTGACATATTGAATGCTTTTAACAACTGAAACAAATGCTGGAAAACTTATTAAAATGATTGAGAGATCGATGTTTTAAAGGTTTTCTTAGGATTTTAGAGTCAAGGAATTGAAATGAATGATTTAAGGTTTGTTGTGTAAAAGTCAATAGTTCTAAATATCATTTATATAAATATATCCAAGGTTTGGAAGGGTGAGATAGATGAAATCCAATCCTAATCTCTCTATATTTGAACTTTCCTTTTATTTTAGCACTGTTTATGCATGTCTCTATTAGTTTTTATTGATATCACAATGAAAACCAATCTTTTTCCCTCTCAAATTATTTGAACTAAACCTTTCAAGTTTCAATAGTCCCCCAGTGGAACGATGTTAATCCTTAATTTATAGTTATTTTTATAATTAAAAGTGTGAAAAAATTAATAAAAATTAGTTTAAATAGAAATAAAATTTAGGTTTTAGAGCAAATAAATGGAAGTTATTGAATTTAACTTGGCATGAGCCATTTTTCTCATTTTTGTAGTGAAAAGTTGAGGTTTAAAGATGAAGAATTATGCAAGTCAGAGGGCTGACGTGTAGCATCAACCCCACGCTCAACATCAGGATTTTGGTCCTAATGCGTAGCGTCACGCCCACGCGTAGTGTCAGGTGCTACGTGTATCCCACTTACAGGTGAGATTGCACTCAGCAAAGGGCCAAGTAATTGTCAAATAATGGCCAATCCACTACAAACCAATGGCACTAAACGTAGTGGGGAACAAGGATTAAAGCTTGTCTACAAATTATTAGAACAATAATGGGATTAATGGCTGAAAATCTGGAAGATTAATGGAGGCTGGGTCAGAGGCTTGACGTGCAGCATCACGCCCATGCGTAGCATCAGGACCTCGATTCAGCACTATAAATAGAGCCATTTGCCAAGGTTTTGGCATCCAATTTTCATTCTATCACTTCTTTCTTCCTTTCCAGAGCTCCTATTTCTGAGTCTGCACTACAGAATACTTCCATGCACTTGAGAGTGTTGTTTTAGTGTTGTTTCCTTTCGTGTTGTGAAGTGTGTTGTCAAGTTCAATTAAGTGTTCGTCATGTCTCCACTTGTAAGTGTTGTTTTTACTTTTACCATGTGTAACTAATCTGTTTATGTTGGAATTGGTGAACCAATCTATGAATATGATGTTGTGATTATGAATTGTGAATGTTTATGATTCAAGTTCTATGTTAGTATTTCAACCTTTTATTAGTATGAATTTCAAATGGAAGAATGATCTTCATGCGTGTTAAAACTACTTTAACGGAAGTAAAAGTTGAAATACCCTTAAGATACCAATTACTAGGGATAAAGTTGGTAACTATTGTTGTGTTAAGGCCAACACTTAAGACAAGTTTTTACTGAGAAAGCATCTGAGAGATCAGACTTTATGGTAACTATTTAGAATTTATTCATTGAGGGTTTGAGTTTAATGATTTTAAGCTACAATGACATAAAATTGATGATTAAATATGCATGTTTATAATTACTATGTTATATTCTAGTGCGGGGATCTTAATTCCAACATAGTTTGTCATTTTGTGTTTAAATCTCAAGTATTGGAATCATCCTAAAGTGTTATTTTATAGTTATTTTCTAGAAAGATTTATAATTTATTTTACACTATCTTTTGCCAAATGTATAAATCAATCTCTAGATATGTGAATATTGTACAATTTGTATATGAATCATTGTTTTGTTAATAAGTTTTGATACTTTTACCATAGTAAATAAAAATTATTATAACTTACTGAAACCATTCAATCCTTGAGGGAAGGATATCTAAACTTTTGAAAACTACTATGATAAATTGGTGCGCTTGCCAATAGACTAACAAACGACACTCTATTTTACTACAACTGAACGTGAGGTAAACTTGCCACACACACCTAAAATTCTATAGGGGGTAACAGTTCTCAGTGAGCACAGAAATACTGATTTGTAGCCTTTTTAGCAATTCAATTTATATTGTCGACTATGATGTTCATGTTTATCAGACCGATCATTATTTGTTTACTTCCACCCTCAAATTGATGAGATCCTTTAGAAGCCATTGGTTGGAAGATGTGTTGGAGAAATACACTGATAAAAAGGAATGTCATCAAAATGATAAAAGGCAAAACTTGAGTTTGTATCCAGAGAAAGGAAGCTAGATGACAAGGGTGATCTAGGGTTAGACTCACAAAGACGGTTTAAAGATATGGTGGAATCAGTAAAAGAAATTAAGGTATCTATATATCAGTGCAAGGCCTCACTAGAGAGCCCCTCCGTCCCGGAGGATGAAGGCATCCTAGAGGATAAAGGTTTTGACAAGGCCGTTATGCTCTCCTTACTACTCATACCCAACTGCTTATGTATGTTCGCTTGTGAAACCACACTTACATTAGGGTTTCACATACAACCACGATGGTGGCTCAGAGAATATCTATGCTGACCGGTTGCTTGTGTGGCCATCCTCATATCCCAAAATTTAAAGAAAGAAAAGTACTTGAAAAAAAAATAGTAAGTTAAAAAAATTAGGATGAGAAGGGAAGGACACAAGTTCTTTCCTATACGGACAGATGGCTTTCTATGAATGAAACGCCAAGATCAATACTCAGGAGGCTTTCCTCCAAAGTTTCAACTGATTCAGCGCCATATAGGCTAAGAAAGAAAGAAAGAAAATATGTTTTTTTTTTGGGCAAAGAAAGAAAATATTTGTAAGCAAAACAAAGGGAGCATGGATTAAAAGTCATACCCAGCACCCCGTTTGTAATTTTGTTCATATTGTTTTTGTCAAAGAAAACCGTTCATGTCTGCTGGGTAATGGGCTCAAATTTAATTGGGCTGGCCCAAGAAAAAGAAAACGAGGCTTTCCGTTTAAGAATGTTAAAGTTCATCGCACTATGCATGGGGTATAGAGTAGGACGCATTTAGCTGAAAAGTAATATATTGTTTAATTCATTGGTATGTATAGATGTTTCTTAGTGATTCATTTCTGTATTACTGAATGCACATAAACACATGAAACGATGTGAATAGATTTATGTATAGAAGAAAGCAAAAGAGACATGTTGTACGGTCGTGGCCTACCAAGCAAGGGAGCAGGAATTAGTGCTTCTTTAGCTACTTTGCACGAAATATTGCATCACGTCCTTTAGTTGAGGTTTTCCTACTTTTTTATTATATTTTTATCATCAAATAAAAAATATCTTTCTCCCATTAATCATTCTTTAGCTAGCACTTTGTCTTTGTTGATTATTTAATTAGTAAAAGATACAATAAGAATATTTGATTAACTAGATGGTGAATTCAATATTATAAGATACATTGACGCATGTTTTGAAACCAATGAGAAAGAATGTAATTTAACGAACAAAGACTGGGATGTGAAAAATCTATTCCTTGCAATGAATGTAAGGTTAGGCCAATCATAGAGAAGGTAAATAGTTATTTTGCGGTGCCAAGTTGAATTGAAACTTCAGATTTTAGAAATTTCCTTGTAAACGAAAAAAACGTAGTGTCCCGAATACACAGTTTCTTCAAAGGAAAACTCTTAAGTAAGATAATTTTAAGACAACTAATCATTTTATTCTCCTTCTGATCGATTTTAACCATCCATACATCAATCAAAATTGCGAAAACTAAGTGTCGTAAACGAGAAAAAAAAAACAAAAGGATTGTTATAGCATGATTTAGAAAATAGATCCATTTATAGAAATTATGAATCATGCGTGTTTTCCCAAAACGATAAAGCATTTTACGGCAATCTGAAAAGTTCAAATCCAATATAACGATACTTGTGTATTCAAAAGGTATATGATTCTCCCAAAAATAAAAAAATAAAAAAATTATATGATAAACATAAATATTTTTTTTAACACAATCATTCTTTTTTTCTTTTTCTCCTAAAGTTTTTCCTCTTTCCGATGTCTCGGTGCTTCTTCTCTGAAGCTATTGATATTACCACATGCCGAAGTAACATTTCCCGCAAACAACATAAATGCTTGTATTTGATAACTGACAGCACAAATAGGTAATTTTATTTCTGTATAACAATGTTTTAAAAATGGGACATCGAAATCGAAAAGGAATTGATTTACCATTCATTGGTTTAATTATGATTATAAAATAGTTAAATTTGTAATAATAAAAAATATATTTTTAATATAATATAATATAATTTATGATATATCAATAATAAATTATATAAAAATTTAATTAATTAAGAGTCATATTATATGTTTTATGAGATAAAAATTATAATAAATAAAATAATATGTAAATATTATATATGAGTCTTTTATTAATTAAAAATATTTTAAATATACTTTTCAAAAAATAATAAAAATGAGAAAAAATAATTTTTAAAATCTAGTTGGTTCAATCTCGATTTATGGTATTGATTTTGATCAGTTTTGGCTGGTTTCAACTTATTCTTGACCAATTCTAAAGTCTACCAATTTTTTCATTGTCTAGACTGATGCTTTAACTGATTCAACCAATCTCGATTTAATCCAATTATTACCACCTTACTAAATAAAAATGGTGCGACCCCGGTTTCAAATATAAGCAACTTTCGGTGAAATTTTTTGGTCCATTAATATAAATAAAATTATATTTTTCAATGTCATTAAGTGTTTATTTATTAAATATGTCTTCCTTATATATATTTATAAGACTACTAATTCTTTACATAATAAATGATATTAAGGTATTTTGAAAAATTAAATCAAATATGTTACAATTAGAAGATATATATATATATATATATATATATATATATATATATATTATATATATATATATATATATATATATATGCGCATGCTTTCTATGCGTATCAAGGAGCATATTGGGAAGAGGGTGAAGTGGATTTATTTATACGGATATTCAAGCCGCACAATCATTCCAATTATCATGTGCTTGTCCACTTTCAACAAATCTAAGACGTGCATTCAATTTTTAACTTAATAATTATTTTTCCCCTTTCTCAAAAAATGATCCCATCAAGTTGATCAACTGGGGGGGTCTATATCTCTAGATGTGCGAATATTATATATCATTTCAGCAATTATGGGTGTGGGGCAATAGAACTAAAACAGTAAAATCATCTACAACTCAAACTCAATTGAGAAAATGAGATAAGGGGAAAATAAAAAGTGGAAGGAACAAGAGACACGCGCGTGTTTTCTGTGGGTTTTGTTGTCTGGAAATCTTGCAGTGGCACCTGAGATTTGCCGGTTACCCTTTCTGTCATTACCTTATTCCACATCATCCCCACTTTCACGCCTGTGTGTTGTGGGGGTCTATTTATCAGTGGCAGAGGAATGCAATGCAATGCAATGTGTGCTTGTTAATGCTAACCATGTGTTGTACAATACACAATCACATTAACAAGTGGACAAACAAAATAAATTTAACATATCATATGATAGGTACCTACTACTCCAACAATACTGGGGACAAAAACTACAACACACTATGGTGCTTACAACTTGTATATGCATGTTCATCTCTTTTAAGCCTTGAATGATCAACACAGCATTCTCATTTATTAAATAATCATTGCCCTGGGGGAAGGGTTCTCACAAGTTCAAGTACAACTCATAACAACCAAAATGCATCTTTTTCAGTAATGCTGCTTTTGAAACAGCTAATTAACTTTCAACTTGCCCCTCTTCTAACATGACATGCAATGTCACAAATACATTAATTACGCCCTACTAGTCAATTAGTGATCCAAAGTGCTCACGAAGTTGTGATGATCATCATGGTTTAATAATAATCCCCATCATCTTTTTTGACAACATAGGATGCAGATAATATAATTAATGTCAGTTACAAAGAGAATAGAAAGTTTAGTGCAGATGCTGCAATCAGTTTCAGCCCATCATTTCCATTAATAAAGAAAGTGGCATTATCTCTCTCTTTAGTGAATTTTGAAAATCATATATATAACTTTTTCAAAATTCTAATTTTTTTTGTTTCAATTTTAATCATTTTAATGTTTATTATCACTGTTGTATAAATACGAATATCAATTATTACATTAATAAGTATTTATTTTATTTTATATAGATTAGAAATTTAGTAACTTTAGAGTTGGCCCAAATTTTACTTTAATTTAGGCTAAATTAAGGGTTTGGCTTTGATTTGTTTTTCTTATTTTGATTTCAGTCCATGATTTAATTTGTTTTAGGTATTAGTATTTGAAGTATTTAAAATGTCAGTTTTTATTTCCTGTTAAATGTTTGTATGTTTGTTTACCAAATATATAATTATTAAAGCAAGATGCAAAACAACTATTTCTTTATATAATAAATAAGACCAAGTATTTTTAAAAGTATATTTAAACATTTGATAACTTTAATAAAAATAAGTATGTAACAAATGAGACAAACTATTTTTAAAAGTATCTCAAAACATTTGATAGCATGAATAAAAATAAATATTTTTAACCAACTTTCTTAGTAAGTGTAAAATTAGTTGTTTTTGCTTATATCATAGACTTGAGGGAGTGCATCTTAGTTGGTACCCAGGTTGAGTCATGCAAAGCTATAGAATTATTCTCATTAGAATTGTTTTGAGTCGAATTTCTGGGACTGCTGTTTGTGCCTTTTCTGTTGAGGTTGCTAGCTCAAATGCCAGTGGTTGAAGGTAAATAGGTAACAGAGCATAAGCCTCATAATTAGGATAGAAAAGTTCAAATCTCTTTCCTGTACAAAGAATTATAAAAAAAATGCCTAATTGAAATACATTGTCAACCAATCTTGAGTTGACACTTGATGTATAACTAAAAATGATTGACTTTCATGATATCTATGTTAAAAGTCCTATCTTCTTCGTGTTCTAATTGGTTTATAGTGTTAAATTTTTAATATTGACACTTGCATGTACAGGAATCATTGCTAGATTCATAAATGATAGTCCTTAACATTTTAAGAGAGAGCCTATGATGAAATGTAAGCTAATTTTATTATATTTTACTCTTGCAGGCATTTAGCCAGAATATACCAATCTTAATTGATGCTGAAAGGCCAAGGGAAGGATTGAATGACCTCCTGGAACTGGCTGACTATGTTGTATGTTCAGAAAATTTTCCAAAGGCAAGTATCACATACGGTAATGAGGTAGAATACTAGAATACTGTTAACACTTGGGGGCCTCGAGTACTCTTTTAGCTTGCAGTTATTGTGTATTATGCTTAGATTCTAGCATTTTATCAGTGAGTGAATCATGACATGGAAAATTCAAATTTTTAGCTTTGTCTTGGAGCCAGAAAAAAGACCTAGGAAATTATATTGGTTAAAGTTATATGTTGGCCCGTAAACTATTTAGGGATTTTTGAAAAAATTCCTCGTACTTCAAAATCTTGTATCAGGTTCATAGACTTTTGAATTCTTTTAAATTGAGTCCCTATCAACGACTCTGGTAAGGTTTATATTTATAAATTTGTAATTAGATCTCTGCAGTAATGCAAGAAACCTTAACAAAATTCTATTAGAATTGTTGATAAGACCCAACTAAAATTGATTGAAAAGTTAAAGGACCTAATTACAGATTTTTAAATTACACTTACTTAAAAATTTCAAATAGTTTAGTGACTTGTGGCATAATTTAACCAAATATATATAATGCTTGCACTGAAATTGGAATATGTAATAGTGAATTTGTTCTATAAATATATGAAAGGGATTCTCGAGTTCCTTTCAAAGTGTTAGGGGGGCCTAGGGGGTATACTTAGTGCCCATTTGATATAAAATTGGTTCAACTGAGTTTACTGTTTTGGAGATAATCAACGGTTGCTATAAAACAGACACGTCGTTCTAAGTTGAATTGATGAGATAAAATTTGCTTTCCACTCCATGTGATTCAACCACGTTAGAAAGCCTTGCTAGACAAGCACTTACACTTTCTCTCTTGGTGGTTCAAGTGAGTTCTCACATGGCATGGAACTCGGGTAAGTTCCTTATATATATAGCAAGTTTCAATGTACTTCATGAAGAGGAATCTCACTTGGAAGAACTTGATGTCGACAACTGTTTGAAATCATTAACAAAGAGAAAGGATGGTACCACAGCCATGCCAACGTGCATAGCTTCGGTAATAACTAATAACTGAGTAAAACTTGGAACTATTTATTCTTCTGCAATAATACTAATAGCACTAAAGGTAACTGTGATTGCACAATGTAACGAATAGCACTACAGGTGGTGGATCTTGTGCCATATTATTTCCCACCATTTGGCATTTTTGCCCCATATACTAAGCAGTTTCTAAGAGTCCCCATATGAAAAACTGCTTGTACAAAATCATCACTTGCACGGACTCATTGTCATTAACAATGACATATTAGGCTGTTGTGCCAAATGGCACTATACTTTGTCAAGTTAGCAGATCTCGCATATATATATAAACATGTTTTAGTAGAAATTCTCTGCAATCAAAGAAGAGTCATGTGTTGAAGGCTTGGCATGGAAAAAACTTAATATAGATTGGCCTTGGTGATGGATAACATTGGTTAATTGTACAGTCAACGTAAAGAAAAGTTTGAGGTATTTCTCATGATTGGTATTTTTGCCATGTGATTGTGTACATTTTGATCATGGAAAGGGAGTTGGTCCTTTGTATTCAGGGCACTCTAGACCAGCACTATTTTACATCTTGATGAAATTATTAGAAGCTGGTATTGCATTATTTCATTTATTTGAGCATGTGTTCTTGTATGTGTCTCCATAAGATCACTTCACATAATTCTGATTTGGCTAAACGTCTATTGATTGGCTACATTATATCTGGGTAAATTCCACTTAACTTGATCTTTCCCCCCAGTCTGTTACAAAACTTGGAGCTGCAGGGATAGGATCAGCGTGTGGGAGGTTATATTTTGCCTCTGCTGAACACATTCCACCATCAGAGCTTATTGATACAACCGGTGCTGGGGATGCATTTGTTGGAGCTATTTTATATGGTACGAGTTCATATATATTACCTCTGCACTGAGAGGGGATTACATTCACTGCAATTCCATTGTCTCTCCCTTAGTTTTTATACATACTATTTTTCCTTTTCCAAATTTTGATATCTTGGTATTTTTGTTTATTTGAAGATACAGTCACAAAACTAAAGGAACCTTTATTTATTTACTTTGCAGCAATCTGTTCCAACCTCTCACCAGAGAAAATGTTGCCATTTGCTTCTTATGTGGTAAGCAGCATAAGAAGTTGACATGTTGTAACACAAATTGCACAGCTTTGAATAATTTTGTCCTAGTTTTTTTTGTTATTCAATCTTTTCTAGAGGTGTTTTAATTGGAAGTTCAGAGTACAGACTATTGTGTCTGTACCATGGAGATTTAGTTCTTACGAAGTGAGGCGATTACATTTTAGAGGATAAAGTTCTCTGATAGTTATTTGATTAAAAAAACTCAATTAACTGTCTCACCCTTGTTTCATGCTTTTGATGCTAATCATAGGCAGCTGCCAATTGTAGAGCACTCGGAGCTCGTAGTGGTCTTCCGTACCGCACTGATCCATACCTGGCAACCTTTATATAAGTGCCCAACTGGTCATCAAAATATTAAGCAGAGTATGCAAGAAATAAGGCTTCAGCATACAAATCAAGCTCCTACATTAGCTTATAACTAGATTTTAGCCTGTGTGCACCGAAAAATTTTAAATTATAATGAGAACATGTATGATAATAAAAAATTATGGGTAAAAATGTATAATAGAATAAAAAAATAATACAAGATAATCATATGAAAGACATATGAATCCAACTTGTGAAGGACTTATACATTTCAAGTAGTGTAATTAAGAGAAAAGCGATAAAAAAGGCTTGAAAAGTAAAATAAAAATTTGATTATGAGTCAACTAAATAAATCTAATAACGTATTTATCATGTTTTTGTTGGGTTGTATGTTTTGTAAATAACACATTCTATGGAGAATACTTCCATTAGAAGGTGTCTACCTAAGAAGTATCGGTTATGAATATCATTGAAATGGTATGGTAACCAAAACAAATACAAAGAAGCCATGACCTAAAAAGTGCAGTAAAATCTTAGAAATAAATTAATCTATTTATTAAGAATAAAAGAAGAGTTTGAAATTTATTGTTACTATAAGCATTTAGGTGTCCTACCTTGGAAGTATAGGTTATGGATATCATTGAAATGGTATGGTAAGCGAATCGAATACAAAGAAAAATGCAGAAAAATTTAAGAAATAAATTAATCTATCTATTAATAATAGAAAAAATGCCTAAAAGTAAATCTTACTATTACCATTTAGGACAAATAATAGTTGTACGGTAGAGTTTATGCAATCCACATGATTTTTCTTTGTCTTGTACTTGATACAAATATTGTATTTTGTGATGCTTGAATTGTAACTATTCTTATTTTTCATATGTTAAATTATTCATTCATATGTTCCACCTAGGTAAATTGATATAATGTTATTTTTAAATAATAATTAAATATAAAAATAATAATTTAATGATAATATAGATAAATTTAATTTTTAATATAACTTTTCAACCGTGTGTATTATTATTATATACATATAATATAACTCAAATGTTAAAAAAATAGTTAAATATTTGATTTCTTATGTTAAATTGTTCATTCATATTTCTCATCCTTGAATAAACGGATTGAATGTTATTTTAAGATGATAATTAAATATGAAAAATGAAATAATAAATTTAGATAAATTCATCTTTTTATATAAATTTTTCCACCTCGTATATTAAAAATGTATCAATATATAACTATAACTTTAAAAATGATCGGTAAAAATTTTCTTCCTTACGTTGTTCATTCATATTTTCAACCCTAGGTAAACTAAAATAATGTTATTTTCTTTCTTATGCTAAAATAATTATATTAAAATTGAAACAATAATGATAGTACAATTCCTATTAATAATGTGATATTCTCTAAGGAAATAGTCATTTTAAATATTTGGTAAAACCTTTAAATTGATTAGAGGTTACTTAAGATTTTAAAGATTTGAGTCTAGAAAGAAGAAATGATCGAGTGATAAGTTTAAAGCAAAACAATCTTGATAAAGAGCAAAACAAAACAATTTTGCGTTAAAACACGTGTCATCATAACCCCCGGCCATTGATTTAACCATTTTTTGCATTAAAAAGGCATGTGAAGAAGAGTTGATAGTAAAGAAAATAAAAACCAAAGAACACAAAAAATGAAGAAAATAAAATAAAATAAAATAAAGCTTAATATATATTGTCCTGTGATAACTGTTAATTCGAATGACAAATCTTGAACTTCACATAATAAAGAAAGAAGGTAAACATAACAAGCTTCAACCTTCTCATCTTCAACCTTCACACATTTAACTATTTCTAAGGTGCTTAGATAAACAAATAAAAGCATCACTTATTCGTTTGCAAAGAGACAACACAGATAAGGAAATAAGCATCTTCTATGCTTATATTTTAGGTATCATTCTCAAAGTCAAGAAACATTCTACATTTTCTTACCTCTATAGAACCAATTAATAACAAATCAAATTATTAGACAAAGGAAACCCAAAGAAATTCTAAACATTAATAGAAGTAACATTGTAACAAAAGAAAATTGTGATGTATGCACTAAGTCTTCATAATTATTGCATGTATCTATATGAGTATAAAGAGCATTGGACAATCTCTATTGCAATAGATGCACAAAGATTCTATCAAGTTGCCAAGGTTTGTTGGTTTTTCTAATATTTATGATCAATTAATGAATTTTATACCTTTCTTACTATTCCCAAGACTGCTTCACCTAAGTTTATTCACCCTGAGTCTTTTTCACAAGAGTTTGTTCAAGCTAGTGGACCTCTATCAAATGAAGCCATTCTCTTGCCACCTTAGCCTCTTATCAACACCACTTATTCTATGCAAACCAAAAGCAAGAATGAAGTTTGTAGGCCCAGATTCCACTTGGTTGAGATTCAGTCTCTACCTACTGATGTAGAGTCTGAACTAAAATTAGTGAAGTCAATTCTCCTCTCCCTTAATTAGAAGTAATCCATGGATCAAAAGTATTAAACTCTCATGCAAACCAAGACATGGATTCTTGTACCCAAACCATCTCAAAGCAATATAGTTGGTTGTAAATGGGTCTTCAAACTCAAGAAGAATCCTGATGGAAGCATAAACAAATACAAGGCAAGGTTGGTTGTAAAAAGGTTCAATAAAAAAAAGGTTTTGATTTTTTTGAAATTTTTAGTCTAGTAGTCAAGCCTACTATTATGAGAATAGTTTTGACCCATGCTCTTTAACATATTTGACACATAAGATAGGTAGATGTCAATAATGCCTTCCTAAATAGGGATTTAGAAGAGATAATATACATGATATATACAACCTCTTGGCTATGAAAGGGACAAAAATCATCTTGTGTGTAAACTTAACAAGGCTCTCTATGGTCTAAAACAGGAATCTAGGGCCTAGTTCCAGATATTGCATGGCTTCCTCACATCTCAAGGGTTTAAGTCTACAAAGTATAATTCCTCTCTATTTACTAGATATCATCTGAAGTCATCATGTTGGTTCTAGTATATATAAATGATATCATCTTCACCTGTAGTTGCTCTTCCACTCTTAGTTAGTTCATTCAACAACTACATCACCAATTTCCTCCCAGAGACCTTGGACCTCTAAATTACTTTCTTGGTATATAAGTTAGTTCCATAGCCTTTGGTGGTCTGCACTTGTCTTAGACTAAGTACATGTTTAACTTATTGTAAAGGGTTACTATGTCTAATACAAAGCCTATGACCACTTATACTGTCACTGGTCAAAAATTGTCCAACAATAATCTTGATCTTTTTTATTTCCCTGACTTTATAGACCCATTATTGGTGCTTTACAGTATATCACTATCACTAGACTTGAGATTGCTTACTCAATCAACAAAGTCTGACAACTCATGCATTGTCCCAAGGTTTCTTATTAGAAGACTGCTCAACGCATACTCAAATATCTCAAGGGCACTCTTACTAATGGTTTTCTCTTGGCCAAATCCCCTAATTTGCACCTCACAGCCTTTTGTGGTGCAGATTGAGTTTAGACCCAAATGATAGAAAATCCACCTTAGGGTACTACATATACCTAGGTTCCAATCTTGTTGCCTGGTCTTCTAAGAAGCAAACAATAGTCTCTTACTCTGGTATTGAGGCCGAGTTCAAGAGACTAGCTGTTGTCATTATGGAACTCACTTGGATTCAGTCACTTCTATAGGAGCTCCACATTCCCATGCCTTTTATTCGTATAATTTTCTATAATAACCTCAGTGTTTTCCAGCTTTCGTCCAATCTTGTGTTGCATTCAAAGGCCATGCATGTTGAACTTGACCTATACTTTTTTCGAGATAAAATTGCAGTCAAGCAATTAAAAATCCTTCATATTCTGTCTATTAGTCAAACTACTAATGTTCTTACTAAGTCTATTGCCTAAGCTCTCTTCTAGGAATGCAAGTTCAAACTCAGAGTGATACATTTCACGTCCTTGAGTTTGAGGGGGATGTAAAGAGATAAAGTTGTTATATTTGTTAGACGAAGTTAGAGTCAGTTAGAGGTTATTAGAGGTTGTTAGTTTCCCTTGTATGCAATAGCTTCTAATATATATTCACTTTTGTAATTCATTATCAATTAATAAAAACTAATATCTTTTCCACATATACATTCTTATTTCCCCCTTTCTTAAGCCTCTCTACCTCTTTGAATCTAGTAAACTCGCCACTATCATTGACATCAAAGACGCCTTTAAATTCTCCTTCATTATTTTGAGGATGATTTGATCCGAAGAATTGACAAAGTCATGGTTGTCAAACATGAAGAGGTCTTCAATTTGGAAGAGATTAAAGTCTTCCATGGAGTCAACTTTCTCTTCGAGAATGTTCTTGGTGAGTTTGACAATGATGGCATAGAAGTCAACTTTCATTTTTGTTGAAACATGTTTGTTTCATTTCAATTTCAACGACTTTTGTGTGGTTGTGCCTGTGTCTATGTATGATTTGAGGATTGAGTTCTAGCAATTGGATTCCTAACATTTTTCATACCTTATTGAAAATGACATGATTGGGTCTATAACTTTTTTTCATTCCCTTACAAACGAATATGTTTTTATAAGGGGCCGCAACATGTTAGGGTTGTCAAAATAGTGGTTGCATTATGCCCAAATGATGATGGTGCTAATGATGATGGGTGGTGGTTGTTTATGGGGACGGTGCAGATGATGGGTGTGATGGGGATGAGGAGAGAGGAAAAAGTTTAGGGTTAAGGTGGAATATTTTTTATTTAGTTTTTTAATAGACATTATACCTGTTAGTACAAAGGTGGACTTGTATTAGTCACCCCAACACTTAACAGAAAATAGTTAATATCACGAATTAAGATCAATAATTTAAAATAGTTTAGGAATTAAAACTTGAAAAAAAATAATTCAGACCCAAAACCAAAATTAAGAATAAGATGAAAACAAAAACTTGTTTAAACCCTAAATTGTATAAACTAACGCGAAAAAGCATGGGTAAACTACAATTGTCACACACGTGAAGTATATATACCATTTGAATTATATCCCTTTTCCACTACAAAATTATTCCCTTGCAAATTAATTTGTCATCAACAGGTATTATTTTAATTAATATTTTTTTCGCAATGTCTTAGCTAATACATCATTAATCAAATGTACATGATTTTGATGGCTAAGATCCTACCAATTACTCACCAATGGTATCAAATGTTTTAAAAAGAGTTATTTTCTAATGAGTTGTAAAGTATCACTAATACAAGGAATATATCCCATGTATAATCTCTATTTGTGGAATAAGGAAAGAAAGAACCGAAAGATGGTGTAAATTAAAGAGAAGGCGACCAAGTTAAGGATTGTAGCTTTTTTATTTTCCCGTATTATAATGCCTTTGATATCATTTAGAAGCATCATTATAAAGGTTAAAATATTTTATAGTCTTCAATGGAATATTAGTCTTTTACATTTTATATTATTTTTCGGTATATAAAAGTTGATCTCTTGTTAAACGTTTTGGTTTTTTTTTGTGTTAAAGAATCTACGTGGGGTCTTGGAAGAAAAATTAAATAATACAACATTTACTCCATTAGAAATTATATTTTAAAAAGGAAATTTTTAGTTCACTTCATGATACCTTATTTTACTTGTAAGGTATAATGAAGTTAGGAACCAATATTTAAAATGGGAAAGTTTTCGGTTCCTATGGTTTTAGGATATATATGCTCCTAGATATGAGGTTTAATTCGGCTGAAGTAGATGTAAGAATTCAAAACGGGATGTTACCCTTTAAGCATAATATCTTATATTTAAGTCTAGTCGAGGTGGACAAAACCAAGATATGAACATTGTCTAATATATAGGCCTAGTTGAGGTAATACATAGACTTGTGAACAACTAAAATATAGGACTAGTCGAGGTGGACAAAATTAAGATAAAGACATCATCTAATAACATGGTCTTCTGAACATCTAAAATATAGGACTAGCCAAAGTTTGATATAGGTTTGGTCGAGGTTGACAAATCTAATGCCAATTGTAATGCTATGGGCCAAAGTTGACATAGTTAATCATCATCGCTAGAGACATGACTTAACTATGAATTTATGTTATTCCTAACTATTATGGGATGAGCTTAATTCAGACGTCGTTAGAGACCAAACTTAACTATAGATTAAAGTTAATTGTAACTGTACGTTATGGGACAAGCTTAACTTAGGTGATGATTAATCGTAGTTGGTATGAGAAGAGCTTAATCGAGGTGATGGTTGATCGTAATTGTTATGGGACAAGCTTAATTGGGGGTGATGGCTAATACCGACTGCTATAAGACAAGTTTAGATGTGGTGATGGCTAATCATGACATTATTCGATGAGCTTAACTGAGGTGATGGTTAATCGTGATCACTATGGTATCTTAATCAAGGCGATGGTTAGTTGTACCATTTTGTGATGAGCTTAAGCGATGTTTGGGTTAATCATGACCTCTATGAGACGTACTTAACTACAGTGCTCAAATATCAAACCTAGGTGCTCTAAGACTAAATTGAGATGTCAAAAATGATCAATCTTGGATCTTGTATATCGAATTGAGATCCTCTAAGTCAAAACTGGGGTGCTCTAAGACTAAACTAAGGTGTAAAATTGATTTATCTTGTATTTTGGATATTAAACTTAAATTCTCTAACTCAAAACTGAGGTGTTCTATGACTAAGCTTAGGTGTCAAAAAATGACGTGAGAATTCTTTCATCTGATCCTATAGGTCGTGCCAAATGATCTATCCAATAACTAAGATCAGATGTATGAGTTGTCTTTAGGTATGTGATGATATTACGTTGATATGCTTCTTGTAGCCGATGTTAACTTTAACCCAATTTTACATCTAAAAATGTGAGAAATGATGTTCTCTTTCAAGTACCTTTGACTGCTTAAGTTAATGAATGTTGGAGCTAAAAAGGTAATATTGATGCATGTGTCAAATGTCTTTTCAAAGGTTGTTGGTGACATAATAATCTAGACCAAGGTCATCATAGTTTTCCCTACAAGGGTTTGGTCGACATGTCTGAATGAGTAGGTCTAGTGTGTTATGAGACATGGGCATACTAGATAAGATTGATATAGGTTTGATCAACATAGATCTAATCAACATGTCCAAAATAAATACATTTGATGTGTCATGAAACAGAGATATACTAATCTAAACAAATATTGGCCTAACTGATATGTCCATATCAATTACCATAATTATAAGTTTCTTTTTTTAAAATAAAATCAACATAACACACAAGGTATGTATACTATTACTAGTTTATGATAGTATCGTAAAGTGGAGGGTATAACTTCTCTTTTTACTACTTAAAAGAGATGTCAAAATTTAAACAATTTTTTAAAGAAAAATCTTTCTCCATGTATTGTATTCTAAGGAATTTCAACTTGAGCGGTGAGCACTCGTGCGCCAACTTGAGCATATTTCTCTACCCCTTTTTCCCTTGTGAGTATTGATTTGATTGATGAATACTATATAGAAGGCCATATTATATTTAGTTTTGATTTCGAACTCAAAGGATCATATGATGAATGAAAAGAAAGAATTGTATAACACTAATGCAAAAAGAAAGAGGAAATATATTCTGGATGGTTTGAGTCATTTAAGATACTGATATTTGAATACTTGACATGTTGGATCACTTGTTGTGTCAAATCTGACATCGATGTGGTATTGCAAGGATATTGTATTTTACAAAAGTGCAAATTAGTAGTACATAACAAAGATACGTGGGGTATAAAAAAATTGATATTGAAGGTCAGCCACTATATATGTCACAGTTTCAACTTTGTATATGTCTTTTATAATTTTAATTAAAAGGTGATATAAGATATTAATTAGCATTATCATCCAATTTCTTAACCCAAAGATGATCGTACGGGTCAAACACTAAAAGGCAGCAATTATTGTAATCGCAAAAGAAAATGACAAGCATCCAAATATTTATGATGCCAAAACAAAAAGACGTAACTTACCAAGTAGTGATCCATTTTCTTTTCATTTATCAAATAATTTCTATTCTTAATCAAAAAATTATCGATGTTTTTGTTTCAGAGATTTCACACGTTTGGTATTCACCATATAAACTAACAATTAATAACCTTTGTCAATAAAAAAATAGCTCATATTTCTTACAAACGATTCTGCATATATAATTCGTTAATAGAATAAAATATATTTAATATTCTCATCTGAAATGCTAGAATTAAAATTCTTTTACTTAATTTAAAGATAAATTCCATTAAGCTATATTCAGCAACAACAGATAATAATTTTGGCAGAGTCTTTATTTGTTCACAATCATAGGTATTCAAATCTGGTTTCTTTAATTGCTGTAATTATATATGCTGTAAATAGTATCAATAGTTGTATCATGTCAAATCTGGTTTCCTTAATTGTTGTCATTATATATTTTGTATCAATAGCTGCATCATGAGAGGCACAATCCTAGGAGAAATTCCAGGTGCTCTTAGTGTATATAAATTATGGCTCTCCTAAAGGAATAAAACACACTGATCCATTCTTTATATCGTATCAAAGCGCATACAACCCTAAAATTACCTAGCAGTTGCTATGGATGGAAAACAAGATCAACCGAAGTATTCTGTGACAGGAAACAAACAAACTCAAAAGAGATATGATCTCAATTCCAGTGATAATCTTGGGAACGTGATCACGCAGGTGCAACTATAGGGCAAAAACTATGACGAATAGGTGAGAGCTATAAAGGCGTCTTTGAGAGCAAGAAGAAAATGGGGCTTCATTGACGAAACCATAGAGAAACCCAAAGAAGGATCCTCTGAGTTGGAGGATTGGTGGACTGTTCAAGCCATGTTGGTATCATGGATCTTGAACACAGTAGAGTCGACTCCGCGAACAACCATGTCTTACTTAGAAACTGCCAAGGAGATTTGGGATGACATAAAGGAGAGATTCTCTATCATGAATGGTCCACGAATACAGCAACTAAAATCAGAATTGGCATAATGCAAACAAGAAAGACTTTCCATGGTAGCCTATTACGGAAAGCTAAAGACACTGGGACGACTTGGCAAATCATGAACCGGTATTGACTTGCACTTGTAAAGGGTGCACATGTGGTGTTGTAACAAAGCTTGAAAAACATAGAGAAGAAGAGCGATGTCACAATTTTCTAATGGGATTGGATGATGGGCTCTATGGAAGTAAAGTTAGCAATTTACAAATAAAGCTTGTGATACATGTCAAAGAGCTAACCAAACTAGAGAAACATTTTCTTTGAGCAATCATCAAGCTTCTAATACATTTGATTTGATACATTATGATTTATGGGGAGCATATAGAACTTGTTCTCCTTGTGGTGCTTCATATTTTCTTACTATTGTTGATGATTACTCGCGTGTAGTGTGGATCTTTTTGCTAATTGATAAGAAACAAGTGACACGAACACTGATAAAAAAAATTTCTATGATGGAAAAGCAATATAACAAAAAGGTCAAAATTATGAAAAGTGATAATGGAACGGAATTCATTTGCATGAAAAAATATTTTCTTGAACATGGGATAGTTTTTCAAACTTCATGTACAGGTACACCTCAGTAGAATAGAAGGGTCGAAAGAAAGCATCGTCATATTCTTAATGTAGCAAGAACTTTACGGTTTGAAGGTGATTTACCCATTGATTTTTGGGGTCAGTGTGTGTTAACAACAGGGTATTTGATCAATCGCACTCCAAGCTCAATTCTAAAGGGAAAAACTTCATATGAAATATTACATGCACAACCACCTTCTTATACTCACTTACATGTTTTTGGGTCTTTATATTTTGCACGCAACCAAAATATGAATGGAGACAAATTCACAAGTCATAGTTGTAGGTGTGTCTTCATGGGATATCCTTATGGGCAAAAAGGTTGGAGAGTTTATGATCTTGAGACTCATGAGTTCTTTGTCTCACGAGATGTCAATTTTTTTGAGACTCAGTTTCCATTTCACCACCATGAAACCACATAAAATCCCTCTAATTCCATTCTTGTTAATGTTGGCATAGAGACTTATATTGTTGATCTTGGAGAAAATCAACAAGAGCCATCAACAGAAGTAAGTGTTAATGCCAGAGGGTACCAACACTACAGAAGCCATTGCTACAGATGCTACCATGATGCTAGAACCTCTGAATGAAGAAATCCAAATTGGTCACACTGTACAGACAACTGCAATTGATGCAATTGTGGTACCCGAGGGTACAAACATGGAAGTCTTAAGTGCTCATAATGAAGATGAATTGATGGGATGTGGGTATCATATAAAACAACCATCTAATCAACTGAAGGGGTATATGACAAACACGATTCAAAAGTTAAGTCTTTCCCCTTGTTCATCAACTCAATCACATTCTTCAGGTACACCCTATCCTATTGCACACTATGTAAATTATGACAAATTTTCCCTGCCACAGACATTTCCTTACAACAATTACTACAGAAAAATAGCCACTATACTTTCATGAGGTAGTGAAAGATATTCGATGGAGAGAAGCCATGCAAGCTGAGATTCATGCTTTTGAATGAAATTATACATGAAGCATGCAACAACTGCCACCTGGGAAGAAAGCTCTCGGGTGCAAATGGGTGTACCGTATCAAATATAACTCAGATGGGTCAGTGGTTTGAAGCTCAATTGGTTGTACTTGGGAATCATCAAGTAGAAGGGATCAACTACACTGAAAAATTTGCACCAATCGTAAAAATGGTCATAGTATGAACTGTATTAGCAATATTAACAACAAAAGCTTGGGAACTTCACCAAATAGATGTGCACATGTTTCTACATGGAGACCTAAATGAAGAAGTTTTCATAAAGCTGCCTCCTGGGTTTTCAGTTTTGACACCTAACATGGTGTGCAAACTAAGAAAATCATTGTATGGGTTAAAGCAAGCTCCACGTTGCTGGTTTACCAAGCTCTCTACTGTTAGGGAATCCCTAGTACATGAGCAGCGGAAATACAAGGATTCTCATAGGATTTGCAAAGCGCCGTGTTTCAAAGCACAAGATAAACACAAAAAAAAAATTATTTTTAGGATTACCTCTTGAAGAACACTGAAGCAGTCGTGTCCTTTAGGAGTCCACACGGGCACTCCCACCAGAATCGCAACATTTGCCAACTGCTAGTTTGACGACGTGTAGCTCTTGCAACTTTTGTAAATTTGTGTCTCTCTTTAGTGAACGGCCTATGAGCATCTTATGCTCTATTTATAGGTTTAGGTTTGACCTAATTTGTTCTCTCTAAAGAGTGGGCTCCTTACTCATTCTAAATAAGCTAGGCCCAATAGCTTTATTTTAGTCCAACTAAAATAAAACAAAACATTTTTTGATGGGCTTACTCTATGTGTGTGACCCTATAGGTAAAATACTCGGTCATATTAATAATAAATTATTTTATTATTAATATAAAATAAGAGCGACATCTAGCAATGCATTATTATGTCCAAATATTATTTAATATCAACATAACTTATAAGTGATAATTATTTTATATGTTTGTTCCTTTTGTCACGATATCCTAATTGGGCCCAAGGCATGGTCGCGTCATCCTTGTACAGCCTAATTTATTTTACTTGATACCGGAGTAGACTTGATCCGAATAAATATCTAATATTTATTCTTTCTAGCATGGCCATGCGTTTCCTTAGTCTTACTCCATCAAGTGGCCTATAGATATCACTCCTGTCACATAAGAGAGACAAATCTCATCTACATCATTCACATCCTTCTGCATAATTTGTTCATTGCCTAATCACAACCTTTATAGTCCTCTTGTTATAGAAGACGTTTAATTGTATTAAAACAACAAACTTCTCATGTAGGAATCGTAGTGACTTCAGGTTGAAGGACTACATATACCATTATCACATTGAGAATCATTTATGACATTCATGTAACGATCCATGAAACGTTCTCATGGTGGGTCTATCCAGTACATCATTACTTTTAATGTGTACCCGTGTGAGGACTTGATATCATCCATATCTATGATCTATGAGATCGGGTCATTAGTACACTCACACACTAGTCTCAATGTATTTACATGTCCCCATGTAAATACTTGACTAGGGACATTTTAGGAATAACTTTCATATGACCTATTACTTTAAGGATAAATACGTTTTAAAACAATTTTAAACTAAAATACTTATTTTATTGATAAGCAGAAAAATGATACAAATGAAAAAGCATAAAAGCTCATAGTGCATACACCAACAATGCATACATCAACAATCTCCCACTTGCACTAGAGCCAATCATACATTTGCTTAATGCCTAATGATCTAGTGTGCCCTTAATGTTTTTGTTGCGTAAGAGGTTTTATGAGTGGGTCAGCAATATTCTCATTAGTATGCATCTTACATATTTTTACATCTCCTCGGTAAAGGATCTCTCAAATGAGATGAAATCGCCTAAGTATATGCTTGGATCGTTGATGTGATCTAGGTTCCGTAGCTTGTGCGATTGCTCCACTATTGTCACAGTAGAGACTTATAGGGTCTACAATGCTAAGAACAATCCCAAGTTCTGTTATGAACTTTTTGATCCATACTGCCTCTTTTGCAGCATTTGAGGCAGCAATATACTCAGACTCTATAGTAGAATCAGTAACTGTCTCTTGCTTTGAACTCTTCCAGCTTACAACGCCACTATTTAGACAAAACACGTACCCAGATTGCAATATTGAGTCATCCTTATCAGTTTAGAAGCTAGCATCAGTGTAACCTTTTACAATAAGCTCTTCTTCCCCTCTATATATCAAGAATGAATCCTTAGTTTTTCTTAAGTACTTCAGGATATTCTTGACAACAGTCCAGTGACTTTCACTGGAATCAGAATGGTATCTGCTCATCATGCTTAAAGCATACGAGACATCTGGTCAGGTACATATCATGACATACATGATTGATCAAATAGCAGATGCATATGGAATCCTAGTCATTCATTCTCTCTCTTCTTTAGTGGAAGGAGATTGAGCTTTTGATAAGCTTATGCCATGAGCCATAGGCAAAGTTCCTTTCTTGGAATCTTGCATGTTAAACCTTTTTAACACTTTGTCTATGTATGTATTCTGACTTAGGCCAAGAAGTTTTCTTGATCTATCTCTATAGATCTTCCTTCAATACTTGATTTAGGGTTTTTTTTCATCTAGCACTTCAAACCTTTAGTTCGAGCCTTTTAGAGGTTTTTTTTAGCGTTCTCCCTATCCTATGCATAGTACTCCTTAAATGGTTTTTTCCTGGAGGCCTTCTTCATTATCATCCAGGGGCCAAAGAACTTGTCCCTTGCAACACCCTTATCATCTAGTTTCTTATCCATGGTGACATCCTTTTTTGGTCCACTTTTTTATGTCCTTGATAGATTTCTTAACCTAGGCATCATACATAACCCCTTCTTTTTGTTTATCTAGTCTAACCATTTCTACAAAGCTATCTTTCTTATGGTTATATCTTCTGCACCCAAAACAAATTAGGTGTAACCCCTCATACTCCATTCCTAAATTTTCTGGTGATATTGAAGTCAACCCAAAGGAACAATGTTATGCCATTATGACAAGGAGCGGTAAGACATTGACTGAGCCTTTTAG
The DNA here is from genome assembly GCA_037962975.1 of Clitoria ternatea. Taxonomy (NCBI): domain Eukaryota; kingdom Viridiplantae; phylum Streptophyta; class Magnoliopsida; order Fabales; family Fabaceae; genus Clitoria; species Clitoria ternatea. The sequence goes on from CM075674.1 coordinate 1,071,287, forward strand.
AGTAGTTAGTGAGGAAGAAACAAGTGAAAAAGAAAATGAGTGAAAAAGTGAGTGAAGAAACAGAAAAAGAGTGTAAAGAAAAATGTGAAAAGCAAGAAGAAAAAGTAAGCGAAGAAAAAGAATCTGTAAAACAAAAAGAGAGTAAAGAAAAAAATTGATATAGCTTTGGAAGAAGCTTCAAAGATTACACTTGAAAAATTGAAGCAAGCCCTATTTCCACAAAGGTTCAAGAAGCAAATAGAGAAGTAAAAGTTTTCTAATTTCTTGGATGTATTCAAGAAGCTCCATATCAATATTCCTTTTACTGAAGCTTTGCAAGAGATGCCATCTTATGCAAATTTTATGAACGAGTTGCTGTCTAGGAAAAGGAGGCTGAAGGGAGATGATACTATTGCACTAACACAAGAGTGTAGCGTAATCCAGAAGAAGTTACCTCGGAAGCTTGGAGATCTTGGATCCTTTAGTATTCTCTGCACAATAGGAGATATTCATGTTGGAAGTGCCTTATGTGATTTGGGGGCTAGCATCAATTTGATGCCTCTATCTTTGATGGGGAAGCTTGGTATTAGTGATGTTCAACTAACGAGAATGTCTTTGTACTTGGCAGACTGATCCATTAAGTATCTTAATGGCATGCTGGAAGGCTTAGTGAAAGTAGATAAATTCATATTTCTAGTAGACTTTGTAGTGTTGGACATGGAAGCTGATAAGGAGATACCTCTAATTTTAGGGAGACCATTCCTAGCTATAGGGATAGCTTTAATTGATGTGGAAAAGGGAGAGCTGATGCTAAGAGTATAAGAGGAGCAAGTAATATTCAATGTATTCAATGGTATGAAGCATCCGATAGATAGAGGGGATTGCTTTATGATTGAAGATGTTTCTGAATATAAAGCTCCTATGCTACTGAAGGATGAGGAGGAAGCATTGAAAGCTTTCCTCAAAGAGGATTTTGATGAAGAGGAAGAAGAATTGAATAAGGGAGAGCAAGGGATCTTAAACTTGCTTGAAAAAGAAGAGCTGAGTGGTTCAGAAGAAGAAGTAAAAGAAAGTTTGAATGAGAAGTTGAAAGAAGTGGTAAAAGAGAAGCAAAAGCTCAAGCCTCTTCCTGATCATCTAAAATATGCATTTTTGGGTGAAAATGAGACATATCCAGATATTATAAGTGCTGAGCTAAATAAAGAAGTTGTTGATAAGCTTATGCAAGTGTTGAGGAAGCATAAGTTAGCCATTGGATGGAAAATTTCAGATCTAAAAGGGACTAGCCCTTTGTTTTGTATGCACAAAATTTACTAGAAGAGAATTATGCTCCAATGATACAACTATAATAGAGGCTGAGTCCTATAATGAAAGAGGCTATAAGGAAGGAAGTAGTTAAGCTCTTAGATGTTGGGATCATCTATCCTATCTCTGATAGCGCTTGGACCATCCCAGTTTAGGTGGTACCTAAGAAAGGGGGATGACCATTATAAAGAATGAAAAAGGTGAAGTTATTTCCACTAGACCCATAACTAGTTGGAGGATGTGCATAGACTATAGAAGGTTAAATGATGCGACTCGTAAGGATCATTTCCCATTTCCTTTTGTTGATCAAATGTTAGAAAGGTTGTGTGGTAATGAATATTACTACTTCCTTCATGGATATTTAGGGTACAACCAAATTGTGGTTGACCCTAAAGACCAACGGAAGATGATAATCACTTGTCCTTATGGGATTTTTACATACCGATGCATGCCATTTGGGTTATGTAATGCTTTGGCTATATTCCAGCAATGCATACTGGCAATATTTAGTGACTTGGTGGAGAAATTCATTAAAGTATTTATGGATGACTTCTCTGTATTTGGAAAATATTATGAGACATGCCTTAGCAACTTGGTACAGGTTTTGATGAGGTGCCAAGAGACTAATCTTGTGCTCAAGTGGGATAAATGCCATTTTATGGTGAAAAAAGGTATAGTGCTTGGTCACAAGATATCCATTAAAGGCATTAAGGTTGATCGTGTGAAGATTGAGACCATTGAAAAGCTTCCTCCTCCTATCAATGTTAAATGAGTGAGGAGTTTCTTGGGTTGTGTTGGATTCTATCACCGATTTATAAAAGACTTCTCAAAGATTACAAAGCCATTATCTGATTTGTTGGCAAAGGATACTCCATTTGTCTTTGGTGAGGAGTGTTCTATGGCTTTTGCTAATTTGAAGAAGAAATTGATTTCAACTCTTATCCTTGCAGCACCAGATTGGTCTATGCCATTTGAATTGATGTGTAATGCAAGTGATTTTGTTGTGGGAGCTGTATTGGACCAGAGAAAGGATAAATTACATCATGTGATTTATTACACAAGTAAAGTACTAAATGAGGCACAAGTCAACAATACCATAACTAAAAAAGAGATGCTTGTTGTGGTATATGTTTTTAACAAATTCAGGTCGTATCTAATTAGCTCAAAGATGGTGGTTTATACTAACCTCTCAACAAACAAGTACTTACTTGTGAAGAAAGATTCAAAGCCAAGATTGATAAGTATTTGCATGTTGATAATAGGTTTTTAATAATGACAAGGGAACAAGCATCACAAGCTCTTCATGAATCAAAAACAAATGAAACAAATCAAAGGTGTCATATAAAATCAAGAATCGGGAAGAAAACGGTTTCACAAGTTCAAGAAATCAAGAAACCAATAAACCAAGACAAAGGAAAGCAACCATGGATCACAACATATCAATGGAAGACCTACAGGCATGGAAAAACATCAAACTACAAAGCCTGAATCGATTCAACCACGAATGAATCGATTCACAGCCCTGGAAGTCATCAAAAATAAGAAACAGAATGGGTTGAATCGATTCACCATAACCCTGAATCGATTCAAACACCTGGAAGTCACTAAAATTGAAAACAGAATGCTTTGAATCGATTCACCATGACCCTGAATCGATTCATTCGAAACTGGCAACCCAGGAAACCCAAACAGAATGCTCTGAATCGATTCAAACAAAGCTCGAATCGATTCATACGAATCTGGAACTCTAAATTGCACAAGTCAGAATGCTCTGAATCGATTCAAGGAACTACGAATCGATTTAAGAAGTGGGAAACACCACTAAGAAGACAGATTTAAGTGGGAACCAACAACCCAATCTCAGTATACGCAAAGACAAGCTGGAACCACTACCTTGCAACGGCTAGGAGGACTTTGAAGCTGCTACAAGGCTCTATAAATTGCTCTCCAACTCAAGCACAAAAAACACAACTAGAAGCTATCATTCTTCACTTATTCTTGTGCTTAGTAAGCCATCTTGCTTGTATATTCTGAGTTTAAATTTGTACATCCTCTCATCTTGAGAGTTAGAATTTGTGTGATCTTTCACTTATACATCTACTCTATTAAGAGAGTCATTTCCTTGTAAACACTTCTTCAAACACAAAGGTTTTCACTCTAGGATTGAGTGGTCACAAAGGTTGGGGTTCAACCTTTGGGTTTTGAGAGTTTGAGAGATTGGGTGGGTTACCCTTTGCTAGTGAGGATTGAGTTCTTGAGTGTGGGACACTAGGAAGCTACAATTGCTCATAGCTTGTATCTCTAAACTTCAATAGTGGAAATCCTCTAAGTGGGTTGCTTAGAGGCGAGATGTACACCGGTGTTGGTGGAACTCGTTATATTGGTTTGCAAGCTCCTCTCCCTTACTCTTTTACTTTCATATACTGCAATTGGTTGATTTGTGTTGATTGATTGTGAATTGCATACTTGAGCTTGTCTAATTTGATATATTTCAAATACTGCCCACCAAGTGTTTGTTAAATTGCTTCAGCTATATTTATCCTTGTGGTGCATTGCATACTATCTTTAACTTGATTTCGCTTGCATATTCTTGTAAACTTGGATATAAAAATCAAGTTCAAAGGCATTCCAATCAAAGTTTTTAAAACTCAATTCACCCCCCTCTTGAGTATTGAGGCCACTTGAACAACAATAAGAAAAGTGTTATTATTGCAAGAATTTGACTTGGAAATCAGAGATAAGCAAGGTAAAGAAAATTTGGTGGCCAATTAGTTATCTCGCTTGGAAGGAGAAGCTGAGAGAGTGCCTATTAAAGAAAAGTTCCTGAATGAAAGTTTGATGGCTGCAATATAAAATCTATGATTGTAGACATGGACAACTTCAGAGTTACAAGTATGGTGCCTAATGGATGGACTTCTTAAATACGAAAGAAACTCTTCCGTGACAGTAAAAGTTTTCTATGGGATGATCCATTCCTTTATAAGATCGGAGTTGATGGAAAAATCAGAAGATGCATGCTAAAAATTGAATAAGAGGAATTTTATGGCACTGCCATGATTCAAGATATGGAGGACATCATGGCGTATGTAGAACAACTGCGAACTGTAAAGTGACTTCTATTGGCTAACAATATTTCAGAATGCAAAAAGTCATATTTAGAGGTGTGATTATTGTGAAAGAAGTGGTGGTTTGTCTATTAAAGCAAACATACCTTTGAATAACATTCTAGTTGTGAAGTTGTTCGATGTTTAGGGGATCGACTTCATGGGCCCATTTCCCAAGTCATTTGCTAATGAATAAATTATTGCGGCTGTTGATTATGTCTCCAAATAGGTGAAGGTAATTTCTACAAAATCCAATGATGCATAAGTGGTGTTGAGGTTCCTTTAGAAGAGTATATTTTCTAGATATGGAGTACAAAGAGTAATCATAAGTGATGGGGGCTCACACTTCTGTAACAAGTTGATGGAAAAAGCCCTGAGCCATTATGAGGTGCTTCATAAAATAGATACACCTACCACCCACAAACTTGTGGCCAAGTTGAACTTTCCAATAGAGAACTCAAGAGTTGGAGCATAAGGCATGGTGGGCCACAAAGCAGCTGAACATGGATTTTTCTCTTGCTCAAGAAAAGAGGGTTCTAAAATTACATGAACTAGAGGAGTTCAGCCTCATGGCATATTAGAGTGCCTCTATTTATAAAGAGAAAACCAAGAAGTGACATGATCAAAGGATTATCAAAAAGGAATTTCAGTAAGGTGACAAAGTTTTACTATTCAATTCTAGGATGAAGCTATTTTAAGAAAAACTTAAGTCCAAATGGTCTGGTCCCTTTGTGGTTGAAGAAGTTTATCTATATGGAGCTGTGCTATTGAAGCAACCAGACTCAGCTAGAATATGCAAGGTTAATAGACAGAGGATAAAAATGTATTTTAAAGGAGACGTTGATAGAAAGAAGACCTCAATTATTCTTCAAACACCTGTTTAGGTGCCATAAACATCAAGCTAGTGACGTTAAAGAAGTGTTACTGGGAGGCAACCTAAATGTGATTCCTTTTCTGTAAATATAAAAATAAAAGAGAGAAGAAAAGAAATAAAAATTATATATATTGAAAAAAAGTTTTCTTTTTGAGAGATGATAAAAGAATAGAAGAAAATATATTTACAGCTAAAAAAAAGAGAGGAAGTAGTATGTGAAAAAGAAAAGTATTACAACTTGAAAAAAGATAAAAAATATATATTTGCTATGAATAATTTTGTTATGCTAATAAGAACTTAGCATTGGTTGGTGTTTATTTTTGTAGGTGAGTGAATAAGCCAAACATGTGCCAAAGGTTGCTAAGTTAGAGGTCAGCCTAAGCCGTCGCGCATACCCACATTGGGGAGCGTGTGGCTACACTAAGAATTAAACAAAAAGTGGGTAGAAACTGAGCGTATCAGCGTTAGGAACCACCGTGTCCATGCTCAGTGCAGTTAGGGAACCATGAGCACCGTATCTACACTGAGCGTGTTTACGTTGTAGGGCGTGTGTTACGCTTGAGGAAATTTGAAAAGCATCAAAGCACAAAAAGTGAGCGTACCAACACTGGACCAGGAGCGTACTTACGCTTGTCAGTTGTGCCAAACACTACAAACATGCATGGCTATCACGTACGCATACCTACGCTGGTAAGCATAGGCGTACGCTAAACAAGAATAAAGCATCAGGTACCAGACCAAACGATGAACGTACCAACGCTAAGGATGAACGTGCTTACGTGTGGTTTCAGGCAGGAATCAAAAGTGTTGCATGTTTCCACGCTCGTAGGCGTATGATTACGTTAGGAAGAGTAGTATGTCAGGTGCTAAGGCCATTCATGAGCATTTTGAAGCTACAGTAAATGTGTCTATGCGTGGTTTAGACAAGTTTTCAAGAAAAAGGTACAGTGACTGAGCTTAATCACGCATAGAAATAGCGTGTCTAACGTTGATGCCTATTAATTAGAAATACACAAGTTAGAATCATGGCTTGTTAATGCCCCAGAAATAGCATGTGTACGCTGGGAAAATTAAACAATTCAGGTGCAGGGACAGCGGGTGAGCGTGTCCACGCTCACTAGTAAACGTACTCACACTAGTCCCCTGCCTATATATATAACTGTTCCAGTGTGCCAAACCCTAAGTTCACTTCTCTTACGCCCCTTTATGCCTTTCAGAACTTCAAAAGTCATGGTTCTTTAGTTCTCCTCTGAAAGGTAATGTCTTTTGGCCATTCATTGTATTTACTCTCATTTAATCTCAATAAACACCTCTTAACCCTTATTATTATAAATTTCTATCATCGCCCTTCATCTTGCCTTTTCATTTTCCTAAAACCCACTATAAATATCTATTCCCTCTGAACCTAATGGCCATAAGACTATCAAGAAACATAGTAAAAAATTGAGAAAATCAGAGCCATGGAAGAAGAAAGAGTCTCTAAGAAAAAGAAGATGAAGCGGGTGGCTACTTCAAGTACCCCTACTTCTTCCCCTCCCAAGAAGACTAAGAAAGACAAGGGAGAAAAATGTTCCAAGCATAGAGAGGACTATGATTGGACTCGTTTTTGGGATTCAAAGGTTGAGAAGGACTTTGAAACATAGTTCAAGCAAAGGGGTGTCATCAGGGATAGGTTGATGCTGTTGTAGGAAGAGGATTACCCTCACCCTGATATTCGTAGTGCAATATTGTCTAGGGGATGACAATACTTCAACAAGGTACTTCGCCAGGGCTATCATGAACTCACTAAGGAGCTTTAGGAAAACTTTAGGGCCAATGCAGAAGATGAAGAAGTCCTATACTCCTCTTATGTTAGAGGGGCTACCATTCCATTATCTATAAAGATCATAAGCAAGGTTCTGAAATTTCCCATTGTTGAAAATGTTAAGTGTAAGTACACAAAGATTTTGAGTGGCTTCACACACCCCAATAACAAGGAGATGGTGGATCATGTGCTTCAAGTGTACTGCCAAGAAGGAACCACTTTTGAGACTACCGTGGGTGGGGTGCCAAAGTTTGTAAGGTAAAGTTCTCTCCTTGACCTCCCTATGATTTGGTTTCAATACATCTTTTCCTCTACAACTTATGGCTCATTCCACTGAGGTTGTAGTGAGAATAATGGTTTGATTTATTGCTTGATGGAGGATTTATATGTGTATTTGGGGAGTTTGATATTGTCTGAGATGGTCAGATCGGGTTACAAAAAGGCACAACTTCCTTATTGTTCAATTGCGTCTTTGCTTGCTAAGAAATTTAAGGTAAAGGTTCATGACGAAGGTTTCCTTAAGGTGAAGATGGAGAGGTCCCTTGATAATTTGTGGGTTAGGGATAGGATTGACTATGCTTCAGTGAGGGAGCCAAGACCTCCTAGGCCTTAACCTTACCAACCACCTATGCCAACCATGTCAAACATGATGAAAAAACTTTAGGCCATCAAGAGGATGCAGTTGGGAATGTATGACATGATTATGAACCATGATATTTTTCCTAGAAGGATGACCACTGCTCTCCAAATGGTCTCCACTATTGGATTTATGGTCCCTCTGATAGAGATCAGTGGCTTACCTCGATCGGATTCACCGTGCCCCTAATGGAACCCACTCAAGTTATTCTACCCCTGCTGCTCAAGACGAACCTATGATGGAAGCTCAGGAAGAAGATGAAGAGGGAGATGAAGATGATTAGGAACTTTAGTTTCATTACGTTGTTCTTTGAATTTTGTTGTAATTCTGCTTTCGTTGTATTGTTCTTTGAATTCTGTCATTTAACTTTGTGTGTTGCAAACTTGTATTTTTAATTCTGAAGTTTTAAATTTTTGTAATGAAAAAAATATGACTTGTGTGTTTATGTTTTTCATTCCATTATACATTGCCTGTGTTTCATTTTAATTGTGTATTTTATTTCTTTCATTGTAAATTGCATAACCCTCTGCTACTCTTGAGAGCATTGCCAAGGCAGGTAATTATTCTTATCTCTGTACCTTACTCATTTTACAAACAAGGAAATAAAAATATGAAAATTCAGGAAAAACAAAATAAAAGAAAAGTAAATACAAATTAAGGTCAATAAATGAGTTAGAGGCTATTCATCCCAATAACTTAGAAGTTTGCTTTAGATTTCACTAAATGATTAAGGTTGTTCATTATTTTGATTGCATAAGCTATTACTTTTGAGTGTTATCATTGGATTACTAGTATATGCATGCTTGATCTAGGCTATCAATTTGAGACTCATGCCTTTGTTCTAAGTTTAGGGATGTAGTTGGCTGACTATATGCATTAGTGATTGAGTGTACTTGCATGTGATAGGGAGATAGAACTTTCCTCTGTTCTTTCTTATACTTATGCATGTCACCACATGGAAATGATGAGGGCAATTTTTATAGGATCAGTCAGGGCCAAAATTAAGCTATCTTGTAATTAAAATTATCCTTTGACCCATTAATATGAGCCAAAGCCATTTTATTGTGTAATTATATGAACCCGTATTACAAGACTTGAATTATCTGAGAAAACCATGAAATTTACTCGGATGTGTGCATTAGGCTTGTCTTGTTTTGGTTAGTTGTTAGGGACTAGCAACTCTTAAGTTTGGGGAAGGAAGTGTGCCCCACAACAAAACAAAAGGCACACTTTGAGTATGTTTGGTAAATGTTCTAAAAAATCTGAAAATGTGACTCTAAAATTTTTTTTGGAATCAAAGAGAAAGAGAGGGATCCAAATGAAAGCAGGTGCAAAAGAAGAAATATAGAAAATATAGTCCAAAGGACTAAAAAAATGAAATGAAAGAGTAAAGCTCAGAAAAATCATGTAAGCACCAAATATAAAAAGGTCCTTTCTCCTCTTTGAAAAAGAATGAAGTCTTTCTAAATGCTTGGGGGTAAGAATGAGGAAGTCATTGGGAAGCAAAGTAAGACAATCTTATTAACATATATGAAACCTTGGCAATGACTAGAAAAACAATAATAGAGCCAAGCGCCTAGCCCCATTACAAGCCTAGAAAGACCCTATTGATCCATGTGTGTGCTTGTATAGGTGTAATGATTAGAATAGTTGTAAGCTTATATTGATCTGTCATATTGCAAGTGTTGAGTGCATGACCATGAACCATATACACTAAGTGTGAGTGAAACACCTACTATAAGAGGTTTTGTCATCACCAAATGTCTCAGGCAAAAGATGAAGTGCACTCAGTATTGTGTGGAAGCATTGAAAGATTTGGTATGCTTATGCTATAACTAAATAATGCATGATTGATTGGTTAGTTGATTGTGCTTGGAATCAGTGAAAAGCTTTAACTTTCAGACATTGCTTAAGGACAAGCCAATGTCTTAGTTTAGGGATGTGATAAGTCTTGATAAGACTTATTTCTTTGACCATTATTTGTGTATTATGTAGATAATTTTAGTCACTTAATATTTATTCTTAAGCTAATTAAGCAATAATTATGCAATTTTGGAATTTTAGGATATGTATGATTATTGTATGGATATTTGAATATCTTAAGGTTTATTATGCAAAAATTATAAGAAAATAAATCATGAGGAAAATTATAGGCAAAATGTAAGGCGTTTGAACCCAATTACCAGCGTACTTACATTGACTCTAGTGTGCCTACGTTAGGATATGTGTTCCATGTTTTAGGTCCAAGAAATTACCCACATGTTGACACTACACACTTACGTTGATCAGTTCATCAAGGAAAAAAAGGTCTAGAGAGTCAGCGTGTCTACGCTGAACCCACGACCACTATTCACGATGAAAGGAAAAGAAATGCAAAAGCCACGCGTAGTAACGCTCAGGAGCGTACGCCCACACTAGCACAAGTGAAGAATCAGATACTATTCTAGAGAGCCAACGTCCTAACACTGGCTACACGCTACAGGCTCACGTTCAGGGTCAGAACCATACCGGACCCCATACATGATTATGCTCCCTAACATAAGGCCACGTTGGGATCGTGCCAACAAAATGATCAAGTTAGAGGTTGGGCATACTTACGCCTACCAGGCATTAAGAATAGTGCCAAGTCTAAAGTCTACACGTACCTATGCTTAGTGTACGTTTCCTTCCATGTTCACATCCATCCATCTTCCAGGGAGCTAGTGTACCAATGCTTTCCATACGCTTCACTTACACACACTTGTACCATGTTCCCAGACCCAGACCAGGGAGCCAACGCTTCCACACTTAGGATACGCTCCCTTATACGCTTTCCATCAGGCCAGGTTCAATAAGCTAGCATCCTTACGCTGGCCATCACCGTACTTACGCCTGCCTATTGGAACCTATGTACAAATGGCCAATTATTCCAACGTCCGCATACGCCCACTGGCGTCATCACGCGTGTATGCGAGGGAATGCATCAGAATTTAAATGTTTTAAATTGATTTGTTGTACTTTAGTTAATTTAAGTTTTCTTATTTATTGGTAAGTCCTTAAAGGACATTTTTGCATTTTATTAATTAGTTAGTTGTTAGTTAAATTTAGTTAGTATTTATAGCTAACTTATAGTGTAATTAAACACACAACTTTTCATAGTTCATATTTCATTATTTCTCTTTAGATTTCATCTCTCTAAATTCTCTCTACCTCCTCTCTACTTATAACCATGTCTTATTCATCTGTGTTTATCTTCTCCTCTACCATGTGTAACTAAACCTCTATGGTTGGGATCTGTTGAAGCTACAATGGAGGTTAATCTTTATTGATTGAAGCTGAATCTTTGTTAGTTCATGTTAGAGCAAGGCAATTTGCAAGCATCATATTTGGGATTGGAAAATTCAAAACCTATCTAGAGGTTTTATTTAGAGATGTTTGAAGCCTCAGGTATACAAATTGCCTCCTAATTAGTTCTGGCCTAAGACATTAGGTGAATAATTAGGGCTCACTCTTATTTTCGCAATTGACTTCAGTGCATGTAAACACCTAAGGAATTAGGGTTTATAGGTAGTGGAATAGTGATAATCACCTAAGGAATTAGGGACTATCCATCTGTGAGAAGTTTTACATGAGTTAATTGAGGCTTATGCTTTGTTCTTGTGATTTTATTTGACATTGTATGCTAAAGTTGATTCCAACCTACTTCCATTACTGTCAACTACATTAATTTCTATTGTATTTTTCTGTTTGTTGTTGTGTCTCAATTAAAATTCCATAAAAATCAGAATATAGCAAAAAGTAAAAATATAATGTGTTGCATGAATTTCTGTTTGGTTCAGATAGTATCAGCCCTAGGTTGAGGTAATTAACTCAATCCTATGGGAACGATACAAATATACTTAGTTTAACAATTGGTGTGTTTACAAACGAAATTTAATTCCAATGATTTCGCATCACTCTTCTTACTTTCCTTTGGCATACCTTTAAGCATTCTCCTTGCAATTAACAAATCTCCTCCCAACCTCTATTCACCCCCACCTATACTAGACTTTCTAGACTATGAAGATCTACATGTAATATTTTTATTCTCCTTAAGAACCATAGCCTTCTTATTGGGATATTCTGAAGCGATATGTCCCTTCTCCTAAACACTTGAAACATTTGATGTCACTACTCTTGATCTTCTTTCCACTCTTATTGGACTTAGGCGGAGTCCTTTGAGATGAGGCATGTGAATGACTTGATGAAGAACCTCTATTTTTTCTATTTTTTCCTCCCAACTTGGTGTCTTTTTGATCTCCTATTTTCTTAGAAGAACTCTTCCTCGCTTTTTTCCTCTTAAGTAGTTGCTCTACCTTAGTGGCTAAATGTATCACTTCCTCTATGTCACTACAATTTTGTAACTTCACTATATCTATAATGTAAAAGTTCAATCCCTGTATAAATCCTGCCATGGTAATTTCACTCTCTTCATTTACATTAGCTCAAATCATATACATCTTTGTTTCTCTAAAATGCTCACCAATACTCTTTTCCTCTTGGGGTGAGTCTTACCAGCTTATCTTGAATATCATTTTTATAAAAAAATGAATGAATCGTCTCCTCGAAGCCCTTTCTATCTCTATCCAATTATCAACTTTAGGCTCTTCATTATTTCTTTTATATCTTTGGACTTGATCCCACTAAACTAAAGGATAATCAATTAGTCCCATTGCAGCCAACCTCACTTTCTTTTCTTCAGAATATTCATTACGTGCAAATAGTTGCTCAACCTTTTCCTCCCAATCTCAGTAAGCTCCATATGTCATCGTTCATTGTCTTTTCTCCTTCTCCTATCATCTTCCTTACCATCTTTATTTCCTATTCACACTATTCTTTCATGGAATTGACCATTTTGTTGCTTCATTCACCTTTCAAAATGTTAATTCAAGGCTTGCATTTAAGCCTTTGAAAGTTCTGCTATACATGAATTAAAAAGTTATTAGTAATAATAAGTAATTGATTCTTACTAGACCTCCTTATGTATTTACACTTAACAATTATGTGTTTGTACTCAATTCAAGTTTTTTTTATCTAATGTATCTCTTTTACCTTTTAGCACTTAATCTCCACTTAAAATTCTTACAAGGATCAAATGTTTTCCTTAAGAATTTTAAGTAAATGTGGCAACAAACAATAAGTAGCAAAGAACAATAAGTAAAAAAAACAAAAAAAAACATAAGGACAAGAATAAGACACATGAAACAATGTAATTAGGAATTTAGATACCAACAACCTAGGAGGCTAGAAGACATAAGGAACAAGTAGGTTTTATTTTATTTTATCTTTTTCAAACTTCACGTTTTTCTTTTTTATAATTATAAACTTTGCAAGTATATATATAAACTCCAATCTCTTTTTTTACAAGCATGTTTGATAGATGTGTATTTTAGGTTCTTTTCCATAGCTTTTACATTTGTTTTGTGAGTTAACACCCATTAATTAATAATTTTCATCTCCATTATATGAATAATAAGCACCCGTATATAATGTAGCCTCATTTTATGTTTAGTGTTGATTTTGTAGGTATTGAAGGCCTAAAAGGAATAAAAAAATGTAAGTTAGGAAGAGTTTTCCACTAGAGATAATTCACTTGGGCAAGTCACCTTCACTTGGGTGAATAAAGGAAAATTTGGCCAATCTGCCTAGGTGAGCCAGACTCACCTAAGCTAATCATGCAAGGACAACACACTACCCACTCAACCATTAGGCCATCTAAAAGGCCCAAATTTAGTTTTCTTAGCATGCAGTCACAGGGGAGAAGTAGAGGAAGCTAGATTTCACCATTTTGGCACCTTGGAGGTTGACATCCTCTGGGGATTCTCTATAATTTCTTATTTTGTATCATTTGTAAGCTTAGTTTAATTTAATTATGTGTTGCTAACATGTTTTAGTTGGGATTGAACAACCTTAGTAAGGTTATGACTTTGTAATTATTTTTTATTCTTTTATGAAATTAATTCAAGTTAGTATTTCAATTCTATCCAATGATGCTTTGTTCGGGAGAATGACTCATGTGTGCTTATGATTTTTAAGTAAACAATAGGTTGAATTACCTATTATCCTTTATTCCTAACGATAAGGTAAAAATAATAGTCATTAGTACTCGAATATAAAACTGATTCTATTTGTATTCGTTAGAGGATCCTCGTCTAAAGATAGGGTTTAGGATCTATGTTCCGAGGGATTGGGTTTAGTGAATTTGTGTTTAGATGATTTGGTTGATTTCATAATTGAACCTAATAATTACATAAACATAAATTTAAAAGTTGTAGTTCAATCTCAACATTTTTCTTAGTTTATTTCGGTTAATTTAATTTTCGTCTTTACTTTAAATTATTAAAAATCCAAAATCAATCCTTTCCTTTATTTGTGATAAAACTATATATATTTTTGTGATAAATTAGCAATAATTATTTAATCAATTGCCATATATCTCACAAGTCCTGGAGGATGATAGCCCTTATATAAATAATATGAAATTAACTGGTGTGCTTGCCAGGATCCTATAACATTCCTTTTTTTATGAACTTCATTTTCTTTTCATCTTTTTTCAAAAGATGCACTTTTTTCTATTTTTTAAAAGCAATAATGAATAGTCAATAGACAATGAACAATAACAACAATAGTGTGTGAATAGGGACAACAAAAATAAATAGCACATGATAAACAATAATAACAAAACGTATAAATAATGACAATAATAATAAGGGAAAAGTAACAAAAACAATATGAAAAAATGAATAGTATATAGAACGACACAAAATAATAATGAACAGTAACGTAAAACAATGTCAAACTGTAATGTAGAATAGTGCTAAATAATGAGAAGTGAATAATGTCAGTCCTAGAGACTAGCTTTGATACCAAATAATGAGGTTTCTTTAAACCTTTAAGAATTTAGGACTTTTCTAGGACTGAATTCACAATGATTATTAGGATTGATTTTAAGGAAAATTCTTTAGTAATCACAATAACTCCCAAACACAAAGTGAGAATAAATAAAGATGACACTAACAAGAAATTGAGTTAATTGCATAAACCCTAAGTTAGAAATTGGGAACACGAAGCCTAAACTGTGAAATATGAAAAGGAGGAAACAAATGAGATATAAGCACTACAAATTGTGAAGTTTGATGAGCCTTAAGGATCGTCACAAGAATTAAGCAATTCTTGATATAATCATAGGTCCATATAAGAACTCTAACAGAAAAAATTATCTATTGATCAAATAATACATATTCTGAATTCTTAAATATTTAATACATATTTAGTGGTTAAATGTGACCATACCAAGCTTGTGGTTTTATGTTCAAATCCTAGCTCTAGGAAATTCATTAATTTTGTACATGCCTTTTTTTATAGGAAAAATGTAACATCCCAAATTTTAGAGAAATAAATTCATTGAATGATGATAATTAATTATTTGTGATCTAATATATATGAGAAAACTAATTAGACACTAATTGTGATTTATTGGTAAATTAAAATTTGTTGAAACCAGACAATTTAATAGAAGGTGTTGAGGAGATATTTGTACGGACACGGCGTATGTTAATAAATGGTGAAAATATGAGTGGAATAGAAATAAAAGAAATTGTAAAATCCCCTTTCTCCTCTCTATATCACCGTGCATGTTTTTCCCTCTCTCATTTACTCACTTTTGTCCATTGGATAAAGGGAATTGTTGACCATTAGTCAAAGTAAAAAGGTGCATCTTTTTAACCATTAGGTAATACCTAATTTTATCAAATTTCTCCCTTTCTCTTTCTTCTCCCATTTCACTTTACTTTTTTCATCTTCTTCTTCCCCTCTCCTTGTAAAAAACTGTCCACCACCTCCCATGGCCATTTACACTCAAAAGCAAGTGGAATTCTTAGTTTCATGTGACATTGTTGGCACTTTAGAGCAAGTTTTGGGTGGTTGCATCTCCTTCTTCCTAATTTTCATTTTTTCTTTGATCTTGGTGAAGAGGTTGGTGTTCTTACCATTTAATGGTTTCTAGTTATTGCTTTAATGTTGTTGAAGCCTTATAATGAAAGTTTAGGTGTTGCTTGATGAAAGAATGCATGTGAAACCCAAACCCTAGGCTAGATGACCATTGGGACTTGTTGATGATTGATATATGATATTGTTGGTTTAAGAATGCTTGAAATGATACGAAAAAAATTATTAGAATTGATGTTGGGCAATTTACATGAAAACCCTATAAATTAGAGTTTAAGGCTTTTGGAAAATCTTGAAGAAATTATGATTAATTGATGTTGTAGTGATTTTTCTTATGGAAATGAATTTTCAAAATGATGGGCATTGATTATTGATGTTGGGAATTTGAGAAATCAAGAACATGTAATAAGACACTAAGTTGGTAAAATTGGTAGAAGTGATATTTGATAGAGATGGTATGAATGAAATTGATATAAGGTGTTTGAGACATTGAAACCTATTAAGGATGATAGGTAACAAGTTGGGTGTGTGTTGGTGGCTTAGAAGTTTGTTGTTGTAGCCATTTAAGTTATAGAAAATATGGATTAATGGGAAGGAACTCCCGAAACCTAACAAAGATAGAAATTGGTGTTTATAACATGTTTAAGACATGTTAAGAATTTTAAATATGAAGGTGAATATTTAGAATTGAAATTAATGGCTTGATAGGATAATCGATTGAGATTTATGTATATACGTAAAGTAGGACTTATTCTCGATGACGAGGTGGGATCGTCGAATCATTCAGACTACTTCTCTCGGGGTAGGAGAGGAGTTTATATTCTAAATGAATGATTTGAATAATTGATGATTAATGTATATGATATTGCTCATGTTTTCCTTGCTATAGTTACCTTAGAATGATGTGATGATTGATATTGTCATGATGATGTGCTTGGTAAGTATGTGATTGCATTTAGAATATATGTATGTGGTGTATCCTTGGTGGTGATTGATAGTGACTTAGATTTTGGCAAAGTGTGTGTCTATGTCATTGTGAAAACCATGTATGCTTCACCACTATTCATGAGATATGATAATTGATTATGAGAATTGAATGATGTGGTTATGTGACACACCCATGAGTGGTGATGAAAATATTGAGACAAAGATTGAATGTCATTATGTTTGTTACCAATTAATGAATTGGAAATGATGTTAAAAAATATTAAAATGATTAAAGAGATTGTGAATGCCGTACTAAAGCTTAAAACAATGGCAACATGATTGAAATTAAAATCCATTAAGAATTGTGTGGTAACAATGTATATGTTGGTTTTATACATTTGAAGTATACTTGTTGATATGCCTTCTTGATTTCCATGTGTGGATTGATATTGATGAAACTCCTTGGCTATTATATTGTGAACAATATAAATTACGTGACAAGTTGTATGCCTTGGAGAGTACTATAATTGGTTGTGTACCACTATCTGTAATGTTAAGTGTAAAATATACCCCTAAGTGAGAGGGTGATAAATTATTGTGAAGCTGAGGCTAACATGTACATTCTTGCATCTTATGGCATGCATGGCATATCATATTATGCGTGGTTGCGGTCACTTGACATGTTGAAATGATTAAGGTCTTACAGGATCTTGTGAAAAAGGACCCTTGTCAGGGGATAAATATTTAAATAATTATATATGGTTACGATCACTTGACATGTTGAAATAATTAAGGTCTTGCAGGATCTTGTGAGAAATTACCCTTGTGTATGAAAAGGGACCCTTGCACGGGGGACAAATATTCAAACGGTAATACGTGGTTGTGATCACTTGACATGTTGAAATGATTAAGGTCTTGTGTGATCTTATGTAAAAGGACCCTTGTAGGGGGACAAATACTTAAGCAACTATACATGGTTGTGAATAATTGTTAAGTTATGTACACATGTGTTATAAATATTTGTTTTAAATCAGATCCGTTGCATATGTATTTCATGTTATGACATATGCATTAGTCATAGGAACATGACATTTGAGTTAGAGATGGCCAAGAAAAATGGTAACCTATTGAAAGTGTGAATTGATGGAAGATGTAAAAACTTGATGTTGATACTTGTGATAGCCCATGATGATGAAGCGTAATATGAATGTGTATGTGCTTGCTATGAGTTATAAATAATGGGACTTGTATGCTTATGATGATATCTTGATGAAGGCTTGGTGATAAATTGATGATTATATTGCAAAGCACACATGTTGTTTATATATATGTACACATGATCACAATGTATTCAGATTCATCATTTTGAATGTATAACTCACTCTCCCGTGTTTTCTCTTTTTAGCATTGTGATGCAGGATTATCATGGGATGAGATGATATTTTGAATTAAAGCTTTTGGAGAAGGTAATTAGTTGTAAAGAAATTTCCTTGGCCGACAGTATTGATAATTAGTGACTTTATAGATATGTAGATGACAATGTGAATGAATGATGATGTTGATATTATTTTAAGGATCACATCTCTATTCTTTTGGTAATATGTATTGGCCATCCTTTTGTACCTAACACTATATAATGCTTGGTCAAATGTAATTGGATGCCATTGTGGTGGTGATGATATTCACGTCAATGAGGAATTAATGGATTACAATTATGAAATAATGTTGGACATGGAGTCCTTTTGTGCATGTATATGTATTGATGATGCATGACAATGAATTTGAAGCCTTGTTAATGACTCTAGATATTGGGATCATGAATGGTAATTGGCCTTGAGGATAATATACATTATGAATTTGGTAGGCATTAAGATGGCATTGATATTCATGTTGAGGGATAAGTCATGGATGGGTGAAATATCAAACTTAGTAGATTGTGAATTCAATGTTGATGCATGATTTATTCATGGGTTGATGATTTATTTGATGAATGGATTTGATGTAAAAAGGGTCTTGGTGTGTTGTGAAGTCCTTTACATGTTTGTACCCTATTATAAGTGATTTTTAATGAGAATAAGACCCAAAAAGTATAGGCATTGCATGATTAAAGGTCCCAAAGGCATGAAACATTCAAAATTGGAAAATAGAGGATCAGGGCGACCACACAGACTAAGCCCTAACTACAATATCACGCCATCACATAGCATCACCTCATCAATAATCAATAGTGATCGTAAATCTCCATTATCATGCACAATAATATGATCAATGCCATTTACACAGTCTCATGATATACCTTTTGCACATTCGAAGTCATAATCACATCATCACATCAAATATACACATATCAACATTATCAATACATTATGCCATTACCTCAACATCGGCCATCAACATAAAATCATCATTATTTTCAACTCAACAATATATTCTAACAAAGATCATCACATCCGCCTTTTCTATTGTTAATACTTTTAATCGTGGTATAACTTTACATATATATCCCTTTCTTACCAATTTCCTTTACCTTAGATTATAATTCCATATCGACTCATACAACTTCATTTTTATTATGACATAATTCATATAATTATCCCCCACAAATTATCACGCCGTATTTTAACTCTCTATCAATCACTCACCTCACCTACACATATATATAGACATACAAATATATATATATATATATATATATATATATATATATATATACACGCCTAACCACTTTGAACTCACCATTTATATTATGATCCATTATTCGTATATTTTTTTTTGCTTCACGTTGCCTTACATTTCTAATATAAATCATTCACTACCACTAGCTTTTAATTTTCTTAACATTACGACAACTATTACCAATAACCCCTTGTCAACCTATTACTTTATCTTATTTTCTCCATCTTTAATGTTTCCAATTACTCTCGTTCCATATAATTTCATAACTCGTCATAGATTATTAAAATTAATTTAAAGCAATTAGGAGTGGCTATAATATATACCCTTTTCTTACCCGCTAACGGCGCAAATAAGTTTCTACATTAACCTTAAACCTAACACACCCCCTTACCCCCTAAACCCAGCACACCCCGCCCTGACTAGGTAATTCACCGCTCCGTTTCTGGTTCAACGCCCGCTTCACTTAACGACTTCCCGAAGCTCATTCCAACACCTATGAGCATCGAAACACACAATCCTTTAACAATTCAACATACTCATTGTTCCTAGAATCTTATTCAAGCTTTGCATTTCCATAAACATGAAAACTTAGAATCCCCAAGCTTATATAGAGTTCTGCTAAGAGAGGAAAAAGGGAAGGAACACGAATTGAAACTACCTATCATCTGAAAAGCCAATTTCAAGGTCCAAACCTGTATAAAAACAAAAATGCAATACATCCACATGCATACACCCACACGGTTAGAGAGAGAAAGCATGGGGGAGAAAGAAAGCTTAAAATTGAACCTATATATGCACTCACCTCACTCCACTAATGCCAAAAACGTATTCAATTTAAGATTTTGCCGCTAAATTGGACTCTGATTTGAAGCTTGAAGCCATGGTTCATGGAGGAAGAAAATGGAGTTCACTCTCTGCCTTTCACGCACGCCAATTTCACGAGGAAAAAATGTGAAGTTTTCACTTTCCATTAAGGGTACTTTCGTCATTTACCCATTTCTTTTCCATTTTTCTTTTATAAAAAATTAAAACTTTTACATTTACCCATTTAGTAATTCAAAAATTTACCATCACCTCATTATTTTAATTTCTAGATTTAATAATCAACCAATCGAATTAATTTATTTAATTCCATAGCTTTAATTATTAAAATTTAATTTATAATAATTAATAATGATTCCCAAAAAATCTAAATTAATTCAAAATTTTATTTATAAATTTTCACCAATCACCGCTTTTTAAATTAATTACTTGGGATGTTACAACAACCCTCCCACGTTATGCATTTGTTATAGGAGGGCTTTTAACACTGGTTGTTTCTTAATCGATGTAAAAAATATATGTTTTTTACATTGATTTTTAAAATACTTTGTGTAAAAAATACTTTTAAAATCAATGATTAAAAACTAATCTAAAAGCACTAAATTTTTTTTTTTACATTGATTATTTTAAAAATGAATATAAAAGACATATTTTTTTACATCGATTAATAAACAATTGGTGTTAAAAAGTCCTTATAGTGAATTGTACTATGCAATCACCGGAGATAATCCAAATCC
The DNA here is from genome assembly GCA_037962975.1 of Clitoria ternatea. NCBI lineage: Eukaryota > Viridiplantae > Streptophyta > Magnoliopsida > Fabales > Fabaceae > Clitoria > Clitoria ternatea. Next base: position 1,092,117 of record CM075674.1, read on the forward strand.
CCTACACAACAATCAACATTGTTTCTGTGTGGGAGATGAGTCCCTTGCAACAACCATACCCAATTTTTATGTTTTCAAATGTTATATGGGATGTGCCACACATGATAGTCATTAAGATCCACACATAACCTTGCATGTGAAGGACTCATACAATATCCACGGAGACTAATCTGATAGTGATAGTGTTATAATCTGTGAAGCATGGGTACGTCAGAAATAGTGATGTATGCGTACCAGGTACGTATCTAATACGGGTACGTGGTGGGAATGCTAAAATATGTACCTGGTACGTACCATGTTCTTTTTTCATCTCACCTGGGTAGATTTGGATACACAAAGAGATTCGGTGTGGGTACATTAAATGCCAAACTTAATTGTTTTGCTCAAATTTTCCACCGTCCCTAGTTTGATTTGCATTCAATTTACTTGATGTCTTTTCAGTTTTTGTTTGCATACCAAGTACGTATCTAATACAGGTACATGGTGGGAACGTTAAAATACGTACCTAGTAAATCCACTAGCACCACCACTTGGTTGTTGCAAAAACATGCGAAAACATCTATAAGAGAAAAAAACATAATATAAAGTTACTACATAAACATTGAGAAATTGAAAAGAGATCAAGTAAATTGAATGCAAATCAACCTAGGGACGGTGGAAAATTTGAGCAAAACAACTAAGTTGGACATTTAATGTACCCACGCCGAATCTTTTTGTGTATCCAAACGTACCCAGGTGAGATAAGTAATGCAAATAATTCAAGTGTACTATTAACATCTAAATATATAACTGGAAAAACTGATAGTGGTTCTCCTATTTGGGCATATGTGACTTTGTTACAAAATAAAAAGAATGAGAAGGTAATGTTAGTTGGTGTTGCAACTATTATGAAGAAACATATAGAGGGTCTTATTCTAGAGTGAAAAGTCACTTGTTCAGAGAAAAAGGAAAAGGAAATGCTGCTTGTTCAAAGCTATCAAATACATATATTGCTGAGATGGTCCAACTTGAGAGATAGACCACTAAAAAACCAAAGCATGTGTAAGTCCTTTTACCTACTGGAACTATAAGTTTAAATCCACCTATTGATGGAAATAAGAAACGAAGACGCATTGGGGGACCATTAGAAAAGGCATTCAATAATGAGGTAAGAGACCATTTATCTTGCGAAATAGCTAGACTATTTTACTCTGCTGGTCTACCATTTAATGTTGCTAGGAATCCATACTTTATTAGTGCTTTTACATATGCAACTGACACCTCTATCTCAGGTTTTCTTCCACCAAGCTACAATGCTATAAGAACTATGTATTTGCAAAAAGAGAAGACCAACATATTAGGATTACTTCAACTTATCAAAGATACTTGGCCAGAAAAAAGGTGTGAGCATAGTTACTGATGGTTGGACTGATGCATAAAGAAGGCCATTAGTTAACTTCATGGTAGCCAGAGATTCAGGACCTATGTTTTTAGAGGCTGTTGATGGGTCTGGTGAATACAAGGACAAACATTACATTACTAGTCTAATTTTGTCTACCATTAATGAAGTTGGACCCTAAAATATTATCCAAATCATTACTGATAATGCTTCTGTTTGCAAGGTTGTTAGTTCTATCATTGAATCTATCTACCCTCATATTTTTTTGGACACCTTATGTTGTAAACACATTAAATCTTGTTCTGAAGAATATTTCGCACCAAAAAATACACCAAACAATGAGACTGCTTATGGCAAGTGCTAGTAGATTACCACTGTTGCTAATAATGCTTTTTTTATTAAAAATTTCATTATGAATCATTCAATGAGGCTAGCCATGTTTAATACTTTTGTACACTTAAAGTTATTGGCTGTTGCTAAAACTAGATTTGCCTCAATTATTGTGATGTTGAAAAGGTTGAAAACCATCGAGTATGGTCTCTAATCCATGTAATTAGTGATCAATGGGTCTCATTATAAAGAAGATGATGTTTAGAAGGTTGTTGTTATGAAAGTAATAATTCTTAATGAACAATGGTAGGATCGAGTTGATTACATTCTAAACTTTACAGAGCCAATATATGAGATGTTTCATTCTTATGATACAGATAAACCAAGCCTTCACTTGGTTTATGAGAAATGGGATTCCATGATTGAACATGTTAAAGTTACAATATATCAACATGAGAGGAAGGAATTAGCTGAACATTCAACCTTTCATGAAGTGGTTTGCAACACTTTAATTGATAGATGGACTAAAAGTTACATGCCACTTCATTGCTTAGCCCAATCACTTAATCTCAGGTAAATTCAATTACCTTCAAGGTTTAATTGGTTTAAAATTCCTCTTCAAATTTTGATTTACTAACACTTAAAAGTTATATGCTTATATAATAGGTATTATTGTAGACAATGGATTGAGGAAGTTTCAAATCGACTTCCTCGACATAGGGACAATGAAGTCTCTGCAAGGAGAAATAAATGTTTGAAGAATTACTTTCCAAATACAAAGGAAAGGTTAGAAGTTAATGTAGAATTTGTAAAATTCTCAGGTGCCACTGAAGAGTTTAGCCAATTTGATTCCTTGCAAGATAGGTGGAATATGCCACCAATAGAATGATGGATCATGTATGGAACTGTCATTCCTAAGCTTCAATCCATAGTCTTGAAGCTCCTTTCACAATCATGTTCTTCTTCCCGCTGTGAGAGAAATTGGAGCCCTTATTCCTTTATTCACTCCTTGAAAAGGAATAGGTTAAATCCTAAGAGAGCTGAAGACTTAGTTTTTGTTCACACAAATCTTCATCTTTTATCAAGGAAGAGTAAAAAGTATAATGAAGGTGAAACAAGGATGTGGGATATTGGTGGTAATGAGTAAGAACCATTTGAAGGGGCTGAGATTCTTGAAGTTGCTAGTCTTTCTCTTGATAAACCAACTATGGAGGCGATTCTTTTTATAGATGGACAAGAAAATGATGATATTGAAACCGTTGAAATATATTTTTTGGTCATGCTTAGAAATTATTGTTAGATAATTTTATTTTTGCTTAGAACAATTTAAATTATGTTTATGTTTTTTAGTATGGATAATTTATGTTTTTTGGTATAGCTAATTTTTTAAAACATTACTCGGCAATATACAATATATGTGTGTATATATATATATATTCACGGACCCATATTCCAATTTTATTTTGTAAAAATAATGTATTTAGTACTTGTATTTATACCCGTATACAATATGTTACCCATATTTATGGAACGTAGGTTATAATTAGTTCTTTCAGCTAAAACTTAAACTAAGAAAATCCAAGTCATCTATCAACAAATCGAACTTATCACATCAACAAATCGAACCTGTGATAAGCCTAACTTTAACTATTGCAAATTCTTAATTGATTTTTTCATTAAAAAGTAAAGTTAGCTCGGCGTGAGAAGGGGAATGGACTTTAAAAACTTCCCACATTTTATACATCAGATTGGTGTGTCTGGGTCTAGTTATTAGTACATTGCATTTAACAATTTGTTAAGAAAGCTCCAAAACTGAAATAATAGCCGTTCAAAACATTAAACGGACCTTAATGAGAATCATCATGTTCAATTGCATGCCCTTCACTCATCTTAGAAGGGGAATTCTAGATGGAAAAGAACATAATACAAACCTTGGAAAGTTATTTATGCAAACATTTTCAACCTTTTCCCTGTCTATCATAGAATCTTCCCCGACATTGAAACGTGTAGCATGCTATACAATTGATTTACTGTATATTATGCATTTTTTTCTTACACGGGCAAAAACAGCAAATATATATGATACACATGGAGAAACTTTAAAATTTTGGGTTAATATTAAGTTGCCAATAAACCAACGAAATAATTAGCCATTAAGATTGATGGTGAATATCTTGATGACACATATACCAAAAAATTATACTATGAGATTATCTGAAATTTGATATCTGTTCCCCGTTAAAATATGTGAGAATTACGTATAGATATTAGAGTAGTTTTCCATGTATTTGAGTCCAAGTCTCAATCAAAGGTATGGAATAATTAAGCATAGTCAAATGACACAGTACCGAACCAATTTATCCATTATGAAACAAGATAATAGAATATCTTATACATTAGAATGGACTTATGATATTAGTAAAAATCAGTGAGTCCTCTTACCCTTCCAAATAAAGGTACTAATAATAGACACTTATCTTATGAATCTTATCATTAATAATATAATCCTTCTAGTCTCCCTTGATGTAAAAGGAGGACATTCCATATGGGAATTCATAAATATTCCACATTATAAATGGTTGTTAAAATTTGGGTTCAAATTTTGATGGCTTGTGTGGTTTGTGCTAAGGGGCAGATATACCCAAAATTTAAACAAAGGAATCCATGGCTAAGTAAGTAGATATAAGATATAAATATGAAAGTGAGAGGGAATGAATGAGAATATGTGAAAAAGGTAGGGTCCTAGTGGAAGAAAAGAGGGGAAAACGGCCTTAATTATGCATTTATATAATACACAAGTTGTTGACAGAAAACACATATGCGCACTTAGTGTCAAGAAACCAATGCTCCAAGTCTTACCACACTGAAAAGGCACACTCCCATCGGACCCATTATGGATACCATTTATCTCAGTGCTCTCCCAAAAGAAAATAATAAATTATTTTTATGGACACAAATTGGAATCTGATTGATGGGTTCTACCTTTAATCATTCCTCTCTAAATAGAAACTAATTAATTTGATATTAAAAATGAGAATAGTAAACACTTGGCTTAGCAATTAGCATCTCTCTTTTAACTGAACACGAGTGCTATGATAACAGAGAATGATATAATAAAAACAGTCATATCGAATTTCGGTGATACGAATGTTGAAAATAACAGTGCTATATAATCAATAGCAGGTTCCTAGAGGGAATATAAGAATCACTTAGCTTTTCACCATTACACACACGTTTAATGACAATCATTCCTCATCTACCCTTGGAGGAATGCAAATTTTTCACTGTAGGCAAGCCACCACTATCAAAATTGATGATCCAACCCAACCTATACGGAATTTTAATGACTCACATCCTTTGGAGATGCTAACTCAGACCGGGACCCTAGCCATTTGGCACTGTGAGGCATAAACTTTATGAACATCATATATAGACACATGACAACTATTCAACCTAACTTGCAACGCTAAGGGAATGAGGATTTAAAGGCATGAGAATTGTCTGATTTTCTTCTCTCTCCCGATGGATGGCTATCACATGCAGAGTGAAGAGAATATAACGCACTTTTGGTTTCGTTTTGGAGGGTTCTTTTATCTCACTGCTTGACCATAACTAACACCAAGCACATGGGGGAGACAAAATCATGTCATTGTCCTAAAGAACGTACTGAGTGATAACAATAATAATAACAAAAGTATGTGAAATTTTTAAAAATGAAAACAACCAAATTTCTCATCCATTCATATTTTAAAAAGATGTTAAATTCCATGATTATTATTTGTAATGTAAGCTGTTGAGAAAAATGACAAACCAACCACAGATGTCAGGATCCTCTAAGATATTTCCCCTTTTTTTTTATGGAGGAAATTTAGGCAAGTTGAATTCTGAAGGACTCACCACCAGAGTTAGAGCAATCTCGCATTCTCAAGAATACATATTCACTCCTAAATAAACTGAATCAGCCTTTGGCCTTCGAAGATATTTCTTGATCTCTCTTCATTTCATTATTTTAATAATGTTACTGGCCCTTGGGCTTCTGATTCTTCCTTAAATAGAAATCTTTTCACGGGTTAAAAAAACCAAGAAACTAAAAGAAAATGCATGCAGAAGTAGATGTCATTAACCTTAATGAAGTAGCAGTAAAATCTATTCTTGGCATGTAAGAGAAGTGTGTGAAGGAAATTAATGACGATTTTCACCCTGAGTAGATATAATCGGATTCCAAAAAGATTTTCCATATCACTGCTTTGAAGAGAGGCTTAACCAAAACACTTGTTCCTTGAGAAAGTACATACGAATATTAGATTTGGATCTTACACCATAAACTTGTTTATACTCAAATTTACATAAATCTAAAGACTTCAGGCCACTTAATTATGCTTCATAACAATGTTTCTTATTTGGTTTGTTGACAAGGGTATATGGCAGCTTCCAAAACTTAAAGAAAGGAAATTTCCTTAAACAGATTAATAATTGAAAACTGCGACATATGTGTAAAGACCTATTCACATGGTTTACTTACTGCTTGTCCTATTGAATTTGTCTGATGGTGAATTTTGTCCCCTTGTTTGAAATGGTGAAAGAGGCATCATGGTCACTCTGTGGTTGCTGATCCAGTGTTCAAATATTCAATGCTTTCCGTTTTCACATGCCCACAACATAGTATGCACAGTGCAATCATCTTTAAATGGAAAAGAATGGAAGCGTAAAATAGACAAAGCATATCCTAACAGATAGCTCAAAATCTTAGCACAAACCAATATAGAGACCCACTTGCTTCAAAAATCATGAGCATATAAAAATGATACAAAATACTATCATTTCGAAACAGGAAATACTAGCATTTTCTTTAATTCCCTTCGTTTTGCAGCTGCATGCACACACCATAGACATACAAATATGACTAGTGTGACTCTATTACATAATTTTTTTGAAAAAAATGCAATAATGCAGTAATGCAGTAATGCAATAACAAAATCTGTTTAATTTTTTACTTGTTGTGTGGCAGGATTTCTGTTTTTATTTTCTTGTTTCTGTGAATTTTGAATTAGACCACTCCATATCCCAATGTAAAACAATGACAGAAAATTACAAGAGTAGGAAATCTTTTGACGACCCAAAAAAATAGAACAAGAAACTTTGGAACTTATGATAGAAGTAGAGGCTGCCTTTGCTACTTTGAATTTCTAATTTTTAATCTGCATGTAAGATGGGAGAAAATTATTAGGGATATTTCATATTAGATACAAACTAGGTAATTATTAAAATAGAAAAAAACATCCTACGAGTTATGCGGAGTTAAAAAATACCTAATAAACTTAAACTTGAAAGAAAATTTTATTAGCCTACCATAAGATTGATAAGTTATATAGGAATAAATGTTGGGTAATGAAAGGTCAATAAGAACATCAAATGTGGTAGCTGGGGTGAAAATGTTGAGATTGACATATGATCACACAAAAAAAAATCAAATACATATGATAATATTTAAAGTTGAGTTGATGTGATATCTATTAAAGAGAAAATATTAGGAAATTAACTTAATTTTTAATAAAGTTGATAAAATGATAAATATTTAAGTAGTCTTGCTCAGCAAGGATATATATATATATATATATATATATATATATATATATATATATATATATATTATGCAAAGCAATGGTATTTATTTTTAATTGAAGATGAGAAACAAAATTGTGCTAAGAAGTGAAAGAAAAAAGAAAAGCAACTAAATGATCTTAATGAATGGTTCACAATTTGTAAAGTGTTTTTTGGTGAGGTTGGTCGTGCTAGAATAATTTGAGATAAAAAGGTAGGATTCCACCATCCAAGGAGGCCCTATATACGGCACACAGTGCACATCCTAGTCCTTCCTATATATTTATGTGCTGCTCCCAGCTACACATTGGAAAATCAAGTTAAAAGGAACACCTTAACTTGTCTCCACCCCCAATCATCACCCCTACTACTACCACCATAATACTTACTAGTTTAGCCATGCCACCGAATTGCATAGCTCCGAAACCAGAATACTGCAATAGTCACTCTGTGGAAGGACCCCCAGAAATGACTGAACCTCATAACTCTAGTGTCCTTTCCTACCCCATGCAAACCAGTGATCAATCTTTACCAAAACTCATTATGTACCCCATAACTTTGAAGGTAACTCCCTTGTCACAGAACAAGTGCTCCAATAATAAACACATATCCCAGGCTTGCATTGATGGTATCATCATGAGTTATAATTAACTTTTGGTTACTAATTAATAAACCTGTTTGTGTTTTGGTTTGCACTTTCAGTTTGAGGATTTGGTGTACAAAGTTAAACTAGAGCAGAAGGGAGGGTGTTGGAGCAGTACATGGAGTTGCAAGGAGAAGACCATATTAAATGGAATCACAGGTGTGGTATATCCAGGAGAAATACTAGCCATGTTGGGACCCTCTGGTAGTGGCAAAACCACACTTCTCACTGCGCTTGGAGGCCGTCTCAGTGGCAAACTGTGTGGAAAGATCACATACAACGGCCAACCTTTCTCAGGTTCCATGAAAAGAAGAACAGGTTTTGTGGCTCAGGATGATGTGCTATACCCTCACCTCACAGTCATTGAAACTCTAGTTTTCACTGCACTTCTGAGGCTTCCCAACAGCTTGAGCCGAGATGAGAAAGTTGAGCATGTGGAGAGAGTGATCAGTGAGCTAGGACTCACTCGTTGCAGGGGAAGCATGATAGGAGGCCCACTTTTCAGAGGGATATCAGGTGGTGAGAAAAAAAGAGTGAGCATAGGCCAAGAAATGCTCATCAACCCAAGCCTCCTTTTGCTTGATGAGCCCACTTCAGGTTTAGATTCCACCACTGCACAGAGGATCCTCAACACAATCAAACGCCTTGCTAGTGGTGGTAGAACTGTTGTCACCACCATTCATCAACCCTCTAGTCGCCTCTACTATATGTTTGATAAGGTGGTCTTGCTCTCTGAAGGCTGCCCCATCTACTATGGTCCTGCTTCAACTGCCTTGGACTACTTTTCATCTGTTGGTTTCTCTACATGTGTTACTGTCAACCCAGCTGATCTCTTGCTTGATCTTGCCAATGGTAATTATTAACAATAGCAACTAATCTTTTCCTTAAATGATAGTTAATAATGCCTTAAAATTTCAAAAGTGGAAGATGGGCACACCACAAACTTTTTCTTCTTATTATTGCTTAATTGCTTCTATTTGCTTTCTTAAAGAAACATTATGTTTGTTCACTTAAGATGGAGATATGGTCCTGTCTAATCAAGATAGAGCTTTAGTTAAAATGAATTGTAATGAGTGGGACACCGGCTTCTTGAAAGTTATTATGGTGGCAAACTAGGTCAAATGATTCAATTTATCGCTTTGATTACATATTATATTATGATATATGTAATACTTTGAAGAAATTAATAGTTTAATACCAACAATGTCATGACAGGGATTGGCCCGGATTCCAAGCATGCAAGTGAACAAAGTGAGGGCCTGGAACAGGAGAGAAAGCAGGTGAGAGAATCTCTCATCTCTGCTTATGAGAAGAACATAGCCACAAGGCTGAAAGCTGAAGTTTGCAGCCCTGAAGTGAACGACAGCAATATCACAAAAGATGGTTGCGCAAGTAGGTCTTTCTATCTTTATGGAAAAAGAAAACAATCACAAGAAAAAAGTTAACTATTTTTGTTATTAGTCTTAGTGGTCTGAGACGTCTTTATTGATGAATTGATGCAGGAAATCCCATAAAGCCAGAGCAATGGAGCACAAGCTGGTGGCATCAGTTCAAAGTACTACTACAAAGGGGAGTTAGGGAGCGAAGGTATGAAGCTTTCAACAGGCTGAGAATATTCCAAGTCATAAGTGTTGCTTTTCTTGGTGGACTCTTGTGGTGGCATACACCAGAATCACACATTGAAGACCGGGTATTAAGACTTGTATTGTTATCCTTCTAATTGGCCACTAATAATAAAGTATCAACTCACTCTGATAGAGGGACTAATAAGGGGTTGTATGTGTAATGCTAATGCAGGTTGCCTTGCTGTTTTTCTTTTCTGTTTTCTGGGGATTCTACCCTCTCTACAATGCAGTTTTCACCTTCCCTCAAGAGAGGAGAATGCTGATCAAGGAACGGTCATCAGGAATGTACCGTCTTTCATCCTACTTTCTAGCAAGAACAATAGGAGACTTGCCACTGGAGCTTGCACTTCCAACTGCATTTGTCTTCATAATCTATTGGATGGGAGGCCTCAAACCTGATCCTGTGACTTTTATCCTTTCTCTTCTTGTGGTTCTTTACAGTGTTGTAGTCTCGCAGAGTCTTGGCTTAGCATTTGGTGCCATCTTGATGGAGGTCAAACAGGCAACTACTCTGGCTTCTGTGACAACCCTTGTGTTTCTCATAGCTGGAGGGTACTATATACAACAGATTCCTCCCTTCATAGTGTGGCTCAAGTACTTGAGCTACAGCTACTACTGCTACAAGCTTCTTCTAGGAGTCCAGTACAATGAAAACGATTATTATGAATGCTCAAAGGGGGAATTGTGCAAGGTTGCAGATTTTCCTCCTATCAAATCAATGGGCTTGAATCATTTGTGGGTTGATGTGCTCATTATGGCCCTCATGTTGGTGGGCTATCGACTAGTTGCATATTTAGCACTACGCAGAGTTAGGTAGATAGGAGCTCCCATACACACTGACACAGCACGAGAACTTGAAGAGTTTTTGTACAAGTCAACTCAGGAATAATACTAGAATATTAGACTTCTGATGTAATCAAATTTTATCAACTCTTTATGACAGAGTTGTATGTACAAGACTTTATATATATATATATATATATATATATATATATATATAATAATAGTTTTAGAGAATATCAATTCTATATGTTTCTACTTCAGCATAGATTGATTCAATTTCCTGAACGCAAGGGATATATGCATATGCTACATGATAAGAAGGTAGGAAAGAAACATTATGCATTCTAATTGCATAAAAAGGACATAGCTAGATAGCGACCAGACGTTTAGCGCTGAATGAATTCTCAGAACCTTTTTTTCTTATCCCTTAAACACAGTTTGTATCATTTTCAGGCCTTGGAAACCACAAATTTGTTTCATTTCTCCCTCAATAATTTCCAACTAGAGAGGATATTTATCAGAATATTTTCTTTTTCAACACATAGGAAAGAGATTTTTCTGAGTGAAAACCATAGTTTTGTTGAAACAAAATTCAAAAGTGTGGTACTTTAGAATGTTTAGAAGAATTAGCATGTCATTAAAATTAATCCAACCAACTAACCAAGTGATATTCATCGTCCAATGATGTCTAGATGATTGCAAAATTGAAAATTAAATGATAATGAAGATTATTAGCCAAGTTAATGCACATAATGAAGCATAAGACTGAAATAATTGGTAATTGAGGGTGGATGGAATCATGGCAATATGTTGTGACTTGTGAGTACCTAGAAGACCATCGAAATCAAGCTGATACTTGATGTAAATTATAAAAAAAAAAAAAAAGACACTTAAAGGTCCTTGTCACACTCTACTTGAACATAGTGCATTATCCACTCTAATCATTTTGAAATTGGACTTAGAAAAGGACTGTCTATAATTCAGCATAAAAAACAGTAACATCTCAAGCAGGTAGACTGTACAATCTGCTTGTCGATCTATAATTAACTAAATTTAAAGGAAAGAAAAAAAAATGTAATAAATAGTTTATCAGTGTGTGAGCAATGGAGAAGTAATAAAGGATGATCATAAGTTAAGATCAATGTCATCAAAGGTAGAGCATAATTATATCACCCTTCACATTGATAATTTTCACCAAGCGTTAGGTATTTAGTCATAAAAAAACAAAAAGGCCCTGCACACAAGGAGTTAGTTCATCCATGATCAAGATAAAGCCATAAGTAATCAAAAAGTTAGGCTTTCCATAATGGTTTAATAAATCAACAAAGTTCAGGAAGTGAACATTTTGAAGCATAGAAAACCTTATCACTATGCTTACGTCCAGAAGCAAAAAGGATTCATTATTCCTAGCCATCCATGACAAAAAAATATATAATATTAATAGAAACCCTACAATGGAAATAGCAAAAAAAAAAAGAAAAGAAAAAGAAATTAAAATCTGACAACTTTGTGGTCCAATTTGCTCTCCACCTAACTCAAGCATCAGATGCAGCCATGTGCCAATCACCACAGTTCAATGAAGCCCCTTGATGCAGACATTATGTGTAATTCTCAAGCACCTGCGATTGAACAGCAACAAGAATTCTCCTAGATCCCACACTACCTCCAAAATGAAGGCACATGTAAATATAATGGAAGTTCTATCCCTAGGTACATCAGACTCATTTTTGTTGCTAGCTGAAATGTTATGCTTGATGGTTTTTCTTCGTGTGTGAAAACATGCCATTATGCAGATTGTCTATCCCAGTGAAATCACTAAAGTTACAAATTACAGGGCATGTCATGTGCTTTTGGAACATTCCATTATTTTGAACATAATCCACATAGGAGTCAGCTTATTTTACAAACCCAAGTTACAAATTCCAAACAACCAAAAGAATTTTACACTTCATGAGGTTCAAGAGATGCAGTATAATGCCACTGACCTCAGCTCAGCCACCAAAAATTAATGACCAATAGTCATGGATGAAGAATATGCTATTTATTTTCCAATGTTATGTTATAACTTACCTACAAAGAAAAAACAAAATTTGAGGAATGTAACTTATCCACGGAAGAATCATGATATCATCAAAAGATGTCATTTAACAAGCATTCAGATAATCATGATACTAAACACCACATTGGTGAAAAACCAAAAAAGAATATAAATTTGGCTTGGGAACCAGATACCACCAGAATTCAGCAAACTAGGCAAATTGCTGAAATACAATGGGAAAGCATTCAATTCAACATTTTACATGTGAGTGGGACCTCAGAGTCAGAAGCTTCATTTTGAGATAGAGAAGTCAATGTGAGTGATGCTATGTTTACGAAACATTGTACATGTCCAAAGTGGTGGTAATCATAACCGAAAGTTTCAAGAAATTACAACTAAAAAGAATAAACAAAATTAAGGAATGTAACTTTTATTAACCTAGGAAGAATCATGATATCATGAAGACATGTTAATTTGCAATCTAGTATTCAGTTAATCATGATACAAAACAAGAAATTGGTCAAAAGTAACCAACAAAGATTCGGAAGTTAGCTGAGGAACCAGATACTGCCAGAGTTCGCAACTTTTCCAAATTGCTGAAATATAATCAGAAGCCATTCAATTCAAAATTATACGTGTGAGTGGGACCTCAGAAGGGCTTTGTTCTGAGATTGAGAAGCCAAATGAGTGATGCTATTTTCTGCCCAAAAACCAAAAGGAAAAAAAAATTGAGTGATGTTATACCCCTAGTTGACCAAAAATTCAAATTTACATACTATCTGTGCAGCACATTGAGCAAATCCAAAACCAAGATTAAAAGTTTCAAGATATTGACATTTAGGTGTGTATTGTGTTTGGGTCTGCCTAGTTTCAAGTTTTGTATGTTTATACGAGGGTTTGTGCAATTTGTGTAATATTGCAATTATAAAAGGTTAAAAGTAGAATTTTTTATTGAAATTTACGTAGTGATTACTTAAAATTTGTGTGAATTTGTATTAATGATGTTTTTAAATTAAATTATTTTTTAGATTTAAAAACTTGTACGGGTTAAATAAATTCTTGTATATTTTGTATGATCTTTTTAAAAATGTATGGCCAAAGGTGGGAGTTAGGCCTCATTTGAATTACGAGAACGTTTCTGCTTTTATCTTTTGTTTGTCAGTTTTAATTACAAAATTGTTATCCTATTATTTATTTCCAAAATTTGTATAGAAAACATTGAATATAACTTTATTTGTTCCCTATTTTTATTTTTTCACTACAATTTTTTAAAACAAAAAACACGATGACGGTTTTGTTAAGAGTTTTAAGTTTCTTATTTTTAAAGATAAATTTTAAAATAAATCTTATTCCAATATAATGTTTATTTTCCAAAAAAATTAAAAATTGTTTTTCAAAACTGAAAAATCATTTTTATTTCCAAAGTTTAATTTTGAAATTAACCTTTTAATTTTTAAAATTTAAAAACTTAAAACCGAAAATATTCAAGACCGAGCTTAATGTTTTTAAGATTGAGAGCTTTAGTTGTATTTTACGAGTATACCAAACACATTCATGTTCATGATTCCTAAAAATTATACCTACTCTCATTCGATTTAGTGGTGGAAGGTTTGGATAATCATGTCAAAATTTTAGATTTAAATATTAGAGTTTACAACTTTCATAAATCACGATGCTATATAGCATGAATTCACTTTCATAAAAGCTTTTTAAAAGAGTAAAACCTAAATTCTTCCTTTCAATCTCACGTTGCTCTATCTCATTACACCTCGATAAATTATTCAAATTCCTTAAAATTATTTTATCTAACGAGATATCTATAAGTTAATAAGATGATTAGTCATCATGATCGATGATAAATAATCTAGATTATTTCTACGGAAAAAGGTATTTTACAATATCGGATCACCACATCATTCAGTCTAGGCAATAATTACTTAATATGTGAAAATTTGTGTCAAGATGGATGATATAATTTATATTTTTATAATATTTTTTTATACAAGTTGTTTCCTTAACTAGTGTAAAATAATTAATTTATCACACATAGTTAACAACGCATTATACATAAAATTATATTTTACAATTCTTCTACATTCCTTGGCATCAATCTTCCGCTTGTCGCACCTTTGGGGCATTAGCATCCTCCCTGTCACTGGTCACTAAAATTAAATAAACCGCAGCAAAGGTCTCGTGTTGGTCTGTAGAAAGAGTCGTTTGTTCCTGAAAAGCGGTCGGGGCGTTACAGTGGTATCAAAGCATGACCTCTCCTAGTATGGTATGGTTCGGGGACAAACCAGGCGGAAGTTGGTGGGCATGTGACATCCTGACGCTGTTGAGGGCGGGGAGTGATCGCCGGTGTATAGGCATGGACAAGGAGCGGCTCTTGGCAGGCTTATAGTGGGAGGGACCCATGAACGAACCGAATACATACCAGAATGAGAGGGATCCAAAGACTGTATAGGTATGGGACTATACAGTCGAGAATAGCTTAAAGGAATGAATTCGTACTACCTATACCAACAAATGCATTAGCCTTTTCGGTGGCCCATCACTTAAGGACTTCAAAGTTAAGCGTGTTTAACTTGGAGAAATTCTAGGATGGGTGACCTCCTGGGAAGTTCTTAAGAAGTGTGTGAGTGAGGACAAAAGCACATTGGAAAGGTCTCGTGTTGGTCTATAGAGAGAGTCGTTCATTCCTAAAAAGCGGTTGGGGCGTTACAACTAGCATGGACTGAACATGTGAAAAGACTTTCATCACCAATCCTATCATTGGGTGTAGCGGGCCAAGGGAAAATCAGAGAGAAAATTAATAACTTTGTGTTGGAGAGGTTGCCTTTCGCTACTGAATTTGTAGAAAGTTGTTGCCAATCACATTGCTAACATGGAATAGGCAAATAATAACTTAGTGAGTAAGAGGTTAGCCGTTGTAACCTAATTTGCAAGGACTTATCACTAACACCATCCTTAATATGGGTTAGGCACATGGTTATCCAAACCGGACTGGCTGGATCGGACCTGTCGAACTGGGAACCGATGCCTTGTCCAGTTCGGAAAAAGGAAACCGGTCTTTCATTGAACTGGTTAAAAACCGGAGAAATTAGTCTAAACTCGGTCAAAACTGCCCAAAACCGGGAAAACCAATCAAAAAATTGGTTTGCAAATTATTTTTTTATATTTTATAAATTCTTTTAGTGCGGTTTTTTCTAGAACCGTACTAATAGACCATGTAGACCAAATAAAATTAACATCTTTTTTATTTTACTTAGTTTAGACTATTGTGCTTTTAGACCTTTTAAGCATGTTATGGTAGGATGAGTACTATTTTGAAGCTTTCTTTTTAATTCTAATGCGTTCATTGAATTCATTTTAGGTTAAAGGGTAAATTTAACCCCTGAAAAATTAGGGATTTTGGCTATACCCCCTAAATTAATTTTTCTTAGTATTGTGTCCCTGAAACATTTTTAATTGTAGTATGTGACCCCTTCCGTTGACTGCCTCTGCCAAGTGATGAGGTGAAGTCTAGTCACATGATTTTAAATGCATATGTGACATATGACTCATGATTTTAAATGCCTAGTAGGATTAAGTTTCTGATTAAGGGGCCTAATGCTATGAAACAACTTTCTCAAGGGCCTATTGTCTATGACTGAACCATCACCCTAAACATAACAACATCACCTTTTCAAGTCACAGACAATATAGCAATAGGCCCTTGAGAAATTTATTTCATAGCATTAGGCCCCTTAATCAGAAACTTAATCCTACAAGGCATTTAAAATCATTAGTCACATGCCACATATGCATTCACTGACATGTGACTAGGCTCCACCTCATCACTTGACAGAGGCAGTCAATGAAAGGGGTCACATACTGTTAACCAAGTGGCCTCAATTACTCAAGAAGGGGGTGAATTGAGTATTAAAATTTTTACTTGGAATGCTTTTGAAATTGATTCTTTAATAAATATACTTAATGAAAATGGTAGATTTAATCACAAATAATAATAATTTATACACAAGGCAAATTAACAATCACTAAGTATATGGCAAGTATATTCACTTAATAGTTAAAGTAATGTTCAAGAGAACAAGTAATAATATCAAATTAATCACCACACTATTTTGAGCACTTAGAAAAATAATAATTAATTTCAACATAATTAATTCAAGAATATTACTTAAATAATTTTAACAAATTTAATCTAAATAATTTACAAATTATATCAAGCTAATAGAATATGTACTTAATTTTAACAAGCAAATTAATTAGCAATAATGAAGGAGTTTAATCAACCAAGTTATGAACATAATAAGTTAAGCAAGCAATTTAAGTGCACAAATTAAATGAGTTTAGGGAGGAGAAAATTGCAAACCGATATAACGAGTTCCACCAAACCGGTGTACGTCTCACCTTCAAGCAACCCACTTGAAGGATTCCATTATTGGAGATTAGAGATACAAACTTTGAGCAATTGCAACTTCCTAGTATCCCACACTCAAGAACCTAATTCTCACAAGTATAAGGGTACCTCACCCAATCTCACAATTTTACAAGGTTGAAACCCCAACCTAAAAACTCTTAAATTTTAGTAAAGGATGTTACAAAGATGACTCTCCAATAGAGTGGATATACAAATTAAAGCTTTCATAAAATGATAACTCTCAAAGAGAGGATATGAAAAATTTTAGCACTCAAAATAATTTTGCTCACAAACTAACTCTCAAAAATGATTTCAAAATAATAGGAATAGAGAGCTATTTTCTTAGAAATATAGAGCAACGAGAGAAAACTTAGGAAGGAAAGAAAGTAGAGGAATTCTTGCTGCTTGAATGTTTTTTGAACCTTCAACTTCCTCTCCTATTTATAGCAAAGCTTGGCATGGCTATTGCAATTTAAAATTCCTTCTGATGCTTGCAAATTGTCGTAGTGGAATTATGGAGTGTTTCCTTTTCTGATCCATAATTTGCGTAGTGGAGTGTTCCCTGTCTGCTTAATGGACCATGATTGAATTATAATGCGATGCAAGGCTGTCCAATGAGTTTCTGAAGTTTTAAATTTGAAATTCAAATTTGAACTAGATGAATAAATTCATTTCCCAAATGAATAGATTCATTTAATGTATTTACGCATCAAAATTGAAATGAATAGATTCAGGGATCAAATGAATAGATTCAAGCCTTCAAAATTGGTGATTTTAAGCTTCTGGGCACGCATAAATCGATTCATGCTCATATGAATCGATTCAGCCCTTTCAAAAACACATTATGGGCTATTGTCTTTCGTATGAATCGATTCATCCACCTGATTCTCCATGTTTTGCACACTTTTTCACCCTTTTTGAGATGCTTTTGCATATATCTTGGTTCCTTTGATCCTTGGGCACTTTGATGATCATTTCTTACTTGTTTTAAACCTTTTTAAATGCCTTGACTCAAATCCTTGGTTGTTTATCAAATTTAAACATCAAACATAATTAATTTATCCATAATTATATATGTTTGATCTTGATTCTTCATTTGTTGTGTCATTATCAAAACCTGTGTCAACATATAAATACACATACTATAATTAAAAATATTTCAGGGACACAATACTAAGAAAAATTAATTTAGGGGGTAAAGCCAAAATCTCAAATTTTTCAGGGGCTAAATTTATCCTTTAGCCTTTATTTTACATATAGTATATTATTTCGATCTAATTGATTATTATTTAATATATAAAATAAAAATAATAATAATTTATTATTACCGGTTCGACCATAATTCAACCACTAGTTCGACTAGTGACCCTTGAACCAGTGCCTGCACCAGTTCAATGATCGGTCTGGTTATAAAAACATTAGTTAGACATATGAAAAAACCTATGTCGTTGATCCTGTCACTGGGTTTGGCAGAATAAGAAAAAATCAGAGGAAAAAGTAATAATAGTGTTAGAAAGGTTCTCGTCGCTATTTGATTTGCCAAGAACCATTGATGATGTACTTTAAAAGCATTATATTAGGACTTAGTTCTTAGAATTATAGGTCATTTTGCATTGCATTCCCCTTAGATTTCATAGCATTTATTGTTTCTGCTTTTGCTACTTAGGTATTCCTATTTTATAGGTTTATTGATGTTTAAGATCATTCAAGAAGAAAATAGGACACTTTGGAAGCATTATGAGAATTGAGGAAACCATGAGGTAAAGTTTGAATACCAGAACACTACCTAAAGAAGGATAAAAGCATGAAAAAAAAGCTCTTTAGAGAACCACAATAATGGTGGAAACCACTGCCTGGAAGTGGAGTGCACTACCTAAATTGCAAAAAGACAGAGGAATGCACTTGAATTGATCCATGGCCTGGCCATGGAACTTACCACGATCGTGGATCGGGGATACGTAGCAGATTAGAGCTGCACCCCTAATCCTAAATAGCATCTTCGGTACTTTTAAGGCTAGAGATGTTTTTGAGACTTAGAGAGAGATGGTTTCAGAAGGAGGAAACACAAGGAGAATATGAAGGATCTGTGAGAAATCACAAAGGCTTTCTACCATAGGTTTAAGCAATCTTCTTTGTGTACTTATTCTCAATATTTTCTCTTCTCTTTAACATGTATCTTGGGGTTTCTTCGTCTATAGGGAACTAAACCTTGTTTCTTGGGAAAAGGGGTTGTTGAATACATGTGATTGAATCTTTTAAGTTTTCATTAATGAATCTATGTTCTCTATCCAATTCATTGTATGCTTAATGCACCATGTAATCTATAGATAGACTTAGGTGATCTTAAATAATTAAGGATAAATTGAGAAGCTAACTCTTTGTTTGAAAACTGTGAATTGAATCTAAGGTTAGAGTTATGAAAGTAATCTAGATCTTTTAAGGATTAAATAGATTTTCAAACAATGATAAATGGCTTAATCTAAGAATTAAACGAGATTTCTCTCGGATTAGGTATATTTTCTTAGAGGAAAACGTTAATCAACTTAGGAAAATCCAGTTTGTAAAACTTAATTTGAATTTCATTAATGAAAAAGACCTTGATTAATCACGTTGTTCATTCATACCCACCTTAATCCCAGATAATCTCTTTATTTGATCTTAAAAATAGAATCTTTCTTTTCTTTAAGTTCATGCCTTATTTAGTTTTAATTCTTGAATTTTAGATCGTTAGTTTACATAACTGAATCACCTCAAATTGGTACTTGGTAACACAATCTCAATGGAAAATTTAATTCTTGAATTTTAGATCGTTACTTTATATTACGTGATACCTCTGTACACTTGTTAAGCGTTATCCCCTATCATTAATCCCGACATTAACATGGACCGAGCATGTGAAAAGACCTTCATTACCAATCCTATCACTAGGTTTTAGCGAGCCAAGGATAAAATCAATGGGAAAATTAATAACAAAATAATGAAAAGGTTACCTGTCACTACCTAATTTGCTAAGACCCATCGCCACTCTCGCCTTTAATGTGGACTTGCATTATGAAAAGACCTTTGTCACTAATCGTGTCATTGGGTTTTTGCAGCCAAGGAAAAAATCAAAGAGGAAACTAATAACTTGGAAAAGAAAAGGTTACCCATCACTACAACATTTGCCAAGGAACGTTGCCAATTCCATCACTAATATAGATTGAGCATACAAAAATGTCTTAGTCGTCAATTCTATTGGTGGATTTTCCGGGCTAAGGGAAAAATCAGAAGACAAATTAATAACTTAGCGATGAAGAGGTTTTATGTCACTATGTGATTTGTCAAGACTTGATACTAATCCTCTGTTTCCAGTCCTACCATTGGGTTTAGTGGGCCAGGGAAACTATCAGAGAGAAAATTAATAACTTAGTGATGGGAAGGTTTCTTGTCGCCTGATTAGCCAAGACCCATTGCCAATCTCATCATCGGGTTAGGTGACATTCTGTAACCAAGTATGTCGCTATGAGTTAGTTGTTGAAGTCTAAGGATCTTTGTGACTAACATCGCCCCTATTATACTAGATGGAGCCATTATGAGAATATTACATGGATTGTTACATGAATGTCATAAACGATTCTCAATGTGATAATAGTACATGTAGTTCATCAATCCGAAGTCACTATGATTCCTACATAAGGAGTTTTTTATTTTAATACAATCAAATGTCATTTATAACAAGGTGATCATAAAGGTTGTAATTAAGCATTAAATGAATTATGAAGAGGGGTGTGAGTGGTGTAGATGAAATTTGTCTCTCTTATGTAATGAGGGTGGTATTTATGGGTCACTTGATGGAGTGAGACTAAGTAAATACATGGAATGCTAGAGAGAATAAATATCAGATATTTATTAAAGTTAAGTTTACTCTAGTGTCAAGTAAATGCAACGACCATACAAGGATGACAACGACAATGCCTTGGGCCCAATTAGATATCGTGATAAAAGGAACAAACATATAATATTTATCACTTATAGGTTATATAAATTCTAGATGAATGTATATTTGGATAATGATGTATTTCTAGATGTCATTCATTATATTATATTAAATATTAAATGTTTATATTTAATATAAACAAAATATATTTCCTATAGTGTCAAACATATAAAGTAAACCCATTAGAGAGTTTTATTATTTCAATTGGAATAAAAATAATAAAACTATTAAGCCTAACTAATTTAAGATGAGTAAAGAGCCAAATGAGCAAATTTGTGCACATTATGTTAGGCCTAAGCCTATAAGTAGTGTATAAGATGCTAATAAGTTTACGACACAGAAACACAAATGTTGTGAAAACATTGTGTCAAGCTATACTAGTATTTGAGAGCATGGTGATCTAGTGGTAATGCCCACGTGAACTTCTATACAAATAAGTCTACTTTGACTTATTATCAAAGGTTTTATGCATCAAGAGGTACAATTTAAAAGGTTCTTAAAATATATTCATCTTTATTTGATTGTTTTAAAATGTGGATTTTTGCAAAGACCTTTGGAATCCTTATATTTTCGTTGCTTGACCATTGAGATTCCCTTACAGTGGTATCAAAGCCTAGTTTCTAAAATCTTATTTTGGACAAATGTTTGTTTAAGAAATTGTTAATTAATTTTATTTTTTTGTAAAAATTATGGCAAATGTTGCATCATTTTGCGAAAAAGTTGTAAGGGTTTGTGTCTTTGAAATATCTTGCAAAGGTTGGTCTTTTGTGATATATGATGTAAAGGTTGCATCTTTTTGAAAAGTATTAGTTTTTATTTTATGTACGTTGATTGCTTCTCTTGTAAATTTTAGTTATAGAACATGTTGCTCTGATATGCTTAATTGAATGAATATGTTTTAGTTGCAACGATGATTGTTTTACATATGTTCTTTAATTTCAAGCATGTTATTTTATATACGTACACTTAATTAGAGTGAAATTCAATTTTGTACATGATCAATGTTTATACCATTTCTATTGTGACATGAAAGGTTCATGTTAGTAGATTTGATAAAAGCTTAAGAGCTAAACCTTAGCCATCATGAAAAATTAGGATTCAAAAATTGAAACTCTGCAGTCATGATATTTTATTTATTTTAAATGTTACAAATAAACTATTTAATTTCAATTAGCATTTAATTTAATTTATAAAAGTTACAAATCAAAATTTAAATCTTTGTTAAAGTTTTTGAGAGTTATGAATTTAAATAATTCATTCTTATTAATTTTAATAGGATTTGTATCGTATGTGATCTTGTTAAAATTAATATGATTTTTGAAATATTTTATATTCAATAGGATTTGTAAGAGTTACAAATTAATTCATATTTATTAAATTTAATATGATTTGCAATGGTTACAAATATAAGATAAGATCTTTATTAAATTTAATAACTTTGAAAATTAAATATTTAATCCTTAATAAATTTGATAGGGTTTGGAAAAGTTGTGAATCATGAGTGAGATCTCTATTAAATTTAATAGGATTCAAAAGTAAAATATCTTGGACTCTAGAGATGAGGTTTAAAAGCTAAAGCTTCGCCATTTCTAAAAGGTATGGTGGTTGTTAGGACTCTAGAGATAAAGTTTAAAAGCTAAACCTTAACAATTTTTATAATTAGGATGATTGTTGGGAATCAAATTAAAGATAAGATTGAAAAATTAAACATTGGTCGTTCCAAAAATCTAGGATTCAAGAGTTGAAACTAGAAATAGGATTTCAAACCCTAACCAAAAATTTTGATCTATTAATGGTCCGTGGGACATTTTGGCTAGAAAAGATTTGGTACTTAAGTGGTCACACTGAACCCACCTTTCTTTCTTGAGAACTAACTTGATTACAGTACTAAATTTTTAGGTTGGAATGCTAAGTTATATTTCACAAGGGGCGACCTCCCCTTAACTAGGTAGTGGGAACCCTATATTAATCTATGTAGCATGATTCATGACCCCGTATGTATAATTATTCATTTTAGAATTTATTTTATTTTAAAATTTAATTAATTGATTAATTAACATGTTGCATTATGAGTAGTTATTAATGTAGGCAAAAGAGCCTTTGAGAAGCATGGAGATGGATCTTCCTCTTTAGCATTCCATAGATCCAAGAAAGTTCCTCAAGAAGATGATGAGAGCTCACGGTTTTGATGAAGAGTATATGGAAACCGAAATGGAAAAAGGCTAGGAGATGGAGGAATTTATGTGAAGAAAACCTAGATTTAGAGAGGATTTAGATAGAAATGGAAGGAGATGGAGAGGAGAGTGTGAAAAGGTGAATCCGCCACTCTCTAGAGATTAGAGAGATAAGGTGAGTGAAGTCACCACCTTTGGGAGAAGGCCAAAGGATAAGACAAAGGAGAAAGGAGCCTAGTGCTTCTACTTTCTATAGAGAAGGAGGAGTATCTCACTCTAAACTTTTCTTAAAATTCAACTTATGAGAGATTAACAAAGGAGATAGGTATTTATACCTGCTAGGAAACTACTTTTCAAAATTGGCTTGGGTGGGCTTGAAAAAGCTTCACCCAAGGCCCAAAAACTAAAAATACATGGCCCAAAAGGAGTCCAAAGCAACCTAACACCTATACAAGGCCCAAAAATGGTCCAAAATGGAAAATATAGTCATGCAAGGCCCAAAACTAAGTCTTAATTTCTAATCCTGAAATATTTCTAAAACTAATAACATGATAATAAAATGTATACAAATGGAAGGCAAGCCAAATAAAGAGGCCCAAGTAATGCCTGTGTCATTCTCCTCCTCTTCAAGAGGATTTGTCCTTAAATCCTGAAAATCCTCAAGAATGCTCAAAGTAGTGACAAACCTACAAGATGAAGAGAGAATAAAGTGAGTTGCTAAAAAAGGAAAGAAAACAAAAAGTGACAAAAAACAAAGGCAAAAGAAGGAAAGACATTAGATTTGCCACCAGGGTCAAATACTAACCTTCTTAACTTTGTGAGAACAAAAGAAAAAATAACATAAAGGAACACAAAGAGAAAATCCCTTAAGAGGGCACAAGGTAACTAATGAAATCCCTTATGCATGCTCAATGAGGATGAGATGAGGTGTAGAGAAATGATCATATACAATATAAGAAATAAAGGGCATATAATACAAAGAGTAGAATGAATTACCCTAAGGGGATCATAATGTGTAATGGTATTTAAACTAGGGACTAGATCATGCATGGCATGCAAAGATGATACTAACCCTCTATATATTCCCCTATGAAAATGAATAGTAGAAACATGCTCATGTATATGATGTATGTATGAACAAAAAAGGTTAGAAAATGAAACAAATGGTAAACCTACGAAAATCCTAGATACAAGTAGAATCACACAAGACAAGACATGAGGAAAAGTCAACTCAAAAGAATAAAGACACATCTCTATCCTAAAAGAACCTATAGTGACTATATACATCCTACAAGTAATCCTAATCAAACTATGTACACATAAAGATCCATCCATCATATAGTAACTATGAGAGGTTGGAAAGCAAACCTCTAAAGGATAAAACACTTCAATAGGCAAAGAAAGAGAGAGCCCATAAAGCACAAAAAGGTGCTAGAAGTGTATATATCATGAAGCATGTAGAGGGGTTGGTGAAGGAGCAAGGTTCTCTTCACATGAAGTTTGGAGGCAAGAAGAGAAGAATGCCTCATGGGTTCATCAAGAGTGAGAATCCCTTTACCCTTATGATCTATCCTGAACCGGGGTCAAGAGATCCGGTGTCAGGCTAGTCACAAATAGTGAGATGATTACGTCTCTGAAGACCAGTTATATGAGTATCCGGTCTATGTATCCGATGTCTCTGTATGAAGAGAGCAATCTGGGCGTCTTGGAGGTCCTTCACACCGTCCTCACGCGTTGATGTGGGCGAAAGGTGGTGTCACCTGTGAAGATTCTCCGATGCTCAAATCAGTAATCGTATTCCAAGTGAGGAATGTTTTCAGAGAGTAATCGTAAGTTGAGAAGAAGTAGTTGAAGGTCTTTCTCTCCATTGATGAAGAGAGTTCTTATACCTGATTGGCTCAATATACGAGGACTCATTAGTGGGGAACCACTAACCTCCAATAATATTATAAATTATTATTTTATTATACACTTGCCAATATGATTGAGTCAAGTGGCTATTTTATATTGAGCGTAGGGAGTATGGGCTGGATTTAGGGGACAAATTGATCATTCCCATAAGCAGATTTTGGCTCGTAGTGTGGGGAATGGAATCTTTATACTCGTCCCTGTAGCAATGCCCTTTGTCTTCTATATGGTGACGTGTATGTTATCCGGGGTCATGGTGTTATCCGGACTAACCGGTGCTAGGAGAACGCCTGACGCGGAATTAGTGTCCGAATGTATACCGATGACACCGGTTGCACGTTGTCAAATGGTCAATGACGTTAAAAATATATCTTGTAGAACGGATACCGGTATCGAGACCGGATCACCTTATTTTTATGGTTTATTTGTTTTTTATTTTTTTTGTTTTTGAGGTTTAGGAAGGAGGGTGGAAGGCCCAACCTCCCTATCCTTTTTCAACTTCATTTGAAATTGGTCTTCCAAAACTTGTTTGAGAGACAAGGGATGTAGGACAAACTTTTTGTTGTTATGGAGAAAGGTGAGGGTGTTGGTGAAACCCTCACGGGTAACCTTTTTGTCATATTGCCAAGGTCTACCCAACAAGACATGAGTGGCTTCCATAGGCACAACATCACACCAAACTTGATCATGGTAAGTGCCTATGGAGAGAGAAAGAAGAACTTGTTTGTTCACTAATATTTCACCTTTTCATTAAGCCATGGTAAGTGCCTATGTACAACCAAGTTTGTGAACTAGCCTTTGACTATCCACATTAGCACAACTACCACTATCCACAATGAGAGAACATAGTTTTTCATTAATATGACATCTTGTGTAAAAGATGTTCTCCCTTTGTATAGTGTCATTATCCCTTATATGACTTCCTAGAAGTCTTCTAATCATAAACAATTCACCTTCATCTCTTAGAACATGTTCACTTTCATTGGAATCACTATTTGAGCTTTCACTAAAGTGTGAAGAGGAAGCTTCCTCATAGCTTGAATAGTGATCAATGTCCCTTAAAATCATGGTTTTCTTTGTTGGGCATTGAGAGACAATGAGACCTCTTCTTAAACATTTAAAACATTTAATAGAACTTGTTCTTGAAGAGTTGGGTTGGGACAAAGAGTTATTATTCCTAGAAGGGTTATTTCTAGAAGGTCTTGTAGGGGAATGATCCCTATGAACCTCACTTTTCATCCTAGGAGTTGAAGTGCCCACTTCATGCTCCTCACCCTTCTTAGTACCACTACTCTCTCTTGGGATGGAGTCTTCCTTACCCTTCCACCTAGACCTATAGGGTTTTGACTCTCTATGATAATATAAAGCTCCATTCATGAGTTAAGCTTCTACTCGTGTGCATTGATGGAGAAGCTCCTCAATGTCCACATGAGGTAGAAGTTCCACTCTCTTTTTAATATTATGATTAAGGCCATGTAAAAATCTATGCATGAGGATTTCTTCATCCTCCTCAACATTAGCCCTAATCATAGCCATCTCCAAGGCCTTATAATAGTCCTCCACACTTTTGGACCCTTGGGTGAATCTATTGAGCTTGGCCAATAGTTCACCCCTATAATAGGAGGGCATATAAGATCATCCCATTCATCAATGGGTGAAAGATGGTCTTTCTTTCTTTCTTTTAGGATTTGGGTCCACAAAACTAATGCATAGTTTTGAAAGCTAAGGGTGACAATCCTAACCTTTTTTTCACTTTTAGTTTCATGGGAGGTGAAAAGTTTCTCAACTTTCATCTCTTAATCGAGATAGGCTTCTACATCACTTTTTCCATGGAAGGGTGGGACCTCTAGCTTGACCTCTCTCAAGCCACCCTCCTCATGAGACCTATGGTATCTCCTATGATGCCTATTCTCAACCGCACTAGTTTCATCATTATGTTTATGTCTATGATGCCTATGATGTCTAGTGTTTCTATCTCTACCGTCCCCATTTTCTAGGTTGTCTAACCTAGTGGTCATGTTATTAAGTTTTTCTAAGATTAATCTCATCTGTGGGGGGGGGGGGGGGGTTGACTCTTTACCTCTCTCACTAGATGAAGACATGTTATAATGCAAAATAATAGTGATGAGATACTAGTCGGGTCACTCAATTGATTTTAACCTATAAAAGAAAAATAACACACAAGGCAACAAGAAATAAAAGGAAAACGAGTAGGCAAAACTAGTCGTGGTGCAAGATTTAAACTAAGCCTAGCATGCAAAAGCGTACTTACATTAACTAGCATGGTTGTCAAAACTGGACCGGACCGGCCGGTCGGGCTGGTCAGACCGAGAACCGGTGGCCTGTCCAGTCCGGACGCGTGGGAAAATCGGTCTCTCTCTAAACTGGCCAAAAACTGGTAAAACTTGTCAAAAACTGGTGAAACCGGAAAAAACTGGGTTTACCTGGTTCAAACCGGGTCAATTTTTTTAATTAAAAAAATTAAACACCTAAAACAACGTCGTATTGGGTAGGGAAAAATCCATTTCTGATTCTCTTCATTCAATCATTCGTGCCTCTCCACTCCTGTGCATCTTCTCCATCGCGGTGGTCCGGTGCCTCTCCGTCCCTCACAGTGGTTGTCTTCTCCGTCCCTCGCGGTGGTCGTCGTGAAGCTCTTCCCTCGCAGTTGTCATCTTGAAGCTCCTCCCTCGTCCATCTCTATATTTCATAAGCCAAACAAAATTGCAGGTCTTTTATAATATCATGCCCTTTGTGCTTTTCAATTTCCCACTCACATTGTCTAACTTATTATGAACTATGTCTCAATTATGTCATATTCTATTCTTTTGAATGGTTCACCTCTGGAGTCTTTTTTTTCAAAAAAGGGTCTCAGATGTCCCTTTATTTATTTTATGTGCTGAAGTGTTTTTGGGTTTGCTATATAAGGAAGAGGAAATGGGTTCTGTACATGATATAAGAATTGCAAGATCTGCTCCTGCTATTTGTCATCTTTTCTTTGTGGATGATAATCTTGTTTTTAGGAACGTAATTGTTTCTGAAGTTAGGAGTATTTTAAATGTCATTAGAAGTTATGAATTTGTTTCTGGTCAAAGAGTTAATTTGGATATGTTAGAGCTATCTTCTTAGTACTTGTGGACAATGCTTGCTTAAGGTAATGTTAGTGTTACTGCAAAATCAATCAAACAAAAGCTCCATGATTGTGGTTTAATCATTACTTGGCTTTCTAACATTAATCTACATGGGATATTATCTTTGTTTTGTTTCAATGTGAACCTTTATGAATTAATAATGCTTTTTCAATTTAACGAATTTGTTTTCATCAAAAATCAAACAGTTTACAACAATTCATATATTGTACTTAATTAATTAAAGTACTCCCCTTGACAAATGAGTGAACTAAATGTCCATTATATTGAAATAATTTTCTAACGTAATCTGTGAAGGTTCCATTAATTAGTTTGTTAAGGTGAAATTTGAATGCTTAATGAGTGAGGATAATGGGCTCAGCAACCAATATAAATGTGAGGCATGCTTATGATGAGGAAAGCACCCTTATTCAAAAAAAGAACACGTATATAATATATATATATATATATATATATATTCAGGACTGATTTTATTTTAGCACTGATAGGAATTGGGCTGAATTTTCTACTGGTTATTATTGTATTGTATATAAGATGTATTTGCTAAACTATATATTTTTAGGACTGATAAGCATTGGGTTGAATTTCTACTGGTTATTATTGTATTGTATATAATATATATATATATATATATATATATACTGAACTATATATTTTTAGGACTGATTTTAGGACTGATAGGCATTGGGCTGAACTAAAATATTAACTTATTTAACAATTAATTAATTAATATTTAATAAATAATAATAATAATTTATTACTACCGGTTCGACCGCCGGTCTGACCAGTGACCCTTGAACCGGTGCCCTCACCGGTTCAATGACCGATCCGGTTCTGAGGACATTGCTAACTAGAAAGCAAGTAAAGCAAACTAGTCGGTTGGTGCAAGAATGTAAACTAGGCCTAGCAAGCAAAATCGCACTTACACTAGTCGGGTGCAAAAAGAATAAACTAAGTCCTAAGCCCAATTATTCCTAATCAACTAAAAAAATTAAAGTCCAAAGTCCAATGTCTTTAATGTCCAAATACAAGGACTTAACAAAGTAACAAAATTTAAATTCCCAAAATACAAGGGAAAAGAAAATACAAATCACAAAATAAATTCCTAATTTATTACAAAAGTTGCTCTCCAATACAAAAGCTTCCAAAAGTCTTCAAGTCCCCTAAGAATGTCCACCAAGGATGTTCACCAAGCTACAAAAGAAAGACTTGGAAACTCAAAGTAATGGTTAGCACAAAAATAAGAGAAACTAAAAAGAAAGGTGTTTGCACTCAATCTCTCAAGTGTATGCACTCAAATGTCCACTTCCCTCAATACTTGTAGATTGCTCTAGATCAAGTCTACTAGTCAAATCTCATTCCCTTCAATATACTACCCAAATAATAGTGAACTCACAAAACCTTAATCTCAAGAATGCCAAGAAGTGAAATACTCAATGGACAAAACTAGAGAGAAAAAGACAAGCAAGCAAAAGCAAATTAGGAAGCTAAACCAAAAGGATTAGGATGTGACAAACTAGAACTTGATAAGCAATAAAAGGTAAATGAAAAAAGGAATACAAGAGTATGAAATAGAGTGACAAACTTAGAATGCAACAAAGAGAAACTAAATATTAAATGCAAGAAAGAAAGGAATCACACAAATGCAAACTAGAAACTCTAGGATGCTTACAATTTTCAAAACACTTTGTATAGTTTCCTAAACTTATTTTCCACAATTCAATAGTATAAAGATGCACTACAAGAACACTTTTAAATATTTTTAACACAAGGTACAGCTGCTGTATTTTTATTTTTTTTATTTCTAATGATTTTTCAAGCCTTTTTTTCACTTTTTTTCATAAGATAATGGTCCAAACAATGCAAGAGACAAAGACCTAATAAACTTTTTGGCTTTTGATACTTTTTATACTTGTTTTTCAATGTTTTTTGGTCTGTTTTTTCAGTATTTTACTGCAGCAAAACTGAAACTAAAATGCTCTCAAATAGTGCACAAAAAGAGGCAAAAAGGTGGAAACTAACAAAGGTAAAATGTAAGCAACACTTCCTACAAAGAAGTAATGAAAGTCCAAATAAAATGCAACAAATGACATGAAAATAAGCATACAAACAACATGAAAAGAATGAGATACAGCTGCTGGAAAAATTACAAAATAAGCTAGAACACACACCTAATGAAGAAACTAACAATCCTAAACAAGCAAGGCACAAGGTCACCTTAAAATGAGGTGAACCAAAAGACTTTAGGAGCTTGTTAGGTACTTTAAATGATGACTTTAAAGCACCTTAGATTCCAGCCACAACACATAAAAGCAACACCAAATCAAAATGCCTTGAAACACAAGAAACAAGCTCCAATGCCAATGACAATATCTAAGGAAACTAGGAAACACTTAAACATTCAAACAAACACCTAAGAAGCATCAAAATTCCACACGGTTTAGGTGCAGTCCAAAATTGAAAATCCACTTAAAATCAAAGAAATGACTCAAACATAACACAATATGCAAGAAAAAGTTAAGAAAACACAAGAAAATAGAGGTTACTTGAAGTGTAAGGCATCTAAGGGCAACAACTTTGACTAATTTTTTTTTTTGCTTAATTTTTTATGAAAATTTGAGGTTAAGTCAAGAATAAGTACAGTATGAACTACTGTGAAGATACTTCTCAAAATTCCAAGCCAAAAGTTGTAGATCTAAAACTTCAAGTAAGCATAACTTTTGTAATTTTTAGAGTTTTTAAGCATATGATTTATGAAAATTGATGTAGAGAATGAGAGGAATTCAGATCTAGCACTCAAAATACAGAATGAAAATTGTAAAATTCAGATATAAGAAAAACTAAAGAAGTTGAGACTCTTGATACCAAATGATGTAGGCAAAGGAGCCATTGAGAAGCATGGTGATGGATATTCCATAGATCCAAGCAAGTTCCTCAAGAAGATGATGGTTTTGATGAAGAATATATGGAAACTGAAATGGAAAAAGGCTAGGAGATGGAGGAATTTATATGAAGAAAACCTAGATCTAGAGAGGATTTAGCTAGAAATGGAAGGAGATGGAAAGGAGAGTGTAAAAACGTGAATCTGCCACTTTCTAGAGATTAGAGAGATAAGGTGAGTGAAGTCACCACCTTTGGGAGAAGGCCAAAGGATAAGACAAAGGAGAAAGGATCCTAGTGCTTCTACTTTCTAGAGAGAAGGAGGAGTATCTCACTCTAAACTTTTCTTAAAATTCAACTTATGAGAGATTAACAAAGGAGATAGTTATTTATACCTCCTAAGAAACTAATTTTCAGAATTGGCTTGGGTGGGCTTGAAAAAGCTTCACCTAAGGCCCAAAAACTAAAAATACATGGCCCAAAAAGAGCTCAAAGCAACCTAACACCTATACAAGGCCCAAAAGTGGCCCAAAATGGAAAATATAGTCAAGCAAGGCCCAAAACTAAGTCTTAATTTATAATCCTAAAATATTTCTAAAACTAATAACATGAAAATAAAATATATACAAATGGAAGGCAAGCCCAATAAAGAGGCCCAAGTGATGCCTGTGTCAGTTATGGTCTTAGATTTTAAATTTATTTTACATACAACATACGTGTTGTCTCTCTTTATTCCATTCTATTCTATTTCTTTTCTAAGCCCTTCACTCCTATATAAAACAAGTTTCTATATATATGTAATCTTCATCTAGTCGAGACAATAAGATAAGGACCTAGAAGAAAACTTAAAGTGGTGACTTTAAAAGATGTTAACCTTGGAAGAAACCAAGAAGTGGTAACTCCAAAGGATAATGGATCCAATAAGTAGAACTTCAAAAGTGGTGTCATCATAGTTCCTTTAGATTTTATTTTATTTTCTAGGAAGACCATGAGTATTTCACATTTCGATTGAATGTTTGCTTTGAGGTTATTTTGTAATAAAGCATTTAACAAAACTCAGTAAATAATAAGTAAGTTAAAATCCCTCAAATATAACAATCAAGCCTTCCAACAAGTAACAACATCGAGCTTGATATAGATAAATTATAGGTCATATTAAAGTCGGGTGCCTTTATTTATGCTTAGTAAGATATAATTCGATAATTGGATTATCCAAGTATGACTTATTGAGTTTTGTTAAAATGGGCAAATTCCAGTTGGATTGAAATAATCTAAAGGCATTAATGTGAAGACTAGTACACCTTTCAATAAGTAACACTCGATAAATCTAGTTTTGATAAAGTATAGATTCTACCAAAGTAGGGTGTCTTTATTGACCTTAGTAAGAGATGATGGATAATTGGATTATCCAACTATGTGTTATTAGACTTAATTAGGTAGCTTAATTAGTTTAAAGAGCCTAAAGGAGTTAATATTAAGAATAAAATGCTTTTCAATAAAGTAACACTTGTCAAGGCTAGTTTCGATATAGCATAAGTTTTGCCAAAGTAGGTATCGTTATTGACATTGGTAAGCCTCGATGGGATAATTGTAATATCCAACTATTATTTTTTCTGGTTTGACTTAACTAGGAAATGATCAATTAGATTGAACATTCTAAAGGCGTAAGGTTGGGGTTTAATTCATAAGATGAATAAAGGGTAAAGATTTACCCACCGATTTCATGGGATATAATTGGAAAGGAGTTTTCTACATAAATAATCAAGTCTTGAGCAATCAACCAAAACTCACTTAACACTAGGTCAAATATAGATCTTAGCCTACTAGAAAAATCTTCCAACGGGATTTTTCTAATTCAATGAAGGTATGCATTTTTGAATCTAAATAGTGGAAGACATATTTAATTAATGACCGGAATTAAAAATGTTTTATAACAAAATGTGATATGTTTACATATATTTTATTTTAGAAAACCATGACAATCAACTATTAGCCTTCTTGTGACCAATAATTAGGAAGAACACATTATCTATAAAATCCTAAATAGGTATCAAGACATAAGAATTGTCCTCAAGGAATGGCAAGAGGTAGTATGCCATGTTTGACCAATCCCAGGATCACCCATTACTAGGTAATGGATACCCTATGTAGTAAACCATAAATTCTAAGTTGTAAAAGGCAACATGGATGAATGGAGGCATATAATATGATCGTACAAGGAATCTATCAAGGCCAAGTTAGGTCAGGAAGATAGAAGTCATAAAGGTGATCAAGTAATTAATTATATTATTTCTAGTTTTGGCCGAATAAACATTGAAAGAATCTGTCTAGATTACTTGAACTCAAAAGAAAAAAAAAGTAAGATCAAAGAAGTAGATCATGCATATGAAAGATCAAAGAAGTAGATCATTAACTAAAGGTGTGCAAAAGAGAGCAAAAATTACTACATTAGTGATAGAATTTTCTCCTATTTGGTTACTTAAAGAACTAGATATTGTGCAAGTTATTTCTTGTTCGATAAGAAAGGTTTTTCATTTACAAATAACATTATTTCTTTAAAATGATGCTTATACACTATTAAGTAATAGATTTTACATCCTAAATCTTGAAACACCCATCTATCACATAAATGTTATGTTAAAATGAGCGATTTAAACCTGACTTACATGGAATTGTTACACAAGGAAAATGAATGAGAAACACATTTCTAGATACCATTAATATGGTTATTTGGACGCTTTTGATTTGGGATCAATCGAAACATGTAAATCTTATTTATTGGAAAAATAATTAAAACCTTATTCACTGAAAAGTGAAAAGACAAGTAATCTATTATCTAATACATAGTGATGTATATGGGCCTATACAAACAATAATTGGATGTGTTTTCCAAGACTTCATCATATTAACTAAAAAGTCTAATAAGTATGGATTTGTGTAACATAAGTGAGGAATCCTTTAAAACTTTCATGGAATTCATAATAAAATGGAAAACCAAATTAGCAAGACAATTAATGCTTTTGATTAGACCAAGATAGCGAATTTGATCTATAAGTTTGATGATTATCCAAAAGAGTGAGAGACTACCTTTTAACTCACTCCTTATAGGATGCCAAAATAGCACCTTCAAGAGGAGAAGCCGAATTTTGTTGGACATGGTTGGATTCTTGATTAGTGTCAGACATCCTAACTCTTTTTACATCAAACTTTGTTAACAATGATTTTCAAACTTAAGCGTGTCCCATCTTAGAATTTCTTAAAGAGACCATATGTGACATAGACTTAATAAAGATGTGGAGTTATGAAGCTTTTGTGAAGCATCTAATTCTTGCAAAGTCAGATCTAAATTGTATACAGGTCTTGTTATGAAATACCTAAAGGAAACTAAGGGATTTCATTTCTACAATCCATCTAAGAACAAAATTTTTATTGGTCAGGGTGTTGTGTTCTTAGACAAGAGTGCATCTCTACAAGAACTAGTGGGGAAATAGTAGAACTTGAACAAATTCAAGTACCACACAGCATTTAAAAGCCAACAATGGAATTTGAATAGGAATCACAAAGCGTTGTAACCTCACTAGCTCTGGTAGCATAAGACTTGCATGAATCAGATAGGATATATTGCCAAACCTAAAAAATATGGGTATCTTATAAATTAAGGAGAGATATTGTTAGATGAACATGTTTCTTATGAAGAAGCGATTGCAAGTTTAGAATCTAAGATATGGAGTAAGGCCATGAGATCTGAAAATGGACTCCATGTACACTAAAAAGGTATGGACCTTGGTTGACACATTTAAAAGGGTAAAACTTCTATGATGCAAGTGGGCTTTCAAAAGGAAAACTAAACATGGATGATGATGTAAATACCTTTAAAGCGAGATTGATGAATTATGAATGGGCTTAAATTCATTTAGATTTTGCTTGCTATTACAATATACCACCATTATGAGATATGGTATATGGATGTCAAGATGGAAGCCCTCATGAGGATGTGTATGTGGCCAACCATTAACCACCTCAACAATGACATGTGGAATTTTTTAAAGCAAATGTTTATTATCAACGATTCATAAGTTTAACCATAAACAAAAATAAGCACATGGTTACAATAAAAGGATTATTGTTATCGACTTTTCTTTTCTTAACTGTAAACAAGAATAAACACACTTCTTCATTTTCGAGAAACTTAATGTTAGTGGTTGTTAATATAAACCATAGTCATTTATATTACTAGATTTAACATTGTTACAATATTGATTAAGTTTACTCCTACAATTGACTAAATGTAAAATATTTTGTTTTTTTACTACCATAATTGATTGAAGCAAATTATGATACATTTTTCCATCATCACTCACCACAGTCATTTATATTACTAGATTTAGCATTGTTCACCATCAACCGCCGCCTATCCTTAACTTAGTTTTAACCACCAAGCCGCCACCACCCTAAAGCTTACGTTACCATTAAGCCTTCGCCCAACCCCCCCCCCCCCCACCCTACCCCCAAGCTACCATATTATAAAACCCCCACCCCATCCACAAAAACCCTAACAACTCTGTTATAGAACCCCTAACAAATTCTATTCCCTCAATGTAACCCCCAACCTAGGGAAATAAAAAAACACAAGTTAGAGAACACCCAAAAAAATAAAGGAATCAAAAACCTCTTCAATCACCAAGAATGCAAACATCAAAGAAACTCAAAACTAAGAAACTCATAACCCCTCCCAATAAAAAAATAATGCGCAATAAGGAGTGGTGTTAGGTTACAATGATAAGGGATGTGCTTATACAGTGGAATTAGGGCTTCAAGGTGGCTGCGACACGGCAAGGATTAAACTTGGCAGTTGTAACAGGCGCAACTATTGAAGCCATCTTTCAAACTCAGAACTTTCAAGAAACCCTTATTTCTAATTTTTTCTGAAAAGTGAAAAATTAAACTAACCTTGTTCTCTCCATCTCAAGAACTATTTTTTACCTCTAAAATCCAAAACTAAATCATAAAAAATAAGGCTCGTTTTGTCATTTCTGCATATGTGGGCTATATGAGGAAGCGTGTTGTCGGCTAGCATAACCATTGTACTGTGAGAGCTAGAGTTGTGTGGACCTAAGAAGTACTGCAGACCTAATGTCCCTTTCATCATATGAGTTTATGGTTGTGTTAGGGCCGATGAAGGAGATTAGGAATAAAAAGTAGAGGAGGAAAATGATGAAAAGAAGGGGCATGAAGAGGAAGAGGGACAATGAAAGGGATGTGGAGTAAGGAATGAAGGTGGAATTAGATGAAGAAAAGGGGCAACGGGGAGGGGGAGAGAGGTGGGTAGAGACACTTAAAACATGTTAGTGCTAAAGTGTTTTTTAGACTACCCTAAAAATTTTATGTTACTTAAAAAATCAAACTAACAAAAAATAACTAAAGGACTTTAAAAAAAAAGCTTAAAATTTAAATGACTAAATATTTATTTTGATAACAAAAATCTATATTTAAAACCATCAGTGTGATGATTTTCAATAATAAGAAATTTTATTAACAAAATAACCACACTTCCATGAACCCTACCCACGCGGCACACCGACATATAAGACAACCCCTGCGCACATTGCTAACATGCGCCACCCCCTCGTTACTGTATGATTGATTCAACCGATCCTAACCAACAACACGCTTTCTCTGTTCATTCATTCGTTCCTAAACCTTCAATTCTTCATTTCATTCCAACAACCTCAATTTCATACTTGTTATCCTACTTTCACACTTGTTATCCTCTATTACTTTTCACCTCTTAGATTACTCACTACAATCATACAGTGTTTTCAGTTAGGTTTCGTCTTTTTATTTTTTTTGTGTTGTAGTTGCGTGACCAATGAACTGCGAAATTTGGTGATTGCTTGTTCAATTGAGTTTTGCAATTTCGAATTGCAATGCAATGAGAAGACGCCTTGACCAAATGGAAAAAGGGGCATCCAAGAATCAGAATTCCAGGCTTTGCTGCTTGGTATCCCTTTCTGCATTCTTCTGGTTCTTGCTCTTCTACTTCCATTTTTATGTCCTTGCACCAGATAATAATTCTGTTACTCTGGTTAACAATAATAATAATCAAACTAAGGTTGATCACTCGACCCAATTAAGATCTGTTCCTGTTAGTTATCATGTGCAAGCACAGGAGAGCGATGATGGCCCTCGCACTTCAAAGGATTACCCTTTTATGAGAGCATTGAGAAGTGCTGAAAACAAGAGTGATCCATGTGGTGGGAGGTATATTTATCTGCATGATCTTCCCTCTAGGTTTAATGAGGACATGTTGAAGGAGTGTAAAAGTTTGAGTCTTTGGACTAACATGTGTAAGTTCACCACCAATGCTGGCCTTGGTCCTCCCCTTGAGAATGTTGAAGGGGTTTTCTCTGACAATGGCTGGTATGCCACCAATCAGTTTGCTGTTGATGTCATATTCAGCAATCGGATGAAGCAGTATAAATGCTTGACCAAGGATTCCTCCATTGCTGCTGCAGTTTTTGTACCCTTTTATGCTGGCTTTGACATTGCCCGTTATCTTTGGGGTTATAATATTTCAACAAGGGATGCGGCCTCTCTTGATCTGGTTGACTGGCTCATGAAGAGGCCGGAGTGGAGCATAATGAATGGCAGAGACCATTTTCTTGTTGCTGGGAGGATAACTTGGGATTTCAGGAGATTGTCTGATGAAGATTCAGATTGGGGCAATAAGCTTCTGTTTTTAGAAGCAGCAAAGAATATGTCCATGTTAGTGGTTGAGTCTAGTCCTTGGAATGCCAATGATTTTGGGATTCCATATCCCACATACTTCCACCCTGCAAAGGATGCTGAAGTTTTCATGTGGCAGGACAGAATGAGGCAATTGGAGAGGAAGTGGCTGATCTCTTTTGCTGGTGCTCCCCGTCCCGGCAACCCAAAATCAATTAGGGGTCAGTTAATTGACCAATGCAAAAAGTCACGGGTTTGTAAGCTGTTGGAATGTGACTTTGGTGAAAGCAAGTGTCATTCTCCCAGCAGCATAATGCAGATGTTTCAAAGCTCGCTTTTCTGCTTGCAACCACAGGGTGATTCATACACACGGAGATCTGCATTTGATTCAATGTTGGCTGGTTGTATACCTGTGTTCTTCCATCCGGGTTCGGCATATACGCAATATACTTGGCATCTTCCCAAGAATTACACCAAGTATTCTGTCTTCATTCCAGAGGATGATATTCGTAAGAGGAATGTCAGCATAGAGGAAAGGCTTAGTCAGATACCTCCTGAGGAAGTGAGAATCATGAGAGAAGAGGTCATTAGTCTCATTCCGAGACTAGTTTATGCTGATCCTCGCTCTAAATTGGAAACTCTTAAAGATGCATTTGATGTTGCTGTACAAGCAGTAATTGACAAGGTTACAAATTGGAGGAAGGATATTATTGAAGGTCGTATAGATGACAACTTCATTGAGGAGAACAGCTGGAAATATGCTTTGTTACCTGAGGGAGAGCATGAGGTAGGACCTCATGAGTGGGATCCTTTCTTCTCAAAACCAAAGGATGGTAGTGTAGATAATGATTCTTCTGCTAAAGTTGCAAAAAATTCTTGGAAGAATGAGCAAAATAATCAATTCTGAATGGAAGAGGGGAAAATCTGCAGGTTGCTCAAGTGAGGTTTAGTGACATGATTTACCTGAATCGTGGAAGAATTGCAAATTGTTGCTGTCAACTTATTACTGAACTTGTTTCTTAGTATATTGAGCAAGCTTCCTCATCAACAACCCGCGGCGGAGACCTATTCTTTCATTTACACAATTTTTTTTTTGTTATGTAAGTTTTTCTGATTTCTGCTTCTTGTAAATCCTTGCTCCTTAGAATGCGTTTTGGGAGGTTTAATAATTCCTTTTATGTTATAGTGATATTCATTTGATTCATATAGGAAATATTTACAAAATAAAAAGAATTACGGTTCATGGTCAACCTCTGACCAATTGAACCATTGAAGTCTTGGATAGATCAGTTAAAGTGTCATTTTACCAATGCATCAGCAATACACAAAAATGTGTTTACATTTCTTCGATAAAATTAATGTTACTACTTTCTCTAGTTTTCCATTTGCTTTGATTTGATATTCTATCTGCTCTTTTTTTCAAATATAAATTGGTACATTAGTTTTATTATATTTGGTTACTTCTTTTTGCTGTATGCAACTGAGTGAATGGATTGTCTTGTTTACTTATAATCGAGTAATCAACACAACTAAAGAAATTTATCAGCTGTTTCCTTTTCACACCTGCTGCTTTCTGGTTTGTACACTTCATGTTTTTGGGTCAAGAAATTGGCAGCCATTGTGAAAGCTACGATTTGATTAAGTAAATATGCAATTCTCTAGTGTTGCATAATAATACTGTGTTCAGTTGTTAAATGAAAGTTAAACAGTAGTATAAAAAGAATTTACTGTAAAATTCTCCTGGACAGTATGTATCTCTTTGATTAAGTAATTCATATTGTGAAGAGATAGGTAGCAGAAATTTCTTTCCCGGCTAAAATGTTAATTTTTCCGCAATGACAGTGTGGTAAATGACATTCTTGTCTTTAATGGAAATGCTTACCAATTGTCGTTCTGTTATACACGTTTGGTGAACATCTCCTGAGTGTAATTTGCTCCTGTTTGTCATCTTACAGCTGTCGAGTATGATTGTTCTATTGTGCAGTTTTCACCTTGAAGTGTGTTATGCAACAGCAACACATTACCTAAAAATAATCCAACAAATACATTTTTTAGTATGAATACTTTGAGAAAGAAAACATTGACATTCTAATGTTTTCTCATACAGGATGTTGTGATTTTTGTTCCCTTTTCAACCATAACATACCAACATTGCCCTTCAGTTATCACCAAAATCAATGAAGCATAAATTCCCTGCCATGAATTTGTTGAACGTTGGGGATATTATTGTAACTTACTGTAAAATACTACATTATTTTTATTTTATTTTTTTCTCCTAAAACAAACAATCTAAATTTTCATATTATTATTATTTTCACAATTTCCTCATAAACCCAACGTAATGTTAAGGTTTTGGTTTGTCCACCTTTTATCGTAGCGGAAAATGATCTATGAAGAGGAAATTCCATAGCATTAGTATATTTTTCTTCCCTGACTTCATTTTGTAGGGATTATTTCTACTATGGACTCACTTTACGGAGATCATGATAGTCCTCTCCTTTGTCCTTCACCATGGCACGGAAACATTCCCGAAAATGCTCCTCAGTTCATTCCAAATATTCTTTGGTGCCGAATAATTCTTGGACAGTAAATATCAGAATATGATAATAATGAGAAAAAAATGGGGATAGATAGAAAACTGAGTGAACAGAAAAACTAAATTGTATTATTGAATTAGCACATACAGGTACATGTGAGAAAGGTTGCTGTGCTACAACTAACTGCTGCGAAAAAGGAAAATTGTAGAGTAGTACTATAACTAAATTTAGTTTCTTAAATTTTAAATTCTTTGTTTAGGTGGCAAAGTAATTTAATTTCTCCAATTTTAATTTTTTTTATTTTGTTGGGATAAATGTAATGCTGCCATGTATTTAAAGTTCTTACCAAGGCATGCAATTCCTTATCATAGGTAGAATAGTTAAGGGCAGCCTCACTTAACTTTTCACTAAAATAAGCAATTGGATGGCCTTGTAACAAAACAGCCACAATCCCCACATTGGATGCATCATACTCAATTTCAAAAGATTTAGCAAACTTAGGCAAAGCAAGAATGGGTGCATTAGTAAACCTATGCTTTAAGCAGCGAAGGCTTCGTCTTTTTTGTCACCCTATTTAAAACCCACATTTTTCTTAACAACTTGAGCAAGAGGTGCTAAAATTCTTAATAAACCTCCTATAGAAACTTGTCAAACCATGAAAACTCCTCACTTCACTCATGGTTTTAGGTGTGGGCCATTCTTGGATGGCCTTGACCTTTTCTTCATCCACTTGCACTCCCTTAGAACTAGCAATAAAACCAAGGAATACAATATGGTCAGTACAAAAAATGCATTTCTCAAGATTGGCATACAGTTGTTCTTTTCTAAGCATACACAAAATAAATTTTAAGTGTTCAATATACACTTCAAGAGTAGTGTTATAGATAAGAATGTCATCAAAGTACATCACAACAAATTTTCCAATAAATTCTTTCAAAACATGGTTCATCAATCTCATGTAAGTACTAGGTGCATTAGTTAAACCAAAAAGCATAACCAACCATTCATACAAACCATATTTTGTTTTGAAAGTCGTTTTCCATTCATCCTTCTCTCTAATCTTAATTTGATTATATCCACTTTTCAAATCAAGTTTAGATAAGTAACATACACCATGTAATTCATCAAGAAAATCATCAAGCCTAGGTATAGGATACCTATATTTTATGGTGATGTTATTTAGGGCCCTATAATCCAAACACATCATCCATGTTCCATCCTTTCTAGGGACTAAAATTACTGGGATAGCACATGGACTCATGCTATTTCTTACCCAACCTTTGCTCATGAGCTTATCCACTTATTTTTGAATTTCTTTTATTTCTTGTGGATTACTTCTATATGCTGGCCTATTGGGTAAAGAGGCTCCTAGAATGAGATTAATTGGATGCTCAATCCCTCTTAAAGGTGGTAAACCACTTGGTACACTTGCTAGAAAACATCTTGAAGTTCCTGCAAAAGAGATTTAACACTAGCAAGTAATTCAAAATCATCAAAAGTGTTATTGGTCAAAATCTGATTTTTGCAAAACATTAAATATAAGGGATGTTTAGCAAGAAACAACCTCTTCACCTTACTTATTTTTTCCAAATAACTCTTTTTTTCCTCAAGTGTTTCACTATTCTTCTTTCACTCTTTTTTCCTCTCAAGTGTTTCACTCTTCTTCTTTTCACTCTTTTTCCTCTTATGTGTTTCACTCTCCTTTTGTATTTCTTTCCTCTTTTGAGCAATCTTTTCTCTCATTCTCAATTGATCCTCATACACCTCTTTAGGGCTTAATGGCTTAAGAATTTTTTTTTATCTTGATGAATGAAAGAGATCTTGTTGGAATAACCATTATGGATGGCTCTAGTGTCAAATTCCCATAGTCTTCCTAAAAGTATGTGTTTGGACTCTATTGGAACTACATCACATAACACCTTATCCTTGTATTTTCCAATGGAAATCTCCACTTCTACATGCCGCCTCACTTGTACTTCTCCATCCTCACTAAGCCATTAAAGTTTGTATGACCTAGGATATGGTTTAGTAGCTAAATTTAGCTTTGACACTAATCTAGCACTAGCCACATTGGTGCAACTGCCTCCATCAATTATTACAATGCAAATCTTCCCATTAATGGAACATCTAGTGTTAAAAATGTTTTTCTCTTTCGTTCCCATTCAAAGACTTCAATTGGATACCTAACAACCTCCTAATCATCAACAAATCTCCCTCCGCAGCCTTTAACTCTTCTTCACTCGCATATTCTTCTTCTCCCTCACTAGTTTCATAATGACTAGTGTACTTCCCATTATCTTTGAGAACCATGGTCCTTTTGGTAGGACACTCATAAGCATAGTGACCTAGGCCTTGGCACTTAAAATATTTCACATCTTTACTCCTTTTTATGGGTTGTTCTAGGAACTTTAAAGGTGTTTTTCCTTGAGTTGTAAGTGCTGAATGGTAAAAAGTGGCAGCCCTTTCCTTCTTGCTTTTGTCCCTTCAACTAGATGAGTTATAGTTAGAGGAACTCTTCTTTGCCACTCATTTTCTTTTGAGTTGTTTCTCCACTTGAACTGCTTTGTGCAACAAGTTCTCTATCTTTACGAATTCCTATAATTCAACAACTTTACAAATATCGTTATTTAAACCACCAAGGAAATGAGCCATGGTTACCTCCTCATCTTCTTTAATTTTTGCTTGAATCATGAGCACTTCCATCGCCTTAAAATACTCCTCAACCCCCTTGCTTCCTTGGCACAATTTTTGGAGCTTGAATTTTAAGTCTCTAGCAAAGCTAGCTAGCACATAACACTTTCTTATGATTCTTTTCATTTTTGCCTAAGTTTCCACCAATGGCTCCTTATTTCTCAACTTCTCCTTTTGTAATTTATTCCACTACAAGTGCATAATCAGAGAATTCCATGGCTGCAAGCTAGACTTTTTGTGTCTCCTCATAATTGTTATAAGAGAATACCTGCTCTATTTTAAGCTCCCACTCCAAATATGCCTCTGGATCACTTTTCCCTTTAAATAGAGGAATACTAAGCTTGACTCTTCAATTCTGTTTTGTCTTAGGTCTCCTTCATTTCTTCTCCTTTCTCTCCTCATTTCTTCTTCATTAGGACCCATATTCTTCAATCGATCCAATCTTTCAT
This sequence comes from Clitoria ternatea, assembly GCA_037962975.1. Taxonomy (NCBI): domain Eukaryota; kingdom Viridiplantae; phylum Streptophyta; class Magnoliopsida; order Fabales; family Fabaceae; genus Clitoria; species Clitoria ternatea. Next base: position 1,135,428 of record CM075674.1, read on the forward strand.
GAATCTTATCATTTTGTTACCTCAATAATCTCTCTAAATTTATGTCAAAGCTTGCATTTGAATTTGAGAAAATCCTTCTCCTTGATTAAGGTTAGCTTCTGCCATCATAAACAAAGCAAATTAAATGTAACAAGAAACATTATAGTTGTTATTTTAGAGACCTCACCCACTCAAGTGTATCACTCAAATTTGGCTTTTTCTCTAATTTGCACTCTTTCCCTTTTCTACTATAATTCTCCTTGAGTTCTTAAACAATTCAAAAGAAAAAGACTACACAAAGAACAATCCACCAACTTGTGTTAAGGTAAGGCTTGGGGTATAGAAATTGGGTTTTCAAGAAGGAACAAAATCTAAATTTATGAAATTTAGCAACTATCCTTCAACATAACCAATATATTACCTTAAAAGATGAAAACTTTTAATGTTCCAAAAGCATGAATCATTCAGCCTTAATAATTTTGCTTTGAATTTATACAACCTTTTTTTAATACATTAAGGACTTAACTTTCGTAATGATTCAACCACAATGAAAAAGAACATAAAAATAAGGTAATAACAATGGTAAATAAATTTAAGGAAGGATGGTACCTGAACTGGTCTGGACCGGGGTCTAGGATCCGGTGTGGGACCAGCCACAAGAGTGCAGGTGTTTTAGGGTTCGCACACCGGAACTGTGAGTAACCGATGTATTAATCCGGTCTCTCAGTGGGAGAGGCCGGTCTTGTTGTCCTGGAGATCCTTTACACCAACGGTTCGCGTTGTAGGGGGGCGAAAGGTGGTGCCACCTGCGAAGATTCTCCGACGCTCAAGTTAGAAGAGTGTATGAACTCAATGAACACTCAAGCGTAGTAACAGTAAAGTGTGAGATAGAACAACGATACCATGCATGTGTGTTGATATGGGCTTCTTATAGTTGAACGTAAGAGAGATGAGTCGTTGGATGCAGGTGGGTCCCTTAGCTCTGATTGCGTGTATATTGTGTCAATCAAAGTGGCTCGACTTTCAGAATGTGTCAGGAGGGTAGGTCAATTATCAGAGTACAATCCTCTAGGGAGAGGAGAGGATAATCACCTTTTCCGCATAATCTGCTGACACGCCTACTTACTTTCTGAAGCCATTGATGTGACGTATTTTGCTACAAACAGTGTCTTCGTTGATAAGTTATCAGGGACTCTTCTCTTACTGTGACTGAAAAGCCAACAGTTATATAAACACCCTGTAAAAATGAACATAGAACCGCTATGGAGAAAATGAATGATGTTGTCGTGGAGTGAGGGCGGACGGCCAGACAACGGATATCCGGTGTGGCAACATTGAACCAGGACACCGGTTATCCTTATATGAGGTCAGTCTGACGTCACAAGTATGGGGGCCGGTATCTAGACCGGATCAGTACCAATTTCTCAAAACTAGGCAGCGTTAACACGAGTCTGTATCTTACGCTATAGAGGTCCAAATTTCACGTTACAAATACGATATGAAATTTCACGTTCTAAATCGCAAATTGGACTCAAGAATCACTGAATTTGGAGTTGTGGAACTCAAGTTATGAATGAATCCTTTTTGCCTTCCAAATAGCAACAAACTAACCCTAGAGGCTAGCTTTGATACCAACTTATATGAACCCTATTAACACAAAGGTTGACTTCAGATCTTTTAGGGTTAGAAACTTATAGGAAAATGGCAAAAATTTAAAAGGCTAGATAGTGGATAAATTTCTAATTTTGTTTAGAGGTTGAGTGAAGAAAACTAAAAAGAAAGGTAAAGAATTGGATGGATGAAGAAGGAAGAATCACTCTTCTAGTAAAGGCAACACACAAAGAAGATGGACGTTCCTTGATAAAGTCAAGTTCTTGAATCACTCAAGAATTAAAGGAGAATCACTCTTGTAACAGCCCTAGTTTTTAGAGTAAAAGCCTAGACTCTCAGGATCTCTGAGAGTGCTCTGATAAGTTTCTTGAGGAAGTTGAGGCTTCGGCCTGATCCCTTGAGTGACTATGAGAAAGACGAAATAATGAGGAAAGAAGTCCTCAAGGTATTAATAGAACGTTAAGTATGAGAAAGAAGAAAGATATAGTAGAAAATAGAGATCTGTGAGAAGGATAAAAGAGTAATAGAAAGATAACGATGCGTAATGAGTAATATAAGAAAATAAGAGATGAGTGATTAAGAGTGATAGTAGGATAAAGGAATAAAAAAATATAGGTAATAGTAAGTAAGCGATGATTAATTTATCTTAAACTGTAATTAATTGCTTAATTACCCTTTAATGATTTATGTTTAGATTAATAGATTAATTAGGGGTAATTAGTGAAGATTTAATTAAAATATATAATTATAAGTAATATTTAATAATTATTCAAAAAATATAATATTAAAATAATATTTTATTAAGTTTTTAATAGGTAATAATATTTAAATAATAAAATATTAAGGGTTTTCCCGGTATTATACTGTGGGGCCCAGAGGTTGAACTTTTCTAGTAACTCGACTTGAGACTAAGGACTCTGTAAAGGAAGTTAGTCACAGTAGGGTTTCCCTGTAGCGGACCAAGGATAATTGAGTAAGTCTAATCAGGCCAATCAGAACCTTCAATGTCACCTACGTTTGGTGGTGCATATACCCCGGAGTATTCAATGGTGACACGGTCAGTCCTTGGTGACTCATTTCAACGTTTTAGGAATGTTTCCTAAAGAGCCCGAGACTTGATTAAGACTCTATCAACCTCATTTCTATGCTATCTCATTTCTTCAGAAATTCGATATGCGCGTCTTTGGAAATTTGGACCTAACTTTCTCAAAAGATGCTTGATTGGAATGATTCTAGTCTCGTTCACTTTGTTTTGAAGAGATCTTCAATCTCTATTTCTAGTCCCAATCCCAAATTCTTACTTTGACATGCTCAAATTCAAGGATTAAGTAAATTCATATTAAAACCTTATTATTCGTATTTTTACTCTGCGTATGGTTCATTCAAAAATTCATAACTTTCTCATACGACCTTCGATTCATGCAAACTTGGTGTAAAAATCTCTACAACAAAATTATCTAAATTTTTCATGAATACCTTGAAGGCTAAATCCTCCCAGATTGGTACAGTTTTTAGAATCTTTTCCAATCTCTATTCATCACATCACTATGCTGATTGGTTCCAGAAAAATAGGCATATCACCCCCTTCTGGAATTAGAATCACTTCGTTCTTTTTTCTGTGGATCTGTATCTAGGATATCTACAAGTCTTATAAAGGGAATGAAGCCTAATTCTCAAAGGAAAAATTTCTACAAATTTATCTTTACAGCCCTATCTGATTCAAAAACTAATAGAGCATCCTGTCTCGTTTCGATCATATCTCGGGCTACCGATATTGGATCGACGCAAATGATATATCAAATCAAAGAGAAAAAGAAGATATATAAGTTTCATGTTGAGTCTTTTTTGAGATTCTATTCCCACGAATTGTTCTATATTTAATTTTAACGTACCTAATTTCCGGTTCCTAAAAAACCTGCACACCTAAAATTGTTGGGTAACAATTTAATTTTCCGGCCACCGGTTTCCGACAACACCACCACAATTTGACACCTCGGAGGTGAGGTGTCACCACCATAGCACACCTGCCCCTCCACTTGAGTTACACGACCACACTCCTTGCTACATAAGTTACCACCGCCTGATTTTCTTATTACACAAGGAAAAACCATGACATGGTATTATGTCATGACATGCATTCATGGTTAAATCATATACATATTGAACCCTGCTTTCTCATCAGGTGTGCCTAATTCCTCTAAATTTCTCACGCTATTTCTTCCCTTCAAAATCCAAAATTCACAATTCTTAATTATCAATTTGGCACGCTACTAATCAATGCCAACAATTCATATATATCATATCATACCAAAACATGATCCTCCTTATGCGCTGTTCTCTTTACAATTTCAACGAATTTTGATCATTCCTTTTTCCGATCATCCTTCATTAATTAAACTCTTCCTCTCTCTCTCGGCATCACATAAACCATCACCCATCCCCCTTTAAAAATTTTTCTTTCCTCCTCCACCATATCCGATTACCATGGGCTAGCATTCCATCATCAATTTTAAATTCTATAGCTCCACCAAACAGTAAAACCTCCTCTATATTTTAGTCACTTCACCATCACCAACTCCATCTTCCTCCCGGCTTCATCAAGGTAACCACCATTCTCTTCAATTTCTCCTTTTGCTTCTTTTACTCTTTCAATTTTAAAGGTTGTCCCCTTTTTATTCTACTCCTTCCGCCTTGTGGTTGCATGTTGTGTTTTGAAAATCCCGGGAGCGATCGAGAACGGTCGACGCAAAGTAATCGGCGTTTGGTGAATTTTCAGTGAGCCCATCTCTTTTATCATCCAAACCGTGAGCATAAAATGAGGTAAGGGGGGTCTCACTTTGTTATCTCTCATTTTAAATTTTCCTATAATTTTTGTTTAGCACCTGGGGGTAACCCTTTCAAATTTCATTATGATCTGACAATTAGATAAAGTTACATAATTTTTCGTTATCGTTATAAATTATAATTGTCTGTCTTTTATTTAAATTTTTGTTAATTAATGAATATAATGGTCGGCATTGCCGCCTTAATCCCTAATATTTCTTTAGTTAATTTCTGTTATTTTATTAAGCTTAATGGTCGGCTATGCCGCCTTATAATTTCTATTATTGCTATTATCAATACTATCGCTCTTATTGTTGTTGTTGTTATTATTATTATTATTATTATTATGATTATTATTATTATTATCATTATTTTTATTATTATAACTATTGAGCATAATGGTCGGCTCTGCCACCGCTCTTAATATTTTCTTTCATTAATTTTTGTTACTTATATTATTGAGCATAATGGTCGACCTTGCCGCCGCTCCTAATCTTTCCTTTATTTAACTTTTGTTATTTAATATAATGGTTATTTAATACATTTTCTTTTACTTAAATACTATTTAATTATACTGTCATATATAATGGTCGGCTCTACCGCCTTATAATTATTTTTATGGTTATTATTAATATATCACTCTATTGTTGTTGTTGTTGTTATTATTATTATTATTATTATTATTATTATTATTATTATTATTATAAGTAATGGCCAAATACTTTTTTTAGATTTAAAATAGTACCATATAAAATAATTACTATTTCGGTTACTAGTTTTAAAATTCAAATGCATTAATTTCTCTTCAAGCTAAACGTTATTTAAGCCATATATTTTCTAAATAAAAATAAAAACCTACTACGTCTGAAAAACAAGTGGGACCTAACAACTTGAGAATAAATATTTCGAGATAAGGGAACACATAGACACCTAGGGGTCCAAAGGGTAATAATGACAATATTAAGTTGAAAAAAACAAGAATTTAAGTAAACATTGTAAGGACCTAGTAAATCTCAACAAACAACCATAATAATAAACTACTAAGTAGACCCTGGGAGCAAAACTTAGTATAAAAGGAATAAAAGGAACTAAAAGGAAATTGATAGGCTTGATAAAGATTTCAATAATGAAATGTAGAGTTTTCTAAGCCAAGTTCAAGATTTAGTTGTCTAGAACAATAACTAGGTTCTTAGCTAACAACTACATTATAATAAATAAAGAGGAAAATTTTGAGTTATAATTAGATAACATAGGGTTAATCAAATAGGTACACCAAAAAGGGTTTAAGAATATCTAAGATAATTAGTTAATAAATAAGAATATAGTTTAAAAATGGTAATTAGATATATATATATATATATATATAGTAACTAAATACGAGTTAAGTAAGGCTTAGATTATGGATAATTAACCTCATAAGAATAGTAATAAATGATAAATAAAGGTAACTAAGGAATGAATAGGCTTGAAGAAATAAGGGTTTAGTGTATTTAAAGTCAAGTATACCACTTAGTCTTTCAAAAATTTGATTAGATCAAGATAGGAAGTAAGATGATAGTTTATATACATATGATTAATAACTAGGTACTAAATAAATAAGAAGGTTGGGCTAGATAAGCTTAAACTAGTAACAATTTATAAGATATATTAATAAAGTCTAAATATAATAATATATCCAAAGGGGGTAATTATCTAGTTGATAGGAATGATAACCTAGTTAGTGTTAATAATAATTAAATGTAAATAATTAGTAAGTACACTCACACCTATAACTTATAAATATACTTATACTACGTATATATTATACTTGTATGTGTAGGTACGCACGACTTTATATGCATCAATTAGAGTGAATCCATAAGAATATTCTTACGTGTGGAAGTGACAGTTATGGAAAACAATAATACCATATGATTAGTCTTAAGAGAATAAATCGTAGTATAGATTCGATTAGATAAAGTAATATGTGTCTGTTCGATGGATGAATTGCTTGATTGACTTCAGTATATTTGATTGATTTGTGTGAACTACTTGTTGGTTGTGATATGAATGCTTGAATAAAATACGATGAATTGAACGACTACGATGAGATGTATGTTTGATAAATGTGTTCATTGAATGAGTGATATGTGCTTAAGCAATCAACTTGAATGATTATATGGAGTATGTGTTCTTGTTCGTATAATAAATGATACGAGTTTGATGAAATATATGATGAAAGGAATGAATCTTGTAGTTGCATTGGTACAATGTTATATAAAGGATAAAAGGGAGAATATGTCTCGGTAGGGATCCTGATATGATATGACGATAGAGATGGTGACAGAATGGATCCAATGAGATGGTAATGTGCTAAGACGCAAGTTTGTACCCGAGAAATGATAAACATGTGTACTCAACCCTATTTTCATTTTTATTATCGGAGGGATATGTATTACGACTATAGTAATAACTAAAGATAATATTAGTAGGTAAATTAGACAGTTAGCCAATAACCAATAGGAATACACCTATACATCAGTACAACCCATGTCCTTATAATAGTCCTACCTAGTGTTGTCATCCCCAGTGACTTAGGATAATTCCCTGGCCAAACTCACTTTCTCTAAAAGATAATTGAAGAAAATTTAAGGACAGTATGAAATAAACCCAATGTTAAGAATGAAAGTGGTTGTTGAGGGGACCCTATCGATGACGAGCATGATGGAAAATGAAAGAATATGTGTGAAACATGCATTATTTACATATGACGTATGGAAACTAGAGCATACACTATGGGTACGCTGGAGAACATTCGCGTTCGGTCTCCAAGGAGAACCTTGGGAGTATAACCGGGACGGAAACCCAATGGCATCAGAGTCGCGCCTGAGCCGGTGAGACGCTGTAAGCCTGGTGTACTTTGACTAAATGACGAAATAACTATGACCGTGAAAGAGCCAAGTCCTCTTTATGATATGACATGGATCCCTGATGATAAATAGGACCCAAGAGTCCTTCATACCCTATGATGTGAGGGACTTGGTGGGCTCCGGTCGCTCTAGTACAAAAATGTTGTGTTCAGGGGCAGCCTAAACTGGACGAATTCTGACGATGATGAAAAGTATGAGATTGATGATATGGAATTGGACCTACATGCATTCATGATGAACAATGAAAAGATTAATTAAAAGTAATGGAACCCATGCATTGCATCACATGATTCTGATATATTGTGTGTGATTGTGATGGTTATGTAGTATGTGAATTATTCTATAATTATTAGCATAGAATAAAGAATGAGAGAATGAGAAAGGGGAAACGATAGGTAGGACTGAATGGTGGCAGGTAACTTAGAGAAATTAGGAACCCGAGACGAGGAAGGATGATATAAGTACTTGTTTGTTGTGGGAGGACGTCAAAAATGACAAACCTCCGATTGTATGGAAGAGAGACTCATCCTTATAGTTTATTTTTACAGACCTTTGACTGGACCACGCACTCGTCATTGGGGAGATCAGCGGAGACTTCACATCGAGGAACAACCAGACATTCTTGGACCAAGGACTATTATCTTAGTTGATTTTCTTTTCCTGTGTGAATAGGAGCCTGTGTGCCCCTGATTTTTAGTATGTACAATGTGTTGAATATGACCATGTATTGTATATGACTAAGGTGTATATGCGACATCTGTTCCACCAAATTGTTGTACAAAAAAAAACTTCTATATTTTTCTAAAACTCGTAACCTCTTAGTTAAGTAGAACGATCTAGTGGAAAAGATTGTTATAGTTAACCGAGGGTGTTACAACTCTCACACTTTTAGATGAAGATTGAAATCTCAAAATTCAGACTTGATCGTATTATTTCGATTAAAGAAAAAGGCTACAACAATTATAGAGCTTGTGTAACATCCCAAAATTTTAGAGGAAAAAATTATTAGATGATGATAATTAATTATTTGTGGTCCAATGTATGTGGAAAAAATTAATTAGACGTTAATTGTGATTTTTTGATAAATTAAAATTTACTAGAACCGGACAATTTAACAGAAGGTATGAGACCCATTAAATAATTTTGGGCATTTGATGGGTCTAGAATCATGAGGAATTTATTGTGGTTATAGTGGTATAATCAAAATAACTTTTAGAGTTGAAAAGATATTTATTCAGACGCGACGTATGTTAATAAACAACGAAAATACGAACGAAATAAAAATTAAGAAAAATGTAAATTCCTAATCTTTCCTCTCTATTTCACTATGACCTTTCCCCCTTTCTCTACTTTCTTTTAACTAATAGGCAATAGGGATTTGTGACCAAGGGAAAAAGCAAAAAGGTGTATCCTTTTAACCATTGGGTAATACCTAATTTTATCAAATTTCCCCTTTCTCTTTCTTAATTTTTGGTAGCCCCTTTTCCTCTCCCATTTCACTTTATTTTTTCATCTTTTTCTCCCTCTCTAAAGAACAAAAACCATCTACCTTCTCCATAGCCATACTCGCTCAAAATTATTTGATATTCATGGATTCATGAGGCATTGAAGGCACATTGAAGCTAATCTTTGGTTGTCTCATCTTCTTTCTCTCTCACTTTCATGTTCATCATTGTTCTTGGATAAGAGGTAAGATTTCATAATACCAATGGCTTGTCTTGGTGTTTTTGAAGTTGTTGAAGTATTATAAGGGAAGTTTAAAAGTTGTTTTGATGAAAGAATGTATGTGGAATCCAAACCCTAGGGTAGATGACCTTGAGAATTTTGTTGTTATTGATGATGATATAAATATGGTGTTGTTGTCTTGAGGATGCTTAAATGATGCAAAGAAATGATTGGAATTGATGTTTGACAATCTTTTATAAAAACCTTAGAAATTAGAATTTGGGGCTTTTAGAAAAACTTTGGAGAAAATATGATTAAATTTCGTTTAAGTGATTTTGGATAAGGAAATGAATTTTGGAATGGTCGACACTAATTATTGATGTTGAGAATTTGAGAAATCAAGAAAATGTGGAAGACACTAAGTTGGTGAAAATTAGTAGAGGTGGTATTTAGTGTGTGTGTGTGTGTGTGTGTGTGTGTGTGTTGATGACTTAGGAGTTTATTGTTGTAGCCATTTAATTATATAGAGAATTTTGGTTAATGAGAAGAAATTTCTGAAACCTAATAAGGTTAAGAAAATGGTGTTTATACATGTCTAGGACATGTTGAGTCTATAATGTAATATTGAATATTTAGAATTTATGGTGATGCCTTGCATCGCTATTTGATTGAGTCTATGTGTGTATTTATATGTAAATCCCATTCTAGATGACGAGGCAAGACCGTCAAACCATTCAGACTACTTCTCTTGAGGTAGGAGAAGAGTTTATATTCTAAATGCATGATTTGAATAATTGATGATTAATGTATATGATGTTGCTCATGTTTGCCTTGCTATAGTTATGTTGAAATGATGTAATGATTGATATTGAGATGATGATGTGCTTGGCAAATATGTGATTGCATTTAGAATATATATATATATATATATATATATATATATATATATGTGGTGGGTCCTTGGTGGTGATTGATAGTGACTTGAGATTTTAGCAAAAGTGTGTGCTTATGTCATATTATGAAAACCATGTATGTTTCACCACTATTGATGAGATATGATAATTGATGATGATAATTGAATGATGTAGTTATGTGACACCTATAAGTGGTGATGAAAATATTGAGACAATGATTGAATGCCATTGTGTTTGTTGTCAATTAGTGAATTGGAAATGATGTTGAAAAATTAAGATGATTAAAGAAATTGTGAATGTCACACTAAAACTTAAAGTAATGGCAAGATAATTGAAATTGAAATTCACTAAGAATTGTGTGTTGACAATGTATATGTTCATGCATACTTATATATTTATCTTGAATGGATGTGCTACTTCTATTGTGAAGTTGTATGAGATTGAATCTTGTTAAGGTTTTTAATTTTAGATTGACAAATATATTGATATTATACATTTGAAGTATACTTGCTGATATGCCTCTTGATTTCCATGGGTGGATTGATATGAATATGACTCATTGGCTATTATATTATGAACAAGTGAATTGATGCCTTAGAGGATTTTGTGATAAATTGCATGTCTTGAAGAGTATTGTGATTTGTTGCATGCTAATAACCAAAATGTTAAGTGTAAAATGTGCCCCTAAGTGAGAGGGTGAGAAATTCTTGTGAAGTTGAGGCTAACATATGTATTCTTGCATCTCATGGCATGCATGGCATATCATATTATACGTGGTTGCGATTACTTGACATGTTGAAATGATTGAGGTTTTACGGAATCTTGTGAAAAGGACCTTTGCGCGAGGGACAAATATTAAAATGATTATGCGTGGTTGCGATCACTTGACGTGTTGAAATGATTGAGGTGTTGTGGGATCTTGGGAAAAGGACCCTTACGCAGGGACAAATATTTAAATGATTATATGTGGTTGTGATCACTCGACATGTGGAAATAATTGAGGTCTTGCGGGATCTTGTGAGAAGGACCCTTACGGGGGAGGGGCGAATACTTAAGCGAGCATGGACAGTTGTGAATAATTGTTAAGTTGTGTACACATGTGTTATGAATAATTGTTTTGAATCGGATCCGTTGCATATGCATTTCATGTTATGACATATGCGTTAGCTATAGGAACATGACATTTGAGTTGGAGATGGCCAAGAAAAATGGTAACCTATTGAGAGTGTGAATTGACGAAAGATGTAAAAACTTGTTGTTGATACTTATGATAGCCCATGATGATGAAGGGCAATGTGTATGTGTATATGTTTTCTATGGGTTATAAATAGTGAGACTTGTATGCCTATGATGATATCTTGATGAAGGCTTGGTGATAAATTGATTATTATATTGCAAAACACACATGTTGTTTATATGCATGTACACATGATCACAGTGTATTTGGATTCATCATTTTGAATGTATAACTTACTCTTTCACGTTGTCTCTTTTTAGCATTGTGATGTAGGATTGTCATGAGATGAGATTATGTTTTGAATTAAAGCTTTTGGAGAAGGTAATTAGTAGTAAAGGAATGCCTTGACCGTCAATATTGATAATTAGTGACTTTGTGGATATGTAGATGGCAATATGAATGAATAATAATGTTGATATTATTTTGAGGATCACATCTCTATTCTTTTGGTAATATGTATTGGCCATTCTTTTGTATTTAACACTATATGATGTTTGTACAAACGTATTTGGATGCCATTGTGATGGTGATGATATTCATGTCAATGAGGAATTGACGAATTGCAAGTATGAAATGATGTTGGACATGGAGTCCCTTTGTGCATGCATGTGTATTGATGGTGATTTATGACTAACGCATGTTTGATGATTTAATTTTGTGCAAGAAATTATGTTATACAAAGCCTAGATGTTTAGGTTTGATTCTAGGTCAAATACCATGAAAACGAATGCTTGATTTGTGTCAAAAATGTCCAAGAATGTTCAAGGTTCCAAGTGTCAATGCAAAACCCTTTGAAAAATGGATTTTTGAGGAACAGGGTGTGATCCACGGCTGTGAAATTTTTCAATGGCCTATGGATCGTTTGTCTTAAAATGTGGAAAATTTAGCAATTTCTAGTGGTCAAGTCAGTGGGTTCCACGGCCCGTGGGAATTTCCCACGGCTAGTGGAATGGCCACTATCAGAATTTTTCAACTATCGTTTTCCCTTTCTATTTTTGGCTCTTTTGGGCACCTTAATGACATTTTTGGCCTCCAACTTCTTCATAACAATTGTAGACAATCATGTTACGAAGGCGTACAAATTAGAATTACCTTAATTGGAGTTTTTTAATTCTTATTAGGTGTAAAACACCAAACCCACTACAATATAAAACTCAAATTTAAGGGGGTTTGAACCCAACTTTTTATGATATTCAATTTGGGACTAATAGGTTATATTTATGACATGCCCCATTATTTTAAAGGATAAAAATGAACTTTCTGATATCGCTTCTCATATCTTTATCCATGATTGCTTGTTGCACACCTCTTTAACATGTTTTCTTTAATCAAAGGCATACGTTTCCAAATTACCTTTGCTAAACACTTTATGTTTTTCTTTGGGTCTTTTCTTATATCTTCATATATGGGATGAGATAGATACCCTTTCACACACATTTCTCTTCCATTGACTTTAAACTATTTCCATGTATGATTATAAGGGTTTTGCTTTGCGATTCAAATAATTCTCTTTTATCTTTGTGGTGTCCTTATTCCGACAGTTGTTTAATCATGAAAAAATTGACCCTAATTTTGATATTATCATTATTATTAATCGTCAGAATCGGGGCGTCACAACTTGGCCATTAATCTTTGTAGTTACAAAAATAAAGTAAAATGATTACCACCAAGTCTAATTGAAAGTGACAATAAAGCCTAGTTTTGTAATTGAAAAAAAAAAGCATCTAAAACATCTACAAGCTCACAAAAATACGCCTATTTTTGGTTTGCCCAAGGGGCTGAAGCTAAAGTCTCAAATTGGGCCTTATTACAACTTAAAACATAAACTAAAAGCAAAACTCATAAGTGGTGTAGCCTAATGCAAGAGGTTGCAGCCATTTTTAATGAAATTGGACCCGTAAGAGAAAAAAATGCTAAATAAACCATCCACAAAGATGTTGTTAGCGTCATTCCCAATTAGTCCTCCATGGTGCAATTCACTAATTTGGGCTTTCCTTCTTCCATCTTGGGCTCATCTTCAAGAATTGTTGTCAAAACTTGTTGTAGAGCCTTATTTTCCTCTCTAGCCTTTGCCCTTGTCATTGGTCCTCCAAGTCCTTGAAGTACCTCTTGGTCCTTGCCCTTGGTTATGTCCTCATCATTAAAAGAGTTTCGAGTTGTTACCCCCTTTGATATATCACCAATTATAATGTCGATAGGGTGATTTCTTGAAAATCTCCACTCCTTTGGTAGTTCAGAAGTGTTTTGCTCTGTGTTATCTTCCTTGATATCATCTTCTTTGGATTGGTTCTTGTCTTCACTAATGGTGGTCTTTTTCATTAAATCTATAAGATCATCAATAACTTTTTCTCTTGGTTTCAAGAGGTTAGTTTCATCAAAAGCGACATGAATAGATTCCTCTATGGTCACGGTTCTTTTATTGAATATTCTAAAGGCTTTGCTATGTAAGGAATACATGGTTTGGTATTTTGAGTATCTCTAAGGCTACGGACCTTGTTTTAACATAAGACTAGTTTTAAAACTTTGATGATTTAATTACCTAGAACTTTTATGAAGACAAGAAGCACAAATTTTACCTAGATAAGTCCCACTGCAGCAGTTCGCAAGCTGACTCAGTGTATGTTTCAACAGGATAGACTTGAGTATCTTGCACATAACTTGAGCTATATAAATCATTTTTAGGTGAAACCAGTTTTTAAATTTTAATAACTTAATTATCTAAAACTTTTATGAAGGTAAGAAATACTGGTTTTACCTAGATAAGTCCTAGTTTCAAAAAAATACAAAGTTGATTTACAATGTAGGTTTCAACAGGACAAACTTGAGTGTTTTGCACATACCTTGAGCTACACGGATCATTTTTAGGTGTAACTAGTTTTTAAATTTCAACAACTTAAATATTTAAAACTTTCTTGAAGGTAAGAAACACTGATTTTACCTAGATAAGCCCTAATTTCAAAAATTACAGAGCTAACTTGCGGTGTAGGTTTCAATAAGGCAAAATTGAGTATTTTGCACATAATTTGAGCTACATAGATCATTTTTAGGTGCAACTAGTTTTTAAATTTCAACGAATTAATTATCTAAAACTTTCATGAAGGCAGGAAACACTGGTTTTACCTAGATAAGTCCCAACTTTAAAAATTATAGAGTTGACATGTACAGGTTTCAATAGGGAAAACTTGAGTATTTTGCATATAACTTGAGCTACAGGGATCATTTTTAGGTTAAACTAATTTCTAAATTTCAAAAACTTAATTATCTAAAACTTTCATAGAGGAAAGAAACATTGGTTTTATCTAGATAAGTCTTAATTTCACAAAATGCAAAGCTAACTTACAATGTAAGTTTCAACAGGGAAAACTTAAGTATTTTACGCATAACTTGATCTACAAAACTCTTTTTGAGGTGAAACCAATTTGTAAATTTCCCTAACTTAGATATTTATAACTTTTATGAAGTCAAGAAATGCTAATTTGGTACAAGTCGGTCTTAGGTTTGAAAAATGCAAAGCTGACTTGTAGGAATTTTCAGAAGCAACAGGGACGTACCCAACTATGCAAAAAATTTCAATTTACACATGTGCCAAAAATAACCAAACCTCATCTAAATAAAACCAAAATTTACCACAAGCTAATGCATGCCATAATCTAGCTACTGATCCAAGTCCTATGCCAAAATACCTTCCCAATTCAATTTCATGCGCGTCAAAATATTTAAGTTAAAAATATCCATTTTAGGAACTATGAGAGATTCAATTAGGTTGGTTTTGGCACCAAGCTACACACATGCATCATATATGCATATTTAGGACTTAGTGACCTCACCCTTAGGAAATCTTATCATCACCCATATTACATACACAAATTCCTATCTTATATACTTTCTAGTGCATAAAACATAATACCCTACACATTTTCAAGCATCAAGCACTATATGTCATCAATTCTACCATACTAAACAGCTCCTGCCCATACAAACATTATGAACATGATTTTAATATATTACATATCACATTCCAATGCACATGGATCGTCTCATGGCTTCGTTGTGTATAATTCGACTATCAACATCATCTCATAACTATATACAACCTCCAATGAGACAACATACTCATATGCATATATAACCATTTTTATACAATGTCAGTCAAGGCTTTACATGACAGACTTAACCAAAACTTATACATGGTTATATACTCCTCAAAATGCATCGTGCACCATTAACACCATTGGTTGATCACCACTTTTCACCTTTTATGAAATTCACTGCTTGTTCATATAAAAAGAATGGGAGAATGAGCAATAACATGTTAAATGACAAATACTGAACCGGATTACACAATTCATCATTATTATCTAGTTCACAATATATATCATCACAATTACATTGATTATCAATGAATCTACAACATTTGTCATCTAACATTTCATTACAATAGTATTGCTCATAATCACTTATACATATTCATCATTTGCATTATATCACACTATTTATTTGCGTCTAATGCCTTGCAACATAACACTAACTCATATTCCCATCTTATCATCAATTCCATTGCATCTCACCTAGCTCAATGCTACTACACTAATGTAAATGCATGCAAATCCGACTATTAATGGGAATGTACTACAGTACCAAACAATTCACCATAGACACATATACCAATACCAAATTGCTGCCTATTTACAACAGTGTCACTCACTAGTGACTAAGGATAACTCAACTCAACTTATGTTGCAGGTCTCCTCTAGAATCTCGTTCTAGAGCAGCTATGGTCCTAAAAGGATCCATCACAAAATCTGTGTTTTTTTACCAAGCTGCTCTCCCATTTGGGCCTTCTCACAGGCCCCTGCATCTTGTGAATAACATATACACATGTCATGCTTTACACAACAATTATTATCCCTTGATTACTACCATCAAGGTTTCATAACATACATGTAGACTCCATATTCTTACCAACATCATTAAAATCATCATCATTAATTTTAACATCACAGTTCATCATGATTCAACATTATCATGAAATCAACATCATCATAACATAATTTTTAATCATTGATAACATTGAACAATTATTCTCAATCATCAATATTTACATCATTATCAATTTCATCCAACAACTCACATTCATAAACATCAATGCATAATTTCATCATCATCATTCGACAATATATATCCATTCATAATTTAAGATAAATCACCCATCTCCTAATTGGAATTAAGTATTCCACATAGCCTCCAAATTCCAGCTTGGTTCCAGAGTCCAACCTACACTCAAAACACACAAACTTTCATTGATTATTCACCGACCACGTAATCTAGTGAATTTAACATGAATTAAGCTACCCGAAAACCCAAAACACTCATAATTAAGCCAATTGAACGAGAAGATTCAATATTTTGACTAATTGATCACTTGTCGACAAGGGTTCCAAAAGCAATTGAAATCACCGATAACACCCAGACGTCTAGAATACTTCCTACAAGCACTAATTTAAAGAAATCGAGGTAGGCTTTGCGAACTGGAAGAATAACCCAAAGTGAGTTCTTAAACCACACCTTATTTAAGATGGAATTGAAAGGAGAAGCTTATGTTCCTAAAGTCACATGCACGTGTGGGAGGAAGAAGTTAAAAAAGCCTTACCTTGGTTTGAATTTGAGAAGGAAGGTGATAGGAGTGGAAGATAGTGATGCGACAATGAAGGAGGAGGAGAATAATTCTTTTTCCTTTCTTTCTTTGTTCTATTGAGGATAAACAAAGGTTAGTTAAGTTTTAGGGGTTAAGGGCATTTTAGTAATTTTATCTACTCAATCAACTTATAAACTTAATTTGGTAATTTTAAGTTATCTTAAATTTAACCAAATTATATCTTATTTAACTTACCCCATTAATTATAATTAATTAATACCCAATATATTATCAATCAACGATAATTAATCCTTTGATTTTAAATTGAAACATTACAATTAGTGTATTCTAAATAAACATTAAAAGTGAAATTTATTTGAATTTAAAAATTAACAAAATAATTATTTTGATATTGTTTAAGAAACTTCCTTAATATCATAAATTTTTATATAATTAATGTTATATCTAGTAATTTTTGTATGTACATAAAAATTTATCAAATGATTTATAAAAATTTATTTATTATAATATATACTTAATGTAATTTAAAAATTTATTTGAGCAAACCATGCCAAGAAACCAACAGTGTTCTCTGTCTCATGCTTAGGTGTTAGTGGTAACCATTAGCAAAACTTGAACTGAGGCAGAGTCTTTTCCTTGTGTCCCTTCATTGGATCTACAATTATAAGCAAGGTGTCCCCATTTTTGGTATTGGATACACATTTCATCAAACTTTCTACTTCCATTTACATTCAGAGCATCATTTCTACTTGAACAGTAGCCTTCTTGTTTATGACTATCATTATGCTTGCAAGGCTTGCTCACTATATCTTCCAAACCAAGACACCTTTGTTTTTGTACCCAAGGGATTCAACTGTGCCCTGCAGTTCCTCCACCAGTTCTTCACCAGATCTTCCAAAAACACCTTTTTTTGGTGCATCTATTTTTTTCTCTATCTTTGTGGATGGTGATTATTGCGGCGAGAATTAGGTGAAAGGGACATCGTTTTAAAATTCTACTATAAAGATTTGCTTCCTGTTCATAAATACATATAACATAGGATTCTTGTATACATCTCATGTTCCATCCAATCCCCTCATTCTTCAAAATACCATACCTGCACAAAGTGGGTTTTATATCCATGATCTTGTCAATAGTATTGCTCAAATTGTGAAATGATTGCATCCCAAACACTGACCATGAAAAAAGACAAGTCCTGCTAATTCAAAATTTGTTCCAATGATCAATAGTGGTCTCTCAAAAAACGGTGACATGCAGAAAGTTTCCCTATACAACTATTATTGTTGTTGTTGTTTTATGTCACACATCAAGTTTCTATTCCAAGTCTACTAGAGAAAAGTAATCCTTTAAACTAGAAAATTTTATCCAAGATATAGTCAAAACTTCCCATCTCACTTTTTCCTTGAATCAAAATTGTTCCCGTGCAGACAATGCTATAAATGCTAATAATTCGTTAATAATTAAGTACCATAAATGTCGCCTCATAATCCAAATATTCTCCTTACTAGCTCCATTCCTGCAAAAAGTATTCAAAGTATTCTCTGGGGAAAGAGATTCACCTATGTTGTAAAGTTCCCCTTCACAGTCTTTTCAACCAAAAAAATCTATATTCTCCACGAGCATAAATACTGGTTCCCATCAGCCTATTAGACAAAACACACGCTGAATGAGTAGTTTAGACCTCCTTGTACTTTTAATGTGAACGAGAACATACTAACATCATTTCTATGTAATCTCTGTTTTGCAATTCCTAATCCTTGATTGTAAATTAGCAGACAAAACATACTAAGAAATTTTCTAAGCGCATGCTGCGTATATGCTATATTTCCTGACAAATTTTTATACTTATTCAAACAAGAATAGAAGGAAGTCATTGAATTATGAGCTTTCCAACTTGTCTATAGGAAAACACTTACATGGTAGCCAGACAAGCAAAACTTGATAAACACTTGGGAATCAGAAAGGACGTGAGCGAGTGAATTGAAGTACATGCATGTCAATTTAGCATTTCACTCAAGTTATATTCCAAAAAACAAACTTGCTGATAAAGGGCAAAAGAATAGAGAGGAAGGGAGAGTTAGCACACCAACTCATTTTTTAATGAATTGCAAACCATTTGCATTAGAGTATCGCTCCATGAATCTCATAAATCTATCCCACTCCCGAGGACTCCGCATTACATACTTGGCTTCAATTCGTGAGGGCTTCCCATTGACAAATTTAGCACTCACATCAACGGATTGAAGGACTCCTTCCTCATCAATCATGTAAAAACCAGTGATATCGCCTATTTCACCAGAAGAATCAAAAACTGAGGGTTGATCAAAGGTGAAGATAGCCATGCCATTGGTTCCATCCCTTGATTTAGTCAGCCTCACATCAGGTATTGTCTGTTCGTCAGTTCCTTGGATGAACTGTATTGTTGGTTTGGCCATCATGATAACTGGCATGTGCATGGGAGTGTTCTGGTTTAGCACAGGTAACCTCAAACATGGCATGTGTAAAGTTTGACCATTGAATGAGGAGTTTGTACCTCGATGGATAATGGAAAATGGGACTGCATAAGGAAAATGTTATTATTTTCACCAGAAAAAATCAGAGCATAAGCATTACTTTGTATTTTGTTAGTGCTAATTATCTTGAAAGAAATCAAACATATCCCTAAAGTTCAACTAACTTCTGTATTTAAATTATTATGGGAAAAGGTTAAGGGTTCGATGAAGATGATACAAGACACTGCTCCACACATAAGGTGTAGCCTGAAACTAAAAGGGCATCTAAGATTACTTCACATACTTTAGAACATCAGAAAAGTACGACAAGTTCAAGTTATTAGTGGTAAATTCTTGGTTGTCCTACACATTTATCTACAACTTGGGATGTCATCACTCAAATCAAAACTTACTGTCCACTTAATTCTTTCGAAGCGAGGGCAAAGCAACATATCACACCTCTTTGCATGTTTTCAGGAACATACACATTTTGGTCCATCAATGTATTTATGGTCAAATTGGAAAGTACAAGTTTTCTTTCTCAATACTTCTTCATGAAGGGAAAAATTTGGACCACTAACCAACTCTGAAAATTTAAAGTTCTAAACTTTTACTATAATAGCTATTATGGTATAAGGAAAAGGCATCATATAAAAAATTTGATGTTGTCAAGAAAAAAAAGGGCAAAAACAAAGATAAGAACCACCCAATACTGATAACCATGTAAATTGAATCTCCAAGCAATGCTGGAGAGAAAAGAATTAATTTTTTAAAAACCGACACAAATATTATCAAATTCAACTTAATTTCAGCACCCTTTAGCTCAATCTTATTACATTTCATACCAAAAAAGGAGAAAGTGAAATTGGGAAAGATAAATTTGAAGAGGGTGATGGCACCTGAGGGTGAGCGTGGCTTCTGAAGTGAGTTGGAGAGTGGAGAGGACAATGCAAGAGAATGCAGAGTTGCCATTGCCAGAAGGGGAGAGGAACACAGTTTACAACACCTCTTTCTCTAGTAGTCAGTCATAAAGGAGAGCAAAATTGTGGTCCAAAGAAACGTAAGGTGTGTAACAAAGACAGCCATACACTTATGATGATAATTCTCTGCTTTTTCAAAGGATTGTGTCTGAGAGAGAGTGATCAGATTTGTGACAATTGGTTGAGCGATGCTGACATGGTATTATTATTATTATTTTGTAAAAGAATCATATTATGGATTTTTGTCCAAATTATACTTTCTTAACTTTAGGTTTAACCTTTTAACTAGATTTTGCACACGGATTTATAATTTTACAAAATTAAATAAGAGTTTGTTTTAAGACATTAATTATTTATAATTTAATATTAATATTCTTAATTAATATTTTTAATTTATACTAATATAGGTAAAAAATGATTTAATGTAATTTACTTAGAATAAATAATAAATTATTAATCGGCAGTTACAAAGATGCATAATATCAGATCGATTATTTTTTATTTTAAATAAGTTTTCTAAATGAAATCAAATTATTTTATTAAGCTATAAATTTAAATAAGCATTCTTTTGTGTCTTTTTAATATAAGAGAAATTAAATATTATAAATCCTCATTAGATGAAATTAATATTAAATTAAGTTTTTGAAGAATAAAAATTAAATATACTATAGTTTAAATCGAACAACTAAACCTAAAAAAGTTTAATTAGAACAACCTATTTATGCAATTTATATTTTTTTTTTATCATGGTGATAACTTAATGTTAAAAAAATAGATTATTATACATGAAATATAAGCCCTAAATCATAAACTCAATTTAATAAAAAAAATCAAATTCAGTAAAACTCATCATAACTTCATAAATTTTAAGAAGTTGAAAGAATGTTAATTAAATAAAAATTTTAATAAATTTTATTTTGTTCATTTATAAATCTTGTAGAAAAGAATTATTTTCTTATAAATTAAAGTACCTAATAATACTTTTAATTAAAAAAATATACAAGTATATAATTCATATGAATATGTCATATAATATATAAATATTATACATATAAAATTTAATGTTTTAAATATAATATTTAATTATAACCAACATAGTTTATTAAACTCAAATGTATATTTATCTATAAAATGACTACAAATATAATTATTAATAAATATAATTATTAAACATAATTGACAGTGTTTATTACAAATATAATTATTAATAAATACTATAGAAATTGAGTATTTAATTTATCTAAACAAATATAATTTTATTTTAAATTTCATTTAACTTATTGATATTTTTAAAGGAGTATGCCGATAATCATATTTTAAATGTCGTTGGTTAGAAAAAGTTTGAATATAGTGTAAAATTAATTAGTTTAATAAGCTTCTAATATTGAGTACTGATAGAAAATAATGTTTTATTGTAAATACAAATGGTATGAATAAATTTTAAATCCACTATTAACAAAGTATAAAAATATAAATCAAATTAACTAATTCACACATATTTTTTCTTCAAACTTACAAGAGTTTATAGTAAATAATATTTTTTATATTTTATTGTATATATTAATTATTTATAACATATAATGTATTCATAATAATATTATCAAATAAAATTTTAAATTACTTTAAAGGTAAGTTTGGAAATGTGACAGCCAAAACTCGGGTTACGAATCTCGGGATAATTACTCTAGACCTAGGAAGTTTTGTGAGGAAATTCCTTTTTTTTAACAATGACCTCAAAGTTCATAACCCGAGCTTCAAGCTCACATGTTAACATGTGTTTTCTATAATATCTCATCATCTTTAGACTATACGTATGGCATGCTAACTCTTAAAGCTAGCATCATATATACTACGCATATATATATACCGATTGGTTTGCGGGGTCCAAGTAGCATACACATCTCTTATGTAGGTCACACATCACATATCAACAAGTCATACGATCATAAACCAAAGGATAAAGGCAATCAAAAACTATATATATATATATATATATATATATATATATATATATATATACATGACATCAAAATATCTCCCGTGTTTACTGCACATTCAACAAACACCTCCAGGCTTCACCATGTACTTCCCTATTTCACATTCACTGAACCATAAGTTTGGAAGCGTAAGATGATGAATAGAATGGACAAGTATAAAACAAACAAGGATTACATAAACATGCAATTATGACATAGAAATTCATCAAAGTTTAAACACATACAAGATGCAATGTTACACACACCAAACAATGTTGACTCATTTAATGATCTTTCGTTTTAGCCCATGATATCATGATGGATCCATTAACCGGTGGGTATCATTACAGTGATCTATAATCTTAATCAATATTATATTTGTGGCATCCCCTTAGTAGCTCCCATAATTCACCTTGGGGGATAAGATAAAATGAGGGTAAATTTTTCACGTTCTACACCCTGATGGCAACTATGGAAACCCTAAGGTGGTGCCAAGTTTAATAATACAAGACATACGCACAAGAGTTACAAAAGTTATGCACAGCGAGGGAACCAAAGGAAAGAATTACAAAAGTGCCCCAAAGATTACGATGCAATAATTTAAAATATGAAAAAAGGCTAAAATAGGAGCCTATTGCTCAAGCGAGAACATCTCGCTTGAGCAAGCAAGCAAACTGCATCAGTTAACGAAATCTCACTTAAGCGAAACCATCCTTGCTTGAGCGAGAAAAGGGCAAAATCAAATACACAAGTTTCACTCAAACGAGACACTAACCACTCAAGTAAGAGACAAACAGGGGGCCAGGTATAATACCTCGCTCAAGCTAGAAACTTATATAGAAAAAACATAACCCTTTTCGTTTAAGCGATGCCATACTCACTCAAGCGAAAAAGAGACAGAGGCAATCTAGAGAAACTTGCTCAAGCGAGGCCATACTCGCTTAAGCAAAAAAGAGATAGAGGCAACCTAGACAAACTCGCTCAAGCAAAGTCATGCTCGCTCGGGTGAGAAATCACAATATTAGACTTACCCTTCTTTGCTCAAGTGAGGCCCTCCTCGCTTGAGCGAGAATATCCCAGTGGCAATTTAAGATAAACTCGCCTGAGCGGGGTAGTGCTCGCTCAAGCGAAAATATCAGAGAATCAATCAGGTTACATCTCGCTCAAGTGAGACTTATCTCGCTTAAGCGAGGAACACACAAAACCAACATTTCACCCATGGAGGTGTGGTGCCCTTAATCCGGTAAATGATATTAAATATATTATTTTTAGATATTAAAAGTAAGGATAAATTATTTTTTTTACAATTTAAACAATTGTTCGACAAAGAACATCACAAATAAAACTTTAACATTTAACCCAAGACCTCTTAAAGACCTATCTCATACATGACAATATGAGAAGGTATGTAGTTTAAACAAACGTCTACTTAAGACAATTGTTTACAAGATCACCAAACAAGTGTTTGTGAAATATGTAAGTTAATTCAAGAGCAAGAGTGGATATGAGGAATGATCCAAGTAAGTATAAGGTGGTTTCTAAAATTTACTAAGAATATATACATTCATCTATACAAACATCCCCTTAGAAGTGTATGTATTTAATTAAGTAAATGTGTTAAAGAAGCGTTCTATAAGCTATCAAGGATAAAAGATGGAAGTACAAGCATAGGGACCCAAGGAGTACAAGCCCATGGCAAGAAAAGTTCATTTTTAGTGTTAGAAATAGTGGAACATGTCATAAATCTCACCTATTAGTCCCAAATTGAGAATCATAAAAAGTTGGGTTCAAACCCCTATTAAATTTAAGTTTTACAATGTAGTGGGTCTGGTGTTTTACACATAATGAGAATTACAAAACTCCAATTAAGATGATTCCAATTTTACACATCCGCAACATAATTATCTATAATTGTTATGAAGAAGTCAGAGGACAAAAATATCATTAAGGTGCCCAAAAGAGCCAAAAATAGCAAGGGAAAAGCAGCAGCTGAAAAATTCTGACAGTGGCCATTCCACTGGCTATGGGAAACTTTCACTGGTCATGGAACCCACTTCACCACCAAAAATTGCCATTTTTTCCACATTTTGAGACAGAATGATCCACTGGCCGTGGATCACACTACAGTAGGCACCAATTCTACAGCTTTTTACCTTTAAGTTTTTGCCAACGTTGGGTCCCCTTTTCACTAGCCTATTCAACTCCAATTTGCATGAAATTTTATACACAACTTACCTACCCTAATATTAATTATGTGGCCAATTTTCAAACCCAAATTCTATCCCAATTAAAATCTAAGCTATAAGGTAGTTTTATGCATATTTTGGGTATTTTACATGACATACCAAAATGCAATTGGCTAAGTTTTGGTCTAAACTCCCTATGGACCTATATTCACATGTGTAAATGTGACTTGTTCCAATAATTCCCATCCCATAATTCATTTCCTATATCAAAGTATATTCCAATAGCATTTCAAGCTCTCTTTGGCCAAACTAAGCATGCCAAATTGCAACTACGCCTATTTGGCCACAACCAACCATGAACACAAGTTTCATACATATATTATGGGTTGTAGGTGACCTCTATATGAAGTCTTGTCCATTAAATGAAAATATGACCTATCCACTTCCTTGCTGTGTATAAGATTCACAACGTCAATCATGCACAATCACATATAACATTGCCAATGATCATAAATTTTATAATATCATCCTTCATTCATCAATATAACATGCATACAAAGACCTAATGTCCATCATTCAATCCATGCCTGCATTTCATCAAGATAGCCATGCAAGGCACTACCAAATCTTAGCAATCATCAAATTTCATTGTCATAAAAGTCATCACTATCACAATGACATCCAATTACATTAGTCCAAATGTCATATAGTGTTAGATACAAGAGAATGACCAATACACCTTGTCAAAGGAATAGAGTGTAATGATTTACAAAATAATAAACTATAATCATTCATTTGCATTGCCACTCACATCATATCCATAATATCATAAATTATCAATATTGCTGGCCAAGGCATTCTTTTACAACTATTTACCTTCTCCAAAAGCTTTAATTCAAAACATAATCCCATCCCATGACAATCTTGCATCATAATGCTAAAAAGAGACAGCATGAGAGAATAGGTTATACATTCAAAATGATGAATCCGAATACATTGTGATCATGTGTATATGCGTATAAACAACATGTGTGCTTTGCAATATAATTATCAATTTATCACTAAGCCTTCATCAAGATATCATCATAGGTATACAAGTCTCATTGTTTACAACTTATAGCAAGCACATACATATACACATACATATTTACATTGCCCTTCAATCATCATGGGCTATCACAAGTATCAACATCAAGTTTTTACATCTTTCATTAATTCACACTCTCAATAGGTTATCATTTTTCTTGGCCAACTCCAATTCAAATGCCATGTTCCTATGGCTAATGGATATATCATAACATGAAATGCATATGCAACGGATCCGATTTGAAACAATGTTTATAATATTTGTTTGCACAATATATCAAGTAATTGCAACCATATATAGTTGCTCAAATATTCACCCACCCCCCCCCCCCCGCAAGGGTCTCTTTCATAGGATCCCATAAGATCTCATTTATTTCGACATGTCAATGTGATCACAACCACATATAATCGTTTAAATATTTGTCCCCTCACAAGGGTCCTTTTCACAAGATCCCGCAAGATCTCAATCCTTTTAACATGTCATGTGATCGCAACCACATATAATATGATATGCCATGCATGCCATGAATGCTAGAATGCATATGTTAGCCTCAGCTCACAAGAATCTCTTACCTCTCATTTAGGGGTACATTTTATACTTACATTAGAGTTAGTTGCATGCAACCAATTATAGTACTCTCCCAGACATATAACTTGTCACATAATCTCTAAGGCATCAATTTACATTGTTCACAACATAATAGCCAATGAGTCTTATCAACATTAATCCACGCATGGAAATCAAGAAGGCATATCAACAAGTATACTTCAAATGTATAACACCAACATATACATTGTCACCACATAATCCTTAGTGGGTTTCAATTTCAACTATCTTGCCATTGTTTCTGTAACACTCTCGGTTAACTAGGACAATCCCTTCCACTAGATTATCCGGGTCAACTAAGAGGTTACGAGTTTTAGAAAAATGTGGAAGTTTTTTTTGTATGAGAAACTTGGTGGGACAGATACATCATATATACCACATAGTCATATAAAACACATGGTCATAATAGTAATTGTACATACTAAAAGTAAAGGGGGCATGCAGGCTCCCATAAAAGAAAATAAAATTAACCTATCTTATTCGTCCTTGGTCCAAGAAGAGTCTGGTTGATCCTCGATGCGAAGTCTGTGTCCATCTCCACGAGGTCGGATATCTGGTCCATTCCAAAGTCTGGAAAAATTTTATGTAAGGGTGAGTCTCTACTTCCACAATAATCAGAGAGTTGACATTACTGACATTTCTCCCACACAATCCATATAAACTTGCAAATAATATTCGACTCATTTATTGGGGATTCCTAATTGGTTTATTCTAAGTTTTCCTTCCTAACTCATTTTATCCATCGTCCCTGAACACATAACTCTTTGTTTTCCCCCTCACCACTAGTTACTTTACATACAGGTATTAATTCAATTGTAATAATCACAATCCAAACAAATAAGATAATGCAATGCATGAATTCATTTTATTCATTCTGATTTTTTTCTTAGCCATCATGATGCATGTGGGCCCATCTCTCTTTATCATCATACCAGAATCTGTCCTACCTTGGCTACCCCTAGACACAATGTTTCCACACTAGAGCAACAGGATCCCACCAAGTCCCTACATCACAACACATGGTATACATGGACTTACAGTCCCAATATCATGGATCTAACATATATCATCATATCATAATGGGACTTGGCTCTCCACAGTCCTAGTGATATTGGTCTAAGTCGAAGTGCACTAGGATTGCATGGTTTCAACCAGCGTCGGAGCGCTACCACCGAGCCATTGAGGGTCCCCTCCCGTTACACTCCCAAGATCCAACCTCAAGGATCAAACCCCTATGTCCTTCAGCATACTCGTCACTGTTGGCTCTAGTCCACACCAAGTCATATACACATGATGCATGTAACATATATTTTCTTCTATTAATTCCTTAGTCATCGGTAATGTTCTTTCAAAGACTCTAGTTCATTCCTAACATCGAGTTAGTTTCGTAAAATCCTTGATTAAGCATTTTTCTTTATTCATTACTCTTTTTGTATAACAAGCTTACCTGATAATTAGGAATGAAATGAGTTTGATCATCCATCAAAACCTCAGGGTAATAGTGGCATTGCAACACCTATCATCATATCGGATCCGATCTCATTCTCATTATATCATTTTCATGAATAAATCACCTTAGGATCCCTACCGAGAAACATCCTTATTCATTCTTTTCTTGTCTATCTCAACATACTCATTCAATGCATCATGCAAGTTCCATTCATTCATCATGCAATTTACTTCATCTAAGGCACTCGTCATGTATTTCATTACATATATTCATCATATAACTCACACATATTCATCCACATACACAATCACATAGCAGTCGCCACATACAACATTTATTATACAAGCATTACACAACAGTCATTACGATAAGTGAATCACACATTCTAATACAGATATACTCATGGATGTGTCCTTATAAGTATTTAAGTTTGGTTTCTTACTTGCATACATCAGACTATTTATCTCAATTATCATTCTTAACTAATTAATCTTATTACTAATTAAGTCATTCCCATAGTATATTGTTTTATCTATAATTTATCTCCGGTTACTAAGCAATCTTGTATAACTACTAAGCTTATCGCACAAGAATTTGGTTTATTGAAAATATATTTTAACCACTCAACTTTTAAATATCACTGTATAATTATACTTATTCCCAGGAGTACTAGGTTAATTTATTTAAGGCCCTGATAACCTTTCATTATTATTTACTTACTAACACTAGTTAATTTTTCTTCCAATTACTCATATACTATTTAAGTTGGTATTTATTCTTACTATATTCTACTGATAAATTTTAATATAATTATCTTTCCTTTTTTTCTAAACTCTTATCCTTAGTAATCTTCCCTTATTAAGCCTTATTATACTCATATTAACTATCATTACGTGTAATACTAATTTATACTTCTACTCTTCCTAACTCTAGAGCCTTAATTATGTCTATACTTTAATTCCTTTGACTTATGGTAATCCTAGTTGGTCTATTACAAATCATTTCTCTAAATATTGTTATTCCTCCTATAATTCACCAAAATCTCATATCTCTTTCCTTATCGATTTTCTTAAAAATCTTTATTCTAACTTATTCTTCTATTACTCATTAATGCATTTATTTATAGCATGCTAGTTTCTAATTACTCAATTCCTACTCCAATCATGAAACTCAAGTTACCACTACGTAATCTACCCTTTATTTTCTTTGACTAACCAAATTAATTTTACTCATTGAATAACTTGTTCTTTTTATTATCAAATGGGTTGCTATTTCCTCTATATTTTTATGGGTGTATCCTTAGTGATATCCCTTATAGTTTTTCAATTTTTACTAGCCTATATTACTATTAAACATTTCCTTACTTCTCCTTTTATTTACTATTTTTACATTATTCCCTTGCTAATTGTACTAGTTAATTCTTTCTCAATTTTATTCACTTAGTTAATTATAACTTATGTTCTCCCTATATAGTCTATTTACTATTTTAAGAATCTCGTTACCATTCTAACTTCTAAATCTTAAACTTAGTCAAAAGCATATTATTTAAATTCTAAGGCCCTTTTTATAACTTTTATTTTACTTGTTTACTAGAACACTTAAATCCTAATATTTATTTCCTATTTTAACTTCTGAATTTACTACTAGTTTGTTTGGTTATTTATTTTATATTTCTAATTGAATTCTTAAAGTTTCTTTAAATCATAAAACCCTTATAATCAAGATAATACTTCTCAAAACTCTATAAAATAAAATAAAATAAAATGTCGTGATGGTCCCAGTCCGTAAAATTTTCTCGAAGAACGCATTTTCTCAAAACAGCTCCTTGAATACTAAATAAATCTAACTTTTCTTACAGGGCTTACCAGGAAAATTATAACGAATTACATAATAATACCTCAAAATTCATAAAATAGTAATATAACCAAATCGAATTACAATCGAGCATGCCTAAACTTTAAAATTCCTAATTTCTTCGTTATAACTCTGATTGCGATAAAACTTCACCGAACACATGAATATCGAGGCACGCTTTACGAGATTTTATAAAACGCTTACTACCATAAAATATGATAAAATTCATTATTGGTAACGAAAAATTATGCAGTTTAAGATCTAACCATTGGATCGTGGCGAAACTCGAAGGGATTATCCTCGGGCACTAGAGAAATATTATAGAGCAATTTAAAACGCAACAAAATAAAGTGAGACTTCCCTTACCTATGGGATAGTCACGGTTTTGAGAGGGAAAAAGGTTGGGCTTGCTGGAAAATTTACCAAACGTTCTGAATCGCTCGTCGATCATCATCAATTATTCCTGTACCTAAGAAAACACAATATGCATCCTAAAAATTGGAAGAGAGGTCACGTTTTTGGGCTTCCAAAACAAGGGAAAGTCATCACCAAAATTATGAGTATAAACTGATTTTTGGCAAGGGGAAAAGGAAGCGTAAGATTCAAGGATCAAAATTTCAAAACATTACCTTGTTCTCCTTTAATGGTTCACGATCAAGAATGGCTAAGGCAAGAGCAATTAGGTTCATAATTTGAAGATGCTAGATGATGAGGAATGAAATATAGGGGGCTGTTTGTGAGGGGGTTGCCATGATTTTGGTAGGGGAAGGGAAAATAGAGATTGAAAATTTTGGATATGGAGTGATGGTTGGGTGAAATAATTAATTAATGAAAAGGGTTGTTTTGGTGGCTGTTGTACTTAGAGAAATTTTAGAGAAGGAAAATGGAATGTGTTGCCAAGAATAAGAGGTGAAAGCATAAGTAAATGGTTGTTGAATTTCTTTAAAGGAATAAGTGATGATGGGTGGGTTATGTAGATGTCATAAGATGGAGTAGAATTAGGTGCAGTAATATAACGCGTAAGTGGAATTGATGATGGTAAGGATTTTGATGGCAATGCATGTATGGCATAACTATGTCATGGTCATGGTATATTAAAAATGAATGGTGTTACTTGATGGAGAAGGGAGGTGCATGACACTTCAAGAATTGTAATTGAAAAATCAAAAGGCGGCTTAAGAAATTGGAAGAGTAGCGTGACATTTAATAGGCATATGATGGTATATAGTATGGTTATAACTAATGATAGCATGTCATGTGGCATCATAGCACCAGATGAATTGAGAAAATGAAAAAGCAACATGCAGGTGAAATATGGAATTGGAATGAATTAAAATCAACATGCAATAGTTGTATGGAAATGGGACATGACACATAAGGTGATGATTGCTACTTGTTAAATAAGTAGTGAACATCTTAGGAGGCAAGCTTTGATCTCCTTGTGAGACAAGGAGTGGAACCTGGTGGCACCACTTGGAGGGCTAAGTGGCATGGTGTAGAGAGTGGAAAGGATAGTTGTCACGCAATGGCGATGCCAGAAAAATAATTTAAGGTACTGAAAATTGGGTACCCGACGATTAACTAGTTCCCTTTTCGGAGGTTGTTTAAAATAAATATACAATAATTCATGGAATGAGAATTAGGAAAAAATCCCAACGCAAAAGTTGTAGATCTTTGTTTTCTATTTAAAATGAGTGATGGTACGTGAAAATCCATCATCGAACGTAGGAGATATACCCAAAATATGAAACCTGCTCCAGATTGTGATGAAAATGAATTTGTGAACAAAATAAATTTGTTGTGAAACATGGGCAAGGAATTAGCTTTTGTACCCTTTATAAAGTTTATAGATCTCTTTGATACGGAACCATAGCAAAAAAATGGAGTCATTTTAATACTGTATGAGGGAGATACGAGTTTTTTTCTAAAAGTGTGCAGTGTTATCACAAGAATAGGATATGTATGCAAAGATTGTGAAAACTGTACCGATTGGGAAGGATTTAGTTTTTGGGGCCTTTATAGAAAATGTAGAGAATTTTGTTATAAAGAGTTTGACACCTGGTTTGCACAAATTAGAGATCGTATGAGGAAGTTATGAATTTTTGAATGAACCATACGCAGAGTAAATGGATTAAATAACGAGTTTTTAGAGTATAAATACTTAGCTCACAATTTTAGGGATGACAAGGTGCAAAACGGAGTTCGAGGCTAGACATAGAGATTATAGATCTCTTTGAAACAAAGAGATTGGGACCAAAATTATTCAATTCTAAGATTGTATGAGAAAGTTAGACCTAAAACACTAAAGATACTCAGGCCGGGTTCGAGGGTTCGATTTGAATTTATCGTTTCTTTGAGAAACAAGGTCGATAGGGCCCGAATTAGGATTCGGTCCCTTCAGGAAAAGTTCCTAACTCATCGAAATGAGTCACCAGGAACTGATCGTGACATTGTCAGATATTCCGATGTATATACATGATCACTCGAGGGAAGTGCCTGAGGCACTAGCCAGGCCTGTTGGACCGAACCGGTTATCCTCAATTTACCACAAGAAGGTTCTAACAGGACTAGTTTCCCTATTGAACTACTAGTCTCGAGTTAAGTTGTCAAAACTTGGTCGCTGACTAGGTCCCACAGTTCAATACTAAGGAATCCGACAATATATTATTATTTTTCATAATAATTATTTAAATTAAATTTAAAAATTAATTAAATAACCAAAAATGAAATATTATTATAAATATTTGTATATTTTGAAATAATTAATTAAATATATAATGTTAATATTAATTTAAATATAAATTGTTAAGCATTAAATCATCGTTATATGTTAAATTAGATATTATCAGCAGGGAATAATTATTAACTAATATATACTCAATTAAATAAAATAATCATCATTAATATATATTATTTTTAATTAAACAACATTGTCAAACATTATTTGCGATTATCGTTATTTTCTTATCTCAGCTTCTCCTACCCGTTATATCCTCTCGGTATTCTTATATCTTGTATTAAATATCTCAACTAGCTCTACTTTTCACTATTTTTCTCATAATAAAACTGTTCGGGGAACAGACCTCAAGCTTTCTGCTGAAAGCTTAACAGAGTATCCTTGAGAGTCCTTAGGGTCTAGTTTCCTATTCTAAAAAATCAAGACTGTTACAGTTTCAAGTTTTAGTGTGGTATTTATAATCTCTTTAATCATCTTAATTTTTTTAACATCATTTCCAATTCACTAATTGGCAACAAACAAAATGGCATTCAATCATTATCTCAATATTTTCATTATCACTCATGGGTGTGTTACACAACCACATCATTCAATTCTCATCATCATTTATCATATCTCATCAATAGTGGTGAAACATACATGGTTTTCACAATATGACATAGGCACACACTTTGCCAAAATCTCAAGTCACTATGAATCACCACCAAGGAAACACCACATATGTATATTTTAAATGCAATCACATATTTACCAAGCACATCATCATCACAATATCCATCATCATATCATTCCAACATAACTATACCAAGGCAAACATGAGCAACATCATATACATTAATCATCAATTATTCAAATCATGCATTTAGAATATAAACTCCTCTCCTACCTCAAGAGAAGTAATCTGAGCGATTCGACGGTCCCACATCGTCGTTCGGAATAGGTCCTACATTAACATATATATGTCTCAATCAATTGGCCTATCAAGGCATTAATTTCAATTCTAAATATTCATCATCATATTTAAAAATTCTTAACATGTCCCAAACATGTTACAAACACCATTTTCTCAATCTCATTAGGTTTTGAGAATTCCTTCCCATTAACCAACAGTCTCTAAGTCTTAAAGGGTTAGTCATACCCAACAACAATATCACACCCATCATCCATAATAGGTCTGATATTATATAGATCACCTAGATGTCATCATTGCCACCTAAGGTTCAACAAAAACCATTTTATCCTTTTTTAAACCAACATCAATCAACAAGTCCAAGTAGAACTTATTATGGTCTAAGACCTCATCAAACCACAATCTTATTCGTTAATCCATCACAACCACCATCGTTTTGGTGTTCACATTCATTTCTATACATCTATCGCGACACTCATTTATAGGTTTCATCACCAATGGTCATCTACCATCATTAATATCATCTATCATCATAAATAACAACACCCAACATTAAATATCATATATTCACTCTCAAAATCAACTCTTCTAGCCACAATATATATCCCTAAATCTTAAGGTTAGAGTTTCATCAAAACCCAACAACCACCATTAATACACATCAACATGGTTGCCTAACCATCAACAACAATAATCAATACCAATCACTCCAAACTCCATTTCTACACACAAAAGTCATTCCCATGGCAATTAAATCATCAATTTCTCAAACTTTACAAAAATCCCCAAACTCCAATTCCAAGGGTTTGCATTTAAATTGGCAAGCATGGATTCCAATAATTTTTCATGCATCATTTTCAAGCATAACATCACTACCATTTTAGTATAGCATCTCTAATGTACCTGATGGTTCGAAGAACAAACTTAGAAGGAGGCGGTTGAATAAGTCTGTTCACTTTTTCAAACCAAAAAGTGATATTCAAGTACAACAACGGTGTGCACAGCGGACCAGACTTTTGCTTATACGGAGAACGTAATACTTTGATTAAGTGAGCATAATTTTTCCAGACTTTTACTATCGAGTATAACAATAATAATGCACCAGACTTTTGATAGTAAAGAGTGAGAGAGAAAGAGACAATATACAAGCAATTTACATTGGTTCACCTCCAACTTGGAGACTACATCCAGTACCTTCAAATCTGAAGGATTTCCACTATGGAAAAACATTTTACATCAGGTGTTGAGTATTATTGACTCCAGCCACTCTAGGCTTAAGCATTGCACGTGCTTCAAGTATTCTTGACACCGGCTACTCCTGGCCCTGAGTATTCTTGACTCCGGCCACTCCTGGCTTGAGCACAACCCATGCTCTGAGTATTCTTAACTCTAGCCACTTCTGGCTTGAGCACAACCCATGCTTTGAGTATTCTTGACTCCAGTCACTCCTGACTTAAGCACAACCTGTGCTTCAACATACCTAGGGCCGACCCTGGGCCTTGATAACAAGGGCAATGGCCCAGGGTCCATTGTTAATGAGGGCCCAAAAAAAATAATATTTAGCTTATGTGAAAAAAAATCAAAAATTTTTAATATAGTTTGAATGGTTTAATAGTAAAGTTATATGAATTTTGCCTAAAAGTCTCAAGTTCGATCCCATGCTAACTCTAATTTTTATATTTTTTTGTTCTATTATTCTTCATTTCCTCTTTCTATTTCTATAATTTTTTTTACTTTAACGGTTTGACCTCATCTATTGAAAAGGATATGTTAGGGAGTATTGATGTTGATGTTCTCATTAATGATTTTGCATCTAAAAATACTAGAAGAAACCATTTTTAGGATAATTTGTCTTTTTGTTTTAGTACAGGTGGAAGAACGATTTATGAAGGAAAACATGAGACTATAGGAGCACCGTTTATTATTTTGACTTCTTACTATTCTTTACACGATAATGATGCGTTTAGAATTTACAATGACTTTGTTAATGTTCATTTGATTATTCAATATTTTTTTCTTTTAAAAAATATACTAAGGGGCCTTTAAGTGTTGTATCGCCCAGGACCCATAAAATTCCAAGACCGGGCCTGAACATACCAGACCCCTTTGGATTCCTATGAGTATTATTTTGCAACACCCACTATTGGGGCAGACCCAAGTATTCTTTCATGAGCCACTCCTGGCTCAAACTCTTAGTATTCTTTCAAAAGCCTCTGCGGGCCAATAGTGTTTCCCACACGAACAGAGTCTGGCAATAAACCAGACCTGTACTACCAGAGGATTGGAAGAATTATTTTAAATTGAATGAATAAGCCTTCTAACTTAGCTGAGCTAAGTGATCAACTACATAAGTTAGTTGATGAAGAAAGAGAAGGATTTATTCATTCATTAGACTCAGTATCTGTGTAATATGAAACAAGAGCATAGGAGGTAGTGAGTCTGAAAGCATGACCAGAGATGAAATACTCTTCAAAGAACAGGGAGATATGAGGTGATGACATATCTCTGGTTACTATGGCTTTTGGGAGAGAAGGAATACACATAGCGAGCTTTTGTTGTTTGTATGGCGATTCTTCTTGTGGTGAATTCTTCTTCTTGAGTAGATTGTCATTTCATTCTTTTTCTTGAACTTTTGTATATGAGCGCTTGGTGCTCGTTCATACTTTCTCTTCTTTATCCACACTTTTCTTAGTGTGTTTTTCCTATCTTCCCTTTCTTTAGCAAGCTCTTTCTCTTTTTCTATTTTTTATTTTATGCTCTATGTGTTTTTGCTCTTGCTTTCAGTTTTTTACTACATTCACTCAATTTCTTTTGAAGAGATTGGTTCTATTTATAAAGAATTTTTCCAAAGAGCCCGAGGAGAGAGTATGACTGATATAAGTTCATTGAGAAATGATACACCCAATGGGAAGGATATTGCACAATGAATAACAAGATTTCTTTTGTCAGAAAAAGACGTTTTGAGCACGTAATTGT
Source organism: Clitoria ternatea (assembly GCA_037962975.1). Lineage (NCBI taxonomy): Eukaryota > Viridiplantae > Streptophyta > Magnoliopsida > Fabales > Fabaceae > Clitoria > Clitoria ternatea. The sequence continues at coordinate 1,171,476 of CM075674.1, forward strand.
AGGATAAAAAGCTTTAAGATGTATGCAATCATAGGCAGGATAGAGGTAGCATAAGTTTCACCAAGGAGGAAGTTTTTATCAGAGAATCTTTAAATCTATAAGGCACAGGTGAAAGACTTGACGCTGTTAGAACATAATCTGCTTTGCTTTGTCATTCTTATTTTCGTGAATCTTTGCTTTAGAGTGCTTTTGAATATGCTTTCTAACCATTAAGATTCCTTGAACCAGACCTGTATAGGAACTTTCTTTAACGAGGATTTTGGATCCGATGATTCATAAGATGTTGATGATGAGGCAATTTTAGAGCATAAGTTATTCAGATGCCTTTGCTAGGTCTGGGAGCTTTTATGTGAAAGACAAGATCTGATGATCAGACTTTGCTGAGCCAAGTCTGGTAAGTATTTAGATGTAAAGATCTTTTTCTTTTAAGATAAATTTCCATACTCCAAGACTTTTCTTATTTTGGGTCAAAAGGGTTTATGTTGAGACCAGACTTTAAGGATTCTTTTAACGCATGTGCTCCCCTATCTTTTGTAGCTTAGGCCTTATGTTTCCTGAAACACTTAAACACTCGCATCAAGTGATAACAAACGACTTTATTTAAGTTAGAGTTCATAATGTTAGTTATCAACAAATCTTCATGAAATCTGGTTTAAATGATTCGACATTGACCAGAATTTTCTTCAATAATCTCCTCTTATTTGTTGATAGCAAACATCAATTCTTTTTAACTTAAATGAAGTTCTGCAAAATAAAGTATTAACTCCCCCTAAGCTGGATGAGAGTAATAACTCAAAAAGCATCTAAAGCAATAACAACATAAGGATGCCAAATAAAAATAGGTGTGCTTCATTATTGCTTTAAGTTATATAAGAAAAATATTTGTAATAACTAACTAAACCAAATAAAAATTTTAGACTTCTAATATCATAATTTTCTCCCCCTTTTGATATCAACAAACCAAGAGGGCAAAGAGATGTTACAGATGAGAAAGTAGGTGAGAGATGTTATTTATGTTCTGAACACTTAGAGTAGGATCCAGCTTCCCCCATTCTTGTCATACTTCTGGTTATTCTTTGAAAGGAACCAATGAAAGATGTTGAATTTAAAGTATTTAAGATTGGTATTGAATAACCAGACCTTGTTTTGGAGGGATCAGACTCTTGCAGTCTTGATGAGGGGCTAGATGGAGATTGATTTGAATCAGATGAGGAATAATCACTTAAAGATTCATGTTCATCCTTTAGAGAGATATCAGGTTGATCTTGCTGAGGAACTTTCAGAGGAGTGATGATTTCGGAGAAGGTGAGGATTTCAGTGACCAGACCACCACACATCTTCAGATCAGAAGAACGTTGAACAGCTATCCCATAACGTTCAAAGATTTTGGAAAGAACACCCGGATAGGGGATCTTCTTTTGACTTTTGCAAATTGAAGATATCAAATAGTGCATGATTACATTTGGCAAACTAGCTTTCTCTTGCTTCATCATCTTCACCATACAAAATTTGTCTAACTTTGTTACCATATCTCGGGCGCTCTTTCTGGGACAAAAGACTTGCCTCATTAAGGTGTGAAGGAACTTTGCCTTAGGGAGCAGACCCTTGACCAAAAGGGTTAGAGGTGACTCAGACCCATATAAGCAGAGATTAGCTTCTTCTTCAAAAATGAAGAAGCCAATATGATCTTTAGAGGACAAGGTTCCCATCTCAGGACAACCACATGCAACTGTGATGTGGGCAGTGGTTAAAGTGAACTGTCTTCCTTGAACAATGCCAGTTACTGTGAAGTCTTCCTTGTTGGTAGAGATAGAGGTCCAAAACTCAATTACCATGGAGGGTGAGTACATATAAAAAATATAGCAGAATCGGAGCCATCCAATGCCTTCTAGTTCAGAAACAACATCTCTTCCTTCATTTGTGAATTGAATGGGAGAGAAATATACAGATTCAATGATATCATTTGCTGAGAAAACAGCCATTTAGAGGATTAAGAGAAAAGTTTTTAAGAAAAGAGGGTTTAGGGTTTTAGGGATTCAGAAAGAGGTTAAGTAAGAAATGTATGGAAATAATGAAATGTTTAAATAGAAAGATAGATATAGAAGTCAGAGAGTCTTTTGAAATAATTGAAAAACTTACAATAAATGGAAAGGTACACACGATTTTTGAGATTTTCAAAAATATATGTTGTTCCTAATAATGAGGAATAGTTTTCACAAATTTTGAAATAAATGCTCAAAATTTATAAAAAAAAATGTGTAAGGAAATGGTAGGTTTTATTAAATATTCAGATAAAATTTTTTCAAAAGAGTCCATACTAATTTTGACAGTCTTTTGTTCAAAACATTTAGATAGTTCATGTAAGAATTTAGAGGGATAATGAACATAATAATTTTGAGATAAGGAGAAATAAAATCAAAACCTGTTTTCATTTTTACTTTCCTTTGTCAGTCTGTCAGATATCTTCTGAGGCTTGATCTGCATTCACCAGACTTCTGGGTTCTTGTAATCCACTAATGTTAGGATGCTTGTTGAAGCTTTTGATTGATGACTCTATCCACCTTCGTGCTTGAATTAGGTCCTGAGGGTGTGATTTTGCGCTTCCTTCCGTGAACTCTTCATCTTCTTCAGACTTTTGAATTCTTAAATTATTGACCAGCTTCTTCTTCTTAATTCTACCTTTCAGCTTTCATCTGAATGAATTTCTTCATGGATCTTCTTTCTCTACACTCGTTAGAGTGTTTAACCCCAAAGGCCATACTCTGATACCAATTGATGGTTCAGAGAACAGACTTAGAAGGAGGGGTTGAATAAGTCTATTCACTTTTTCAAACCAAAAAGTGATATTCAAGCGCAATAGTGGTGTGTATAGCGGACCAGACTTTTGCTTATACGGAGAGCGTAATACTTTGATTAAGGGAGCGTAATTTTACCAGACTTTTACTATCGAGTATAACAATAATAATACACCAGACTTTTGATAGTAAAGAGTGAGGAAGAAAGAGACAATACACAAGAAATTTATACAGGTTCATGAAAGACAAGATCTGATGATCAAACTTTGCTGAGCTAGGTCTAGTAAGTATTTAGATACAAAGATATTTTTCTTTTAAGAAGAATTTCCAAACTCCAAGACTTTTCTTATTTTGGGTCAAAAGGGTTTATGTTGAGACTAGACTTTGAGGATTCTTTCAACGCATGTACTCCCCCTATCTTTTGTATCTTAGGCCTTATGTTTCCTGAAACACTCAAACACCCACATCAAGTGATAACTATAATAGCCCTGATTTTCTGGAATAGGAGCCCAAGCTTTCAGGACCCCTGAGAGTACCTTGCTAAGTATTTTAGGAGAGTGAGGCTCAGGCTTGATCCCTAGATCATCGTGAGAATGTGAGAAAGTAAGATTTGAGAGAATGTGAGTAGTGGATAGTTCAGTTAAACAAAGATGAGGGAATAAGAGAGGTTGTTTAAAATGGTGACCCCTAGAGGAACTTGTGATGGCAATTTAGATGAAGGAATAAATGTGTTTGATTTAACGTTTGAATTATTAATGAAGTATCTATATTCATAAATATATTTTGTTATTAAAGCTAGATAATTTATGAATGATGTTTAGTCTTGGTAATTTATAGATGATGATAGTCAATCATCTACTAATTTTGGCTATAATAGATGTAGAATGTTTAGATTTATTTAATTATCAAGATAGATGCTAAGGTTAGATGATTATTAGAGCCCAAGATTCCATGAGATGTTAATTAAACCCTTCAATAAAAGTGATTAGCAGACAATACATTATTTTGATATTAACTGGTTAATAGATCTTATTAATAATTTTAATTAATTAAGATTAAATGGAATGATTAGATAATATTTATTTTATGGACTAACATCATGAATTATAAGTTTAAAACATAAAGGTTTATTTATAATAAAGTTTAGTTAAGAAATTAATTAATTAATATTAATATTTTAATAATAAATGTCACCTTGTTCTTCAGATTTGAACTGTGAGACCTAACTTGAAGTCGGAATTTAACCGTTTGACCTGAGACTAGTGATCCAGTAGGGAAACTAGTCCTAATAGGATCATTTCGTGAAGAATCAAGGGTGTCTGGTTTAGCCTAACCGGCCTGATCAGAACCCTTAGTGTCTCCTATGTTTGACCGTTCATATACCTCGGGATATCTGATGGTGGCACGGTCAGTTTCTGGTGACTCGTTTAGACATTTTAGAAACTTTTCTTAAAGAGGCCGAAGTTTGATTCAGACTTTATCATCCTCGTTTTTCCTTAAAATGGTTTCCTCAAAAGTTGTTTTAAGACTCGACCCGTATATCTTCGGTGTTTTGGACCCAACTTTTGTATACGAACACGGAATGGGACGATTTTGGTCTCAATCTCTTTGTTTTGAAAAGACCTTCAACCTCCATTTCTAGCCCCAAACTCCGATTCTCACTCCGTTAACCCTAAAATCGAAGATTTAATGTGTTCGCCTCAAAATTCTATTGTTGGGATGTTTTTCTCTACGTATAGTTCAAAAAAATTCATAACTTTCTCATACGACCTTTGATTTGTGCAAACTTGGTGTCAAATTTCTGTAACAAAATTATCTATATTTTCTGTGAAGACATCAAAGGCTAAATCCCTCTAGATCAGTACAGTTTAATAAATCTTTGTGACCCCTTGGCTATTTCATCACTATGTTGGCAGCCTTCGATAAAATTCACATATCTCCTTCGTCTGATGCTTGAATCACTTAGTTCTTTTTGATATGAATCCGTGTCGAAGAAGTATACAATTTTTATGAAGGGGGCAAAATCAAATTCCCAAAGAGAATTAGTGGTGAATTTATTTCTAAGACCCTAGCTGATTCGGGAAGCTTCTGGAGCACCCTGTCGTAAATCGGGTATATCTCAGGCTACCAAACTTAGATCATTGCAAATGATATATCAAATTAAAGAAGAAAGAAAGACCTACAAACTTCATGAAGGACTCAAAAGCTAATTCTCACTCCATAAATCCCAGAATTTAAAATACTATACTGATTCACGTTTTCCTAGTGACAGCTTGCACTATGTTCAATATTTTTCACGTATCTCCCTCGTATGATCATGAAATCAAACTATTATTTTGCCAAACTTTTCTTAACTCAATTCCCTATAACTTTGGAAAAAGTTAAAATAAAGAAATTAAATTTTAGAAAGTCACTTAAAATAATATTTTTGAAAAGTTTTCTTAGCTCAAAATAATGTTTTACAAGTAGAAAAATGTATATATCAAACGTTTGGAATCTAATTAGAATAGAAAATTTTGTGACACTTTTGGTGACCACTTAGAAGAAAAGGAATGGTAGCCTTAGAATTTTTTTTAAAAAAAGAGATAGATTTAATAAAAAGAGACTTGATTAAAAGAGAATGGACTTTGAGATTAATTATTCTATAAGATTAAAGATACGTAAGATGAAAAGAAATGACAAACTAAAAATTAAAATCTTAAGTAAGGATTGAAAAAGGTCCAAATAAATTAATAGGATTATATACTTAAATGAATTAAGCCCAAAATCTATAATTTTAAAAGGAAATGGTACTACATTAGAAATTTAAAAAAAAAAGCCATTTAGAAGTAGAAAAAAAAGAGATTAAAGGAAATTGTATGTCTAGAACAAGTTAGCTAGTAACTTAGAGACAGATTTTGAATACAATCACCGCTACACTTGAAAATAAATAGGACTCACCAATTAATTAGTAACTTTTGGAAACTAAGAAATATCACCCTAAGTTGTGATGCCTGAGCTAAAGTGATATCTAAGTCTTTAATTAATAATTAAGTAGTTATAAAGCAAAAGGGATTTAAGTGTAGTTAAAGAAGCGAATTAAGTAAATTAATCACTAAACAAAGTAGTTATCGAACTTAGTAAATTTACATTTAAGAAGGATATCGCGGTTCAAACATAAGGAATTAAGCTGAACATAAGAGATTAATTTGGGATAGAAGTGATTGATGTCCAAGAAGATGAGGTATTTAAAAAACCCGCCTAAATCCCTAAGTAGTAAATGGTCAATCATAGAAATAAAATAAAATAAAATTTGGTTAGTCAAAAGAATATAATTGCGAAAGCGATCTAGATGAAGTAGTGACAGATAAATGAGAAAATAAAAAGGTTGTAGAATTTAACAGTCGTAAGAAAATAAAATATCACTAAAACATTGTCAGGATATAAAGGATTAGTGGCTCATTTAGTGATCAAGAAAATAAGATTAATAATAAAGTCCACCTAGATTAGAAAGAGGAAATAACCAATGAGGCCGCCTAACAATGACTAAGGAGTTTATAATTGGACTTCAGGAAGTTGAATTAAGTCAGGAAATAATCATATACAAGTGAATAGAGAATGCCCAACAAGTGGATAAATGAAAAATACAAAGAACATTGAACCAAATAGTATACCCTTAGTAACAAATTAAGTTAAGGAAATATCAATGACCTAAACTATATAAATGGTAAGGATATAATATGAACGCTTACGTCTAGTTGCCTATATAAGTAAACTTTTAGTGACGTTAAGTGTGTGATTACTTGCTAAGCCGTGGTAATGATGAAGATTGAAATGTATATTATGCGTATGTGTAATGACTTCTTAATATTTCATGTAATATAACACTTGTTGGTTGACTGATTATGTGACATGATGGGATATGTGACTGTGAATAATTGTGTACATAACCATACATGTGATAGTTACGTGATGAATGTGGTATAATGCATTGTATGTTGTGATGCTATTGAATACTTGTTGATGTGGTATGGTTGTGAATGTTGTATGATGCATGGATAACTAGATGAGGAAATTTGTAAGTAAAAGAATTGGAAAATGGTATCGGTAGGGGTCCTAAAATGATTAAATATGAAAGTATGAGACTCAGATCTGAGACGAACTGTGGGCATTTAGGAATAGAAGGGAGTCATTTAGGGGACCTTGCCGAGGACCATTGAAAAAAATGAATGGTTGAATCATGCATCATATATGGAGTTATGGGGGGATGTTGGAATAATTCCCTAGAGCATACAGTGATGGGTACACTGAAGAATCTTCCGCGCCTTGATACCTGAGGGAGTATATCAGAAACGGGAATTCCAATGGCTCGGATTCGCGTCTGTCGCTGGACAGCCCATGGAAAACCCTGGCATACTTCGACAAGAGGGGGGATTTTCTATGACCGTGGAGTATCCGTTTTGCAGAGATATGATTGGCCATTATGATGATTGGACTGCGAGTCCTTACCCATTTATGAAAGCCAGAACGAGGAGAGCTCCGGTCGCTCTAGTTGGGCAGGGAGAATAAGGTGGGATAGTTGTGCACATGGATATTGTATTTGAGATTGTTGAGGAGGAGATGGGTCCACATACATCATGACAACTAACAAAAGAATGGAAATAATGAAATGAACTCATACATTGCATCGTTGTATTAAGATTGCGATTATTCATGGTTTGAGTATGATTGTATGAATTTTTGTATCCCTAAGAGGTGAATGAGGAATTAGGAATGGTCAATGGGACCAAGAGTGGTGAGACGACTTAGAATACATGCTAGGAATCCCCAGAGAGACTTTGGAAGGGTTGATTATGATTGATTGAATTATATGGGGTGAGTGTCAAGAATGACACTCCCTCACTGCTGTGGAGCTAGAGACTCACCTTTACAACTATTTTTCTAGACCTCCTGTTGGACCATCCACCATAAAGGATCATGCAGACTTCACATCGAGGACCAGCTAGACTCTTTTTGGGCCGAGGACAAATAAAATAAGATGTAATTTATTTTCATTCATAGGAGCCTATGCGCCCCTTTCCTTTCAGTTTGTACAGTTACTGTTATGACCATGTATTATATATGATTATATTGTATATAAGATATATCTGTTCCACCAAGTTTTTTGTACAAAAAAAAAACTTCCACATTTTTCTAAACACGTAACCTCTCAGTTGGCTAGGATAATCTAGTGAATGGATTATCCTAGTTAACCGAGGGTGTTACAATAACAAACGACTTTATTTAAGTAAGAGTTTATAATGTTAGTTATCAACAAATCTTCATGAAATCTGGTTTAAATGATTCGACATTGACCAGACTTTTCTTCAATAATACCAAATCAATTATAAATAGCAACCCAATGGTCATCTAACTAGGGTTTAGGTTCCACATGCATATATCATCATCCATAATGACACTTAACTTAGTTCAAAACTTCATTAACATCAATAACTAATTCCATTTCCCTAAAAATTTATTTTCCTCATATAAAATTATTCTAAGGGCACAAAATCATCAACACCATCAAGTTGGCCAAAAACTCTAAAATACCAATACATAGGGTTCTATCAAAAATCACCCAACAACAATCTTAACCAATTTCTTAAACCATTACAAGTACCATAACCCTTATTTTCATGTAACACTAAGCTATAACCACGAATCATATTTCAAGTGTTCAAGCCTAAGGTTTCACCATGTTCATCAATACCCATAATACTCAATGCCACCATTTCAAGCTTAAACAACATTAAAACCAACAAATGGAATAACAAGGCAAGGAATCCTTACCTCAAGGCTCCAAGATAATCCAAAAATGAAAATGAGAGTGGTGGATGAAGAACCTATAAGATATTTGCCCGAATTTCCTTTTTGATACTCATAAATCAAGTGTTTTGCAAAGAAAATGAAGGTTTGTGTGTATGGAAGAAGATAGATGTTTTTGTTCTTTATGGAGGAAGAAGAAAATGAAAAAAAATAATGTGAAATGGGGAAGGAAGAAGCTTCACGGCAATTGGGAGAAAGAGAGAGGGATTTTAGTGAAAATTGGGTATTACCTAATGGTTAACATAATGCACCTTTTTGCTTTTACCAATGGTCCATAGTTCCCCTTTATCCTTTGGTTAATAGAGATAAGAGAAAGAGAGGGGAAATGCTACGGTGATGAGAAGAGGGGAAAAAGGATTTTGAAATTTCTTTTATTTCTATTTCGCTCGTATTTTCACCGTTTAATAGCATACGCCTTGTCCGTATAAATATCTCCTTAACACTAAAAATTATTTTAAATATACCACCATGACCACAATAATTTCCTCAATATTCTAGACCCATCAAATGCCTAAAATTATTTAATGGGTCCCACACCATCTGTTAAATTGTCTGGTTTTAGTAAATTTTAATCTACCAATAAATCATAATTAGTGTATAATTATTTTCTCCATATATACTAAATGATAAATAATTAATTATCATCATCCAATAAATTTATTTTTTTAAAATTTGAGATGTTACAATCCATTCCACCTAAAAATACATTTCATCCTCGAAATTTAATCTCGATATATATTACAAAGCCATACTTCTGGCCGTACTCTAACAGGGTTTAATAACATCGTAAAATAGTATCGGACTTCACAAAGTCCAATAGAATATCACCATCATCATTCTGTTTTCCTAAACATAAAATTTTCTATATCCGAGGTGGGTCACATATTATTAATCACAATTCATCCAACACAACTCACATATTTTATCCAGAACAACCAAATAAACTCAACATTCACCATAAGTAGTTATAACCTGTAACATCCCAGATAAATTAATATTTGGGAAAGTGAAATAAGTATCTAGTTAAGTTTAAATTATGGGAAACAAGAATTTTAAGGTGAATACTTGATTTAAAATGAATTATTAAAGAAAATGGAGGATCAGAACCTGACGTGTAGCGTGGCTGTGGCACGTAGCGTTGGCATTGTGAATTAGAGTGAAGAAGGTGAAATAACTGATAAGATTGGTAAATGGCTAGGTAGTGTAATAGTATCATATTATTTAAGGAATTTAGACACATATGTATATCTATAAATATGTGGTATAGTGAGTTATAAAATAGAAAGTGAGTCTAAGTGGGTTAGAGGCATAAAAATGTATAAATGTGAGATGGGAGAACGTGAGACAAATAATGGAAATTAGGATGAGTTGTAATTGATAAGGCATAAATGACATTAGTATGGAAGTGAGATCATGTGAGAAAACGTGAACTTATAAACTATAACAAATAATTTGGTGAGAAAGTAATGTAGGTGGAGTTCATAATAAAATAGTGTAGTTGTAAGCTATGACAAATGCCATGAGTTAACATTAAATTTTAAAGTGATGATGGGTTTAAGTTAATGAACTGAGAAAGAGCAAATGACATGTTAATATTAATAAATATGATGAATTATAATGAGAATGCATAACAATATCAAAAAGAAAGTGAGATTATATAGATCGATATGAGGTTATGAATTATATTAGATAAGCGTAATAGGAAGTTAATGAAAATGATGGTTATACTAAATCATTGATGATTAGATAGGGATGAAAACATGTGATGAGGTTTAGATTGATTTATGTATAAATGTATGGTGGTTCACATGATTAGACTTTTTATGAACTAATGAGTATAATGGCATAATGTTAACAATGATGTGATTAACTATCGATGAATTAATGCTTATAAATAATATAATGTATTGACGATGTATATGTGTATGCATGTTTGAATAGCTTAGTGTTTAAGGAAGTATATGGAATTGGTTGATTATATGATAGGAAATGAAGAATAAAATATATGAACTGTATATATAGTGATGTTATGAATCAAGAATAATTTGCTGGAATTTAAGTGATGAGGACGGTGGAGATGGCATGACTTGTGAAGGCTGGACTTGTGTGACCGCCCTGTGTGATGTTTATATGTCAGTTTCTGACAACTATAGATGGGTTTGGTCATGTTTAAAGCCATATTAATATGATTTTATATGTGATTATGTGGTATGGGATGGCCGATGGTATGTGTAGCCCCTCATTTTTTGGCTCCCGTGGTTTTTGTGCCCAGTAAAGCTACCCAGTGGTCAAGTAGGACCTAGTGGTTGAGATGGAGAGTTAAGCAGGACTCGATGGACCAAGCAGGGTTCACGGGGTGTCAAGTAGGACCCCCAACTGAAGGCAAATCCTATAGTATCTGGATACTAGGAGTCTGATATACATGAGAGTTAGTCGTGTTATATGCATATGAGTGATGATGTGATACCCTGGACACTGTTGAGAGTGAGGAGTGATCGCTAGTGCATTGGCACGGTCAAGGAGCGGCTCTTGATAGGCTTCCAGTGGAGGGAATATATGATAATGTTTATATATATATATATATATATACCTGGTGTGCTATGTAAAATGAAATGAATGATTGGTATTAGTTGAGTTAGTGATTTTTGATACAGTTAATGTGATTCAGCTTGATGGTGATGAATTAATAATGGTAACTAAAAGGTATTGATGATTACTGTCGCTAAAATAGAAATATAGTTAGATTACATCTTTCCTAGTATTGATGTTTATTTCTGTATTAATACTTAATTCCAGTCACTCACCCCCTTTATTGTGGTCTAGTGACTGTTGGCAGGTTGTGGATGTACACCATAGAGGCAGACGCTAAATGAGGCTAGGGCGAGCATGACGTTGGTATAGTAGTGACAATGTGTATACGTATTTATTTGACAATAGAAGGTGTAGATGAATAATAATGTAGTGTTATAATATTATCATGTTTGTGTGTTGTGGGGCACAGAGATTGCATGATTGCATGATATGGGCAGGTCTTGTGATATATACCTGTTTAAATGATATGTTGAGTTTGATTGAGAATTGAATGGGTAATGTGATGATAAGTTGGTAGGTGTTATACATTACTGTGGAAATAGGTTATTAGTGGTACGAAGTCAAGATTGTGCGTTTGTGTGATTGATTGGCATGAACAGGTTTTGTAATGTGCGTATTGTTGATGTGCATGGTGACTATGCATGAATTGATGATTTGGATGATATTATGCATATAGCAGATTAGATGGAAGTATGCGAAAATAAGGAACTAAATAAGTGAATTTGAGATCCAGCGGGTTTCGGGACCCCCGGAAGGGACCAATGGGTTCCCTAGGTCATTTAGAAACTATGCATATAGGCCATGGAATAATTGGAGTCCATTTAGGTGTTTTGGTGCAAAGGTTTTACACATAAGTGAGATAAACTGTATTTTGCGCATATGATGGAATTTTGGTAAACGGACAGCACCAATAGTTCCAGAATAGGAAAAACATGTGGCTCGTAAAGTTTCACAGCAATTGGACCTAAAATGGGCCAGATGGGTAGGTTAGAAGTTGGCCGATTGACCTAAAATGTGTAACAACATCAGGTGTTGCTACTGTCAAGCTGATGCTGGGCGCCAGCCTGACGCTAGGTGCCAGCCTGACGCTGCGAGCAGAGTCTCACGCGTCGGGCCTCTGTCTCAGTTTTTGGTTTTCTTCCATTTTTATTTCTTTTTGAGCTTCTAGATTTTATCGTATTCTACATTTTGACCCCTTTTTTTGAAAATGACTTGTTCCCTCCCTGGTCAAAGGGGGTCCCATGGTACCCCCTCATCCCTTTATTTTAGCAAGTAATGATTCTCCATTATCCCACCAGAAGCGGTTATCTCCCTTATTGAGCCTGGGCCTAGATTCCCCTCTTTTCTTTATTTTACAAGTGTATAAATACAGCCTAGAGGCTCACATTGTAACTCAAGTGACACATATTGAGAATTGATAAACCTAATCCCTAGAGAAATTCTTTAGGGTTTCTGTGCTTAAACTCTTTGTGTGAATTCGTTCAAGCAAAGCTCGAGCGCGGAATCGATCTCTCGGCATACGATTTGAAGGCTTGAATTTGTTCAAGTAAAGCCCGAGTGCGGAATCGATCCCTCGTTATACGATTTGAAGGCTTGAATTCGTTCAAGTAAAGCCCGAGCGCCGAATCGACCCCTCGGCATACGCTTTGAAGGCTTGAATCCATTCAAGTAAAGCCCGAGCGCGGATCTAATCCCTCGGCTGACACATTTCGAAGACTTGAATCCGTTCAAGTTAAACCCGAACGCGAGTTTAACCCCTTGGCGGATCGAAATCTCGAATTCAAGTCAACTCTTCAAATATCGAAGTACAAAAGACGAATAAACAAAATACAGCATGAAATCTCAGTCGGCAATCCTCCACCCAAAAGGATCACTCGGAGTCAAAGACAATCTCGAAGACGAGCCCACGCACTAGCTCTCGGCAATCTTGAAGACAAACCTGAGCACGAGCTCTAAGTAACTCTAAAGACAAGCCCGAACCCAAGCTCTCGGTAATCTTGAAGACAAACCCAAGCACGAGCTCTCGGTAACTATGAAGACAAGCCCGAGCACGAGCTCTTGGCGATTTTAAACACACCCAAGCACGAGCTCTTGGTAATTCTAAAGATAAGCCTGAGCACGAATAGAACGAAGGGGTTCCAAAGTGACGAAACTCCCCATGTTACAGGACCAAGCCCTACCTCACTCGGAACCGCTCATTCAGAGTCAATCATTCATTTAGAGCTACTCATTCAGACTCGCTTACTCGGAATCAATGATAATCTACCAGTCGACGCCAGGGAAACCTCGTTCGAGGGGTCGGTTCTGGTCATGCTTACCCGGGAAGCAATTCATTGATATAGAGAAACGAGGTATAGTCTACATCAAGTTATAAACCTCCACCAGCCAAATAGGAGAAACCATACTAGGTGAAAAACATCATCAGTAAAAAGGCATACCGACTTAAAAGCATATCATTTTGTATATTATAGACAAATGTAACGAAGGCACTCTTTTTCCTAGTTGAGGGGTTTTTCCCACTGGGTTTTCCCCTGAGAGGGTTTAATGAGGCCTGCCAAAATAGTAAAATATATTAGCATTGAAAGGAACTCTTTTTTCCTGCTCGAGGGGTTTTTCCCACCAGGTTTTCCCCAAGAGGTTTTTTACGAGGCCCACCTTGACAAGTATGACTCAGCTCATCTCACGATGAAACAACAAAAGTTCAAGACCAGATATCATTTGGTATACAGCTACTCAGAATTGGTTACTCGATCCGCTCGAGCCTAATCACTCGACATCGGCTCATACACCCTCAATACGAATCTTCGATCAGCACCCAACATGAAGGTGTCTCACCTTAGCACTTAGCCACTTCGCTCAGCTCTATGCCTAGAGCTCGTGACTAGGGGGCTCCTGTTCCCTCCCTAGTCAGAGGGGGTCCCACGGTACCCCCTCATCCTTTTAATTTAGCAGATAATAATTCTTCATTATCCCACCAGAAGCGGTTATCTCCCTTATTGAGCCTGGGCCTAGATTCCCCTCTTTCCTTTATTTTACAAGTTTATAAATACAGCCTAGAGGCTCACATTGTAACTCAAGTGACACATATTGAGAATTAATAAACCTAATCCCTAGAAAAATTCTTTAGGGTTTCTGTGCTTAAACTCTTTGTGTGAACACTATCAATTACCCATTTCATGCTTGCTTTCCATTTCATATTATTTCAATTGCATAATGCTTATCTATTTGTTATTGCTTTGCCTCATGGATTATTTTATATAATATTGCATAATGCTTTATAACATCTATTATTTTATATAAGTGCACATCAATAATTCCTTTCACGGACTATAACCTGTGCTTGTGCATAATTATTTTATTTAACTTCACAGGATCTATACCTGCTCTTGTATTTTATAAATTAAATTGCATAATTATATTGGGACATCTAGGGGATTTTATATTAAATCAAATATTTAATATAATATATTTTATAATATAAAGGAGTTAATAAATAAGATATGCATTAACAGATAATCAAACCCAGGTCTATATCGTGGTAAGTTATTACTCTACCATTAGTTTTAAGAAAACTTTTAAATTTTCGCTATCGGGTTACTTATGTGAAATTTTATTTTAACTTGTTTAGTTGATTTATAAGTTATTTTACCTTAATTACTTGTCTCCTTATGACTGAACAAAATAATGATTTACTTATGTAAAATCATGAGTTTTATCCAACTGGTATTGCTATATTCCCAGAAGTGAATGTAGCAACACATAATCATTATACTCAAGGTCGTGGTTGTGGTCGAAATGATAATAAATCATCATTTACATGGAAAAATAAAGAACATATGGAAAAAAGAAAAAGATGTTCAAAGTAGTGAACAAACCAAAAATATTTGCTATCGTTGTGGTAGCCAAGGTCACTAGTCTCGAGTTTATCGTAGACCAAAACATCTCATTAATCTATACCAAAAATTCCTTAAAAATAAAGGAAAAATAATATAAATAAATTTTACTGGTATAGGTGATGTTTATACTCACTTTGATGTTGATGATTTCCTTACTCTTCCTGAAGAAGACATTGACCACTCAGTTGGAGAGGGGAGTGCCCCTAAGTAAATTATTTTATGTTTCACGTAATTTGTTTTATTATGAATTTATGTTAAATATTATTGTTGTTAATTATATTTTCACTCATGATTTATCTATTATTATTTAATGAAGAATGAATGCTCATGTGAATAATGAAGATATATGTCTCGCACAAATCATACTATTCTCAAGAATGAGAAATATTTTTACCATATAGTAAAACAAGAAACCAATGTTAATATTATATTTGGTAGTATAAATATAATTGAAAGCTTCAGCAAAGCCAGTATATTGTTACCTGGAGGAACACAATTGCATATTGAAAATTCATTATATTCTACAAAGTCTCAAAGAAATTTATTAAGTTTTAAGGATATCCGTAGAAAATAGATACCATATTAAGACTAAAAATGAAGGAAAGGATGAATATCTTTACATCACAAAGTTCATTTCTAATAAGAAATGTATATTAGAAAAATTACCTTCATTTTTCTCCGGTTTATACTATACCTATATTAGTACAGTTGAAACAAATGTCATTGTAAATCAAAAGTTCACAAATAAGAATGACTTTGTTATTTGGCATGAACGATTAGGCCATCCTAGATTAATTATGATGCAAAAAATAGTTGAGAATTGAAATGGTCATTGCTTGTCCAGCAAACAAATTCTCCGAACTAATAATTTCTCATGTGCTGCTTGTTCTTAAGGGAAATTAATTACTCAACCATCACCAATGAAATTTGGGAGTGAATCACTCACATTTTTAGAGCGTATACAAGATGATATTTATAGACCATTTAGATATTTTATGGTTTTGATTGATGCATCAACTAGATGGTCACATGTTTGCTTATTGTCAACTCGTAACTAGGCGTTTGCAAGATTACTAGCTTAATTAATTCATTTAAGAGCTCATTTTCTTAATTATCCAATTAAGAAAATATGCTTTGATAACACTGGTGAAATCACATCTCAATCTTTCAATGATTATTGTATGTTCATCAAAATTGATGTTGAACATCCTATAGCATATGTTCATACATAAAATGGACTTACTAATCATTAATTAAACATTTGAAATTGATAGCAAGACCATTGTTAATGAGATCAAAACTCCCAATTTCAACTTGGGGTCAGCAGCACATATTTGCATCAGACTTACAAATTATTATGAGTATTCCCCTTTACAATTAGTTCATGGTAAAGAACCAAATATTTCTCATCTAAGAATCTTTGGAAGTGCGGTATATGTTCCTATCTCCCCTCCACAACGAACTAAGATGGGACCTCAAAGAAGGTTGAGAATATATGTTGGATATGAAAGTCCATCCATAATAAAATATCTTGAACCCTTAATAAGTGATTTATTTACAGCTCGTTTCACTGATTATCATTTTGATGAATCTGTTTGTTCACCATTAGGGGGAGATAATAAAGAGTTGGATAAAAGGATTAATTGGAATGAGATATCTCTATCTCATGTTGATCCTCGAACAAAGCAATCTGAACTAGAAGTTTAGAAAATAATTAGTTTGTAAAATTTAGCAAACCAATTGCCAAATGCATTCGCTGATCCAAAAAGAGTGACTAAGTCACATATACCACATGTTAATACCCCAATAAATATTGATGTCCCTGCAGGACAATCTAAAATTATAAACGAGTCTGAAGCCAAAATAAAACGTGGCAGACCTGTTAATTCTAAAGATAAAATCCTTGAAAAAGAAAAGTAAATAAAAGGATGATCGAATCGAGGATATAATTACTCCAGAAGAGTCTCCTGACATAATCAAGGTTTCAAATCCAGAAGAAACCAAGGTACCTAAAATTGATAAAAATAAAGAGATATCTATAAATTATGTCATGGATGGAATACAATAGAATCAACATAAAGTCGATGTTGATAAAATTTTTGCATTCAAAGTAGCTCTTGATATTATAAATGATAATAAGAATCATGAGACAAAATCTATTAAGGAATGTGCACAAATAAATTATTGGCCAAAGTGGAAAGATGTAATGCAAGAAGAGTTAAACTCACTTGCAAAATAAAAAGTTTTTGGACCTGTAGTTCAAACACCTGAAGGTGTAAAACTAGTTGGGTACAAATGGGTCTTTATGAGAAAAAGAAATAAAAATGATGAAATTGTGTAATATAAAGCAAGACTTGTTGCACAAGGTTTCTCACAAAGACCTAGTATTAATTTCGATGAAACATATTCACCAGTGATGGATGCAAGTACTTTTTGATACTTGATTAGTTTGGCAATTTGTGAAAAACTTGATTTACGCCTAATGGATGTTGTTGTAGCATATTTATATGGCTCACTTCAAAAAGACATCTATATGAAACTCCCTGAGGGATTTAATTTGCCTGAAGGAAAATGACATCTATATAAAACTCTCTGAAGGATTTAATTTGCCTGAAGCATACAAGAAAAATTCTTGAGAAAATTATTCAATTAAATTAAATAAATCCCTTTACGGGCTAAAGCAATCTAGGTGCATGTGATACAATTGTCTTAGTGAATATTTGTTAAAAGAAGGATATAAAAATGACCCGATTTGTCTATGTGTTTTTATGAAAAGATTCGGGAAAGAGTTTGTTATAATTGCTATCTATGTAGATGATTTAAACATCATCAAAACTTCTGAAGAGCTATCAAAGGCTGTAAATTGCTTGAAAAGGGAATTTGAGATGAAAGACTTGGGAAAAATAAAGTTTTGTCTTAGATTATAATTAGAATATTTAAAGGAAGGAATTTTAATGCACCAAAAGACTTATACAGAAAAGGTGCTAAAGTGGTTCTATATGGACAAGTCACACCCATTGAGCAGTCCAATGATTGTAAGGTCACTTAAAGTAAGCAAAGATCCTTTTCGACCTCAAGAGAAAAATGAAGAACTACTTGGTCCTAAAGTACCATATCTCAGTGCAATTGGTGCACTAATGTATCTTGCTAGTCTTACACGACCTGATATATCATTTGGTGTTAATTTGTTAACAATACATAGTTCTTTACCCACAAAAAGGCATTAGAATAGGATTAAACACATATTTCGCTACCTTAGAGGTACAATGGACATGGGTTTATTTTTCCCATATGTATCTAAGGCAAACCTGATTGGTTATGCTAATGCGGGGTATTTTTCTGATCCTTATAATGGTCAATCATAAACATGATACTTGTTTATATGTGGTGGTATAGTAATTTTATGGAGATCTATTAAACTAACGATCACAACAACATCATCTAATCATGCTAAAATTCTAGCATTACATGAAGCAAGTCAAGAATGTGTTTGGTTGAGGTCTATGATTCAACATATTCAAGAAACCTGTGTCTTGCATGCTGGAAAATTACCACCAACAATCTTATGTGAAGATAATACAACTTGTATTTCTCAGTTAAAGGAGAGTTATATCAAAGGAGACGGGACAAAGCATATTTCACTAAAAATTTTCTTTACTCATGATTTTATAAAGAATGGTGAAACAAATGTCCAACAAATCCGATCATGTGAGAATCTAGCAGATATCTTTACAAAATCATTACCAACCAAAGTCTTCGAGCAGTTAGTACAAAAGATCGGTCTTCCACACCTTAGACATGGATGTTCTAATAAGGGGGAGAATTAAATACTTGTAATTTAGTTATTTATTTTTGAATTTACTTTGTAAAGAATGATGTGTTTTTTTTCCTTCACTAGGTTTGTATCCTACTAGGTTTTTCCTAGTAAGGTTTTAACGAGGCACATTCTAAAATATGGACATTCAAGGGGGAGTATTATGAATCTTTATATATATAGTGGATGTCCACTAAGGCTGCAAGTGACACCCCCACTTCCCATTGTCCCCAATAGTGTCACGCCTCCAGATTTTCCATATGCTTGCTAACTCCCTATAAATAGGGCCGGCCCTGGGCCTTGATAGCAAGGGCAATGGCCCAGGGTCCATTGTCAATGAGGGCCCAAAAAAAATAATATTTAGCTTATGTGAAAAAAAATCAAAAAATTTTAATATAGTTTGAATGGTTTAATAGTAAAGTTATATGAATTTTGCCTAAAAGTCTCAGGTTCGATCTCATGCTAACTCTAATTTTTATATTTTTTTGTTCTATTATTCTTCATTTCCTCTTTCTATTTCTATAATTTTTTTTACTTTGACGGTTTGACCTCATCTATTAAAAAGGATATGTTAGGGAGTATTGATGTTGATGTTCTCATTAATGATTTTGCATCTAAAAATACTAGAAGAAACCATTTTTAGGATAATTTGTCTTTTTGTTTTAGTACAGGTGGAAGAACGATTTATGAAGGAAAACATGAGACTATAGGAGCACCGTTTATTATTTTGACTTCTTATTATTCTTTACACGATGATGATGCGTTTAGAATTTACAATGATTTTATTAATGTTGATTTGATTATTCAATATTTTTTTTCTTTTAAAAAAATACTAAGGGGCCTTTAAGTGTTGTATCGCCCGGGACCCATAAAATTCCAAGACCGGGCCTGCTTATAAATAGCAATGCATCAGAATATGAATACACAAGAAAATTCCATCTCTTTGCATTCTCTATTCTGCTTTCTTCTTCTTATTCTGTTTCTACATTCTTAATTATTTTATAACAGAGATGAGTTTTACCAAATTGAGGCCTAATATTGATTAATGTGATAATCGAATGTAAGCATGTATATGGCATGGAAGTCCGAAAGTATAAATTTCATGGAATGTTTTGACTTTTAATCAAAGCAAACCCAAAATCCATATCAAAAAGCCCAAAACTCGTAGTAAATAAAAGGAAATATAAATAATTGTTTCAAAAAATGATTAGTTGATGTTCTAGCTACATGCATGTGCATGTGCAATTAGGAGCACCATGATCCCGTTTTAGCATCAATTTGCTGTGTGTAATATGGGCTTTAATTTTCTTTTCATTTTTGAAAATGATGAAAGGCTGGTTCGGATTTTCCTTGGCATAAAGGCACGTGGATGCACGTAAGCAAATTTCAACACCCTCTCTTCCTTTGGATTCCCATGATGAGAAAGAGGGGTATAAGAAAGAACAACCATCAAATAATTCATCATTTGAAGTCTCTCTCCAATAATAAGGAAAAAATGTACTTCACCAGGAAGCTGCCATTTCACATGCCTCCCATCTGTTATAGTTCATGGATAGGTGCCAAATGTGCTTCAATTTCCAAACAATTGAAAGGCCAGTAATATATCATCTCTTTCTTAAGCCCAACACCCCACATGCTTGCATGTGAATATTGAAAGAGATAAAAGTGCACCAAAAAAAAAAGAATTTTGATCTGAAAGAAGTGGCAGTTGGTGGGCTCACACCATCATTGATTTAGTGCACCACTTGGCTCCCATTTTCTATTGTTTGCTAATTTCTCTAATACTTTATTCCCTATTCTAAGGTCATGCCCCTACTTTCCATCTACTAAAGTTTTGTATGGTACTTATTTGTCTTAGGAGAAAAGAAAAAAAAAATCGTTACATTGCTTTGGTTCGTTTGCATTTGCTTCTAGTAAGTGAAAGTGACAAATGATCAATTGACTGTATGTCACACTCTAGTTTATATTGTAACAGATTGTAAAAAAAGTTTAAGAATACCTCATAATCATTTTTCTAGCTCCTTTTTTTCTTTTTCATTTTATAGAGTCTAGAATTTGTCTTATTTTCATGTTTCCTTCCCCCTGTAACATGGAAAGATTCCCTCCTACAATAATCATAACGAATAATTACACTTGTATTGGATAAATTTTAAAACCATATGAAGTGGTCGATGGATAATGGTTCTGATATTTCCTTTTCCATTTTTTATACTTTTCCTATTTCTCTCCAATGTCTCTCTTCTTTTCTTACTCCCTTCCTCTTCTTGATGGATCACAAAAACATTAATTATAAAAAAAGAGGTACACTGGTACACATAGTTTCTTCACTCACTCATTTTTGTTAAAAGATTCCACTATCACATGGCTTCGGTTAGATTTTGATGTTAAGATAATCAAAAGTACAACATTGTTCCGGTGTATTCTAACTTTAGCTGTATGTTAGTTGGGCCATTTAAGCATCATTTCGGAATCTTTGTCATAGGTAAAAGTTACCCTTCAAATCCTCTCGAAGTTGAAATTCAACTTTTACAATCATGGAACATACTTGAAGTAGCGTAATGAATATTTATATTGAAAGTACTGGCATTCCGAGATGCTTTTAGTTTAGATACTGTTTATTAACCCCGAAACCGCAGGTTCTGAAAGCAATTATCGTAAAAGCTCGAATGGGGTGATAAAGTTACCTTAACTAAGTAGTATCATGGTAATTCTATTGTTTTGTAACTTTTTCTTATTTACCTTTTTCTCATCTCTGGAAGCGCATTAGATCTCAGTCACAGATTGCCAAATTGATACAAATATTTGTGAACTGAAAAGGTCAGATGAGTGCATTATTCATTGTATACAAATTTCTTATCTAGCTTTAAGGCAAGACAAAAACATAACGTGTGAAACTAAAGAGGTGGCTTGACTTAAAGCAAGTGAAACACCCAATTAAAAATGCTTCTTAACAATTTTTAAAAAAAAATGCTAAATTCTTACATTCCTTTATTCTCAATCTTTCAAGCGAGAATGAAGAAAGGGATTCATAATAAACAATCACGAAGGAAACAGCAGTATTTTTTTAAAAATATTAAAGAATACAATAACTGCATCCTTCAAGTTGACACTGGTAACATAAAAGGAACAAGTAGAAACCAAAGCATTAAGGGTCACATTCTCTCCCATGTTTTATGTCGGAGGGACTTCCTATAAGTCCAAAACTTCATCGTCCTTATGTGAGCAATGCTATCTGCTTTGAAATGCCAATTCATTAACCTGAAAAGGCCTTAAAAGTGACCATATCTAATCAATGGTTTATTATTAGCCTAGCCTTGTTATATATCAAATCATTTTAGATTTTACATTAACCATCCTCCTTTGTCCTTACTCCTTACCACCAAAAACTAGATGTCACTCTCTGTCAGTGTTCAGTCCACCACCCTCCACCGCATCATCACCATCCTTCTCCTTTTCTGCAAATGATGGGAAAACTGAGAGATTGAACAAGGGGAAGAAGAATCAACATGCAGCTGAAAACCCAGTTTTTCATCTACATCTGCTACATTTGTTGTTTCTCTTATGGTTTTGCTGCTGCAGAAAGTGATGAAGCATTGGCTTTACTTTCCATAAAAGAAGGTCTTGTAGATCCATTGAGTAGCCTGCATGATTGGAAATTGTTGGGAAGAGAAGGAGGGATAGGGAAGGATGATGCTTCTCATTGTAACTGGACTGGTGTCCAGTGCAATTCACATGGAGCTGTGGAGAAGCTTGATCTCTCTCGCATGAATCTCAGTGGCAGTGTGTCCAATGAGATACAAAGGCTAAAGAGTCTCTCTTATCTAAACTTGTGTTGCAATGGATTTTCATCATCATTGTCAAAATCCATTGCCAATCTTACCACTTTGAAAGGTCTTGATGTGAGCCAGAACTTCTTCATTGGTGAGTTTCCATTAGGACTTGGAAAGGCGTCGGGGCTTGTCACTTTGAATGCATCAAGCAACAATTTCTATGGTTTTCTTCCTGAGGACCTTGGAAACGCATCCTCGTTGGAGACACTGGACCTCAGAGGCAGCTTCTTTGAAGGGTCAGTTCCAAAGGGATTCAGCAAGTTGCACAAGCTGAAGTTCCTTGGTTTATCTGGAAATAATCTCACTGGGAAGATACCAGGGAAGCTGGGACAACTTTCATCACTGGAGTGCATGATCATTGGATACAATGAGTTTGAAGGTGGGATTCCAGCAGAGTTTGGAAATCTCACCAAGCTGAAGTATCTTGATTTAGCAGAAGGCAATCTTGGTGGTGAAATTCCTGCTGAGTTGGGAAAGCTTGAATTGTTGAATACAGTTTTCCTGTACAAGAACAACATTGAAGGCAAGATTCCACCAGCAATTGGAAACATGACGTTACTGGTGCAGCTGGATCTATCAGACAACATGTTATCAGGGAATATTCCAGCTGAAGTAAGTAAGCTGGAGAATTTGCAGCTACTGAACTTCATGCGTAACCGGTTATCTGGTCCTGTGCCTTCTGGCCTAGGAGATCTTCCTCAACTAGAGGTGCTTGAGCTATGGAACAATTCCTTGTCAGGTCCATTACCTAGTAACCTTGGCAAGAATTCACCATTGCAGTGGTTGGATGTGTCATCCAATTCACTCTCTGGTGAGATTCCAGAAACTCTTTGCACCAAGGGCTATCTCACCAAGCTTATACTTTTCAACAATGCTTTCTTGGGTCCAATTCCAGCAAGCCTGTCAACATGTCCTTCGCTTGTTCGTGTTCGAATTCAAAACAATTTTCTTTCTGGGACAATTCCTGTTGGTCTTGGGAAGCTTGGAAAGCTTCAGAGGTTAGAATTGGCTAATAATAGTCTCACTGGTGGGATTCCTGATGACATTGGTTCTTCTACATCCCTTTCTTTCATTGATTTTTCCAAAAACAACCTCCACTCTTCTCTTCCTTCCTCCATTATTTCCATTCCAAATCTGCAAACTTTCATTGTCTCCAACAACAACTTGGGAGGTGAAATCCCTGACCAATTCCAGGACTGTCCCTCACTTGGTGTCCTTGATCTCTCATCAAACCATTTATCTGGAAGCATTCCAGCAAGCATTGCTTCATGTCAGAAATTGGTGAACTTGAATCTGCAGAACAATCAATTGACTGGTGAAATTCCAAAAGCATTAGCAAGCATGCCTACATTGGCAATTCTTGATCTTGCCAACAACTCTCTCACTGGTCAAATACCTCAAAGTTTTGGTATGTCTCCAGCCCTAGAAACATTCAATGTCTCATACAACAAGCTAGAAGGTCCTGTCCCAGAAAATGGCGTGTTAAGAACAGTAAACCCAAATGATCTTGAGGGCAATGCTGGTCTATGTGGTGGTGTCCTCCCTCCATGTGGCCAAGCTTCTGCGTATTCGTTAAGGCATGGAAGCTCACATGCAAAGCACATAATTGCAGGATGGATCATCGGTATATCATCGATCGTGGCCATCGGGGTTGCAACTTTGGTGGCAAGATCTTTATACATAAAGTGGTACACTAATGGATTGTGCTTCCGGGAAAGATTTTATAAGGGTAGGAAAGGGTGGCCTTGGAGATTGATGGCATTTCAGAGGCTTGATTTTACAAGTAGTGACATTTTATCTTGCATCAAGGAAACAAATGTGATTGGCATGGGAGCAACTGGGGTTGTTTACAAGGCTGAGATACCACAATCAAGTACAGTTGTGGCAGTAAAAAAATTATGGAGATCAGGATCTGATATTGAAGTAGGAAGCAGTGATGACCTTGTTGGAGAAGTGAACCTGTTAGGGAGGCTAAGGCATAGGAACATTGTTAGACTACTAGGCTTTCTTTACAATGACACTGATGTGATGATGGTATATGAATTTATGTACAATGGAAACCTGGGAGATGCCCTGCATGGTAAACAAGCGGGAAGGTTGCTTGTAGACTGGGTTTCAAGATATAACATAGCTCTAGGAATTGCACAAGGACTTGCTTATCTTCATCATGACTGCCATCCACCCGTTATCCATCGAGACATCAAGTCGAACAATATACTTCTTGATGCAAATCTTGAGGCAAGGATAGCAGATTTTGGGTTAGCCAAGATGATGATCCGGAAGAATGAAACAGTCTCCATGATTGCTGGATCCTATGGATACATTGCCCCTGGTGAGTTGCTACTTGGTAGTGCATAGTTTAAAGTTCAATGACAACCATGTTGTTCAATTAGATGATTAGGATATAAGACTGCCTATACTTGTTATTTGTGAAGAGATGTTTCTTCCTTAGATTTACAAGATTCATAGTTCTAACAATTTCAGTGCTTTATTACTTTGCAGAATATGGATACTCCTTGAAGGTAGATGAAAAGATTGACATCTACAGTTATGGAATAGTTCTGTTGGAGCTTCTCACAGGAAAGAGGCCTCTGGATCCAGAGTTTAGAGAATCTATAGACATAGTAGGATGGATTAGAAGGAAGATGGACAACAAAACTCCAGAGGAAGCATTAGACCCGAGTGTAGGAAACTGCAAGCATGTCCAAGAAGAGATGCTTTTAGTTCTCAGAATAGCACTTCTTTGCACTGCCAAGCTCCCCAAGAACAGACCCTCCATGAGGGATGTTATAATGATGCTTGGAGAGGCAAAGCCAAGGAGAAAGGGAGGTAGGAGCAATGAAACATTTGCAGCTAACAGAGAGATGCCAGTTATTATTAGCACATCACCAGTTGATGGCCTTCTGTAGGAACCAAATATGAAGTTTTCTCAGGCATGATACCAGATTTTTCATTGTACTTTAGAGATTTTGTTAATTTCTTGTAACTCTGATCAATTCAGTTGGTTCACTTTTGTTCTTGAAATTTGTATATCAAGACAGATTAATTTTTCCAAGTAAATTTTCTCCTATGCATTATAATTTTGGTGAAGCATATATTAAAGTCAGGAAACCAAGATAAAGCAATTGTACCTACAATCATTTGAATAACACTTTATTTTTAATTCCATTTTTTTGGCATGTGTATGTTACTATTTATGTATATAAAGTACTCATTAGTCAATGGAACTCTTATTTACTATTCGTTAGTGCTTGGTCTAAATCAGATACTATCTTCATCAAAACGAGTGCAACAAAATTCCCTCAAATATTCTTTTTAAACCCAAAGGATTGCTTGTGCTTTTAGTTCTTGACCACAAGATTGACGAGACGAAAAAGATCTTGCACACATTTTAGCTTTGTCTGAAAGTTACAACCATATATCGCTTGGGTGCAGACTTGCACTTAAAGCATTATTCCTCTGACAGTTTCCAATAAGGCTATTTTAAAATTATGATATTGTTGAAAGAGAGGAAAGATAGAATATATGAATTCTGTGTGTTTTTTGTGATTACAACGAAGCTATTGTATTTTTAGGGATTCGTACATAAAGGCAGAATATATAGTTTCCTATTTTACATAAAAGATAAAATCAATATATTTACTCCTAAAATATATTGTTGCTATATTTTCATAATTCTAACACTCTCCCTCAAGTTATAGCATATAAGTCATATGCATCAAGCTTGTTACATATATAATCAATCCGAGGACCCCTTAGATTTAGTGAAAACATCTTCCAACCGATCATTAGAACTAATAGTACTAGTGGATATTTCACCAGACAAGACTTTTTCTCTAACAAAATGATAATCAATTTAAATATGTTTTGTTCTCTCATGAAAAACTGGATTCGAGGCAATATGCATAGCGACCTGATTATCACAGACAAGTGTCATCTGAGCAACCTCTCCAAACTAAAGTTCCCAAAGGAAATGTTTGAGCCATATGAGCTCCATAGCACGGTACTATGCATCCGCAATGGACCTGGCTACAATATTCTACTTCTTGCTCTTCCGAGAGACAAGATTACCTCCAACAAAAATACAATATCCGAAAATGGACCTTCTATCAATAGGAAAGTCTGCCCAATCAGCATCAAAGTATCCCACAACTCGAGTGTGTCCTTTATCTTCATATAACAAGTCCTTTCTATGATATTTCTTGACATATCGAACAATACAGGTCACTATATCTCAATGTTCCTTATAATGAGAGTTCAAGAACTGACTTACCACACTAACTGCAAATGAGGTATTTGGGTGAGTGACAATGAGATAGTTGAACTTGCCAACTAAACGTCTATGTCTTTCAAGATCCAAAAGAAGCTCCCCCTGATTTGGTAAGAGCTTGACATTAGGATCCATGGAAGTGTCAACTAACTTGGAATTTAACATAGTTGTTTCTTCTAGAATATCCATTGCATATTTTCTTTGGGAGATGATGATTCCATGTTAGGACTGCGCTACCTCTATCCCCAAGAAATATTTGTGTCTGCCAAGGTCCTTTATCTGAAAGTACCTGAAGAGATGTTGCTTTACCTGTGTAATGCCAAGATGATCACTTTCGGTGATAACAATATCATCCATATAAACCACCAAGTAAATATAACCAATAACTAAATGACAATAGAAGATAGAGTGATCTGTCCCACTTCAGATCATGTCAAACTCCTGAATCACAGTGTCAAACCATGCCCTGGGAGACTGCTTGGGGTCATAGAGAGATTTTCACAGTCGACAAACAAGTTCAGAAGACTCTCCCTGAGCAACAAAACAGGGAGGTTGCTCCATGCAAACCTCTTCAAGAAGGTCACCATGAAGGAAAGCATCTTTTATGTCCAACTGGTTTAAAGGCTAGTGGTGAATAGTGGCAATGGAGAGGAAGAGGCACACCAAGGGAATTTTGGCAACAGGGGAGAAGGTGTCTCTGTAATCCAAGCTAAAGATCCGAGTATAACCTTTGGCGACAGGATGGGCTTTTGGGGCAGTCAACTGTTCCGTCAGGGCCAACCTTCACTGTGTACACTCATCGACAACCAACTACAAACTTCCCTAGTTGTAGAGGAATGAGATCCCAAGTTCCACTGCTCTGTAAAGCACACATTTCATTCATTATAGTTTGTTTCCATTCTGGATGAGTAAAGGCATCTACATTTTTAGGAATAGAAATAGAGGACAAAGAAGAAAGGCAAGAGTAATATGATGAAGATATGCGATGATAACTCAAAGCAGTATAGTGAGGAGAAGGATTATGAGTAGAATGGATACCTTTGTGAAGTTCAACGAGAAGATCTGACTTAGGAGGCGGGACCAGCGAAGAGGTCGGATGAGTAAGCCCCTGATGTGAGTCTACAATTGGATTGGTTGCAGGTTGCGGCAGTAAAGGACGAGGACAACGTTGATAAACCTACAACAAAGGAGAAGGGGGAGGAAAATAGTCTGGAGAGGAAGGAAACTCCTTAGGAGAAGAAAAAAGGACAGTAGGTATAGTCACAAGAAGAGAAGGCTCTGGTAGAGGTAATTCAGACCCAAAGAAAGGAACGTCTTCAGAGAAGGTGACAGTGGCAGAGATAAAATACCAGCGAAGAGTAGGAGAGTAGCACTTGTATCCTTTTTGGGTGCGGGGATACCCGACAAAAACACATTTATGAGATCGAGCAAATAATTTATCAATCCCTGGACCAAGGACATAAGAGAAACAAGTAAAACCAAAGACTCGAGGGGGGTAAAGGATGAAATGGATGATGGGGATATAAAACCTGATGAAGAATTTTACCTTTAAAAACAGATGAAGGCATACGGTTGATGAGATACACGCAGTAAGAACTACATCACCCCAAAACTAAAGAGGGACATGAAAATGAAGAAGAGTTTGGGTTATATCCTGAAGATGTTTATTTTTACGCTCAACAACCCAATTCTGTTAGGGGTATGAAGGCAAGAAGTCTGATACAACACACCATGAGATGCCATAAAAGTATGAAATTGGTTAGACAAGTATTCACATGCATTCTCACTTTGTAAAGTATGAATGAAAATCTTAAATTGATTTTTTATTTCATGAAGAAAGGATTGAAAAATAGAAAATAACTTAGAAAGATCTTACATTAAATATATCCAAGTAACGGGAAAAATCATCTATAAAAGTAACATAATACCTAGAACCTAAAGATGACAAAATACGAGTGGGACCCCTAACATTTGAATGAACCAAAGAAAAAAGGGACGATGCTCGATTATTAATGCAATTAGGAAAAGGGGTACGTGTATGCTTACTTAACTGACATGACTTACACGACAAAGACTCTAATTTAAAAAAACTAGGAACTAATTTCATTAATACATTCAGACTTGGATGTCCTAACTAAGCATGAATAAGAAGAGGGGATGTTGATGCCGAACCAATAAGACATAGCCTTTTAAGTTGACAGAGGTTGTGAGACTCACATTCGAAGCTAATCATATTCCTAGTTTTCTAGTCTTGCAGAGAAACAGGATCTTTACTGAAAGAGATGACACAATCAAGAGTACAAGTAAGTTGACTAATGGATAACAAATTAAAAGGAATACCAGGAACAAATAACACATTATCAACCAAAAGAGAAGGAAGGGGATGGACAATACCAATACCTCGAGACTATGTCTGGGAACCATTGGCCATAGTAACAGAAGGTAAGTAACCAGTGGTAGAGATAGAAGGAAAAAGAGATTTATTACCAGTAATATGGTCGGTGACCTCTGAATCAAGGGCCCAAGGACCCAAAGAATGGGAGATGTCAATGGAAGAATTACCAGTCTGTGCAACAGCGACAGTAAAACTAAAGGCCTGACGTTCTTCACACCACTTTAGGAAGTCATTGTAGAAGGACGATGAAGACGGATCCAGTAGCAACGGCGTAGCGGAAGACTATGTAGGAGGTACAGATGTGTGAGCAACCTGAGTAGTGCGAGGAGAGTAACCATGAAGTTTCCAACACTTATCAATGGTGTGACTTAGTTTGTGACAGTAGTCACAATGAAGACGTGGCCTACCCCCTTTTCGAGGTGTACTGTCGCTTTTGTGTGAAAGCAAAGCGAATAATCAAGTAGAAGAATAAACGGAACAATTAAAGGAAGCATGGAGGGAGAGGCGGGACCATGAATGTTGACCCGAAGGATAGTGGCTAAGGCACTATCTAGAGTAGCCTCTGTGGGACGACCTAAGATCTGATCACGAGTAAAAGAATACTTAGCAGGCAGGCCATATAAGGCAAAGGACAAAATTAATTTCTTACGGTTCTCAAGTTCAACCTCAAGAGTAGCACCAGGAGGAAACATCTCATTGAGTTCACATAAGAGACTAATCACCTACCTACATAAGCAGTTACGGGGCCCTTAACCTAACGAGAGCCAAAGGTGGTCATGAGGTCTTTACCAATCTGGTAAAGTCACCGAATATTGTTGGTGAAAAGTTGTTTGACATGGTCCGAAACCCCCTTGCAGGATCTTTTACTGCGGAAACAATAACGATAGGATGAAGCAATGGTGTTCCCCATAATGACAAATCGCTAAGCATCAATTTTCTTCCACGAGGGGCATTCGATTTATGGAATATTGGTTTTCAACTGTGTGATGTAGTTCTCTTAGCCTATACCAATAAGCCAAATTTGAATTTTAGAAGCCTAATAAGAGTAGTTGTTGTCATCCAACAACTCATAAGAAAGGAGGGCAGTGAGGGGGGTGCCTGAAATCAACATATCTGACGTGCCATCAAGAGCAACCATGGATGTGTTGGAGGAGAGAGAAAATCAGGGCAGCAACAGAAAATGGACCAAACAGAAGAGGGAAAGTGGTCAAAACTAAAAACGAACACTAGATCAGGGTAGAGGAGATCGAGGCGAGCAAAGCTCAAGTGGTTGCAACCTCACCAGAGATCAGACGCGCCATCACGAGCGGTGAAGATAGGTGACGTATGGGTTCACGCACAGGACGCTGGTGGCTCGTGGGGACACATGGAAGCTCTGATCGAGGCGCTGCCAACAGGGATGGGCTGGTCTTGGAGAGAGGAAGCCGCCTGTGGGGTCGCTGGTTGGAGAAGGCCGGCAAAGGAGGCAGCGGCAGTGGGCAAGGACAAAAAATAAGCTATCGGAGAAGGAAAACAATTACACAGTGAGCAATGGCTCACCGAAAGATCGCAGAAAGAAGGGAACTCTCATTAGGCTCTGGATATCATGTTGAAAAAGAGGAAACGAGAGAACATGAATTCTATGTGTTTTTTATGATCACCGCAGAGCTATTATATTTATAGGGACATAAATACAGCATATACAATTTCTTATTTTACATAAAAGATAAAATCAATGAATTTACTCCTAAAATGTATTGTTACTATATTTCATAATTCTAACAAATACCAATAATCAATATGACCAAGACTAGTCAATTCTGAAAATTGGTATTCTTTCAAAGGAAATGTGAATGACATGCGGCAGGGAAATAAACTCCAATCAAAACTTTATGGCTGAGAAGGTTAGCAAACATTTCGCATTTACAACACTGAAGAACAGTCTGGCTTGTATGATTAGTAGTATTGCATTAAAATCTATGATGCCTGCACCCTCTATGTGAAGATGAAGAGGGGTTAGCCAAATATACCAAATTAAACCAGCAAGCTGAATTAATTAAACAACAAAAGTGCGAGATTTGATCATTTAAATCTCAAAATCCATATACTTGCAGTATTTCTTTTACTTTTCTCTTTCTGTTTTATCTCTTCTATGTGTTACATTTAAGATCGACAAGTTCTTGTGTCCTTAACCATGAAAAACAGTATCTATATGGGCTTTCTTTTCTGTCTGTTGTTTTCTTCCAATCTTGGTGCTGCAAACAAGAAACTACATTAGCAAAAGAAACATGTACGATAAGCTGTGTTTGGAATAATAATTCATTTGCTTACCAAGTCCATTAGCCTCAGATGTTCTCATGATTCTCAGCCTCCTCACTGAGCTCAGGAACATCCTGATTGTGATTTGAAAGAGCAAGGTAGATAAGTATCAAAGCATAAAAACATTTACAGTAGTAAATCATAAAAGGACATGCTAACAAGAAACTACAAGTAATTAATATTTCACCTTGTGCGAGAAAAATATGAGCCACCATATCTAATATATCAAGTTCATAACCTATTGAACTCTTACTAGGCTATTTTGAGTTGTAATATTTTAATTGCAAACAGTGGTTAATTGTAATATATTATTATTGGCAATATCTTGAACTTTCAGGTACCAGTGATTTTGCACAGGATTCTGGGCCTTCTAAACAGAAAACAAAGAGTAAATAATGTAATTACGGGAAACTATGGAATGAGTATGCTGTGCTTGCACATTAAGAGGCATGATAGATTCTCGTACATAAAACCCATCCCCTGGAGTAACACATTCCAATCCACTCTTCTTTTGAGAGAATTAAAGTCATTATCAACTAAAGAACTTAGAGAAAGCCTCCTAAAAGTAAACTGCATACAAATCAATTTAAGGCCCATTACAAGCTTACAAGGTTCCCTAGTAGTGAATGCTGGGACAGGGCAGTCCAGCCAACCCTGAAACCAGTAATTAGAAAACAGGATGCTAAACCAATTTGGGCTTCTCTTCTCAGATATATGCAATATCAAAAAACTCATGTGAGAAAGACTCTTATGTGAAAGTGAGAAAATTAAATATTAATAGTTAGATCATACGATGATGGTCAAGATTAACACGTATAGGTTATGTGAATTTTCAGAATAGTCACCGACTCTTTTTAAGTAGTCATGTGACATCAAATATTTTTTAATCCTATTACAAAAAAAAAAAAAAAATCTTTTAATCCTAATCATCCTTGCTTGAATTTCTCAATATTCCGTGCTTGAATTTAATCCTAATCATCTATGTATGATTACTATGTCTAGATTTAATCTTCTACTCTCACATACAAGAGCATTTCTGATATGAGTCTTCTCCTTATAATATATATATATATATATATATATATATATATATATATATATATATATATATATATATTGATAGTAAAATAAAATGGATGCTTGAGGATCAAAGCTTACCCCCAAGGAACATCTCCAACAAGCATCCAATCTCCTTCCTTGTCTTCATAAGTGAGCACAAACTTGGAAGATCCATCCAGCAATTTTGAATGCCTTTCTCCTCCAATAATAATGCCATGATCCTCCCTATTTGATCCTATTGATGAGGATGTCAGTGTCAATACCGATGGGGAAAAAAGTAATAGAACACAATGAAAGCACAAAATTAATGGTACTCCTACCAATCATCCATCTCAAAACAAACAGAGGAAAATAGAGAAAATGACATACACAGGAAGTGTCTTCATCATAGCATCAAGTTGTAGTAAGTTTGACATTTGTCCTAATGTCACTGAGCATCTGGGAAAAGTAAAAAATATTTGCTTCTTATAAAAGCTCCTAAAACAGTTTTCGAGACTGTAGTTGAAGAGGGTGGTCTCAAACAGATTTTATTGTGTTCTTTATCTTTAAAAGTTTTGTTATATTTGAACAGCTCATGTCAATGTCATTACAGAACCATAATAATGAGATATGCCTGAAGAAAAGGAGTACAAAGAACAAATATATTCTTAAGAAGAAATGTGGAGGATGAGAAAGGATAGAAGTTTAAAGCCCTATCATTGCCACCTTCATAATGTTAGTCCATACAAGCTAGTCAGTTTTTAATTTTTCACCAAGCTTCAGAATGTACCATTTTGTGTTAGTCACAAATTATGCCTACATTTTACAAAGTTAAGAAGAGAGGAAGCACTACGTTACTATTAAGCCATATTTAAAGCAGAGACATAAAATAAAGGATACAAAGTCAAAAAATATTAGGCATGCAGATAAAATCTCGCTAATCTTGAAAACATGTCAGAATTCCCTGATGGAGTGGTATTCTCCTTATTATGAGTATAAAGAGCAAGGAAAACTGACCTTTGCAAGTGATGACTGTAGTTGATTCATTAAACATATCCTCCAATGTTTGCGCTAAGGTCTCATAGGAACTATGAGAACTCAAATCAACCTTCCTTCCAATTGGTATCCCATCCATATTTACCTTGACAAACAGGGAATTCCTGGGGTGTCTTTCTCCATTGACATTGATGTTGTTATCATTGCCATTGTCCGCACTCTTCCTTTCCGTGTTATTATTGTTCTTACTCTTCTCAGTCATAGAGTTGAATACTTCATTTGATTTTGCATGGCTATTAAAGTTATTCACTCTATATGTTCGAAGTGGAGGCCACCCAACTACTTGACTGTTTGGAAAATTCAATCACAACAGAAATTATAACCCCATCAGAGAAGAAACAAGAACAAACAACAACCACAACAACAATAAAGGCTTATCACATTAAGTGAGAAGAAGAAACAAGAACAAAAAATTGTTAAATATTTCATTTACATTGTTTCAAGAAAGGGACAGCAACACCATAGATTACTTGTTGAATGGCTAAGCAAAGTGGCAAACTACCTGTTGTGAATTCAAAAAAAAAATGTTTTTTTGGCACCTGGCAAACCACTTGTTGAGAAATAAATAGTACGTGTAAACCAATTCTTTTAGAAATACTACAAAGGGTTACAATTTATAAGCAAGAAAATTATTCTACAAGTTAGTCTGCCAATGTCAATTGATATCCTCCAAGACTTTATCTCTTCCAAACATAGAGATCACCGAAATAGCGATACCCTCCCTCCTTATCCTGACACAAACCTCCCAAAATTTATGTAATAACAGAACACCATGTATTCCCCCCACCCGTTAACGCAAACCTTTCTTAATTTCTTATATGATAAATTACACTCACCTCCTAAAATATAATGAATTTGTACTCAGTAACCCCACTCTTTCTTAACATCACTTTAACCACACTTCACCTATATGATTGCATAACAAGTTAGGGGAGATTTGTGTAGAAGACTCAGTATTATATTGTTATATAAATTGAGGGAGGTCAGTGTAATGTTGAAAAAGAATGGAGTATAATTTGTCCATTTTATAGTTGCTGAATCTAGTTATAAGGAAACACTGTAAGCATGCATTAATTTAGAATTTCTGGATAGTATATTTATAAATGGAATCGGATCAAAAGTCAACCAACCAAGATGCCAATAACATTAGTTTCAGGCATGTTCAAGGAAAATTGTAAAGCAATCTTGCTCTTCTGAGTTTCGGAAGAATGGAAAGATTCCAACATTGAGAATCTATGATATAAATTTCACCTACATGTATGCAACCAGATGAATCCAGATCATCATAAATACACAACCACTATTCACCAAACCCTCCTGATTGTGGCAATAAAAAACAAGTTCCTAAAGGGCAAAATTGTTTTAAATTGTAACCTCATAATAAGATATCAAGATTTAAAAAGCAAACCCCGATACGATTAAATATCATCAAATGGCTTCCATTCTGTTAAACACCTTAACTCGTTTAGTCTTTCAACCTTCCTAACTCAGTCTAGCCCATTGAATTTCTTAGGGTAAGTAACATCACGCGATTCATAGTAGAACAATAAAATTTTTAAAACAAAAACAAAAAAACCCTGTACCATCAAATTGGATCCCATTCTATCAAATCTCTTAAGTCCTTTAATCTTCAAACTTTCCAAACACACACTAGCCAATTGAATTTCTTAGGTTAAGTAACCTTATGTGATTCATACACTCAGATTTATTCAGAAAAAAGGTGAATTTTGGACAGGAGCACACAACCGAAGATATAAAAAATCCCACATCAGATAAAAATTGAATAAGATCGAAATATAAAAAGATTGTATTATTAACATGCAAGGTAACTATAAAAAACGAAGACAAGATAGGAAAAGTAAAGTAAAGCAAAGATAATAATATACCTGGAACGGTTGCTAGGAAGAAGAGAGTCAGAAGCAGGTCTCTTGGTACCAGCAATGAGTTTGAAGGATGAAGGAGAGGATGAAGAAGAGGAAGAGGGTGAAGAAGGAAAATCCTTAGCCGTGTAAATTCTAGCATGAGGCTTAGAAGGGCGAGAAAGGCTTAACCCAAGACCCAATTCAAGTTCAGACTCATCTGGGCTTGAAGAGTCCTCGGAAGATAACACCAAGTTATCATCTTTAGACACCGTTGACATCACTGGAAGAAGCACCAAGAGCAGGAAAAATCTGATTTTTTTTTTTTGGCAATTTGAAGGGAATTAATTGAGTATGTATGATTAACGGTTCGGTAGAAATGGTGATGAAATAGAGACAGAGGAAAAGCAGTGTGGCCCCACCTGTCTGGTCAGGTTTGTGCCATGGATGTTCTTGCTTTTAACTTGATTGTACTTACATTAATATTTTCTACTTCTTCTAGATTCTCACTCTCGTCTTTTTCTTTGGCCATACTCTACACTCCAATCACAAACAATTGCAGCATTCAGCACTTCCTCAATTTCCTATCATCACACACACACATACATCCCACGGTATTGGGGGAAAGTCCCAAACCACATGCCACATTGTACATATATTTTCTTATTTCTTTTACATTTAATCAATATTTAGTGCAGAGGTATCTTTTACATTTTACAACATCTCTATGTTTTATTAAAATATGATTTTGTGTAAAATATGTTTTTGTCCATAACTTTTGAGGAATATTTTATTATAGTTTATATATTTTTGAATAAATTACGTGTATCATCCTACAGATTTTAGTCTTAAAGGTTTGTAAAAATTGTATCATACTTTAACACATTTAATGTCATTTATAAGGAATGGAATATGTTAACAGAAAATACTTCGCACTAATTTATAATTTAGTTACTTATATTATTAATTATTTTTTTGTCTAAAATACCTATCCATGTATAATTTTTTAAATTAAAATAACAATAAATGAAATGTATTAATTAGAACACTTAACCCTTTTATGATAATTAGGTAATAAGCATGGAGAAATTAAGTAGATATAGTAAAATAATGAGTCTCAATAACTTTAAAGTAAATTTAGAAACATACTATAAATTTTAAATAAATTTAATGATTTTAATTAAATTAATTAATTTTCTTAATAGTTAATAGAGATCTTATACAAAGAAGCGGAGGTAGGTAGTATGTGAAAAAAGAAATGTTTTATTAAAAAATATTTATTTTATAAGTAAAATGCATATTTAAACCATAAAGCAATTGACATCACACTATTATGATTTGTTAAATTTATGTAAAAAAACAAATCTTTACATGATACTATTTTTAATTATCAATTACGTTTAATTAATCCCATAAAAATAAAATTGTATTGCATGCTTGATATTAATTGAATCACTTGAAAATATTGTCAACCATCAATTGCGAGATTCATACAAAGAAAGATGCAATACTTGCATAATGTTGTCACATATGCACTTGGATATTGAACCTACACGTGTACAGTTAGAGTGAAAAGTAAAAAAAAAATATGATTTGTAAACCAAGGTTAGTTGAGGGTATATTTTGTTGACATATTTCATTTCTTATAAACGACGTTAAGATTTTTGGGGCGAAATATATGGTTTTGCAAGCCTTTAGGGTCAGATATAATTTCTTAAAACCTGGAGAGTGGTGATAATGAGGGCATAATCTAAATAATTTTAAGTGTACTCAAAATAGTTTATGTTTATTTGGGTAACTCTTGGGCTTTGTACATCATTTTGGGTCTTGTAGTTGGCCACTTTCCCTAGTTTAGTTGCTTTTAGGCCTACAAGATAGGAGAAGCCCATTAGTGAAATGCATTCCCCTTGCCTATATAAGGCTTACCTCTCCATGTATTCCACACCTTGAATTTTGAATGAATTACATTTTTTGTGAGATTTGAGTGCATACTCTCTCTTTAGGCTAAAGTGGCCTTCAACCTTCTAGCAAGCTCTTATCCCTAGGCTTTCATCCCCTAGGGTGGCGAGTGGACTTATCCTTTCATTGTAAAGGTGGCATCCAAAACCTCTTCCTTCCATAACCATACACTTTCATCCTTCTATTCATCCATAGAAATCATCAAAGGAGAAACAAGATTAAGGAGAAAAGAACCAAGATCTTTCAATTTTAGAAGGCAATCCTTCATCAGGTGAACATAATTTACCCTATATTTTTTTAACTGGTTTTAGTTTTTAAATTTCTGAAATAATTAGTCCTAAATTTAACATTGTTAGTAAAGTATATAATCTCATCTAATGGAAAGACATGTCATATAAATTAGACCTAATGCAAAAAAAATAGATCAAAATTAAATATTCATAAAAATTAAGAGACTGATAACATATTTTATTCAAACTCTAATCCTTTTAATTATAGTAATACATAGTGATTTGGCCCTGATACCGACCTTGATATCCTAGTGCCAGTGCCGATGTCAAGAAGTATGCATCTAGTATAGAGCATACCCACACCATTACTACGACAAACCACATTTGGTATCGAGATGACCCTTACATTATCATTCTCGTAGAACATCTTTCAAAAATAGTATCAATAAAATCTAACATTAGGTAGAGGTCAAGGAACACGTTGGGGACATAGTCGTTAATAAAGGTGTCAAAAATGCTTACGCCTATGTCAGTGTCCCTTAAACTTTTTAGAATTGATGTGAGCCATGTAAGACATAGTCATCATCCAATTATATAAATACTACTCATTTAATATAGTTTTAAGGTACATTCAACCAATCCTAACGCTTGACCTCTGATATTATTATCATACTAACTTGAGCATTGGAATGTCTTTACAGGTGACACCCTATTTCGCCCCACAATGCAAGATACCTATTTGTTGGACAGAATAACATCAAGACCTTTGGATCCTCATCGGACTTAGGGAGATAATACTAGATTCTCACTCACAACCTCCGATCATCATTTTCTTTGATTTCCACCACACCACCGCAATTACCACCACCACCCGCCACCGTGGACAACCACCACACGGCCTTCCTCCACCTTGCTCGGATCCTTTGTATGTCACTAGATTCGGGTCTCGATCATCGTGTAGATTCCAATGGCGGAGACTGATTGTCGATCAGAGCTACGGATTGAAAGTTGAGTTTTCGTCCTTCTGTCTAGTATCTGGAAAAAGTGACACCTCAGGTAAGGGGGTATATCCTTGGGTATCTTATGGTGAACCACGTGTTCGGAACGGTTAAGGTTACTCTTAGGTCCTTACATTTCCGAGGGTAGGTTTAGGAAAATTTTTATTAAACTAAGTTAAATTTTATCAATATTTTATTGTTATATATGTGATTAATTGGTTGTGTTGGGTTGCTACTAACTCTGATGACTGAATGAATATATTTAGGTACTAGATTGTGAAAACGCTAAAAAGGATACTGGTGTCGATGTGGACCCTGATTAATAAATCTTGAAAAATATGATAAATGGGGGTATAAGGACGGATGGGCACCTGTAAGGATGTCAATGCGGGCTACCCACTTCGTCCCGCCATCAACCCGCCGAAATACGGAGCGAGGCGAGTTTGGCCCCCAACTGGAGGCAGGTTGAAATTTCTAGCTTGCCCCGTTTTATGGCGGGGCGGGTTAGCCCGTCAACCTTTACAAAATTAAAATTATTTTTAGTATTTGAAAAAAAAAAGTTTTTGATAAAAGGTTGGTTAATGGTTGGTCCACTTAAAAATGTAAATTAATAAAAATTAATTAACTTATTATTTTTAATAAGAAAAAATCAATTAAATTAAAAAAAGTAGTATACAACTAAAATAAAAAATTTGAATATAATTATATTAATATTTCTAACTCAAACACTAATCAAAGTAATATGCTATGAAAAAAATTAGAAATTTTTTTATAAGATATTATTAATATTATATTATTATTTTTAAATAAAATATTATATAACCTATTCGGTCAACCCGCCCTGCCAAAAACCCACAAAAATACGGGGCGGCGCAAGCCAATTTTAAACTCACTACAGATTAAATTTTGTCAACTCGCCCCGTTTTAGGCGAGTTGGTGGGCCGGCCCGCCGGGCTCGACCTACTTTGACATCCCTAGGCACTTGGCCTTTATTGTGTAATTTATTTGAGCCCCAAAAGTTTGTAAGAATTATTTTGGAGTATGATTTATTACTTATGTCGTTATATTTGTTCTCAATCAC
The DNA here is from genome assembly GCA_037962975.1 of Clitoria ternatea. Classification (NCBI taxonomy): domain Eukaryota; kingdom Viridiplantae; phylum Streptophyta; class Magnoliopsida; order Fabales; family Fabaceae; genus Clitoria; species Clitoria ternatea. The sequence continues at coordinate 1,211,434 of CM075674.1, forward strand.
GTTAGTACCAAATTCATAACTATACACGACAATTATAAAATCAATTAACCATACCACCGATACCTAAGAAAATAAAATCAAGAAAATATTATTATCACTACCATTATTACTATTATTATTACTATTATAAGTGTTATTATTGTTGTTGTTGTTGTTATTATTATTATTACTATTATTAAGCATATTGGTCGGCTCTGTCGCCGCTCTCAACATTCTTTTTCTTTTATTTAATTTTCTACTGAGCATAATGGTTAGCTCTGTTACCGCTCTCAGTATTTTTTTCTTTTATTTAATTTTCTATTAAGCATAATGGTCAGCTCTGACGCCGCTCTCAGCATTCTTTTCTTTTATTTCATTTTTGTTTATCTATATTGTTGAATATAATGGTCGGCTCTTCCGCCTTATTCTTTTGTGTAAGAAATTATTAAATTACAAATTGTTATTACTATTACTATTATTATATTATTATTATCATGATTGTTACTAATATAACTATTATTGTTGTTGTTGTCATCATTGCTATTATTATTGTTACTTTATCTGTTATTATTGTTATTATTAGTATTATTATTTACTATTACTATCATTATTATTAACCTTATTATCAAAGAATTGGAGTAACGACTAACGATGTTTTAAGAAAAATCTGTATTTCATAAATAGTGTCAAATGTCACTTTATCCTAAATGCCTCCATGAGTTCAATTAAAAGGAAGCATACTGATAAGGGCAATGGTCAAGTACTCTTTTACTTCTTAAATTAAATTGACATCCTTTAAATTACTGTCATTTCAATTATTAATTATAAAGTAAAAATACATTATTTACTCTTCATAACGGACGTTATTAAGCCAGGATATAGCCGATGTATTTCCTAAATAAGATAGAAGTATTTTACAAGAGTCCGAAAGACAGGTGGGACCTAACAACTTGAAAAAAAATATTTCGAGATAGGGGACACATAGACACCCAGGGGTCCAAAAAGTAATGATAATAATAATAAGTTAAGTTACAATAAATCCAACCCATAAAATTACTATAATCAAATTATATTTTAAGAATTTTATGAATATTATATATATATATTAGTGAATCACGAATAAATAACTAGACTTAAAAAAGGAAAGAAAGATATGTTAATAGAGTGACTAGAAGAATATTTTAGGTTAACCAACTTACACCAAATAAAATATAAATATGCTTAATCTATTTTATAAAAGTGTACCGGCTAGATAGACCTGCATGGTTGATTGGTATGATGCTTGAATATGTGTATATATCTGATTAAGTATGTTGTTTGAATAAAAATACTGTGTGTTTGACTGAACTATGTGAATTTACACACTGGTATATATATGTTGACTGAATTATATGCATCTACATGTTTATGTGAATGAATGGATGAATTATATGATGAAAATAAATGAATTATATAGAGTTGCATTGATAAACTATAATACAAAGGAAAAAGATGAGAATATGTCTCGATAGGGATCCTATGAAAATGGAATGATGATGAAATGTGAATGGATCTGATGAGATGATGATGCGCTGAGACGCAAGTGTATACCCGAGAAATAATAAATATGTATACTCAACTCCCTTTTCATTCTTAATTATCGGAGGGAATATCTTATGATGAGAATTAAAGAGAAATAATGACAATAACTAAAGACAGTGTTCGTAAATGAATTAGACAGCCAACCAACAATTAGTAGGAACTAAGTATACACCTACATAGCCAAAACAACTCATACCCTTAGAATAGTCCTACCCAACATTGATAAGATTATACCACAATTGACTTAGGATAAATCCCTAGCTAGTCTCATTTTCTCTAAAAGGATGATTGGAAGAGATTTAAAGAATAATATAAAATAAACCCAATGTTAAGAATGAAAGTGACTATTGGGGGGACCCTACTAATGGTGAGTATAAAGGAAAATGAAAGACTATGTATGAAATATGAATCATCTACATATGAGTTTATGGAAACTAGAGCATACACCTGGGTACGCTAGAGGACATTCACGTTCGATCTTTGAGGAGAATCTTGGGAGTATAACCGGACGGAAACTCATTGGCATCGGAGTCGCGCCTGAAGCCGGGTGAGACGGTGTAAGCCTGGTGTACTTTGACTAAATGACAGAATGTAACTATGGCCATGGAAGAGCCAAGTCCCCTTTATGATATAAGATGGATCCATGTTGAGTAGGACCTTAGAGTCCTTAGTACCTTATGATATGATGTGAGGGACTTGGTAGGCTCCAGTCACCTTAGTACAGAAATGTTATGCGCAGGGGCAGCTTGAGCAAGACGGGTTCTGATGAATACGTTGATTGATGAGATGGTTTTGGGCCCACATACATCATACTGGCTTAAAGACAAGATGAAATATAATGGAATTGAACCCATGCATAACATTACATAATCTCTTGATTGACCTACATATGTCTATGATTGCTTATTTTTTATGACAATTGTCAATACATATTGGATTATATAGATATAATACCTTCATAAAACTACGAGTGAGAAGAAAAGAAAGGAAAAAGATCATAGAGCTAGAGATAATTAGGAGTGAATGAGTGGAATATTTACTAGTATAGAATAAATAGTCTATATTAGGATGGAGAAAGAGAGAAGTCAATGTTACAACTAGAATAAGGAGTATGATAATACATCTTATGCTATATGGGAGGATGTCAGAAATGACATCTCTTTGATTGTTGTAGAGGAATATACTCACCCTTACAGCTTTTTACAGACCTCTGATTGGACCATACACTCGACACCATAGAGTTCAACGTAGACTTTGCATCGAGGATCAGCCAGACTCTTCTTGGACCGAGGATGATTAAGATAGATGATTTTCTTTTTGTATTTTGTATGGGAGCCTATGTGTCCCTAATTTTCAGCATGTACGGTATGTTGAATATGATCATGTATTGTATATGATTGAGTTGTATATAATGTATTTGTTCCACTAAATTTTCTAGTACAAAAAAAACTTCCATATTTTTCTAAAACTTGTAACCTTAGTTAGGTAGGATGATCTAGTGGAAGGGATTGTCCTAGTTAACCAAGGGTGTTACAATTCAGAACTCAAGATCTCATCATATGCAATGATGCATGAATGCTCATAATCTTTTAAATCTTATCATTATTCTTTGTCACTGAGTAAGGTCCTTGTGGTGATGGTCCATTGTCCTTAAATGTGGAGAGTTCAAGCACATCATCAATATTTGCATTATTGTGTCTTATTACTGAAATTTCCTTAAAAGTGTTACTCTTTTCTTTGAATATGGTATACAGGTTAAGATCATATATCTATATACATATTGGAAAATAGTATTTTTTTTTCCTTGTAAATGTATAGTATATCAAAAATCCATAGTTCTCTCATATGTATTTTTGTTCTCTCAGATATATTTTCTTTCTCAGGGTTATACCCAAATATTTGTGGAAAGGCTAATTACACAAATTTAATCATTGGAAACTGTCAACCGAATTGTAGATATTTTGTTTTGTTATTCAATTTACCATATGAAACAAGTACCATTTCGCTTTTATAAAACATGGTTGGGAGTAAGAAATAATATAAGAAGTTTCTTATTCTCAAAAGAAAATTTTTATTTTATTGACACCATAGACACCACCCCGTTATATCAGTATGTAACAGAACCTTGTCCCCTTAGTCTTTGAATAAACATTTACTTTTTACTTCTTACTCTTTGAAATACTCAAGATTCTAAATAGACCATAGATAAGTCAAAGTATAATTCCTTTGAAACTCTTTAACCGATTCTCGAAACGTCGTCCCGCCGCACCAATCGGCCATGGAACTTTGTTTTCTTTTGGGTCCTTAAAACCTCTCTAATTTGCTTTAATAATTCATAGTATAAAAATAACTTCTCAAAATATTCATATTGATAAACCAAATACTAAAACTCTATAAATATTTCTCTTTATCATTTTTTGTCGAAAACTTCGTTCTTATCATATTTTTACTAGAAAACTCCGAATTGGATGATTCCAAAGCCAAAACCACTTAATTTTTAAAATCCAACCTTTATAAAGTAAGAAAATAATGCTATGCTGTCCAGAATTTGAAAATACTTTAAAACTATCGATACGTCATTTTTCTTTTGTCTTTATACATCTTAAATTCATGATTAGGAATAACGTCCATCTAACACTTATTCCTTTCATCTCCACACTCATGAGCAATACCCAAAATATTACTATAAACCAAATGGGCAATAAAATTACATTATAAAGGTCGCTGCCTGTCCACCACATACTTCACCATCGTACGTATTTTCATAGCTGATTTTTATCGAATTCCTTCAACGTACCCCACCGAGACTTCCATTTATTTCTCATTTCATATTATCACACTTAATTCCATATTTTCTCAATTAAATTCAACCAAGGCAGCCAACACTCATACATGTATATACATAAATATTTAAATTCATCAAATTTTCCACACATCAAGTATCAACTAAATTACCTTAATTTCCTTTATCATCTATATTTAATCTTTTTCATCAAACTCTTATAATCTAAATTTCTCACAACATGGCAGCATAACAACCATAATTGTTCACACCCTTCTTCATCATCAAATACCATTATTTCATCATTAAGCACACACCAAATTTTTATAACTTAAGAAAATAATCACCCAACCACCTTAACACATAAAATTTTAATAACAATACCTATCCCCTTTCATTTTAACGTGACATGGAAACACTTTACATAAAGTTTCTCATACATCTAAATATTATTTTCCACCACCAAATCATGCATGGAAATTCATAAGGCAAATAGAACATTCATTTAGACACTTAACATCTTAAAAATTCATGCTAGACATAATGAACTTTAAGAATTCAGAATATAACCCATTTTTCAATTCTTCATCTAAGCATTCAAATTTTTCAATATAACTCATACACTAGAAATTTTTTATCATAAAGAAAACAATCACAAAATATTTTAACACTCAAAGAATTATACCAAGGTCTTTTTCCTCTTGGTTTTCATGTGATGGGTAGCAACTCATATAAAATAATCCATGCTTCAAAACACAAATTTTCAACACTAATTATGCTCCCAAATTTTCATGAGACAAAGGGATCAATTTTTCAAAGACTTAGTAATCTAAAAATTTATCAAAATCCATTTATACCCCTCATACAAGTGCAAAGTTTCCATTTGTATACCATTTTCTTTGCATGCAAAATAGCCAAAGTTCAAAACATCAAGAAAACCATCATGCATGTGTGTTTACACTTCATTGATCATCGTCAAACTCAACATGTAACATGTTTAGAGCCAAGGGTACCAAGAACTAACATGCATGCAAGCCATTTTTCATGGATCATCATAAAACCAACATGCATGAGATGAAAACAAGATTTAGAGGGACAATCTCCCTTTGACCTGAAGAAAGGGTTTCTATGTGAAAGAGGGAGAATATGGTGATGGTGCCTTTGCCTTCCTTTCTAGCTTCCTCTATGGCTTCAAGATGCTCCAAGAGATGATAAAAGGTGCCTCTTTGAGTTAGAAGATGAGAACATTTTCACCTTGAAGGGTTGGTGGTGGTCTCGGTCAAACTAGGGGAAGGAGAAAATGAGCTCAACAAAATGCCACAATGGTAGGAGAGGGTAATGATGGGCATGCAAGAGGGGATGAAAGGATTTAATGGTGTGTTTGAAATTCTGAAAGGATAATTAAAGGGAGAGAGGATCTCAACCTAGTGAAAGAGAAGATAGGGAAGAATGGCTTTTGCTTTAGCACTACGAAAAGAAAAGAAAGAAAAGAAGAGATGAAGTAGAAGTAAGGGAAATGACAGTGAGAGTGAGGTATTTATAGAGTTAGTAAGTGAGTGGGAGTGGTGTGTGTGTTGTTGTCCTCGAAGGAGAAAAAGAGAGGCAAAGAGAATCAATCTTGTAAGGTTTAAATTTTAGAAGCATAATGATTAAATGAGATGCATGCAACCAATAAGAATTACTTTGTATGCATGGAGAAAATAATGTGTGAGAGATGACAATATAGTTTGGAATATGCAAAGGAGAATAAAAGGAATATTAGGTTCAGATTTTTCATAAAAGGTGCATGGGAATTAATTAAAATTAAACACAAATCTGGTAGGTTATAAGGAAACAAAGGACAAAATTTTTAATAGAGCGGGAATTTAGAAAAATGCTCAACACCAAAGTTGCAGATCTCCTTTTTTCCTTTTCAATAAGCTAAATAACGTTGAGTTCTGATAATGGGAGTGGGAATTATGGCCGAAATATGAAAAACTGCTCAAATTTGGACATAAATCAGGTGTAGCGTCTTAAAATAAAAACTGGGACCAAATGGCTAAGAATTTATTTTGGTATCTTCATGAGAGTTGTAGATGATTTTGTTAAGAAATTAATAAAAAAAAGAATCACTTGATTTTGATATCGGATGAAAAAGATAAGCTCAAAATACTGAAATATGGTCAGTCAAATCGAAGGAAATACAAGTCAGTGAAGTATTTTACAAACTAGGCTTGATGGGCTTAGAACTAGGTTTCTTGGTCAACATAAAAGTTATAAAGAATTTTGATACAAAAATTTAGGGACAAGAATCGCTAAATATCAACGTCGAGAGATAGAGTTACGTCAAAAATAGTGCAGGTGGGTATGGGTTCGTGTTTTCACTTAAGCTCATCTAAAATATGAAAGGGTCGGGGTTCTAACCGGCTCTCTATAATTTAGAAAAGAAAAAGACTCTCTAGGAAATATTTTACACCAAATACTCAAGTCTTAGAGTATTCTTCTTGTCTTGGAGCTTCTGATACTTTCTGCTACTCGTTCTGGTTCCCAGTGTGATTCCTGTCATAGCTTCCGGTATGATTTTCCAATACGCATATTTTTTGAGAAACTTACCAAGATTTCTTTTTCTCTCTCCTAGATGTTGTCATGATTCACCATTACATCACCATTTTTCATATTTATTTCATTTACTAAATTATTATTATTATCATTATCAATTTTTTATTTTATTATTTATTAAATAATTGTTATCTATTATTTTTATTATTGTTAGTCATTCTCATCTTTATTCCGTGACCTAAATGCCAGTATCACTACTATAAGTATCACCATGAAATTATATCACTTCACATATCCGGGCATTCTTGCCCTCACACAATACACAACAACGTCAGTCGAAGCTTGGGTCCTCATCACAAATAAATCAATGAACACATTATTGGCTGAAGTCGCACACATAATCAACCAATTATTACTACACCATCAATCCTTTACAGGCTCATTGCCCTGAGGCTCTTTCGAATAAACCAGGATGTTACATAATCGATAATCACAACATCACAATGAACAAAAAAATGCATCTTTTCATGGTTTCTTACATGGAAAGTCATGTTCTTTCATCCAAACTTTTGAATGAACACATCCATTTGAAAAGGAATCTTTCCAACATCAAAAGACATATTTTCATTAATTAAATGCATGTCTTCATCCCCAATAAATAGAGTGAACATCAATCACACTAAACATGGATTTTTGGAAAAACATTTAATCATCTTTTACAATCCAAATTAGGAAACACTGTATGATGATCTAAGATCATTCTATTACTTAAGTATTACCTTTAGAGAGCTTCAAGTTGTATTATCCACTCTAAAAGAGAGTTTTACGTTTGTGTACTTTTAATATTAACTCTATCTTATAGGTGAGGCATCTCACATTGGTTTTGTAACTTGGGTAAGGTATCCTAAGGGTTTAAGACTAGGGTGAGGAATCCCTAGGAACAAAGTCAAGAGTGAGGTATCTCTTGCAAAGTTCAAGACTTAACATAAAGAGTGAAGGATCCTAAGGTGTTGGAGTTCTTGGTTGTTGTAACTTGTGAGCAATTATAGTGGAACTCTCAAGGGTTGCTTAAGAAAATTGGACATAAGCAAGTGGTTGGTCGAACCACTATAAAATCCAAGTTTGCACTCTCTTATCCCTTATCTCTGCTTATTTATTCATTTCCGCTTTAGATCTTTGATTATTGTTTAATAAGTTTTAATAAGAGATAATCATTAGCGATAAGTTTCAACAACTCAATTCACTCATCTCTTGAGTTTATCAGAGGCCACTCAGGTAACAAGTAGTATCAGAGCTAGTCTCTTGTATAAGATTTAACAACCTCAAGAAAGATCCATGGCCTCTTCCATGAAGGAAATTTTATTTAAAGACCACCTATGTTTAATCAAGAAGGATATCAATATTGGAAACCTGAATGCAAATTTTTATAGAAGCAATAGACATAGATGTCTGGGATGCCATTGATAGCGGTCCCTTCATCCCTACAGAAATAGTTGAAGGCAAACCCGTAGAAAAATCTAAAAGATAGTGGAGTGATGAAGATAAAAGGAAAGTACAATATAATCTTAAAGCCAAGAACATCATAACCTCTGCCTTAGGAATAGATGAATTTTTTAGAATATTAAACTGCAAGAGCGCAAAAGAAATGTATGACACCTTAGAAGTCACACATATTGGCACTAGTGAAGTGAAGAGATCAAGGATAAACACCTTAACCCAAGAATATGAATTATTCAGAATGAACAACAATGAAAACATCCAAGATATGCAAAAGAGATTTACTTATATTGTTAATCACCTTGCATCTCTTGGAAAAGTCTTATCAAATGAAGATTTGATTGACAAAGTTCTATGATGCCTACACAGGCAATGACAGCCAAAGGTAACAACTATTGCAGAATCTAGAGATCCAACAAGCATATCCCTTGCCACCTTATTTGGAAAACTTCAAGAACATGAGCTTGAATTAGCAAGGTTAAAATCAATACGAGGAAAGTGACAAAAACAAGAAAAGTATTACTCTCAAAGCATCATCATCAACCATTAAAGAAAGTGATAAAGAAAATGATGATGAATAGAAAGGTATGAATAACGCTAATGATTTTAGTTTATTTGTTAAAAAGTTTAACAGGTTTCTAAGAAGAAAAGAAAATAAAAGAAAGCTAAACCTCAAAAAAATTAAAGAACCAAGATGTTATGTATGTGATCAGTCCAAACACATGAAGATGGAATGCCCAATATACAACAAAAAGATAGAGAAAAATGAAAAGAAATTTCCCAAAAATAAAAGAAGAACCTACATTGCATGGGAAGACAATGACATAAATTCAACTGAGACTCATAAAATAAGGTAATCAACCTTAGTCTTATGGTGAAGGATCATGAAAGCAACGATGAGGTAAGTCTTACTAACCAAGAACCTATATTTGATGAATTATAAGAGGCATTCAATGAGTTACATAAAGAATCTATTAGACTAGCAAAACTAGTGACATCATCTAAGAAAACTATCACAAATCTAAAAAAAGAAAATTCTAAGTTAAAATTAGAATTAGAAGAAATTAAAAAGGAAAACTTAGAAATTAGCACAAATTCAAAATGCCTCTCTTGCCAAAACTTTAAAAAAGAAATAAGTGAATTAAAGAGTGGTCTATCAAAATTCACTTCTGGGAAAAAAATTAGATATTCTTTTAGGAAAACAAAGATGTGTATACAACTCTGAGAAACAATAAAAATCATATGAAAATTTCTTTGTGTCATCAAGCAAATCAAGTTCACCATTCTTAACATGCGTTTATTGTAGAAGAAACGACCATAGTATATCAAATTGTCATATTAGAAAGAATTGTATTATAAGTACAAATATGGTTTAGGTTCCAAAGAATATATTACTTAAATCTAACCCCCCCCCCAAGACCCAAGCAAATTTGGGTACCAAAATCCAAAGCAGAATTTAAAATTTGAAAAGAAAAATTAACATGAAACCTTATGTCCTTTCATTTGAAATAATCAACTTCCCATGTCTCTAATTTCAAACTAAACCATTGCACCCTTTCAAACTCCATTCAAAATTCAAAATTCAAAATTCAAAATTCTTTTTAATTATAATCTTTTTAATTCTCGTTCAATTTCTTGAATTTAATTTAATTCAAAGAATTAAAAACATAAATAATTTATTCTTGCATTGTCATAAATCATAACAAGTGATATCACATCTTCTCTTGACAGAATCATGATTTTAATTCAATAGCAAATGACATCAATAGTATCCTTTTAGTTTATGTATATTTAATTGAGAATGTAGGACCAAAACTAATCAAAACAATAGGGTAAATGATTATTGTATATGTTTTAAAATGGTTAGTGGTTATTTGTTGATGTTGTTTTTTTATGTCTATACTATAGAAGTTATGTTGTCTAATTTTTTTAAAAGATATTATGTTAAATGATTATGGGTTCAAGTTAAATATTCTCGATGAATTAATAAGTTGAGATAATTTTAAATATGTTAATAATATTTCTTGTATACTAAGTGGTTTAATATGTTAATACAGAGGAATGACTACTGTAACAGCCCCCATTTTGTGTGTTGGGCCCTCGTGGCCAATTGTATTAATTTCATGAATTAGTAACATGTACTGCTGTCTGGGCTACGGCCGATTAACTTGTGTGAGATAATTAAACTGTGTTTTAGAAAATTTTATGAGTATGAGATGAATATCTCTACTATAATTATGTGAGAAAATGGAGATGATTAAAATAATAACAATAATATAAGAGACTCATAATGATAGAAATTTATCAATTGAAACATTAGTAATCTAAAAAAAATATTTAAGACGTTATAATTAAGTTATTTAAATTGTGTAACTCCCCTGGTTTTGACCAAGAAGTTTTTTGAGAAACTTGGGTCAATTATTTTTACCCCAAAAACGTCTCTCACGGCATTCCTAACAACTTTTATGAAGAGCCCAATGCCCATTTCTAACCAACCAAGCCTAAAAATGTTGATTTTAAGTCACCTGGTAAGCCAAAATGCGCATCTGTACATATTTTAGGCGTAATTTTCTCTCCCGATAATGGATTCGAGTCATTATTATCCTAAAATCTATGTATCAAATTTATGTAGAACCTTTATGTTGACCACAAAGGCCAATTCACATCCCATAAATCCCAGAAATTAAAACACTACACCAATTCATGTTTTTTCAGTAACAGCTTGCACTAGGTGCAGTATTTTCCACATATCTCTCTCATATGACCATAAAACTGAATTAGGCCTTCACCAAATTTTTCTTAACTCAATTCTCCATAATTTTGATGAAGGACACAAAGCCCAAATCCTTACCAATTTGGCCCAGAAAATAATCTATGCAAGGGACAAAAATCTCATCACAACCCTGCACCCTTTTTGTATTCGGGTCATAACTTTCTCATTCCTTAATGAAGTTTTTTGTGCTTTATATAAAATTAAAGAGAACAAAAAGTTCTATAAATTTTGTGTTCATCCCATTTTCAAAATTGGCCCAGAAAGCCCCTTAAACCCACGAGCAAGTTGCTGCCCCTGTACTTGACACCTCAGCTTGCATGCACCATTAACCAATTAAATCATTCCATCACCTTGCCACTTGTCTCAACCATGCAAAGCCTTCCACCACCTCACCATCAGCTGCATTTGACACCTCTTAGGTGCATGGAACTCTCTTGACACCTCTCCCACTCATGCATGGCCGTGAGAACTCCTTGGGAGACAAGGAAAATCATGTAAAAATTATCACTTTCCAAAAGCTATCATGGTTCTTTCTTTGTTTCTTCTTTCTCCTAACTTAGAAAAATTTTTTAGCAACTCTTTTCTCCACTTTCTCATGTTTTCTTCATTCAAATCATCATCACACACTCATCATCATCCATCCTAAATCACCACACCACCCTTCCTACACTGTAAAATTTAAGATACCACCTTTTGATCATCAATTTTCTTCTTCTTCTCCACCAAAAATAGCAACGTTTTCTTCACTATTCCACAACCACATTCACGTAAATCTATCATCCTTTAAGGCATCCATTTCCTTCTTCCTTGATGAAGCAATCCATGGTGATCTAGAAGTAAATTTTAGAGTCTTTGTCACCCTTTTTAGAGGACAAAATTTTGGTGGTAAGGGGAGAGTATATGGCTTTTTGAAAATCCATAAATGACGCATGCATGGTGAAGTATAAGTGTCCCTTAACACTTATACTTTGATATCTCTTTAAAGATCTTAGTTTGTATGACTTAGATCTTGAAAAATCCTTGTGAAAAATATAGATCTTCAAGAGATATCATGGCTGCACCATAGTTTTATTTAATTCTTTAAATTTTAAAATTTTAATTATAAAGATTACTAACTTGTGAATTTTGTTGTTGCAGAATTTTTTTTGGTTGTAACTATGTGCATGTGATGATCTTGTTTAATTATGTGTTCTTGGCTTAATTGGTGACTTGAAGTGTTAATAATATTTTTAGACAATATAAAATATTTTAAAACAAGTTTTATAACTCATAATAAACTATTATTGCTGCTGGAAATTTTTTAGTAAGTTGAATAAATTAATGTTAATAAATCCTAACATATAAGCTAGCGTAAAATGAGATTAGTGAAGGAGATTTGATTTTATGGCTTGATTTCTTTAATTCATGTGTTAAAAATGAATTTTTGGAATATTTATTAAATTCTAGAAAAATTTTTAAAAAGGAGAATAAGTGATTTTGGTTGTGGAAATTAAATGATACGTTTACTACATTAAGAAAATAATTTATAAGGATTTTGGAAAGTATTTCTTGGCAAAATTTGTGATAATTGGTGCTGTTGTATTTTAGTATATTTGAGTATTATTTATGGTCATAAAATTGTTATGAATGTGATTATTACTAAAAGAATTAAAAGGGACTCAAGTTTAGGCGCGAACGGTACGTTAGAAATGCTACAAAACGAATTTTGTAGGTAAACGGAGGAAATTGATAAAACTATTTTAGAGGAGTATTTTGTGGCATAAGAAATCAATTTTAAGCATAAGAAAAATACCCAAATAAGAAAGTTGATTGGGAGAATTTTTGACGTGCGATTTGTCCTTAAAACGTATTTTTACAAACATTAAAAACGAAGGATTAATGCTTAAAGTTTCTATATTTAATTAGTATTTTAAAAATTAAACACTTTTGGCTTTGGAATCACTCAAATCAAAATTTTCTAAATAAAATACGACAAGAACGAAGTTTTGATGGTAAAAACTAACTATTTTATATCCTTAATTTAGAAAAAGAGAATTTCTTTTATTTTCAATATAGAACTAGGGGAAATGTTTTGTAATGATAAAATTTTTTACCAAAGGCTCTATAAAAAGTTTAGAAAGTCGAAACCAATTTAAATCGTTTACCGTAAGTCAATACGGTGAAACGACATTGGTAAAGAATTGAAAAATCATCAGAAAAATATTTTGTCTTTATTTTTCTCTTAAATTTGATATCTAACCTTTAGATCATACTTTTAAATAAAGGAACAAAATAAGTTAGAGAATCTTACTCTCTAAGAAATTTAATCAACGAATTATACTCAAAATCTCTTTTAGAATTGAAAAATATGTTTTGTCCTTACTTTTCTCTTAAAGGTGATATTAAATTTTAAGTTCATATTTTTGAACAAAGAAACCAAATGATTTAAAGAAAGTGTGTTCTCTAAAAGATTTATTAAATGTATTATATTTAAATATCTTCATAGATTTACAAATAAATTGGATATTTTTACTAGAAAGATTTATTATAAGTCTTGAAATGTCCTTGATACTTTTAGTAAAATGGTTTGAGTAATAATTAGGCTTTGGTCCCTTGTATCTACTATGCGAAAAGACCTTTACTATTAAATACTTGCACGCTTTAAGTACAAATACGCCAAATAAGTAAGGTTCCGTCTAGAACTCGGGCACCCTAATAATTGAGACAAGCACATGGCATTTTGTATTTGGAGTTGAGGAGGAATGTTGAAATAATCCCCTAGGGAGTACAACCGGAGGTGGGAATTCCGAATGGCATCGGATTCGCGTTCGTCGCTGGACAGCCCGTGGCAAACTCTGGTGTACTTCGACAAGAGGCAGGATTTTCTATGACCGTGGAGTGCCCGTTCTGTTGAGTTATAAGTTTGGCCATTTTGATGACTAGACTGTGAGTCCTTACCCATTTGCGAAAACCAGAACGAGGAAAGCTCCAGTCACTCTAGTTGGGCAGGGGAGATAAGGGTGGCTGGCTGTGCACATGATTAATGGTATATGAGATTGATCAGTGGAAGTTGGTCCCCATTGCATATTGGTAATAAATTATGACTTACAATAACTGAACCCAACTCATGTATAACATGCCATCATTATATGACTAACCCTTTGATTGTCATTGATCTTTGTATAGCCTTGTCTGTTTATTCTAAGGTATGTTGTGCATAATTTTTCTTTAGTTTGAAATATTTAAGCTACCCTTGTATGCATACGTCATGGGTTGAGAGCTTTATACTCACCCCTTTTGTTGTTGTGTGTTGTTTTCCCTTCCTGTGATCATCAGCTGAAGGACGAGGTGAACGTGGGTAGAACTCAGAATATCTACAGTGAAGGATGTCAGATTGGGAGCGTCGACTGTTTATATTCGTTGTTAGTGTCGAGACCGTTGTAGGTCCTAACGCTTATTTAATGCAATGTTATTTTGTAGTAACTATTGTTGGGAGCCTGTGAGCCCCGTATCTTTTGAGTACACTATTGTGACAAGGAATCGATCTATGTTATGATTTCTGTTTTAACTGCATGTGATGATCACCAATAAAAAAAACTCCTATTTTTCTTAAATAATTAGTGACTCCTTAATTAAGTAGGACATTCCAGTGTAGAAATTTATCCTAGTTAATCGAGGGTGTCACAACTACTAATTAATTAATTATTATTAACTAGGAATAAAATGGTTTTGCTAGAATTAAATGGTTTACATATTAGTAATGCAGAGAATGGATCGTTTTGTATGTGTGACAGAATTGATTCAGGTAGTAAGAGTTTGACAACTCGATTTATTAGTGGGGTTAATGAATATATCAAGAAGGCTAAACAACAATCACTTGTCATATTTGATGATCGTATTCGATGTCTGTGTGTTAAATGTCATTATATGAATATACTGAGTGAAAGAGATGTTAAATTTTATTTGCAATAATAGGATTTCCAACCTAATTACTCTATATTGGACTTTGTTTGGTGAGGTGTTTGAACGTTCAACATATACTAGTTTATCACAATGCAGCAATAGTACTTCAACTTTAAGGGTAAATATAAATAATTTTGGCAACATGAGTCACATGATACATGATGTGTTCATGGGTTATGGTGGTGAAGATGAATATGTCGTTGATGATGTGTGTGATCATTATATGGAGAATGAGTCGGAAGAACCCAACCCTTAGTGTCTAAGTCTTTTAACATATTGATGTATGCTAATGAACCTATTTAGAAAGGTATCACTTAGTCAAAATTGTACATTGCTATTAAATTCTTTGCTGATAGATCTAACTAGAAGGTTCCACAAAAATGTATTGATTTCTTTACATAAATGTTGTATGATTATGTTGAGACCCCTGAAAATATCCATGCTAGTTACTATAAGGCCACCAAAAATATCTTTACGCAACAATATGAAATCAATAGTAATCCCACGTCACCGATCATACACTCTAAGTTTGATATACAGTTTAAACTACATGAAGTTTATTTATAAACCGATTAATTAACATGGATTAATCATGCATCAAGTTTACATGAGTTTAATCATTGATTATATATGTTTCGTATGTTGAGGATCCTACAATGATGTAAAAAATGTATAATTGAAATCATTATCTATAGGCCTGAGTACGCAGTATGTTTCCTGGCATACATCATGAATGAATACAAGTTCCACACCAAGTCATGAAGTAGTAATCAGAAAACTGTTAACTATGGTGTGTGTGTGTGTTTATCAAATGCATAAATGACTTAGTTGACGATAATTTTTATAGTAATGTGCTAAAGATATATGAGCTAGATTATTAGGGGTTGCCCATGAAGATTTTTCTATTCTACTATGAGTGGCATGAACCATCACCAAGAGGCACCAATATCATTCACAATTCAATGTTGTCAAAAATCAACCAATCTAGATGTTATAGCTGGTATGATCCATTCATTTTAGCATAAAATGCAAGTCAAGTGTATCATATCTATCTTTGTGTGCAAACAAGCATTGTTGACATATGGCCTTAACAACTAAATCTAGAGGATGGGAATTAACACAAGTAATGAAGATCGTCCCTATTGTAACACCCTCTGTTACACCTTAATAAATTTTAGAAAAATTCGTAATTTTTTTTTTAAAGATATGATTGTTAAAAAGAAACTATCGGAATAAATTATATACATTATTTCTGAAATACCTCACAAATATTATTAAAACTTTATAAAGTATTTGTACATTCATCCGAAGAAAATAAACATTAAACATTATAAGAAAGAGAGGAAACTCCATGGCCCAGAAGCAGTTACTTATTAACATTATTTATTCATTGGACCACGGTATTCATACCGAGCTCCCTTTTTAGAACGTGCTATATTTACTGCTGAAATTCTTCGATCTTTCCCTCTGAATCATCAATTTAGAATATATGAAACAAAAACACGGAGAAATGAGTGAGAAACAGAATATAATATTTCCGAATAAGACATAAGCAACAAAGGGTTTTCACAACCAATACATAATAATATAAATCACAATCACATACACAATCAATTATGAATGCATGAATGTTATGCAATATCTTCATCATAACTTACCTATATATGTGGGCCCTTAAATTTTAATTTGCACTGGGCCAACCAGGAGTTTACACTGTTCCATAAGTCCGGATAATAATAATATGAACAGCTCAACTGGCATGGAAACACTTAGAGACTAGTCAGATTGAGAAAGTTTTTATTGTGAAAGTACCCGACACTAGGGAGCTACCCTAGGTCCCCTGAAGCACCCTTTCACACTCTCTCATCCCAAGGCTCGTAATTAAGCCTCCTCTAATGTATCCTCGGTTTCTATAATCCGTCCCCAGACAATATTATTTCATTTCACTTTCATTATCCATGATGCATGAACTACTCGCGTATTGAGTTGGTTAAGGCTTTTAGAAACTCAATTATTAAATCCCTTAAAGGTTTACAATATCATTTCAATAAACTGTACATTTTTTCAGTTCTCTGAATTTCTGTCCCACAGAAATAAATTTGGTACAGTTTTCAAATCTCACGGAAATTGAGTTTCTAAGCCTTAAATATCTAAAAACTTTATCATATAAAACTTTACCTAATCTTTCTCAAATTAAATCTTAACAAAATTAAATTTAGGAATCTCAATTATTTCCAAATATATTTAGTTATTAAGTTGGAAAAAAATAAAATAATTTTCTTTTAAAATTTTTTTTTTATTGAAAGAGAATAATTATTAACCAAAAATACTTAAAATTACAAAATTTTTCTTTAACTCAAGATTTAATTAAATAAATTCTCATAAAATGTTTTCTTTCTAAAATAAATACTAATTTTTTTATTCTAAATATTGAAAATAAAGTTAAAAATAATTTCTAAGAAGAAATAAAAGATAATAAAATTTAAAGAGTAAGGTAAGAAATTCTTACTGAATTTTAGCTTTCCGTCATGCTCGCTATATGCTCAAACTCCACATTACAATATCATCAATCAAAATCAAACAATATCAATCATAACTAAATATCATCAATCAATCAATCATAATCAAATCATAATCAAATCAATTAAATATCATTAATACATATCATAATACAAAATTTAATGATTATTAATATAGTCAATTTTAGTCCTTTTGGTCAATTCCTCGCATAGGTATATGTAAGTCCATATAATCCAGTCCTTGCATAGGTATAGTTCAGTCCATATGGGTCATAATGGTCCAAATCCTTGCATAGGTATAGTACAGTCCATATGGGTCATAATGTTCCAAGTCCTTGCATAGGTATAGTCCAGTCCATATAGGTCATAATGGTCCAAGTCTTTGCATAGGTATGTTAGAGTTAGTTAAACCGGATATTTAATTTAAAATTTATTAAAAATGTTAAGTTAAAAAGTTAATATTTTAAAATAATAATATTATTAAATTTAAAAGGAGTAGGGGACTCCTCCCATTATTCTTATGTCTTTTCATATTATACTTCTTATCTCACTCCCCCTTACCTTGAATTGTTACCCAAAATGGATTTGCTTTGCGCCTCCGATTTCTAAAAATATTAATACCAATCTTATTTCAGTATAAGCATAAGACGAAGATTAAGATTACTACTTAAAACAGAAATGGTAAATTTTGAATAGTGAATAGTGAATAGTAAATCGTGAATAGTAACAGTAAATAGTAAAATGTGAATAGTAACAGTAAATAGTAAAACGTGAATAGTAACGGTAAATAGTAAATCGTGAATAGTAACGGTAAATAGTAACAGTAAATAGTAATTAACTATTTGAATAGTAATTTACTATTGAAATAGTAATTTACTATTAAAATAGTGTTTACTATGCAGAATAGTAACTTAAAATAATATTATTTTCAGTATAATAATAGATTTCTAAAAACGATATGAAAATAACCCAAAAAATATAAAAGAGAAGTATTCTTACCTTAGGATTTTGGCAGAACCTTCTCTCCAAAAACTTTTCTTCTCTCTCTCACTTCCACCACTATCTCACTAGCACTACTATATTAAGAAAACTTAATCTGAAATTGTGAATTCTAAAGAAGAAATCCTTCGATATTTATAGGAAAAAAATTTACTATGCATTCCATTATTTTAATATAAAAGTACTATGCATTTTTGAATTTTTTATTCCAGGTTACTGTGCATCTTTTGAAAATTTCATACATGCACAGTGATTTGCATAGTAATTGTCGGCAAAATTATTAAGTCAAATAGTAACCCTTCACTCGGTATATTTTAAATATTCGAAATGAGTCCTTTTTGAAATTTAGCGATATTATATCAGTCCCTACTAATTTTATAATAAGTAATATAAAGCTGAAATTTTAAAAATCTAAAATTTTATGTTAATAAAAATTTATTGATACGTTTCAAATTTTTTAACGATTGGAAAAAATCAAGATTTTTCTCAAACCGATAATTTTTAGATAAGTCTACTTGAAACGGATTTTAGAAAATTTTCTTATAATTTCAATTCACTTTCTTGTAAATATTTTTAATTTAAGTCACTTATATGAATTTAAAATTATTTAAAATATTATTTTATTAAAAAAATTCCAAAATTCCAAAAAATTCTAAAAAAATCATAAATAATACGTAGGTTAAAAAGTTCTAAAGAACCATAATTTAATTCCTTCAAAATTTCAATATAAAAATAAAAATAGGGGTGTTACACCTATCAAGCAATTAGAACATCACCTGTGAGCCTAATATCATAGATGTTGACAGAATTAATATATGATTATCAGTAGATTGATCTATTTAAGCACTTACCGAGAATTAACAAAATTTCTCTAATTCAACTTGATCCTATTATTCATGTAGTGGATAAGGTTGAATGCCAAAATGGTTTAGAGGATGAAGTTGAAAGTAATGATGACGATTATGATGATAATGACAACAACAATGAGAATGTGAAGTAGGATGAATAAGATAATTTAATCATAGTTGTATAATTTGTTGATTTTTTTCACATTTATTTACTTTATATATAATATTAATAGAAATTTTCTTTCTTGGTGTTATAAAACTAATAGGTGACAGATCATGATCGGGTATACTACATGTTGGTTTCTCAAATGTTGATTAAATTTGTATATATAATTAGTAATTCATTGTATTTTGTATTAATTGTAATTTGTTTTAGTTATAATTTTATATATTAATTATATTTTGAATATTAATTATGTATTTGTATTGAATGAAATTGATTAATCTTGATTAGAATCAGTCATAGATGGTTAGTATCTTTACAACAAGTTAAATAATATTTTAGAAATATATAAAAAATAAGGTTTATTGAGGTGTGAAATGTGGATGTCTCACGCAATGCGTTGCGAGAGACTCATGGTCCTACACAAATATTACATTGAGGTTTTTAGTACGAGCCTCGACTCCCATTCAAATGTGGATGTTACATGGACTTTTGTCCTATGTAAAATCATCATATTTCTTGTAGCGTTGAGACTTAAACTAATGATAAAATATAGAGAATAAAATCAAATATTTACTAAAACAAATAAAAAAGCATATTTTACTATTTTTTACATCTTTTTAATTTAATTTATTATTTTTATTTTTCATGTTTTTTGGCCTTTGAGTATGTTCTATTTCTTTCTCATTGCAGAGGTAAATGATAAAAAAGAACATTTATTTTAAATTTATGTAATAAATTACTGTTTTATATATATTCAATGTATTTTGTTAGAAATTTAAGCCTCGAACCGAATTTGAACAACTTAAATATTTTTACATAAATTGATAAAATTTATAGTGACTTAAAATTTCATATTAAAATTAAATAATAATAAATATAGTGGAATAAGCTTCACCCCAACGTGGCGTTGGTGTAACCAGTTACTCAGAAAATCAACCAATTCTTCTATTTGCATAAAACTTCTGTTTGACTACTTAAATGAAAAATATATAATTCATGAATCTGATTTTGAATTCAAAATTGGAGAGCTTAAGTCACAAAAATAATATAATTAAGGGGAAAAAATATAATTAAGCGAGGGTTGGATTAATTGAAGGGAAAAAAGAGAGGAGAGAAAGTATACCCAGCCAAGTGTGGTAAAATCAATCTTTTGATAATTTTTATAATTAGACCGTTGATTAAGCCGAATAAATGTATTGATTTAAGAAAATTGTAGTTAAATCAAAGATTGAATTACATTAATCAACGAAACGACAAACGACAAACCGACAAAAGTGGGCCCGGGAAAAGCAAAATAGTGTGTCGTTGGTGTGGTGGTGGGGAAGGGCGACAGCCTACCATTACTTGCAAATTCAACTAACCAATGTGTCTTGAATGTGACCTTACCTTCCACTCTTCCAACTCGACAGTGAATTAAATGCACCTACACTCATCCTGCTCTTTTCTTTCACAACAACTTCTGCTTACTGCCTACTGCCTCACATCTGCTTTTTAGCTTTCAAACAATTTTTTACTTTAACCTCCTTTTCTTCCTGTCTCAATTGCTACAGGATTATATTAAGTGGTAAATAATTTTTTCTATTTATTTTTAATATATAGTTAACTTTTACAATCTTAAAATTGAAAATAAAGGGATCATGTATGTCATCAATTTCATCTTAAAAAATAACATTTAATTTCATCTTAGAATCTTAGGACAAATATCATGTAACAAACCTAACTTCTAATCTAGACATAGGACATAGGTGTACTTTGGTTCAACATGTCTACCTCGGATAAGGACCCAGCCAAAAAGTAGGATATATGTGTATTAAAGTTATTCTACCCTCTATTATCCAGGGTACTTACCCTTCAACCTTCGGAGTTAGATCAGAGTTAGACGTCGGTCTAACATTCCATATCATCAATACCCCTCTAACAACATTAAGAAAGTTACTGATAGAGTCATCATTATTGATTAGGTACTTCATTCTTAACCCTTGCCTACACTCACTTATTATCACTCTGAAATCACTTGCCCCCTTTTTCAATTCCTTGGGCTCTTTTATAGGTGCCATCATTGATGTCAATGCTACATCCAGGATCTTTAAGTTTAACACCAGAAACTGTAAAATCCTTGATTTTTAAGGAAAACCCATAGGATTATGAATTTGAAAGGGCTAGATATCTTATGATAATTGCTTGTGTATGAGGCTACTGGCTAATTATAATGATGATTGGGCTTTGGCCGATGTTGTGTTTCATTATGTTAAAGGGCAGTGACACCCAGACACATGTGTATGTATATATAACGACAATAGTGATGGTAGTGGTAGTGGTGAGATATGTGAAGGTGAAATAATAATAATAATAATAATAATAATAATAATAATAATAATAATAATAATAATAATAATATTTTAAGAAGATTATATTGAAACTAGTTTCTGATTGTTTGTGTCCGGCACTGACACTCTGCATTTGGGCTCGAAATTGAGCGTCAAATATTTTAGTAGGCCCTAGGTAATAGGGAAGGCTACAGGGTTAAACCTACTAGCCAAAATCCATTGTCTAAGTAATCTACCTAAACTTGTCAAATTCTTGACCTTGTTTTCTTGGTTCCATTCGTTTTAGGTGTAGAAAATTATGTGCATGTTTCATTGTTTTTAGCGTAACATTGTCTCCCGATGTCGAAATCGAGCAATTCATGTCCTTAAATTATTGTAATGAAGTTCCCTACGATTCTCATGATGGACTCGAAGGATAATTCTGAACCAATAATTCCCAGCTTTTAATTCTTTTCACTACTTCCAGAATTCATGCTGTAACCGAACCTCTTTTTGTATTTTGGCCTAACTTTCTCTACCGTTATCGGAATCGAGTGATTCTTTCTTGAAATTCTCACAATAAAATCGTCTAAAATTCTTATGAATACACCAAAAACAAATTTCAAACTCAAAAGTCCCAATTTTTATTTCAAACTACTGTCCCATAGATTCACGCGCAACATGATCAATGTTCAATATTTTGGGTGTAACTTTTGCTACGGTTATTAGAATTAGATGATCTTTAGCTCGTTGGAAAGAGTAGAAAAATATCTACAACTTTTGTGTTTATCATTTTGCCCAATTTACATTAGAGCTTAATTGTATTTTCGTGCCAAAAGGAATATAAATTTTGACAACTCCATGTGTCCATCATGCATGCTCTTTTGCCCTATGCAGAACCAGCTTGTGACACCTAGCTTCCACTATAACCAAGCCACTTGCATGGATACCACCTAGCCTTCCACATGTCACCACCAGCTTGCTCTTCACTTAACAAGTTTTTCAATCTAAACATTGCATATTCTATCTTCTTTCCTTCTATTTCTCCTTCCAATCACCAAACTCCCATTTCATTCTCATTTCTCTTCTCTCTTTTTCCAACCGAGACATATACATCTTTTTTCTCCTTTCTTCACCTCTCCACACACCACCACCAAACACTCAGCCTTCCTATCTCATTTCACTTTATCCCACTAAACTCCACTTCCACACTCTCTCGGCCACCCACTTACTCCCTCTCATTCTCCCTTATTTTTCTTTTTTCCTTTCCCTCAATGTCGAGAGGTCACCACCAGCAAGAACCTCTCTTAATTCTCTTCTCTTTTCTTCTTCTCCATTACTATGTGTCACCATTCTTTTCCCTTGTCCACTCTCTTCCACCTGAGGCCACCATAAGCCTCCCCACGACCATCATTCAACCACCATAAAACACCTTTTTATGCCATCATTGTTCCATCTCCATATGCATGTACCTCTGTCCATTTGAAGCAAAGCTCCACTACTCCTTTTTACTTCTATCCAAGACCACCACCACCCTTTGCTCCACTATTTTCTTATCATTTCTTCACCATTAACCCATGGCACTTCCATCCAAGTCATGCATGTCTTGATTATTGCTATAGGAAGCTATGCATGGAGGGTTTGTAAGGTAAAATCTTGATCCCTATTTTTTTCCTTTGGCCGAGAGCTCCATGTTTTTTTTCCTTTTGATTTTCACTCACCTTTGTGTGCATGTGGCATTTGGCATCTTGCATAAGGATCAAAAGACCAAAGGTTCTATTTTGTCATCTTCAAGCTCACGACCATCACCTATGGAGTGCATGCATGACTTGAACTTGCTTGCATGTGGAAAATCCTAAGGTAAAACCTTTGCTCTTTATTTCTCCTTCTTAGTTGATATCACCTATGGAGTGCATGCATGCCTTGAACTTGCTTGCATGTGGAAAATCCTAAGGTAAAACCTTTGCTTTTTATTTCTCCTTCTTAGCCGAGAGGCCTATGGCAATTCTTCCCTTTAGCCTTTGGTTTCCTATTACATGCATGATGAGTTTTGAGCATTATATGTATTTTTAAGGTCATGAATTTCTTGATCATTATTTATGTATGCTATGCATGTGAAAATTTGAGACAAAAACCTTAATCACACTAGTTTCCTTAGCTTTACCGAATAGCTTCCCTAGCCATTTTCCCTTGATTTTTGCTCTCCATCACATGCATGTTGTGTATGATGTAATATTGCATGTAATTTTGAGTGGCTAAAGGTCCCATTTCCCTTGTTTAAGGCTCACGACCATGCTTCCTCTAAGGCCAACACCCTTTGTTTTGAGTTTTAGATGTTTGACATGAGTTTCGAAGTCGTCATTGAAGCCAAGGAATGAAAGAAAATGGAAGTCGAAACACTGCCTGAAGACTCACGTAGGAAAACTGAGGTAAAAAGGGTCTCTATTCCCTTAGTTGGAATATTGGGCATGTGAGAGTGTGGGAACCTCCCTTGGGTTCTCACTGTCAACCGTGAGTCTGCATGAAAATAGATGGGAGAAATTGGTTTAGACAAAAAAAGAAAAATAATTAAGAAAACCCTTAATTTTTGCATGTAGAAGTTTTAGAAAAACTTAAATTTTTACTTCCACAGTTACCATCGTGTGTGTATGATATTTTAAGGTTTTAATGATATATATATATATATATATGATAAAAATATATAAACTATATTTCTAGCTAGCGTAAAGTAACTTGACGTGAGAAAAATACCAAAAAGTTGGGTTAGTTACTGGAGAATGCAAATATGGGTCTAAGGCATAAATAAATAAGTTTAGAAGTTCAAAAAAAAAGTATAGAAATTTAATTCAGAATAAAACGGTGAAAGGGCGTTATTTTACGTAAAAGTGGATTTTTATTTGATTTAGTAAAGTATCAGTATAATAAAATTGAATTAAGAAGAAATTAAAAAGTAAAAGTGATTTTTAAGAAGATGAAAATAGTTGTTTTAAGTTGTGTGTGAAATCTAAATGTGCAATGTTGATAATATGTGATAACCACGATATGTCGTTAAGGATGTGTTTGTATATGTGTATATCAGTGTACGAGTAAATTCGGTATGGACTATACTGCAATATTTGACCTTACATGCATTATGAATGAACTATGTGTTGCATAAGAACTTGTTGATGTGATCGTTGATGATTTGATTAACATTAAATTATGATCGAATTAAAATGGAAAGTCCTAGTAGGGTTCGTAATGAGTAACGATTAATGGGACAAATAAGGAAGGTTAATGTGTGATGGCATATCCCGAGATATATATATTGATATAAAAGTACCCTTGATCCATAGTGACGATTAAGATTTGTGAAATTAAATAACTCGTAAGACTTTGTCCTTAATTGTCAATCAAGAGAAGGTTAAGGGATATTTAGGTTGAGGATTAATTAAACCGGAAACTAGAGATTAATACTTTTAAGTAAAAAAGATAAATTATTTTACACTAATAAACAATAATTGTAAGAAGGATCGAATTGGATTTCTAAATTAATCAATTTAGATTTTCTTAAGTAAAGGTAATAAATTTATAAGTTTTGACAAACAAACAATTTTATAAGAAAAGAGTTTTGGGTGATTGTTACCCTTGAAATTTGGGGAAAGTGTTTTAAAATAAATGATTTTGAAGGTATATTATTTCAAAGTATGAATAAGTCAAAAAATCTTGATCTTTAAGATCGAGGAACAAAGTTCTGTAGTAATGAATACCACGAGACGAAGTTCACCATAACGGTCCAAGGATAAAGTAGTAAATTTTTAACATCTCTGGGCCTCAAACCCTAACTTCGAGTAGCGCATGAACCCAATGAGGATTAGGGACTTGAAGATGAGAATGTAAGTATACATATACATATTTACAATTTTCAAAGATTTAAGGAAACCCGATTAACTAGAATTACTTTCATATGAAAATATATTTTGAAAAGAAACAGTAGTTACCTAATCTCAGGTAGTATATTAAATATGTATGTAGATACGTATCATTTACTAAAAGCCCATTTCGAGACAGTATTAATAATTAAGTTGGCATGGTATGAGTAAACGAACTAAAGAATGTGTGTAAGTATGAAAAAGTCAGTAAGACTCTAACTTGACATTAAGGACAAAGAACTTATTGAGGTAAGACATTACTTTGTGATGGTAATGAGGATTGATTATGAATGTGCATTATACCATGCATCATATGCATTAAATAATTATGATTTATAACCTAATACTAGAGCATACAATGGGGTACGTTGGAGGAATGCGGTCGTTGTGACCTATAAAATACGAAGGGTCTCGAGGGTTTACCAACAGGTCAAACACCTAGAGAACCCGGTGTCGTGCCGTCCGTGGCAACCCTGTGGTACCCTGACTCAAGTGAGTATTCCTAGGACCTTATAGAGCCAAGTTACAGTTTCCCTTTTTTAAGGGGTGTGATCATAATAGTGAATTTTTGGACTTGTATATGTCCTTTACCCGTTATGTTTTGGTAGGCTTGATGAGTTCTGATCACTTTGGTATAGATGCATTATGTCTAGTATTATACTATGACAGGATGAATTTTATGAGTACGATGTTGTATAGACCCTCATTCATATTCATGAGGCACTTAATAAGATAATCATGAAACATCTAACTCATGCATAACATTTTGAATGACTAACCACATTGTGATTATAGTTATGAACTGTGATATTGAGGTGTCTGCATTTGATTAGTGTGATTGTATAACATGTTACTGCTATGATGAATGGCTGTTATGTTGCGGTGGTAATGAATGAACTATGTTTGATACACGACAACTGGTGTAGGACAAGTTAAGCGTTAGCCTAATTATCAAGGAAGACCTTAGAATACATGATGGTGAGTAAAGGTTAGGATAAATACAAAAAGAATCTGATTGACTACTAAACATAATTGTAGGCTAGCTCAATTAGAAACTATTTGGGTTGTTATTTCAAATCATAATTCATTGATAGATTATATAATAAGGTTTCTAAAAGTAAGGGAAAAGTATGAATCTTTGATACGTAAAACTTATTGAATGATTTGTTTATTTATGTGAAATCCGTCAAGCATTATGGTGCACTTTTGCATGTGTTTCCAACAAGGCTGGAGTGAGATAAACTCACCCATCTTATTTTGTGGTTCCCATTGTGTATATTTAAATATGCACTCTAAGCTCATAAAGGACTGATTTGGAGGGAGAGGAAGATTATAGCTAGAGTTGTGTAGCGGAAGCAGTTGGACTCCCCATCTCTACGGAGTAATAATTAGGTTGATTTATGTTTGTAATTTATGGGAGCCTGCGTGCCCCTGTTTCATTCAGATTATGTAAAAGTATTGTTGAATTATATGAACGACCATTATGTATGTAATGATCCACTAGTGTTTTTTGATACAAAAAAACTTCCACATTTTTCTTATAAATTCATAAAACCTCAGTTAAGTATGATGATTCAGTTGAAGGAATTGTCTTAGTTAACTGAGAGTGTTACAAAAATGACCATTTGGCATATCTAGGACTCGTTAAAGAAATTCCCACCTCATGAACCAAAACCAGGAAGAATTCCATCCCCCAACACTAGAAGGGCATATGGAAATTATCCAAGCTTCCACATCCCATAGACCCATCGAGTGCTACCCTCGAGCTCATAGATGTCTCACCCAGGGTAAACCTTCTCATTCCCCTTCTATAGAAGAAATGGACGCCATCATTAAGGACTTACAATGGCCGCCGCAACCATAAGACTATATTCTAATGATGAGCCGATGCTAAAGTGTACTACCCACCCCCCCTCATATTATGAAGAAAGCCTCGATCCAATATGCAAACCTTCCCATGGGGCCACGTTATACTACGTCAAGCTAGTCTGGACATAGACACAACTAAAGGCGCCCCACACCGATCCTTGGCAGCAACAATCCAAAACCCGTTGAACCTTATTCCAACATCGGCTCCTGTACAAACAATTATATCCCAATACCATATCCCAACTTATTAATGCCTAATTACCCCTCTCAACCCCCAATGTATACTAAACCAATAATAGTGTTTATTAGTATCAAAGATAAAAATAGGGTGTGGCCAAGCGGTAAGGCAACGGGTTTTGGTCCCACTATTCGGAGGTTCTTGGTGCAAGAATGTGACGAATGGTGTGTAGCTACGATTTAATCATAGTTCAAGGGCTTAAGGGCGTGTAGTGTGCCTGGCTTTGTCTCATGATGTCCCTAATCTAGATGGCAAATGGAGTTCCCGCTCGTCAAGAGTAAGGCTGAGGTCGTCAATGAGTTGTCCTTGGCATGTTGAACACCAGCCTTATGCCTCACAATACATGTATCTAAACATGCCTTTCACTTCTTATGCAACAATAGCTCAGATTACTCCTGAGTTTACACCTTAGGCCCTACTTACTACCACCTTTACACCGCAACCACAACCTGTAACTAACCACTAACCTTGACCTCAACCTCAAACTCAACCACAACTTGTCATCATCCCTCAACCCATCCATGTACAGTCATCATAGCCCAAACACAACCCTACCCTATATATTTATCCAATCTCAACCCTCAGCAACTTTATCTCATTTCTTTTGTCCCTTTAAGGCCAAATTTGTTCTTACTCTCATTCTTAATGCTTTAAGAACACCCCTATTGTTATACATCGACTTTTATAATAGCACCACAAAAAAGAACCTCGACATCTTCTTAAATGAGATGTTATACATCAGAGCCACCGATGATGTTGCATGCAAAGTTTTCTCTCGAACCCTGAAGGGTGAAGCCCTAAAATGGTTTAAATTGTTGCCATTATTGTCCATCGACAATTGGGCCTCATTACACACTGCCTTCGCCTAACACTTTGTCATTACCAGAGAGGCCTTATGCACCTCACATACCTTATCTCAAGTCAAACAAAAGTCAGATAAATCCCTAGGCAATTTCTTGATGAGGTTATATAAGGAGCCTAGCCTAGTACTAACGGCCATTAATTTCACAGATGAAGAGTATAGTAACATAGTAGGCCTCATGATGACGCCATGGTGGTCCAAGCCATCATATGTAGTAAAAAAATCAAATGACTTCTCGTTGATTAGGGCATCTCAATTGATATTCTTCTCTTTAATGCCTTTAGTAGAATGGGTTGCATGAGAATGACCTGTTGTCGTTCGATCAAGACCTGGTAGGGTTTAATGGGTCTAAGACCCACACAAGTGGATATTTTGAAGAGCTAATAACATTTAAGGGATTAAGAGGCTCTAAGAATTTCAAGACAAGATTCTTGGTTTTTGACACCATCTTGCCATTCAATGACATCGTTGGCTGACCTTTAATACATAAGCTTGATTTGATTCTATCCACCGTTCATCTCATAATAAAGTTTATAGACGATTTGAGTGATATCTTCTCTGTCAGGGGAGATCAAGAGGCACCTCAAACTTTATATAGTTTAAGCTTAGACACTAAGAGATTGGATGACTCTAAGGAGAAACAAAAGTTAAATGAGCCTGGCCCTGCTGCTCCAGCTTTTAACAAGATGAATCTTTATCCTAGGGTGAATTTTATAAAAACAAGGATTACCTAGCTAGGCCCTAACCTAACAAAGAGCATAAACCTTTCCAGATTGGAGACATTAGTGACAAGAAAACTAACATCAGTGTTAAGTCAGACAAGAAAACTAAAGGAAAGACGAATGCTTTATTGCTTAAAAATAAAGATTTCTTCACATAGACATCAAAAAATATGTCAGGAATTATTCCTGATTTTTGTTGTCACAGATTGACAATGTAACTCAAAAATAAACTAGTTGCTTAAAAGAAATGATGACTAGGATTTGAAAAACAAAAGGCGGCTTGCGAGGTCATTAGGGAGTTGCTGAAAGCCAGATTTATCATGAAGGTACAATGTGTATCCTAGGCATCTAATGTCGTAATGGTAAAGAAGGAAAATGAAAAATGGGGGATGTGTATGGATTACATCAACCTCAATAAAGCTCACCTAAAAGACCCGTGCCCCCTCCCTAATATTGATAAGCTAGTAAATAACACATTTGGTTTTGAACTACTGTTTTTTATGGATGCATACTCGAGATATAATCAAATTCCAATATTCAAGGATGATGAGGAAAAACCAACTTTATCAATGATAGAGGCCTCTTTTGCTACATAATAACATTGTTTAGGTTGAAGAACACCAGGGCTACAGATCAATGCATGATGAACAAAGTTTTTGATGACACAAACATCAAATCTATCGAGGTATATATCGGTGACATTATTGCCAAAACATTAGTGGAAGGGGAACACATGTCTAAAACTTAAAGGTTATCTTTGACAACCTGAGGGCTCAAAACATATGTCTAAGTCCATTCAAGTGTATATTTGTGTAACAACGAGCAAGTTTTTAAGGTTCATGTTGAATAGAAGGGGTATTAAGGCTAACCCAAAAAGTGTAGGACAGTAAAGGTGATGAATAGACCTGCAAACCATAAAGAGGTCCAAGCATTGAATAACAAAATCACATTCTTGGTTTGTTTTATGCCAAGGATGGCATACTAATTTCTACTATTATGTTGTCTGTTAAAATGGAGACAAATTCCCATGTACCTCAGAATGTGTGTATGCTTTCCAAGATCTTAAGGATGTCTTCTTTAATCCTTTTACCCTTAATAGAATATACCCAAATTAAAAATTATATCTTTACATCTGTATAACATACGATGCGAGCACCCACTGTCTAAATACCAGTGCAGTGGCTTTGTTTTTGTCTTTAAGCACATCTGCAATTGGAATAATTAATGACTTTGGTACCCATATCTTTTTGGGTCTTGCATTATTAGAAATTCTCTCATTTCTCCTTGTTTCTTTTTCTACAATCATTTATTAAATGACCTGCTTTTGTAGTAATTTCATTTGACATGCTTCTGATTCTTTGAAACAAATATTGGAGGTGAAAGTTACTTGAAATCATTATCCTCTGTATATCCCAGACCTGGCCTTTTATGATTACCATTGGATTTTCCCAAAAGTAAGTTTAGATTTTCAGTACTATTCACAAACTTGCTCAGGTCTAAGGTAAAAGAGTTAACCTGTTTTTGTAGTTTAATGATTTCTTCACTTTGAGAGTTGTAGCAGGTTTTCAAACTTTCAAAACTTGTTTTTATATCAGTATTTTCTTTTCTGGGCCTGGTTAACTCTTTTAAGCGCATCCTTTCATTCTTTTCCATTTCTTTCAAAATATTTTTGTCAAAATTTTCTTCCTTTAATTTTGAAATTTGATTTTCAAAATTAGTAACCATGTCAACATGCTTTACTTTTATCTTTTTAAAATTCTTTAAAAGCTTAGAAAAATCACTTAACAATAGATCATAGTTTTGTTTAAGTTCAGTATAACTTACATCCTCAGATTATGAGTCACTTGGGCTTCCTTCAGAGTCTGGTTCCTCATCTGTCATGAGACAGATTTGAGCAAATTCTGTTTCTTCTCCAGACTCTTCAGAGCTTGATGATTCTTCTGTGTTTGAATATGATTACATGTTCAAGGATTTTGATAATGACAAAGGACTCTTGAAGAAATTCTTGCAAAAACAAAGACTTAGAATCAGACCCAGAAAAATTGCGTAGATAATTGATTAGGGAGTCTAAGCTAATCGATTAGATAGCTTCTGTTTTGAATTAAATGTATCAGGTACATAATCTAATCAATTACAAGACCTCAAGAAATCGATTACAGAGCTACTGGAACGACACTAATCGATTACCCAAGTGTCATAATCGATTACCAAGTTAAGAATTGAATTAAATGCATCAGGTGCTATAGCTAATCGATTACTAGGCAAGATATAATCGATTACCAGGGTTCTGACTTGAAGCTAATCGATTAGGTGGTGAATGCTAATCGATTACAGCACGAACTGGACTGAAAAATTCGAAATGTAATCGATTACAGCTCGAGGTGTAATCGATTACGATAGTGGAAAAACATATTTTAGTGGGAAACCAGCTCATTTTTTCACCATTTCTCAAATGCCCACTACATGCAACGGCTAGAAGATCTCTCAAGCTGCTCCAAGGCTTTATAAATGCAAGGGAAACATAAGCACAACAGTGCAGAAGTAAGGGAACAACAAGGAACAAAAGGAAATCAATTCTACAATCATTCTTGGTGCTTAGTGAGTTTTTACTCTTGTATATTCTGAGATTTCATTTGTATATCCTCTCCTTTTGAGAGTTAGAATTTGTGTGAGCTATCACTTGCTTATCCACTCTTTTGAGAGAGTATTTTTGCTTGTAAACACAAACATCAAACACCAAAGTTCACTCTAGGATTGAGTGGTTATTCACTCTAAGTTGAGTGGTTACAAAGGTTAGGGTTCAACCTTTGGGATATTGTGAGATTGAGAGATTGGGTGGGTTGCCCTTGTACTTGTGAGGATTGGGTTCTTGAGTGTGGGACACTAGGAAGCCGCAGTTGCTCAAAGTTGTATCTCTAATCTACAATAGTGGAAATCCTCTAAGTGGGTTGCTTAGAGGCGAGACGTACACCGGGTTGGTGGAACTCGTTAAATCGGTTTGCAATCTCTTCTCCCTTACTCTTTTACTTTTATATATTGCTCTTGATCGATTTGTGTTGGTTGATTGTGGTTTGCATATTTTAGCTTGCTTGATTTGGTTAATATTGAACATTGCACACCAAGTGTTTGATAAATTGCCTTATCTATATTTGCCTCTTGTTTTGAATTATCTTGTGTACTTTACTTGATCTTACTTTCATAATCTCTAAACTTGTGTTAAAAGAATCAAGTTCAAAGGCATTTCAAGCAAAGTTTTAAAAACTCAATTCACCCCCCTCTTGAGTATTGAGGCCACTTGAATAACAAGTGGTATCAAAGCTTGACTCTTGGCAGATCAAGCTTAACAACTTCAAGAGATTAGATGGCCTCAAATTCTCAAAACCTTTTTCCCGAGGGTGGTGCCATAAATAGACCTCCCGATTTCAATGGGGAAGGCTATGCCTTTTGGAAGGAAAGAATGAAAATCTTTATTCAATCTATCGATTTAAGAATTTGGAATGCCATTGAAAATGGTCCTTATACACCCATGCATACTGTCAATGATAAAAATGTTGAAAAACCTATGGAAGAATGGACATGTGATGAGGAGAAGAAAGTGCAATACGGATATAAGGCTAAAAATCTCATCACTATGGCATTAGGTCCCGATGAATTTTTTAGAATAATGACTTGTCAATCCGCTAAGGAAATATGGGATACTTTACAAGTAACTCACGAAGGTACTAGTGATGTAAAAGACTCCAAGATCAGTACCTTGACTAGCCAATATGAAAGTTTTAGAATAAATTCAGGGGAAACCATAGTAGAAATGCAAAAGAGATTTACTCTTATAATTAATCATCTCATTACTCTTGGTAAAGTTTACACTAACAAAGAACTTGTGCACAAAGTCTTGAAAAGTCTTAGCAGGGAATGGCAACCACTCGTCACCGCCATCAAACAATCCCCAAGTATCAATGAAATGTCACTTGCCACACTCTTTGGAAAACTACAAGAGCAAGAGCAAGAACTAAGAGTTTTGAAGCAAGCGGAGGAAGAAGAAAAATCCTCCAAGAAGAAAGGCTTAGCTCTCAAGGCCACCTCTATACATGAAGAAGAATCATGTAGTGACCTTGACGAAGAAGAAGAATTTGGTTTGTTTGTGAAAAGGTTTAGAAAGTTCATGAAAAACAAAAGATTCCAAAAGAACTTCAAACCCCAAGGTAAGAAACCAATCTCTAATGAATCCTCTTCTTCACCAAATTGTTTTGAATATGGAAAAGAAGGACACTTCAAAGTAGATTACCCAAATCTAAATAAAAAGAATAAGGAGAAAAGAGGAAGAAGAAGAGCTTACATCGTTTGGGATGAAAACGATGTAAGTAGCTCTGATGAGTCCGAAAATGAAGAAGCGAATCTTTGTTTAATGGCAAATCACCAAGAAGAAGATAATGAGGTAAGTCTTCCTGATTTAGATAAGAATGAGTTACTAGATGCTTTTGAAGAGGTGTATGATAAATTTATCAAGCTTTCTAGTAAATACAAATTGTCAAGAAAAACCATTGACACTCTGGAAAAGGATCTCATAGAAGTTTGTAAAGAAAATAAATGCTTGAAAGATGATTTAGAAAATGTTCAAGTTTGCTCTAGGACCAAACCATGTAAGTTTGTAGAGAAGTGTGATATTCTTGAAACCAAGGTTGTAGACTTAAATAGGACACTATAAAAGTTCACTAATGGTAGAGATAATTTAAATATATTACTTGGAAACCAAAGATGCATGTTTGATAAAACTGGTTTAGGATACAACTCTACCAAGAAAGAAAAACACTATAAAATTTTTTTTGTGCAACCTATGAAATTATCTTCACCTTTTATGAAATGCAATCATTGTGGTTTCAAAGGTCATAGCTCATCAAATTCCAATGTTAGAAAATTAGGGCCAAAGGTCATAAGAAAAGTGTGGGTTCCCAAAGGAACATTACCACAAGCTAACCTTAAAGGACCCAACATACAATGGGTACCTAGTTCTCTAAATTAATCTTGTTTTGTAGGTATACTTCAAGGCAAGCAACACCCATTGGTATTTGGATAGTGGGTGTTCAAAGCATATGACGGGAGACATAAGCAAGTTCACTTCCTTCACTCCCAAAAGGAAAGGAAGCGTCACCTACGGAGACAACACCAAAGGAAGAATTCTAGGCATTGGAAACATTGGTAAGAATTCCTCTACTTCTATTAGTGATGTGTTGTATGTTGAAGGCCTAAAACACAATTTACTTAGCATAAGTCAATTATGTGACAAAGGATATAGAGTTTTGTTTGAATCAAATTGTTGCATAATTGAGCATAAGATTAACAAGGAAATCAAGTTTGTAGGTCAAAGAATTGATAATATTTATATGATTAATATGGATAGTTTGTCCTCAAATGATGTACAATGCTTCATGACTAGAGAGGATGAAACTTGGCTATGGCATAGAAGAATAGCTCATATACATGTAGACCATTTGAATAAACTTGTTTCTAAAAAATTAGTAATTGGTTTACCAAAGCTTAAATTTGAAAACAAATTTTGTGATGCATGTCAAAAGGAAAAACAAGTAAAGGCATCCTTTCAATCTAAAAACATTGTTTCCACTCAAAAGCCTTTACAACTTTTGCACATGGATCTATTTGGACCTTCCAAAATCAAGAGCTTTGGTGGTAATTACTATGGTCTAGTAATTGTAGATGACTATTCTAGATATACATGGACCTTGTTTCTTGCTCATAAGAATGAAGCATATCATGCATTTAAGAAACTTGCTAAGATTATCCAAAATGAGCAAAATTCTAATATTGCATCCATTAGAACCGATCATGTGGGAGAATTTGAAAACCAATCTTTTGAAAAATTTTGCGAAAAACATGGTATCAATCACAATTTCTCAGCTCCTAGAACTCCTTAACAAAATGGAGTAGTTGAAAGAAAAAATAGATCCTTAGTAGAACTTGCAAGAACCATGTTAAATGAAAACAACATTGCGAAACATTTTTGGGCCGATGCGGTAAATACCGCTTGTCATGTTATGAATAGATGTTTAATAAGGCCTATCCTAAAGAAAACCCCCTATGAACTTTACAAGGGAAGAAAACCCAACATTTCATACTTTCATATTTTTGGATGTAAATGCTTTGTGCTTAATAATGGAAAAGATAATCTAGGAAAGTTTAATGCTAAAGCAGATGAGGCAATCTTCCTAGGATATTCACAATCTAGTAAATCTTATCGAATCTTTAATAAACAAACAAACACCATTGAGGAATCCATTCATGTCAAATTTGATGAGAATCGCCATAACTCCCCGAGAAAGGAAGATGTTGATGATATTGTAGGTACTCTTCAAGAATTAAACTTGAATGACAAGGAAGAAGAGAACAAAGACAAAGATGCAACACAACATGAGGAACCATAACAATGGATCACTTTGAAGGACCATCCCTTAGATAAAGTCATAGGTGAAATGACTAAAGGTGTAAGTACTCGAAACGCCATTAGGAATACATGTAATCATTTAGCCTTTGTATCACAAATAGAACCCAAATGCATTGATGAAGCTATTATTGATGAACATTGGATGTTGGCCATGCAAGAAGAATTGAATCAATTTGAAAGAAATAAAGTTTGGGAATTAGTGCCAAGACCCAATGATCACCAAATAATAGGAACAAAATGGGTGTTTAGGAATAAATTAGATGAAAATGGCATAATTACTAGGAATAAAGCTAGGCTAGTAGCTAAAGGTTATAATCAAGAAGAAGGCATTGATTATGAAGAGACGTATGCTCCCGTAGCTAGGCTAGAAGCCGTTAGATTATTATTAGCCTTTGTATGTTGTAAGGACTTTAAATTGTACCAAATGGATGTCAAGAGTGCTTTCTTGAACGGCTATATTCAAGAGGAAGTATATGTTGATCAACCTCCAGGTTTTGAAAACTACCAATTTCCAAATCATGTTTTCAAACTAAAGAAAGCCTTGTATGGCTTAAAACAAGCTCCAAGAGCTTGGTATGAAAGATTGAGCAAATTTCTTTTGGAAAACAACTTTGAAAGAGGAAAGGTTGACACAACATTATTCATAAAGCATAAAAAGAATGACATACTATTGGTGCAAGTATATGTTGATGATATAATCTTTGGTGCTACTAATGAGTCAATGTGCAAAGAGTTTGCTAAGTTAATGTAGGAAGAATTTGAGATGTCCATGATGGGGGAACTTACTTTCTTCCTTGGACTACAAATCAAGCAAACTAATGAGGGCACATTCATTAGTCAAGCAAAGTACTGTAAAGAATTGCTTAGGAAATTCAACATGGACAAGGCAAATGACATTGCCACACCTATGGGCACTTCATGCTATTTGGACAAGGATGAGAAGGGTAAGGATGTTGAACTTACAAAATATAGAGGTATAATCGGATCCTTACTTTACTTAACCACAAGTAGGCCGGACATCATGTTTGCTGTTTGTATGTGTGCTAGATACCAAGCATGTCCAAAAGAATCACACCTAACTGCAGTAAAAAGAATAATGAAATATCTTGTTGGAACTCCAAATGTCGGTTTATGGTATCCCAAAGGGGTTGAATGCACATTAGTTGGATATTCGGATTCGGATTTTGCAAGATGTAAACTAGATAGGAAAAGCACTAGTGGAACATGTCACTTACTTGATAGTTCTCTTGTTTCTTGGCATAGCAAGAAACAAGTAAGTGTTGCACTATCCACAGCTGAGGCAGAATATGTTGTAGCTGGTAGTTGTTGTGCTCAAATCCTTTGGATGAGACAACAACTTCTAGATTTTGGTGTTATGTTAGACCATGTGCCTCTCAAATGTGATAACACAAGTGCTATAAATATTTCAAAGAATCCTGCAATGCATTCAAGAACCAAACATATTGAGATTCAACATCATTTCATTAGAGATCATGTATTAAAGGGTGATTGTGTGCTCGAACATGTTGAAACTTCCAAGCAATTAGCAGATATATTCACCAAACCTCTAGCAAAAGATCAATTCATACATATTAGGAGAGAATTAGGAATCCTTGATATAACCAATTGTGTTTGAATAAATAGATATTTTGATAATTCCTTGATTCTGATTATGTTTCGTTAAGTTCGATATGCTCTAAGGAATAACTTAATAGATTTCCAGCCTTCTGAAACAAAATTTGCAAAATCTGGGCGTTTCTAAGCAAAATAATCGATTACAAAGATTGAAATAATCGATTAGTAAGCTTCTGGTTCTTAGCTAATCGATTACTCCTTGACATCTAATCGATTACCAAGCTTCTATTTTCTGTCTAATCGATTACCCCTTGGTCTATAATCGATTACAAAGCCTCTGTTTCAAGTCCAAAACATTTCAACTTCCCCTAATCGATTACCAGCCTCCCTTAATCGATTAGGACGATTCTGTTTCTCAACCTAATTGATTACCCATCTCTCCTAATCGATTACCCATTTGCGAAAATGATTCATCTTCCTCAGAAACAGTGAGCTAATTGATTACCCATACCTCGTAATCGATTAGCATCGGTTCCAGAGCAGTCAAACAACGGTTACCGAGGCTCTTCATGTTCCTACCCCCACTAACTCCACTTCACTCCTTCCTAAACCTACCTTTTCCATATAAAAACCTACCTATTCACTCTCTCAACTTACACTACCTCCTTTCCTTTAAACTCTCTCAAGTTCCCAAAGAACTCTCTCCTTCTCTTCATCTTCCCTCTACATTTTTCTCCTTCCACCACCATGTCTACATCAAGAATCATCAAGAGGGCAAGGTCTTCAATGGCCCAAACAAACAATCACCTTGATTTCTCCAGGTTTTTCACAAACCATAGAGACCTTCAACACTTCATCAACCATTTTTCTGAAAAAGACATCATACCCCCTCATTACACCATTGTTGAAACCTTTGACAACCACAGCCTCACCTTCACCCAATGTCTCCACCACTACAACCTCTTCCCTTTCCTCACCCTTAAGGAAGAACTTTACTATCCGGAACTCATCCGGGTATTTTACTGTAACCTCAAGCTTGTCAATGGGGTGATAGAATCAAAAGTTAAAAATATGACCATTTAGCTCACAAATGCCTAGTTGGCGGAAATCTCTCTTCTGCCACTCAATGATGTAGAGTTCGACGGAGGAGATCCTGAGGATGAATGGGCCTTCAATGCTCTCACTGCCCGACAATCCTTATGGAAGGCTGATCGCCCAAGAAGCAACCACAAGCTGGTGGGCCACTTGACCATGAACAACCGCCTTTTACACTTCTTCTTGGTCAAGATGTTGGTTCCCTATGGTGGGAACTATACTCTGGTAGAAGAGGATGATGTCCTCTTGATGTGGGCTATGCAAAACCAAAAGGAGATAAATTGGGTTCAAATGATCAAGCTCCACATGCGCCAAGCCAAAGATCAGCAAAAGCTTCCCTACGCCATTCTACTCACTAGAATCTTCAAACATTGTGGAGTAGATTTGGCTGGAGAGCTGTCGGAGAAGGTGCCTCCAAAGGCTTGCATTGGCACCCATCACCTCACCAAGATGGGTCTTATTTTTCTGAATGGAGCTTGGTACTCAAGGATGGAAGGCTATCATGCCAACATTCCTTTTGAAGCCCCTGTTGATGAGCCAATCCCTCCTCCTCCTACAACACAACCTGCACCAGAAGCCCCCTCTGATCCATTCGCATCTCTCTACGCTCACCTTGACCGCCGCTTCGACCGCATTGAGAACTCTCTTCAAGAGTTTTCAATGACTGAGCAGCAGCACTTTAAGATGATGCAACAGCGCTATGATGAGCTATCTCACCAAATCTCTGAGCTTCGCTTTTTTAATCTGGATAACTAAATCCATTTTTCATGTTTTGGTTAATGTGTTTTGTGTTTTCTCAATTCCTCATAAGTTTGTTTAATTCTGTCATCTTTCTATTAATGGACTTTCCCTTCCGTTTGAATTGAATAAAATTTTGTCTTTCATTATATGCATCTATTTGCTTTAATTATTTTTGATGATTCCAAAGGGGGAGAAGAAATAATTGTTCATCTGATATTGGCTGATTGTTCATCTAATTGTTTATCTAATATTGGCTGCTAAAAATAAATTGAAAAATGGTTAATTTTCTAAAGTGGTTAATAGATTCTTTAAGACAGGGGGAGATTTATTTGCTTAAGAGATATTTGATAAGAGATAATGCAGACTGACTCTGAAAATTTGATTAAGAAATAAGAGATCATGCAGAATTCATAAGGGATATGTTTTTGCAGATAAACATTCAAGAGATAAACTTAGAGATATGATTATTATTTAAACTAACAACCCTCAAGAGATGAACAATGTTGTCATCATCAAAAAGGGGGAGAATATGTTTGAATATGATTACAGGTTCAAGGATTTTGATAATGACAAAGGACTCTTGAAGAAATTCTTGCAAAAATAAAGACTTAGAATCAGACCTAGAAAAACTGCGTAGATAATCGATTAGGGAGTCTAAGCTAATCGATTAGATAGCTTCTGTTTTGAATTAAATGTATCAGGTACATAAGCTAATCAATTTCAAGACCTCAGGAAATCAATTACAGAGCTACTGGAACGACACTAATCGATTACCCAAGTGTCATAATCGATTACCAAGTTAAGAATTGAATTAAATGCATCAGGTGCTATAGCTAATCGATTACTAGGCAAGATATAATCGATTACCAGGGTTCTGACTTGAAGCTAATCGATTAGGTGGTGAATGCTAATCGATTACAGCACGAACTGGACTGAAAAATTTGAAATGTAATCGATTACAGCTCGAGGTGTAATCGATTACGATAGTGGGAAAACATATTTTAGTGGGAAACCAGCTCATTTTTTTACCATTTCTCAAATGCCCACTACATGCAACGGCTAGAAGATCTCTCAAGCTGCTCCAAGGCTTTATAAATGCAAGGAAAACACAAGCACAACAGTGCAGAAGTAAGGGAACAACAAGGAACAAAAGGAAATCAATTCTACAATCATTCTTGGTGCTTAGTTAGTTTTTACTCTTGTATATTCTGAGATTTCATTTGTATATCCTCTCCTTTTGAGAGTTAGAATTTGTGTGAGCTATCACTTGCTTATCCACTCTTTTGAGAGAGTATCTTTGCTTGTAAACACAAACATCAAACACCAAAGTTGACTCTAGGATTGAGT
This sequence comes from Clitoria ternatea, assembly GCA_037962975.1. Classification (NCBI taxonomy): domain Eukaryota; kingdom Viridiplantae; phylum Streptophyta; class Magnoliopsida; order Fabales; family Fabaceae; genus Clitoria; species Clitoria ternatea. The sequence goes on from CM075674.1 coordinate 1,252,181, forward strand.
GGTTATTCACTCTAGGTTGAGTGGTTACAAAGGTTGGGGTTCAACCTTTGGGATATTGTGAGATTGAGAGATTGGGTGGGTTGCCCTTGTACTTGTGAGGATTGGGTTCTTGAGTGTGGGACACTAGGAAGCCGCAGTTGCTCAAAGTTGTATCTCTAATCTACAATAGTGGAAATCCTCTAAGTGGGTTGCTTAGAGGCGAGACGTACACCGGATTGGTGGAACTCGCTAAATCAGTTTGCAATCTCTTCTCCCTTACTCTTTTACTTTCATATATTTCTCTTGATCGATTTGTGTTGGTTGATTGTGGTTTGCATATTTTAGCTTGCTTGATTTGGTTAATATTGAACATTACACACTAAGTGTTTGATAAATTACCTTATCTATATTTGCCTCTTGTTTTGAATTATCTTGTGTACTTTACTTGATCTTACTTTCATAATCTCTAAACTTGTGTTAAAAGAATCAAGTTCAAAGGCATTTCAAGCAAAGTTTTAAAAACTCAATTTACCCCCCCTCTTGAGTATTGAGGCCACTTGAATAACATCTTCATCATCCTATGTTATCAATCCTTTCTGTTTCTTGGGAAACTTTCTCTTTTCCTTTATGTCCTTCTTGTCTTTATTTAGAAAAGGACATTCCGCTTTCATGTGTCCTGATTTCCTACAGTTGAAGTATTTTAGAAGAAATTTGTCAGTTTTAAACTTGAATTAATTTTTACCTTTGTAGTCCTTCTTTTGAAACTTATTAGGTCTGAACTTCTTTTTCTTTAACAACCTATAAAATCTCTTGGTTACTAGTGCCAATTCTTCATCTATATCAGCTTTTGATCCATCAGAGTCTGGTTTTGAACTAGTGAATTCCTTAATTTTTAGTGCTTTGGATTTTCTCCCTAATTCATCAGATTTTAAGGTAATGCTCCTGGAGAAGGAAGGTTTGTTGACTTCCTTCTGCTTCAGCTTTAATTCATACACTCTGAGTACTCTAAGCAGTTCATCTAAAGGGAAGGTACTCAAGTCCTTAGCATTTTTAAGAGCTAGGCATTGGCATCAAACATTTTCTGGCAAATAACCAAGAAGCTTTACATTGATATCTACTATAGAAGGCGTGGTTTTAAGAGCTTTGAGCTCATTTTACAATGTATGGAATCTTTCAAACATTTGATCCAGAGTTTCATGTTCTTTCATCTTAAATGTAGCGTACTATTTGGTTAACAGTATCTTCTTAGATCTATTGACATTGGAGGTGCCTTCATAGTTACATTGAAGAGCATCCCAGACCTCTTTAGCTGATTTGTAATTGAATACTTTATTATACTCTGATTGGCTAAGAGCACTAGTAAGAATCCGACCTTAGCATTTATCTCCATCTTTTTGGCTTCCACTGAGGTCCATTCATCCTCTGATTTAGGCTTTCCTTTTTATCAACAGGAGCTGTATAGTCACTATTTACAATGACTGCCCATAAGCTGTATTGGGTGGATTTTATGAACATTTCTATTCTATCTTTCCAGTATAGGTAGTCTTCTCCAAAGAAAGTTGGAGGCGTGTTAATTGATGATCCTTCTATAGTCAGTTGATTACTCTGAGAAGCTGCTATAGATCTTTATCCTTTTAACTTGAGGGAGTAATCAACCCAAAGGACAAGCTCTGATACTAGTTAATGGTTCAGAATTTGACTTAGAAGGGAGGTTGAATAAGTCACAAACTTTTTTCATGAAATATAGAATCAGTAAAAGAAAAGTAATCAAACTGTAAAACTAGATTTAAAGAGGAAGGAAGGGAGAGCAACACAGAGCATTTATACTAGTTCACTTCCAACACAAGCTACGTCTAGTCCCTTCTAACTTGAAGGATTTCCACTATTGTAAATTCTCCTTTATAATAACAGCACCAGACCAGTGCCATAAGTATTCTTGACTCTAACCACTTTTGGCTTAAACCCAAGTATTCTTTTGCAACAAGCCACTCCTGGGTTAACAACCCAAGTATTCTTTCAAAAACGTCTTCAGGCTGACAGTATTTCCCACACTAACTAAAGTTGGCAACATACCAGACTTCTTAATGATTTAAAAGAAATTGTAAGGTAACTCAGAACTTAGTATATGAAGATATACAATTTATGAATAACTACACTAAGCTATAAAAGACAAGAGACCAAGGTCTGCTAGAGGCAGAACACACAAGGAAGGTCTCCGTCTTTAAGAACTGAAAAGGGAAATTGAACATAATTCAGAAAAGGATTGATTTTTCTTGAGAGTTCTCTATATATGCCTTCAAGTCAATCTTCTTTGGTATTTATAGATGCTAGAATATGACCGTTGCTGGTTCTTGAAGAGAGAAATAGACGTTAGAAATCCTGTAAAGGTGTTTGCTTTGAGCATCATGCACTAGACCTTTGATAACAAGGAAGGATGTTAAAAAGTCTAGTAGTAAATAACTTTTGTTCTTGCATGAAACATGTAATCTACGTATCTTCAACAAATAAAGTTATTTGATTGCTTATTTTATTAAACACGAGAGCAGAAGTCATTGTTGTAGTCCTTCTAATTTTAGCTGACACATAATGCTGACTTGGTTCAGCTTTTTCTGCTCCCACGTAGTGTTTGGTATGCTGACTTTGGCTCCTTAGCTTGTTTGTCTCTTGTTTGTTTTGATGATAAGCACGCATATTTGACAAGAGCATAGAACCCAAGGCATCACTTAAATAGAATTAAGAACATTGCTCTTGAGTTTCTGAATAACATTCTCCTTTTGATACCTAAAGGCCTGGTGACTGATTGTGTGACAAAAGCACCTTCCACCAAACCTTTTGGTTACACACCAAAGAGATAATCTTCATATTTGATTTGATGGACTCCCCCTTATTTTTTTTTAACCTGTACATTATAAGTACAAAAACACTCAAATGTACATATTAGATTACACAATTGTAGACTTATTTACTTCCAATCTCTTGATGTATGTTATTAAATTCAGGGTTTGGAGATAGAAACGTAATCTGGGGTCTAGTCTATTAAAAATCTTATAGTTTCTTTTCTTACTAGACTTTTCTTCAACAGTTTTGCATTTCTTGTGTATGGTTGAATGCTTTTTCATCAAAGGCAATTATTAGACCCCGCCTGTTCGAACGAAGCTAGTTGAGGGCGATTTCTAAAATTTACAATAGCCTCATCTCAAATTCATTTAGTAGGAACTGTACTCCTACCTTTGTAAATAAAATTTCATACATGTATACATACCAATCACCTAGGGTGTGGTAGATCCTATCTCTTAATCTTTAAATTGGTTTGAAGTCCAGATCCTACCTGCATCTAGCTGGTCAGGTGCTTCTGTGTAGTAACTACGAAAGGATAGAATTAGATAACCATAGTATTTACCATGTTCTTGTAGATGGTCATGACAATGACTCAGACAATCTCCATTGATTTGTCGCTCGTGTGGCTGTCTCCCTTATCCTAGTTTGACATATTATCACAATAAAGAAAGTATATAATTTAAGAAAAATTAGGAAAGAGAGACAACCTTTGGGTTCTTTATGAGCGATTTTCTTGGTACGAGCCAGGGAGGATGTTAGTTGCTAATAGTTGGGGCAACAGGCTAGAAGGTGAATAGACATGACCCGATATGTGACTATAAATGTAGTATTTTGGCTCAAAATACAGGGAGGCAACATTACATCAAAAGATAAAGCGACATATCCAACCAGCACCTGCCACATGTCATATGTCAGGTTCCACTACAATATTCACCCGCACTAGCTAAACGGATAATCTTCCAAATGTTTGGCATACGTCATGAACCATGACTTACATGACGATTTGTTTTCTCTTAAAATTGTCAAAAACATGCTTCACACCTTATATAATAGTTCCAAGCAATAGAACATCGGAATAAAATAATCTATTAAAGTGACACACGTCACTTCAATAGGCTAGGGGGCAAATGATTTAGGGATAATACCGACCCCGATCCTAAGATATAATATTGGTACCCATCTAATGGAATGACACAGGTAGTAAAAGGAATCTAGTATGGCCCTCAAGCATGCTAATCCAACCTTCTATATTCAAGTCATTTATGACCGATGTTAGAGTAAAGAGCCTGAGACCGATAGGGACATACCGGATCTAAAAACTACAAACATGGCATAAAGGATTAAGCATGATAGTCTTTTCCATACAAGTGGACTAGTAATGACAGACATCATATCAGGGTTTGTTCCCTTGACACATTCCTATACATACCTACATTTAATACATATAAGGTATAACATTTAATACCCGTAGTGCTTCGGTATTGAACTTTCACTAACTTAAGCTTTGGAGTATTGTTGCAGGTAACACCAACATTCTCCCAACAATATGAATCTAGGAAATTGGATCGGAGTGAAGATTAAAGACTTTGAGCTCCCTATTGAACTTAGAGATACATAATACCAAATCCTATTAGACCAATGATTGAGATACCGAACTACACCAAAATCGCACTGTCCTCCCATACCAGACAATTCATCTTCAATTGTATTATTTTGAGATGGATAATCATTAGCAAGTTGTTAAAATTTGTTAAATATATTGTTTTGTTCATTTTACAGACTATAGACATTCAACAAGTGCTCTATTAGTAATTATTTCTTTTTTTGTCTAGCGTGTATTCTATTTTTTATGTTCTTTTTTGTTGAACTTGCTTAATAAACAAAGTAAATATGTATGATTAAATTTGCAACATTTAAATTTCTATTTCATGGCTTCAAACAACAATATTTGATGAGTTGTTCTAGAAAGATATGAACACTCATTGCCTTGTGTTTATCTTTGTAGTGATACTAGTATTTTGGTCAATGTCTGAGTAAGAGAAATAATGGGTACTAAGAAATATCTTATTAAAGATCAGGTGAGGAAGGTTTTGTTAAAGGGAAAGGTTATAGGAGTGCTTTGTAGGTGTTGAGTTGTTATATTATCATTTGAGTGTTTATATTTCTGAGACCATGAAATTTGCCTATTATATAAGTGTTTGTTTTTTAGGTGAATTGTGTTATTGTTACAAGATGTGAATTATCTAATAAAGGAGAGGGAATTGGAATTTATCTCCTAGAATTAAGCCATTTGCCACAATTTTTTGCAAGTATGAATTATTATTTCAAGTTGTATTTATTTATTGTTATAGTATGATATTTAAGTGTAAATAATATTAGTAGTTGCTTTAATTATATGGTAATGTTTACACTGTAAATGATATTTAGTTAAACATTTTAGTTTTAATTGATCATTTTCTTAAATATGTGGAGACATTCATATTTAATTTGAATCTAAAAAAAAGTTAAAAGAAATTATTTGTTTTTGTAAAGTACAACAGGTATAAAAAATAAACTTATTACACCAGGTGTAAAACAATATCTGGTGTAAAAATACATTTTACATTTAGTGTAAAATAAAAACGCACAAAATGACATCTTTTATATTAGATGTGAAATGAAAACCGATGTAAAATTTATTTTTTTACATTGCTTTGATTGAAGTAAAAAGTCACCTACTTTTTACACCATCTGAATCCACACAAGTTGAGAACTGGTGTAAAAAAAACAACTGTTATATAAAATCTTTTTACAGAGTGAATTTTCCCCTTTTGTAAACCATAATAGAGTTCCTTGAACATATGAAAAGCTTTGAAAACATATAATGAGAAAAAAATTAAGAAACAGAGTATATATTAAATAGAAACACAAATGCACACCAGTGAGAGACACAACAGAACTAAGTGTTTTCCGGTTGAAAATAACTCAGCAGGATATTGTCAATTCACACAAAAATTACAAATTGTTCACAATTTTCAAATACAGATCCCCTCGATCACTATGCTATTATATGAATAAAATTCTGAGTGACTACTAGAAAAGCCAGTCTGAAACATGTGTATTTTCAATATGAAAAGTTTTAAACATGCACGTTTGCTTTTAATGGAGTTTTGCCTTTGATCGCCTCTCATGCCTCCCCCTTGTCCAAAGACTTTCCTTCGCTCACCTGCTTACACAAAGCTTCCATCTTCCCTTTTGCATCGTTCTTTCTTTTAGTTGAGGACATGCTGTTGTTCAAGTCGTTTATGCTTCCAAATAATCCATCATTTTCTAAATGCAAAACAATAATTCAAATCAAATACCCGCTAGTTTTGAAAACATGTCTGCAGCTTATGTTCTGACCAGGATTTTAGTTTTCAATTTTCTGTTTTTCAAAAATTTTAAAATTGAATACCTAAAACCAAATTTTATGGTTTCAAAATTTAGTTTTTAAATTGCTTTGAGAATATATTAAAAACGAATTAAATTTATTTAATTTAAATAAGTTTTATTTAATTTTTTAAAAAATAAAACTATTTTTAAAATTTTATCTCAAAACTAAAACTAAAAAATTTGCAACCTCCCTGAATAAATATTATGGAAAGCTAAACCTAAACCTAAACCTTGGGCGGGGTTTAAAACAAACTTATTAACTCGATTATACTCCTTAACTAAGTTAATAGGGTTTTTGAATTTTATTTATTTATTTTGGTAGGCCTATAACATCGGTTGGCGAAGCAACCATATCTATATATGCACAAAAATAAATTAAAAAATTTATAAACCCTATAAACTTAGTTAGATGTGTAACTGAGTTTATAAGTTGGTTTTATACTTCCCAAGTAACCGAAATCAAATGTTTCACTTACAATTTTAAAAATGCAACTGTGTTCTTTATTAACTCGATTTTCTTGTAACCAATTTAATGTCTTGTCCTTATTTCTATTTTTGACCTAGTACATTTAAATTATAAAATTTGAATAATTTAATTTGTGAGATTTTAAAAATCCTTCCTTATATATAAAACAACAATTTACAAAACTTACAATGTTGTTTTGTAAATGTAAAATACCACATGTTAAAACTGAAAAAAATAAAAAACAAATTTAAACATATAATTCAAACAGAGTTTAAGTTTTCATTCCAATATTTGAGATGCCCTGTTCCCCTAAAAGAAAATAGTTTTACTTTGGTGTTATCTTCAGTTCCCATAACATGGCATTTTCCTACTAATAACAAATACCAGGACTAGATAAGACTGCACGTGGGCGTATAACAGAACTAGCTCTTGCATTTCCTTTTGGACTTTCACCAACTCGTTTGCTACTCTTCAATATTCCTGTGGAAGTTGAAAACATTACTAAAATCTATATCAGTTTCTCCCTTTTCCAGAGAAATATAAGCAATGTAGGGAAATCTTGACTTAACCTTTAGTTGAAGGAGTGGATCTCATTGTTCCATGCTGAGGACAAGCCTTTGTGTTTTTAGAAATTAAGGGTGGAATTTTACTCTCTTTCTTCTCTTCTGCTCACAAAGATTGAACATTTCTTAATTGAATTTGAAGCCAAATGCAGAAAAGAATGCAGGGGTAGTTAAAGAATATTATTACCTTCAAAGTATAGGGACTCAATGAACCTCAAAAACATCATAGTCCCACTATCGTTTTCAGGACAAACAAAGTCTTCATCTTGCTCTGAGACTCTCACCTTAACTCTTGGATACACTTCATAAAAACAACTCAAGTTTATGAATAAAGGTGGGAACAGAAAAGTGATTAACAGTGTAAGATAAATATACTGGTAATCTGGTTTAATATACAATTTCAAGATAACAGAAAGAAGAGAAAAAAATAAGTCAGTGCCTTGGGAAAAAGAATTTCGGTGTAGAATAAAAGCCAAGGGAAAGAACAAACTAAAATGATAGAAGTTTGACATAGTTCTGATAAATAATTAATGGAGAAGACAAGTGAAGAAAACTCACTTTTATTTAAAAATCGGAATTTGAAATATGGAATGGAACACTTGAAAGTTTAAAGTTGAGATTTCTTGTAGTTTATAAAGCCCGAACACAATGTCTAATAGCCTAACTGTTGGTACTGAGAGAAACTGTTAAATGAGTGAAAGAGAAGTAAAAAATGGTGGAGTAAACTGAAAAGTGTCAATTGTATTTCTTTACTTGAACACCAAGTAGGTATGATTGACCAGAATTCAGATTACATGTGAGGCACTGAATTAGAATTATAACATTTTAAAACTAACGATATGGATCGAGTACGGCTGAAGACTCCTCTCCATCATGAAATGTTTGGCATATTTATTGGTGGTTCCATATCGGTAATTATTAGAAAACATGACAGAACTCTCATAAGAGGAAGGGAGAATATGACGATATGTGAAATTAAATTCTATTTGAATAGTAAAACTTAATTTTACATAATACAAACGTAACTTATATAGCCTATTTGTTCATATAACCAGTGTAGAACCGGATCTGGAACAGGGGCCTCTACCAATCTTTTAGTGTGGTTTTCATTAAAACCGCACTAATAAAGCCACTTGATTAGTGTGTTTTTAGACTTTTAAAGTATACTCTATTAGGATGTATACTATTTTAAACTTTTTATTATATAATATTTTAATTCTAATGCATTTATTGAATTTATTTTATAAATAGCATATTATTTTAATCTAATCGATTATTATTTAATATATAAAATAATAATAATAATTTATTATTACCGATTCAACCACAGTTTGACCACCAGTTCAACCAGTGACCCTTGAATCAATGTCTTTACCGGTTCAATGACCGGTCCGATTTACAACAAGTTGGAAAAAAAACTTGAAGACTCTTTATTAAATTATTTTTATTTTTATTTACTTATTTGTGTATTGTTTTTTTTCTTAAAAGTAAGAAAATTTATTTAGATGCTCATTTATACAAATTGTTAAAATATGAAATATGACCTATTTTTTAATATTTATTTATCATTGATATATATTTATTTCTATTAGTTGATACATATTATATATAGTTATATTGTTAACATTACTATAAATTAATATGATATATTATATTACATTATTAAGTGTATATTTAAAATGTAGTTATATAATTTTGTTTAATATAATAAAAATGGATAATAAAGTAACTTAACAATATTAATTGCATAATTACTATAGGTTGTAATTGTTAATTATTTTAGACAATCATAATGTATATTTTGAAAATTATTCAAAACAAATAAATTAAGATTACAAGATATAGTAATCATTAAAACTATATATATTTTTAGATTGATTGGACAATTAATCACTAGTGGGAAAAAGGCATTTTACACCGGGGGTTTTACACCGGTTGTAATGTGACCGGTGTAAAAAATTAGGCGATGGCAATTTTGTAAATAATTTGAAACTTTACACCGGTCTACTCTTTAGACCGATGAGAAATACTTAATTTTGTACCGGTCTTAGTTTTGGACTGGTGAGAAAAGTTTAATGTAAAACTTTATACCAGTCTTTTTGGACCAGTAAGAAAAAATGTAAAATGTTTTTTTAGATTTCCCTCTCGTAAAAATTACCTTACGATCGAAGCTCTCCCTCTCAAATTCTTACCTCTCGAAACTCTCCCTCTCAAAAGCCCTACCTCTCGAGCTCTCCCTCTCAAATCCCTACCTCTCGAAACTCTCCCTCTTGAAAGCCCTACCTCTCGAACTCTCCCTCTCGAAAGCCCTACCTCTCAAAAACTCTCTCAGTCTCGAAAGCCTTACCATCTCCATTTGTTGAAGCTGGGAGGTCTCCCTCTCGAAGGTCTCACTACTCAATCTTTCAGTTCCATTAAACCATAGGTACCCTCTTTCTCCTTGTTTTTGTGCTTGTGGACTTTGAGAAATGGGTTTCTTTTTTGTTTTCCATTTTTGTTGTTTCTGATGTCTGATGTAGTACCTGTGTTAAGTTAGGAGTTTGAACTTAGTGGCAATGTTGGTTCTTCAGTGATAGTGTGTGAGAGTGTGAGTTTGTGTGTGTGGAAATGTCAGCTTCTTTAGCAGCTTTTGAGTGACCTCGACCTGGGGCTTCTAATACAGTATGTTTTTATGTTTAAGGGAATCAATAAGCTTTATATATATAATAGATTTTGAGTTAATGTAGATAGTGGCTAGTGAAAATTTAAGTTTGAAGATGATAAAGTTGTGTGTTTTTTTTAAAGGGATTGATTTATTGGTTGAATGGGGATAAATTTGGTTTTGGTTCGTGTTTGTGATGGAGTGAAGAAATTGGAGGGTTGGTCTATGTACCTTGTAAAGTTTTGAATTTGATGAGGAACTGTGTACAGGGGGTAATTTAGTTTGGCCTGAATGAATTAGGATTTTTAATTGCATAGGCAGATAATTATTAGGTTGGTTTGGTTAAAGTATATGAAATGTGATTAGGTTTGTTAGTTATTTTTGAATGTTTGTTTAGAGATTTCAGTGCATGTTATTTTTGTTTGTGAAGAAGTTTCACATTCATAATTTTGTGTCCATGTGATGTGAGGGGTTTATGTGGGGAATGTAATTCATCTTTTGTTAAATCTAAGAAGGGTTTATCAGTTTGGAGGAACAAAGCTCAAACCAAATAGATTGACTAATCATGTGAAGCAAAAAGAAAAACAAAAGTATTGAACAATATTTCCATTAATTGAAACCCATTAACGTGCCCATTTTTTAAACTACATTTTCAATATGAGGATAAACTAGTTGACCAATGTAGGGTGCATAAATCTGACTTGATATTCCATTTTCGTAACCAACTTTTCAAGCATGTCTTTCTTTCTTGATTGATATCTTCTATCTTTGTTTTTATGTTCATATATATATAATTGCATTCTCACGCTCTACATTTCAATGTGACAGTAAAGTTCTTTAATCCCCAACAAGATTCTTTGACAACCCTCAAGCCTCAACAATCTTCAATAATCAACATCATCCAAAGTAATGCTTCGAAAAACTCATTTACATTATTTTTTAAATGTTGAATGTTCAATTATTTGCATATTTTGAATGATTGAATATTTTGAATGGCTCTCACTTTCATATTGTTGACTAGTTTTAAATTTGATGGATGTGACCAATCTTGTTTTTGGTTTAATGTATGTCAGATTACTTTGGATTTTGGAATTATGGTGGAAACCAGTTAGTGTATTACTCATTATGTCGAAGATATTCTTTGTAGGTTTGTATATATTGTAGATTTTTTATTGATCATGACTTCTATGAGTTTATTTTTTATTCTTGTCAATTCTATGCAATTTTAAGCATGTCCTAGTCTATTAGTCTATAGTTTCATGGAACGCCCCTCCTTATGCTTTAGTTAAATAGATTACTACCGAACATTACATTTTTTATTTTATCTAACGTTAGACTTTTAATAAAACTAACTTGTCTAACAGATGTTATGTGAGTTGTTTTTGTTAGGGAGGAGTGCTCATTTCTTTGCTTACTTTTTATATATGAAACAACTAAAAATTGATAAGTTCAAGAAAGTTTTAAATTAGGGGTGTGTTAACTGTGTATTCTTTTAGTACTTTTGGTACTTAGGGGTGGGAAATATTTGTCGAGTTTCAAACCTTACAAGACAACAACGAGTGCCATTGCAATGACTATTCTTAAAAATAATACATCCAAAGAAAAATAGTTCCCTTTTTTGGTTTTTTTCCTATGCCAAATGAATGCCATTGACCACTTTCTAACAAGTTAAAATCATAAACCTTGTAATAGCACAAAGTCAATGCTAACATAAAGTCATGTTTCACAGTTTTATACTAGTTAGTTGAATTATTGGTGAGCTTGGGTGGGTTAAATTTAAGTAAACATAATGAACTACCCCTGTAAAGATGAATATCCTCTAAATAAATAAATAAATAATACAATATTATTATTTATGACAATTTGTAGGAGTACTCGATATATTTGGTAAAACCCTTAGTAAAAATAAGCATACAATATCTGGCTAATAATATTGTATTTTTTATTTATATATATGTATATATATATATAAACCATCTATTTCTCTATTCAAATAATAATATATAATCCTTTTTTAATAACAAAATGTCTTATTAAACATATTTGATATGGGTAGCTAAAAATTGAACACTTCCTATGGATTACGAACAGAGTGATATATATAAGAATAACCAAATACAATAGAAAAGATGAATAAATGAAAAGGGTGGTTCTATTGACATTAGAGTAGACTACATTATGAACAGAACAACAAATAAGTACAACAACCTTATGAACAGAACATAACAATATTATGAACACAACAACATTATGAACAACATTATGAACAGTGAGAACCTTTACTTACTTGGTGGAGTAGCAACGGTGAGGTGGCACACTTGCGATGGTGACGTACTCGATGGGAATAGGCGAAGCTTTCAATGGTGAGAACAAAGTGACGGGAAGCGACGAGAATAAAGACAAGGGAAAGCAGAGAGAAAACTAGAGGCAAGAGGGAAAAGGTGTTATAAAATGAAGTATCCTTTCAACTAATGGCGCAATGTTACGAAATATACGAAAAACAAAAAGGCTCTACAACCACAGTTAACTTTGCAACTGTGTTTATATTAGACATATAAACACGGTTACAACACTAACTGTGTTTAAATATTTTGAACTTAAACTTTATAACCACGATTGACCCCACAACCGAGATTATATCTGTAAGGATACAAACAAGGTTATTGGGGCAACCGTGGTTATATATTTACCAAAATAGGAAAACCCTAAACCTTTAACCATACAAACACTGTTTTCCTTGAAACCGTGGTTATATTGTATTTTAACCACGATTATTTTATAATAGTGTTTATATTGTTTTCTTTAAAATTTCAAAAATGTCATGGTTATATTGCACTAGTGTGATTAATAATAATAATAATAGTACTATAAAATAATAATAATAATAATAATAATAATAATAATAATAATAATAATAATAATAATAATAATAAACTATGAGTCTGGATGGATTGGTATTTAATTACGAGATTTAGGTTTGACTATTACTTGATATAGGCCATATTTTTTAGTTTGACCTAGTCTATTTAGAAGTTCGCTCTAGCCTAATAACTTATATAAAAACCTGATTTACATTGAAGTCAATAAGCTTATCTTAAACAAACTAATACACTTTTTAAATGGTTTGTGACCGCATAAAATATATACTAAATTATTTTTTTTATGTATCAAAGTAACTTTTAAAAAAATGAATTTTAATTTAATAAATTATGATTCATAAAAAATATTATTTATATTTATAAATTATAATATATTATGAATTATAATTTATTTTATAGAATTATACATAAAATCTTAAAAAGACCAACCTGATATGTTTAAAAAGCTTTTTCAAAAGTCCAAACTTACCTCTTTAATTAAATAAACCTTCTGAAAAGTCTCTCAATCTTTTTATTAAATATGTTAGCATAAACTAAAACTTAAATAGGTTGGGTCATAAACCATGATGACCGATCTAGTCCATTCCCATCCATAATTAAGACTATATCATGGTACAACTACATATATTTTAGATAAGGATTTTGTTATTAAAAATAAATTTATTTAATAAATTATATTAAACTTAGGATAGATAAAGTTAATGGTAATTTTAAATTAATTTTTGGGTAAATACACCCTTTGGTCCTCTATTTTATACAAAAATTCATCCCGGTCCTAGTTTTTTTTGTTCAAGTTAGTCCCTGATATGGTTTAAAATGTTTCAATGTGGTCCTTCCGTCAATTATATGTTAACGTCATTTGCACTATGCTCTCAAATAAGGACATCACTATACACATGTCAATTAGTGATTCGCTATTGCATCAAACACTAAAACAACGCGATTTTGACAATTGAGAGGGAAAATAGAAAACTGTGGATCTCATCTTTCTTCTTTGTTCATCTTCCTTCTCCGTTCATCTTCCTTTGAGGCTTGCACAAAGCAAATATGAGACTTTTATATTAGCATCAAGAAGTTTCCATAAAGACCCGAAGGGGGTTCACTTAACGCTGGCACCAAAGGGGGAATCACTGTGAACAAAAGTGGGAAAAGAAATTAACAAGGGGAAATTTCAATGATTGACATAAGAATTTTGCATTTCATCAAAAAATAAGAGGGAAAATGAAAAAGAGTCATAGACCCGAATGATCAAATGCTTCCTATAGCAATTGTCATTGTTGAATATGAGAACACAGAGTCATAGACTTGCTCATGGGGATATGGGTGGAGCAGAGGCTTGCAAGGAGTTCATCTTCATATCAAACGATAGAGTATAATTGTTTCAATTTGGTCCCTTATGTTATGTTAGTAATTTCAATTTGGTCCCTTATGTACATTTAGGGATTTCAATTTGGTCCTCGTCGAATAGTTAATTATTTCAGTTTGGTCACCTGACACAGACTGTTGCTTTACTCTATTTTACTTGCAATGAGCAGGGTCTGAAACATGTCTTCGAGGATCTTATATCTGGTGTTGAGCAAAGATTGTGTTTCAAAAAGTTGATTAAGTTCTCTACAATTTCGACAAAGCAAGATGTTTTAATTTTTCCTAATGTTTTAAGAATGAAGTGTTGCAACAGAGATTTTGTTTGTTATTCTTAATTCCCGTGTCTCTTTTCCTCCTCATTCAGGTAATTTTCACTTCCTTCATAAAACAATGTTTTGCTATCTCTCTTATTTTCATCAACCTTAAAATTCAACGATGAATGATTCATCTTACATCAATATTTTGTCTCTTTCAAATTTTTTATTTGTGTTTTTGGATTCTCTTACTTTAGGGGGTTTTGTCCCCTTTCCTTTCCAATTTTACTGCTAAATGTTCAGATTCATATGCTTTGAGTGTCGATAAAAATAACAAAATGAACAATTACTTTATTCTTCAGTCTTCAAAAGCCGTTCTGGGAGAATATGGTTTTACTTGAATAATCAGGAAAGAAGATGATGATAACAGTACAAACGGCATTAATATGTAATTGACGGAAAGACCATATTAAAACATTTTAAACCGCACTTGAACAAAAAAAAACTAAAGGATGAGGGTAAAGCTTTTATGTAAAATAGAGGACTAAAAGATATATTTATCTTTAATTTTTTATGGCTACTTTGTTGACTAAAGCTTGCCTTGTGGCGTTGATTATCATTTCCTTTTGGACAAAATACCAAAGGGGTTTAAATAGGGAGAAGGGGGTGGCAAAAACCCTAAGTGGTTGGTTGATTGATTATTCTCGCATGGCGTCCCGAAGAGGTGGAATCTCACTCCCCGCCAGACCGAGAAATGACACCTCTCTCATGACCAAGATCTCCCGTTCCCCCGTTGTCGGCGACGCCGCCTTCGTCGCCAAGAAACTCCTCAAGAGCACCGGCAAAGCAGCCTGGATCGCCGGCACCACCTTCCTCGTCCTCGTCGTCCCCCTCATCATCGAGATGGACCGGGAACAGCAGTTCACTGACCTCGAGCTCCAGCAGGCCACCCTCCTCGGAACCCCCACTCCCCAACAGTTCAATTGATTTCCCCTTCTAGGGTTCCGCCATTCCACCTATCTTTCTCTTTACAAACCCAACTTTTTAAATCACATTGCTTGCTACTTTCTACAATGCTGTGCTTCTTGAGAAAGGGCTTCTGGTACTGACAATTAGCTAGCTCTTGTGTTCAAATTGATAACTATGCAATGTTTCAATTCAATTGAGATGGTACTTTGCTGTTTGAGGTCATTTCTTATATAGCATTTGTCTGTCTGTTTTGTATGCTTCAAGAATGAAAGCATTTTTCGCATAGCATTGTTCCCACCTCATTCCTTTCTCTTGGGTTTTCATGTGGGTATTGTTTGAAAAATGAAATATGATGTCTTGTTTGTTAATTAAACTAGTTATTGGCATGAAGGCATATGCATTGGTTGTGCTTAATCTTGTTCTGTTTGCTACTTTATGCTCGTCATTGGCCGTTAATTTGGAAAGGAAAGGTGGGGAGATGACAAGCTTGAATTCTTTATTGATAGTGTGGTGCCGTTAAATTCTTTCTCTTTTCTTTACACAAAAAACATGAACCACTAGGTTGGGTTGGTTTGGTTCAATTGGATAATAATAGTAAACATAGGTTATCACCTTAATCTGAAAACAGAGAACAGCACTATAATTACTGTTTGTTTAATTTGATCCGCCCCACACTCCACCGGCCTGCACATGGTATCATCTTTGGATGCTTGGCTTCTACTTACCTCAATTTCATTGTATTTGTCGTGTAGTCTAAAATCTAGTTCCATTGCGATGTTAAGTTTCATTTCTTCTCTGATCCATAATCCCTTACACTTTCACGTTGAAGTTCAAACCGCATCCTCTGATTCTACATGGCTCTGCTAATCTTCTTCCACTATTCTATCACGTTGTTCCTTTCTATTGGTTCACTGCAACCAAAACCGATTGCTTCTTTGTTATTCAGAGGATTTCTTTCACTAAATCTGCGGTTTTATGCAGCTTGTTCAAAGTTTCTAGGGATCTGGTTGGTTATACTTATGATTTGGATGGCTGTATGTGTGTCCTGGCTGGCTGCTGCCGCCAATACCTTGGTTTGGTGGTTTCTGATTGTTATTTACCTGTGTTCATTCATGTTGGTTCACATAGATTGCGGAGTATGGTAAAGCAGTGAATAAGTGCATGTTTAGTTCAGCTTATTTTAGAGTAATAATTATATACTTTGCTTTGTGGAGAACTTCATACAAGTAAGCTATTGTATTAGCAAATAGTAGTATAATCTTTATCAAACATGCTAGAGATGGAACTTGATCAAGATAGCTTTCAAGGCCATGTCAAGGTCCAGATGTTTCTGATCTCAGGGATGAGCAATTGGCTGAGATATAAGAGTTGGGTTGCAATAACTTATGAACATAATGACAATAATTTTCAGGGACTAAAATTTAAAAACTATCAAATCGTTGCAGTTTATCATTCCATATGATTGATTTAATATTCTCACAAAACCAATGGTTGATACAGAAAGGCGCCACCCGTGCACCCTGTTGTCAGTTTGTTATTTCGCAAGTCAGTATTGAAAGATTAGGAATTGCAGATTTCGGTTTGGTACTTGTTTTTTTTTTTTTTGTCTAGGAAATGGGGAGGCAGGGCTCAAACCCTGTTGATTAGGTGACCCTTACATACTCTTAAACACTTGAGCTACCACTTGTTTAGTTGAAGGTAAAAGTATATGTTTGTTCCTTTTTAGAAGGTTTCAAGTTGATTCTTTAAGTTGGATTTAATTTTGTTTTGAATATGTCAATTTGATCCTTTAATAATGATAGGATAATTCCTTATTTAAAATTATCCTATCAAGAATTTTTACCCTTTTCAAGAATGTATTGTTTAATTCCTTTCTTTTTTCATCATTGGTATCTTCATTAGTATTATAATAATAATTCGATAATTTTATAGGGGGGAATTTGTTTTATTGTTAAAAGATAATTTATTTTTTCAATCATTTTATAAAAAGTTGACAACTATGATAGATATATAAATGATATTCTTTGTTTTCCTTTTATTTTGACATGTATGGAAAACGTTCAGATATTTTGTTTCTTACAATATTTTTAAATTTATTAATATTTAAAGATCATAATGGATGATTTCATGGTATTAACTTAATTCTTCAAAGATTGTGATCAACATTATTATAGAAAAAAGAAGATTGTGACCAACAAGTTTAGTACTCCAATTATTCATTTAGCCACCACATTAGTTACTATGTCTTTATTAGCATTTTAAATAACTTGTTTTAATGGATTTAATTGTTTTAACTGTTAAGAGAACCATTAGTAACCAAGTTAATCATTTGATGGTCACAATCTCTTAGGAATTAAGTTGGTGTCCATTTTATTTTTGGAAGATCAAATTGATTGTTTAGTTATAAAAAATAATAGGGTTAAATTTATTTTTATTCTTGTATTTTTATCAATTTTTTTATTTTAATCACTCAGTTATTTTTTATTTGTTTTAGTTTTTATGTTATTAAATATGTTAAAATTGTTCCTTAAAATATAACATCGTTAACTCAACTAGTAACTAACTAGATGAAAATATTATGTCATATATTTCTTGTTTTGTATGTTTAACTTATTTCATTTTTTAATTTCTTAATATGGATTTTATTTCTTTTTCTCTGTCAATGTTTTTGTATTTCGTTAAAAGTTTAAAATAAGAAATTTAAACTAGAAGTAAATTTGTTTGGTGTAGGTTAGATTTGTATAATTTTTTTTAACTAAATCAAACAAATATGGTAAGGATCGAGTTAGTTTGAACTACATCGAATTAACATCATATGTACCTTTTAAGGTGATTTTTACGTCGAACTTTGAAAGCTTCGGTGCCACCCCTGTATAGCCTAGAGATGAGTGTAACATGTCACATGACACTGCAATTTTTTTTACTGTTATTTTAACTACCTTTTAACTATAAAATATAATTAATTCAAATCATTTCTATCTAATAAATACAGATAACAAAGAAAAATGTAAAGATTTAAAAAAATTAAAAATAATATAAATGTGTTATTAAATCTATAACTTTTAATTAAAAAATAAGTTATTTGAATGGAAACCATTGGTGTCAAACGAGCTATGCATCAGCCCCCACCAAAAAACACAAGTTAAACTCAAGGTGATTCCTATGCAACTTAAACATTTAAAGATGTATTCAAACATCTCTTAGTTGGACCAATTACATGATTTCACATGGATCCTTTATTATTTATGGTTGCCAACTTCAAAAGACCTAGTAACTTCGAGATTATTAATGATTACAACACTTATATATTAATATGGACCATTCGATAGGTTTAGTGAGAAAGGAATGGATTAAATTTATCATGGCTACCGGCTAAACCTGTCACCATCATAAAGTCAAATATTTGCTAAAAAATAATTAAAAAAATGCAACCTGTAAGGTTGAAGTGCCTAACCATCACTTAAAGTAAGTCACTACAAATTGTTAACAACTAGAATGTTTTATTTCATATAAAAGTTTATATTATTAATTTGATGATTTTAAATTATTTTTATATGTAATAAAAAATTATACTTTTAAAACTATTCATTATTTTAACATTATCATTTTTATTTCTTCTTTCTAATTTTCATAAAATTTTAGTAGATTTAAAATAAAAATTATTCTTAAAATTGATTATTTGAATGAATGAAACTATGTAAGAGATTTACTAAAAGATGTAAATATAATTCTACCAGACTTTGAGTAATAATGTAGTTCTTTGATTAATAATATATTTTTAATTGTTGAAATAGATTAAAAAAACATATTTTTGAACTCGACAACAAATTAAAATAAGATTACAATAGTCAATTGATAATGTTGTTATTAAGGATGTTTCCAAATATGAGATATTTTTCTGAAATATCGATGATAGTGAACTTGGTTACAAAACTTTAAAAAAAGTTGATAACTAGGAAAATATAATAAATTTGATATGATTATTCAACAAAGAATGAACATTATAACTGCAAGTTATTTGTTATATATATACCGTGAAATAAAAAATATGATATAAATAACTGTTAAATCTTTTTTTTACAAATGTGAGAACATATATTATATTTTATAATATTACTTCTTTCTTTTATATAGCACTATTGTACCATTGCTACCATATAATTATTTTTATTTTATTATTTTATATTAGTTATAATAACATCAAACTTATCATTAAATTATTTTACTATATATAAAAATTTAAATATTACTATAATCATTATTGTTATATACCATATTATTATTATTATTATTATTATTATTATTATTATTATTATTATTATTATTATTATTATTATTATTATTATTATTATTATTATTATTATTATATCATCATAAAATATTATTGTGTACTTTTAATGAAAAAAATTAAAAGATAAAAAATATATTTTATTGTGATTAATTATTTTATCATTCATTTACATGTTTTTCTATCTATTTAAATATTTTTGTGGTTAACTATTTTATGCATATTCTTGTAACTTATTATATTTTTCACATCCTACCTTTATAACTACTCACTTGAAATTTTAATTTTTTAGGCATATAAATATAAATATTAAATTATAGTTGTAGGTATATTTCTTTATTATTATTTATCAAATTGTTTATAAATTGTCATTTAAATTTTTTTTGTTGAAAATTTTAAATAATATAAAATAAGTTCTAAATTGTAAAGGCTAAAAAAAAATGAAAAATACATGTTTAATATTAATGGATTTAATTCAAGAAATGAATATAATTAGTTTTGTTGAGATAAAGAGAAACGAGAGAACATATGAATTTTGTATGTTGTGATTATAAGAGAGTTTTTATATTTATAGAAAAGTTGTACATAACGATAGAATATACAATTTCCTAATTTAAGACTAACTACATAATGATGAAATCAATCTAATTAATCCTAATATGTACAACTACTATATTTACGGAACTCTAACATTCTTCTTCAAGTTGAAGCATATATATCATATGTACCAAACTTGTTACATATGTAGTTAATTTGGGCATCCCTTAAAGATTTGGTGAAAACATCCGTTAACTAATCATTAGAACTAACAAAACTAATGGATATTTCCCCAAACATGCCTTTCTCTATGATAAAATGACAATCAACGTCAATATGTTTCATCTTCTCATGGAAATTAGATTTAAGGCAATATGCATGATAATCTGATTGCTACAAATAAGTGGCATATATGCAACCTCTCTAAACTTGAGTTTTTAAGCAACTGTTTTAGTCATATGAGCTCCTGGCAGGCTATAGATATAACATGGTACTCTGCCTCTACATTGGATCTGGCTACAACATTCTGCTTCTTGAGTTCCTAAGAAACAAGTACCTCTAACAAAGACACAACATTTGGAAGTAAACCTTCTATTAGTGGGAGAACCTACTCAATCAACATCAAAGTATCCCACAACTCAAGTATGTCCTTTGTCTTTATATAATAGAATTTTTTCTTGGAGCTCTTTTGACATATTAGACTACAAAAAAAAACTAAGATCGACACTACTTTTTCATCGTTGTTAGGTCCAACGACGGCCTAAGCGATGTAACGGCCATCGTCATTAATCACGACGTTGCTAACATCTTTAGAGACACGTAGAATAAGACGTGGCTAAATAGCCATAGATATAATGTGTGGCAGACACATATTTTTCATCCCTGAAATATTAACCCAATGGTTATTTTTAAGAAAAGTTGATGTAAATAGCAACAAGTGAAATTGTCGTCCATTTTTCGTTGCTAAATAAGATTTCAACTTTCGTCGTTACAACAGTAACTGGGTAGCTATAACTGATACTTGTTATACATTTAAAGACGCATCCCTAGGCGTCACTAAAGTTTGGAAATAGTGACGACATAACATACCCGTCGCTTAATACAACAAAAGATGCATATACATCCAATACAGGTGTCATGACGTTAGCGATAGTTGTGCTCCACCGCTATATTAGGGTCTCTAAACCCTATTAACAATGATGTAAAGCGTCACTAACTCGAGGTCTCTTGATCTTTTAGTTCAGCGATTGTGATGTCACTAATATTTTTATGGAATTTGTTTTTGCAGGTTGTGACTAGTTTTTGAAATATATATATATATATATATATATATATATAATTTTAAAAATAAAAGAATAATTATACATAACAATTATAATCAAACTCTATACAACCATGATAACGCGAACAATAATCGAGATCTATGTATATGCAAAAAGGTAAAAAATGATTATATAAAATCATAATACAATGTCAAGTGGAAAGGGGAGAGGGAGGGGGAAAGAGGCTGCTGAGGCTAGGAAGAACTTGGTGGAGGAGGGCCAAGGTGTACCATAAACTGGGCAAACATCTCATCATGTCGGCTCAATATCTCCCACGTACTTTGTCATTCCTCCAACATAGTCTATTGCGCGATCTTCTCAACAAGCTCTTTATTTAGGTTCTCAATAACCTAAACATAGTCTAGTGGAGGAGTCAATGAGGAAGGGCACTGTAAGGATGACACCAACTCCCTAGTGAGCCCTCTGAGGTTGAACATGTTCCCTTTCTTCTTCTTGCCTTCAACAACCTCTAGATAAAAGGGTTGTTGTCAGAAGAAGAAAGTGTCGATGGTGCCTCCCTATCCAACTCGCCAGTTGTAACGCCCTCTGATACATCTTAATAAATTCTAAAAAAAATCGTAAATTTTTTTTTACTAAAAATCTGATTGTTAAGAAGAAACTATCGGAATAAATTACATACAACATTTTTGAAATACCTCATAAATATTATTAAAACTTTATAAAGTAATTTTACATTCATTCGAAAAAAATAAATATTAAACATTATAAGAAAGAGAGGAAACTCCATGGCCCAGAAGCAGTTACTTAATAATATTATGTATTCATTGGACCATGGTATTCATACCGAGCTCTCTTTCTAGAACGTGCTATATTACTGCCGAGATTCTTCGATCCTTCCCTCTGAACCATCAATTTAAAACATATGAAATAAAAACATGGAGAAAGGAGTGAGAAACAGAATATAATATTCCCAAATGGGGCATAAGCAATAAAGGATTTTCACAAATTAATATATAATAATATCAATCACAATCACATACACAATCAATTATGAATGCATGAATGTTATGCAATATCTTTATCATAACTTATCTATATATGTGGGCCCTTAAATTTTAATTTGCATTGGGCCAACCAGGAGTTTACACTGTTCCGTAAGTCCGGATAATAATAACATGAACAGCTCAACTGGCATGGAAACACTTAGAGACTAGTCAAATTGAGAAGGTTTTTTTATTGTGAAAGTACCCGACACTAGGGAGCTACCCCAGGTCCCCTGAAGCACCCTTTCACATCCTCTCATCCCAAGCTCGCAATTAAGCCTTCCATAATGTATCCTCGGTTTCTATAATTCGTCCCCAGACAATATTATTTTATTTCACTTTAATAATTCATGATGCATGAACTACTCGCGTATTTAGTTAGTTAAGACTTTTAGAAACTCAATTATTAAATACCATAAAGGTTTACAATATCATCTTAATAAATTGTACATTTTTTCAATTTCTTCTCTGAATTTCTGTCATACAGAAATAAATTTAGTACAGTTTTCAAATTCAAATCTCACCAAAATTGAGTTTTCAAGCCTTAAATATCTCAAAACTTTCTCATATAAAACATTATATAATCTTTCTCAAATTAAATCTTAGCAAGATCAAATTTAGAAATCTCAATTATTTCCAAATATCTTTAGTTATTAAGTTGGAAAGAAAACAAAATAATTTACTTTTGAAAATTTTATTTTATTAAACAAAAAAATTAATTCTTAATTCATTAACTAAAAATACCTAAAATTATAAAATTTTTCTTTAATTCAAGAATTAATTATCTCAACCTTTTTATAAATTAATTTTCATAAAATTGCTTCTTTCTGAAATAAATACTAGATTTTTTTATTCTAAAGATTAAAAGTAAAATTAATGAAAATAATTTATAAGAAGAAATAAAAGACTAAAATGATTATAAAACACTTTCTCTTAGAATAAAAATTTAAAGAATAAGGTAAGAAAATTCTTACTGAGTTTTAGTTTTTCGTCATGCTTGCTATATACTTAAACTCCACATCACAAGATCATCAATAACAATCAATTATTATCAATCACAGTTAAATATTATCAATCAAATATTATCGATCATAATTAGATACCATCAATCAGAATCAAATATTATCAATCACAATTAGATATCATCAATCAAAATCAAATATTATCAATTATAATCAAATCAAATTAATTACATATTACTCATAAATTTAAATCAACTTTTAATGGCTATTTAAATTAATAGAATTGATTTTGAGTCCTTATAGTTCATTCCTCGCATAGGTCTATATAAGTACATATCATCCAGTCCTTGCATAGGTTTAGTTCAGTCCATATAGGTCATAATAGTCCAAGTCCTTGCATAGGTTTACTCTAGTTAGCATAGGTATACAGGTCTTTGCATAGGTAGGTATTTCAGATCAAGTTACACAAGATACTCAATTTAAAATTTATTATAAATTTTTAAGTTAAATAGTTATTATTTTAAAATAATAATATTATTACTAAAGTTAAAAGGAGTAGAGGACTCCTCCCATTATTCTTATGCCTTTTCATATTACATTCCTATATCACTCCCCCTTGCCTTGAATTGTTACCAAAAGAGAGAAATTTTTTATAAAGATAATACAATACCCCTCATCTAGGTGCAATTCAATGGGTGTATTTAGAATAGAAAAGCTAAATTTTTTTTGTTAGAATTGCTTAGTAAACATTAAAGAAACCAACCTATTATTCATGATTGTTTTATATTTTGTAAATAATTAGGAAATATTAGGAATGTAATAAAATTAGTTTAAAAAGCTTTAAGTTTGGGCCTTGCATAGCCATATTTTTCATTTTGGGCCATGTATTTTTAGTTTTTGGGCCTTTGGTGAAGCTTTTACAAGCCCACCCAAGCCAATTCTGAATTTGAGGGGAAGGAAATATTTAATCCCTCACTTATTTGTATTTTACAACTTTTAATTCATTTGAAATATTTTAGTGTAAGAAATTGAGGTTTCCTTTCTTTAGTCTCTCCCTTATGCTTAATACAATTCCTGAATACCTTATCCTTGGGCATCCTCCCTTAGGTGGCGGTTTGGCTTATCTCCTCCATGAGGAATGGTGCATAGTTCTCTTCCTAACCTCTCTAACTACTTCTCAACAACATCTAACCACCCTTAACCACTTTCCAAACTCCTTAACTACCCATAACCATCATCCTCCTAATTCCCTTAAACCTCATCATCCATAATTCAGTTATCCCTCTTCATCATCCCTTGGAGCTTTACAAACTATCAATGGCAAGGAGATTCCAAGAGTAAAGGAAAGAGAAGCTAGACCCAACCCTTCATCAAAGTAGGCTTGCCTGCATCATGGTGGTTGCGATTGTGGTGTCTTTGGGAAAAACGGTGGTTTGTCAATGGTGGTTCTCCGAGGTGCTTGTCGGTGGTGGTTTAGCAGTGGTGGTCCGATAAGGTGGCTAGTGGTAGTGGTTTGGCAGTGGTGTGGTGTGGTTTTAGGGTTACTAAAGGAAACAGTAGGGGTGTTCATAAACTGATCCGGACCGCGACAAACCGCTCAACCGATCCAAAAAAACCGAAACCGATCAAACCGAGAACCGAAACCGTAAAAAAACCGTATTTTACAAGCGGTTCGGTTCGGTTTTCGGTTCTACCTATGAGAACCGAACCGAACCAAACCGATCCGCAGGTTCTGTGTTCAGGGTTCTCATTTCACTGTCCATGGAAAATAAGGCCCAGCCCATTCAAAATCTTACCCCTTTGTGAAACCAAACCTAGACGCCTAAAGGAAAGAAACCCGTGAAAGACCTTCTCTCCTCTCGTTCTTACGACGGCGCGACGCTCTCTCCCTCTATTTCTTTGACCACTGTGTAAATCTACCTTCCTCGCGCCCCTCTGTTTCTTCGACTGCGTAACCACCATTGCACACCACTGCACTACACAGCGGAAGTCTTTGGCAACCATAAGGGTCACACCTTGACACCGCCACCACCCGGTCAAGCTCACCAGCAAGCATCACGGTGGCACTACGATTGGGTCCTTCGACTTCTCCAAATATTCAATTGCTAGGCAAGGCTGCAGATCTTTCCCTTTGCTAGTCAGTCACAGCTTCTGCTTAAGAGGGCTTCAGGTATGTGTGTATCTATTTAAGTGTGAATTTGTGAATGTTATAATCACTGTGATGATGGATATGCATAATTAGCTTTGTGAAGTTGTGATGCTGATGATGACTAATTGAATGGAATTGTTTCCACCACAAAGGTTTAGAAATTAAAATAAATTTACTTAACAATTTAAGCTATTGGTTTCTAGAGTTGGGTTACTGATTAATTAGAACTCAGAACACCTGGGTGGGTGAACTATTTTACTGATTAATTAGAACTCAGAATATGTTCTTAGAAAGAAGCTCATAACCAAACAGCATATCAAAATGTTTTATAATCAGAGTCAATAATGTTTTATAATGTAATTTATATGCATATCATACATGCACATCAGCATGTGATCATGATAAGTAGAAGAAAGAAAAATCGATTAATTCATTTTTGTACAGGGTTCATTTATCACTGTTAGCCTGCACTATATATCATACATGCACATCATACATGCACATCACCATTGCACTGTTAGCCTGCACTATATATCATACATGCACCATCACATTATTCTTAAAATATTAGAGAAGAAAATGTTCTAATTTTAATTAAAACTAAAATGAATGACTTGTATGTCTTGTTGTCCTTCATATTGTTCCTAGTATTAATTGATTTTTTATTTTATTATGTAGCATTTGTATCTGCTGAGTACTAACTGCTATAGCTGCTGGAAACAGTTTAATACAATGTTGGAGGTAATATTAAACATATTTCATTAATATTATATACAGTACTTAATAAGTTAGGAATTTTTTTAACTCATTTCTTGTAATTTGCTGAATTATTTTTTAAAATTGGATGTAGTCTGGAAATTCTGCTCCTGGAAATTCTGCACCTGGAAATTCTGCACCTGGAAATTCTGCACCTGAAAATTCTACACCTGCTGAAACTGAAACTGGTCAGACCTTAAGTCAACGCAACAAGCCACAAAAAGCTCCAATTACTGATAAGAAGAGAAAAACCCAAGACAACGAAGATTCTTCATCTCAACAAGGGGAATCAGGCAAGAGATCTACCAAACCTAGATCATGGACCTGGGATCATTTCACTAAGGTAAAGGTTGCTAACTCAGATAAACTTAGAGCTAAATGCAATTGGTGTGATGCTTATTATGCTGCTGATTCACATAGGAATGGGACAACTAATTTAAAGAATCACTTGTTAAATCAATGTAAAAAGTTCCCCAAAGAGTTGAGTGATCCTTCTCAAACAGTTTTAAGTGTCCAACAATTAAAAAAGGAAGATGGGAAAGGAGTTGGTAATACCTTGGCTGCTGTTTCATTTGATGTTGATGCATGTAGACAGGCACTTGCTAGAATGATTATTGTGGATGAGCTGCCCTTTAAATTTGTTGAGGGGGAGGGGTTCAAATTTTTTATGAGTATTGTGCAACCTAAATTAAATCTGCCTGGGAGAATAACTGTTGCTAGAGACTGTTGGGATTTGTATATCAATGAGAAAAACAAGTTGAAAAATGTGTTTAAGGGTTTAAATAGTGTTTGCCTGACAACTGATTGCTGGAGTTCCATTCAGAACATGAATTATTTGTGTCTTACTGCCCATTTCATTGATAAGGATTGGAAATTACAAAAAAGGATTCTAAATTTTTGTTTGATAAAAAATCACAAAGGTGAAACTATTGGTAGGACAATAGAGAAATGTCTTTTGGGTTGGGGTATTTCAAGAGTTTTTAGCATAACTGTTGACAATGCTAGTTCAAATGATGTTGCTATATCTTACTTGAGAAATAGAATGGAGGATTGGAATTCTCATCCATTGAAAGGTGAACATTTGCATGTTAGGTGTTGCGCTCATATATTAAATCTTGTTGTTAATGATGGGTTGAAAGACATGCATGATTCAATTAGTAAGATTAGGAACTCTGTTAGATTTGTGCGTGCTTCTCCGGGTCGTTTGGATAGATTTAGAAACTTTATCAAGGATTGTAGGATACAAGAAAGTTGTATGGTACAACTAGATGTTCCTACTAGGTGGAATTCGACCTATCTTATGCTTGAAAGTGCTTTGAAATTTCAAAAAGCATTTAAAAGGTTAGGGGATAGAGATTCAGAATATGCCATGATGCAAGGTGGTATTCCAAAGAATGATGATTGGGATAATGCACGTGTGTTTATTAAGTTTTTGAAAATATTTTATGATGTCACTCTTAAAGTATCAGGTTCTTCATATGTGACATCATCTCAATATTTTCATGAGTATTGTTTGATAGTAAGTACTTTGAAGTCATGGGCTGGAAGTTTAGATCCGCTACTTGGGAGCATGGCTGAAAAAATGAAATCAAAGCATGATAAGTATTGGGGAAACATGAAAAATATTAACATGATGATATTTTTGGCTGTTGTACTTGATCCCCGATACAAGCTTAGATTTGTGGAATGGAGCTTTAAAAAACTTTATGAAAAGAGAGATGCTGATTTTTTGAGCCAAGGAGTAAAGGAGACCTTTAACAAGATGTTCAACAGTTATAGGTTGTTTATAGGGAATGGGCAATTGAATCAATCAACAGACAATGCTGATGGGTGGAAAATACTGATATTGTTGTTGAAAATGACACATTTGCTTCAGAGTTTGAGAAAGATGTCATCTTGAGTGAGAGTTTGAACAAAAATGAGGTTGACCTTCATCTCATGGAAACATTGGAGAAGAGAACATCAAATTTTGATATATTGAATTGGTGGAAGGTTAATTCTACTAAGTTTCCTATTCTTGGTCAAATGGCTAAAGATGTTTTGGCTATGCCAGTGTCTACAGTTGCCTCAGAATCTTCATTCAGCACCGGGGGTAGAGTTCTTAACCAGTATAGGAGTTCTCTAAGTCCAAAAACAGTAGAAGCCCTTGTTTGTGCACAAAATTGGTTTCGTTCTACTCCAATTGCAACTGATATTGAAGAGCTCTTAGCAGATCTTGAAAAGTTAGAGCAAGGTAAATATATATTATTACATTTGTTGCTATAATTAAATTTCTATATTATAAATTCAAATTCCTACCTAGTGACTAACTATTTTTTTTCAATTTAATTTTCACAGAACTTTTACCAGCCCCACATCCAAGTGAGGAATCTGATGTTGATTCTAATTGAGTTCACTTTGCATGTTCAATGAGCTAGAATCTGTCTGGTATATATCTTCATTGCTTTATTAGTTTTTTTAATTTGGTTTCTATATTTTATTTTGTAATTTTGTTTAAACTGTATGATAACATTAATTTTTTTAAAATTTGTCCAGGTTAGAGGAAAAACAAGAAGACTTAAATCTCGGCAGCAAGACTTTTAATATTTCTATTGTTTTACATGGAAAGATATTTAAGTTTTATTTAAATAGTACTTTTTTTATTTCATGTTTGGATTTTAATTGTTAAAAACTTATTGTGTTTTACTTATTAATGATTCTCCCATCGTTTTAGACCTTAAAATATTTTTTTGAATTTGCTACAAGTAAAATGTTCATTTGATTTTATAAAAAATATAAAGTAAGAAAAAACCGCATAAACCGATCCAATCCGAACCGCATTTGATCGGATCGGATCGGATCGGATGGTATCATTCATTTCAACCGAACCGAACCGAACCGCAATTTAATAAAGTGATCGGATCGGATGATTTTTTGTCATAAAACCGAACCGATCTGGACCGCGAACACCCCTAGGAAACAGGAAGGAGAAAGAAGGAGGTTATGTCTTCAAAGAAAATATGAAAATGATAAGGAAAAAGAGGTTGCCCTTGATTAAGTTTTCTAGTTTAGCGAAAGAATCTATTATAATCACTAAACCCATGACTATTTGGATCCCTGTATCTTATGAGAAACTTTATGTAAATGCTATGGGGTTACTACTTAGTTACAACCACCAAGGGTTCATAATCACATAGCATTCTAACATGGTTATCATCATAATGTATTAGCATCATCATTCACAACAACATTCACAATGTCATCGTTATAATCCTCCTCAACATCATCATTATCAATAATAATGCAATATCATTCATCATCAACATCAAAAACTCTAATTCATCACCTTATCATTATCAACAATTCACATTACAAATTCATTATCATCTATGACATCCAACATCAATTTCATTACCACATCATCATCAATAACTACAGCACCCCGCCTAAGTTCCTAGAATTAATCCCCAAGGTTTAATAAAAATTAGAGAATTTTTTCGTGAATAAAACAACCCCGACAGGTTAATCATAAAAAACCCAGGTGACACGTGGCTTTAAAAATAAACAACGAAAACATAAACCACAAGCTTAAACAGGCTTAAGAATGGACCTACCCGAGCTACAAGTCCCTAACAGGGTATCTTTCTGTCCCCATATGTGGAGATATGAGTAGGGAACTAAGGAATACCAACCTTAGGGTATCACTTACATAACACAACCATTTCAGTTCAAACAATTCCTAGACGTATGGAGGATTAAATCCTCAATATAATACCATTGCAAGACATAATCTAAGCCTCTAATGAGGTGTCAGTTACCTATCCACTAACAATCATATAAATATATTCCCACATATCAACATATATATATATATATATATATATATATATCAAAACTCATCATTTGGCAACACATACATGTGTTTGTTAATTTAAGCCAATCGAAGGGCTATGACACAAGCTTCAAACATCAACAAAAGTATATTATATACATATCCATCATAAGATAGACAAAAATCAAATCCCTCTTTAGCATTACATTGCTTCTATCTCCAAGCTTACCAAGCGTCATTATCATCTTGAAAACTCACTAAAATAAAGATTGAAGGATGAGTACCACTCAAAGTAGTAAATAGTAATTTACAAATATAATCACTCATTAAGTTATGTAATTCAATATATTACGACCACAACACAATGACATATAATTCATCCAACTATATATCAACCATCATTTTAATTTCACACATCACCAGATACCTCTAATTTTTCCAATACCTATATATTATTATTCTGTCGATGCAAATGATTGGATGTCATGGACTTTCAAAATCACATGCTTTTCAAGTGCATAAAAGCATGCAATGC
The DNA here is from genome assembly GCA_037962975.1 of Clitoria ternatea. NCBI lineage: Eukaryota > Viridiplantae > Streptophyta > Magnoliopsida > Fabales > Fabaceae > Clitoria > Clitoria ternatea. Next base: position 1,282,910 of record CM075674.1, read on the forward strand.
GGATCCAACTTCATAAACAACAAATCTCAGTGCCACAATGGATAATCCATATAGCAAATTTGAGTTCTATAAATTGGTTGACATCTTGGTAACCACACAGCAAATCTGAGTTCTATAAATGGTGGTACCTTGGGAACCGCACAATAAATTTGAGTGCTATAATCGGTGGACCCATACAATAAATCTGAGTACTGAGCGAATCAAAGTGCTATAGTAACTAATGCATATAATGTCATGAGTCAAACACATATTCATGTGCACAAATCAAAATGCAACTTCTCACAACAAAGACATCATAGCCTAGATCCATCATCCTCAATAATTCTCAATTCATCATTCATCAATTCATATGTACACAAATCAATAGATGAAGTTATATAACATCATTGTTGAAGAAAAGTCTGGTAAATATCGAATCATTTAAACCAGAACTTCATGAGATTCGTTGATAATCAACATTGCGATTCTAATTTAAATAGAGTCATATCATGTTATTATTTAATATGTAAGTTTAAGTGTTTCAGGAAAACATAAGGATTGTGTTACAAAAGATAGGGGGAGTACGTATGTCAAAAGAATCTTTAAAAGCCTGGTCTCATTAATAAACCCTCTTTGATCCAAAACAAGGAAAGTCTTGAAGTCTGGAAAATCATTCTTAAAGAAAAAGATCTTTGCATCTGAATACCTACCAGACTTAGCTCAAAACAGTTTATCTCATACTACAAAGTCTGAACATCAGATGTTGTCTTTCTCATAAAAAGCTTCCAGACTTATCAAAGGCGTCTGAATATCTTGTGAATCATTGGATCCAGAATTCACTTTAAAGGAAGTTCATTTTCAAGTTTGGCTCAAGGATCTCAACGGTCAAAAAAACATTTTTGTAAGCACGTTTAAGCAAAGACATACGAAAAGAAAAATGACAAAGCAAGGCAGTCTACGCTCTATCCAAAATAACATCAAGTCTTTCACCTGTGTCTTATAGATTCAGAGATTCTCTGAATAAAAGCTTCCTCCTTGGTGAAACTTACGCTACCTCTATCCTACCTATGATCGCACGTATCTCAAAACTTTTTATCCTATAATTACGTGCTCAAAATGTCTCTCTCTAACAAAAAAAAGCCTTTTGTCCATTGTGCAACATCCTTTTCCTCAAGTATATCATATCTCAATGGACTTACATCTGTTAACCCCTCTTTGGGCTCTTTAGAACAATCCTCTATATATTGAATCAATCACTTCAGAAGAAGTGTGCTGAAATAAATCACAAGAGCAAACTCTAAACAAGAGCAAAAATTATAGAGAGGGCGTGAAATCAAAAAGAGAAAGATCCTGTTAAAGAAAAAGAAGATGGGAAAGATACACTAAGGAAAGATCATACACAACAGCCCAAGAAGAAGAATAAGATGGCAGTCTGCTCGTAGAACAAAAGATCAGATCCAGAAGAACTGCCATAAAGTTAATGAAAGCTTGCTATGTGCATTCCTTTTTCTCCCAGAAGCCATAGCAACCAAAGATATGCCACTAGCTCATATCTCTTTGCCCTTTTAAGAGCATATCATCTCTGGTCATGCTTTCAGACTCAGTACCTCTTGTACCCATCTCTCATACTACACAGGTACCGAGTCTACTTAATGAATAAGTCTTTCCTCATGTAATTAATCATTTAGCTATGCTAAGTTAGAAGGACTTATTCATTTGAAATAATTCTTCCGACCCTCTTGAAATGTAGGTCTGGTGTATTGCCAGACTCTGTTAGAGTGGGAAACACTATTGGCCTGCAGAGGCTTTTGAAAGAATACTCTGGGGTTTGAGCCAAGAGTGGCTTGTGAAAGAATACTTGAGTATGCTCTAGGAGTGGGTGCTGTGAAATAATACTCATAGGAATCAAGAGAGGTCTAGTGTGTAGAAGAATAGGTTGTGCTTAGGTCAAGAGTGGCCAAAGTCAAGAATACTCAGAGCATGAGCTGTGTTTAGGCCAGGAGTGGTCGGAGTCAAGAATACTTGGGTCTGACCCAGGAGTGGGTGCTTGCAAAAGAATGCTCGAAAGCACGGGGTGTGCTTAAGCCAGGAGTGGCTGGATTCAAGAACACTTAGAAGCACGAGTTATGTTTAAGCCATAGTGGCTGGAGTCAATAATACTCGTAAGCTCGGTCTGAGTTGTTTATGTAAAAGTTTTTATATAGTGGAAATCCTTCATATTTGAAGGTACTGGATGTAGTCTTCGAGTTGGAGGTGAACCAGTATAAATTGCTTGTGTATTGTCTCTTTCTCTCTTACTCTTTACTATCAAAAGTCTAGTGCATTATCATTATCATACTCAATAGTAAAAGTCTGGCAAAAATACGTTTGCTCAATCAAAGTATCACGCTCTCTGTCTCTCAAAAGTCTGGTCCGCTGTGTGTAATGCAATAACGTTTAAATATCACCTTTTGGTTTGAAAAAGTGAACAGACTTATTCAACCCCCCTTCTAAGTCGGTTCTCTGAATCATTAACCATAATTTAACAAAATCAACTTCATCAATTATTATTCATAATTATTTTTAATACTAAACACATTATCAATGGCCACACATGCTTGGACTTCTCATGTTAAATTTCCATAACATCATCAATACCAACATGGGTCATTATCAACAACACATACCAAGCATTACAATCAACGACATTATAGTCAATGAAAAAATTTGATTTTAAAAACTCAACCTTGAAAGTAAAGATTCCTATTCACTACTCAAATGATAAACCTCCTTGTACGTCTTCAGGTACCTTAAGGCGTTATCCAACTTTCTAAACAAAGTCCCAATCTCTGATTCAACTTCAAATGCTAATATTCTATATTAATTTTCTTTTTGAAAAATTAACAAGTCGAAGCTAAAATATCAAATCAACTTAATTTCAAAAGGTTCCAAAGAAATTCTAACTTACCGAAGGTTACGAATCTTGCCGACGGGGTATTGAAACTACCTCGGAGCTTTGAAATTCTTCTGATGAACTTGAAAGCAAACCCCAACCACTCGGGGCTTCAAAAAATGGAGTTTAAAGAGCCTGATCTTCACCTCCTCTTCAAAGGGGGTTCATAACCAAGCTAGAGAGAGAAGAAAGAGACTCAAAAATTTAATGCATGCAAAAGGGAAAAAGGAAACCGTGCATGCAAAGGGAAAAAGAGATGGAATGAAGTCATATATGCCAAAAATTAAATGGAACAAGATACACACAAAAATGAGATGGAAGGAGAAACATGCATGGCCCTACCTTGATGGAGAAAAATGAAAATAATGGAGTGAAGGAAAAAGATGGAGCATGCGTGGTGGGGGAAAGAGAGGAAGAAGATGATAGCTTGGAGAAGAGGGGGAGTTTAAAGTTTAGAGGTGGAGGAAAAGAGAAGATGGTGATGATGATGAAGGGAAAATGACATGGTGGATGAGAGGTGGAGAGGGAGAAAATGGAAATGGAGAGTAGATAAAGAGAGAGTGTGGTCATAGTTTGATGATGACGAGGAATGAAAGAGGCAGTGATGAAGGAAAGTGGAAAATCATGGGTATTGGTTGGAGAAGAAAAAGGGAAGATGATGTCTTTAGTGAGGATGATGAGTGAACGAATGAGAGAAAGTGGGAGTAAAATGAGAGAGAGAGAGAGAGCACGTAATATAGAGAAGGAAATGAAGGGTGGAAAGGTAGGACGAATGAAGATAGTGGAGAGGAAAAGAATATAATAATGGTAGGTGAAGGAAGTGGAAAGAAAGAGAGAAAAGGAAATAGGAGAAAATTAATTAGTTAAGTTGGTTAGGAGTAGTTCGGTCCTGTAACCCTTTTGGTTAACAACCGCAACTAAACGTTCTTTCAGTTAAATTTCTAAAACTCTACCTGATTAATCTTTTCATTTAATAGGTCGCTTTTAATTTTTTTTAATTCATCGACTCTCGAATAATTAATTATTTAATAATTATGAACCATTAAAATTAAATTGCATGTCCGATTTATTTTCCTAAAATCTCTCAATTATTTAAAATGAGGATGTTACAACAACAATAATACAACATCACTTATCATCATCAACATCAACCATCAAAAACAATCATCCATCATCAAGATATACAATTTCAAATATATGTAACCAATGTATCCATTCCTAATTCATGTATTTAATATATATATATATATATATATATATATATTGTTGCCCCCTTTTACGTGGAATCAGGGATCCCAAGTAGTTTCCTTGTTCTGATCTCGTCTTGAAATCCAACCGAACACCTGACAACGATAGTTCCGGAAACGGATTAGACCTTCAGTGATACCCACGAGCTTAGAATGGTTCCTACAACCATGAATTAAGGGATTTTAAGATTAGAAACCAAAAATTTAAGAATTGGGACCAACCAGCTACATAGGTGCTTTAAAAACCTACCTTGAATAAGTGGATTTTGAAGAAGCTTTGCCCTCCAAGCTTCTCTTGCACACTGGAGTGGGAGAAGAAGAATGGAAGTTATTTCCTTTTACTCTACATGCACACACGTGGGAATGAAGCAGATGAAGCTTTCTTGCCCTAACAATGGTGGGAGGAAGAAAGAAAGATGAAGAAAATAGAGTGAAAAAGGGTGGTGGTCACTAGTTCATGAAGGGAGGGAGATGGGGTGTGAAACTCTTTTCTTTTCTTTCATTCGGATTAAGTGAGGGGAAAGGGTTAAATTAGTTTTAGGTGGTTAGGGTCAACCCGGTCCTTTTACTCATTTGGTTAATCCTTGAACTAGACTAACCATTTTAATTTATTTTGACCCGTGGGCAACTTAATCCTTACTTAACATACCTTATGAATTTCTACAATTAATAACCTAATTAATTATTGATATTAACAATTTAACCAAAAATTTAAATTGGGATGTTATACAATTTATTAATATTGAATTGAAAATATCAATTACATTCATTTGGGTGTAGGTGTAACCTAAGGTATCCACTATCGATCACACTTATTAATCCCTTCACTAGTTTATAGGTAAGTTGATGAGTGTAAAAACTCACCAAATCCTCCATATCCAAGGTGAAGATCATACTATTGACACTTAGTTAAGGGAGGACAATCCCCTTTTCGTTTAACCGCACCCCTAAGCTAAAATATCAATTATATTTTACGTCAATTTAAAATTTTTTTAATTATCATCATAACTAAAGACCATTTTACAAAATAATTCGTAAATTATTAAAAAACAATTATTGTGGTTATCATCTTAATTAAATATAAATAGAAACCAATTATTATCATATTTATATTTACTAATTATGATTTATTACATTAAAAAGATGAATCAATTCATATATTATGTAATTATAAATAGAATATATTCTAATATATTTAAGTTTTTATTTAATTATATTTTTTGTGTTTAAAGTAATTTGAATTTACAAATTTTTTCATATATTATTAAAATTTTTATTATTTTGAATGAAATCGGTATGTTTAAAAACTCAAACAAAATATTTAAATTTTTTATATAAAATTTCAATTTTCAAAATAATTACATTTATAAAAATTTATCTTGAACTTCTGTGGAATTAATCTTAATATATTTAATATAAATTCTTTAAATTTTAATATATCAACAACTTAAAGCAAATGATTAGAGTTTTAATATTTCCTATAAAATTTATTTTATAAGAAAAGATAAAAATGACTATTAAATGATGATAAAAATGAGACGCCAACTTCTGACTATGGATTATTTTTCAATATTATTCTTTGAATGAAAATAAATAAAAACAACAATAATAATATTTATAGTATTATAATGTTAATTTATATTAAATCCAAAATTACGTACAAGATCTTGATGTTGAATTTAAAAGAACAATTATATTGTGTACCAATTTATTTTTTTAAAACATAATCATAATTAAATATCAATTTGTGAAATCATTCATATATCATTAAAAATTTTGATAATGTCAAAAAGGATTAAATTTAACATTGTACATTAATTAAATTTTAAATGAAAATTTGCTAGTAATTTTTTTTTATTTGACTATATGTATCTGTTACTAAAAAAACTTACTTAAAAGAAATTAAACTTGAATCAACTCTCATCAATAGAAGTTGTCAATATTTAAATCATAAGAAAAATATTTATGTTATCATAAAAAAATTAATATATATGATTCAGAAGAAGAATTTAATTTTTAGCAAGAAAACTTCACATGTAAGATAATTAATATTTTTATTAAACTTTAATATTGCAAGAGAATCAAATTATTTACAAAATCACATATTAATATTTACATTATATAAATAAAATTCTAATAAAATAATTTTAAAAAAGTAATTTGATTCTAATAATCAATGTAATATTTATTATTACTTGATTAAAATTTTGAAAAACCTATGTAAAGCACGGGTTGATACCAGTAGTTGTTTGGCTATCCTATTTTCATACATATTGGAGAGATGCATGCCATGTAGATCAGCAGACATTAAAGTGAGAGAGAAGGGACAGTTTGATCAACAAAGGAGGTAGAGTCTACCCTAAACGAAGAAGCCACTAAAAGAGAAAGGTGTCGTGTCTTATAGTTATCTTGCTGCCAAAGCTACAATGGATCTATAACACACTACCCAATGACCTTTGTGTCCCACCCTTTACTTTCTCTATTCATGCCACAAAACCAATTCACCCATCTTAAAACCATATCAATTGTGGAATACCAACAGTAAATTATGATAATTTTCTCTTAATTGCATCCAACCTATACAATCTGTAAGTGTATTCATTCACATAAGATGTTAAGAAGAACTACTAGATATGAACCACCACGATCCTATGCATGCCAATTCTCAATACTTGCTATCTTTTTTCTTCAACAATGACTTGAGAAATAAGAAGCAAACAATTAAAAAACCCAGAGCTGCAAACCCTCCCACTGCAAGAGCCACAGTCCTTTGTGTGTGTTGTTGCCTCATTGACCCTGGTCCATCCAAACACAATATATATGCTTTAAAATACTCTCAGTTAACATTATGCGACCATATCCATCTAAATTCAAACACACTAGACCGATTTCCGACTTCTCAATTTCCCAAATTAAACTAGGTCCAATTTTCAAACCAATTAAAACTTAGAACTTACATCAATTCACAAATACAGATACCACATTGCATTGCATTTTTCCATCACATATAAAAACATTAAGTAAATATATTTATATTTTGCTTTTGTTGTATATACTACTAATTTGTTAAAATCTTATTAGCTCATTGTGATATAGCTGGACAAATAGAGAAGAAGCACGGCATAGCAAGTTGGAATTTACAAAAAATTAAGGGAAAGAGGATATTTTCTCTATTGCTCTACCTGGAGAAGATGACAAGCTTGACATTCCCTTGCTGTAATAGCTATAACTGATGAAGCACTTGTGCAGATAAATTTGTGCAGAAATAGAGTCACCACACTCAGCTTTGGCCTGATCCTCAGCACTTTTGACACAATCACCACAATCATCTCTGGCCAAATCACCTTCACACTGCCCCAATACATAGAGAGACTGGTAGGTCCCAGTGTAAAACAAGTTTCCACCACTTTTCACACCATTTTGCACCATGCCAAACGCAGAGTCCCTCCTTTGCTCAAACCCATCATCATCTTCATCACTCCCCTGCTTTGATCCACAAACCTTGTAAAGCAAATGAGTCTCTGGCACTTGCTTGAACCCGACAACCTCGTACCTAAGGTAACACCCTATAAGATGAACACGTGCAGCTACCACCTTGCCACAAAGCTTGTCTAGCATGTCAGGAATCTTGCTCACACAGTTGTAGCAAGCAGAGTTTGAGAGGTCCCCTCTGCATTGGTACAAACCCATGATCACGTTCTGGCCTTCCCCTGAGGTTGTGGTGAAGAAAGGCTTTTGTTCAGATTGTGACACTAGAGAAACCAAGAGGGTCTTGAGGTTCTGTGTGTATGTCCCTGATGGGTCATGCAGTTTCTGATCTGCACAACCCTTGAAAACCAGGTTTGTGTTGTCTGCATCTGACATGGGATGAAGAACAAAGTGGCAGAAGAGAAAAAGAAAGAGATGGTGATAGTAATGTTTTCTGATCATTCCCATTTGAGGGGTTGAAGAAAGCGATGCTCTTTATTTTCTTTTCGTTTTCTCACTCACCACATAGAAGGTTTTTGGATGATTGTTTCGGCTTTAGTTGGGGCTTTTGTTTTTCCTTTTCTGTGTTGGACATCTTTATATGCCAACCTACAGAATCAAACTTAAGAGTTTATAATTATTTCTAATTGTATTGGAATTAAATCTCTATAGTTTTTTAAAATTAAACTATTATATCTAAAGGTTCAGATTTAAATTGTGAGTATGAGGATTTTTTCGATAGTTAAAATATAAATAGTGTTTGTTTAGTGGTTAGAGAGCGGAAAAGGGAGGGAAAAAATCCATGCTAACACTTTTAATAAAAATGAATAAGATAATATTTATTGATAAAAAAGGTTCCCTCATTTAATTTTTTCTGTAAAAATAAGTCACTACTATATGGAGTTGAAAATTTTCTCGATAGAAATTAAATATAATTGTATTTTAAAGTGCTTTTAACCATTTACTTCTAATACCCAATAATGAGTGTGGTGAGGTTAAATTGGTGGTGGTTTAATTAAAAAAGAGAATGGAACGTATGATTTGATTTGTTGTTCTGTTTGGAGATGACTGGTGCGTACGAAGGTAACATTGCAATTGCATTGACTGAGCATATTTGCAGTCACATGGAGACCGTGTTCCAGCGTGGCACCAGGCAGCAGCCATCCTTCGTGCCTTTGTTTTCTAGCTAAGATAGATGTAAATTGTTGAGGGAAAAAAGATAAATATAAATTCTTTTTAACATTACTTAATATGTTAACCACTGTTTTAAACACACCGTTAAAAAAATTAAATAAAAACTTATATGATAAATTATTTTTAATAGAGAACTTATATTATAAATATGATTGAAATAATTTATTAAATTAAATAAAAAATAACTTAAAGTTATAAATTATTTTTATAAACTCACTCTAATTATATTTTTAGATGTATATGTTTTATTTTTAAGCTCCTCAACTCAACTAATGCCCTATAGATTAGTTAGCATTTTTCAATGATATACAATATCCCTTTTTTTTGGTCTGGTCTGATAATTAGAATACGTGTGTTATTAATTCTTTTATTGTTTGCTAGTTATTAATTAGATTTTTTAATAGTACTGATAAATTATTATTAGTATTACAGAAGAATTAGTTAAGGTTGTAATTGCTATCCTTATTTTTTAGTATTTTTGTCATATTATTATTTGAATTTGTCTAATCTATACAATCTTATATAGGATAAAAAATTAAAAATAAAATTATTTTATTAAAATTTATGTTGAAATTATTTAAAAATCGGTATGAGTGGGTATTAATAATATTTTAAAATGAAAACTTTCTATTTTATAATCTCTTAACATATGCAACTTTGCACATATTAGATCAATCTTCATTATTTTACAAATTTGCAAACTAATTAAATAATTTCCAATTCACGAGCTTAACCAACAGTTATTTCAATGCTTGGAAATTATTATTTTAAATTTTGGGAAAGAAAAAATATATTTTTATTTTGAATGCGAGAGATTAATTGGTTTAGTTTTATGAAAATTATCTTTGGTGATTAATCTTTTCATTACCTCTCAAGATAAGACTAAAAAGGAGCTGATAGCATAGATATAGATTATTGTCAGTGGTGTGTTAGATATAAAAGAAAAAGTTGACTTGATCATCATTCACAACAAGATGATTGAGACACAACTAGCCCAACAACTAAAGAATGAAATTTGGATAATAAAAAATTTTCACGATTTAAAACAATTAAAGAATGAAAGAAATCGTGAGATGAAAACTTTAACAAGTAATCACCGGACTGTTTTTAATAACCTATCTCATATATGAAGATATGAGAAGGTGAACAATTAAGTCAAGAGTGAACCTTGGATGATCAATCTCATGATCATCAGCAAGGAGTAACAGATACGTAAGTTATTTTGAGAGATATGGAAAGGTATGAAAGGAAGATCAAGAATACCCTCATTAGATTCTTAACAATGTGTTAATTTGGTAAGCTAGTTGTGGTACAAGTGTAGCATGATCAAATGATGCCTATCATACCTAAAAACAAAGGAAAAAGTGATAAAACAGGGCTATGAATCGATTCAAGCACCTCATGAATCGATTCAAATGCTTCTGGAGCTCAAAACAGTAAAAACAAAGGCCCTTGAATCGATTCAAACCCGTATGAATCGATTCAAACGCCCTTGGAGCCTAAAACAGTGAAAACAACACCTCTTGAATTGATTCAGAGATCCTTGAATCGATTCAAGACAACACAGTTGTTGTTTTTATGTATAAAAAACATGATTTTTGGACGTCCACCCCCTAACTTTTTCATATCAACTCCAAACGCTACCAAATTTTGACACTAACTAAAATATACCATTTGTGACGTGTGGCCACCGGCCTCACTCAAAAATTCTCAAAAATGAGAAACTTATGCAAATAAATGTGTTTAGTCCATTCTTAAGCCTTTGAGTAACTTAAGGGTCTATTCTCAATGAAATTGACCCATTTTAGTTTCTAAAAGTCACAAATCATGTATTTAAGCTATTGGAACCACCACACACTATCCAAAACTCATAAAACTCATTTTGACCCTTTTGGTTCCTTAATTATGCATGAACTTCATATGCAATCTTTATAAATTAGTCAATCAATCAAACATCATGCACACTAATGCCATCAATTGGCCAAGAAACTTCATAATTAATATTCATTCATCAATATGGTAAGCTAAATCGATATCAACCAATGTTAAGATCATTACCTAAAAATTGGCCTTCCAAAATATATAAGGTCCAATTTTCACAAGTGAACCCCCAAAAGAATACATACTAACATTCATGAAATAAAATGAGCATATACATATATACGTTGTTTTACAAAAGGAATGCTGACCAAGGCTTACAAACTTCCATTCCATATTTACCTCCTCCATGACTCAATCCTCCAAAAGAGTAGAGTATTCAAAATACCTACATCAAGCTTTAAAAATGGAAACAAATGAGATGAGTAACATATACTAAATGATCCAAAATCATACATTACGATGATACCAATATATATATATGCATAACATGTATTTCTCAAGAAGCATCATAAACTTCTTTCACACATCATCTCATTCCATTCAACATCATACATGTCCAAATCATTACATTCACAATTCACACATCAAAATCATGACATTCTCAATAAAGGTCATCATCACACATTCAATGTTAGTACCACAACTTCCTTCCTCTTTATTTAACAATCATCCATCGCCACCACGGGCTACCAACTAGACATATTTCTGGCTATATGCAAATGCTCTTATGACTAATGCATATGCACAAAGGAATCAATAACAATTACGGATCCAACTGTGGGAAACAATATCATATCAAATGTGGGTCAAGCATAGGTATGCTACTATGCCCCTACTGTAGTAGTAAAAGTGTACACTTATATCTCAAATCATGCATGCTTAACATCATATTTTACAGGTACCAAACCGCTATCGCCTATTTGTAGCACTAGTTACCCCGTGACTTGCGGATTCAATAACATGGCCTTACTTGCCGTAAGTGCTACAGGCCTCTCCCGAACACACATCGAGAAAGCCGTGCCCCGTTGGACACCGAGGTAACTTGCTCATCACAGAGCCGCCCACCCATTGAGCCTGCCACATAGGGTGCCTTACCACCAATCTAAGGGCAGTTTTGTGATTCCCAAAATTATTAGGGAACAACAACAAATTACCGGTGCACTGGGTCGCCCTCCCACCGGGCTTGCCTATTGGAACCCCTAACACTCCATATAAGCAGTGAATGATATGCCATAGATGCAAATGTAATGCAGATCAAATGTTTTCTTACACTATGCATCCTAAATGTCACTCCACCATCAATAATTCATCCTCAACACTTTAGTGGAACTCTAGGTTCTCATCATTCTCAACCATTACCAACATTCATTAGATTTCATATACATACTAGTTAGTGACAATCACAAATCATTAATTCACATATCATGGGATGTTCAACAACAATGTAGTCAATACAATCATGGTTCCAAACCATCACAACAACTCTCATTAATTATGAGTCAATTCAACATCATATTCATCATCCCACAAACATAAGCCACATAACACCATTCACTCTAAATGCATTTTCAATCAAGTAGTCATCAATTCATTCATCCAAGCCAATTAAAAAAGATATATTATACTAGTAATAAAAAAGCAGTTAAAAGTACTTTTTTTTATAAGTTATAAGAGTAATAAATGTAAAATATATTTTATACCGTGGTTATAAAAATTATTAGTGTATTTTTTTATTAGTCATTAAAATAATCGGTATTAAAATATTTTTATGTTAATTGTATATTTTTTTATACTTCTTTACGTTAATTATAAAATACATGATATAAAAATATACAAATAACCCGTATAAAAAAATGGTGTAGCCTTTTCTGATTCGTACTAATAAAACAAAATTTTATTAGATAAAAATTGAAATAGAGGTAAAATGGGAAAAGGGATCCTAAAGTGACACCACCTAACGAAAGAAAAATCGTACCATTTAGTATTTTTCATTTAGAATTAACAAACTGGTAAAAATATTTAAAAAGGGTAATATAGGGAGTTTCTTAAAATAGATTTGTGGAGGGGGTAACTAAATGGCTAATAAGAAGGGGGAAGGTGAAAGCGAGAGTTAACTCTCCCTCGTTGCGATACGGCAATTTTTGCTCGGTGCCCTATTTAACCCTAACTCGTTCCCTCACTCTCTACCTCGCCACGTTAAAAGAAATGCTAAGCATTAATGCAGGTACCCCTTTGCTCTTCATCTTCCATTCACCTATTTTCTTCTTTTTTCACGTCGTTTTCGTTTCGTATTCTTCGCCACGTTTTTCTGAATTCGTCACTGTTCTTCACTGTTGGTCTCACTCCAGAAACGTCGTTTTGCTCGCCTACTGCATTCTCTTCTCTCTCTGACTCGGTCTTTCTTTCGTTTTTCCATTCTCCAATATTCTCTACTCCGCTTTTTTGTTCTATTAAATGTGAAAAATGTTGAATCGCTCGCAGGTTTTTTGATTGTTGAAGTGAATATTCAAGTTTCGGCTGGTAAGATTAATGTCTTGTGCGTATAGCTTCTCCATTGCATGTTACTCGCGAGGTTTTTGCTAGGGTTTGGGTGTGATCGCATGTTTAAACTAGAGTGTTTGAGTGTGTGCTTTTCCTTGTTATACTTCTCCAAGCTTAAATCAAGAGATGCACTGAAGTTTCTGATCGTTGCCTCTTAAACTCCCCACTTATTTATTGTACGAGGAGCACCAGCACCTGCATTGTCCCTAATCTCTTTCAAGTTTTGTTCTAATTGTTCAGTTATGTGTAAATCCATGTAGAGTTCTTTTTATATCTTTGAATTTCAATCTTTGAGTCTAGAATTGAAAGATTATATTTACGGAGATATTAGAATTTTACACGGACTCATTGACACCTTTGAGTGTTTTGGTCTAAACAAGGAAACCTAAAAGGGGTCCACTTGCAGTACCTTATATGTCAAAATACGAAGTTTTATTTTCAATGAATTTATTTCCTTCATTGTTGTCTGGATTTTGGTTAGGGCTGGTTTTCCTGTTATTGAGCAAGCTTGATAACCATTGTTATTAGAATCTTACCCTTCATGATTCAAACCTTACAATTAAATACGATTTTATTAGCCAATGATTTGTATCGTGTGATGAATCTTTTAATGACTCTAAATCTCTATACATAATCGAATCTATGCCATTCATTTTCACCGATACGACTTAATGATTCTTTGCTTTTCAATTTTTACTTTGTTCTTACCATTTCTTATCGAAGAAATTAAAAATATTTTACGAGCTTAAATGGTTAAATAAAAAAAGAGCTTAAGGAACACTACTATGTTATCTATTTTGATGATTCAATTGCTCTATACTTATTGTCTGGTGGTTTGATATGTGTTTACAACAATCCTGTTAGTTTTATGCTTTTTTGGTTATTGATTCTGATTCTTTTACTTTTATATGACATTGTTTACTGTGTGTTATTTATTTTATTGATCCTGAATCTTACTGTTCATAATATGTTTTGATTCGTGATATGGAAAATAGGTCTTCTGATTCATGATTTGATCCCAATTTGATTACCTTGATAATTGACATCTATGTATCCCCCCAGCTTCTTCATTTTAGGTTACTACCAAAAGAATGGATAGGTCTTCTAGGTTAGTTTCTCATAAATTGTATTTTGTATTTCTCTCCCAGGAACCTTTGAAATTTAGGGGTTTTACATTTGGGGAGCTTGTAGTAAAAGTCACAGTTGACTGATTACAAATGGCCCCAAAGCAAGAGTTGAAAAAATTAGTGACTGAGGCCTATCCTGCAATGGCAAATCTTGGGATTGATGCAAAGAAAGTGAAGCCTGTACTAAAAAAACTTGTCAAATTGTATGATAAAAATTGGGAACTCATTGCGGAAGAGAACTATCGAGCTCTTGCAGATGCTATATTTGAAACCGAGGAAGATAAGGTGTTTCCTATTATGATTGCTCTCTCTCTCTCTCTCTCTCTCTCTTTCTCTTTCCCAGACACTGGTTTCATCTTCTTACTTATTTATATGATTGGATTTTATTTAACAGGTGCCTGAACCGAAAAGGAAAAGCCCAACAGTTGATGTACATAATGCTCATCATTCTTTGTTGACTGAGTTGATCTGCATTACTTTATTGTTTTATGACTGTAGGTGCTGAAATGTGTTCTTCCTTTTCAAACAACCAGGAAGAAGAGACAGAGGGTGAAGAGGCTCAGTTGCATGTTGAACCAGCCCAACCTTTGAAAAGGTTGCGTTTAAAAGGGCAAGAGAGTCAACCTTTGCATCCTCTGAATAACAGTGCTCCCAGCTCTTCTTCCACTCCATCCAAAAAGCCTAAATTAAATGAAAATGCTTCACCCAAGGAGTTTTCTGGTCTGAAGCCTCAAAACAAAGCAGTGTCATTTGGTGGAAATGCGAGGACCGAAGTACGTTCACTTCCATCAGGAGATGGTATTGTTGACCAGGGAAAGCAACCAGCATCAACCCAAGTTGCTCATAGAAGAAGACTCGTATCTGAAAGAGCCCCCCCATCCATACCATCTAAAGAAGCAACAGTTGAAGCAGGAAAGGTTCTCTTGCCAAACAATCAAATGCATTGTACTAACACACTGATCGTGCCCAAGGATGAACCTATTGATGAATTGCCTGATTATGAGGTTCCCATTGCAGTGATTGCTCCTGGTATTTGATGGACTATTCCCTCATTGGTTCTTACTTTTTTGTTTTCAATGGCGTGACATAGTTAGTTAGAGCTGGCGTGTTTGAGTTATAGTTTGCAAACCATGGTTTTACTCATAATAAATGAATTATTCTCATAATTATTATTATCATTTCCTTCCAAACCATGAATTGATACCCAAAATCACATCCAGACACAATTCAACCATGGTTTGGCCAAACATGTAAGTTGTTGATAAAACTCTGTTTGCACTTGCCAAACATGAAGCTTTGAAGTATTCAACTTGCACCTATTAGGTTGAAATATTTTCTTATGAAATTACATGAAATATTGGAGTGCAAAAATTTTGGTATGAAACTTGTGTAATTAGATTACATTAGCTTTCAACTGATAGAAGTCAAGAATTGTGTTTCCTTCATATGCTCCAACTGGAATATACCTTGTGCCTTCCTGATTTATGTGTAAAATCAAATAACATGTTACTCTTGTCCCATTTATTTTTTTTAGTTTCTATGTTTTCAGTTAACATTTTTGTACAGAGGTTGTTAAGTGACTTTTTTCCCTCAGAGCGATCAAGTGTAAAGGACTCATCAATGAAGAATGGCATAGCTGGGAAGAATATGGGTCATGCGCCTATGACATCATCACAGTACAGAGATGGAGGAGTTGAAGATGAAAATGTTCTTCCTTCCTCAAATAAAGCAACTTTTAATGTGGAATTAGCCTCATCAACTCTTGGAGAGGTAAAGCTTTTTTTAAGCTGCAGCTCAGCTCTTCAGAGACCAAATTTTTGTATGCCTAGTTGCGATCAACTTGTGGAAATGGTGGGGGAAAAATGTCGGCATTTGTATAAAATCTCTGATCCAAATTTTTCTGTCCCAAAACTGTTGAGAGATATATGTGATTGCGTATTGGAATTCAAAAAAACTGGTTCAAATGAGGATTTGCAGGAAGGCCCTAAGATAGGATCCAGTGTTGATGTGCTGAAGGAATCAGATGCAGAAGGCACACTCAATGTGGGAGGAAATAAAGATTTGGACATGTTTGCTAACTCTTCAAATGGAATAATCAATGTTAAGTCTTCTGCTTCCTTGATTTCTCCCCAGAGTCCATTTTCTTTAAGTCTGGATGATGATGTTTTGGCTTCAAAGATGGACAGAACAAATGATTTTTCAGAAAGTAATGTCGGAAAGGAGCTGGTAGATTCCATAACTCCAAATCCAAGTAGTTTAGTAGTTGTTCCACAGCATCAGCTTACAGCTGATGATATAAGGTCCTTTCATGATGTTAATGACCTTACAAAAGGAGAAGAAAGGGTTCAAATCTCATGGGTGAATGAAACTACTAATGATTTTCCACCATCATTTAACTACATTCCCCAAAACCTTGTGTTTCGAGATGCTTATGTTAACATTTCTCTGTCTTGTATTGGGAGTGAGGACTGTTGTTCAACTTGTATGGGCAATTGTGTATTGTCATCTACACCTTGTGCTTGTGCAAATAAAACTGGGGGAAAATTTGCATACACTGCTCAAGGCCTACTGAAGGAAGAGTTTTTGGAAGAGTGCATGGTCATTGGTCGCAATCCTCAACAATATATAATCTATTGCAAGGATTGCCCACTTGAACGGTCTAAGAATGATGGTTATTTAGAACCATGTAAAGGACACTTAAAGAGGAAGTTTATTAAAGAATGCTGGAGCAAATGTGGCTGTGGGAAACAGTGTGGCAATCGTATTATCCAGCAAGGAATAAAGTACAACTTGCAGGTGCGTGTTTAAATATAATCTCTGAGCTTCCATACAAATAGATATTCTATAATGTGGATGCATGATTTATATTCTCTAGTTGTTTCTTCATTGGACACTATTAAAATGTTTTTCTCTAATAAATATCTGGTTCCTAGGTATTTTTTACTTCAGAGGGAAAAGGATGGGGCCTTCGTACCTTGGAGGAGCTGCCAAAAGGTGCATTTGTGTGTGAATTTGTTGGAGAAATTCTAACCATTAAAGAGTTGTGTGACAGGAATATGAAGTGCACTAAAAATGGTAAATTTACATACCCAGTTCTACTGGATGCGGATTGGGGTTCGAAGTTTGTGAAGGATGAAGAAGCTCTATGTTTGGATGCAGCATCCTTTGGCAACAGTGCTAGGTTTATCAATCACAGGTCTTAAATTTCTCTCCTATTATAAATTTGACACTCTTAATGTTCAAGGATAGAGAAACAACCAAACCATTAGCAGGGAATTTTGGTGCACAAAACTATGAAAGAAACGCTGCAGTTTTGAATTTTATCCAAGTATCAATGTCAGTTTGCTATCTGTACAATTTTTTTACTACTATTGTTCAGTTTACATGGATTATCTGATTGTGCTTTCTATTTATAAGTTGATATTGTGAAAAATGAAGACAATATTAATTGATATTGTTTGCTTTGTATTTTCCGTGGACAAGGATACTGTTATTCATTTTTGAAATGAGGTGCTTCATAAGATAAGGAAATAATGAGCATAAGAGGATGAAAAAAGGCGGGAAAAATTTATCCTATGAACTGTGGAGCAACAAGAAAAAAATAATCAGGGAAAATGTCATCAAAGTTTGTATTGTGTATATTTTTAAATGAACCAAATAAACAGTCTTGCAGTGAAAGTGGTTCACTTTTTTCTTTTAATACATGCACCGAATGATCTGAAAAGGAAGGGGAATTTTTGTTGTTATGAATGAGAAATATTTAATTATGTCTAGACAAAAAAATCTAGTACCAAAGCTGAAACAGATTCGGGCTGGAAGTGGTTCAATTTAATTAAGTACAAGTAAAGAAATTAGTAACTGCATTAGAGTAGAATAAGGTTCTTTCTATATGCATGCTTCAGATGGTTGATTATGCATGTGTATAATTTAATCTTATGATTGTTTTGTCTTGGCTGTCAACCTTATGAAAGAATGGCTAGGCTGACATTTTATGCAATGTAAGGTAATTGAGAAAGTGTATGGTTCCTTGATAATTCTGTTTCATCTTTTCAGATGTTGTGATGCAAACTTGGTTGAAATCCCAGTTGAAGTTGAGGTCCCTGATTCTCACTACTATCATGTGAGATGTTAGCAAATCCTTGAAGTTCCATATGCAGTTTTTAGTGAATTTTATTTGCCTGAGGGACTCTAGCACATCCTGCTTACTGATGCTTTTAATGTGTAATGTGCACAGTTTGCTTTTTTCACTTCCAGAAAAATAGCAGCACTGGAAGAGCTCACTTGGGTGAGTAATTTTGGTTATTGTGGTATGGTCTTTGGTAAATGGTTACACAAATATCTTCTGTTCTTTAAGGTGCTTATTAATTGCTCTTCTTTTTCAAGTAGGGAACAAATTAGTAATGACTCTCAAGGTTGGAATACTTAGATTTTTTCTTGGTGGAAGTTGTTTATCAGCTTTGTACATTGGTTAGTTGACAGATAATTTAGTATGGTTTTATTGATCTGCATCTTCTCATTTTGTGTGGCTGTTTTTTCTTTTTCTTTTTCGATCCATTTAGTTAGTGTAGAAATAATAATTTGGGTTTAATAGAAGTTGTGTGAAAACCAGAGGGGATCAACAGAGCAAGTGAAAATTTGCAGCAAATCAATTTAGTTTCTATTACTCATTGATGAAATCTTACATGATTATATCACTATAAGGCTATTTATAATAGCTGTGAGCTTGCAGCTAAGGGATCTGTCACATGCTGTAGGTAACTGAGCTGAATTTCTAACTCAATAAAAGCATTACTAATAAACCTAGGATGGTACACGCCACAACTAGGACAGTACAGAGTGCTATACATGTCTAATCATGTCAGGTGTCATGTTTTTTTCTTCTCCCCTAGAAAAGCTTATGTTCATGGTGCTTCTGCAGGATTATGGCATTGACTTCCATGATCATGACCATCCTTTCAAGCTGTTCCAGTGCAGATGTGGCAGTAAATTCTGCAGGAATATGAAGGGATCAAACAGTAAGTTCAATCTTCCTTGGATATTGTTAAAAATTGCTTTTTAACTTTTCTTTATTAAAAATATTCTTTCACATTTCCTCTAGATATTATTGATTCTTATGTTACAGTATGGCCGTTTTTGCTGCAAAATTTTTTATTGCACTGTAGTTTCAGCCATCACAGTTCTCGATTTTAAATCATGATTTGGAGGACCTCTTACTGCTATCTAAGTTGTAATTTCAGTGATGAATTTCTTACTAATTTGTGATGCAGGGTCCATTTGATCTGCATCGAGTCCAAGATGATTGCTATTCTCCATTAAACCAACTTTGTTGTCAGTCATGCCCTGGAAGAGTTGTTACGAGACATAGCCGACTGCAGTGGTGCTGCTTCTTTTTGGGTCTTGTTTAGTTGGTGGTTGGAGACTAGTTACTTTGTACAGCTTTCTGTTGGAGACTGCAGTGGTGCTGCTTCTTTTTAGGTTTTATTGTTTAGTTGGTGGTTGGAGACTAGTTACTTTGTACAGCTTTCTGAAAACTGTTAGGCAGACGTGGCTGAAGACAGAATTGGCTTAATGTTAGATCCGTTTAAGTCAGTGAGCTTCAAGATAGTAAATATATCAAACAATGGTCGTTACTTGTTTTGGTGCAACTATGTGATCTTTCTGTGTCAAATCATATTGATGTTGAAGGATTATTTTGATCTGGTTTTTTATTAGAGGTTCAAACTCTGGTAATACCAAAATGGATGTCTTAACAAAAAAAACCTGGCATGTTGTCACTGTAGGTATGTAGGGCTTTGTAACTTTTGTTGAATATGAACGTACAAATATGTTTGGAAAATATTGTGAAAGTGTTTTTGTTTTGCTGAGCAACTTGGTTTGTTAGAAGTGTACGAGAGACGGACAATCGCATGGTTGACAAAACTGGTCTTACAATTAATTCAACTGCTGTTTAACCTTTGACTTCTAGTTTGTTACTTTGAACTATTACTCTTACCGCCTCATTGACTGGCCTTTATTCAAAAACATTAGACAATCGGGTACTACGATAGGGACTCGAAGCGGAGGTATCATCCGGGCTTGAGAAGTCGCAAGATAACCATGGAAACGAGCTCTGGAGATAGCATTTAGTAAGTAAATGATTTTCTTCTATTTGTTTCTGAAAATGAATTGATTTAGAAAGTCGACATGTTATCTAATTAAAACCCAATTAAGTTCATTATAAATCAAACTCAAATTAATGTTGCACAAGTTCCTAGTTTTTGAGATTTTTAAAAATATCTTAACTGAAAATAAGAAACTTAAAATGATGCTTTTACATGATTCTTTAATATTTAGTCGTATTTTTTTAAAAAAATTAAATTCAAATTATTAATACAAATCTGAAAAATGAAATTAATTGGTTAAGCAGGTTGAGTTTGATTTTAGAATGTCCGTGACATTGCCGAATTCTGATTATGGGCAATTTATTCGTTCTACTATTTGACTTGTTTTCTCTGCTTGCTTAATGTATTTAAACCTTTACATTATTAACTAATTAAAAATTAAAACATTTGCATTATTAACTAATAAAAAGTTATGGGTAGCAACGAGTTACAAGTATCCTTGAGACGAATTGGGTACACTCGACAGGTGGCTTGACTCGGAGTCGGGACTGAGAACTAGAGAGACGGATCAGCAGCAGCAACGAGTTTTGAAGCTAATAACTACTAAGTCGAGTATCTATTAGAAACAGAAGCAACGTATTGTACTCTGCACTGATCACTATTTCAGAAATACGGACGACAAGGATTCCCTTCCATGAGGCATGCAAAGAATTTCATGCTCAGAAGTAGAAGGCATGGCCGGTCTAATGCCCCCTGGATTCAGCGGAAAAAGGATTTTGTAGTAACCATCCATAATTTCACCAAAATTGCAAGTACCTGCCACCTTCGGAATCTGCCAATGCCGCAATCACCCAGCCTTAAAGCCACAATTAACAACAGAAGAATAGATGCACAATTAACGAAACACGCACCTGATAAATGTCACGCGTGTAGGCATGCAGATTGGGATACTCACACAACTTCTTCTTGGTGCATTTAAAAAGAACATTATAGGCAAGATCAAACCGAATTAGAGTAGTAAACAGGCATATATCTACAAGGGTCAATGTGTCTCCACATAAATAGCGAGAACTGCCCAAGTGATCCTCCAACTTGTCTAGCGTACAAAACAAGTCATCCACCGCTCTATCGTACGCTTCCTGGCTCTGCGCAAACCCACATCTGCAAATCGCAAACAAATATCATACTATCAATAATTCTCAAGTTTCAATTCCTAATCCCTTAACCTTCACTTACCTATAAACCCCGTTGTTCACATTTGGGTATATAACCTCATACCATTCCTCAATCTTTCCCTTCAATTGAGAGGGTGAGAGATCCAAGCCCGGGTTTTGGGCCACCCCATTTAACCCGGAATTGAAGAATTGAATTATATCATAGCTCTCGTTGCAAACAACATCGTTGGAATCCTTGTCCCACAACATCGGCACCGTGGATCTCCCATCATACCCACCTCTTCGAAGCCCATAAACTTCCTTCAACGTCTTGCACCCATTCGCCGTATCCAAACCCGGACCAATCCCATCCCCACCCGCATCCACTCCACCGACCCGTTTGAATTCCCACGACCCATCAAGGCCCGGCGAAGCAACCGAGACTGGGACGGCTCCTTCCAGGCCCTTGAGCGCGCGGACAATCAGTGTTCGGTGGGCCCACGGGCACGGCAGGCCCACGTAGAGGTGCAGCCCACTAGAATCCGTGCCGGAGAATCTGAATTTGGAAGCGGGCCTGGAATAACCGCCGGAAGAGTCAGAAGGAGCAAGCTGGGACATCATTAACCGCCACGCGGCGTTCCACGCGGTGCGCACGGTAGCAACTAGTAACCCTGGTGGAAGTCCCTTCCCCCACAGTAGTTTGGTCACTGAATTCAACAACGCAGAAGAGTTGTTGTCGCTGCTGGATGACATCCTGATGACGTGGCGCCCGGTGGGTCTCCGGTGACGGAAATTCGTCGGCGGAGGAATTACAAGGCGATGATGAGAGGCAAACGACGACATCATCATGAATCGCGGAGTAAAATAAAATAAAATAAAAAGTGCTTCGTGTTTGGGTCATGATCAGTTCGGCCCAACAAGAAAAACGGCCCAGCCCATGTAAACCCTAAAAGCGTTCGATGTTTTTGCGTATATAAGGAGAAACCTTAGAGTGACAAGTGAGAGAGAGAGAGAGGTGAGAAAATGTCGAAGCGAGGGCGCGGTGGATCGGCGGGGAACAAGTTCCGAATGTCGCTGGGTCTGCCGGTGGCGGCGACGGTGAACTGCGCGGACAACACTGGAGCAAAGAATCTATACATCATTTCCGTGAAGGGAATCAAAGGTCGTTTGAATCGTCTTCCTTCGGCTTGCGTTGGGGACATGGTTATGGCCACCGTCAAGAAGGGAAAGCCTGATCTCAGGAAGAAGGTCTTACCAGCTGTCATCGTTCGCCAGCGCAAGCCTTGGCGTAGAAAGGACGGCGTCTACATGTACTTCGAAGGTAGCTCGTTTCTTTTCCTATTCTATTGTTGCATTGTATTAGGATAATAAGGAAGTTTGTCTGTTGCTTCTGCAATGCTGAATGACATGTTTTCCATTGGTCGCATCGAGTTGCGATTTTATTCAAACCCTAGATTTAGTGCCAACTCTGTGTTTCTACTTGTTCTGCTTCTGCAGATAATGCTGGTGTCATTGTCAATCCCAAGGGTGAAATGAAAGGTATCTTTTAATTCCTCCTTTGTTTGTAGGGATTAAATTTAACGTTATTATTTTTCCCTGAAAAAGTTTTTGGTAAAATTTGCTGGCTATGAATGTAGGTTCTGCTATCACTGGTCCAATTGGCAAGGAGTGTGCTGATCTGTGGCCTAGGATTGCAAGTGCTGCCAATGCTATTGTATGAATGGGAATTCTAGTTTAATGTGCTTATGTAGGACTTAAATATCTGTCTTCAGATTTTGTTTAAGTTTGATATTTTGCTGCAAGCGACTGGTTTTTACCTTTCAGTAACTTATTACCAAGAAGTTTTTTGGTTGGAAGAGAATGAGATTAATTGGTAGAGCTAAGAATTGTGTTATATTCGTGTGATCCAATCCTATTACATAAGTTTGTTTGATTCTTTTTTTTGCATGAATGTTTTATCCTAGGTCGTTTTAAAGAAAGTAGAGTCAGTAAAACATTATCGTGTAATGTCGCCTACCTTTCTTACCTTTCGTACATATCATCACCCCTACCATTGTTATATCATGATGAAATATTTGTTTTTAGCAATGCAAATATGGTACTTTCAATACCCAGAGTGGCATATGTGCCTACCCTTTAAGGGTTTTGAAGTGTTGGATATGTTATTTGTAGGTTATGTTGGACACAGTTAAATTTATAAACGTTTGAGGATTGAGAAACGCTTGAGTTAATGGTTTTGATAAAATATTACATTTTTGATCAATTGAATGGTTTTTGTGCATTTTTTATTTTAGATGATCGGTTCACGTTGCGTCATGTAGATTATGATCAATATTTGCTTAAGGCGTACAACGACGAATTAATGTTAAGTATTGCAAATTAAGTGATGACAAGTAATGCAATGTGAATGATTTACATTTAAATACAAGTGATGAATGCCAATAAATAGTTGTGTAAATTATGCTTATACTAGGTTAGAATCTAACATTATTTTTTATTGTCATCATCATTTTGTATAAAAATTAGAATCCTTATTTATAACTTTTTTAATTTTTATCAATGTAGCAAGATAAAAGAGATAAAAATAATGTAGAAAACGTGGAAGGTAATTTATCAAATTTTATAAGGTTTGAGTGTAATTAATATTAACTTTTTTTAAATTGTATGTAATAGGCTTTTGGTTTATACTATGTATCATATTCGGTTTTGTGAAATATAAATATTAATGAGATACTGATAAAAAAGGTTAGGATGGAGATAGTTTAAGAAAGAATAACGAAAAAGCATTGTTGGAGTTTTATTATTTACATTTACGTGGTGTTTGGTATAATTAAGATATTTTCAGAAAAATTTTATGGATCTTTTAAATTTGATCATTTTTATATTTTTAGTAATTTTGAATGAAAGTTTAATATGTAAGAGAAGTTTAAATAAGTTTGTATGTAAGATATAATTGTATTTTTATATTATAAAAACTTGGGAATTAAGATTTTCATCTCAAGTTTTGATAAGAATTATAAATAAAAAAACAAATCTCAATCCTAATTTTTTAGAAATATTTTTTAAAACAATGATGTTACAATTTTTGGGAATAAAAAGAAATCTGTGTATCAATCAGAAGAGGGAATGCTATTGTTTGGAAGTGGTGAAAAGCGCAAACTAAAAATTTCAGATTTAATCTTAATTGGTTCAATTAACTTCTTTTAATTAATTTAATCTGCGTTTAATTATACATTATGTTAGTTATTGGAGTGAATTAGTAGTTGGTTTAATTATACATTATGTTAGTTGGCTAAAGGGTAAATTTAACCCCTAAAAAATGTCTGATTTTAGCTTTACCCCCTAAAATAATTTTTCTTAGTATTGTCTCCTTGAAATATTTTTAATTGTAGCAAGTAACCCCTTCCGTTGACTGCCTCTGTTAAATGATGAGGTGTAGCCTAGTCACATGCCACTGAGTGTATATGTGGCATGTGACTTAGGATTTTAAATGCCTAACAGAATTAAATTTTTGATTAAGAAAGATAATTAAAGTTTAATGAAGTTAATTAATATATTAAAAAAATAAAAATAAACACTGTCTTCCTCTTCCTCTCTCACGTTGCTGCCTTCCTCTTCCTCTTCCTGATTTGATGAACCCTTAACTCTCAGTTCCTAATTTTGCTTGTTTCTACTTTGTTTAACTGTGAATATAGAACTACTACTACCTTCACCAGTGAGAAAGTCTGTCACTTTATTTACCTTTTCATGATAAACAGCGGATGGGGCAAGCTTTAATGGAGGCAAGTTTTCTATTTGCATAGATCTCTGATTTTTTTGCAAGCTATTCAAGATCTCAAACTGTAGAAGCAAAATCGAATACGAATGTTTAGAACATATCCAACAGTATAATGCTAAACATTATTAAATT
The DNA here is from genome assembly GCA_037962975.1 of Clitoria ternatea. Lineage (NCBI taxonomy): Eukaryota > Viridiplantae > Streptophyta > Magnoliopsida > Fabales > Fabaceae > Clitoria > Clitoria ternatea. Next base: position 1,308,444 of record CM075674.1, read on the forward strand.
AATTTCTGATGGGTTCTATTATACACATCCTTTTTTTTTATTTTTTCAATTTGAGAAATTTTTGCACTTCAATGCTAGGAACCCAACAAGTACTCTACATTTGGCATGAATGCAATTTGCCCTTTTGGTCTAATACTGATTTATGGTTCCTATTGCCCTTTTTAATCTTAAAGAAAGCAACCACAAATGTATTAACAGTGGTGCGCCGCTCCAAGCTTCCAACCTCCAGCTCAATCTCGTTTGCAGTACAGTGGAACTCGTCAAAAAGGGTGAAAGGCTATGCTCCTCCAATCCCTAAAAACATAGTGTCCTCTAGCTCTTTGTCTACTCATCTTTTGCCCTTTTTCCCTTTAGGAAGAGGAAGAGGAAGACAACAACATGAGAGAGGAAGAGGAAGAGGGAGTTTATTTATTTTTTAATATATTAATTAATTTCATTAAACTTTAATTATCTTTCTTAATCAAAAATTTAATTCTATTAGGCATTTAAAATCCCGAGTCACATGCCACGTATGCACTCAGTGGTATGTGACTAGGCTACACCTTATCACTTAGCAGAGGCAGTCAACGGAAGGGGTTACTTACTACAATTAAAAATATTTCAGGGACACAATGCTACGAAAAATTATTTTAGGGGGTAAAGCCAAAATCAGACATTTTTTAGGGGCTAAATTTACCCTTTAGCCTAAAATTAATATAGTTCCCCTTACAACATAATAAGGAAATAATTTTTGCAACTTTGTTGGATTGCTTTGTAATCTCATTCTGTTGTGAAATTTTTGTCAAGAGATTGTAAGCTTTATTATTAATTTAATAATGTTAATTCATATAGTAAAGAATTATTAATTATAAAACATCCAATATTCTTTCACTTAAATAACATCATTAAATTAATACATATACTATAAATACAACACAACAAATTATTAATTACCAATAAAGAAATAATAAGTTCTTGATGATATATAAATTTATATTTGATATACACTACAATAATTTATATTTCAACCATAATATGGATAAGGAAAAATAAATAACATTTCCATAAAAAGGTTCATGCATCTAACAACGTTACAAGATATGATAATAAGGTAAATCAATACATATTTCATAAATACATTATACCGTTTAAAAATTTTATTAATCTAAAACACCGAAAAGACTCAATAGATATCATGAGTTACATGACTTCAAAAGGTCTAAACATATGTCTTTAGTAAGTGGATGATATTACAACAATTGACCCAAACATAATCCTCTTGAGTACACGTGCTTACAATACCCCAATAACAAAATTGATCACAATTGGGCTAACTCAATAACAAAATTGATCGCAATTAAGCTAAACAAAATGCTCTATAATATTTGACATCTAGTTAAGTGTCCACAAAATGTCAATAATAAACCGGTACCAAAATCTTTAGGTCCAAAAATTAGAGGACAAGTATATTAGAAAAATAGAAAATCATTCTTGATAGGAGTATTAACATCATACAAATAGATACTTGTTTCATGTTACCTCAATTAAAGTGGAATGTAATCAACGTCAAAATACACAATAGGTTGTACTGGGTGGATTTTATGAACATCTCCATTCTATCCTTCCAGTATGGGTAGTCTTTACCAAAGAAGGCTGGTGGCCTGTTGATAGATGAACCTTCTACAATCAACTAATTACCCCGAGAAGCCGCCATGGATCTCGTTCCTTTTTACTCAAGGGAGTGATCAACCCAAAGGACAAGCTATGATACCAATTGATGGTTCAGAGTCATACTTAGAAAGGAAGGGGTCGAATAAGTCTTAGACTCTTTTTACAAAATTTTAAACCTTTAAAACGTAGGTAATTAGACTTGTAAAAATAAACTTGATAAGAGCAAGGAAAGAGAAGAACACCTAAGATTTATACTGCTTTACTTCTAACATAGAAGCTATATCCAGTCCCTTCTAACTTAAAGGATTTCCCCTATTGTAAAATCTCCTTTACAACAATAGCACCAGACTTGTTCCACAAGTATTGTTGACTCTAGCCACTCCTGGCTTAAACCTAACTATTCTTTCAACAAGCCACCCCTGTCTCAAAACCCAAGTATTCTTTCAAAATCCTTTTTAGGCCACAACTGTTTCCTAACGAAACTATAGGCTGGCAATGTTGGGGAATCCTTAGGGTCAGACAGTGGAAACATAAAGGATTCCCAAAAGGAATTGTAAAAATGAATGTTTCAAGGTATTACATATAAAATTAAAATTTTGTTTTAAAGTTTACCTCTTGTAGACATGAGATGAGTTCCTTAATCGAAGCATGTAGCTCCGTCCTTAGGAGTCCACATGAGCACTCCCACCAGAAACCAAATTTCTGAATGCTAGTATGGAAGTTTAGAGAGTAATCTTAATTTTTGAGCAGCAACCTATGAGCATTTCATGCTCTATATATAGGCTTCGGTCTTAACCCGATGAGCTCTCATTAAACATTGGGCTCCTGACTCATTCTAAATAAGTTAGGCCCAATAGTTTTATTTTTAGTTCAACTAAAATAAAGCTATTCTCTGGTGGGCTTACTCTATATGTGTGACCATATAGACAAAATATCCGGTTATATTAATAATAAACTATTTTATTATTAATATAAAATAAGAGCGACATCTAACAATATATTATTATGTCCAAATATTATTTATCATCGACATGACCTATAAGTGATAATTAATTTATATATTTATTCCTTTTATCATGATATCTAATTGGGCCTAAGGCATGGTCGTCGTCATCCTTGTATGACCCAATTCATTTTACATGATACCAAAGTAGACTTTTCATAATAGATATCTAATATTTATTCTTTCTAGCATGGCCATGCATTTCGTTAGTCTCACTCCATCAAGTGACTCAAAGTTATCACTCCTGTCACATAGGAGAAACAAATCCCATCTACATCACTCTCATCCCTCTGTATAATTTGTTCATTGCCTAATCACAATCTTTATGGTCATCTTATTACAGATGATGTTTGATTGTATCAAAACAATAAACTCCTTATATAGGAATCACAATGACTTCAGGTCGAAGGATTATATATATCATTATCACATTGAGAACCGTTTATGACACTCATGTAATGATCCATGCAACGTTCTCATGGTGGGTCTGTCTAGTACAATACTACTCTTAATGTGTACCCGTGTGAATACTTGATATCATTTATATCAATGATCTGTGAGATCAAATCATTAGTACATTGACACACTAGTCTTAATGTATTTACATGTCCTCATGTAAATACTTGATTAGAGACATTTTAAAAATAATTTTCATATGACCTATTATTCCAGGGATAAATAGTTTTACAATAATCTTAAAACTAAAAATACTTATTTATTGATAAGTTAAAATTGATACATTAATAGCTCATAGTGCATACACCAACATGCAACACACCAGACTTTTACATAATAATTGATTTGTAAGAATAAAGTGTAAGGTGTTTCACAGAACTTAGTGTATGAAAGATGTACAAAAATGAATAGATACACTAAGTAAAGAAAGATAGAAGGATTAAGGTCTACTAAAGATAGAATAACAAAGAAGGCCTTTGCGTAAGAAAAGCTAAGAAGAGATTAAGAGAACTTTGATAATAGAGAATGATTCTTCTTGATAAGCTTGTCTCTCTTTTAAAAATGGATATCTTTAAATATATATAGGTCACTCAAGATGACCGTTTGATGATCTGGAGAAGAGATATAGCCGTTGAAAATCTTTTGAAGGAGTTTTGCTTTATTGCAAGCACCAGACCTTGAATAATTGATGAGATGCCAAAATGTCTGATATCAAGGAACTTTGGCATTTTGCATGAATATAGTGTCCCTTGAGATCTTCAGTTAATATAGCCAATTGTTGGCTTTCTTTCTCTTAGAAAATATGCAGAGATCAATGTTGTTATCCTTTTACAACTTCTTGACATATAAGCTAACTTGATTAGGCTTTTTTGAAATGTGTAGAGAAATCATGTTGGTTTCTTCAAAAATTGCTTTGGTTGATTCACTGATTTGTCTCTTATCCTTTTTGATGATAAACACAATTTTCTTGATAAGGACTTGACTTTCAGAGCATCACCGAAAGCCTTTAGAACGTTGAATGATTGGTACTTTGAAGTGATGTTCATGTTGCATTTTTTTGTTGCATAAAAAGTTTAAGGTCTGATTTGTTGGATCATATGACTGAAAATTATTAAATCAAACTCTTTTAGAATAAAGTCTAGAATCAAACTTTTGATGTATCACACTTTTGATTTGATGTACTCCCGTTTTCTTTTGTAACTTGTGTACTTAGTGCATGTTTCCTGAAACACTTAAATAAACAGGTTAGATCACATATGAACAGGCTTTATTTAATTTAAGTGCATTGATGTGTGTTATTAACAAATCTTGGGGTCTGGTTATAATGATGTAGCTTGGGGTCTGATCAAAGAATATTATTAATTTCTTTTTCAAACCAGACTTGGTCTCAACAACTTCATACCATAAAAATCCTAATGCCAATAGGGTATTAGTACAAAATTTACATGAGCAAAACATATAGATACATTGTATTTTACAAATCACATTAATAACAAAACATCGATAAGATGTAATTATCAATAAGATACTATAATTTTATATAATAATATAATCTACGCAAATCTTATATAAATGGTCCCACAATAGGTGAAATAACATTCAAATAAAATAATCATATCATACATTTATAGTTATAATAAACATATATATCATGCATGAAATTAAGGATTATATCACAATTATATTAAATTATAATCATAATCTAATTAATTAGAATTATCTAACTAAAAAAATAAAATTTTATATAACTGTTTCAAAGATAATTAAGTTGACAATTATATGAAATAACAATAATCATGCTCATAAAAATATAATAAATTAATAACAAGTATGTAATAAGTCAAATAGACTATAAAGTCATGCTTACAAGAATAAATTAATAATAAGCATGAACCAATCAAATTAATATAAAATATATATTCAATAAAAAATTGCCTATAATTGTACCCACGATAAGTGAGCTCACGATTATAACAAATTAAAATTTTCATACCAAACAGAATATATTTAATAAATATATATTGTGTGGAAGAGAATATTAAAACTATAATATGCTATATTTAATTTCAGAATGCCCAAATAAATAATTCCAAAACATAGGTGTAGAGTGGAGAATTATCAAAACAAAATTTTAGGCAAAAAATATTGCACTACTAGATACTTAAAATTTCATAATGATAAATCTCACAAGAAAATTAATAAAAAAATTATATCAAGCATGAAAACATAAATTATAATAAAATTGATCCATATAAAGGACCTAAATAAAATCACATAAGTATAATATTTTATAGGGAGGGTGACAATATGGAAAGGTCATAAATTAATTAATTAAAATAGAAAAGTGCTCCAAAAATTATGAAACAAGTCTTAAAAAATAAAAAAATTAATTTTGAGTAAAATGAAAACAAGAATAGGGCCAAATGAGGCCAGGTGGGCCCACATGCACCACTTCCTATAAGTGGGTGTGGCTAAAATGAACCCAACAACTTATAAATAGGTCACACACGGGTATGATTTTGACTTAGTTATCTCGGCCACCAAACACGGTGAAAACAAAGGGCTTTTAGTTGCCCATCTCCACTAAGTGGACCCCTACCTTAATTAAGAGAACAATTCATAGAATCTAGGGTTTATTTGATGTTTTCGAAGCAGGGTTCTGGAAGAATTGTGTTTTGCTCGTTCAAAAACGAGGCTTTGTTGGGGGAGTAATTGAATTTGAAAAATGTTAGGGATTTTGATGTAAGAAAATGGAAGAAACAAAAAATTTCAATTGTGATGAATAATTCATAGCATAATACATTATGTATACAATTATGATTATCTCCCGCAATCAATTTTTCAAAACATTAACTCATTCGAGAGAAATCAAAATTAGGGTTCTAAAAATAATAATAAAAAACAATGTAATTCTCTCATTATATGTAATGAAACATAAAATTTTTTATGCTATATTATTTATGGATGATCAAGAGTTAAAACCCCTCAATTTTATTTAAAGAACATACATAAAATCACAAGGTTTTAAAAATGTAAACTTAAAAGAGATTGAAACAACTATGATATATATGAGACTCAGATACCAATTGTAGAATTCAAGTTATATAACCACGTGATAACATATAATATAACATGTTCAAATCAATCTCAATCAATAATGAATCAAACAGTAAATATACTTTTTAATAGGGCAACACCTCAACCTTAGAATAAAAAATGTTAATTGGATATTAAACGAATGGGTCAACCTATCATGGGTCATTTAAACTAAAGACCCAACCATATAAACCATTTAAATAAATAATTAATAATATAGTATTGTGTAATTAATCCATATAATATAAAATTAATTATTAAAAAATATCTTAAAACATGTAAGTTATTGAAGTGACACCTTCACAGCCCGCACTTGGAGTTCAATCAACTTCTATATCAAACCTTAGAACAGCAATTACAAAGAAAAGGATAAGTAACTTATGCAAGTTTGATCAAGCATTTGAGACTCTCTCCTTCCATATTGTAGGCAGGGTCAAAAGGAAGAAATCTGAACAAGGTAACATCTAATCTAACAGGTTCATCCTTGCTTGGTCTGGGCCGTTGGGCTTTGCCTTTGATCCTTTTGAATGCCATGTTCCCTTTTTCTTGTCTTTTTGTTCAACGTTTTAGGAAAAATGAGACAACATTTTGCACACATGGTTCACCACATATTTTCATCCAAGAATATTGGCGTTGATAATAAAATTTTAGCGTGGAAAGGTCCGTCTTCGGCAATGGGACATACGTATAGTTTCGTTTGAGGGAATGCTACCTATATAGCAATAGATTTTTGTGACTTTTACTTCAACAAGAGGCAAGGAAAAAAATAACCGTTTAGTTTGTGGCCCTGTCCATCAATGTCCCATGGCTAACTGACAATCTGATACTGATTGCATTGCTCAACCAATATTTCTAACAAACTCAAAATTTATTTTGTACCTATCAGTAAGTTATAAGTTTCATAACTACTTTCCCAACATAATGGTAGGGACACATTATGACTCCAGTGGAAGAACCACGCTTTAAATCTAACTATGGGATATGTGAAACAAAACCCAAGTCACTATTTTAGTGATTGGTATTTATTTAACTACGGAAAAATGATTATGTATTTTGCTGCTACCTTATTAGTTTCTTCTCATACCTTTCTCTTGGTTGAAGCAGCTAGGGAATTCGACGACTAGAAATTTGGTGTAACCTTATCATATGTGTATGCTTGTGCCTAACATTAAAGTTTGATTTGCCTTTTGAATACGTAGTGTAAATGTGGTGCTCTGACTAACTACACACATAAAAGTTATTTCCTTGTTCTCTATTTTTCACTTTTAAAAAAAGTTTGAAATGTGGATATGGATATGGATGTGGGATTTTCTTCTTTTAACTTTTTCTTTTGGCAATAAGCGTAGATCTTATATACCTTTTGATGCGTGTAAGCATGTCAGCATGATATGATCTGTCCCTCAAATGTTACTTGGAATTCATCTGGGACCTTATTTTAATTTTTATATGAAAATGGTCATACTTTTGGAAGAAAAAGCTAGTGAATTCTGTTTTGGTTACGTAGGAATGGCGTGTACCTTTATGTTTGAGGACCAATACCTCATTCTAGTACTCCATCGCAGAAGCATCCTAGGAAAGTTATGTTTGCCAAATCTTAGAGTAAAACAGAAGAAAATCAAAATGATATACACAAACAACTCTATACTATATTGCCTTCTAAAAAGTTCTTAAACACACCACCCAATTGTGTTACATCACTTTTGGACAGTCTTTAATCCTTTCATCACACTGGGACCATTATTACTGTGTAAAGGTGGCAAAGTAAAGTTTTGATGAACTATTCATGATAATGTTTTTTCCATCATCTACCACACATCAAAAAGTGGCATCAAAATATTCGATGTTTGATTGGGTTGTGCACACTTAAAAGCTCACCTATATATGATGCTTCCTCCTTCCAATCCATTCCCTCAAGTTGTTTGTTGCATTTGTTTTAATTAGTTATCAAGACAAGTTCTGATTTGAAGAATGAAAATCACAAGGTTGTGTAGCTTCCAAACAAATCATCAGTTCATGAAGTTTCATAGGAAAACAAGAGTTGCCTCTTCAGTGACACTTGGTAATGTCCAAAGAAGGGCACCACTTGAGTGTTTCCCTTCATCGTGCATTCTCAGGCAAGTATGTTGCAAGTTGAAGAATCGGTTTAAGCAAGTTTTGGGTTGGCAAAGGAGCAGTCCACGGTACAGCTACGATCTTCACAGCTATAGTCTCAACTTTGATGATGGCCTTTCAAATGACCACGTCCCACCTCGTTTTTGTTGATTATCTTTTTTGTTTTCTGAATTATGAATAACCTGATCTACACTTTTTAATTTTTTTTGTTGTTGTTATATTCTATAGCAATATGATAAAATACTGTGCAAATTGCATATTTGTAAATTGACTTTCAGATATTTGTAATCCAATTATCTTTGCTTAGCCCAGAGCACATGGTTGAAACTTGGAAACCTATGTAACTATTTCCAGTGGCTTATATAAGGTGGCATGCTTTTCTGGGTTGTGTACTGTTTTGTATGAGCAGCAATGCTGCTTTTCATATGCTTTGTCTTTCTATTATGACCCATTTATAATTTCTCTCTCATGAGATGTGGAATTAGCATTGCATAGAAAAGATAATCCAAAATCAATACCTCATCTTAGAAAAACATGCAAGGAAAACATTTGTTTCAATGGTTAATGTTAAAAAATAAATGCACGTAACTTTTTTCGTGAAGTCTAAATAATTCATGTATATGTTCTAGTTGTCAATTTCTTGCAATCCTTCTACCCACCAACAGGGTTTGAGATTCAATAGACCATTGTTATAATCTGTGTCTGTGATTGGGAACCACCGGTGGTATAGGAATAGGATGATTCATTACACATTTGATGTCATTTTCAAAGAGAATATGGTCAGAGTCTCATCGGATTGTGAAGAAATTCACTAATAGCTTGTAGAAAGATTCAATTTCAAGTAATTAATTACCAAAAAGTACTATTAAGTAATTTGTAACCACACTTGTTTTAATAGTATAATCACACTTATCATGTATTAATATAATTTCTAAAATTCAACTCTCCTCTGAATAAAACCCTAAATCGTCTAGGTTGGATCATATTAATTTGTTAAATGAATAAGATAGATATTTTTAAAAAACTATTTAGTTAAATAAATTATCTTTTATATTAATTGTTCAAAAAGTTTTTAAGTTTAACAAGTTATTCTATTTAAATAAATTTATATGCTATAATAATGATATATTATTATTTTTTATATAAAAATATATATAATATTTTGATATTATATAATTATTAATCTATTTAAATAATTAAATTTATTTTCTTATATATAAGATTATATTAGATGGATGTTTATAAATTTATTTAATATGTATTATTTTAAAAGAACATTAAATTAAACTTAAAAAAATAAAATTAGAACTCATAATTAGATTTATATTAAGTAAAGAGTAGAAATCAAATCGATTCGGTTAATTTGGCATTACACATTCTATGGCACTGATGACGGCCATAAATTTTGATTATTAGATGGAACAAGCACCGATGGGAGAACATGCCTTTTAAGACTCTTTACAGCTAAATAGAGAAAGAAAATCTCCTTCCAACCTGAAATCATGAGCGAGCAAATTATTATAGTTATTGGGGTCTGATCAAAAATTTCGTTCATCTATTCATTTCTAACTGTAATGATCAACGCTACTCTAATTTATTTTCCTAGATGCCTAGTCCACTCATACATTCAATTTCTCTTTTTTCTTTTCAAGAAATCCATTCATTTCTTAGCATATTAAAGTTGCACTTCTTTCGATTTTGATTATAAGTAAATTACACAAATTTTATATAGATTAAAAAAATTAATTAAAAATTGTTGTTTGTATTAATGTTATATTAAATATTTAATATATTTATTTAAAGTGATTTTAATATTTCATTGTATAAAGTATTTAGTTGTTATAAATGTATTTAAGATGAACATATTTAATACATAAACATCCAATAACATTGAAAAAATTATTTTTATATTAAAAAAATCTCCCAAAATTTAATTATAATTAGGATCAAATGGAATATTTAGACAAATTCTTGTAAACTCATAAAAATAATAGAGAACAAAATTTCTTCTTATTTAGTTTTGTTGTATCATCTGTAAGACATTTATCTTATGTTTGGATGGGGAAATTTAACAAAGGAATTTAAATACTAGTACGTACAATACATTGTTTAGATATCAAAATCCTATAATAATTTTATAAAAGAGAATTTTAATATAACTAAAATTGAAGAATTTAAAATTCACTCAAAAAAGAGAGAAATCTAAATTCTCTCATTGCTACGCATTACGCCCGATCCCTGAGAAATACGAATCGCGACACACATTGAGGTGGCGATTTGATAGTAGTTGAAGTGCCAAGATCATGCCATTGTGTTTTGTGACCCATTGTTTTACCTTGTTTTTAAGGGTAAAAATGTAGCTTGCTTCTTCCCTCCCCTTTCTTTAGGGTTTGTCAAATAAAACCCTTCCCTTTCATCAAAAACACACTTCTTCTTCATCTAAACTCTTTCCGACTCTCTTCTTGGCTCACCCAGCCTCCGGTAACCACACCAACGATGACCTAAGACTCTAACAACCTTGCACTTCCCTTCTGGCGACCCTGACCCTACACTACCACCTCCAACAGCCTCCAGCCTATTGTTGCCACCTCCCACAACCTAAACAGACTTGAATTGCCTATTAATGATTTGGATCATGTTTAAACTATGTTTTCATTTGGATGATGTTGGTTTTTTATTACTTACTATAAATTTGGAGTATTTTTAAGTTATGTTTGTGTTTTTTAAGTGATTCTGCGTGAATACATGTTTATGTATTTCCCCCATAATAGAACTAAATAACATCCGTGATATGTTTTGTGATGCTGTAATCCTAGTTTAGAAGTCGGCGACGTCGCGACACGATTTAAAATTAACTGCTATGATTTTGATACTTACGGGATGCATATCATTTTCAGATTTTTTTATTCATGGTTGATTTGTAAGTAATGCAGGATATGTATATCATTCAACCCATATTTACTAGCAATTGCAATACCATAGAAATAGTAAAGAGTTTTAATTGTATAGATTTGTAAAAAGATTTTGGTAATCAGTGGCTTCTGGTTTTCTTATTTTAAAGGTTGTATATAAATTTTTCTTAAGCAATTGTATTTATCCTAAATTACTCTGTTGGACAAAGATGTAAGTTCATTAATTATCATACAAATTTATTAATACACAAGGGTATATATTGATATGCACTAGTGGGTGAAAAGGATATAAGGGCAATTAAAATAGGTTTTTAAACACAGTTCCACAACTGTGTTTGTTCCCATTGTGGTAATAGGTTAGGACTTTTACCATAAATTTCAATTGTGCTTATAGATAATATTTAAACACAATAGACAAGTATTGTGTTTTAAAATATAAGTAAGGTTTTTTTTTGAATTGCAGGTTCTGTTTTATTGATTTCCCAAACTTGCAAGCAAAGACAATATATCCTATACAACCTAATTGATGCACAGTATCCCAGACAACCTAATTGATGCACAATATATCCCAGACAGCTCAATTAATGAAAACAAATGAAATGTACAACATATTGAATAAAATCATCTATATACAGAAAAGATTGTATATGAAATATACAAAATGAAATCCTAAACACTACTAGGTACATCCTACATTAGTACAATGCATGAGATAAAAAAAACTCTAAACCCTACGTAAAATCCTATCAAAGTCCTTCCTTGAGTTGAAGAAATTAAGTGGCCCATTGCTTTCTACTTTCTTAGTGTGAGGAGTCTTGAAAGTACTGTAAAGAAGACATAACCATTAGCACTAGTGAAGAACAAATAGTTAACTACTATGTGAATACCAATTTAGAGAATGTAGGCAGTGAACACTTATAGTTATCCATCTGTCTACTATATCAGATTGGACAATGGTGTGCATCATTTTCATAACGAAATACCCGTACTTATAGCTACTTTGCTACAAATGAGATTACAAGGTACATACATTAAATTCACAATTCATTAATATTATTACTAGTTTGCAAAAGTTAAAAATTAACAACACTTCTAATCTAAAGTACTTACTTTTAGGTTGACTTATTGGAGTTTTTTTCAGGAGGTCATCCATCCCAGAATTTCTCCAAGTTAAGCACACTTAACCTTAGAGTCCTTAAGTGATGGGCCACCAAAAAGGCAAATGCATTTATTGGTATAGTAATTCCTTTAAGCTATACTTGACTGTATAGTCTCATACTTATACAGTCTTTGGATCCCTCTCATTCTGGTATGTATTCGGTTCATTCATGTGTCCGTCCTACTAGAAGCTTGCTAAGAGTCGCTCCTTGTTTGTTCCTATGCACCGACGATCATTGCCCGCCCTCAACAGCGCCGAGATGTCACAACTACAACCTTGTGTAAGAATAAAACACGTGTTAAGTTAGAATCCAACCAAGAACAAAACGACCTAATTGAATATGTAAAGTTGTTTAATTTTTTAAACAAACTTATACCCCTACTATTCGTTTGAAGTCCATAGGAGCGGTCCCCTACAAGGAATCAAAGCATATGTCAATGCAATACTTCGGGCAAATAACCATCAACTGCTAGTAAAGGATGCAATGAACCCTGATAAGTGACAATTCAAGATGATTAAATTAACAAACAATAATTATTTTAGAGACTCTTGCTCTCTATGATATGGCGTAAGGTATACAGTCTTCCCCGACTCATCATCTAAGATGTATGCTTAAGTCTTCTCCTTGGTGTTCCCACGAGCTTATATTAAAGAGGGCTCTAAGAAATTATAAGTGTCGTAGACACCCATCTCTATATAAACTCTATGCAAAAAGCTAAGAAAATTTAGACACGGTTACTTAGTCACAAACAACATGTTAAATGGAAAATCATTGAACAAAGAATGATATACTTACAGTTCCCAACACTGAATGACAGAAATGTTCAGCATCATAGTCGCCATAAGGATCTTGCACAAGTCAGCCCATACAATGTATAAAGGTAACAAACTTATGCGGTCGAAAATGTTTTCCCACCATAGGACTGATAACCAACTGTAAGTGCACAAGATATCATAGTAATAAAAATATCATTCCCACAGAGATTGTGTCCAAGTATTGGTTTTAACAGTGATTCAATAATCTAGAAAAACCCTTTAATGATGGAAAAAATGCAGTAAATTAAATAGTAGTAAAAACATGATAGGAAATTTAATTCTTTTTGGTTTCAAGATCAGTGAGGGACTCTTGGGAGTTAAGGGGTTCTTATGCAATGTACCTATCCAAATTTGATCCTTTCTCAATTACAACGTTCTGATTCTAAGGGGTATTTTCCTAGATTAATTAGTAATCTCCTCTTGGAACCTTACTAACACACTCGATTACCAAAGAACACTATTCAATTTTCTATTTGAGTTCATTAAGCACAATGAAAATCCATTAATTCCTCAAACGATTTCACCTACTTTTATAACCTAAAATCGTAGGTTCAATTTCATGCTTTCAAACGATTGCTAATCTCTCGATTATCCGATACGCCTAAGATCATTTAAGTTCATCTCTAAATCATTAAAAGTAATGAAAACTCATGAAATGGGTAGAAAACAAAATGCCATAATTAAGAAAATCAAGAATCTAGGTTCGATACATCACACAATTACTCCCTAATCCCAAGATTACAATTTAGTTACCCATACACAAGATTACAACAAAATTCATATCTATGAAGGTACACAACATCAGAAACAATCCTTAATGAAAAGAAAAGAAAGATTCAAGAAACCTGAGAAGAGTTCTCACTCTAAATCTCTAGAAATCTTGATCCTCCGGTGTTGTTGATCCAATAATTCTTGCATTTTCTCTTGCCAAATCCCTCTCAAAATCTTTCTTTTTCATTCTCCCTTTTTTCTCTGTGCCAAGGTGTGTTCAGAACTCCCAACTGCCCCCAATATGCATCCTAAAAATAAGGAAACAGGGCTTCATGGGGGTAACCACGACTAGCGATGGCAAACCACTGGCAGTGGTTTGGGGTCTGATGGTCTAAATCATTCAAATTTAAGCATGTTATGGCACTTGATGATAACCACGGCTAGTGGTGGGGAACCACGGCTAATGGTTGTCTTTGACTCTCAATTTCATTTGCCATAGTGCCAACCACGACCAGTGGTGGCCTTTCCTGGATGAACCCTTACACAAACAGTGCCAACCATGACCAGTGGTAGCAAACCACGGCTAGTGGTAGTTTTTTCCACTTGATTCTCTTGATTATCTTTATTACAGTGACAACCACTCAGTGGTTGTCAACCACTGCCAGTGGTTTGTTCCAACCTTGCCCAATCACACTACTAAGGTTCCCAAAGGCTTTTTCTTGAATCTAAATTGCCATTTGTCATTGAAATAAACCTGAAACATCAACAGTCCTACAAAAATAGAAACAACCAAATAGTCTATGTGGAACAAAATTAAAAATCAAGGGAATCAGGAGGAATAAGGACAAAAATAAACAAAAACTACATATAAAAACACTCAAAAATAAGACAACATGCACACTTATCAAAATACCCTAAACTAAAACATTGCTTGTCCTCAAGCAATCACTGTATTCATACAAACAAACAATGAAGAACAACAAACCCAAACAAACTTAAGGAATCTTATGTTTATTTTGTTTTTGTGTTTTTTGAATGATTGCATAGAGTTCCAGAATAGAACCCAACCAACAATTAGACCATGCTCACTAAGATTGGACCAAGGGCACTCTTTCTCACTTTCCACTCAGTGTATGTACTTGTGTTTCAATCACTCAGATCACAGCATCCTAAACACTACCATAAGCTTGTCAATTGACCACAAACTCTACAGTTATCAAGAAAACATACATTGGTCAAAAGGTCTTTCAAATGGTTGTAACAGGGCCAAGGGATTCATAACATGGGAATGGAAACCAAGAAAAGGGAAGTACAAAAGGCTTAATTCTCTAAGAAAAGCAATATCATAGGGCAAACCTCAATTCAATAACTCTTACACATTCAGACTATAAGGAGTATGATTTAGTTATTTTCCATTGATTTCATTCACTATACTTTTTTTTCTTTCTATTATTTTGAATTCAACTCCTTATTTTTCCTCACAAACACCTTTTTTCTTTCTTTTCTTCACATTGCTGACCCCAAACTATCATGATTTTGTTTTTCAAATATTTCTCAAACCTCATTTAGTTTGCCTTACCTTTTTGCCTCTTCTACATATAAACCAGAAACCATTGTGTGTTTAGGTTTTTGAAAGAATAACATAACATTTCATGGCTCAAAAGGGGTAACTAATGGATCATGCATTTGACAAATTCTAAGGCTTAAAGAAACAAGACCTAATGTGCCTTTTTAATTCCAAGCATGCATTCACAAACAGTTTTGAATTGGTCAAGAGCCAAGTTCTAGAGTGCCTAAAGATGTGTGATTCACTTAAAGAAGAAAACACGGGCAATTAATCAAATAAAATTTTTGAAATGAATACCCTTTTTGGCTCAAAAGCTCACAATGATAACTAGCTAAATCAGAGAAAACATGGCATCATGAAGGTGGATTATTCAGGCAAAACTAGCAATCATATTTTTTATTTTATTTTATTTATTTTATTTTATTAAGATTCCAACAAGTTATGTGCAAGATCTACCAAAAATACCTCAGCTTGCCGGACGGTATTGGGGCTATCATACTTACCAAAAATAGAGCGAGCCATAAACCGCTAAAGGTATCAAAAAATAAGGTGATGAATGGAGGAAGCTCTCGGAAAAGGAAGCATCATAGTTACCCCTTGCTCTGGAAATAAAGGACCAAATGTATCCTGGTTTAAATTCCTTTGGAATGCTAGCAGCACCCCCTGGGGGAAAACTATAGATTTCAGTTACCTCATCCACATTCATTCTATAATTAGTATTGTTCAGTCTAAAAGACATTTCCCATCCAGAGGTAGTTGGGTACCTATTCACCTCCACGAAACTTAGGAACTCTATTGAGGTGCGCTCATAGGTAGGTTCAAATAAATTAATAAATGAATCCCACCCTATATTTTGACATAGCCTCAGAGTATCCTTAAGTATACCTAATTCCATCAAGGTTTCTCTATAAAAGAATCTAGAGGGAAGAAATTCCCTCCTTAGCAATGATTCCAATCTCATCTTTTTCCCTTCCGATGGGCATTATTCGATGTCATTTAAGTCAACATAGTTAGAAGACTTACCTTTAGTCTTTCGTTTCTTGGAGGAAACCTTCTGTGTTTTTGATGCCATAGAGCTGAATGTAGAGTTTGGAAATGAACTATTAAAACCGTACAAAGAGGGTTAAAATGCATTTTAATCCAAAACTTAAAATTATACATCGAACATACGAAATAGCACATGTATATATTGTCACTATTTCATGGTATCCATGAGAGAATATTATATATATGGACAAATAAATACCATGGAAGGTGTATTAGACCAAATGCATATGCAAACCATGCAATAATTCATGAATTATTTCTCAATGGCATTCATCAAACACTTGGTGTGCACAAAAGAAATGAACTCTAAGTGCCACATTCTTAGCCAAATGGTCACCCCATGATATTAAACATTGAAATCAATCAACCAAGTGCAAGTAACAACCATCGAACAAAGTTCCAATCACAACCAAGAATCACAAAATGCAAAGGAACACAAGTGGGGTTCATGACAAAAGATAAACATTAAGCATAGTTCATGAAAGATTTAATCATACCCACTTGGTTTCTAAATATCCAAAGGCATCACAAAGCATTTAGGGAATGATCACATGCATCATATTTATCATTTTACACAAAATCCCTAAATTTTAAGAAACCCCAAAAACCAAATGAGAAACTCAAGACCATGAGAACGTGTAAGTTGCTTACTTGATTTAGAGAAAAGAAATGATGATTCAAGTAGCAAGATGTTGATGATGGGCAAGGATATTGAGAGAGAGTTGAGTGTCTCAAGTGGTTTGCTTTGTGTTTTCAAAAGGGAGAAGTGAGGGAACCCACAATGCAAGGCATACAAAAGGGGTACAAGTGCATGGGGTATTTAAAATTGTGAAATTCCCCA
This sequence comes from Clitoria ternatea, assembly GCA_037962975.1. Taxonomy (NCBI): domain Eukaryota; kingdom Viridiplantae; phylum Streptophyta; class Magnoliopsida; order Fabales; family Fabaceae; genus Clitoria; species Clitoria ternatea. The sequence continues at coordinate 1,325,814 of CM075674.1, forward strand.
CGCTGGGCCAAACCATGGCCAATGGTTGTAAACCACGGCCCGTGGTTTGTTCTATTTTACCCCAAAAATATGCACGCAGCTTGGAACATGGTCTGATGGCAACCATGACCCATGGTTTACTCTGCTCTAATTGTCTCCTCAAGGCCCTAATTTTTCATAGAGTCCTTTCAATCTCCTGATCAAATATATGCTCAAAGCTTGCGCTTCTTAGCATAAAAGTCCTACAAAACACAAACAGACAAAACACCCAAGTGTAAATCTACAGAAGAATAGAAACTAAAACTAGAAAAAATTATACAAAAAAATAAAAAAATCTAGTCTAATCAAAACACCGCTTAGCCAATATTGGGGGAAACACAATCCCCGGTAACGACACCAAAAACTTGATAGCCGTTCCGCAAGTGTACGGGGTATCACGTAATAAAAAGTCATCGTTCCCATAAAGATTGTGCCCAATTACCAGTTTGCAACGATTTGACTATCTAGACCAATGATTCACCAATGATTCAATCTTAATGAAAATTTAAATTGACTTAAAACTAAAAATGCCAAAAGAAAACACAAAGCTATTCGTGGTGGAAATCAACCAATCTAAAAATATAAAAAAATCATTATTTGAAACTAGTTAATTATTGAAATAACTAGTGTAAAACCAATGAAAAAAATATAAATTGCACCATTTAACCTAACAAAATCTAACACATTAAATAGTTTTTGCTTGAACCATAAGTTGATGAGATATTCTGAAATTATGTAATAATTTTTTTAGACTTACATTGAGAATCTTGTATTTCAAAATCTAGATCCTATGTATAACTTTAGTCACACACACACACACACACACACACACACACATATATATATATAAGTGATTTGTATATGAGTAAATTAAAATTCCTCATTGACACATTTCACAATTAACCACAACTACTTGGTGCATGTTTCGTCACTAACACGTTGTAAACGTCCACTAGAAGTAATTCTTGGTCATTAATCATTGATTGTCCCTTTTAGCGACGGAACAGTTTCAATGACTAAATTCTTATAGCTAACACAATGTTTTCTTTAGTGTTCACACTCCTAGCAAGGTATTTTCATTCATAGTGCTTGAACCTGAGACCTTACTTAAAGGGAATAAAAGATGTACTTCTTAAATCAATCACCCATCAATAATACTACTATAATTATACATAGTATTTAAAAACAAAAATCAAAATATGAGAGGAGTCGAGACTCCTTTCTATCCTTTAAAAGATCGACCTTTGGAAATAACCAGTATAAAAAATATTTTTCACACTAATTCTTTCAATAACAAATATAAAGAAATATTTTCTTTACACCAGTTGCTTTTTAACCAAGTGCAAAAATGTTTTACATAAGCTATTGAAACAACCAATCTAAAAATATAAAAAGTCAATATCTGAAACTAGTTAATTATTGAAACAACTCATGTAAAACCATTGAAAAAAATATAAATTGCATCATTTAACCTAACAAATTCTAACACATTAAATAGTTTCTGCCTGAACCATAAGTTGGTATGATATTCTGAAATCATGTAATAATTTTTTTAGACTTACATTAAGAATCTTATATTTCAAAATCCAGATCCTATGTATAACTTTAGTCGTGTGTGTGCGCGCACGCGTGTATATATATATATATATATATATATATATATATATATATATATATCTTATGAGAAAAGTTCTCTTATGTGAGAGTGAGAATAGCAAATCTAGGTCGTATAATCATACATGGATAATTGAGATTAAACATTTTTCAAAGTTATATGATCACTTAAAATGTCACATGACTTTTTGAAAAACTCACATGATTAATCTCAACCATTCATTGTATGGTTGTACGACCCAGATTGGCTCTTCTCACTCTCACATAAGAGAACCTTATTCATATGATACATCCTTATATATATGGGGATGTATCTTTTGAGAAAGGTTCTCTTATGTGAAAGTGAGAGGAGTGAATCTGGGCCGTATAACTGTTGTAGGAATTTCTTTAATTCCTAGCTTTTGTTAAAGGATCTTCTCTTCTTGAACCTCTTAGATCCATAATGCCTCAAGAGAATAGAGAGGATTAGTCACGGTTTTGGATATCTTGTAGAGGAAGTTAATGGAGTCTTGCAAGGGGAGCTAGGTTATAAAGGAAGCTAAAGGAGGAAAGACTTAGATATAAGGAGAATTTGGTCTAGAAATGGAGGAGATGGAGAGGAAAGGAATGGCTTAGGATTTCGCCACTCTCTAAGAGTTAGAGAGATAAGGTGTTGAATGTCACCATCTTTGGGAGCCTAAAGCTTCTACTTTTCTAGAGAGAAGGGAGAGTTTCTCACTCTAAAATCTCTAATCATTCAAGTTATGAACTAATTACAAAGGAGATGAGCTTATATAGCTCCTTGAAAAATTCGGCCAAGCCATTTTTTTTTTGGTAACCATGGTACAAGGCCAAGCCATTCTAACCATGGGCCTTGGATTAGCTCCTAAGGCCCAATCCTAAATCCTACTCTACTTGGCCCAATACAAGCCCAAATGCAAAATGGAACAAGGTACAAGGCCCAAAAGTGGCCCAAACTTAATGGCTATGCAAAGCCCAAACTAATTCCTAAAATATAGTCCTAATATACCTAGAATATAAAGGAATGGAAAATATGTATAAGATATATAAGGCCCAATGAAGAGGCCCAAACATCCACACCAAGCCCATTACCCTTCTATAGTGCAAGAGAAAAGGGTAAGGGTCTTCAATAACTCCTCCTTGGGCTTGGGCCCACTCAAGGAATGTATGGAAGAAGCCAAATGCTTTTGGAGACCTTCCTTGGCTCTCTTGGCCCTTGACCTAGTCATAGGGCCCTTGAAAACATCCAAGGCAACCTCCAAAGACTGTGTAGGGTCCATGGCTTCTTCCTGGGTGATGGCCATATCAATAACCATACATCGATGGTTGAGATTAAAAGTTTTTCAAATTCACATGATCGATTAAAATGTCACATGACTTCTTAAAAAACTTACATGATTAATCTCAACCATCCATTGTATGGTTGTAAGGCTCTGATTCACTCCTTTCACTATCACATAACAGTAAACTTTCTCATGATATATATATATATATATATATATATATATATATATATATATATATATATATATATATCGTCGTTAACACTTTGCAAATGTCCAACAGAAGTAATTCTTGGTCACTAATAATTGATTGTCCCTTTTAGCGACGGAACAAATTCGGTGACTAAATTTTTATAGCTAAACCAATGTTTTCTATAATGTTAACACTCATAGCGAGGTGTTTTTCATTCAAAGTGCTTGAACCTAAGACCTTGCTTAAGAGGAATAAAACATGTATCTCACTTAAATCAATTACCCATTGGTAATACTGCTATAATCATACATAGTATATAAAACTAAAAATCGAAATATAAAGGGGAGTTGAGGCTCCTATTTATCGTTCAAAAGATCATAACTAATATAAAAAATATTTTTTACACCAATGTGATATTCTAAAATCATTAATTTTTTTAGACTTACATTGAGAATGTTGTATTTCAAAATCCAAATCCTATGTATAACTTTTTTATATATATATATATATATATAAAAGAGTGATTTGTATATGAGTAAATTAAAATTAGTTGTAGACGCAGTTCACAATAAACCACGACTAGTTGGTGATGTAGAAGAATGAGTGGAGTTGTCTGCCATCAGACATGTGGTGTAATCAAGTAACATACATCATTGTTAATAGTGAGAGAATTGTGGTTAAGTTCCAACTACAGTAACCAAACTGTCCAAGTCTCGTCATGAAGAGATTCTCCATAATTCTCGAGTATTTAAGGATTTCGAATTGTACTATGACATGGTGGGGACGTGACGCTGCAACCTGCATTTGCATGACCATTTTGCTTTATCCATTTTAAAATCAAGAAAAGATCACACCTTTGAGTCCAAACCAAGATATACATAATTTACTCTAAACTTCTTAACTCACCAAATTGATCGCAAACATCTTAATTAGTAGACTCAAACCACACGTAGGACTTCCCAACTCACTGTTTGATAGTTATTCTTCTCCTAATTCAAACATGTATAGTTGATATCTTACTGTCAACTCACCACCATATATACCATATATTGCTATAGCTAGCTCATTAATTAATATTCTACACTACTTTGATTTTCTTTGGCATATGCACGCACCAGTTAATTTGCTAGTGGCTTAATTACTGGATCTCACTCCCGAAGTGAATCCCATTAATTTCTCGGAAGATCCTCTCATGTCGTTGATGAGGTACAAGACCACCCTTCTCATTTTACTTTCTGCTTTGATCCAAAATCCGAATATTGCATGTTATGATTTGTTATTTATATATGCAATATATGTTTTGATTTTTTTAACTTGTGTGACAGAACGCTGTTGTTTGAATTGGCAAGGGTCAGAGGAAGGAGATGTTGTGTGTATTGTTGACAGTGGACTCCATTTCGGGAGTGAGAACCAGTGAATAAGCCAGTGCAATGCAAAAAGCCTCCTATAAAAACACTCTAATTAAGGGTAAGCTGTGAGCATAATTAAATGCATGTTTGGGGAAGATTATTGTTTTTGAAGAAATAACCAAACTTCTTTCAAAAAATAATGAAATTTCTAAAATAATTAAATTGAATCAAATATACACTAATTTACTATTACATATCCTTGTGTTTTTTTTTGGGTTTCATGATATCATTTATTTAAATGAACTAAGTTAATTAATTAGGTTTGTCAACCAAAAAAATCAAAGAGAGAAGTAATCAACTTATATCGGTAACCTTTTCCGTTGGTTAAAAATATGTGATAAGCACGTGGTAATATATATATATATATATATATATATATATAAATAATGTATTTCATGAGAAAGGTCTTTTTATATAAATTTAGGTTAGATTTCGTAAAGTTATTATATAAAAAAATATAGAAATTCTTATTATTCTTTCTTTTTTTATCTGACGCATTTTAAAAAGCTATATATATTAAGAAAATTATTAAATAATTTTAAAATACATAATTTCTCTATCTAACTTCTTATAGTTTAGTTTTGTATTTTTTTCTTATCATTTATTCTATGTCTTCATTATAGTTATTTATTTTAAAGTAAAGATATAATAATAAAAAATATAACAATAAATATTTTCTTGAACTCATGGTGATAAATAAATATCAATAATTTTTTAAAAAATTACGCAAAGTAACAGAAGGAAAAGGAGCTTTTTAATTAGAATTATTAAATTACCCTCTTTCTAACACATATTTTGAAGTATTAACTTTCATCATTATTTATTTATTGATGGTTTAAAATAAAATAAATATAAGATATTTTAAATACAAATTAATCATGGACGGTCTTTAATTTTCATATCATACACACTAGTCACTTTAATTAGAGGATTTGAATTTAACTTTGAATATCTAATGTAGCCAATGAAATTGAAACAATAAAGCTTTTCTCTTCTGTATTTTGTTTGTTTGTTTTTAAATAACAATCTCTTCCCAACTGATTTACATATTTAATTAGTAGTAATATTTTTTGACGTCTAATTAGTAATATTTTAAGTAAGATCTAAAGGCAGAAAACTTAATAATAACTTTTACAATATCCCACGGTGAAGCCCGAAAAGTGAATTAATCTGTTCGAGCTATAAACCCAAGTTGTCTTATGTGTTACTTTTAAGTGTCATTTTAACTTTTTCATGTTTAATATGACGTTTTATCATCTGCGATAATAATCTCCCACTTAAATGCCTAATATCATCGTTAGGTCCGAATAATTATTGCTCAGAACTCATTATCTCTACCACACTTCTAGATTATATTCTATCCTGTCACTTCCAGTTCAATTAATCCAAAGTTTCACATTAAAAGGTTAATCCTTATTATCTTACTAATTATGTCTTTAAATAGCTTGTATATTGTAACTCATATTTTCTTATTAAGTCATAACTCTTTTTTAAACATTTACAGGACAAATTGTTTAAACTTAAAAAAGTAATTCTATGATAATGTTTTAATTGTTATTTTAACCTTATTAGGAAAGCACTCAAAACAGTTTTCTTATATGTTTATACAACTATTGCAATTATTTTAAATGTATTTTTTTATTTTTTTTCTTAATGAAAAGTTCAAAACTGTTGTTTATAATATAGAATGTAATAAACCATAAAGAATTACTTTAGGAGATTAAGGTTCTTATTTCTGTGTTAAATGTGTCACTTAATTTACAAATTGAGCCTATAAGTTATATTTATACAATAGCAAAGTAAAGGAAGAAGGGAAAACCAGACCCAAGTCCAATAAAAGAGATAACCGCTTCTGATGGGGTCGCGGAGAACTATAATCTTTATCGATATCTGCTAAAATAAAGGGATAAAGGATACCGCAGCCCCCTCCAATCCGGAGGGAACAACTGCTATTATATATAGAGTGACTTTCAAATAAAGACGTATAAAATAATACCGTAGAAAATATAAGTTATATACGTACGTACTCTTGCTCTCACCAATAGTAAATCACATGCCATACTTATGTAATTTTTTTGTTTGTGAATGATGGGCCAAGGCCCGCTGAAAATTCCCAATAATGCTTCACAACATTAGGAGGAATATGATAAACTTTCAATCCTGTTACCATTCACCAAAAAAAAAATCCTGTTACCGAAAAAAAAAAAAACTTTCAATCCTATATTGCACTCAGAAACTACATTCGGCTAAGTGCTACTTTATTGGCTTCTTAAGAGATATTTTAATGTTAACATAACTAAAGTACTGAAAAAGCCTCTTAATCATGCGCATCAATCCTCTATACGGTCCTTTATTATTCCGCTTCTTGGTCAAATTATGAATAAGGCTTTGTAAATCAATCTCAATTTTTCATTACAAAAATACTCTAAATTAGCATTAGGGCTTAGCATGGTATATGCTTCCACGCCTATGATTGGGTGAGACATTATGATTTTAACCCGAGACATGTCTCACGCCACACTTAAAAATTAAAAAGGTGTGTAATGCTTAGTTGTAGTGTAGGACGTGGTTCCACCCCAAACTTGATGTTTAGTTGTGGTGTACGTGGGACTTTTGTCCTTCTACTCCAATTTGAATGTGTTAGATTCATTAGTTTTGTGATAGATGGAAAGTCAAGATTTTTAAATTCTAGCATAGGATGAGGTTTGGGACGCCACGTTACAAACTCAAGCCCTTTCCTTATCATTTCTTCCTCATTTCAAATTTTTCTTATCAAATTTTCTCAATCTCCTAAATTTTTTAGTGTGCTTTGAATCATAAAGGAGACAATTTCATTCCTTGTTGATGTCATTGTGCTTGTTATGCAAAAAGGAGTCTTTTGAACCAATCACTAGTGTAGAATGAACTCGGTTAAAATTGGGCTACGAACTCAATTGTAAAAACGAGTTCGTTTTGGCCGTGTTTGTAAGTCTGAAGGTATGAATTCGATTTGGAACTGAGGTGCATCTATAAACTCAGTTTCAAGCGAACCATACTCATAGATACAAACTCTAAACACCGTTGGTTCAGGGTATAGCCGTGTTCAAATTTATTTCTAGGCAACCTATGAACTTAGTTAAAGCCAGAATCGAGTTTATAGAGCACCTATGAACTCGGTTAAAGCCAAAACTTAGTTCGTAGATGGGTTTTTTTAATATCATTTTTATTTTTGTATTATCACAATCCTGCAAATTGTAAAAGAGAAAGTCCCAACGCAGTAACAGATACAACATAACATAATTGCCAATTAAATTATCAGATAATGCTTGGATAATGATGAAAGAACCAGGGTCCTGCAGCTTCTATGGCAATTACTTTTGAATTATTGTACTACACTCTTGTGTCAATGCAATGGTTTCATCACTTCTCAACTTCCTCTTCTTTGACAATGGATCTTTTATGAATTTTGCATAGGAGGGCATTTCCTGTAGAGCTTCCGCAAAGGGAATGTTTATTTGCAACTTCTTGAAGACCTCTAGGAATCTTGCAAACTTTTGCTCTTCAATTTGCTTTTTCAACCTCTATGAAAAGGGAACATGTTTCAATTTTTCAAGAGTAATGTTGGAAGCTTCTTCCAACTTAATATCTATTTTTTTCTTTTTCTTCTTTGGACTCTCTTTTTCTTTTTCAACTTCCTCTTCTTTCACACTTTTTTTCTTTATTTTCACTCTGATTTACACTCTTTTTTTCTACTTCTTTTTCTTTTACAGCTCTAGATGGTTTAGCCAAGGTCCTTCCATTCCTTGTCATAATAGCATGGCACTGTTCTTCTAGGTTAATCTCAGTGTTACTCGTAAAATTTCTTGCTTGGCGCTCTGCCAATTGCTTGGACAACTGCGTCACTTGGTTCTCCAAATTCTGGATGGATTCCTCTTAATTTTTGAAGCTGGCCTGAGTGGCCTAAATGAATTGAGATAATATACTTTCTATATTATACTTCTCTTTTGGTGCTTGAGGTTGTGGGCGAGTAGCTTGCTGCTATGGCTAACTTTGATTCACATTTTTGTTTAAATGTTGATTCAAGTGAGGACCTCGTTGCCAAGAAAAATTTGGGTGACTCTAGTAATTCGGATTGAAGGAGTTTGAAGGGTAACTCTTCTGAACTTGTTGGCCCATATAGTTTACTTACCCTGGTTAGGCACTTGAGTCATACATGCCACTTTTGTGGCCTCCATCATAGAAGTCACAACTCAGCATACAGACTTGACTTGGCTTTTGTAACTCAGAGATTTGAACTCTCAATTTTTTTCTAATACTCGTGTCATCAACTTGCTTTGTGCCAAGAAAGCATCCTGCACATCAAGCTCCATCACTCATTTCTTTTGCATTTGTCTTTCACTAATTAAGTACTTATTCGATGCCACTACTTCAATCAGTTCAATAGCTTCCTCCACTATCTTTGTTGTCAAAGAACCTCCAATTGAAGCATCAATGAGGACTTTAGTGGCTGGCCTCACACTATTATAAAAGATATTAACTTGTTTCATTTCAGGTATCCTATAGTGGGGACACTCTCTCAAACCACTACTAGAAAAAACTAATTTAGGCATCAAAATTTTTCAAGACTAAAACCTAAAATTCCATAGCTAATTATTTTAGCCACCGAATTAGTCACGAAAGTCTGGAGATGACAAAAAACCCAGTGGCTAAATCATTAGCCACAGATTTTTATTTTTTGTGGCTAAATAGCCACCAAAGAGTGTCGTCACAAAAATTAAGATAATCCGTGGCTAAAAGCCGATCATTTCAACAAAAAATGACCATTATTTGTGACCAAACAATTCTGTAGCTAAATCCGTGGCAAATAATAAGGAGTAATTCAATGGCTAATTCAGTGGCTAATATGATTTTATAAATATTATATCTTGTAAAAATTCGATGGCTAATTCCGTGGTTAAATTTCTGTGGCTAATTATTTTCAAATTTGGTGGCTAATTCTTTTCAAATTCCGTGGCTAATTTTGTGGCTAATGAGTTCCAAATTTCAGTGGCTAATTCCATGGCTAATGAGTTCTAAATTTCAGTAGCTAATTCCATGGCTAATTATTTTCAAATTTCAGTGCCTCTTTTGGTGACTAATTTATGTGGCAAATTAGGTGGCTAATTATTCAGTGTGTGAAATTTTTTCATATAATTACAAGGTCTTTTTTATGTGTGGCCTGATAAATATATAACAATATTTCCAACTATAGATTATAATTTTTCATATCCAATGCCATATAGTAAATCAATTTAAGCATATATTCCTTCTCAAACTCTATCTCTTTTTCTTTGGAACAATCATTTCTTAAAGTCAAAAGACAATTCATAAGTTCCATCCAGCTATCAGCTACCAGACCCATTGTATTACTGAAAAAAAGCTTGTTTTCATGCATAGATCATTAATTTAGAACTAAAAATTTTTCAATACTACCAACTTCATATTGTAGAAAAATGTCATGTAAAGAGCAAACGCCAAATGTCTACACAAATTAAGGTGATGTATTATGACTCAACACCTACATATTATAAGGCATTTAAAGGTTTTGGGACTACATAAAAATAAATGGGATATCTAGCATATATGGCATATATAATTAGGCTGCATAAATATTTTTCACTTCAGGATAGAAAGATGTCAACATTGTATAAATAGTCATAACTACACCTTGATTGGAACTGAGTTTCCAGGTATAATCTAAAAAGTTCTTCCTTAAGTTCCTCATTTGAAAATGCATTTGGCTTTTTATCACTAGAACTGGATCCAACAAAATTACGAAGTGTAGAATTTTTAATCCAAGGGTCACTCCTTCTGAAATATTGTAAATATTGCAGTAGCTGAAACAATTAAAAATATGAAACTTTCAATTAATATCAGGTTAGGTTCTTCAGCAAACACATACACATAAAGATAACACATATAAGGGTAACTATCAACTTTTAAAGAGATCAAAATTCTTAGTTTCAATTTTGAGAAGATATGTTTTAGATATGTTGGTTTCTATAACTGAAATAATTTACTCAAAGTTAGTTAGTTGGGATTAGTTGGCAAAGGGATAATTAGAGGAATAAGGCATGTTGCCTATTAATAAGAAAAATGGGTTGAGAGGAATAAGGCATGCTGCCTATTCACAAGTTGGATCACAAGAAATTTAAAATTTGAAGATTTTTTGTTTTCAGGTGAGTAAAGACTCTTACACAACCATTTATAAAAAATTATCCGAGAAAGATCCAAAAGAACTAAAATCATATCTTTTCTAAACATAACCTATAGGTTTAAATGCATGTGGAAAAGCCTTTTGAAGCTCCAAATAAGACTATACTTTTTTTAATGGTGAGCCTTGCTACTATTATTGATGTGATAATAGCTTACAAGAATTATTCATTATTGAAAACTGAATTTGAATTTTTAAATTATAAATGAGAGAACGATAATAACAAAACACTAGCAATCAAATTTAGTAATTAACAAACCATCAAGTATTGAATTTCAATACTATTGCCTCACTATCATGTAGAAGTAATTAGCCAAAACAAAACTCCTTTAATGCAATTCAGAAGCACATGTATATATCATCCACTCCTATCATGTAATCTCAACATGTAACATGATCACTTATATCCACAGAGTACTCAGTCACAAAAACAACATGTTGTTCGCAATAATTCCATAGAATATTATACCATAATAGTTGTTAATGAGAGGCTAAGAAGTAAAATGCAAAGCTGAATATTATTCTTGTGATTACAAAGAAACCAGGACCCTGTATATATACAACAGAGCCCAAGAAATAGAAAACTAATAGAACACTAACAACAAAAACAAACTTAACTGCTATAACTGCAATTGGTTTCAATGTTAGTTTCAATATCCCCCTTCAAACTAATATGTATGTTAGAACATACATTTAGTTTGTTTCTAAGTTCCAAAAACAGAGCTGAAGATGGAGATTTCGTAAGGATATCTGCCACCTAGAATCTTACAAGGATATGTTTTGAATTTCACCTTTAGCAAGCTTTTCCCGAACAAACTAGAGATCTAATTCGAAGTTTAGTTCGGGAATGAAGAATCGGGTTTACAGCTAGAAGAATGGTGCTTTGGTGGTCACACCAGATTAGCGGAGGCTTGGTTGGGGATAGATGGAGTTCAGTGAGCAAGTTCGTCAAGTACACAATGTCCGTAGTGACTGTGGCAAGACTGTGAAACTCAGATTCTGTGCTCGATCTGCTGACAGTAGGTTGTTTCTTGGCTAGCCATGATACTATATTATTTCCTAGGTAGACATAATTTCCTAAAGTGGATCTTATGTTGTTTGGATCACTAGCCCAATCACTACCGTAATAGGCAGTGATGTTTATAGTAGATTCAGATTTGAATAGTAGGCCATGGTGTATGGTTCCCTTTAGGTATCAGAGGAGTCTTTTAAGGGCCTGCAGTGAGTATCAAGGGGATGATGCATGAATTGGCAAAGCTTGTTCATAGTGTATGCAATATCAGGCCTAGTGAGGTTGGCATATTACAGGGCTCCAACCACCAATTTATAATGTGAAGGATTTTCAAACGAGTTGGTGCCATCTTGATAGAGTTTTAAGAATGGGGCCATAGGGGTTTTGATGGGTTTGGCATTTTGTATATTTAGTTTTTATAGGAGATCTTGAATATAATTTGATTGATGGAGATGATAGTTGCCCATTGTATCCTTGTCAACTTGAATACCAAGGAAGTGGTGTAGAGAGCCAAGGTCTTTAAGAGGGAATTTGGCAGACAGTTGTTGAATTAGAGAATTGATAGCAAGCTGAGTGGTTCCTGTAATGATAATATCGTCAACATAAACAAGAATGTATATGGCCAGTTTGGGTGTATGCATAACAAATAGTGAATAATCACTCTTGGTGGGATGGAAACAATAGAGGTAAGAGTGGAGGCAAGTTTGTGGAACCATGCTCACGAGGACTGTTTTAAGCCATATACGGCTTTATTGAGTTTTCATACAGTGTCTACATTGCCTTGATGAAGCTCTGATGGTTGTTTCATATATATCTCTTCTTGCAATTCCCCACGAAGAAAGGCATTATCAATATCTATTTGGTGGATGGGCCACTGGTGTGATATAGCAGTAGCTAGAACCACGTGAATAGTTCTAGGTTTAACCACTGGCCTAAAAGTATCATGATAGTCCAGGCCCTCTTGTTGAGTGAATCCCCTTGCAACCAATCGAGCTTTATGCCTGAGAATTCTTCCATCAGTGTTATACTTTATGTCTAAACAACCATTTACTTCCAATAGCTTTTCTTCCTTTTGGGAGGGGAACTAGATCCCATGTATTATTCTTTAGGAGAGCATGGTATTCATTTAGCATAGCATTTTTCCATTCTGGGATTTGGATGGCAGTTTGATAGTTTTCAGGTATGATAGTTGAGGTACTGCACATTGCTTTGGGTTTGAAAATGCCTGCTTTAGATCCAGTTGTCATGGAGTGAATATTTGATATGGGTATGTGTGTGGGAATGGTAGATGGCTGAGAGGATTAAATTGTTTCATGAGTTTGAGAGGCTAAACTGTGAGTGAGAGGTGGTATAGGTTGATTTGAGGGAGGTGAATTAGTTTCTGTGGTTCTGAAGGGAATTTGAGGAATTATAGGGGGTAAGGTAGGTGTATTAAGAGTATTAGATTGTGGTTGAATGAAGAAATTAGTATTGGTGTGAAGAGGAAAAATGGATTCATCAAAGGTAACATTCCTTGCAACATATATCTTGCAAGTAGAGGATATGCACTTGTAGCCTCTGTGCTGAGGAGAGTAGCCGATGAATATGCATGGTTTAGACTTGGGATCCATTTTGTGATTGTTATAGGGACGAAGATGGGGATAGCACAAAGATCCAAAGGTTTTGAGAATACTATAATTAGGTTGTTTGTGAAAAAGGAGCTCATAAGGAGAAATGTTGTTGTTTGGATTAGGGAGTCTATTTATGACAAACACAACAGAAGTGAAGGCATCCGACCAAAAAATTGTGGGGAGTTTGGAATGATTTAGGAGCGTGTGGCTAATTTCAGTGATATGCCTGTGCTTTCTTTCAGCAGTTCCATTTTGTTGGTGGGTATAGGGACAACTTAATTTGTGTAAAATACCATGTTGTCTTAGGAAAGGTGTGAAGGCCAGTACTCCCTTCCTGAATCTATTTGTAGAGCTTTAATTTTGGTGTCAGGTTGTAATTCCACCATTTGTTTGAAATCAGTAAAGGCAGTTTGAGCTTCTGACCTGTTATGTAAAAGATAGATCCATGTGAATTTACTGAAAGCATCTATAAATTATATATAATATCTATGTCCTTCCCTGGAAGGATTTGGTGTAGGGCCTTATATGTCTGAATGAATTAGTTGCAATGGTTTATCATAAATTGAATCAGTAATATGAAATAGGAGAGTATGAGATTTTCCAACACAGCATGGACCACAAAAAAATGATTTATTGAATTTTGTACAGGTATGTTACATGATCTTAATACATGAGAGCCAATCTGTTATGCCATATATCAAGTTTATTCATAGGAACACTGATGTTGTAAGATGAAATATTCTTGTTTGCATTGTTTGGCTGAAATTGAATATTGTTTAGAACATATAGACCATTCCTAAGTTTGCCTTGCAGTAGAACCTTCTGAGTGACCTGACATTTGATAAGGCAGTGGTCAGAATAAAAGACAAAATATGCTTTATTATCCTTTGCAAACTGAGATACACTAATAAGGTTTTTAGAGATATTAGGTACATGTAGCAGGTTTTGTAATTTAAAATTATAGCTGTTTATAGTAGATATAAAATTGGTTGATCCAATGTGAGATATTGGTAAGGTATTACCATTTTCCATATGCACCTTGTCTGATCCTATGTAGTCAGATTTCATGGTGAGGTTGTTGAAGTCATGTGTGAGGTGATGTGTGGCGCCTGTATCAGGATACCAAGCTTTATCACTGATTTGAGAATTATTGGAGGAAATCAGTGCATTGATCTATGATTCAGGTGTGTTTGGTTGAGAACAGTTGTTTTCTAGATTTGGTTCACCCAATTGATCATCATATCTAGACCAACAATGAAAGGCTGAGTGACCATATTTGCCACAGACTTGACATTGGATTCGATTTCCTCTGCCATATGAGTTGGTGGTATTTTGATTTCTTCCACCTTTGGTTCTGACCCTAAAGGGACCTCTGGTATATCCTCTTCCCCTGTTGTTTCCAAGATTAGTTTTCTTGAATTGTTAAATAATGTAAGCTTGGGGGTTGATGACTTCTTTTTGCTTGTGTTTTTCTATTCTCTCTTCTTAGTGCATGAGGAGAGGTTTGATTTGTGCCACAGTATATGACTCTATCCTTGTGATACAAGAAGTAATAATAGCATCATATTCATCAGGTGAACCTCAAAGATTACCTCAATATGCTCTTCTTGGGATAAGGGTGCTCCAATGGCTCCAAGAGTTTCAGTCAATTGCTTAATCTGAACAAGATATTTGGCAATTGATCCAGTTTTCTTGATGTTCCTGAGTTGAATTTTGATTTGTTTTGTACAAGCCTTAGTTTGTGTAGCAAAATAGGTTTTGAGAATGTACCATATCTCAAAGGACCATGTACAACCTACCATTCTAATCTTGAATTTTTGATCCATAGATTCAAGAAGCCAAGATTTAAGAAGGTTGTCTTGTTGTTCATAATCCTCATAAGCTGGATTCATTTCATTCTTAGCTTTGGCTGCCTCATCTGCATATTGGGGAGGTACAGACTCAGCTCCTGTAATATATTTCTTCAATTTGTATCCCTTGATGGTGGCTTCCTCTTGTTGCATCCACATTAAGTAGTTATCATCAGTGAGTTTGGTAGAGATGGAGGATGTAAAAGATTATGGGTGGAAGATGTTAGGTGTGGGTGCCATGGGAGGATCGTTTTAGGCGTGTGATACCATGTTAATAAGAGGCTAAGAAGTAAAATGCAAAGCTGAATATTATTCTTGTGATTACAAAGAAACCAGGACCCTGTATATATACAACAGAGCCTAAGAAACAGAAAACTAACAGAACACTAACAGCAAAAACAAACTTAATTGTTATAACTGCAATTGGTTTCAATAATAGTAACATGTTTTTCATACTAACATCTTGCATTTAAATCAACATTACGTCTAGGTTAGTTCATTTTTTAGAATTCAGATTACACCACTACAAACTACAACATACAAGCATGTATCTCCATTTCTTTTTTTTAACACTAGGTAACTTTTGTATATCAAGGTTTTTAAAGTAATTTTTAGAACACAACAATTAACAAAACATTTGCCATCATTCTTTTTAGAAATTATCAAAGTAGAATTAAATAAAGTAGGGACTGAATCAAGATTTAATGGAGGTTACCCCTTTACCTCGGTATACCGCACAAGCATTTCAATGACATTCCAACCTTTTGTTTCCCTCGGTCCTCTTCGTGGTGGCTAGTCGGAACGGTGACTGTGAAGGTGCTGCAGTGGCTCCCGATGACTGTGTAGGTGGTGGTCGAATGCAAACAACGAAGAACATGCTCTTAGTAGGAGGCAGTCATTGTACAGGAAAAGGGAAACCGAGAGAGTCACAGTGGCTGTTGGAAGTGCCAAACATTGCGGCTAATAAAGCCACTTTTGTAGCTGCTGCTATTTTATAATAATAGTATAAAATGCACCGAAGGCAAATTACAAATGAAATTTCAAATTTAATTTGGCCACTAATTGATGCAAGTTGCATTTGAACAATCACAGCTAAAGCTTTATTGGATTCTAGTGTGCTCAGTTGCTTATAAATATGAGTGTTTCATCAATTGCAAAAGACACACCACTAAAAGCTTTAAGTAAAGCTTGTATTTAGAGAAAGAAAGAAAATAATATTTTCTTGTGAGGTTTTCCCAGTGAGTGTATTCTCCTATTTCTTAAAATAGAGTGTCATTGTTCTCTCCTAATAAATTAGAGAGAAGTTGTAGTATTTCTTCCACTTAGTGAAAATATTTCTCTGATCTTGTCTGTAGTTTTTCCTTATCTATTGAGGGTTTTTTTTATGTAAAATTATTGTGTGTTCAGTTCCTCTTTTCTCATCTCTATTTTAGCTGTGTGATATTATTCTGATACTCTGGTACTTAACAATGGTATCAAAGCCAGGTTGTTGACGCTGTAGTACTATTCATAAGTACTATTCACATGGTACTATTCATAGTTACTATTCATAAACACCAATGTTTGATAAGACAAAAAACAAGCTTTAATAAGATTACTAATTAATATTTTCTTAAAATTAATTAAAAAAGCTTATAAAAATAATAAATTATTTTTAAAGCTATTTATTTTGTTTAATCACATGTATCATATACACTAAGGGCAATTTTGTTCGAGTTGGGTTTAAGAACATCAATCCTTGTGGGTTTTGGGCAAGCTAGGTTTTATGAGTTTTTGTCTGACTTGCTTCCTAATATCATATGTTTAATCTTGACATGTTACCCGATATTGACCTAATTGATAGGTCTAACTTGATCTTTCTAAAAATCTGACTTAGCCTAAAAGCCCATTTATAAATCTACTTTAAATATTTCTTATTAAATAAATCTATAAACATACATTTAAATTTAGGCTAAATCACTATTTTAACCCTTTATTGATATACATAGAGAAAATGGAATAGAATTAAAAAGATGAAATAGAAGTTTATATAGATAACTTGAGATATTTTATAACACAGATTTTTGAGAGCCTATCTATCCACAGTTTAGATTATTTGTAATTTTTTCCCACCCTTTCTTAATGTAGTTTACTTTTATTTATACTACGTCTAACAGTTATTCCTAATTGACACAATCATTCAAAATGGTTGTGACTATTCCCATTTGTAACTGCTGTAGATCTAATATTATTTTGCTCCAAAGGTTACATCATTTCTTCACCAGTTGCACTTTTCTAGGTTTCACTTCTTGGTCTTGCACCCCTTGGGTGTTATGCGCCCTGCTGTTGGTGGTCCAGGGTTATTGCTTCTCTTGCTTGTTGTTTGTAGTTGTACACCTTGGTGATAGGTGGCTTACGCTTATCAATACCTCTGCCTAAAAGACTCACCTTGTTCTCAATGTGATAATCTAGAAAAACCTCTTGTAATTTAGCCATAAATTCCTAACTATTTTCACTTGTAGGGAGGTTCTGTCACTGAATTTTAGAATTCCACGTAGCTAGGTTGTAGTTCATGAAAATTTAAAACAAAGCCGGGATAAACCTTTAGTTCCTAATCCTCAGATAATAAAGGTGGTAAAGGTTGGGACTGGAAAAAATCACCAATGGATTTCTTAAGGAGAGAGACATGAAAGACTAGATGAATTTTACTATGAGATGGAAGATCCAATTTGTAAGCAACAACACTTTCCTTGTTTAATACCTAGAAATGACCATAAAACTGAGGGTAGAGTTTTTCATTAATCCTTTTAACCAAGGAATTTCTCCAGTAAGGTTGCATCTTCAAGAACACTCAATCATCAACTGCATATTCTATATCCTGATGGGGTTGGTTAGCATTTATGCATATTGTGACGACCCGTGTACTTTTCTGAATAAATTTTTCACGTTTTTAAAAGATCATTTTAAAATTCATAAATTAAAATCAGAGTTCACATAAAGGTCGATAATAGCGGAATATTATTATGCATACTAGTCGTGAATAATAAAATTCAAGGAATAATTACATAGCGGAAACGATTTTAAAAATAACAGTACATAACACGTTGTATTTATTACAAATCATAAAATTAGAATAAATTAGAAATCCAAGCAATAATTCACATAGGCATCAACCATAGCATCACTCTTCATTTTGGGTGGCATTCACTGTAAAAATTAATGTAAGAGTGAGACAGAATATAGAATAAATATAAAATAAATAAAATTGCACAAACACAATCAACAAACCATAATGATATGATGAATATGCCAAACAAGTTCATTTATATTTAATAAATCTTTAATTTAGTCCAATGATGTCATGCTGGATCCATTTGGTTTGGTGGGAATACTGCAGTAAAAGGTCTCATAGAGACATCGGTAGGAATTAATACAGTCATGGATCCCTACAGCCCCATGACCAACATATCGGTAGGAATTTATACAGTCATGGATCCCTACAGCCCCATGACCAACACATCGGTAGGAATTTATACAGTCATGGATCCCTACAGCCCCATGACCAACACATCGCAAAAATAGGGCTTTAACTCCTCATAGACTAACCCCCCACCAGGGTAGGCAATCATGGAACCCCTAAAATTCCATGGTGCGTCCAAATGCTTATGATGCATGAATGCCTTTAATTCTCTTTATCATTTAACATACCATGATATATCAATTTCCAAAACCACTTGGAAAACCACAAGTCCTCAAAGGACACATCATATATAATAATTTTCAGAATCATGGATTTACTGTTTCAACCACATATGTCAATAACCGTAAGGCATTCATGTATATATATTAATTTAGTCATTCATAATTATTCACCACCAAAATACACAAACTGAATGATGCTCATTAGACACTCATAAACATTCATAATGCTTCATAATCACTCAAGAGTTCAATAATAATTTGTTACCCATAGGGAAAATATCATTTTTATCCATAATAACCATTATAAGCAAATTTCAGCATTTTCAACAGCAACATACGTTAGTAAAACAGTCATAACATGAGCAAATCAAATCCTTTTCATGTGATTCCACTTTCTATAGCTCAATAACATAAATATCTACAACTTTGATGAAGACCATAAATTCAAATTCTAAACAGAAACATCACTTATTCACAGAATACAAAACTGCCTCAAAGAGGATTTTTAAAACGTACACAGATTAGTATTTTCAATGTTTCTGGAGCTAAAAAAACAATTTTGGCATGAAACCAGTTCTAAATTATTCTTAACAAAAATATCTACAACTTTCATGAAGACCATAAATTCAAATTCTAAACAAAAACATCACTTATTCACAGAATATAAAACTGCCTCAAAGAGGATTTTTAAAACGTACACAGGTTAGTATTTTCAACGTTTCTAGAGCTACAAAAAGAATTTTGGCATGAAACCAGTTCTAAATTTTTCTTAACACAAATATATACAACTTTCATGAAGGCACCAACTACTAATTCTCACCACAAAATTCCCAGTTTTAAAAATAAGATTCGGATTTCATAGTTAACAGATTTTCATCATGAACATACTTCTGTATTTTGAGCATATCTAGAGCTACAAGAATATTTTTAACTCAAAACCACTTTCTATAGATCCCTAACATAAATATCTACAACTTTCATGCAGACCATACTTTCAAATTCCAAACAGAAACATCACATAATCACATAATAGTCAATAGATTATCATTTTTCATTATCACTAATTGCTGGAAAATTTACTGGTTTGACAATATTTAGTAAATTAGCTATAACTCATAGTATAAAAATAATTTTTGAATGAGGCCAAGTTCTATGTTTCAATAATTCCATTATCTATAATTTTTATGAAGATCAAAAATTCCAAATCCAAATAGAAATATCACAAATTCATAGTATACTAAACTATCTCAAAGAAAGTAACAAAACGTACATATGTTAGTAAATTCAACGTTTCTGGATCTACAAAAATAATTTTGGCATGAGACCAGTTCTAAATTACTCATAACACAAATATCTAAAACTTTTATGAAGATACTAAATACTAATTCTCATCACAAAATTCCCAGTTTTAAAAATACAAACAGTGATTCACGTCAGCAGATTTTTAGCATGAACATACTTCTGTCTTTTAGGTATAACTAGAGCTAAAAAAATAATTTTGACTTGAAACCACTTTCTAAAGATCCATAACATAAATATCTACAACTTTCATGAAGACATCAAAGGCTGATTATGCATGTATAAGTCCCAGAATTTTAATATATACACAAAACATAGGGTAAATATTCCACTCCGACATGCTGTAGTATTTTGCCTATAACCTTTGCTATACATATCCAAATAAGTTGATTCAGGTCTCAAAATTCAGATAACAAAAAGATATACAACTTTCATGAAGAAGTCAGAATCAAAATCATACGTACTGAGTAACAAGATACGAAAATAAAACTGGAATCCTAGGACAGCATACAATTCTACCCATTTCATAATTATTCACAACCCTGTCCCCTCTTACCTTAATGGAGGTTCCTAAAGTGGTTGAAAGTGTTGTATTATTGTCCTAGCTTCAGATCAAGAGTGAACTTGATGGAGAAAGTGAAAGAAAATAAGAGAGAGACTTCACTAACTTTAGCTTATTCTAAGAATTCAGACTTGGGAACAAGATGTAGTGTTGATTTAATGATGCAAATGACAAGTGGGGGACAAGCTTTTCATAATGGGATTGTAGTGGGATGTTAGGTACATTATTTTGGTGATAATGGAGGTTTTAGGTAAGAAAAATGAGCTGTATTGTTGACCATTTCCGCAGCCTACATAATGGAGCTTGTATGATTGAAGTAAACAACAAATCTAACACTGTTTTAGTATTTTGGGCATATCTCTCTCATATCTTAATGGATTTTAATAAATGTGGTCTTGTTGGAAAGCTAAGACAATGAGGAACAACTTTTTAGTTTACCACTTTTTCAAATTCAGAATCTAACAAGGTAATAAAATATGTACAAGATGATATGATTGAAGTAAAATATCAATTCTGACACTGCTTCGGTATTTTGGGCATATCTCTCTCATATCTTAATGGAATTTAACAAATTTGGTCTTGTTGGAAAGATAAGAAAAAGAGGAACAACTTTGTAGTTAACCACATTTCCAAATTCGGACTCTAACTAACAATTAAAATGTGTACAAGATGACGCATTTTGAGTGGAGTATGTGGCAATTTGATGAGAGTAATTGGAAAAACCAAAGGAATTAATAACTAAGGAAATAGGTAATAAGTTACTTGATTAACTTTTACCTAAGGTATAAAGTTAAAATTATTTACCATGGTAAAAGGTTAAATCGAAGATGTTGTCCTAACCAAAAATTTATGTAGAAAGTTGAGATAAAATGGATAATATTAATAATGACCTAGATTAAAAATAATTACACATGAGATTGAAATTTTTGGGATGTTACAATTCTCCCACCCTAATAAAAATTTTGTCCTCGAAATTTCAAAGCTGAAATCATTCCGCCCCATCATCCGGAACACAATCTTATCACAACTATACATATTCATGTTATTATTATACCATCATAAGACATTATCCCCCAAAACTCACTATCATGTCCTAGACTTGTCTAATCCAATTTACACACTCATGTTAGGCTTTCGGGAATTCCTCTCCTAAGACCAAGATTCTTTAAATCTTAAATGGCTAACCACACCTAACAACAACAATACTATGTCCCTTAGCCTTAAGACCTCCAAATAATCACATGAATCATTCAATCATCATCAAAAATCTATTCAAACTCATTATAAACCTATCGGATCCGTCTAAGACCATTACCAATTCAACTATTTCAAAATGGCATATCCATTCATCAATTTAAGTATCTATTTCCCTAATCCACTATCAATGGCTTACAACCATTTTTAACATCATCATAAACATCAACAACCTAAATTAATTCCCCCAACCATACACATATTCATATACACTTTTCTCCCAATCCTCAATATTCAACACTAATGCTTCAAACATTCATTTCCTCTTTATATAATCATTCTAGAGTATTCAAAGTCATCAGAAATCTTCAATTTAACTAAATTCCCCAAATTATAACACTTAGGGTTCTTTATCAAAACTAAATAATCATTTCTAATAACCACCAACCTCCATTATTAATAACACCTACACACTCATTACTAGGGGTTTTCACTAAAAATCATTTCATAACCTTATTACTCATTTCCCCCAAATTCTAGAGTTATGATTTCACTAAAATCAATAATCACTGTTAACAATCATCATCTTCCATCTCTAATTCTTAAAACTTTCGTATACTAGTTCACACCTAACCAAAAACACATAAATCATATCCCACCTTTGGGTTTTACATGAAAATGGTTCTTATTTCTAAATCCATTCATAAGACACTCTCCTAACCATATAGAAACCAAAACCTAGGGCCAAAACAACAAAAGAGTAGAGAAGTTTACCTCAAGCCCCAAGCTATCCCAAAACCCTAGCATGTATACGAATATAATGGGAGAATAGAGAGCTTCCAAGCATCTGAATCATTCTTCAAAACGAAGAAAAAGAAGGCATGGTTGGTTGGGTATGGAAGGAGATTCATAAAATGGTGAGCTTTGTAGAAGAAGAGGAGAAAAGAGAGTTTGTGTAGAGGAGGAAGAAGTGACGAAAATGAGGGAGAGGAAAAGGGAAATAAGTTATGTCTCGGTCCATCATTAAAATATTTCCCGTTTTATAACAAACAGGATTCCCGTTCGGGCTTAATACTAAATCCAAAAATTATTCCGAATATAGATTTGGATTCCCAATAATATTCTTAATAGCCCTGACCAATGGTATCTCAATTCGAAGATACTTGGTCTGACACCCATTTTCTAACTGGGTATAATTTTAACTCTAGTCCCAATAATATTTAACGGATTTTCTATCGTAGCCCTCCTTCAAATTTTTACGCATCTCAACGCTTTTCCCATTTGGGTGTAGTAGGGACATTTGGCCAATTCATCAAACTTAGAAGCGTACTCCCCAACTGTCATATTACCTCATTTCAAATTAAAGAATTCCTGCTCTTTCTGCCTCCTTATGTCTTCAGAGAAATATTTGGCGAGAAATTTCGTCTTGAATTCGTTCCCAAGTGATGGCGTGTCCATCAGTTGTTAACCTGATTCTAACATAGGTCCACCAGTACTCTGCTTCCTCAATCATCGTATGGTGGTATACTCCTCCTTCTCAAATTCTGAACGGGGTAAGGATCGAAAATGCATTCCATTTCCTTAATCCATAGGTATGCTACCTCTGGATTATCGATGACTTCCTTTTTTAGGAAGTGATCTAGTCCGTGAAGTCCTCCAGTGTTTCTTAGTTGATTCTGCCTCTCCAAAGGCTCAGCCAAACGGTTGAGAGCGGCTGCCATAGCGTCGTTATTGTTTCTTGCCATCCTACATTTGTGGTTTGGTTTATACTAATTCTAAGGGAAAATATATCGTATATATATATATATATAATATTATAACGTAACTATAAGTATTCTACAATTTATCAGATAAGCAATAAGTCATATAACACACATTTATCATATCATCAAGCTAGTAATCAAACAAATCACTTGCAGTTTATCAATCAGGCACAAGTCATATAGCACATACGTAACATATTATCAAACAAATAATCAAACAATTCACATAGTATATCAAGAATCAATACATGTCATAGTAATTGGTCCTGAATTTTTGAAAATGCTCTGATACCACCAATGTGACGACCCGTGTACTTTTCTGAATAAATTTTTCACGTTTTTAAAAGATCATTTTAAAATTCATAAATTAAAATCAGAGTTCACATAAAGGTCGATAATAGCGGAATATTATTATGCATACTAGTCGTGAATAATAAAATTCAAGGAATAATTACATAGCGGAAACGATTTTAAAAATAACAGTACATAACATGTTGTATTTATTACAAATCATAAAATTAGAATAAATTAGAAATCCAAGCAATAATTCACATAGGCATCAACCATAGCATCACTCTTCATTTTGGGTGGCATTCACTGTAAAAATTAATGTAAGAGTGAGACAGAATATAGAATAAATATAAAATAAATAAAATTGCACAAACACAATCAACAAACCATAATGATATGATGAATATGCCAAACAAGTTCATTTATATTTAATAAATCTTTAATTTAGTCCAATGATGTCATGCTGGATCCATTTGGTTTGGTGGGAATACTGTAGTAAAAGGTCTCATAGAGACATCGGTAGGAATTAATACAGTCATGGATCCCTACAGCCCCATGACCAACATATCGGTAGGAATTTATACA
Organism: Clitoria ternatea; assembly: GCA_037962975.1. NCBI lineage: Eukaryota > Viridiplantae > Streptophyta > Magnoliopsida > Fabales > Fabaceae > Clitoria > Clitoria ternatea. Next base: position 1,350,410 of record CM075674.1, read on the forward strand.
GTCATGGATCCCTACAGCCCCATGACCAACACATCGGTAGGAATTTATACAGTCATGGATCCCTACAGCCCCATGACCAACACATCGCAAAAATAGGGCTTTAACTCCTCATAGACTAACCCCCCACCAGGGTAGGCAATCATGGAACCCCTAAAATTCCATGGTGCGTCCAAATGCTTATGATGCATGAATGCCTTTAATTCTCTTTATCATTTAACATACCATGATATATCAATTTCCAAAACCACTTGGAAAACCACAAGTCCTCAAAGGACACATTATATATAATAATTTTCAGAATCATGGATTTACTGTTTCAACCACATATGTCAATAACCGTAAGGCATTCATGTATATATATTAATTTAGTCATTCATAATTATTCACCACCAAAATACACAAACTGAATGATGCTCATTAGACACTCATAAACATTCATAATGCTTCATAATCACTCAAGAATTCAATAATAATTTGTTACCCATAGGGAAAATATCATTTTTATCCATAATAACCATTATAAGCAAATTTCAGCATTTTCAACAGCAACATACGTTAGTAAAACAGTCATAACATGAGAAAATCAAATCCTTTTCATGTGATTCCACTTTCTATAGCTCAATAACATAAATATCTACAACTTTGATGAAGACCATAAATTCAAATTCTAAACAGAAACATCACTTATTCACAGAATACAAAACTGCCTCAAAGAGGATTTTTAAAACGTACACAGATTAGTATTTTCAATGTTTCTGGAGCTACAAAAACAATTTTGGCATGAAACCAGTTCTAAATTATTCTTAACAAAAATATATACAACTTTCATGAAGACCATAAATTCAAATTCTAAACAAAAACATCACTTATTCACAGAATACAAAACTGCCTCAAAGAGGATTTTTAAAACATACACAGGTTAGTATTTTCAACGTTTCTAGAGCTACAAAAAGAATTTTGGTATGAAACCAGTTCTAAATTTTTCTTAACACAAATATCTACAACTTTCATGAAGGCACCAACTACTAATTCTCACCACAAAATTCCCAGTTTTAAAAATAAGATTCGGATTTCATAGTTAACAGATTTTCATCATGAACATACTTCTGTATTTTGAGCATATCTAGAGCTACAAGAATATTTTTAACTCAAAACCACTTTCTATAGATCCCTAACATAAATATCTACAACTTTCATGCAGACCATACTTTCAAATTCCAAACAGAAACATCACATAATCACATAATAGTCAATAGATTATCATTTTTCATTATCACTAATTGCTGGAAAATTTACTGGTTTGACAATATTTAGTAAATTAGCTATAACTCATAGTATAAAAATAATTTTTGAATGAGGCCAAGTTCTATGTTTCAATAATTCCATTATCTATAATTTTTATGAAGATCAAAAATTCCAAATCCAAATAGAAATATCACAAATTCATAGTATACTAAACTATCTCAAAGAAAGTAACAAAACGTACATATGTTAGTAAATTCAACGTTTCTGGATCTACAAAAATAATTTTGGCATGAGACCAGTTCTAAATTACTCATAACACAAATATCTAAAACTTTTATGAAGATACTAAATACTAATTCTCATCACAAAATTCCCAGTTTTAAAAATACAAACAGTGATTCACGTCAGCAGATTTTTAGCATGAACATACTTCTGTCTTTTAGGTATAACTAGAGCTAAAAAAATAATTTTGACTTGAAACCACTTTCTAAAGATCCATAACATAAATATCTACAACTTTCATGAAGACATCAAAGGCTGATTATGCATGTATAAGTCCCAGAATTTTAATATATACACAAAACATAGGGTAAATATTCCACTCCGACATGCTGTAGTATTTTGCCTATAACCTTTGCTATACATATCCAAATAAGTTGATTCAGGTCTCAAAATTCAGATAACAAAAAGATATACAACTTTCATGAAGAAGTCAGAATCAAAATCATACGTTTTCAATCTCAAAACTGAGTAACAAGATACGAAAATAAAACTGGAATCCTAGGACAGCATACAATTCTACCCATTTCATAATTATTCACAACCCTGTCCCCTCTTACCTTAATGGAGGTTCCTAAAGTGGTTGAAAGTGTTGTATTATTGTCCTAGCTTCAGATCAAGAGTGAACTTGATGGAGAAAGTGAAAGAAAATAAGAGAGAGACTTCACTAACTTTAGCTTATTCTAAGAATTCAGACTTGGGAACAAGATGTAGTGTTGATTTAATGATGCAAATGACAAGTGGGGGACAAGCTTTTCATAATGGGATTGTAGTGGGATGTTAGGTACATTATTGTGGTGATAATGGAGGTTTTAGGTAAGAAAAATGAGCTGTATTGTTGACCATTTCCGCAGCCTACATAATGGAGCTTGTATGATTGAAGTAAACAACAAATCTAACACTATTTTAGTATTTTGGGCATATCTCTCTCATATCTTAATGGATTTTAATAAATGTGGTCTTGTTGGAAAGCTAAGACAACGAGGAACAACTTTTTAGTTTACCACTCTTTCAAATTCAGACTCTAACAAGGTAATAAAATATGTACAAGATGATATGATTGAAGTAAAATATCAATTCTGACACTGCTTCGGTATTTTGGGCATATCTCTCTCATATCTTAATGGAATTTAACAAATTTGGTCTTGTTGGAAAGATAAGAAAAAGAGGAACAACTTTGTAGTTAATCACATTTCCAAATTCGGACTCTAACTAACAATTAAAATGTGTACAAGATGACGCATTTTGAGTGGAGTATGTGGCAATTTGATGAGAGTAATTGGAAAAACCAAAGGAATTAATAACTAAGGAAATAGGTAATAAGTTACTTGATTAACTTTTACCTAAGGTATAAAGTTAAAATTATTTACCATGGTAAAAGGTTAAATCGAAGATGTTGTCCTAACCAAAAATTTATGTAGAAAGTTGAGATAAAATGGATAATATTAATAATGACCTAGATTAAAAATAATTACACATGAGATTGAAATTTTTGGGATGTTACACATATGGCATCTTGAGACTTTAGAAAATTCTCTCTTAGATAAGCTAGTAATATATCCTGAGCAATTATAAGTTTATTGACTTCTTCAAGGTGGGAAGGAATGATGGATCCCTTAAGAATGTGAAGGGGATCATGTTTATATAAAGCTTTGAAAGGGGACATTTTGCTTGAAGCTTTATAATAAGTGTTAAACCAGAGTTTGACCTAGGGAGGACAAGAGACCCATTTCTTAGGCATTGAAGAAGTTAAGCATCGTAAATAAGCTTTCAAGCATTAGTTGACAAAGTTCTTAAAAACAAAAGGTCGTAATTTGAAACAATGGAAGACAAAAATCTATTCAATCTTATAATTTCTTGTAGAAAAAACAGCAACAACTTTAGTAGTTGTGTAGGGATGTCCTATGGTATGAAGTAGACATATTTAGTTAGTCAGTCAACTACCATCAAGATTGTGTCCTTCCCCATGGATTTAGGCAGTCCTCCATAAAATCCTTTTAAGTAGGAATTGGTAATGGCTGTAGTAATCCTGCCGGAGACAAGTTATCACTTTTGTTTCTTTGACAATCCTCGCACGCAGCAACAAAATTCTTGATGTCAGTTTTCATCCCTTCCCAGTAAACTAAACTTGTTATTCTTTTGTTAGTTTTGAAGATTCCTAAATGTCCTCCCACCAAGGATGAATGAAATTCTTTTAAAATGATTGGAATCCATGAGGAAAATTTGGACAACACTAATTTCTCCTTGTAAAATAACTTCTGATGCCTCAAAGTATAGCCAGTATAAGATGCGGGATCGATAATCAGGTTTTGCATGATTTTTTGTAACTTGTCATCTTGTTTGATCTCTTCAGCTCATTCCTCGAAATCTTAAATTTATAAGATTATCATGACATAATAGAAACTTATTCTTAATAGCACATCAATGGTAGAGTTTTCCTTCCCTGGCTTATACTGTATTTCAAAATTATATCTTGTCAATTTGGAAATCCATTTGTATTGTTCCTCACTGAGCAACCTTTGATTTGTCAAAAAATTCAAACTTTTTTGGTTATTTTTAATAATAAAATGGTTTCCCAACAAATAAGGTCACCATTTCTGGATTGCTTTCATGATTACCATCAATTCGTAATCATACATTGATTTCCTCTAGTTCCTTTCGGGTATGGTAGTGCTCCAAAAGGCTAAAGGTCTTCCTTCTTGCATTAGAACAGCCTTAATCCAATTCCACAAGCATCAGTTTCAACCATAAAAGGTTTTGAAAAGTCAGGTACTTCTAATGTAGGCAATCTAGTTATGGCTTGCTTAAGTTATTCGAAGGCAATTTGTGCCTCTGGATTCTGTTATAAGGCTCTTTTCTTCAACATGTTGGTCAATGGCCTTGATATTCTTGCATAATTATGAACGAACCTCCTATAATAAAGGTAAGGCCTAAGAATCCCCTTAAGCTGGTGACGTTCTTGGGTATAGGCCATAGCATCATTGCTTCCAACTTCTTAGGATCCTCATATACACCTCCGATGGAAATAACATGTCCTAGATATTCCAAGTTATCTTGGCCAAATGAGCATTCCTTGTCGTTGATCTTCAATTTATTTTTGTTGTAGTAATGTCAATACATTTTGTAGGTGTTGCTTGCGTTCTTCCATGGAAGGGTTGTATATTAGGATACCATTGAAGAATACTGAAACATATTTTTAAAGTATTGGCATTAAAACTTCATTCGTTATTGATTGAAAAGAATAAGGTGCATTAGTAAGTCCAAATGGAAGTACCATGAATTCATAATGACCCTCATGTGTGTGGGAAATGGTTTTTGTAATGTCATCTTCCTTCATTCTAATTTAGTGGTACCCAAATCTTAAATCTAGTTTTGAAAAGACATTGGGCCCTTCTATCTCATCCAATAACTCATTAATTATTGGGATGGGAAATTTATCAAGAATGGTGATTTTTTTCAAGGCCTTGCAATCTACACAAACCACTGACTAATGTCTTTCTTTCTAACTAGTATGATAGGACTGGAATAAGGACTCGTAGATGGTCAGATGATTCCTACTTTTAATATTTGAACAACTAGTTTTTCAATTTCTATTTTCTAATCATGAGGATACTTGTATGTTATGATATTCAGTATTTAGGCTTCTTCATTAAGGTGAATGGCATGGTCCTGACATCTTTGAGGAGGAAGTCCTTATGAGGGTTTAAAGATGGAGGGGGAATTCATGTAGCATATTTTTTTAATTCTAATGAAATTGAATCCTTCTAATTTATCTCTGTTTGAATGTGACAATAATCGATAAGGAACCCTTCTCCTTGTTGCATAGCTTTCAACATAGAATTAAGTGAGGTGTCTTTCTTTGAAAGTTCTAGTTCTTCCTTTAAGGTCACCTTTCTTCCATCAATCTTAAGGGACACTATTAGTTGTTCAAAGTTGGCTCTAATATCTCTTAAATTTGCTTAGCATTCCATTCCTAAAACCATATATGTGCCTTGAAGGCCAAACAAGAAGAACTATTCATGTACCTATACTTCTTGCACTTTTAAGGGAATTTCTTTACACTTTCTTACATTTGATTTTATGACCATCTCTAACTTCTACCACGTATGACAGAGTGTCATCCATCTTAATTGTAATTTTCCCACCAGTTTTTTGGAAATAAAGTTATAGGTGGTGCTGTAATCTATTAATACTATGACTTTGTAAATCCCATAAAACTTCAAGGATCAGAGGGAAGTAAATCCCATAATGCCATTCATGGATAATTGGGGCGTTCTTCAATTTCTAGTTTAGGTCCTCTTTAGAGTCTTCAACATCATCTTCATCTATTACTAACATTATTTAAAGTTGTTTATTTTTGCTTTCATGAGAGGTGCTTCATTTTTCTTCACAGTAAAAACATTCTTCTTTCTTCATCTTCTCTTGAAGTTTTGTATCGGTTAATCACTAAAATCCTCTGGGTCAGTTGATATTTTTTGGTTTGTTCACGAATGCACTACCAGAAAAAGAATTAGAAGGGCCACTACTTTTTCCTCCACCTTTCTGACTGACACCATAAGTAACAGTCTTTGTATAGGATGGTGTTCCTTGAGTGCTTCAGAGCAAAAGACCTTCTGTTGGCATTCTTCTTTCAACTAAAATGTGTAAAGCATATAGGGTTAACCTTCTGAAAGCTTTCTGACAAAAGTATTGATCTTCTGAAAGCATTGGTTTCTTCCTGACGAGCTTTGGCTTTTGCGCTGGTTTGTCTTTTTTCCCGATTAATGATAAACCTAATGTTTATTGATCAAAACTTAGTTCAGAGCATCTTCAAAATTATTCTTGATTTTTGTTTGATGTAAGCTTTAGAATAACATTCTTGTTGCTTCAAAAGTAAGGTCTGATTGATGAAGCATGTAACGTCCCAAATTTTTAGAAATAAATTATTTAAGTGATGAGGATTAACTATATGACATCCTGAATTTAATAGATAATTAATCTGACATTTATTGTAGAATATCAGTAAATTAGACTTTACTAAAACTGGGCGATCTAATTGATGATGTGCGACCCATTAAGTATTTTTAGGCATTTGGTGGACTTAGAATATTGATAATTTTATTAGGATTACGCTGATGTGATTAAAATAGTTTTCAGTGTTAAGGAGATATTTGTTTGGACACTGCGTATGATATTAAACGATGAAAATACAAATGAAGTAGAATTAAATAAAATTGTAAAATTCACTATTTCTCCTCTTTTATATGTCGTGTAACTCCCTCTCATTTTCACTACTATCTTGTGACCAATGGATAAAGGCTTTCAGAGTGTATGCATGGATCAATGGGTAATAACCCATTTACACTACAATTTTCCTCCTTTTCTTTTTTATTTTTTGGCGGCTTCTCTCTCACTCCCTCCATCTTCTTCTTTTTATTTCTCTCTTACTCTCTTACTCATCAAAACTATCCATCTTCCTCCATACTCCATCCTCTTCTAAAATCAACCACTAAAGCTTGGTTTATGAAGCACAAGTAGACATTGGAGCTAGCTTTGCTCACCTCTTCTCTTCTTATTTTCCTTATTTTTGTTTTGGAGCTAGAGCTTGGGTGATAGGTATGAACCCATTCCTATTTCTTGGTTCTATTGAATGTTTTAAGATCCTAAGAGCTCAATGATAGTGGATTGGATGTTATTAAGATGAAATATGTATAAGGGTGTATGAAACCCTAGGCCATGCAATATTGGAATTCTAGGAATAGTATTTTGCTTGAAATAATGATTGGAAGTTATTCGAATTGTTGTTGGTGGAAACCCTAAGTTTGGGTTTAGGGATTTTGGTGAAATTGAAGGATTGGAAGCTAAACTACTATTAGAATGATTTAAGCATGTGAAAGTGAGTCTTGGGATGGTTTGGTATTAATTATTTGTAGATTGAAACAACTAAAGATGATAAGAGTTCATTGTGATGATGTTGGCATAAGAGGAAAAATTAAATGGTATTCTTTTAGAACTTTGACCACCCATTATGGATTATGGGTGGGTGTTGGTGTGTTGGTACCCTTTTTAATTAGAGAATCTTGGTTAATGGGAAGGAATTCCTGAAACCTAATATGTGAATGAAATGATGTTTATGACATATGTTAGACATGTTGGAAATTCAAAATATGAAATTAGGTGTATTCAAATGTGTGTTAATGTAGGGTCAATTTAGAACGACGAGGTAGACCCGCCGAATCACTCAGATTACTTCTTTTGAGGTATAAGAGGAGTTATATATTCTAAATGCATGAACTAGAAATGTTGATGATTGATGTATTATGTTATGAATCATATTTGCCTTGCTTGATTGTGGTATTATGATGCAATGAATGACTTAATAGTTGTATTGGATGGAAAATATGTCTAGTGTATTTGGAATATATGTGCGGTGTGTTGTTGTGGTGAAAGTACATGTGTTATGATATGTTGGTCATGTATGTGTCTATAAGCAAGTATATGAGACTTTGTATTTCACCATAAATGATAACGATGTTGTTTATTGATGAGAATTATGATAAGATGTTTTTCAACACATCTACAAATATTGTTAAAAGTAGATAAGTGTTGTTGTGATACCATTATATTGATAAATGAAGTTGAAATACTAATGATGATGTAAATACCACATATTAAAATCTTAGAACAATGGAAATAATTGAATAATCTAAAACCCACTAAATAAAGATGGTGGTGATGATGATAGTGATGGATGATTGATGACTAGCATGGTAGGATGCTTGTTGTTAGATAGCATGCGTATTGCATCTGCATTGCATCCATGGCATATCGCATAGCTACTGGTATGGAATGTTAGGGGTTCCTCTGGTTGGCCTAGTAGGAGGTCGACTCTGTGGACAAGTGTGTGTTTACCCTAGTGATTCAATGGTAGAATCACAAAGCTGCCCATGCTTAATGCGAAAGATTGCATGTGATTGACCCTTGTGGGGGTGGCTTTTTGAGGAATGGTTGTCCTCGGTAGTCCCGTTGGATCACAGCTGCCATAGAATGGTTCATGGTTGGCCCGCAACACCATTTGTTGTTGATGTTGTTATCGTTGTCATGGTGAAAATGACAGGTGTTGCATGATGGGCGATGCAGTTTGGTACCAGTAAAATTGATATTGTGAATATAAGTGTGCATAGTTTACTATTGTATTAGGGGCATGATTGTTTGTCTATGCTTGAACCCACATTGGCGTTTACTTCCCACAGTTGGATCCACAGTGCATTATTGCAAGTTGTTGCATTTATTCCTTTGTGCATATAGCCTAAGAGCATTTGTATATAACCTTAAGATAGGCCAGAATGAGATTGAGATTGAGATATTGGATTGGAGATGGTTGATGGAGGAGATAAATCTTGAGACAAGACAACAGTTAATGATGAAATTTGTATTATAAGACTTATGGCGAATTGTTGTAACCCATAATGATGGTATATATGAGAATTGATTGTGAATTGTGTATATGTAGACTATGCATTGCTTATGGTGATCAAATGATGAATAGATTGTGTTCTAGTGCTTGTGTTTCCAAAGCATATGATGATTTGTATGCATATATACATAATCATAAATTTTTCATTTGTCATTTCGAATATGATAACTCACTCTCCTATGTTGTCCCTTTTTAAGCATGATGATGCAGGATAAAATAGGGGATGAGGTGTTCTTTGAAGTTGAAGTGTTTTTTTTGGAAGAAGATATAGTGGTTATAAGTGAATGCCTTGGCCGGCACATGATGACTTTGTGAATGTTGTATAAGATTGATGTTTTTGTATATGACATTATGTATGTGGTTCAATCATTTTGTAATTAATGCCTTATTCCTTGGAGGATTGAACTATATCAATTATTCTGTAAACAATGATGAATGGTATGAATATGTGAATTGGGATGCCATTTTGGTGATATGAATGTTGATGAACTTGAATCATGATAGTTTGGGAAATGTTGTTTTCTTGGCCCAAATATGTTCAAGTTAAGTGTTATATAAGTTATTGAACATGGTGCATGCATATGGGCATGAATTGTGTGATTGATGTTGTGTTTGCTGATACTCAAAATTTTAAATTCTGTTAATCTCGCCCAAGCGAATGGATTCTCGCTCAAGCAAGAGTGGCGTGTATCTGTATTGTACTATCTGGACTATTTTCACTTGAGAGGGGGTAATCCCACTCAAGCGAGAGCCAGAGTGGTGGTTCTATTGATTTTTTGCTTTAGTGGGAGACGTCTCGCTCAAGCAAGTATTCAAAGTGTTGATTATGTGAGATTTTCGCTCAAGCAAGTGACGACTCGCTCAAGCAAAAATGATAATGTAAGACACTAGATGATTTTTGCCTGAGTGAAAAATATGTCACTTAAGTGAAATTAGGGGTCTGATTCTTTGATCTTGCTTGCTCAAGCGATGGCCGGGGTCTTGCTAAAGCGAGAATTTTCTCGCTTAAGTGAGACTATCAGGACTGGTTTTTCTTCCTTTCTTCCATTGTTTTTGGGCCTCTTCTCATATCTTTAAATATGGGATTAGACATTTTTCCTGTATACACATTCTTCTTATGTTGTTTAGGGTTTAGCTTTTTCTCTTTCGATCCATTTTTCTTTGTATTTTTAAGAAAAATGGATCGAAAGAGAAAAAGCTAACCTATATACATTGATACAAACTAGTATGCAACTATTTTTTATCTCAGGCAGACTTGTTCTGAAATAACTTATATGGCTCAAGGTAGACTTCTAAATTTGTGGACTCTCCCTTTCATTTATAACCTGTGCATCTTAGGTTTGTAACTTGAAACACTTAATTTACCAGGTTAGATAACATATAGGTAGATTTTATTTAATTAAATGCCTTGATGTGTGTTATTGACAAATCTTAGGGTCCGGTAAATAATAACTAATGTTTTTAAAATCCTTTACAAACCAAACTTGGTTCTAACACTCTATTTTTCTACTCGATCATCATTGCCTTCTTGACCGTAATTGATAAAGTGGGGGGTTCGTTGAGTTTAATTTCTGCCCCAATGCCTTACTTTAATCCATTCACAAAAATATCCTTTAGATGTTCTTCACCAACATTATTTAGCATATCTGCTAACTTTTCAAAATGTTGAACATACTCTTCCACTGTTTCTTCTTGTTTGAGTGCAAGGAGGGGGGCAAAAACGTTGTGAGTGCTTGAAGTTTAGAACCTTTCAAGAATGAAAAGTTTGAAATCTTCCCATCCAATATTATAATTGCAAGTTACCTACCATTGAAACCAAGATCATGCCTTTCCATCTAGCGCCACCATAACTACCTGAATTTTCTCTTCTTCTAAGATATCTCTCATTTGAAAGAAACATTCTAATTTATTTATCCAACTATAAACATAGGATTCTGCATTGTATATAGGGATTTCCAATTTTCTATCATTCTATTTTTCCATCTCCAGTGTGGTCTTTGGGTGTCTCTTCTCCATTAACAGAACTTTTGGATTACCATTTTCTGAATATTTAGACAAATTTTCCACCATGACTTCTAGGTATGCAATACGAGTTTCAAGTTGTTGTCATTCTACAACTCGGTTTTATAAGTCCACCATCAGCATTTCCGAAATTCACTTTATTATGCCTAGATTATCGGAATTAGATCGAGTTGTGATAACCCCTACAAGTGTACGGGTTTCCATCACGTAATAAAATAATTCATATCCACAAAGACTGTGTTCCAAGTACCAATTATATTGAGATTTCACGTTATCCAGACAACATCATATTAATTAAAATTACTTGTAATTCAAAAAGAACGCTAAAATATCAAATAGGCTTTTAAAAATAAAGACTTTTATAGGAAACTAGGATTTCTTGTGATTTCAGAGGGATCAAACATATATATGTTTTCACTAATGTTTTTCTTATTAACAAAGATCAAATTAAGTCTTTTAAAATAGATTTTCCAAAACTGATTAACAATTTCCTCTCGGTTAGTATTAATGTATTTAACTATCATAGAACTATGTTCAATCCCTAGTTAAACCCATTAGCGATTCTTGAAAATCCATTTTTAATCTTAATTCCTCGTATAAGGTTTGGATTACTCTCGTTATCTAACCTTAGACTCAATTCAATATGGTTCAAACATTAGAATATTTCTCAATCAATTCTAATCGTTTTTAATCACCTAGGATTATTACTAATTCACAAGGTGCATAAAGCATAACTTGAATGGAATAAAAGACAGAAATTTATTAATAATGGAAATCAAAGCAAAACCATACAAAAAGTCGTCACACCTCTTTCATCCTAAGAAAAAAGGGTTTAGTTACTCATGAATTCAAAAGTACCCCAAACAAGGATTCGTTAAGGGAAAGGAACAATAACTATTACACTTTAAAGAATAACAATTTCTAATCAAATACCAGTTACTTTCACAAATCTCCTTTGGTCAATCCTTGTCCTTCAACGTTCTTCTCCTTTCTTTCTTCTCCTTTCTCTATTCCAAGTTTCTCTCCTTTAGCCTCCACCTTTTTTCCTTTAGGAAAGTCTAAGACAACTTAAATATAAATCCCAGGATCAAAGATATAAATCCTAGGATCAAAGATATAAATCCAAGATCAAAGATATAAATCCCAGGATCAAACATATAAATCCCAGGATCAAAGATGTAAATCCTTGCTTCATGTCATGCACTCCTTGAACCCCAAACTTGTCTTTAATTGATATGTATAATGCAAAACCTAAGAAACGAGAATACCCAAGCAAGATATGCAAAAAAGAAACAAATAATCTAGGATAAAGGGGAAATGCAATGTAATATGTCTTAAAAAACAAAGGAAATGACCCCAAATATAGTACTCTAAGACACTTATCAAAGTATCCCAAACTAAAACATTGTTTGTCTCCCAAGCAATCACTAATTTACCAAGTAAACAATCATAAGTAGGAATCTTAACATACTAGGGAACCCAAACAATAATATGATCTTTCAATTTAAAATCAGAGATAAAAATATGAATGCAATTTTTTTTTATTTAATTCTATATCCATACTTCTCAAGATTCGACAAGGTCATTCTTTCACTATTCTTCTCTGGGTGTAAGGAGGTATATAACAAGTATTTCACTCAAATCACTACAATATGAATGTCAACCATAGGCTTGGCAGGTGACCCAAATTCCACAAATCTAAGAAAACATACCCAAGTCAAAAGGTATTTCTAAAGGTTATAATAGCGTAAGGGATTTTATTTCAGGTGTGAAAGCCAAGAAAATGGATACACAAAGAGCTAAAACTTAACACATCAGAGGTTCTTTCAATTTTTATAGAAACTAGGGAGCAAAAGTTCTAAGTTTCTAACAATTTTTATATTTTTTTATGGTCCTCATTTCCACTTACTTGCTTTCCTAGTTTCTCTTTTTTTATGTTTTTAACCTTAATACAATAAAAAAGGTTTCAAAGAAAATTATCTTAACATTTTTGGCTCAAAATGAGCAACTAGGGGTATTATTTTTGTTTTTTTAAATTTATGGGGTTTCAAGAAAGCCTAAATGTTTTTCTCATCCCAGGGTATGAAGTCAAACATTATTTCACCTGGGTCACAAGCCAAATTTTAGAAAGCTCTATATGTGTGAATCACTCAGTTCAAGAAAAACATATGGGTCATAAATATTTTAGTAAGAACACCCCTTTTTAGCTCAAAAACTCACCATGCATATGTTAAATCAAGAGAGCATGAAAGACTTTTTAGCAATCTATTTAGCGATCACACAATCACCCTATGTTTCTCTATGTAAAGATCATTGTTAAGAACGAAAGAGGTTCCTAAGATGTTCTTATAATTCCATTCTTACAATTGTTAACTAAGGAAAATAAGTTATCACATAAGGGATAATCAATGTTCATTAACACACAAAACAAAGCAAACATGACAAAACAAATTAAAGCATAGATTAAAGTAAAAATCAAACAAATAAAAAGAAAGGAAATCATCTATTCCCAATAACCCAAGCTTAGGAAAGACATTGTCCTCAATATATGCTCATGAGGAGAAAGAATAGATGACTTACCTATAGAGATGCTTATCCCGCATCCAAACATTTCAAGATCTTCTCTTTTACCACTTCTTGCATTTTTGGGTTAAGCCTTCTTTAGTGTTCTGTGGAAGGCTTAACCTGTTCGTCCAAAATAATCCTGAGTATCGAAGGTAGAGGTTTCAGCTTTGACTTACAGGGTTCCTCCTTTTGTATTCAAAGCATCACATCCCTGATGCTCATCATTACTTAGTTGATTAATAGAAGTTTCAAGTGGATCATGGGGTAGAGTAACTTGAGACTCCTCTTTCACCACTTAGTAAATACAATATATCATATAGCATGCATCATCAATCAATGATTTTAGCATGACTCCTTAAGGCTAAACTCTATTTCTGGGTCCCTTACACCAAGGGACAACTTGCGATGCTTGACATCAATGACCGCTCCGGTGGTCACTAAAAATTGCCTTCCTAATATAATGGGAATCAATGAATCCTCTTCCATTTATAGGACTACAAATCAACAGGTATAAAGAATTTTCCTACTTTGATTGGGACGTCTTCTAAAATACCCATAAGGTATTTCACAAATTTATCAGCTAGTTACAAGGATAGCCCAGTAGGTTTCAGTTGTCCTAGTCTTAATTTTTCAACAATGGAGAAATGCATTAAACTTACACTAGCACCTAAGTCATACAAGGCCCTATCAATGTTCATATTACCAACCATACAGGGAATAGAAAAACTACATGGATCCTTGAGTTTTGGTGGCAGCTTTTTTCTGAATCAGAGTGTCACACTCCTCAGTAAGTGCAATTGTCCCATCCCATTCTCTTCCAGCTTCCTTTTGTTGGAAAGAATATCTTTCAAGAACTTGGTGTAGGTAGGTATTTGTTGTAGTGTTTCAGTGAAGGATACATTAGTGTACAATTTCTTGAGCACCTCCAAGAATTTTCCAAATTTCCTATCTAGCTTAGCTTTGGCCAACCTTTGGGGAAAAGGAATAGGGGGCTGATAAGGTGGTACCTCATTCTTTTTAGTTAAGCTTTCATTCTTTTTTCCCAAAGGTAACTCATATTTTTGTTTTGGCTAATTTTTTGATGACTCGCCTTGTGATGACTTGTCTTTTTTCATTAGAGTTGGTGCTTTAATTGTCTTCCACTTCTTAAAGTCATCATCATGGTTTAATTATGCCCCACCTTCAGGTTTTCCAGGGAAAGTTCCTAGAATTCTACTCGAATTTGAAGTCTGTTGAGCAATTTGACTCTCTATCATTTTATTGTGAGTATCTAGAGAATCCACCTTGGTTGTTAAGTTTTTGATGGCATTATGAATTCTTCATTTTGCTTCATCTGAGTAGCAATGAATGTCTCTATCAATGTTTCCTGTGGCGCCCTTAATCCAGTAAATGATATTAAAGATATTAATATCTAGATGATGAAAATTAGGATAAATTTTTTTGTGATTAAAAACAACTATTGGAAGAAGAACACCACAAACAAAAACTTTAATAATTAACTCCAAACCTTTTTAAGGACCTATCTTATATATGACAATATGAGAAGGTAAGTAGATTTAGCAAACATCTACTTAGGGAAATCAATTACATAAACACCATATAAGTGTTTGTGAAACATGTAAGTTAATTCAAAAGAAATGATCCAAGTAAGCACAAGGTGATTGCCAAAATTTGATAAAAACATGTACGTTCGTCTATACAAATATTCCATCATTGGAAGTATATGCCTTTGATTAAGGAAAACATGTCAAGGAGGTGTACAACATGCATTGAAGCATAAAGGATTCAAGTACAAGCATAAGGAACCAAGGAGTACAAGACCATGGCAAGAAAAGTTCATTTTTAGTCTTATAAATAGCGGGACATGTCATAAATATCACCTATTAGTCCCAAATTGAAAATCATAAAAAGTTAGGTTCAAACCTCTATTAAATTTGAGTTTTACATTGTAGTGGGTCTGGTGTTTTATGCCTAATGAGAGTTACAACATATCAATTAAGGTAACTTTAATTTGTATGCCTCTATAACATAATTATCTACAATTGTTATGAATAAGTTGAAGGCCAAAAATGTTATTAAGGTGCCCAAAAGAAACAAAAACAACAAGGGAAAATAGCAATTACAAGAATATGACAGTGGCTGTAACAGCCCTCATTTTGTGTGATGGGTCCCTGAGACTGGATGCCTTGTTAAATTCTAAATGTATTAATGACTAGGCCACGGTCGACCTGCTTTGAGATAACTGATTAGTATTTTGGAAAGATTTAATGCATTAGAGGCGATTATCTTTACTTTAATTATGTGAATGATAATAATAATAGTAATAAATGTGTTAATAATAGTAATGACAACAATAACAATGATTAATTAATTAAGAGGATTAGTGATTTAATAAGAATATTAAATCATATTTGTTTCAAGTTATTAAAATTTCACAAATTCCCCGGTTCTGGTCAAGCGGTTACCTGGAGCGGTTGAGCTGAGTCATTTTACCTTAGTATATCCCCCACACCATGTTTACTAACTTTCATGAAGGGCTTGAAACCCATTTTCAGTCGCTTAACCCAGAAGCTTTATTTTCGAGTTAATCGTATAGGCTAAATTGTACGCCTATAAGTATTTTGGGCATACTTTCCTCTCCCTTTATTGAAATTGAATGGTTCTTGTCCCAAAATCTTCGTATCAAAATTATCTACAACTTTGATGTTGACCACAAAAGCCCATTCTTGCTTAATAAATCCTAAAATTTAAAATACCATATTGCTTCACATTTTCCTAGTGGCAGCCTACACTATGTTTAGTATTTTCCATGTTTCTCACTCGTATGACCATGAAATCGAACAATTATTTCATCAAAATTTTCTAAATGTAATTCCCTACAACTTTGATGAAGGGCATGAAGGCCAATTCCTCACCAATTTTGCCTAGAAAATTAATTCTTATAAGAAACATTAATTCTGTAATAGCCCTACACAGTTTTTGTAAAATGGCCATGTCTCCCTCGTTTCGTGATGAAAAATTTCATGCCATATACCATTTTAAAGATAAAAGAAAGATCTACAATTCTAATGTTTGGATTTTTTTTCAAATTCAGCCTACAACACCCTCTAAAAGTCATGACAAGTTGCTGGACCTGTTGCTTGATACATCTTGCATGAAAATGGAACAATCATGTTGCACCAAGTCTTAGACACTTGCCAAGCCCCTGTAAAATCCTTCCTCCACACTCCATCAGCAGCATTTGACACTTAGCATTACATGGAATGAACTTGACACATCTCCCTTCCACTCTCTTGATTGTGGGATCCCTTAGCCACCAAGAGAGATCCATGCAAAATCCTTCTTTCACCAAAACAACAACTTTGCTTTCTTAGCTTTCTTTTCTAAGTTATCAAAGAAAAATCTAGCAAGCTTCTCCTCCCTTTCTCATTATTCTAGACCCATCAAATATCCAAGTTGACTTAGTAGGTCCTACACCATCCGTTAAATTGTCCAGTTTTAGTAAATTGTAATTTACTGATAAATCATAATTAGTGTCTAATTAATTTTCCTACATATATTGGACCACAAATAATTAATTATCATAATTCAATAAATTTATTTTTCTAAAATTTGAGATGTTACATTTCTAACTTTGACTTTTGAGGGGAAAAAAGTAGCTTGTGTTGGCCTATAGTTTCCTTACATTGGGATTCCCGGTTCTAAAATTTAAGTAGGCCTCTAAAGTTGCTCATAAAAACATAACCAAAGTTCCCAAATGCATTCACCTGCTGAACTTCATGTTCCTGCTGATTCATGGTCATTGCTAGTTGGCAATGTACAACTACATGTCCTGGAACACCAAAGACCTTACAACAAATGGTAGTGGTACCTATTGCTCCTAATTTAGAAAGCTTTACAGGTAAAGCTTTTACCTTAGTAGTAATGAGAGAAAGAGCATCTATTGAATACTTACCTAGGGTCTTAGCAGGTAGGCCTCTTTCTGAATTCCACTGATGAGTATTCTGAGCAATCTCCTCAATCAGATTGTAGGTTTCCTCCATGTTTTTACTTATGAAGGCTCCTTCAGCTGCTTCATCCAATAGGATCTTTTAGGTGGAATTTAGTCCATTATAGGAAATTTGGACTATCAACCACCTATCAATTCCATGATGGGGTACTCCTGTAATAAGTTCTTATATCTTCCCCATGCATCATAGAAGGACTCGTCTTTCCTTTATGTGAAATTAATATTTTGTTTCCTCAATAGATCAATTTTGTTCCTTAGGTACTATTTATTAATAAAGGCACCAGATAGTTATTCCCAAGTAATGATGGAGTCTTCTGGAGGGAGTATAACCACACCCTGGCTTTATTCTGTAGTGAGAATAGGAATAACCTTAGGCGAATTGCATCATTTGTAGCTTTGTTCATCTTGAGTGTATCGTAGTACTCAAGGAAATTTTGAATGTGGAGATTTGGATCTTCAGAAGTTAATCCTCCAAATTGGTTTTGTTGTACCATGGATAGGAGTGATAACTTCAACTCAAAATTGTTGGCCTTCACTACTGGTCTCAAAATGTTGGATCCTTTTCTATTGGTACTGGAAGCAGCAAAATCTCTCAACGCCCTATCATCTTTGGGCAGCCATAGTTTAAGTATTTTGTTGTCTTCGTTATCTTTATATTTGCTTGAGAGTTCATTCTATTTCTGAATGAAAAAGAAGATCGAGATTTTTATCTTGTGTCCTTTACATAAAATAAGAAAGATTCCTACAAAGAAGTAAAACAAACAAAGATCAAGTGCAGCTTCGAACAAAAAGTAAGTTAAAATATATGTAAATAAATTTGAAAAACAAAAATAAAAATAAAAATAAAATTTAAAAGTCTGATCTAACTAATCACAATGCAACCGATATTGGGGAAAACACAGTCCTCGATAACAACACCAAAAACTTGAGAACCCCCGTAAGTGTACGGATTTTTATCATGTAATAAAATAATTCGTATCCAAGAGGACTATGTTCCAAGTACAAATTATATTGAGATTTCATGTTATCCAGACAACATCAAATTAATTAAAATTCTCATAATTCAAAATGAACGCTAAAATATCAAATAAGTTTTTTAAACTAAAGACTTTTGCAGGGAAACAAGGATTTCTTGGGATTCTAGAGGGATCAAACATATATATGGTTTCACTAATATTTTCCTTATTAACAAAGATCAAATTAAGTCTTTTAAGGTAGATTTTCCTAAGCTGATTAACATTTTCCTCTCGGTTAGTATTAATGTATTTTAAATTACTATCAGAGAACCACGTTCAGTCCTTAGTTAAACTCATTAGTGATTTATGAAAATCCCTTTTTAATCTTAATTCCTCGGAAGGTTTGGATTACTCTCATTATATAACCTTAGGCTCAATTAAATAGAGTTCAAACATTAGAAGATTTCTCACTCAATTTTAAATGTTTTTAATCACCTACGATTATTTTTAATTCACAAGGTGCATATAAATTAAATTGAATAAAAGACAGAAATTCATTAATAATGGAAATCAAAGAAAAACCATAAAAAAAGTCGTCACACCTTCTTCATCCCAATAAAAAAGGGTTTAGTTACTTGTGAATTCAAAAGTACCCCAAACAAGAATTCAAGAAAGGAAACGGAACAACAAGAATTACACTTTAAAGAACAACAATTCCTAATCAAATACTAATTACTTTTACAAATCTCCTCTAATCAATCCTTGTTCTTTAGTGTTCTTCTCATTTCTCTCTTCCAAGTTCCTCTCCTTCAACCTCCACCCAATTTCATTCAGGAAAGTCTAAGATAACTAAAATATAAATATCAGAATCAAAGATATAAATCCTAGTATCAAAGATATAAATCCCAGGATCAAAGATATAAATCCCGGCTTCATGTCATGCACTCCTAGAACCCCAAACTTGTCTTTAATTAGTTTGGTATAATGTAAAGTCTATGAAACAAGAATACCCAAGCAGCATATATAGAAAAGAAACAAATAATCTAGGATAAAAGGGAAATGCAATGCAATAGATCCTAGAAACCAAAGGAAATGACCCTAAATACAATACTCTAAGACACTTATCAAGTTGTCACCATTATTGGAAGTAAAGCACCTGATTGATTCTTTGACATCAAATTGATAAGCATAGAGAAAATAAAATAGAATTGAAAAGATGAACAAAAATTTATATAGATGATATGAGATATTTTACAACATAGATTTTTGAGAGTCTATCTTTCTATAGTTTAGATTGTTCCTAATTTTTTTCTCGTCTCTTTCTTAATCTGGTTTACTTCTATTTATACCACATATAACATTAGTACTTAATTGACACAATTATTTAGAATGGTTGTGACTATTCCGATTTGTAACTGCTTTATATTTGATACTATTTGGCTCCAAGGGTTATGCCCTTTCTCTACTAGTTGTACTCTCTCTAGTTGCACTCCCTGGTCTTGCACCCCTTGGGTGTTGTGCGCCCTGGTCCAGCGTTGTTGCTTCTCTTGCTCGCTACTTGCAGTTGTACACCTTAGTGATGGTGCCTTATGCTTATCATTTATTGTTTTAGTAAATTTCAAGTTAGACTCCTAACTTTTTTTCTTAATTAGTTAGGTCCCCTATCTTTTTAAATCGTTTCAGTTAGGTCCCGTTCATCCACTTTTACTAACTCCATTAATGAAGATCTAACAGAAGATCTAGCGTGTCATTGATCCTACTAATGTGACTACTCCATGTGTTAAATATTGTTGATGTGGTGACTCCAAGTATTACATGTTTATTGGTTGATGTGTAAAATTAAAATTTGAAAAAAGTGCATTGTATAGGATAAAACCTATAACCTACTACACAAATAACTACCTACTCAGCAAGACTCACATCACCATTATTTGACATGTTGATAATGTTGCATAGTCAACAAATGACATGACCATTGTGATGTTTGTTTGTCATGCATGACTCTATTAATAGAGTTGGTGAAAATTAGATAGAAAGCATGTGATTCATTTGACAAATTAATATACTTTAGGTTTGATGTAGGCTAAACCATATGCCCTTGTCAAGCAATCTGACAAAATTCAATCCCTACTTGGGCTAGCTTTTAGAGTAAAAATTCGTTCTATCCACTAATTCAAATTCAAATCCAAAACATTACTCAAGGAATCTAAAAAAAATATACCACATGAATTAGTCTAAAACAAATCTCACGTAAATTAGTTCCAATTTGATTTTGTTTTAAAATTACCTTTATTAATTATTTACTTAATATATGAACATACCTTTCAGTAAATGGGTTTTTTAACTTGTTCTTGACACAAATAATAATAAAAAAAAACAAGTTTTATTAAAATTACATTGAGTTTGTATTAGAATTTATAAGAGTCTACATTCAGGTTAGTTTTACATATTTTTTATTATTTTGATTTCTTTTCCGATGGAAGGTCATACAACTTAGAAAAAAAAAATCTTAGAAACTTTTGCTTTTCAAATATATTTCATGACATTATTCGGAAATAAAATAGTTTAAATTTTTTCTTTTTTCTGTTGCATAAAAGTAATTTGTGCCTTGAAAAATATTTTATAACCTAAACTAATTAATCGGTAATTTTAAGAAGAAGCAAATTGTGAGTATTTACGATTTATCGGTACAAGCTAAAAGATCTGTACTAAGAGAAAACGAAAAGGAAGTAAATAGATTTGTTCACTTTCCTTTGTTGTCATAACAACCTCAAAAAAATTAAGTTAAGAAAAAAAGATGCCACAGTTATAATGTGCCAACTTAAAATTGACATTTCCAAGCTTGCAATTTCATAGAACAGGTAAAATGCAGAGAATTGTTAACGAAAAGCATGCTTATCCTATATATTACAGATCTATTGCCTAAGACAGTGGATATTTAACGTTTCAATCATGAAGTAAGAAAGCCAATCAAAACTAGGAAACAAAAAATATATACATCACCTTTCTACTTCATAGAAAATCTAGTACTGATATCAAAATTAGTGTCTCTGGCTGCAATGTAAAATGACATTTTTGATGTAGCAAAAGGCCACTACTGTGTTTCCCCACCCAAGTTACAAGTAGTGTACCCAAATTTCATCTCAAATAAGTTTTTCAGTACGTTTCGTTTTTTGAGAATAATTATGTTGTAAACCACAGATAATGCAAGATAGAGAGAGACATATGGAGTTCAATATTTTCATTTTAATTCTGCAAAAAAATTTTAAAAACAGAATTTTCTTTTTTTGAAGGTGAAAAGAAAGAAAAGATTAATTTTAATATAACGTTGCTACAGACATTTTTATATTATCAATCAATTAAATAATATCTTAGGTATAACTTTTCTTGTATTTATTACAAAGGAGTTTTCAATGACATTGTAATTTAGGGTTAATATTGTTTCTCAGTATATTTCAATTAAATTCAATTAAAAATTAAAAATACTATACATTTAATGGCGTGCTTAGGATATGTAATTATCTTTCACTCTCAAATAAATAAATCCTTTTTTTTTACAACTCACTCTAAGTACATCCTTAATTTATATATATTTATAGAATTGTTGTTTAATTAGCAAACATGCACATACCGAGATTGTAAGAATTGAGCTATCGCAATCAATTCCCATTAAATACACTTCATGAGAAAAGAAATCTTAATTGCAGTTAAGCTTTGAGCATAATTAGCTTAATTAGAATAGCAGTAGTTAATATATATATATATATATATATATATATATATATATATATATATATATACCAATATTTATAAAGTGATATACATTTCAAAATAGTTATCTTGTTACCTGCTGGGATTACCTCAACTATATATGATAATATTATCCTTTATTTAATTATATTTTTAATCTTATAGCAAAGTACTAGATATACATTTATGAGAAAGAACCAAAAAATAAACATTCCTTGATTGAGCATGTTTTAGATTGAGTTAAGATTTAGCTTAGCTAGTTTCCATACTACATGCATGATGCATGCATGTGCAGTACTAGAAGCAAGTGATCATTGAGCAAATGAAGTACTTGCCAACTCAAATCCACGACTTCCCAACTCTCAGAATTTGATTTGATGGCTACTCTGATTACCCTTCCTTTCTTATCACTCTTAACACAACATTTCTTATAATACCCTCCTCCCTCCAACACCTCTCCATACTTGCTAGTTTCCATGGCCTCAAACACCATTACTGCAGCCATAACCGCTGGTTCTCACTCCCGAAATGGATACCATTTCTCCCACAGTGACTCAGATGAGGTATTCAGCTTGCTTACTTCCCTCACAGCCCACACCTTACTTTGCTGGTTCAAATATGATTGTTCTGTTACTTAAAATGTTCCTTTTAGTACTAATGCAATATTTGAATCTAATTTTGGAATGTCAATCTTAATTGAATTGATACAAGTACTCAAGTCAAAAAGAATAAGGCTTTGTTATGTCTTTTAACAGGAAATTAGAGACTACAATAATCAGCAGTGGCAACACAAAGTTGGTCAGGCATTCTCTTTGGCTGGAAGTGGTGAGCATTGTTCTTCTACAAATTAATTTAATTTTGGAAATTAAAATTGAACTTTAATGCTAAGTTGCTAATTATTATGTTCCTCCACAATGCTTTTCCTTTTTCTGGTACCATATAATTCATGCAAACTTTTCTATGTTGCTCTTCTTGTATATAGTTGCTAGCGAAAATTTTGAAGGGGAGAAAACATTTCACGGAAATGGAGAGAAATGGAAAGAAAGGCAACAAAAGACAAGTCTAATGAGCAATGACCAAGGAGAAGATGACTATCTGTAAGCTGCGTCTTTCTTCTCTCAAAATGCACCATTAATGAATTCTAAGAAAACGATGTTTTTTTTCGTTTATTGTCTTTACTTTTAATAAAAAAAAAATCCAACATCTTATTCTCGTAAAAAGTTTACATACGAAACACTAAAAACAACTCAATGTTTTCTCAAACCCAAAAAGCCGGATAATCTTTGCAATGAGACTTTTTTTTTCCTTCTTTTCACTTCCAATGGTTGTTACCACAACTATGACTTAAATTTATCCTTTTGGCACTTTGCAGTTTGGCTGAGGCAAGGCAACCATTGTGGCGCAAAGTGCCAATAGCTTCAAGCCTAATCAACCCATATCGCATAGTCATAGTCATGCGTCTGGTTATCCTAGTTTTCTTCTTCCACATTCGCATTACTACTCCAGTGCATGATGCATTGGCCTTGTGGATAATCTCTGTAGTGTGTGAAATATGGCTTGCTTTGTCTTGGTTAGTTAACCAACTCCCCAAGTGGTTTCCCATCACACGTGAAACCAACTTGGAACGTTTGTCCATAAGATTTGAACGTGAAGGGGAGCCAAACCTTCTAGCCCATGCTGATGTCTTTGTGACCACTGCAGACCCTTTGAAGGAACCACCTATTATAACAGCAAACACAGTTCTATCAGTTTTATCTGTTGATTACCCTGTTGAGAAGTTTAGCTGCTATGTCTCAGATGACAGTGCATCTATGCTTCTCTTTGATACCTTATCAGAAACTGCTGAGTTTGCAAGGATATGGGTTCCTTTTTGTAAAAAGTATAACATTGAGCCAAGGGCACCTGAGTTTTATTTCTCTCAGAAGGTTGATTACTTGAAAGATAAGGTGCACCCCTCATTTGTTAAGGATCGCAGGACCATGAAGGTGAGGACTACATTGATAAGACATTAAAGTTGCTTCTGATGAAGTTTCTTTCTTCTTTTTTTTGATTTTTGATGTTATTTTATTTTCCATTTGAGACTTTGTAGAGAGAGTATGAGGAATTCAAGGTAAAAATTAATGTCTTGGTTGCAAAGGCTCAGAAAAAACCAGAAGAAGGGTGGGTGATGCGAGATGGAAACCTATGGCCTGGGAGCAAAACTGATGATCATCCAGGAATGATTCAGGTTTGGTAGTTAAATTCTTGAGTTGGTTCTTGTTTGATGTGCATTTGGATTTTTTTCCAATAACAAAATGCTAGTATTTTATTGCTGTAGGTCCTTTTGTATTAAGAGCAAATTTGTCTCAAAAACTGATATCTTCCTTCAAAACATTGGATTGTCAACAACCAACCAAAATCTTGAAAATAAATCTATGAACTTGCCTTTGCAGGTGTGTTTGGGAAGTGCTGGTGCACTGGACAATGAAGGCAAGCAATTGCCAAGGCTTGTGTATGTTTCACGGGAAAAACGCCTCGGCTATCAACACCATGCGAAAGCTGGAGCCATGAATGCTCTGGTAAGTAGCTTAAATCCTATAAATTCAAGTAAGTTTAATTCCATCCAGTTAGAGGAACAAAGCATCAGAAGAAACTGTCAATAACTCTTGATATTATTGTATTTCCTCAATCAGGTTCGAGTTTCTGGTGTGCTTAGCAATGCACCTTTTATGTTGAATCTCGATTGTGATCAATACATTAACAATAGCAAGGCTCTAAGGGAGGCTATGTGTTTTCTAATGGACCCTCATATTGGAAAGAAGCTTTGTTATGTACAGTTTCCGCGAAGGTTTGATGGCATTGATTGCAATGACAGATACGCTAATCACAATACTGTATTCTTTGATGTAAGGGATTGTCTTTCCAAACTCTACGGTGTAAGTTACAATTTCATTAACTAACCTTTAACTCCTGCTTTGAATTTGTCTTTGTGTTTATGTAATAGATCAACATGAAATGCCTTGATGGGATTCAGGGTCCTGTGTATGTTGGTACTGGATGTGTGTTCAACAGGCAAGCATTATATGGCTTTGAGCCACCTTCTAATAAAAGGCCAAAGATAAGCTGCTGTTGCTGGCCTTCATGCTGCTGCTGTTGTTCCAGCAACTCTCAGTCCATGTTCGACGTTGAAGAGAATGATGAAGATCTTGAAGGCTTTGATGAGCAAGAG
Source organism: Clitoria ternatea (assembly GCA_037962975.1). Taxonomy (NCBI): domain Eukaryota; kingdom Viridiplantae; phylum Streptophyta; class Magnoliopsida; order Fabales; family Fabaceae; genus Clitoria; species Clitoria ternatea. Next base: position 1,375,900 of record CM075674.1, read on the forward strand.
GAAGCATCCTTCTTCTCCCAGAAAGATTTAGAGAAACGATTTGGACTATCACCAGTTTTTGTCACTTCTGCTTTGATGGAAGATGGTGGACTTCCAAAAGGCCCCAACACTCAATTGTTGATTAAGGAAGCCATCCATGTTATAAGCTGTGGCTATGAAGAGAAAACTGAATGGGGCAAAGAGGTAACCCAATTATCCCAACAAGCTTTTTCCATTCTACATTAAGTAAAAACATTCAAGATTTGTTGATGGTAACACAACAAGAATGCATTTTGTTTTGATTAGGAATTTATTTCTCATAGTTGAAATTTTGTGATTTTTAACCAATCAACTCATCTTAACATTTATCTTTTCTTCTACAGATTGGGTGGCTTTATGGCTCAGTCGCAGAGGACATCTTAACTGGGTTTAACATGCATTGCAGAGGATGGAAATCGGTGTACTGCATGCCAAAGAGAGCAGCTTTTAAAGGATCTGCTCCCATAAATCTATCAGATCGGTTACACCAAGTTCTAAAATTTGCTTTGGGTTCTGCTGAGATTTTCCTTAGTAGCTATTGCCCTTTGTGGTATGGCTATAGTGGAAAACTGAAATGGCTACAAAGACTGGCCTACGTTGATACCGTTGTTTATCCATTCACTTCCATTCCTCTACTAATATACTGCACAATCCCAGCTATTTGTCTTCTGACTGGAAAGTTCATCATTCCCACTGTAGGTGTCAAGTAATGTTTTTTATTACATTTTATTAACTAGAATACAATATAACTTTGGCTTCACCATTAACCCTATATAAACAGTGCACAAATAACCACTTCTAATCTTATACTAGGGAGCTACATGAACGAAAAGACTAAAAACTAGATTGGCTAGTGAGAACATTCAGGGTAGTGAAATTGCTTTGTAATAAATGGTAAATTTGATAAGAAACCAAAGTAATTTCTTGTGATTACTAGGATAGTTCTATTTGTCAAGCTCTAATTCCCTATTACTTTGAAAAGAATGGAAAACAGTTTCATTTGTTCTAACCAAAGTTCTCTTTTTGTGCAGCTGACAAACCTTGCTAGCATTTGCTTAATGGCTCTATTTATCTTCATGATTTTAACTTGTGTGCTAGAGCTCCGTTGGAGCAAGGTTAGCATTCAAGACTGGTGGCGCAGTGAGCAATTTTGGGTCATTGGAGGTGTTTCTGCACACTTTTTTGCTGTATTTCAAGGTCTCCTTAAAGTTGCAGGAGTAGCAATCGATTTCTCCGTGAGAGAGAAATCAGCAGAAGAAACACAACTCTATCTCTTCAAGTGGACTACTCTTCTCATCCCGCCAACAAGTCTAGTGATCTTGAATATGGTGGGAATTGTTGCTGGAATCTCTGATGCCATTAACAATGGCTATGACTCATGGGGACCTTTGTTTGGGAAGCTGTTCTTCTCTTTCTGGGTCATAGTGCATTTATATCCTTTCCTCAAAGGTCTAATGGGAAGGAAAAACAGAACTCCTAGCATAGTAGTCCTCTGGTCAATACTTCTAGCTTTAATTTTCTCAATGATTTGGGTGCGGATTGATATTTTCTTGCCCAAGCACACAGGTCCAGTGCTAAAACAATGTGGGATAGAATGCTAAGGAGGTGTTAGCTTTCTTCCCATTCCATGTGAACCCAGTTCTTCTGCTGGAATATTTATTACCTTAATGAGAAACTGAATGGCTTATATAAGATATGATGGGAAGAAAGCTAACACTAGTTGTGTTACTGTTACTAGATATATGCACAAATTGCAATATGAAAACTAGATTAGTTTATAAGATATGATGTGTAATATAATATAATTTCATGTTATCATTGAATCATGAAATATGTACATCTCCACCAGTTTTTGGGAAAAAAAGAAGTTCAGCTTTTTAGAGACTGATGGAGGAATGAACTGCAAAGCTTGATGAAACCATTGTGAAGGTAAAACTTATTAACAAGAATGGAAGTCTTGTTATATGAGAATTACCGAGTTTGTATGTAACGATGAAAACTGCAGAGACATTATTATTGCTTGCTATAAGTTGCACTTGAATTTTCCAAGGGACATGCATCTCAAGTTCAACTAGAAATTCTAGTACAAATCACAAGATGAAAAGTAAAGATCACGCTCTGTCACATTTGTAAAAAGAATTAAAAAATGCATTGCCTACTCAGTACACTTACTCCCTAAAACCACACACAAAGTTTGCATTGTTTAAAGTACACTGGGGAAATAAGCAGAAGCAGCACCTCCATTTAAAGCTTTCTCTAACCTTGTCTCAAATGGGGTTGAGTGCCAACTCACTTTCTTATCCTGCACAACCACACCACAGTTAAGTTCAAATAAGAATTTTGCCTCAACTAATGAATGAGCAATAATTTCTCTTGAAAAGTTGACTTCATCTTTACCTCTCTGTATTTGCTTGTTGTGTTTGGAATTCCTTTAAAAGAAGAGGCTGAGCCAGAAGAATCTGCCACATTCCAGTAGGTCCCAACAGTGCCTATAATAGGCATCTCATCTGGACTCCGACTAGGTGACTTCCTTGGAGAATTAGTAGCTGAAAATTGCTTGATCTCTTCCACTGTCAGTGCACCCAAAATAGGCCTATCTTCATAACTTATCACAGAATTTGAACCTTGTGATGTGTTCCTATCAGGGGTACCATCATATGAAGTCACTGTGCCAACCCTCTTAACAGGTGTAGTTTCTGACGAGACCAACCAATTCGACAGGCTGGCATCAACTGAGATCTCCTGGCTTTTCTTCTTAAATGAGTCAGTTTCTGAATTCAAGCTCAAAGATGGTTCCTTGACACCAAAAGCAACCTGATTCTCTTTCTGAGGCCTTGATGGGGTTGTTCTTTTGGCCTTAACAACTTTCCACTGAGTGAGATTTTCTACAGGGTTCAGCACAGGATGAACATAAACACTCCTGTCTCTAGCATTGGGATTGGACCCAATTGACTTCACATCAACCTCTTCAACAAACACATGATGATGATGATCAACAGCAACATTAGTTGCCAGTGTCATTCCATCTTCTTTAAAATCCTCACCCAGTTCATTGCATTCTTCTTCTCTGATGTCATTGTCGTCATCATCGTCAAGAAGATCACTGAACACAGAATCGATCTCTTCATCTTCTTCATCGCTGTCCCTGCAATTCTGGTACCTATGGTTTGGAGGGTAAGATGCGGTTGAAGTCACTGAACTATTTTCAGAGGAAAAGGACTTTGATTGTGCCGAAGCTTCCTCCTTTTCATCTTCTTCATTCTTCCTCTCAGGTTGGGAATCTGCACCTTCATCCACTAAAACAGGCTCGTAGGTTTTCACATTGGAATCAAAAGTTACTTTCTTTTTGCTACTCACACTTAGTTGCTCCTCAGTTTTATCCCTACATTAACCAAAAAGAAAATGAATTTTCTTCTCTAACTAGATCAAAATCTTCCAAAAGTAGAAGGTAACTAATGAAGTTGAAAATACTTACTGAAGTTGTGGTGTAAGGTTAAGAGCAGTTCTGGAATGATCCTGAACCAAAGTGACACAAGCTTGCACTGGCTTGTTATTGCTACTATCATTTCTCTGTAACAAGAAACGAAAAAGAGAAAAAACAAAACTTAGCTCTATTTGGCTGCTGAGAAAAGCATGGAGGCAAGAAAAGGGATGATAAAAATGAATGAAAAGATCACATATTTATCTGAAACAGGAAAGAAAATCTTTGTATTCTTACTTGAACCTTGTGCCTGCGGTTTCTGTGTTTGGAGGAACCAAAACAAGCGAGAAAACAACCCATTAAGGAAGGTGCTTCAGATGAAGGATTGGTATATCGGTGATGAATGGCAGGGGCATCTAATCTAATACACTACATTTGTGAAAAGAACAAGAAGAGGAAGAGCGTGTGTAAAATGGTGGGGACGAAAACGGTCAACAAACCTGAAACTGAAACCACCCTTTTCTTTCTCCGAATATAGTTTAATTGAAAAAGTGGAAACTGACCGTTATAGGACATCATTTACACCCTGTAATCACTATCCTCTTTCTTTTGCTTTTTAATTCCCTTAAAAAATAATAATAATTCTAACATCACTACGAAAGAAACTCGTTTCTTGATACTACTATTCATCGTTTGTAACTATTACATGAAACTCGTTCGACAGAGTTGCCTTTGTCTTTCCTTACGGGATGGCAAATCGAACTTGCGTTAAATGTTAATCACTCAAAAAAAGAAAACTTAACATCATGTGGCTATTGATTATCCGATGAGATTTAAATGAATTTGAATTTAAATGAATAATGATTCGGATGAATTTGAAGAGTTTGGTGTTTTGTGATCGTTCTCCTTGTTCGCTTTTATTATTAATTTTGAGATTTTCTTTTTGGGCACATGGCACTCTTGGTAATTTAATCATAAAACTACTCATTTATAGAATCTATAAGGAATGGATTTTTTTTTATCATGCAAGTACATTTATGATAGGTTCGGATGAACTTAGATTAACCTTTTTATTTGTACATTTTTAGGTTTAGTAGTTACTTCCAGGCTTTATGGTCATAATTTTCATTTTGAATCACTTTTGGATTTTGTATAAGCATATACTTGCTTTGGGTTATTTGTGGATCATATGCCTTTAGGTTTTGAGACTTGGGTAAAGTTTTAACAAGCCCACCCAAGTTAAGTCTGAAAATACATATTTGAGGGAGGTATATAAGCATCATCTCCTTTCTAATTAGTTAGCTAATATTCATTTGACAAATTTCTAGTGAGATAGAGCGTTTTCCTCACTCTAAACTCTCTTGAGTGCTTAGCTCTTTGCCTAAGTTCTTATTATTTGGAATCCCTTCCCAAAGGTGGTGAACATCACCAAGAGTTATGGCATCCCACACTACCACATTTTGCCTCTCCATAATTTCATTTCTAGTTCCTTGAGTTCCTTAGCAAGCCTCCCTAGGTTTCCACCACAAATTCCACTTCATTTCCTTCATTATAAGTTTCGGCCATATAAATCCCATGTCCAACATCTCTCATTTTTGCTGCAAGCTACAAGAGGAGATAGCTTATGTAACAGCCCAGATTTTAGGATGATGCCCCAAACCCTTAGGAACACCTAAGTGTGTCTTATTAAGCTTGTTGTGATAAGTGTGAGACTTTGGCCTATTCTACAAATTGTCTACACTACAAGACAATGGTGAGAAATGAGCTTCGACCGATGTTGTGATTCGGTTATGTGTGAAATATAGTAGGAAGGCAGTGATAGTGACCCTGAAAGTGTAGACGATAAGAAGCAGAGTAAAGTAACACATAGGGTGGCAAAAGGGATGTTAATGTATAAGGGTAAGTATGAATACGTGATTAATGATAATAGTAATAATGGTAATATTAATAATAATATTTAATAGTAATAATAATAATAATAACTATAATAAAATATATTTGGATTCTCGAATATGAATATGGGACCCTATGGATGGTCATGTGTTAACCATCCCGCCCCGCGGTTAGCACACCTACAAGGATAAGGTTGACAAAGGAACTAGTGGAATTCATACGACACATTTAGTAAATCGAGAAGAATCAATTAAACCTTATAAGTCTGATCCGTACCCCCAAATGCCTCCCCTAGTTTAGTCATGCAAATGCCATGAGTATCTGATTCCAGCAATCTTGGTCTTAAATGATCCATAGTGAAATCTCATACATTTCTCCTGAAGACACCCAACTCCAATTCTGTAACATCCCTGATGTTTTAATGAGAATTATAAGAAATGGGAAATGATTAGTAAATGTTTTAGAAGATTTATTTAATATTTGTTCTGTCTTAGCCAGAGATAAGAAAGCCGGTGTCGAGATCGGTCTCAGAAGAGCGGGCAGGCGGAGTTGAAGATCGGGAGTGTAAGAGAAGAGCGGACAGGGCCAGGTGGTTTGGTCCAAACCGATGTGAGGAGAGTGCCTCACTCGGGGTCATAGCCCGGATTAACCTCATAATGACTGAAATAACGGGTGTAGGTAACCAAGAGGCGAGCACGAATGAGATATCCGACCTCTCAGGTTGTAGCTCGGATTTCCGAGGTATGAACACTAAGCTAGGACGCCGAGGGACCGATATTCATATTGGGCCTATACTCTTGTGAAGTATTAGAGAATTGTGAATAATTAAACGTTGAGGGAATAAATACGTGTAATTGATTTGATAACTATGCAATAGTTTAATATAGTGAAATTGATTAAATTTAGTAAGAATACAAATAAAATAAAGGAAAAGACGATCTTGCCCATGAGCTATATATATAAGGAAATTCTCTTCCTTCCCTCTTCATTATTTACAAGTTATCTTTGCTGTTGGTCTGTTCCTTCTCTTTCGTTTTTCTCCTCTCTTAACGCTGAGTTGCATGCGCTGGAGAGGGACTCCATTTGTGTCCAAACTTCAATTTATTCTCATTCCTGTGATCGAGGCTTCAAGGTAGTAGGCTAAGCAACGGAAGATTGAGTGACGGAGTTGAGACTGCGAAACCAGTGCTCAGAGGAAGGAATCGACACAGAGAACAGATCATCGAAGCGTGGAACCAAAGTAAGGGGGGTGTTCGGGTTATAATTAATTAGAATAGGACTCGCTTCTTATACAGGTCATTGAAGTAACGTAAACAGGTTAAGGAAAATGTTGCTAAATGTAGTTGTGTGTTTATGCTTGTGCATGTGTGACTGAGTACATTAATTAGTGGAGGATCGGGTGTGGATGAGTTTATCATGTATGATCTTGTGATATCTAATGTGAAATGATCAGTGTTATGTGACGTCGGGTTAGCAAGCAGGCTACCCGAGTGATGAGGAATTGATATTATTATGTGAAAGGTAAACTGTTGAATGATTATGTGGTATGGGATGGCCGACGGTATATGATAGCCCCTCATTTCCGGCTCCCGTGGTTTTCGTGCCCAGTTGAGCTACCCAGTGGTCAAGTAGGACCCAGTGGTCGAGGTGGAGAGTCAAGCAGGACTCGGTGAACCAAGCAGGGTTCACGGGGTGTCAAGTAGGACCCCCAGCTGAAGGCCAATCCTTTAGTATCCGGATACTAGGAGTCAAATTGTATGAGAGTCAGTTGTGATCGTGATGAATGTGATGGAATTGTGTGGTTGGTTTAATATAGTTACTGTATATAATACACTATGTTTCGGTATGCTTACTTACAAGTGATGCTTGATGTGTATGTATAAATATGCATGTATATTTGTTAAATTCCATTCTATATTAATTACAATGCCAAACACTCACCCTTGCACTTTTTTTTTAGTAACCAGAGACAGGGAGGGGGAAGGAGCCATGGAGTCGCGCCAAGGGGGAGAACGGTGCCAGGGTCCGAGTGACTTCGAGTGACTCTCTATAGAGTCATATGTGTGTATAAGAACTTCTTAGTATTATTATTAGTTGTGTTTAATTAAGACCGGACCGGATGTAAACCTATATTTTAAAATACATCACTGTTATTTGCATATGCTTTCATGGTAGTTATGATAACTCTTTGGGTTCACAGAACCATTTTTAGAGTGAAATTTTGGAAGTCCGGTTGCATGTTTTGTATAATCCGATGTGTGAAAGGTATTCGCTCAAGCGAATAGAACCTCGTTTAAGTGAGAGTCCGGAATCTCGCTTAGACGAGTAGGGGCCTCGCTCAAGCGAGAAGCCCTGATTCCCTTTCTCCCATCCGTTGTGTTTAAATTAACTTGCTTTTCTTTTCTAGACCTCATTTAATTAATCTAACTGTGACTGCTGTCACTTAAATAAGTCAGTAAAAATAAATGCTTTTTCACTAAATATCGATTAATTTTCAAGAAAAGGAAAAATTTATCGTAAGAGGTAATTGTTTGAATAAAAATAAATGCAAAAAATAACCTAGGATGTTACAAATTCAAACCCAATTGATCACAATTCTTGAGATAACACCTTGTTGAACTGTAACCCTGTATTCAGCTCGAGCGCTGGTTAGTGTTCCGAGCGTAACTTTTACCCAAAGTATCGAAATCAAGTAATTCTTGTCTTAGTTGACTGCTAACAAAATTTTCTACAACTTTCATGAAGGCCTCGATGGTTAATTCCCAATAGCTTGTCCCAGTTTGAGATTTGAGAATTTATATCATGAAAACCCATTATTATCCTGTTAATTTTCGTATAGTTTACAAAAAAAATTCATAACTCCCTCTATAAATATCTGATTCTGGTCCCAAAATTCTCGTAACAAAATTCTCTATAATTCTCATGAAGGCTTCGAGAGCTAGTTTACATTACAAGTGCGCAAAAAATTCAATCCTTTTGTTGCCTTGTCAAAATGCCCCAACCAAGACCAATTTTCCAGTGTTTTACACGTAACTCTCTCTACCAATGTCGAAATCGAGTAATTTTTGTCTCGATAAACTCGAAACAAAATTCCCTACAATTCTTATAAAGATCCTGAAAGCTGATTCCTAACAATTTTTCCCCAAAAATTGCCTCTTTTCAACCATTGAAAATTCATGGGCCTCCGGAGCACATTTCCTTGATTCGGGCATAACTTTCGCTACAGTTATTGGAATTGATCATTCTTAGCTCATTTCAAAACGCAAAGAAAACCTTACAACTTTCATGTTTTTCATTTTCCCAAATTCTCATCCTTGTGAAATTTATAAATTTATCACAAATTGTTACAATTATGCTAATGTTCTTGTTTGTCGACCACTAAATGAGAACCCGATTTCTTGCATCCTAAGTTACTTTTTCAGTCACCATTTCCCCTCCACCATCATGCATACTCCTCCCGCCTCCACTATAAATACGTGACAAATCCCCATTTATTCACTTTTCTTCATTTTTTCCACAAACACTCTTCTCTTTCTCGGTCTCTCACGCTCTCCCTCTCGGCTCCACCATTTTCTTTTCATCTTCTCTCGTCCTGCGGCCACCACTTCCCATCACCAAGCCACCACGCTAGCCACCATTATCTACTGTAACACCACTCCAGCTACCGACCACCACCACCCTAACCTTTTTCTCTTCCACGGCCATCATTCTCTAAACCTGAGCTCCCCTTCAAATTCTTCTTCCTTTTCTTCTTTTAATTCATTTTCATGCATGATTCCATTTTCTTTCTCCATGGCAGCCATTATGACCACCTTCTTCTTCCTCGGATGGCTATGCATAACAGTTTCGTTTAGGCACCAGGCCCGTTTCACATTTTCTGACACCTACAGGTTGAGTTCGGTAATTTCGGAGTCCCGGATCGCCCTCCTTTCTCTTGGCAGCCACGTGATCTAAGGTAAAGGGGGAACCATCCACTTAAACTCATCTCGATTATGTTTAAATTGTATTTGTGGCCTCTGTTTACATTTCTATGAAGTTCTACCAATTTCTATAAGTTTTGCCGATGATTCTGAATTTCTACCATTTTCTGTAAGCTCTGCCAGCGATTTTGTGATATTCTTCCAATTTCTGTAAGTCCTGCCATCATGCATGTACGCTCTGCCTAAGTTTCGGAGATCCTGTTGTCATTTTTATGAATTCTGCCCGGGTTCGGAAGGTTTGTTGTTAGTTCTCCGCCATTATTTCTACCAATGATAATGATCGAAAAGTTTTACTCTCGTGACATCTATTAAATTAAAAATAAATATAATAATTGAATATTTATAAAAAAATATATAATGATAATAAAAAATAGAAATTTAATTTCCTTATTTATAAAGATAAACAATAAAATGAGAATTTAAACTGATATACGGAATATTTTTGTAATTAATAATAATGATAATAATAGAAATTATAGTTTTCATAAGAATAAAAGATAAATAATAAAAGGTGAAGTTGAATTGATAAAAAGAATATTTTAAAAGTAAAGCATATGAAAAAATAATTAATTACCAAAAAGAAGTCCCAGGGTACGTCTAGTAATCTCGTATACATGAACATATTAAATAAAGATGTGTCATAATATAAGTTGCATGTGTGATTGAGGATTTATATGATGATTAACATAGTCATGGTATATTTGTATAGGAATGTAATATGCGAAAGAGTAATAATTGTTGATATGGTTGTGTTGTGGAAGATGTGAATCAAAAACTTAAGTCTTGGTAGGGTCCATACGCGATGAGTTGGTGAGATAGAAAATGTGACGAATAAAGGAGTAGAGTCACTTTGTCCTTAATCGCCAAATAATACTCAGGTTAACTCATAATTTACATTTGATTTTGTCGTAGGGCTGGTAATTGCAAAGTGCTATTTTAGGATTAAATAATAAATTTCAAAAAGCTATGTAGTTTGAACTTTCTTTACTAATCGAATTGGAGCCTATAGGAAAAGTTAAATCAGTAGGCAATTTAATCAAAATAAATAGTTAAATATTAACAGAAACTTATTAAGTTCAAGTTTAGGAAGTGTTTTATAAATCGTAGCTAAGGAAGGATATTGTAAGGAAGTTAATCTTGATCTAAAAGGAAAATTAGCCCAATACAATAAGTAAGATAATTCCCTAGAGATTAGGTGAAACCCTATAAGATTATAATTTTCCAAAATAAGGTTATATCCAAGTAAATGATAATATTTACTAAAGACGAGTTGATAATAAATGTATAAATATATTTAGATTATAATGATTAATAAAATGTTCCAAGAAAAATACTTGAGATCGAAGTAACCTTTATTTTAGTAAATGTAGATAAGTCACTAAAAATTAGATATCACTTCATCAAGTGGCTTGAGAATAATAACATAAGGAAGCTAAGATAAATTCTATTAGATACCACCCTTACAAAGCTGAAAAAGACATACGATAAAATAAGTGTAATATAATTTAGTGGACAATTAAAAAGGTGTCCAGTCTTAAATTGAGAAATAAAATTATCCTACCCCTAGCATTAAGGACAAGCGCATTGATGGAAGGACCCTACGCAATGACAAATACTCTAAGAAAGTGAAAAGTAAATGAAGAGTGCATTGATCATGCATCATGTGCATGTGATTTTGGCCAGAGAGTTGTGATGAAAACTAGAGCATACGTGAGGGGTACACTAGATGACACTCGCGTTTGATCCTAGGGAAGATCTTGGGAGTACAACTAGGCCTCCCTGAGGCTGGGTGTAGCGATGCAAACCTGGTGTACTTCGACTAAAGACGAAGTGTAACTATGGTCGTGGCTGAGCCAAGTCTCGTTTGTGTTGCAAAGAGGAGTGAGGAGTGAGGAAGGATCCTTCTTGATTGTGGACATGTGTCCTTAATACCTATGTGTTGCAGAGACTTGGTGTACTCCGATCGCTCTAGCATTGATATTCCTCCCAGTTGCGATTGTGGAGATGAATTAAGAACGATGTGATTTTGGGCCCACATGCATCTAATGATAACACTAAAGAAGGAATGAATGATAACACACCTACACCCATGTATAGCATTATGTTTCACTAACCCCTTATCTGATATGTGACGTGGTTGTATTTATATGATTGCGATGATAAGTAGCGTATATGTGTTGATATGATTATGATGAGGTCGAATATTGGAAATTACAATTGAATATGGAATTATTATGGATGAATTTTGGAATAGCATAACTGTGAGTAGTGATTAGAATAACACCGAGTATGGCAAGACTGACATAAGGTTACCGTTATAGGGGAACATTAATTAGTAAAGTGTATGGGAGTGGGTCTTAAACCTCACGGATGGATTAGTTTTGTCGTGAGCCTTATGTTGGGTGGGAGAGACGTTAGTGATGATAATTCTCCGTTGTTTGTAAGTGAGAGTACGTTCCTTACCTTTACAAACCATTTTCAGATCGGAGAAAAGACCACAAGTAGAGGATAGAACATGCCAGGGGAGACTACCCACCATCGACGAAGCAGGCCCAAGCACAGTTGGAGTTATAGAAGCTGATTATGATAACGTGTCTTTGTATCGGCCCTCAGAGTCATCACTCCCTTTGGACAAGGATGTTGAGGTGATAGAAAGTTTAGTCAGACGTTACGGGGATCCGCCTCATTAGTTGAGCATGGATGAGTACGAGGAACTCGTAGGATGTAGAGCTTCGGTAGTAGACGATACGTTGGGCCCACATCCTCAACCTAAGCCCTCAAGGGACCCACGGTTGCCTCTACCCGAGAAAGAAGTACCTAAGGAAAATCCTAAAAAGAACCCTAAGAAGGATCCCGAGGAGAAGCCGATAGATATTATGGGAGAGGATCCTAAGGCTACCCCAGACGTGATGCCCGTAGCCATATGAGCTGAGCCCGTATCAATTCATGCTTCTGAGATGGAGATCGAGGTAGAGATTTGACAGATCGCACCCTTCCCGATGACTCACTTCCTCACTAGAGCTGAGTGGGGCCTTTCTCTAAGTTTCCTTCGCCATGTTTACAGGAGTTTCACTTATGGGGATACTAAGGACGTTTCTAAGATGTCTCTGGCAACACGTGACTTATTGGTAGCTTCAGATGCATACTTCAGGCATCAACTCAGACTGCCGAGACCCATGACTAGTAAGGATCTGTATAGCTCGGTTCCCTCAGAGGACGATTAGTTTATTTGTTTTGATGTATATTGTAAAATCGATGCCAAATATAAAATAAATTTTCAAATGAACTTCTCATGATTTACTCTTGTAGTACGGTTATGAAATCATCCCTTATAGTAATAGGCATTATCATATGCTTTTCAACTAGTGCCCAGGTTGATTATAAACAATTTACCCTACTAAAATCTAACAATTGATCCACACCTAAGCCAACTACATGTGTCAATATGTAAATTAAAAGAATAAGCCATAATACGTAACATCTCAAGTGCACACAACAATTAAAGATCACATGAAATCAAATCTCACCTAGATTTGAACATGATCTATGCAAACAGAAGCATAACCTTTACAAAAGAGTACCAAAAAGAGACACAGAGATTGAATAATAAAGCCTTAGGCATAGCAAACCACGAGGAACAAGGCCATAGCACAAAACGTGAAAAATTTCACTTCTAGGGATTCCATTGCCATGGAAATTTCCCACTAGTCATGGAATGCATTCCACAGGTTGTAGGAATTTCCCACTAGCCATGCAATACTCTGACTTCATGCGAAAATTTTTTAAATTGGGACAGAAGGGTCCATAGGCCGTGGGAATTTCCCGCTGGTCGTGGATCGACCCTTGACGCCCAATTTTCCATTTTCAACACACTATGCCTTATGACCTTGGACCATGCAATGCTTAGACCTTTATGGATGCAATCTCACAACTACACACTTTGATATTTAACATGTTCTCAAACCTAATGCCTCATGGTTTAGTCTTAGCTATTCTATCTTGCACTGCTTACACTTTTGGGTCCTTCCGCACTAATTATGTAGAATTTTTACATAACACTACATCCAACTAACAACCCTATACCTCCTTTCACTCAAAAGAACTCCAAATGCCATGGAACTTTGTCACAAACACCTTGGCACTAAATTGAACTTGTACTAACTAGTCTTGCTTTAAAAACCTTTATATGTGTAGGGAATATGCAAAAATTTTAATTCATGAACATTTAAAGCAATTGTACCATTCCTAACAATCCAAGTTCATTCAATTGGATCCAAAACCTTCCAATCACATTTCAATTTATGCATATAGACTATTCCAACTATCCGTAAGCCCTGCAACTGCACAAACTAAAGTTTGACCTGTCTAGTTCCCTATTATACAGCAATTAGAAACAACATAGTAATCATCATCAAAACCACACCACTATATTCAAGACACTTCAAATGTATCCCTCTCCATATAAACCTGCCCATCTCAAGCACATTACATTAAAACATATACAAATGCAATCTAAAGCCTCAAATGCTTCCACAAGACCTATTCATTATTGCTAAGCATAATTTTCTATAATTTCACACAACATGAGGCATCATGCCTATTCCTTGGTAACTTCATGCATATACCTATCGCATTAAACCAACGCCACATCCAATTTTCTTTCAAGACTTGTTACTTATAATATCATATACATAACCGATTGCCAAAAACATGTTATCAATCATCCATACCACATAGAGTTTTACACTTACAACCCAAAAAGCTATGAGTTGACCACTATTACTCAGAACATAGCACTATACACAAATGCATAAAACAATACACGAATAAAGGTGTCCATATGGCATCTTCACTCATTTCCACCTTCTTGAATCCTTTGGTTAGTAGCACTATATTTTTGATTGTTCACTAAAACCACAATAAAAAGAGGTGGGGACAATTCAAAGCAATAAATAGAAGCCCAAATCTAATTTTACATACAACTACTAACACAACATCATTTAATAAGTCATATATCAAGTATCTAACAAATCACATTATACCTAGTCCTTCATTCACTTCAATCAACAACCTAAATCCAAATCATAATTAATATACCCAATGTCATGGACTTATGAGTTACTCAATCATGTAATATGAATACAACGCAATGTGGATCTGACTGAACTCAACAAGGCAAATCATAGTGTCATGGTAACCCAACCAGTGAATCCTAGCACTATAGTGGTGGGTACCAGGTGACCACCAACTAATCGTAGCGCTATAAAGGGTGGCACCTCAAGATCTACACCACGAATTATAGCGTATAAATGGCAGTCTCGTCAATAAGTCATAGTATTGGGTGAATCGTAGCGCCATACAAATGTATACGATGTAATGATATGCAATCTTTGCTTAAAATGCGAATCATAGCGCATAAAATTACAATTACACCATAGCTTATCCTCACACACTTCTATACATATTAATCAAACACAGTTACCATCGAAGCAATAAATGAATGCTTAGAGGAGTCATTTCTATTCATCAACAACATCATTATATCAACATATAATTTCAGCCATCTATTGTCATTGTTTCTTGATAATAGGATATAACCATTCATCATAATGAATTTCAATTTGCACAAAATTCAAGTATTTCAACTCATCATATCCCATAATATCCATTCTTACCAAAATCATCTTTCAAACAAGCATATCATCCATAATTTCTAACTGACCAAAGACATGTTATGCACATCAAATTAAAATAACACATTATCTCCATAATCCAACCATAGCATTCAGCTCCCTAACATACTAAGACATATAATAAGTATAAATCAACTATAAAATCATTTCTAAAATAAGTATTTCTATTCAATACCCAAATTGAACTCCCCCTTGTATGTAAGAACATACCTCAACGCGCTCCGACTTTTAAACTAGTTTTCCAGGCAATGATCATTCCAATTGACAATTCCTAAAATAAAAAATAATTATTTTAGGTGATTCAAATCATTCCTAAGCGTATTGCCGTTATGCTTTCTGATCGTACTTCGATAACCTCTGGTCAAAATTGAACCGGAACAACTCCAAATAGCTTCGCAAGGTGCTGCCATTATAACCCACAAGCAAAAAGGAAAGGAATAAGCACCATGGGTAATGGCCAAGCCATGGCCGAACATGAGGGAGGAGGGGAAACACCATGACTCACCTCTCAAGCTTCTAAAATCCAATTTTCAAGTTCAACAAACACCATTTTCAGCTATGGGTACACACGGATTTGGCCCTAAGAGAAGGAAAAGAACATTTATCCACATGCATCCAAGAGAACGTGAAAGGGGAAATGAAATTCAAACTCCAATTGGCTTACCTTGACCACGAACTGAAGATAACATGCAACGATGGTGGTGAATCAAAGGCAAAGATGAAGATAATGCAAAGAGGGTGCACGATGGTAGGAGGAAGAAGTGAAAATTGAGAAAAAAAGGAGAAAAGGCTTGCATGTGAGAGAGAGAGAGAGAGAGAGAGAGAGAGGAAAAATTTGGTTTTAGGAAATAGGATTAAAATTTTAGGGGTTTTATTAATTTACTTTAATTAATTTAAGTAGGTAACTTTATTTTGGTTAAATCAAAATTTAATTAGATGAACCCTTTTTAATTTATTATTCAATATATCCCAATATCATTTTCTAATATTCCATTCAATTTAAATTTATCAATTTTATTTAACAAATTACCTAATTTAAAATTTTTTTAGGATGTTACATATATATCTTGTTTTGAGTCATGATCTAGGAGCCTACGTGCTCCTGTGCATTCAGAGTAAGTATATATTTATTGATTGAGACCATGTGATGTACAGACGTGTTTTATTCTTGTTCCATTAACATTTCATGCACATAAAAAAAACATCCACATTTTTCTAAAATGTGTAACCTTTTAGTTAAGTAGGATGATCCAGTGGAAGGGATTATCCTAGTTAACCAAGGGTGTTACAACTTAGATCTAAGGAGAATCAAGATTAAAGATTTAAATCCTAAGAAGATCCTACATCAATTCTCCATATTTTAAAAAATTCCAAAAATAATGATATAAAGGAATGTTAAAAGTTTTTATGAAATATTATAAAATTTAAAATCAAGTATGTATATTTTATTGGGTAAAAATAGGAAAGAAAATTACACTCAATGAGATATTGACAGTAAACAAATAAATAGATAAAGCCTTGGGAGGGTTAGACAAAGTAACAAGAGGAAGACTCTTTCGAACCTCAATCATTTCCAAACCATCTACATAAAACTTCTCTTCCCTGAGATTGTGATTTAGATATTTAAGATGACTTAACTATATTTGTAGTCCAAAATATAATTACTTTTAACTTTACCTCTAATTTTTTTATCGACTTTAGTCATTAATATTTCTAAAATAGTTTCTTTATCATTCATCAATGACACATGATACGTGATGCATTTAAACATGTCACGTCACTTGTTACTCATTGTAATTATTAATATGACCAATCAACATCTTTGATACAAAACAATAATATGGACAATTTTCAAACATCTATATTTTATCAAGACCAAAACTAATTTCTTTTGTAAATCCTAAAACCTAATGTAAGTATATGATCAGACACTAAACACTTATTTAAGTGAAATATGGAAAACTAATGTTTTGTTTGCCTAAAAGTGAAAAATGTGAAAAAATCAATAAAAATAAAAATTGTAAGAGGAAAAATGTGAAAAGAATGAGAAAATTTAAATTATTTTGTTTATCAGAAAAACGAAACAAAAAAGTGAGTATTTTTTTTATTGGTACATGTTGTTACCTAGAATTTGGAGGCATAGCTCATGACACATGGGTTTCTTGTGATCATGAACTCTTCTGAATGTATATCAGTCATGTGGTCACATATGCTTTAGATAAAAAAAATATGTACTTAAAAGAACTCTGATGCTCAAGTCAATAGGTAATTAAGACAGGTTAGAGTGATTATGTCAAATATCTCATTTTGCATGCATTGTCAAAGATTTGGGATACCTGGATATTACATTAATTCAATGTTATAAAGATAGTTTTAGTCTTACTAAGGTATCGAGGCTCTGATTTTCTATTTGAGGTATTGTTTTCTTTTTTAGGTGCATGTTCTTTCTAGTAAGGTGTTTGACATAGCATGCTTGATTTTTGTGGGAACTGTCGTTTGTGATCTTTCTATGTCGTGTGTCATAGTAGCATGGTTGAATCCACCTTCAATTCGTGCATAAAATTATTATGCTTTAAATTTCATAATAATACATGATGCGTCATTGTTGAAAAGTACATCAATCTTTTAATTAAGTATAAACTGATATTGTTTCCACAAGATTTGTGCGCTAAGTACTGACTCTTTCTAGTGAATCTCTATATGGACAAACGAGCCTAAAGGGTATGGCATTTATAGAATCATAAAGAAACAACAAAAGAAAAAAAACATTGTTTTTGTTTTTTAAAGTTATAACATGTAATGGAAGATAACAAAGAAGTTCATAATGATAAACTCGATTAGGCATTGAAATCCTCCTTCAAATCACTTCACAATGATCAAAGTTCCAGATTGAATCATATTTAAAATCCAAATTGAAGGTTGGATCCCCTGAATTAGATAGAATTGATCTTTCAGTAAAAATCCCTAAATCTCTAGACTTGCACTTTGATCTCTCAAAATACGTAATAAGTGATTGATATTAAGAGCGAGGTTTCATAGACCTCACAAGTCTCAACACCAAAATCTTAAGTCACGATCCTTTGTGTCGGAGTTCCTCACTAAATTTGATAATCATGATCTCTCTATGTGAAACTGATTTGTGTTTGAAATATAGGTGTAAGCCTATACAAAAATCATGAATCGATAAATCTAATCAAATTCTAAAATCAGAATGTAATTTGATCATGAAACTCAATCATATGTAAAGATCATATGAGCTTCGTCATTAACTTATCTAAAAATCTAGCCTAGCATGGATATAGATGGAAATATAGAACACAAATGGAAAACAAAGATAGAATCCATGAAGTTGAGATAAAACTAATTAGTTTTTTCCCAAATGGCTAAAGTTTTGCGTCTATTGCTAATTACAATTTAAATTAAAAGTAAAATATGAAAATGGCGCCAAACAAGTAAACCTAAGCTCTCTAGGTTCATCCCTATGCCTATTTTGTATAAATCACAAGGCAATCGCAAGCGTTAGGAATCCCTACACGCAGGGCACTACATAATGTATGGTTGGCTGGAAGTTTGGAGGTTGCTGAATAAATCAAGGTGCTTGAGTGTGTGTCCATGCAACTTGGGCGCACTACTATGAGGATGTGTTTCTTTGTTAGAGTAACTAGTCAGTCTAGGGTGTGACTAGGTGCTCCCTTTTTAGGAAGTTTGGTGATCTCTAAATGGTCTAACACGACACCATACATATAGTGTGACTGGGTGCCACTTAGGCTTCAATGTTGTTTACCTTAAATGCTTGATCTTGGTGACTAGACACTCTTTGGCATGACTAGTCACCATAAATTAATCCTTTTTTACTTCTTTTAACTTTCCTAAAAACTTAAAAGAAATAATTATTAAAAACACAATAAAAGGTCAATAACTGATGAATGTCTATAACTTAATGGAATTTTCTATGGTGATGAATAATCTAATCAATGGAATGGATATAAATTAGACATAAACAAGATGAAATATGTAACATCTCTGATGTTAAAATTTAATTTATTTTGATGTTTGGCGTTAATTAAATATTATTGGAGATTAAAATAAATTAATATGGATTGATTAAGAGAATTGATTAATTAAACTAAAGAAAGTGGATTAAAACAAATATATGTGATTCTGTGTGGTTTGTATGGTTGTATGATATATTTCACCTTTTAGTTTTAGCTCCCGTGGTCAAGTAGGATCCAGTTGAGCTACCCAATGGTCAAGAAAGACTGAGTGGTTAAGGTGGAGAGCCAAGCAGGGCTCAGTGGACTAAGTAGGGTTCACGGGGTTTTAAGTAAGACCTCTAACTGGAGGTCGGTCTATTTTTAGTATCCGGATACTAGTGAGTCTGATCAAACTGAGTGAGAGTTAGTTGTGTTATTGTGTGCTTAATATATGGTAGCTAGTGCATTATGCGATATTGTGAGTATTTGAAATGATCAAAGTAAATTTGATGTGTATGTTTTTTTATATACAACCTGAGTGGTATATTATGTGATGAATAATTGAGATGACTGAGGATGAACTGATATAGGTTGTGTAACACCCTCGGTTAACTAGAACAACCTCTTCCACTAGATCGTTCTACTTAACTGAGAGGCTACGAATTTTAGAAAAATATGGAAGTATTTTTTCATACAATAAAATTTGGTGGAATAGATACTTTATATACGACTTAGTCATGTATAACACATGGTCATATTCAACACATTGTACATACAAAAAATCAGGGGCATGCAGGCTCCCATACAACAGGAAAAGGAAATCAACTATGATAATCGCCCCCGGTCCAAGAAGAGTCTATCTGTTCCTCGATACGGTGACAGGTGTGGTCCAATCGAAGGTCTGTAAAAATAAACTATAAGGGTGAGCCTCTCTTCCATACAATCGGAGGTTTGTCATTTTTGACGTTCTCCCACAACATTTAAATAGGTAACCATATAATCCTCCCTCATCTCGGGGTTCCTAGTTTCTCTAAGTTATCTGTCTCCACTCAATCCTACCTAACGTTCCCCCTTTCTTTATCTCTCATTCTTTCTTCTATTCTAATAATTACAGAATAATTCACATATTAAATAACAATCACAATCATATACAATTTATCCATGTAATGCAATGCATGGGTTCCATTACTTTTAGTTAATCTTTTTCATTGTTCATTATGAATGCATCTAGGCCCAGTTCCATCTCATCAATCTCATTCTCGTCATCATCATCATCATCATCAGAATTCATCCTATTCAGGCTGTCCCTAAACATAACATTTTTGTACTAGAGCGACTAGAGCTCACCAAGTCCCTTATATTACAGGGTACTAAGGACTCTCAGGTCCTGCTCTTTATCGGGGATCCATCTCATATCAAAAGGGGACTTGGCTCTCCACGGTCATAGATACATCCTGTCATTTAGTCAAAGTACATCAGGCTTGCATCGTCTCACTCGGCTCAGGCGCGACTCTGATGTCATTCGATTTCCATCCCAGTTGTACTCCTAAGGTTTTCCTCGGAGACCAAACGTGAATATCCTCCAGCGTACCCATGGTGTATGCTCTAGTTTCCACACGTCACATGTAAATGATGCATTCTCATTATATTCTTTCATTCTTGTTCTTTTCTCTCGTCACCGGTAGAGTCCCTTCAATGATCCATTTTCATTCTTAACACCGGTCATTCCATTCTAGTCTGTCGATTGGTAAGGACAAGTAAATTACTGGGTAATTTGGGGTATTGGTATTGATTATAGGGTAATTTCTTTAGAGGGTTTAAGTTTCAGGTTCATAGGAATATCTCAATTTATATCTCTTTATCATTATTCAGTAATTAAGAAAGAAAATGGCCAAGCATCAATCTTTCACTTTCACTAGGTACTTTCCATTATCTCGTCATACCATCACTTACATTCATATCACATCGCTCCTCATTACATTGGGACTCTCTACCATGACTGATACCTCTTTTTGTTAACTTTCTATCTTTTGTGAATTAATAGTGCATCAACTAAAACCATTCATATACATCCCATCATACTTATAATTTACCCAAACATGTATATCATAACCAACAAATAATTCATACTAGTTAGTTAAAACACACTAAATCCAATCAATATCACAACCAACACATAATTCACATGAATCAGTCAAACACACTGGATTCAGTCAAGCAATTCGTTCATTGAGCGTACACAAATTACTTTATCTAGTTGATTCCACGTCATATTTTGTTGGCATTTATTTTGTTAAGGCTGATCATAAGGTACACAAATTACTTTATCTAGTGAATTACTTTACAACTAATTATTACCACATTCAATTAAGTTACCATCCTTGTAACTATATGCTGGCCCCTTTTGGCATTACCAATTTTATACACATTTTATGGATATATTTATTCTTACTAGTCTAAGCCTATCTAGCCCAACCTATTCATCAAGTACATAGTTTTTATTTAGGTATATCACTACTCTCTTTAGTTTCTGACTTTATGTGGTCTAGTTCTTGTTTAAGGGACTAGTGTGGACACCTAACTTTAATTACACTAAAACTTGGTCTCATCAAGTTTGTTTGTTCTCAATTACCTTATTATTAATTTATTACTATTCCTAGTGATTAATTATTCTAAGTTCAGTTTGTTTTTACTCAAGAGATACTCATTATTAAAAATCTACATCTTTAGCTACTACTCTTAAACTAGCCTCTTCTTTTGTTAACAAATTATCCTGGTTACTATTATTCTTCATATAAATCAGATTTTCTTTTTTCTACCTTATTGTCTAGTTATTACTTAAAGGCCTACTTACTGAGTGAATCGTGTACTTGACTTAAAATGTACTTAGAAACTTATTCTTCATATTTTGTTAAACCCATCAATTCTTATCAATCCTTTGATACTAAGTTTTACTCCCAGGATCAACTTAATAGTTTATTGTCATTTGTTGGAATCTATTAAATCCTTAGAATCTTTACATAAATTCTTAATTATTATCTTAATATTATTATTACTATTCTTCTGACCCCTAAGTATCTATGTGTTCCTTTTATCTCAATTATTTATTCTTGAGTTGTTAAGTCCCACCTGTTTTTCGGACATTGTGTGTTATTTTTGTATATATATATATATATATATATATATAGAAAATGTATCAGTTATATTTTGGCTTAAGTAACATCTAGTTGAAAAGCAATAATGTATTTGGATTCTATAACCAGTGACTTGAAATAGTAGATACATTAAATGGTGTTGGTTTAATTTAAAGAAGTACTCGTCTACTATGCTTAATAATATAAGTAATAGGAATTAGTAAAGAAAATATTAAGAGCAGTCGTAAAGCCGACCATTATGCTCAATAATATAGTTATCAAGAATGAAAGAAAATATTAAGAGTGGCGGTAGAGCCGACCATTATGCTCAGTAATATAATATAATATAATATAATATAATATAATATAATATAATAATAAATTTAATATTGCTTCATTTACTCATTTATTGTGAGTGCCCAATTAAATTTATAAACCTTATAATTTTATCTAATCTTCCGAGAAATTTATAAAAGACAAGTTACAGTTGGTAAAAATTTCTTCGACGTATGTAGTTTTCTGAAATTGCTCCTGGTATTTCCAAATGATGAATTTAACCTTCTTTCAGCGGGGCTTACCGGAAAAAATTACATAATATTGCTTAAATCTAAAAGGGTTAACCATGCCCAATTACAATAACATCACATTCATCCCTCATCTAAAATGCCTTCCATATTACCTCGATTATTCAAATGCCATCACAATCATTATGACCTTAATGTTCACATTCATTCTTACATATTTCATAACAACACCTATTTATAGGTTTCACCATCAATGGTCCTCTACCATTTTCACTATCATTTTTCATCATACAAATCATCATCCAACATTGAGTACCTCATCTCCATTTCCCAAAACCAATTCTTCTAGTCACAATATATACATTCCTAACTTTTAAGATTAGGATTCTTTAAAATTTAATAATCATCATCCTCATTATTCAAGTCTCTCCTAACAATATTTCAACTTTTAACACACTAAGATCTTGGAGCCATTACTTTATTTTCTTGATTTCACAATCCCTCAACATCAATAATCAATATTACCCATTCAAAAACTCATTCTCATATATATATAATCATTCCAATATCAATAATTCACAATTTTCTCATCAATTTCCCAAAGCCCTAAAATCCTAATTTCTAGGGTTTTCATCAAGAACTCACTATCATTAATTCCAACTACATTTATTCCTCATTTCAAATATTCTTAGGCTAACAACATTATATTCCAATCATCATCAACATCAATAACAATCCCCAATGGTTTTCTAACCTAGGGTTTCCATTTTTATCAATACCCACAATCTCTAACACCACCATTTCAAACTCAACCTTATTAAAACCATAAATGGATCATCAAGGAGGCAAGAAATCTTTACCTCAAATCCATGATCCTTTAAAAAGGAAAATGGGTGTGTAAGAAAAGGAGACAACCAAGTCCTTACTCCAATGTGCCATCCATGCTTCATGGACCCATGAAAACCCAA
Organism: Clitoria ternatea; assembly: GCA_037962975.1. Lineage (NCBI taxonomy): Eukaryota > Viridiplantae > Streptophyta > Magnoliopsida > Fabales > Fabaceae > Clitoria > Clitoria ternatea. The sequence continues at coordinate 1,399,505 of CM075674.1, forward strand.
GCTTTTGGGTGGAAAAATGATTTATGGAGAGGAGGAGGAGATGGACGGTTTTGGTGAAGAAGAAAGGAGAAGAAGGAGAAGGCAAAGTGGATGAGAGAGAGGGAGAGAAGCCAACGAAAAAGAGAAAGAAAGGAAGGAGTTTTTATTTTTAACTTAATCCCTTCATTAAAATTTTACCGTTTTACAACATACAGGATCTCCGTTCAGGCTCAATACTATATCCAAAAATTATTCCAAATATAGATTTGGATTCCCAATAATCGGGTATAATTGGTCTGACACTCATATTTTAATCGGGTATAATTTTAGCTCCTTAAATCTCAATAAATTATAAATTTCCATAATAAATCTCAATTTAATTATTTCTAAATTTTTGGGATGTAAATCAACTCATATAATTATTTATTATTTATTCTCCTCAATTAATCATTTTTATAAATTTTTGGATGTTACAATTGTTTCCTCATGTCATCTTTATGCTACCAAGTAATAGTACTCCCACTTCCTTGTCTTCATGTCACTTGTATAAGTGGAACCAACTTGTTACGCAATCTCTTGACAGAATGTCCAACAATCTTTTCCCTGATTGATGACAAATTCGTTTAGATGACAAAGGGCACAATATGGTGAAATAATCTTCATATTTCTCTTCAGAGTGGACCACCACGTCTTCTGGTATTACATCATTTGTATCCTCGGCATACCAGGAAACAATACTTAGAGGTTGATCATGAACCTAGAAGTAAGGGTCTCTTACCTTCTTAGCAAGCTAATCTATTCGGTGTTCAATCACATTGGTCTCATGAGAAATGGTTGTGACAACGGGCGAGTTTGTGCCAGAATGACCCTCAGATGTCATCGGTTGAATAATGTGTTAAGAAAATGATATATAGCTATAAAAAAACATATCATTAGTTAAATAAAGATTAGCACTACTGCCAGACTCACTAGCAGAATCCATATCAAAATCAGACGATGTGGGGGACAGTGCAGAAGAGTTAAAGGACATGTTTAGTTCCTCTACTTCCCACGACGACATCCGAGTTGGATACTAACTCCCTAGATTCCTACATCGATGCCGCACTAACCTTGAGGTAGCTCCATTAGTATAGCGAGGAAACTGATATAATCCCCTCTCCATGGCTCTTGTTGTGATTGAATCGACGGTGCCCCAGACAACACCTTTACGGAGTCACTGCTTGAGACACCGCCCCTCGTACCCCTCTATATGTAAGTAAACTAAAATAGCTAAGACAAGAAAGACGGTATGGAGGTACCTATTGTGGTGATGTGGCTAGTCCTTTTTGTACACGCTAGACTTCTTCATTCACAACAACAACTAGCAATATCGGAGCAGCAGAACTTTGATATGAGAAAATAAGTGAAAATGACGGGCCTCCGCACATCTTTTTATAGGCAAGGCTGGGGGAGCAAAGAGTCGTGTGAATGGTTGTGTCCTATTTATGACGACGCTTCGCATACCATTTGATAGCACAAAGAATCATAAGCAACACAATGAATCAATATGCGCCATATAGCACAACCTTTGCTTACAAAATGTCGTGTGAATCTGGCCATATAAAGAAGACACCGGTAAGTATAATTTTGAATTTTATAATTAACAAATTTTTTGCACATCGGTTATCATGACGCAGGAACTGAATAGCCTATTGAAGCAACTCCCAAGTCCCTTCAACAAGCTAGGGGGCTTATGATCTGGAATGGATACCAGCCCCCATTCCGCATGCTCAAAGGTTTATGCCGGTATACGCCTCGAGAAGCCACCATAAGAGTTACAGACCTATCGCTTCGATTCTGATGTTCGCTGGTATCCTAACACTCCATAGCCCTAACCGGAGTCTCCGCATGTCACCACCTTATATTAGTTCTTGTGTCTAGAGTTAGGATAAAGAGAGTAGTCAGTAAGGACACCATTCTAAACCAACAAAAGTCAGTTATACATGTCATGCATGGACCCTACTTTGACACATGCCATGAGGGATGACCTCACTTCTTCACTATAAATATCACTATCCCCACTCATAAATGGTAAGCTCTCTGGTACCCAACGTTATGCTATAATATTGCTCCGATGTTAGAATCCAGACTGACTTGAGCGTCAGAGTGTCTTTACAGGTACCACTGGGATGAGGAGCTCAACTACAACGACATACAACGTCCATAGCCTAACTCTGACTATGGGATCAGACTTACCTGACATATAGAACACATCCCACACCATATAGAGACCATCCTACAACACCAGGTCCTGGACCCCGGTATCACGACAATTCAAAACATTTAGCAAAAAAAGTATATTATATTTGCCCCTTAATATAAGACCATTTTACCTAATTTATGTGTGTTAAGAAAGTTGATTAAGTTTCTTAAAATCATTAAATTTGTTTAAAATTTGTTGTAATTTTTCAAAATTACAATTAAGGTTATTGCGACTTATCATTCTACTTTCTCCACTTATTCTCTCTTGATTTAATCTCTCTTCACTTATTACCCAATCAGCACAAGAGAAACAAATGCTCTAATTGATGTATATCATTTATTACTATTTTGATTTCAAAAAAGTCATATATTAATAAAGGTATTTTAATCAAAAATAATTAATGATATAGAAATTTAAAACAAGATCTTATAAAAAGAAATAATTTTTTTATGATAAGAGTCTTATACTAAGAAGTAGATGTAGTATATCTTATCAATTCTGTAAAAAAATAAACAAAAATAGAAAGGCTCGAGTTGGATGCTTATATATCGTCTACTTTAAAATTTCATTATATATGAATATAAATATAGCTTTTCATAAAAATTTAAAAGTCTTTGGGTATTAAAAGATATAGAAATAGTAAATGCAACATAACTTTACTATCATCCACGTATCATTGGAAAGATACATAGTCTATTTATTAATGTGACTCATTTATATAATTAATAAATTATGTAATTAAGACACATTTTGTATAAATGTGAGTCATTCATTGGCTTGATTTAGTGTTTTAATCATTTTACTCTACCAACCTCATGGAATATGTTCAAGTCAATTCATCACTTTTTACTTACACCTGCCTCTTCAAAGGTGGCATTCTCTGACTTAAAATTCATGCTAGAAGATGGTCCAAAATTTGAATTGTCTGTATCAACATACTCTTTCTTGTCTAATGATTCCCCTCCATAGATGATTTCTGTGTCTATCGTAGTCATTTCTGCATCAGTAGGAACTTTCGGTTCATGTGTGGCAATCTCATATTTTTCTACATATGAAGAGTATGAGTTATTCTCTAAAGAATTGATATCATCTTCCTTTATCTTATCACTTCCACATGCAGACCGATGTATTTGGTTCTCATTCTCATGTGACTCTTCTCTAATTACAAATACGGGCTCATTTAGATGTAAACTTGTTTTCTCAATCTCCAACAACCATTGAATTGCTTTAGTAGCAGCATCTACGGCCCAATCATCATCGTCTACATCTCTGAAAATATAACATGAGAACACCATCAAGAGATTTCTTCTTATCGATAGTTTTTTTATAAAAAAAAAAATTGAGTGCCTTCAATATTACCACAACCTCTTTAATTATTTCCTATTAATTATTTTATACAAGATATGACAATTTCACACATGATAATGAATGAGGTTCTTTATAAGAAAAGGTCAAAGAGAGAAAAAAATAATGGAGCAAATAATATAACTTTAGAAAAATCATGTTTTCTTTTTTCAAATTTAATCATACAGGAGAAATTATCTTTAGTAAAGTTTATTTATCCATTACACATGAAGTTTTTTATATAGTTTTGAGTTAATTACGTGGTATGTAAAATTAGATAGTTTTGAGTCTGTAGAGTCATGAATATTAAAGAACTTTGAATTTCTCAAGCACTATAAATGATCATGCTTTACTTAAAAGGGTCTAGTCCGACTGAATTGAATGTTGATTTCATGAGAGTGAGGAGGAGCAGAGGATCATTTGAGAAGTATCCTCCATACATTCCTATTTCCACCAAGAATTGTACGTGCAAAATAAACTGCTTAAACAAAGAATAAAATGGATGAGAATCACTTTTCATACTGAAAATCATAATAATAGTTATCATCATCTTTCATAGCCTCAAACAAAATTTTCAACTAATCTCATGCAAACTAATAACATTCTTATAAATGGATTTGAATTTGGATTAATATGGTAGTGTCATGATAAAATGCACTTTGAATTAAAGAAACCATTTTTACTTATGTCTTTTGAAGTTTATGAAAGAAAACATTTTAAGAATTTTGACCTTTAAAAATTTGTACATACTTGCTTTAGAACACACCACATTGAAAGTAATAAAATCTTTGTAAGAACTTGAATATATCTACTAAACTAGAACTAGAATAATCAATAATTGTATACCCCGCACACATATAAGGTCAACTTTGCTTTAGAACTTACTAATAAAGAATGTTGTTGAGATATTAACATATATTACATCAAAGGTATTTGAGACTTGAGAATAAATTTCCTACCTCAAAACTTAACGCACACACATTATATAACAAAAATTCATTAGATGCCATAAATTAATATGTAGCCAATTTGAATTACAACAATATATCTACAATAAGTTTTCATAATCAGTGGTGGAAAAAACCTATTTGACTTTTAGAAATTAATACGAAAGGGATTTATTTAAAAATACAAAACTCATTTCAATAATATCTCTTGTTATTGATTAGAAAATATCTTTGATGTGCATTAAAAAGAAGCATATATTATGTGAGCTACAACAATTTGGTGATAAAAATGTAAGTATATGAATATGCCAAATAAATGATAGGAAATAAGTAGCTACATAAATATGGTCACATCAGGGTAAAATTGAAAAATCGATACATTGATGCTTTTACTCCTGCAATATAGATCGTAAAGAAATAAATAAAGGGGAATGAAAAACCTGGTTGGCCACATCAGTTTGTGAGCTCATATTCTCTTTTGTAGTTACGAGGATCTCCTTGTTCTTAGAAATCCAAGTAAACATTGACTCCATCAATTCTCTCAATAATCCCATCAACCAATTAGCTTTGAACACATTTTCTTCTTTAAGTTGTTCTATTTTCCTTAATTCTAGAAAAAAAGCCTACCCAAGATAAGGACAAAAGTTTAGGTCAAAAAATTAAATAGCACATATTCATGCATAGCTATTTGAATCATTGCTTTTGTTTTAATAATTTTTTGTGACAACTTTAAAAATTTAGAAATGAAAGTATGATAAAACTTGAAATAAGAAGTAATATCTCAATCTCTTGCTTTCATTTATCCCTCCATAGATATTAGTATCACCAAGTAGATCAGGTATATCCCTTACAAATTAAAAATGATACCGTGCGTATTAGCCCTCTAAAGATTTTATCACTGATCCTTAAAAGATTGGTTTTATTATTAAATTAATTCATAAAATGTTCATTTTATCACCTTTATAGTTCTTTAGTGGATAGATATGATGAATTTTAGATCTTTGTAAGACTAATTTAGTGATAGATCAAATCTTTAAAGGACTAACCTGGTGATAATTTATTTTATGCATTAATATATGATATAAATTTTGGAAATAATAATTTGGCAACTCACTTCAAAGGACTAATTTTATTACTCGTATTACTCTGAAGGAATAAACTTGAATATTTTCTATTATGGTTGTCATAGTATAGCCTTTAGAAGATTATCTGTGAAAATAATACCTGAAGAATAGCCGATGGCATTGGATTGGGGATGGTGGCATCAAATTGGTCATTATAGCGACTGGTTGAAAATATTTCATGGCTTATTCCATATGTAGACGAGACTCTCTGAATTAGTTGTAGGCAAAACATGTTTCTTAATTTATTTGAACCTTCTTCAGTAGACAATAGAAAATCATCAAGTTCTTGTTGTTCAACTAACAAATTGCTTTCTGATACCCTTATATCAATTTCACCAGCTTTGTTGAAGATACTTTTGATCATAGTGGATAGAAAATGCACTAACGTTGCGATATTGGCCAATATGGAAACTTCTTGTGGTAATGACTTGGCAAACTTGATTCTTGGACTACCTTTTTTCGTTTCTCTTGTTTCATGAGTAAAGGCTTTCTCAACTATGAAAATGTACTCCATGAAGATGTCTTTGACAACACTAATGATTAAGCTTCCCATTTGAAGGGCAATTAGAGGATAAATATCATCAATGATGGCCTAATTATAAATAAAAAAATGACACATCAAAATAAATAAAAACAAACTCTCCTATTATTTCTATAGGATGATTGTCTTTTTATAGTGTAAGCCAAAAAAAAGGAAAAATAAATTGAATCAATTTTAAAAGATAAGTTCTCTTTGAGTTATGATAAATATTTCTGTGAAAATTTATGACTCTATAGACTATTGAAGATTCTAAAGACTGTTGTAGACTCCAAGTTTGTTAGCAAACCTAGTCTGTTGCAATGTCTATTCGTAGATTTTACCTAAGTCTATTAGCAAACTTAGCCTGATTATGTTATAATTTAGTTCTAGGCAACTGTCTTGATTCATAGATGTTGCTAGGCATTATTTCCTATAAATAGGACCCTTGGGTGCTTGTGTGAAGGGCAAAAAAGTGACAGAATGTTTGTTAGATCATTGACTAAGTGTTGGTTAGAGTTGTAACCGTGTAACAACTTCATCAAAATCAGTTTTGCTACTTTTTCCATAGATGTAGGCTATCCTTGGATGAACCAGGTAATTTCTTAGTGTTCTTTTTCCTCTATATCTCTCTTTTACCTCTAATTGCTTTTAGTCTGCATGCATTGGTTTATACTTTGTTTTACCGTATTTTTAGTTCAAGTTCTTTCTCTGTTTTGTATTTGTGTTTTTATGGTGTTATTTTGTGTTTCTTGTTATCAAACTATTATTAAAAGAATCAATAAGTGATATCATTTGTAGGAAGCCTAAATCATCAAGAAATCAAAGAATGAGTTCCATGAAATTTGACATTGAAAAGTTCTAAAGGGAAAACAATTTTGGTCTGTGAAAAATCAAGATAGAGGCTATCTTGATACAACAAGGCTGTGTAGAAGCTATAAAAAGGGCTAATAAAATGTCTACCTCTTTGTCTAGAAGAGAGAAGGAAGAAATGATCAAAAAAGCAAGAAGTGTCATCATTTTATGCCTTTGTGGTAAGGCGTGGAGGGAGGTTACGAGAGAAGACATCTATATCAATGTGGGTGAAGCTGGAGTCATTGTACATGACAAAGTCTCTTGCGAATAAACTGTGTCTGAAACAACAACTATACTCATTTAAGATGAATGGGGCAAGTCTCTGAGTATATCGTAGACTTTAACAAAATCTTGGATGATCTTGAAAATATTGAGGTAAAACTGGACGATGAAGATAAAGTTATTTTGCTTTTAAATTCTCTCCTTAAAAACTATGAACACTTTAAAGATTCTATACTATATGGCAAGGAAAAGACCAAAACTCTAGAAGAGGTTATGACCTTAATTAGATCTGAAGAGCTGCAAAGAAAACAGGAATCTAAGTCAAAAGGAAATGGTGAAAGTCTAAACGTGTCTAAGGGAAAAAAGAGAAGAAATGGAAAGACAAAAAGGGAAAGAAATCCTTTCAGAAGTCAAAGTCTGGTGAATAGACTTTTAAGTACAAATGCCATATATGTAACGAGACAGGTCACCTCAGGAAAAATTGTTCTGAAAATTTTAAGGGTCCAAAGGGGACTACTGAAGTAGCATACTTTACAGCTACATTTGATAGATATGAAAACGTAGGAGTTTTAGTTGCTTCTTCTTAGACTTTAAAAGACTAGGTCTTGGACTCAAGCTATACTCTTATCATATATTCCCCAAGAAGGATTAGTTCAAGACCTTGGACCTAAAAGAATATGGAACATTCTTACTAAAAGATAATCATCACTGCAAGCTGCAAGGGATAAGAACCATCAGATTAAAAATGTTTAATGACAGGGAATATCTTCTCAAGGAGGTAAGGTATGTTCCTGAACTTAAGTGAAATCTTATTTCTATAAGCATGTTTGATAATCTAGGATATTCTACTAGAACTCAACATAGTGTGCTTAAGATTTCTAATGGGTCTTTAATCATTGCTAAAGGCATTAAAGATAAATGTAATGGTCTGTTTATCTTAGATGGTTCTACTATAATTGCTCATGCATCTATAGCTAGTAAAAACTGTCATAATAAAACAAAACTATGGCATCTCAGACTTGGGCATATTACTGAAAAAGGTTTATTTGAATTGAAAAAATAGACTCTATTAAATGGAGATAAAATGAACAAGTTAGATTTTTATGAAAACTATGTGCTTGGTAAATCACATTAGGTGAAATTTGGGTCTAACATGCATGTTTCTTCCAAGCCTTTTGAATATATCGAATCTGACTTGTAGGGGCCTTCTAGAGTTCAGACTCTAGGTGGAGGCTTATATTTTTTTATCAATTGTTAATGATTTTTCAAGGAAAGTCTGACTCTATATGCTAAAGGATAAGTTTGAAACACTCATAAGATTTTAAGAATGAGACACACTGATTCAGAATCAGTTAGACAACAGACTCAAAGTTTTAAGGACTGACAATGGCCTGAAATTTATTTCAGAGCAATTTAATGAGTTTTATAGGAAACGGGAATTGAGAGGCACAAGATAGTTCCTCATTCACCTCAACAAATGGTCTGCCTGAAAGAATGAACAGGACAATTATTGAAAGAATTAGATGGATGCTTCTTGGCAGAAGTTGCTGCCATTGTTGTACACCCAATAAATAGGTGCCCTTCTTTAGCTTTAAATTTTAAGACACGTATGGGAGCTTAGAGTGGAAAGCCTGCAGACTATTTAGGTTTGCATGTGCTTAGTTCTCTAGCTTATGCCCATGTCAAGGAAGGGAAACTGGAACTAAGGACTGTCAAATGCAGTTTTCTTGGATATCCAAAAGGTGTGAAAGGTTACAAGATGTGGAGACTGGGGGTAGGTAGAGGAAAGTGCATCATAAGTAGAGATGTCACTTTTGATGAATTAAGAATAGGGATGTCAAAGAAGGAGTAAACTCTCCAAGAAAACACCTCAAAGGGTGAATAAACTCAAATTGAGGTGGACCTCTCATTATACTTACTTTATGTGGATGATGTTCTGCTAACAAGCTCAAGCATAAAGGATATAGAGTTTTTCAAGTAGAGTTTGAAATGAAAGATTTGGGACCAGCTAGGAAGATATTAGGAATGGACATCATTAAGAACAAAAAGAAAAGGGAACTTTTCTTATCTCAGCAAGGGTATTTGAAGAAAGTTATTGAAAGACTTAGAATACACCAATTTAAGTTTATTGAAAGTCCTCTAGGCTCTCTATCAAAGCTTTCAACTTCTCAACCTCTAGTAACTAAGGAAGAAATAAACAAGATAAACTTTATCCCATATGCAAGTGGTGTTGGTAGTATCATGTATGGTATGGTCTTCACTAGATCTGATTTGACCTATGTTGTAAGTCTAACCAGCAAATTCATGGCTAATCCTGGTCATGGTCATTGGAATGCTCTAAAGTGGGTTCTGAGATATTTGAATGACACAACAGACTTTTTCTTAATGCACAAGAAAGTGGCTCGAGGTAATGATCCTATCACTGGTTATGTGGATGCAGACTTTGCAGGCTGCATTGACACAAAGAAATCTCTCACTGGTTATGTTTTCAGTCTGTTTGGTATTGTAGTGTCCTGTAAAGCAAATTTGTAGTCTATGGTGGCTTTGTCAATAATAGAGTCTAGGTACATCACTCTGGCTGAAGGAGTGAAGGCATGTATGTGGTTGAAAGGTTTAATGGGTGATCTTGGAATAAATCAAGACAACATTATGATTTTTTGTGACAACCAAAGTGCAATCCACTTGGCGAACTATAAGACTTACCAAGAAAGGACTAAACACATTGATGTGAAGTTTCATTTCATAAGAGAAATGATTGATTCAAAGAAGATTCCGGTGGAGAAGATTGCTAATGAAGAAAATTCTACAAATATGGTGACTAAATCTCTTTCAAGAGTGAAGTTCAAGCATTGCTTGGACTTAATCAATTTTTCAAGAGTTGATTGATGCGTAAGTGGAGAGTAGCTATGGAAACATGTTTTTAGACCAAGGTCTATTAGAGTCAAGGTGGAGAATTGTGAAGATTTATGACTCTAAAGACTGCTGCAGACTTTAAGACTGTTTCCTGTTCCAAAGTTTGTTAGTATACTCAGTTTGCTATAATGTCTGTTTGCAGACTTTGCTTAAGACTGTTAACAGACTTAGCCTAATTCTGTTATAATTCAGTTCTATGTAATTGACTTGGTTTATAGATGTTGCTAGGTATTGTTTCCTATAAATAGGGTCCTTGGGTGCTTGTGTGAAGGACGGAAAAAGTGACGAAAAGTTTGTTAGATCATTGGCTAAGTGTTAGTTAGAGTCGTAACTGTGTAACAACTTCATCAAAATTAGTTTTGCTGCTCTTCCCGTGGATATAAGCTATTCTTGAGTGAACCATGTAATTTCTTGGTGTTCTTCTTCCTCTTTATCTCTTCCTGACCTTTAATTGCTTTTAGTCTACGTGCATTAATTTATACTATGTTTTACCTTGTTTTTAATTCAAATTCTTTCTCTGTTTTGTATTTGTGTTTTTGTAGTGTTCTTTTATGCTTTTTGCGATCAACCTATTATTAAAAGAATCAACAATTTTTTACATTATCAAACTCTATAAATAATACATGTCTGATTTTGGTTTTTATGGAAAGGAATACAAAAGTTAGTTTGTTTTCACGTTACTAAGCCTTTAGAATCGATTCTTTGGAAGTGGAAATGAATTGCGTCCGATGAACTTGTATGAAAATCGGTACAAATCAATTTCTCTCCCAACCCTTTGATAAGTAAATCATTTCCATAAGCAAATATAGCTTTTAGTCTCTTTAAGCTATAGATCAATATTACGATTTGCTTATATAACAAGAATTTGGCTATGTACATATTTTATCTTCAACAAATTTCTAACACTTAAAAGGTATTATAGGTGGTTAACCAACAATATATTGTGTAAGAGTTCTAGTACATGTAACATTAAAATGTAGTTTTCTATTGGTTGTCATTCACACAACACTATATCTATTAAATACACGTTATTGGACGCTTTGTTATTGTGTTATTATATTAAAAAACAAGTATTGAGTATCTATTGTATGTTTTAGATGATAAATATTCTTTCTAACAAAATTTGTACTACTAACTTCTTACTATATGCCCAAAAGCTTATTAAAATTCACCTAGTATTTTTACTTTTAAAATTTGTGAGGGATATAGAAAGGTATGGAACTAACCTGTAGAAGTGTCAAAACCTTTCTACCACTGGTAGTTAGTAAACAATAATCATTTTGCTCCTCGATAGCTAGAATGGAAGATCCAACCCCAACAAACACTCTAGGCACAAGGTATTTCTCTAAAACCCAAGGATCGTTTGCTGAAAAGATAGCTATTACTTTCTTCAAATGGTTTATATGTGTATTTAAAATCTTTTCCATGCAAGGACAAAGATGTTTTACCAAGTGTGGTCGCAACACTAACTTTTGATTTTCTAACAAAGAACAATATGAAAGTGCAAACTTCGCAGCTTTGATGGAAGAAGATAACCTGCCACTTATTTCCGAGGTGCATTGAACATATTTGTCAAAACAAATGACGAATGTCTTTATTTCTTCATAAGCCCATATGATAAGTTCTGAGGCGTAAGGAGAAGATTCCCCACATAACATTACAAAGCTTTTGGCTGCTTGTGAAATCGTTGAGAACACAAACCTCGCAAGGTCCTTGATATATTTTTCATTAGAAAGTGATTTCCCCCACTGCAAATAATCTATTCCAGATACAATATGAAAATGGTAATGTTTAAGCAAGAGGTGCATAGCGAGTTGACTATCACCAAGTCTACAAACTCCATCTAGTGCTCTTTGAAGATCAACTTTCTTTGCTCTTTTATTCTCAACTATTTGTATCATTTGTTGCATAAGCATAGACTTTTTCTCAAAAATCATGGAACTATATAATGTTATCTTGTTATGCGGAAAATCTCGCAATTGAATGCTTTGATAATGTTCATCTACAGATTCTAGAAGGTGTAGAGCTTCATCTAACCTTTTTTCTGATATGAAAATATCAAGCTTCTCTGAAACATCATTAATATGAACTTCCAATTCACTATGTGGAGATGGGACAACATTTACATGATCTTCAAAGGCTAAGTCTATCGACAATATCTTTGGATATATTTGATCTGTAAGACTCTTCACAAGCCTTTTATGAGATACCAAATGGTTTTCCAGTTGCACAAGCTCATTTTCTACTCCTGTCACTTTCTCTAGTATTCTACATATATAGAAGCATAACACCACCTCAACAATATATGTCATCGAACCATCAAAAGAATAATATTATTATGCATGATCTAGGTCTATAACGGACCTAAGAAGTATTTAGCATAAACTATCCTTGTTGTTTCATATTTTTTATTTATACCCACATTGATTTTCATGAAAAATAAAGGGTTTGACTTCTTGAAAAAGAAACAATTACTCTTTAATGGATAAAATGTAATAATAACCCTAACATTAAAAAGTTATGTTATTTTTTATAAATTTCTACCAAAAAAATTAAAAGCATTTATTGTATTTTTCATAATTTACCTTTAACAATTTAATCCTTTAAATTTGTATAATTACTATAAGATGGTGAAATTTAACTTTAGATAAGAATATAATTGGAAAGATAAAATTGTTTTTTATAAAATTAAAATAATAATTACTATCACAAAATTATATGCCTTTAAAAACAGGGACTTATAAAAAATAATAGGAAAAAATTAATTATAAAATTAATGGTTGAGATTGTAACATCTTAAATAATTTGTTATAAACTTCCTTATATGTTATCACAATCTCAAAGGTAATTTTTTCATTCATGGTTGCTAGGGTACTTTATCTTGTAAAGTGCATCCCTCACTTTAAAAGAGGTGAATCCAATGGAAAATTCTCTAACTCTACTTTTTTTCTATCACTCGATATTTTATTACATATAACATTGGTTTAAAAGAAGATTATATAAAAGTGATATAAAATCATTTTTTTTGTTAGAATAATGGGGAAAACTTTTATTAAGTGGTTGATGTATATTTAGGGATAAAAATAACATTGTTGAAAGTTTTTCCTTCATAAAATAACTTTTCTATAAATTCCTTATCCCTTATTAAATAAATTATTTGCTCATTTGAATATATATTTCAAAGGAGAAATTACTCTATGGGTATATAACACAGTTTGAGCTATAAATGTAGAAGTAGTTGAATCTACATTATAAAAGTCTTACCGATACTTTAGTAAGATCGTATACTAGTTTAAGGTTTTTAATATGCCTTTATTTCTTATACTAACTTATGCCATGTGTTCTTCCACTTCTGCAATATTTGTGGGAAAGAGACCTATTCACTTTGGATCTGTCTCCGACACGAAAAAGAATAAGCTAATGCCAAGAGGGGAAGACATAAAACTACCACGGTCATTGTTTGACAATGCGATATTTGGAGTTCTTGTATTTTTTTCTATTTTCTTTTTAATGCTTTGGATCACCATTTAACCTATCTATATCTTTTCAACAATTTTTTTAATTTTTATTTAATTCTTTCTATTCTTTTTTAATCATTGGTGTTGTAATTGTTATGATGAACCTGACTACCTCGATCATAACTTCGAACGGAAATGGGTTTGATTCTTTTATTGACCAAGTAACAATGGCGTGATTTAATCTTAACTGAAGCCAACTAAGTTTTATGCCTTATGCAAAAAATAACCCTAGATAGAAAAATTGCTTTAATACAACCCTCTCTCCAAAATATGTTTTCAAAACAGCATTTAAAGAAAACCTTAAATAATAGGTTTGGATAAATAATTTTGTTTTCTTTTTTAAGTAAAGAAAATATAAAAGAACTAGGTTAAGTGATCTTTATTACAAAAATCAACCACTATATTGCCAACAATTATTATCTTACAATTATTCACATTAAGGGATGGTTATGGTGAGGTTTGTATGATTTTAAAGTAAAAACTGACTCAAACCGCATGACAAAAGATATACGGTTTGATGTTGTTTATTTAAAATAAAATACAAATACCAAACCAAACAAATAAAACCACTGCAGTTTGGATTGATTTGGTTTGATGTTTTAAAAGAATATAGTTTATTATTTATTTATATATATATATATATATATATATATATATATATATTATAGGTCTAAGAAACTCATAACATAAATGACAATAATCATTAATTAAATTATAAGGAAACCTTATGGCATGGGTAGCATGAGAATTAAAAAAAAACTATACTTAAGTATGGTTTGGTTTTACAAATGGGAACTACAGGTTGAACACGTCTCGCGGTATGACCTTTTGTCATTATGATTGGTTCGACTAGCAGTTTTTATGACTTAAGGTTCAGATCATATTATAGTTTTACAATTTAGTTTTATAGTTAATCACATATTATATGGGTTCCTAAATGTCCAATATCTGTTTTATGTATTATTTTAATTAAAATGTTCAAGATAAATATGATTTATTTCAAGCTATATATTTAAATTATTAAAATAAAAAAAGAAATAAAGTATAATAAGATTTCATGGTTTCATAACCGCGACAAAAAACCTACAAAAATAAGATTAGTTTCATATTAAACTCCTATAAACAACTTCACGGTTTTTTTTTTGTAATTTTTCTATAAAATAATCAATTATTTTAAATAATTCAAACAAGCTAAATTATCTTAAAATTATTTTTCATTTAACACATCCAAACATATATATTAATCGATTATGAATATAATTTGAAACACGGATCATATATCGGTAGTTGATAAAGATAAAAGGAATTATAAGCTGAGAATTTGAATTAATTACCTAAGAAAAGAGGAATATTTAGCAAAGATGTTTTTGTGTAAATCTTCATTTGCAGCTTCCTTCAGCTCCCGAAGTTCTTCACACAAATGTTTGATGCCCTATGATGCATATCAACAATGTAATCTAATCCAATTATCCAATTTAATTAAGAGTTTCCTTTTGTTAACCTCAATATCATAAAATTAATAAAATATATTTATGAACAAGTAAGATTACCATGAATGTTAAATTGTGAAGAAATTATAAAAATATATTTATAAAAATGTAATTTCTTCACAATTTAACATTCATGGTAATCTTACTTATTCATAAATATATTTTTATAATTTTTACCTGAACATTTTTTAAACTAACATTACCAGTAAAAATAAACATTTTCTCTCCATTTCTATAATCATTTTCAGTTTTTTTCCTAAAACTATTGTCATTATTTTTACAATTCAAGGCGTAATTAATTTTTCAAATTTATCTTTTTATAATAAATGAATGTCTTTCTTTGGTCTGGGATGTCTAAAAATAATTGATATGGAAAATACTAAAACAAAGTTCAGCTAAGATCAATAGAGTGGATCTCAGCAAAATACACATCCATACACAATTGATAAACTTTTAGTTTGTGTAAAATAATCTTAAAGGATTATAGAGATGAGACTATCTCGTATAATATATCATTTTAAAATCTTTGAGTTTATAGTTCAGGTTAATAAAACTCATTAATTAATAAATGAGTGATTAAAATATATGTTTAGAATTTATTGTTTTATTTGAGGTTTTAATTTAGAGGTAAATTTTTTTATTTTAATTTGATTTTTTATATTTTGAAGTGGTATCAAAATGTTCATTCCTACTAAAGTAGTTATTGAAAATTTATATTTTTTAAATTGGTTGTTACAGAATAATTTTTAGATTAATTTCTATTAAGACTTAATTTGGAAAATATATGTTTTAGATTGAAAAGGATCGAATCCCATGATTTAAAAGTATATTTTATACTAATTAATAAAAAAATGGATTTTTTAATAAGCAATTTAAAAAATATATATTTGAGTAGGGCGTAATACTCACTCTTGCAGTCATGGATTCTAGCTCGGCATCGGCTTCAGTGACAGACAGCCGTGACACGTTAGAAAGGACTTCGGAATTGGGCTCCGATGAATTTCGTGATTCGGGAATTGTGTGGTCTCTGAAATGGAACTTTGGAAGCGGCGTAGACGATTCCATTTCCATGTAAAACTAGCCTTATCAATTTGAAAGACTCGCGGTTGGGTTTCGGTATTTCCGATTCAAATTCATTCCTGCTTATTATACAACGCATTGTTATCTCCACCGACTCTTTTTGTTTTACACCCAAGACCATTCACACAGGTGTATGTAAATTCATTGGATTAGTAGATTCTTTTGTTAAAAAATTATATAATTTTAATTCCCTCATATGACCGAGGTGTTATTGTCATAGGACATAAGAATAATCAAATAGGATAGAAATAGGTTAGGTTGAGCTTTGAAAGGCTTGAGCCCGGCTTAAAACAAATTTTTAAGGTCTGAGTTTGGTATATTAGTCTGTCATAAACTTTTTTTAAGATTTGACATGGTCTGTTTGAAGGTCTGGCCTATTTAAAAACTTGTTTACAGTGAGGCTTTTAAAAGATCAAGAACAACCTAAAATATTTGTGTTCCTTTCCCTTCTATTTTTTGTAATTGTAAATTTGTAATATTATTTTATGTTATAAATATATTATATATATAACTAATTAATAATTAATTTAATTAAAAAACTGACCTATTAGGCTTCTGAACTGGTCTGATTCGGGGTCAAAGATCCAGAGTGGGGACCAGCCTCAAAAGTCAATGATAAGAATGTTTGTACACCGGTACAATGGTTATCCGGTATTATGGTCCGAACTCTCAGTGGGAGAATCCGGTCTTATTGTCCTGGAGATCCTTCACACCAAGCTTTCGTGATGAAGAGGGGCAAAAGATGGTGTCACCTGCGAAGATTCTCCGACGCTCAAGTCAGTAGATAGAATAAGAATTTGAGGAACTTAAGCAATGCAATAGTGAATAGAGAGTAAGAAATAACGTAACCTTTTCTTAGTGTGAGAATGGACTATTTATAGATGAGCATGGAGAATGAATCGTCATGCTGAGCCAGGGGACAAATAGTACACTGCTCAGTGTACAATTCTGACACACCATGTAGGGAGAGTCGCGTCTTCCGTGAATACCCCTTACAGCTGTACCTTGTACCTTCCGTTGGGTGACGTGGATGCTTTCTGATGTACGAGATGCGAACCTGGATATACCGGTATGGAGAACGCCTTATACGAGTTTATAGTCCGGATGTGAGACCAGTAGCACAGCGAGGTCGGATGAAATCACATCCCTGCCTTGGGTACCGGTATCGAGACCGGATCAGCTTTAAAGATTTTTTAGAAATCCTATAACCTGACACATTTAGTTAAAAAGACTTTTTTAAAAGCCTAAGTTTGACCTTCTAGCTTGACAAGCCTAACCCATATAGGCTTTAAACGGGTCGGGCCACAAATAAACGGTCTTACTCATTTCCATCTCTAGCTGTCACAACATTAACAAAACGTACAAAAGAACCTGATAGTGATATTATTAAGTTGTACAGCCTTCATTATGAATACCTACCTCGTGAATAATGAAAGGTACGTATTTATTATATCATCATTCCTTGATTCTAGGGATGGCAAAATGGGCCAACAGGCCGGCCCGTTTTTTTTTCTTTCAAATTATGCATGTTTTTTTATTTTAAATTTGCACTATTTTAAACATTTTAAAAAAACTTTAGATATAAAAACTAGATTTCACCTTTGTTAAAACTAGTTTTTTTTATAGTTAACCTAATTTATTTCGTTAAAAGTTCAAATAAATTATATTTGTATTAAATGGAAACAAAACTTTATTATTTATATTTTATAATATTATACTATTGAATTTATAATAACATGTATAAATTAGGAAAATATGAAAACATAGTCTCTTTAGCATATATAAAATATATATTAATATAAATTTAGTTTGTTAATAGTATAATGTTGGCCCGACGAGCTGGGTCGGGCCGAGCTTATTTGGGAAACCGTGCTCAAATCCTTAACCCGGCTCACATATTTTTAATGGCCAAATAGGCTGGCCCGCGGACCAAGCTCAAATTATTACCCCTACTTGATTCCCTATTTATTACCTTGTCTAGTAGGGCTCCAAGCTCCCTTTTGCTAACATAGGCATCAAAGGTGCCTTATGAGACACACCCATCTTTGATCCTGTCTTTGGCATTTAAGTAAGTTCTAGTTGGATCAAGAGTGTATTGTCTAACCATTCCTTGTCAGATACCATCCCCAAACAAATTTGGTTTTAAGACTAATAATTTGGCACATCTAGTAGGACCTAGTGAAATTATTCCCTTCGTCATTGCTACCATCATGGAGCCAATCACCCAACGCCCCCACCCCAAAACCCTGAAAAGGGTTTCCCAGGAAGTCCATATTATCCCACCAACCTCAAGTCTAACATCATCTAGGATTTTCTCAAGACGATGTCCTTCACCTTACAAACCCTGACCCAAGAGATATCAAAATTGATATGTTAAGGCAGAGAACTCGAGAGTTGGAAAGTGCTCACCCCATGGCTCATTTAGGCCAATACCTATCTTTACCTAAAGATATAGATGATGAAGATTACGAGGAGTCATCATATTACTCTAGTTCCTCTATTCACCGTAGGCATCAGTCTACTCCTTACAAGACTGTAACTACCCCTGAAACAAGATCGTGTTAGCCTAACACCCACCCCATCTCCCCTTAAATACCATACCAATATCTATGATGCAACCACTGCTCCACGACCTTGCCCAACCTATCCACACCCCTACACCCTATAACCTATCACCATGCCAATCCCTAGCACTGCCATAACTAACCCGATCTCTCAACTGCTCTCTCCCACAACCTAAACTAGCCCATCTACATCGTCCTCCCAAACACAAATACCAATGGCCAAATCGTTTCACCCTTATTTTCACACCTAAGCTGACGAGTATTGATATTCCAGATAGATACCGTGACCCCTAACCTTTGCCTATTCTAGTGTATGATGGAAAAACAGACCCCGATAAGCACATTTGACTCTTTTACCAATAAGATGATGTTCATTAACATTAGTGATTTGACATGCAAAATGTTCTTTAGGACCTTAAAGGATGAAACCCTAGCTTGGTTAAAGTCCTTTTCCCAATTGTCAATTGACTCCTAGAATGACTTGCTCAGTTCTTTTTCTCAGAACTTCGTCATATTTCGGTAAATAATTCTGGTAAATACCTAAAGCCTCCCACAACCTCTCTCAGGTTAAGCAAAAGAAAGATGAGCTATTTAAGGATTTCCTAGTGCGATTCTATAAGGAGTCTGACTTGGTTCCTGGCCTTATTAACGTCATACAACTTCACATTCCCATTGAAGTCGTGTACCCTCACTCAACTTTCACCTTATATTTGGCCAAAAATCCACCAATCAAAATGGATGATTTCTGATCAAGGACGTCTAAATACATCCATGAGGAGCTTCACAAAGAAGGTGCCAACTTATCAAACTTTGATTTCATCAAGGAACAAACCAAGGAGGATAAGTCATCCAGGGATTTGGGTTTTTAGTAAAGAGATAGAAGGGACAAAGTATACTTTGCAAACTACACACCCCTTAACACTAGTCAGTATCATATTTTCAAGGAAATTAGGGAAGCAAGGTTAGTTGAAGTCGAGGAGCCTTTCCCCCTCAAACCTACCGAAGATAAACATTTTTTCTATGAGTTCCATCAGGGACACAGGTGTTCTATTGGCCAATTTCGTCAACTAAAAAACGTAATTGAAAAATTGGTACAATGGAGAAAGTTAAAAAAATATGTCAAAGCTACCTTCTACGATTGTAGTGGCCCCTCTAAACGTGGACGAGATCACCAACTTAAAGAGGACAAGATGGATGTTAAGAAGAAAGAGCTCATTGTAATCGAGGCTCGAAGCAATGATGATAATGATGAGGTTAAAGAGGAGGAAGTTATGTAGTCACAAGTTAGTCGTGGTGTTGTTGACATGATCGTTGGGGATTCATTGGGGGAGGTAGCATCCTCACCCCAAGAAAGAAGCATTTACGTCTCATGGCAAACATATGGGGTAACATAACAGAAATACGTACATTGTCCATGCCATTAATAACTTTCACTAATGAAGATTTTTGGGATATTGACAGGCTTTATGACGATGCCATGGTAGTTCAAGCAATAATTTACAACACTATGATTAAGAGATTGTTGATTAACCAAGGAAGTTAATGTGATATTTTTTTTACAAAGATTTTCATAGGATAGGTCTTAACGACGTTGACCTTATTACTTACACAGCCAAGGCTTAGTAGCCTTTAATAAGGCAACGACCTCCACCAAAGGTTACTTGAGGCATGGATTACAATGGAAGGCAACCCCAGTTCTAGGACCATAAAAACCAAATTCCTTGTTCTGGACATTAGGTCCCTATTCAATGCCATTATTTGGTAAACCTACCCTGTATGCTTTAGAGGCTGTTATGTCAACGCATCATCTGATGATGAAATTTATCGATCAGAGTAACATCGTTTCTTGCATTTGAGAAGACCAGAAGGTAGAAAGAGAAGCTTATAACATGACCTTCCAACTAGAAAAGATTGACCCAATAAATAAGAAGAGATGAATTAATGACCTTAGCCTATCTAGTAGGATGTGCAATATGACAGATTTGGATCCCAGAGCCGGTTTTAATAATGACAAGGGCCATCCAACCCATCCTCGACTAGAGGATGAGACTGTCTATTTCTAACTAGGAAAGCAAGCAGATAAGTTCACCAACCTATAGGCTAATTTAAACACCAAGGTATGCAAGGACCTAGAATCTTTTTTAAAATCTAACTTGACCTTTTTGCTTGGACAAAGACAAAAATGCCCAAGGTGGATCCAAATTTCTATTGCCATAAGTTAGCAGTCTTACCCAACATGAAATCGATATCCCAATGAAAGAGACGACTTAGATAAGATAAGCAAACTACGACTTGCCAAGCTATAGATGAACTCTTGAAAGCTAGTCTTATAAGGGAGGTCTAGTATACCTCATAGATCTCAAATGTCGTAATGGTGAAGAAAGTATATAGTAAATTGAGAATGTGTACCAATTACATAGATTTGAATAAAGCTTGCCCCAAGGACCCCTACCCCTTAGCAAATATCAATAAGTTAGTTGATGATTCGTTAGGGTATGAGTTTCTCTCTTTTATTAATGCTTACTCCGGGTACAATTAGATGCCCATGCATACTGAGGACCAGGAGAAAACCACCTTAATCAATGACCAGGGTGTTTTCTATTACCAAGTAATATCATTCAGTTTAAAAAATGCTAAAGCAACTTACCAACAGATGATGAACTCCATGTTTGATGAAATTAATGGGAAAAATGTAGAAGTATACATTGAGGACATAATCGTCTAGACTCCGACTAGAGGTAGCTATGTCTCCGACCTCAAAGAAATTTTCACTAGGCTTCGTTAAAGAAACCTACGTCTTAACCCTTTAAAGTGTACCTTTGGAGTATCAACTGGTATGTTCCTCAATTTTATGTTGACAAACCAATGGATAAAGCCAAACCTATATGTAAAGCGATACTAAGTATGAAGAACGTATCCAATTTAGAGAAAGTACAAGCTCTAAACTAGAAAATTATAACCTTATCTCATTTCATGTCAAAAATGGTACACAAATCCCTACCATTGTACAAGTTGTTGAGAAAAGACAAGACTTTCCAATGGACCTTGAATTGTGAAATTACCTTCCAAAGACTAAAAAGTGTTTTAGCATCACCTTCCATCTCGGTACGGCCTGAGGCAAAAGAGTATTTTTTTTCTTATATATCTCGATGTCAGACGAAGTCTTAGAGCCATGTTGATAAAAGAATTAGATAAAGGGCAGAGGCCCATCTATTTTGTAAGCAAAATGTTGAAGGGAGCCAAGGTTCGTTACCAGAAATTGAAAATGTAACTTTTACAGTTATCTTCACCTCCAGACGCCTACGACAATATTTCTAATCATGCTTAATTATTGTAGCATCGACTTACCCTTAGGAACAGTACTCTGCAAACCCGATTTGGCAGGACGTATGATAAAATGGGCTATTGAATTATCTGAGTTCAAAATACACTATAAGTCGGGGATAATGATTAAGGCTCAAATTTTGATTGACTTTATCACCAAGATTATAGGAAGAGAAGTAAAAAGGAGGGCAAGCAGGTGGATAATTTTGGTAAATAGCTCCAACAACAATAAGGAGTATAACATCCCTGTTTTTAGTAAGCAACCTTAACCTTGTAAATTTTCAAGTATGGAAGTTTTGTAAGTGATAATCAGGGCATAAATATTTTTTACAAGAGTAATAATGTAAATGGGTTGAAAACTCAATAAAATAGATAAAAATATAGAATTATACTTAATAATAAATAATACTATAATATTAACGAAAGTAAATAAAGGACCCTGCAGGTAGTCAAGAATTGACTACCCAATCCCATATCTAACACCGATATAATAAACTAGTTAGACGAGTACCATCATTCATCAGGTCAATTCCTGGACACCCGATTCATACCGAAAAGAGGTCCACAATTGTCTGTTTCTACACTTTGGGATGTTTGATTCCAGCACGGACAATCCCTAATGAACTGTTTTGACAAATCAAACACTTCTCCTGAAGAGCCCAAACTCTAATTCGGACCTCAACAATCTCGTTTCTTAGAAAAATTATCTAGTTAAATAGGAACCTCTGAATTCAACTCAAATATTTTTCTGTTTTGGGCATAGCTTTTTCATATGAGGTTGAAATTAAGAAATTTTTATCTCAGTTTCATTAGGTCGAACTCTATTTCGTGATCTATCATCACCAACTTGAAGAACCAAGAATTTGTACTCTGAAAAACCCGTTATTTAATCACGTTAAATTCTTAGAAAAATCAAAAATTTCTCATACGAGCTTAGAATCAGTTTGTTGTAATTTCTTTGTTCTCGTATTGAACCCCTCTACGATTCTCGTGAAGAACCTGAAAGCTAGTTCTTACTTGATCATCCCTAAAAAGCGAAACTTTTCAGAGAAATAGTGATTTTCGTCACCCAATAGTACCCCTATAGAAAAATGCAAATATCTCTCTCATACGATGTCGAAATGACTTTGTTCTTTTTTTCATGGTTTCATATCAAAATATCCTACAACTTTCGTAAAGAAACCAAAAGCTAATTCACAACGAATTTTACGCGGCAGATTTATCTTTCAAAAAAGAACTATTATAGGAACTCCAGAAACATTGATTTTTTTCTGTTTCTGGTGTAAATTTTGCTCCGGGTGTTAGATTTTTGCATACCATATATCGTTTCGAAGAGAAAGAGCCTAGCTACAACTTTTATGTTGGAAATGTTTTTAGATTCTAACCGTAACTATAAGTAACTTTTTGTTTTCTTTTAAAATTAACTATTCAAAACCGGTACCGATTAAATCTAGACCCAGTGGCCAGATTTTCCTATGAATATGGCATCACCCCTCTTCAAAATCTGCACGATTTTTTCTCTCCCTCTTTATGCAGCCTCTCTATCTCTCTCCCTCTCTCCTCTATTGACACTAAACCACCTTTGTTCTTCACCAAAACCACCTCCGACCACCGCGAACCTCTATTCTTCTTCTTCCTCCACCACTTCTTCCACCCTCTCTTTTTGCCCAATCATTTACATATTGGCAAATCCAAGCTATAATCATCACGTAGAGTCCAACTACGAAGACAGATCGTCGATCGGAGCTATGGTTTGAAAGTTGAATTTTTGCCCTCTCGTCTACTATAACAAAAATACGACACCTCAGGTAAGGGGGTATATTCTCTGGTATCCTAGGGTGGACCGTGTGTTTGGAAAGACTAAGGTACTTTTGGTCCTTACCTTTCTGAGGACAGATTCAGGAATTGTTGTTAAATTAAGATGCTTTAATTTTTATATATTTTTTTATATTTTTATTGCTATATATATAATTAACTGGTTGTGTTGATTATTACTAACCTTGATGATTAAGTGGATATGTTAGGTATTGAATTATGAAAATATTAAGAACGATGGGTGTCTATGTGGATTCCAGTGAGGAAGTTCTGAAAGACGAGATAAACAAGGAAATAAGGATGGATGGTCATCATTTATATCACTGCTACTATTATTATGATTATGATTGTGATTATTATTATTATTATTATTATTATCATTATTATCATTATTATTATTATTATTATTTACTATTAAGCTTAATGGCTGGCTCTGCCGCCTTATTCTTTGCATTTTTCTTTTCTTTTATTTCTGCTTATCTATATTATAATGGACCGCTCTGCCTCCTTATTCATAACATTTGTTTTTGTTCTATTTAATTTTTGTCATCTATTTTATCGAATATAATGGCTGGCTCTGCTACCTTATTCTCTGTATTAATTTTTCCTTTTTATTTTATTTCTGTTTATCTATATTATAACGCACATCTCTACCGCTTTATTATTACTATTATTATTATTATTATTGTTATTATTCTTGTTACTACTATTATTATAATAAGGAACACACTACTTACTCTTTAAACTAAGCATTATTTTAGCCAATATATAACTGATATACTTTCTAATAATAATAATAATAATAAATAAGATAATAAAAATAACCTACAACGTCTGAAAAACAGGTGAGACTTAACAACATGAGGACAATTATTACGAGGCTGGAAACACATAGATACCCAGGGATCAAAGTAATGATAAAACTAAAATAATACATTTTGCATCATGAAGATATTTTTGAAGGATTAAAACTAGAGCATACATCTGGTACGTTAGAGGACTTTCACATTCGATCTCTGAGGAGAATCTTGAGAGTACAATCGGGACAGAAACCCAATGGCGTTAGAGTTGCGCCTGAAGCTGGGTCAGACGATGCAAGTCTGGTGTACTTTGACTAAATGACAGAATATAACTATGATTGTGTAGAGCCAAGTCCCAGGATAATATAATGATTAGAACTTGTTAGTCTATTCGTACCTTATGATGATTAAATAATGGTTGGGGGACTTGGTGGGCTCCGATCGCTCTAGTGTGGAAACGTTGTGCCCAGGGGAAGCTTAAGCAGAACGACTTCCAAAGAATGAGATAATGATGATGGTGGATTGGCTTATTGGGCCCACATGTATCATGAGACTTAAACTTTAGATAAATTATAATGAACCTAACTCATGCATTCCATAACAACATTATATATTGTTATAGTTGTAAATATGTTAACTAGATTATTTATGCTATATTATCTGTTAACTGGATTATTTATGTTATGTTATCTGTTGACTGGGTATGCCCACACCAGGAACCTTCAGGGTCTGGAGTATATACTCACCCCTTTCTGTTTAATAATAACAGAGGAGCTAGGAAACCAAGAACTGGAGTACGAAGAACAACAATACGTTGGACCAACTGGGAGCACTCAGTAAAAGTAGGATATATGTAGTTGAATATATATAATTAAATAATAAGACAATGGATGACTGTATGTATTTAAAGGTGCCTGCCCTTGTCTGTTAAGAGTACAATTGCTTATGGTTTATGAATGACTATGTGAATTACCTATTGCTTTCTTCCACTGATCTGCCATTATTTTACTTGTAAAAAAAAAAATTCCTTACTTTTTCTAAAAACTTTTAACCTCTTAGTTAAGTAGGATGATCCTATAGAAGGGTCTGTCCTATTTAACCGAGGATGTTACAGTTTGGTGCTGGGGTGATTTTAGAGAACGGCGAAGGGATAATTATAGAGATCTTCCCATTTTTAATTTTGAGACGTTGAACAACAAAGTAGAATACGAAGCATGCATTGTTGGTTTAAAAACCATCATTAACGTAGAAGCCATGGAGATAACCTCGATAAGTGATTCCTAGCTAATAATTTCATAGATAAATAGGGACTACCAAGCTCGGGAACCCGTTGGCAAAAGTAAAAAAGCCTATCAGAGAGGTTTAAAAAAGCCATCTTTAAGCATGTTCCAAGGGAAAAAACATCTGATCAAATGTTCTTTCATGACTGGTAAGCACCAAGAAGCCCAACGTTAATTTTGTAATTCAAAGCATTCTGACTTGCCCAAACATTCATGAAAAACTAATAGCCACCCTCATATCATCCAACTTGTCCTTGTTATCCTCAATCCAAGTTTTCCCAAAAGATAAAGTAGTCCTTGATGAGCACAACTTGAGGAGGAAACTACAAAAAAAAGTTGTCAATTTTACCATTGTGAATGATATGGTATAGAGAAGAAGTACTGCCCCTTTTACAATGTTTGGACAAAGATGAGGTAGATTATATGATTATTGAGGTCTATAAAGGTAGTTGCGGTAACCATCTTAGAGGATAGAGTCTGGCTAAAAAATAACTATGACTAGGCTATTGGTGGTTTAGAATGGAAGTTGATGCCATGAATTATGTGAACAAATACGAGACATGTTAGAATATATGCCAATTTTCACAACGCCACAGTAGATAAACTCTCTAGTTCATCCACACCTCGGTCATTCTTCCAATGAGGAATCAACATTCTTGGCTATTTTCTGCAAGTACTAGAGGGGATTAAATACCTTTTGTTGGCATGAGTTATTTCACCAAATGGATTAAAGCGGTCCTGGCATCCACTATAACCTTGACCAGGACAAGGAAATTCAATACCAAATCCCCTGTTGAATCATAACCTATAACGACACCAGGGTTGCTGCCAAAAAGCTTCAAGCCCTCTTAGAAAGTCTGAAAATCTAACAAGTTTTCTCATCGGTAGAGTACCCACAAACTAATAAGCATACTGAAGTGGCAAACAGAGAGATTTTGAAAGACTTAAAATAAAGATTCGACTAGGCCCAAGGAACATGGATGGAAGATCTAGATCATGTCCTTTTGGCATACAAGACAACCTCGTATTCATCCACAAATGAACTATCCTTTAAACTCACTTATAGGTCAAAAACATTGATCCCATAGAAATCAACCAACCCACCTAAAAGGTGCGGAATGCTTCAGCTGAGTTGAATAACTATGCTTTAAAGGAAAAGCTAGACCTTAGCCATGATGTTAGGGAAGCCATATTTCTCCAAGATTAAGTCATCAAGGTAAGAGCAGCACGATGTTACAAACAAAGGGCCATCTTGAGAAAATTTAACACAAGATATCTCATCCTCAAATGATCGAATATCGATAAGAAAACATTGGGCACGGGAAATTATCCCTAAATTGGGAAGGAATTTACAAGGTTAAGAGTGTAGAAAAAGAAGAATCTTAAGAGTTGGAACATCTAGATGGGACTGAGATCTCGAGGAAAGGTTTTAACGAGCCACACCTTAGTATTAATGAAATTTTCACTTCCAAAGTGAGCATCTCTCACAATCAAGCTCATCCCATTTGTGGCTATGATTGGTTTAACATCTCTCACAATTAAGCTCATCCTAGTGAAACGATTACAATTAATTAATCTCTTTAAAATCAAGCTTGTCCTAGTGAAACAATTACAATTAATTAATTTCTTTAAAATCAAGCTCGTCCTAGTGAAGTGATTACGATTGATTAATCTCTTTAAAATCAAGCTTGTCCTAGTGAAACAATTATGATTGGTTAATCTTCTTAAAATTAAGCTCATCCTAGTGAAATAATTATTGTAACGTCCTAAATTATTTTTACATTTATCTTTATTCAAACGATTACATTTTCCAATAAATTTTACCTTTTCCTTGAAAATGTATCGATATTTAGAGAAAAACAATTTAATATGAACACAACGGATGAGAGAAAGGAAATAAGGGCGTCTCGCTTATGCGAGGCCCCTACTCGTCTAAGCGAGATTTCGGACTCTCACTTAGACGAGGTGCTGTTCGTGAACGAACACCTTTCGCACATCGGATTATACCTAACATACAACCGGACTCCCAAAACTTCGCTCTAAAAATGGTTCTGTGAACCCAAAGAGTTACCATGAAAACAAATGCAAATAACAGTGATATATTTTGAAAATATAGTTTTACATATGATCCGGTCTTAATTAAACACAACAGTAAGTATAATAAGAAGTATTTTTATATACAAATAAGACTCTATAAAGAGTCAATCAACTTCATCCGGACCTTGGCACCGTTCTCCCCCTTGGCGCGGCTCCACGGCTCCTTCCCCCTCCCTGACTCTGGTTACTAAAAAAAAATAATGCAAGGGTGAGTGTTTGGCATCATAATTAATTTAGAACGGATCTTAACAA
Source organism: Clitoria ternatea (assembly GCA_037962975.1). Classification (NCBI taxonomy): domain Eukaryota; kingdom Viridiplantae; phylum Streptophyta; class Magnoliopsida; order Fabales; family Fabaceae; genus Clitoria; species Clitoria ternatea. The sequence goes on from CM075674.1 coordinate 1,427,868, forward strand.
ATACACATGCATATCTATACATACACATCAATCATTACTTCTAAATAAACATACTGAAACATAGAGTATTTCATGCAGTAACTGTATTAAACCAACTACACAATTCCATCCATTTCCTCACATTCATCACATTCATTACATGCATCATGATCACAACTGACTCTCATACAATCTGACTCCTAGTATCCGGATACTAAAGGATTGGCCTTCAGCTGGGGGTCATACTTGACACCCCGTGAACCCTGCTTGGTTCACTGGGTCCTGCTTGACTCTCCACCTCGATCACTGGGTCCTACTTGACCACTGGGTAGCTCAACTGGGCACGAAAACCATGGGAGCCGGAAATGAGGGGCTATCATATACCGTCGGCCATCCCATACCACATAATCATTCAACAATTTACCTTTCATACTGATATCAATTTTCTCATCCCTCGGGTAGCCTGCTTGCTAACCCGGAGTCACATAACACTGATCATTTCACATTAGATATCAATTTTCTCATCCCTCGGGTAGCCTGCTTGCTAACCCGGAGTCGCATAACACTGATTACGTCAATATTAAATATTTCAAGATCATGCATGATAACTCAACCACACACCCAATTCTCAACTCATCAATGTACACTATCACACATGCACAAGTATAAACACACAATTACGTTTAACAACATTTTCCCTTAGTCTGTTTACGTTACCTCAAAGATCTGAATAAGAAGTAATTCCTATTCTAATTAATTACAACCCGAACACCCCCCTTACTCTGGTTCTACGCTTCGATGATCTGCTCTCTGTGCCGACTTCTTTCTCTGAGCACCGGTTCTGCAATCTCAACTCCTTCACTCAGTCTTCCGTTGCTTAGCCTACTACCTACGGATCATCAAGTACAGCTTCATCACTTCAAAGTCCTTAGTTCATAGACAACATTTGGACTCACACTCACCAGAGGAGTGGAGAACAGCCACGAATATAGCCATGCATGGCTCTTAACGGCCAAAGAATGAAAGAAAATAAGGGAATTACAATTGGATTGGATCAGTAGACTCACCTTGAAGTCTCGATCACAGGAATAAGGTTAAATTGTAGTTCAAACACAAATGGAGTCTCACTCCAGTGCATGCAGATCAGCGTTAAGAGAGAAGAGACAAACGGAAGAGAAGGAACAAGCTGATAGTAAAGGCAACTTGTGTAAAATGAAGAAGAAAGGAAGGGAATCTTCTTATATATATATGGCTCATGGGCAAGATCGTCTTTTCCTTTATTTTATTTGTATTCTTACTAAATTTAATCAATTTCTCTATTTTAATCTATTGCATAGTCATCAACTCAATTACACGTGTTTATCCCTTCAACGTCCAGGCAGTCATAATCCTCTAATAATTCGCTAGAGTATAGGTCCGATATAAATATCGACCCCGCCGTCCTAACTTAATGTTCATACCTCGGAAATCCGAGCTACAACCTGAGAGATCGGATACCTTATCCGTGCTCACCTCTCGATTACTTATATCCGTTGTCTCAGTCATTATGAAGTTAATCCGGGCTATGACCCCGCGTGAGGCGCTCTCCCCACAACGGTAGGACCAGACCGCCTAGCCCTGTCCGCTCTTCTCCCACACTTCCGCTCTTTTAACTCCGCCTGCTCGCGTTTCAGATACCGACCTCGACACCGGCTTTTCCAACCTTTGGCTCGCACAGAACAAATATTAAATAAAACTTCTAAAATATTTACTAACATTTCCCATTTCTTATAATTCTCATTAAAACATCAGGGATGTTACACTCACCCCCCCTAAAAGGAGATTTCGTCCCCGAAATCAGTGTTCCGGTTGAAAAAGATAAGGGTACATCCGCCTCATATCGGATTCTAATTCCCAAGTGTAGTTCATCCAATGTAAATTCTACCACTTCACTTTCACTAGTGGTACCTCCTTGTTCCTTAAATGTTTGGTTTGGTGTTCTTCAATGCTAACCGGTACAGCCTCTACTGTCAGGTTTTTCTTCACTTCAATGAAATCACTCGGTACAATCATTGTATCACACGGAATGTAGGCTCGAAGTTGTGATACGTGGAACACGTTGTGGATGTTAGTCAATGATTGGGGAAGATCCAGCCGATATGCGACTTCACCAATCCGCTCTAGTATTCGGTATGGTCCAATATACTTCGGATTAAGCTTTTGACTTTTCAAGATTCGACCTATACCTTTAGTTGGTGAAATTCTTAGAAACACCCAATCACCCACTTGGAATTCAAGAGGTCTATGCCTATTATCATAATAGCTCTTTTGCCGATCTTGAGCAATTTTTATCTTCTCTCGGATTAAAGCGATTTGCTCGTTCATCTTTTGAATCATCTCAGGACCCAAATGAAGGGCATCGCCGTTCTCATTCCAACATAATGGAGTACGACATTTTCGACCATAAAGAGCTTCGTATGGAGCCATCCCAATGCTGCTATAGTGACTGTTATTATATGCAAATTCCACCAAGGGCAAGTATTTCTCCCATGATCCGCCCTGTTCCAGTACACATGCTCTTAACATATCTTCAAGAGTCTGTATAGTCCGTTCTGATTGACCATCGGTTTGGGGATGGTAAGCCGAACTCAATTTAAGCTCAGTACCCAATTGTTGTTGCAAACTCCCCCAAAACCTTGAAGTAAATTGGGGATCCCGATCGGAGATAATACTTGAGGGCACACCATGCAGTCGTACGACTTCAGCAATGTACAACCTAGCTAATCGATCTAACGACCACTTCATATTTACTGCCAGGAAATGCGCACTTTTTGTTAGTCGATCAACAATCACCCAGATAGCGTTGTATCCGGTTTGAGTACGGGGTAGTCCGGACACGAAGTCCATGGTGATACCTTCCCACTTCCAGATCGGAATTTCTGGAGGTTGAAGCAAACCCGGAGGTCGTTGGTGCTCAACCTTGCACTTTTGACATATAACACAGGATTTCACGTACTCGATTATTGCCTTCTTCATGTTTGGCCACCAAAATTCCTTTCTTAAGTCATGATACATTTTTGTCACTCCTGGATGTATACTTAGAGAGCTTTTGTGTGCTTCTGTTAACACCGCCTGCCTGAAGCCTCCATGTGCAGGCACCACAACTCGATTCCTGAATCTCCATACACCATCCTCACCTCGAGTTATCTCCTCATTTTTACCTTGGGCCTGAGTGTCAATCAACTTCAGTAACTCTTCATCGTCTTTCTGTGCAGCTACCATCGACTCCAGAAATTCGTTGGAGATTTTTAACATTCCAATCGTCATTCATCTTGGCGCACTCATGACCACTCCAATATTCATATCCCTAAAGCTTTCTAACAGTTCTTGTTCTCTGCCCATTAAGTAAGCCACGTGTAATACCTTCCTGCTTAGTGCATCTGCCACAACATTTGCTTTGCCCGGATGATACTTTAAATCGAAGTCATAATCTTTCAAATACTCCATCCACCTCCTTTGTCTCATATTTAGCTCCTTTTGATCAAATAAATACTTTAAACTCTTGTGGTCACTAAATACTACAAAGCGAGCTCCATACAGGTAATGGCGCCAAATCTTCAGCGCGTACACTACTGCTGCCAGTTCCAGATCATGAGTCGGGTAATTCTCCTCATGTGGCCTCAATTGCCTTGAAGCATAGGCAATTGCTCGATCCGCTTGCATCAACACACACCCCAATCCAAATTTGGATGCATCACAATATACTTCAAATTCATTGGTCACATCGGGCAGTGCAAGCACGGGCGCAGTAGTTAAACATTGCTTCAAAGTTTGGAAACTTAATTCACATTTTTCTGACCACACGAAAGGGTTTCCTTTCCTTGTCAATCGAGTCAGGGGAAGTGCTATCCGAGAGAACCCCTCAATGAAACGTCGATAGTATCCAGCTAATCCAAGGAAACTCCGGATTTCAGTTACTGACTTCGGTGTCTGCCAAGTCATAACCGCCTCAATTTTTGTCGGATCAACCGAGACTCCCTCTTGGGAAATTACATGCCCCAAGAATTGTACACTACTCTTCCAGAACTCACACTTAGATAATTTAGCGTACAACTTCTTCTCGCGGAGTGCTTGTAAAACAAGTCGAAGATGTTGAGCATGCTCCTCGTCCGACCTCGAATATACCAAAATATCATCAATGAAGACCACCACAAACTGGTCCAAGTACGGTTGAAAGGTCCGATTCATATAATCCATAAAAATGGCAGGAGCATTTGTTACTCCAAAGGGCATTACTACGTACTCGAAGTGCCCATAACGAGTCCGAAATGTTGTCTTTGGGATATCCTCCGACCTTACTCGGATTTGGTGGTATCCCGACCTCAAGTCAATCTTAGAGAACACAACGGCGCCTCGCAACTGGTCCAGTAAATCATCAATCAGGGGTAGTGGATACTTATTTTTGATCGTCAGTTTGTTCAGCTGTCGATAATCAATACACATGTGCATGCTACCGTCCTTCTTCTTTACCAGTAACACCGGAGCACCCCAGGGTGAGGCACTAGGTCGGATAAAGCCCTTTTCTAGTAATTCGTTTACTTGTTTCTTCACTTCGGTTAATTCCACCGAAGACATTCTATATGGTGCTCGGGACACCGGTTCTGCTCCGGGAATCAAGTCAATAGAGAAATCAATCTCTCGACTAGGAGGTAGCTCCGGAATTTCTTCCGGAAAAACGTCAGGAAATTCACAAACAATCGGAATATCATTTAGCAGAAGGTCATGTCGACCCTCCGAAGTGAATAAAACAACATACGTGGCTAGGACATCGCTCACCCCGTCCTTCACGTCAAGTTCCTGGGAGAAAACAATATTCTTCCGATAGCAGTCGACCAACACATGATTAGCAGCAAGCCAATCAAGACCTAGAATAATGTCTAAGTCCTTTAAGGGCATACAGATAAGATTTACTCGAAAGGTACGGGCTTCGATTTGCATCGGTAGTTCCCTACATACTGTAGTTGCACGGAAAGTAGAACCAGTTGGAGTGGAAACAATAAGAGCGTTCTCCATTAAACTGATTGGCAGACCAAGCCGTCGCACACAACTTTCCGAAATAAAGGAATGGGTGGCACCTGAATCATAAATCACATCAACTAGATAACCACAGATGAGGTACTTACCCTGTACCAGATTGTCATTCCTCGTAGCTTCTGAAGCATCAAACGTAAATACACGTCCAGTCATGGCGTTCTGGGCATCGCTAGATTAGGCGTCATATCTTCCCGCTTGTGGGTTCCTTCTACCAGCTCCATTCCGACCTCCTCTCATGAAGTTGGAACCCTGGTTTCCAGAAGAGTTAGTCCGGTTATTCGTTCTGCCCTGTTGCTGCCTTTGAGGGCAATCGGGCCTGAGATGCCCTGGTTGTCCGCACTGGAAGCACACAATCTGATTAGCTTGGCAATATTTGGCAATGTGTCCCTCCTGGCCACAATTGTAGCATGTACGATTCCCAGGGGGATTACCTGATCGACCAGTGGAACCTCGACCAGAGGAGGATGAGGAGGTAGCAGAGGATTTGCCACCTCGGAAGAATTGGCCCATCCTCTTGAAGCTGAAACCTTTTGCCTTCAATGGCTTTTTATCTCTTGGCTGCGACATCCTTTGCAACTGCACTTCTTCTGTCAGCCTTGCCTTGTTCACCAAGGTCGGATAGTCCCTAATCTCCATCGGTACGATTACACTACGGAGCTCAATCTGTAGTCCAGCTTCGTATTTGGCGCACTTGCTACCTTCAGTCCCTTCTAACGAGAAAGGGTGGTAAAAATCACACAACTCATCAAACTTGCTGGTGTACTCAGCTACAGACATCCGGTCTTGCTCTAACTTAAGGAATTCCATTTCTTTCCGGATTTTGTAGTTGTCTGGGAAGTATTTAACAAGGAACCTCCTTCAAAAATTCGCCCATACTAACGGCTCATTGGCTGCGTTCATTTGCACCTTCACGCGAGACTACCATACTCTAGCCTCATCTTTCAATTGATATGTAGCAAATAAAACCTTTTGTTCCTCAGAACACTCAAAATATTCAAAAACTTGCTCGATATCCCTAATCCAGATATATGCCCCATCGTAGTCATGTCCCCCCTTGTAAGTCGGAGGATTCCTTTTCAGGAATTTATCCAGAGTGGGACCGGACTTGGTCCTACTCATCAGCTGAGTAAATTTAGAGAAGAAATCATCTCCTCCCCCAGAACTAGTCTCTCCGTCCATTTAGCAACTCTACAATGGGCAAACACATCACCATTAATAACCAAGATCAGTTAGGGGATCATAGATTTACCTTAGGTTCATAGAATACTACGCCAGTGGAGTGCCAAGGGAACGGTGCCAGACCACACAATCTCAACACAACAAAATACAATTAACTTTTAAAAAACTATCACAATCACTAGATCGGCCCACACACCGGCTCTAGAAAGAACCGCTCTGATACCAAGTGTAACGTCCTAAATTATTTTTACATTTATCTTTATTCAAACGATTACATTTTACAATAAATTTTTCCTTTTCCTTGAAAATTTATCGATATTTAGAGAAAAACAATTTAATATGAACACAACGGATGAGAGAAAGGAAATCAGGGCGTCTCGCTTATGCGAGGCCCCTACTCGTCTAAGCGAGATTCCAGACTCTCACTTAGACGAGGTGATGTTCGTGAACGAACACCTTTCGCACATCGGATTATACCTAACATACAACCGGACTCCCAAAACTTCACTCTAAAAATGGTTCTGTGAACCCAAAGAGTTACCATGAAAACAAATGCAAATAACAATGATATATTTTGAAAATATAGTTTTACATATGATCCGGTCTTAATTAAACACAACAGTAAGTATAATAAGAAGTATTTTTATACACAAATAAGACTCTATAAAGAGTCAATCAACTTCATCCGGACCCTGGCACCGTTCTCCCCCTTGGCGCGGCTCCACGGTTCCTTCCCCCTCCCTGACTCTGGTTACTAAAAAAAAATAATGCAAGGGTGAGTGTTTGGCATCATAATTAATTTAGAACGGATCTTAACAAATACACATGCATATCTATACATACACATCAATCATTACTTCTAAATAAACATACTAAAACATAGAGTATTTCATGCAGTAACTGTATTAAACCAACTACACAATTCCATCCATTTCCTCACATTCATCACATTCATTACATTCATCACATTCATTACATGCATCATGATCACAACTGACTCTCATACAATCTGACTCCTAGTATCCGGATACTAAAGGATTGGCCTTCAGCTGGGGGTCCTACTTGACACCCCGTGAACCCTGCTTGGTTCACTGAGTCCTGCTTGACTCTCCACCTCGACCACTGGGTCCTACTTGACCACTGGGTAGCTCAACTGGGCACGAAAACCACAGGAGCCGGAAATGAGGGGCTATCATATACCGTCGGCCATCCCATACCACATAATCATTCAACAATTTACCTTTCATACTGATATCAATTTTCTCATCCCTCGGGTAGCCTGCTTGCTAACCCGGAGTCACATAACACTGATCATTTCATATTAGATATCAATTTTCTCATCCCTCGGGTAGCTTGCTTGCTAACCCGGAGTCGCATAACACTGATTACGTCAATATTAAATATTTCAAGATCATGCATGATAACTCAACCACACACCCAATTCTCAACTCATCAATGTACACTATCACACATGCACAAGTATAAACACACAATTACGTTTAACAATATTTTCCCTTAGTCTGTTTACGTTACCTCAAAGATCTGAATAAGAAGTAATTCCTATTCTAATTAATTACAACCCGAACACCCCCCTTACTCTGGTTCCACGCTTCGATGATCTGCTCTCTGTGTCGACTTCTTTCTCTGAGCACCGGTTCTGCAATCTCAACTCCTTCACTCAGTCTTCCGTTGCTTAGCCTACTACCTACGGATCATGAAGTACAGCTTCATCACTTCAACGTCCTTAGTTCATAGACAACATTTGGACTCACACTCACCAGAGGAGTGGAGAACAGCCACGAATATAGCCATGCATGGCTCTTAACGGCCAAAGAATGAAAGAAATAAGGGAATTACAATTGGATTGGATCAGTAGACTCACCTTGAAGTCTCGATCACAGGAATGAGGTTAAATTGTAGTTCAAACACAAATGGAGTCTCACTCCAGTACATGCAGATCAGCGTTAAGAGAGAAGAGACAAACGGAAGAGAAGGAACAAGCTGATAGTAAAGGCAACTTGTGTAAAATGAAGAAGAAAGGAAGGGAATCTTCTTATATATATATGGCTCATGGGCAAGATCGTCTTTTCCTTTATTTTATTTGTATTCTTACTAAATTTAATCAATTTCTCTATTTTAATCTATTGCATAGTCATCAACTCAATTACACGTGTTTATCCCTTCAACGTCCAGGTAGTCATAATCCTCTAATAATTCGCTAGAGTATAGGTCCGATATAAATATCGACCCCGCCGTCCTAACTTAATGTTCATACCTTGGAAATCCGAGCTACAACCTGAGAGATTGGATACCTTATCCGTGCTCACCTCTTGATTACTTATATCCGTTGTCTCAGTCATTATGAAGTTAATCCGGGCTATGACCCCGCGTGAGGCGCTCTCCCCACAACGGTAGGACCAGACCGCCTAGCCCTGTCCATTCTTCTCCCACACTTTCGCTCTTTTAACTCCGCCTACTCGCGTTTCAGATACCGACCTCGACACCGGCTTTTCCAACCTTTGGCTCGCACAGAACAAATATTAAATAAAACTTCTAAAATATTTACTAACATTTCCCATTTCTTATAATTCTCATTAAAACATCAAGGATGTTACAATTATGATTGATTGTTCAAAGGCAAAGATTCCATTACTTGTTCACCCTTCTCACTTTCAGCAGCCATTGTTGTAGAAGGGATAAACTCTAGCTTTCTAGTTTAAAGGTAAAAATATCTACCCACTTTCGGTTTTGTGCAATTCTTGAACCCTGTCTCCAGTTCCTTCCATTTTCATGAATTTAAAGTTGTTCGAAGCTATTTCTTATGCGTGGATAGTGTTGTGTAGTCAGGGTTTTAGATTTCGCTAATTTCGGTGAGTTTCAATGGTACTCGTGGATTATAGCTTTCCGTTTCTATGAGTTTGAGGCTTAATAATAATTGTTTGCATGAGTTTAGGTGACTTGGAAGCAATTTTAAGTTGATGCCAACTTTGTAAATTTGGCGGTTTTGATTCTCTTTTCATTTTGGTAAGTTCGAAACCACCTGATGCTTTGGTTGAACCTCATTTCACGTTATTAAGCTTATTTCCTTAATTTTTGAGCTTTTGGAATCGTCATGGATAAAGGTATATTTGCATATTTAGAATTGATTGATTATGAGAAATTATTGATATTATTGATAATATGATTTATGTAGTTAATTATTTGAGTGGCATTATACCCCTTTGTTGTATAATTATGAGATTTGATGAGTTTTTGATAATTTTGGTTCTATTCATGTGATGTTGTATGATGTTTTATTGTGTTACGTGGCATTAGATTCCTATAATAAATCTTGAACTTTAGCTTGGTTGCTAATTGAGGAAACTATAATGTTGATGCATTGGTTTGCATTAATTAGGCCTTGGATAGCTTAAATAAGAAATTGAAACGATAAAAGGATGTTTGAATGACATAACATGGCATAGATGGAAAGGGTGACCTAGGGAAGGTCAAGGACCCTATAATGGTGATTTCAATCCTATAGATTCTTAGGCTAGGTTCTATGAGAACTCGTGATTACCGATGAAGCTAGACTTAAGTCTCGAGACGTCACTGGGTGACCAGTGTCATGCAGGAAGGGCTAAAGAAGTGAGGCCGGTATGGAATCTGTAGCTGAATCCCATTTGCTTTAGTCAGATCCGTATGCATATGCATTTGTATATAGTGTTTGACTATTTTCAAGCTATGAGATAAAATTGATATGTTGAATGCATTGTGATAATGTGAATCTATGTTAAGTAGCAAAGAATTATGATTGGAATGATGATATATTAATGTGTTGTGTAGAATTGGATAGGTGGTTATGATTACCAAGTTGAAATCCGATTCAATAGCTGTCATTTAACATATAATATGCTCACCCTTATATTGTGGTTATCTTTTCAATGGATTTGGATCAAGATGGTGATTAGTGAGGAGTCATCAAGCTTGTGCAGGAGATATTGTGTATATGTATGTATATACATTGTATAGCTTTTAGTGGTATAGCCTTGGCCAGCTCATATTGTGTATAGCTCTTGATCTGAGGTGCTAACCGGACTCTATAGACCATAACCAGGGTATCCTAAAATGAATGGGGAACACCTAACGAATCCCCTCAACCGGGGTTCAAAGCTAGGGCAACTACAAATCGAAGTAAGGGGACTCCGGTCACTCCTGACAACCCGACATGAGTCAGAATCGGTATGAGTAGCATGTCCCTACAAACACTGTTGCTACAGTAGGTTAAGAGAGGGGTCAAATCACTTCTCCATTAGGTAACTCCTATAAATACCACTCATTTATTATTGTAAAATGATCTAGACTAATCAGAGAGTTACCCTCCGTAATACTGTTATTTCCTGTAATACCCGTACTGACTTAGGCATCAGAGAATCTTCTGCAAGTACACATCCAATGTGTCCCATTGACTTTGATACGAACTTGACATAAGACTCACCTTAACGTGAAGAACTTAGGCTCCCCACCGGACCTAGGTATAAAATACCGTACTCCCCACTGGACCTAGGTATAAAATATTGTACTCCACTGAGACAGTGTAAAATTGAGAGCTTGGGAGGTAACTCCGGATATCAGTCAAGACGGTCAACTCTTGACCCCGGTTCTAGGACAGAACAGTTCTATTTTGATAATGATGTATATATATTCTATAGTGGATTTTAAGTAGTTGATGACTTTATTGGAAGTCTAGATTATGTTTTGGATATCTGGATTCAAATATATAATGATGATGATGTAACTTTATTTTAATACTTGGATATGGTTGACCATGGATGTTTCCATATAGATAACATTTGATGCATTATGTCCAGGAGTTGTGGAATTATATGTATGGATGCATTGATTCATCATTATGGGTAGGAATTGTACATTTCAATTGCACTTGAATGGTATATGCATTGGAAATGATTTAATGATGTGAAGTTGGAAAATGTGATGTTTTTAGTGAGAATTATGCATAATTCATGATCTACATAGGTCATAATGCATTCTGTGAGGTTTGGATACCTCTAGATGGTTCCAATAGGTCATATTTATGATTTAGAACTTGTGTGAATTAGAACAGACCCATTCCATTGAGAAATGAAATGTATGTTGCATGTTTTTGCTTGAAAATGGTCAAAATGCATTTTTGCGCAAAAGTCATTTGATTTTGGGTATTTTTTTAGTGTGGTTGGTTGCCACACATCATAAATAGTGTATTTTAGGTGGTATCAAAGTTTGGTGGTGATTGGATATCATTTGGAGGAGTTAGGGTGTTTGGAAGTTGGATTTTTTGCCTTTTTACTACATAATTCTACACTCTGTTCTGCTGGTAATCAATTACCAGCTATGTTATAATCGATTACCAAAGAGCAATTGTGCAGGAAATGGCCTTTTGCTCGTAGGTAATCAATTACACTCATGTTGGTAATCGATTACCAGAGAGCACATTGTACAGGAAATGAGGTTAGCTCTCGAGTAATCGATTACACTTGTTGGTAATCGATTACAATGATTATGTAATCGATTACCAGGAACCCTGAACTCATGTTTTTCATCTTTTGGCTTATGAAAACCCACTTAACTTCTACATAACCTTTCTAAATGAATGTTGTGAGATTCCGAACAACCAAATTGAAGTTGAATTAAATCTGAAAAAAAAATTCCCTTTGGATTTTTATGATTGTTTTAAGTATTAGGATGTTTTAGGAAATGGATTAGTTAAAACTTGATTAGATAACCATGACCTATATTCAGATAATCATGTTCCCGCACCTCATTCGTTCCTAGTGGATAGGTTTGTCAAACATCATATTAAAAAAGAACAAAAATCATTACACACATAGTAATAGTGTCTTTTATAAGAGTGATAAAGTAATTTACCTCTAAAAGAGACATGTCATATCTTTTATCTGCTAATAAAAAATTAGTTAATTAATTATTAATTTTAGGTTATTAAAAAATATATTTTAATATTTAAGACGAGTGATGAGAACGAAAAATAAAAGGAGAAAATTAGAAACATGATAATTATAAAATAGGATAAAATATATAATATCAAATACTATCCTAGTGTGATGAGAGATATGATAAATGATAAAATATGAAATAAATAAATTAAAATGGTGTCAAATAACAACTTAGTTTGATTGATGCATAAATATCATTGTTGCTATCTTTTGAAAATTTACAAGTAAAAATCACCTGTCTTGTGTTTGAAGAGAGATTAAAAAAAAGAATGAAAATAGTTATTTCAATGAGATGAGTTAAAGTCGGGTTTAGGTCTCTTCGATCCTAATCTCATGAAAGTTAGGATGAGTTCAGGTGTGGATTTAAAACTATGCAATTTAATTTCATCCTCATAGTCTCTATTGGGTTTGGAAAAACCATGGATTTGACACTTTACTATATTTTTTATTTTTTTTTAATTTAAAAACATAAATTATTAAATATAATATTTTATTAAATATCATACATATCTAGTACATGTAACCAACATGGTTAACATGTTTTAACATTTCACACCTTAATCATATGGTTTTAAGTTCAATCTTTGACTCATGTAAACAGAACTTGGTAAGTCTTTTACCACTAGATGCATTGACCATTGGGGATAGAAATTTGTCTCTAGACTTTTAATCCCGTGGACACCTAAGGGAAAAAAAACCTTACCGAAAAACATTCTAATTCTAATCAAAACAATAATAAATTTAAAGCTGTAAAATATATTAATTTATCATTATTATTAACTAATATTATAATTAAAAATAGTAAACTTCTATAACAAAACAAACAAGTTTAGAGTAGATACTTACATTCTCAAGCCCGTGTCGTCCCGTTAAAATTAGGGCAAGGTGAATATTATTGTCATAAAATATAGAAGTGTTTAAACACGTTTAACAGGTAGTAGCTAAAGGGGGATTAATATCGTAGCCAGATTAAGATTAAAAAAGAAACTGAACCGGTGTATACAGATACTTAATGATTTCACCATGTAATAATAATGATGATGATAATTAAATTTAAAAGGTAACAAGTAACGTCTAATTGTGTTATGTTATGTCCAAATAGCTTTTTATATATATTTTTCTCCGTCTCAGCCCTCGTATAAGCAGCCGAGGGTAAAAATGGCCAATTAAACTACTGAATTCATTCTGCTTGAAAGAGGAACTTGCAAGCAAGGAAATAAAATCAAATCACTAAACAAGCCTAGACCTAGACTATTTTTTTTCCTTTCCTTTTTAATTCTGACCTCTAAAGAAGCCAAGTGAAAATTATACATGAATATACCAAGCATGAATATCATAACAAATCTGTTTGCAGATTTTGCCCCTTCTTTTTCTCTTGTTTTATTACCATTATTGCTTTTGAACTACCTCTCCACACCACCATTGATGCATCTCTCTTATATGATAAACAATAGATTACGGAGGAAACACATGAAAATTCCTTGCTACAAAGAAACAAGTAAAGCTTGGATAAACATGCATCACATGCTCTTGCTACCTTTGAGGTTTAAAGAATCAGTCATCTGAAAGGCTCAACAGGTGCAGATTCCTCAAGCATGTGTGCTGCTTGAAAACATTCCGCGGCTTCAACTAATGATGATGCTGTACTCTCAGCTTTGTGAACAAGGCCAAGATTATACCATGCAGAAGCACTTGATCTGTCATGCCGTAGTGCATCCATCAGAAAGCTTCTCACTGCTGGGTTTGATTGATCCGTGCATCTTCTCAGAACCATGGCGGTGGAGATTAAGCTAAGGACATGGCCAGGATCAATGTCCAAAGCGTCGCCAAAAGCTTTTAGAGCCTCTTTGTAAAGGCCCTTTGCTTCGTACATCAAACCTGTGAAATTGAACAAACAATACAACTCATTATATACAAGTCTGAGAAGCAACTAGAATGATAGTACTACAATCTGATACTTATTCTTGGGATCAGCTTTGATAAACTTTTCAACAAACACATAAAAGAACAAAATATAATGAATTAAAGAAATAAAATGATTTTAAACTTATAAGCATAAATCAACTTAGGTGCCTTAACTTATACTAAAGATAAATGAGTGCTTCTGAAAATGTTAAAGGTGCACAAGTTGAATTTAGTTATGGGAGAAGTTTAATATCTGGGTTTGATACACTCATTCAGACTCGAGCCGAACAAAACTATCATGGATGACAACTTTTTCACCAAGTTGATTACCTTTCTGAAAATGTTTATTTTATTTTCTTCTCCTGTAAATGTGGATGTTAATTTATGGAAGATAACAAACTTTAATCTAAATATCCTGCTTCATTTTTTTGTTATTTCGGAAGCTGTTATGTTTTTGTACCTTGTGAAATATTTTTAATTATCCACATAGCTATAGGTTGTTTATCATCATAACATCAACAAAATTTTTGTTGTTAGATCTATTCATTGTTTTAATGCATTGCTTCCCTGAGGTGCATGTCTCATGATTCCATGAATCCCATCCAATGTCTGATCTCTAGGCACCTCAACATACCATCATTGTAAATAAAGAATACCCTCAGTATCAAACAATATCTGCCAGTTATTTTTTTGAAGTGATCATAACTGATAAGCTTCATTTCATCTCAGGAGAAAAATTAAATGAAAAAACATCAAACAAAAAAAAAATATCGCATATATTTACCTATTGCATGACATCTAGAAGCAGAGTATGGTTTGATGGCCTTGGATTTTGAAAGACACACCTCTGCATCATGCCACTGTAAGAGACTAATGTATACATAAGCCAGGTCATGCCATATTTCAACTTCCAAATTCCTAGCACGATCTCTATTGTCCTGTCACATGGTAGAGAGAAAAAGTAAAGCAGCTAGAAGCAATTTATCTTATTGCACAAGTAAAATTAAAATCTATTAATAAAGAAAAGAAAAAACTTGGAGAGAGAAAAATACAACGAAAATGTGTCCTGATTCAATAATGTTCATCTAGGAGCAAGAGTTAATTTTTTAATTTTCAAATACAAACAGCCATTTTAAATTAACATTCTAACATTAATGAAAATTGCATATGCCTAACTCCTAATGTGAACCACAAACTTCAACTCATTCATAAAAAATGCTTCAACACCTAAACTGATAGATTGCAACTAACACAGGAACCAACGTTGGTAGAAACTAGTGTCGAAACATAATACGTTTCTAAGTGTCGCAGAGGGGCTGCTGTGCCGTGTTCCTTGCAGAAACAGGCTCTGGTGGACTTGGAGTGGAGACGTGCGCCAAAACAGAGAAACGTAAGAATGACCACGTTTCTGCTTCAGTGAAAACACAACAAAATCCGAGTCAGGCCTCTTGACCTGGTTCCAAAATACCTTCCCAGTTTGGAAAAATCCCTAAAAATCCTTTTTTGAAGGTCGTGAATCCCATATTCCCTCTCTCCCTGAGACATGGCCACTACATCACCGACCTTCATCATCTGTTCAAGCCTTCTACTCCAGCATGAGCATGACCTTCGTCTTCATAGGTTGCGAGCCACCCTCTCTTCTGTTCGAACCACCCTCTTTATGTTTCTAATATTATGAATTTATGTTTTAGACTAAGTATTATGTTTATTACTTTGTGTTTGGTTTAATATATGAGTTTCATTTTATGAGTTTGGTATTAGTTATATTTATATATAATTTAGCATTTAAACTACATTTCGACAATCCCATCTGGGTCAAGCTAGAAACTAGAGTTTGCTAACCTTGGACTACATCCACCCAATTCTAGCAGCAGTGATCTCAAGAATAAAGGCATGTAATCAGTACGAGTTATTACAGCAGCAAACCTTATATAGCATCTTTCCAGAACCAAAACCTTTACTCTGAATTTGAAGAACGGCGAGAAGTTGAGTATATGTCTCAATGGCACTCCTTAATTGGCCCTGCGCAATTTGAAGTTTAGCTTTTGTTCGCAACAAATCACCCTGATCCCACTTTCCAGTCTCATCCAGAGCAGCATTGATAATAGATTCAGCATCCAAAAACTGTTTTTGCGCAGACAATATCCGGGCTAACAATAACCACCCTTTAACATTAGAACCACCTTCCAGCTTTAGAAAGCACTTTGCATAATAAAGTGCAGCATCCAACTTTCTTTGTTCTGCATATTCTAAACTAAGATGGTATAGTACAACGGGGTCTCTCATTCTAGTCATTCTGCCAGCAGATTCCAGGGCATGGAGTGCCTCAGACTGTCTTTTAATCCTCTCAGAATCAGAAATGGCCAATTTTGACTGTGCTGAAAGAGAAATACCAAGACAGAAGTTCGCAACATTTTCTAACTGATTACATCTGCCATTCAAACCTTCTAGCACTTTCTGAGCAAAACTTACTCCTTCCACGAGACTAGAGTTCTGACTACAAATCTTAGAAGCCATTAACAAACCAGGAACATGGTTTTTGCCCTCTCTACTAAACAGTTTTCTGAGAAGATCCAGTGCTACCATGTCCTTACCTGCTCCATAATAAGAAAGAGCTAGAGCATAGTACCTTTCACTTCGATGGATAGTCCCAGGGAGCAATTCTTCCATTTGACTGGCTAAAGCAGTCAAATCTCCTGAAACAGAAAGAGCAAATGAAAGGTGGCCTAAAATAGAAGGATCCCACTCAATTCTGTTTACAGAGACTTTTCGTAACAAAATCATCAAAAGAAGTATAGCCTCTTCTATGTTGCTTCTAGGTACAAATGAGCCGTCCATTTGGGAACGAAGATTAGGGGGTGTTGCTTCTTCTCCACTATATAGAAGAAAAACAACAAATTCTTTCTGAATCTTTGCTACAGTCTCTGCATCAAGATTCCAGTGATGAAGGAGTGCTCGCCGATAAGATAAAATAGCATCACGTGGACAATCAGCAAGTTTCCATAATTCTGGAAGTAGCTCAACTGCCTTGCTCAGGGTTTCCTGCAATTTACATTCAGCACTGAAATTACCAGGCAAACCTTCAGGGAATGAGGAGTCCACTATATCCAGAATAATTTTGCAAGACTGAGCAGCCTCTGCAAGAATAATTGGACAGATGAATTAGATTATGCTTTGCCTGACTTATGATATAGCTTAGCACTTCCATATTTTTTCAAAACCACATGAATTCAAAAGAAAAAATCCATCTTCCTTGTCATCAAACAACTTCTGCCAAAATATCAAGATTGTGGCCACCAGGACATCTAGACTCTAGGTAATGAAGCTCATGTAAAGAAGACAATTATCAGGTCAACTGATGTGGTATATGAAAGGGTGGAGCCATATATGGACATTATCAAGTCAATAGTTGTGATGGAAACTAATTCTAGAGCTTTGCATTGCAGATGAATGACATTGTCATTACTCTTATCATAACTATGTAATTTGATAATTAATATTGAAAACAATAACTTTGAGCATTCAGGATTTTATCTTAATAGTCTGAAAAACTCCACATTCACAACTAAATAACAGGTTCAGAGAGAAAGTATGGTAACAAAGATAAATAGCATTAAAAAAAACCTAGTGGTTTGGAAAAAGAAAAAGACACATAGTTGAAATGAAATGCAAGTACCCAATACTAAACATTAGAAAATAAAGTACACCACGGGTAAAGGATTTACCATTGTTCGGATTAGGAAAAAAAATTGAAACAAACACTAAGTCCCATGAGGGGAAAAAACTGAGAACAAGGCCGTGAATCGACAAGTGAGGGTACCTTTAAACCTTTCAAGGACCTGCAATGATTTTGCTTTCAGGAAGACAGCTTCCAACAGCAAGCCAACAGCATGAATGGACATTTGTGGTTCAGCATGATTTTGGGAATTTCTCTTGCGGCGCTCTCTACTTCTGGAAAGGGCATTTTTTATCTTAGGAGTGACAACACCTATATCTATCCCCTCAAATACATGCAAAGCAGCTACTATATTTCCTTTCTGGTATTCATATCTTCCTAGCAGAGCTCTAGCTTCCTGCACATCACGGACATATTTTTCTTTCAATAACAATAGCAACCATACCATAGCCACTGATTTAAAACAAGAAACACACACACACAGAGTTACAGACTTCACTATATCAATGTAAATTCTAAAGTCACATAAAATTATATTGATCAAATTCCATAACATTATCATCAGACAAACCACAAGCAATAGCTATGGTCTGATAGAATGATAGAAACAGATTTCTGTCAAACAACAATAGATGCTGACTTTACAGCTCACAACTATGAGCATAGACAGAAAGATCTGAAAGTATTTCATACAACTACGAATAACTACCATGGAAAAAGCCTGCAGACAAGCCTAGATTAAAAATGTATACACACTCCTTCTATGGTCAAGATTAATAACAAAGATAAATCAGTATATATCAGAATATTCAGTATAACAGCAAACATAAAAGGTAAGGTATTTTAATGAGATCAACCTCATAGTTCAATACACCACTCTCGCGTAAGGACGATTCAGCTTCTTCTATATTGCCAGTGTCCAGTTTCTTATCAAGCTGTTCAGCCAGGCAAGAATGTCCACTAGCTGATAAGTCCTTGGTTGCACTTTCCAGAGAATCACATGAAGGAAACGCTTCATCTGCTCCTCCCACGGGCTCACCTGAGCGTAGACACTTCATTATCTTCCTTCAAACTTTCACCTTTCCTCCTCTTTCTAATCCTGCTTCCCATAGTCCTTCTCCTGACTCAAAATTCTGCTCAGACCATACAATGCCACACATAATTCAAAACTCAGACACCACAAAAACAACCTCTCCAGAATTCCATGCTCAAGCGAAAGTCAAGAGCAACACAGATTTGGAATTTCTAAGCCAAAGTGATCCTACTGCAGTGGAATTGAAACCCCACAACAGAAAAAGCAAACACAACATAAAATTATGAAGTAATAAGAAACAAGCACGACTCTTTGAGTCAACAACCACAAACCCCACCACTAAAAATTAAAATTCGAATCAAAACCGTTCAGATTCCCTCATCTACATTCTGTTTTATTGACACTAACCTTATTAAAACAACTTTCAAAACCACAAGGACCCATCAAGGGATAAAAAAAAAAAGTAAATTTCAGAAGAATAATTATACCAAAAGGAAAACAATTCTGGGTAATTTGGTAGTGAATTAAGCCGAGGAAAAAGGTTTGAACTTGAACCGTGGAAACAAGTAGAAGATGCAAGAGTTGAAGAAAAGAAAAGGGAAAAAGTCTCACCCTTTGAATTTGAAGAGAGAAAAAGAGAGGGTGGAAACAGCAACAGGCATTACTGAATTTGAGCAATAAATCAAATCAAAGGCACCTTTGAATCAACGAAAGCAAAAGGGCAAAGCATCCAAAAGCCTAAGAGACTAGTCGTCACTACTCTAGAGAAGAGAACCTTTGGTTATTTTACTTTTTCAATAATAGCTTCTTTTGTTTTTCATTTTATTGTCTAAAAGTATATTTGGGAGCGGAAGTTGACATGAAGGTGAAATGGTGAAGAACGGAAAAATTGTGGTTCGTGCGTGTGTTGTGGGGTCCAGTGGTAAAAAGGGTAGTTGCCACGTGGGCTAAGTTTCAATGCTGTTGGGTGCGTGCGCTGGCTGTCATTTAAACCGTCATCAACTACTTCCATCTACTCATTAATTTATTACTACTTCTCACATGTACCCCCAAACTTTTGATCGCAAAGAATGAACTTAAATATCAAGTTTATTACTTAATAAAATATAAAATACAGATAAGATCAAAACTTACATATATTCAAGATAATTAAATCATATTACAACTCTCATCTATTCTGCCCACTTAAACTCTATATATAGCAAAAAAAATAAATGTTGGTCTTAGTATATAGCAATGCTCTAGAAAGCCGTCTTCTGTTTTTATTTCAAATACTATTATTTTTTATGATGTTTATATCAAAAAAGAAATGTTCCATTCATTCTTGTTGTATAAACTAATAAAGTCACCACATGGAAATTTTATTTGTTTTTTTTAAAAACAAGACAACTCATCTTCCTTATTCTCACTCATCTTTATCCTTTTCCCCAATCCTTAATTCCCC
Source organism: Clitoria ternatea (assembly GCA_037962975.1). Taxonomy (NCBI): domain Eukaryota; kingdom Viridiplantae; phylum Streptophyta; class Magnoliopsida; order Fabales; family Fabaceae; genus Clitoria; species Clitoria ternatea. The sequence continues at coordinate 1,448,147 of CM075674.1, forward strand.
TTTCGCTTTCCTCTTCCCCTTATGCTGAAGTTAGAAATTGGACCTTCGTCTCCGACCGTGACCCTTCAGCGTACCCCAGAACACTTATGCTACAGTGGAACCCATCATTGGTATCAAAACTCGCATATGGTTTTGATGAGGTGATTTGATCTCAAATCTCGTTCTGATGAGGACGATCTAATGCCATATTTGGTTTATGTTGCTAGTGATTTCCACAAAAATCATCAGGTTCCCAACGACAGTGGGGAGGGTAATGCCATTAGTGAGAACCAAACTAGACACAAGCACCTCCATATTAGCGAGAAGGGTGTTACTGTTGAGCTCATCGAGACTGTTTTTAAGCAACATAGATTTCAAACAGTAAGATTTCTACAGTAAACCAAATGGTAAGATTTCAAACATAGTAGAATACTGAAAATCTAAGGAAAAATCAATCCAAAAGACAAAAGCACCGAACTTTTGTTATAATTATATTAACCAACTTTTTTTAACTATTAGTTAAGAAATTCTTCCATTAGGGTTGAAGTTAGTATATCATTAAATTCAGTCATTTTTAAATCAAAGTAACCATTTTTGTGACTATACATTTTCGTAACTAAATTAATGATAAATAATAACAACAAATCCCGTAGTTAATAAATTACTGGCTAATGGAAGGTTTATTGTATCAAGTGGCAATTCAATGGTTAATTGAGCAGCTCAATAGCTTCTAACATTTCGGTGGCTAATTTAGTGGTTAACTAGATTCCAGCATTTTAGTGGTTAATTAGCTTTCGACATTCCAATGACTAATTGGCTTACAACATTTCAGTGGCTAACTAGGTCATATGTGATAATTTTTTTAGAAAAAATCTAAGCCATTGTACGTTTTCACCAAATAAAATTTAATAATATTTCCCAATATTAATTACATGCTAACATAATTCTCTACACATTTAAAATACATAAATAAAAAACAATATTGAATTGGGATAACTAATTTCAAGTAAGTGTTCGGGTTTTGCCTTAATCAGAAAAAGAAGAATATTACATATCTATAACATAAAAATCATCATAAAAATTTAAAAATAAAAAATGTCTTTAAGAATTTTAAATCCAAATTAAAGTAAGCATACAATTCAGCAAGTCAATGTTCAAAAGTTATCCATGTGAATTTGGATCCAAATCCTTTGTACATAAAATCAAATATTAAATATAATTCTAAACTATGCATTCATGATTAGTTGAAAACAACATATATAACTTCTTTCTTCTTGTGTCTGCAAATAAACGGATGATAATTCCTCTAAACCTAAATTACATCTGACTATTTTAACCTTCACAGGTATGTTAATTGTAACTTTCTTGCAATCATATTAAGTTCTCAACCATAGCTACAACATAGCACCTCTATCTCACCTACTTATCTTTGTCCATTGGCATACATCCTAATTGGATTGTTTTTTTAATAGCAAAAGTGAAAAAATGGAGGTATAAGAGGTACCTCAACCAAGTACAAGATGGATGCAACAATCAGGATACAAAAAGGATAGAAGAAAGCTACATAAATCAAATATTTTCCAAATATATAAATGGGAAATTAAACCATTCAAATAAGGTACATATAAAACCTTTCATCTTTACTCTCATCCAACTCCAAACTCTAGATTTAATAAATCATAGACCTCCTCTGACGTTGAAACTACCTCTCTGAAGCTTCCTGCATTTCTTTCTAGTCATAGATTCTATACTAACCCTGTCAAACTGCGTCCCAAGTCTAGATTTCTTACATCCTATATGTAATGAATATTGTAGTAAGTGTGCCTTACCACCTACAAGTAATGCACTTATGGATTCTACCCATAAGAAAATGTGATTCCACACATGTTGCACAAAACTACATGAGAAAAATAGGTGATCTGTTGTTTGCATATCGTTTCAACACATCACACATGATAAATTCTGTAAAAGGACCCTTCTAATGGCTAAGTTTTTCCTTGGCAAATCCTGTCTTGTAATGCTCTCCACATAAAAGTAGAAACCTTTAAAGGAACCACTTTTTACCAAATCTTCATGTTCATGTTCATGTTCTTGTTATTTGATACTTCACCTTTTCTGAATTGCTTTGTATGCTAAGTGAACCAAGTAGGACCTAGAAGAGTCATATTTCCATGTCAGAGCATCCTCTTTGTCGCTTAATACTCAAACTATTAATAACATGTAAAAAAAAGTGACAAGTGGATATTCTCATTGAAAGAAATTTCGTCTCTATTCCACTCCCTAAATCCATGACCCGGTTTGCCAACAACTCATATCATTCACCCTAATTAGACTTAAATAATGTCATCTAATCAAATAATACTTTTTCCCTTTACTTTACGAAACTAATTGGAATAATTTGATAAAAGCATGCACTACATCCTTTATGATATCACATTTTCCAAATCAAAATTGACTCTTTTGATCTTTTCACTATCCAACTCAATTTTCATTATTAACTATGTTATTAGTTTTAAATTGATTACAACCTTTCAATCCAATCAATTTATTTAGCACCTTATTACTAGCTCGACCTAATTGTTTAAGTTTATTCTATGTTGATATTTCTACAAATAAAGTTTATGCTTGGTTGTCTTAATTAATAAATTTTACTCCACACGCCCTTAAAGTTAGCTAGAAAATTTATGGATGAAATTTACATATGAAATTATATTTAAACCCTAAATCTTTTTATTCTTAATTTAAAGGTCGAGTCTTATTTCCTATAAAACCTAAGTTAGTTAGAAGATTCAGATGTCGTTCTTAGTTTTTCAACTAGCAACTAGGAACTTTTAAATGCCATTTCATAGTTATGTAGGCTAGTTTACACTTCAATAAACTTTTTTTTCATTTTTTATTTATAGTCTTAACATGTTGATAGATGGATTCTTTTCAGGGGGTTACTAGTGTATGGGTGGATGACAAGAACCAAAAGACCATCATAAGTATATTATGGAACATAAATTATTTTCAAGTTTAATATTCATTGTTAAATGCATGTATAGCCATTTTATATTGATCACACTACTTAAAAACGATGGTTGCATGAGGTTGATGGACCTTATGTCTTGATGGACTAGGCCACCAAGATGAGTATCTTGGTCGAGGTGGTTGGAGGAAAGTCTTGGTGACTTGGCCCCTAATATCCATCTCGGGTGTATCTCAAAGACACGAGCATCTACATCAGTCGGCTACCCCCACCTTGCTGAATTAGAGGTAGTGCGTGGCCTTATAGCACAGTTAGGCCAACCGAGGTATATGATCTACAACCTACAATGACATCAATGGGTTGGTTCATCTAGGGGTAGCCACCATGTTTACGATGCTAACTTGGATGACCAATTTATCTGGGATCATGTGTTTGAGCCCCAATAACAACACGGTCCCTATCACCACCAACCCCCACTAGAAATATCTATTCTACGGTAGTAGCATGCTTAAGCCATTCCTGATAGTAGTAGAATGACCAGGCCTCTCTTCAACAGCAGCGGCAATCCCATCCCCTTATTAGTAGCATGAAGTCCATAAGCAATGCCGCAATGATGCCCCTAGTTCTCATTGTTACCATCGACATAAACATTAGAACTTAACATTATATTTTGTGTTTTTTACATTTCTTTATGCATATTATTATTTAAATTTTAGATTTTATTTAATTTTTTGTTACTTTTTTTAATTATGTTAACCTTATTTTAATTGTAATTATAATTTTCTACAAACAATAATGACAACAACGACAACAACAACAATTATTCCTCCATATTCGTTGTATCTGGTCATGCATGACTCTTTCAAAATCTCTTCACAACTTCTACCATTGAAAATGACATAAAATCATATAATGTAGGTCATGAATCATTTATATCCATTTCAAAGAAACAACAGTCTCATTCACAAACCTCAATCACTGTAATTTTAAAAAATTAATTAATTACTATGTATTTACATAATATAAAATTCAAGTTAAAAGTTTAATTTAGAATATTTAATTAAATTTAAAAATCAACAATATACATCTTATGTGTGACATCCTTCGTCATTTATATTTAATTCTACCCATTTTATTAATTTTTAGAATGAATTTTTCATAATTAAAATATTTAATTATTCCACAATCACTGAAATATTCATTTTTAGTACAAAGGTTGAAATTATGAAATATATTATAAATTAAAACCCCAAAGGACCTTTAAAACCCAAGGAAACACAAAAACTGAAATAGGGGTCTGACGCTACGCGTAAGCTTCCAATCGCAGCCCTGTCGCTACGCGTCAAGACATCAGTAGCAGCACCTGCTGCTGCCGCACATTTTAGGTCAATCGGCCAACTTCTAATCTACCCAATTAGCCCGTTTTAGGTCCGATTGCCACGAAACTTCATAGGCCATATGATTTCCCCATTCTGGAACTGTTGGCGCTGCCTGTTCGCTAAAATTCCAACATATGCGCAAGTTATGCGTGAAATGCAGTTTAACCCTTTTATGCGCAAACCCTTGCACCAAACACCCTAAATGGGTCTCAAATGGCCCAAGGCCAATACATGCAGTTCCTAAATATCCTAGAGGACCTATTGGTATCCTCCGGGGGTCCAGAAACCAACCGGATCTCCAAATCACCTAATCAGTTCCTTATATTCACAAAAACTAACTATATGCATAATTGCTAAAATCCATCATTTCACCATTGTATCTCTCCACTACCTCATACATACATCATAAACTAGTCATACACACTACAAGCATGCATAACACAGTACCTGCCCAACACTCTCAGTCATACAATGGCTCCGTGCCACAATTTCACAGTAATCTACGCACTAACCAACAACATCCTTAACTCACCCAGATCGTCATCATATCACACATTCCATTCTCATTCTAGCATATATATATATATATATATATATATATATCACAAACCTACCCATATCACACAACGGCTCAGTGCCACACGATGCACAACATAAACTAATACCACACTACATCATTACACATCCTCATCAATAAAGTAATATAATTCAACATCTTATAAATCGACACACAAATGCATAACCATATAAATATATTTCTTCCCCTGTTGCCTTGGCCTCATTTAGCTCTCGCCTCTGCGGTGCGCATCCATAGCCTGCCAATAGTCACTAAACCACAATACAGGGGGTGAGTAACTGGAATTAAGAATTAATGCAAAAATAAATGTAAAAACTGGAAAAGGTATAACATAGCTACGCTCTTAGGTATAATTATCCAGTATTAGTTATTAACTCCCACATCCTTTCTTATTTTACCAATCCCATTGATATACTTGCTCAATTATGTTAGTTATCTAAACTAACATCATCCTCACCATATCATGGTCAATTTAAATCCAAATATACGTACCTATCCTCTTATTTTTCTAATGCATTATTCCATTTCTATCACTATCATGTCAACTCATTAATATACATCACATACCAAAACATCATTAACGACATACATATTAGACAATGAGTGTAAACATAACTGACTCTCATAGATAGCAAACTTCTAGTATCCAGATACTAAAAGGATCGACCTTCAGCTGGGGGTCCTACTTGACACCCCGTGACCCTGCTTAGTTCACCGAGTCCTACTTTACTCCCCCTTAACCATTGGGTCCTACTTGACCATTGGGTAGCTCAACTGGGCACAAAAACCGCGGGAGCCGAAAACGAGGGTAACATATATCGTCGGTCATCCTCCACCACATAATCACATAATCAGTTATATAAACATAGGCATAGCCATATAATCCCTTTACTGGAAGCCTGTCAGGAGCCGCTCCTTGCTTGTGCAACGCACCGGCAACCACTCCCCACCCTCAAGAGTATCCAGGGTATCTCATTCATAATATACAACTTAATATAATCAAAACATCATCCATCATACACACAATTGTCAGAAGCTGACATATGTTTATCACATAGGGTAGCCGACTTGCTAACCCATCAACATACTGTCACAAATTATCTTAACACAGTTAAACATCATCACTCTCATGTATAAATATCAGAAGCTGATATATACTCACCTTACAGGATAGTCACACTATCCAGCCCTTACAGGTCATGTTTAACACTTCTATAATCATCTTACCCATAATTCATCATAAATAATCATAATTCTCAATCAGCAAATATAACAACGCCACAATCAATATTAATGTTACGCAAACTCACAACATACATCTTAACTCACAGGCATCATGAAATTTCAATTTCATTCAGCATATTATATCAATGTAATCATCAATCATATTGGTCATTACCATTACTACTTGCATACTTCTAATCACATCAGCTCACTTAATTTATACCCTTATACACAGTAAATTGAATTATTATGCTTATAGACTTACACACACATACACACACACACACACACACACACACACACACACACACACATATATATATATATATATATATATGCACATATCATTCTATTACTATTGACAACATTCCTTTTTACCTTATCTTCACTTATTAACTTAAAATTCATCTTCATCTAATTTCATTCCCATTCAACACTAATTTTACTGTTCATTACTCTTAGCATTTACATGATTTTATCATACAATTATACAGATTGTAACTATCATTTATGTAGTCATACCTTACACATATATATTAACATTCTCATCCATAGCTAATCATTGTCATTCATCTTCAAATCCTACCCGCACAAATTTCTTATCAACCTTCTTCTTTATGAGTGATAATTATACACCTCCTCACCTAAATTTATTTTTCTCTCTATCGTTGATTTATGCATTATCAATTACTAATTATTCTTCCTATCAATCCTCTTCTCTCATTTACCTATCTCACTTTTATCCATACACACATACATATATATCTCTACATTTACCGAGCCTACTTCAATTCATTACATATGTTATACATTACCAGATATACATTCTTATTCTCTTAATATCATCACACTAGTATTTAATCATTGGCTAAAGGGTAAATTTAACCCCTGGAAAATGTATGATTTTGGCTTTACCCCTGAAAATAATTTTTTATAGTATTGTGTCCCTGAAACATTTTTAGTTGTAGTAAGTAACCCCTTCCGTTGACTGCCTCTACTAAGTGATGAAGTGTAGCCTAGTCACATGCCATTGAGTGCACACATGGCATGTGACTCAGGATTTTAAAGGCCTAATAGGATTAAATTTTTGATTAAGAAAAATAATTAAAGTTTAATGAAGTTAATTAACATATTAAAAAAATAAAAATAAACATTGTCTTCCTCTTCCTCTCTCACATTGTTGTCTTCCTCTTCCTCTTCCTAAAGGGCAAAAGGGCAAAAGATGAGTAGACAAAGAGCTAGAGGGCACTATGTTTTTGAGGGATTGGAGGAGCATGTCCTTTCACCCTTTTGACGAGTTCCACTATACTGCAAACGAGATTGAGCTGGAGGTTGGAAGCTTGGAGCGGCGCACCACTATTAATACATTTTGGGTTGCTTTCTTTAAGATAAAATATAAAGAAAGGGAAATAGGAACCATAAATCAGTATTACACCAAAAGGGCAAATTGCATTCACACCAAGTGTAGAGTTCTTGTTGGGTTCCTAGCATTGAAGTGTAAAAATTTCTCAAATTGAAAAAAATAAAAAAAGGATGTGTATAACAGAACCTATCAAAAATTAATTTAATCATGTTTAGCATTATACTGTTGTATAAACATTCCTATTCAATTTTGCTTCAGCAATTTGAGATTTTGAACAGCTTGCAGAAAAATTAGAGATCTATGCAAATAGAAAACTTGTCTCCATTGAAGCTTGCCCCACCTACTATTTATCATGAAAAGGTAAATAAAGGGAAAAACTTTCTAATTGTTGAAGGTAGCACTACATGCACAGTTAAACAAAGTAGAAACAAGCAAAATCGGGAGCTGAGAGTTAAGGGTTCATCAAATCGAAAGAGAAAGATAGGAACGTGAGAGAGGAAGAGGAAGACAATGTTTATTTTTATTTTTTTAATATGTTAATTAACTTCATTAAACTTTAATTATCTTTCTTAATAAAAATTTAATCCTATTAGGCATTTAAAATCCTAAGTCACATGCCACGTATGCACTCAATGGCATGTGACTAGGTTACACCTCATCACTTAGCAGAGACAGTCAACAGAAGGGGTTACTTACTACAATTAAAAATATTTCACGGACATAAAAATTATTTTAGGAGGTAAAACCAAAATCAGACATTTTTCAGGGGTTAAATTTACCCTTTAGCCTTAATCATTTATCTACCTATTTATCCTTTATTTTCCTTACTTTAATAATTTCATTTATTTCTATTCCTCATAACTTCTACAACCTAGCATAGATTATTCAAATTAATCTAAACATTAAAAAGTGGTTATAATACACGCTTTTCCTATACGCCACTGGCATACACGCATTCTTCATTAACCGTAACCCAACACACCCCCTTACCTCGATTCCAAGCTTTCCAAAGCTTCCAATTGACTGTCGGGTTCCTCCGAAGTTCATCAATCTCAAAAATTAAATTTAAAGAATTCCCATAAATATTATAATTACCAAAATCATAACTATATCCTTAAAGAAATTTCAAATCTCAATCCAAGGTCATCGAAGCTTACCGTTTCCAATTTTGATCCTCATTTTCAAAACCCATCGTATCAAACGGCCTTCCAATCCTTAAATTTGAAACTACAAACACCAAATATGAAAGTCATTAACTTCTTGTTATACTTAATTCTCCAAGGTCCTTATTCAAGTCTCAACAACCCTTAAACTCAAGAACTAAATTCCCCATTATGCATGCTAGATTCAGGTAGAGAGAGAAAGTGAGAATGAGGAGAGAGAAACTATGAAATTGAAGGTTCCTACGTGCTTACCTCACTTCCCCGAATCCATAAACGTGATTCCCTTCAAGAATCCACCATCAATCAGCTTTAATTGGACCTCCCTAGCTTAAGAGAGAAAAGGGAAGGAAGAAGAAGAGTTTTACATGTCGCGGGTTGTGTTTTAGACTTGTGCATTTAACCTTGTTTGCGAAGCTAATGCTACGCGTCAGGTCACTAATATGCACCTAACGTTGCACGTCAGTGTCACGCTACGCGTCAAGGCCCCTGATGCCATATCCTTTAAAAATTCATTTTAGATCTTATTTTCTTTCCAAAAATCCTTATTTGTTATCATTTTACACTCAAAATATATTTTATCTTATTTCTAATTTATCAAACATCCAGGATGTTACATTATGTGCATAGATATAAACATTTATTGTATTCTAATTTTTTGATATATTGATATTTACATAATTTATTAATATAAGCTTATTAATAATATAAATTTCTCAATAAAATAATTATTTAAAGTTAAAATCAATAATATTAATTTACAAAACAAACCACACAAATAATACTTACAATATTTTATTTTACCTATTACCTTACCATTTTTGAATTTTAATTTGTAAATTTAATTAAATTAAAGTAATACCACCCAATAGTCATTTTGGATCAATACTTCTCGTATTTCTGTGTATTAATTATCTTCTCATAACTAGGCCTTGGCCTTAGGTTATATGAGATAGAATATAAGATAGAACTTATAAGATAGAATATATTGTTTGCATAAATTAGAAGAATGGGACAAAGAAGGCAAGTAAAATGCAACGATAAGTCAATATCTATTTTAAAATTTAGTGAGCAAAATAAAACTTGCAGTTTAAAATCATATAAACTTCACAGACTATTATTATGCAAGATCATGCAAGATATATACAAATGTCCTATTGGTGATTAGTCTAGAGCTAATTATTATACCATATCCTTTCTGCATCATATAATTTAGGTTATAGTAACTAGTAATGCTAGTAAGTTGTTAATTTATTTAACTTTCTAATCATATGTCTTAGGAGCATCTAAGTAAATTTTAACAATTTTTAATTAGCTTTTGGGCCTATAGTTTTCTTTTATTATGTTTAAGATTGTTATTATACTTCCAACATAAGCAATGAGAAATTTGAAGCATTGACTCCTATAAAATATATATTATCTAACTGTCTATAAATGCTATCAATGACAACTGAGATAACAAAATAAGGAGGTATAAAGGAGATTCCTTTGAATTACACATTCTTGATTCATCGATGCTCCTCAAGACATTCCTTTTTTCATATGTCTTCCTTATTTTGGATAAAGTTTATCAATGTATTTTAATTAGTTAGAGGCCTAAGGGTGTATTTAGGTCGGTAGTTTAATTTAGCACTTATAAACTTGTTTGGTAAGCTCTTTTTATTTCGATCATGACATAAGGGTGGTGGTCGTGGCTTTACCTAGTAGCAAGGAAGAAAAGGTTTTATGAAGCAACCCATGAGAAAAATGGCTCTAAAACTTATTTTTGATAGTTGGAATGGATAAAGGATGAAAACCGGGCTTGAAAAATGGTATTGCATGTATGGTCGGAGGCGGTGGTGGTGTAGCGACTGGCAATGGCTATAAATTGCCACTATGGCAGCATGCGGTGGAGTTGGAGAAAAATGAAAGTTGTAATTGGTGAGAGGGACGTTATATGGAGAAGAAGAAATGAAAGTGAAATTGATGGAAGTAAAAGTGTATGTGTCGTAAAGTGAGACTGAAAAGAAAAAGGATAGATATTGCTTTGTGTGTGTTTAGCGAAGTGAGAGAGTGAAGTGAAAAGAGAAAGGGCTGATTGATGCAAGTAATTGACGTGAGTGGGTGAAGAGAGAGGAGAAAAATTCAAATGAAAGAGTAAGGGAAAATCTCAAGTTAAGCTAACAATACCAAATCGACTCAAAATTAAAAAACATCGATAACTGCATAAACTACAATAATTTTTTATTGCTCTAAGGTTTTATGAGTACCTTTCTAGTTCTCTCAAATTGATACAAACATCAATTTTGAAAAAGCTGAATATTTTTGTGCAAAGCAACTTAAAATCGGGTTCCAAAACCAATTTTAACTATTTAATTTTGCTAACATGTGAATGCTTCATTCTAAACAATTTAATCAAAACATAAATATTAAAATATTCAAAATATATCAATTTAGTTCGTAAGGACTAAAAACTCAAAGCTTGTTGACTACCTAATTTTGCATCTTAGCGTCAAAGATCACGATAAGTCATTGGACTACCTTCCCATCACGTTGTACTACACTAGTAAAGAACATAGGCATAAAGGAAAAGACAGATAACTAAAAGTGAAGTGTTACAATCTATTTTTGTTTCTTGTCATTTGGTATTGTAACAGCCTTGATTTTTGAGAATAGGAAATCAGACCCTCAGGACTCCTGAGGACATTCTGTTGAGCTTTTGGTAAGAAGCTCGAGGCTTCGGCCTGTTCCCCGAACAGTTTAGAATGACAAAATAGAGAGAAATGAAGTTTAATCTGAGAGATAAGAATGCCGAGAGAATATAATGAGTGAGAAAAGCAGAAATAAGAAAATAATAAATAACATTCAACAACACTGTTTAATTATAAATAATATGTAGCGACGATTATTTTGGGTACAAATTAATTTATAATTATATTTATTCGATAATTATTTTCTATCGACAATATTTAATAAATAAATAATTATAATAACTTATTTTGAAAATATATTAAATTGTTCATTTATTTGATAATTATATTTAATATAATACCGTTTGGTTCCTCAGATTTGAACTATGGGACCCAACATGAGTTCAGACTCTGACCGTTCGACCCAAGACTAGTGATCTAGTAGGGATACTAGTCCTATTAAAATCCCTCTGATGGTGTCTGACTTGGCCTCATAAGCTCAATTAGAACCTTTGGCGTCTCCTACGTTTGGCCATTCATATACCTCGGGATATCTAATGGTGACACGGTCAGTCTCTGGTGACTCATTTCGATGTTTTAGGAATTTTTCCTAAAGGGACCGAAGCTTGATTCAGACTCTATCATCCATGTTTTTCAATAAGTTGATTTCCTCAGAAATCGCCTTAAAACTCGACTCGAATACCTTTGGTATTTTGGACCCAACTTTTGCATACGACCTTAGAATCAAACGATTTTGGTCTTAATCTCTTTGTTTTGAAAATATCTTCAACCTTTGTTTCTAGTTCCAAACTCTGATTCTCACTTTGTCAACCCCAAAATCAAAAATTAAGTATATGCATCTCAAAATTCTAACGTTTGGACGTTTTTCCCTGCGCATGGTTCAGAAAAAATTCATAACTTCCCTATACGACCTTTGATTTTCACAAACTTGGTGTCAAAATCTCTGTAATAAAATTATCTACGTTTTTCGTGAAGACATTGAAGGTTAAATCCCTCTAGATCAGTATAATTTAATAAATCTTTTTGACCCCTTGGCTGTTTCGTTTCAATGTTGGCAGCCTTCGATTAAATTCGTGTATCTCCTTCATCCGATGCTTGAATCACTTCGTTCTTTCTGATATAAATCCATATTAAAGAGATCTACAATGTTTATGAAGGTCACGAAATCAAATTACCAAAGGCAAATTAATGGTGAATTTATTTCTAAGACCCTAACTGATTCAGGAAGCTTCTAGAGCGCCTTGTTATAAATCGGGTATATCTTGGGCTACAGAACTTGGATCATTGCAAATGATATATTAAATTAAAGAGGAACGAAATATCTACAAACTTAATGAAGGTCTTGAAAGCCAATTCTCACTCCATAAATCCAAGAATTCCAAATACTATATTGATTCATGTTTCTCCAGCAACAGCTTACACTAGGTGTAGTATTTTCCATATATCTCTCTCATATGACAAAGATTTTGAATGATTCCTTCACCAAATATTTCTTAACTTAATTCTCCATAACTTTTATGAAGAACACAAAGCCCAAATCCCTACCAATTTGGCTCAGAAAAATAATCTATGTAAAGAACAAAAATCCCGTCATAACCCTACACCTCTTTTGTATTTGGGCCATAACTCCCTCATTTCTTAATGGATCTTTTTATTCTTTATATCAAATTAAAGATAATAAATAGTTCTACAACTTTTGTGTTTGACCGATTTTCGAATTCAGCCTATAAAGGCCTTAAAAAGTCAACACAAGATGACGCCACTGGAAATAGAGACATCAGCTCCCATGCAACTATAGCCAATTAAGCTTCTTCACCCAAGGGACACTTGTAGAACTCTTGAAAACTTTCTATCCATACATCACCAACCCTTGCCACCTTCCTTAAGAGGTGTCACCACCTGGTCCCTCTTCTCCATTCAGACCATCCACCTCCCATTGTATCCAATAGCATTTCATGTAAATGAACCATCGTCATCATTTCACCTAGGCCTAACTTCATCACTTCATCCTAATCACCTATTGTCCTTACTATTCTTTCACTTTCTCTTCATAGCAGCAACAACACCTTCTCCTCCTCTCCATTTTCCTCTCTTAGACACCACTCCAACCACCACAATGACCACCCTTAACCACCAAAAGTTACGGTTACACCACCACCTTCCACTTCTAACCATCCAAAATTCATTATTTTTCCTCATCACCTTTCTAAACCATGATCACCTCACCCAAACAGCCACCCTTCTTCAAAAATCTCTTGCATGTCATGGCTTCAAAAAGATCAACCTAATCCCTTAGTCTTAGACTCTCAAAACCGCCACTCAAGGTGAGAAATTTTGATGTTGCTCCCTTGGATCTTGTCCTTGATTTTCTTAGTTGAAAAACAGTTTTCATTTTGAATTTATGATGATGTTTCCTTATTGTTTTGAAGGCCAAATCATGGCTGTTTTCTTTGTCCTAACCTTACATGCATAAACTTTCTAAGGATCGGAAGCTTAGACGACAATTGGAGGACGTTAGGAGCTTTCGATGAAATTTTCAACAAATCCACGATTCTCGTCTTCTGGAAAGCGACCATATCGTGAGGTAAAGGGGGTCTTTTCCTCGATTGATTTTATGTTTGGCTATCCTATGTTGTTGCTTGTATAATCGGGGACCCTCGTTTCGAATTTCATCACGATCCGACGGTTAGATCTCTCACCGTAAAAATTTTCGTAACTGACGGCTAAAAAGTTTACGTTTTAAAATTTGTTGATATTTTTTAAAAAAAAAAAATAATAAACAAATTATTTAACGTAACTCTACGTCCACGTACTCAAAAGGATTTAGTCGCGATCGGATAAATGAAAAGAAATTTAGAAAATTTAGCGTTTAGGCGGGCACGGTTTTATTTGATATGGTTGTATTAATTATTTTTTAAATTGTGATGTTATTATGTAATTTGTAACTTAATTTTCGGTAAGCCCCGCCATTAAAAATTTTATTGGTCGTGTAAGCGTCGCCGGAGTTGTTTTGAGAATATTACGCATCACGAAAGGAATTATTAATCAGACGATTCAACGTATTTTCTCTTACTAAGTTACAAGATGTAATGTTATTTTTTTAAAATATAATGAAGGAGTTAAATAAAGAAATTAAATTTTTAGAAGGTTACTCAAAATGATATATTTGAAAAGTGTTTTAAAGATCAAAGAAAAAGAGAACATATTAAGTTAATTAATTAAATTGAGTTTTTACTTGTGAGGACCTTTTCAAAATTTTGGTACTAAGGCCCAATAAAGTTTCATAAGTTAACAAAAGAAGAAAAAAATGGAGTTTTAGTGTTAGAAATTATAAAAGAATTTTGTAACAAATTTAATGACCACTTTTGTGACCACTTAGAGTAAAAAGAAATAGAAACTTTAGAAATTTAATGAAATGAAATAGATGTGGTAAAAGAAACTTGATTACAAAGTGAAAAATTTTAGAGTTAAATATTTTAATGGATTACTTAGACTAAGAATAAAAATAAATAATTAAAATTGGATAATTAAAATCTAATTTGGATAAGTTATAGGAAAGGTTTCTGATCCGGTCTGGATACCGGTCCCCAAAGTTGTGATGTCAGAATGACTTCATAAGAGGGAAACCGGTGTCACAGTTCAGGCAGTGTCACACCGGATATCCGATATCCCTCCATCCGCTCTTATCTCATCAGACGTTCTAATTCATTCTCTCTACAACGGATACTTCACTCGTTCTCACTGCACGTCTATATAACCGTTTACCTCAGAGTCACTGTGAGATAAGAGTTCCTTATAACTTATCAGCGAAGATACCCTGCATAGCGGAATATGTCAATGTCAATTATCTCAGAGAGTAAGTACATGTGTCAGCAAAATATGCGGAAAGGTGATTATCCTCCATCCTTGTCACAGGATCGTACTCTGATAATTGACCTACCCTCCTGACACACTCTGAGTACTGAACCCCTTTTGATTGACACACTTCACACGCTATCAGAGCCAATGGGCCCACTTGCATCCAACGATTCATTTCCTACGTTCAACTATAAATAGCATGACCAAAAACACATGCAAGGCTACGTTGTCCTGACTCACTCTTTACTATTGCATTGCTTGAGCATTCATTGAGTTCATACACTCTTCTGACTTGAGCGTCGGAGAATCTTTGCAGGTGGCACCACCTTTCGCCCTCTCTCAACGCGAATCGTTGGTGTGAAGGATTTCCAGGACAACAAGACCGGTTTCTCCCACTGAGAGGCCGGATGACCACACCGGATACCCTCTGTACCGGTGCGCAAACCCTAATACACTTGAACTCTTGTGGCTGGTCCCACACCGGATCCTAGACCCCGGTTCAGACCAGTTCAGTTTCTAATAAATTACTCAAGAATAAGATTATTTACTTAAATGAATTAAGCATAAAATCTGAAATTTCAAAAGGAAATAATGCTATACTAGAAATTTAAAAAGCCATTAAAAGCAGAAAAAGAGATTAAAGGAAATTTTACACCTAGAACAAATTAGTTAATAGCTAAGAGAATGGATTCTTGGGTATACTAGTCTTTTTTAACTTAAAATAAAACCAATAGGACTTACCAATTCATTGGTGACTTTTGGGGGACAAAATAATATTAGATCAAGTTATGGTGTTTCAAAATTAAAAGGTTTCTAAGTCTTTGAGTAGCAAATGGACTATCATATGGCAAAAGAAATTAAACTAATCAATCTAGTCACTAAAGAAAGGGTTTTAGGACTAAATCTTAGACTTATTGTGAAAAGAAACTAGACCTATTAATTAAATAGTAACTTTTAGTAACTAAGTAATAATGGACTTAATTTGTGATATCAAGGTCAAGGTAGTACTTAGATTTCTAAACAACTAATGGACACTCATAAAGGAAATAAATTTAGCTAATTAAAAGAATACAGTTAAGGAAATAATTTAGTTAATATAGATAAGAATAATAGAAATGAAGTAAGGAATTACAAAAATGTTAAGCTTAAGTTGAAGAGAAACATCGCTAAAACGCAACTGGAACATAAAGGATTAGTGACCCATTTAGTGACCAAAAGAATAAGTTATTCAACAAATAAAGCTCAATTAAATAGGTGAAATGAAATAGACAATGAGGTCATTTGAAGATGACCTAAGAAATTATAATTGGACATTAGGGAATTAAATTATGAAATAAATTAATTATATCCGATTAAACTAATAGGAGCAACAACTACCACCTTAAAGGGGTGGCTTAGGACAACCAATGAAGCTTGCAAGACTTTTATCTAAATGTGAAATAAAAGCCTTAGAAACCAGCAACTAGACCGAAGGAAAAATCAATCATAAAGCCTAGATAACAAAGATACAAGCTCCAAGACTTTAGCACCAAAAGTCCTAAACATTAAGGCACAAAATTAGAAGCATAACACCTAATAAATCATGGCAAGATATACTACTAAAAATGGGTACTAATACTGGATTTAGACTCTAAAATTTTGAAATTACAAAGACCATACAACAAATGACATCAATTGACCACAATATACAAAAAAAGGGCATGAACCTTGAATACCAAGTAACCAACAATGCATAACATGACCCAAAACGAAGTTTGCAAATTAATTCTAGCAAATTCAGTATTTCAATATCATATATGTGCAGTAGCTAGAATCAAGAGAAAGCATTGCAAATTTCCAAAGCAAATGATGTAAGGATTACACACAAGAAAGGGTCTAATTCTTGATTATTTTTTTTTGTAATTTGAGACATATAAAATGGTGAAAAAAATTCAAAATTATGGAAGCATGGTACAACATTAACGAAATTCAGAATATGAAGAATGAAGAACACAAGCCAAAAGGAAAAGAAAAGGAAATGTAATAGACTCTAGATACCAACTTGATATAGGCAAGGCCCACTTTGATGAAGAGAAGGACCTAGCTTTCCTTTCTTTCTTCTTGGAGATGTTTTTCCTTGAGAGAAAAATGGATAAATGATGGAGGAGGAAGGTGCTGGCCGAAACCCAATGATGGAGGAAGGAAGTGGTTAAGAGGTTATACAATGGTTATAGGAGGTTAAGGAATTAGTTAGATGGTTAAGGGTTGTTATGGTGGTTGAGAGGAAATGGTTATGGAGGAGAGAAAGGATGGCACCACTCCTCTAGGAGAAGTTAAGCCACAAACCGCCATCCTAGGGGAGGAGAATCCTAAGGATAAGGCTATTGGGTATAGTGCTAAGCACAAGGTAAATTACCGAGAGGAAAAACTTACTTCTTACACTAGAATTTCTCAAAATGATTTCATTGGTAAATTTTACACATGAGTGAGAGCTTATATACCCTCTAGGAATTTTGGTCAAAGAGTTAGGCCTTGACTTGAGTTTGGCCCAATTATCCTATCCTAACTAAGAAGGGGTAAAATACAAGCCCAAAAGGAAAAATGGTGCATACAAGGCCTAAAAATGGCCTAAATGGAAAATATGAGCATGTAAGGCCCAACCTAAAGCTCAAAAGCTTTTCTAATCCTATTCTAATAAAATCCTAAATATGTACAAGAGAAAATACAAAGGCTCATGTAAGCCCAACAAGTGATCCAAAGCTTAAAAAAGCCCAATGTCTAATATAGTGCATGATAGGAGAGTGTAGGTCTTCTTAGGAGCTTCTTTGGGCTTCGACCCATGAAGAAGATATGTGAAGAGTACGAGGGCTTGTGTGAGAGCATCCTTAGCCTTCCTACTCCTTGACCTTGTTAAAGGTCCTGAAAAAGGCTCCATGGCTTACTCTACTTTGTCCATGACTTTTACTTGAGATACGTCTTCATCAGTGCCACTCTCCTAGGATTTTCAAATTGATAAATGTTTTGCTCAAAGGGAGGGTCTCCTAATTTTAACACCAATTGCATTATTACGATTTCACCATCACCACTTCACTAAAAAAAAACCGATATTGACATTTTTTGGATCTATAGTAAAATATAAATAAAGGTTCTATACATATAAATTTTAATTTTAATATATAAACATATTTTATAAAAATATATAAATAATTTATAAAAATACATAAATAATTTCATTAAAAAATAGTACCACCATCACGTATCACCTAACTCCTTGTACCTTTGTTATTGTCCGTTAGCAACCTCTTGTACCATCGGTAGTCGCTACATTTACTGCTCACTAACTCAAACTCAATAGGGTATTGTTACCACTCGATATTCTCTACTATCATCATTGCTCGACATAACCTTAAGATTTATGTTGAATTGTGTTGTCCTACGCTCATTTGTATGCTAATGATCCATTATCGGTGATCTCTACAATGTAGTTACAACTTTCTTTCCCAACACAGACACCTTTATCCTTGTTTTTTTTTTGTCTTTTGCTCATATAAGGCCACGAGATGCAATAAACTATCTAAATACTGGATCAAGCTATCTACTTGTTCTGTTTGAAAATTTCTCAACTACGTCATGTAAGTTTCCAAAAAAAGCGTATCCTTGAGGATCTTGTTATCAAGGCTTAAGCCATGACCTAATCTTGGTGAATCATCCAGATTCAACTCCCTTAAACTTCAACTCATTCAAAATCTCAAGTAGTTGACAAAATGGATACACAATTTATTTTTCATAAGACAAATGATTTAGTAATATTTTACCAAATATGAGAAAATCCACTTCCCACCCAGCCCGTTAGAATTTTCGAAGTGATAATTAAAAAGAATCAAGAATCAAGACATGGCTTCTGACAAAAGAAAAACAATAATTAAGAAATGGTGAATGAACTTGTCTTCGTCTGTGACAAAAGAAAACCATGATCACTGTCAGACGCACAATATGACCATGAGCACTAGATAAGAAAATTTCCAAAGCATAATAGATAAGCCCTTGGAATTGGAATTCGACCAGAGCAACGGCCATCCCGTTTCCAAGCTTTGAAATTCCAAATACAGTATTGGATGGCTCGTGCATTGAGAAAAAATAGTTTGAAGCTGTATAAAAAAGGAAAATAAACACGCGTGTCCCATATACCCTTACGATTCTCGTATCAGATTCCATGTATGCAAAGAATAAATAAATCACACACCTTCAATTAACAGATAACACCATCTTTCTTCAAGAATAACACAATTGATTAATGCCAAAACGATAAATTTTAATTGACACAATTTTTCAGATATATAAGGGGCAAAACGTTTATGTCACAATTAAATGAAACATAACATAACCATCACTCCACGGGCAAATTCTTCCAATCTAACACTAAAGTTTTCAATTATACTTTGGCGTTAAAAATGTAGCACGCGCGTTGCTTAAACCAATTATCCACTAACAATCGTTAGACACACCTTATAACGATAATGTAATGGGAAAATTAAAGAAACAGACAAAAAGCCAGTAAGATAAACAACTACATTTGTTCAGAACAGAGTATTAAACTATTAAAACAACACAGAGGAAGCAAAATTAAATCGTCGTAACGAAAAGCATGTATTTTGCATGTTAATGGGTGATACATGATGAGGGATGACATACAAGTTGCATGCATCAGAAAATTTTCCTTCTGTCTCAAATTTAAAAACAAAAAGAAAAAAGAAAAAAAAATTGGAAGGAGAAATTTGTCTACCGATGTTCGTTTCGTCTCGAAAGGAACAAAACGATGGAGAACCAATGGGATCGTCCCACGTGTCCACAGGACTATCCCTGTTGTCCGTTAGATCACAAGTGTAAGAAACGGGCGAGTTGGGTGGGGTTCACGACACCAGGGAGGTGGGTCCCACCACCCTTAAACAAGCCCGCCACTTCCGCGTACCTTTCCCGTTCCGCCTCCGATTTCCGGCACGGTGGAGCCGTCGTCACCGCCTCCGTCGCGGCTTCTCCTTCCTCGCGGCCGTCTTCCGTCGACTTCCCCTTGGGGCCCTCAGGTCGGGGTGGGGCCCACGGATGGCCCATTAGGGTCCCCTTGGTGAGGTACTCGTGGGCCAGGTAGCCCGCTAGCAACTGATTGGACAGCTTCGGCTCCAAGACTTTGCCGTTGCTTGTGCCGTTGATGGGCTCCGAGCCGGGCCTCGGGATGGGCTTATCGGGCTTAAGTAATTTTGTGGTAGTTGCGGGTGTGGGCTTGGGCCTATCAAACTGGTCATCTCTCTCTTTGCGCTTATTGGTAGCGCCACTAGGTGTCAACACACGACGAGGGGGGAGACGCATCGTTTTGGTATTCATGGCTCTCTATCCGCATGCCACGTCACTACCAAACCACCCCTCAAAACAAAAAAATTGTTTTTCAAATAATAAAAAAAGCAACGGTAATTATCTTATCTCCGGGGAATGGGCCTGAGGTGAAAAAAAGTGAGGGTAAATTGAGAAAAGAAAAGGGCAAAATCGTAAATTCCTACAAAAACAGATTGGGCACGCTTGGATGCAGAGGAGGCGATTAGAGACCACAGGGATGAGAGAGAAGATATGGCCGGAATCTGGCAATTTTCAAAGATTTAAGAGAAAAAGAAAATAAGATGAGAGAGAGAGAGAGTATATAGAGAGAGAGAGAAGGAGACAGAGAGATGCAAAGATAAAAAAATGCGAGACGAAGAGAATGCGCAGCGGGTCAGGGACCTCGTTATTTATAGTAGTGATTCTGATCAATTGCCCTTATGATGTTGCGGTTATTACGTAAGTGCCAACGTATGTGCTAAATGACTCAATTACCCCTCCTTATTTTAATATGTACCGAGAGTCCGAAACGTACTTCAATTTTTTCCCTTTTAAGCTAGCTATGGACCATGCTTTCCAAGTTATCATAGAAATGTGAGATTCATTCATGTTTAGGATATCATTAGTCTGGATTTGCCTGGTAATTACAAATTAGTGCTCTCAACAAAAATATTGTTTAGTAAATCATACATGCATCAACCATATGAAATTTAACGAAAATTTAATGTGACAAAAATAAACACTAGTTGTCCACATACATTTACTTGCTGCTCAATTTGAATTTTACAAGTCTAGTTTTTTTAAAATATTCTTTTAGTAAATAAAATTTTAGATGACTTGGGTTTTGAGGATGAGAGTACAATGTTTTAAGGTTTGAAAAACGTTTGTAAAAATACTTATAGATTATTCTAACAAAATTATCACATTGCTAAAATTCAAATTTATGATTTTATGATTATAAAATTCGATATTTGTGGCCACAATTTTTTTATACAAATTCTTTATCATTATGCTTTAAACTTCACAGAAAACAGGTAAACAAATATATATTAAACAAAGGTAATTTCTAAAGTCATCTTAAACTTATAAATTTAAACATAAATTAACATGTGGTGGAATTAAAATTATAAAATTGTTGTCAATAAAAGTTGACCCATTGATAACAATTGAAACCATGTTAGAAGGATTGTAGAGTTTTTTTTTTTTTTTTTGCTTTTCTTTAATTATTGGGTATCATCTTGTTTTATTACTAGAATTAAATATTATTCCTCTCAAGCGTAATTAGACTTCATCTTAATTGGTGTTCTCCTTGGCTCCATCCATAATTCTTTCATTGAAATCACAGTGGATTTGTACTAGTAATTGAATACCCTTGTTCACGTAAATATAAATCACACTAATGTAAAATGTTCTATTGGTTGGTAACTATAAGTACATCTATAAAGTTTGGTTTAGATGAAAAAAGTTAAATGAGATGGAAAAAATTAAAAAGAAAATTAAAATGAAATGGGATGAAATTGTATGTTACTTGATTCATAGAAATATAAAAGAAAGGAATATGGAAAAATAAATCTTCTCATTTGATGAATCAAAAAATGTTACTGAAAATAAATTAATTATATAAGAATAAGTTAAATTATATATAAAATTTAATTTTATTATGATAAATCTCATATTTAAAGAACTTATGTATGAATTTTATAATTTTTAATAATACTTAGGGTTAAATATGTTATACCCTATACTTTTATCAATTTTTTATTTTGGTCAAATATGTTATACTCTATGCTTTTATGAATTTTATAATTGTTAGTAATTATTAGGGTTAAATATGTTATACCTATGCTTTTATCAATTTTTTATTTTGGTCAAATATGTTACCCTATGCTTTTATCAATTTTTTATGCTTTTATGAATTTTATAATTGTTACACCCTATGCTTTTATCAATTTTTTATTTTGAAGTAAGAAGAAGTCCATTTTGAGAAGTTAAATAGTAAAATAAATTGGAGAAACAGAACAAAAGACATATGACATAATATTTTTATTTACTTAGTTAACAGTTGAATTAACAATGTTACAATTTAGGAACTAATTTTAAGATATTAAAGACTAATTTCAACATATTCAATAATATAAAGATCGAAACTAATAAAAAATAACTAATGAGAGATCAAAACCAAAAATTAATAAAAACACAAAGACTAAAAACATATTTAACCCTAATATTTATTAAACAAATATCATCCCATTATAAATTCCTCTTATTTCCTTTCAAAGGAAAATTAAGTTCCAATGACTTATTTCTTTTTTTATCTCCTCCTTTTTCCCCTTCTAAACAAATATATTTTTTTCAATTCATCTCATTTTCATCCATCTCCACCTCATCCAAACAAGAGGTATATGTTTTTTCAATCTTGAGCTATATTTTGACTCGACTTCTAGTGTGTACATGTGAGTATATGTATCACTATGATTGTGTCAATACCTTGATGTTGGTTTGATAGAAAACAAGATAAATAAATATTTCACAAGTATAAAATACTAGTGAATAAAATATAATAAAAATTAAAAAATAATTAAAATTGTCAATAATAAAATCTCATCTCATCTTTAAATTGTATTCTTATTATGGAATTATCGATAATAAAATTTCATTATTTTTGGAGGCAATCTTGTTGGAGACTTAGTCATAATTAAGACTCATTACCCCTCTTGAAAATAAGGTTTAGTGAGGATTAACTTGTGGATTTTCTCATAATCTCAATCTATGATATAGGAAAAGCCTTCAAATCCAAGGCTAGGAGGAGGATCTTCTTCTCTATTCTTCTTTAGATCTCAAGCTTGGATTCCAAATGAAGAAGCTAATTTAGAAATGATGAAGCAAGGTGCAGGACGTGACATTAATTGCATGGAAATAGAAGCTTTGGTGAAAAGAAAACCTAGATCTAGAAGTAGAAATTAAGAGAGAAATGAAGAAAATATGAAAAGGCTTGTGTGAGGTTATGGATCCGCCACTCTCAAGCTAGAAAGATAAGGTTTTTAGGAGGTTCACCACCTTTGGGAGGAAGCCAAAGCATAAGAACTTAGAAAGGACCTAAGGCTTCTACTTTCTAAAGAGAAGGAAGAGCATCTCACTTTAAAACTCACTAACATTCTAATTATGACCAAATTACAAAGAGGAAAGGTATCTATACCTCCTTGAAAACTAAATTTTTAGAATTAGCTTGGGTGGGCTTGAAAAAGCTTCACCCAAGGCTCAAAAGCTAAAACTACATGGCCCAAAGCAACCTAACACCAATACAAGGCCCAAAATAGAAAATATGACCATGCAAGGCCCAAAACTAAGTCCTAATTTCTAATCCTAAAATATTTCTAAAACTAATAACATGAAAATAAAATATATACAAATGATAACCAAAACCAATAAAAAGGCCCAATTAAGGTTTGTGTCAGTCTATGTTGTCAACTAAATAATGACCATTAGTGACTTTTAAATAAACTTTGGAACAAGTAAGACTTTTCAACAAGTTAAGTCAAACCAAAAAAAACCTAATAAGATAAATAGGGGTGGAAATAAGTCAAATCAAGTTAGGTTTACGAGTTCTAGTCGAACTTGCTTCTTTATATCGGATGCTTAGGCATAACCTATTTATCAATACAAGCCCAATTATGAGGCCTAGCCTGACAATTTAAAAATTTGACTTAGTCTACAAATTTATTTAAATGTTTATTTGTAATAATACCTATTAAATAAGTTGATAAACATACTGTAACATCCCTAATTTTTGAAAATAAATTATTTAAGTGATGGTGGATAGTTATTTGATGTCCCGGACTGATAGGATAATTAATCATACATTAATAGCAAATTATCGGTGAATTGGAAATTTACTAAAATTGGATAATTTAACCGATGGTATAGGACCCATTAAGTCAAATAGGATATTTAATGGATTTAGAATGATGAGGATTTTATTGTGGTTATGACAGTATGGTCAAAATAATTTTGGTGTTAAGGAGATATTTATTTAGACACTACGTATGTTTATAAACAGTGAAAGTACGAATGAAACTAATTTAGGAGAAAATACAAATTCTTTTCTCTCTCTCTCTCTCCATATTTTTGTACATTTCCCTTTCACACTCTATACATTTTATTAACCAATGGACAAAAGCCTAAATGAGATGAATGATAGACCATTGGGTAATACCTAATTTTTATAACAATTTCTCCTCCCTTCTCTCTTAAAATTCAGTGGCCTCTTCTCCTTCCCCATCCTCCTTGCATTTTTGTTCTTTTCTTTTCCCTTTTTCCTTGCTAAAGCTGTCCATCTTCTCTAGCCTCTCTTCCACTCAAAAACTTTTACAAATGCATGATTTGTGAGGCATTGAAGACATGTTGAAACATTCATCTACTCATCTCCATTTTTCTCCCCTTCATTTTCATTTTTGGCAAAGGCTTGGAGACTAGGTAAGAACTATTGTCTTTGGTGGTTTTTATTTAATGTTTTAAGGTTCTAAGAGCTTAATAGTGGTAGATTAAATGTTGTTAAGATGAAATAAGCATATGGGGATGTGAAACCCTAGGTTAGAGGGATTGGAACTTAAGTTTTGATGGTGAAAATATGCTATACAAATTTTAAAGGTGGTGTTGTGCTTGAAATGATGAGTGAAAATGGTTAAAGTTGTTGTTTGGTGGAAACCCTAAGTTGGGAATTAGGGCTTTTACTAAAAGTTGAGAAAATTAGAGAAATTATTGTCATGAGAATGATTCTTATATATGGAAATGAATTGTCAATGATGGATATTAACTATTGGTGTTGGGAATTTAAGGAAGTTGAGAAAATGTGCTAATGCCTTAAGTAGTTAAGGTTGGTGCATGTTGTATTTTAGTAGTATTGACATGATAAATTGGAAGGGCGTATTTTGAGACATTGGAGAACCATTAAGAATGATGGGTGAGGTTTTTGATGTGGTTGTAAACCATTAGATTATAGAGAATCTTGATTAAAGGGAATGAATTCTCGAAACCTAATAAGAGAAAGAATTGATGTTTATAACATGTATCATACATATTAAGAATCTTAAATATGAAATTAATTGTATTTAAATGTGTGTTAATATAGGATGAATTCTAAACGACGAGGCGAGACCATCAAATTGCTCGGATTACTTCTTTTGAGGTAGAAGATGAGTTATATATTCTAAATGCATGAATTAGAAATGTTGATAATTGATGTATTGTGTTATGAATATTATTTGCCTTGCCTTGATTGTGGTGTTATGGTGTAATAAATGACTCGACGTTTGTTGTGTTGGCAAATATGTTGATGCATTTATAATATATGTGTTGTGTGTTATTGTGGTGAATTTGTATATGTGTTGTTATGTATGACAATGTGTGTGCCTATGTAGTGATGTGTAAGGACTTTGTATTTCACCATTAATAATGATGATAATGATTATTGATGAGAATGATGAAAAGATATTGTGCAACACACCTATGAATTATAGTAAAGGATGATATGTGTTATTGTCGTGTCATTGTGGTAATAAAAAAAATTGAATTAATAAAGATGACGTACATGCCACACATGAAACTCTTGAAATAATGGCAATACTTGATTAACCTAAAATCCACTAAATGAAAGTGGTGGCAGTGATGATGATAATGGATGCTTGATGAATGGCATGGTAGGATGCATAGTGTGAGATTGCACATGTTTTGAATCTGCATTGCATTCATGATATATCTGCATAGCTGCTAGTCTAGAATGTTAGAGGCTTCTCCGGTTGGCCAGTGGGGGGTGGCTCTATTCATAAGCATTTGTTTACCCTAATGATTCAATGATGGAATCACGAAGCTGTCCATTCTTAATCACAGGGGATTGCATGTGGTTGACCCAGTGGGGGGTGGCTCTTTGAGCAGCAGGTGTCCCCAGTGGTCCTATTGGATCATAGCTGCCATAACATGGTTCATGGTTGGCTAGTAACACCAATTTGATGTTGATGATTGTTTACCGCTATTATAGTGAAAATGACAAGTGTTGCATGATGAGTGATGCGGTTTGGTACCAGTAAAACTGAGATCTATTATACATATATATGTGTGTACACATTTTACTACTACAGTAAGGGCATAGTTGTATACCTATACTAGAACCCACACTGATGTTTTATGTTCCCACAATCAAATCCGTAGTGCATTGTTACGCATTTGTTGAATATATCCTTTGTGCATATGCATTAGCCTAAGAGTATTTGCATATAGCTTAAAGATATGCCAGAATGAGAATGAGATATTGGATTAGTGATGATTTATGGAAGAGTGAAAACTTAAGACAAGACAATTAATAATGATGAAAACTCTATTATAAGACTTATGGTGAATTATTATAATCCACATTGGGTGGCATGGAGAAATGATTGATTGTGTATATGTATATTTTGGCTATGTGTGCCTACGATTATGGGATGATTGTTTGGAATGGCTTTTAGTGCTTGTGTTGCAAAGCACATAATGATTTGTATGCATATACACATGATCATAAATGTTTCATTTTCATCATTTCGAATATAATGACTCACTCTCTCATCTTGCCTCTTTGAAGAAATGTGATGCAGAGTTATCATGGGATGGGATTATCTTTTGGAAATTAAAGTATTTTAGAAGAAGGTAAAATAGTTGTAAGTGAATGACTTGACCGACACATGATGACCTTTAGGATGATATGTATGATTGATGTTTTTGTTTATAACATTGTGTATATGGCTTAATTCATTTTGTAAACAATATCCTATTCTTTTAAAGAATTAACGTATAGCTATTGGTTTTGTAAAAAATGATGCGTGATATAAGCATGAGAAATAAATTTCCATTTTGATGGTATGATCTTGGTGAACTTGAATTTAGAGTGAATTGATGAATGAATATTCTCATGTCTAATGATGTTTAACTATGTGAATTGGTTGATATTGTAATGGTATGAGTTTTTGGGCATGCATTGATTTTGATAGCATTAAGATTGGAAACATTGGCATTGTAGGAATGGAGTTCAGATTTTGAAATCTGATAATCTCCCTCAAGCGAGTAAAATCTCGCTCAAGCGAAAGAGTGATGCATTAGTGTTTTGCTCTCTGGACTATTTTCACAAAAACGAGAAGCATCTCACTCAAATGAGAGTCAGAGGATTTCATTTCGCTCACTGGTCACTCAAGTGAGACTTAAGCATGAGGTTGGGGTGAGATTCTGTGATATTTTCACTCAAGCAAGAAATGTCTCGCTTAAGTGAAAATGTAATGTTTGATTTTGTGAGATTTTCGCTCAAGCAAGAGGTGTCTCACTTAAGAAAAAATATGTGGGTTTGACTTTAGATCCTGCTTGCTCAAGCGAGTTTACGCTTGCTCAAGCGAGAGGCGGGGTGTCTCTTCATATATGGGAAGAGATGATGCCCTGTATACACATTCTTTTCTTCTGTTGTACAAACTACTTTTTCTCATATACATGTAAGGGCTCTTTTCTTCGATCCACTTCTTTTATTTCTTTAAAATTGTTAATATGACCGATATGGAGGGTCCAAAGTTACCACTTATGAACTGGTGTTAAATGTTCACCCACTCTCTTTTTTACACCGTCTTAGTGGAAGTATGATTATACACACAGGTCTAGTGGGGATCCTGTGCTTTTTGTGTTAAAGTAATGAACTTGGATCAATTCCAACCATAGTCAAAAGGGAACACACCGGAGGTGTACTTATAAAAGGGGCTCCAATGCTTAAGTCAGTACGGTTATTACGAAAGAGATAAAGATTACAGAAGTATTAAGTAGAAAAGTAATAAGAATCTATTATGACTTAATGAATGAGTTGTATTTATAGTTCTTCCTTAAACGCAAGTGGTGATTTGACCTCTCCTAATAATACTCTGAGACTGCAGCTTTGGCAGGTGCAAGTTGCCCCTGACTCTGACTGCAATAGCTTTCCTGACCGGGGTCCCGTCACTTATTTTGTACTAAATCTCATAGTGTTATTGATGTTTGATGTACTTCGTCTAGTGTGATTATATCGGTGTTCGTGCATCCTGTCCAGTTTTCAACCAACTATGACTTGTTGTTTATTTCATATTTGTCGTAAATGGTAGTAAACCTTATGGGCTGATATCTATACCGGATCAATCGTGGTCTTCTACTTTTCGTGGTTTGGATCTCGATGTATATTGATGGTTGTGGGGTTTTGAATCGTAAAAGATTTATTTGTATTTTTATTAACTATTTGTGTTTATATTGGGATTCATATCTGAGGAACCGGGGCTCCACATTGGGTGGTATCAAAGCACTAGGTGCTCATTAATACATCTTTGTAATCTATTATTAGAGTGTGGTTGCTCCTTATTGAAATATTATTGTTTTACATTGAAATGTGATTAATTTTGACTAAGACCAGCTAAGTTCCTTACACTATTTACCTTCAATGACAAATATTTTGTGATCATGTCTTGATATTTTATATATAGTTATGAATTGATGTGTTGGTAGGCCATGAGATCTTGGAACCTTAGTTAATGGTTAGAAATGAATACATGGTCTAGTTTATTTATGAGTGAGCCATGTCTTAATCTATAGGTATGAAACATAGCTGGTAGACAAAATTGTGAAGTTATTGCTATGGCTTCTACTTTGAATCAATTTGCTGATCATTTAGAGAAGCAAGGCCAACAATATATGGGACAAGGTGCCCAAGCCCTTGATCGTTTTCTCAAGAGGAAACCTTCTGAGTTCCATGAAGGGTATAAGCTTGAAGAAGCTTATGTGTAGATTAATGATTTGGAAAGAATTTTTGCGAGCTTTGAGTGTTCTAGAGCTCAAACGATTGAACATGTAGTCTTTATAATCCGTGATGAAGCCGAGTCCTGGTGGCGTCTTACTAGAGGACGTATAATAGCTACTAATGTTATGTTGACATGGGAGAACTACAAGATTGAGTTCTTGAGGAAGTATTTTCTGGATAGCTACAAGAGTAAGAAAGAGCTTAAGTTCATGGAACTCGAGTAAGATGACATGACTGTTGAGGAGTATGCCTCCAAGTTTGAAAAACTTTATGCATTTTATCACCCTTATCAACAAGAGGGAACCAAGTCTTTGAAATGTGTGAAGTTTGAGAGTGGTCTAAGGCCCAAGATCAAGTAAGCTATTCGACATCAAGAGATTAGAAGCTTCCCTACACTTGTGAACAAGTGTCGAATCTTTGAGGAAGATGATGTGGCTCCTTTGAGTCAAGCAAAGCATGAACCCAAATTGAAGGGTCAATCTTCTAGCTTTAAGAAGAATGGTCACTTCAAGAAGAAGAAATTCTTTTATGGTGGATCCTCTAATGCAAGAAGACGTGGTAGATATAAGAATGGTAATGGTAGCCAAGGTCGAGGGCAATGCCCAAGGCCTGGCATGTTTCAAATGTGGTGCTAATTATTTAGCGAGAGATTGTCCATAAGATGATGTGGTGTGCTATCAATGCAACCAACTGAGGTATATTCATCTCAATTGTCTCTTGAATACAACAAATATGAATGTTGATGTTATTGTTCATGTGAATCTTGGTGCTAACCGTGGAGGCCATGATGGATATAGAGGTTGTGGTCATGGAAACATTAATGGTCATAATGGTGGCCATGGTGGTAATCACAATGGAGGCCGAAATAGCAATGACCGAGGTAATGGTAATAGTAATGGTGGTCGTAATGGCAACCATAACAGTGGTAATCAACCACAAGCTGCGGGTACAGTCTTTGTTGTTACTAGTGAAGAAGTTGCACAAGCAGAAAATCTTGTTCAAAGTAAGTGTGAAATTCTTGGCACCTCTGTATGTGTTATCTTTGATTCCAGTGCTACCTACTTTTTTTATTTTTGAAGATATTGTTAGGCGATTAAAAGTGTCTATTTTTAAGGTTTGAAGTTTTCTTGGTTTGTCCATATATTACCAGAGGTTTATTGAGGGATTTTCCCGTATCACTTTGCCTATGACCAAATTTACTCGTAAACCATTTATTTGTACACCTGAGTATGAGAAAAGTTTTCAAGAGTTAAAGCTACGACTTACTTTTGCACCTGTATTGGCTTTGCCCAATTTACAAGAGGAATTTGATGTCTATTATAATGTTTCCAAGCTTGGACTTGGATATGTGTTTATACAAAATGAATACAACTTATGCGTCAAGACAGTTACAACCGCATGAAGCTAATTATCCAGCTCATGATCTTGAATTGGCGACGGTGGTCTTTGCTTTAAGGTTGTGGCAACATTATTTGTACAGTTCTAAGTTTGTGGTCTACAGCGACCACAAGAGCCTTAAATATTTGTTTGACTAGAAGGAATTAAATATGCGCCAAAGACGATGGATGGAATTCGTGAAAGATTATGACTTTGAATTGAAGTACCATCCTGGAAAAGAAAATGTTGTAGCTGATGCATTGAGTCAAAAATCTTTACATGTTTAAGTTCTAATGGTGAAGGAAATGGAATTGATTGAGCAATTTCAAATTTTGAATGTTAGTGTGGAGATACATACCTCGAATAAGAAATGGCATTGTAATTTGTTTCAACGTTAAGAGCTCTAAAAAAATATTATTAGCTAGCTCAATAGCGCATTTAAAGGCCAATGCCTTTGCCAATCTGACTTTTTTCCATTGACACAAATGGGAGTAATAAGAAGATGCCAAGACTTGGGCCTTTTCATCTAGGAAAATTACACTAAAACCAACTTTATCTATCAAAACGGATGCATCCACATTTAATTTCATTATACCACGTGAGGGAAAAGTCCAAGTCAATTTTCATGTAGCACCATTAGAAACATTAATATATCACACTTTTTAAAATTGAACTGGTTTAGGTCGGGGTGCAAGATCCGTTGTGACAACCAGCCCTCAGATGATGTTATATGTTTTTGTATTACACCGGTCTAGTAGGGATCCAGTATTATATCTCCTATTCTAGTGGGGAGATAGGTGTCTTGGAGTGCTTTTTTGATCAATACCACTAGCCTTACACATTGTGGAGTGAAAGAGAGTGTCACCTGCAATGACACTTTGATGCTCAAGTTAGTGGAATATTCAGAGAGAATATCAACACATAAGCATAAGTTGTAGTAAGAATGTTCTACCTTTTCATCATTGATCTATGGGTATTTATACTAGGAACAAAAAAAGATTCATCTTACCTAGGAAGTTTCCCACACATAGTGTCAGTACGATTCTGGTCCCTTGTAGAAAAGTTGAGACACGATAGGGACATCTTAAAACAGCTGTCGACTAGTCTCGGCGTGCTGCTCCTCGGCACGTCGTCGATCTGCCTCGGCCCGCTCCTCCAGAAGCTGCCTCTGGCGTCGCTCATCCTGTAGCTCGTTGTTTAGGTTTTGAATGACCTGAACAACATCTGCAGGAAGGCAAGAGGAGGAAGAGGTCTTCCTCTTTCTCGCGATCTGCGTGCCCACGCTCCCCAACCCGAACACCCTCCCTTTCTTGTTCACGCCACCAACAGCCTCCATGTAGATGGCGTTATCGTCAGAACAAGACAGGGTGGGAGGAACCTCCCCCTCAGGAGTCAAAGCCACTAACTCTGCCTCCTTCTCAGCCCTCCTGGCCTGATATGCCTCCTGTAAATTCAAAAATACTGATAGGATTAGTAAACTGATTTATAAATTATAAGCATGTGTAAGTTAAAAGTTAATACTGCTAGATTTGTAGTCTTCTGGTTTACCCATGCACTGGCTTTGTTCTTCTTGGTCATTTGCATGACCTCAAACAACTAAGGCTCGCGGTGCTCCCTCAGCTCCTGTAGTGGACAACAAGTATTGAAATTATTATTCGTAAACATGTCAGACCAATCATAATAGAAATGTTTAACATAAATATACTTACAAATCTTTTCTTGTGCTCGAGGGTTGAAATGCTACCCCCAGTGTAAACTGACGCTACAACATCGGCGGCTCTGTTTTCCTTATTCTGAGCACTCGCCTGCTGGAATAAGACACTGTCCCACTTCTGGACCATCCCGTCCCAATGGTCCTCGGGGATCCAACAAGGGCGCTTGCCCTTGTCTTGACCTTCCAAAGGGTACTCTTGATGATTTTGGAGGTATTTGTGGCACAGACCTTCCTAATCTCATCAATCATACCCTCTGCCCACTGATAATCACGTTGTAAAATGAAATGAGATTTTAAAATTAATAATAGGCATATTTTAGCCATAAATTTACAACAAAAGAAAGTGTTAACTTACCGAGAAGATGTCAATCCACCTATCCTGGACAACCTTCCCAGCATCTGTCCATGAGATGTATGGACCATCCCACAAGGCCTTCAAAATCTTAGTAATCACTTTGGTAGTGCGACTACTATCAACAAAACTGAAAAAGCCAATAATTATAAATAAATAGTATTATAGGAAACACACGGGGAGGCTACCAAAATTTCGACAGAGTCTCCCCTGTAATTATAACATTTCCAAGTTTGAACAATTGCCCTGTTATAAACAAAAGAATTCCCAGTACAATTCAATGTTCACAAGTACTAAATAAACTAACATACAATAAACTACCATACCAGTAACCTACAACTATGTGATTTTACATACAAAAGTCTGAATATCTAGCCACCAACTAAGAAAGTCAAAACAAATTATTGTATACTTACTCGTCTCCGGCCGGCACTGGGACCAGCATGGGTAGGGGGATGCCGAAGGTGGGGTTGCCTCAAGGCCAGGGTCCTTTAAACCACCAAGTGGAGTGGTCTGGTTTGGAGTGGTCTATTGTGGTGTGGTTTGTTGTGGTGGTGAAGGAGTAGTGTGCTATGGTGGTGAAGGAGTGGGATGCTAGGGTGATGGAGTGGTGCCCTACTACGGTGGTGGAGTGGTGCCCTGCTATGGGGTAGGAGTCTCCAGACGGGATGTTGGGGTCCTCGAGCCACCACCCCGACTGAATGGTTGTCGACGTCCTGTCATCTGTGGATAAAACCATGAAAACAAATATTAGAATGATAGGATATAAAGATATGTATATATGTTTAATAACTATATACTCTGTGTCTATTTCAGTTTGAAAATTCCCCTCAGTTTCAGTGTCACTATGGCTATCTATTTCAACAGCTTCATCGCTCTCCAAATCATCCCTAGACCGTTTTGATCAGGAGACAAGGTCTTTGTCAATGTGTTCACCCCCCGTAGTAGCGAGTATCCCATCCATTATCACTGCATCAATGTTGAACAATAGATGACTATAGTTGAGCTCATTCAGTGCAAGTTGATAAGCATCATGAATCTTATTGGAGACATTATCAGTTATCTGACTTTGGGCCTTGGCCTTTATTACTGTGTACCAGTCCCGATAACCTCCCGGGAAGTCCGTGTAATAAACCTACTCGGCTTGTTGGGCAAAAATGAAGGGATCAAATCCTTTATATCTACCTTTTTTTAACCTCAACTAAGTTGTAGTTGTTGTCAACCTTGGTTCCTACACCGATTGTGTTGTCGTACCAATCACATTTGAATAGGACGATATCTCTTCTTAGTCGTCCAAAGAAGGAAACTTCAACAATCTCTGTCAGCACTCCATAAAAGTCTTCCTCTAACTGTCCGACTGTGCCTTTAATACAAACCCCGTAGTTATGGGTACGCATCCCTTCACTTCATTAAAAATGTTAAACTTGTAGCCGTTTACGTAGTAAATGGACCATTTTTTAACAGTTTTCACCGGCCCCCAAGAAAGGGCTTGGAGTAAGGGATCTTCAATATGGTTGTTAGGTTCTTGAATCTATGTACAACATAACACATTTTGTAAGCTGTTAGATACCTAACGATATAAGAACAATTTAAAAACAATTGGTATACAGGTCTTACGTGTTGTGCAAACTAACCGATAAATTTGGATGATACCTCACTATGAATTTGGTCATCGGTTATATCATTTTGCTCAAGTTTTAGCATATCTGCATATAAGCTATTTAAAGAAAAAAAATTTAGATACAATAAAAGCTAGATTTGGAATGTAAACTATAAGTTGGTGACTTACTTAAGATAAGGTTCCATTTCTAGGCAATTTAGAAGAATGTACAAGTGAGCCGCCTTTCGATCTTTCTCATCAATGTAACATTTTGTGACCTTGCTCCTTGGACGACCAGGATAGTTAAAAATTGAAACTTCATCATCCAACCCTGTGTAGTGACCACCCCAAGATTGCGGGGAATTCTACTCATTCTAGTTTCTATCTCAGTCGGAAAATAAAAAGAAGTAAAAGTCGTCGTTTCTTCTACTAAGTATGCCTCACATATTGAAGCTTCAACGCATGCTTTGTTTGACACTTTATCTTTTAAGGAGCATAAGAATCTTGAACAACATAAACAAATGTTAAGTTACAATGGATTTAAGTTACAATTATCATGTTGAGTTGTTCTGGCGTTCACCTTTCAAATGGATACATCCAACGATACTGCACTGGGCCACCAACTAAGGCCTCGTATGGTAGATGGATAGGTAGATGCTCCATGAAGTCAAAAAAACTTGGTGGGAAAATTTGCTCCAACTTACAAATCAAGACCGGGATACTTTCTTCCATCTTTAGAAGTTTCTCTTCAGTCAACGAAGTTGCTGTCAACTTCTTAAAGAAGTGACTCAACTCAACCAACTGTTTCCAAATAGGTTTCGGTAAGGCATGAAATGCGTACGACAGTAGTTATTGCATAAACACATGGCAATCATGACTTTTTATGACAAACATGTGACGTCCTACGTCTTTTTACCTTTATTTATGTTTGTTTGATTATTTTTCACAATAAATTTTTCGCGTTTACTGATAGTTAATTAGATCCTAATGTAAAACAACATTTATTTTCCTTAAGCACACTCGGAATAATAGACGATAGAAAATAAATTAAATAATAAAATG
Organism: Clitoria ternatea; assembly: GCA_037962975.1. Classification (NCBI taxonomy): domain Eukaryota; kingdom Viridiplantae; phylum Streptophyta; class Magnoliopsida; order Fabales; family Fabaceae; genus Clitoria; species Clitoria ternatea. The sequence continues at coordinate 1,483,623 of CM075674.1, forward strand.
GAATTATTTAGAATCAGCGGAAGAAGAAAATGAAGACAGGGGTCATTCGCCTGAGCGAGACCCTGATTCGCTTAGGCGAAACCCGTAAAGGTCACTTAGGCGAGTTCCGACTCGCTTGGGTGAATTCTACATTTTAAACCTGAGCGAACTACGAGACTTACAAGGAAAATTAACAATTCGGTTTTTACTCAGAAATGGGTCCACTCGGTCATATCTCACTCGGAAACCTCTTAACCTTCCTTCACTCGGAAAAAGGTTCTCTCGGGTATACCTCACTCGGAAACCTTCTAACCTTACTTCACTCGGAAGAGGTTCTCTCGGTCATACCTCACTCAGAATATTCCTAACCTTCCTCGGAAGGGAGCGAGGGATACTCGCTTGAGCGAAATAGGCACAGAATCAATTTCCCCGGCCCTCGCTCGGACAAGACTGAATCCGCTCGGGCGAGATTCGTCCGGTAATCAACTATACTACAACAGACACAATTCATCCCGTTTTCATCATTCATGACCCACACTTATTCACAAAACCTGCTCATAGCAATTTATCATATACACCGACTATTGGCTCCATGCCAATATATATATATATCTACCCATAAAAATCAACACCGACCACATTAACATCAATACCATACTACTTCAGCACCATGAATTCATATCTGATTAATCAACATACCAATTCTAAATTAGTTCAACACACAAGCAACATAATATATCATCACATACACGGAAAACTCATTATGCATTACACACATAAATCATTGCATAATCACTCGGTTCCTTGGCATCAATCCTCCGCTTGGCGCACCTCTGGGGTTCCAACCTCTTCCCTGTCACTGGTTACTAAATTGAAAACCACAGCAAGGGTGAGTGTTTGGCATCATAATTAATCTAGAACAGAAATTAAATAACAAAATACTTGTATATAAACTCCGTCCGACTGCTTTATCCATAAATTGCAAATCACACTCCGCAACATAGCAAATCACACTTGGCAATTATAGCAAATCATACTCGGCAAATATAGCAAATCATACTAGGCAAATATAGCAAATCATACTCGGCAAATATAACAAATCATACTCGGCAAATATAGCAATTCATACTCGGCAAATATGGTAATTCACACTCGGCAAATATGGCAAATCATACTCGGCAAATATAGCAAATCATACTCGGCAAATATAGCAAATCATACTCGGTAAATATAGCCAATCATACTTGAAAAATATAGCAATTCATACTCGGCAAATATGGCAAATCATACTCGGCAAATATAGTCAATCATACTCGGCAAATATAGCAAATCATACTCGGCAAATATAGCCAATCATACTCAGCAAATATAACAATTCATACTTGGCAAATATGGCAAATCATACTCGGCAAATATAGCAAATCACACTCGGCGAATATAATCAAGTACATTATCATACAATGTCAATAGTTTTATCAATCATCACCACTGACTCTCACATAAAATTGACGCCTAGTATCCGAATACTAAAGGATCGGCCTTCAACTGGGGGTCCTACTTGACACCCCGTGAACCCCACTTGGTTCACCGAGTCCTGCTTGACTCTCCACCTCAACCACTGGGTCCTACTTGACCACTGGGTAGCTCAACTGGGCACAAAAACCACGGGAGCCAGAAACGAGGGGCTATACATACCGTCGGCCGTCCCACACCACATAATCATACATGCATAACTCACATTCATCATATCATATCACAAGTGGCCATCAACAACAGCATATACTCATCAAATGGGCGACCTACTTGTCAAGCCCGCCATCACATTGCCACTGGGCGACCTTCTTATCAAGCCCGTCATCATAACGCCACTATACATATTGAATCATCATAATGCAAAACACTTTAATCTCACACTCATCATAAACCATACACAATCCATATTCATACATACATACACATGCAATCATTATCCACAATCTTTCTTACCGCTTTTAATACTTAGTTCGGTGACCTGAACCCAAAATACGCACCTATTCTAATTAATTACAACCCAAACACCCCCCTTATCTTGATTCCAAGCTTCGACGATCTGTTCTTGATGCCGATTGCGTCCTCTAAGCACTGGGTTCAAGGTTCCACCACCGAATCCAGCACCAGCTTCGTCACTCAGTCCTCCGACGTTCGTTTTGCTACCTACGGAGGTCGGAATGCAAAACCTATTAACGCTATACCACCCTCATTGCTCTAAAGACCATTTTCAAGCTCACACACACTAGAGGAGCGGAAAATGGAACCTTACCCTGCCATGCATGGCCATTCGGTTTAAAGGAGAAAACGAAAGAGATGAGATAGCGCAATCTAAAGGGTCAATTGGACTCACCTCGAAGTCACGATCTCGGAAAATAGGGTTATTTTGAAGTTTTGACGCGAACAGAGTCTTCCCTTGGAGCATGCAACTCTTGGCAGTGAGGGAGGAGAAGAGAAAGAGAAGGAGAAGAAGAAGAAGGCTCGCGTGGATAATGAGGAAGAAGAAAAGAAATCCTTATTATTTAAGACTCAGGGCAAAACTGTCTTTTCCCCATTTCTTTTATAATTTCAGTGAAAGTTTTAATTAAACTTTTACCTCCTTCTAATTATACCTCATTTAACCCCTTTTGTAATTAATCAACCAAATAAATTTATTTATTTCCACAATAGTTAATTATTTATAATTGCCTAATAATTCATAAAAATATCAAATAAATCTCTAAAACAATTATTAATGTTTTCCGCTCATCATAATTTTACTAAAAGATCAGGGATGTTACAAAACACCCTGCCCTCCTTCACGTCGACACATCTACTCAAGTTAGAAGCGAATCCGTCAGGCAGGGTCAACCCACTCATCCACACATACACAGCAATCTATTGAGGTCTAGTTAAAACATATTTTTCATGGGGTTTAAACATTCTTCCATGTCCCGCATCCCTCAATTCCAACTCCTTCATAGAACACCAAATCAGAAGGTCTAGATGACTTTTCTCGTTGTCCTTTGTTCTCCCTTTGATGTCCATCACAGTGTCAAAAATATTCATGAAAACATTTCTTTTAGTGTGCATGACATCAATGTTGTATCTTAACAACAAGTCTTTCCAATATGGTAAATCCCATAAGATACTCTACTTCACGTAGTGGTGTTCCTTCCCATAACCCGCAAACTCCTTAACACTCTTATCCCAAATGTACAGATACTCTTCAACTATCTGCCAAACCTGTACATCGGATAACCTACGAGGTAGAGGTTCATTAACAACCTTGTTCTTCTTAAAAGTGGTTTTGTTTTTCCTGAACTGGTGATACAACAGTAGAAACTTTCTATGATAGTCAAAAAAATTGTCTTGCCACTAACAGGGAGTGATTCCCCCCTGGTATGTTCCATGCATACAGAGCAAGCAAGCTTCCCAGACGTTGACCATCCAGAAAGCATACCATACGCCAGGAAGTCGTTAATAGTCCACATCAAAATAGCCCACATCATGAAATTGTTCTTCAAAGACGCATCATATGTGATCACCCCGACATCCCACAATTATGACAACTCCTCGACCAACGGTTGCAAAAACACATCTATTTTTGCCTTTGGATTTTTGGGTCTTGGAACCAGCACAGATAGAAACATCACCTCCCTCTTTATACACATATCAGGGGGCAGATTGTATGGGGTCAGTATAACTGGCCAACAAGAGTATGCTCTTCCGTATTGACCGAACGGGTTGAACCCAACAATACATAAGCCAAGTCATACATTGTGTGGCTCGCCTGAAAATTCTGGATATAGCTCATCCAAACACTTCCATGCTTTCCTGTCAGAAGGATGGCACAGAAGACCCTTCTGTGTTTGGTTCAGAGCATGCCAACGCATATGTTTTACCGTGGACAATGAAGCGTACAGACATTGAAGACGCGGTGTTATAGGGAAGTACCATATTTTCTTCCTGGCCATCCTAGTTACCTTCCCTCTCCTTTTAACAGTTTTGTAATGTTCTTTATGACAATGTACACATTTTGTGACACTTTTGTTTGCAAACTCATTTCTAAACAACATACACCCACCAATACAACATTCTATCTTCACACAACCCAACCCTAGGTTTGGCACTTTTTTCTTAGCATGGTACAGGTTTGATGGCATTCGATGATTACTAGGTATGGTGGAACCTATCAAATCGACCATCCTATTAAAACAACCTCTTGAAAGATTATAATCTGCCTTTAGGCTTAACACAGCTAGAGAGACGGATAATTCAATGTGACTTTCGCAGCCGTTCCACAATGGAGTCTGAGCTGCTGCCAACAAATCATAAAATATCTTCACCTCCGGATTAGGATCCTCCTCTACATTGTCATCCTCATTCCCTGCTTGGTCATCATGTTGCAGTATAGGCCCGATGGAGGGTCTAACATGATCCATCACCATCTGCTCCATGTTATTATACACATCCCTGTTTCCTTCGACTTCATAGTAAGACTGTTGCACGGTTATTGCTGATGGCCTAATTGATAACTGCTCACCATGGTTGTACCAACTGTATCTTTCCATGAACCCCTTCTCATTTAGGTGGCACATGACATCATCGGCATATTCAAAACTCATGCATTTGCATCTTGAGCACGGAGAACGAATCTTCTAACTCGCTTCAAAACCACACATGTTTGCTATAGCAAACAGAATGAACTCTAACAGCCCCATTATAAACTCCTCAGTCACTCGCCGACAACGATCTAGCCGGTTGTACATCCATCGCCGATTTGCCAAAACCTCCATTCACAATATCTAACAACCAAAGTTCTAGTTACTTTGATTTAAACATTATATGATTACTAGGCATGGTGTGCTCTCTATCTCTTTGATGTTGCAAGTAGGTGGGGCCTTATCCCATTCGGGATGAATATGCAACCATCTGTAGCCCGTCCATGTTGTTTACGGTCTATCTTGAATTGTTGATGTTCACTTAGAATTTCGACAGCATTTCACATTGGACCCCGAGTACACAGAGATATGTATGGTATGAAACATCGAATGCAAACATGCACCCTGGAGACAATACGAAACACCATAATCGAAATTTCAAATGAAAATTTAATGACTCAAGATAGACCACATACAATATTGATGGGTTACGCCCTACTGGTTACAAATTTATCCCAAACTATCCAAGCGGGACAATTCAAGATCCAACAAAACACGGTATGTTGGCCAGTTGTGTTGAATCTTGAATGGGAACCTAATGGGTGCACACACTACTAAACCCTACATTGTTAAACTTGAGTTAATTTTTAATGTACCCTAAAACAGGGAGCCCACTAAAATTTCGGTAGAGTCTCCTCTGTAAACTAGACATTTCCAAATTTTTTACAACGCCCTGTTACACACAGAAGATTTTCCAATACAGTTTAATATATATGTTATGCATTGTATATGAAATTGAGGGAGGTAATCACCACAACCTAGTGAGTTCTGCTCTCCACTAATAAACAACAATACACATGCATAAAAACATAATGTTATCAGAACATAAAACCAATGCCTAATGAGCTCTGCTCTCTACTAACAAACAATAATATGCATGCACAATTTTAACATATGTTATCAGCACACATAAGAAATGCCTAATGAGCTTTGCTCTCCACTAATAAACAACAATCAACATGCATACACAATCATCATAGGTTACAGATCACGAGAAAATTAGTATAAGGAGATTACCTAGAAAAGTGACATAACTATAGAGACAAAGTTGACGACACACGAACACAGACCACACGACGTGTAGAGCTGCATGGAAAACCAAAAAAAGGTTGAAGCATTAAATCAAAATAGACAAGAAATTTGTGAAGAGGTCTCTAATCTCAAGGCAATGCTCCATGAAAAGGAATCCAATTAAAATCTTGTGAGTATAATATGAACTTAGGATATTTAGATTAATTAATAAGGGTAAATTTATGAAAAATCAATAAATGTTTCTTAAAAAATATATTTCACTTTATTAAAAGGACTTAAAAATTTCTAATCAAGTTATGGTTGACCACAAATGAAGTTAATCAAATGTCCTAATCATTCAACTTAGAATTAGAGCTTCACAAATTATTAGTTATTTTATTTTAGAGTATTCCAGAATTAAATGGAGTTAATTAGCTTAGCATAAGGTAATATCTTTCTTAATGTTCTTATTGCCATTTGTTTAAGATTATTTATATGATATTTGCCAAAACAAAAGAAATAAGTATTATTTTTCATTTTGCAGGTTGATATTATCACAATGGATTTAACACTTATCTAGTTCACCATTCACCAACCTTTCAATTTTCAAACAAAGAGAAATACATATATAAATCATGTAATAGAGTAGAGAAATAATATGATGCCGAGAAATCAATTAAACCATATCAAATTCAAGCAAAAAAAATCATAGGCCACTTAGCAGACCAATTATTTGATTCCTTTTTTATTTTTTGACTAACTATGGACAGAGGAGAGCATGAAGGGTAACACAATTCTTTAAGACATATATCTTGAATAAATCATTAAAAACAAACAATAAAATAGTATTATCATTGTCATTATATATAAAACTATAATTGATTCAATTGAACCACAATGCAAGCCACACAAGCCAAGCCTAACCAAACTGAGATGGCTCAGATCCAAGAATAGTGCACAAAGTTTATCTCAACACCCCAAGATGAAAAAAATAAACAATCATACATGACATGGGCAGTTGGGCAAATTACACTAGCATACATGACATGACAAGAATGAGCTTAAAATGTTAGAAGTAATGCAACTGGTTTATAACATTTATTTCTTACAAAACATAAACATATGCATGAATGTATCAACACACAAAAGTACATAACTATAGTAATCCTAATTGACTAATCATTGCCTATTACCTAGGATCTTCTCATTTTACTATTATCCAAACTGCCTCTATCATATTGAAACAAATGTTAATCCAAATTGCCTCTGTTATCATCATTAATATTACAAAAAAATAGTACTTTTCAATCGCCTAAATATGATAGCCAGCTAGTGTATAGCTGAATTGTAAATATAAATAAATAAATCATAATACCTAATTGGGTTCAAGCAATGTATATATCTCGTATTGAATTGTTAAAAGAAAAACAGATAATGAGCATTGCAATATTTGGCAGCCCAATAACACATAGAGTAGTGATACTTTATTTGAAGTAGTAAAAAAGTAATCCTTTTTGCCACGTTAAAGTCCCAATAAAACAGTGAGAAGATTTACTATTTTGATGATATCTTTAAAAATTTGTCACTCTTAGAGACACAAGAAAAAAATATTAGACTGCAAATAATACAAATATAAAGTAGCTCTTAATTTTGAATATCTAATAATTATCTCATAAAATGTAATTGATGTCTTCTTATTCATTTAAAAAACTAAGAGAATAGAACATGTTATCATTTCTCTTCTTGAAGAACCAAAGTCAAATCCATTACCTTAAAATAAAGACGTATTTGCTTGCTCCAATTGAAAGAAATTAAATTTGGTGAAAGCTAGATGACACAAGAAATGCACATGCATAACAAAAGGTATACCAAGTTACAATGTATGAAACCATTAAATGACCTAATAACATGTTATATAAATTCACAAAACTTCATGTAAAGTTTTGTTTTATACCCTCTACCTAATTGACACCTTTGACATTAAATGAACTTGTGGTGTGTAATGTGATATAGAAGAAAAAAAGATAGAAAAGTAAATACAATTTAAGAGGTTTGGGTTGAAAAAACTCATTTTCTTTCAATATATATATATATATATATATTTTCTATTACTCTTAAGTTAAATATGGATCCCAAAAACTACTTTCCATTAAATGATCTTTCATTATTCAAACAAAACCTTGATTAGTTATATTCAAACAAAGCATACTGCCAAAATTCCAATAAATTGATTTTAAAATAACAAACAATCATGAAAGTGAAAGAAGAAAACTTGTTAATATAACAATATATACACCCATATCCATATCCATATCATATACAATTTCTCTCCATAATATTCTTAAATAGTCCATAGAAAAGAAGAATATGACAGGAAACTAGAGACAATTTATTTCCAGCAATCAACAACAACAGTTAACAAACCAATCATACAAGGAAAGCTATCAACTTTGACTTCAAACTAATAAAAATAAAGTTATAAGCAAGAAATTGTGAGAAGTGAATGACTGAGGAAATAAGATATATATTTTAATTAAGGAATAAAATGATTGAAACAAAGAAGAAGCAAGCAAGAAAGGTGTGGGAAATTGTCATGCATTTCTAGCTTTGTAATCAAAAGGGAAAAAGGTGGAGAGTGGAAAAAGTAAAAGCAGAAAGCATGCACCCATGCCCTATCTTTAATTATCTTTTATTTTTTTCATTACATGTGGAATGGAGATCATGACACAATTAGTTTGTTACATGTCATGGTCTCACTACCAGGCTATAAAACAAGAAATGAATAAAACCAAATCAATTGAGTGAGAGAGAAAGAAAGAAAGAAACAGATTTTTTTCCTTTTTGAGAATTAGGAATGTCTTTCTAATTCAATTTTTTCTCACCCAGTTTTTTGTTTTTCCTTTTTTTCTTGAGTGAAGGATCTGGTCAAAGACAGTACTATACGATAGATCGGATATGTAACTCCTGAAACATGCTTTTGCTATGACCAAAACAAACCATTCTCTAGAGAATCTTTCAAAATAAAAAAAAAAACTGAGATGAAATGAAAAGGCAGGGACCCCTCTTTCTGATTTTGAAGTTGGAAGCTAAAAATAATTTTTGACCCATACAGGAGAAAGGAAAAAAAATATCAAAACTATAATAACTATGTTCAACTTCACCCTGAAATGTTGGACAGAAAAACATCCAAGTTCCACACAAAAGTAAGGCTTACTAGATACAATTGAACATTATAACTATAAACTATAAAATTTTTAGTATTAAGATTTATGAGAACTCACTTATTATGAGATAGCAAATCCCTTAGTAGTAACACTTTTCTACAACATTTTTTCTTTATCTGTAATGTAATAAGACCAATTAATGTGTGAATAGCATAACCGTTATCAGTTAAGGACCTTGTGACATATGAGCAGGGTAAGTTCCTGGGTAAGTTCCTGATTTCTTAGTTCTTCAATTTGTTAAAAAGTCAAATGGGGAGTGACTTTGGAACACAACAACGTTTTACACGGTTTAAATTAAATAAAGCGAGCATTACTTGTAACAAAATATATTTAATAAGAATGACAAAAAAGGTAAGCTGGGGAAACTTAAGGTCTACAAGCTGCACAAAGATATATCTATATATGTAGTATGTATGAGACCATAAGATACACAACTAGCTATGTGTACAAACAATGAGTTGGATGGCAAGAGTCAAAGTATTTTGTTGAGGATTTTCATGGTCACTATTACAGTTACTGTTATAATGATGAAAATGGTGGGTTAGGTTGCTTAGGTTATGTGGGAAATTAAAGGTGAGAGAGAAAAAAAGGTTTATTATGGTTTTCATTATAAAGACACTATTTTTGCCTATGCAAGTTAATTTCCATTCACTGTTTGAAAGTTATTTCAAACCCTTCTATTCTAAAGGTGCAGCTAAAGGTGATCCTTTGCAAAATCAGTGAGCATTTGTGACTATCTTAGTATCAGTTTAGCCACTAAGGTGGAGGACTATTGTCCTAGTAGTCATTGTGTTCCAATTAGGTAAATGAAATTGACAGCGATGAAGTTATCACACAACGCTATGAAACCTTAGAAACTTAAAACTTAGCAAACCAAACATATGAAACCTTAGCAACACACAGAACTTAGAATGGGTAGTATATTACCTGCGAAGGCTGTGGCTCACACAGGCCTTTGGTCGAAGACCACCTCCTTGCCAAAGATCATGCACACCATGGAGAAGAAGGGGAAAGATTGTCAGAGGGGGCAATGAGGGAGTAGAAGATAGGGGTAGAGGAGAAGGAGCAGCCGACGGAGAGAAGGAGCAAACGATCGAACACGACGGAGAGGGAAGAGGGAAGGGCAGTGTTTAGGGAAACCGGTGAGGGAAAAAATACGACGGTGAGGGACAAAGGCAAACTGGTGAGGCAAAGAAGGGGGAGCAGGGAGCAAGGAAGAAGAGACAGGGTTTAGTCATAAGTTTTAGCGACGGATACACACCGTCGCTCAAACCGTGGATATTTTTAGAAAGTGACAGATTTAGTGACTACTATAGAAGTTTGTCGCTAATGTACTAACACTACTGATGTCAAACTTCGTCGCTAAATTTTAATATCCCTCCAAAATCTTTTGTTCCCTCTAAGAACCATAGCGACAACATGAACTCGTCGCTGCTGCATCTAACGTTAGCGACGAATCTTCATGACCGTCGCAAAAAGAGACAGTAGCATATCGACAGTCTCGTATCAGTCGCTTTCGTCAAATCAGTGATGGTAATGAATTTGCTAATGTACGTGCCAAAACAAAAATTTGGAGCCAAATAGGAAAATTGGAGGAAGATGATCTTAGCGACCGAGGGTAGTGAAATGACCCATCGCTAAACCATCACGTTGACCAAGATTAGTGACCAACAAATGACGTCGCTAATATAGGGCACCAGCAACGGACATAGCGACGACCTTCTCTAAATTTTTATCTAGCGACCACAAGATTTCTGTCGCTATTATGCGCGCTAACAAAAAAGGTGGAGGGAAACCAAAAAAGAAAAGGAGGGAAATTTAGCAACGGTTTCAGTGACAGTATTGTATATTAACGACAGATATTGCGACGGGGGAGTGCCAAATTTAGTGATCAGACTTTGTGGTCGCTGATGTGGTCACTGTATTTTCTTACATGGTCCCTTTCTTACCTTTGGTCGCTAATACGGTCACTAATTAGCGACGGAGTTTTACGGTCCCTAAATTTGGGTAGCTATCAGGTGCTTTTCTAGTTGTGACTTTGACCCAGGCTAGTATTCCTATGGCCGTTAAGAACCAAGTCACGAGTATTAAGTGGCCACAAATCGTGGTGAGATGGATCCATATATTATGTGGACATGAGTGTCCTGATTACCTCTAGAGGTCTTGGTAGGCTTTGGTCGCTCTAGTGTAGAATCATTGTGTCCAGGGGCAGCTTGGGTAGGACGGGTTCTAATATGATATGATGATGAGATTTGGGCCCATATGCATCATGATGGCTAAGAGAAAGATTAGAGTAATGAAATGAAACCCATGCATTGTACTAAATACTCTGGATGAAATTGTTTTTGGTTGTGATTATGGATTGTTAATTGTTATATTGTCGATAATGATTATGTTAAGGAATAAGTATTTAATATTTATGAAATAGTTAGTGGTGAGGGGAAGAGTAGAAAGTTGAATAGTCAGGGACGATCGGGAGAGGTTGAATTAATGATATACAACTTAGTATGCATTGATTAGGAACCCTTGTGTAAATGATAGGAACTAGAGAATGATCCAGATTGATATTGTGTGAAAGGAATGTCAAAAATGACATCCCTCTGATTGTTGTGGAAGATTTGACTCACCTTTACAGTTTATTCCAGACCCCCGATTGGACAACGCCTCTGCTACCATAAAGACCAGGAGAGACCCTGCATAGAGAACAAAGCTTACTAGAATAAGTTGCTCACAACAGATGGAGTTGGTCATGGATCACAGGGAGTCATCAAAATAGCACAACGAAGAAAACAACAACAATAGGGTCTTGCGGGAGCCTGCGTGCCCCTGATCTTGAGAACGCACAGTTTGTTGTTTATGACCATGTATTGTATATAACAGTGTTATATATAATGTATCTGTTCCACCAAATTTTTTTTTGTACAAAAGAAACTTCCATATTTTTCTAGAACCCATAACCTCTCAGTTAAGTAGAATGATCTAGTGGAATAGATTATTCTAATTAATTGAGGGTGTTACACCAAACCTAAAGAAGAAAGAGTAGAGACGAAAGAAGTACATAGCTTGGGATGAGAATGAAATAAGTAGCTCAAGCGAATTGGAAGATAAGTAGCCAACCTATGTCTCATGGTAAATCACAATGAGGAGCAAAATAAGGTAAGCGACTTTGACTTAGACGATGATTTTATTAAGGAAGAAATTCTCATTGCTTTTGAGGAATTGCATTTTCAATTTATTAAGCTTTCTAATAAGTATAAATTATCTAGAAAAACTGTTGTTACTCTTGAAACACATCTATTGAATACTTGTAAGGAAAATGAGAAATTGCTAAATGAAAACAATAAGCTAAAATCTCTAAAACCGTGTAGCAACTCTAAGGAATGTGAAATGTTCATAAATTGTGAAAAGTTGGAAAAAGAAGTGATAAACTTAAATAGGACTCTAGAAAAATTCACTAATGGAAGAGATAATTTGGATGCTTTACTAGGTAAACAAAGATGCATGTTTGATAAAAGAGGTTTAGGATATAATGACAATAAAAATGAAACGTTGTATAAAAATTTCTTTGTTTCCTCTAAGAAATTATCAACTCCTTTTATCAAATACTTTCACTATGGTATTAAAGGACACATCACATCTACTTGTAATGTTAGAAAATTAAAAGCAAAAATGATTAAAAAGGTATGGGTTCCAAAAAGAACTTTACAAACTAACTTTCAAGGACCCAACATAAAATGGGAACCAAAATCCTAACTTGATCTGTCTTGTATGTATACTTTAAGGCAAATAACACTCATTGGTACTTGGACAGCGGGTGCTCTAAACACATGATCGGGGACATAGCAAAATTCACCACTTTTACTCCAAAAAAGAGGAGGAGTGTAACCTACGGTGACAACACTAAAGGGAAGATTCTTGGTTATGGTAATATCGGTAAAAATCCCTCTAACTCTATCAATGACATTCTTTACATGGAAGGACCAAAACATAATTTGCTAAGTATTAGTCAACTACGCGATAGAGGTTATAGAGTTTCATTTGAATCAAACGGCCGTATAATTGAAAATAAAATAAACAAAGAAGTAAAGTTCATTGGTCAAAGAGGTAAAACATAATTGATCTAGATAGACTAGCTTCAAATGTTGCACAATGCTTTTTATATAAAGAAGATGAGTCCTGGTTATGGCATAGGAGAATCGCCCATATTCACTTTGATCATTTAAATAAACCCGTTTGAAAGAATTAGTAAATATCATGTGTTTTCATTAATTTCTGTAATATATTGTGCTGGGATATGGTAATATACTGTGCTGGGGATATACTATGTTGCTTGTGTAACATTGTAAATTTAGGAAATCAATAAAATCAAACTTGCTTTTAAAAAAACTCTATATTTAAACTCAGTTCAGATACTAGCCATGTTTAAATATCCATTTTAAACATGATTATAACCATAACCATGTTTAAAAATAGTCACATTTAACCAAGGTTATGGGCATAACTGTGCTTAAATGTCAGTATTTTTAAACTTAGTTTTGAACAACCATGGTTAAAGGACATTTTAAAACACGGTTGACAACCATGGTTAAAAACTTTTATCTATTACTACAGCTAGAACAAACACAATTTTGGAACTGTATTTAAAGGTCTAGTTCAACCGTGTTTATATCTCCTTTTTGCACTAGTGATCCATCTCTTGACTAGTCATGCTTTCTACAAATGGACCATCATCAACATTGGCCTACAAAAGTTCATGTTATTTGCTTATTAAATCAACCCAAACACAAAAATTTCACCATCATTTTATGAATCACCAAAAAATAGTTACAATTCAATATAATAATTACAAAAATTTATCTTAATAGAATAATTACTACATTAATTTATATGTCTTACCGTAAAATTTCACAAAACTTTAATACAATTTTGCTCAATTAAAACTACTAATATATCTGCATATTTAAACTAAAACTTGAGACTACTTATTAAATTAAAACACTTCTAGTTGATCTATGAATTATCAATGAGAAATAGAAACTAGTATTCTAAAAGTTCAGTTAAAGAATATATACTAAAAAGTTTTTTTTATCAAAACTGTTACAAGTGCACTTCATAATTCTGAAGACTCTTAACATTATTTCTAATTAGAACTTAAACGTATGATTTATTAACAAAATCCTTTAGGAATTATATTATTTTCTACCATGTTTCTTGCCCAATTTCTTTTATCTTTTCATGGTATCATTCATGTTAGCACATTAATCTCATTACATGCGATCATACAATTTTTGTGAAGCAAAATACCTAATCTAAGAATGATACAACCATGCACTCACTAATGGAAGTGTGGACAGGCAAAGAGTGAGGGAGCAGGGGAACGACGTGGTGCACATGAGGAGGTGAGGATATTATATATCATAACTCAATGCTTGGTTGGTGCACTCTCTGTTCTAATTTACGAATGTCAATTCAGTTCAGATTGTTTGACTGCTCAACCATAATCTACTTAGGCAATGTTGTTATTTTTATCATCTTTCTTCATACCATTAAATAGGTGATAGCTATATAACTATTAAGTTTGAATACATGTCACGACATGTTTGAAAGGATATGACCCCATTCTTCCTTTAGGGAAAAAGAATAATATCACTTCAAATTAAAAGAAAAATACACGCCAATTTTGTCTAGATAACTCAAACTTTTAGACCAAGATATTGTAAATATTGTACAAAATACACGCAAATATAGTTGTTGTACACAAATATTGTAAATATCTTCTCACCAAGGAGGGAAAATATGAAATGTATATAAAAAATTTCCTTCCCACCAACATACCCCAAATCTGATTTTTGATGTTAAATTGTAGAAAACTCCAATTCTTTTGTCGCTTGATACGTAGACGCCCAACAAAATAAGAATAGAAGGAAAAGGGGAAAATGATTTTTCCATTGAACATACCCTAAATTGTATTCTTTGTTGGATACCTATTTAAATTTTTATATTGTATGAAAACTCAAACGCCGCCGGAGAAAGAAAAATTCATTTAACAGTTGTCATTCACTACACAAAGTCTTTATATAAGGTGTCGACCTTTATTTGCATATAATATTTTCTTTATTAAAAAAACTCATACTATCTTGAATAGGTTGGTTAGGCACAGGCTTAGCAAACTAATGAAGTAATGATTTCTCACGTTTCCAATTCAAAATTTCTATGCCTTTTAAGATACACATAGACAAGCAGAAATTACTTGACAGTAGCATAAACTTGCAAATGTGATATACCTAAATTTCAACAAGATTCTTGAATATAGAATCCCCTGTACTGTTTTTACACAAGGACTTTTGCCTCTAAGTACACTTCCTCTTACGTACATTTCTTTTGCTGAGACTAATGGGAGGAGAATCCTTAGCAATGACAGAAGAACCGGCTTGGTGCCTACAAGTCAATAAATGGATTAGTCATCGTAATCGACAGTGGATATCCCGGTTACACCTATAGAAAAACATAAAATTATTTAATCACTTGTATGAGTTGTTAGAATTTGGTCTACTGATGTATTGAAGTTTGATTTAAGTAGTGTATTACATGAATTTTCTTCATCATGCTTCTGTGTTCTGGTTCTGAGTGGTGCTTGGTTTCTTTGTACACTTTTAGTTGCGGGATCATTTATAACCTGCACTATTGTAGTAAATTTATATTACTAAAGCATGATATTCATGTATAGTTTCTTTTCTAGAGTTCTTATGCTCTGTATTTATTTGAAACAGAATGGTTCCTATGTGTTAGATTTAATATTTATGTGTTATGCGAGATTAAGTGATTGGCTGAAGAGCATGTTGGGAATTGATTGGCTGAACGAAGTCTGATTTATTCTTAAATGATATGCAACATATGCTAAGCCTTAAATGAGAATCTTCAACTTCCTTGGGTTGAGAAAATATTTAACCAAACATGTTGATAGAATCCATATTTGTAAAAGGATACAAAAATTGTAACTTACAAACATGGTAACCTATTAAAGTTCTAATTAACAAGCCTTTATGGTATTAAGGTCCTTATTGATACTTTGGACGACATATCAAGAGATTATGCGTATGCGGGAGATATTGTGTCCGGATAGGGATGTCAAAGCGGGTCGAACCCGTTGGGTCGACCCTCTAACCCACCTAAAATGGGGCAAAACGAGTTGACCAAATTTATTTCGCGGTGAGTTCAAAATTGGTCCGTCCCACCCCGCATTTATACGGGTTTTTGGTAGGGCAGGGCGGGTTGACCCAATGAGTTATACAATATTTTCTTTTAAAAATAACAATATAATATTAGTAATATCTTAAAAAAATTTAATCACTTATTTTGGAAAATAAACTTGACTAGTTTAGTTATTGATGTTAGTTTGATTATTTATTTTGGATAAAATATTAAAATTTTTATTATTGAATATTAATGAAAAATTAAATGTTTAGTCCTTATTTATTATCGCTAATTTATTATGAGGAATGAGATTGTTTCATTTTAGCATATTACTTTGATTAGTGTTTGAGTTAGAATTATTAATATAATTATATTCAATTTTTTTATTTTAGTGGTATACTACTTTGTTTTTTAAATTTAATTAACTTTTCTTATTAAAAATAATAAGTTAATTGATTTTTATTAATTTCTATTATTTTATATTTTTAAACGGACCAACCATTAACCAAACTCCTATTAATTTTTTTCAAATACTAAAAATAATTTTAATTTTTTAAAATTTTAAAGTTTGATAGACTAATCCGCCCAATCATCAAAACGGAGCGAGCTAGAAATTTCAATCTGCCTCCGGTAGGGGGCCAAACCCACCCTGCCTTGTATTTTGACGGGTTGATGGCAGGGCATGATGGATAACCCACATTGACATCCCTATATCCGGTATGATGAATTCGTGAGTATTAATAGTCACATGAGTAATTTTTTAATTTAAAAATCACTTAATACAAATACAGTTTTTTTTATATATTTTAAAACTTATGTTTCAAAATTTACGAAAGCCCCCTTAAGGCAAAATTTTCATACCATTTACTGTTTATTTCTTAAGAAAAATACTTATTAATATTAATATTATTTTGCAATGGTATACGAGTATACGGCATACAATGCTACTTCAGTTACGGAGAATTCAAAGGCTATTATACTATTCGGAATATATATATTTTAAAAATAAAAAATTGCTAGGGTGTGGTCTTGGCGTCTGGCACAGGCAGCGTAGAGAGTTTGAACGTAGCGGCAGAGAGGTTCCCACAATTCATTTTGATCTCCGATCTTCAAATCCACAACAACATCAATGGTGAGGGGTTTGCTCAACAAGCTCGTTTCTCGCTCCCTCTCCGTCGCCGGCAAATGGCAGCACCACCAGCTCCGCCGCCTCAACATCCACGAGTACCAGGTCTCTCTCGCTCTCTCTACATCGCTTAACATCCTTATTGATTTAGTTACAATTTACGAATCAGTTTCAAGTCCCTCGGAATCTCTTATTTTCATCTTAGATTTCTACAAGGCTTTCAAAAAGGAAATTATGTGTATGTGTATGTATAGAATAAATCGTACGAATCTGGAGTTTCTTGAATGTGTAATTTGTGAAAAATCGTGGATGTTTTTGTTTGTTGAATGTCTTCGATTCAATGGAACCAGGGAGCGGAATTGATGAGCAAACACGGAATCAACGTTCCCAGAGGTGTGGCTGTTTCCTCTGTTGAAGAAGCCAGCAAGGCCATCAAGGACGTGTTCCCTAATGAAAAAGAGGTATAACCTTAATATATGGTAGCCTCCCCAAAAATTTAGGCAGTTATCTATGTAAAACACAGATACAGTAGTTCTTCTATTTTCACATTATTGAATGTATTGGTTGGTTTGGGGTTTTACCTGTGATGGCGAGTAGTGTAACTGGGATTATTGTGCAGTTGGTGGTTAAGAGTCAAATTTTAGCTGGTGGACGTGGCCTGGGAACTTTTAAAAATGGCCTTAAGGGAGGAGTGCACATTGTCAAGACTGAACAGGTTGAAGACATAGCTGGTAATGCATGCTCTGCTCCTTTATTCCTCCGATTGGAAATTTCCTTGTTCTTGTTTTATGTCCTTGGAATTCAATACAAGATTCTCAGTTAATACATAGCATGCTCATATGTATTGTTTTTCTCAATTTGAATTTGTAGAGGATGTAATGTAATACAGGATAATCAAAATCCCAGGGTACTTTTGCTTACTGGTATTATTGTTTTTTTGTTGTTATTGTCATTATTATTATTTCAGGGAAGATGCTTGGGCAGATACTAGTTACCAAACAGACCGGTCCCCAGGGAAAAATTGTTAGCAAGGTTTGAAATCATTCTATCATTCTATAATCTATATGCAGATGTGCTATCATTTTCAGCATGCCTGCATCTGCCAGAAATTTTTATCTCTAAAAATTGAAATTTTGGTCAAGCAATGCAGATTCATTATACTTTGAGTAGTCATTGTTTGTTTTCTTTTATGGAAAAATTTATCCCTTGTTTCTTATGTGTAACATGTATGTTCAAATGATAAATTGGTGCTTCCAATCGACACTTCAAAGTTTAGTTATTTTTTCTGGACTGACCATGCTGGTTGTTCTGGTAAACTGGCCAATCTGGTCTTATGTGGATCTGGATCGATTTCAAAACTTGAACTGGTGTAGCCTGGCAGTTGAACTTGTGAACCGTTGTGAAATTTAGTTGTTGAACTGGTCAAGAGGACTTTCTATTTTCAAAGGATTTCTATCAATTTTAAGTTATAAAAATATAAGCCCTTGTGTGAACCACTTGTTCCGTTGGATTCTAAGGTGTTGATGATGGAAGTAAAATTTCATGTCTGTAGGGTATTACATATACTTTTCATAATTGTTCATAGTTTCTTGATTTCTTAAAATTGAATATGTTCTACTTTGTTGTATTTTGGGTATCATTCAATTAATATATATTGAATTATTAACTAAAGCGAATTAGTTGTTTGATGTCCAATCATTCATTTTATACAGGTTTACTTATGTGAAAAGCTGTCACTTGTGAATGAGATGTACTTTGCTATTACACTGGATCGTAAGACTGCTGGTCCAGTAAGCTTCTGTTTCAATGTTATCTTTGATTTGCTTTAAATGAAAAGTTAAATTCTTACAACTTCTATATGATTAATGTACGACTCCCTCTCTTTCTCATTTTAGTTTCTTTAAATTTAACCCACAGGCATTTATGTTGCTTACTACAATGCTTTTGTATTTTTTCCTTGGTATTGCTTGTGCAGATTATTATTTCTTGTAGCAAAGGAGGAACCAGCATTGAAGACCTTGCAGAGAAATATCCAGACATGATTGCAAAGGTTTGTTACTCTTGGGGTGTTGGCATGTCTTTTGATGCTTAAAACTTTTCATTCAAACTATTTTCTTTGCCAGATACACCTGATGCGCTCCTTCTTTCTAGTAGGTACCTATTGATGTTTTTGAAGGAATTACTGATGACGATGCTGCAAAGGTTGTTGACGGTTTGGCTCCCAAAGTGGCTGATAGAAATAAATCAATTGAACAAGTGAAGAACTTGTATAAACTTTTCGTTGATCGTGACTGCACTCTTTTGGAAGTAAGCATATGCAAGTTTTAGTCATGTGTGCTTTCTACATGTTTATTTTATGAAGAATGTTTATTTTATGAAGAATGTTTATAATGACAGTTGATTATCTGGAACAGATCAATCCCATAGCGGAGACAGCTGATAACCAATTGGTGGCTGCTGATGCTAAGTTGAATTTTGATGATAATGCTGCTTATCGTCAGAAAGATATATTTACCCTTCGTGATACAACACAAGAGGATCCTCGAGAGGTTTACATTTTCTTCAATCCTGGTCCTTGGAGCTAATTGGGATGGGTCTTGGGCAATTTTATTAAATTGGGATTTAAATCGTGAATCGGAAGGCCTATTTTCCGAATCACACATTGAGCCGTATCACGAAAATTCATGATCAATAGTAAAAAAATAACATAAACAGCAAAGGAAGTCATATGAAAGGAACAAAGCATGATAAACAAGTACAAAGCATAAATTTAAGCAGATTTTAACATAAAGAAACATTAAAACATATATGTATTTGCATTTTGAGTCGAAGTCAAGGAGCTCACTATGTAAAGTGACATAAAGCTTCAAAAAGAAAAAACAAAGATCAAAATCGATACGGTTACAATGCCCAAAATACAGCAATGTGGGACACACTGAACAAGCAAGAGATAACTGAACTAGAACTTGTAATAGGAGGCAGAGAGCAAAAGTAGCAATAGGATAGTGGTCGAATAAAGAAAGAATGAAGCACCACTGGGGTTGAGGAAAGGTTGATAGAATAGAAAACAATAGGCTTTATTTCTCTTTAAAATTACAAGTAGATCAATGGAGTTCTGTCTTGGAGGGAAGACATGGGCTGATTCCTCTGTTTTTGTCCCCTTTATTTTTAAATAGTTATTTTAGTGTTTTTCTGAACTAGTTAGATGTGTGCCGTGGTTGTAATAGAATTGTGTGATTCCCTCATAGAAACTGTGATTTGAGTGAATCTACGACAATTCAGTGCGATTCAAGCACCAAACGAGTCAACCTCTGATTCATATTGCTGCGGCACTGGATCGTATTGAATTTCATGTATGTATTGCGATTCAGGTGATAATGATTACATCGGGTTCTAACAATTAAACACCATGTGTTTTTGGGTTAGGTTCAAGACATTTTAGGTCAGCCCAATGTGGCACGATGCCACAAATATTGTAAAACATTATTTTTTAATTAGTGATCAATAATAAAAATGTTACGTAAATTAATACCTTCTACATAACATCTGATGATAATATATTTAATATGATATACCTTGTCTCCTAATCAACACCCCTTAGTTTTTGTTTCCTACATTGACTTAACCATGTAATATTCATAATATTCAACTTTGCGTTTTTGTCTAAATATTGGCTTGGCATGGTTATTAAGTGTGTTTGGTTTCACGTTAACATGGATCTATTTCAACACAATTAACCAGAGTTTTTATGTTCCGGATCCATGTTTGTTCTGATTTGATTCATTTCCAAACATGCATTAATTGGTTGCGGTCCAGTTCTAATTTCTAAATTCTTTCTTATTACTGTGTGTGTATCATTATTTGTGCCTTTTATCTTTGAACAGGTCGCTGCTGCAAAGGCAGATTTAAATTATATAGGGTTAGATGGAGAAATTGGCTGCATGGTCAATGGAGCTGGGTTGGCAATGGCCACGATGGATATAATTAAATTGCATGGGGGTACTCCTGCTAATTTTCTGGATGTAGGTGGGAATGCCTCTGAAGGCCAGGTAATGTTTAAAAGTTAGGATTGCTCGGATGGTGGTATTGGTCTTAGTTACACAAGTTTTATCAAGATAGTCACCCTCATGTGTTCCCTTATTAGATCATTTTGTAATCTTCTGGTCTGGTGCATTAACCTGGACTTTACTTTAAAAAAATAATATTTTAAAACATTGTTTAGTTGCTAGTATTGCCTCAAAGAATCTTCATCTTATGATGTTCTTTTTCATATTTATAATTTGTTACAATTATGGAAGCAGGTGGTTGAAGCATTTAAAATATTGACAGCTGATGATAAAGTGAAGGCAATTTTGGTTAACATTTTTGGTGGTATTATGAAGTGTGATGTTATAGCAAGTGGAATAGTAAATGCTGCAAAACAGGTTAGTGAAGTTACGCCCATACTCCCCCACCAAAAAATATGCCACCTCTATTACTTTTATTAGAAACAAATGACTAAAATCATCAAGGCCAATGAGCAGTGAAAATAATAATTTAAATTTTGTTACAGAAATACCTGTAATCATTAAATGGCTAAAATAGTTGGATGAGAATAAGTGGGTGTATCGTTAAGATAAATTCTCTAATAAATTAAGGATGTAAAAAAAATTTAACGGTTAATGCATTCTTATAATTAGGAATTTAGGACTAGAGAAGAACATCTTTTTGTATTTAAAAAATGACAATAAGATAAAATAAAATGAAACTATTTGCTTAATAAACAGTTTCATGACTATTTGTAAAATAAATCCTACATATGATTGAGAACATAAAGGTGTTTTCTCTTTACAAATTAATTTTTCTTTTATGTTACCCTCTTCAGTAGTTTTAAAATTTTAGGACCTGTTGGGGTTGGTTTTAGTTTTTTGAAAAATCAAAGAGGATAATTTCAAAACTAAACTGAAAACAAAAAATTATTTCTTATTGTTTTGAAATGTAGTTTTCTGAGTGTCTTGAAAATGTATTAAAAGGAAATTGAAACTATTTTATTTTACAAGTTTTATTTTCAAATTTGATTTAAAAAACTAGAAACTCGGCTTTGTTGAACAGGGTCTTAATGGTTGGTGTTATTTGAAACTATTTGATGTTGAAAGGCTAACATTATGTTTATAGATTTCAATTTTCTATGATGTGGATGGAAATTTTTATTAAGGAGCGAGATTTCTCATCCTATTTTATTTAAAAAGAACTATATCTTTTTTATCCTGAAATGTTATTGTATTAACTTCTCATGCTCTTATTTTTAAGGTTGCTCTAAAAGTACCAGTAGTAGTTCGTCTCGAAGGCACCAATGTTGATCAAGGAAAGAGAATTTTGAAGGTAAATGTTAGATTTATTAATATAAAATGGAAGCTACCGTTTATAAAAAGCAAGCATGTTTTCAAATGCTTAACGTGTTAATGATAATCAATGTCTCAACAGGAAAGTGGTATGACGTTAATAACGGCTGAAGATTTGGATGATGCTGCTCAGAAAGCAGTAAAAGCAGCTTACAAATGAAGAGTTACATCTGTTCAAATTTAACAATCATTTTAGTTACAACATTATTTTTTATGTTAGAAACTTATTGACGGGAAGGGAATTGATGCGAGAATTCTTCTTACTGAAGCTGCAGTGGTTATCAAAGCGTTCCCAATAAGCTAGTGATGGTAGTTCATTTGGGTTGATGCTCGGGGTTGCTATTTGGCTTATCTCTTACAATTCCAGATACTGGTCCCTTTATGTTTTTTCATGGCTGATTTTCTTTAATCATTATGCAAATAACATGGAAATACTCGCCTTTCTGTTGCACATGGTGGTTCAATTAAGGGCGAAAGGAGATGTGGTATAGACTTGGAAGTTCAGAATATCTCTTTAACCATTTATTCATTTCAATTGTCTGGTTCTTTAATTATAAATTTAAATTGCAATCCTTTCTATTTATTTGGGTCAAGCAATTGTTCCTAAAATTGTTGAAAGACTACCTTTTCTTTTTTGAAAAGTAGCTGATAAGGTAGTTACAATTGTAAAATCGTAGGCTTGGTGTCAAAATCGTAAATGAGTAGAATCCTAGTAAATCTAAAATTGTTGGGAGTTCTGAGATTTCGCTTTTATTGCGGGCCAATAAACCGGGTGACCTGGTTTTGACCCATGACCACTCTTTTTTTCGAAACTAAAAAACCCTGGCCACTCCACTTCTCTGTTGCGAACCAACCTTGCCTCCTGTTGGCATGAGCTCAACGTCTTTCTCTAGTCAATGGCGCAACCTGTGTTGTCCTTGTTTCAGCTCGTGCAACCTGCATCCTGTGTTTCAGCTACTTCTTCCTTTGTTTTTGGTTCCCATTTCCCTCTTCTCTATCTTTATCCCTTCATCCTGTTCAGTTTGCTAGAAGATTGGGCATCTAACTTCTAGGATTATGCTTTGGATTGGGAACTTGTCTCAATTTAGTTGTAATTGTGTACTTGTGTTGGAATTGTGTTTTTAGGTGTTGTGTTCTGGTTTGAATGCTGAATGCATGTTAATTAAGTGTTTGGTTTATGATCTTTGAATTAAGTTTATATGTATGCATTTATATGTATAATATAAACGTGTGTGGAGTTTATGATTGTTACTACCTTTTTTTTACTACTCTTTGATTCAACTTGAAATCTAGATTTTAACTACCTTGCACCTAGGGTTTGGTCGTGTGTGTAGTTTATGACTTTTACCACTTATTCAACTTGAAATTTAGATTTCAACTACCTTGCACCTAGGGTTTGAGGTGGAGCCTGGAGTTGTAATGCTATGTTTTTTCTAGGGTTTTTTTATGTGTGATTAAGTGTGAAATCTTACTATTCTACTTATGATTCTATGGTTTGTGATTATTACCACCTTTTTTAATTCAACAACTTGAAATCTAGATTTTAATTACCTTGCGTGTCACGCCCTGATTTATGTAACCCGAATCTGATGTAATTAAAATAATTAGTTCAATAAAAATGTGAGTAAATTTTTCGCGTTTGAAGAAAGGTTCATCACTCCAATACTTATATCAAGATCTAAATCATAGAAACAGTGGGTGAGAGTTTAAAGATTTTTAACAAGCTGGATCGATAAAGTAAAACCCTATTGTGTATACGAAATAGTTTGAGTTTACATCGGAAGGAATATGTATACAGGGCAATACGCCTAGTCCCATATAGGAAGATATGAAAAAAAGGCTCGAAAATGAGAAAGGAAATCAAGAAAAAAATGAAAACACAAAAGCTGATACCTGACCGGCCAGCATAGGTACGCTGGTTCCTGGCGTACCCATGCCTAGCAACCAGGTACCCACCAGAGGCCAAGCCGTCCCAACGTGCCAGTGCGCAAACCACCAACGTGCTTATGCTGGATCCCAGTGTAAGTACGCCTAGCTACTGACCAAATACCACCAATCACCCAGTAATGCAGCATGCCAACGTTGGAAATCAGCGTGCTTACGCTGAGAGGCTCCACCATCAGACCCTAAGCCTAGTAGCTCAGTGTGCCAACGCCCAGGTCAGGCGTGCCCACGCCTAGAGCCACGCCATGGTCCAACAAGCCAGCGTGCCTACGCCCATGACCAGCGTAGGTACGCCCAGTCATTGGCCAACAGACCCCATCCTGTAGCTTTTTGAACCTATGTTTTCGCCAACTTTGGGCCATCGTTTAACCAAGCAATTCAACTTCAATTTCCACGAAAATTTATACATAACACATATACCCTATTATCAATCATGGGGTAAAGTTTCAAGCCCAAATTCCATCCCAAACAAAATCTAAGCTATAGGGTTGTTTTACACGTGTTTTGAGCAATTTACCGGGTATATCAAATCTCAAATGGCTAAGTCTCAGTCTGAATTCTCTAGGAACCTACATCCACATGTGTATAGGTGACTTGTTCCAACAAGTCTCATCCAATAACTCCATTCCTAGATCAAGATACGCTCACATGACAATTTATGCACTTTTTAGCGAAGCCAAGCATGGCATATTATAGACTAGACCTAATTGGCCACAACTACCCATATACACAAGTCATATGTATCCCATATAAGCTATGAGTGACCCTTACTTAAGGTCTTAGCCATTCCATAAGCATACGACCTATCCACTTCTTAATATTCATGCACAATAGCATTTCAAACAACACAATTACTCACACATGCCTCATAAAAAGTTATAATTCACAATTAATCACCATCCATTCACCACATAGGCATACCTCAAGTATTACAATTGTCAATGTATATTGTTAAGGTCATAATCGAAAATTTGCCATACAACACAAGGGTCTAATTTTCACGAATGACCTACAAAATGAATATCCATCATTCAAATACATAGAGAGCATATAACAACACCATATGCTATACAAAATCAATGGTTGCTGGCCAAGGCACTTCCTATACAACTAATTTACCTTCATCATCAAAACATACATCTCCAAAATAGATGTAATCTTACCCCATGCATACCTTGCATCACAAGGCTAAAAATAGACAACATGGGAGAGTAAGTTATACATTTCAAGTGACGAATATGAATACATTTGTGATTATGTGCATATGCATTCAACGACATGTATACTTTGCATCAACATATAAATCATCATCATAATTACATCATTCCATCAACATACACATATCTCAATCATACTCTATGATCTATAGCAAAGCATATACGCATACACACATTTATGCCCTTTTTCATATTGGGCTATCACATATATCATCACTATACACAAAGTCATTTCTTTGTAGTCATATTTTATATGTTGTCTTTAGGTATTCTTTCACCCAATCTCAAGCATTATCATATCTCATCACTTTTGGCATATCTTTATGCTATATGCAAATGCTCTTAGGCTAATGCACATGCACAACATAATCAATATCAATTGCGGATTCGACTGTAGGAATGTAAAACACCAATTTATGGGTTCAAGCATGGATTCATAACCATACCCCTACTACAGTAGTAAAATGTGTACACTTATCATAATATTTACATGCATATCACCATATTTTACGGGTACCAAACCGCATCGCCCATCTTGCAATACCGGTCATTTTCACCATGACCGCGGTAAACAACATAAATAATAAATGGTGTTGCGGGCCAACCATGAATCATACCATGTCAGCTGTGATTCATAAGACCACCGAGAATCCTTGCTCCTCAAAGAGCTACCCACCACAGGGTCAACCACATGCAACCCCCGTAGCTAAACATGGGCAGCTTCGTAACTTACACATTGAGTCACTAGGGATACAACAATAATGCTCGTGCACAGAACCACCCTCCCATAGGGCCAACCGGAGGAACCCCTAGCATTCCATTACGACAGCTATGCAATATGCCATGAATGCAATGCAAATGCAGATCATATGCATTCTCATACTGTGCATCTTATCATGCCACTCTTCGATCATCACCATCACCAATATCACCACACAATTCTTAGTGGATTTTATTATCATTGGTTATTACCATTGTTTCAAATTTTAAATGTGGCATTTACAACAATTTTCCATCAACACAATTCTCATCTCACACATACAAGTCAATACTCACACTAATCATAATGGCATCACAATCATCAACAATGATTATTATTCAATATTGTAGTGATATAAATGCATTCTCAACATTTCAAGGCATAACATTTGCCAATCAATAACATCACCACATAGCATACCATTGATATTCCAAATGCATACCATACATTGCCAAGCATACAAATAATATCACATCAATCATCATTTCACTTTCCATCAACACACACAAGCAAGGCAAACATGTGTATGTCACATATGACAATCAACCCATACTTAATTCATGCATTTAGAATATAAAACTCCTCTCCTACCTCAAGAGAAGTAGTCTGAGCGATTCAATGTTCCCGCCTTGTCGTTCGGAATAGGTCCTACATTTCATAAGGCACCATATCATTATTTTCTACTCAAATCACCAAGACTTACACATTCTAAATCTCATACTTGGTGTTTATAACATTATCATCATTAAACCATTTTCCATTTCATTAATTTCACCAAACCACCATGGGTTTGGTGCTCATATTTATTGTTTAAGCATTTATAACTACACCCATTGATGGGTTCACACACCAATGACCATCAATCACCATTAATGACCACCCACCATTATTAATATCATCTCTCATCAACAATAAATATTCTCCCAACACATTCACTCATACCCATAATCCAATTATCATACATTTCCTCTCAAAATACATTCTTCAACCAACATTTATTATTTCCCTTAATTTCTAGAGTTAAGGTTTCACAAAAAACCCAACAACCATAATAAATAATCATCATTTTCCATCATCTCCACCATTGATTTCGTGTACCCCATTAAATGCATATAAAAGCTTATATTTAATACACCCTATCTTAGGGTTTGCATGTTAATGACTTCATTCAATACCCCATATGTATTAAACACTCACCCAACAACCAAAACCCAAAACCTAGGGCATAAGCTCAATAAAAATAGAGAGGAACTTACCTCAATCAACAAACAATAATGAGCTTCAAGAGGAGGAAGATAGGTGATGAAAATAGAGGAAGGAGAGAAAAAGGGCTTCAAGCTACAAGCTTCTCCTCCTTGTCAATGGAAAAATAAAAATGGAGAGGATGCATACCATCCTTGATAGGTTTTGAGAGGAAGAAGATGAAGAGAATGATGAAAGGAGAAGAAAAGAGTGTATTGCCTTTAGAGAGGGAGAAAAAAGACGTGAAAATGAAGAGAAGAGAATGGGTTTTTGTTTTAACTTTAATCCCTTCATTAAAATTTTACTGTTTCATAATAAACAGGATCTCCGTTCGGGCTCAATACTTTATCCAAAAATTATTCTGAATATAAATTTAGATTCATAATAATATTCTTAACAGCCCTGACCAACGGTACCTCAATCGAAGATACTTGACCCGACACTCATTTTTCAATCGGGTATAATTTCAGCTCTTAAAGCCACAATAAATTATGAATAATCCTCATAAATCTTAATTTAATTATTTTCAACATTTTGGGACATTTATTAACCCAGGTGTAATTATCTAATATCCATTCCTCTTATTTAATCATTTATATAAAATTTAGGATGTTACATTGTGTCTAGGGTTTAGCTCCTGGAATGGTAATGCAAACGTCTACGGTTTACAATTTTTACTATCCCATTCTACTTACATTGTTTGGTTATATCATTAGGCTTCTAAATAATAGCTATCAATTTCGAGCAATAAGTAATCATAAGATTTGTTGGTCGACTTTGAAGATTTATGGGTTCTATTAAGCTCTTAATGTTTTTGTCAAGTTAGTGTCTCACAGAGCCTTCTTTAGTGTCTTAGAGGAGGTTAATCATAACATCTTTCTCTCTTCCATTGAAAAAATGTTTTCTGGTTATGATTGATCTTAAACATATTTTTATGGTGTATTTAAGCACATGTTAATCTTTGATGAATTGATTGACAATCACTTCTTAGCCACATTGAACTGTTTTATCCCATAAATGTATTTTCTATATACCTTAATTAAATCTATCTACAAAGTAAGCCTTCCATATTTTCTTGCTCATTCATGGGGTAAGTTATTTTAAATCTTCCCCACACTTTGATAACTTAACTCAATACTCTACATAAATATTCTACTTCAAGAGTTAAAATTCCATATCACTTTTGTGACAATCGTATAACACCACCACTATCATGTCAACACTTGATCAAGTTCATGGCGAGAATCACTCTAATATCATTCACTTTTTCAAGGTATTTTCTTTTTTTTGAATCAAATTTTTATGCCAATACCATGTTCAATCATTTCTTCCTCTTGAAGTTCTAATGTTTCATGTTTGTTTAAGTTTTGTAGAAAACATATTTAAAGCTATAAAAACAAGCTAGTTGACTGATGACTATCTGGAAATTGATGATAATATGAAGGAGTTATCCTTTTAGATGTACAAGATTAGAAGAATGAAGAATTATCTCAAGTCATCACAAGCTAAGATTTTAAAGTTTAGATGAAGTTTCTAACTGTTGTAACGTGTCTATGAAGAGAACATTCTTTTGAAGCTTTTAAGAAAGTTGGCTAAGGATGAAACCTCTTGTTGTATGCTTTCACCATAATGGAAAAGTATAGAAGCATCATAACTTCAAACGATCAGATGATCATTTGTTACACCTACCATTGTTTGCTTCAAGTCATTCCAAGTGGCCCTGTGTGCTCTTCAAGCAAATCAACTTTCTTATCACTTCATCTCAACGGCTCTTTTAAAAGGCCCATATAAAGAGAAGCTTCCCTTTGATTCAAGCTACTGAAACTAGTGAAACTGTAAGAAACTAAGTTACTTTGCTGTAACCACAACCAGTTTCAAAGAGCTTTACAAGCTATTATGCACACTCTGATAGTGTTGTAAATAGTAACCTAAAGAGCTTTCTTTCTTTCATATCCTAAACTTGTTGTTTAGTTATCCATAAGAGTAGTTCCTTAGCGTCTTACTTGTAAGACTTAGGACCAAAATCTTTTTTTTATATTGTTGTATGTTGTAGAGCTTGAAGAGACATGAAGAAAGAATATTTGTAGTTGTTTTTAGCCTGAAGAGACTAAGTCTAAGAAAGAATGGTTGTTACTATTTGTTAAATCTAAGAAAGAATACTTGTAATTGTTTGTTAGCCTAAATAGGCTAAGTGAAGAAAGAATACTTGTAACATAGTGCTGTGGGCACTTTGAGTGGATCTGCTCTATAAAACTCTTGTTGGGACAAACAGAGACTGGATGTAACTTTTTGCTTTGAGGTGAACTAGTATAATAATTTGTGTGTTGATCTTTCTTTTTAAACTACTTTCATCCTAAAAACTTGTCTGTCTTGAAAAGGTTTTTGAAAATTAGACGAAGAATCATTTAAATTATCCTTTGATAGTAGTTTGAACTTGCTTTGTAAACGTTCAGATGAGAATCTATCTTTTGAGAAATACTTTACAAAAAGCGTTTAGGTCACACTATTCAACCCTTTTCCTAGTGTGCACTTATGAACCTGTAATTGGTATCATAGCTCGGCATTTAGGTTAAGCACCTGACAGTATTAGAGGAAAAGATCCTATAACAATGGTAGACAACCAGCTTTTTATTGAAGGATGTTCTATGACTAGACCTCTTGCTTTCTCTGGGGAAGACTATCCCTACTAGAAATCTAGGATAGAAGTTATATAAAATCCAGACAAAGAAGTCTATGGAGGATTATTACTGATGGTAATCTTCAAGTTCCTATCTCTAGGTTAAATATTCTAATCCCTGAATAAAAATGGACACCTGAGCAACTTAGGCTTCAGGAACTAAATGAGAAAGCTAGATATCTCATTATGTGTGCCATGTCTAAGAAGGAGTATAACAAAATTTATAGTTATGCTACAACTAAAGAAATATGGGATGCTCTTGTTGTTACCTATGAAGGAAACAAGGTTAAAAGAACAAAGATAACCATGTTGAATAAACATTATGAGTTGTTCAAGATGAATATTAATGAGACTGTTGATGGGTTGATTGGAAGATTTTAAACAATTGTTAATGGTTTGAAAGGCCTCGGTAAAAAGTACTTTGTTAAAGAAAATAAATCAAGATCCGTAAGAGTTTACCAAAAGAATTGGAACCTAAAGTTATTGTCATTCATGAGGTAAAAGATCTAAGTACAGTGGATCTCAACGAGCTTTTTAGTTCTTTAAGAATTCACAGAATTTATCATAAGAATAAGGCTCAAAGGTCAAAGAAAGAGAAGTTTCTGGCTTTGAAGTCCATAGTAGAAGAAGCCTTTCCCTCAAAGGCTTTGAAGGCAAATAAAGATAAGTTTGAGTCTAAAGAGGAATCTGGTTATGAAGATAAGCTGTCATTCATCACAAGAAGAATCAATAAGCTATGAAAGAAAAGAAACCATACAAGTTGAAGTTTCAAAGGCAAGAAAGTTGTCAAGGAGGACAACAAATCCAACATCACATGCTTTCATTGCAAAAAGCCAAGACACATCAAAGCTGATTATCCTCTTCTGAAAAGAGACTATTAGAAGAAGTTTCACAAGAAGAAAGGCTATGATGCTGCATGGGACGATTCAGATGAAGGCTCAGATGAATTAGCTTATTTTTGTCTGACGACTAACTCAAACAAAGAGGTAGAAGAGGTATATTTTGATGTTAGGGAATCCTAAAGGGTTAGGTAGTAGAAACACAAAGGATTCTTAAAGAGACTTGTAAAATTCGTGTTTCAAAGCAAATATGAGAAATTAAAATTTTGTTTAAGAATTATCGCTTGTAGACACAATGTAAAATGATCGATCAAAGCAATTATAGCTTCGTCTTTAAGGAGTCTACATAAGTACTCCTACCAAAATCTGTACTTCCAAATGCTAGTTCGTTAGACTACTAAATTTCATAACTTTTACGAATGTAATATATTGAGCAACTTCCTATAAACATCTCATGCTCTATTTATAGGCCAGGTCTGATGGGATCTCTTTAATGATTGGGCTTGACTTATTTTAAATGAGTTAGGCCTAAACAACTTTATTTTAATCCAAAATATGTTCTTTCTGGTTTGCTTGCTCTACGAGTGTAACCCTATAGGTAAAATACTCCGACACATTCATAATAAACTATTTTATTATTAACATAAAATACGAGCGACATTTAGCAATTCATCATTATGTTTGAATATGATTTATCATTGACATAACTTATTCATTCCTTTAGTCATAATACCCGATTTGTTTTACTTGATACCGGAGTAGACTTTACTCGAATAAATATCCAATACTTATTCTCCCTAGCATGACAATTGATTTTAGGGTTTACTTTTGATACATTGGAAAGACAAATCCTATTCACATCACTCACATCCCTCTACATGATTTATTCACTGTCTAATTATAACCTTTATGATCATCTTGTTATAAATGATATTTGATTGTATCAAAACAACAAACTCCTCATGTAGGAATCGTAGTGACTTTAGATCGAAGGACTAGATATACCATTATCACATTAAGAATCGTTTATGACACTTATATAACGATCCATGCAACATTCTCATGGTGGGTATAACGTCCCCCTAATTATTAGACTTTAAATCATGTAATTAAACTCAATTTAAGTCAACTTCACTTTAAATGATATGGTAGATTTTAAAAGTTGAGACATGGATGAGGAAAAGTTTAAAGAAATTTTTTTCAACAAGTTAACTCCTTGTGCACTGCCCACTAATTGCGTCTAACCGAAGCTACAAAACTCCAATCGAGGTGAATCTAATTGGTACACCTCCACAACTCAATTATCTACAAATGTTATGAAGAGGCCGAAGGCCAACTATGCCCCTAAGCTGCCCAATTTACGGAAAACTGAAATCAGCCCACTTGAAATTTCAGCCTAAACACATTATAGTAATTTGAGCATAACTCAGGCTACAGACCTCCGATTGACGTGATTACGGCAGCAAAACGACCGTGACAAAATTATCTACAACTTTTGTGAAGGAAGCAAAAACTGATCAAATCTCGCTTGAGCAGAAAATACTTTCGCTTTAGCGAAAATTTTGTAGAAACTAACCATTTGACTATCGCTTAAGCGAGATTTCCCTAGAAAACACCCCAAAAATCATCCACAGGCTCGTTCAAGTGAGAATTGACTGGGTTGAGTGAAAATATCAGCACTTTAACCTCTAAACCAAATTCTTCGCACCTTATCTTCCCTGTTTTAACTCTAATTGCCATCAAATTTAATGGGCACTATGTTTTCCCCATTTCAGACCCGTTATCGCAGTCCGTTTGCCAAAATTCTACTGTATGAGAAAGATATACGGGAAAGTATGATTTAGCTACTATATGCATAAATGAAGACACTAAAGCAATGAAATGCAACCCCAACCTTAATTCAAGCATGCAAGCAATCTTAGTATATAGTTATAGACCTATAGAAGCCAACCGGGGAGTCCAGTTCCCATAGATGCCAAATATGACCTATTCCATTCCTTCAATACTCCACAATCGCACATATGCCTACCTTAACTAAATGACTTATTACTATAACAATGCACATCAACCATTCCACAATACCTATACTATTCAGAACCTGGTCATCATAATTTCAAAGCTATTCCATTAATGGCTCATTGCTCATATACATGATAAATACATTCCCTGGATATTGTTTGCAATACACAATCATATCACATTATCAACACATAAAGCTATTTCAATTCATCAAATTGCCATATTCTACCATTATTATAAACATATATAGTCATATATATGGAAATCTAAACATTGTCATAGTCATCATGCATATACTCATCGCATAATCTCATAATCATAATCAAAATAAGCA
Source organism: Clitoria ternatea (assembly GCA_037962975.1). NCBI lineage: Eukaryota > Viridiplantae > Streptophyta > Magnoliopsida > Fabales > Fabaceae > Clitoria > Clitoria ternatea. Next base: position 1,517,300 of record CM075674.1, read on the forward strand.
AATAATCATCATTAACCATTAAACTTGTAAATCATCAACTAAGTCATAAACATCACCAAAGCAATCTCAATAACTAACACTAGGCATCAGATATACATATATATATATATATATATGTCAATATATCCATCCTCGCATTGTCTTGGCATTGCTTCCAAATCACTTTGCACTGGTATCCGAAGCATCTGCAACCTCTCTGTCTCCAGTCACTAAAACAACTGTTGAGTGAGTGACTGACCATATAATTTAATGCAAATAATTTTAATAACAGATACAAGATAAATCAATTAAGAACTAGCACTCCATAACATTATTGTAACACCCCCTTATATACACGAGACATATATCTATTCTTCTTGCTCTTTTTTTTTAAAGAAAGATATACCTATTTATCACTTCTTATATCGTGTATACAAGGACGTATATACATCTAATTTTCTTTGAATTTTGAAAGTAAAAAGTTTTAAATTATTCATAATGATAAAATGAACTTTCAGAAAATCATAAGTGATCAAAGATCACAGTATCATATCCAGAGAATAAGGTTTATTGAAGTTTAACCTTTACATTGATTTACAATCATCCAACTTAATATTGTATTAAGGTAAACTAAAACTAAAAATTTAATACCTCTACTTCGACTGTAACCAATTATTTCCTTATCTTCAAACCATGTGATCTTGAATCCTATTCTTGTCACATCTCTTCTCCTATCCGATTGAGGATGAAACCAATTTACCCTCTTGTAATTTCATCCTTTCATCTTGAACTGCTAGCTATATATCATATAACATATATTTTGGACACAAAATTCAAACAAGAAGGAGTGAGAAACAGAATATAATACTTTACAGATAAGACATAAGCATAAGGGTTTTCACAATCTAATATAATAATTTTAATCATAATCATATACATAATCAATTATGAATATAGAGTTTTTATAACATAACAATTATATTTTTATCCACAACCACCCACATAGAATGTCTTAATCACATGAATGTCATGCAATGTTTTTAATACTATCATCTCATTCATTCTATGCATGTGGGCCCTTAAAGTTTTAGTTTGCACTGGGCCAACCAGGAGTTTACACTGTTCCATAAATTCCGGATAATAATAACATAAATGCCTTCATGGCATATGAACAGCTCAACTGGCGTGGAAACACTTAGAGACTAGTCAGACTGAGAAAGTTTTTATTGTGAAAGTACCCGACACTAGGGAGCGACCCCAGGTCACCTGAAGCACCCTTTCACACCCTCTCATCCCAAGGCTCGCAATTAAGCCTCCTCTAATGTATCCTCGGTTTCTATAATCCGTCCCCAGGCAATATCACATCTCATTTCTCTTTAATGATTCATGAACTACTCGCATATTTAGTTGGTTAAGACTTTTAGAAACTCAATTATTAAATACCATAAAGGTTCACAAAATCATCACAATAAACTGTACATTCCCATAAGTTCTTCTCTGAACTTCTGTTATACTGAAATAATTTAGTACAGTCTTCAAATTCAGATCTTACCAAAATTGAGTTTCCAAGCCTTAAATATCTTAAAACTTTCTCTTAAAAATCTTCACATATTTACATAATCTTTCTCAATTTGAATCTTAACTAGATTGAGTTTTAGAAATCTCGACAAAATATTCTTTAGTTATTTCGTTGGGGAAAACCAAAATAATTTACTTTAAACTTCTAATTTCTAAAGAAAATAATTTAAAATCATTAACTAAGAATACTTAAAACTATAAAAATTTTCTTTAATTCAAGAATTAATTATCTCAACCTCTGATTTTCATAAAATAACTTCTTTCTAATACTAGATTTTATTATTGAAATTAAAAATAAAGTTAGTGAAAATTATTTCTAAGAAGAAATAAAAGACTAAAATAATTATAAAATACTTTCTCTTGGAATAAAAATTTAAAGAGTAAGGTAAGAAAATTCTTACTGAGTTTTAACTTTCCGTCATGCTTGCTATATGCTCAAACTTCATATCACAAGGTCATTAATAATTCATCAACCACAATCAAGTATAGTAATCTCATCAATCACAATCAAATATCATCAATCATAATTGCATATTATTAATCACAGTCTAATACAATATCATTAATCAAAATCAAATACAATTAATTATAATCAAGTCAAATCAACTAAATATCGCTCATAAATATAATTCAAATTTTAATAGTTATTTAAATTAGTAGATTTGATTTTGAGTCCTTATAGTCCATTCCTCGCACAGGTCTATATAAGTCCATATATATAATCCAGTCTTCGCATAGGTATAGTTCAGTCTAGACAAGTCATAATAGTCCAAGTCCTTGCATAGGTTTAGTTCGATCCATATAGGATATAAAAGTCCAAGTCCTTGCATAGGTTTAGTCCAGTCCGTATAAGTTATAATAATTTAGATCCATGTATAGATATTTCAGAATAAGTTACACAATATATTAAATTGATTATAAATTTTAAGTTGAGAAGTTATTACTTTAAAATAATAATATTATTAAATTTTAAAAGGAGTAGGGGACTCCTCCCTTTATTCTTATGTCTTTCATATTATATTTTTATCTCACTCCCCCTTACCTCTTGTATACCGATTCGTTATTGAGAATCCGTGCGCGCCTCGTCTCCGAGTTCTAAAACATACCAATTTCATTTTAATATAATTACAAGATGAAAATTAAGATTACTACTTAAAATAAAAATGGTAAATTTTGAATAGTGAATAGTAAATAGTAATAGTAAATAGTAACAGTAAATAGTAAAACGTAAATAGTAACAGGTAACAGTAAATAGTAAATCATGAATAGTAACAGTAAATAGTAAAACGTGAATAGTAAAGGTAAATAGTAACAGTAAATAGTAATTTACTATTTGAATAGTAATTTACTATTGAAATAGTAATTTACTATTGAAATAGTGTTACTATACAGAATAGTAACTTAAAATAATATTATTTCCAGTATAATAATAGATTTCTAAAAACGATATAAAAATAATCTTAAAAAATATAAAAGAGATGTATTCGTACCTTAGAATTTTAGCAGAACCTTCTTCCAAAAAATTTATTTCTCTCTCTTACTTCCACCACTATCTCACTAACATTACTATATTAAGAAAACTTAATCTGAAATTGTGAATTCTAAAGAAGAATTCCTTCGGTATTTATAGGAAAAAAATTTACTATGCATTCTATTATTTTAATATAAAAGTACTATGCGTTTTTTGAAATTTAAAACCTGGTTACTGTGCAACTTTTGAAAATTTCATACATGCACAGTGTTTTGCATAGTAAATGTCGGTAAAATTATTAAGCTAAATAGTAACCTTTCACTCGGTATATTTTAAATATTTAAAATTAATCCTTTTTGAAATTTAGCCATATTATATCGGTTCTCACTAATTTTATGATAAGTAATATAAAGTTTAAATTTTAAAAATCTAAAATTTTCTGTTAATAAAAATTTATTAGTACGTTTTCAATTTTTTTACGATTGGTAAAAATCAAGATTTTACTCAAACTGATAATTTTTAGATAAGTCTATTTGAAATAGATTTTAGAAAATTTTCTTATAATTTAACTTTACATTCTTGTAAATATTTTTAATTTTAAGCAACTTTATATGAATTTAAAATTATTTAAAATATATTATTTTCTTAAAATAATTCAAAATTTTCAAAAAATTCCAGAAAATCATAAATATTATGTAGATCAAAAAGTTCTAAAGAACCATAGTCTAATTCTTTCAAAATTTTATTTTAAAATTCTAATAAGAGTTAAATATTAAATATGTAAAAACATAAATATAAGAACATAAAATAAAAATGATGAATAATAAAGATATTAAAAATTCTTAATATAATTTTCTTAATTAGTGAATACTAATTAATTCATTTTAAAATTCTCATTCAGAAATATTTTTATTTTTTTTATTATTATTTAAATAAAACAAATAATTAAATATAAATACCAAAATCAAAAAAAAAAATGATAATAATAAACTAACTTATAGTAAGTATTTCTCAAGAAAGATATATTAATATCTATTTCCTATTTGTGATGAAAATGGGATGTTACAATTATCATCATCATCAAGTTCTGATTGGCATAATCAATATCAATATATTCATCATAGGCATCACAATCATTATCCATAACTGACTCTCAATCAAGTAGAGTATAAGACACTATAGTATCCAGATACTAAAAGGATCAGTCATTAGCTAGGAGTCCACATGACATCTCGTGAACCCACCTAGCTCCCCACCCCAACCACTGGGTCCTACATGACCACTTGGTAGCTCAACTAGGCCACTAATGACCACGAAAGCCAAAAGCGAGGGGTAAATCATACCGAATCGCTGTCGGCACCACACAACATATATCATCAACATATATTAATGGCATATAATCATCCAACATCATCATCATCAACTATCCCTGACATAAAGGCCATCTCCTTGGGATATAAGAATATTTAAAACAATACATTATTCAACAATAGGCCACACCAACAATAATCAATCTTATTCGTGTTTCAAGATTCCATAAATTTCACATTCAAGCTTTATAAGCATGATTTATAGCTATAATAAGCATTATATAATTTCAAATGATCAAACACAAACAAAATCAAGTGTCACTATTATCTCATATTATAACATACTTACCTAATTTGCTCTCCATGCTATTTCTATAAGAAAAACAATATTTCCACTTATACGCCTCATAGGACTATGATTAAATTTATTCCCATTAAATTATATACCAAGAACACTCCCCTTACCTAAACTTTGAGCTCTCATAACCTTGATTTTTCCACCGCTTGAACCTAAGGCGTTACCACTCTAAAATTTGGACATTCAAGAATCACAATAAGTGACGTAACCTCTGAATTCCTAATTTAATTTATCAAAGCAACTTCAAATCAACACCGCATGATATAGGAACTAACCTTAACTTGGTCTGACTTTAAATTCAAAGACCTATTTATCCTAATGGCGTTTGGGCCTCCGCTCCATAACCTAACATCAAGAGAACAAAATCCCACTTGTCAATTTGGAATACCTATCACCTTTAAACCCAATCACGAGCTTCGATTATCATAGAAATATGAAGAAACCTTGTTACCTTGAAAAACCCCATACACATTTAAAGATTGAAAAGAAAAATTTAAGGTACCTACTTGTTGCCTACGCTTTTGGGGTTCCGAATATGCAATCAATTTTGAAATATGCCAATAATTGGCCTTCCAATTGAAGATCCCAAACTCATGGCAATGGCATGCATAAGGTCCCTATTTCCTTTTAATTTTTACGTGTGAAGAAGAAGCCTTTTTTTAAAGTGATATGTTCTTTATTTACTTAGGGTAAAAGGGTCTTTTCACAACTTAATTTTCTATTTCCTTTTAATTCACAATTTCCAATTTGTTTTAATTGTTAGTTAATTCTAATTGATTTCACCTTTACTTAGTGATTAATTATTTACCACTACCAATATTTAATTTAGCTATTACTGTCACATAATTATTTACTAAAAGATTAATTTCAATTTAGATAAATAAATAATTATCTTTAATTTGATTATGCTTCCTCAATTATTAAAATAAATTTCAAGGATATTACACACCCCCTTAAAAGGATTTCACCCCAGAAATTACCGTACCTCAATGAATAACTCTGGAAATCTTTGCCTCATCTCCTACTCCAACTCCCAAGTACTCGAAATCTCATTGGCATGTTGCCATTGCACTTTCACCAAAGGAACGTCCTTGCTTCTCAACCGCTTGGTTTGAAATGCCTCCACGTATATAGGAGCAACTGAAATCGCCAAATTTTCCTTCAACTCAATAGAATCATCAAGAACCACCATACTATCATATGGGATGTACTTTTGGAGCTAAGATACATGGAAAACATCATGCAATTGAGATAAAGCTAGATGTAACTCAATCCGATAAGCAACATCACCTATTCCCTTTAAAATCTAATAAGGACTAATGTATTTTGGGCTTAGCTTCCGACTCCGGAGGGATCTTCCCTCACCCTTCATGGGGGAAACTCTAAGAAACACTTGATCACCTACTGCAAACTCCAACGGTCGATGTCTGGTATCATAATAGGTCTTCTGTTGATCCTAGGCCATTTTTATCTTTTCTTAAATCACAACCACCTGATCAGTCATCTGTTGGACCATTTTTGGCCCAACACCAAAACATCACCACCATCTGCCTAAGATAACGGAGTACGACACTTCCTACCATATAAAGCCTCATAAGGCGTCATCTCGATACTATTATGAAACCTGCTGTTATATGTAAACTCAATCATGGGCAAGAATCTTTCCCAACTACCACCATGCTCCAATATGCAAGCACACGACAAATCCTCTAATATCTGAATAATGCGCTCATACAGATCATCCATCTGTGGATGATATGTCAAGCTTAACCTCAACTCGGTGCCCAACACTCTGTGCAAACTCTCCTAAAATCTGGAAGTGAAGCGAGGATCCCTATCCGATACAATGCTCAGGGGAATACAATGTAGGTGAACAATCTCTCTCATATACAACTCTGCCAGTCTCTCTAATGACCACTTTATGTTCACAACAAGAAAATGGGCACACTTGGTTAATCTATCAATGATCACTAGATAGCATTACAACCTGAACGAGTCTGAGGCAAGCCAGACACAAAGTTCATGACGATGCTATCCCACTTCTATACTGGAATATCCAGAGGATGAAGCATCCCTAAAGGTTTCTGATGTTCAACCTTGGATTTCAGGCATACCATACAACATGCAACAAAATCAACAATAGCTTTCTTCATCCCTGGCCACCAGAACTGTCTCCTTCAATCATTATACATCTTGGTCACACCAAGATGAATACTGAGTCAACTTCTGTGAGCCTTAGGCAAAAGTTGGCTCCTCAACTCACCAATAACAGGTACCATAATGTGATATTTAAACTGCAATAATCCATCAGAGCCTCTACTTAATGGTATCACCTTGCCCCTAGCTTAGGCATCAATCAATTTCTGGATCTCATCATCTGTCTCCTAAGCCTTAGATAACAACTTCAAAAAGTCATTCAAAATTTTTAACATACCAACCACCATTTGATTCAGAGTCTGAATCACCACGCCAAGGTTAAATCATGAAAGCTTTCAAGCAACTCATATTCTTTCACCATAAAAGAAGCAATATGTAGGGATTTCCTACTCAAAGCATCTACAACAACATTGGCCTTGCCTGGATGATACTGTAAATCAAAATCATAATCCTTTAGGTATTCCATCCAATGCCTCTGCTTCATGTTAAGCTTTTTCTGATCGAACAAGTACTTTAGGCTCTTATGGCTGCTAAACACCATAAATCGCGATCCATAAAGATAATGCTGCCAAATCTTCAATGCAAAAACAACTATAGTAAGCTCTAGAACATGAGTCGGGTAGTTTGCTCATGCGACCTTAATTACCAAGATGCATAAGCAATAACATGACCCTTTACATTAAAACACACCCTAATCCTGACCTCAAGGCATTATAATACATATGAAACTCCTTTGTCACATCAAGAAATGTAAGAACTGGAGTTGAAGTCAATTTCTTCTTTAACTCTTTAAAACTATGCTCATAGCATCATTCCATACAAAAGAACAATCCTTCTTAGTTTGGTTAGAGGGAGCGTAAGACATGAGAATCCATCAATAAAATGACGATAATAACCTGCTAAACCAAGGAAACTCCTGACCTCTATCAATGTTTTGGACCTCTCCCAAGCTATCACAACTTCAACCTTGGATGGATCAACAGAAACACCATAACTAGAAACCATATGACCCAAGAACTGCACACTTTCCACCCAAAAATCACATTTTGACAATTTAGCATAATGTTGTTTCTCCCACAACACCTATAAAACAATATGGAGATGTTGCACATGATCTTCCCTAGATCTATAATATACCAATATATCATCAATAAATACCACCATAAACTGGTCAAGACACTACCAAAAAATTTGGTTCATGTAGCTTATAAAAATAGTTGGGGTATTTGTCACCCCAAATGGCATCACCATATACTCAAAGTAACCATATCTGATCCTAAACACTATCTTTGGAATATCCTCTGACCTCACCCTAATCTGATGGTAATCGGATCTCATTAGAAAAGATGCAAGCTCCACGCAACTGATCAAGCAAATCATCAATCCAAGGTAAAGGATACTTGTTCTTAACTGTCAATTTGTTCAGTTGTCGGTAATCAACACAGGTTCTTATACTGCCATCCTTTTTCCTTACCAATAACACAGAAGCACCCTAGGGCGAGGCACTTAAGTAACTCTTTCATCTATCTCTTTACTTTAGCCAACTCAACTGAAGATATCCGATAAGGTGCATGAGACACTGACTCGGCCCCCAAAATGAAATCAATAATGAAATCCACATCTCTACTCAGAGGTAACCCTAAAATGTCTTCTAGAAACACATTCAGGAATTCACAAATCACAAGAATATCAGCAGGGTTCAAACTACCTTTCCCTGCAAAACATAATTAACAAAATTTCAGAATTAGACATACCACTATTTAGAAGCATATTCTTCAGGAAAAATCACTATTTTGCGAAACAGTTCACCATTACATGGTTGGATGATAACCAATCCATCCCTAAGATGATATCAAGGTATTTCAGGGGTAAACATATCAAATTCATCAAAAGATTGCTCTTCAAGAATCATAGTTAATTTTTCACACATTATAGTAGCCCTAACCGTTGAATCGGTAGAGTAGAAACAATAATTAGATGTTCCATCAAGACCACAGGTAGACTAAGGCACCTAACACAACTCTCAGAGATAAAAGAGTGTGTGGCTCCCAAATCATATATCACATTTAGTATATTACCAGAGATAGAACACTTATTATGCACCAAGTCATCATTTTTAGCTGCCTCTGAAGCATCAAAGGCAAAAACATGTCCAGTAACCACGTTGAGCACTCCCAGATTGAGAATCACCCCTCCTCTAAGCTTGACCTCCATGGCCACTGCTGCTTCGGCCACCCCTCTGAGTACCACCACCATGAGCAACAGAAGTGTTAGCCTGACTCCCTTGTACACTCTATGACTGCCTCTAAGGACAATCAGGCTTAACATGCCCTGTCTGCCCATACTGATAAAAAGTAGGTAGGGTAGCTCGATAATCTTTAGCAAAAATGCCCCTCCTTCCCACAAGTATAACAAGTTTTCCCACTAGAACGACCACTAGCTCAGCCTCGAGAAGAAGATGAAGAAGTAATAGATAATCCACCACGACTAGGCTGCCCATGTTTCTTGAAATTAGGCCCTTTGGCCTTTAAATGTTACCTATGTACGGATTGAGTGTAGAGATGAGCTAAATGTGTAAGGATACATTAGATAAATATTAGAAATGAATATTTATGTCCCAAGGATAAAGCTAAATTAATTTAGGCATTTGTTGGATTTATCATGAATTATTCAGAATTTATTAACGTCGTTTAGCGTTGGAAAACGTCCGGTGCAGAAATGGACTTTAAATGGGATAATCCAAAAATAAATGTCAAGAATTAGAAAACACTAAAATAATTAAGTTAAACACAAAAATAAACCCAGAAAAATTTGTAGACAATTAATTAGGCGAAAAGGGGTCCCGGGTGGCCAAAACACTTTGTTTTCGAGCCAAATGTGCAACGATTTTTCTTTTTTTCCTAGGGCCAACCGTGCAACACTTTTTAGGTTAATTCTATGCCAATTTTATTGGTCCAAATCAAATTGTGCAAAAAAAAAGGCTTGGACAAAAAAATTTAAGTGAATAGCAAACTTGTAAATTGGTAGACCTACAAATTTCATTTCCCTCTTCCTTCCTCCTTGCAATTCTAAAAATTCTGCATCTACCATCTTCCATAAAAAATTGTAGCTCCCTTCTCTTCTCCATTGCCAAAAACCGAATCTTGCAAGCCATGGTGAAAATGTGATGTTTTCTTGAAGTTTCATGAGAGCAAAAGCTTAGTAGGTGTCATTGGACCCTTGAACCCTTGTTTTTCTTTTTCTTTTTCATGTTTATGAGTTTGCATCTCTTTCATTTCCATGACCCCAAATCCAAAAATCACTCTCCTTAATCTCCCTTAAAATTTTGAATTTCTTAAGCAAGGAAGAGCATTTTAGTGTATTTGGAAGCTCTTGGAAGCATTGGTGATTTGGAACTCCATTTATCAAGGTCTCTTGAATTCTTAAAAGTTAAGGATTTGGAATCAAATTGGGGTAAGTTATAGAACCCTTGTTAATTCTTAAATTAATGACTTGTAGTTATTAGAAATAATATTATGTATTGAAACTTTAGGATTTTGGCATGATAATAAAAACCCTAGGTCAGGAGACCATTGGGATTTGTTGTTTGTTGTTATAATATTGTTGGAAACTTGAATTTAATTGGAATTGGTTGTTAGAAATGAATTAAATGTTGTTGAATGTGGTTGGTTGATGTTAGAAATGCATTAATTGCAAAAATTAAAGTTGGAAGTGTAACACCCCGGTTTTCCAAATTCGAATCCCGACGTGATCGTCATAATTAATAAAATTGTGAATAAAGTTTTCGTATTTCAAATAATACCGGTGTCACACCGAAACTCGAATCACAAAAAACCGAAGCGTACAATTAAATAAACTTAAACTGGATCGATAGAATACTGGCCCGTAATGGTATACGAAAATAATAAAGTTTACAGCGGAAGAATATGTATACCGGGCACACGCCTAGTCCCATATATGACGATATGAGAAAAGGCTAGGCTAGCACGCAATGGCATATCATGAGTCTATTAGACAATCATCAACATTTTACAATTAATTCCATAAGCATGCAAAGCCTAAGGTATAACTAGCTTATGTACATTTGGGAATATGCCCCCGACTATCTCAATCATCAGCTTACATCGATCCTTTCCAATTTTTCTAATACACACTTAATCATCTAGTACATACTGTATTTGCGTCCCCAATTCACAGTTCCAAAGGGAATATCTTATACATATTCAAATTCATTAAAACATCTATATCATCATAAATAACTTATACATTCCATAATTCCAATACATAATAATTCATAAATGATGCCGACCAAGGCATGTCCTCTACCACTATTTACCTTCACCGAAGCTTGATCTTTAAATCCACACTCATCCTATGGCAACCTGCATCACAATGCTAAAAATGAGACCATATGGGAGAGTGAGTTATACATTCAAAATGACGAATAACATATATATTGTGATCATGTGTATATGCATACAAACATCATGAGTGCTTTGCTATCAAAACATCAAATTATCATTTATTTATCATCCCATCATAATAATAGGCATACAAGCCTTATGAATCGTAATTCATATCATAAATAAACACAACATATTCACGGTCACAAATACCATCATTTTACCACTTATCAACAAGGGCATTCCTAATCTTTACCATCATCAATTCATTAAGGTTTTACTTATACACCTCCTCGCAAGGGGTTTCTCATCATTCGTGGTCATCCTATCTCAAATATACAATTAATCCGATTCTATATCAACGGGTGATCACAACCACCATACTATTCATTTCACAATAATTCTAATAATAATACCATCACTCAGGGATTCACCCTACGTGGCACCCCGCAAGGTGAATTATTTATCAATCAAACTATCATCATCACTTTGGGTCATACCCGTTGTGGCACCCCGCAAGGTGAATTATTTCCATCTATATATCCATGTCATCATCACTCAAGGCTACGCCCTTCGTGGCACCCCGCAAGGTGTTTCATTTCATAATAATAACATAATACCGCCATCACTCAAGGATACGCCCTTCGTGGCACCCCGCAAGGTGATTTAATTCACAATAATTCAATATCAATAGGACCACGTCCTCTTCACTCTGGGATATACCCTCAGTGGCACCCCGCAAGGTGGTACATTTTACAATAATTATCTCAATACTATCATCACTCGGGGATATACCCCTCGTGGCACCCCGCAAGGTGATTCATTCAACATAATATGATCAACATCATCTTCACTCCGGGGTTTACCCGTCGTAGCACCCCGCAAGGTGATATATTCCATATTATTCAACAACAATAGGACAACGTCCTCTTCACTCAGGGATTTACCCTTCGTGGCACCCCGCAAGGTGTTATATTCAACATTATTCAATAACAATAGGACAACGTCCTCTTCACTCAGGGATATACCCTTTGTGGCACCCCGCAAGGTGATTCATTCAACAATAATAATATCAATGCCATGCTATGCCATAAATACAACAATGCAATAATACATGTGCCCAACAATCTCACAAGGATTTCTCACCTTCTCAATTAGGGTATATTATTTGGCATCTTAATAATTATTCATAATCATTTTCAAAGCCCCTCTAGGCACATCGTTCATATCAGTGGCATCTCAATGGCCACAAACATCATTCGTAAAAACCCACATATGGTTATCAAACAGCATAGCAATCATTAGAATATTATTCTACACTTGGAATTATCCAAGACATGGTCATCATTCACATATATGGCATTCACACTTATGCCCAGCATAATCATGTTCCTTACTTTGCATCTCAACACAATGCATTTTTATATTTCACATCATATAATGGATCAATATCCATATTCAACTCCAATGGTTTTTAATACAAAATCAACAATAATACGATCATCCTTTACGCAAGGAAATGATCTGAAACATTATTCGTTTTTACCCATTATCATTGTCATCTTTGATTTATCAGTTATTAACAACGCCTCATCATATATTCGTTCCCACAATGGGTTTGTATCACCCAAGGGTACATTTCATAACTCGTCGTCAAACCTTAACAATATCCTCACACGTTTCATTCTTGGTGGTTAAGATTTATATTTCTCATTATATGTATTATAGCATAATCAAGTCATCACAATAATTTAATCATTATACAACACCAAGATATAATTGTCTTAATTATATATTCCTTTTCATTCCCTCAAGCATCTCATATTATAAGCGAAGAAGGCCCAAAACCATCAAATTAGGAAAAGGAAATAAAATTTCCATCAGGGGCCACTCGCTCAAGCGAGACCCCCACTCGCTTGAGCGAGATTAACACAGCTCGCTTGGGCGAGCTTCCTCGCGTAGGCGAAAACCATGCAGCAGCGTTTTCACGCCCTCTCGCTTGAGCGAGCCACATCCTCGCCTGAACGAGATTAAAGTGGGTCACTTGAGCGCCCAAAAATTCTCCTTGAGCGAAGAAGTCTGGAGCATCAGGTCATTATCTCGCTTGAGCGAGTCACTCTTGCTCAAGCGGAATTCTTCCAGTACCAATTTCCACCAACACTCGCTCGAGCGAGGTCCTAGCTCGCTTAAGCAAGATTCAGCCAGAGGCCCTCCCTTCATTCTGCGCACGTCTCGCTTGAGCGAGACTCGCCAGAGCCAGCCACTCGCTTGAGCGAGTATCACCCAGCATCAGACCCCTCTCACTCGCTCAAACGTCTCACACTCGCTTGAGCGAAAGACATCCAGTGTCAAATTCCTCTCTCGCTCGCTCAAGCGCGGACACTCCCGCTTGAGCGAGATTCATCCAGTGCCTCACCTGTTCGCTTCCCACTCGACTCGCTTGAGCGAGTAGTTCACTCGCCTAGGCGAGATTAAACCAGAAACCAAATTTCTGATACAAGGGATTCTCGCTTGAGCGAGAATCCATCTCGCTTGAGCGAGATTGTCAGGACTTGTGCAGCAGACAAAAATTCTCACAACTCACCTTATGAAATCTCATTCTAAATCAAATTGATTACATCCAACACATTAGAAACATCACATAAGGCACATAAAACTTGCTCTAATCATTCTTACTCAGAAATTCTCATTATATCTTATTAATCACACCTTAAATTCATATTTATCATCCTCATATAAACATAACCATACAATCCTCTCATTGTTACACATACTATCCTTGGGAATCATTAAACTTCCAATCATATTTTCTCAATAATTGCATTAAACTTTAAACTTATCTTCATCACCCATGTAGGCATACATTTCAATAACAATCACCACCTATTCTCACATATCATCCATATAGTCAACCATTGCCATTCTCATTAATTCTATATATATATATATATATATATATACATGGCAAGGCAAGCATGAGTGTAGAACATACAACAATCACTATAAATCTACTCATGCAATTTGAATATATAACTCCTCTCCTACCTCGAGGGAAGAGCCGAAATGATTCCAATGCTCTGAATACATGCTCCGAAAGCTCCGCTACATAATTTCAGAACGAATTCTACAGACCACATACATATACATACACATAATCAATAACCATCATAATTCTAACCATTTGCTAGCTTATCATAAAGCCTAATATCAAGTCCTAGACTTGATGAACACCAACTTATGCAATTGTATTAGGCTTCGGGAATTCCTTTCCCAAAGTCAAGATTCTCTAGGTCTAAGAGGGTTAACTATACCCAACAACACCAATATCTCATTCATCCCTCATCTAAAATGCATGTCTTCATTACATCAATCATCCAAATGCCATTATCATCACCTTGAATTCAACATGAGTTATCTTAGCTCAAATCAATCTTCACTACCCATATATTCTAGATAGTACATGTTATGGTCTAAGACCTTATCAAACTACACTTCCAAGTCATTGATCCATCACCACACTATGACCTTAATATCAACATTCATTCTTGCACATTTCCTAACAACACTCACCCATGAGCTTCATTCTATAAGATTTGGCATTACTATGATTATCCATCATTATAAATAACAACTTATACATTAATCACCATCAATGGCCATCTCATATCATTAATATCATTTTCTATCTTCATTAAACATGCATTCTATTCATATTTTACACTTTCCCTAATTGATTAGAGTTAGGGCTTCACCAAAACCCAACAACACACATTAATACCCATCTATCTCCCATCACCATCCAACATTAATCTTAAGTACTCTCTTAAATGCTCATAAAGGCTCACACTTAAGCCACCCCACCTTGGAATTTCCAATATTAAAGGCTTCATTCAACCCCCCAATAATTTTTCTAACCTAGGATTAATTCCACTCACCACCATTCATCAAAACAACATCTAACCTCCCATCTTAACACTTTAAAAACCTAAACCTTCAATAAAAACCATGGATGATCAAAAACCATACCTCTCATCCAAGCTTTAGCTCCACAACAAAAAATGAAGTAAAGGAAGAAGGAGAGAGCCAAGCCTTCCTCCAAAGTCCATTCTTGCCTCAAGAATCCATGATGTGAAATTAATTTTGAATGGGTGAGGAGATGGGGAAGGTGGCCACGGTTAAACAAGAAAAGAGGAGAAGGAAGATGAATGAAATGGAGAAGGGGAAGGAAGAAAGAAGTAACGAGAATATGGAGAAAGGTGGAGGAGATTTTAATTTTAACTTAACCCATCATAAGTGCTTCTCCGTTTTATAACCAACAGGTTCACTGTTCAGGCTCAAAACATTATCCAAAAATTATTCCGAATATAGATTCGGATTCCCAATAATATTCTTAACAGCCCTGACCAACGGCATCTCAATCAGAGATACTTGGTCCGACACTCATATTCTAACCGGGTATAATTTTAACTTTTTAAGTCCCAATAAATTATGATTTTTCCTAAAATAATTCCCAATTTAATTGTTCCAATATTTTTGGGATACAAATTAACTCATATTAAATTATTTATTATTTATTCTCATCAATTATTCATTTTATAAAATTCAGGATATTACAGGAAGCTTACTTTATGTAAAAGAGAAAATTTTATTTAAGACTTGGAATGGTTTATTAATGAATTTAAAATAATTATGAGACTTAGATTAGTGTTTTAAATTTATTTGGTGTTGTTGGCATGAAAAATGGAATTGTTTATAAGCTTTAATTACTTCTTGAAGTAGGAAAATGGTATCAAAGTGTTATAAATGGTTCCATAAATGTATTGACTTTATTAGCGTACTTGGAAAATATTGTTGGATATGGATTAGTATTTATAACGGTTGTTGGATAATGATTGGTTGAAAAAGTATAGTATTTATAGTGAATTAAATGAAAGACATGAAGGAATTATAAGAAATAAATGTGTTACTAGTTTAAAAAACCTTTTTGGAGCATATTAGAACTCAAGGGGATAATTGTTGAGTTTAAGAAATGCTATTGGAAGTGGTTAGTAATTTTAGTATGTTGATTTGTCAAAGAACCTAAACTAAGATTTTAGAGCTAAAGGTACCCTTCACCTTAGGCATGATGTTAGTGACTAAAAATGAGTTATTGGAAGTGGTATAGCAATTATTTGAGGTTGGAAATAATTATGGTTGAACGAATAGGATGCTAGTATTTAATAAGTGAAGGAAACATGATGTTGGAAGTTATGGACAAGCTAGAAATAGTGTGGAAATCATTGTTAGTAGTGAAACCAAATTTATGGAATTTAATTAGTATGTTAGTAAGGATTAAGTAATTCTTTAGGAGGAAAAGACTTGGTATTTTAAGGGGTATTGTGTATGAATTGTGTGTTGGGAGAATAATAAATGTTTCTAAAGATTTAGAATGATTTAATTTAGCATTTAAAATTATTATCAAAGGAGTTCTGTGTTTTAATGGATGAAGAACAAAGTTAGTTAAATTTTTAATGATGAAGAACTTGTTGCCTTCTAGGAGAAAAATGTTATAAATTATTATAATGATGAGAAAAGTTTATTAGAAGCTCTGTAAGACTTAATGGGTAATTGTTGAACAGTTGACAAATTGTAGACAAGGTTCTAAATCTTCCAAGTATTGAAAAATATTGAAAGAGTCAACAAAACTTTTAAAATCTCAAAGATAAAATTTTTATAAGCTAGTATGATGTTATGTATATGATGGGCAAAATTGTTAACATCAAAATAACTTTAGTCTGGTGACTAATATGGTCCTATATTTATTTAATGTAGGGTTTGACAATTTTAGTGAGGGGGGACCATCTAACCCGGTGAAATACTTCTCTTGAGGTAAGAGAGGAGTATATTTTCTAAATGCATGTACAATTGTTTATTGATAATATATATGTTGGTTAATACTTGCATGTTTGTCTTGAATGTATATACTACCTCTTATGTATGAGATTAAATAAGATTGAATCATGTTGATGGTTGGATGTTGGATTGGCACATTTGATGATGATATACATTTGGAATATATTTTTTGATATGCTCTCTTGATTTTTATGTGTGGATTGATATTGATATGACTCATTGGCTATTATGTTGTGGATAATATGAAATGATGCCTTAGAGAAGTTGTGTGATAAATTGTACGCCTTGGAGGATAGTATAATTGGTTGCATGCCTTGATTATAAATCTTAAAATGTATTGGAATCCCTAAATAAGAGGATGTGAGATTCTTATGAAGCCGCGACTAGCATATGTATTCTTTTATTTCATAACATATCATATTATAATGTATTGGGATCTTGCGGGATCTTGGGAAAATGACCCTTGCGCCGGGGATAAATGTTTAAGCGATTATACGTGGTTGTGATTACTTGACATGTTGAAATAATTAAGTTCTTACGGGATCTTGTGGAAAGGACCCTTGCAGGGGGATAAATATTTAAGCGACTATGTGTGATTATGATTACTTGATGAATTATGTGCGTATGTGCAATAAATAATTTCTTGAAATCGGATATGTTGCATATGTATTATTTTGATGGCTTAGCATATGCATTAGCCATAGGGACATGACATATGACCTTGAGGTACTTAAAGGGATTGAAATCTATTGATGATAAAGATTAAGAAATGAAATTGAAATTTATGGACACTAACTAATTGTGTTGTTGTTGTTAGTGTTACCTTGGAGTATATATATTGGCATGGAATATGATGTGAAGTGTGATGAGAATTTGAATTAATGAATGGATTCCATAATGTGATATGGTTATTGAAATTGTTTGTTTGGTGATAAGCATTATGGATTGTCTTTAATTATTGAGTTAAATCCTTGATGAGAGAATATGTTTAGTTACACTTACATAATTATATTACATTTTGTTTAATTGTTCATCATTGAGAAAGTATGCTCACTCCCCATGTTGTCTACTTTTTAGTTTTTGTGTTATAGGGCATGGTTATGGAGTTGGTGTTTTTTTCTTGAAGAGATGGGGTACAGTGTGAAGAAGGGGGATGCCTAGATGCCTTGGCCGACATGTTTTGAATTTTATTGACTATGACATTTTTTTGAAATTTCTTGTAAATGGCATTTGTTTTGTATAGACTTATTATTATGTAATGCCTTATTATTGTGATGATTATTTGATATACTTGAGACATTGTTGATATATTAGGATTGTTGGGATGGACTTATGACATTTTTGTATCATAAAGTAGTACATGATAGTACATGGTATTAAATTGGGATTGTTAATGTCATCAAGGTATCACCATATGTCACTAGCCAAGATTAATAATCCTTCTTTAACTCATTCATTACAACATTCATTAATTTGTAAGAAAAATTCAGCATAGGGAATTAAATGATAGAGGTTAATGACATGAATATGTGAAATTTCCTAGGTATAAGTATTAGAATAGTGTTATCAAATTATATGTGCATTGAGATCACTACACTTGAAGTTAGATTCATGAAAATATACACATGAGATTGTGTAATTAGAACATAAGGTTATTGATAATGGACCTAATGATATACTAAATTGCACTTTAAACATAATATGATAGTGTTGCACCTAGTGGTATATTTATGAATGTGATAAGATATAATCATGTAATGTTGATTTAGAAATGTTGTGTAAATTTCATGTAAGTGTTACTAATATGACCTATTCTTAAAAATTCAATCTTGCCTTTGGACTAATTTTAAATATTCCATAAATATATGATTTGTAATTATGTGAATGATTGTCCTAAGTAGGTATTTACTTAAATCACATACATTCTCATATCATCATATATGGGATAGGTCTTTATATAGATTCAAGGTGATTATTAAAATTTTAATTATGGTGTTCTTCCAACGGTTGTTTTTAATTGTATAAATTTATCCTAATTTTCATTATCTAAATATCAATATCTATAATATTATTTAGCAGATTAAGGGCGACACAACACCTGTGCACTTACAGGCCTGTCAATTGCCTAGAACCCGCGCTGGAAATGATGCGATATAGGTAATTGTTGATCGATTGACTAAATGTGCTCATTTCATACCCATGAGTATGAAGAGTTTATTGGAGAAATTGGCCCAATTCTATATAAAGGAGATTGCTAAATTGCATAGTATGCCATCTAACATTGTATCTGATTGAGATCCTTGGTTTACTTCCCGATTTTGGGGAAGCTTACATCAGGAGTTAGGTTCTAAGCTTAACTAGTTCAGCTTATCATCCTCAAACCGACAGATAGTCTAAGGGGACTATACATAGCCTGAAAGATTTGTTGAGGGCTTGTGTTCTTGAGTATGGTGGTTGTTGGGAGAGATTTCTTCCATTGATTGAATTCATGTATAATAACACTTACTATAGTAGTATCTGTATGGATCCCTATGAGGCACTTAATGGCATAAAGTATAGAACGCCTCTATATTGGTTGGAAACTAGTGAGAATTTAGCTTTAGGGCCAGAAATTATTCAAGAAACTACTGAGTAGATAAAAGGATACAAGAAAATATAAAGATTGCTCAAGACCGATAGAAGAGTTATCATGACAAAAGAAGGAAACCACTTGATATTCAAGTTGGTGATCATTTGTTTCTAAATGTCTCACGCGATAAAGGAATTGGTAGAGCTTTGAAGAGCAAGAAATTAAGTCATAAGTTCATAGGACCATATGAGATTCTAGAGAGAATCAGTGATGTTGCATATTGAATTACACTTCCTCCGCATCTTGTGGATTTGCATAATGTGTTTCATTTGTCACAATTGAGGAAGTATAGTCCTCATCCCTCATATGCGATTCACGTTGATGATATTCATGTGTGGGAGGACTTGTCTGTTTCCCATGTTGCTGTTTGTATTGTCGAACATTCTATTTAGAAACTAAGAAATAAGTTGATACCATTAGTAAAGGTGGCTTGGAGACAAGGTAATGCGGACACTACTACATGGGAACGTGAAGATGATATGCCGAAAGCGGTATCCAAATACATTCGAATTAGGTATGTTGAATTTCAAGGACGAAATTCCTTTTTAGGTGGAGTGGATTGTAACATCCTAAATTGTAGAAAATAAATTATAATGTGATAATGATTAATTATTTGACGTCCAAAACGTGTAAGAAAATTAATTAAGTATTAATTATGCACTACCGGTGAATTAAAATTTATTGGAACTAAATGATTTAACCAAAGGTGTGGGACCCATTAATTCTTTTTGGGCATTTGATTGGTATAAAATAATGAGATAATTATGGTGGTTATGGAGGTATGTTCAAAATAATTTTTAGAGTTGAGGAAATATTCTTACGGATATAAAACGTATTAACAAATGGTGAAAGGTGATGGATGAATTAGGTAGTTAAAACCTAAAGCTAGAGAAAGTAAAAATACTTATGATGAAAATTATGTAAAATGGTGATAATGTTTGTGATAGCCCAATGTGAATAAGGGTAATATGTTATGAATGTGTATAAGTTTGTTATGAGGTGGTTGATGAGTACTATGTATACATATAATGATATATTGATGATGTCTTGATGATATTTGATGTTTGTGTTGCAAAGCACACATGTGATTATATACGTGTACACATGATCACAAGTATTCAAATTCACCATTGCGAATGTAATACTCGCTCTCACATGTTATCTCTTTTCAGTATTGTGATGCAGGACTTGTACGGGGTGAGATATATTTCATTTTAGAAATTTGCGTTTTGTGGTGGAAGGTAAAATAATTGTAATGGAAAACTTTGGCCAACAATGTTTAAAATTTAGGCAATGTGTGTATTTTTTATGACAATGATGTTGGTATTGATATGGTGACAATGGTCTAATTTGATTTGTAATTAAACCTTTGTTCTTTTGGGTATATATGTGTATACATTGGCCAATTCTTTTGTAAATGACCATGTTGATATTTAAACAATATGAATTTGATAGCCAATGAGATGATAGTGATGTTTATGTTGACGGAAAACCCATGAGTTGATGAGATTTTGAATTACTAGATCGTGACCTATTGTTGATGCGTGATTTAGGCATGAATTTATTTATCAAAATGATGAATGATTTGAGATACAAAAGAGCCTTGATGAAATTATAATGTTTTCCATGTTTTTGTGCTTTTATTGGGTGATTTGTGTGTGCCAAAATGATCCTAAGAAGTGTATAAGGTAAGGATCCTAAAAGCATAGAAAAACAGTGCCAAAGTGAGGTTCCAATAGAGAGAACCACGGCCCTGGGGAGAACCATGGCCTGGTTGTAGAACCCTCTACCAATAGGATACAAAATTATGGTCTGGCAGACAGTGAGAACTATGGCCATGGATAGAACCACAGCCTGGTCATCGATCACACTACCAGGTGCCCTAAAAATTGTGTTTTCATGTTGTTGCTTGGTCCTTTGTATCGCTTTAGGTAATGTATTTAACTTTTTTGCTTTCCGGCTTAAATACATAACCTAATAAGCATGTTTTCATCAAACTTTGGCATGCATCTTGTGTTTTCTTTGGATCTCTTCTCATATCTTCAAATATGGGAAGGGATGGATACCCGATATACATTTATCTCTTTTCTGTTATTTTAAACATTGTTGTGTTGTGGGCTTTTGTTTTTCAATCCACTTCTTTTTCATTTCTTTTAAAATGTGGTCTCTGGTTTTCTGTGGTTTGGATCTTGGTGCAAATGGTCAACTTACGGGGCTTTTAACTATGAAAAATTTATTCGTATTTTCATTATTTATTTGTGTTTGCATCGGGATTCAGGTCTAAGGAATCGGGCGTCACATTGGTCATTTCTACTATACAAAATTTTGAAGGAAAAAAAAGGTAAGAGTGGGGAAAAGAGTAGGAAAAAACATTTAAGAGCCTGAAGCACGTTTTGGATCAGCCATTTATATTGGTGAAGTTAGATCCTGGGGACAATTGTTTTCTACTTGTCAATTTCAAACGAAGCCTTAGGCGTGGTTCTTGTATAAGAAACCGTTGAAGGCCAAAGACTAATGTACTTCATGGGGAAAACTCTTCAAGGGGTAGAACTGCAGTATCAGAAGATTAAGAAGGCAGCACTGACTATTATCCGGGCATCTTGGAGGTTGAGGAAGTACTTTCATGCCCATTTCATTGTAGTACAAATTGATCGCCCATTGAGAACGGTATTGTACAAGCTTGATCTCACCGAGAGAATGATTAAATGGCTATCAAACTATTTGAGTTTGATATATGTTATAGGCCTAGAGCCGCTATCAAGGACCAAGTCTTGGCAGATTTTATGGTTGAAATTACTAGGGAAAATCTAAAAGGAAGAAGTTCGCATTGGATAGTGTTTGTCGACGGATCCTCCAATGTTAAAGGATGTGGTGTCAGTGTAGTGGTAGAAAGTGACGACAAGGTGCACATCAAGATCTCTTTGAGGTTCAAATATAAGACACCTAACAATCAAGTAGCGTATGAAGCTTGCTTAGTCGACCTGTGAGCAACCATTGATGTCGAAGCCAAAATGGTGACAATCTATAGTGACTCTCCACTTGCCATTTCTTAAATTTCAGGCGAGTACCAAGATAAAGAGCCATTGTTGGAACAATATTTGGCCAAGGTATATGAGTTGAAAAGTGGCTTTGACAAGATTGGGTTTAAACATGTCGCAAGGGAAGAAAACACCAAGGTCGACATCCTATCCAAACTCATTAGTATCAAAAAGGCAATACAACATTCTAAAACAATAAAAAGGTATAACTTCAATGTTTTAACATTGGGGACTAAATATTTTATGTTATCTTCAGGATGATTGTTTTTATTAATTTAAAATATTTTATTAAATTATTCTCACCGATCCAAGATTTTAGATGTGTTCCTGCCTGCAAACTCCTATTAAATTATAGTTAAGATGATATCATTAAGAGACTAGATAATGTTGGGTGCAGTAATTGTCAGTAAGATATAAGCGGTGAAATATTATTTCTTATGGAGGGAAGCTATATGGCTCCAAGTCTAGAAACCATTTAGTCAATCAGTAGCCTAATCCAGATTATGTCGTCAAACTTTCTTATATTCCCTATAAACTTTGTTTTCTATATCTAATGTACATTGAAAAATATGTGACATAATTTAAAGATAATTATACAATGTAATAGCACCTAAAATCATGTCAGTGATGTTCGACCAGTCCCCTATTGTTTCATACACCGACGTTAGAACGTCGAATTAATTTCATCGGCGGTGGGAATACATTAAAATTAATCTAGTAATTTTCCTTCGAGCAAAATAAGGAATGAGCAACATTTCAGCACCTATTTTGTCCATTTATGTCATCGCACAAATGACCTGTTAAAGACTTCCTAAATTTAGCACATCCCAAATGGATTCCTTTATGTTACTTCTCATTGTCACACCTAAAATTTCGATCAGCTTCTGGTTTTGATTGACTAGGAAAACCAACGAGCAAACAATTGCCGTCGAATCAACGAAATTAAAGAAGGGCATTCTGTAAACAGAGCCTGTGTGAGTTAGATTCACCCCTTTTCTCACCATTGCCACCTTCATGACACATTTGTCAAAAACTGCCTTAAGTTTTTGAACCATTATTACTCTCTTTCCTCATTTGACAAAAGAAGTAGAACAAAGCCATAATTGAAATAAAAATGCATGCCTTTAATCCTCTATTGATGGGTTCTCTTGGGACCATTCTTCAATTTGAAGATACACACAAATGTTGTTGAATGTTCAATAAAGAAGGTCCTTTTCCTATTTCTCTTATGGGTCTCAAAGTCAATGCATATATTTGTAATAAGAGAATGTTTTACTGTTTATCTAAGTAAAAGTTTATAATTTGTAATAAGAGAATTCCGACACATCACATTTGTTGAGTTGAGCATGTCCGGTAGTAAGGTGAAGGGTCTTCTCAAAGGCTTTAGATACATATCTCAGATATTTGGTAAGTAAAACCTCTCCTTAATGCAATTTAATAATTGCATTTCTAATGGGGTGTTGTTCGCACACATTATTTTGTCTCCCCTTTAATTGCATTTCACTTGGCAGAAAGTGAAAAAGAACAAGAAATACAGATTGGATATCCCACAGATGTAAAGCATGTGGCACACATAGGGTGGGATGGTCCCTCTGTAAATTCTCCCAGCTGGGTAATTCTCAACATTTTCTTAATTTCCTAACTCTCAATTAATATTCAATCTCGTAGAATATATTAACCAATTAGTTACCTAAAATAAACGCTTCCCTGTTTGGGGGCTTGTTCTAACTGTTTTTCAGATGAACGAATTTAAAACTTCTCCAGGATTTGCATCAGCACCCCTAAATCTTACTGGAGATATTCAAAATAAAGGACAGGATAATGGAGTCAAATGGGTTTCCGAAGGTATATATTAGTTCTAGCCTACTAAACAAGATCAATGGGCTGAGTGACTCAACTCCCTCCCAACCAAATAGAAAATACATAATAGAAGTGTTTAATAAAATCATTAAAAAATTTAAATAGTACACCTTCATTTAATTGAAGGGATGTGCCTAAAAGGCAAAAACAAAAGAATATTGGCATTGATGGATAAAAATGTTTACATATAGATTCAACGAGAAAGAGTTCAAGGAATGTGAGTTCTCAAGGTGTAAAAAGGGACTTGCCGGAACTACCCAAAGGATCTAGAAGGGCATCAGGGAATGGGGTGACAGATTCTCCAACAAGGGAAAAGACAGAGAAAGCAAGACAACCTAAGAGATCAGCAAAAGCAAAGGATTCTTCGGATGAATCAAAATTCATGTCCCCAGATGGATCACCTGCTAGGAGCATACCAGACATTCCCAAAAAGTCTCGTAGAAAGAAGTCAAAAGAGAATTCTAGTGGTGTGCCATCTAAATTGAGATCCAAAGCTCAAGCTTTAGATACCAGCAGTGTGGATTCTGGGTCCCCATCTGAAGCCAAACAAAGGTCCTCCTTCGACGAAAATGAACAGTTTGAAAGAGAAATGGACAGGATATCTTAATTCATTAAGACAGTGGTGTACTTAAAATAGTTGATTAGGGTGTTGCATATTATATTATATTATATTATATTATATTATATTATATTATATTTTATTATATTATATTATATATAGATACTTCTTCAAACTAAAACACTTTCCTCCCAATTGTTACTCTTTCTTTTGTATTATTTTCACATTGCTCGTATGTAATTACTAATTTTTATGTGAAAAATCTCTCTCCCTTTCTGCTGCTGTTGATGCCCCCGCGTCTCTGTCGCCTATTTTCTTGTCTCCCAAAGTGTTCCTAAGTATTCCTTTATCTTTTAATTAATTCATTGAAATATGCTTTGTGTTCATAGTTCGAAGAAATCTGGGAAGTAGATTGTCATAATACACAAGTGTGGGTTGGATTCTCATTTGTTTGGTGTGTCTGGTGGGTGAGCTGATTTTTATGTGGCATTAAGGGCCCACCAACTTTGTGTTTTCGGTTTGTATTGTTGTTTATAATCAAGAAATAAGGAACAATGTTTGAAGCGGTTTCAAATTCTTGAATATGAGAGACTAATTCAAACTCCCAGAGGAGTATCTGTGGGTTGTCATCTCAGTATGAAGTTCATTTCAATTTGAAGTGGCCATTTTTTTTACTTTTGTACAAAATGAGATGGTCTTCTTAGCTAAAATAAAAAAGTTAGAGCCAAACCACAGATGCTCATTTATGAAGAGTTTCTAGTTTCTCTAAAGTATGTATTAGCTCGAACATTCCTTTCTCTGCTGCAAAGCTTTGCCAGGCCAAAATCTGCTACCTGTGATTCCGATTGCAATCTCATGCAGCTTCTCCATTCCCATTGCCAAACAAGAAGTTGTTAAGAGATCCATTTTCCACATACTCATAAACTAAACTAGAGCTCGCTCGTCACGATGGAAGCAGAAGCCGTAAAGTCTAACAAGATTCACTTGATAAGTTCTTACGATGTGGCTTTTAAAGAAATTCATTTGAACCTTAGTAACCTCCAAATTCCCCAACCTTCGTTTCAGCGAAATATTAACATTATTTTGCTATTGCAAACATTTGGGGAAAATAGATTTCAAGTTCCTTCGCCATTATTGAGAAAGAAAATGAAGAGGAATGTGTGCATTTCCGTGAAATGAGGTTACTGGCGAAAACAACTCGATTTTAAATGACCAAGATAAATGGTTCTTTATTTATTTTTTTTAAAAGAAATACCGCACTTACTTGTTATAGAAGGTAAGACAGGTAGGTGTTTCAAAACACTAAACTTGGTGTATCTAATAATTCATCGAGAAAGTATGGTCGAAAATAACAAATCGTAGCCTATTTGAATAGATCACAACATAGGAAGGGTGGCAAAACTATGACGTAAACTTAAGACAATAGTTTTTAGTAAATTTATAAAATTTTTAATGTTCACGGTTCATAAATGAATTCATTCAATATATAAGTTCGATTTTTATCTATTTTGTAGAGAGAGACAACATGGTTCTGTGATTTTTAAGCCTTCAGCATGGATGGTTCGTTTGGAAGTCCTACAATGTTGTGGTCTTTAATGATGAAATCTAGCTAGTTGCATTGGAAGATTGATGTTCACTTGGATATAGGACGTACAACCAGCTTCGGCATGCAACATATATGTGTGCCTTATTCAATGGAACATATATATGATTGCTATAATCAATGTTTTTAAAGTTTGATGGTTCAACCAGTGAAATTACGGGCTTAAACTTATTGCAGGTCCAATCATATTTAAATTAATAAAAATAAATAATAAAATCATCAATTATTTAGATACAGTTTAACTAGTTCAATAAGATAGATTTTAACTCTTGGAATTGTAATGGTTTTCGTATATGAATCACATACTCACGTTTGTGAAGGTAAAAGGGAAGAATTACATAAAATGATTTTATTAATTTCCTTTACTAACACACTAAGGAGCTCTATTTATACACAAGGGAAACAAGCACAAAAGCTGTTAAAACAAAATAACTAATTGAAACAGAATAACCAACAAATAACCATCAGGTAGGTGTCCTAACATCCCTTTCAAAGTCAATGTGGCGAAACAACACACATTGAGTTTGTTTCTTAAGTCCAGAAAAATAGACGAGCTAGGAGACTTGGTAAGTAAGTCGGCAACTTGAAATCTAGAGGGGATATGCTTGATAGAGACTTGACCCTTTGTTGTCTTCTCCCTAACAAACCACAAATCCAACTCAAAATGTTTAGTCTTTGAATGAAGAACAGGGTTGGCAGATAAGAGAATAGCGCCTTGGTTATTGCACCAAATTAGAGGGATCTTTGGACTGCTGAGATGAAGTTTAGAAAACAGAGATTGGATAAACATTATCTCTGTGATAACTAAAGCTAGACTGCAAAATTCAGCTTCAGTACTTGATCTACTGACCACTGATTGCTTCTTGGCCATCCAAGAGACTAAATTGGGTCTTAGATAACACAATATCCAGTGGTAGATTTCATGTCAGAAGGATCACATGCCAGTCGCTGTCACAGTAGGTGGAGATGTCCATGGTTGAAGATTGTTTGAAGCAGAGACCATAGTGCAATATACCCTTAAGATATCTGAACAACCTTTTCACAGCCTTCCAGTGAACTTTTAAGGGATTGTGTATAAATTGACATAATTTGTTTACAGTAAAAGCAACATCTGGCCTGGTTAGAGTAGCATATTGCTGTGCTCCTATTGTAGATCTATATAAACTTGGGTTGGATGCAGTTTTAGTACCATCATGAATGAGTTTTGATGAAGGCGCCATGGGAGTTTTGATAGGAGAAGCATCCTGCATTTGAAACCTATGTAGGAGATCTGAAATATATTTTGATTGAGAGAGATGAATATTGCCAGAGGTGTCCTTGTCCATTTGTATGCCCAGGAAATTATGTAGTTTTCCTAAGTCCTTGAGAGGAAACTTGGTTGATAACTTTCCAATGAGGAATCAATAGCTTGTTGGGAATTGCTAGTGATGATAATATCATCAACATACACAAGAATGTAGATGGTTAGAGAGTTGGTGTTAAAGACAAACAGGGAATTATCACTCTTGGTGGGTTGAAAACCTAAAGACATTAGGAATTGAGCCAGCTTATAGAACCAGGGTGTAATATCCCGGATGATTTATTAAAATTATGATTGGTGGAAAATATTAGGAATTATTTTAAGGAATTTATTTGATGTTTTTATGAATTATTGGGTAATTATTCATAAATAAATACTAAAGAGTGTGGATGAATTATTTGATTGGTTGATTATAAAAAGAAGGAACGGAGGAATAATTGAAAGAAGAGAGAGGAGTTTAATCATAAGAGACCGGTTGAGAAGGTAACCGGTTATCATGAGCTTAAATAATGGTTTCCTTCTCTTTCCTCAATCATTTGTGTAATCATTCACTTAATTATTCACGAGAACTCTTCTTCCTCCTCTGTTACTTTCTTCTTCCTCCATCGTCGAAGTGCTATAAGCTTGAAGGGAGGTTTCTTTCTGCATCAAACCTGGAGATAATTACGTAGTTGTGGTTGTGGGTTCAAGGTAAGTCTTTTGAACCTTTCTCATTTCTTTTCTGGACCGAATGGTCATATGTAAGGAGGAGGGTACTGTTCCGATCCCACTCCTCCTGGCTGTGAGTCTCAAAGTGACTCTTTAATTGGGTGAGTGATGGTGTAACGATGATGTGTTTCACGTTCCAAACCTATAGGTGGTGGAACAAAAGCTGGTGGAACGTTTAAAGAAGTTGCTGCTGAAACGAAGGAGCAGTGAACTCAGAAACTGTTGAGGCGTAGGACAGTGATCGTCGAAGCTTGGAAACAGTGGTAAGGGGGTGTTCGGGTTATAATTAAATAGAATTGGACATTGTCCGAGTAGATAAAATAACTGTGAACTGAGTAAGAGTTAATGACGAGTGGAAATTATATGAATGTGTGTATGAATATACGTGTGAATGGGCACACCGATCGGTTTATGATCGTGTGGGTGTGGGTGTGTGTAATTAATGTTGTTGAATAAAAGTTGTTTGTGTATGTATGTATTTATGAGTACACCGATCGGTTTAGGATCAGGTGTGAATATTTGGTGAATGTATATGCATGTGTGTGGACACTGATCGGTTTCTCATCATGTGTATGAGTAAATCCAATTGAAAATAAAATGACACTGTGACAATCGGTGTTGTGGCAATATGATACCGGGTTAGACAGGCAGGTCACCCGAGTGAAAAAGTGGCAATGTGATGCCGGGCTTGACAGGTAGGTCGCCCGAGTGATGAATATATGAAATATGTTATTGGCCACTTGTATATGTGAAATGTAATGTGATTATGTGGTATGGGATGGCCGACGGTATATTCAGCCCCTCATTTCCGGTCCCGTGGCTTTTGTGCCCAGTTGAGCTACCCAGTGGTCGAGGTGGAGAGTCAGGCAGGATTCGGTGAACCAGGCAGGGTTCACGGGGTGTCAGGTAGGACCCCCAGCTGAAGGCCAATCCTTAAGTATCCGGATACTAGGTGTCGAATGTGTCTGAGAGTCAGTTGTGACAAATTGATGTGTTTGCCGAGCAAGATGTTATGCTTTCCAAGTGAAATGATGTAATTTTCGAGTGTGATGTTGATGAATGCAATCTGATATAATTGCCAAGTATATATATATATATATATATATATATATATATATATATATTTATATTTGATGAGTGCAATTGATGTTAATTGCCGATTGAAAATTGTTATGTTTGCTGAGTATGAATTATTGTACTCGTAGTAAGAATTGATGAGTGTGAGGTTATAATCTGCCGAGTATTAATGGAAGTAATACTGAGTGTAAGTAAAGTGCTGAATGTGTGTAATGCCGAATGAGTTAAATGCTGAGTGAAATGTGTAGTGTTGAGGATAAATTAATCGGACGGAGTTTATACTTGTGTTTTATTTAAATTCCGTTCTAGATTAATTATGATGCTAAACACTCACCCTTGCAATACATTTTTAGTAACCAATAACAGGGAAGAGGTTGGAGCCATGGAGGAGCGCCAAGCGGAGAGATGATGCCAAGGAATCCGAGTGAAATTGAAATCAATTATGTAATATATATATATGTATATATATATATATATATATATATATGTATATATTGAGTTTTCCGAGTGCTTGACGTTACATTGTGTTGCCTGTAGGAAGAATTAAAATTTGATTGAGAGAAGACTTTATGATGCTATGTGATCGGTGTTTATTTTATGAATAAATTTGCATTACTGTGATAGGGTGTGACGTCCTACGTCAATTTACCTTTATTTATATCCATTTAATTAATTTACACAGCTAATTTTTTTTCGCATTTAATAAAATTTAATTATTTCTCGTTTCAAAATAATATTTATTTTTACTAAACATACTCAAAATAATAATTATATAGTTAGACAAAACCTTAGAGTACCTCTAATTTAGAAAACAGTCAAAATATGAAACAGGGGCCTGACGCTGCGCGCCATTCCCACGCGTAGCGTCAGCCATCTGCTGCGCACCTCACGCTACGCGCCAGCTTCACGCGTAGCGTGGGCATGACAGTGACAGCACCTGATGCTGTTACACATTTAAGCCATTTTACTAACTTCTAACCTATCCAATTGACCCGTTTTAGATCCGATTGCCACGAAACTTCACGGGCCACATGTTTTCCCCATTTCGGAACTGTTGGCGCTATCCGTTCGCCAAAATTCCAACACATGCACAAGTTATGCGCGAAATGCATTTTAACCCAATTAGGTGCAAAGCCCTTACACCAAACATCCTAAATGGATTCCAATGGACCAAAAGCCAATGCATCTAAATCCTAAATGTCATGGAAGACCTATTGATGCATTCTGGGGTTTCTCACACCCACCGAATCTTAATTTCACCTATCCGGTTCCTTAAATTCAATATCCAACTATATGCATAACTTATCTAAATCAATCCAATCATCATTCTAACATCAATCACATAACATACATATCAATCATGCATCAATGCAACACCTGCCCATCACATTCAACATTCACACATGTCAATGGCTCCGTGCCATAATTCATCATCATCAATACGTCATCAAACCACAACATGCATAATCATGGTAAATTCATCACACATACTTTATCATCTACCACGCACCATATTAATACATTACTTATTACACACTTAAACACATACACTCAAAATATTACATTCATTATATACATCTCCATTTCTTGGCATCAAACTTCCTCTTGGCGCATCTCCGCAGCATTAGCATCCTCCCTGTCACTGGTCACTAAAATTTAAACAACAGTAAGGGTGAGTGTTTGGAATATCATAATTAATATAGAACGAAATATTAAACTTAACAATACCTACTACTCTTTGTTATTACATAATCTCTTTCGATTTCCTGCACTTATCCACATCAATACAATTACACACATACACATCAATCTTTAACTTATTCAAACCATACTTTCATTCATTCACATTTCACTTTCAATTCATAATTCATTTTCCATCATCAATCAATATAAGATTCACATAAGTCACAACTGACTCTCATGTAATTTGACGCCTAGTATCCGGATACTAAAGGACTGGCCTTCAGCTGGGAGTCCGACTTGACATCCCGTGAACCCGACTTGGTTCACCGAGCCCGACTTGGCTCTCCACCTCAACCACTGGGTCCGACTTGACCACTGGGTAGCTCAACTGGGCACAAAGACCACGGGAGCCAGAAAACGAGGGGTATACATACCGTTGGCCATCCCATACCACATATTCACATATCATATCTCATAATCATAGCATATCATCAACAAACCACATGTGCAACTACCAGAAACTGGCATGTGCTCACAATACAGGGCGACCGACTTGTCAAACCCATCCATACAATGCTATGGCATATATCATCAATAATTCAAAATTCCACATTTTTATTCATAATCAAATATACATACACCACTCAAAGTAGAAATATTACACATATATTTCACTTCCATCATTCCAATCTTTATTTCATCATATAATCAATTCAATCAACATATTTCTTTCATATTCAACCATTTAATCTCATTTCACATACTCATATATTCACAACTACTATATTCAGTTACTTTATAGTATTTATGACAACTCTTATTAAATTCTTAAACTTCCCATAACCTGTTTTCATATCAATTCTAATTAATTATGACCCGAACACCCCCCTTACCTTTATCCCGAGCTCCGATAGTTTGCTCAAGGGGTGGATAGCGTCCTACAGCCGCTGGAATCACCGTTCCTCTTTCGCTTCCAACGTCCTCTTTGTCAATCGCTTGCCTAACACTCGTTCCGGCACCTACGGTCACCGAAACATCAAATTAGTTAGTACGTTACCTTCCTTATACTTCCAAACTCCTTACCCAAGCTTCACAAGCCACTAAAACTCAGAATCAAAACCCCAATCATCATATGCAAACTCGGATTCCATGAAGGGAAGGAGAAGAAACTAAAGATTAGAGGCCCTAGATGCCTTACCTTGGTTCCAAATTGCTTAAAACCACCAAGAATCCAAGTTTCCCTCAAAACCCTAGCCAAATCACCTCAGAGAAGAGAGAAAATAAAAGAAAGGGTTTACAGGTTCTGTTCTGTATGACCCTGTTATAAAACAGATCGCGACGCTGGCGCTACGCGTCAGCTCACTAAATCACACCTGACGCTACGCGTCCCATCCACGCTACGCGTCAGGGTCCTGATGCCGTTTTCCTTAAAATTTCATTTAAAACTGCTTTTCCCCACTTAACATTTCATATACCATTTTCATTATAAGCCAAATAATTTACTCATTTCCAATTTATTTTCTATTATCAAAACATCTGGGATGTTACATCCACTCCCCCTAAAAAGAGATTTCGTCCCCGAAATCAACGTACCTTATTGGAAGAGATTTGGATACAACCGCCTCATATCGGATTCCAGTTCCCATGTATATGTCACTCCATTTATATTTTGCCACTTCACTTTTACCAGGGGTACTTCTTTGTTTCTCAATCGTTTAGTTTGATAACTTTCAATACAAATAGGTGCGATCTCCACAGTCAAATCTTCTTTCAACTCAATGGAATCTTCAGGTACAATCATCGAATCACAAGGAACATATTTTCTTAATTGTGAAACATGAAATACATCATGAATATTTGTCAATGCACGGGGAAGATTCAATCTGTATGCTACTTCACCAATTCGTTCCGATATTTGGTAGGGTCCAATATACTTTGGATTAAGTTTCTGACTCTTCATCACACGGCCTACACCTTTAGTAGGTGACACCTTCAGGAATACCCAATCTCCCACTTGAAATTCAAGTGGCCTATGACGATTGTCATAGTAACTCTTCTGACGGTCTTGTACAATTTTCATCTTTTCACGAATCATTATTACCTGATCATTCATTTCCTGAATTAATTCGGGTCCCAAATGGATTGCATCTCTATCTTCATTCCAACATAAAGGCGTACGACACCGTCTTCCATATAAAGCTTCATAAGGAGCCATCCCAATGCTACTATGATAGCTATTATTATAAGCAAATTCCACCAATGGCAGGTATCTCTCCCATGAGCCACCTTGCTCTAGTACACAAGCTCTAAGCATATCTTCCAAGGTCTGGATTGTACGCTCAGACTGGCCATCTGTCTGAGGATGATAAGCTGAACTCAACCTCAGTTCAGTACCCAATTCCTGCTGTAAACTTCCCCAGAATCTGGAAGTAAACCGAGGATCACGATCCGAAATGATATTCACAGGTACACCATGCAACCTTACAATCTCCGTAATGTACAATCTAGCCAACCGGTCCAATGACCATTTCATATTCATAGCCAAGAAGTGAGCACTCTTGGTCAACCTGTCCACAATTACCCATATTGCATCACAACCAGAACGAGTACGAGGTAACCCAGATACAAAATCCATAGTAATGCTTTCCCATTTCCATATTGGAATCTCCGGGGGTTGAAGTAAACCTGGAGGTCTCTGATGTTCGACCTTACACTTCTGACATATCACACAAGATCTTACATATTCAATTATTGCTTTCTTCATTCCCGGCCACCAGAATTCTTTCTTTAAATCATGGTACATCTTAGTGATACCAGGATGGATACTTAAAGAACTTTTATGCGCTTCAGCTAATACAGCTTGTCTGAAATCACCCGCTGTGGGTACCACTACACGGTTCTTAAACCGCCAAATCCCATCCTTACCTTTGGTTAATCCCATGTCTTTGCCTCTTGCTTGAGTGTCAAGCAATTCCAGCAACTCTTCATCATTCTCCTGAGCCACAGCTAAGGATTCTAAGAATTCATTAGAGATTTTTAACATTCCAATTACCATCTGATCTGGGGCTTGAATGGATACCCCAATATTCATATCACGAAAGTCTTCTAACAATTCTTGTTCCTTGCCCATCAAGAAAGCTGCATGTAATACTTTTCTACTTAAGGCATCAGCCACAACATTCGCCTTACCAGGATGGTATTTCAAATCAAAATCATAATCTTTAAGGTATTCCACTCATCTCCTTTGCCTCATGTTTAACTCTTTCTGATCAAACAGATACTTCAAACTCTTGTGGTCACTGAATACCACAAAACGAGATCCATACAAGTAATGTCGCCAAATCTTCAATGCGAATACCACTGCCGCAAGCTCTAAATCGTGGGTAGGATAATTCTGCTCGTGCGGTCTTAATTGCCTTGAAGCATAGGCAATCACCCTATCATCCTGCATCAGCACACAACCTAAACCAAACTTAGATGCATCACAGTATATCACAAATTCTTTCGTTACATCTGGTAATGCAAGTACAGGTGCAGTAGTTAAACACCGCTTCAACGTTTGAAAACTCAATTCACACTTTTCCGTCCACACAAAGGGATTCTCTTTTCTTGTCAATCGAGTCAAGGGTAGTGCAATGCGGGAAAATCCTTCAATAAAACGGCGATAATAGCCAGCTAATCCAAGAAAACTCCTAATTTCAGTCACTGATTTAGGCCTTTCCCAAGCCATAACTGCTTCAATCTTGGATGGATCAACAGACACACCATCACAAGAGATTACATGCCCCAAAAATTTCACACTTGCTTCCCAGAAATCACATTTCGACAATTTAGCATACAACTTCTTTTCACGTAGCACTTGTAAAACAATTTGAAGATGTTGTGCATGCTCTTCTACAGAATTTGAATATACTAGAATGTCATCAATAAACACCACGACAAATTGATCCAAGTAAGGTTGGAAAATTCGATTCATATAATCCATAAAGATAGCTGGAGCATTGGTTACTCCGAAAGGCATTACAACATATTCAAAATGTCCATATCGAGTCCGGAACTCCGTTTTCAAAATATCTTCCGACTTCACTCTAATCTGATGATATCTAGATCTCAAATCGATCTTAGAAAACACCACAGCACATCGCAACTGATCCAACAAATCATCAATTCGTGGTAAAGGATATTTGTTCTTAACCGTCAATTTATTCAATTGTCGGTAGTCAATACACATTCTCATACTGCCATCCTTCTTTTTAACCAACAACACCGGAGCGCCCCAAGGTGAAGCACTCGGTCGGATAAACCCTTTGCTTAACAACTCATTTACTTGTTTCTTTACTTCAGCCAACTCTACTGAAGACATTCTATAAGGGGTACGGGACACAGGTTCTGCCCCAGGAACTAAATCAATAGCAAAATCAATCTCCCTGTTTGGAGGCAATTCCGGAATGTCTTCCGGGAATACATCAGGAAAATCACACACCACTGGTATATCTGCAGGTTTAAGATTATACCGCCCCTCTGAAACTAACAGAATAACATAAATTACAGAAACATCACTCACCACATTTTTAGTGTCCAATTCCTGAGAGAAAATTATAGTCTTGCGGTAACAGTCCACCATAACATGGTTAACAGACAACCAGTCAAGACCCAGAATAACATCTAAATTCTTCAATGGCATACATATTAAATTCACCAGGAAAGATCGGTCCTCTACTTGCATAGGTAATTCCTCACACATAGTAGTTGCTCGAAATGTAGAACCAGTAGGAGTGGAGACATTAAGAGCATTCTTCATTAATACCACCGGCAAACCAAGCCGCCGAACACAACTCTCAGAAATAAAAGAGTGGGTTGCACCAGAGTCATAAATAACATTTACAAGATAGTCATGAATAAGACACTTACCCTGTACCAAATTATCATTTCTTGAGACTTCGGAAGCATCAAAAGCAAACACACGTCCAGCCATAACATTCTGAGTACCACTGGACTGAGCATCAGATCGCCTAGGGTGTTGGCCTCCACGGCTACCGCCGCCTCGGCCTCCACGCTGAAAATTCCCACCACGGACCATAGAAGCACTTGCCCGATTACCACGTCCTCCCAGTTGCTGCCTCTGTGGACAGTCGGGCCTAAGGTGTCCAGGTTGTCCACACTGGAAACAAACAGTTTGATTTGTAGGACAATGTCTAGAGAAATGACCTTCCTGACCACAATTATAACAAGCACAGCCACCAGAACGACCAGTAGATCCACGTACAGAAGAAGAAGAAGAAGATGTGGCAGAAGACTTGCCACCATGGAAAAACTGACCCATCTTTTTAAAACTGAATCCTTTAGCCTTCAATGGTCTCTTGTCCCTTGACTGGGACGCTCTCTGTAACTGCACTTCCTCAGCAAGTCTGGCCTTATTTACCAGAGTAGGATAGTCACAGATTTCCATAGGAACAATGACACTTCGGAGTTCAATTCTTAACCTGGATTCATACTTTGCACACTTACTACCTTCAGTTCCTTCAAGAGAAAAAGGATGATAGAAATCACATAGTTCATCAAACTGTGACGTGTATTCAGCCACTGACATCCTGCCCTGCTCAAGTTTTAAGAATTCCATCTCCTTACGGATTTTATAATTATCTGGAAAGTATTTAGCAAGAAATCTCCTCTTGAAATTCATCCACATCAATGGTTCATTCGCCGCATTCATCTGAATTCTAGTCCTTGACCACCATACACGAGCTTCATCTTTCAATTGATAGGTAGCAAATTGCACTCTCTGTTCTTCAGAGCATTCAAAGTATTCAAATGTTTGCTCAATGTCACGCAGCCATATATGCGCCCCATCATAATCATGTCCTCCTTTGTAAATAGGTGGATTCCTCTTCAAAAACTTATCAAGGGTGGGACCTGAATCAGTCCTCCCCATCATTTGAGAAAACCTCTCAAAGAAATCATCACCACCAACAGAACTACTTCCTTCCGTCATATTTTAGTTCTACAATATCCCAAAACACATCACCATTAATAACCAATAATTGACCAGGGAGTACAAAAATTTACCTTATGTATAAACACATAACAAGATGCTGCCCGGAGTGCCAAGAGAATGATGCCAAGTCAACCTGTTAATATGTAAACAATCACAAGCATAATGCAATAAATGCAAAACAGCCTGATATAGGACTCAACAATCTCCTAACTCTGCCCATTTTCCCGGCTCTAGAAAGAACCGCTCTGATACCACCTGTGACGTCCTACGTCAATTTACCTTTATTTATATCCATTTAATTAATTTACACAGCTAATTTTTTTTCGCATTTAATAAAATTTAATTATTTCTCGTTTCAAAATAATATTTATTTTTACTAAACATACTCAAAATAATAATTATATAGTTAGACAAAACCTTAGAGTACCTCTAATTTAGAAAACAGTCAAAATATGAAACAGGGGCCTGACGCTGCGCGCCATTCCCACGCGTAGCGTCAGCCATCTGCTGCGCACCTCACGCTACGCGCCAGCTTCACGCTTAGCGTGGGCATGACAGTGACAGCACCTGATGCTGTTACACATTTAAGCCATTTTACTAACTTCTAACCTATCCAATTGACCCGTTTTAGATCCGATTGCCACGAAACTTCACGGGCCATATGTTTTCCCCATTTCGGAACTGTTGGCGCTATCCATTCGCCAAAATTCCAACACATGCGCAAGTTATGCGCGAAATTCATTTTAACCCAATTAGGTGCAAAGCCCTTTACACCAAACATCCTAAATGGATTCCAATGGACCAAAAGTCAATGCATCTAAATCCTAAATGTCATGGAAGACCTATTGATGCATTCTGGGGTTTCTCACACCCACCGAATCTTAATTTCACCTATCCGGTTCCTTAAATTCAATATCCAACTATATGCATAACTTATCTAAATCAATCCAATCATCATTCTAACATCAATCACATAACATACATATCAATCATGCATCAATGCAACACCTGCCCATCACATTCAACATTCACACATGTCAATGGCTCCGTGCCATAATTCATCATCATCAATACGTCATCAAACCACAACATGCATAATCATGGTAAATTCATCACACATACTTTATCATCTACCACGCACCATATTAATACATTACTTATTACACACTTAAACACATACACTCAAAATATTACATTCATTATATACATCTTCATTTCTTGGCATCAAACTTCCTCTTGGCGCATCTCCGCAGCATTAGCATCCTCCCTGTCACTGGTCACTAAAATTTAAACAACAGTAAGGGTGAGTGTTTGGAATATCATAATTAATATAGAACGAAATATTAAACTTAACAATACCTACTACTCTTTGTTATTACATAATCTCTTTCGATTTCCTGCACTTATCCACATCAATACAATTACACACATACACATCAATCTTTAACTTATTCAAACCATACTTTCATTCATTCACATTTCACTTTCAATTCATAATTCATTTTCCATCATCAATCAATATAAGATTCACATAAGTCACAACTGACTCTCATGTAATTTGACGCCTAGTATCCGGATACTAAAGGACTGGCCTTCAGCTGGGAGTCCGACTTGACATCCCGTGAACCCGACTTGGTTCACCGAGCCCGACTTGGCTCTCCACCTCAACCACTGGGTCCGACTTGACCACTGGGTAGCTCAACTGGGCACAAAGACCACGGGAGCCAGAAAACGAGGGGTATACATACCGTTGGCCATCCCATACCACATATTCACATATCATATCTCATAATCATAGCATATCATCAACAAACCACATGTGCAACTACCAGAAACTGGCATGTGCTCACAATACAGGGCGACCGACTTGTCAAACCCATCCATACAATGCTATGGCATATATCATCAATAATTCAAAATTCCACATTTTTATTCATAATCAAATATACATACACCACTCAAAGTGGAAATATTACACATATATTTCACTTCCATCATTCCAATCTTTATTTCATCATATAATCAATTCAATCAATATATTTCTTTCATATTCAACCATTTAATCTCATTTCACATACTCATATATTCACAACTACTATATTCAGTTACTTTATAGTATTTATGACAACTCTTATTAAATTCTTAAACTTCCCATAACCTGTTTTCATATCAATTCTAATTAATTATGACCCGAACACCCCCCTTACCTTTATCCCGAGCTCCGATAGTTTGCTCAACAGGTGGATAGCGTCCTACAGCCGCTGGAATCACCGTTCCTCTTTCGCTTCCAACGTCCTCTTTGTCAATCGCTTGCCTAACACTCGTTCTGGCACCTACGGTCACCGAAACATCAAATTAGTTAGTACGTTACCTTCCTTATACTTCCAAACTCCTTACCCAAGCTTCACAAGCCACTAAAACTCAGAATCAAAACCCCAATCATCATATGCAAACTCGGATTCCATGAAGGGAAGGAGAAGAAACTAAAGATTAGAGGCCCTAGATGCCTTACCTTGGTTCCAAATTGCTTAAAACCACCAAGAATCCAAGTTTCCCTCAAAACCCTAGCCAAATCGCCTCAGAGAAGAGAGAAAATAAAAGAAAGGGTTTACAGGTTCTGTTCTGTATGACCCTGTTATAAAACAGATCGCGACGCTGGCGCTACGCGTCAAACTGGCGCTACGCGTCAGCTCACTAAATCACACCTGACGCTACGCGTCCCATCCACGCTACGCGTCAGGGTCCTGATGCCATTTTCCTTAAAATTTCATTTAAAACTGCTTTTCCCCACTTAACATTTCATATACCATTTTCAGTATAAGCCAAATAATAATTTACTCATTTCCAATTTATTTTCTATTATCAAAACATCTGGGATGTTACATAGGGTGAATCTCACCGAGTGGAATTATTATTATCCGAGTGAGAGTTAATTGGTTTAGTGTTTAAGTATTCCTCATTTTCTTTTGAGTGAAGAATAATTGAGAGACACCCTTCTAAGTGGAAAGATGAAAGAAGTATTCGAATGAGCTAAGGCTGAGAAAGTGCTTTCGAGTGAAGATAGAAATGAATCTTTACCGAGTGAAAGGCAAGCTATCCCGAGTAAGGGATAACCAGGTGAGAAAATTATTTCCGAGTGAACTTTATTTGATTTCCTTTCTTCCGTTGTTTCCTAAACCTTTTATTGATGGATGTCTTTTGATCGATTTCAGTCGGAATTCACTATTTTAAGCCTTATTTAACCATTTGAAATATATTTAAGAATATTAAATATTATTTTATTAAAAACCAAGTGGAGTTTTATTAAAAGCGAAAAATTTATATTGAGAAAAATGAGAATATTGACGAGGGATGTCACACAGGGCCTAGGGGATTGCTTCAAACCATAAATGGCCTTTTTGAGTTTACAAACTGTATTAGGAACTCCTTGATGAAAGCTTGGAGGCTGCTTCATGTATATATCTTCATGGAGGTCTCCATGAAGAAAAGCATTATTGATGTCAATATACTCAACAAGCCATTTCTTAGAGATAGCAGCTGAGAGGACAACTCTGATTGTAACAGGTTTGATTATAGGGCTGAATGTCTCAACATAATCCATACCTTCTTGCCGAGTGAAGCCACGAGCAACTAATCTTGCCTTGTGCTTAAGAATACTGCCATCAGGGTTGAATTTATTTTTGAATAATCACTTA
Organism: Clitoria ternatea; assembly: GCA_037962975.1. Classification (NCBI taxonomy): domain Eukaryota; kingdom Viridiplantae; phylum Streptophyta; class Magnoliopsida; order Fabales; family Fabaceae; genus Clitoria; species Clitoria ternatea. The sequence continues at coordinate 1,558,595 of CM075674.1, forward strand.
CATCTGATAGTTCTTTTGCCTAGTGGTAAAGGGACAAGATCCCAGGTAGAATTTCTTATGAGAGCCTGATATTCTTCTATCATAGCTTTATTCCAAATAGAGAGGGCTAAAGCTTCAGCATGGCTAGTGGGTTCACAGTTAGAAAGGTAGGCTTTTGGTTTAAAGATACCCGCTTTAGATCTAGTGCACATGGGATGAGAATTGTGTTGAACAAGGTTAGGTATGGGGAAAGGGGTTGGTGTTTCAGAAGGTTGGTTAATCTGAGAGGTGGTGGCTTCTGTGGTATTAAGAGGTTGGTTAGTCTGATTTTGTAAAGATCCAGGAGAACTTGAGGGATGGATAGGCAAAGTAAGGGAAGGAAGGGTTGGAATTATAAGTGGTAAGGAAGGAGTAGAATCAGTAAAGGTTGTGATAGGAGTTAGAAAATTTGGTTTACTTTAGAGGGGAAACTATGATTCATCAAACACCACATGTCTTACAATGTAGACTTTTCCAGATGATGAGAGACATTTATAGCCTTTGTGAGAGGTTGAGTAACCAATGAAGACACAGGGTTGTGATCTAGGTTGAAGTTTGTATTTGTTGTAGGGTCTTAGATGAGGGTAACAGAGGCTGCCAAAAGTTCTTAGGATTCTATAATCAGGAGGCCTTTTAAACAGTCTCTCATATAGAGATTGGTTATTTATGTTTGGTGAGGGAAGACGATTTATAATGAATACTACCGTTGAGAAGGCCTCTGGCCAGTATTCCATAGGAAAATAAGACTGAGCCAGAAGAGTGAGGACAATGTTAGTGATGTGCCTGTGTTTCCTCTCTACAGCTCTATTCTGCTCATGAGTATAGGCACAACTGAGCCTATGGAGGATGCCATATTTAGCCAAGTGATTGTTGAAGGTAATGTACCTTTTTCTAACATCAGTTTGGATAACTTTAATTTTGCTATTAAACTGAAGTTCAACCATTTTTTGAAACTGAATGAATGTTCTTAAAGCCTCTGACATGTTATGTAATAGGTACAACCAAGTGAATCTTGTATGAGCATCCAAAAAATAATGTAATATCTATATCCCTCCTTGGAAGGGTTAGGAGAAGGCCCCCAAATGTCAGAATGAATGAGTTGCAAAGGGGTATTATATTGGGAATTAGAAACAGAAAAAGGAAGATTATAAGATTTGCCTATGCAACAAGATTCACATATAATTTGTTTATTTATTTTTGAAACAGAAAGACAACAATGTTTCATGATCTGAGTTATAGTCTTAAAAGAGGCATGAGCTAGTCTATTATCCCACAATTACAAACTGGATTGAATTACATTTGAAATATTTGCATTTATTGAATATTCAGGTCATCAAACACATACAGACCACCCTTAAGTCTGCCTTGAAGAAGAACTTTCTTGGAATCCTGAGATTTAACAAGGCACTGGTTAGGATGGAATTCAAAGATAACCTGATTGTCCCTTGCAAATTGAGAAACACTGATTAGATTTTTAGAGATATAAGGAACATGAAAAAGATTTTTTGGAGTGAAAACCTGATCAGTGTTAGAGGAATTAAAATGAGATAATCTATCATGTTTAATTTGAAGGGTATTACCATTTCCTACATGAACTTCATCTGAGCCATTGTAATCATTCCGAAGCATGAGATTACTGAGATCATTGGTCAGATGATTTGTTGCTCCTGTGTTAGGGTACCAGGAGTCATCAACTTGTTGAAAGGTATTGGAGGCAGTGAACATTGTTGAGATTGGGGGATCTTAAATGTTGGTTTGAGTTGAATTTGTGGTATATGTGATAGGTGGTTCATGAACTTGATCATCAAACCTAAACCAACAATGAAATGCAGAGTGGCCGAATTTCCTATAGACCTGACATTGTATTCGATTGCCACGACCTGTAAAGGGAGCTTGCTACAAATGCGAAGCTTTGCCACCACCTCTCAATCTGCCCTGAGTTTGTCCTCTTGCTGATCCATGACCTTGATTTGTGCCTTGATTGAACCTCTTTCCCTGATTTTGAACAAGATTGGCTTGAAGAAGGGTTGTTCCCCTCTGCTTGTATCTTTCTATTCTTTCTTCTTAATGCATTAGTAATGCCTCTATTTGGGTGATAATGTATGAATTTGTTCATGTCATGCAAGAAGTGATGAAGGCATCATATTCTTCCGTCAAGCCATCAAAAATTGCTTCAATATGATCTTCAGGTGTCATGGGGAGCCTATAGCAGCCAGTGTTTCCATAATTTTCCTGACTTGAATGAGGTAATCACTTATAGAACCTGTCTTCTTGAGATTTCTCAATTGAATCTTCAATTGCTTGATTCTTGCTCTGTTCTAGGAAGCAAAATAGGTTTTGAGATTATTCCATATTTGGTGAGATCATTCACACCCCACCATCTGAATCTTGAAGGAAGCATCCATAGATTCAAAGAGCCAGGATTTTAGAAGGTTATCAGCATCCATAGATTCAAAGAGCCAGAATTTTAGAAGTTTATCTTGTTGCTCGAAATTATCAATTTCAGGATCGATCTCTCCTTTGGCTTGAGTTTTATCATCAAGAAATTTCTTTGGGATCTATTCCGCCCTTTCAATATGTTTCCTCAACTTGAAACCTTTAATGGTTGATTCAGCATATTGAGTCCATGTTAGGAAATTGTCTTCTATGAGTTTACAAGAGATTGAGGAAGAGAAAGTGTGGGGAAGAAAGGTGTTTGTAGCGGAAGCCATGGAAGAAAAGAACCAAAGATGATGATACCATGTGAAGGTAAAAGGGAAGAATTACAGAAATGATTTTGTTAAATGATCCGGTCTAGATACCGGTCCCCAAAGTTATGACGTCAGAAGGACCTCATAAGAGGGAAACCGGTGTCACAGTTCAGGCAGTGCCACACCGGATATCCGATATCCCTTCATCCGCTCTTATCTCATCAGACGTTCTATTCATTCTCTATTCAACGGATACTTCACTCGTTCTCACTGCACGTCTATATAACCGTTTGCCTCAGGATCACTGTGAGATAAGAGTTCCTTATAACTTATCAGCGAAGATACCCTGCATAGCGGAATGTGTCAATGTCAATTACCTCAGAGAGTAAGTACATGTGTCAGCGAAATATGCGGAAATGTGATTATCCTCCATCCTTATCACAGGATCGTACTCTGATAATTGACCTACCCCCCTGACACATTCTAAGTACTGAGCCACTTTGATTGACACACTTCACACGCTATCAGAGCCAATGGGCCCACTTGCATCCAACGATTCATTTCCTACGTTCAACTATAAATAGCATGATCTAAAACACATGCAAGGTTACGTTGTCCAAACTCACTTCTTTACTATTGCATTGCTTGAGTATTCATTGTGTTTATACACTCTTCTAACTTGAGCGTCGGAGAATCTTCGCAGGTGGCACCACCTTTCGCCCTTTCACAACGCGAAACGTTGGTGTGAAGGATCTCCAGGACAACAAGACCGGTTTCTCCCACTGAGAGGCCGGATTACAACACCGGATACCCACTGTACCGGTGTGCAAACCCTAAAACACCTGAACTCTTATGGCTGGTCCCACACCGGATCCTAGACCCCGGTTCAGACCAGTTCAATTTCCTTTACTAACACAGTACACCAAGGAGCCCTATTTATACACAAGGGAAACAAACACAAAAGCTGCTAAAATAGAATAACTAACTGAAACAAAATAACCAACAAATAACCATCAAGTAGGTATCCTAACAACGTTCTCAATCTACTTTCAACCCTTATCATTATGCTAGTTTAGTCAACATACAATATTATTTTTTTTGGAAAGAAATGGGAAATCTCTTTTTATCATATTTTTAGAGAAGAGGTAGTAATGGTTTTTCAGTAATCAGTTGAAAAAATAGAGTTGTAAAAATAAAAATAAATTATAATTAATATTGATTATTCATGTTATTTAAAACCATCAAATTTTTATTAAACCAACAAAAAAAATTAGTTGGTCAAATCTAAATTTGATTAACTATTATCTTAATTGTGCTAATGAAATGACAAGTTATGCCAAGTCGGCCCGTTTGTCATCATTTGAGAAACACATAAAATCACATAAAGCTAATTACCATGTTTAACATCAACAAAGTTTTGTATTTTGGACTACTTTATTTAGGATCCTATAACTAAAAAGGTGATAAAATATGTTAATTAGCCACATCAAGATCAAGTTAAAGCTTAATTTGCCATTTCAAATAAAAATTTTGAATTTAATTTGAACTTTAACATAAGGTGTCTCATTTCGATATAAATTTAGTTTTTTGTTAAGTTTTTATAAGCTAAGTCCATTTTAAACTTTATCGAGTTAAACCGAAAAACTCATGTTTAATTTGGGATCAAAAATTTAAATTTAAAGGTGTCTACATTGGTAGTATATAATAGAATAAAAAAATAGAGCAAAGTGATATATAATAGATGAAAAAGGAATATGATAAATACTAATTAAATCATTATTTTAGCCTCTTATATTTTCAGCAAATGTTAAGTTAAACCTCTAATTTTTTAGTTAATTAGGTCTTATATCCTTTTAAAATGTTTTAGTTAAGTCTTATTCATCCATTCTCTAACTCTGTTAACGTAAATCTAACGTATCATTGGACCATGTTGATGTGGCCACTCTACACGTAAGATGTTATTGACGTAAATTGATACCTAAGGCATTATGATTAATTTATATTGGATTAGTGATAATTACCTAAGGGATTAGGAATTGGTCATATATGAACTCAAACATTGTTGAGACTAAATTTGATGTTACTTTTATACAAATTTAGGTGAAATTGTATGCTGAGACTTATTCCAATTTGCTATTAGAATATCTTCTTATCCTAACCTATTACTTAATTGTGACATCAATGTTAGAAAAACCATAAAAATACAATTTAATTTAGAAAATATAAAAACAGAATTGTGTGTTTGTGATAGTTCAAATATTGCTCTTCCCTAGATTGTGGTACTTAACACAATCCCTGCGAGAATGATATTAATTACTACTTTTTAACGATTGGTGTGCTTGCCAGAAGATTTATCACACGATGAATCTGCATCACTATGCGAGGTATGTTGCACCGATTGACTAGAGGCGAATTGGGTTACAAAATTTTCCTTTAGTGAAGTGAGATACACTCCTCGGAAGAATGTGTGAGAACTAAGAAAGGTAGATTTGGTTAGGGTTATGGGGAATGTCCTGTAGAGCAGGGCGTCAGATGCTCCCGTGATCAACAAGTTGGTAGTGAGTGACCTCTTTCGTCATATTTCTTTATCGTTGGAGGTTTTTAGTGCGCTGGTGTTTGGTCTGTCATTATTTCTTCTATGAACGGGTGAGCAACGTAAGGAACCAAAGGCTCAGGCTTGTTTTCCCCTTGTCTTATGGTTTGGGTATTGTGGTAACAGATGCCTCTCTCTCTCCTTCGATCTATGGTTATGTTGGGAAAAAGTTAACTAAGGCGTGTGGTATCACACTGTCCTTAAGGGTTTATGCGCCTAAGGCGTGACCCCCAGGATACAGCAGTCCTTCTATCAGAATGATAGGAAGCAGAACTCACAAAAGGTGAAGAAAAATCTTATGTAAACCCCTTCAACTTCAACAAATCTATGTATGATTTCTTCCTATATAAAAGGAAAAACAGCGGATTTAAGTCAAAGATTAAAACATTAAGTTAGAAAATAAATTTGTCAATTAAACCCATTAATGAGACGTTACAAAATATTTAAATGGGTGTTAATTGACATATTAACCGCATCAGATATTTTTCCTTTTAAAAAGCAAATCGTAACGTTCATGGGCCAATCAATGTGAGACTAAAAAAAAAATTTTGAAATATCGAAAATTTCTAACAATCCCCCACATATTTCAAAAGTTTTTTTTTAAAAAAAATGGGTTTACATCATAGTGTAAATGCATAAAATCTGGTGTCTTCTGGACTATGAACCAAACCCTAGACAGATAAACTTAACTTACAGTGAATTGGTGAAGCAAAGCTTCTATGAACCAAAATCACTTTAATGTAAGATAGTGGTCTATCTATCACATTACACTTCTCGACTCTTTTTGTTGTTATCGCCGTTTTGTGCGAATAGGCCTTGCGCGTGCCTGGTAATTCATGAGTGCTCTAGAAATTTTGCCATTTAATTTCATAAGAGCGGTCCCACTCCATACTCATATAGGTGTTTTCATCAAGTGTATAATGCACTTTTATGCACCACCCATAAGGGATATGAAAATCATTAAAAGCTTAACCATCATTCAGTGCAGTCTAGCACTTCTTATATACACCATAGGAAGAGACAAAACAAAAAGAGTGCTAGCAAGACTAACTAAGTGACTTGTTATTACCCATATGAACCTTCTTCATGGGATCTCCAATCACAAAGGTCGGGTTCCCATCCCTGTTAGTTACAAGTGGCTCAAGTCTCATTCCCCTCGGTGTTTGACTCACTAGTTTTTCACTTTATGAGACTCAAGATCAAAATAATTTTGATCTATGATTTGCAGCTACATTACTTGATTATAATATACATGTACATGTCTCAAGAATCTCAATATAAATACTATTATTTGTTTGTAGGAAGACACATTTCTTCCAAATATATGCTAAGAAAATTTTCTTAACTTATTAGCCTTAAATTTTACCAAGTAAAATAATAACTTGGCCTCCATTTGTAATTTAGACCACTCAGATCTACTTAGTTGAATTCTAACAACTCCTCTTTTGAGGGAAAAATAAATTCACTTAGAAATTTATTCTCGAAAAAATTATTCATCACTGTGTCATTAACATAGTGGATAACTCATAATCGACTAAATTAAATTAGCTAATCAACATCACTATGTCAATAACATAGTGGAAAACTCAAAAGTAAGGAATATTATAACTCATCTCTTTTAAGATTAAAATAAATTCAATTTGAATTTATTCTCATTTGATATTGGATTTAAGTATCGTCACCATAACATTAGTATGATGGAAATTCACTATACATAAGAAATTTATTAAATCCAATAATCTTCCAATAATTTGGTACATTAGAACTAGACAACAAAGTTTATTTTTTATAAACAAAGTATTTTTTATAAACAAAGTCCTTTTTTTTATATAGAGAGTCACCATTGTAAGGGATCTATTTTAAAAAACCAATATTTATGAGAATTTTTTTAATAATATTCTTAAAATATAAATTATCACACATTCTTATGATTGAAACTCAAATTAAGTTTGTGATAAAAATCGCATTTGTTTCATATTCCTTCAACATATTAAAACTCAAATAACTCATCACAACAACCACGTATATGCTACTAATTAAATTAAAAAAAAAAGATAACATGGCTTATTAGAGCTTAACATCAAAATAATTTTTCAAGCACTAATAATATTAAAGTCATACCATGTGTCACACATCATCAAGTTTAATTCCACACATCATCATAGATAGACTCATCATCATCTTTGTCCTTTTTTGATTAAAAAAAATTTAATGTCATGCATATCACAAATTACAAAAACTCCCATGACAAAGCACTTTTGGCTATCAATTTTCAACTGTTAAAATGTAATAATTTCATTACATTTTATAATTTTTTATTTTCATTAATGGAAAAGTTATAAATAATTATATATAATTAACTTGACATTTACTAATATGTGCACAACTTTATCACTTAAATAATATATATTAAGTCACCTCCACAAGTAGATTTTGTCTCATCTGAATCTGATATCCAGTTGGCATCACAGTATCATTCTAATACTGCGGAATATCCATTATATAATATACCATAATTTATGGTACCTCTCAAATATTTCATTAGTCTACTTAATTTTCCCAAAGCATACTCAAGTAATTAATCAAATATAATAGACTCTCAATAATTTGAGCATTATATTATTAACATCCCTTATGATTTTAAGGCTCAAAATATAAACATGTTAAAATTTGACAACATATATCATGATAAGATAGTAACTTAATTTTTCAATGTAACTCAATTTCTCAATGTAGCAACACATAGCTCATTAGTCCATTACATGTTAAAAAGATGACAAATTATGCATATGTTTATAATCTTAGTAAAAACTACCAAACACACTAGACATAAAATTAACCAAGGTATATAATGTAAAACAATAAGTTTTTTTTTTAAGAAACAAACATCCCTTGAACAATATAACAGAAAATTGAAAGGAGTAGATATATTAAAAACACATAATATTATGGCGAGATTTATAACCCTTTCAATTAGTGTTAATTCCACATTTCTTTATCTCAAAAGTTTTCAAAACATAGTAGAATGATAGCCGGTGGACACATAACAACATAACCATCTAATCAAATTCTTAAAATTAGGCAAAAGGCCACTCCATCTAACACACTACACACTTTGAATCATTGTAGCATATATAAGATATGATCATGATATATCACCATGTTACACATACAAAATATATCTTATATATACTATACCAATTAATTATATATTAGTCACATTTGTCAAACTTCAATATGACAACATCTGAAAACTAAAACCAGAAACTTGCTAACAAGTGCTATATATATATGTAAAACATATTCAATTAAATTTTATTAAAAAAACTCTAACTCCATGACCAAATTAGAATAAAATAGTTATATCCAATGCATACATGAACCATGTGAACTCAAGGAATTTTTTTTTCACATAGATAAATCCCAAAAGGCTATATATAAAAAATAAAAGTCCATGCAACTAATAATAATATAAGCCATAAAATGATAATGCTCAAATACAAATAAGCATGATAAAATCCATCCTGATCTTATATATATATATATATATATATATATATATATATATATATAACAACATAAATAACTTAACATTGTTTTCATAGACATTGATGCAAACATATAGCAAGCAAGGATAACACATACACCATAAATCATATAGTATTGATTCTAAACAAATTCTATAAATCATCAATATAATAATCAAATTGTTACAAATATATAATTAGAGCACAGAAACCTAACATGTGAGAACATTATAACATTTAAAGGCTTAAAGCCATTATATTTACTTTTAATAATTCATCATCATTCTATCCATTATCAAAGAAAAACTCTTGGCATAAAACAGCAAAGCAAAACATGATTATCAATTCAACAATTCACCATATTCAAACCCATAATCATGTTGTACACCAAACACATAAAAAATACTTGTCACAACATGAAACACGACAAAAGTCAAGTAGCCAAAAGAATTTACAACAAAAAAAAAATGAAAAAAAATTGCTACTCAACAAAATTCTTATTCTCATGCTCAATAAAATTATTTTCCAAGCATAGTAAAACACCAATTTTTGAGAAAACAAAAATTAGAATAAGCCTTTAGGTAGTAAAATTTTCAAAAGAGAAAACCAAAATACAAAGGAGAAAAAAAACCTGGCAGCATTAATCAAAGGTGAGGCGATCCTCCTTCAAGTGATGCAAGAGTATGAATGATCCATAAACCCTTAAGATTGTTGGGAAAAAGTTGACTGAGGCGTGTGGAATCACACTGTCCTTAAGGGTTTATGCGCTTAAGGCGTGACCCCCCAGGATACAGCAGTCCTTCTATCAGAATGATAGGAAGCAGAACTCACAAAAGGTGAAGAAAAATCTTATGTAAACCCCTTCAACTTCAGCAAATCTATGTATGATTTCTTCCTATATAAAAAGAAAAATAGCGGATTTAAGTCAAAGATTAAAACATTAAGTTGGAAAATAAATTTGTCAATTAAACCCATTAATAAGACGTTATAAAATATTTAAATGGGTGTTAATTGACATATTAACCGCATCAGATATTTTTCCTTTTAAAAAGCAAATCGTAACGTTCATGGGTCAACCAATGTGAGACTAAAAAAAAACTTTTGAAATATCCAAAATTTCTAACAGGTTATGCAAGTCTTTATTCTCTTTTCGTAATTTCTCCACTGTACATTGTAATGTCTTAACAAGGCTCAACATCTTCTATAGTTGGTTGTCCTTGGCCTGTTGTCCCTCATGCTGCCCTTGGTGATTGCCATCTTCGTGACAGCTGGGATTATTACGCGTAGTTACCATTGTTGTTTTCCTTGGACCCAATCTCTTTTGTGTTTTTGTGGGAACCGTTTCACCAAGCCCTAGTACGTAAGACACAAAACCCTAGAGAACTATTCTGGGAGAGCATATTCTGTTACAATTATACAATGGTAAAATAAAAGGGGGCCTTTGATACAGACCTAACTAGCGAAAAGATAACTAGATTCTGTTGAGATCATATGGAATCAGAATCTCTGTTATGTTTCTTAAAAGTAAAAAGGGAAGGTACTATGAGCCTCTCTCCCCATCAAAGAGAATAATATCGATTTTCTAGTACAAGTTTATAAAATTATTTCTTCGGTAAAAGAAAGAATATTTTAATCGTCTCTTTAATATATTTATAATCGAGACCGAGTCTTTTAAAATCTAAAATCTTCAAAACCTGGTCAAATATTGAAAAAGTTCAATTAGTTACAGTTTTATCGATTTTTTATTTTTAGTATGAAATAAATAATAATAAATTAAATACTCAAAGGACAAGACACCATTTTACTAGAAAAAATAATGATGAATTAAAGCAAATAAAATTGAATTTATTTTTAAAAAATAATACAACCGGAAAAAGGAAACAGACAATTCCTATAATCTCATGTGTGGTTGTTTTGTTCACATTTTCTTCTTCTCTTCTGTCCCTCTTTCTCTCTCCTCTTCTTATTTTTCTCCCTCTTCACACCAAACCACACCAGTTTCCCCCATTCATCTCCTTTCTTTCTTATTTGTGAAACTGCTTCTGTCTCTTCCTCTCTCATCTTCCGCAGACTCTCTCTCCCATTAAAAGAAAAGCTCGCATTTTTTCTTGTCCCCCTTTGCGGGTTAAGCGTTGTGTTATTGTTGGGTGAATGGGGTTCTGTTTTTCCGAAATCCTGGCTTCAAAATTCGTGTTCTGGGGGTGATTGATTTTGGGGGGGCGGGTGGAGGAATGTAGCTGGAGGACGTGGTTTTGTTTTCTGAATAAGAATTTCATCCTCATTCACGGGGATGTTATAATTTTTATTATTATTATTATTATTATTATTATTATTATTATTATTATTTCATTCTTTTCGCTTACTCCTTTGTCTTATGTACGCTAAATTACTACCAATTTCATCACTTGATTATCGAATCTCACTGGATTTGGCTGCAATTTGAAGAAAGTTTGGATTTTTGACTCTGGTGCATCTGTGGAGAATTTGTTTGGTCATCTTTTCTTCCCTGTCGGGATTGTGCACAACCAATTGCTGAATTGGGCACAAAATCTTGCAGAAACGGCCGTTTCTGTTGCTGGGTGTGGGTGTATTTGAGGTCTTTTTGATAATGGAGCATGTGATTGCTGGGAAGTTTAAATTGGGAAGGAAAATTGGGAGCGGGTCTTTCGGGGAGCTCTATTTAGGTATGTTCATGTTTCTTTCTCTCCCTTTTTGGTTTGTTTTATTTTATTTTTACTTCATTTTATTGTTTTGTGTTTTATTGGTGTAAACATGTTTGTTCTATTCTATCTTGTGTTAGCTGTGAATATACAAACTGGGGAGGAGGTGGCTGTTAAGCTGGTATGTTAAATTCTCTTCCATCTTTTAGCCCTTTTAATTTCTTGATGTGCCACATTTTCTTGTTATTGAATTGTTTCCGGAAGTTTAGGATTGATTGATGGTTCTGAATGTATATAGTGTTATATATATAATGTTAATCATGTATGATGATACAATCATCTTGTTTTACTGTATTCTGCTTTCTAGACGATATAAATATCTTATATTCTCTCGGGCCTTTGTTATTCTGTCATTGACGTTCGTGCTTTGGATGTGAAGCATCCTAAATGTTTTTATCAATGCTTCAGAAGGTCCAATTACCAACAGTGTTACATGGAATTTGACATAAGATGTGATTTATGGCTGATGTAAACAACAAAATAGATGTAATGTCTTGTAAATGTTAACTATTCAATGATAAGTAGATGATTGATATATTCTCAAGTTTTAGACGAAATCAGTAAGTTCTCTCTATGGATTGAAGTGGCATGTAAAAGGCCAGTCAAATTATGTTTTTCTTTCTAAGTTTGTTTTTCAGCTGCTGGATACCCTTTTGATCATATTCTCACAGCACAATTTACGTTGGATTTCTCATCATATTTTGCTGATTTTTGAGGAATTTTTATTTTTTACCAGTTAATGGTAATTGCTCTTGATATTCTATGTCTTGGGTTAATCATACCCTTCTGTTCCATCCAAAACCCAGGAACCTGTGAAGACCAGACATCCACAGCTTCACTATGAGTCAAAATTGTATATGCTTCTTCAAGGAGGAAGTAAGTCTACATCCCTCTTTCTTTGTAGTATCTACTATTTAGGATATTAAGAGTATCACCAGTCCTAATGCTAGATGTTTCAGGAAAATGTATCTTAATCATTATATATCATACACATTTGTCTCAGGTTTCTTGATTATGAAGTTTGAGATGATTGATGACAGGATTTTCTATTAATGAAATCATAACTATTACTCTCAAACTATGCACTCATAATTAAATGAAAAATGAAAGAGTTAGAATTTTAGAAAACAATCAAGATGTTTTTTGTTTTAGTAATTCAATGTGGTTTTTCCTTTATGAAGCGGGGATTCCCCACCTCAAGTGGTTTGGAGTTGAGGGAGACTACAATGTCATGGTTATTGACCTTCTTGGACCAAGTCTAGAAGATTTATTCAATTATTGCAACCGCAAGTTCTCATTGAAGACAGTGTTAATGCTTGCTGATCAATTGGTAAGTCTGTATCAAAGCTATTTTCAAAGAAGGTGCTTTAAATACTGATAGTAACATTTAATTTATTTCACATTCTTGTTTGTTTTCAGATTAACAGAGTTGAATATATGCATTCAAGAGGTTTCCTTCACCGTGACATAAAGCCAGACAATTTTCTAATGGGCCTAGGACGAAAAGCAAATCAAGTATGTTATTGTTGAAGATGATTTTTTTGAGCTCTCTATGCTTGTTTTCTTTGTTTTCCTTTCTATTCCCTTATTGTGAGAGCAATACACCTTTTGCAAAGTTTGATGGGGAGGAGTGGAGGAATTTAAATGATCTACATATCTTTCCATTGATGTTGGAAATGCTTATGATTGGGTGCTGAGAGAAGTCTTGGGGAAGAAAGGAGTTGATGTTTTATATATCCGAGCTATCAAGGATCTGTATGATGGGATAAAATCAGTGTTCAAACACTTGACCAGGTCAATTTTGAGCTACTGTCTTTTTGCATTATTATTGGAAGTTCTCACTGAGGTAGAAGCCAATGCTCCGGCGTATACTTTTTGGTAGTGGACGAATTTGTGAAGGAATAAATGGCAAACTATAAATGTGGAGAGAAGATTTAGAATCTTACGATTCATGATTAAATAAAGGGAAAGTGGATGATTTGAAATGCAAGTCAAGTAAGAGGCACTTTAGCATTGGCTTGGAGAAAAGAAGTGAAGATCATATTCCACAATTTACACAGATTAGCTATCTTGTATCTATCATACAAGGTGATGATGAAAGAGAGGGAGACCTGGAGATGCAAGTCATAGGATTTATGTGAGGTGGATGAAATGAAGAAATATTTTCATTTTTATTTGTGATTTTAAGGTGCCTCAAGCTCAAAGGAAAATTTACTTTACAATATAGACCAGCATTGGGAAATAAAGTGCCTACAAAAGAAGGAAAAGTGTTTCAGAGATGAGGGTGTTTGGGTGTTTGAGTGGACATACGAGAAAAGATAATATTGTGAATGAATGCATTAGAAATAAAGCAGGAATGATTTGCCATATGAGGATTCCAATTACATTACACAGTTGATAAGGTGGAGATGGACTGATAAATAGTGGCAGAGGAAGACCATAAAAAAGTGAAATTATTAAGATGAAGATCCAAATAGCCTTTTGGAGAACTTGTAGTGTGTTTGCCTTTTTGTTGGCACAACTTCCCAAGCAAGTATTGTAGACAGAAAAGCAATAAGTAGTTGTTGGTAAACATACATTAGGCTCTTTCTCAGCAGAAAACCAAACGTACTCTTGGTTTTTGACTTTTTAAAAGAATATAGTGGCATCATTTTAATCCAATGTATTGTTGCTGCTGTTTAGAAGATTTTGATTGTGTTCTCAAAGTCTTGATAGAATTGGAAAGAAATTACATATTAAAGTAGTGCTAATACATTCAAAAACTCAAAATATAAGCTTTGTTGAATGATCTTAGGGATTGACAGATATATAATCTGTTCCCATGTTTTTCCTTTAGTTTCTCAAGCATATTCTTGCTTCTTGGGTCTTTTGTTTCCAATCCTAAATTTGAGTAGGTATATCTTAGTGGGTAAACATTGGAAGTGATATACTCCAAAGTTCAAATCTGGTGCAGAGTTTTGAGTTTTGGCATTTGCATACATGCTTGTGTGCAAGTTACTAGATATTTGTAGCAGTAAGCTAAAATCTAGCAGACAACATGATTATAATTCAAAAAGATTATTCTCTGGCTCTGTTGATCCTATTTTCATGTACTCAAATATAACCTAACCTAAACCAACACTTTTACCTAGAGTTAACAAGTGGTGCCATAAACTTTTAGCAGGGTCAATTCATGAAATGAAATTGACTCTCAACCAGTCAATAAGTTTGGATCATTTGGTAGACATCATTTTGTATCCTCCTTGCAGGTCAAAGCAATCAGTTTCTTTAAAGGACAGGGCTTTTCTTTGTCATCTGATATGATATGCGATTGTGCATCCTTTTCAATTATTGTTCTTTTAGGACAGAGGGGGATGGAAAAATAGTTAGGGAAAGGTATAACAGATAGATATGAATAGTTAGAGCAGTTTGTTAGTTAGAGGCTATTAACTAGATGAATATGGGGAAATAGCTATGGATGGATTCATCTAAGAATTAGAAAATTTGTATGAAAGGAGAAATCCTTTTTGTGGAGATTAAGTGACTGATAAGCTCTGTTCTGATAAGAAATAACTCAGTTAAACATGCAAATTTCAGTTGTTTTAACTGTAAATAATGTTGGATATCTCATTTCAGGTTTATGCCATTGACTATGGCCTTGCAAAAAAATATAGGGATCTTCAGACTCATAGGCACATACCATACAGGTTAGTTTTGTCCTCAGTATTTCAAGAGAGTGCAATATTTAGTTTATTTAGCAGAAAAACTCAGATGTAACTAATTACATTTGCATCATTTTACTAGGCTATTATGCTGTTTTTCTAGTGGAACTCAAATCTGGGCATTGATTTGAAATGTAGCCTCTTTGATCTCAATCCTTTTTAAAAGTCATATCTGTGTTCCTTGTATAGGGAAAACAAGAACCTTACAGGCACAGCACGCTATGCAAGTGTCAACACTCATCTTGGAATTGGTTAGTAATATTTTGTGCTGATTTATTACTTCTGTTGTCGACAACAAATAATCAGAGGTGGTTATTACATTGTTAGTAGACTTGAGTGTTTTCTATGAACTAATTGTATTTATTTTGTTGGTAGAACAAAGCAGAAGGGATGATCTGGAATCTCTTGGTTATGTGCTCATGTATTTCTTAAGAGGAAGGTTAGATAATTGACAAATGCTTTACTTCCAATTATTGGTTGGATGTTATTACAATACTTTCCTTACTATCGAACTTCCTTGCATTTTCCATTTTCAGTCTTCCCTGGCAAGGACTTAGGGCTGGTACCAAAAAACAAAAATATGATAAAATCAGTGAGACGAAGGTGTCAACTCCTATAGAGGTATTATCACTACTTAGATCTGTCTTGTCTATGGAGAAAGTAACTCTACATCTATATTTGATATTGTAATTTCAGTTAAATATTTTGATGACATAGTGGTTAATAAGATAGGCCAGGCTTGAAAGCCAGCTCTGCATAATAGCTGGACATTTCAATGTAAATACTTATGCATGCACAATTGCATGTTTCTTGTACACTAGAAAATTATAACTAAGCATTCTGCTTCTATTTAAATGCTCTTAGGGGTGTTCTGTTTTTAGTCCTAGGAAAAATTCCTCTGAGGCGTAGCTATGCACTTTAGAGTATAGAGTGAAATACTAACTGTTGATTTAGAAAACAACTTATCTTATTGTAATATCGATGGTTGATTTTCATATCAATGACAAATATTTCATTTTTATCCTCTAGTCTAAAGTGAATTCCTTTACTTTAGAGGAGCCAAATCCTTAATTCTTACGCTGTTAATCTTTGCATTCAACAGTTGGCAGCTTGGCTTAACATGTAAAATTTATCTCTTCTTTTTTCTCTTCCATCTCTGATCATATGTTGATTTTATTGATCTTATTGAAATATATGCTTGTATAAACAGGTGCTCTGCAAAGCATATCCCTCCGAATTTGTATCATACTTCCACTATTGCCGGTCATTGCGGTTTGAGGACAAGCCTGATTATTCATATTTGAAGAGACTTTTCCGAGATTTATTTATTCGAGAAGGTAAGTTTCCCAAAATATCTATTGGGATAATGTCATTCAAACTATTTGGTATATTTTTCTGGTTGTAAATTGGTCTGGACAATGCTCATGCAGGCTATCAGTTTGATTATGTTTTCGACTGGACTATGTTGAAGTATCCACAGATTAGTGGCACCTCTAGAGGGCGGGTCAGTACTTTTGTACTTAGTTTTTTGGATTATTTTATCTATGGTTGGTCCCTTACTGTAGGTGTGATAACAGCATGGTGCTGGCAAGGCAGCTATAAATGCAAGTCCAATTGTACACAAGTCAGAAAGGGTTTCAGGTTCGTGCTCTTTAGGCTGAATAAGTTAGTGAAATTTGGTGTCTTGCTAATTCTTAATGTGTCTGAGTCAGTCTGACCTTGGGTTGTCATGATTTAAAATTTTAATATACATCGTGCCAGAAAATAACCATATGAAAGCATTGAACTAAATACAATTGTTTTTTCAGTATCCACATCAATAGTGAAACTCAACTACTTGTCTAAATTCCTTATAGAATTTTGGTCATGCAATTTCTTTCAGTTGGGAAAGAGATTCGAGATAAGTTTTCTGGTGCAGTTGAAACATTCTCCAGGAGGAACCCTGCAAATTCTAGCCCTCGTGCTGATCATACCAGACATAGGACTTTTGAGGATGTAGCAGTTCAAAAGGATTCGGTACTATTGTTTATTCAACAATAAATAAGAATCACCATTTGAATTTTTCACATGACACTATCAGAGCTTGTTTTGGCTTAACAAAATGTCTTTTATTTCTATGTCTTGTTTTCACAAACATTAATTTACATTGTTTTCACAAACATTAATTTACATTGTTTTCACAAATATTAATTTGCTTTGTTTTCATTATGCTTCTTATGATTTGTATAGAAAATGATGGAAACACCAAAATATTGTTTTCATTATTTTCATACAAATATTTGAAAATAGAAAATAAGGTAAAACTAAAGTGTCATTTTTGTAATTATCATTAAAGAAAGGAAATAGAAACCTAAAACCTAAACCTTATTTTGTAGATATTTGGTTTTTATAATACTATATCTTTTTTTTCCAGGGTGGGTTTACAATTTAGACTTGGAAATACTTCTATTATGGAAGAATTAGGGAAATATGCCAACTGGGGAATGTAGTAGTTTACTTCTCATAAACTGACTGGGATGCTAGTCATTTTAGCAATGTTTTTATTTTGTATATGACATGAGTATCATTATTACTCTTAGATTAAGTTGATCCTTTCTCACACATGCACAAGCATATACCCTCTCCCAACACACACACCCACCACACGTGTAAACATGCATGCATATACATGCCTTCATGCGCGTGCACCACATTTAGATTAAGATTAAGGGTTATTCTAAGTTACATGATAATTTGAAAAGGTTACGTGACTTTAGGTAGTGTTCTACTAGGTTTAATTTTTTATGGTTATTGACTGAAGATATTGAGGAAAATAAACTTCCCTATTGGTTGAATAAATAATTTAAAAGTAAAAGTTGATTCTGATATAAAAATTCAAAAGATAACTTTACGGAACGAGATAAAAACATGACCAGGTGAGGGGAGTACGTATAGAGATTCTTTTACTTCAAAGAATGAGGAACCAAATTATTTATTTATAGGTTCACTGGCTCTTTTGTCTGTACTTAGTCCTATCAGATTTGTGAGTATGATTCAGTCTTGATTTTAACTATTAATTATTCATGTCTGTTTAACTTTACATTGTATTAACAGCACTATGCACAACATGGAACCACTCGGTATGGCAGCAGTTCAAGGAAAGCCGTGATCTCATCAAACAAGCAGATGTCCTCAGGTGACCATACTGGCAGGCTAACCTCAGGGGGTGGCCGTCCATCTGCGGCTCATAGAATTCAACCTGTGCATGAGAGTAGACAGTCACCTTTTATGCGCAATGGCCCTACAACAGGAGGCAACCGTGAAGATCCTCTACGGAGCTTTGAGTTCCTCAATATCAGGAAGTAACTGTCTATTTTGGTTGTCATTTTTAAATTCTGACGCACCTGAGATGCAACATCAGCTTTTGTTGAAGAATAGTCTTAAATATGTGAAGAAACCAAACATAATGGCATGACCTCCTGGTATCATTTTTGGACCTAGGTGGACTTTTTTCTGCTCCCAGAATTGCTTCAGAATGTTTCTCAGCTACTGTAGCGTTCTTAAAACGTCCCAAAAATGATTCAACAGATTCTTTTTATATTTGATTACTGTACTAGGTGAAACTTAAGTTTTATGGTACACCATGTTATTGTTTGTTGACAATGAGGTTCAATATTCCCTGTATGTTAACACTTGTCCCCAAAAATCGAATTTAATTGAGCAATACTCTATCTTTCATTCTTTTGACCTGTCTTGGATATGTCGACTTTGTCACTCTAGAACCAAAAGTCATACTCATGGCATGTCGTGTAGGGTATTTTAAAACTAATACAAGTTCAATATCGATATGAATATAACAAGGTATCTCACTCGCAATGTTCTCTTAACAGTGATGTTAAATAAACACTTTCATAGTCGTCTTGTCAAAGGCTACTGCTTGATCATTCGATTAATCCGGTGTCTTTGTTTCCATGCAGTCACCTCCATCAATTTTCATCATTGCTTTGCTGAGGGAATCAATTTTCAGGTTAAAAACATGCTTAACAACCGTTTTACATGTCTAGAAAATTGATTTCAAGTTATAATTTTGTTGCTTTAATATCAATTTTACAAAATTACGTTAATTTAAAATCAATTACCATCATAGATCCAAACATATTTAGTATAAATATAGTGCAATGAATTATATGCCATTCTTTAAGATTACAAAATAAACTTATAATAGAATAAAAAATTTGGTTTCACATTAACAACTTTATTTAAAACAATCCTTCCTAGAATCATTTTATGATGGTCAAAATTTTAAATTGAATCGTGTTCGAAATATAAATTGAAGGTCAGATCCATTGAATTAGATAAAACCCGGTCTCTCACTAAAAAAACTTTTAAATCCTTAGACCCATTCACTTTGATCTCTCAAACAATATGTAGTAAGCAAGCTACATTAAAGTTCCATAAGACCTCACAAGCATTCAGTACAATCTCTTAGGTCACGATCGGTTGTGTGGAGTTCCGGAATTCCAATCAGATAACCACGATCTCTCTAAGTGAAATTGGATTGTGAACAAAGCCTTGGTATGAGCCTTTGCCTCAAATGTGAACTAAGAAATTCAATCAAATTCTAAAACTAAGATGTAATTTAATCATGAAACTCAACTATGCATGAAGATCCTATTTGGATTCCTCCTAAACTTAGAACACATGAAAATTTAGCGTAGCATGGATGTGGATGAAACTTAGAACACAATGGAAACACAAGGATAAAATCCTTTAGGTTGAAGTTGAACTAGGAAGTTTTACTCAAAATCTAGGGAAAAGGGAAAAAGAGTGGCAAGTGGTCTCTAAGTGGAAAATCAGAAAAACCCTAAGATATGGTGGAATATCATAATTACAATTAATAGTCTAAATTAAAAAAGGGTGCTAAATGGGCGAGCCAACGCTTCTTAGGAATGTCCTTACACGTGAGTGATAGAGAAATTTGGAAATAGAAGTTGATGTAAGGGCATAAGCGCAACTATGTGTGTTAGTGCAAAGTGATGGATTCAATGGAATGAGGGTTGTGGTGTGTTTCGCGTGACTAGGGACATGAATGGTAGGAAGTTTTTGTTGGAAAATGGCCTCAGAATTGGGGGTGGAATTAAGTCTTGGAGATTTTCTCACTTTTCACGGAAGCAATTAAAGGAGTAATTCTTTTAAATAACTCTTACTAAAGACAATTTAAAAAGGATCTTTAAAAGACTTATGAAATGCAAAGCTTAAGTAAATATGGTAATAGATAAAAACAAATAGCTAAATGAATAAATAGAGCAAGGAAGAGAAGAGCACACTGTGATGTATCCAAGTTCGATCACCACCACTGTGATCTACTCTAGTTTCCCAACCCAAGGGCTTCAAACTTTTCACTATAATTTGAAATGGTTACAAAGGCATATGTTTACAACTCTTGAACTACTTGTCCAAAGTATAAAGCTTTCTCACAACCCATTTTTAATCCCAATAAGGATTCACTAGTCTCAAGGGTATCCTAGAGAAGGCTTTCTCTTACCCCTAAACCCAAAAAACTCTTAGTCTAAGAGCATAACTCAAAAGAAAGATTACAAAAGAACCTTATGATAGAAGAGACTTAAAGTGAACAAGAATGGAGAATTGACTCGTGTAAGAACAACTGAGTAGTAGAGTGAATATTTACAAAGCCTGGGTACTCAATTTATAGGAAAAAGTATCGCCCAAAAAGGTAACAAAATATGTCAGGTTTCTAGGAATAAGACAAGTTTCTAAAAATGAGATAGAAGCCTAGAAAACAAAGCCTATTCTTATATCTTAGTTCGAACTATCCTCCGGATTGGATGCTCGAACTAGGCAGGCCCATTTTTGCCCAAAATGCCTCAATCTGGTCTAGAATGCTCGTTTTTAAGTCCTATCTTATTTTTGGTCCCTTTTTTAATATATTTTTAAAACATAGATCAATTTTCCTTTACTCATTTTCAGGTCTTTACCATCTAAAACAAAGATTTTTAACTAAGGCCAAGCCCAAAGACACATTAACTCTTGAAGCTATTGTTGGTCCTTAGATCTGAAACTCCACAAATAAATTTCTTGCGTAGCAGGATATCCTATCGGGTCAGGCAACGAAATACAAGGATTCCCATAAGTTCTTGCAAATCATGTTCTTTAAAACAAACAATAACAATTAAAATTTATTTATACCAACCTCTTGTAGCGTAGTACAAGAAAAAACTAAAGCAATAACAACCTTGTTCTTAAGGAGCATGCGAGCACTCTCACCAGATTCTACACCTCCGAATGCTAGTTTGTTGGAGCGTGGTCTCTGTAACATTTATGGAATTTTATTTGTGTCACAAGAGTGTGGCTGATAAGCATCTCATGCTTTATTTATAAGCTCAGGTCTGACCTAGTGAGCACTCTTTAGTGAATGGGCTCTTTACTCATTTTAAATGAGTTAGGCCTAATAGTTTTAATTTTAGTCAAACTAAAATGAAAGTATTCTTTAGTGGGCTTACTTTATGCGTGTGACCTTATAGGAATTATATTTGGTTTATATCAAATATAAACATTTTATATTTAATATAATATAATGAGCGGCACCTAGCAATACATTATTATCCAAGTATAAATATCAAAATAACCTATAAGTGATAAACTTTATATGTTTGGTCCCTTGTCAAGATATCTAATTAGGCCCAAAGCATGGTCGTCATCATCCTTGTGTGACCTAATTCATTTTACTTGATATCAGAGTACATTTTTCTTAAATAAATATCCAATATTTATTTTCCTAACATGACCATACATTTTCTTAAGTCTCACTTCATTTAGTGGCCCATAGATACCACTCCTGTCACATAGGAGAGACAAATCTCATCTACATCACTTGCATCCCTCTACATGATTTGTTCACTACTCAATTACAATCTTTATGATCATCTTATTACACATAACGTTTGATTGCATTAAAATAACAAACTCCTCATGTAAGAATCGTAA
Organism: Clitoria ternatea; assembly: GCA_037962975.1. Taxonomy (NCBI): domain Eukaryota; kingdom Viridiplantae; phylum Streptophyta; class Magnoliopsida; order Fabales; family Fabaceae; genus Clitoria; species Clitoria ternatea. The sequence continues at coordinate 1,580,828 of CM075674.1, forward strand.
TGACTTTAGGCGGAAGGGTTACAAATGCCATTATCACATTAAGAAATGTTTATGACATTCATGTAATGTGCCATGCAACATTCTCATGATGGGTCTGTCCAGAACACTATTACTCTTAATGTGAACCCATGCGAAGACTTGATATCATCTATATCTATGATCTATGAGATTAGATCATTAGTACATTCACACATTAGTCTTAACGTATTTATATGTCCCTATATAAATACTTGACTAGGGACAATTTAGGAATAGTTCTCATATTAACCTACTATACTAGGGACTAATAAAGGTTGTTAAACTATTTAACATAAATGCCTTATTCAAAGTGATGTGTCCTATATAGGCTTTTAGTGCATATTTTCAAGAATCTCCCACTTACACTTAGAGCCGATGAGGTTTACGCCTAACTACTATGGTGCTCTCATGTTGTTCCTGTGCAAAAGGTCTTACTAGTGGGTTCCCAACAATTTTTGTTGCTATGCACATTGCATATTTTTACAATTTCCAAAGATAGAACTGTCTAAGTATATGCTTGAATTCATCCATTTCCTTATGTTTTTCTATGGTTCCATTATCATCAAATGGAAACTCATAGGGTACAAAGTATTTAGAATGATTTTAATCTTCAAAATGTAAATTGACTTCAATTCGAATTTAACATAGCAAGATACTTAGATTTGTTAGTAGAACCAACGACTATTTCTTGCATTCAACCTTTCAAGCATGCATCGCGACCATTTTGACAACATATATATATATATATATATATATATATATATATGTCAATTGCAATCTTAAGTTATTCAAATTAATTAGAAGTTTGGCATCGGTGTAACCTTTACAACAAGCTCATCTTTCATTCATCAAGATTGCATCCTTATTCCTTCACAAGTGCTTAAGGATGTTCTTGACTTTAGGAGAAGAATATTATTTCTAATAAGAAATATGTCTTCCACATTTAATACTAGAACTATAACTGTGTAATTACTAACCTTCTTATAGTCACAAGATTCATCTTCATTCTTTAATGATGATTCCAACTTCTAGAAGCTTGCTTTAGTCCATAAATGGAATATTTGTAGCTTACATACCTTCCTAGATGCTTCAAATATCAAAGGCCTTTAGGTTGTCATATACACATCTCCAGTAAAGTTTCTTTCTTAACATCTATATACCATATCTCATAATGGTGGTATACCACAACAACAAGTAGAATCCAAATGGTTTTATGCTAATTGATTATTTTTCAATCTGCTTTTAAAGGTACTTTCATTACCATCCATGTTTAATTTCGTTTCTGAAAACCCATTTGCACCCTATAGGTTTTACCTTTCTGGGGTGTCAACCAAGGTCCAATACCTTGTTATGTACATGGAGTTCATTTTAGATCCCATTATCTCATGCCATGTCTTAGAATCTAAACTTACATTGGCCTCTTCATAAAAAGTTTGGTCATTTAGCAATATATCTCTTTCATGATTCATAAGATACCTATATCTTTCAGGTTTGGTGACATATCTTATCTAATCTTGTACAAATCTTGTGCTATCAGAGCTAATGATGTCACAACACTTTGTGATTTCTACTCCAGGTCCACCCTCCGGTTTTGAATGCTTTGTGATGCTTGAATTTCTTCAAGGTTTACTATCCTTACATTGATTCTTTTACATGTGCACTTTTGTTAAAGAACACAACATTCTAAGCAACAAACCTTTTGTTCTCAAATGGATTATAGAAACGATAACCTTTAGCTTTCTTTGGATATCTCATAAGAGACATTAATTCGATTTGGATCTGACTTTGTCAAAGTTGGATGTTTCATAGAAGCATCATAATTCCAAATCATTATTAAAGACATACTAGGTTTCTTCCTAGTCCATATCATATATGGTTTCTTTAAGAAAGCCTAAAAAGGAACATGGTTAAGCATGGAAAAATTTCTAACAATAAAGTTTGATGTTGAAGGAGTTATGGATGTTTTATAGTAATCAATAATCGAACTGTGTCCAACAAAGTTTGAATTCTCCCCGTGGATATGTTATTATGGCACTCCATGAGGAATGAGTTAAGAGATAATCTCCCACTCGTTTAGATAGTTATCAAACTTGTGGTTCAAACTATATGCTATCTTAATCTAATCAAAAGCTTCAATTGTCTTGCCAATTTGTTTTTTCACTTTATTATGAATTCTTTGAACTTTTCAGAGGCTTCTTGACTTGTGTTACACAAATCCATACTCACTGAACATTTCAATTAGTGTGATGAAGTATTAAAAAAATACATCTAGTTATTGTTCCTATGGGTCTACATACATCATTATGTATTAGACAATAAATTACTCACCTTTCATTTTTTAGTGAATGAGGTCTCGATTATCTTCCCAATAAATAAGATTTACACGTCTTGATTGATTCCAAAATCAAAAGAGTCTAGATAACCATATTAATGGTATCTATAAAAATGTTTCTTATTCATTTTCCATAGGAAACAATATCATGTAAGTAGGATTCAAAATCACTTATTTTAACTTACTTTGATAGTTATGCTATAGATGAGTGTTTTGAGATTTAGAATGCAAAATCCATTACTCAATTGTGCATGAATATCCTTTTGAAGAAATAAAGTTATTTTATAAAAGAAAACTTTTCTTGTCCAATAAGAAACAATCTGCATAATGTCTAGTTCACTAACTAACCCAATAAGTGAAGATCCCATCTACAACGTAGCAACTTTTGCTTTAGTTTACATGTAGATTTCTTCACCCTTAGCCAATGATCTACTTCTTTGATCTTTGAAATAAATGTTAGATCTACATCTAGTATCTGATACTAATGTCAGTGAAGTAGATAAAACTTGACTTCTATAACATCACGTGAAGTGAAAGTCTTACTTCCCTTCCTTATATTCCCTTCAAGTTCTTTTGATAGATTATTTCAATGTCGTATTTGGCCAAACCAAAAACAATTTCCTTTCTTGATCACTTTTTAGACTTTAATTTATCTAGACTAACTTGGTCTTGATAGAGTCTATATATGATCATATCGTATGTCTCCATTATTCATATTTCCTTTTATAGCTCAAAGTTTATGTAGACTCCATAAGGTATCCATTTCCCAATGATAGATGATACTAGAATAAGCCAAACATGACACATTGTCACTTCTTCTTACTTTAGGACAATCCTTAAGTCTCGATACCTATTTGAGGATTTTTTTTCTAGATAAAGCGTCCTTCCAAAGTACAGGTTACAATAAAAATAATATTTGGTCTCGTGACTGTTCTAAAATAAATTATATGCAAATCTATCACTTTTATTATTAAATATATTTAACTTTTAGTCATTAACTAAATATGTCATCTCCCACTATTTTGATTCAAAACAAATACCCTCACCAAATAAAAAAAATCTCGTTGGATGATTTTTCTAGTGGACCAAGATCTATATTTGGCCTAGTGTTGAGTTAATGTTGGTCGATCACCTAATCCTTGGTTATTTAGGTAGGAAACTCATTTTTAATTGCATCTCATACAACTCTTGGATGATTGAGTGGGTAACTCTTCACCCTTATTCATCTTATGAATTTAAGTTTAATCCCTACGCCTCTAAGTTATTTTCAATCCAATTAAAAAACCTATTTAAGTTAAGGCCCAACAAAGCAATTTGGACATTACAATTATCGGGTCGCGCCTTACTAATATTAATGATAGCACCCTACTTTTGGCAGGCCTAATATTTATTGACATTAATTTCGACAAGTGTTACTTATTGGAAGACATTTAAACTTAATATTAACAATTATAGGTTCTTTAATCTAATTAAAATTACCTAGTTAAGTCCAATAACAAATGGTTGGATAATCCAATTATCCATCATCCTTTACTAATACCAATAAAGGCACCCTGCTTTGACAGATGCTACACTTTATTGAAACTAGCACTAATATGTGTTGCTTATTGGAATATGTTTTAGACTATTCATACCTTTAGGGTATCCCAATCCAATTGGAAAAATTACCTATTTAATTAAAACTCAATAAGTCACACATAGATAATCCAATTATTTAATCATGTCCTACTTAACATAAATAAAGGCACCCACCTGAAGTGTAACCCATACTTTATCTATATCAAGTTTGACATTATTACTATTGGAAGTTATTACTTTTGGACTTCAGGGATTTCAATTTTCTTATTATTCATTACCAATTTTCGTTAAACGTTTACAAAACAAAACCCAAAACATGCAATCAAAATGTGAAATAATTATGGTCTTCTTCGAAAAATAAAAGAACATAAACCTAAAGGAACTATAGTAACACTATTTCTTGAAGTCTCAATTCTAGGATCCACCATCCTTTGGAGTCACCATTCCATATGAGTCACTACTCCTCCGGAGTCACTACTCTATTGTTCCTTTGAAGATTAACATCTTCTAGGTCTCCATCTTGTTGCCTCGACCCAATCAATATTACAAATATATATATATATAGAAACTCGTTGTACATACGAGAGGAGGGTTGAGTAAAGAAATACAAAAGAATAGAGAGAGGCATAACATGCAAGATACATTTAAATAAACTTAAAATATCTAAGACCATAACTATTCACCATCCAACATGTTAATTAATTGAGTGATCAATTATATTTTTTAAAAAATTTTAAAACATATAATTAAACACATGGGGTCATAAAAAAACACTACGTAAAGAAGTTTGGTGGTTCCACTGACCGTTTAACGGATGAGGTTCAAGGGGAGGTTGCCCCTTACTGGGTGTCGAGTAGTGTTCTGACTTGAAAATTTATTACTATTAGGAAAGAGAGGTAGGTCTGATGCGACCGCTTAAGTACTCAGTCTTTCCTAGCCAGAAGTCCCACTGATCATTAACAACTCAAAATTTTCTGTTAGGATTTCAAACATTTTGAAATCCTATTTCTAGTTTTAATTCTTGAATCTTAGATTTTTGTAATACCCAAGGTTAAACTTTTAAACCCTATCTTTTGACCACGACAACTATTCTAATAATAGGAATAGTTAAGATTTAAGTTTTAAACCTTATCTCTAGAGTGTCAACAATCATCCTATTTTTAAGAACGATCAATGTTTAACTTTTAAACCTTATCTCTAGAGTCCAACATATTTTATTTTGAATCCTATTAAAATTTGATAGAGATTTTATCCTTGACTTATAACTTTTACAGATCCTATTAAATTTATTAAGGATTAAATATTTGATTTTCAAAATTATTAAATTTAATAAAGATTTTATCTACTATTTGTAACAATTACAAATCCTATTAAATTTAATAAATATGAATCAATTTGTAACTCCTACAAATCTCATTGAATATAAAATATAAAATATTTTACAAATCATATTAATTTTAAAAAGATCACATATGATGCAAGTTCTTTTAAAATTAAGAAGAATGAATTATTTAAATTTGTAACTCTTAAAAATTTTATTTTTAACAAACATTTAAAATTTGATTTGTAACTTTTACAAACCAAATAAAATAATAATTAAAATATTTTTTTATTTGTAACATTTACAAAAAATAAAATATCATGATGACTAGGTTTCAACTTTTAAATCCTAGTTTTCATGACAACTAGAGTTTAACTCTTAAACTTTCTAGACATCATCTCACATAAACTATTCATATTACAAGAAAAATGTATAAACAAGGATGACATACAACCTCTCATTTAAATTTAATTAAACAAACATAAATAAAAAGAAAACTGTGCTTTAAAATTAGAACATATACAAAATAATCACCATTGCTGCATATAACATGTTTATACAATAAAGCACCTTTAAGTAACATGTTCGTTAATTAAAAAGATGAAAAAATCAACATACACAAAACAAAAATAAATTGATACTTGCTTTAAAAAAGATGTAACCTTTGCCTCATATCTTATAAAAAATGTAACCTTTACAACCTTTTCGAGAAAAGATACAACATTTGAAAAAAATAAAAAAAAGATTCAATCTTTACAACCTTTTTCGTAAAAGAAAATATTTTTCATATGCTTTTAAACAATCATTTTCCCAAAACATGGTTTTTACAACCAAACTTTGATACCACCGTCAGGGAGTCTTATCGGGTCAGGCAACAGAATAAAAAGATTCCCATAAGGTCTTGGAAATCATGTGTGTCAAAACAAACAATAGCAATTAAAATTTATTAATACTAATCTCTTGTAGCGTCGTACAAGAAAAAATCAAAGCAATACCTCATTCTTAAGGAGTCCATGTAAGCACTCCTACCAGATTCTACACTTCCAGACGCTAGTTTATAGGAGCGTGGCCTCTACAATATTTATGGACTTTTATTTGTGTCACAAGAGTATGACCCATGAGCATCTTATGTTCTATTTATAAGCTCAGGTTTGACCTAACGAGCACTTTTTAGTGAAAGGCCTCCTTACTTATTTTTAAATTAGTTAGGCCTAATAGTTTTAATTTTAGTCAAACTAAAATAAAAACTATCCTCTGATAGGCTTACTCTATACGTGTGACCCTATAGGAAATATATTTGGTTTATATTAAATATAAATATTTTATATTTAATATAATATAATAAACGACATCTAGCAACACATCATTATCCAAGTATAAATATCAAAATAACCTATAAGTGATAAACTTTATATATTTGGTCCCTTGTCAAGATATCTAATTGGGTCGAAAACATGGTTGTCATTATCCTTGTATGGCTTAATTCATTTTACTTGATACCTGAGTAGACTTTTCTTAAATAATTATCCAATATTTATTTTCCTAACATGACCATTCATTTTCTTAAGTCTCACTCCATCAAGTGGCCCATGTATATCACTCATGTCACATAGGAGAGACAAATCCTATCTACATCACTTGTATCCCTTTGCGGGATTTGTTCATTACTTAATTAAAACCTTTATGATCAACTTGTTATAAATGGCATTTGATTGCATCAAAATAATAAACTCCTTATGTAGGAATCATAATGAATTCAGGTCAAAGGACTACATATATCATTATCACATTGAGAATCATTTATGACATTATGTAACGATACATGCAACGTTCTCATGGTAGGTTCGTCCAGTACACTATTACTCTTAATGTGTACCCATGTGAAGACTGGATATCGTCCATATCTATGATGTATAAGATTAGATCACCAGTACACTCAAACACTAGTCTTAAGGTATTTTTATGTCCCCATATAAATACTTTACCAAGGACAATTTAAGAATAGTTCTCATATTGATCTACTATTCTAGGGACTAATGAAGGTTTTAAACTGTATAAGATAAAGGCCTTATACAAAGTGATGTGTCCTATATAAGCTCTTAATGTATATTTTTCCAATAATCTCCTACTTGCACTCAGAGCCAATGAGGTTTACGCCCAACAACTATGGCGCCTTCGTGTTTTTGCTACAAAAAGGTTTTAGTAGTCTGTTCTTAACAATTTTTGTTGGTATGCACAATGCAAATTTTCACATCTTCCAAAGATGAAACTATCTAAGTATATGCTTGCATTCATCCACTTTCTTATGTTGTTCTATGGTTCCATTGTTATCATAGTTGAAACTTATAGGGTATAGAGCATTTAGATTGAATTTAATCCTTAAAATGTAAATTGACTCCTTTTCTACTCTAAAATAGCAAGATAATTAGAGTTGTTAGTAGAACCAATGACTATTTCTTGCGTTAAACCTTTCAAGCATACATCAAAACCATATTGATAACATATATATATATATATATTGCATTCTTAAGTTATTCAAATTAATTAGAAGGTTGGCATCGGTGTAACATTTATAATCGGCTCATCTTTAATTGAGGTCCATGGTTGAGCTTGGGTTAGACCTATTTCACTTGTACATTCTTAGGCTTACTAGTTTGGTTTGGGCTTGCATGACCATATTTTTCATTTGGAGCCACTTTTAGGCCTTATGTAGTCATATACTTGCTCGCAACCACTTTTAGGCCATGTGACCTTAGGTTTTGAGCCTTAGGTGAAGCTTTAACAAGACCATCAAAGTTTAGCATGAAAATGCATCAATTAGGAGGTAGATATAAGAAACTTGCATGTAAAAGTAAACTTTGAGTCATAATACACTTTTTAGTGAGAAGATTGAGATTCTTTCTCTCTAGCTCTAAGAGTGCTTAGCATTTTTCTTTCACTCTTATCCTTTGGATTCCTTCCAAGGTGGCAAGTTTTCTTGGCTTATCTTCTCCTTGGAGTGGAACCTAGTTCCTATTAGTTTCATTCATAGTTTCTATCTCACAAAATTCTTTCATTTCCCTTCTAATTCCCATTAAGTTTGAGTCAATTTTCCATGTTTTCCTATCTATGTTCCACATGCCCAACACCTAGTTCAACATCAAAAGAGTTTGAAAATCGAAGAAAGGAAGAAAAAAAGGTGAAGATCTATGGAGATTAATAAGGCTAGATCAAATTTCTAGAAGACAATCCTACATTATGTGGTATCTTTGAGCCTTTGACCTTGTTTTTTCTTTTCTTAGATCTACTTTGTTTTTTTTATCAATTCTGAAATTCTAGTTCATAATTCTTGTTCACCTTGTTCTTAGCTTTCATTTGATATATCATATGCCATATTTAACAAAAGAAAGTAAAAAAAGTAAAATCTTAATTTCTAGATCTACAATTTTTGGTTTAGAATTAGCCAAAGTTCTTTCATAAGACTTCTTCCTCTCTAGGTCTGTGACATAACCTAGAAGTTTCATTCAATTTGGACAAAAACTTTTTGAAGTTAGTTTTGTGTGTTCATCTTGCTTATGTTACAAGTTTCTTCATCTTTTGCATTTTGTTGTTGTTTCTTACACTAGAAGCTTTCTTATTTGACTTTTGTTGTCTTAGGAATTAAAATTTCAGTGTTGAACCTCTTTGATTTTGTGGTTATTTGAGAGTTCATGCCAAGTGTTAGATAAAATGCATGAGTGTAGATTCCTTCTATGTTGTTGTCTTTGTGTGTTGGAGCTTAATCTTGTGTGTTTCTAGGCTTTCATTGCATTTTGCTTTGTGTTAGTACGATGAATTCTAATACAATTTAGTCACATTTTCTAGAGTGTATTTCAAGGTCCCATGTGTGTCTTAGTCCATCACATCTTTTGTTGGACTATAGTGCTCATTAATTGAAGGATTGCTAGTATTCTTAAGTGTTTTTGCTAGTGTTTGTTTCAATTTCCAACAACATTAGGCATTCTTTAACATGTAGTAGTTCATCTCTTTTAATTAAATTTTATGTCATTTCATCATGTCTTCCATCCATGTTTTGTGTTGGGAGATGATGCAAGAATAAATACTTGTTAGTGTTGTTTGTTGTTATTTTTGTGTAATTTTTGAGAAGTGTTTTAGGGTTGATTTGTGGTGTAGTTGTAACACCCTCGGTTAACTAGGATAATCCCTTCCACTAGATCATCCTACTTAACTAAAAGGTTACAAGTTTTAAAAAAATATGGAAACAATGGTGGATCAAGAACTATAGTGAAACACTTTTGTACCACATGGTCTCAGCTAATAGATACATACATACTCTGAATGTTAAGGGGCACACAGGCTCCCAAGACAGGACATAAAACATTATGTACATCAAAATGGGTACACTAATCCTTCTCTGATAGAGTTGGGTTGTCAGGGTCCTTACTAGTTGTAGGTCTTGGTCGTCTGGGTTGACGTCTATCATTCCCTTGATGCTTAAGTCTACTTCATCAATAGTAGATAGCCTTCTCGAATATGCTTGGTCCTTTATGTGGGGTTTCTTCCTATAGCTGAAAAATTTTGTAAAGGTGAGGAACGTACTCTCACTTGCAAACAACAGAGAATTGTGATCTATGACGTATTTCCCACCTAATATAGAGCTCACACTAAAATTAGTTCATCTATGAGGGTCAGGCCTCACTCCCACGCATCTCAATGTCTTAGATTCCCCTATAACTACCTTCCTACACATATTTTTATCAACTTCTCTATTTAGTTTCGTATGGTTGGTATCTAACGAAGTTTATCCTCAATTCCTTATGCTATTGCTACCTAACGGGGAACTAATTAAATTTTAGGGAACTATCCTTACTTATTAGAGTATAGGTTACCTTAATCTAAATAACTTTCTTGAAATATTTTATTGATTAATATAACTTAAGTATACTTGTTATTAACTAATCTTTAATGATATTATCATTTATTTTATACAACTTATTTAGTGGAATTCTATGAGGTTGTTCTACTTAAGGGGAGACTATCTCATAACCTATAGTAGGTAAATGCTTTTCGAATTAAGGTTAATTTCTTTGGTATTCTTTTCTCTTAACTAGGGTTTATAAGATAACTCCTAGACTTATAAATTAACAAGTTCCTATTGATAATTAGTTATTTTAATTAAAAATTTCCTTATTAATTTAATTAAATCAAATAATAACTTTTATTCTTTTCATAACTACCGCTCCTACCATAAGACCAAAATATAGATTGTGGATTGACTTTAGATATTATTTGGCGATTAAGGACAAAGTGACCACGTTCCATCATTTTTATATCAACTCACCGCATCTTCCATATCATTAACTTATCACATTCTCTCATGTTACCAATTCATCATGTACGGACCTTACCGAGACTTAAATCTTCAATTTACATTTTTCACAATACAATCCACAACAATAGATATAACTCTCTTTACATATTGCATTTTAACACAATCACACCATGTTCACTTTAATCATCACATCAATCATCGAATCATACTCACAACTCATATTATTACACAACTTTATTTAGCATATTCATATGCATATAGTTACTGATTAATCTTTCTCGGGTACTTTACTCTTAATCCATTCATTTATATTATTATTAATAATTAAAAATAACTTTTTCTTTTATCAATTAAACTCCATAGTTTAACACTTATATTTTATTATTAAGGAACCTATAATTTATATCTTCATTATCATTATATACCTTTAGATATATTTCCTTTTTGTAAATACTTAATAAAAATATCTATTGTTAAATTAATGAGTGCCATGAAAGCAACATCTTTTGATCGCATCGAGATAAAATATACTATACCATTACAGGGCTCATTTAATAGGCTCACATACACATAGTACTAAGCACATTAATCAAACGATAATGGTTAAGGAAAAAATAGATAATAAAAGACTGGGACTGGATTTCATCTATCTCACCCTTCGATACTCATGGTAGCCATTACAACCAATCAAAATAGTGAAAAAATGAAGAAAAAATGGTTCTTGAGGTCTTCGATGGAGGAAAGGAAGAAGAGTCGTGCCTGTATTCCACCCCACTCAAATTTCTAAGTTTTCTTCTTTTATATCAGTCAACTCACTCAAGCGAGTCAAAAACTCACTCAAGTGAGCATCCTTCACCCTGAAGCAAGTTTTCTGATGTAATGTTTCCCTCAATAACTCGCTTGGGTGGATGGTTCGCTCAAGCGAGTCCATAAATCCATTGATTCCCCTACTTTTTTTATTCGCTTGAGCCAATGGAATGCATGCTCAAGGGAATTCTTTTGTATCTGGCCTTTGGATGAATTTTGCTTGAGCGAAAAAAGGCTCGCTCAAGCAAATTCTTTTTAATTTTCTTCTGCCTGATTTTTGCTTGAGTTAAAGTGGCTCGCTCAAGCGAATTCCTCATTGATGCTCTCTAGATAAATTTCGCTCAAGCGGATGTAAGGTCGCTCAAGCAAATTCTGCCCTTGATACTTTAATTCTTTACTGCTTCAATCTTGCTTAAGCGAATCTATCTCCCGCTCAAGCGATTACTCGCTCAAGCGGATTTCAAGCTCGCTTAAGCGAGTTAATTAAAACTTGGCTTTTCTTTGTTTTGACTGGGGAATTTCTTCAAGATTTCTTCCTTATTATTTTCCTCATCCTTTCACCTATAATCACACATAAATTTAGGATAAGGGGCGCATATTTACATCAATTGCAATAAAAATTATCTAGAATTCAAATTTCATTAAATAATGCACACAAAATAATCCAGATACAGTAATATCCTATCAAAATCATGCCTAATTAATCAAGAAATATATGCATTTTGGGCATTTATCAGAGGCAAGAATAAGAAAGGGCACGTGTACGAGCTTGAAGAACTCGCCAAAGAGTTTGCATTGTTCGTAAAGTGCCAGGCCTCGTCAACTCCCCCACCCAATTATGTTCAGGTCATTGAGAACCTGTACAATGAGCTTGTAGAGAAGACTACCCAGATAGCATCTCTAAGAAACGTAGACTAGTCTGGAACAAAGGATGTGTATAGAGCAGCAGAGTTCACTAGAGGAGCGGCAGAGGACATTGGATGAGCAACGGTAGACCCAGGAAACTCTCTGATGTCATGACGAGATGTTTCAACAGATAATGAAATGCTTTGCTCCTTCTACATTGTAACAACCCCCTTCTTCTGACCAACAACAACCATCTCCATATTCCCTTCTACTTAACATTGTATTTCACTTCTACACAATTATTATTTGTTTTATAACATTATGTATACATTAAGTATATAGTTTTTAGTTATTTCAATGTTAAAATTATTATCATTCTGCATTATAACTATTGTTTGTAATTAAGAATTTATATATAATTTAATTTATAAACTGTAATTTTGTGTTAATGAGGTAAACAATGGGCTTAGCCTTGTAAATGCAAGAAAAAATAGGCAAAAAAACAAAAATAAATAAAACTTAAAAACATTAGCGACGACCATAACAAATTCAACTTCAGCGACAGTGTTATCCCGTCGTTGAAATCAATATAGAATGAAGACTTTAGCAACAATGAAACTACCATCACTAAATCGAAACTTGCATGATGGGCCACATCTGTTGCTAAATTTTATGACACTAATATGTAAAATAGATTAGTGACGATGCAAGTACCATCACTAGAGTTATGCCACATGGATTTACGCCCAATTTTGTCACCGCATTAGCGACAAAACAAATAATAATAGTTAGTGACAACATGTGACATGAGAAGAATTTCCGTCGCTATTGACATCAACTTTGTAAAAGAGTGACTTGTAGATGAGAGGACCAATGACAAGAGGTTGATGTTTTCTAGATAGATGTTTAGTGGCTAGTAGCCACGAAATATATAATGAAGTTGCTAAATAGGTTAGCAACGCCAATTTCAATGACCCAAAGGTAGACACCGCCAAGCCCATCGCTGACTCAACTAGCAACGAAGTTTGACATATAGTGATGGATTTGTTCAATCACTAACTTATATTTTTTGTTGTAAATGACACCAATGACGACATTGGTATATAATGTCATGGTGCCCCTCCTTATTCATCACTATGTCATTAATTTTCCTCTACTTCTTTTCATTGGCCCGCCATTATTAGCAATAGGTTTAGCCACAATTCTCTTTTCACATTCTTAGCCCATTATAGGAACAACACTGGCAATGGTTTTGATAAAGTTTATAGTGATGCCCTGCCATGTCTCTCGCTATGTCATTGATTTCCCTATAATTTTTTAACTCGCCCGCCAACATTAATGATAGGCTTAGCTACAAGCATCTTTACATGCTTAGCTTACTCGAGCGATAGATACAGCAATGGGTTTTGTAAAGTCCATAGTGATGCCCTCATGTCCTTTGCTATGTCATTAATTTCCTTTTTTCACTAGCCTGCCAAAAGTAGCAACAGGCTTAGTGAATAATGTCTTTTTACATGCCTAGCCCACTCTTGCGATGGCCAAGGTGAGGGTTTGGTATAGTTCGTAGTACCCTCACCCCATGTTTGTCACTATGTAATTAATTTCCCTTTACTTTTTTCACTTGACGCCAAGTTTAGTGACAAGCTTAGTCATAGGGCTTGCCACATCATGTGTTCTATTATAAGAACTAGTTTAAGAAAATAACAACTAAAAGATCACAATGGAATTTGAGACAATAGTTGTCAAGTTAACATAACCCTCCTTCAGAGACAGCCTCAGCAATGTCGTTCTAATAAATATTTATGACGGGAATGGGTTCTATCACTAATGAATGTTGCAAACAACCTCAAGAGGTTGTTCCTGGTTACTAATCATTTTTCGACACTACACAAGTCGCTATTGACGAGAATGTTTTAGTGGTTGAATTGATGTAGCTAAAATAATGTTTTCTAATAGTGTTAGTTTTGTCATGTGTCAAGGTTGAACTAGTTAAGCTCATATCAGGTGATTAGTTTCACCACTCGTTGAGGCGAAGTTACTAATCATACTCATACCTAGTGATTAATTGTACCGCTTGTCAAGGTTTAACTAGTTTACCACCTGTTAGGGCTAAGTTACTAATCACACTCATACCAGGTGATTAACCTTATACAATTGTGCTACTCAATGGGGCTTTAACTATCTCATTTGGTTTATATTACTTTAATAGGGCTAAACATAAATGGTAATCTTGTGGTTGATGTGTCCTATAAATAAATTATAAAATACAGATATATTGTCAAACTCTTTTTCATTAACTAAACGTACATCGGGCTATACCGGAGTGCGCCTTATTAAAACCTCCTTAGCAAAAACTACAATGGAAAAAACCCTAAGGTAGTTAAAATGAGGCGTAGTGATCGAAGTTGAACACCTTTTTCTTCTTCGTACAAAGTGGTTGATCTTTATCCTGGTTCTTCTAAGGGGTCCTCTTATGCTTCAGTTTTTCTTAGGACTTAGTGTAGCAGTTAAGGTTGAGCCTACAGTAATGAGATGCATCTTTTCCCCCCACATACTTAGCTTCTTTCTTTGTGAACTCCTCTAAAGTTTAAGGAGGACCATTCGTTAAAGAAAGAGTATAGGTAGACATTGGTTGCGGAGCTTTAATGGCGATATGGACCTAAGTAGGCTCGCCAACCCCAGAACCATTGATGTTTTCTTGCAAAACCTCTTCAGAAAGTCTTTTGAAGACTTTATCTTTCCTACTTAATTCGAGCCTAGGTATGAAAGTCTTTTAGTTCATCTCTTATGATCATGAAATGCCGTCTAAAGGCTTTAAGAAGATTGGACCAAAAATCGATGGATTGTGAGAAAGCCCCTTGAACTAACTCAAAGCCTTTCCCCTTTAGAGTTTTAGGGAACATCTTACACATCATTTTATTATCCCTTTTTACGTATATCAGCCCATTAATGTAAGCATCCAAATGCCACGAATTTGTTTCCTCAATGTACTTGTCTATATATGGGGAGCAAATGTGAGGCTACAGGGATTTAGGTATAGAGATCTGCATCAACATCTAAGTGAAGGAATGTTAAACTTGTAGCCTAGAGAGGCGTTAATGACTTGCAAAGACCGATAACAAGGTGAGTGGTGCTTAGTCCAATATGTAGACTCTTAGTATTTTTTATGGTACATCAATATTGTTGAATATTAGGGTAATGGAGGCATCTCATGGTGAAAGGGGGAAGTGTGAGGTTTGTCGAATGAAATCTTGTGGTGCACAATCATTTAGTTATCACAGGGCTAACTCTGGCTCTACCTAAGGTCCTGTAACTCCATCTAGAATCGGTGAACGATCTCGTCAAAGGATTAAGTAGAGTGACTATACTAGGTCTCCTTGAAGCATGTTCCACTAATATGAGGGTATCCACATATTCTAGGGTATATCCCAACTGGTTTTGACATTATGTACATCACCTTTTGGAGTGGGGGTTGTTTGGTGACCCACTTCTATGTAAATGATTATGGTTATAGGAATAACTTTAGTGTGTCCCATTGGGCATGCTAATAATCTATCTGGTATTGTGGTACAAACTTATAGTATGGGTACCAGGCTTATATGTTCAATATCTTTTACACTAGTCTAGTGAGGATTTGATATTATATCCTTAAGTTCAATGGGAGTCTTAAAGTCTTGTTGTACTCTATTCAACGTACATTGGCATCTTACATTGAGTAACTCTGACACCCAAGTCAATTTGATATTAATATCATAGCTCAATCATTAGGGCGGCTTAAACGTACAACTTGCATAGTAAATGAGTGGTATTTGTAGAAGTCAAGTGGTGATTGAATACCTTGGTTCATGTGTGAATACTTTTTTGTAAAGTTTAGGGAAAACTGACATAATTACAAGTGTTGACTGGTATGTCGTCAATGTGCCTCTCAAGCTTTATCTAATACTGGATTATTAATGTTACCAATTATAATAGGTTCTATAAGGGAGCGATTGTGGTTCTCATATTGATACTGGATGTTGTGTGTTGCTATCGGTATGTCCTCAATATGTTTTTCAACCTCTATCTGATATCGGCTTGTTAGTGTTACAAATTATTAAGGGTTTTATGGGAAAGCGATATTATGGTGCACATATTCATATCGAAAGTCATATATAGCTACTTGTATGGGCCTACGGGTACTGGCGCCGGTATTAACATAGATCAAATAATAATAATAATAATAATAATAATAATAATAATAATAATAATAATAATAATAATAATAATAATAATAATTTAGAACACAATTAATGAAATTAATATTGTGTAAATATCATTGTTTTCACCAAAGTGCCGTTAATTTTTTATATTGCTATTTAGCTACATTGTGTTCCATAACATTAATATGATGGAAGCATATAATGAATAGCCGCTAAAGCAATTAACATGTAAATAATAAGAACTTAGCCTAATACCCCACTTTTTAAGAAAACTCAAATAGGGTAAGATTTCTATGTTTTAGTTGTTCATGTTATGAATTAATGAGACAATTAAAGAAATTTGTTATAAATAAGTTATGTGACTGTCACAACTGAGATTGCGATAGGAGGCCAACCATAAAAAGAGAATAAAAGAAAAAAGGTTTCAAAATCCTTTTGAAAAGCAGGGAGTCACCACCAATATTTTTTAAAAGGTAAAATATCGGGGAAACCTTTGTTAAAGCACTGGTCATAAAAAATGAGATTCTAAATTCAGGAGTCGGATTACAGGTAAGGAAGGTATTAGCACCCCACGTTGTCCATTATAAAACGGTTACCTCAAATTGATCACACACAGTTTAAATAACCTAGAAATTAATTTAACCTCTCAAGAAAGAAAACAAACAACACAAATAAGAAAAAAGAAAATTTTGAAATAAAGTTAACAAAGAAAATTTTGAAATAAAGTTAACAAGACATCACATCCAAATTAATCTTAAATCAAATATTTAAAAAATAGAAAATAAATAAGAATAATAATATATATAGATTAATAAGACATCTCATCTAAATTAAACTTAAATCAAATATTTAAAAAAGATGGGAAATAAAAAAATAGTAAATAAATAAAAAATAAATAAAATAAAATCAAAGATTAACAGAGAGTCTCATCCAAATTAATCTTAAATTGAATATTTAAAAAGATGGGAAATTAAAAAAATAGTAAATAAATAATAATAATAAATAAATAAATATTAAAAAATTAGAATGAAATAAAATAAGATTAAAAAGATTAACAGGACGTCTCATCCAAATTAACCTTATCATAGAAAAAAGAATTTTCTAATTAAATAGTAACGATATAAAATTGATCGAAAGAAAACAAAGACACACAAAAATTAATAGAAGGAAAACGGGCCCAACATGAATCATTCCTGCTCCCACGTATTACCGAGTATGTCAGAAAATTAGGGTTACGTAGTCCTTGGTTGAAAATAAAATTTGAAAATTGCCTTTTTTAAGAATTTTTGAAGAGCTTTTAAGAGGATTCTTGAATTACATATTTGAAAAAAATAAAATAAAAATTAAAAATTTGTTATATTTTATTTAAAGAAATTTTCACGTTGAAGGAAAAAATACAAGACGGAGTACTCTATACATGTATCAGTCTTCACAAAATTATAACATTGATGTAGGCAAAACATTTTGCACGACAACGTTATAAAGTCATCACATAATTTATTTAATGAAAAAGAGATCTTGTTTTTTAATTTTAATCCTAGAAGGAAGCTCAAATTTTAGGATTAATTAAAAAAATAGATAACAAATAGAAATAAAAAAATTAAGTGATATTAATATTAAATTAATACAGAGAAAAATACCAAGAGAAATAAAGAACCTGATCCCCTTGAAGATCTAATGCTCGCGTTTCACCATTGGACCAAGCACAAGTTTTAGTCAAATCATGACCACCAAAAATACTTGATTCAAAGTTTTGGCCTAAACCCTTTGTAAAAAAAAAAAGTTTCGGGCCTCAACCCACCTGGCCCAAATTTAACCTAATAACGTATAGAAACAGAGAGGGGGTGGGGGCAACGGTCTGACGACCAAAGAAAGGAAAAAGAGAGAAAGGAAAAGAGAGGAGAGGGAGAGACCGTCAGTGGGCAACTAGTGGTGGTCCGGTGGAGCCGTAGTGATGTTGGTTTGTCTTCCCCTTCTTCTTCTATTTTCTTTTTTTTTTGTTGTTTGTGATTTTGGGAGTTTTGTAGGTTGTTTTTTGTGATGAGGAAGGAGATGTAGGTGGTTTCGAGGTTATGATGGGGGAGGTTGTGGTGGTGAAGGGTGGTTCATTTTTTGTTCTTTGTTTTTGGTTGGTTCCTCTGATTGTCTGTGTATTATTATTATTTGTTTTTTTTTTTTTTTTGCTTTCCCCCCTTCTTTGTCTCTGTGGTCCTCCCTTTAAGAATAGGGAGTGGGTCGCCTAGGAAGCCAAAAAAGTAGATTTCAAGGTTGATCTTGGGGATGTTAGTGACTTGAAAGTGGAGTGTACAATGAATCTTGGTATTGGGGAGAGTGATGTTCAGAAGCCATAGAAGAAAGGGAGTGATAGAGAGGAAGAAGAGGAGTGTCTTCTGACATTTCCATTTTTGTTCAAAAAAATACAAATACAAATACTAGAGAAAACTTAAAATTTTTTTAAAAAAATGAATAACAAAATAAAATAGCAATATCTAAAAACTTTAATTTTTGTTATTATCTTTTTATTATTATTTTAAATGAAAACAGTGTTCACAATGACCAAAAAATTGATAGTTTCATGTGACATATTTTTAGCTAAGGCGATCACGTCAAAATTCACAATAGATAAATATATATATATATATATAATATTATATTTATTGGCACATATTATTTATAATTAATTAGGATTAATATAATATTTTCTCATAATTAATGCTTATTAATTATTTCTTAAAATAAAAATAAAAATAATTAATGCTACTTGAATGATATTATCTCTATAATCAACCTAAAAAGATGAGTACCTAACTGCTGGATAACTTTCATCAATCTTGCAAACTAAATAAATATTTTGTCAAACACATATACCATTCCAAAGACAAATAAAAGTTTCATCAAAATATAACTTGTTCCTTGTGATATTGAACTAAGTCTCACCATATTTTTCCTCAAGCAGCAACTAAATCATCCTTAATTTGAGAATCACCATAAAAATTAAATTGATGATATTAGTATTAGAAAAATGAATTAGAGAAGTCATTTCATATTTTTTTTTTCCATCACCGCACATTCCCTCTAGCTGACAAAAAGACAACTAATGTTGTATTCACGAAAAATGCGCGTTTTTCGTTGGAATCTGTTGCTTGCAAAATCCTCATGCTCTATGCGTGGAAGTGAAAGGGGGAAAAGAAAGCACGTCACAATACTTAGCAAGTACATTTCCTGAATGGCATTCAACTAAAAGCAAAGATCATAGAGAAGGATCATCAATTAAGAAAAATAAAATAAAGCTTCTATCATTAGAAGAGATGCTACCAAGAGAGTGAGGCGACAAAGTCTAGAACAAAGCTTCAACGACCACCTTTAAACATTAAAACAACTGAAATAATGATTATTTTATTTTATCCAGTCACATGCGCTTAACTTATTGTACTCAGTTTTAAATGTTGGTATACGTATAACACTGCTCAGAAAAAGGACCAAAACTTCTGGTGATACATTTCTTTTAGGTTATGATTTAACCTTTATAGGAAAAAATAACAATTATCAAAGTCCAATACCAAATTTAACTATACTTGACTCTTAGTTGATTCGAATAAGTTTTGATTTGATTAATTTATAAAAATCAATTCAACTTGTTTAGATTGATTTTAATGATTGAGTTAAATAAATAAATTTAATCTGTTGTATTTCTTCTAAGACTCTTATTCGGTGGAAACATGTGACTTGTTAAAAAAGAGTTTTAAACTCAGTCCTACAATTTGATAAAAAAAAGAACTTAAAAGAATTCCATTAACTCTCACCTGAAAATCTCTCCCGTTTATGAGCTTCTAGCAGAAGTAGGTATGCACATATGTGAAAAAGAGAATTTCCAAAGGTGATTCAGAACTCTATATATAGGTCAATATACAGAACAAAAGAACAACTTTAGAAGTAATTAATTGCCTTTTATTTTGCTTCTAACCGAAATTATACAAAAAATTACAATACCAGGAAGGAAGGGTATTATAAATCAAAATGCTAGAAACATAATTTATCAAAAAAAATGCTGGAAACACAATGATCATAGAACTATAGGAGGGAAACAAGCAACTAATATTCAAAGAAATTTTTAAGAAAAACCAAGAAAATTTATTGCAGTTTAAAAAACCAAGTTGTGGTAATTTATTTCCTATATTTTGTGCCATAAAGTTGTATTCCTCGTCTATTCAGTGGTTGTACAGGTCTAGCATTATTCTCTGCATGCTGCCATGGAGAGTGGGATCATACGTAAGTAATAGATATAGATAGTTAAAGTTTAATGTATATGCTTATTTTGATGGTGCATGCACGTTAATCAGTGCATAATAGTAGAATACTTACATCGTGGACAGCCTCCCTAAGAAATTTGACTTGCGCCCTTGATACACTTCTTATCTAATGATGATCATGCAAGTTGAAAAGTTTAGTTAAACAAATAGTTACAATAATCTCTCCATAAAGAAAAGACTTGAAAAACTTTTAACAGAATGTCCATTTATATCTTCTTTTCAGGCATTTTTTGTAGATGTTAAATCTAAATCATAAAAGTTATGAAATGAAATTAATCTCTCACAAGTCAATATCATGCTTCAACTCACTCCTTGGGATTGAACATATGTAGCCTAACAACATATTTAGGATGGACTTTTTTTATACTATGTACTCATCCAAATTAATCCAAATCTTTTAAAATCTTGAACCACGTAAATGGTTCTTTTCACTAAAGAATGAGTGAAGCAAGACCTTTTTGGTCACAGTGAAAAAAGGGTCTTTTCTTCAATGAAAACAGGGTCTTGAAAGTTGTTTTAGTGAATAGGTTTTTTTTTTTTGTTTGGGTCAAAGAAATAGTACCTTTTTATTAATAGTCCAAATGACACCTTCAGTGCAAGGTGGGACGGTGAGGGAGCCAATGTATCTATAGTACTTCTTGCCACCCAGCTTGATATCTGAGGGGTCAATCACCCCAATGCTCTTTTCTGCTTCTTCATCCACCATGGATTTTATGTATTTTGACAACTGAAAAAGTTTCAAGCACACTCATTAGAGATATAATAATATCCCAATTAGGGTTTAGGGTTCATCGTGCATTACACATGAATTTTTATTTTGATCAACTTTATACATATAAATGAAGTTCACCTTATTGAGAACAGGATCGGGCCCACCAATCTTAAACAGAAGTCCAACAACAGCAACCTTGTTTGAGCCGTTTGTGTTTATTAGGCTTTCATGAACCATGTGAAGCTCCAGGTCATACCTAAAATAAATATTTAAGTTTAAGAAACAAATGGAAAAAAGGTTTTCTCTTCATCAAATATAATATAGACAAAACTTAAATGTAATACTACTTTATCTTTTTAGGTTCTAATCCATTCAAAATGTAAAAGATGACAACAAATTAGATTTTCTCTTTGAATAAGGTTTTTTTTTATTAAAAACCACATGTTCAAATTTCAAACTCATGTTTAAAAAGCATCAGTATCTATTAATTGAATCGAACTTTCATGATTCTCTTACATCGCCAAATTGTTTACCTGTGGTTATTCAATATCTTTCAGAAAAAATAATAACATCATAACGTTTTCTTCGCCAAATATATTTTGAATTTGATTAATACATATTGCTTATGAAATGTGTGTTATGTCTCAAAGATTTACCCCTTATTGATTAGAACATGTAGATTAATATTGGAAAGAAACAATTGCTTAATTACTATATTGATTTTTGAATTTATATATTTTATGGTAATGATATTAAATATATCTAATAAATTTTTTATATATTAAATTAAATATTACAATTGGCTTAGATCTAAAAATAAGATTTTTGATTTATTTATTGGATGAGATAGAGAGTCATCTTTAAACTTTGGTTCTCTTACTTGTGTGTACCCAATATCCTATTTAAGTGTTGAGATACCCCTTGTATCCGGTAAGGAGTAAGCCCCATTTGTCATGCTTCACATTGTTACTTCATGTGGTGTTTGTTAGTCCATATTGGCTTTTGCTCCTTATGCATCAAAGAGAGTAACATACAAACTTTTGATTTGAATGATTAATAACATAAGGAGAGAGACATGAGAGAAGGGGGAGAGACAGGGCCAAGAGCGCACAGATAAATTCAAGGGTATGATGAAAGGACCTGGCTACAGGTGGAGCAGGCAAATGCAAACATAGGAACTTCTCTATGGGACAATGGCATCAAAAAAGTGCAACGAACTACAAAACAAGGAGGGATATAACTACATAACTCCATACTACTTTTTGAATATACTAGACAACTAAGGAGGATGATCTTTGGAAAGTATTCCCATAATGGGGAAGGACATGTGATATCTTCATATTAAAGAAGAAACACAAGGAAGGGAAATAGTTTGGATTTATTAGATTTTAGGGGGGTTAAGGATGCAAAAAGGATAAAGTATGACCTTGACTAGATTAAAATTGGAGACATAGGTTAACATCCTCAAGTTCATCAAGAGTGTAACATATACCAGGGGCAAAACAAGACAAAAGATACATGAACCAAAGAAACAAGAGAGACTAACAACTCCGGGACAAATGAAAGGTACGTATGCTTAAGCAATGAAGCATGGAAAAGGCCTACAAATGATATGGAAGGAAAGGCGAACGCTTGGAAAGTCCTTGACGTAGTGGTGAAGGTTAATAATAATCAGACGTTTTCTAAATGTTACATGGGCAAGATGTGTGAAGATTTGGACTTAAAGACACTTTATGGAGTAATGGTCATGGAAGGATTAATGATATTAAAGGGATTCTTAGGGGGATAATATTGTTTTATTGAAGTCATATAATAGAGCAGATGCCTATGAAATTTTGAAGCAATAAATAGAAGAATGGTTGGGAAGTATTTCTGAAAAGTAAGGAGTGTATTGTGACATAAAGGCTAGTACGTAAAATATTAGGGTATACTATCATTTGTATGGAACGAAGGTACCTTCTAAAAGATAGCATATTGCTTTGGTAGAATGATAGACTAAATGAAGAGATGAAGAACATGGATAGGTTAGACTATAGGAGAATATGGGTAAGAACCTCTAATCATGTTATTAGGTGGAATGAAATGTTAAAAATAAATGGGAAATTATATGAAATAATGGTGGGAGAAGATGATGCAAGAGAGATGCATGTGTGTTGTTATGGAAGAAGAAGAAAAGGAGTTGTAGATAATGTTTTTCAAGTGTGGATAATGGTTTTTCATCATTGAAGATGTCATAATGTGTGTGTGAGGGAGGTTATGGGGAAAGGGAATGACTGAAGTATATGGAAGGGAATATTTTGGTAACAAAAGAACTTAAAGGAGAGAGTGAAAAGGGTGTTGGTCAATTAAGAGGTCTAGTGAAGGACAATATCAAGCAACAACATTGTCATATTAAGGAATTTGAGGAGACATTTATATGAATAAAGGAAAAGATTCAAAATTAGGGCAAAATGGTGAAATATTTGTAATTGCAAATATATTGGTGGGAAGTGGACTCAAAACTGATACAAGATAACGACTATGGGGAAGAAGACAATGAAGTTGTAAGGTGTGAGGAGATGGTGCCAAAATCATCATCTTTTAATGTTGATGAAGGCTTTGGGCCTCCAACATACCATTTGTCCCAATCACATATGAGAGAATTGGTGAATTGGTAGTCAATGAAGGTGTGCTCGCAGATAATGGCACGCGCAATAGCAAGGAGGAAACTCATGTGAATAAATGGTTTACTAATGGCTAGTCTAGGCACCTTCATGTGTGGTGGGCTAGATGATTCATAATGAGTAGAGGTCCATTTTCTTAGAGAAACAAAAACAAGTAGAGGATGAAAGGGAGAAAATAAATTATTTGGAAAACATTATAGAGAGGTGAGACAAAGATGGAGCTTTAATTTGGGGGATCAAATTGTAGATTCAAAAGGTAAGGAGGGAACTGTGTATCAATTTCAAAAGGGCAGTCTATATATGAAAAATTATGCTCATACTAAAAGTAATGATGAGTGTGATGCTTTAGATGGGGAACCATCCATAAATTGTAAGCCTTTTCCTTTGTATATTGTGTTATTTCTCCTAATCCTAAAAGGCGAAGAAAACATAATCGCTCATGGAGGAATACGTTACTAGTATTGATTTGATGATATCCAAAGGGTAACTCACACGGTACAAAAAGGAAAAGGTCCAAAAGAGGTTTGGCTTAGTCATGCGCAAACCTCTACCACATAAAAAGGTTCATCGTGGCAGAAAGCAAGTGGGCAGGAACAATGGCTCTCACTCATAGGTTAGTGTTATTGATACTTATATTCATAATACTATTTCTAACATATAGATTGCATATTGTAACTCTATGTTGAAGCAAAGTCGGTTTTGTAAAGAAACAATAAGTCATTACATGATCAGATCCCAAAAACTACGTGCTATTATCAGACCTTAAATTTGCTAATAACAAACATCAATAAGTGGTCAAAAGAAGTCCGCTCTCATGTTATCTAACCTGTTTGTCTAAGTATTTTAGGAACTACACAGGTTGCAAAACATAGGAGGATATGTATCAATAAAAGTTTGATCTAACTTTGTTAAACCTTAAAAAGTCTGATACAACCATCAATTCTGTGTTTTGATGAAACAAAATTTTAGGCATCCTTAATCAAACAGAGAAGAACGTTACTTCGAAAGCCAAATCTCAACGTTTGTAAATCTATTTTTATGATGCCTTGAAACTCATGCACTTATCAAGACAAATGTGTTTATCATTAAAACAAACAAGAGACAAATCAGTAGAGCAACTAACTTAGTGAACCAAGATCTCAACACAATCCTCTATGCAGAAGTACAAAAAGATGGTACAAGTCAGCATTTGTGTCAACTTAATTTCAGAGGATTACAACTTTATCTTCTTCTCTCTGTTCCAATCAAATAAAGCAAGAAAATAACTTTATTTGTTAACACTGCATAAGGAACCATTTTTATGCAAGAACAGAAGAACCCAGGTATCAGACTCTTTATTGACCTAGCTGGAACAACAAAGTCTGATACCCCTCAAAGCTCAAAGCTCTCAAACTTCTTCACAGGATTTCTAATGGATATATTTCCATTCAAGAGGCAGCAACAAACTTACAAGAATCATATTTGCAAAAGATCATTGTCTTCTCTTTCTCTACAATCAGTTTTTAAGTCTCTCAAAAAGACAAAGATCTTCTTTGTACGTTTACTTCTAGTAGACCTTGATCTTGTGTCTTTTCAACTTAGTGTATACATTCTTCTTGGTATATCCTGAAACACTAAGGTCTGTGAGTTACACTCTTTCATTCTTTCAAACTCAATTTGTAAAAGTTTGGTGTGTTACCAGCCTTAGTTGTTATTATGGGAAACACAGTCGGCCTGAAGAGGCTTTTGAAAGAATACTTGGGTGTTTAGAGCCAGGAGTGGCTTGTTGAAACAATACTTGGATTTAATCCAGAAATGGCTGGAGTCAAGAATACTTGTTGCACTTGTCTGGTGTTGTTATTGTAAAGGAGATTTTACAATAGTGGAAATCCTTCAAGTTAGAAGGGACTGGACGTAGCTTCTATGTTGGAAGTAAACCAGCATAAACCTTGTGTGTTGCTTTCTCTTCCCTGCTTTCATAAGTATGTGTTAGGTGGACTAAACCTTTTAGGGCCTTGAATTTTTTGCTACAAGAGCGGTACTGTAGTAGGACCATTGAGGAAACATGGAAAGAATGAAATTCATGGTTGACGTGCTTTTCTTAGGAGAAGCTAAATGCACTCAAAGTTTAATTAAAGAAGTGGAATGAGGAGAGTTTCAGAAATGTACATACACAGATCGACACGGTGGTGGAAGAGATAAATGACCTTGATAAGAGAGATGAAACTTTAGGCTTGGAGAAAATGAAATAAATTAGAGGAAGGCCTTGTTAAGGGCCATGTAAAGACTAATAAACTTTAAATAAATCTATATTGTGCCCAAAACCCAAAAACAAATTGATCAAGAAGGGGAAGTATGAATTCCAGTTTCTTCCATGCAACAATAATTGAAATAGGAAAGGTTGATGCAGTTTTTAGTTTACATGTTGTAGGTGATGTGGGTTAAGGAACCAAATAGGATGAGGGGTTTTTTTTAAAGCTATAAATTAGATGAGGTGGATTTCATTGGTAGCTAAGTTTAGCATTGAGAAAGTCAAGAATGTTTTTTGGGAATATGATGGGAACAAGTGTCAGGCCCTGATGGATTTAATTTAAATTTCATTAAAAAAAGGTGGGTGTCATGAAAGATTATGTGTGTAGGATGATTAATGAGTTCCATAGCTCGGCCAAGTTATTGAAAGGATGTAACATCGCTCATGGAATTATTACCAAAAAATGATAACCTATAGGAGCTGGGAGATTGTAGACTTATTTCATTCATAAGGTGCATATATGCAAGGGAGAGATGGGGAAGGTAACTTTTGAAAACTAGTTTGCAATTGCAGGAAATAAGAACATGATTGAGTGAGTGGACATAGCCAATGAGCTGGTTGATGAGGCTAAACGGGACAACAAGCCATATTTTGTAAGTGAAGGCTTGTGATGTAGAAGCAAACGTTGGTTACTATAGTTTTTTAGAGTATATGTCGGGTGATCACCTTGAGCGAGTGGGAAATAGGTAATAAAAAAGGATCATTGTGGTGGAGAGACATTTGGCAATTAATGGGTGACTGGTCAAGAAATAATACCTATTTTTATAAGGATATGTGGGTAAATGATACTCCTTTACCCAATTTTCAAGACTATTTTTAATATTAGTGAATAAGGACTCATGTGTAAAGGTATATGGGTGGGGGAACAACAAAAATGAGTACTGAGTTGGAGAAGAGGGAACGTTTTCAATGGGAATAACAACTTGCTATAGCCTTGTTTTATAAATGGTAATTTTGAAGTATGTAGGCAAGTATGGACATCGATAACACCTATAAAAGTTTGCATATTTACCTCTATAAAGGATAGAATTCCAATTACTAGAATCTAACAAGAAGAGAAATGCAACTGCCAAATTTAATGAGTAATATGTATGGTTTGATGAAGGAAAGTACTAATCATCTTCTGTTTAATTTCTATTTTGCTAGCGTTATTTGGGATGAATATTACTCTTGGGATGAATGGGAAAGGGACAATTTTTACAACACAAACTGGTTTAAAAGGGAAAATGCATAATTAGTTTGGAATGCTATGTGAAAATCAATTATGTGGGAGATATGATTAGAAAGAAATGAAAGGTGATTTAAAGGAAAAGAATCAACTCCTCAACATGTTTTTGAGTTAAGAAAAATAAGAGTGTGGAGTTGGATGAGGATGAAAGTTAAAGGGTTTGTTAGTTCCCTTTTTGAATGGAATATTGACCCAATTACTTGTCTTTTAAGCCTATAAATTTATACAACTTGTGTTTTAGTTTTTAGCTTTGTTATGGACTTTGCTATATTTCTTATTGATCTTCTTTTCTTGTTTTGTTTTCACAGGGCTATAATGTTTTAATAGGTACCCCTTTACTTATAACCTTTGTTTTCATAAGGCTTTATTTTCTTGTTTGTTTCCTGACCAAAAGCAAGAGATACCCTTTTAAACCCAGTGAAATTTAATTACATAATTTTTTAGCTAATAAAAAAAACTTGAGTAGAATAAAATCACATTTACAACAAAACCCTCTTTATTAATATTAATTTACCTTGATTGATCATCGAAGGCTTGTTCAAGTGGTACACGTTTAGTTTATCTTATACAAGGTCTCAAGTTTGAGCTTTGTAAATGAGAAAAAACCTTATTAAAAGAATTAGCTTTATCAAGATATAGATGTTTTTGGTTCAAACAAACAAGATTGTCATAAATGGAGAATACATGGATTTAACCAAAAATATTACCTCAACTAGTATGCAATATTACTTTGAAGATATAAGGTCAGCCTAATAGTTGGGAGAAGATGGAAAAAAGTCGTAGATTTG
Source organism: Clitoria ternatea (assembly GCA_037962975.1). NCBI lineage: Eukaryota > Viridiplantae > Streptophyta > Magnoliopsida > Fabales > Fabaceae > Clitoria > Clitoria ternatea. The sequence continues at coordinate 1,609,231 of CM075674.1, forward strand.
AACTAACGTTTTTAATTAAATTACTAATAACTAGCATTTTCCCATAAAAATATGAAACACTACTTCAAATGTTATTAATATTATTTTTCAATTAAAATTAAATTTTCATCCTGCTAACCATACAATAAAAGTTAATATTTCTTACTGAAATATAACTTTAAATTCAATTAGGAAACAAAATAGAAAAGATTAACATATTATACTCAGGCATGGTTTAGGAACTAATGATTTTACTGGGTTGAAATGTTTCCTACAAAAAAAGAGGGTAAATAAATTAGCCAATTTCCATAGTTTGAAGGCAAAGGAAATAAAGGGGTAGTCTGCTCATAATTTATGTTTGGACCCATTGATTTCATTTTTTATTATATAAAGGTTATATTGTTTGGCCTTTATTTTTTAGTTGTAGTTGAATTTAGTTGTTTTCGTTAGTTTTGTGTCAATTGTCTCAAATTTTAATTGTTTAATAGTTAATTTAGAAATTAAAAAACAACAAGGGATTTGAGCCAAGAATCATGAAGACAACTATCAAAGCCTTAAACCACTAAACCAAAATCCACATTCATTATGCATGTGGTAACTTTTCTATATATATATAATTATTAATTATAATATAAATAATGATAATAATATATTCATTAAATAATATTCTTAATAATATTTATTATTTAAATAATACATGTTATAATATAATTATAAATTTATTATATATAATTGTATATTTTAATACATTATTAAATAGTAAATACTGCTAATATAATTATAACCTATTTCTTAAATGTTGTCATGCGTGCTTATGGCGTACTGTCACTGTGGGGGCTGCATACGTTGCTGTAACGATTGGTATTTATAAGTTTTGATGCTTAATTTTTAAAAATATTAATTAAATATGGGAGGACTAAGAGCACCAAGAATCATAAAATGAATCATGAAGCAAAAAAGGACTTAAAATTATGAACAATATCGACTTGAATTGAAATATAATGAAATTATCAAGTAATATCACACTCGAAATTTTCGCTTTGGAGCTTTGTACATTAGCAAATTAGCAGTTGCAAGTGTCGCAATGTTGGATCCCAACTTCCATTAATATAAATATATTAAAATATTTAAGAAACAGGTCTGTAATTGGAAATTATTCGATAAACTATGAATAATATATTATTTAAATAATAAATACTATTAAGAATACATTTAATGAATATAATATTATATAGAATTAGGACTATGATATAATGGTGAAGATCTTTAGTTGTCTTTTATTATCCCTAGTGTGGACTTTAGTTTCATAGTTTCTAAATTAACTATTAATCAATAAACAACTTTTTAAAATGATAAATTACCATTTTCTAAAAATTGGAGATTAATTAAGTGAAAAGTGGGTCAAGAAGAGAAACCTGCGGCCATTGATGGTATGTTCGGACGGTGAGTGCCAGTGACACTGTCGCAGAAAATACTCCCTGCCGTTTATGTTTATTGATCCTGCATCTCCCTCCCATTTCACCTGCTTCCATTTAACCACACTTCATCACATTTTAATATATGATGACCATACACCTTAATCTTAACAAAACCGCGTTTACTAGGTGACAGCTAGCGCGTCCATTTGGTTTTTAGTTGGGGAAACGGAGTTAGAGAAATAAAAAAATTTAAATGTTGGTATTGATCTTTCATACAGTTCAAGACAGTTAAAACTCAATTTGACTGTTGGATGTATTTTTGGGGTGGGTCAAACCCAAAGTTTATATCCAAACAACCCCTAACAATAAGTCATGAAAAGTTTTTTTGTCAGATACAACTCAAAAAGGACCCTTGAATTGGAAAAAATAAATATTACTTAATCTTATACTATTAATCTTAATTAATCACATAATACCATGTATGGGTAAATATGATATTATATATTTTCTCTTTCCTAAATTTTTATTCATTCTCGATGATATAAGCGATCAATTGCATCTGGTCGTGTTGACCATTGAAATATAATATACCATCACGCAATCAAAGAGGGCTTTTATTTTTTCGACACATTTTTCTATATTCTCGTACGCTTTCTTCTCTACCACTTCATTCATACTCTATAAAAATTGTAAGAGGCAAATATTTTTCAATTGAAATTAAAAGGCCTAAACGTTTAAAAACCGTGCAAAATAATAAGTGAAAACATCATCATGGTATAAGAAGTGTATTTTAGTCAGGAACAAAATTTATTTTTCTCAAAACATTATAATAATCTTTAAATAGAAAAATATTATTTATTTATATATTTTCAGAAAAAAAAACTAAAAGTATCTATTTCCATTCAATACTTTTTTAGTAAAATAATACAAAGATTATTAAGAAGATACGATAAAGATATATTTGTTCACTTGCTAAAAATTAGTCTAATTAGTTAAAAATTATTAAGTTGATATATCTATAAATAAATTCTAACACTTTAAATTATGTCCTGATGTCAAATATACTCTGCTACTCAACTAATTTAAACCTTTCTTCGGGAAAAAAGAAAAACAAATCCCACACTGCTAATATGTACAAAGGATTCAGGAACCACAGCTTTCAACACACATTTTTGGGTCATGAGGGGAAACTATCAGTTCACTAATATCAGAGATTTGTTATAATATAAAGTTGCTTCTTTTCTGCCTTTAAATTTCACCACAGGTAAAATTAAAATATATGTTCAATTGCTGCTTAAAATTCATATCTCACATACGAATTTTAGGCAGAATATAGAGAACAAAATATGAAGGAAGAGTGATTACCTGAATATCATGACCTCTGTTCTTAAGAGTGGCATTCTGAGGCTTATAGTACTTCCTTAGCTCCCCTAACTTTGGTACCACTCTCACTCTATGGCTTGACAAATCGATGGGAGATTGCATTGTGCCACTTTTACATGTTGCCCATTCCTTCTTCAATTCCCCCCACTGTGAGGGACCCTTGCTCCCCTTTCTGTAATCAAACTCATGCTCATCCTCTACACCACACACACACACACCAAATTAAGCAAAGAAACGTGAATCAAAAGAATGAACAAAAACTTGATCTACTTACCGACTTCCTGTGCTTTAATCCTTGTTGTTGAATGGAGTAGGATGATTACTAGTATTAACAAGTTTGGAGTAAACACTGTGAACCTGCTTTGATGCCTCATGTTAATTAATTTCAAACAAATGGATGAAGATTCGGACTTCCAAACTCTGAATAAATAAAGCAGAAAGGTGAAAGATGGAAGGGTGGGTATTTTTTAGATATGGAAGAGCATAAGGCATACTCTGTGTGTGTGTGTGTATATATATATATATATATACACATTGCCACACATTCAAAGTTTCAAGATTTGTTAGCGAAAGTGAAACTTCCTAGATCATGCTATATGAGCATTTTTTAACACTTTCAATAAAGAAATTATTTTCGCTCATTTAGATTATTAAATTAGTTGGTTCAACTAAAAAACATATGGATCAATCACTAATTTGATCTATTTAAATAAATGAATGGATATACATTTGAACCGATGAACAGTGGTTTTGAACAGTTAAAAAAGTAAATTTTGAGCTTTTTTATTGTGATTAAGTCACACTTTAGACTTTTTTCTGTTGTATTTGAAGAATATTTTAGGTTTTAGCGTGTAGTGGATGTTAAAGATTTATAAATAGTGTATTACTCATAATTTTTAGTGTTATAAAGTAATTATATTATTTTTATTAATATTGTTTCAAATAAAATATAATTTCATTATAAAAATATCATTTTATTAATACTATTTAAAAAATAATATAGTTTATATTAAAAAAATATTATTTTATTAATACAAATTCGACCTTGATTGAACTACGATTTAATATTGAATTGAGAATATATAGCTTAACTGATTCAATGAACAGTTTCATTTTTAAAAGATTAATTTTTTTAATTAATTTGATTATATAAATTTTTTATTTTAATTTGGTCCTTATATTTTTAAACAGTTTTTGTAACATCCCAATTTTAACTAGTTAGAGTTTTAGGAAGATAAATCGCGATAGGAAAATAAATCGCGATGACTCGTAATAAATAAATAAATAAATAAATAAATTATTCAAAGGTTGATAAATTAAAATTTTAAACGACTCATTAGGTTAAGAAATTAATTCTGAAATTTGTTTGAACCTATTTCTGTTTTTCAACGTCTGTCATTGGAAAACATCAAAACTTGATTGTCTATATAAATCTCTGCCAATTGGTCATGACGTTCCTTAATTTTTTCCTAAAACCCATAACCATTATCTTGCACCCTATTTTATTCAATTTGTGTCTTAAATACCTAGTTGAATTAATTGTAAATTTAACCTAGTGTCCTAATTTATTTTGTTCCAAAATTTCCTCGCAAATCTCTCCACCACTCATGGCCAAGACTCCATTGTGTCTCACCTCCACACCTTTCCACTTTACCACGTGCATGCCACCTTGTCTCTCCATTGCACGCCAGTGTCCCACACTACACATGGCCATCACGACAAGCTCGCCACCTTGCACAATGCATGCTTTATTTTCACACCACATGGTTCCACGCTTACACCAATTTCATGCCATGATTTTCCATTCAAATGTTACAATTATATAACTTCAATTTCAAATTCTCCAATTCCTTATCATAGCACCGCCACCAAACCTTACTTTCTTAATTTCCACTCTTGCATTTCCAAGTCATACACTTTAAATCTTCACTTCTTCAACTTCATCACCTCATCATTAGTTTCACTCATTCTCTTTGTGTTTCGAACCCCACTATCACTCTCGGGTCCCCTCTTACTTTCGTTCCCTTCACCATTTTCTCTTCAATTTCCACCATCGTAAACATCGTAAACCACAAAATAGCATCATCCTCTTCTTTGATCCTTCCTCAGACCCTCTCGCAACTATAGCCACGATCATCAAAAAGCTCAAAGATTTTGTCGTCGTCGTCCGAACATTTGATCGGAGGTTTGATCAAAGCCAAAACGAAAGATCTCAATCACCAATCAGTGAGAAATCAACATTGGTAAGCTAAAAAATCCTCTATCCTTACACGCACAACCCTTTTCTCTTCCATTTTTGCATGCTGAAAAATTTTACATTCACTGGATTTTTAATCTTCTTGGTGAGGACCGTCCATCCAGTTTTTGGAAAAATCACCATATAAAAGTTGTTCCTCTTTCCAATGAGTCAAAGAACACCTAAATCTGACGTCTAGAGCGAAAGTTATAGTCAAAATACAAAAACTGTGTTTGCTGAAATTTTAGTACGGGACAGTGGTCTTTTTTCGTAAATTTGGAATTTTGGCTCAAAGTCTTCGTAAAAGTTATAGTAAATTACATCACAAAAATTTTAAGACCAAGATCACTGAATCAAACACGCGTAAAAAGTTGTGATTAAAATACGAAAGCATGCACATATTACCTTTCCCGATCGCATACATGTTTTTCTTTTACGTTGCATGCAATGCTTTTGATGCTTTCATTTTTCTTTCTCTAGATTGATCACATATGATTAGGAAGGCATTAGTAGGATTTCAAAGTTCCAAGGTAGTTTTCACACATTGTCGACTAATTTCATAACCCTCGGTAAGTTCAATTCTTATTGAAACTTCATCGATTTTATGTCAGAGTCTTGATTTTAGTATTTCAGCTATTTAAGGGTTACGTGGTTATTTTATTAATTTTTTAGAATATTTTAAATATAGGATATTGACGTTTGGAGTTGAGTCGGAAGTCGACATTTTATTTTGGAAAAGTCGGATAATGTCTTAAGGTACGTGTGACGTACGATGGGGCTTATTACTCGAGTAGCGAGTAGTAGTTTTAATTTCAAGGCAGGTTTCATAATTAAAAAGTTATTTTAAACATCGACGCCAAGAAAATATTAATTTTTATAAAATAAAAATATAATTATACTTGAATTCAATTGGTTAAGTGTCATTGAATATATATATTGTTCATTATGTGCTATTGAGACTGGCCCATGAGGGTATTGATTATATGGTGATAATTGAATTATTTTTGGTTACGCCCTATGGTGGCACTATATGTCCGTTGAAAACTGATAGGTTGATATCTATTTTTATTGGTGATTCTTGAAACTACTATTATATATATATATATATATATATATATATATATATATATACTTGATGGTATAATTGCCACTAACTGCCTAGCTGATTTACTTTACTGGAATGACATGTATGGTGTTATGAATATATTGATTGATTATGTTGGTTGTGGTATTGATGACTCCAATTAATTGAGTTGATAAATAATAAAGTGACGATTGATGATTTGAAATTATATTGAGGTTAGTGGAGCTAGGCTATGATGTCAGATGATTATATGTGCGCTATAATTTGCATCCACGCATTTTGGATTATCATGACATCATATGCATTAATAAAGTGCTACGATTCGCTCAACACTATGATTTGCTATTTGAGATTGCCAATTATAGCACTAGATTTGCTATGCAATTCTTGTGAGACTGTCAATTATAACATTACAATTCATTGTGTAATCCCACGGTACCACCGATTATAGCACTACGATTTGTTGTGTGGTTACCTAAATATTCACTACTTTATAGGACTACAATTTGTTGTGTGGAATATCCTTTGGCACTATGATTTGCCTAGTTGTGAAGTCGGATCCGCATTGCATGCTTTTATGCATTTAAAAAGAATATGATTTTCAAAGTTCATGACATTCAGATACTGCATTTGAGAGTATTAATATGGCATCCCCTTGGTAGCTTCCATGATTCACCTTGGGATTGAATAAAATGAGGGTAAATTTTTTGCATTCGTCGCCCCGATAGCAAACCATGAAAACCCAAGGCGGTGCCAAAAATAATAACACTCGACACACCTACGAGATACAAAAATTTGTGTACAATAAGGGATACTAACAAGAAAAACACAAGGGCCCCCAAAAACCAACATACAATGAGTCAAAAAAGTAAGAAAACCAAGTCAGGCACAATCTCGCTCAAGCGAAACCAACACGCTCGAGCTAGCACGAACACACATAAGATAATGAGCCTTCGCTCAAGTGGGACCATCCTTGCTTGAGCGAAAAACAAACAGAACAACATAAGTCATTCTCACTTAAGCGAGACACCATTTGCTCAAGCGAGAAACAAATCGAGAATCAGGTATGGCCTCTCGCTAAAGCAAGGCTTCGCTCGCCCAAGCGAGGACTTCATAGAGAGTAGAGGTGACCAATTTGCTTAAGCGAGGCTATACTCGCTTAAGTGAAAAGGGACAAAGAGCAGTTACACCAATCTCGCTCAAGCGAGGTCCTACTCGCTCGAGCGGGGAACAAACAATACCAAAATGCTCTTATTCACTCAAGAGAGGCCCTCCTCGCTTGAGTGAGAATCTCATAGTGGCAATTCAAGTTAAACTCGCTTAAGCGAGGTGACACCTGCTTAAGCGAAAACCACATAGAACCTCACAGGTACAATCTCGCTCAAGCGAGACCTATCTCGCTCAAGTGAAAAACCTACAGAATCAACAATTTAGATATGGGAGAGGCTCGCTTGAGCGAAGATACTCTCACTCAAGTGACAAATGTAGGTTTGCCAAATTTTAGAATCTCTAAGGTATCTAACTTTTCTATTTGGGCTCTGATTGACGCCAAATTTCATAGGCTACATATTTTCATCGCTTTGGAGCTATTGAAGAAGTCTGTTCACCAAAATTTGGTCATATGGGAAAGATATACAATACAATGCAGTTTGGGTTCTTTATGCTCAATGAGAGAGGTGAAAGTAACCTAATGCAATACCAATCATGCAATGGGCATGCATACACATTCAATAGACAGATTCTAACATGTAGAGGTCATTTAGGGAGTAAAATTCCTACATATACCCAATATGGCATATCTAGTTCCCTTCAAATGCCTTGTAGGCTCAAGATCTCAATTCACCACTACCTCAATACATGTAAGGTCTATCCTATCACCTATTCCTGTAAACCTATCCATATCACAACCACATTACGCAATATCCTGTCAATGTAAACCATGCAAGAATATAAATGGCTCAGTGCCTAATTCCACTAGATAAAGTTCTTACCTAAACACACATATAATACCTTTATCATCAACACACATATAGGTTACTTGATCTAATAACCTTTCAACATGGAAACCATAAGGTTCAAGTTGTAGCATTTATATCATACACAATACCTTGAGTCCATCATCATCAAACAAGTTACATAACTTTATTAAGGTTACCCAAAATATCACACTACCATATCTATACTATACACATATATAATTAATCATAGTTACGTCCATTATGGCCTACAATGCAACTTCCATGCTAAATCAACTAGATACTCATCTCCTCGTGTGCTTACTGAAAGTCCATAAGTTAGGAGGGTGAGTACCATTTGAATAATAAGCAAGAAATTAAAATCCACAATTTACACATACCATAATCAATTATATCATCATTCAAATATATAAGTCACAATAACCATTTATTCATCAACCATACCCATATTCATAGATGCAACATGTTATGCAATGATCTTTAAAAATTTGTATTTCACTTATGCATGAAATCATGCAATGCGGATCTAACTTATCAATACAGAGCAAGTGCCAAGATAACCCACTCAGTGAACCAAAGTACTATAAGCGGTGGTACCTAAGGACTACGGGTGAACCATAGCACTATAATCAATAGCCTCGGAAGCAATATGCTACAGACTGCACAGTGAACCAAAACACTATAATCGTGATAGTCTCCTCAGCAAACCAAAGTGTTAGAAATGCATATAATGCCATGAACTGTATCTATGCTGGAAATACGAACCAAAGGGCACAAGGGTACAATTATACATAACTCAGTCACAATCTCATGATAAATAACCAGCAATAAGAACCTTACATAATCATTAACGACATCATATGGCACATTCAAGATAATAACAACCAACTCATATATAATCAAAATATGCCAACAATTAGCAACACAATGTACATATACATACGATTCCAATATATTAGGCGTCTCAAATCTCACAACACAAAGCTTAATTTTATTTATTTTACTCTCACAATTAAAATTTCCAAGACTATGCGGGATGTAAACAGGGACCTAATTTCTCCCTATTATTCAAATGATAAACCCCTCATACGTATAGAAATGTACCTGAAAGTGCTTCGACTCAATTTACGCTTCCAGGGACAACCGATAATTCTAAAATTAAGTTATGTACTCCAGCCACACCTCAATGCTTGAAACACTCGTCGATTGTTTCTGCAATAACTCCACAACTGCCGCCCAACAATGGTTAAGGGAAAATTAGCAACCGCATAAAACGGGGAAGATCACCAAGTTGGTTTTCTTGAAGAATTTTGGAGTCCATTACATCGCGACTTCCTGAAGTGAAAATCAAGGTTCCGAAAGCTTATAATAATGGCTAGCCTTCACAAAACTAGCATGGGAAAGAGAAGGGAAATAAGTTTTGAACTAGGTATCCACAATCGTGAAAACCCGAGAGGAAAAGAAGTGAGTAAAAAGTCCAATTGCCACATGCATTTACCTTCTCATGAACTCTAAGCTTTGATACGTAATAGTGGGAGAATGGATGGCTTGGAAAGGGGTCACAGATAGAGAGAAGAGAAGAGGAATGACGCATGCAAGGGTGGAAACTTGGTCCACGATGGGGAAGAGGGAGAAGCACATGGTGGAGGAGAAGTTGACGGGAGAAAGGAAGAAGGTCAGAAACAATTCATGAAGAAGAGTGAATGGAAAATGAATTAACGAAGTAAAATGGAAAATAAGTTTGAAAGGAATTTAAGAGGATAAAATAAATTGAATAATTTAATTTAGGGAGTCTAAATTAGGTAGGATAATCAATTTAATTCTAGGCTTAATAGTTTACCTCTATATTTAAATTTAGGATGTTACAATTAGAGTAATGATGTATAGTTAGTTGATGGAAGTTTGAAGGTATTATGGTGATGTTGCTATTGAAATGATGAATTGATGATTAATATATATATTTGATGTTGTATGAAATTGATTCGATGTTTGATTTGTGGTTCTGATGATTTCTATGTCATTATGCTATGCTTTTAAAATCTTGAAATATATAACCTGATGGGTAAATCTTTTTTATGTATATGATTACTATTTACTATTTGGAGTGGTATTTACCTCTCAAATTCATTTTTAGTGAGTTTTCAGGGTGACAATGCCGCTTGGTGAGCTCAGGGTTGGGGAAATGCAATGCTAAAGTGAAAGGGTTTGTAAATTAATTATCTTGTGGTGTTGCTGTGATAGTTATATAATTTCATAGTTTTATGGGTATTTAAAGTTTGTGCGTGGCCCTTTGAGTGGCTTAATTTGGCACACACTTTCATGTGATGCCAAACACTAAGTTTTGATATATATCTAGTTATGTATGTGTCTGTGTGTGATGATATCTGAAATATTTTTTATCTGACTAATAGTGGATAGATAGTTGGCACCTCACTAGAGGTTTAGTTTAAATCTTATCATGATATGATGTTGAGAAATTAACTCTCTCTATGTCCAGGAACTGTTTAGACTTTAAGGATTGTGAAATTTTGACATTGTGGTTATGTTGCGTGACTAATGCCTTGAGATGGTTATTCCGAGTCCTTACTCATATAGTCGTATATGAGAAAGGAAGGATACCTTGTTAAAGACCTATAGTTAGGGTCGGTCCATTCGTGAGTTTGTTAAGACTTTTAGTTATGTCTTTCGTTGTGTGTATTGTTAAGTCGTGTGTCGTTTAGGTTATGTGATTAATCCGTTGGGGTGTTGTGTTGTTCACGAAAAAATTCGCTTTCAATATTCATTAACCTTGGGGATTACTTCTAAGAATTTAGGTGAGATGTTGTAGTTTTAAAATGATTATTTCCATTAATTTAACAAAAGGAAACTTATCTTTTTAAATTTATTATTATAAAATTGATTTAAATATACTTGTTAAATCAATTTTCTGTAAAATGGTGTAAAAGGCTCTAGATGTAAAATATATTTTTGAAATCAGTTGTTAATAGAAACTGATTTCAAAAACATATTTTAAATCGGTTTTGCAATAAATGGATTTAAAAAGATAAATTTTTATTAGTTAAGTTACAAAAAGAAATCATTTTAAAACCGTTTAGAATGAAAGAAATTCAAACAAAGATATAAAACACTAAATTAAAACCTGAAAAAATGTTTTTATAAACATATATTTTAAACTTTATTTTAATTTTTTAACCAATATTTTAAAAATACTGATTAGTAGTTGTACTTGTTTATTTCCCCGTTTACTTTCTTAGGTTTTTTTGGGTCAAACTTAGGTTTGAAACTCGGAATCTTTTGTACTCCGCAAGAAAATGAGCTGGTTGGCCATTTGTTATCATTGTCAAGGAAAAAGAGGCAAGTTTAACTCGTTTCCACATTTTCCTCTGTTTTTTTAAGGCATTTGACAAGAGTAATATACGACAATTACTAAAATCCACCCATTGTTTTTTTGTTTCTACCAACCAAAACATCAAATAACTTTCAACATTTATTGATGTCTTTTCTCATGTCTAGTTTATAAGAATTCAAGCATGGGACATGGAATTCTATGATTAATGACATATTATGAGTAGATGAGGGACATGTGGGATCAATTTATTGGGCATTTTTTTAATAGATATTGTGTCTTTCTTGTATCGCATAATTAGATATGATATATAAGATTTCAAATGGTGATTTTTATATGAATAAAATTTTAAATTTGAAATTTTATTTGAGTGATATGAAATCGTTTATAACTTATAGTAATTTAATCTAGATGAAACTTTTTTATTTTTCTAACGACAAGTGGATGAAACTTTGGTAGGTCGTGGTATTATTTTGAAATTTGAACGATTAGCGGAATACTTCAAACAAAAATTAGATGGATTGGTGATTTGCTGCCTAGGGAAGAATGTTTTCTTACTATATTTGTTTGTTGCACGCGTATCGACATGTGATTCATTACGCATTTTTTTAATTGAAGCAATTCGGTTATTTATAAAAGTAAAATTACTTATAAATACAAATAAAATTATTAGAATCTAAGGATATTTTTGGATGGTGGTACGTGATGAAATGAAAAATGATGAAAAGTTGTACCATTCTTTAAATTATAAAAGAATAAAATAAAATAAAAGGAAAGTAATAAAAGGGTTTTTTTTACATTAATAATGTTATTTTAAAAATTAATTATAACTATTAAGTTGTTTTTGAATAATTTATGTAGATGTAGAAGAGTAGGACGACACTAGTGTCATTTTAGGTCAAAATGACATTTTCTAGGTTGACGTGTAACTATATCATAGTCACTTAGAATAATATTATTAGTGTCATATTGACACTAAACAATACACCTCACAGTCTTTTATTTTTCTAATAAATACGATATATTAAATTCAACACACTACACTACAATATATTGAATTTTTAACATATTTTATTTATTAAAAAAAGTTGTGAGGTATGTCATCTAATGCCAATATGACACTAATAATGTATCCTAAGTGACTACAACACAATCACATGTTAGTTTGGGAGAATGTCATCTTGACTTAAGACAACACTAGTGTTATCCTATTCTTCTATGACTTCCAAAAACAACCTCTTTATAAATTGTTAAAAACAACTACTAATTAGTTTTTAAAATAATATCATTGGTGTAAAAAAATCTAATTAGCACCAAATCTCCCCCTCCAATCTCCCTAAATCTCTTCGCTCCAAATTGTGGTGTGTTGATTCCATCACTTCCCCACAAATCTCTCATATCCAAATTAGGGTTAATATGTTTTAAGTTTCAATTTACTTATTTTGGTGTGTTTGTGAACTTGTTTATTGGTTTATTGACAATTAATTTTGCTATCAAGTGTCATATTACTTTAGCTTGTTTATACTTCATTTTACTAGTTTGTTCTCGTATATATGAGCACCTTGTTTAGAGATTACATATATTAATTACCTTGGATTAGTAACTTCATGTAGTAATTATTAAAAAATTAGTAACTCATAAATTAAAGGAGTAAGATGTTGTCATGATGCTAAAGATATAGTCTTGTGATATCAAACAATGGAATTTATAACATTCAAGAAACTTGAGCTAAATAACAATTATATGAGAATTTAAAAATTAAAATGTATCTTGTCCCGTTACTTTTTAAATAATAAAATGCATTTATTATTTTATTCTATTTTAAAATATCTAAACAATAAAATAATTTATTAATTCTATCTCATCCCATTATTTTTCATTTTATTGTATTATATTTGGTTCCACTCTATTATACATCTATCCAAGTATACTTTTACTTTTTTTCAGTATGTCTTTTTCAATTTAAATTAGTGTGAATCCACATTTACTTTTAATTATACCTTATAAACAAATTTATTTTATTTAAGTGTTTTTTACTGCATTAAGTTGTATTCGTAGGTTGTTAGATTAACAAACTAATGTGAGGTCTGTTTATCTTACACAAAGATTCAATTCTTTGTGGCATGTATATGTTATTTTAATATAAAATCTGTGTTGAGAATAATTTAAGTATGTAATTATGTTTTGGTTTAACATATTCTAGTCGATTCTAGGCTAAAAATTTGAGTTCCATCAATGTTCCAAAAGTTATAAGGACGGTTGAGAACGTACTCTAAATAGCATGTAAAAATTAAATAAATATCTAATTTTCTAGTCTTCACTAATTATTAAAATAAATTTAAAGTTTTAGATATATAATTTGTGAATTAATTTATTCCTAAAGTCGTGTTATAAAAATGACGCAATTCCTCTCTCAATTCTTTTTCAACTTATATAAATAGATTAATTGTATTTTCTTCATCTAGATTACTTATTTTCTTAATTATTTCCTACCCTCTCTTTTTAGTATATAATCTTTTTTAAGATAAAAATTTTGGGGACTAAGACCCCCTATAATTTTTAGTTCTTACCTAAATTTCTCATAGATAAACAATGAAAGCTATCACAATAAGTATCAACACTATTATGTTACTAGTAGCAAAAGAATCTTAAGTTATAATAATCCCTTACCAATTTATATACTCAGCTACATGTATATAAATATATGTTAACCACGTTTAGTAATTTAAAGTTAATTTCATTAAAATCAATTGTACTTGACTTTAAATAAATCAACTGTTTGATCCTAGTCGAAATTGAAGAATTAGGTTATCGCTTATAAAAGAAGAAGAAGAAGAATTAGGTTATCAATAATAATAACAATATATTCAAAGTAAACTCACAAAAAGTTGCGTTTATACTTAATTACGTTTATAATCTCTTCCAAGTGGGTTATACTATTTATGAAAACTTAAAACGCGGTTGACCAGCAACATCAAGCATAAAGACTGGGTTTTTTTTTTCTTTTGAATTTGTATAATTTGGGTAAGTTTATATAAGATTAGATATCAAAAATAGATGTTTTAAATATAAAAAAATATGATGGATCAACATCAATGATATTTTTAAATGAAGTTTTTTAAACTTTTTATTTTGTGTAAAATTTCACGTATTAGATATAAGGTTTTTCAATAATTTTTTGTATGTTTTCTAATCGATATAGAGCAGACCATTAATTCATTTCGTAGATCTTTTCCTAACATTATAAAGCAAACATTTATCACATATTCATTTTCTTTTTTGAAATCAACATCTAATTATTCTCTCCGTTCCATAATACAAGATTTATATGAGACAATATTTCATAAAATTTTAAAAATTATTATTTTTTAAATCTATCCCATATCCATAACCACTAATTACTTCTTGTTTAATCTTTTTAAAGTTTTGTCCTTTTTAATAACATATTTAATAGGAATGATTTTATAAAGTTACAATATTAATTTTATAAATTCATGATCAAATAATTTATCTGAAATAGTGAAAAATAACTTTCAGACAAAAAATAAAGGGAAGTTGGTTGTTATCAAATCTGATGAGATAATTAACATATGGATGGTTAAACGAAATAAAAGGCGCGCATTACATATAACCATATTTGCCACAAAATTTATTAAAATCCTTCTATGGTAGTTTTGGCGTATTATAATGACTTTCCTTTCAAAATATTGGGTTGGTAAAAAAAACAAAATGGTTGAAACTTTGAACCGCACGCACGCCTTCTTCAAGGAACAATCCAAGAAAAATCTTTTGTCCACCAACTCAACTAAGACATTTTAAGAAAAATACAAACAAAAATAACTTGTGCTTTTTTAAAAAAATTAATGAATAAATTAACATTAATGTTATGAAATAAACTAGAAATTATGAAGGAAGAAGAATTATGGAGGAAGAGAAATTTGAAGAGAGAAATGAGAGAATAGAAATGAAGTAGTCTTGTGTTAATGAGTGAAGGGGGTATTTATAGGAGGTGAGAGGGGGACATTTATAAATATCAAAACTTTAGGGGGGACATCCATAATTATTCATAATACTCCCCCTTGGATGTCCGTATTTAGAATGTGCCTCGTTAAAACCTTACTAGGAAAAACCCAGTGGGACAAAAACCTAGTGAAGGAAAAAGAGTACAACATTCTTTACAAAGTATATCCGTAAAAATAATTAAATTACAAATATTTAATTCTCCCCCTCATCAGAACACTTATGTAAGCGTCGAAGACCAATCTTCTGTACTAGTTGCTCGAAGACTTTGGTTGGTAATGACTTTGTAAAGATATCTGCTAGATTCTCGCATGATCGGACTTGCTGAACATTTATTTCACCATTCTTTATAAGATCATGAGTAAAGAAAAATTTTGGTGAAATATGTTTTGTCCTATCTCCTTTAATATAGCCCTCCTTTAACTGAGAAATACAAGCTGCATTATCTTCACATAAAATTGTTGGTGGTAGTTTTCCAGCATGCAAGCCACAAGTTTCTTGAATATGTTGAATCATAGATCTTAACCAAACACATTCTCGACTTGCTTCATGTAATGCTAAGATTTCAGCATGATTAGATGATGTTGCTGTGATTGTTTGTTTTATGGATCTCCATGAAATTGCTGTACCACCACATGTAAACAAATAACCTGTTTGTGATCGACCATTATGAGGATCAGACAAATACCCCGCATCTGCATAACCAATTAGGTTTGCCTTAGATACATATGGAAAAAATAAACCCATGTCCATTGTACCTCTAAGGTAGCGGAATATGTGTTTAATCCCATTCCAATGCCTTTTTGTGGGTAAAGAACTATGTCTTGCTAACAAATTAACAACAAATGATATATCAGGTCGTGTATGACTAGCAAGATACATTAGTGCACCAATTGCACTAAGATATGGTACTTCAGGACCAAGTAGTTCTTCATTTTTGTCTTGAGGTCGAAATGGATCTTTGCTCACTTCTAGTGACCTTACAACCATTGGACTGCTCAATGGGTGTGATTTGTCCATATAAAACCGCTTTAACACCATTTCTGTATAAGTCTTTTGGTGCATCAGAATTCCTTCCTTTAAATATTCTAATTGTAATCCGAGACAAAACTTTGTTTTTCCCAAGTCTTTCATCTCGAATTCATTTTTTAAGCAATTTACAGCCTTTGAGAGCTCTTTGGGAGTTCCGATGATGTTTAAATCATCTACATAAATAGCAATTATGACGAACTCTTTTCCGAGTCTTTTCATAAAAACACATGGACAAATTGGGTCATTTTTGTACCCTTCTTTCAACAAATATTCACTGAGACAATTGTACCACATTCGTCCAGATTGCTTTAATCCATAAAGAGATTTATTCAATTTGATTGAATAATTTTCTCATGGATTTGTTTTATATGCTTCAGGCAAATGAAATCCTTCAGGGAGTTTCATATATATGTCATTTTCAAGTGAGCCATATAAATATGCTGCAACAACATCCATAAGGCGTAAGTCAAGCCTTTCACGGATTGCCAAACTTATCAAGTATCGAAAAGTAGTGGCATCCATCACTGGTGAATATGTTTCTTCGAAATCAATTCCAGGTCTTTGTGAGAATCCTTGTGCAACAAGTCTTGCTTTGTATCGCACAATTTCACCATTTTCATTTCTTTTTCTCGTAAAGACCCATTTGTACCCAACTGGTTTTACACCTTTGGGTGTTTGGACTACAGGCCCAAAAACTTTACGTTTTGCAAGTGAGTTTAACTCTTCTTGCATTGCATCTTTCCACTTTGGCCAATCATTTCTTTGTGCACATTCTTTAACTGATTTTGGCTCATAATCTTTATCATCATTTATGATATCAAGAGCTACTTTGAATGCAAAAATTTCATCAACATCGACTTCAGGTCGATTCCATTGTATACCATCCATGACATAATGTATCGAGATCTCTTTATTTGTATCAATTTCAGGTACCTTAGTTTCTTCTGGATTTGAAACTTTGATTATGTCAGGAGACTCTACTGGAGTCTTTATATCCTCGATTCGACCATCATCTTTATTTACTTTTCTTTTCCGAGGATTTTTATCTTTAGAACCAACAGGTCTGCCACGTTTTATTTTGGCTTCAGACTCATTTGCAAATTTATATTGTCCTTCGGGGATATCAATCTTTATTGGAGTATTAACAGCTGGTATATGTGACTTAGTTACTCTTTTTGGATCAGCAAATGCATTAGGCAATTGGTTTGCTAAATTTTGCAAACTAATTATTTTCTGAACTTCTAGTTCAGATTGTTTTGTTCGAGGATCAAGATGTGATAAAGACCTCTCATTCCAGCTAATCCTTTTATCCAACTGTTTATGTTCTCCCCCTAATGATGGGAAAATAGATTCATCAAAATGACAATCAGCAAAACGAGCTGTAAATAAATCACCTGTTAAAGGTTCAAGATATTTTATTATGGATGGACTTTCATATCCAACATATATTCCCAACCTTCTTTGAGGTCCCATCTTAGTGCGTTGCGGAGGAGAGATAGGAACATATACCGCACTTTCAAAGATTCTTAGATGAGAAATATTTGGTTCTTTACCATGAACCAATTGTAAAGGGGAATATTCATGATTACTTGTAGGCCTGATACGAATAAGTGCTGCCGCATGCAAGATTGCATGTCCCCAAGTTGAAATTGGGAGTTTTGATCTCATTAACAATGGTCTTGCTATCAATTTTAAACGTTTAATCAATGATTCAGCAAGTCCATTTTGTGTATGAACATGTGCTACAGGATGTTCAACATCAATTCCAATGGACATACAATAATCATTAAATGATTGAGATGTAAATTCACCAGCGTTATCAAGGCGTATTTTCTTAATTGGATAATCAGGAAAATGAGCTCTTAAACGAATTAATTGAGCTAGTAATCTCGCAAACGCCTGGTTGCGAGTTGATAATAAGCAAACATGTGACCATCTTGTTGATGCATCAATTAAAACCATAAAATATCTAAATGGTCCACATGAAGGGTGTATTGGTCCACAAATATCACCTTGTATACGCTCTAAAAATATAAGTGGTTCATTCCCAATTTTCATTGGTGATGGCCGAATGATTAATTTTCCTTGAGAACAAGCAGCACATGAGAAATTCTTAGTTTGCATAATTTGTCTGCTGGACAAATAATGACCATTTGAATTCTCAACTATTTTTCGCATCATAATTGATCCAGGATGGCCTAATCGTTCATGCCAGATAACAAAGTCATTCTTATTTGTAAACTTCTGGTTTACTATGGCATTTGTTTCAATTGTACTAATATATGTGTAGTACAAACCGGAGGAAAATGAAGGCAATTTTTCCAATATACATTTCTTACCAGAAATTAATTTTGTAATGTATAGATATTCATCATTTCCTTCATTTGTGGTCTCAATATGATATCCATTTCTGCGGATATCCTTAAAACTCAATAAATTTCTTTGAGACTTCTTAGAATATAATGCACTTTTAATGTGCAATTTTGTTCCTCCAGGCAACAAAATACTGGCTCTACCGGAGCCTTCAATTATATTTATACTACCAGATATTGTATTAACATTTGCTTCTTGTTTTACTATTTGGTAAAAATATTTCTCATTCTTGAGAATGGTATGAGTTGTTGCACTGTCTGCGAGACATATATCTTCATCATTCACATGAGCATTCATTCTTCATTAAATAAATAAAAATAAATCATGAGTAAAATATAATTAACAATAATATTTAACAAAATTTTATTGATAAAGACAAAATTTACAACAAAACAAATTACATGAAACATTAAAATAATTTATTTGGGGGCACTCCCTTCTCCAATCGAGTGGTCAATTTCTTCTTCAGGAAGAGCAAGAAAATCATCAACACTAAAGTCAGAGAAATCATCATCTATACCAGTAAAATTTGTCTCTATTATTTTCCCTTTATTTTTAAGGGATTTTTGGTATAGATCTACGAGATGCTTTGGTGTGCGACAAACTCGAGACCAATGTCCTTTGCTACCACAACGATAGCAGATGTTTTTAGTTTGTTCGCTATTTTGAGCATCTGTCCCTTTTTTCATAAGTTCTTTATTTTTCCATGTGAATGATGATCTCTTATCATTTCGACCATGACCACGGCCAAAACCATATCCACGACCAATACCATGTCCCCGAGCATTACCTCGTCCACGACCGCGGCTACGGCCACGACCACGACCATGAGTATTATGATCGTGCGTTGCTACATTCACTTCTGGGAATGGAGCAGTTCCAGTTGGACGGGATTCATGATTTTGCATAAGCAATTCATTATTTTGCTCAGCCACAAGGAGACAAGTAATTAATTCAGAATATTTTGTAAAGCCCTTTTGGCGATATTGCTGCTGCAGGAGCAAATTGGATGCATGAAAAGTAGAGAATGTCTTTTCTAACATGTCACTTTCAGTGACTTGTTCTCCACATAATTTCAATCTCGAAGTAATTCTAAACATTGCAGAATTATACTCATTTACGGATTTAAAATCTTGAAATCGTAAATGCATCCATTCATAACGGGCTTTTGGAAGAATTATATCCTTTTGATGGTCGTATCTTTCTTTTAGATTATTCCACAGAACAAGAGGGTCTTTAACTGTTAAGTATTCATTTTTTAACCCTTCATGGATATGGTGGCGTAAAAATATCATGGCTTTAGCTTTATCTTGATTAGATGCCTGATTTCCATTTTTAATGGTGTCTCTAAGACCTTTTGCATCTAAATGGATTTCAGCATCCAATGTCCATGATAGATAGTTTTTTCCAGATATGTCAAGAGCCACGAACTCAAGGTTGGTAATATTTGACATAGTTATTTCTATATAAGAAGTTGAAACAATATATTAGATATATTTTGAATGAATAAATTTATTAATTATAAATATCTAATGATGGTAACAAGTCAATGATGAATTATTAATTTTATTTTATTATAAGAGTAAAAAAAATGTAAATTAATTAAACAGGTTAAAAAAAAATTATTATTATGGTTATTAAAAAAAATGTTGCTAGGTAACTTAGTGATATAACAATTTAGTTTGCATAAATACATGAATTGTATCAAGTGTTCTAGTGGTAAGCTACCTTTCTTTCAAGGTCAAGGTTCATGGTTCAAATCTTGGCTACCCTTTGTTAAGGTCCTCTTTTTTTTTTTAAATCATTTATGCATGTAATATTTTGATACACATATATTAATATAGTAACTCAATAATGTAAATGTATAATCATTTATGTAGGTGGAATCAATAAGAGCAATTGGAAGCAAAACAATATTATATGTGAAGCATTATTAAAAGTGGTAATAATTGGAAGCATTATGTGAAGCATTATTAAAAGTGGTAATAATTGAAAGCACTATGTGAAGCATTATTAAAAGTGGTAATAATTGAAAGCATTATGTGAAGCATTATTAAAAGTGGTAATAATGTGAAGCATTGTTAGCTAGCCATCAATAAAGTGAAAGCAAATTAATTGGCAATTGGCAAAATAATGTAAATATAATTTATAAATAAATCATAATATAAATATAATTAATTAACATATTAAAATGTGATAAAATAACAAAGTATTTAATTTCTAGTTCTTCAGGAACTATCAGTAAATATTTTCAAGAATTCTTCAGGAATTCTTTTAAATCCCATAGGGATGTTCAAAATATAAGTTCTTCAGGAACTTATTAATATTTTATACATCCTGCTGGGATGTGTGGAATATAAGTTCTTCAGGAACTTATTATAATATATATATATATATACATATAATATAAATTGAAATAAAATTATGAAAAGAAATTAAAATTCTGTTACCTTAGATCTCAGTTGGTCAGAACCTGGTGCTGATAACGTGTTATGAAATAAACTAGAAATTATGAAGGAAGAAGAATTATGGAGGAAGAGAAATTTGAAGAGAGAAATGAGAGAATAGAAATGAAGTAGTCTTGTGTTAATGAGTGAAGAGGGTATTTATAGGAGGTGAGAGGGGGACATTTATAAATATCAAAACTTTAGGGGGGACATCCATAATTATTCATAATAATTAATAGATTAATTAAGAATGGTGGGATGGGATACAAGTGCTTACATGTACTTGAATGAGACATGCTTGATGAAGAACTAAGAAAAATGAACTCAAGAACAAGTATGACATGAAAGAGCAAGGTTGGTGTTTAGTATGATATAATTCAGAATGAAGATGGGGAAAGTTAAAGGTCTTATTTTGGAATAACATACGGGTAAAGGAAGCCTTGATGCTAAGTAAGGTGGCTTTAAATATCCCCCCCTCTCAAGTAAACTGTTATGTTAAAGATAGGCTTCTGGGATTAGGATTCTTTTAAAACTAGTCTTCTGTAATTATTGAAATGATCCATAATGTTCTGGCTCTTGGTTATAATAAGGGTCAAGAGCAAAGACTTGGATACAAAATTGGAGAAAGGTTTGGTGAGTTCTCAATTAAAATTGGATACAAAATTCTATAAGACTAACCTTACCACCGAGAACAGAATTTGGAAACTAATCCGGAGGTTATACCGCTAGAAGAGTTCGGGTTTTACTTGGAAAACGAAATTTGGCAAGACTCTATCCAACAACCACAATGCCAAGATTGGTTTGAGAGATGAAAAGTGTTATCATTTTGGTCACAAGGAGGATATTATTCATGTTAGATGGGACTTTTCCTTGGCCTTCTTCCATTGGTCCTACTTATTAAATAGAAATCATATTAACATGTTTATGAATTTCTCAATAGAAGATGCTCGCACTACTATTTAGTGATAACATTTTTGTGTCGCCAACAAGATCTATAAGGGAACTAGAGATGACTTGCTTCTTCATCAAAATCTTAGTCTTGTCATAAAAATTTTAGTCTCTAAATCATTTAGTGACGACAAAATTGTCTTTGCCACAGTCATCAATAACCTTTTTTCCATAACTAAAAATACAAAATTGAACTCATTAATTTTGATTTAGCAATGATATTATGTCTGTTTCCATTGATCAATTTCAAAATTTGAAAATAAAGTGGCGTGCTTACCCGTCATTAATATTCATCGCTAAAGGAATTTAGGACAGTTGTAGAGACGAAACGTGTAACCGTTCCCACAAATTCATCACAAAGGTCGTTGCTAAAGGCTACCATACAATTATGTTTAGGCATCAATTAGCAATGGACTCATCGCTAACTTAAACCAAGACATTGTTAGTGTCTGCACTACGAGCTATTGTGTTTTTCATTGTATCATTTTATGCTTATCAATAGAATAAGTCTTTTCAGTTTTAAAAGTTGTTTGAAACCTATTCATCCTTGGAATACTAGGTCATATGAGAACAATTCCTAAAATGTCTCTAGTCAAGTATTTACATGAGGACCTATAAATAGATTAAGATTCGTGTGTAAGTATACTGATGATCTGATCTTACAAATGATAGGTATAGACAATAACAAGTCTTCACATGTGTACACATTAAAAGTAATAGTGTATTGGATGAACCCATCTTGGAAACATTGTGTGGATTGTTACATGAGGGTAACAAACGGTTCTTAATGTGGTAATGGTATATGTAGTCCTTCGGCGTGAAGTCACTATGATTTCCATATGAGGAGTTTGTTGTTTTAATACAATTAAACATCATCTATAACAAGGTGATTATAAAGGTTGTAATTGGGCAGTAAACAAATCATGTAAAGGGATACGAGTGTGATGTAGATGAGATTTGTCTCCCCTATGTAACGGGAGTGATATCTATGAGTCACTTGATGGACAAAGACTAAGGAAATGCATGACCATGCTAGGGAAAGCATACTCACGATCAAGTAAAATGAATTGGGCCATAGGAGAATGATGATGATCATGCCTTCAGCCTAATTGGATATCGTGATAAATGAAACGAACAAATAAAATGGTTATCACTTATAGGTTATATTGATGTTACATAATATTTATATATAATGATGTATTGTTAGATGTTGCTCTTATTTTATGTTAATAATAAAAAAGTTTATTATTAATATGATTGAGAATTTTTTTCTAAAAGGCCACAGCATAGAGTAAGCCACCAAAGAAGAGTTTTGTTTTTGGTTTAACTAAAAATAAAACTATAAGGCCAACTCATTTAGTTAGAGTCAGGAGCCCAATCATCAAAGAGAGCTCATCAAGCCAGACCTGAGCCTATAAATAAAGCATATGATGCGTATAAGTGGTTGCTCAAGTGATACACACATAATCTCATGAAAGATACGAGGGTTGTGCTCTGATAAACTAGCATTTTGAGGTGCAGTTTCTGGTGGGAGTGCTTGCATGGACTCCTTAAGGACGATACTGCAATTACTTCGATAGATCAACTCATGTTAAGTCCACAAGAGGTATGAAAATTTAAACATAATTCTTTTTATCTATATATGCTTTGAAACACAAGTTTGTAAGATCAATAAGAATTATATTTATTTCTGCTGCCTGACATATGAGATTCCCTAATATGTGGTTAATTATATCATTAAAAATAATTAAAAATTACCATCTTGTTTATTAATTTATCATTTAACTCATATTACGTTCTACCTAATTATAATTTATTTTTTTAATTTCATAATTCGATAAAATTAATAAATCTTAAACATCGATAAATGGAATAACTCAATCAATATATATATATATACACACACACACACATATTAGTATAACAAAATATACAACTAAATTATTCAAATAATATGACAAATAAAGTAAAAAATTAAAAACTATCAACAGTCATCTTGGGTGTGTTGGGGAGGGTCAAACATACTTTGGTCATTCTAAGGTTATTTCTTTTGTTGTAGTTAATGAGGTTGTTGCTATGTAGAGGTCTGACAGGGGATCCTGGGATGAGCAACAGCTGTTGAGAAGACATCATTGTGATCCACATAACTAGTTTTCAAACTCTAGATCTCCTTAGTATTCTTATCCAAATTGCTCTTCAATTTATGGATGATACTATCCTAAGTGACCAACTTCTTGTTGAGGTCCTGAATGATCTGAACATATTCTAGCATAGATGGTATATTCAATGGTGATGGTTGGGGCCTAAACTCTACAGCTAATTGCCCCAACTCAAACATTCACCCATTCTTGTTCAACCTTCAAAAACCTTAACAAACAAGGCGTTGTTAGAGATGAAAGATTTCTCACCTTGCTAATCCTTCCTTTCCACATCTACAGTGTTAGAGGCAACCTCAGCCTTTCAACACCCATACCCTTCTTATAAATTGAAATAAACAAATAATGAATTTCCTAATAAATAAATACTTACAACAATTTTCCTCGCCTGGTCACCGACCCAAGCACCACTCATTGTCTTCTTGGTCCTCTGCAAGATTTCAAAAGCAACGAGGGTCCTATTAAGCTTAACAACCTACAAAAAAAATGAAAGAATTTTTATTAGTAGTAAGTCAATTTTGTTATTTTATGAAATTACCAATCTCTCCCTGTGGTACATAGCAGAAATTAAGCCACTAGGGTATAAAAAGGCTACACCATCGTTTGAGGCTCGTCTCTTTTTTGCCTTCTTACTCTTATCTTTCCACTTCTCATCATCCCACTTTGCTTTCAACCCATGTAGAACCTCAAGTAGATTATAATGACCTTTGTCTAGGTTGTTTCTATACTTGTTCAATGTATTCTTGATGCTATATAGGTAAAGATAATCCTCTATTGGTGCTTAGGAAACCACTTGAATTAGGTCTACAAATAATAAAAAAAATAATTTTAAGTCTTAATTCTTAAAAAAAATGGACAGAGTTTCCCCTCTAAATAAAACATCACAAAATTTTATAACCTTACAAACGAATCATAAAACTCCCTAGTATAGTTTACAATGTTGGAAAGTAGTCTCAGACCTAAAAGAAGAAGGGGAGGTAAATTAAATCTGGAAAATACTTAAATTTTATAGAAGAATTTTAAAGTAATGTTGTTCTATAGAGATCGTCTTAAGAAAATTATGTGTAGATGAAGATGAGGAATGTTGTAAACTAGAAATGAACATAAATGCACAAATTTAAAAGAGATAAGGAAAGAGATAATTAACCTGATTTGTTATCCTGGTTCTATCACCACAACTGTGATTTAGTCCAGTCTCCTAACACAACAACCTAGAATTTTATCCATTATTTCAAAATTATTTACACAGTGATTGATTACATCTCTTGGACTACTTGTCTAAAGCTTAATGCTATCTTACCCACCAATTTCTATCCCAACAGGATCTGCACAGTCTCTGAGGTCTCCTAAAGAATCACTATTTCTCACCACAAACCAAAAACACTATTTGTCCAAAACCAAATAAAACAAGGAAAACAAGATAAAGTAAAAGAGATAAAAGAACACGACTTAAGT
This sequence comes from Clitoria ternatea, assembly GCA_037962975.1. NCBI lineage: Eukaryota > Viridiplantae > Streptophyta > Magnoliopsida > Fabales > Fabaceae > Clitoria > Clitoria ternatea. The sequence continues at coordinate 1,635,084 of CM075674.1, forward strand.
GAGCAGTAACCTTGTTTTCCATAGAGGATTTATAGATTAGTAAATTTGCAATAGATTTCTGAAGCATGGGCACTCTATTTATAGTGTAAAACTCCCTCAAAAAGGAAATAGAATATGTCTAGCTTCCCGATTTAAGACAATATCCAAAATAGCCTAGCCAAATAACATTGGTTCGAACCATTTTTGGTTGGTTGGTTAAAACCAACCATCTCTAAGCAAAAGTGGTTCGAACTACTCCTAGAGTGGTCCAAACCATCTGGCCTATTTTTGGGTCCTAACTTAGTTCATTCCTTAATGTTTTGATTTAACTAATTCATATCACTTTTTGATTAATCAAAACTTTGAGTTTAACTAGCTCACTTTAAGCCAAATTCAACCATTTACATGATTTACAAGGGTAAGTTTTTATTTTATTTCACCCATTTGATCAACTCATTTGAGTTGTCCATTTTTGCTTTCTAACAAGCTTAGCCATGAAAATGTCTTAGAATTTTCTCTTATCCATTTGTCATCTTGAAAACCTATCACATACAGGAATTATAGTCTCTCCCTTTTGATGATGACAAACTATCTTGATGGGGTGTTAGTAGATAAAAAAAGATATGACAAACTCATATATAATAGATTTTTAAAGGAAACCTCTACCAAAGACAATGCTTTTTAAAACCTGAGCTGCCAAAAAGATTCCTTAGGAAAAAAACATAAAAAGCTTACTTCTAACTAACCGTCCCACTTCTCAACATTTTTTCTCATCACTTTATATATTTCTTTGCTCCTTTTGGCATTATTAAAAAATAGGGAAAAATAAAACAAAGATAGCATTTACTAGCATGAAAGTGGTCTTAAGGCATCAAAACGCCCTATTGTATCAACTTGGAGGTCTCATACTTCTACCTGTAAATCAATCATTTTTACTTAAAGCTTCCAACATGGGTGTTGATGCTTTGTACTTCATCGTAGCATTCTGTTTTAAAAATACTCAAAAGAAGATGAAGCTTGCGAAGGATGATGTGCAAGTGAGGAAGATAATTATTGAAAAAATCATTGCTAACTGGATCTAGACCATCAAGAATATTCTTAATGTCATCCTGCTCAAGGATTCCCAAGAAGTCAGGTCCACTAGTACTCATGCCCCCATGGTTGCTAGTGGTCCTTTTTCATCTTGCATCAAAGCTTGTTGGCCTCTTCTTCTTTGATATGATCCAACTTTTATCTTGTGATTTTATGATTCCATACTTATTTAGAAAGAAAGAGTGAATGCAATTAATCTTAGAAAATTTAGAAAAACTTTCAAAGAAAATGTTGTTACTTTCAAGCAACAAGGTAATTTGCATCCCATAAGGGAAGTATGAATCCTTCTTATCCAACATATGCTTAATGGTTAGCTTTCCCCAATTGATTGACCTCCTATGATTGACCATGTCATGATTGACCACCTCAAGTGGTTGTTTCTTGGTAGAAGCACTTTCAAGCAACATGATTGACCACCTCAAGTGGTTGTTTCTTTGTTTGAACATTACCATGGAAATGAAGTGTTCAAGTCCATAAATGTCCAAGCAGTTGTGAACCTTTCTTCTCGTAAGAAGTCTATATCTGCTAAAGAAGGTAGAAGAGTTTGTTGAGTATCTTTGTGCATAGGCTGAGGCTCTATCTTGGCATCCTTAAACTATTTTTCTCTTCAAACGGTTTTGAGCTCTGGTTGGTTTGAGTGAAGAAGAAGAAGAAGAAGATTTAACAAGGAGCAGAAAAGAGATTGAGAGATAAGGTGCCACCATAAAGAGGTTGTGAAGCAATATATAGAGGCGGAGCTTCATCATGGACCGGGCTTTTCTCAAGAGGCCCAATAATGCTAGGATGCAAAAATTCTATGATTTGTTTGAACCATTTTAACGGGTTTCATCAAAGCATATTTTGAGGTTGGTCCAACCAATCCACGTGGCTTGGATCGAACTATCTTTGGCTATTGGTTCAAACCACCCTTTAATTTTGGACTGAAACATTTTACTTTTTTGCTAGAGTTTTCCAGTTCCCTAAAACACACGTTTATGAGCCTTTTTTGCTCCTATTGGAAAAACTTAATAGATTAACACACAAAAACAATCAATAATGCACAATGAGTTAATTAATCCCAACTCTCGTCTTATGAAAAAGAAATTTTCTTTGGATAATATTTTCATAAAAATGTCTGCTAGTTGTTTAGATGATTCAAAAAACTCAAGCACACAATCACCATTATGCATATGATCACGAATAAAATGATGCCCAATTTCTATATGCTTCATTCTAGAGTGCATAACCGGGTTCTTTGCTAGCTTGATCGTACTCATGTGTAGGGATGTAATCAAGATGAATACTGTGTAATCTGCCAATTGCTCTTTCAACCATAAAATTTAAGCACAACAACTACCAACGACAACATATTCAGCTTTGGTAGTGGATACTGCCACACTAGCTTGTTTCTTAGAATGCCTAGAAACAAATGAGCTGCCACAGAAATGACAAGTTCCACCAGTACTTTTCTGATTGACTTTGTAACCCGCAAAACAAAATTAGACGGTCCCGCCTCGTCTTTCAGAATAGGTCCTACATTAACATTAAATTTCAATCAAGGCATTATTTTCAATTTTAAACATATACAATATCATATTTATAATTATCAACATGTCTTAAACATGTTATAAATGCCAATTCTTCATTTTGTTAGGTTTTAGGAATTCCTTCCTATTGGAGGAGTGAGGAGGTTCCAATTGATCTCATTGAATTTGACTTCCAAATTTTGAATATAAAGGTTGAAATTACTGATAGTAGGGAGTGGTATTTAACAGTTGTTTATGCTAACCCTGTTGAAAATTTAAGAGCTACTCTATGGGATAAGTTGTATTATATGGCTTTGAGCATTTGAGTAATGGTTAGTTTTTGGAGATTTCAATAATATCAGTAATCAAAGTGAAAAGAAGGGAGATGTTTTAGCAAATCAAAGAAAGTGTGATCTTTTATATGATAGGTGGAATAGGTGTAATCTTGTGGACTTGGGTTATATTGGTTTAAGATTCACATAAAGATGCCCTTTATTCCAGAATAGTGAAAGGATGGATTTATGATAGGTTGGACAAAGCTTTTAGCAATTTGAGTTGGAGGTCTAGGTTCCCAAAGGCTGAATTAGAACTTTACCAAGAGTTTCTTTTTTCGATCATTACCATGTTCTTATTCAGTTATGGCCATATAATCATTAAAAAAATCTAATAAACTTTTTAAATTCATTAAAGCTTGGTTAAATGATAGTAGCCAAGGACAAGTTGTGTAGAATAATTGGCAATCATTAAGGTCTATACTAAAAAGCCCTTAAAGATTGCCATTTTAATTGTTTTGGTTCTATATCCAAGAGGAAGATATCTTTAAATGTTAGAATTAATGGATATAAAAAAATTTGGATCAATCCAAGTTAGGTTGAAGAGATAAATACCACTAATATATGATTCCTTAAGTTGAAAATATGGAATTTATTAGCTAGCTAAGACCTATTTCTTTGTGCTTACAATTTAAAGGATCCTGACCAAGAGTATAGTGCAAAGGTTGAAGTCTATTTTGCCAAATATCATTTCCCCCATGCAAAGTGGTTTCAGTCTAGGAAGAAATATTCATGAGAACATTCTTATTATACAAGAAATAGCTCACACTATGTTCAGGTTAGAAGGAAGAAAGGGATTTTTTGTTGTTAAGGTGAATCTAACGAAGGCATATGATCGACTAGATTGGTTGCTTGTTCACAAAATCTTACTTAAAGTTGGCTTTCCTGTTTCTTTAATTAGAATCATAATGACCTACATCAGCATTGTAAAGAATAAAGTGATTTGGCATAGAGAGATATGTGAATTTTTTAACACCTCAAAAGGCCTTAAGGGGGATGCAATATCCCCTCACATATTTGTTCTATGCATTGACACACTTTCTCACCTCATTTTTCATAAACTAAATTAGTTAGAATGGATGCTTATGTAAACTAGAAGAAAAAGGCCACCTAATGTTGTGGATGACCTATTGCTATTTGGAGAAACTACACAAAAGCAAATGAATTATGTCCTTGAAACTCTAAATGATTTCTGTAAAATTTCTGGCCAACAAGTAAGTCAGCAAAAAACTAGTATAATGTTCTCTAGATATGTGCCTAGTGAAGTTAGAAGGCAATTGGTTCAGGCTTTTGGTTTCAGTCTTTGCTTTCAGTCACGATTTCATCTTTTAAAACTTCTACGTCCTTTGTGATGAATCGACAATTGGTATGTTATTGGGCAAAGGTTTCTTAACTAGGCTGAGTTGAGACCTTTGCATAAGAATGGCCTTGCCTAAGTGTAAGTAAATTTTGTGATGACAATAGTACTTCATTAGGTGTAATATTACCATATCAAATATGCATGTTTGCCTCAAATTAAAGGTAATGATACTACCCAAGTTGAGCCATAAATATTAGAATTGTATTTATTTTATTTCACACATTATTTGATGCTTGGGGAAATAAATGTTACATTCACAATCATAGACCTCACTTATTTCTTAAAGACCATATGTTTCCTAACTCAAATATTATCATCTGAGAAAAATACCCACATGGGCAATCATGAAAATAGAAGCTCATCTTGGTATTTCTTTAGTTAGAATAGAAACTAATGGCAAAAACTATATAGGTAAAAAAGTTAAGAGTAATAATGCATAATGTAATATTTAGGTCTATGAAAGAAAAGATCAAGTATGATATTAGCTGTAAAAACCTGATTTTACAAACCTATTTTCATAACTCTAATTACTTAACCCGCAATTTATACACTAGATGCCATAGAATCCCTTTTTATATTAAATTGAAAGAGGTTGAGAGACAATATGGAAAGACATAATGCCCTCTATTTTTTTGTCTTGTGCATAGAAAGACTTGTTAATTGTATCAATGAAGGGGTGGAGAAAGGCATGTGGGAGCCTATTTCTATATGTAAGGGTGGTCCTGCTATTTCTTATCTACTTTTTTTACTGATAATGTTCCCTTATTTGCCCAAGCTAAAGTGGTTCGAACCATATTTCAAATATTGGATAAGTTTTGCAAGGCCCCAAGTCTTAAATAATCTAAGCAAGTCCCAAGCTTTTTATTCTAAGAACATGTCTAATAGCAAGAAAGAAACCTTCATTTCAATTTCGGGTGTTCAGTTTACTACAAATACTGGTAGGTACTTAGGTTTTCTGATTTTTCTGATTCTCATTAAATATAAATAGTAATAAAGAAAACGAAAGGAAAAGGGACTTACCAGACTGAGGTTGGAGGTAGGGGAGAGAACAAACGATGGAGGTCGCGTCAGAGCTCGTCGCAGGTCGCATTGGAGATTGAAAGACAGTGAGACAAAGTGAGAGATAGTTAGGGGTGTTTGCAACAAAGTGAGAAACAGAGTGAGAGAAGAAACAAATAGGGACTTACCGTTCGGAGGACATGTCAGAGGTGGGAGGTGGGAGGTCGCGTTCACAATAAAGAAATAGAGAGGGGAAGGTGAGAGAGAGGTTTTAGGGTTTTTGGAAGTCTGAAACTGATAGAGGGGAAAGGTGACCATCGAATAAGTTATTAGCTTTAGTAACGGTCGCAACCTCGTTGCTCGTTTTAAAAAAGGTGGACACGTGTCTGAAATAACGACCACAACACTCCATCATTGATGTGACTAATATAGCGACGCAGGTACTCTATTGCTCAAGGATTATGATAACCAACAATAATTAGCTTAGTGACAGCCTCATCGATGAAGCCTCTCTATCTTGACTTTGCGAACGACCCCTGTTGCTACGTTCAACACAAAGCACAGAAAATGTTAGAAGATAAGGGAAACTTAGAGACCGAGGGCTTCTGTCGGTATGTTAGGCACAACCAAAACTAGAGGGAAAGCAAAAAAAAAGAAGGAAGGTTAACTAAGTGATGGTCTAGCGGCGAGCATTTTCCATATTAGTTAGCGACCAAGAGACTCCATCACTACCTTGGGCACAACCAAAAACTGGAGGGAAAGCAAAAAAAAAGAGGTTAACTAAGCAATGGTCTTAGCGACGAAGCATTTTCCATACTAGTTAGCGACAGAGTGCTTCCGTTGCTATGTTGGGCGCTAACAAAAGAAATTGGAGGGAAGGAAATTTAGTGACCGTTGCAGCGGCGGGGAGTGTCTAGCGACGGAGTTGGCATATTGCAAAACTTAGGGACAGTGTATTGTGTCGTCGCTGATTTGTAGCTAATTTCCTTTTGAAGGTTTGTTTTACCCTAGCGGTCGCTAATTCGGTCGCTAATTAGTGACAATTATTTTTGGTCACTGTTTTTAGTAGCTGTTTTAGGGTTTTTTTTAGTAGTTTTTGTCTCTAAATTTTCTGGTTATCATAGGAGGATCCATTTTGCAATGCTAGAAAAATTGTAATCTTTGATTGAGATGTATTGAGATTCAAGCATTAACTGGATTTCTCTTCTCTTAATGTGTTTCTTGGATTGATCTCCTGAGAATTGATCAAGCAATTAGATTCACATAGAGGAACCATGGCTTCTAAACCTGATATGAGGAATTCAATCTGAATTGGGGATGACCTAAGGGATTAGGTTTTCTTAGTCATGAGATTTCTATAATTCATGTTATTGTTTATTGATTAATCATGTTTGCCTAATGGATTAGGGTTCATGATTGTCAATTTAGGGATTCTAACCTAAGAGGTTAGGCTTTATCTACCGGTGTGAATTCAATATTCAATTACACTATTAAAATGCATCCAATTAGGGTTTCTAACCTAAACCCTAAACCCTAAACCCCAAACCCTAAACAATCTCTTTCATTCAATTTAATTTTTTCATATAAAATTCTCAAAATTTATATAAACAAGTTCTATCATTTTTACTATTACATCATAAATTTTGAGATAATTAATGTTCGTATAGTAGTGACCCAAGAATTATGATACTTTGGGACTCAATCCTTGTGGGAACAATATTAAATACACTCAATTAAATGATTGGTGCACTTCCCACTAGTAAAAAATGATGCATCATTAAGTTTATGCCACGTTGTACTAGTATTCAAGGGTATAGTGATCTAGTGAGAGTGCTCGCATAGACTTCTATGGAGGCGAGTCTACTTTGACTTGTTATCAAAGATTCTACGCTACAAGAGGTATGGTTTAAGGTACTATTTTAAAAGTTCTTAACTTTATCTATGATGTTCTTTTGCTTTGAATCATGTATTTTTGTTAGGACATTTGTGAATCCTTGAATTTTTGTTGTCTAACCATTAGGGATTTCCTAATGGATATGTAGATGTCAAACAAATTGTGACAAATAAGCCAATATCAAAACAAACATGTGGTGAAAAAATTGCTTGTAGCGGATGTCTCAGGATACGTGATATGTTTACTAGAATGGATGGACCAATATCTTAGAGTGAGCAAAATTTTAAGAGAGATAAAGACTTCAAATAAAGCTCTCTAGAAAGTAGCAAAAAGAATCAAGTTGATGGATGGCTAAAGAGAAAAGGCTTCAAATGGAATCAAGCCTTCCATCTTGAATAGGTATCTTGTTAAAAACTTAAGCTAGTGATTAATGAGTAGGAAAAAATTAACTTTTAATTAATTAACCTATACGCTTTAAAAAGGCATTTTAAAATTGGTCAATTAATGAATCTAAGTTATATCTAATACGCCTTTAAAGGATAGCTTTTTTATTAAGGAAAGAATCGATTCAGATTTATTGATATGAGATTTCTGGTTAAGGAAATAATCAAATGATGATGCTCTTTAAAAGAGATTTTTTGGTTTAAGAAACAATTAATTCAGATATTGTTTTTATTAATGCAAGATTTCCTGATTAAGGAAAAAATTGGTTTAAATATTGATTTATTGAGGAAACATTTTTTCCTAATTTTAAGCATCAAGGTTCAGCCCTAGCAAGACCAAGTATAGGTTCAACCTTATTAGGCCAAGGTTTGACCCTGACTTGCTTAGGTTTAGCCACGATGAGGTTTCGGTTGTCTAGTTTGACCTTATCTGTACCAGGTTCGACCCTAATAAGTTTGGTTTGACCCTAAAGAAGTTATGGCTTGAAAGATTCGACCCTCATGGAAGAGGTTTGACCATGCCACGCTTAGCTTGGATGGTTTGACCTATTTGGCTTAAAATAAGTAACTTGGTATATTTCAAATTATTTTCTTAATTAAGACCACATTTTCCCCTATAAATAGCAAACTATGCTTTTTGAAAAGTGTCAAATTTTAAGAGAAACTCATTCTTCCAAATCACTTTCTAATCTCCAAGTCTTGCTTATTAGTCTTATCTTGGTTCATAAGATTTATCTTGTATATCTTCTTTAAGTGAGAGAGAAAGTCTAGTGCTTAAACTTTTATATCCTCTTTAGAGTTAAAAGATTATTATTTAGTGACGGGTGAAGGTTTTTACCTAAAAAATGCTAGGTTATGAATTTGATAAATCACCATTCTTTGTCGGTGTGAATTTTGTTTATTAGAAAGCAACAATGGAAATTTATTTGCAATCAATTGATCTTGATTTATGGGAAATTATTCTTGACGCTTTTTCTTTAAAACTCAAATTGTTTAGGGATCTTCTTTACAAAAAAAATCTTAAATGTTAGCGTAGTACATATTTCAAAAAATGCTTTGAATGGTGAAGTTTATGTGTATATTAAAGATTGTTATTATGCTAAAGATACTTAAAATGCTTTTAATGATCTTTATCTTGCTAATGTCTTTTGTGTTTGAGAGATTAAAACTATTTAAGGAAGGCAACCATGAGGAAATGATTGAGGATCATATTAGAAATGATGTTGGCAAATCAAAAATGTTCTTCGTGATCTTGACTCTACCAGGTTGCAGGAAGAATCAAATCCAAAAGAAACTGAGAATGAGCATGATTCAAAAGCCTTGATAAATGTCAACAATGATGACAGGTATCTTAGTAAAGAGCTAACAGAGCTACAAATTGAAACAACTTATATGGCTCAAAATAACTTTGAGGTAGATGATATTTTTCCTTGTTGTAATATTCTCTTTATTCAAATTATTTTTTAAGATTTTGATGTTAGGGGGGTGGGCCAAAATTTTTCAACCTATATATCTTGGTGGAATTAGTTAGCAAGATCAGCTTTTTGGTAGACTTGATGGGGTGGACTTGCTTGTTTTGTCATTCCTACATACCACCAATCGTCTTTAAACCTTGTAGGTTATATTAAAAACATTAACAAATAAAAGTTTACAAAACTAATTTAAAAAATATTTAATAAAATAAATGTATTTAATATACTTTTACACTGTTTATTCAATAAAAAATCATTAGTTATTTTAATAGCATGGGGAAAATAAAACAACAAAAAACACAGTTAGTTTGTATTTGTTAGTAATGAATTAACTAACTATTTACAATAATTATACCATTGAATGGATGGATAAATAATTAGTTGGTTTATGTTGGATGTAATCGAGTTGAGTTTCACTGTTGTGCCGCTTTATAAAGCAAATTTTTAGGCCTTTTCACATTGATTATTTTTATAATTGGCGCAAAAAAAATTTATATTGGTTATAAAAATAACCAATTTAAAATATATGGAGTATATAAATATTTTTTATATATCGATTATTTTTTAAACTGATTTAAAAATTATTTTTTATACTGATTAGTTTTTAAACCAATTTTAAAAATATTTTTTAGCACCGGTTATTTTATAAATAGTATAAAAAACAAATGTAAAAAATAGACTATATATAGAGGCACAATAGCTAAAGAGCTACAGAGAAACCGACTTGGATACAATCACATCAAAACTCAACTTGAAATAAGTTTTATAAAAAAAATGCTTAGTTACATATTTTTTTTCCTATAGGAAAGTTATTCATTTTGATTTTAGTCCTGAAAGATTTTTAATCTCTAAAATTTTTAAAATGTTGGGTATTAATGTTTATCATTAGTTTTATTTCGTTAAGTACTTCAATAAAGGTTCATTCAACATTAACATAAGTAATTTTTTATAAAAAAAAATTAAGTTTATAAATTTCACCTCATGCCTAAAAGCATCTTCCTCTCTTCTTGCATCCTATCTAAATTTAAATTTAGATTACGGACTAAAATCATCCAAATTTAGATTAAGGACTAAAATAAAATGAGATAAATTATGTATCTTTCAACTTTATTAAAAAATTCTTATTCACAAAATTATTCATAATATTAATAAAAGACACGTGAACGTGGAATATTTCATTGACATTAAGAGAAAATATTTAATTAACCTGTGTAGTAAAACATAATAAATATATACCGTAAATTAACAAGAATATTATAATAAAAAAATCTAAAAAAGAATCTTGTAAAGTTGGCTCTGCTTCTAGTAAAACGTAGGACGTAGGGCTTTTTTAAAAGGCGACAATAGGTAGGTTTAGATTGCAAAGATGTTGCATTTTAATTTGGGAAAATCCAAGTTATGATATCACCTTGATGTTAATAGAAACCCACATTCGAGATATTTTTACCCGTTGGGTCTTACGTAACTTTATAAATATAGCTAATGATGGAACTTTCTCAAGTGCACCAATGTTTGTGCAAAAGTTAAATTTTTGCTCTATAACCTTGAAATCGAAGATCAAATTTCTCTCAACCCTACTACTCCTACTAGTGATGGCAAACTTCACCTGGGGTAAGAATAAGAGGATGAGAAAGATGGTGGGGAAAGTTGAAGGTTTCATCAATGATAACATCAATGATGCCGATCCCGATACAAATAACCACCATGCTATTCCAAGAGAAATTTGGGATAAGGGGCACCATACACCTCAAACATCACCTTAGATAAGTTGATTATGCTGTGTAACACTACAAATTCATGCTTCTACCAAAAAACATTGGGTGTGTTTGAGTCTTGTGTGCAAACCTGAACATGTGTTGTGCTAATAATTTGTATTTGTGTATACACTTTATATATTGTGTCTGAGAACATTGTTCTGAAAAAAACTAGAGACGAGAATATCAGTAGGATATGGTCGTTATTAGTCAAATATTTGGATTTTAGAATCTCTCTTGCTCAGAAGTGGGATCTATACCACTCAAAAAACTTATTACAGGAGGCATGATTTTTAAATATTTCCTTCTTTTAAGAATATCTTTTTATGGACAAATGATTCCCCTAGCTAAATTGACTTTTATATTTGTTTCAATATAAAAATTACATTTTACATTTATTTCATTTAAGCTTTTACACTAATTTCACAATCGGTATAGATCTAAGTATCTAAAAAATAGATTTTAAATTAGTCCTTTCATCAAACTCGGTATAAAATGACATTTTACATTAGTCTCTTTATCATACCTGTATAAAATGACATTTTACATTCACCCTCTTCTCATAACTGGTGTAAAAAAATTACCTTTATCATCAATTGTTTTTAAATTCTTTGCTAGCACTATTTTTTAAATTCAAAATTAAACTAAAATTCATATGCTAATCCCCAATTTCAACCCAGATTGATCAATATATAAATTAAAGTACAATCTTAACTAAAACAAAATTAAATGAGACACCAAAATATATCTTCATAAATATAAATGAACAATCAATAATCTACATAAATAAAATTTACAATTTAAGCAACCCTAAATCTAAACTAGACTTTTCCAACCTAAAAAAAAATTTGTTCATCATTTTTTCATGTCTTTAATCTCATCCTTGGAGGATAATTCTTAACTGAATCTTTGCAAATTTAAGACACATAATTTATTAGCAAGAGGAACATTTAATAATCACAAAGCAATACTTGAATAAATATGCAAATGATTTTGCTATAACATTTTAAGATATAAATTAGAAATGATTATGATTATGTTGAGGAAATTATGATTATGCAATGTAAATTACGCAAATGGGAGCCATATAAAATTTATTTTTTACTTTTTCTACAGCATGATATGTGTAACAAGACTTCATAAGTTCGTAATTTCAAATACCTGCAACCAGGTGTTACAATTTACATAACTAGTCTCTAACCCGTGCCTTGCACGGGAAATTTTTAAATTATGATGAGGAAAAAATGTGGGAAAAATTTATAATTAACTAAAAAGATAATTTGATTATGTTTAATTTCTATTTTCCTATACTTCAAAAACTCTTCTTTATCTAAAACTGTCCAATTTAAAAACCTAAATTTATGATAGGCTGATAGAAACAATTTGATTACCAAATATAAAATATAATCATAGGTCTCATTTGACACCTTATAATAGCAGTTAATCACATTCTAAAATTGTGTTGTAAATCAATTGACTTGAATTTCTTCATACTAATGTGACATCCAAGTAGAATCAACACTTAGGTACTCTTTCTCTTCACCTGGATTCAAAGACAACATAAATTCATTTACTTGCTGTACAACTTATAAGGTAAGTTGTAATATTGCTCTTTCCTCAAAAAGCCTATAATCTTCTGTTCTATTTAGCAAATCAGGATATGCAAAATGAACCAAATGCAATAAAGAATTTTCATTTTCCAAAATGAGAAGTTCTGGTGGAATATCAATTTCACAAACATCATTTTTTGAAAAGTCAATCTTTCCATCTCCTATTTGGAGAATTCATTATGCAAATGCTTAAATCCACTTAAATCTCACCATGTAGAAGTTGACAACAATCTCATGTTTCTAGTTATTTTAGAACTCTACATTTATCCCACAAACATCATCTCTTCTTCCATTTGAAATAACATGAAGGATTTGTTGAAAATCTCCTCATAAAACAACAACTTTACCACCAAATGGTTTCATCTCGTTATCTATATCAACTTTTTGCATAAGATCTTTCATGGTACAATCATGAGCTTCAAAGAAAAACTTGTTAAGCATTGGATCCTGATCCAAAATTATCAAGCTTGTTTTAATTAATAGACCAACTTTAAAACTATCTTGCTTGATATTGCATGTAGATGTTTCATCTATGGCCAATGGAATAGAAAAGGAAGAAGTAAAGAAGCAATACCGCTATAAGTAAAGAATATGTTGTTCTTCCAAATGAAGGTCTTACCACTTCTTCCAAGTCCATATAAGAAATACAAACCACCAGTGTTGTTGAGAACAATTTTAGTAATTTGATCATAAGCATCTCTTTATTCAATTGTCAATGATTGAAGCAATTAAATTTGTTGTTGAAGTATTTCCTTTATGTTATAACTAAGTTCATCAACAATGAACTTGTTCTCAAGTAAAGTAGCTTCAGAATAATGAGGAAATACATGGAGTCAAACTCTCTTAGTGGTCTACCATTACTTTGTAGAATTTCTCCAATTTAGTTAAACAAAGGTTCTTAGTTCAGTTTCATCCATTCGAGGTTCTATTGTTAAAAAATAGCTAATTAATGAAATACTCTTAACTTAATAATATTAATAATATAATTAAATATCATAAGGTATGGATTATAAATACCTAGTAGATTAAGTTCTTTTCTTTTATTATACTGTATACCATTAAAACCATATTAGATACCATCATGATTTATAATATCTTATTGCATTGAATACCATCATGATTTATAATATTTTATTTGGTATTTACCTTCATTCATAATAATTGAATCATAAAATCTTATGATTTAAGATATGCAAATGATAGTGTACCGCAAGCGCACAGGTATGGAAGTAATAAAAGAGTGATTGTTCCCATGAGGATTGTGCCCAAGTACCGATTTTAACAGTGGTTTGATTATCTAGAGTAATCAATTCAACTAAATTACAAAATCGATTGAGTAAACACTAAACCAAAGAACAGAAAATTTAATCACTTTTCAAAAATTCAATCAAGGGATAATCTTGGGAAGTTAATGGTTCATATACAAGCATCAAAATTAAATGTCAATCGCCTATCCAATTATGCAAAATCGTTTCTAAGGTAGATTTCCCGAAGTTAATTAATACCTTTCTCTCGAAAGCCTATTAACGTACCTAATTTCCAAAGAAAAATGTTCAATTAGTTAATTAGGCCTTTTACGTTTTGTGGAAACCCAATTAATCCCTCAAACGATTTCGCTTACCGTCGTAAATCAAAATCATAGGTTCAATCATGTGTTTTTGAATTATATGTCAATCTCTCGATCACCCACACAATTTGTAATCATCTACGCTTATCTCTAAGTCTTGTAAAAGCATTAGGCATACATAAATTGAATAGAAAATAAAATTACATAAGTTGGAAGGCGAAGAACAATCGATTTCAATGTATAGGCATCCTTAATCCCAAGAAAAGAGTTTAGTGAGGATTGTTGTCATCATGTCACAATACACAAAATCAATGCCAAACATTTAAGAAATCAAAGATGTAAACTAAGGATTCAGAAATTACAAAGTAGTTCTCACTAGGCTTGCTAAATCTTCCTCCCAATTTGCAGATTTGAATTCCCTTGATGATGGTCCCTTGATCTCCAATGAAATCCCTCCAAAAGCTCTCTTCAATTCTCTAAAAAAATCTCCCAAAAGTCTTCTCCCTTGGTCTATTTTTCTCTCCTTTAAAAACCACCCCAAAAACTAAAACAGTTATTGAACGTGCAAAATCCACTGGCAGTGGGAAAAACCCACGGCCTGTGGATCGTGTCAGGGGTCCAAGGTAGAAAGGCATAGGACTCCTCCCAATCTCCCCACACCTTCGCTATTGCCTTCTGCTTAGCTCTCCACGCCTTCTGGTATGAAACTGAGAATCTATATTCTCCTTTGACTCTCTCTTGAATTAAGGATATCAACACCGATGGTTCCTTCTTTATCATTCCTATCAAAATTATGAAAAAATAATAAAGAAATGAATAAATATCATTAGCAAATTAACATAAGTTTATCTAGAATCAATGAGCAGATTAGGTCTGCATCTAGTTTCTTATGATCCTGTGATAAGAAACTGTTGACACAGGTATGTGGGCCCTCATATTATGATATAAGCCATTTGTGCGCTCTCTTTGACAAAATCGCTCGCAATCTTCAACTACACCAACTTACTTGATTTGGATACTTAACCACAAATTTAGTTGGCTTCGATTCAACAACAATATAAGTTTGATGCAACTTCATACACCATTAGTTCAATGCATTCTGCACATCACTTTTGGTTTTAAATTTTAACCCAACGTACAACTCATCCCCCACACTCCAGTTATCATCATCAAATTTCATTTCCTGATCAAGATGCTCCATATTAATATTTTGGTAGTGAGATGCTTCATTCCAAAATGGAACCACCCTTGCAGTACCTATGAAAAAATTATTATAAATATATAAAACATAATGGTGTAAATAATAATTACAAATACTTCAAAAAAATTATAAATACGTCAAAAATAATTATATACAATCTTTATATATACATAAAAAATAATTACAAATATACACACCCATATTATTCTGCATTTGATATTAAAAATTACCAACATTATTCAAAGATTGTTCTATACGTTGAATCGAAACTGGGTTGGCTGCACTAGCAATTGAGGTTACCTCTGATTCACCACCAACATCATCATCATTGTCGGAATCAACCATCAACATAAAATCATCACCACAAGAGTCACTAAGAACCTCTTCAGAAGGTACGCTATAATTTGAATCATCATCAGACAAAAAACTCATTTTGAAAAATATTTTAGATCAAAAAAATTAAATACGAACTGTAATAAACAACTAGTTGTATAGCAAAGCAAAATGAGATATTCAACGAGATAAAGATTAAATATGAAATGTAATAAAAAACTAGTTGTATAGCAAATCATAATGAGATATGCTGGGGAGTGGCATATAAACGTACGTGTGGTGTCGCAATAATTGACGACACAAAACTTGTGTTGTAGTAATAAATGACGCCTTTACTGTGTCGTTACATGTTAATCCGACACTGTGGGATGTCGTAGCTTGTTTTGGCGACATTACATGTGTTTCGTGTGAAGTATTAGCAATACAGGTTGTGTCATATCCTCTTTTGGCAACACAGCCACGTGTCGGGCCCCGCATAAGTCGTCACATATTTTAACGTTTTGGGTGTCGCCCCTAGTTTATCCGACACATAATAAATAGCCTCAAACATGAATTTTTTTCAAAAAACAACCCCATATACGTAAATATCTTTCTGAAACTGTCCCATGCATGAATTTTTCTCTAATCATATCATTCAAGATTGATGTGACACAACCACGTGTCATGCTTCTATCGTATCACATTACGTAAATACGACTTGTGTCATATGGATTCAATATGACACACAAAAAGAACCTCAGACATATAATTTTTTAAAAAGAACCCCACTTCATTTTTATTTTATTTTTTTGAAAAACCCCCCATTAATAAAAAAAACCCCAAACCAACTATAAGCATTTAAAGAAAATCGTATTTTGATGTATATACGAAAGGTTTCAGAGCTCGGAAGAAGGTGAGAAGTAACAATAGTATCGTATGCTGGTAGTATTGACACGCAACGCAAGGCCAATAGCGTAATCCGCAACTTTATTATACTCCCGAGGGTCACCGAAACCAAAATTGAAGACCACCACTTCCTCGATAACAGGGACAGCGTGATTTCCTCTCAACAGTAACAGTGCTCAATGCTTGTCCTCACACCCTCCCACTTTTTTTTAATCAAACATAAACTGTTAACCCAGAAGGTGATTATCCCAATCCATTCTATGCTTTTGCTTACACAGTCACACACACACACACACTACTTATTAGCTCCTTTCCTCACTCTGCAAGCAAATATTCTTATAGCATTTGCAATCTTTCTGAGCGGCCACCTACGCACATTGAGTGACTGAACTGTTTATACCTGTAGTAGTCAAACGTGCACTTACCATTTCCACCTTCCTCGACCACAATGCTCCAAGCAACCTGCATCTTACTCATCTCTCTTCTGCACTCATTTTTACCCAATGGAAGAGCAATGCTCAACCTCACTCTTCCCGGACAGCATCCGGATCCTGAAGCTGTTACCCGACAACTTCATAGGTAACCCCATTGCTCTGTTTTCACACTCTTTCCTCTCCCTCTTATTAGTTTCTTGCTTATGTAATTGTCACTTTTTATCTACATTGTGACGAGAGAACGGAAAGGATAAATCTTGGCACATGGGGTAATTGGTTTTAGCTATAATATGCTAACTTAGTTCTTAAAATTATAAAAACATCATCTTTATTGTTTTTTTATTCGAAGGCTAAAATAGTTGTTTTTCTTTTAATTTTAAGGATTAAAATAATCATCATACAAAATAATGCAAATTTAGAAACCAAAATATCAACGAAGGAAGGCTTAGGGGATGAAAGATTAAACATGTGTCATGTTGAATTTCGTTATGTAGTAAGGTGAATGCTTCAATTGCAAGAAGGGAAATGGTAGCAGTAACAGAGAAAGAGGTGGCATCGTGCCTTACAGGGAACCCAATAGACGATTGTTGGAAATGCGAGCCAAATTGGGCCAACAACAGGCAGAGGCTAGCGGATTGTGGAATTGGGTTTGGGCAGAACGCAATGGGGGGGAAGGGTGGAGAGTTTTACATAGTGACTGACTCCTCTGATGAGGATCCAGTGAACCCAAAACCTGGCACCTTGAGATACGGTGTGATACAGAATGAGCCACTGTGGATCGTGTTCCCAAGTAACATGATGATTAAGCTGTCTCAGGAGCTCATATTCAACAGCTACAAGACCATTGATGGGCGTGGTGCTGATGTTCACATTGTCGGTGGAGGCTGCATTACTCTTCAGTATATAACTCATGTCATCATACACAACATTCATATCCACCATTGTCACCCCTCTGGTAAGCGTTACCCTTGTTTCAGATTCAGAGTGAAATGCAAGCCATTCAGTTATGCCATTCATTGTTGTTTAATCAATGCTCTCTTTGAGAAACTAAAATAGAAAAGAAGTAAAGTTGAATCCTGTGTTGTTTGAACAAATACAAACGAGAAGGGAGGGAAAAGTTACCGCGTGAGAATGGAACGAAATAATGATGCGTTTTCCTTTTTCGACGATGTTGATTTTTAACTGTAGCCTTTTATTTTACGTGATTGTAGTGTTAATAGTAGCTTTGTTTAGTTAAAAGTGGGGCATGATCATCTTTAGCAAAAAATTTTGTTTAATTAAAAATATTTTTAAGTACAGGTGATCTGCCCTTATTTATTCGAAGAATTCCAGGGTGATTACTAGTGTGTCTTGAGTTAAATATTGGTTTTATAAAGGGAATGCTAATGTGCGGTCGAGTCCAGAGCACTACGGTTTCCGAACAGAATCAGACGGAGACGGAATATCAATATTCGGATCAAGGGAGATATGGATCGACCACTGCACACTGTCACGTTGCAAGGACGGTCTAATAGACGCGGTGATGGGTTCAACGGCAATAACGATCTCAAACAACCACTTCTCCCACCACAACGACGTGATGCTGCTGGGCCACAGCGACCACTACCTGCCAGACTCGGCGATGCAGGTAACGATAGCCTTCAACCACTTCGGCGACAACCTCGTCCAGAGGATGCCACGTTGCAGGCTGGGCTACATCCACGTGGTCAACAACGACTTCACGCGCTGGGAGATGTACGCCATCGGTGGGAGTGGGGCCCCCACCATTAACAGCCAGGGGAACCGCTACACTGCGCCCCAGGATCCCTACGCCAAGGAGGTTACCAAGAGGCTGGACGCGGGTCAAGGGGATTGGAGTGCCTGGAATTGGAGATCCGAAGGTGATGTTATGGTTAATGGAGCCTTCTTTGTTGCTTCTGGAGCAGGTGCTCAAGCTAACTATGAGAAGGCTTTTAGTGTGGAACCTAAGAACGCTCATCGCGTTTCCTTCCTCACTATGTCTGCGGGTGTTCTCGGTGTTGCCAGGTTAGTACTACTTACCAAATTTATATATATGCAAATGAAATCTGAAACATGACTCATGAATGTGCAGGGATAATAATCTGGGAATGTGGACCAGAGCACCAAATGATGGTGGTACTTATATTTCAGATTTCGGCGGCCCTGAATACACGGACGATATGTCTACAACTACAATGTTGTTGCCACCTTTAAGAATTTTTATTCTTGTATCTTCATTTGTAGCATTGTTGCCTTTCTTATCTCACACACCAACCGTAATTGTTCTATAGCAAATTAGTTGAGACCAAGCGTCTTCAATATGACAGATTCATGTTGTTTCTTGGGCTTGGACTCCATCGGAATGAAATCGCTGTCCCCTAAAGAAAACATTAGAACATCCATTGATTTTAAGACTCTATATATTCTACTTTTCCTCCTCTATCTTCATTTTAATCTTTTAGACGCCCCACTTCCGGAAATACAGGTAGGTAATTTGCAAATGATGGGAGCAGACAAGCAAAAAGCAACCATAGGCTCGGTTTATTATGGTCTAGAATGGATTTCTTTTGGATAGGAGTGTTAATTTCATTCAATTATTTATTAAGTATCTAATCTATCTATATATAATCTATCTATTTATAAAATGAAAATATGATAAATTTAATGAATTGGATCTGATAGGCTACTAGGGCTAGAAACTGTTATTACTAAACTAAGGAAAAATAAAAAATAAATTACCATTTCATTCATAATTCCCACAAGAAGGGAAAGACAATTTTAAATAACTAAAAATAAAAGATACGGAAAAATCAGAGCCAAACACTTACTAAGAGATCTGACATAACAAAAATAAAAATAGAAATTATATAAAATCTTTAAGCCAAGATGGGTTCTTCTTAATTCGATTGGGCCTGGATGGTTGAAGTTGGGCCTGTGGCCCAACAATATCCCATGGTTCGAAATGAACCTTGTCCTTAAGGTTTTAGGTTTCCTCGGTGATGACGTGGTTAGTAGAGGTTGGCTCCAAAGTTCTCACGTGGATCGTGGGTGAAGGTGAAGTAATTAAAGGTGGAATTTGTGCAACAAAGAGCTGGAGAAGTTTCGCTAGTTGTAATGCATTGCCTAATTTGAATGGATGGTGCAAATGTGACCGAATCCAAGTATTGACCATCCAACAGCTCCGAGATTGACGTGTGGGAAAGTACGTGAACTATGGCGATAGTGGTGGGGCTCGTTATTAATGTTGGTGCAGGCACTAAGGAGATCGCGTGCGAGATCAAGGGTCCAGATTCACTCGGGGGACGTGGAGGGAGAGAGAAGGCATATGAAATATGGGAGATATGTTTGGTATTGGGAATTAAATGCACTTTGTTCATTTTGGTGTCCAAGTTTAGAATGGGTGAGTGATTTTCACCTTTTGTGGAACTTTCTGGTTCCATAAACATATTCGTTTCTTCAAACAGAGTGGGAAAGAGTTTAAGAAAGGAATGGACATAGATCTTGGTGTATAAAGGATCAAGGACGGTGGCAGATGACCGTACAGTTCCTAAAAAGGAGACATGTCGATGGCAGAATGGACTGTTGTATTGAACCAATACTCGACCAAATGGAGGAATCTAAACCACTGTTTTGGGCTATCATTGGCAAAACATCAAAGGTAAGCTTCCAAACAACGATTAGTGACTTTTGATTGGCCGTCTGTTTCTGGAGTGTATGAGGAATTAAATTTTAGAGTCATTGCTTGCAGGCAGAAGAGTTTTCGCCAGAAAGTGCTTAAGAATAAGGGGTCCCAGTCTAAGACGATTGACCTTGGAATGCCATGAAGTTTACAGATTTCAAAAGTAAAATGGGTAGCCAAGTCGGGAGCTGTGAACTTGGAGGGTAGGCCCAAAAAATGAACATATTTGGTGAGTCTGTCATAAATAACCCTATAACTATGTGACAAAATTATGTAGGAAGATGTGTAATAAAGTCCATAGTGAGGTCTTCCCAAACTTAACTAGGTATTGGTAGTGATTGTAATGACCCGACTTTTTTGTGGCAGGTACTTGTTCATTTGGCATGTTTCATAGTTCTGTATAAAGAGCTTAACATCCTTGTAAAGTCCAGGCCAGTAGAAGGAAGTGACTATGCGGGCAAGTGTGGGTTTAAGGTTACAGTGACCAGTGGCTGGGGTGGCATGGAATTCCTGCAGGAAGCAAAGGCACATTTGAGGTACATCTGGTATGTGAAGTCTGTCTTTGAAGTACAGTAACCCTTGGGATTGATAAAAATTTACTCCTTGTGCAGGTTGGGACAAAAGCTTGCAAAGAAGCTATGTGCCTTCTACATTTGTCCTAAAGTAACTACGAAGTTCATCTAACAAAGCAGGAATGGGGGAAGAGATGGCAAGGAAGAGAGAAACCTCATCTGTATAGTTGTGGGATAAAGCATCAACCACCTTGTTACTTGATCCAGAATGGTAAAAAAATCTCAAAGTTATAACCTTGTAGTTTATTGACCCACTTAAGTTGTTCAAGCGTGTGAAAAATTTGAGAAACCAAATGTTGCAAGCTTTTTTGATCTGTTAAAATGTGAAAATGTCTTCCAATTAAATACTGACGCCATTTTTTAACTGCCCCATTTACTGCATACATTTCCTGAACATAGGTGTTAGTTCTTAAATTATTGTTGTTGTTGTCATTATATAAAATGTGATAAAATAAATAAAATAAGGTATAAATAAATATAAAAATTAGGTTTATTTTGTAAATAAATGGAAGCGATTAATTTAACTTGGTCCTTTTATTTTTGCAGTGAATATTTGAGGCTGAAAGTGGAAAAATAAGGCAATTTAGAGGGCTGACGCGTAGCATCAAACCCATGCTCAGCATCAGGATTTTGAGCCTGACGTGTAGCATCAACTGCGACGTGTATCCCACTGACAAGCTGTTTCTCACTTCAAAAAACCCGCATATAACTGACGAATCCACTACAAGAATGGGCAGAGGTTCAGTGGAAGACAATTTGGACACTTGTCTGTGCATTATTCCTTGCATTATTGTGAATTATTGGGAAAAGTTAGAAAAAACTAATGCAATCTGAGTTAGCATGTCCTGACGTGTAGCATCAAGCCTACGCTAAGCATGGGAACCAAATTTTAGATCTGCCACTACGTGTCAGGACCAAACCTTTCCACTATAAATAGGGGTCATTGCCAAGGGTTTAGGCATCCTCTTCACATTCCTTTCTACCCCTTCACATCTCTATTCGAGCTCTTCATTATAGAATCTTTCCATATACTTGAGATTAATTTCTTAGGCTTAGTTTCCTTTCATTTTGTGAAGTCCTTTTAAAGTTCAAGTCATTGTTCATTATGTCTTCACTTGTAAGTTGTGTTTTTACTTTTACCATGTATAACTAACTTGTTTATGATAGAATTGGTGAACCAATCTATGAATATGATATTGTGATTATGAATTATGCATGTTTATAATTCAAGTTCCATGTTAGTATTTCAACATTTTATTAGTATGGATTTCAAACGGGAGAATGATTTTTATTCGTGTTAAAATTACTTTTAACGGAAGTAAAAGTTGAAAATATACCAATTACTAGGGATAGAGTTGGTAATTATAGTTGTGCTAAGGCCAGGACTCAAAGCAAGTTTTTACTGAGAAAGCATCTGAGGGATCAGACTTTGCGGTAACTATTTAGAATTTATTCACCGAGGGATCAGGTTTAATGATTTTAAGCTACAATGACATAAACTTGATAATTAAATATGCATGTTTATATTTACTTTGTTATATTAGATCCTAATTCCAACATAGTTTGTCATTGTGTTTATATCTCAAGTATTGGAAGTTGATGGTTCGGAGAACAGACTTAGAAGGGGGGTTGAATAAGTCTGTTCATTTTTTCAAACCAAAATAATATTCAAGTGCAACAGCGTTTTGCACAGCGGACCAGACTTTTGCTTATACGGAGAGCGAGATACTTTGATTTAGTGAGCGTAAATTTTACTAGACTTTTACTATCAAGTATAACAATAATAATACACTAGACTTTTGATAGTAAAGAGTAAGAGAGAAAGAGACAATAGACAGGTAATTTATACTGGTCCACCTCCAACATGGAGACTACATCTAGTACCTTTAAATTTGAAGGATTTTCACTGTGTAAAAACGTTTTACATCAGGTGTTGAGTATTATTTCCAGCCACTCCTAGCTTAAGCACGGCTCATGCTTCAAGTATTCTTGACACCAGCCACTCCTGGCCCTGAGTATTCTTGACTCCAGCCACTCCTGGCTTGAGCACAACCCATGCTCTGAGTATTCTTGATTCCAATCACTCTTGGCTTAAGCACAACCTGTGCTTCAACACACCAGACCCCTTTGGATTCCTATGAGTATTATTTTACAGCACCCACTCCTGTGGAGGACCCAAGTATTCTTTCACAAGCCACTCCTGGCTCAAACCCCGAGTATTATTTCAAAAGTCTCTCCAAGCCAACAGTGTTTCCCACACTAACATAGTCTGGCAACACACCAAACCTGTACTACTAGAGGATTGGAAGAATTATTTCAAATTGAATGAATAAGCCTTCTAACTTAGCTAAGCTAAGTGATCAACTACATGAGTCAGTTCGTGAAGAAAGAAAAGGACTTATTCATTTATTAGACTCAGTACCTGTGTAATATGAAATAAGAGGACAAGAGGTATTGAATCTGAAAGCATGACCAGAGATGAAATACTCTTCATAGAGCAAAGAGATATGAGCTGGTGGCATATCTCTGGTTGCTATGGCTTTTGGGAGAGAAGGAATGCATATAGCGAGCTTTCTTTGTCTGCATGATGATTCTTCTTGGTCTTAATTCTTCTTCTTGACCAGATAGCCATTTCATTATTTTTCTTGTGCTTTTGTGGATGAACGTATGGTGATCGTTCATACTTTCTTTTCTTCATCCACACTTACCTTAGTGTGTTTTGTCCATCTTCCTTTTCTTAAACAAGCTTTCTCTCTTTTTCGATTTTCCATTTTGTGTTTTCTATATTTTTGCTCTTGCATGAGTTTTTTCTTGCACACATTTTTTTCAATTTGTTTTGAAGAGACTGGTTCAATTTATAGATAATTTTTCCAAAGAGCCTGAGGAAAGAATATATCTGATATAAGTCCGTTGAGAGATGATATACCCAATGGGAAGGATATTACACAATGGACAACAAGATTTCTTTTGTCAGAGAGAGACATTCTGAACATGTAATTGTAGGATAGAAAACTTTAAGATGTGGTCGATCATAGGCAGGGTAGAGGTAGCGTATGTTTCACCAAGAAGGAAGCTTTTATTTAGAGAATCTCTGAATCTATAAGGTACGGGTGAAAGACTTGACGTTGTTAGAACATAATGTGCCTTACTTTGTCATTCTTCTTTTCATGAATCTTTGCTTTAAAGCTTTTGAAGATGCTTTCTGACCGTGAGATTCCTTGAACCAGACTTGTATAGGAACTTTCCTTTAAAGAGGATTCTGGATCCGAAGATTCATAAGATGTTGATGATGAGGCAATTTTAGAGCATAAGTTATTCAGATGCCTTTGCTAGGTCTAGGAGCTTTTATGTGAAAGACAAGATCTGATGATCAGACTTTGCTGAGCAAGGTCTGGTAAGTGTTCAGATGCATGGATCTTTTTCTTTTAAGATGAATTTCCAGACTTTAAGACTCTTCTTATTTTGGGTCAACAGGGTTTATGTTTAGACCATACTTTGAGGATTCTTTTAACACACGTACTCCCCCTATCTTTCGTAACACAATCCTTATGTTATCCTGAAACACTTAAACTCACATATCAAATAATAACATGATATAACTTTATTTAAATTAGAATACTCAATGTTAGCTATTAACAAATCTTTAAGAAAATTCTGAGTTTTCTTGACTCTAACAGAAGTGTTCTAAAGTGTTATTTCTTTAGTTATTCTCTAGATAGTTTTACAATTTACTTTACACTACTCTTTGCTCAATGTGTAAACCAATCTTTGAATTTTTGAATATTATACAAATTTGTATATGAAACATTCTTTTGTTAATAAATTTTGATATTTTTACCATTAGTAAATAAAAAATTACTGTCACTTACTGAAGTCAATCAATCCTTAAGGGAACGATATCTAAATTTTTGAAAACTGCAATGATAAATTGGTGCGTTTGCCAAAAGAACCAGCAATAGGCAAAGGAGGCCTGCATCCGAGGGCATAGACGCTTGCTGAAGAAGGCTAAAAGGCGGTTATCTCAGGAGAGGACAGCCCCGACGGCCAAGGAAGACATATCTGTTTTTACCATAAACACTTTGTCAAAATTAGGGAGAGTTAGGATAGGTAGTTCTAACATTTTTTGGTTTAATGTCATAAATACCGCTACGGCAGATATACTCCAAGAAAATGTAGTGGAACGAAGTAAATCGGTGTGAGAATTAGCGTGAGAGGCGTAATTTTGGACAAACTTTCTATAAAATTCGATGAGGCCCAAAAATCCTGAGTGTCATGAGAGATCGAGGTTCTAGCTAATCCAAAATGGCTTAGACTTTCCCAGGATCGAGAGCTACTCCTTTAGCTGAAATAAGGTGATCCAAATAGCTAACAGTGGTATGAAATAGTTCAAAACTAGTCCCTTGATGTCAATTGATAATTCAAATACCCTTCATATTGTCTTTTCCAAACATTTCATAATTTCTTGAGTAGCTCCCTGAACCTTTCATACACTAGGTCAAGCATGAGGAGTCAGAATTCCTTCATGACTTTCTCACCAAATTTAACAAAGAAGTAGACCTTATTCCAAGGTTGACTAAAGAAATATAGTTACACATTACAATTGAGGCAATTATGCTAACATCACCTTTCGTTATTGCCTTGGCCCGGAAGCAACCTTAGACGATGAAAGATTTTAGAGGAAGGGCTTATAAGTATTGTTGATTCCATGGCAAGTGTACGACCACCAATTGTAGTATAAGAAAATTAATTCAAGTGTCGTTCCACTAGGGGTTGTTATTAATCAAAACTATCAGTTTATAACTGAATAAACATATTTATAATGAAGTAAAGCATGTTCATGATTAAAGGAAATAAAAGTAATTGATAACAACTTAAATAAAAGGCAATAAACTAAGTATTACAAAAAATCAATAGAGAGAGCTGGGGTTGAATTTCATCTATCTCCCGCCAAATTGTTGCATTATTCCATGACTAAGTTCATGGCTAATGAGTTTCAAATTTCGGTGGCTAATTCTGTGACTAATTCTTAATTAGTGGCTAATGCAATGTCACCAATATCGATGATTCGATGGCTAATTAGATTCCAACATATCCGTGGCTAATTCGGTGGCTAATTAGCCAATGTGTGAATTTTTTCAAATAATTTTAGGGTCTTTTATATATTTCACCTAACTATTTCTAACTATAGATTGTATGCAAAATAAACTAGCCATATAGCCCAATGTATATGTAGTTGGTGAAACACAATAACAATAATAATGTAAGGCATACATAACTAAAAGCATATATATATATATATATATATATATATATATATATATATACAAAACAAAATATCATTCGAAAGACAACTATAACATACATACATACATATATATATATATATATATATATATATATATATATATATATATACATGCGCAAAACACAACACAAAGTCTCCAAAATATCAAGCAGATAACCAAGTGAGGGTGATCATTGAACTGCGTCATCTTGGTGTTGTCGTGAGTCATCCTGCTGTTGATGTTGTGCTGATGGATCACCTTCAGGTGTATCTGCTTGGTGGGTGGGGGTAGGGATAGGAATGGTGGGCTGGAATCCCATATGGCTCATGAACTGCTGGAGAATATCTTGAGTGATTAATATCATGTAAACAACAAAAACCAAAGATGATCATGTGATTAGATAACAAATGTATTCTTATAGGTGAATTGAAAAACTAAACATCATATATGCAATGATATAATAATTACTTATTCTAAAAACTAAATAACCAAATGTGATATAAGTTTGATTCCATGATGTCACCTTATTTTGTTAGAGATTTGGTTGCTGAAAAGAAACTGCACGTTTCTCATATGTCCACTTATAAACCAAGCCTCTTCCTTCCTCACGGCACAACTTTCTTAAAACCATGATTAGAGTCGTTGATGCTACGTCCATCTTGCAGTATGTAAACTTGATCGTATCAAGTTGTTATAGTCTAGCTATTCCATTAGTTTGTTACTTGAACTCTGTTGTTATTCAGCTCCGCTTTATTACTATAGGCTCCGCACTTATGTGTATACACACTCAATATTGGAATGAATAATATACAATTTACTTTCCTATAATTTTCTTATACTTTTCTCCACACCGAATTGATTATTAAAATGTTCTGAGACGTGTTTTGGAAACTTTGAATGTATTAGAGTTACTCTCTAGTCATTTGACGATGGTCATGGTTTATTTTTTGGTAAATACGACAGTCATGATTTAATTTTCGTGTCATGATATTATCTTATTTTATTTTTATTTTCTATTTTAAAAATATTTTGGTTGTAAATGGTGTTTTATCAGCAGAAAATTCTAAAGCAGTTATAAGTAATTCAGAATGGAAAATTCTCTGGTCACAGGATAATGCAACTCTAGGAGTTAATTCAACAAAATTATTTCATTAACATTTTGAAGACATAGTCTCATGTTAGTTCATATCCCACAGGGAACCTGAATAATCCCATGTATCACAGCCTTCTTCAAATTCTTGAGGATTATAGTTGAACGATCCTGTGCTATTACAATCTTGTTCAACTTTTTTCTCAGCAATACCATTTCCATTTTGCAATTCTGCAACCCAATCTAATATCCTACTTTCATATGGTGAGCTTCTCAATTCCCAATCTGACAAGGGGAAACTGTTCATGGAGCCATCATTGTCATTAGTCTCTCCCTCACTATCTTGACAGCAAACGTTTTCATAGTTGTAATTCTTGGAAACCATATCAATGCTTTTCTGGTTGAAATCATGTGTTGCTATTTTTAATTCATACTTGTACTCTCCTGCGACAAGAAGGTGAGAATGTACCTAGTGTAAGTGGATGTAAACATTTACATCATATTTTTCCGTTTGATAACCGGACGAAATAATTTTAGGCAACAAAGTTCTCCTTACCAATTACATGTAGGGACTCATTTGCTTGTGGATGATTTTTTTTAATCTTTTAGAAGTTCTATAAATAAGCTAAAAAAAGCGATCATATATTTGAAGTAAGTTGAATCAAACACACAAGAAGGATGGACAATATTATTCTATTGTAATCTAAAGAGAAGTTAGCATTTATATAAGAGAATAGCACATTGCACCTTCTTGTTGAGCTTGAGCTGTTTTTCTTAAATGAGTTCTCCAGTAATTCTTGATTTCATTGTCAGTTCTTCCTGGAAGTCTCCGAGCAATCTTGGACCACCTAGATTTATTGTACTTGAATGTTACAAATATGACTACCTTAGGTTATACTGTACCAGTTCCTAAACTAGCAGCATAGCGATGTGAACACAAACAACACTTATTTTTTTTAGCCTTAGGTAGGAGAAGAAGAAACTCACTTGTTGCCCCATTGCTGCTGAAGCTGAACTATAAGATGCTCTTCTTCATCACTAAAAGGACCATGCTTGAGATTTGGACGAAGATAGTTCATCCACCTTAACCTGCAACTTTTACCACTTCTCCTAAGGCCTGCAAAAGATCAAACTTTGCCATTCCATTAGAGTGATGTTATTCCTACTACAAATTTTTATAACAATTTCTACACAAGAAAGTGATGAGAAAAGAGAGAAAAATGTGACATCAGATAACTAGTATAATGAAAGTAAAGTGAGTGCATAGAAAGAAGTGTGAAAATTTGTTGTAGTAATTAGTAGTATTACTATTTTTGCTATGCATGCACAAAAGATCAAGGATCAATATCAAATTTGATACTTATTCATTCTACATCATCATAAACATAATTCTTCTTACACACCAGCTACTTTGGCAAGGGAATCCCATCTTCTTCCTCCAAGAAGGGCCACAAAGCTGGTTAATTGTTCATCTTCCTCTTGGAGCCAAGTCCCTTTACGCAAATGTTCACCTTGTTGCATGGCTTCTTGAAACCTATAAACCATTATATGATCCCAAGTCCATGTAGCGGGTCTTAATGTCACATATATATACATAGAGTACTGAAGGAGATTACAATTGACCCATCACAAAAAAAATGTTGAAAAGTGAGAAAGGAAAGGATCTCACAGGGCACCAGAAGGCGATAATATTGCTCAATGTGTGTGGGAACTCCACCAACTATTGGCTTGACAATTAATTAACAAGGTAATGTATATGCTATGTGTCAAACTATACTATATAATTAGGTCATTCTTCCTTTGATGTGCAGATTAGATGCACTTATATGATCACTATTCTTGGCATCAGCAATTCTGGCCTTTTGTGCAGAGCTGCTCCTACTAGCTTACCTTAGCAACTCTAGTTAGACATATATAGACTATGGATATAAATCTTTTTGTAATTGCATAGTGTTAGAAACAAGATATGGATGCCTAATATATAAAATATTTCATAGTGAAAAGAAAATAAAACAATGGAATTAATTACATGTTTGAAGATTAAAAGATAAGGGATAGGGATAGGATTTTGGGTGGAAGAGAAAACCAACATTTTGTGAATCCATTATATCTTTCTAGCTTATCTTCAGATACATTAGAAGGGTTGAATTGAAGCTTCAGCTTGGCTCGTGTGCAAGAAGTGGGCTCAAATTGTAGTTGTCAAACATACTATAGGTAGGTACTCTTGTATTATTTATTCCTTTGACACTTAGTACTCTTATTTTGACAACCTTTCCTTATTTATATTTATAAAGCGTTTAAATAGGGGAAAGAAAGTATACATTCTAATGCTAGATACTTTGCCTTTGACTTGATTGAAAGAAATACATGTTCTCAGAGAATGAAAATATTTTCTCTGTTTTATCAAGGTATCTCATAATCAAAAGTCACACATTAAACCTTTTAAGATGAAATAAATATTGTCTCTTACAACAAAGATTTTTCTATACACATGATAGGAATCGAACCCCTAACAAAAATACTTAAAGAATTGAGTGTCTAATATTGTCATGCTCTATTGGTTAAGTGCCTGATTTATTTGTGTTTTTATTGGCAATAATATTATAAAAGAACAATGTGGGACAAAACCAACCTACCCTGCTTGAAGAATCTTGAACAAGATAAGCTATCACCTTAGTCTAGTGCTGAAACATTCCTTGAATCTCTAATTTTTTAAGGAAGAAAATGATTACAACAGGAATTGGATACTGTCCATCATAAAATGAGAGCTTGTTGCTCTTTCCATAGAAAGTTATCATTGACTGATGGGAACAACAATGCTGGACCCGAGTTGAATGGAGACAATTCAATATTCCTCTAATGCAGGAATAGAGAAAATGCACTCTTGCGATTTGAGTTGTAACATGGAGTACTAGATAAGTGCTTCAAGTATTATGCTTGCCCTTGAATTTGAATTGCTCTTCTTTTATCCAACAGATCATGGTGGCCTTCCCACTTGGAATTACATGATCACATGAAGCTTTTAGTTAGAGATATATTATTTATATAATCTTTTCTACAATATTTTAAATGAAACTAGTCTTTGTACTTTTTTTCCACCATTACATTCATTTTCTTGAACAGCTCTCTTTTTTCTTCCCGTTTCTCCCTTTAAATACAAAATGTTGTATAAAAATCAAACTACAACTAGCATAATGAGGATCATCTAACATATTATGCTATCATCCTTTTCCATTTGTAAGGTTTGGAAAAGGAAAATATGTAGTGTTCGTTGATCCAACTTCTAAAATTATGTTCTTCCTGCAACACATGTTTTACTATTAAATTTCCGAATGAGATTATTTTGGATATGTATATTTATTTATTCATTCTAATTACATTTAACAGTTCAAAATTAATTTTATAAAGAAATCTCCAACTTTAAAACAAATGGGCAAAATGTATAAAAAAATAAGTTATTTGTTAGGGCTTGTGTCCATTGCCATTTCAACTTGCGCGTTGTAACATTAAATAAATAAATAAAATATATTATTTGACCTGCAATAGCTCAACAGGGCTACGGGATGAGAAAGAGATTGGCCCAAGAAAGGCTGTCAGCTAGAATAAATATATTATTTGTGCTAAATATATGTAATGTATGTATGGATCGGACAAAAAGAAGAACGATATGTTTTGTGGTGAGCAGCAGTGAGTGAAGATTCTCAGCCATGTTATGCATTTGAATAAGTATTGGACGAGGATGTCAATGATATGTCCAACTCAACTCAAAAACACAAACTCTAGAGTGAGGACTAAACATTTGTGAATGACAATATTTCAACTCATTAAATTTTGATACCATATTAAAAATGACAAACTTAAGAAATATTCTAATCATATTATATAAGACATATCTTATCATCCCCTTTTCTCTCATGACTGTATATTTTCCTGGTTTCTGGCATTGAGTTTGTGCGTATCATATGATATATACATTTTTCTGTAGCTCAAATGAATGCAATCAAGTGCCCCAATTGGTAGGTAGATACAGAGAACTAATAAGTAAAAACGGAACCTTTTACACGAAAGACTGCATAAGAAAGCATATACATTTTCTTTATTGTCGACTTCATTCAACTGAGGATGACAAGGTCTTGTCTTGGTTAAGCCGCAATACAGAGGCTGGCAAGAAGCAAGGTTCTGTGTATTCGGATAAATAAAGCCGGAATTCATCAAATAAATGAAATGGAAAAATATATCCCAGAATAGGTACATAGCGTAGCGAGGCTGGGTTAAACTAGCCTTTTGAGCATATATGTATTAACAACTCAACCATCAATCGTTAAATACCAGTTTACTCTTACTGATACTAGTTCATAACAGTTTCCATTTTAAAATATGCCAATTTATCAAGGTGACACAGCAGGATCATCTTTATAAATGGACCCAGGCTTAAAGGTTTTACTACAAAATGCCTTCAACCATCGTATCCGAATCCAGTACAAACAGAATCCAGTACAAACAAAAGGTAAGATTTCTGTTAAGAATAAAAACAGAACACAAAAAAAGAAAAAGAAATCTTCCGTATTTCTCTTTGTAAAATGGGAAAAATACAAGAAAGTATTTCACAGAACATTCTTAATCTGCAGGCATTGCTAACAACTTCCAATAGGTTACATTAATCACTGCTTTTTTCAAATTGCTAATTATCCAGCTGAGATAATATGAAGATAGAAAGAGGAGGAAAAAATATTAGGAAGGAAAGAAAAAACCAATAAATAATGGCATCAAAATGGAGGAGAGAGGAGCACATTCATCATCCTTCACCTATTTAATTCACACTTCCAGTTGTGGCAGTAAATTAACAAGGCTATGTTGTGGCCATATCCTCCACCCCGTTCTGCGCAGCTGCTTCTGCCAGTCTCTTCCATATAAGGTCCCGCTGCTCTGCCATTTCTATGGCTTTAGCCTCCTTCTCAGCATGCTGCCTCTGGCACTCTTCAAACAATTCTGCATCCATTTCCATGAACATTTTGCGAACATTGACTGTCAGTCCATGAACCGCCTGGTTCCAATGACTTGAGACATTTCTCTCAAACGCTTCAAATAGTATTGGTAATATCACAGTCCTGTTTTGGGCAATTAAGCTCACAATATGCTCATTATTCCACAAAAAGAGGGCACGCTCTGCAACCTGCATAGCAATTGTGCCTCAGCAAAGACAAAACATTTAAACCATGACAAATAATAACAATAAACAAAGTTCCCTAGCTCAGCCTGATTAAGATTCTCAATCCTGTATGCCGATTAAGAAAACAAGAGTATAAAACTTAGACACAACTAAACATGAAAACTTCGCATTTTCTTGCAAGAAACGATAAGAAGCTGAAGTCCTCAATCCACCAAAAAATGAAAATCCTCTTATGAGAGATGAGGTTTGTTACATGTTACTTTTCATCTATGTATAAATGTCGATTCAAGTGTCTAAACCATATTAAAGTGTTAGGATATCCATTCAAGTGTTCAAGCCCAATAATAAATATTTTTTTACATAAACACTTATAAAAGAGTTTTTGACACATGTCGAATAAGTGTCAGTGTCGAAAATGTGTCTAACACGAGACATGTCAAAATAGAGAAGTGTTTGTGCTTTATATGGTTTGTCCATTTAAATGTACACACTCCTTCTAGGGGCATTTTCCCTAATTCTAAACTTCCATTCTCATCAACAACTAATTTTGAGTACCTCGTTAATCAACTTTTAGGCCTTTTGAGGATGAAATGATTTTATTAAAGCACACATACTACTAGTTTCTGAGCTTAATCAAAAGCTTCACTTATCTTCTAAAGTCCCAAAGTTGGTATGAGTTCAAAACTAGCCAAGTCGCAAAGAGAATAATTATCTCTAAAAGGCTTGTTCACATTTAAATGAATTAAAGGGGTAGTACATAATTTATTCATAGGAGTGTAAGTTTTTAAAGTAGAAACAAGTTAACATCTATGAGGGGAGGCAAGGGGAGTGAATGTAATAAAATCATTCTAAAACCTACTAGTGTTCTAAAAACAAGCCTTCTAAAGCACATATAATTATCACAAAAAGAATAATTATCACTAAGCTTGTTGAGCCCCAACCCAGTCAATAATCCCATTTTTCACTTTCTTTCACTTTTTAGCAAATGGAAGTGTAAGCACGTTAATATCCAAAGTTAGCTTATTTGCTAGAATGAAGGGGGAGGAGGATATGGGTTGGGGAAGTGAGGGATTCTGGGAAACCTTACTCCTACCACTTAAATTATCTGATATGAAACTGAACCTAGCCCATGTTCTTTTCTACATCAGAAATATTTTCTTATAGCAGAAATAAAATAATAAAAAAGTATGTAAGAATCATATGCATTCAATCCAGAAATTGAATCATGATGTATTGGACAAACCCCAAATCTGGGATTGAAACGCCAAAAATTGCATCGTGGCTGAGATTATTTTTTATCGCAGGGTAGTTAATAAATTCCAACTACGTTAGTTACACATTATAAGAGTGTACAAAACTATATGTTTAGTTCCTGAGTAGAAAGACTTTAGTACTATCTAGTGTATTTTCTGTTATTTCTAGATTCTTGCAATAGGTATGGCTAGTGCACGTGCAGATTCAGGTGTAATTGCCTAACAGATCTGTTAGCTCTCACTGTATATTTATAGTGTTTGCCTTTGTACTATTCACAAATCTAATAAAACCAGATTCATTCTTTCAGTTCTCTTTTTGTTCTCCCTCTCTCTACTTCTCTTAAATCTATTATATATATATATATATATATATATATATATATAATAAAATTAAGCACATCCAAATTCATAATTAAAAACATTCATAAACACAGGTCCAATTGTCCATAATAAACACATTAAAATTTAAATATAAATGTAAAATTAGCCAAAATAAGACTTAACTTTTATAACTTAAAATTAAATACCATATACAACCCATAGTTAATAGCAATTATTTAAATTTATATCTTATTAATAATTAGTTAATACAATTTAAATCTAATTTTTTTGTCAATTGACCATTTTAAAATATTAATTTAAAAATCCTCAACATTTACAAATTCTTTACCATTTAATTTAAAGAGCAGAGTTAGGTCAAAAAGTTATCTTCCTAACATGGTGGCGCTTTCTCTCTCTCACATGTTACCCCTAGAGAAAAGTGTTTTCTCTCTCTCATACCACCAGAGAAGACAGTGGCTGAGGCTAGGAATGGATCTCCTGGAAACAGTGGCTGGAAGTTGGTTGCTAGAAAAGAAAGAGGGGACAAGTGATCCGGCTATGGTGCTACTGTGCTTGTTATTCTGAGAAAGAGAGGGGAAAAAACAAAAAAAAAAAAAGTCTTAAATATTTTCCCGCCACAAATAGCCTTGATAGAGTATGCCTGGGAAAACAACTCCTAACTACTCTGGTAAGAACCAGATTTTGAATGTTATGATTCAAGTTTTAAAATTTCATCTCATCCTGAGCTTGAAGTTCTAGTAATTCAGAATCAATGATTTCCAGGTGGTTTCCAACTCCCAGCAAAAAGCATTACTTCTCCAGTATGTTTTATGGGATTACAATTTCTGTTAATGGGGAGCTATATTTCTCTAAGTCTTCATTAGCATATAGTTTAGTCTCCAGTGGTACATATGAGGAAGATATTCCGTGGAATGTTATCAGCATCCGGGACATTCTGAACTCTTTAACTTGAAGTCAAGGACTAAATTGCCAGCCATAGAAGTAGCCATTTTCTTTGCTCAGTTAGATTCCCCAGAGCATGCTCTAACCAACTATCCAGGAAACGTTTTCTCGAATCAAACAATCCCAATTTCTGAGGATTTGAAACTAAGAAAGTAATATTTTATCATAATTTACAACATCAACCAATTCGATTAAAAAAAGGTAACACTACATTTTTATTTGGAATTAAAGGACAAAGAGACAAACATCATAATGAATATGAATGAATTCCAGTCATAAAGAACCAATCATGGGGTGACCAGTTCCCAGATAAAGAGAAATCTAGCAAGAAACATAATTAAATAGAAATCATATCTCACTATCTTAGATACCTTCTCTGTGCAAACCCTGTACCATGATTGAGGAAAATGAGTACTCGTAAGTCATAACCACCAACAGGTAAAACTAAAAACTGGGAAAGAGAGTTGGCAAATTAAAAAATACCATCTTTAAATGAATAAAATGCACCATAAGAATACTGGTTAATAAATTAAAAACATAAGAATACTTGTTAATATATTATGTGTATGTTTGTTAAAGGTAGCTTATAATTTATTTAAAAACATATAACTTTTAAGAAACTAGTAGAGTTATTTGGTAAACACAAAATAACAAGAGGTTATAGAACTTTTGGAAAATTACTTGAGGTATCTTATAAATTTTCAAAAGCTCTAAGCACCCTCATTAGTTAATTAGTTATCATTTTTTACCCTTATAGTTTCTTGAAAATGACAACTTTTAAAAAGAATACTTGTTAATTAATATATTAAAAATAAGATCACAACACATGCGACTTTCAAAAATTGAAATGTTTGTGTCTGTATGGTAAAAGTAGCTTATAGCTTATTTAAAAACTTCATAACTTTTCAAAAACTAGTAAAACTATTTGGTAAACACAAAATAAAAAGTGCTTATGGCAATTGAAAAGCTACTTGAGATACCTTATGGTTTTTCAAAAGCTATAAACCCTCTTATTAATTGCTTAGTTATTTTTACTCTTGTATTTTCTTTTGAAAATGACAACTTTTACCTCTCATAATATTGTCATAAGAATACTTGTTAATATATTAAAAACAAGATCACAACACATCGGATTTTCAAAAATTAGAATGTGTGTGGCTGTTTGGTAAAGGTAGCTTATAGCTTATTTAGAAACTTGTAACTTTTTAAACACTAGTAGAACAATTTGGTAAACACAAAATAAGAACTTATACAACTTTTGAAAAGCTACTTCAGGTCCCTTATGGCTTTTCAAAAGCTCTAAGCTCCCTAATTAATTGCTTGGTTATCATTTTTACTCTTACATCTTTTTTTTCGAAAAAGATAACGTTTCAAAAGAATACTTGTTAATATATTAAAAATAAGATTAAAACACATGGAATTTTTGAAAATTGGAATATTTATGTCTGTTTGGTAAACGTAACTTCAAGCTTATTTAAAAACCTATATCTTTTCAAAAGCTAGTAAAACTATTTGGTAAATACAAAATTCGAAAACCTTATGGCTATTGAAAAGCTACTTGAGGTACCTTATGGTTTTTCAAAAGCTCTAGACCACTCCCTCATTAATTGCTTAGTTATCATTTTTACCCTTATATTCTTTTGAAAATGACAAATTTTACCTCTCATATCTTGACGTATGAATACTTGTTAATATATTAAAACCCAGATCACAACACATATGTGGTTTCCCAAAATTGGAATGTTTATGTATCTGTTTGATAAATGTAGCTTATAACTTATTTAGAAACTTATAACTTTTACCTCTCATATAATTGTCATAAGAATACTTGTTAACAACATCACAACACATATGGGATTTTTTGAAAATTGGAAAGTTTATGTTTGTTTGGTAAAAGTACCACATAGCTTATTTAGAAACTTATAACTTTTCAAAAACTTGCTAAACACAAAATAAGAAGAGGTTATAGAACTTTTGAAAAACTACTTGAGGTACCTTATAGTTTTTCAAAAGCTCTAAGCTCCCTCATTAATTAATTAGTTATTATTTTTTACCTTTATATTATTTTGAGAATGACAACTTTCAAAAGATACTTGTTAATTAATATATTAAAAATAAGATCAAACACATGGGATTTTCAAAAATTGGAATTTGTTTAGTAAAGGTAGCTTATAGCTTATTTAAAAACCTATAACTTTTCAAAACTAGTAAAGTTATTTGGTACACACAAAATAAGATCATTTTTACCATATAATTATAACATTATATGTCCTTTAAATTCATTTAACATAATTTAAGGTACTTTCCTCAAGCATCTCTATGTCAATAAGCTACTCCCTCCAATCCTTTTTGTAAGACCCTAATTTATCATTTCACACGGATTAAGGAATCTAGTCATTCTAGGAAAATGCATTAAACGTTTTAATTATTCTTGTTATACTTTGAAATTTTCCCTTCATATTAATAGAGAGAAATAAATTTATCAAATTCCTTTGATATCAAGAGAGAGATGTATTTAATAAGGACATGTATTGTAAAAAAATAATAAATGCACCTTGTAAATTGCAATGTGTCTCATAAAAAAGACCAAGAAAAACTAAAAGTAAGGTCTTATAAAAAAGACCGTAAAGAGTACCTAAAAAGCTATAAGCTATAAGCCACCTTAGGCTATATAGGCTATAAATTCATTTAACTAAACAGAGCCTATGTTTACCAGTTCAGGAAGTTGTCCTCATAAAGGTTATTTTGGGTGTTAAAGGAAAGGAAGATGCAGCATGATGCAGGCAGAATAGGAAAACAAGTTATGTCTTGTTGAAATATTTGTCATATCTTTTCCGTTAAGGGAATAAAAAAGGCCATTCATGACTGATTATATACTAAGGAAGTTGAGGACAGTTTCCCACCTAACAAGTTCATTAGGAGTTCTTAACATGTACTTCCAAGTTGTTGTTTTTTATTTCTAGCGCACACGTCATGCCACAGCATGAGTCTACCATTCCATCTAACATAACCCTGGACTTTGTCATTAGGTGGCTGTGTGGCACATTCCAATCGATCATGTAAAACTGGGCAGGAAAATTGCTCAGTTTTTTAAATCAAGAAGGGGCATTGCATTTGACCAAACAAATTAGGGGACTAAAAAAGAGTTGACACATATTCCTCATAGCCGCAAACTCAAGATTCAGTTCCAACAATGTTGGCATTGTTAAAATATCATCCCATGCATGTCATGACATAAATAATATGAAAGAAACAAAACTATAACTAGGAAGTCTCGTGGATATTTTAAGGCATATCATGAACTTTCCAAATACAGTTACTGACCAAACTCAAGCTGTTATCCACATAATCTATGTTTTAGGCCAGGTTTTTTGGTTGTAAAAGATCTAATCACACATACAATTTCAAAATTAATAAATAATAAATAAACTAATAGCCACCAGTTGAATTTCAATTCTGGGCATCTTTGACATTTTAGTATACAATTCTTTGCATGCAAAAACCACATGCATGCATCTCTCTATGTTTGCTTCAACATATGAAAGGACAGAAGCCAATTAATTCAGATAGAAACATAAACCCTCTTCACAAATTCATAGTCAATGACATAATATAAGTCTTTCCTTTTCCCTATCTAATAGTATACCAATAACAGAGCATGGCATAAAAAGCAACTAAAACTATAAGTAACACTGCTACAATTTTACCAGAAAAAATAGGGATTCACTCACTATAAAAGCGGAAACATAAAAAGAATGATGTACAATTGCAATTCATTAATTAGGGCGCTGAAACTTATATTAACCCACCCCCCATCCAAAGTTCATATACCAAAAATAAACAACTGCATTTAACTAGACTAGAAGGATTGCAAGTTAACAAGCAACCTGAGCTAGGCAAAATCCAAACTCCAAACTAACAATCATTCAAATAAAAAGCAAAACTAATTAATTTTCCACAAACCTGAAAGTGAGAGCTATTGAGGCAGCGAGAAATCTGTTTAAAGAGGGGAACCATGCAACGTTGAAATTCAGCAGCCTGTGTGGCCTCGAGCACTTCCTCGAGTTCTCCAAGGAAGAGAACTTCCTTCTGGCAATTGGTGACAGGCCAATACTTCAACAACCCCCTAATAACCGTATCCGCAAGCTTGAAATCCTTCTCAACAAATTGAGTGATGCAGTAAGACAACTGCTGATGGTACATACCAACCGACTTAGGCTTATGCAGAGGTAAAAGCGCCCTCACAAGGAACAGCTTATGCTCCTCTTTCATGGGCAAGGCAAAGCCATTAATTATGCTCCCAAGAATCTCTAGAAGCTCCCCAATACCAGCGTGTCTCTCAGACTCATATATAAACCGATAAAAAATGTTGTTAATAGCCTTCCTAATGAAGGGCCTATGAACCATGAACTTGCCATATATACGATGTAGAATGGTTTTCAAATACTCACGCTCTCGGGGATCCTCAGAGTCAAACAAATCAAGCAACTTGAGAACAAAAGAGTGATCAATATACCGTTTGGCGACCTTGGTATCAGTATCAGAAGACACAACGTATCTGAGGAGAAGCTCGTACACGAGCTGCAAGTGAGGCCACGAGGGGTACATGCACGGTTCCTCTTCCTCGGGATCGGTGGGTTCCTGACCGGTGTTCTCGTGCGACGCCGGCGGCAAGCACCGGAAAATGTTCACGGAGATCATTCTTATCATCTCTTCCTGGCAGCTCTCCGATATCTTGCCAGAACCCGATTGGATGAAGTCCACGAGCTCCATCAGTGCTTGCCGCTTGATCTCCTTCTCCCTAACATTCTTCATCGTGTCGGAGAAATCCAGCAGGAAGCAGCACACCTGAAGTTTCCGAAGGAACAGGTTCTGCCGCTCGGAGACCGGCGCGTCTCGGAACGGCGGCACAAGTTCCATGATGCCGTTCGGCGGCGCGTGCGGCGACACGATTGCAGAGATAGCGGCGCCGGCGGCAGGGCGCGAGGCGTGGTTGACGACCACATTGGAGGAAGCCACCGCCGGCGAATTGCGGTTGTTTCCGGCGTAAGGCGCCGACGGAGGATCGGGGGCGTCGGACTTGGAGGGCTTCTTGTGCCCTCCTTTCATGATTTTCTTGAACATTTTGGTGGAATCGCGGAACCCTAACCCTAGAATTGGATTCAGATGTAGGAGGTGGAAGCGAGGTTGGGGAAGAACGAAGCGAGTGGTTTCGTGAAACGCATGGGGAAGAGTTTTTCATCGAGGTGATGCTAATCCATGAAAAGTTGGTTCGTTCTGCCCCGATTTTCGCGTCGGGATTCGAAGCGAAACGGATCTGAAGTTGAGAAAACAGAGGAGGGTGATGGAAAGTGGTTCGATTGAATAACTGTGAAACAGCTATGAATCAGAGTGAAGAATCATTGCCGGAGAAATGAATGCCGGAAAATTGATCAGTCGGAGAAGCGTTCCGGCGAAGGAAAATAGCTTGAGATAGAGGGAATGGCTCACACAGACACCAGAAGAGAGAGAGAGACAGAAAGAGAACGATAATTAAGGGATGGAATTAGAACGAGGGGCTTATGGAAAGGGAGTGATTATAGATTACAATAATTGCTTTTAGAAACGGTCATTTTTATTATTAAAAATTTAAAACTATGAGAAGAAGAAGCTTTCTGTTTCAAAAATATAAATTTCCCTTTTAAGTTTTTTTTATTAAAATGGTGCCCTTCAAAAGTTATTTGGTATAAAGATGCTTTTAAATTTTTTAGGTAACTAATTTAGGAATTTTTTCCAAGAAGTTTTTTTAAAATTATATTTTATAAATTTTTTCAACAACATTTTTCTCAAGAAATATGAGGAATTTAATTTCTTAAAAAAAAGAATAATTTTAATTATATTTAAAAAATAATTTCTAAAAAACTTATAAACATATCATATATGTTTTAACTTTTTCATAATTATAATTTCTTAAATCAAAATTTTAACAAACATAATTAAAATTATTTTAGTTTTTTAAGAAAAGTTTTATGCTTGTTTTTCAAAATTTTTATTTCTTGGAATAGATAGAAAAATTCTTGAAAAACTTTTCAACTTTTCAGTTTTTTGGGTAAACTTTTTTAAAGATTTCTCTATTTTTAAAAAAAATATATAAAACCTGGTTTTCAGTTTTTCTTTGAATATTTTATAAACAAACATCTTTTTTATTTTTTCAACTTTTTCAAGAATAGTTTTCCATTTTTCTTAGAAAACTTGTGAACTAAACACGACCTAAATACTCCTTAAATATTTCACCACTTTCCATCAAATATATCTTTATTTTAGTAGCTCAAAATGATTTATTCTAAATTTTAAACGTCTCTAATTAAGAAAGGAGACACATATCATCTCACCAAAATCCTATTTGATTTTCCATTTTAAGTTTTCAACTTGTTTTGTTTTCTACTTTTCGAAGTGCTTTACACTTCATAATTTTTATGCGTATTTTTCTTTTTTCTATATTTTAGTTTGAATTGGATAAAGAAAGAAAATGGATTAGGTGAGTGAGGTGATTGGAAACCACGAAAGTGAAATGTAGTGTAGTTGGAGTTGGTATGGGATATGATATACGTGGCTTATAAGTGAAGAATGAGGGACCATTAGTTCACCACATAGCATGTTAATGTCATATACATTACTCTTTATGATTAACTACCACATGTTCTTGTGATACATAAAAGTGTCGAGTAGGTTGATTTTTTAAAACT
The DNA here is from genome assembly GCA_037962975.1 of Clitoria ternatea. Lineage (NCBI taxonomy): Eukaryota > Viridiplantae > Streptophyta > Magnoliopsida > Fabales > Fabaceae > Clitoria > Clitoria ternatea. The sequence goes on from CM075674.1 coordinate 1,677,002, forward strand.
TATTATCTAATTCAATTTAATTAAAGTAGATTAGATTTGGTTGATAATAAAATTAAAATTAATATAATTTAATTAAGAAATAATTATAATCTGATAAAATATTAAATTTAAGGTCCATAAATATAAATACTCTTGATTTTATATTTGAACTGGTCACGGACGGGGTACAAGGGCTGATTTCAAGACTGGTCCTCAAAGTACTTTGTTCTCTAATATTTTACACTAGTCCAATAGGTCCGGTATTATAACCTATATTCCAGTAAGGAAAGGAAGGTTTTTGAGTGATTCTTCATATCAAATCACCAGTCTTATGCGTTGTGTAGGCGACACTTGGGTACGCCAACAAAAAAATTTAAAGGGAAAACAAAAAATAAAGGATGTCCATATAGCGATGACGTTGGCGACAGTGTTGGGGACGACGTTGGCGACAGTGTTAGTGACGGCGTTGGCGACAACGTTGGCGACGGAATCAGACGGAGCGACTGAGTTAGCGACGGACTTTGCAAATGTTAGTGACGGGATTCTACTAGTCGCTGATGTGGTAACTATTTTTTCTTTTCAAGGTCCCTTTTTATGTTGTGGTTGTTAATGTGGTCGCTAATTAGCGACGGCTGCTGTCAATTGCTAACTTTGAGTAGTTGTCAGGGGTTTTTTTAGTGGTGATACTCAAAAATTAATTTCTACCTTTTCATATAGCCAACCAAGTCCTAAAAGTACCAGTTGCCTATCCCAGTTTAATTAAACATCTAAAAATCTCTTTTTTTCCTCTAACCTCCACTCATACTTTCCATCCTCACCTCACTCTCATTCATGACACTCTCTTCCTCCTTCACACTCACATTTCTTCCCTTATTCTCTATCACCCACACCATCTTCCTTTCCTCCCTCACCCAGAAAACCGTGCCACCCTCTATTCACCTCACCATCTTCTTCATCTTACTAAGTGAAAGAAGCCATTTCTCACTGTTTCCATCATCTTTCCTACATACACAAGTGAAAAGGGGAGGCAAGCTTTCTCTTTCATTCCTCCCAAACCTAGGTAAGGTTCTAGGAATTCTTTAGGAATTTTCTTCAATTTCTTGAAATCCAACCTCAATTATCCTCATTGTTGCCAATAGGTGTGTTTTTTTATTGTGTTAGGATTGTGGGAAAAGAAACCCTAAGCCCTTTATCTAATCTTCATCGGTGAGTTAAACCTTTTCCTTTGATTTGCTACAACTCTAGTGTTTTATAAGTTTTTCAGGTAGTTAGAAATTGGTTAATTGGTAAAATTTATGGTTTGGTTTGTTAATTGTGAAATTTGCATGTGATTGTGTGTAGGTTAGAGCTGGTGCCAAGAGGAGGTCACAATACTTGAATTAAGTTATTTGTCTTCTTAAGGTAAGAAGGAGGAAACAATATGGTGAATGAGTATAGGATGGATAGGATCGCATGATAATTGATATATCAAGATAGTTATGATTAATAAATGTTAGGAAGTTTGACTATTATGCAGACTCATGAATTAGAGGAATTGCAATGTTAGCTAGTATAATAAATTGAGTATTATAATGGTTACATTATTAGTTGATAGGATAAGTTGTGAATTGAATTAATTGTATTTCTAAGTGGTATGATGATTTGTGCATTGAAATTGGTTGTATTACTAGTTGGTAGGAAGAGTTGTGGATTGAATTAAATGTATTCCTAAGTGGTATGATGAGTTATGCACTATACATTACTAGTTGGTTTGGTGGATTTTAAGAAGTGATGAACCGAATATATAGGTTGTATTGCATGATACTATTGGGCCATGAGAAGTAACAAAGCTAAAGATGCATGTGTCGGAGTGTACAGTGGTCATTGAATGTTAGGATAAATGTTAGGTTGAAAAAATGGAAGAAATATGTATATACATGAGCCTATATAGGATTTATGTATTAGGGACCTTGATTTAGGTTGGATAATGAGCCATAAACACTCTTTTTGCAATATGGTAGTTCAGAATGAGCAATTTAGTGAAATCCTAATTTTATGCCCTGTTCTACATAAACTGTTAGGGAATCCCTCAGGGTCAGGCAGTGGAAACACAAAGGATTCCCAAAAAAAAGATTGCAAAAATACATGTCTTAAGGCATTATGCAAAATTAAAATTTTGATTTAGGGTTACCTCTTGTAGACACAAAGTGAGTTCCCAAATCGAAGCAATTGTAGCTTCTCCCTTAGGAGTCCACACGAGCACTCCCACCAGAAACTGAAATTCCAAATGCTAGTATGGAAATTCAAATAGTAATCTAATTTGAGCAGTAGCTGTAACACCCCCTTATATACACGAGACATATATCTATTCTTCTTGCTTTTTTTTGAAAGATATACATATTTATCACTTCTTATCTCGTGTATACAAGGACGTATATACATCTAATTTTCTTTAAATTTTGAAAGTAAAAAGTTTCAAATTATTCATAATGATAAAATGAACTTTCAGAAAATCATAAGTGATCAAAGATTACAGTATCATATCCAAAGAATAAGGTTTATTGAAGTTTAACCTTTACATTGATTTAAAATCATCCAACTTAATATTGTATTAAGGTAAACTAAAACTAAAGATTTAATACCTCTACTTCGACTGTAACCAATTATTTCCTTATCTTCAAACCATGTGATTTTGAATCCTATTCTTGTCACATCTCTTCTCCTATCCGATTGAGGATGAGACCAATTTACACTCTTGTAATTTCATCCTTTCATCTTGAACTGCTAGCTATATATCATATAACATAAATTTTGGACACAAAATTCAAACAAGAAGGAGTGAGAAACAAAATATAATACTTTACAGATAAGACATAAGCATAAGGGTTTTCACAACCTAATATAATAATTTCAATCACAATCATATACATAATCAATTATGAATGTAGAGTTTTCATAACATAACAATTATATTTTCATTCACAACCACCCACATAAAATGTCACAATCACATGAATGTCATGCAATGTTTTTAATACTATCATCTCATTCATCCTATGCATGTGGGCCCTTAAAGTTTTAGTTTGTACTGGGCCAACCAGGAGTTTACACTGTTCCATAAATTCTGAATAATAATAACATAAATGCCTTCATGGCATATGAACAGCTCAACTGGCGTGGAAATACTTAGAGACTAGTCAGACTGAAAAAGTTTTTATTGTGAAAGTACCCGACACTAGGGAGCGACCCCAAGTCACCTGAAGCACCCTTTCACACCCTCTCATCCCAAGGCTCGTAATTAAGCCTCCTCTAATGTATCATCGGTTTTTATAATCCGTCCCCAGGCAATATCACATCTCATTTCTCTTTAATGATTCATGATGCATGAACTACTCGCATATTTAGTTGGTTAAGACTTTTAGAAACCCAATTATTAAATACCATAAAGGTTCATAAAATCATCTCAATAAACTGTACATTCCCATAAATTCTTCTTTGAACTTCTGTTATACAGAAACAAATTTAGTACAGTCTTCAAATTCAGATCTCACCAAAATTGAGTTTCCAAGCCTTAAATATCTCAAAACTTTCTCTTAAAAAACTTCACATATTTATATAATCTTTCCAAATTTGAATCTTAACTAGATTGAGTTTAGAAATCTCGACTATAAAATATCCTTTAGTTATTTCATTAGGGAAAACCAATTTAAATTTCTGATTTCTAAAAGAATATATATATATATATATATACATATATATATATATATTTAAATCATTGATTAAGAATACTTAAAACTATAAAAATTTTCTTTAATTCAAGAATTAATTGTCTCAACCTCTGATTTTCATAAAATAGCTTCTTTCTAATACTAGATTTTATTCTAGAGATTAAAAATAAAGTTAATGAAAATTATTTCTAAGAAGAAATAAAAGACTAGAATAATGATAAAATATTTTCTCTTAGAATAAAAATTTAAAGAGTAAGGTAAGAAAATTCTTACTGAGTTTTAACTTTCCGTCATGCTTACTATATGCTCAAACACCATATCAAAAGGTCATCAATCATAATAAAATATTATCAATCACAATATTATCAATCATAATCAAATAATGTCAATCACGATCAAATAATATCGATCACAATTAAATATCATCAATAATAATTATAAACAAATCAATTAAATATAATTCAAATTTTAATGGTTATTTAAATTATTAAAATTGATTTTGAGTCCTTATAGTCCATTCCTTGCATAGGTCTATGTAAGTCCATATAATCCAATCATTGCATAGGTATAGCTCAGTCCATATGGGTCATAGTGGTCCAAGTCCTTGCATAGGTATAGTCCAGTTCGTATAGGTTATAAAAATCCAAGTCCTTGCATAGGTATGTTAGAGTTAGTTAAACCAGATATTTAATTTAAAATTTATTAAAAATTTTAAGTTAAAAAGTTAATATTTAAAATAATATTTTCAAATTTAAAAGGAGTAGGGGACTCCTCCTATTATTCTTATGTCTTTTCATATTATACTCTTATCTCACTCCCCCTTACCTCTTGAATACTGATTCGTTATTGTAAATCTGTGTACGCCTCGTCTCCGAGTTCTAAAACATACCAATTTCATTTTAATATAGTTACAAGATGAAAATTAAGATCACTACTTAAAGTAGAAATGGTAAATTTTGAATAGTGAATAGTAAATAGTAACAATAAATAGTAAAACGTGAATAGTAACAGTAAATAGTAAATTATAAATAGTAACGGTAAATAGTAAATCGTGAATAGTAATGGTAAATAGTAAAACGTGAATAGTAAAGTTAAATAGTAACAGTAAATAGTAATTTACTATTGAAATAGTAATTTACTATTAAAATAGTGTTTTACTATGCAGAATAGTAATTTAAAATAATATTATTTCCAGTATAATAATAGATTTCTAAAAACGATATAAAAATAACCCTAAAAAAATATAAAAGAGATATATTCGTACCTTAGAATTTTAGCAGAACTATCTTCCAAAAAAATTTATTTCTCTCTTTTACTTCCACCACTATCTCACTAGCACTACTATATTAAGAAAACTTAATCTGAAATTGTGAATTCTAAAGAAGAATTCCTTCGGTATTTATAGGAAAAAAATTACTATGCATTATATTATTTTAATATAAAAGTACTGTGCATTTTTTGAAATTTAAAACCTGGTTACTGTGCACCTTTTAAAAATTCCGTACATGCACAGTGTTTTGTATAGTAAATGTCAGCCGAATTATTAAGTCAAATAGTAACTTTTCACTCGGTATATTTTAAATATTTAAAATTAATCCTTTTTGAAATTTAGAGATATTATATCAGTTCTCACTAATTTTATGATAAGTAATATAAAGTTTAAATTTTAAAAATCTAAAATTTTCTGTTAATAAAAATTTATTAGTACGTTTTCAATTTTTTTACGATTGGTAAAAATCAAGATTTTACTCAAACCGATAATTTTTAGATAAGTGTACTTGAAATAGATTTTAGAAAATTTTCTTATAATTTAACTTTACATTCTTGTAAATATTTTTAATTTTAAGTAACTTTATATGAATTTAAAATTATTTAAAATATATTATTTTATTAAAATATTTCAAAAATTTCACAAAATTGCAGAAAATCATAAATATTATGTAGATTAAAAAGTTCTAAAGAACCATAGTCTAATTCCTTTAAAATTTTATTTTAAAATTCTAATAAGAGTTAAATCTTAAATATGTAAAAACATAAATATAAGAACATAAAATAAAAATAGTGAATAATAAAGATATTAAAAATTCTTAATATAATTTTCTTAATTAGTGAATACTAATTAAGTCATTTTAAAATTCTCATTCAGAAATATTTTCATTTTATTATTATTATTATTTTAAAAAAACAAATAATTAAATATAAATACCAAAATTTCAAAAAAATGATAATAACAAACTAACTTATAATAAGTATTTCTCAAGAAAGATATATTAATATCTATTTTCTATTTATGTTAAAAATGGGATGTTACAGTAGCCTATGAACATCTCATGCTCTATATATAGGCTTAGGTCTTAACCTAATAAGCTCTCATGAAACATTGGGCTCTGACTCATTCTAAATGAGTTTAGCCCAATAGTTTTATTTTTAGTCCAACTAAAATAAAACTATCCTCTGGTGGGTTTACTCTTTGTGTTTGACACTATAGGTAAAATATTCGGTTATATTAATAATAAACTATTTTATTATTGATATAAAATAAGAGCGGCATCTAGCAATACCTCATTATGTCCGAATATTATTTATCATCGACATGACCTATAAGTGATAATTATTTTATATATTTATTCCTTTTGTCACGATATCTAATTGGGCCCAATGCATGGACGCAGTGACGGATCCAGAAATTTTAAACAATGGGGGCAATATGATGTATAACATGGAAAAAATAATATAAAACCCTTAAAAAGTATAAATATACATCATAATTGTTCTCTTCGATTTTTCATATTTTGAAAACATTGAATGATCTTCTCATTTTCAATGTTATCAAAAATTTCTCTTTCTATATAAGTAACTAAACAATCATTCAACCATTCATCCCCCATACGATTTCACATCCGATTCTTGATGATATTCATACTAGAGAAAGCTCTTTCAACGGTTGCGGTTGCCACGGGTAGTATCAAAGCTAACTCTAAAAGTGAATACACTAATGGATACACAATATGTTTCCTTGTCTCCACAAGCTTTATAGAAAGATCATGGATTCCCCTCAAGCCTGAAAATACAATATCTGAACGCACATCCATGACATAATTTTCAAGTTGACTATCTAGTGCCAAAAGATCCATTGAAGAAAATTCTGAAGGATAAAATTGAGCTAAACAAATTAATTTCTCCTTGTCAAATGCAAGAAATGACTCTCTTGGATTTAAGCATGCCACACAAAGAAGTAATTCAGTATTCACTTCTGTAAAACGATTGTTCAACTCTTGAAGTTGTCGGTCAATCACTTGGTAAAATAATTCAACTTGAAAATGATGCAAATTAGAAACTTTCTCCATTTTGCGCCTTGATCTTCCTTGCATTTGAAAGGTATCATTCATATTTGGAATAACAATATTATTATTTTCACAAAATAGTAACACCTCATTTAGTAAAGAATCCCAACCATCATCTCTCATATCTTGTAACCTTTGCTTGGACACTGTAACTAATTTCATAGCATTTACAATATCTTGATCACTTCTTTGTAATGCTTGAGATAACTCATGAGTAATCCCCAATATGTTTTTCATCAAATGTAGGGTGAAAATAAATTCAAAAGACTGTAGAGAATTTAACAAAGCACATGCTTCAGCTTTTTGATCTAAACTTAAGCCATCTTCCTCAATGATTTCAAGCACATCAATCATGGAAGAGAACAAAGAAATTAAACTAAGCAATGTACCATAATGTGAGCCCCATCTAGTTTCGCCTGCCTTTTTTATTGTGGTTTCTTGATTCAAGCCACGACCACTGGTTATTTCTCCTTTTTGCAATGCCTCTTTCACCTTTACAATCTGACTTTCACGAAGAATATCTCGACGCTTACATGAAGCTCCAACAACATTAGACAAGTTAGAAACAATATTAAAAAATAATGCAATCCCAACATGTTTTTTTGCCACTGTGACAAGAGCTAATTGAAGTTGATGGGCAAAGCAATGAATATAAAATGCAGAATTGTTCTCTTTCAATATTAAGCTTTTGAGACCATTAAATTCACCTTGCATATTACTTGCTCCATCATATCCTTGTCCACGCAATCTTGACAAACTCAAGCCATATTTTGCAAACAATAACTCCAAAGCTAATTTCAATGATAAAGCACTTGTATCGGATACATGAACGATTCCAAGAAAGCGCTCTATAACTTGCCCTTTTTTATCAACATAACGTAAAACCACAACCATTTGTTCCTTAACAGAAATATCTCTAGATTCATCAATCAAAATTGCAAACAACTTATCTCCCAAATCATCAAGTATGACTTTAGTGGTCTCATTAGCGAATGCTCTAACAATATCTTTTTGTATTGTGGGAGCTACTAATTTGAGATTTCCACGGGCATTTTTCAAAACTTTATGAACAGCTTCATTATGATTTGCAAGAAAATCCAAAAGCTCAAGAAAATTCCCCTTATTACATGAAGATGTTGACTCATCATTCCCACAAAAAGCTAAGCCTTGACGCAATAAAAATCGAATGCAATCAACTATTGCAGTTAAATGAGTTCGATAATCTTCTTTAGCTTGATCAGATTGTTTACATAAAGCAACATCAATGTGTTGTTTTTGTTTCATTAGAGCTTGATAACTATTCCATGCTTGATTGTGAGGACTATTTGAAGCTCCAACATGAACTTGAAACCTATCACTCTTTTTCCAATTCATAAAACCTTGTGTAATAAATGCTTCACCACTCAACTTATGCTCACCAAGATCTGATCTCATTAGATAACAACATAAACAAAATGCTGCATCTTCTTTCTGACTATATTCTAACCAGTTGCCATATTTTAAATACCAATCTAGATTAAATCTATGAAAGGTATTTCCAAATTGCCTTTGTGGAAAATTAATTTCTTTTGGTTGACAAGGACCCTTTTGTAGATAATATCTCCTAATTTCATCTCTATCACTTGGATGATAATCAGAAATTTTTGGCCTTAATCCAGGATTATTAGGAAGCTTTTCCAAATCAAATTCTAAAAATCTCTTTTTCAAGACAGGGCTTAATATTTTATCTCTAGATTCATCAACTTGTCCTTGAAATTGAGTAGTAGATGTTTGCTCTGAACTGGTTTTCCTTTTGAAATACTTTTCCATCTCTAAAATAAAAAATCAAATAACCATATTTAATTTTATCTTCATATACTCATTCTATTAAAAAAAATGCCAGAATTATTCTAAAATAAATAAAAAATAGATATATTAAAAGTGATTACACAAATAGAAAAAAAATACTAAAATAATACTCACAATAAATTTCTTCAAAGTTTGTGTAATTTGTGCTGTCTTCTTTCTTTGTCAATGTTCTTCAAGTATTTTTTTAATAACTTCTTTTAACCTGATTAAACAAAAATTTAAATATTAATAATTATTCAGAATCTCAGATAAGAAAATAAATATTTAAATAGAAACCATGGAATTTAAATATAAAAAATTAATTATTTTTTTACCTGTAATCCAAGTGACTCAGTGAAGACAATTTCACGCCGGAGAAGAAAAAGATGGAACTGTCAATCTGATGGAGGAAGAAACGAATTCCTGCTTCATAATTTCAATGCTAGCTTGCTGTTTCCTTTTCTTATTTCATATAATGGGCTCATGGGCCATGCCAATTAACACCAAATTATTGGCTTCTACTACACAGTACACACCCACTAACCACATTAACATGATTTCATTTGCCAATTTTAATATTAAATAATTAGTTATTGGAAAAGCATTGTGGTGTGGTCTGGTAACGTAAAACATGGGGCAAGATATTTATAAATTATTAAATGTATAATAATATAATAAATAAAATATGTGTATGTGGGGTCACTTGCCCCCATATAGATAGAAGTGGATCCGTCCCTGCATGGACGTCGTCATCCTTGTATGGCCCAATTCATTTTGTCTTGATACCAGAGTAGACTTTACAAAATAAATATCTAATATTCATTCGTCCTAGCATGGTCATGCATTTCGTTAGTCTCACTCCATCAAGTGGCCCATAGATATCACTCTATCTCATAAGAAAGCAAATCTCATCTACATCACTCACATCCCTCTACATAATTTGTCCATTGCCTAATCACAATCTTTATGGTCATCTTATTACAGATGACGTTTGATTGTATTAAAACAACAAACTCCTTATGTAGGAAGCATAGTGACTTCAGGTCGAAGGATTATATATCATTATCACATTAAGAACCGTTTATGACACTCATGTAACGATCCATGCAACGTTCTCATGGTGGCTCTGTCCCATACAACATTACTCTTAATGTGTACCCGTGTGAAGACTTGATATTATATATATATATATATATCCATGATTTGTGAGATTAAATCATCAGTAGATTCACACACTAATCTTAATGTATTTACATGTCCCCATGTAAATACTTGATTAGGGACGTTTTAGGAATAATTCTTATATGACCTATTATTCTAGGATAAATAGTTTTAAAACAATCTTAAAACTGAAAATACTAATTTTATTGATATGTTAAAATTGATACATTAATAGCTCATAGGGCATACACTAACATAAACAATGTTTGATGGATTTGTCTAGGAGAGTGAGTTAGCCAAGAAATGTAACACCCTCGATTAATTAGAACAATCTCTTCCTCTAGCTCATTCTACTTAATTGATAGGTTACACATTTTAGAAAAATATGGAAGTTTTTTTTGTATGATAAGATTTGGTGGAATAGATACCCTATATATGACTTAGTCATATACAACACATGGTCATATTCAACACATTGTACATACTGAAAATCAGGGGCACACAGGCTCCCTTATAAACATGAAAAGAAAGTCATCTCTCGTAATCGTCCTTGGTCCAAGAAGTGTTTATCTGTTCCTCGATGCGAAGTTTGCGTTCATCTCTGCGGAGTCGAGTGAGGTCCAAATAGATGTCTATAAAAATAAACTGTAAGGGTGAGCCTCTCTTCCATACAATTGGAGGTTCGCCATTTCTGACATTCTCCCATAACATTCAAACAAGTAATCATATAATCCTCCCTCATCTTGGGGTTCCTAGTTTCTCTAAGTTATCTATCCTCACTCAATCCTACCTAACATTTTCCCCTTTCTTCAAAATTTCATTCTTTCTTCTATGCTAAGAATTACAGAATAATTCACATATCAAGTATCAATCACAATCACAGACAATGTATCAATATCATGTAATGCAATGCATGGGTTCCATTACTTTCAGTTAATCTTTTCCATTGTTTATCATGAATACATGTAGGCCCAGTTCCATCTCATCACTCTCATACTCATTATCATCAAAATTCGTCCTGTTCAGGCTGCCCCTGAACACAACGTTTCTGGACTAGAGCGCTCGAAGCCCACTAAGTCCTTCTTATCACATTATTGGGTACTAAGGACTCACAAGTCCTACACAAGATTGGATCCATCATATCACATTAATCATATTAGGCCTTGGCTCTACACGATCATAGTTACACTTCGTCTTTAGTCGAAGTACATTAGGTTTGCCATGAACCGTCTGACATTGGGCGCGAATCCAAGCCATTAGATGCCTGACCCAATTGTACTCCCAAGACCCTTCATAGGGATCGAACGTGAATGTTCTCCACTGTACCCTCGTGTATGCTCTAGTTTCTCAATCACAATTATTCTTATGCAATGATGCATGTTTTACACATGCCTTTCATTCTTACTATTTTCTCTTGTCACTGATAGAGTCTCGTCAATGGTTCATTTTCATTATCAATACCTTCCATTTCATTTTCTTTGTCTACGATCAAGGGGTAAGCTTAACTGGCCACATGGGTATTTTAAGGTTTGAAGTAGATAAACTCTTTAAGGGTTAGGTGATTGTTTCATATGAGTATCTCAAGTCATGTTATTTTTATGATCATTGGGTGATTGAGAATGAAAATGGCCAAGCGTTCAGTCCTCTATTCCACTGGGTACCTTTCATTATCTCATCATACTCATCATTTTTATTTATGATATCTTGCTTCTCATTGTACGGGATCTTCTATCATGACGGATATGTATTAACTTTTTAATTCTCCATGCATTAGTAGTGCATCATACCAATATTATCCATATATACATCAACATACTTATAGTTTAGCGAGACAGGTATGTCGTAACCAATAATTAATTCACTCAAGTCAATCAAGTATTATAAGAGTACTAGGCAGTTCATCCATCCATGTATATCACAACCAACAATAATTCACATGAGTCAGTCAAATAAATTGGATTCAATCAATATCACAATCAACAAAGTGAGTCAGCCAACATACTGAATTCAATCAAGTAATTCATTCATTGAGCACACACAGATTACTTGGTCTAGTCGATCCCATGTTATGATCCGATAGCATTTATTTTGTTAAGGTTGATCATAAGGTATTTTTATCCTAAACACTACCTTCACATTTTAAAGATATTCTTATGAATTTGTTCTATATATATATATATATATATATATATATATATATAACAGCCATGAGTATCTAGAGATACGAGTATAATCTTCTGTGTACTATGACTATGTTTATAAATTATGGTTGTAAGTGTACTTATTAGCTACTTTACATCTAATTATTATCACATTCAATTAAGTTACTATCCCTGTTAACTATATGTTGGCCCCTTTTGACATACCAAGTTTATATAGGTTTTATTGACGTATCTATTCTTACTAGTCTAAGTCTATCTAGCTTAACCTATTCGTCAAGTACCTAGTTATTATTTAGGTATATCACTACTCTCTTTAGTTTCTAACTTCATATGGTCTAGTTCTTGTTTAAAGGACTAGTGTGGATATCTAATTTTAATTACACTAAAATTTTATCTCATCAAGTTTGTTTGTTCTTAATTACCTTATTCTTAATTTATTATTATTCCCAGTAATTAATTATTCTAAATTCAATTCATTTTTTTCTCAAGAAATACCCATTATTAAAAATCTACATCTTTAGCTACTACTCTTAGACTATTCTTTTCTTTTGTTAACCAATTATCCTGGTTGCTATTGGTCTTTATATAAATCATATTTTCCTTTTTCTACCTTATTGTCTAGTTACTACTTAAAGGCCTACTTACTGACTGAATCTTGTACTTGACTTAAAATATACTTTGAAACTCATTCTAGATATTTTGTTAAACCCATCAATTCTTATCAATCCTCTTATACTAAGTTTACTCCTAGCATCTACTTCATAGTTTATCACTATTGTCATTTGTTGGAATCTATTGAATCCTCAAAATCTTTACTTAAATTCTTAATCTTTATTTTAATATTATTTATTACTATTATTCTTCTGACTCCCTAGTATCTATATGTTCCCCTTATCTTAATTATTTATTCGTGAGTTGTTAGGTCCTACTTGTTTTTGAGACATTGTGGGTTATTGTTATATTTATTTAGAAAATATAACGGCTATATTTTGACTTAAATAATGTCTATCTTGAAATGGCTTGAGACCCGATTTAATAAAAGGGAATAAAAACCCAACGTACCTACGCTGGCCTTGAATGTGGTTATATTGGTAGTTAGCTTAGGCAAAAATACACATATTTAATTTTTTCCTTTATGCTATAAAAACTTGCATAATTATACCTAAACTTTCAAATATTTAATCATTTCCTTGAAATATTGAACTACTAAATATTTGCCAATAAATTACTTAATTAATAATTATAAGGTTTTAATATCTAAAATAATCCATAAAATTTAGTCAAATAATTAAGTCTTTTGAAGACTTATTGTTAGTGCCTGAATGTTGTTGGCTATTTGGCAAACGCATCGATGTATTGTTGCAGTTTTCAAAAAGATATCGTTCCCTCAAGGATTGAATATTCTCAGTGTAAAATAGTAATTCTTATTTACTATGGTAAAAAGTACTTATTAATAAAAGAATGTTTTATACACAATTTGTAGAATATTCACAGATTTAAAGATTGATTTATACATTGGGTAGAAGATGGTAATTGTAAAACTATTTAGAAAATAATTTTGAATAGCACTTTAGAACAAATCCAATACTTGAGATTAAAACACAAATTAACAACTATGTTGGAATTAGGATCCCCGCACTAAAACATAATGAAGTAATAATAGACATGCATATTTAATCATTAAATTCATGTCATTGCAACTTAAAATCATTAAACTCGATCCTTCGGTGAATAAATTCTAAATAGTTACCGTTAAAGTCTGATCCCTCAGATGCTTTCTCAGTAAAAGCTTGCTTTAAGTTCTAGCCTTAACACAACAATAATTACCAACTCTATCCCTAATAATTGGTATATTAAAGGTATTTCAACTTTTACTTTCGTTAAAGTAATTTTAACACGCATGAAAATCATTCTCCCATTTGAAGTTCATACTAATAAAAGATTAAAATACTAACATGGAACTTGAATCATAAACATGAAGATGTCATAATCACAACATCATATTCATAGATTGATTCACCGATTCCAACATAAACAGATTAGTTGCACATAATGAAAGTAAAAATGCAACTTACAATTAACGTCATTATGAACACTTGATCACACTCCACGATACAAAAAGAATACATTACAACACAATACTGTCAAGTATATGGAAGCTATTCTACAGTGCAAACTCAGAAAAGAAGCTCTGGAAGTCAGAATACGAGAGAATTCTCCAGAGATTGATGATTAAAACCATGGCAAATGACCCTATTTATAAGACTGAGTTGAGGTCCTGACGCTACGCGTGAGGCTGGCGCTACACGTCAGGCCTCTGACTCAGCCTCCATTAAATTCCATAATTTCAGGCCATGATTTGCTAGTTTTTAATCCAATTATCAGCAGACATGTCTCCTTTGTCTCCCACTGCGTGTATAGGCTCTGGATTGTAGTGGATTGGCCATTATTTGGCCCATTTTCTGAGTGCAATCCCACCTGTTGTAACATCCCAAATTTTGGAGAAAATAAATTTATTGGATAAAGATAAATAATTATTTATGGTCCAATAATTATGGGAAAATTAATTAGACGCTAGAGGTGAATCATCAGTAAATTAAGATTTACCAGAACAGGATAATTTAACAGATGATGTGGGACTCACTTGGTCAAATTGGATATTTGATGGGTCTATAATACTTAAAAAATTGTTATGGTTATGGTGGTATAGTTAAAATAATTTTTGGTATTGAGGAGATAATTATTTAGACACAATGTATGTTAATAAACAGAGAAAATACAGCCAAATAAGATTAAAAGAAAATATAAATTCCCACTTTTCCTTTTCTCATCACCGTGTGCCTTTTCTATACTTTTCCTACTTCCTTTTGCACAATGGATAAAGGGAAATATTATCCAAGGGAAAAAGTAACATGATGCACCCTTTGGACCAATGGACAATGTCCAATTTTTGTATAATTCCTCTCTCTTTTCCTTTATCACCGTGGGATGCTTCTTCTCCCTCTATACACTTCATTTTCCTTTTCTTCCTTTCTCTTCCATGACAAAAATTGAACCCCTCCCCTTCCACTTCCACTTCCATTTCTTGCCAAAATTAAAACTTAAGCATGGATTCATGAAGCTTGTATGGCATATTGGGGAAAATACTGTTAGGGAATCCCTAGTACATGAGCAGCGGAAATACAAGGATTCTCATAGGATTTGCAAAGCGCCGTGTTTCAAAGCATAAGACAAACACACACACAAAAATTCATTTTTAGGATTACCTCTTGAAGAACACCGAAGCAGTCGCAGCCTCGTCCTTTAGGAATCCACATGAGCACTCCCACTAGAATCACAACACTTGCCAACTGCTAGTTTGACGACGTGTAGCTCTTGCAACTTTTCATATTTATGTCTCTTTTTAGTGAACGGCCTATGAGCATCTTATTCTGTATTTATAGGCTTAGGTTTGACCTAATTTGCGCTCTCTAAAGAGTGAGCTCCTTACTCATTCTAAATAAGTTAGACCCAATAGCTTTATTTTAGTCAAACTAAAATAAAACAAACATTTTCTGATGGGCTTACTCTATGTGTGACCCTATAGGTAAAATACCCGGTCATATTAATAATAAATTATTTTATTATTAATATAAAATAAGAGCGGTATCTAGCAATGTATCATTATGTCTGAATATTATTTGATATCAACATAACCTATAAGTGATAATTATTTTATATGTTTGTTCCTTTTGTCACGATATCCTAATTGGGCCCAAGGCATGGTCGCGTCATCCTTATACGATCCAATTTATTTTACTTGATACCGGAGTAGACTTGATCCGAATAAATATCTAATATTTATTCTTTCTAGCATGGCCATGCATTTCCTTAGTCTCACTCCATCAAGTAGCCTACAGATATCACTCCTGTCATATAGGAGAGACAAATCCCATCTACATCACTCATATCCCTCTGCATAATTTGTTCATTGCCTAATCACAACCTTTATAGTCCTTTTGTTATAGAAGACGTTTGATTGTATTAAAACAACAAACTCCTCATGTAGGAATCGTAGTGACTTCAGGTCGAAGGACTACATATACCATTATCACATTGAGAATCGTTTATGACATTCATGTAATGATCCATGCAATGTTCTCATGGTGGGTCTATCCAGTACATCATTACTCTTAACGTGTACCCGTGTGAAGACTTGATATCATATATATCTATGATCTGTGAGATCAGGTCATCAGTACACTCACACACTAGTCTCAATGTATTTACATGTCCCCATGTAAATACTTGACTAGGGACATTTTAGGAATAACTTTCATATGACCTATTACTCCAAGGATAAATACATTTTAAAACAATTTTAAACTGAAATACTTATTTTATTCATAAGCAGAAAAATGATACAAATGAAAAAGCATAAAAGCTCATAGTGCATACACCAACAAATACTTGGTGGTCTCCTCTCCTCTTTCTCCCTATTTTCGTTTTGGCCATGGCTTGGAAATGAGGTAAGGTTATGAACCCATCTTGCTCCATTGATGGTTTTTATGATGTTTAAGCTTAAAATGTGACATTGGGTTTTATAGGTGTTAATGAAAATGGTGGAAACCCTAGGCTTAAAACAATGAAAATATGATTCTTGAACATGGCTTAATTTTATATGATGAGGAAGGTTATGGTATCCATATTGATTTAAGAAAATTGATTAAGGATGTGGTTCAGTGATTTTTGAGAAACCCTAGGTATTAACATTTTGGGGTTTTTGGAAAAATTGATGGTATTAATGATTTGGTGCCTTAGAATGGTTCTATATGAGGAAAATGAAATTTTTAAAGTATTGGAATTGATTAATGATGTTGATGAAAATTTGAACTAAGTTCATGTTGTTATGAATGATGATATATGCATATGGAACCCAAACCCTAGGTTAGAAAACCATTAGGAACATTGAGTGTTGTTTATAAATGATTGGTACTTTGATGATGATATTAATCTTGTGATGATGCATGAAAATTGTTGGAATTAATGATTGGTAAATTTATGAAAAACCCTTAAGAATTGATAATTTGGGGCTTTTGGCATAGGTGGTGAAGTTGATAATTTATTTGCCATAAGAATGATTTTGATATGTAAAAGTGATGTTTGGAGAGATTGATATTGTTTATTGTTGTTGAAGAGTTGAGGAATAATGTTTAAGTATTGATAATAGAGGTTGAGATTGAAGTTGAGGTATTGTATTATCCTAAAAAAAGGATTAGAATGATGTATATGTGAAATGGTGGTTGTTGGATTTTGATGGAACCTATAATGGTTGTGATGGATTAATGAAATAAGATTTTGATTCAATGAGGTTTTAGGCCATGATATGTGCCATATGAATTTGTTGATTGATGATGGTTTAAAGGAAGCCAAGATGGCTTATATTGGACTTGGATGATTTATATGATGGTTTGATGCATTATGGATAAAGGAGGTGATGTTATTGTTGTTGGGTATGGTTGACCCCTTAAGATCTAAAGAATCTTGATTTTGGTAAAGGAATTCCCGAAACCTAACACAATGGTGTGAATTGGTGTTTTAGCAAGTTTAGGACTTGATACTAAGGCCTACATGACGTTAATAAATAATTAGAATTGTGATGATGTCTTAAGATGGCTCATTAATTGAATGCATGTGTATGTGTTAATAAGAGATTGTATTCTGGGCAATGCGGCGGAACAATCGGAGCCTTCAAGTTGTGATTCTTCTCTCGAGGTAGGAGATGAGTTTACATTTCAATTGCATGAGTGAATAATTGATGGTTGATGTATATAAATGTACTCATGCTTTCCTTGCCATGATTATTTTGAATGATGAGATGATTGATAATGTGATGGATAATATGTTTGGAAAATTATTTATTTTGAGAATCAAATGTGTATTGGTGGCCTTGATGTTTCTGTTTGATGGAAATCAATGGATGAATGGATTATACAATGAACGAGGTCATGATCTTGATATGTATGCATGAATTGGAGTTAGAATTGATGAATTAGATGTTGATGATGTTAATTATATGAATTTGAGGCTTGGGGATGGTTTTTGTGGTCCTTGAATCGATTCAGGACTCCCTTGAATCGATTCCTAGGCTACTGTTTCCCTCAGGGTGTGTTCCAGAATCGTGGGAATCGATTCCTGGGGTGTGGGAATCGATTCATGTCTTTATGGAATTATGGGAATCAATTCCCATGGTGTAGGAATCAATTCATGGCCCCCTGGATTCGTGGGAATCGATTCATGGCCCTGTTTTTGGCCACTGTCAGGATTTTTCCAACTGCTGCTTTTCCTTTGTTATTTTTGGCCCGTTTGGGTATCTTAATGATATTTTTGGCCTCTAACTTTTTCTTGAAAGTTGTAGATAATTATATTACAAAGGTGTTAAAATTGGTCTTACCTTAATTGGAGTTTTTTAACTATTATTAGGGGTAAAACACCAGACCCACTGCATTTTAAAACTCAAATTTAAGAGGATTTTGAACCCAACTTTCTATGATTGTCAAATTGGGACTAATAGGTGATATTTGTGACATGTCCCACTATTTTTAAGACTAAAAATGAACTTTTCCATATATGTCTTAATGTTGAAATTTGTCATGAGCTTATTATTACCCAAAACCCTTTTTATTATGAAAAAACAAGATATTGTATTAGGAGTATATATGTAGTGTGTCTTAATGGTGATTGGGGAGCCTAATCTATGTTATCAAAACATGTATGCTTCACCACTATTGATATGTTATGAATAATGATGAAAAGTAAATAATGTGATTGTATGACACACTTTAATTGATGATGAAACTAATGAGGGGACAATTGAATGACAATGTGTTTGCGGTGAATCGATGAATTGGAGATGATATCGAAAATGTATGATGATGGATGATGTTATTATTGGTGATTGTTGAATGCCGTTGTGAATGATACAAGCGTGATCTTGTGTGTGTGGTTTGATGCACTAAAACACTTGATCATAAAAACATTTCTACATAAGCCAAGATTGCAGTATATTCTTAGTAAACCTTTTAATGATCCATACTAATTTAAATGCAATGCCTTTTGAATGAAAGAAGTGATGATGATGCCAAAATCTCACTAGTCAAGTGTTTCTCTTAGCATTCAATGTATAGGCTATGAATCATGCCCTCCCACTTGCAATTGATAGGTAAACATAGGCTTGCAACTTTTTTAAGCATGATACATATACAAACACATGTATGGATCAGCAAAGGCTTTTTAGGCTTGTAATGAGGTTAGGCTACAAGTTCTTTTGGTTTTTCTAGTTAATGTAGGGTCAAATAGATGTGATCATCTAATGCTTGCCTTACTCTGGCCTTATTCCTTTTTTTCCCTTTCTGTTTCTTTTGCATTAAGGTAAAAGGTAGCTTCTTTAGATTCAGTTTTTATGAATATTTTTCTTTTCTTTTTTTGCATTCTTAGAGATTTGCTCATATTTTTTTCTTGTCCTTTGGACTTCCTTTTTTCTTACAAAACTACACCAATTTTTTTTTTCTTTTTTTAACCTTTACATTCTTTTAGAAAAATTTCAAGGACAACTTTTCAAGGATAAAGTATTCCTGAATACGGTATGGGGCACACTTCCATCCCTAAATTGCTACCAAATGATCACAACTTAGGTTTATCATGGTTTTTTTCAGTATTTATCATGGCTTGTAATGTCACATTCCTTTATTACAGAAGAAATATGCTTAGGCTCAAAGCTAGGGCCAATGGTTAATTATATAAGGTGGCTTTATTTGGCTTTGGTTGAATAAGAAACATGGCCTTCATCATTTCCATATGAGAGTATCTATATGCACAAGTAAGAAAAGAAGAAAGTTTTATCGCACTATCAAAAAGGCAAGCACTCTCAACAATAAATTGCAGGCACAAATCTTATAATTTCATAGGTAAATATCAATCATCACATCCCCAAACTTAAGTTATTGCTATAAGATCAGATTGTTATCCTAGGCAATTAAGAATACACTATCAATCAAAGCATGGCAAACACAACAAGATGTGTCAAATGCAAATCAGCACACTAACAATTTTAATACACTTAATTATGCTTAAGAATATACTATTAAGGTTGGGATATGAGAGATTTAGCCTTTCCACTTATTTTCCTACCCTATTTTTCTTTCTAACACATTTTTTTCAATTCAAATTATGTTTTCAAAAGAAGAAAAGGATAAAGAGACTTCCTTTTTCTCTACCTGCATGTTAATGGTAGTGCTTTGGTACTATATACAATGAAATGAAAGTAAAATTGGATGGATGTTGTACAATGGAAGAAAATACAAAGCACACAAAATGTGTAACACCCTCTGTTACACCTTAATAAATTCTAGAAAAATTCATAATTTTTTTTTTAAAGATATGATTGTTAAAGAGAAACTATCGGAATAAATTATATACATTATTTCTGAAATACCTCACATATATTATTAAAACTTTATAAAGTATTTGTACATTCATCCGAAGAAAATAAACATTAAACATTATAAGAAAGAGAGGAAACTCCATGGCCCAGAAGCAGTTACTTATTAACATTATTTATTCATTGGACCACGGTATTCATACCGAGCTCCCTTTCTAGAACGTGCTATATCTACTGCTGAAATTTTTCGATCCTTCCCTCTGAACCATCAATTTAGAATATATGAAACAAAGACATGGAGAAAGGAGTGAGAAACAGAATATAATATTATTGATTAAGACATAAGCAACAAAGGGTTTTCACAAACCAATACATAATAATATCAATCACAATCACATACACAATCAATTATGAATGCATGAATGTATGCAATATCTTCATCATAACTTACCTATATATGTGGGCCCTTAAATTTTAATTTGCACTGGGCCAACCAGGAGTTTACACTGTTCCATAAGTCCGGATAATAATAATATGAACAGCTCAACTGACATGGAAACACTTAGAGACTAGTCAGATTGAGAAAGTTTTTATTGTGAAAGTACCCGACACTAGGGAGCTACCCCAGGTCCCCTGAAGCACCCTTTCACACCCTCTCATCCCAAGGCTCGTAATTAAGCCTCCTCTAATGTATCCTCGGTTTCTATAATCCGTCCCCAGACAATATCATTTTATTTCACTTTAATGATTCATGATGCATGAACTACTCACGTATTTAGTTGGTTAAGGCTTTTAGAAACTCAATTATTAAATCCCTTAAAGGTTTACAATATCATTTCAATAAACTGTACATTTTCTCAATTCTCTGAATTTCTGTCCCACGAAAATAAATTTGGTACAATTTTCAAATCTCACTGAAATTGAGTTTTTAAGCCTTAAATATCTAAAAACTTTCTCATATAAAACTTTACATAATCTTTCTCAAATTAAATCTTAACAAAATCAAATTTAGGAATCTCAATTATTTCCAAATATCTTTAGTTATTAAGTTGGAAAAAAAATAAAATAATTTTCTTTTTAAAAAAATTTTGTTTTATTAAAAGAAAATAATTATTAACCAAAAATACTTAAAATTACCAAATTTTTCTTTAACTCAAGATTTAATTAATTAATTCTCATAAAATGTTTTCTTTCTAAAATAAATACTAATTTTTTTTATTCTAAATATTGAAAATAAAGTTAATAAAAATAATTTCTAAGAAGAGAAGATTTAAAGTAAAAATTTAAAGAGTAAGGTAAGAAAATTCTTACTGAATTTAGCTTTCCGTCATGCTCGCTATACGCTCAAACTCCACGTCACAAAATCATCAATCAAAATCAAGCATTATCAATTATAACTAAATATCATCAATCACATCAAATATTATTAATCACAAATTAAATATCAATCAAAATCAAGTCAACAAAGCATTATTTATAAATATTATAATTCAAAGTTTAATGGTTATTAATATAGTCAATTTGAGTCCTTTTGGTCAATTCCTCATATAGGTCTATGTAAGTCCATATAATCCAGTCCTTGCATAGGTATAGTTCAGTCCATATGGGTCATAATGGTCCAAATCCTTGCATAGGTATAGTCCAGTCCATATATGTCATAATGGTCCAAGTCCTTGCATAGGTATATTAGAGTTAGTTAAACCGGATATTTAATTTAAAATTTATTAAAAATGTTAAGTTAAAAAGTTAATATTTTAAAATAATAATATTATTAAATTTAAAAGGAGTAGGGGACTCCTCCCATTATTCTTATGTCTTTTCATATTACACTCTTATCTCACTCCCCCTTACCTTGAGTTGTTACCAAAAAGAGATTTGCTTTGCGCCTCCGATTTCTAGAAATATTAATACCAATCTTATTTCAGTATAAGCATAAGACGAAAATTAAGATTAATACTTAAAACAGAAATGGTAAATTTTGAATAGTGAATAGTGAATAGTAAATCATGAATAGTAACGGTAAATAGTAAATCGTGAATAGTAACAGTAAATAGTAAATCATGAATAGTAACAGTAAATAGTAAATCGTGAATAGTAACGGTAAATAGTAACAGTAAATAGTAATTTACTATTTGAAAAGTAATTTACTATTGAAATAGTAATTTACTATTGAAATAGTGTTTACTATGCAGAATAGTAACTTAAAATAATATTATTTCCAGTATAATAACAGATTTCTAAAAACGATATGAAAATAACCCAAAAAATGTAAAAGAGAAGTATTCTTACCTTAGGATTTTGGCAGAACCTTCTCTCCAAAAACTTTTCTTCTCTCTCTCACTTCCACCACTATCTCACTAGCACTACTATATTAAGAAAACTTAATCTGAAATTATGAATTCTAAAGAAGAAATCCTTCGGTATTTATAGAAAAAAAATTTACTATGCATTCCATTATTTTAATATAAAAGTACTATGTATTTTTGAATTTTTTATTCCAGGTTACTGTGCACCTTTTGAAAATTTCGTACATGCACAGTGTTTTACATAGTAACTGTCGGCAGAATTATTAAGCCAAATAGTAACCTTTCACTCGGTATATTTTAAATATTCAAAATGAGTCCTTTTTGAAACTTAGCGATATTATATCAGTCCTTACTAATTTTATAACATGTAATATAAAGTTGAAATTTTAAAAATCTAAAATTTTCTGTTAATAAAAATTTATTAATACGTTTCCAATTTTTTAACGATTGGAAAAAATCAAGATTTTTCTCAAACCGATAATTTTTAGATAAGTCTACTTGAAACAGATTTTAGAAAATTTTCTTATAATTTACATTCACTTTCTTATAAATATTTTTAATTTAAGTCACTTATATGAATTTAAAATTATAAAAAAAATATTTTTATATAAAAAAATTCCAAATTTCCAAAAAATTCCAAAAAATCATAAATAATACGTAGATTAAAAAGTTCTAAAGAGCCATAATCTAATTACTTCAAAATTTTAATATAAAAATAAAAATAGGGGTGTTACAACTCTACTCCCCTTAGAAAATTTCGTCCTCGAAATTTACATTATTCAGTAAAACAAATGAGGATGAGACTCTTTCATCTCAGTTTCTAGTTCCCATGTAGCATCTTCCCCTCTTGTTTCACTCCAAATAACCTTTACAAGCAGAATTGTCTTGTCTCTTAACTTTTTTATTCTTCTATCACCTATTCTGATAGGTGGTGCATCTTTAACTTTGGTGTTTATGTTTATGTTAAGAGGGCTCTCGGCCAGCAGTGGTATCAGAGCCTAATCGGTATCAAATTATTGTATCTCTTTTTCTTGAAGCGGGTGAATATGGTATAATATTATTAGCCGAGAGTGAGTAAGAAGATCTCTTAAAACATGAGTGAAAACCCTCGTCCTAGCTCTGTTAGTCTTTCTTCAAAAATTTCCCTTTCTGTTCCTGAATCCTGTAAAAAGACCCTTTCAAACAAACTTGAAAACCTTATTGAGTATACCTTCGTCCCAGAGGATGCTCAAATAGAAAGTGCTGTACCCCCTCTTCTGAATCCCTACAATGTCTTCAGAAGACATAAATCCAACTTTACCTGGTCTGTAAAAAAGCTTATCTCTACCCCTAGACCTGGAGTTAAAGAAGTCATCCAGACTTCAAAGCTTGATTCTTGTCCTCTTCATGCTACCTCTGCAGAGCAATATGTAGACCTGGAAATAAATCCAGATCTAATTAAGTTATGGCAGAAGGAAGGTTATGTTGCACTACATCTAGGTGCAGTTCGGTTAATCCTAACCCTTCATGGAAGAAAAGGCATGCCTGTTACAGCAAGAGTCTCTCTTATAGACTCTACCTTCCATCACTATGAAGATGCAGTGATTGGCACAGTCCTCACGACACTTAATGTAGGAAGTGTGGTTTTAACCATATTTCCAAACTTTAATGTCCATCTGAAAGATCCAACTCTTCCACATCGGTTCCAAGTTCAAGTCCAACTTATTGGAGCCCCTCAAGACTCAGATGCGTTCAAAGCCACTCTGAATCATCAGATCATATTCAGGGTACAAGATCATCTCTTTGATCTTCCGGTAGACTCAAAAATCTCAGAAAATGCTTTGATGGTAATAGCAAATTCTGAGGAGAAAACTCCATCAATCATCCAAGTTCCCAGGCAAATCCCTCGAGAAGAGTTACTAAAACTCATTCCTATGGAATGGATTAGTGACTATGAGGCGCAAAAGAAACAATCAAAACCCATAGTGTCCACGGAGTCATCATTCAAAAGGCTCACTGATGGTAGAGTAAAAACTATCTTCAAGTCCGAAGGAGAATCTTCCTCTTCTTCAACAAATCCAGTCTTCTTAACAATGATGATCACTCTAGGAGAACAGGAGAAGAACATTCCTGTTTATTCGTTCAAAGCTGATGGAACACCCATTTATAGTGACAAGATAAATGGTCACTTTATGTGGGATGTAGCACCAGAAATGTGTGATCCAGACTGTGATTGTTACATGGACTATGATAGCAGTGAAGATGATAGCAGTGATGATGATGATGAACCTAGAAGGAGAAAAAAGAAGCCTCCTTGCAAATCTCCTAAGAAGCCTGAAAGGAGATCTGATCCTGAAAATGGACCCTGGGTTGGAATCAAAAAGAAATACGAGCCTCTTCCCTTCTATGAAGAAGCTCTGAAAATCCTCAAAAAACATAAATACCCTTCACCACCAAATGACCCATCTTTAGTCACATGGCCTCCACCAACTAAACCATTTCCAAAACCTTTACCTGTACAAAAGTGTAAACCTGTTGAACCATTTCCCAAACAGACAACCATACCACAAGCATGTATGATGTTTTCCTCCACTTCAGCATCTTACAATGCAAATTTTCCTTCCTTGGAAAGAAAAGTTGATCCTGTTAAGAAAATACAGACGAGACCCTTTGTGGTTCCTTCTGAAGTAAACACTGATGGATCAACAAGGCCAATTACCCAAGCAGAAGAAGTGATGAATTGGCAAACTGAGAATGCTGTAGCTCAGAATGAATTCTTGCAGAACATGGACAAGAAGATTGATAAGATTGCTGACTCCTTGGATAAGGAGATTAAAAACATGTCCCAAAGGCTGCAAGATCATTATAGCGAAATAAAGAAAAAGATGGCACAGCTTGAGGCAGAAGTACAAAGATTAAAGGGAGAAAGGATCAGCTCCACCTTTGTTGAAAAAGAAAGAGAACTGAGAAAGGTCAAGGCTCAGTATGAAGAATTAAGAGGATATGTTGCCTCTAAAACCCAAAAGCCTTCCCTTAAAGAAAACTCTTTTGAACCAGATCCTTACTTCGTTCCACCCTCAAAAATCTTTGCATCATATACTCCTCAACCTATACAAAATCCTAGCCCATTTATTCCTCCAAACCTTATCCAAAGAAAGTTTGATCCTATTGGGAAAAGAAAGGAACAATCTGTTCCTCCTCCCACCAAAAATGATGAAGAAGATTCTGTGTCAGAAGAATCTCCCATACAAACTCCTAAGCTTTCTCTAATGGTTTCGCATAAACCATTATCCTACGTGATGCCTCTGATGTATTCCCAGAATAAGGAAGAAGAGTGTGAATCCACTCAAGAAGAAACCTTTTCTGAAGGAGATTGGCAAAACACTGAGTTGAATTCCACTGAAGCAGAAACAGTGTATGACGAATATGCTGATATCTCTAGAATCCTCATGGTGAGACAAGATGAAACATCTACTCCGCCTGGATTAGATCCCAGAGAAATAAACACCCCTGTTTACACTGGGTCTTCATTTTTCTCTATAGATGGAATTCCTCCTTCTCAATGGAATAAAAAATTCCTTGAGTTCAAAGCTTGGATGGATGCAAAAATCGTCCAACATGAAGAATCATACAAGGTAGTTGAAGAGTTTTGTGCTAGAACGACCGGAGTTCTTAAAGAATGGTATCAATCTATTGGTCCGGTAAATCAAGAACAACTCCATAACCAACCTATTTCAGATGTGATTCATTTTCTCCAATTTCACTTCCTGGGAGATATTTCTGTGATTGAAAAAGAAGCCAGAAAAGAGTATTTTGAGATGAGATGTTGCTCGCTAAAGAAAGCAGATCTCGAAAGACATTATCAAAGAATGTCTCAAAGATTTTATCAGCTAAATGGATTTAATGATCCAAGTCTCAAGAATACTTATATAAGTTCTCTCCCAGAAGAACTTCAAGAAGAAATGTGGAGAATCTTGCAAGCAGCCAACAAAAATGTTACAGAAATGACACTTGGAGAAATTCACCAAGTAGGAATGGTTGCTCTAGACAAGATTTGCAGCCAGCAGAGCTTGATAGATAAAATGCTGAATAATCGGAAGAAGTACAAGGGCATTTGCAAGAAGAAGTATTTGAAAATAAAATGTGACAAAGAAAACTGTGTCTGCAAAAATTCAAAGCTTCATTCGACAAAGAAAGAAAAGAAAAACAAGTCCTCTTACAAAAGAAAAAAGAAGTTCCGATTCTTCAAAAGAAAACCCTTCAGAGGAAAGAGCAAGGGCCAGAGATGCTTCATCTGTAAGAAGAAAGGACATTTCTCCAAAGATTGTCCTCAAAACAAAGAAAAAGCAGTAAAGCTATTGCATACATTAGCAATAGAAGAAGATGACGATGTTGAATCTCTTTATGAAGAACAAAGTTCTCCGAACAACAAAACTGCTTTTGCCCTTGAAGAATCTGAAGAAGAAACATCAAGTTCAGCAGACTCTGAAAGTTCAGCCGAGCCAGAACATTTTCCAGTTCTAAGAATCCAAGAAGTACAAAAGGATTCAACAATTGCTTCAGCAGAACTTCCTCCTTTACCAAACCTTGAGGTATACATCCTCCCATCAAAATATGATGTTCCTATAAAGGTGATTGCCTTTATTGACACAGGAGCTCAAAGAACATTCATGAATCCGGCTATTTTACCTTCCAATGCTTGGAAGAGTCATAAACAAAGTTTCAAAGCTGCCAATGGAGAATCTTTTGAAACAAATCTGATAACCAAGTCCAAAATCGGAATCAAGATATTTCCAGACTGCACAATTTGGACAAAAATCATTGGGTCAGACTTGCCGGAGAAAGATATACTGATCGGTAGGGATATTCTGATTAAAAACCAGAAGTTGCAGATTCTTGCAAATGGAGTAAAGCACAAAAGGAATTTCAAGCCTTTTTGTCAAATTCCAAGACTTTTCTCTTTGGCAGAAGTTCCTCCTGAATTTGCAGAAATTCGAGATCAGTTGACAAAGTTATGTGCTGAAGGCCATGATCTTTTCCAACATCCTAAACCATTATGGAAAAGAGAAGAGTTCTATGTGAATTTACCTTTCAAGATGAATGAAGATGTTAATCCCACTAAAGCCACACATCCGGGAATGGCTCCCTCAGAACTCAAAATGGCACAAGCAGAATGCCAAGAACTGATGAAACAAGGTTTGATCGAACCCACGAAATCTGAGTGGGCTTGCACGGCCTTCTATGTCAACAAAAGATCAGAACAAGTCAGAGGAAAGAAGAGACTTGTTATTGATTACAGGCCATTAAACCTTTTTCTTAAGGACGACAAGTTCCCCATACCAAAGATTAGTTCACTGTACACCTACATCAAAAATGCCTTCATCTTCTCAAAATTCGATTTAAAATCGGGTTTTTGGCAATTGGGCTTAAATCCAGAAGATCGCCCAAAAACAGCATTTTGTATTCCAAATGGACACTATCAGTGGACTGTCCTACCTTTTGGGCTTAAAGTTGCCCCATCACTATTTCAAAAGGCCATGGTTCGAGTATTTGAACCCATCCTGCACAGTGCTCTCATCTACATTGACGATATCCTACTTTTCTCTCCAGATGAAGTTAGCCATAACCAGCTTCTCCAACAATTCCATTCTATATGCAACAATTATGGAGTTATGCTCTCTGCAAGGAAATCTGAAATTGGAACAAAAGAGGTTGACTTTCTGGGAATGCGGTTTGCCCAAGGAAAATATCATCCTCAACCTCATCTTGCAGAAGATCTTCCAAGTTTCCCTGATGAGAACATGTCTACTAAACAGATTCAACAATTCTTAGGAATTTTGAATTATGTTAGAGACTTCATCCCTCATATTTCTCATCATACTTCAAAGCTTTCTAAGATGCTCAAAAAGAATGCACCACCATGGGGAAAGGAGCAAACTGAAGCTGTTAGATTCCTGAAAGAAGCAGCTAAGAATCCTCCGCCATTGAAAATCCCTGGAGAAGGAAAAAGAATATTACAGACAGATGCAAGTGATCATCACTGGGGAGCAGTTCTAATAGAAGAAATCGGAGGACAAAAATTGTATTGTGGACATGCTAGTGGACAATTCACCAATGGTGAACTTCATTATCACACCACATACAAAGAAACTCTTGCGGTCAAATATGGAATCAAAAAGTTTGACTTCCATCTCCGAGGTCACCAATTTGAGGTACAACTTGATAACTCTTCATTTCCAAAAATGTTAGAGTTCAAAAATAAGACTCCACCAAATCCTCAAATCCTCAGATTGAAAGAATGGTTTTCAAGATATGATTTTACTGTGAAACATATTCAAGGAAAAAATAATCTGATCCCAGATTATTTATCCAGAAAACAATCTTTTGAAAAACCAATCCCAATAATTTCATCCTCTCATTCTTATCCTCTTATCATGATGAACACCCAAATACCATCTTCATCATCATCTTCTCCATCCAAATTTCCTCAATTTCCTCCTGAGTTCAAATATATGAAAGGAGTAAGACCTGCAGAGATAAAACACTTTGCCAGAACCCATATCTTTCATTATTTGGCAATTTCCCTTCAAAAACACAGAATCCTTCCAAAAACAACTTGGTTTAATCCTGATAAACCTTTCCTGAATATTTTTGGACTTTTTCTTGGAAAACTTTTTCAAGAAGAAGATATGTGGTATCTGTGGTGCGCAACAGTAATGTACAATTATCCCATCATATTTCCTACATGGATTATGATGAACACACTAAGAACAACCAAAGATCCTGATTACAGTTCTTCTCTCATCAAGACTTTCATGAGCTGGTATCAACCTCTGGACAAATGGATAAAAGATTTGCAAAGAGAAATTGATTTCATGAAAAATAAGACGGATCAATTAAGTTACAGTTTCTACACAGTAGCTTTGCTTCACCGTCCTTATTTTCAGAATCCCCAGACCAAGAGGTTATATTCTCATAATCAAGTAAAAATTTGGAGGACCTATCCCAAATTTGAAAAGTTCATGAATGATTACAAAGCACCAGATCTTCCACAAGAAGAATTAATGATTTATCTTCATGAAGTTAACATGGCAGATTCAAGTCTTAAAGAGAGAAACTCAACATGTGCAATCTTAAGTCATGTAGATGTCATATGCCCTCCTGAAAGTGATTGGATAAAATTCTATGATCAACCTGAAGCAGTTCCGGAAGAAGAAATCAAGAAGATTCCAAAGGTTCCTAGACCATATGAAGCTTATCAGATAATAATGGCCAAAGATGAGCAATCCTATGATGACAGAGTCTTTCATTACAAGGAACCAGAAGATTCAAGTGACGAAGATCCGATCGAAAATTGTGGGCCCAGTCATGAGTATATCTACAAAGACTAAAGAGACGCGTGATTGAAGAGAATCAGAATCTTATCTCAAGATTAAAGACTTTATCTTTGTCGGCCACTTTACTTTATCTTTACTTTATTTTGTCGGCCATTGTAATTTGTCTTTGTCGGCCATCTTATCTTGCCTTATCTTATCTCTTGTTGTTTTCCACATGTCAGTGTAATATGGTGTGTAATCCGCATGATCTTATCTTCTTATCTCGAATAGTGTCAAGATCCCTGCCTATAAAAGGGACTCACTTGTAAGATACAAGGCAGAGGTTCGAGAGAACTAAGCCTTTCAGAAATAAACTTTGTGTGTTTTAAGAAATTATGAGTTTCTAACTTCTCTTCTTCTTCTGAAAACTTAAGGCGATAGTATTATGCTATAGGCACTATTCCGATCAAGAGATACAATAATCATAAAACATAGAGTATGCTCTACACTTGCCTTACTTAAGGATCCTGTGTATCAGAAATATGTTAGAAAAGGTCCATGCTACGATCCTTCTTAGCATAGATATAAATGCCAAAATTGGTGACCATGGTTGCAAGAGTAGGCTTGAGGTTGCCGAAAATGCATTGTCTGTATGTTTTGGTGTTTATGTTTATGTTAAGAGGGCTCTCGGCCAGCAGTGGTATCAGAGCCTAATCGGTATCAAATTATTGTATCTCTTTTTCTTGAAGCGGGTGAATATGGTATAATATTATTAGCCGAGAGTGAGTAAGAAGATCTCTTAAAACATGAGTGAAAACCCTCGTCCTAGCTCTGTTAGTCTTTCTTCAAAAATTTCCCTTTCTGTTCCTGAATCCTGTAAAAAGACCCTTTCAAACAAACTTGAAAACCTTATTGAGTATACCTTCGTCCCAGAGGATGCTCAAATAGAAAGTGCTGTACCCCCTCTTCTGAATCCCTACAATGTCTTCAGAAGACATAAATCCAACTTTACCTGGTCTGTAAAAAAGCTTATCTCTACCCCTAGACCTGGAGTTAAAGAAGTCATCCAGACTTCAAAGCTTGATTCTTGTCCTCTTCATGCTACCTCTGCAGAGCAATATGTAGACCTGGAAATAAATCCAGATCTAATTAAGTTATGGCAGAAGGAAGGTTATGTTGCACTACATCTAGGTGCAGTTCGGTTAATCCTAACCCTTCATGGAAGAAAAGGCATGCCTGTTACAGCAAGAGTCTCTCTTATAGACTCTACCTTCCATCACTATGAAGATGCAGTGATTGGCACAGTCCTCACGACACTTAATGTAGGAAGTGTGGTTTTAACCATATTTCCAAACTTTAATGTCCATCTGAAAGATCCAACTCTTCCACATCGGTTCCAAGTTCAAGTCCAACTTATTGGAGCCCCTCAAGACTCAGATGCGTTCAAAGCCACTCTGAATCATCAGATCATATTCAGGGTACAAGATCATCTCTTTGATCTTCCGGTAGACTCAAAAATCTCAGAAAATGCTTTGATGGTAATAGCAAATTCTGAGGAGAAAACTCCATCAATCATCCAAGTTCCCAGGCAAATCCCTCGAGAAGAGTTACTAAAACTCATTCCTATGGAATGGATTAGTGACTATGAGGCGCAAAAGAAACAATCAAAACCCATAGTGTCCACGGAGTCATCATTCAAAAGGCTCACTGATGGTAGAGTAAAAACTATCTTCAAGTCCGAAGGAGAATCTTCCTCTTCTTCAACAAATCCAGTCTTCTCAACAATGATGATCACTCTAGGAGAACAGGAGAAGAACATTCCTGTTTATTCGTTCAAAGCTGATGGAACACCCATTTATAGTGACAAGATAAATGGTCACTTTATGTGGGATGTAGCACCAGAAATGTGTGATCCAGACTTTGATTGTTACATGGACTATGATAGCAGTGAAGATGATAGCAGTGATGATGATGATGAACCTAGAAGGAGAAAAAAGAAGCCTCCTTGCAAATCTCCTAAGAAGCCTGAAAGGAGATCTGATCCTGAAAATGGACCCTGGGTTGGAATCAAAAAGAAATACGAGCCTCTTCCCTTCTATGAAGAAGCTCTGAAAATCCTCAAAAAACATAAATACCCTTCACCACCAAATGACCCATCTTTAGTCACATGGCCTCCACCAACTAAACCATTTCCAAAACCTTTACCTGTACAAAAGTGTAAACCTGTTGAACCATTTCCCAAACAGACAACCATACCACAAGCATGTATGATGTTTTCCTCCACTTCAGCCTCTTACAATGCAAATTTTCCTTCCTTGGAAAGAAAAGTTGATCCTGTTAAGAAAATACAGACGAGACCCTTTGTGGTTCCTTCTGAAGTAAACACTGATGGATCAACAAGGCCAATTACCCAAGCAGAAGAAGTGATGAATTGGCAAACTGAGAATGCTGTAGCTCAGAATGAATTCTTG
This sequence comes from Clitoria ternatea, assembly GCA_037962975.1. NCBI lineage: Eukaryota > Viridiplantae > Streptophyta > Magnoliopsida > Fabales > Fabaceae > Clitoria > Clitoria ternatea. The sequence goes on from CM075674.1 coordinate 1,709,673, forward strand.
CAGAACATGGACAAGAAGATTGATAAGATTGCTGACTCCTTGGATAAGGAGATTAAAAACATGTCCCAAAGGCTGCAAGATCATTATAGCGAAATAAAGAAAAAGATGGCACAGCTTGAGGCAGAAGTACAAAGATTAAAGGGAGAAAGGATCAGCTCCACCTTTGTTGAAAAAGAAAGAGAACTGAGAAAGGTCAAGGCTCAGTATGAAGAATTAAGAGGATATGTTGCCTCTAAAACCCAAAAGCCTTCCCTTAAAGAAAACTCTTTTGAACCAGATCCTTACTTCGTTCCACCCTCAAAAATCTTTGCATCATATACTCCTCAACCTATACAAAATCCTAGCCCATTTATTCCTCCAAACCTTATCCAAAGAAAGTTTGATCCTATTGGGAAAAGAAAGGAACAATCTGTTCCTCCTCCCACCAAAAATGATGAAGAAGATTCTGTGTCAGAAGAATCTCCCATACAAACTCCTAAGCTTTCTCTAATGGTTTCGCATAAACCATTATCCTACGTGATGCCTCTGATGTATTCCCAGAATAAGGAAGAAGAGTGTGAATCCACTCAAGAAGAAACCTTTTCTGAAGGAGATTGGCAAAACACTGAGTTGAATTCCACTGAAGCAGAAACAGTGTATGACGAATATGCTGATATCTCTAGAATCCTCATGGTGAGACAAGATGAAACATCTACTCCGCCTGGATTAGATCCCAGAGAAATAAACACCCCTGTTTACACTGGGTCTTCATTTTTCTCTATAGATGGAATTCCTCCTTCTCAATGGAATAAAAAATTCCTTGAGTTCAAAGCTTGGATGGATGCAAAAATCGTCCAACATGAAGAATCATACAAGGTAGTTGAAGAGTTTTGTGCTAGAACGACCGGAGTTCTTAAAGAATGGTATCAATCTATTGGTCCGGTAAATCAAGAACAACTCCATAACCAACCTATTTCAGATGTGATTCATTTTCTCCAATTTCACTTCCTGGGAGATATTTCTGTGATTGAAAAAGAAGCCAGAAAAGAGTATTTTGAGATGAGATGTTGCTCGCTAAAGAAAGCAGATCTCGAAAGACATTATCAAAGAATGTCTCAAAGATTTTATCAGCTAAATGGATTTAATGATCCAAGTCTCAAGAATACTTATATAAGTTCTCTCCCAGAAGAACTTCAAGAAGAAATGTGGAGAATCTTGCAAGCAGCCAACAAAAATGTTACAGAAATGACACTTGGAGAAATTCACCAAGTAGGAATGGTTGCTCTAGACAAGATTTGCAGCCAGCAGAGCTTGATAGATAAAATGCTGAATAATCGGAAGAAGTACAAGGGCATTTGCAAGAAGAAGTATTTGAAAATAAAATGTGACAAAGAAAACTGTGTCTGCAAAAATTCAAAGCTTCATTCGACAAAGAAAGAAAAGAAAAACAAGTCCTCTTACAAAAGAAAAAAGAAGTTCCGATTCTTCAAAAGAAAACCCTTCAGAGGAAAGAGCAAGGGCCAGAGATGCTTCATCTGTAAGAAGAAAGGACATTTCTCCAAAGATTGTCCTCAAAACAAAGAAAAAGCAGTAAAGCTATTGCATACATTAGCAATAGAAGAAGATGACGATGTTGAATCTCTTTATGAAGAACAAAGTTCTCCGAACAACAAAACTGCTTTTGCCCTTGAAGAATCTGAAGAAGAAACATCAAGTTCAGCAGACTCTGAAAGTTCAGCCGAGCCAGAACATTTTCCAGTTCTAAGAATCCAAGAAGTACAAAAGGATTCAACAATTGCTTCAGCAGAACTTCCTCCTTTACCAAACCTTGAGGTATACATCCTCCCATCAAAATATGATGTTCCTATAAAGGTGATTGCCTTTATTGACACAGGAGCTCAAAGAACATTCATGAATCCGGCTATTTTACCTTCCAATGCTTGGAAGAGTCATAAACAAAGTTTCAAAGCTGCCAATGGAGAATCTTTTGAAACAAATCTGATAACCAAGTCCAAAATCGGAATCAAGATATTTCCAGACTGCACAATTTGGACAAAAATCATTGGGTCAGACTTGCCGGAGAAAGATATACTGATCGGTAGGGATATTCTGATTAAAAACCAGAAGTTGCAGATTCTTGCAAATGGAGTAAAGCACAAAAGGAATTTTAAGCCTTTTTGTCAAATTCCAAGACTTTTCTCTTTGGCAGAAGTTCCTCCTGAATTTGCAGAAATTCGGGATCAGTTGACAAAGTTATGTGCTGAAGGCCATGATCTTTTCCAACATCCTAAACCATTATGGAAAAGAGAAGAGTTCTATGTGAATTTACCCTTCAAGATGAATGAAGATGTTAATCCCACTAAAGCCACACATCCGGGAATGGCTCCCTCAGAACTCAAAATGGCACAAGCAGAATGCCAAGAACTGATGAAACAAGGTTTGATCGAACCCACGAAATCTGAGTGGGCTTGCACGGCCTTCTATGTCAACAAAAGATCAGAACAAGTCAGAGGAAAGAAGAGACTTGTTATTGATTACAGGCCATTAAACCTTTTTCTTAAGGACGACAAGTTCCCCATACCAAAGATTAGTTCACTGTACACCTACATCAAAAATGCCTTCATCTTCTCAAAATTCGATTTAAAATCGGGTTTTTGGCAATTGGGCTTAAATCCAGAAGATCGCCCAAAAACAGCATTTTGTATTCCAAATGGACACTATCAGTGGACTGTCCTACCTTTTGGGCTTAAAGTTGCCCCATCACTATTTCAAAAGGCCATGGTTCGAGTATTTGAACCCATCCTGCACAGTGCTCTCGTCTACATTGACGATATCCTACTTTTCTCTCCAGATGAAGTTAGCCATAACCAGCTTCTCCAACAATTCCATTCTATATGCAACAATTATGGAGTTATGCTCTCTGCAAGGAAATCTGAAATTGGAACAAAAGAGGTTGACTTTCTGGGAATGCGGTTTGCCCAAGGAAAATATCATCCTCAACCTCATCTTGCAGAAGATCTTCCAAGTTTCCCTGATGAGAACATGTCTACTAAACAGATTCAACAATTCTTAGGAATTTTGAATTATGTTAGAGACTTCATCCCTCATATTTCTCATCATACTTCAAAGCTTTCTAAGATGCTCAAAAAGAATGCACCACCATGGGGAAAGGAGCAAACTGAAGCTGTTAGATTCCTGAAAGAAGCAGCTAAGAATCCTCCGCCATTGAAAATCCCTGGAGAAGGAAAAAGAATATTACAGACAGATGCAAGTGATCATCACTGGGGAGCAGTTCTAATAGAAGAAATCGGAGGACAAAAATTGTATTGTGGACATGCTAGTGGACAATTCACCAATGGTGAACTTCATTATCACACCACATACAAAGAAACTCTTGCGGTCAAATATGGAATCAAAAAGTTTGACTTCCATCTCCGAGGTCACGAATTTGAGGTACAACTTGATAACTCTTCATTTCCAAAAATGTTAGAGTTCAAAAATAAGACTCCACCAAATCCTCAAATCCTCAGATTGAAAGAATGGTTTTCAAGATATGATTTTACTGTGAAACATATTCAAGGAAAAAATAATCTGATCCCAGATTATTTATCCAGAAAACAATCTTTTGAAAAACCAATCCCAATAATTTCATCCTCTCATTCTTATCCTCTTATCATGATGAACACCCAAATACCATCTTCATCATCATCTTCTCCATCCAAATTTCCTCAATTTCCTCCTGAGTTCAAATATATGAAAGGAGTAAGACCTGCAGAGATAAAACACTTTGCCAGAACCCATATCTTTCATTATTTGGCAATTTCCCTTCAAAAACACAGAATCCTTCCAAAAACAACTTGGTTTAATCCTGATAAACCTTTCCTGAATATTTTTGGACTTTTTCTTGGAAAACTTTTTCAAGAAGAAGATATGTGGTATCTGTGGTGCGCAACAGTAATGTACAATTATCCCATCATATTTCCTACATGGATTATGATGAACACACTAAGAACAACCAAAGATCCTGATTACAGTTCTTCTCTCATCAAGACTTTCATGAGCTGGTATCAACCTCTGGACAAATGGATAAAAGATTTGCAAAGAGAAATTGATTTCATGAAAAATAAGACGGATCAATTAAGTTACAGTTTCTACACAGTAGCTTTGCTTCACCGTCCTTATTTTCAGAATCCCCAGACCAAGAGGTTATATTCTCATAATCAAGTAAAAATTTGGAGGACCTATCCCAAATTTGAAAAGTTCATGAATGATTACAAAGCACCAGATCTTCCACAAGAAGAATTAATGATTTATCTTCATGAAGTTAACATGGCAGATTCAAGTCTTAAAGAGAGAAACTCAACATGTGCAATCTTAAGTCATGTAGATGTCATATGCCCTCCTGAAAGTGATTGGATAAAATTCTATGATCAACCTGAAGCAGTTCCGGAAGAAGAAATCAAGAAGATTCCAAAGGTTCCTAGACCATATGAAGCTTATCAGATAATAATGGCCAAAGATGAGCAATCCTATGATGACAGAGTCTTTCATTACAAGGAACCAGAAGATTCAAGTGACGAAGATCCGATCGAAAATTGTGGGCCCAGTCATGAGTATATCTACAAAGACTAAAGAGACGCGTGATTGAAGAGAATCAGAATCTTATCTCAAGATTAAAGACTTTATCTTTGTCGGCCACTTTACTTTATCTTTACTTTATTTTGTCGGCCATTGTAATTTGTCTTTGTCGGCCATCTTATCTTGCCTTATCTTATCTCTTGTTGTTTTCCACATGTCAGTGTAATATGGTGTGTAATCCGCATGATCTTATCTTCTTATCTCGAATAGTGTCAAGATCCCTGCCTATAAAAGGGACTCACTTGTAAGATACAAGGCAGAGGTTCGAGAGAACTAAGCCTTTCAGAAATAAACTTTGTGTGTTTTAAGAAATTATGAGTTTCTAACTTCTCTTCTTCTTCTGAAAACTTAAGGCGATAGTATTATGCTATAGGCACTATTCCGATCAAGAGATACAATAATCATAAAACATAGAGTATGCTCTACACTTGCCTTACTTAAGGATCCTGTGTATCAGAAATATGTTAGAAAAGGTCCATGCTACGATCCTTCTTAGCATAGATATAAATGCCAAAATTGGTGACCATGGTTGCAAGAGTAGGCTTGAGGTTGCCGAAAATGCATTGTCTGTATGTTTTGGTGTTTATGTTTATGTTAAGAGGGCTCTCGGCCAGCAGTGGTATCAGAGCCTAATCGGTATCAAATTATTGTATCTCTTTTTCTTGAAGCGGGTGAATATGGTATAATATTATTAGCCGAGAGTGAGTAAGAAGATCTCTTAAAACATGAGTGAAAACCCTCGTCCTAGCTCTGTTAGTCTTTCTTCAAAAATTTCCCTTTCTGTTCCTGAATCCTGTAAAAAGACCCTTTCAAACAAACTTGAAAACCTTATTGAGTATACCTTCGTCCCAGAGGATGCTCAAATAGAAAGTGCTGTACCCCCTCTTCTGAATCCCTACAATGTCTTCAGAAGACATAAATCCAACTTTACCTGGTCTATAAAAAAGCTTATCTCTACCCCTAGACCTGGAGTTAAAGAAGTCATCCAGACTTCAAAGCTTGATTCTTGTCCTCTTCATGCTACCTCTGCAGAGCAATATGTAGACCTGGAAATAAATCCAGATCTAATTAAGTTATGGCAGAAGGAAGGTTATGTTGCACTACATCTAGGTGCAGTTCGGTTAATCCTAACCCTTCATGGAAGAAAAGGCATGCCTGTTACAGCAAGAGTCTCTCTTATAGACTCTACCTTCCATCACTATGAAGATGCAGTGATTGGCACAGTCCTCACGACACTTAATGCAGGAAGTGTGGTTTTAACCATATTTCCAAACTTTAATGTCCATCTGAAAGATCCAACTCTTCCACATCGGTTCCAAGTTCAAGTCCAACTTATTGGAGCCCCTCAAGACTCAGATGCGTTCAAAGCCACTCTGAATCATCAGATCATATTCAGGGTACAAGATCATCTCTTTGATCTTCCGGTAGACTCAAAAATCTCAGAAAATGCTTTGATGGTAATAGCAAATTCTGAGGAGAAAACTCCATCAATCATCCAAGTTCCCAGGCAAATCCCTCGAGAAGAGTTACTAAAACTCATTCCTATGGAATTGATTAGTGACTATGAGGCGCAAAAGAAACAATCAAAACCCATAGTGTCCACGGAGTCATCATTCAAAAGGCTCACTGATGGTAGAGTAAAAACTATCTTCAAGTCCGAAGGAGAATCTTCCTCTTCTTCAACAAATCCAGTCTTCTCAACAATGATGATCACTCTAGGAGAACAGGAGAAGAACATTCCTGTTTATTCGTTCAAAGCTGATGGAACACCCATTTATAGTGACAAGATAAATGGTCACTTTATGTGGGATGTAGCACCAGAAATGTGTGATCCAGACTGTGATTGTTACATGGACTATGATAGCAGTGAAGATGATAGCAGTGATGATGATGATGAACCTAGAAGGAGAAAAAAGAAGCCTCCTTGCAAATCTCCTAAGAAGCCTGAAAGGAGATCTGATCCTGAAAATGGACCCTGGGTTGGAATCAAAAGGAAATACGAGCCTCTTCCCTTCTATGAAGAAGCTCTGAAAATCCTCAAAAAACATAAATACCCTTCACCACCAAATGACCCATCTTTAGTCACATGGCCTCCACCAACTAAACCATTTCCAAAACCTTTACCTGTACAAAAGTGTAAACCTGTTGAACCATTTCCCAAACAGACAACCATACCACAAGCATGTATGATGTTTTCCTCCACTTCAGCCTCTTACAATGCAAATTTTCCTTCCTTGGAAAGAAAAGTTGATCCTGTTAAGAAAATACAGACGAGACCCTTTGTGGTTCCTTCTGAAGTAAACACTGATGGATCAACAAGGCCAATTACCCAAGCAGAAGAAGTGATGAATTGGCAAACTGAGAATGCTATAGCTCAGAATGAATTCTTGCAGAACATGGACAAGAAGATTGATAAGATTGCTGACTCCTTGGATAAGGAGATTAAAAACATGTCCCAAAGGCTGCAAGATCATTATAGCGAAATAAAGAAAAAGATGGCACAGCTTGAGGCAGAAGTACAAAGATTAAAGGGAGAAAGGATCAGCTCCACCTTTGTTGAAAAAGAAAGAGAACTGAGAAAGGTCAAGGCTCAGTATGAAGAATTAAGAGGATATGTTGCCTCTAAAACCCAAAAGCCTTCCCTTAAAGAAAACTCTTTTGAACCAGATCCTTACTTCGTTCCACCCTCAAAAATCTTTGCATCATATACTCCTCAACCTATACAAAATCCTAGCCCATTTATTCCTCCAAACCTTATCCAAAGAAAGTTTGATCCTATTGGGAAAAGAAAGGAACAATCTGTTCCTCCTCCCACCAAAAATGATGAAGAAGATTCTGTGTCAGAAGAATCTCCCATACAAACTCCTAAGCTTTCTCTAATGGTTTCGCATAAACCATTATCCTACGTGATGCCTCTGATGTATTCCCAGAATAAGGAAGAAGAGTGTGAATCCACTCAAGAAGAAACCTTTTCTGAAGGAGATTGGCAAAACACTGAGTTGAATTCCACTGAAGCAGAAACAGTGTATGACGAATATGCTGATATCTCTAGAATCCTGATGGTGAGACAAGATGAAACATCTACTCCGCCTGGATTAGATCCCAGAGAAATAAACACCCCTGTTTACACTGGGTCTTCATTTTTCTCTATAGATGGAATTCCTCCTTCTCAATGGAATAAAAAATTCCTTGAGTTCAAAGCTTGGATGGATGCAAAAATCGTCCAACATGAAGAATCATACAAGGTAGTTGAAGAGTTTTGTGCTAGAACGACCGGAGTTCTTAAAGAATGGTATCAATCTATTGGTCCGGTAAATCAAGAACAACTCCATAACCAACCTATTTCAGATGTGATTCATTTTCTCCAATTTCACTTCCTGGGAGATATTTCTGTGATTGAAAAAGAAGCCAGAAAAGAGTATTTTGAGATGAGATGTTGCTCGCTAAAGAAAGCAGATCTCGAAAGACATTATCAAAGAATGTCTCAAAGATTTTATCAGCTAAATGAATTTAATGATCCAAGTCTCAAGAATACTTATATAAGTTCTCTCCCAGAAGAACTTCAAGAAGAAATGTGGAGAATCTTGCAAGCAGCCAACAAAAATGTTACAGAAATGACACTTGGAGAAATTCACCAAGTAGGAATGGTTGCTCTAGACAAGATTTGCAGCCAGCAGAGCTTGATAGATAAAATGCTGAATAATCGGAAGAAGTACAAGGGCATTTGCAAGAAGAAGTATTTGAAAATAAAATGTGACAAAGAAAACTGTGTCTGCAAAAATTCAAAGCTTCATTCGACAAAGAAAGAAAAGAAAAACAAGTCCTCTTACAAAAGAAAAAAGAAGTTCCGATTCTTCAAAAGAAAACCCTTCAGAGGAAAGAGCAAGGGCCAGAGATGCTTCATCTGTAAGAAGAAAGGACATTTCTCCAAAGATTGTCCTCAAAACAAAGAAAAAGCAGTAAAGCTATTGCATACATTAGCAATAGAAGAAGATGACGATGTTGAATCTCTTTATGAAGAACAAAGTTCTCCGAACAACAAAACTGCTTTTGCCCTTGAAGAATCTGAAGAAGAAACATCAAGTTCAGCAGACTCTGAAAGTTTAGCCGAGCCAGAACATTTTCCAGTTCTAAGAATCCAAGAAGTACAAAAGGATTCAACAATTGCTTCAGCAGAACTTCCTCCTTTACCAAACCTTGAGGTATACATCCTCCCATCAAAATATGATGTTCCTATAAAGGTGATTGCCTTTATTGACACAGGAGCTCAAAGAACATTCATGAATCCGGCTATTTTACCTTCCAATGCTTGGAAGAGTCATAAACAAAGTTTCAAAGCTGCCAATGGAGAATCTTTTGAAACAAATCTGATAACCAAGTCCAAAATCGGAATCAAGATATTTCCAGACTGCACAATTTGGACAAAAATCATTGGGTCAGACTTGCCGGAGAAAGATATACTGATCGGTAGGGATATTCTGATTAAAGAGATACAATAATTTGATACCATATTCACCCGCTTCAAGAAAAAGAGATACAATAATTTGATATTGATTAGGCTCTGATACCACTGCTGGCCGAGAGCCCTCTTAACATAAACATAAACACCAAAACATACAGACAATGCATTTTCGGCAACCTCAAGCCTACTCTTGCAACCATGGTCACCAATTTTGGCATTTATATCTATGCTAAGAAGGATCGTAGCATGGACCTTTTCTAACATATTTCTGATACACAGGATCCTTAAGTAAGGCAAGTGTAGAGCATACTCTATGTTTTATGATTATTGTATCTCTTGATCGGAATAGTGCCTATAGCATAATACTATCGCCTTAAGTTTTCAGAAGAAGAAGAGAAGTTAGAAACTCATAATTTCTTAAAACACACAAAGTTTATTTCTGAAAGGCTTAGTTCTCTCGAACCTCTGCCTTGTATCTTACAAGTGAGTCCCTTTTATAGGCAGGGATCTTGACACTATTCGAGATAAGAAGATAAGATCATGCGGATTACACACCATATTACACTGACATGTGGAAAACAACAAGAGATAAGATAAGGCAAGATAAGATGGCCGACAAAGACAAATTACAATGGCCGACAAAATAAAGTAAAGATAAAGTAAAGTGGCCGACAAAGATAAAGTCTTTAATCTTGAGATAAGATTCTGATTCTCTTCAATCACGCGTCTCTTTAGTCTTTGTAGATACACTCATGACTGGGCCCACAATTTTCGATCGGATCTTCGTCACTTGAATCTTCTGGTTCCTTGTAATGAAAGACTCTGTCATCATAGGATTGCTCATCTTTGGCCATTATTATCTGATAAGCTTCATATGGTCTAGGAACCTTTGGAATCTTCTTGATTTCTTCTTCCGGAACTGCTTCAGGTTGATCATAGAATTTTATCCAATCACTTTCAGGAGGGCATATGACATCTACATGACTTAAGATTGCACATGTTGAGTTTCTCTCTTTAAGACTTGAATCTGCCATGTTAACTTCATGAAGATAAATCATTAATTCTTCTTGTGGAAGATCTGGTGCTTTGTAATCATTCATGAACTTTTCAAATTTGGGATAGGTCCTCCAAATTTTTACTTGATTATGAGAATATAACCTCTTGGTCTGGGGATTCTGAAAATAAGGACGGTGAAGCAAAGCTACTGTGTAGAAACTGTAACTTAATTGATCCGTCTTATTTTTCATGAAATCAATTTCTCTTTGCAAATCTTTTATCCATTTGTCCAGAGGTTGATACCAGCTCATGAAAGTCTTGATGAGAGAAGAACTGTAATCAGGATCTTTGGTTGTTCTTAGTGTGTTCATCATAATCCATGTAGGAAATATGATGGGATAATTGTACATTACTGTTGCGCACCACAGATACCACATATCTTCTTCTTGAAAAAGTTTTCCAAGAAAAAGTCCAAAAATATTCAGGAAAGGTTTATCAGGATTAAACCAAGTTGTTTTTGGAAGGATTCTGTGTTTTTGAAGGGAAATTGCCAAATAATGAAAGATATGGGTTCTGGCAAAGTGTTTTATCTCTGCAGGTCTTACTCCTTTCATATATTTGAACTCAGGAGGAAATTGAGGAAATTTGGATGGAGAAGATGATGATGAAGATGGTATTTGGGTGTTCATCATGATAAGAGGATAAGAATGAGAGGATGAAATTATTGGGATTGGTTTTTCAAAAGATTGTTTTCTGGATAAATAATCTGGGATCAGATTATTTTTTCCTTGAATATGTTTCACAGTAAAATCATATCTTGAAAACCATTCTTTCAATCTGAGGATTTGAGGATTTGGTGGAGTCTTATTTTTGAACTCTAACATTTTTGGAAATGAAGAGTTATCAAGTTGTACCTCAAATTGGTGACCTCGGAGATGGAAGTCAAACTTTTTGATTCCATATTTGACCGCAAGAGTTTCTTTGTATGTGGTGTGATAATGAAGTTCACCATTGGTGAATTGTCCACTAGCATGTCCACAATACAATTTTTGTCCTCCGATTTCTTCTATTAGAACTGCTCCCCAGTGATGATCACTTGCATCTGTCTGTAATATTCTTTTTCCTTCTCCAGGGATTTTCAATGGCGGAGGATTCTTAGCTGCTTCTTTCAGGAATCTAACAGCTTCAGTTTGCTCCTTTCCCCATGGTGGTGCATTCTTTTTGAGCATCTTAGAAAGCTTTGAAGTATGATGAGAAATATGAGGGATGAAGTCTCTAACATAATTCAAAATTCCTAAGAATTGTTGAATCTGTTTAGTAGACATGTTCTCATCAGGGAGACTTGGAAGATCTTCTGCAAGATGAGGTTGAGGATGATATTTTCCTTGGGCAAACCGCATTCCCAGAAAGTCAACCTCTTTTGTTCCAATTTCAGATTTCCTTGCAGAGAGCATAACTCCATAATTGTTGCATATAGAATGGAATTGTTGGAGAAGCTGGTTATGGCTAACTTCATCTGGAGAGAAAAGTAGGATATCGTCAATGTAGACGAGAGCACTGTGCAGGATGGGTTCAAATACTCGAACCATGGCCTTTTGAAATAGTGATGGGGCAACTTTAAGCCCAAAAGGTAGGACAGTCCACTGATAGTGTCCATTTGGAATACAAAATGCTGTTTTTGGGCGATCTTCTGGATTTAAGCCCAATTGCCAAAAACCCGATTTTAAATCGAATTTTGAGAAGATGAAGGCATTTTTGATGTAGGTGTACAGTGAACTAATCTTTGGTATGGGGAACTTGTCGTCCTTAAGAAAAAGGTTTAATGGCCTGTAATCAATAACAAGTCTCTTCTTTCCTCTGACTTGTTCTGATCTTTTGTTGACATAGAAGGCCGTGCAAGCCCACTCAGATTTCGTGGGTTCGATCAAACCTTGTTTCATCAGTTCTTGGCATTCTGCTTGTGCCATTTTGAGTTCTGAGGGAGCCATTCCCGGATGTGTGGCTTTAGTGGGATTAACATCTTCATTCATCTTGAAGGGTAAATTCACATAGAACTCTTCTCTTTTCCATAATGGTTTAGGATGTTGGAAAAGATCATGGCCTTCAGCACATAACTTTGTCAACTGATCTCGAATTTCTGCAAATTCAGGAGGAACTTCTGCCAAAGAGAAAAGTCTTGGAATTTGACAAAAAGGCTTGAAATTCCTTTTGTGCTTTACTCCATTTGCAAGAATCTGCAACTTCTGGTTTTTAATCAGAATATCCCTACCGATCAGTATATCTTTCTCCGGCAAGTCTGACCCAATGATTTTTGTCCAAATTGTGCAGTCTGGAAATATCTTGATTCCGATTTTGGACTTGGTTATCAGATTTGTTTCAAAAGATTCTCCATTGGCAGCTTTGAAACTTTGTTTATGACTCTTCCAAGCATTGGAAGGTAAAATAGCCGGATTCATGAATGTTCTTTGAGCTCCTGTGTCAATAAAGGCAATCATCTTTATAGGAACATCATATTTTGATGGGAGGATGTATACCTCAAGGTTTGGTAAAGGAGGAAGTTCTGCTGAAGCAATTGTTGAATCCTTTTGTACTTCTTGGATTCTTAGAACTGGAAAATGTTCTGGCTCGGCTGAACTTTCAGAGTCTGCTGAACTTGATGTTTCTTCTTCAGATTCTTCAAGGGCAAAAACAGTTTTGTTGTTCGGAGAACTTTGTTCTTCATAAAGAGATTCAACATCGTCATCTTCTTCTATTGCTAATGTATGCAATAGCTTTACTGCTTTTTCTTTGTTTTGAGGACAATCTTTGGAGAAATGTCCTTTCTTCTTACAGATGAAGCATCTCTGGCCCTTGCTCTTTCCTCTGAAGGGTTTTCTTTTGAAGAATCGGAACTTCTTTTTTCTTTTGTAAGAGGACTTGTTTTTCTTTTCTTTCTTTGTCGAATGAAGCTTTGAATTTTTGCAGACACAGTTTTCTTTGTCACATTTTATTTTCAAATACTTCTTCTTGCAAATGCCCTTGTACTTCTTCCGATTATTCAGCATTTTATCTATCAAGCTCTGCTGGCTGCAAATCTTGTCTAGAGCAACCATTCCTACTTGGTGAATTTCTCCAAGTGTCATTTCTGTAACATTTTTGTTGGCTGCTTGCAAGATTCTCCACATTTCTTCTTGAAGTTCTTCTGGGAGAGAACTTATATAAGTATTCTTGAGACTTGGATCATTAAATCCATTTAGCTGATAAAATCTTTGAGACATTCTTTGATAATGTCTTTCGAGATCTGCTTTCTTTAGCGAGCAACATCTCATCTCAAAATACTCTTTTCTGGCTTCTTTTTCAATCACAGAAATATCTCCCAGGAAGTGAAATTGGAGAAAATGAATCACATCTGAAATAGGTTGGTTATGGAGTTGTTCTTGATTTACCGGACCAATAGATTGATACCATTCTTTAAGAACTCCGGTCGTTCTAGCACAAAACTCTTCAACTACCTTGTATGATTCTTCATGTTGGACGATTTTTGCATCCATCCAAGCTTTGAACTCAAGGAATTTTTTATTCCATTGAGAAGGAGGAATTCCATCTATAGAGAAAAATGAAGACCCAGTGTAAACAGGGGTGTTTATTTCTCTGGGATCTAATCCAGGCGGAGTAGATGTTTCATCTTGTCTCACCATCAGGATTCTAGAGATACCAGCATATTCGTCATACACTGTTTCTGCTTCAGTGGAATTCAACTCAGTGTTTTGCCAATCTCCTTCAGAAAAGGTTTCTTCTTGAGTGGATTCACACTCTTCTTCCTTATTCTGGGAATACATCAGAGGCATCACGTAGGATAATGGTTTATGCGAAACCATTAGAGAAAGCTTAGGAGTTTGTATGGGAGATTCTTCTGACACAGAATCTTCTTCATCATTTTTGGTGGGAGGAGGAACAGATTGTTCCTTTCTTTTCCCAATAGGATCAAACTTTCTTTGGATAAGGTTTGGAGGAATAAATGGGCTAGGATTTTGTATAGGTTGAGGAGTATATGATGCAAAGATTTTTGAGGGTGGAACGAAGTAAGGATCTGGTTCAAAAGAGTTTTCTTTAAGGGAAGGCTTTTGGGTTTTAGAGGCAACATATCCTCTTAATTCTTCATACTGAGCCTTGACCTTTCTCAGTTCTCTTTCTTTTTCAACAAAGGTGGAGCTGATCCTTTCTCCCTTTAATCTTTGTACTTCTGCCTCAAGCTGTGCCATCTTTTTCTTTATTTCGCTATAATGATCTTGCAGCCTTTGGGACATGTTTTTAATCTCCTTATCCAAGGAGTCAGCAATCTTATCAATCTTCTTGTCCATGTTCTGCAAGAATTCATTCTGAGCTATAGCATTCTCAGTTTGCCAATTCATCACTTCTTCTGCTTGGGTAATTGGCCTTGTTGATCCATCAGTGTTTACTTCAGAAGGAACCACAAAGGGTCTCGTCTGTATTTTCTTAACAGGATCAACTTTTCTTTCCAAGGAAGGAAAATTTGCATTGTAAGAGGCTGAAGTGGAGGAAAACATCATACATGCTTGTGGTATGGTTGTCTGTTTGGGAAATGGTTCAACAGGTTTACACTTTTGTACAGGTAAAGGTTTTGGAAATGGTTTAGTTGGTGGAGGCCATGTGACTAAAGATGGGTCATTTGGTGGTGAAGGGTATTTATGTTTTTTGAGGATTTTCAGAGCTTCTTCATAGAAGGGAAGAGGCTCGTATTTCTTTTTGATTCCAACCCAGGGTCCATTTTTAGGATCAGATCTCCTTTCAGGCTTCTTAGGAGATTTGCAAGGAGGCTTCTTTTTTCTCCTTCTAGGTTCATCATCATCATCACTGCTATCATCTTCACTGCTATCATAGTCCATGTAACAATCACAGTCTGGATCACACATTTCTGGTGCTACATCCCACATAAAGTGACCATTTATCTTGTCACTATAAATGGGTGTTCCATCAGCTTTGAACGAATAAACAGGAATGTTCTTCTCCTGTTCTCCTAGAGTGATCATCATTGTTGAGAAGACTGGATTTGTTGAAGAAGAGGAAGATTCTCCTTCGGACTTGAAGATAGTTTTTACTCTACCATCAGTGAGCCTTTTGAATGATGACTCCGTGGACACTATGGGTTTTGATTGTTTCTTTTGCGCCTCATAGTCACTAATCCATTCCATAGGAATGAGTTTTAGTAACTTTTCTCGAGGGATTTGCCTGGGAACTTGGATGATTGATGGAGTTTTCTCCTCAGAATTTGCTATTACCATCAAAGCATTTTCTGAGATTTTTGAGTCTACCGGAAGATCAAAGAGATGATCTTGTACCCTGAATATGATCTGATGATTCAGAGTGGCTTTGAACGCATCTGAGTCTTGAGGGGCTCCAATAAGTTGGACTTGAACTTGGAACCGATGTGGAAGAGTTGGATCTTTCAGATGGACATTAAAGTTTGGAAATATGGTTAAAACCACACTTCCTGCATTAAGTGTCGTGAGGACTGTGCCAATCACTGCATCTTCATAGTGATGGAAGGTAGAGTCTATAAGAGAGACTCTTGCTGTAACAGGCATGCCTTTTCTTCCATGAAGGGTTAGGATTAACCGAACTGCACCTAGATGTAGTGCAACATAACCTTCCTTCTGCCATAACTTAATTAGATCTGGATTTATTTCCAGGTCTACATATTGCTCTGCAGAGGTAGCATGAAGAGGACAAGAATCAAGCTTTGAAGTCTGGATGACTTCTTTAACTCCAGGTCTAGGGGTAGAGATAAGCTTTTTTACAGACCAGGTAAAGTTGGATTTATGTCTTCTGAAGACATTGTAGGGATTCAGAAGAGGGGGTACAGCACTTTCTATTTGAGCATCCTCTGGGACGAAGGTATACTCAATAAGGTTTTCAAGTTTGTTTGAAAGGGTCTTTTTACAGGATTCAGGAACAGAAAGGGAAATTTTTGAAGAAAGACTAACAGAGCTAGGACGAGGGTTTTCACTCATGTTTTAAGAGATCTTCTTACTCACTCTCGGCTAATAATATTATACCATATTCACCCGCTTCAAGAAAAAGAGATACAATAATTTGATACCGATTAGGCTCTGATACCACTGCTGGCCGAGAGCCCTCTTAACATAAACATAAACACCAAAACATACAGACAATGCATTTTCGGCAACCTCAAGCCTACTCTTGCAACCATGGTCACCAATTTTGGCATTTATATCTATGCTAAGAAGGATCGTAGCATGGACCTTTTCTAACATATTTCTGATACACAGGATCCTTAAGTAAGGCAAGTGTAGAGCATACTCTATGTTTTATGATTATTGTATCTCTTGATCGGAATAGTGCCTATAGCATAATACTATCGCCTTAAGTTTTCAGAAGAAGAAGAGAAGTTAGAAACTCATAATTTCTTAAAACACACAAAGTTTATTTCTGAAAGGCTTAGTTCTCTCGAACCTCTGCCTTGTATCTTACAAGTGAGTCCCTTTTATAGGCAGGGATCTTGACACTATTCGAGATAAGAAGATAAGATCATACGGATTACACACCATATTCAACTGACACGTGGAAAACAACAAGAGATAAGATAAGGCAAGATAAGATGGCCGACAAAGACAAATTACAATGGCCGACAAAATAAAGTAAAGATAAAGTAAAGTGGCCGACAAAGATAAAGTCTTTAATCTTGAGATAAGATTCTGATTCTCTTCAATCACGCGTCTCTTTAGTCTTTGTAGATACACTCATGACTGGGCCCACAATTTTCGATCGGATCTTCGTCACTTGAATCTTCTGGTTCCTTGTAATGAAAGACTCTGTCATCATAGGATTGCTCATCTTTGGCCATTATTATCTGATAAGCTTCATATGGTCTAGGAACCTTTGGAATCTTCTTGATTTCTTCTTCCGGAACTGCTTCAGGTTGATCATAGAATTTTATCCAATCACTTTCAGGAGGGCATATGACATCTACATGACTTAAGATTGCACATGTTGAGTTTCTCTCTTTAAGACTTGAATCTGCCATGTTAACTTCATGAAGATAAATCATTAATTCTTCTTGTGGAAGATCTGGTGCTTTGTAATCATTCATGAACTTTTCAAATTTGGGATAGGTCCTCCAAATTTTTACTTGATTATGAGAATATAACCTCTTGGTCTGGGGATTCTGAAAATAAGGACGGTGAAGCAAAGCTACTGTGTAGAAACTGTAACTTAATTGATCCGTCTTATTTTTCATGAAATCAATTTCTCTTTGCAAATCTTTTATCCATTTGTCCAGAGGTTGATACCAGCTCATGAAAGTCTTGATGAGAGAAGAACTGTAATCAGGATCTTTGGTTGTTCTTAGTGTGTTCATCATAATCCATGTAGGAAATATGATGGGATAATTGTACATTACTGTTGCGCACCACAGATACCACATATCTTCTTCTTGAAAAAGTTTTCCAAGAAAAAGTCCAAAAATATTCAGGAAGGGTTTATCAGGATTAAACCAAGTTGTTTTTGGAAGGATTCTGTGTTTTTGAAGGGAAATTGCCAAATAATGAAAGATATGGGTTCTGGCAAAGTGTTTTATCTCTGCAGGTCTTACTCCTTTCATATATTTGAACTCAGGAGGAAATTGAGGAAATTTGGATGGAGAAGATGATGATGAAGATGGTATTTGGGTGTTCATCATGATAAGAGGATAAGAATGAGAGGATGAAATTATTGGGATTGGTTTTTCAAAAGATTGTTTTCTGGATAAATAATCTGGGATCAGATTATTTTTTCCTTGAATATGTTTCACAGTAAAATCATATCTTGAAAACCATTCTTTCAATCTGAGGATTTGAGGATTTGGTGGAGTCTTATTTTTGAACTCTAACATTTTTGGAAATGAAGAGTTATCAAGTTGTACCTCAAATTGGTGACCTCGGAGATGGAAGTCAAACTTTTTGATTCCATATTTGACCGCAAGAGTTTCTTTGTATGTGGTGTGATAATGAAGTTCACCATTGGTGAATTGTCCACTAGCATGTCCACAATACAATTTTTGTCCTCCGATTTCTTCTATTAGAACTGCTCCCCAGTGATGATCACTTGCATCTGTCTGTAATATTCTTTTTCCTTCTCCAGGGATTTTCAATGGCGGAGGATTCTTAGCTGCTTCTTTCAGGAATCTAACAGCTTCAGTTTGCTCCTTTCCCCATGGTGGTGCATTCTTTTTGAGCATCTTAGAAAGCTTTGAAGTATGATGAGAAATATGAGGGATGAAGTCTCTAACATAATTCAAAATTCCTAAGAATTGTTGAATCTGTTTAGTAGACATGTTCTCATCAGGGAAACTTGGAAGATCTTCTGCAAGATGAGGTTGAGGATGATATTTTTCTTGGGCAAACCGCATTCCCAGAAAGTCAACCTCTTTTGTTCCAATTTCAGATTTCCTTGCAGAGAGCATAACTCCATAATTGTTGCATATAGAATGGAATTGTTGGAGAAGCTGGTTATGGCTAACTTCATCTGGAGAGAAAAGTAGGATATCGTCAATGTAGACGAGAGCACTGTGCAGGATGGGTTCAAATACTCGAACCATGGCCTTTTGAAATAGTGATGGGGCAACTTTAAGCCCAAAAGGTAGGACAGTCCACTGATAGTGTCCATTTGGAATACAAAATGCTGTTTTTGGGCGATCTTCTGGATTTAAGCCCAATTGCCAAAAACCCGATTTTAAATCGAATTTTGAGAAGATGAAGGCATTTTTGATGTAGGTGTACAGTGAACTAATCTTTGGTATGGGGAACTTGTCGTCCTTAAGAAAAAGGTTTAATGGCCTGTAATCAATAACAAGTCTCTTCTTTCCTCTGACTTGTTCTGATCTTTTGTTGACATAGAAGGCCGTGCAAGCCCACTCAGATTTCGTGGGTTCGATCAAACCTTGTTTCATCAGTTCTTGGCATTCTGCTTGTGCCATTTTGAGTTCTGAGGGAGCCATTCCCGGATGTGTGGCTTTAGTGGGATTAACATCTTCATTCATCTTGAAGGGTAAATTCACATAGAACTCTTCTCTTTTCCATAATGGTTTAGGATGTTGGAAAAGATCATGGCCTTCAGCACATAACTTTGTCAACTGATCTCGAATTTCTGCAAATTCAGGAGGAACTTCTGCCAAAGAGAAAAGTCTTGGAATTTGACAAAAAGGCTTGAAATTCCTTTTGTGCTTTACTCCATTTGCAAGAATCTGCAACTTCTGGTTTTTAATCAGAATATCCCTACCGATCAGTATATCTTTCTCCGGCAAGTCTGACCCAATGATTTTTGTCCAAATTGTGCAGTCTGGAAATATCTTGATTCCGATTTTGGACTTGGTTATCAGATTTGTTTCAAAAGATTCTCCATTGGCAGCTTTGAAACTTTGTTTATGACTCTTCCAAGCATTGGAAGGTAAAATAGCCGGATTCATGAATGTTCTTTGAGCTCCTGTGTCAATAAAGGCAATCACCTTTATAGGAACATCATATTTTGATGGGAGGATGTATACCTCAAGGTTTGGTAAAGGAGGAAGTTCTGCTGAAGCAATTGTTGAATCCTTTTGTACTTCTTGGATTCTTAGAACTGGAAAATGTTCTGGCTCGGCTGAACTTTCAGAGTCTGCTGAACTTGATGTTTCTTCTTCAGATTCTTCAAGGGCAAAAGCAGTTTTGTTGTTCGGAGAACTTTGTTCTTCATAAAGAGATTCAACATCGTCATCTTCTTCTATTGCTAATGTATGCAATAGCTTTACTGCTTTTTCTTTGTTTTGAGGACAATCTTTGGAGAAATGTCCTTTCTTCTTACAGATGAAGCATCTCTGGCCCTTGCTCTTTCCTCTGAAGGGTTTTCTTTTGAAGAATCGGAACTTCTTTTTTCTTTTGTAAGAGGACTTGTTTTTCTTTTCTTTCTTTGTCGAATGAAGCTTTGAATTTTTGCAGACACAGTTTTCTTTGTCACATTTTATTTTCAAATACTTCTTCTTGCAAATGCCCTTGTACTTCTTCCGATTATTCAGCATTTTATCTATCAAGCTCTGCTGGCTGCAAATCTTGTCTAGAGCAACCATTCCTACTTGGTGAATTTCTCCAAGTGTCATTTCTGTAACATTTTTGTTGGCTGCTTGCAAGATTCTCCACATTTCTTCTTGAAGTTCTTCTGGGAGAGAACTTATATAAGTATTCTTGAGACTTGGATCATTAAATCCATTTAGCTGATAAAATCTTTGAGACATTCTTTGATAATGTCTTTCGAGATCTGCTTTCTTTAGCGAGCAACATCTCATCTCAAAATACTCTTTTCTGGCTTCTTTTTCAATCACAGAAATATCTCCCAGGAAGTGAAATTGGAGAAAATGAATCACATCTGAAATAGGTTGGTTATGGAGTTGTTCTTGATTTACCGGACCAATAGATTGATACCATTCTTTAAGAACTCCGGTCGTTCTAGCACAAAACTCTTCAACTACCTTGTATGATTCTTCATGTTGGACGATTTTTGCATCCATCCAAGCTTTGAACTCAAGGAATTTTTTATTCCATTGAGAAGGAGGAATTCCATCTATAGAGAAAAATGAAGACCCAGTGTAAACAGGGGTGTTTATTTCTCTGGGATCTAATCCAGGCGGAGTAGATGTTTCATCTTGTCTCACCATCAGGATTCTAGAGATATCAGCATATTCGTCATACACTGTTTCTGCTTCAGTGGAATTCAACTCAGTGTTTTGCCAATCTCCTTCAGAAAAGGTTTCTTCTTGAGTGGATTCACACTCTTCTTCCTTATTCTGGGAATACATCAGAGGCATCACGTAGGATAATGGTTTATGCGAAACCATTAGAGAAAGCTTAGGAGTTTGTATGGGAGATTCTTCTGACACAGAATCTTCTTCATCATTTTTGGTGGGAGGAGGAACAGATTGTTCCTTTCTTTTCCCAATAGGATCAAACTTTCTTTGGATAAGGTTTGGAGGAATAAATGGGCTAGGATTTTGTATAGGTTGAGGAGTATATGATGCAAAGATTTTTGAGGGTGGAACGAAGTAAGGATCTGGTTCAAAAGAGTTTTCTTTAAGGGAAGGCTTTTGGGTTTTAGAGGCAACATATCCTCTTAATTCTTCATACTGAGCCTTGACCTTTCTCAGTTCTCTTTCTTTTTCAACAAAGGTGGAGCTGATCCTTTCTCCCTTTAATCTTTGTACTTCTGCCTCAAGCTGTGCCATCTTTTTCTTTATTTCGCTATAATGATCTTGCAGCCTTTGGGACATGTTTTTAATCTCCTTATCCAAGGAGTCAGCAATCTTATCAATCTTCTTGTCCATGTTCTGCAAGAATTCATTCTGAGCTATAGCATTCTCAGTTTGCCAATTCATCACTTCTTCTGCTTGGGTAATTGGCCTTGTTGATCCATCAGTGTTTACTTCAGAAGGAACCACAAAGGGTCTCGTCTGTATTTTCTTAACAGGATCAACTTTTCTTTCCAAGGAAGGAAAATTTGCATTGTAAGAGGCTGAAGTGGAGGAAAACATCATACATGCTTGTGGTATGGTTGTCTGTTTGGGAAATGGTTCAACAGGTTTACACTTTTGTACAGGTAAAGGTTTTGGAAATGGTTTAGTTGGTGGAGGCCATGTGACTAAAGATGGGTCATTTGGTGGTGAAGGGTATTTATGTTTTTTGAGGATTTTCAGAGCTTCTTCATAGAAGGGAAGAGGCTCGTATTTCTTTTTGATTCCAACCCAGGGTCCATTTTTAGGATCAGATCTCCTTTCAGGCTTCTTAGGAGATTTGCAAGGAGGCTTCTTTTTTCTCCTTCTAGGTTCATCATCATCATCACTGCTATCATCTTCACTGCTATCATAGTCCATGTAACAATCACAGTCTGGATCACACATTTCTGGTGCTACATCCCACATAAAGTGACCATTTATCTTGTCACTATAAATGGGTGTTCCATCAGCTTTGAACGAATAAACAGGAATGTTCTTCTCCTGTTCTCCTAGAGTGATCATCATTGTTGAGAAGACTGGATTTGTTGAAGAAGAGGAAGATTCTCCTTCGGACTTGAAGATAGTTTTTACTCTACCATTAGTGAGCCTTTTGAATGATGACTCCGTGGACACTATGGGTTTTGATTGTTTCTTTTGCGCCTCATAGTCACTAATCCATTCCATAGGAATGAGTTTTAGTAACTTTTCTCGAGGGATTTGCCTGGGAACTTGGATGATTGATGGAGTTTTCTCCTCAGAATTTGCTATTACCATCAAAGCATTTTCTGAGATTTTTGAGTCTACCGGAAGATCAAAGAGATGATCTTGTACCCTGAATATGATCTGATGATTCAGAGTGGCTTTGAACGCATCTGAGTCTTGAGGGGCTCCAATAAGTTGGACTTGAACTTGGAACCGATGTGGAAGAGTTGGATCTTTCAGATGGACATTAAAGTTTGGAAATATGGTTAAAACCACACTTCCTGCATTAAGTGTCGTGAGGACTGTGCCAATCACTGCATCTTCATAGTGATGGAAGGTAGAGTCTATAAGAGAGACTCTTGCTGTAACAGGCATGCCTTTTCTTCCATGAAGGGTTAGGATTAACCGAACTGCACCTAGATGTAGTGCAACATAACCTTCCTTCTGCCATAACTTAATTAGATCTGGATTTATTTCCAGGTCTACATATTGCTCTGCAGAGGTAGCATGAAGAGGACAAGAATCAAGCTTTGAAGTCTGGATGACTTCTTTAACTCCAGGTCTAGGGGTAGAGATAAGCTTTTTTACAGACCAGGTAAAGTTGGATTTATGTCTTCTGAAGACATTGTAGGGATTCAGAAGAGGGGGTACAGCACTTTCTATTTGAGCATCCTCTGGGACGAAGGTATACTCAATAAGGTTTTCAAGTTTGTTTGAAAGGGTCTTTTTACAGGATTCAGGAACAGAAAGGGAAATTTTTGAAGAAAGACTAACAGAGCTAGGACGAGGGTTTTCACTCATGTTTTAAGAGATCTTCTTACTCACTCTCGGCTAATAATATTATACCATATTCACCCGCTTCAAGAAAAAGAGATACAATAATTTGATACCGATTAGGCTCTGATACCACTGCTGGCCGAGAGCCCTCTTAACATAAACATAAACACCAAAACATACAGACAATGCATTTTCGGCAACCTCAAGCCTACTCTTGCAACCATGGTCACCAATTTTGGCATTTATATCTATGCTAAGAAGGATCGTAGCATGGACCTTTTCTAACATATTTCTGATACACAGGATCCTTAAGTAAGGCAAGTGTAGAGCATACTCTATGTTTTATGATTATTGTATCTCTTGATCGGAATAGTGCCTATAGCATAATACTATCGCCTTAAGTTTTCAGAAGAAGAAGAGAAGTTAGAAACTCATAATTTCTTAAAACACACAAAGTTTATTTCTGAAAGGTTTAGTTCTCTCGAACCTCTGCCTTGTATCTTACAAGTGAGTCCCTTTTATAGGCAGGGATCTTGACACTATTCGAGATAAGAAGATAAGATCATGCGGATTACACACCATATTACACTGACACGTGGAAAACAACAAGAGATAAGATAAGGCAAGATAAGATGGCCGACAAAGACAAATTACAATGGCCGACAAAATAAAGTAAAGATAAAGTAAAGTGGCCGACAAAGATAAAGTCTTTAATCTTGAGATAAGATTCTGATTCTCTTCAATCACGCGTCTCTTTAGTCTTTGTAGATACACTCATGACTGGGCCCACAATTTTCGATCGGATCTTCGTCACTTGAATCTTCTGGTTCCTTGTAATGAAAGACTCTGTCATCATAGGATTGCTCATCTTTGGCCATTATTATCTGATAAGCTTCATATGGTCTAGGAACCTTTGGAATCTTCTTGATTTCTTCTTCCGGAACTGCTTCAGGTTGATCATAGAATTTTATCCAATCACTTTCAGGAGGGCATATGACATCTACATGACTTAAGATTGCACATGTTGAGTTTCTCTCTTTAAGACTTGAATCTGCCATGTTAACTTCATGAAGATAAATCATTAATTCTTCTTGTGGAAGATCTGGTGCTTTGTAATCATTCATGAACTTTTCAAATTTGGGATAGGTCCTCCAAATTTTTACTTGATTATGAGAATATAACCTCTTGGTCTGGGGATTCTGAAAATAAGGACGGTGAAGCAAAGCTACTGTGTAGAAACTGTAACTTAATTGATTCGTCTTATTTTTCATGAAATCAATTTCTCTTTGCAAATCTTTTATCCATTTGTCCAGAGGTTGATACCAGCTCATGAAAGTCTTGATGAGAGAAGAACTGTAATCAGGATCTTTGGTTGTTCTTAGTGTGTTCATCATAATCCATGTAGGAAATATGATGGGATAATTGTACATTACTGTTGCGCACCACAGATACCACATATCTTCTTCTTGAAAAAGTTTTCCAAGAAAAAGTCCAAAAATATTCAGGAAAGGTTTATCAGGATTAAACCAAGTTGTTTTTGGAAGGATTCTGTGTTTTTGAAGGGAAATTGCCAAATAATGAAAGATATGGGTTCTGGCAAAGTGTTTTATCTCTGCAGGTCTTACTCCTTTCATATATTTGAACTCAGGAGGAAATTGAGGAAATTTGGATGGAGAAGATGATGATGAAGATGGTATTTGGGTGTTCATCATGATAAGAGGATAAGAATGAGAGGATGAAATTATTGGGATTGGTTTTTCAAAAGATTGTTTTCTGGATAAATAATCTGGGATCAGATTATTTTTTCCTTGAATATGTTTCACAGTAAAATCATATCTTGAAAACCATTCTTTCAATCTGAGGATTTGAGGATTTGGTGGAGTCTTATTTTTGAACTCTAACATTTTTGGAAATGAAGAGTTATCAAGTTGTACCTCAAATTGGTGACCTCGGAGATGGAAGTCAAACTTTTTGATTCCATATTTGACCGCAAGAGTTTCTTTGTATGTGGTGTGATAATGAAGTTCACCATTGGTGAATTGTCCACTAGCATGTCCACAATACAATTTTTGTCCTCCGATTTCTTCTATTAGAACTGCTCCCCAGTGATGATCACTTGCATCTGTCTGTAATATTCTTTTTCCTTCTCCAGGGATTTTCAATGGCGGAGGATTCTTAGCTGCTTCTTTCAGGAATCTAACAGCTTCAGTTTGCTCCTTTCCCCATGGTGGTGCATTCTTTTTGAGCATCTTAGAAAGCTTTGAAGTATGATGAGAAATATGAGGGATGAAGTCTCTAACATAATTCAAAATTCCTAAGAATTGTTGAATCTGTTTAGTAGACATGTTCTCATCAGGGAAACTTGGAAGATCTTCTGCAAGATGAGGTTGAGGATGATATTTTCCTTGGGCAAACCGCATTCCCAGAAAGTCAACCTCTTTTGTTCCAATTTCAGATTTCCTTGCAGAGAGCATAACTCCATAATTGTTGCATATAGAATGGAATTGTTGGAGAAGCTGGTTATGGCTAACTTCATCTGGAGAGAAAAGTAGGATATCGTCAATGTAGACGAGAGCACTGTGCAGGATGGGTTCAAATACTCGAACCATGGCCTTTTGAAATAGTGATGGGGCAACTTTAAGCCCAAAAGGTAGGACAGTCCACTGATAGTGTCCATTTGGAATACAAAATGCTGTTTTTGGGCGATCTTCTGGATTTAAGCCCAATTGCTAAAAACCCAATTTTAAATCGAATTTTGAGAAGATGAAGGCATTTTTGATGTAGGTGTACAGTGAACTAATCTTTGGTATGGGGAACTTGTCGTCCTTAAGAAAAAGGTTTAATGGCCTGTAATCAATAACAAGTCTCTTCTTTCCTCTGACTTGTTCTGATCTTTTGTTGACATAGAAGGCCGTGCAAGCCCACTCAGATTTCGTGGGTTCGATCAAACCTTGTTTCATCAGTTCTTGGCATTCTGCTTGTGCCATTTTGAGTTCTGAGGGAGCCATTCCCGGATGTGTGGCTTTAGTGGGATTAACATCTTCATTCATCTTGAAGGGTAAATTCACATAGAACTCTTCTCTTTTCCATAATGGTTTAGGATGTTGGAAAAGATCATGGCCTTCAGCACATAACTTTGTCAACTGATCTCGAATTTCTGCAAATTCAGGAGGAACTTCTGCCAAAGAGAAAAGTCTTGGAATTTGACAAAAAGGCTTGAAATTCCTTTTGTGCTTTACTCCATTTGCAAGAATCTGCAACTTCTGGTTTTTAATCAGAATATCCCTACCGATCAGTATATCTTTCTCCGGCAAGTCTGACCCAATGATTTTTGTCCAAATTGTGCAGTCTGGAAATATCTTGATTCCGATTTTGGACTTGGTTATCAGATTTGTTTCAAAAGATTCTCCATTGGCAGCTTTGAAACTTTGTTTATGACTCTTCCAAGCATTGGAAGGTAAAATAGCCGGATTCATGAATGTTCTTTGAGCTCCTGTGTCAATAAAGGCAATCACCTTTATAGGAACATCATATTTTGATGGGAGGATGTATACCTCAAGGTTTGGTAAAGGAGGAAGTTCTGCTGAAGCAATTGTTGAATCCTTTTGTACTTCTTGGATTCTTAGAACTGGAAAATGTTCTGGCTCGGCTGAACTTTCAGAGTCTGCTGAACTTGATGTTTCTTCTTCAGATTCTTCAAGGGCAAAAGCAGTTTTGTTGTTCGGAGAACTTTGTTCTTCATAAAGAGATTCAACATCGTCATCTTCTTCTATTGCTAATGTATGCAATAGCTTTACTGCTTTTTCTTTGTTTTGAGGACAATCTTTGGAGAAATGTCCTTTCTTCTTACAGATGAAGCATCTCTGGCCCTTGCTCTTTCCTCTGAAGGGTTTTCTTTTGAAGAATCGGAACTTCTTTTTTCTTTTGTAAGAGGACTTGTTTTTCTTTTCTTTCTTTGTCGAATGAAGCTTTGAATTTTTGCAGACACAGTTTTCTTTGTCACATTTTATTTTCAAATACTTCTTCTTGCAAATGCCCTTGTACTTCTTCCGATTATTCAGCATTTTATCTATCAAGCTCTGCTGGCTGCAAATCTTGTCTAGAGCAACCATTCCTACTTGGTGAATTTCTCCAAGTGTCATTTCTGTAACATTTTTGTTGGCTGCTTGCAAGATTCTCCACATTTCTTGAAGTTCTTCTGGGAGAGAACTTATATAAGTATTCTTGAGACTTGGATCATTAAATCCATTTAGCTGATAAAATCTTTGAGACATTCTTTGATAATGTCTTTCGAGATCTGCTTTCTTTAGCGAGCAACATCTCATCTCAAAATACTCTTTTCTGGCTTCTTTTTCAATCATAGAAATATCTCCCAGGAAGTGAAATTGGAGAAAATGAATCACATCTGAAATAGGTTGGTTATGGAGTTGTTCTTGATTTACCGGACCAATAGATTGATACCATTCTTTAAGAACTCCGGTCGTTCTAGCACAAAACTCTTCAACTACCTTGTATGATTCTTCATGTTGGACGATTTTTGCATCCATCCAAGCTTTGAACTCAAGGAATTTTTTATTCCATTGAGAAGGAGGAATTCCATCTATAGAGAAAAATGAAGACCCAGTGTAAACAGGGGTGTTTATTTCTCTGGGATCTAATCCAGGCGGAGTAGATGTTTCATCTTGTCTCACCATCAGGATTCTAGAGATATCAGCATATTCGTCATACACTGTTTCTGCTTCAGTGGAATTCAACTCAGTGTTTTGCCAATCTCCTTCAGAAAAGGTTTCTTCTTGAGTGGATTCACACTCTTCTTCCTTATTCTGGGAATACATCAGAGGCATCACGTAGGATAATGGTTTATGCGAAACCATTAGAGAAAGCTTAGGAGTTTGTATGGGAGATTCTTCTGACACAGAATCTTCTTCATCATTTTTGGTGGGAGGAGGAACAGATTGTTCCTTTCTTTTCCCAATAGGATCAAACTTTCTTTGGATAAGGTTTGGAGGAATAAATGGGCTAGGATTTTGTATAGGTTGAGGAGTATATGATGCAAAGATTTTTGAGGGTGGAACGAAGTAAGGATCTGGTTCAAAAGAGTTTTCTTTAAGGGAAGGCTTTTGGGTTTTAGAGGCAACATATCCTCTTAATTCTTCATACTGAGCCTTGACCTTTCTCAGTTCTCTTTCTTTTTCAACAAAGGTGGAGCTGATCCTTTCTCCCTTTAATCTTTGTACTTCTGCCTCAAGCTGTGCCATCTTTTTCTTTATTTCGCTATAATGATCTTGCAGCCTTTGGGACATGTTTTTAATCTCCTTATCCAAGGAGTCAGCAATCTTATCAATCTTCTTGTCCATGTTCTGCAAGAATTCATTCTGAGCTACAACATTCTCAGTTTGCCAATTCATCACTTCTTCTGCTTGGGTAATTGGCCTTGTTGATCCATCAGTGTTTACTTCAGAAGGAACCACAAAGGGTCTCGTCTGTATTTTCTTAACAGGATCAACTTTTCTTTCCAAGGAAGGAAAATTTGCATTGTAAGAGGCTGAAGTGGAGGAAAACATCATACATGCTTGTGGTATGGTTGTCTGTTTGGGAAATGGTTCAACAGGTTTACACTTTTGTACAGGTAAAGGTTTTGGAAATGGTTTAGTTGGTGGAGGCCATGTGACTAAAGATGGGTCATTTGGTGGTGAAGGGTATTTATGTTTTTTGAGGATTTTCAGAGCTTCTTCATAGAAGGGAAGAGGCTCGTATTTCTTTTTGATTCCAACCCAGGGTCCATTTTCAGGATCAGATCTCCTTTCAGGCTTCTTAGGAGATTTGCAAGGAGGCTTCTTTTTTCTCCTTCTAGGTTCATCATCATCATCACTGCTATCATCTTCACTGCTATCATAGTCCATATAACAATCACAGTCTGGATCACACATTTCTGGTGCTACATCCCACATAAAGTGACCATTTATCTTGTCACTATAAATGGGTGTTCCATCAGCTTTGAACGAATAAACAGGAATGTTCTTCTCCTGTTCTCCTAGAGTGATCATCATTGTTGAGAAGACTGGATTTGTTGAAGAAGAGGAAGATTCTCCTTCGGACTTGAAGATAGTTTTTTCTCTACCATCAGTGAGCCTTTTGAATGATGACTCCGTGGACACTATGGGTTTTGATTGTTTCTTTTGCGCCTCATAGTCACTAATCCATTCCATAGGAATGAGTTTTAGTAACTCTTCTCGAGGGATTTGCCTGGGAACTTGGATGATTGATGGAGTTTTCTCCTCAGAATTTGCTATTACCATCAAAGCATTTTCTGAGATTTTTGAGTCTACCGGAAGATCAAAGAGATGATCTTGTACCCTGAATATGATCTGATGATTCAGAGTGGCTTTGAATGCATCTGAGTCTTGAGGGGCTCCAATAAGTTGGACTTGAACTTGGAACCGATGTGGAAGAGTTGGATCTTTCAGATGGACATTAAAGTTTGGAAATATGGTTAAAACCACACTTCCTACATTAAGTGTCGTGAGGACTGTGCCAATCACTGCATCTTCATAGTGATGGAAGGTAGAGTCTATAAGAGAGACTCTTGCTGTAACAGGCATGCCTTTTCTTCCATGAAGGGTTAGGATTAACCGAACTGCACCTAGATGTAGTGCAACATAACCTTCCTTCTGCCATAACTTAATTAGATCTGGATTTATTTCCAGGTCTACATATTGCTCTGCAGAGGTAGCATGAAGAGGACAAGAATCAAGCTTTGAAGTCTGGATGACTTCTTTAACTCCAGGTCTAGGGGTAGAGATAAGCTTTTTTACAGACCAGGTAAAGTTGGATTTATGTCTTCTGAAGACATTGTAGGGATTCAGAAGAGGGGGTACAGCACTTTCTATTTGAGCATCCTCTGGGACGAAGGTATACTCAATAAGGTTTTCAAGTTTGTTTGAAAGGGTCTTTTTACAGGATTCAGGAACAGAAAGGGAAATTTTTGAAGAAAGACTAACAGAGCTAGGACGAGGGTTTTCACTCATGTTTTAAGAGATCTTCTTACTCACTCTCGGCTAATAATATTATACCATATTCACCCGCTTCAAGAAAAAGAGATACAATAATTTGATACCGATTAGGCTCTGATACCACTGCTGGCCGAGAGCCCTCTTAACATAAACATAAACACCAAAACATACAGACAATGCATTTTCGGCAACCTCAAGCCTACTCTTGCAACCATGGTCACCAATTTTGGCATTTATATCTATGCTAAGAAGGATCGTAGCATGGACCTTTTCTAACATATTTCTGATACACAGGATCCTTAAGTAAGGCAAGTGTAGAGCATACTCTATGTTTTATGATTATTGTATCTCTTGATCGGAATAGTGCCTATAGCATAATACTATCGCCTTAAGTTTTCAGAAGAAGAAGAGAAGTTAGAAACTCATAATTTCTTAAAACACACAAAGTTTATTTCTGAAAGGCTTAGTTCTCTCGAACCTCTGCCTTGTATCTTACAAGTGAGTCCCTTTTATAGGCAGGGATCTTGACACTATTCGAGATAAGAAGATAAGATCATGCGGATTACACACCATATTACACTGACACGTGGAAAACAACAAGAGATAAGATAAGGCAAGATAAGATGGCCGACAAAGACAAATTACAATGGCCGACAAAATAAAGTAAAGATAAAGTAAAGTGGCCGACAAAGATAAAGTCTTTAATCTTGAGATAAGATTCTGATTCTCTTCAATCACGCGTCTCTTTAGTCTTTGTAGATACACTCATGACTGGGCCCACAATTTTCGATCGGATCTTCGTCACTTGAATCTTCTGGTTCCTTGTAATGAAAGACTCTGTCATCATAGGATTGCTCATCTTTGGCCATTATTATCTGATAAGCTTCATATGGTCTAGGAACCTTTGGAATCTTCTTGATTTCTTCTTCCGGAACTGCTTCAGGTTGATCATAGAATTTTATCCAATCACTTTCAGGAGGGCATATGACATCTACATGACTTAAGATTGCACATGTTGAGTTTCTCTCTTTAAGACTTGAATCTGCCATGTTAACTTCATGAAGATAAATCATTAATTCTTCTTGTGGAAGATCTGGTGCTTTGTAATCATTCATGAACTTTTCAAATTTGGGATAGGTCCTCCAAATTTTTACTTGATTATGAGAATATAACCTCTTGGTCTGGGGATTCTGAAAATAAGGACGGTGAAGCAAAGCTACTGTGTAGAAACTGTAACTTAATTGATTCGTCTTATTTTTCATGAAATCAATTTCTCTTTGCAAATCTTTTATCCATTTGTCCAGAGGTTGATACCAGCTCATGAAAGTCTTGATGAGAGAAGAACTGTAATCAGGATCTTTGGTTGTTCTTAGTGTGTTCATCATAATCCATGTAGGAAATATGATGGGATAATTGTACATTACTGTTGCGCACCACAGATACCACATATCTTCTTCTTGAAAAAGTTTTCCAAGAAAAAGTCCAAAAATATTCAGGAAAGGTTTATCAGGATTAAACCAAGTTGTTTTTGGAAGGATTCTGTGTTTTTGAAGGGAAATTGCCAAATAATGAAAGATATGGGTTCTGGCAAAGTGTTTTATCTCTGCAGGTCTTACTCCTTTCATATATTTGAACTCAGGAGGAAATTGAGGAAATTTGGATGGAGAAGATGATGATGAAGATGGTATTTGGGTGTTCATCATGATAAGAGGATAAGAATGAGAGGATGAAATTATTGGGATTGGTTTTTCAAAAGATTGTTTTCTGGATAAATAATCTGGGATCAGATTATTTTTTCCTTGAATATGTTTCACAGTAAAATCATATCTTGAAAACCATTCTTTCAATCTGAGGATTTGAGGATTTGGTGGAGTCTTATTTTTGAACTCTAACATTTTTGGAAATGAAGAGTTATCAAGTTGTACCTCAAATTGGTGAGCTCGGAGATGGAAGTCAAACTTTTTGATTCCATATTTGACCGCAAGAGTTTCTTTGTATGTGGTGTGATAATGAAGTTCACCATTGGTGAATTGTCCACTAGCATGTCCACAATACAATTTTTGTCCTCCGATTTCTTCTATTAGAACTGCTCCCCAGTGATGATCACTTGCATCTGTCTGTAATATTCTTTTTCCTTCTCCAGGGATTTTCAATGGCGGAGGATTCTTAGCTGCTTCTTTCAGGAATCTAACAGCTTCAGTTTGCTCCTTTCCCCATGGTGGTGCATTCTTTTTGAGCATCTTAGAAAGCTTTGAAGTATGATGAGAAATATGAGGGATGAAGTCTCTAACATAATTCAAAATTCCTAAGAATTGTTGAATCTGTTTAGTAGACATGTTCTCATCAGGGAAACTTGGAAGATCTTCTGCAAGATGAGGTTGAGGATGATATTTTCCTTGGGCAAACCGCATTCCCAGAAAGTCAACCTCTTTTGTTCCAATTTCAGATTTCCTTGCAGAGAGCATAACTCCATAATTGTTGCATATAGAATGGAATTGTTGGAGAAGCTGGTTATGGCTAACTTCATCTGGAGAGAAAAGTAGGATATCGTCAATGTAGACGAGAGCACTGTGCAGGATGGGTTCAAATACTCGAACCATGGCCTTTTGAAATAGTGATGGGGCAACTTTAAGCCCAAAAGGTAGGACAGTCCACTGATAGTGTCCATTTGGAATACAAAATGCTGTTTTTGGGCGATCTTCTGGATTTAAGCCCAATTGCTAAAAACCCAATTTTAAATCGAATTTTGAGAAGATGAAGGCATTTTTGATGTAGGTGTACAGTGAACTAATCTTTGGTATGGGGAACTTGTCGTCCTTAAGAAAAAGGTTTAATGGCCTGTAATCAATAACAAGTCTCTTCTTTCCTCTGACTTGTTCTGATCTTTTGTTGACATAGAAGGCCGTGCAAGCCCACTCAGATTTCGTGGGTTCGATCAAACCTTGTTTCATCAGTTCTTGGCATTCTGCTTGTGCCATTTTGAGTTCTGAGGGAGCCATTCCCGGATGTGTGGCTTTAGTGGGATTAACATCTTCATTCATCTTGAAGGGTAAATTCACATAGAACTCTTCTCTTTTCCATAATGGTTTAGGATGTTGGAAAAGATCATGGCCTTCAGCACATAACTTTGTCAACTGATCTCGAATTTCTGCAAATTCAGGAGGAACTTCTGCCAAAGAGAAAAGTCTTGGAATTTGACAAAAAGGCTTGAAATTCCTTTTGTGCTTTACTCCATTTGCAAGAATCTGCAACTTCTGGTTTTTAATCAGAATATCCCTACCGATCAGTATATCTTTCTCCGGCAAGTCTGACCCAATGATTTTTGTCCAAATTGTGCAGTCTGGAAATATCTTGATTCCGATTTTGGACTTGGTTATCAGATTTGTTTCAAAAGATTCTCCATTGGCAGCTTTGAAACTTTGTTTATGACTCTTCCAAGCATTGGAAGGTAAAATAGCCGGATTCATGAATGTTCTTTGAGCTCCTGTGTCAATAAAGGCAATCACCTTTATAGGAACATCATATTTTGATGGGAGGATGTATACCTCAAGGTTTGGTAAAGGAGGAAGTTCTGCTGAAGCAATTGTTGAATCCTTTTGTACTTCTTGGATTCTTAGAACTGGAAAATGTTCTGGCTCGGCTGAACTTTCAGAGTCTGCTGAACTTGATGTTTCTTCTTCAGATTCTTCAAGGGCAAAAGCAGTTTTGTTGTTCGGAGAACTTTGTTCTTCATAAAGAGATTCAACATCGTCATCTTCTTCTATTGCTAATGTATGCAATAGCTTTACTGCTTTTTCTTTGTTTTGAGGACAATCTTTGGAGAAATGTCCTTTCTTCTTACAGATGAAGCATCTCTGGCCCTTGCTCTTTCCTCTGAAGGGTTTTCTTTTGAAGAATCGGAACTTCTTTTTTCTTTTGTAAGAGGACTTGTTTTTCTTTTCTTTCTTTGTCGAATGAAGCTTTGAATTTTTGCAGACACAGTTTTCTTTGTCACATTTTATTTTCAAATACTTCTTCTTGCAAATGCCCTTGTACTTCTTCCGATTATTCAGCATTTTATCTATCAAGCTCTGCTGGCTGCAAATCTTGTCTAGAGCAACCATTCCTACTTGGTGAATTTCTCCAAGTGTCATTTCTGTAACATTTTTGTTGGCTGCTTGCAAGATTCTCCACATTTCTTGAAGTTCTTCTGGGAGAGAACTTATATAAGTATTCTTGAGACTTGGATCATTAAATCCATTTAGCTGATAAAATCTTTGAGACATTCTTTGATAATGTCTTTCGAGATCTGCTTTCTTTAGCGAGCAACATCTCATCTCAAAATACTCTTTTCTGGCTTCTTTTTCAATCATAGAAATATCTCCCAGGAAGTGAAATTGGAGAAAATGAATCACATCTGAAATAGGTTGGTTATGGAGTTGTTCTTGATTTACCGGACCAATAGATTGATACCATTCTTTAAGAACTCCGGTCGTTCTAGCACAAAACTCTTCAACTACCTTGTATGATTCTTCATGTTGGACGATTTTTGCATCCATCCAAGCTTTGAACTCAAGGAATTTTTTATTCCATTGAGAAGGAGGAATTCCATCTATAGAGAAAAATGAAGACCCAGTGTAAACAGGGGTGTTTATTTCTCTGGGATCTAATCCAGGCGGAGTAGATGTTTCATCTTGTCTCACCATCAGGATTCTAGAGATATCAGCATATTCGTCATACACTGTTTCTGCTTCAGTGGAATTCAACTCAGTGTTTTGCCAATCTCCTTCAGAAAAGGTTTCTTCTTGAGTGGATTCACACTCTTCTTCCTTATTCTGGGAATACATCAGAGGCATCACGTAGGATAATGGTTTATGCGAAACCATTAGAGAAAGCTTAGGAGTTTGTATGGGAGATTCTTCTGACACAGAATCTTCTTCATCATTTTTGGTGGGAGGAGGAACAGATTGTTCCTTTCTTTTCCCAATAGGATCAAACTTTCTTTGGATAAGGTTTGGAGGAATAAATGGGCTAGGATTTTGTATAGGTTGAGGAGTATATGATGCAAAGATTTTTGAGGGTGGAACGAAGTAAGGATCTGGTTCAAAAGAGTTTTCTTTAAGGGAAGGCTTTTGGGTTTTAGAGGCAACATATCCTCTTAATTCTTCATACTGAGCCTTGACCTTTCTCAGTTCTCTTTCTTTTTCAACAAAGGTGGAGCTGATCCTTTCTCCCTTTAATCTTTGTACTTCTGCCTCAAGCTGTGCCATCTTTTTCTTTATTTCGCTATAATGATCTTGCAGCCTTTGGGACATGTTTTTAATCTCCTTATCCAAGGAGTCAGCAATCTTATCAATCTTCTTGTCCATGTTCTGCAAGAATTCATTCTGAGCTACAACATTCTCAGTTTGCCAATTCATCACTTCTTCTGCTTGGGTAATTGGCCTTGTTGATCCATCAGTGTTTACTTCAGAAGGAACCACAAAGGGTCTCGTCTGTATTTTCTTAACAGGATCAACTTTTCTTTCCAAGGAAGGAAAATTTGCATTGTAAGAGGCTGAAGTGGAGGAAAACATCATACATGCTTGTGGTATGGTTGTCTGTTTGGGAAATGGTTCAACAGGTTTACACTTTTGTACAGGTAAAGGTTTTGGAAATGGTTTAGTTGGTGGAGGCCATGTGACTAAAGATGGGTCATTTGGTGGTGAAGGGTATTTATGTTTTTTGAGGATTTTCAGAGCTTCTTCATAGAAGGGAAGAGGCTCGTATTTCTTTTTGATTCCAACCCAGGGTCCATTTTCAGGATCAGATCTCCTTTCAGGCTTCTTAGGAGATTTGCAAGGAGGCTTCTTTTTTCTCCTTCTAGGTTCATCATCATCATCACTGCTATCATCTTCACTGCTATCATAGTCCATATAACAATCACAGTCTGGATCACACATTTCTGGTGCTACATCCCACATAAAGTGACCATTTATCTTGTCACTATAAATGGGTGTTCCATCAGCTTTGAACGAATAAACAGGAATGTTCTTCTCCTGTTCTCCTAGAGTGATCATCATTGTTGAGAAGACTGGATTTGTTGAAGAAGAGGAAGATTCTCCTTCGGACTTGAAGATAGTTTTTTCTCTACCATCAGTGAGCCTTTTGAATGATGACTCCGTGGACACTATGGGTTTTGATTGTTTCTTTTGCGCCTCATAGTCACTAATCCATTCCATAGGAATGAGTTTTAGTAACTCTTCTCGAGGGATTTGCCTGGGAACTTGGATGATTGATGGAGTTTTCTCCTCAGAATTTGCTATTACCATCAAAGCATTTTCTGAGATTTTTGAGTCTACCGGAAGATCAAAGAGATGATCTTGTACCCTGAATATGATCTGATGATTCAGAGTGGCTTTGAATGCATCTGAGTCTTGAGGGGCTCCAATAAGTTGGACTTGAACTTGGAACCGATGTGGAAGAGTTGGATCTTTCAGATGGACATTAAAGTTTGGAAATATGGTTAAAACCACACTTCCTACATTAAGTGTCGTGAGGACTGTGCCAATCACTGCATCTTCATAGTGATGGAAGGTAGAGTCTATAAGAGAGACTCTTGCTGTAACAGGCATGCCTTTTCTTCCATGAAGGGTTAGGATTAACCGAACTGCACCTAGATGTAGTGCAACATAACCTTCCTTCTGCCATAACTTAATTAGATCTGGATTTATTTCCAGGTCTACATATTGCTCTGCAGAGGTAGCATGAAGAGGACAAGAATCAAGCTTTGAAGTCTGGATGACTTCTTTAACTCCAGGTCTAGGGGTAGAGATAAGCTTTTTTACAGACCAGGTAAAGTTGGATTTATGTCTTCTGAAGACATTGTAGGGATTCAGAAGAGGGGGTACAGCACTTTCTATTTGAGCATCCTCTGGGACGAAGGTATACTCAATAAGGTTTTCAAGTTTGTTTGAAAGGGTCTTTTTACAGGATTCAGGAACAGAAAGGGAAATTTTTGAAGAAAGACTAACAGAGCTAGGACGAGGGTTTTCACTCATGTTTTAAGAGATCTTCTTACTCACTCTCGGCTAATAATATTATACCATATTCACCCGCTTCAAGAAAAAGAGATACAATAATTTGATACCGATTAGGCTCTGATACCACTGCTGGCCGAGAGCCCTCTTAACATAAACATAAACACCAAAACATACAGACAATGCATTTTCGGCAACCTCAAGCCTACTCTTGCAACCATGGTCACCAATTTTGGCATTTATATCTATGCTAAGAAGGATCGTAGCATGGACCTTTTCTAACATATTTCTGATACACAGGATCCTTAAGTAAGGCAAGTGTAGAGCATACTCTATGTTTTATGATTATTGTATCTCTTGATCGGAATAGTGCCTATAGCATAATACTATCGCCTTAAGTTTTCAGAAGAAGAAGAGAAGTTAGAAACTCATAATTTCTTAAAACACACAAAGTTTATTTCTGAAAGGCTTAGTTCTCTCGAACCTCTGCCTTGTATCTTACAAGTGAGTCCCTTTTATAGGCAGGGATCTTGACACTATTCGAGATAAGAAGATAAGATCATGCGGATTACACACCATATTACACTGACACGTGGAAAACAACAAGAGATAAGATAAGGCAAGATAAGATGGCCGACAAAGACAAATTACAATGGCCGACAAAATAAAGTAAAGATAAAGTAAAGTGGCCGACAAAGATAAAGTCTTTAATCTTGAGATAAGATTCTGATTCTCTTCAATCACGCGTCTCTTTAGTCTTTGTAGATACACTCATGACTGGGCCCACAATTTTCGATCGGATCTTCGTCACTTGAATCTTCTGGTTCCTTGTAATGAAAGACTCTGTCATCATAGGATTGCTCATCTTTGGCCATTATTATCTGATAAGCTTCATATGGTCTAGGAACCTTTGGAATCTTCTTGATTTCTTCTTCCGGAACTGCTTCAGGTTGATCATAGAATTTTATCCAATCACTTTCAGGAGGGCATATGACATCTACATGACTTAAGATTGCACATGTTGAGTTTCTCTCTTTAAGACTTGAATCTGCCATGTTAACTTCATGAAGATAAATCATTAATTCTTCTTGTGGAAGATCTGGTGCTTTGTAATCATTCATGAACTTTTCAAATTTGGGATAGGTCCTCCAAATTTTTACTTGATTATGAGAATATAACCTCTTGGTCTGGGGATTCTGAAAATAAGGACGGTGAAGCAAAGCTACTGTGTAGAAACTGTAACTTAATTGATTCGTCTTATTTTTCATGAAATCAATTTCTCTTTGCAAATCTTTTATCCATTTGTCCAGAGGTTGATACCAGCTCATGAAAGTCTTGATGAGAGAAGAACTGTAATCAGGATCTTTGGTTGTTCTTAGTGTGTTCATCATAATCCATGTAGGAAATATGATGGGATAATTGTACATTACTGTTGCGCACCACAGATACCACATATCTTCTTCTTGAAAAAGTTTTCCAAGAAAAAGTCCAAAAATATTCAGGAAAGGTTTATCAGGATTAAACCAAGTTGTTTTTGGAAGGATTCTGTGTTTTTGAAGGGAAATTGCCAAATAATGAAAGATATGGGTTCTGGCAAAGTGTTTTATCTCTGCAGGTCTTACTCCTTTCATATATTTGAACTCAGGAGGAAATTGAGGAAATTTGGATGGAGAAGATGATGATGAAGATGGTATTTGGGTGTTCATCATGATAAGAGGATAAGAATGAGAGGATGAAATTATTGGGATTGGTTTTTCAAAAGATTGTTTTCTGGATAAATAATCTGGGATCAGATTATTTTTTCCTTGAATAT
Source organism: Clitoria ternatea (assembly GCA_037962975.1). Classification (NCBI taxonomy): domain Eukaryota; kingdom Viridiplantae; phylum Streptophyta; class Magnoliopsida; order Fabales; family Fabaceae; genus Clitoria; species Clitoria ternatea. The sequence continues at coordinate 1,748,566 of CM075674.1, forward strand.
GTTTCACAGTAAAATCATATCTTGAAAACCATTCTTTCAATCTGAGGATTTGAGGATTTGGTGGAGTCTTATTTTTGAACTCTAACATTTTTGGAAATGAAGAGTTATCAAGTTGTACCTCAAATTGGTGAGCTCGGAGATGGAAGTCAAACTTTTTGATTCCATATTTGACCGCAAGAGTTTCTTTGTATGTGGTGCGATAATGAAGTTCACCATTGGTGAATTGTCCACTAGCATGTCCACAATACAATTTTTGTCCTCCGATTTCTTCTATTAGAACTGCTCCCCAGTGATGATCACTTGCATCTGTCTGTAATATTCTTTTTCCTTCTCCAGGGATTTTCAATGGCGGAGGATTCTTAGCTGCTTCTTTCAGGAATCTAACAGCTTCAGTTTGCTCCTTTCCCCATGGTGGTGCATTCTTTTTGAGCATCTTAGAAAGCTTTGAAGTATGATGAGAAATATGAGGGATGAAGTCTCTAACATAATTCAAAATTCCTAAGAATTGTTGAATCTGTTTAGTAGACATGTTCTCATCAGGGAAACTTGGAAGATCTTCTGCAAGATGAGGTTGAGGATGATATTTTCCTTGGGCAAACCGCATTCCCAGAAAGTCAACCTCTTTTGTTCCAATTTCAGATTTCCTTGCAGAGAGCATAACTCCATAATTGTTGCATATAGAATGGAATTGTTGGAGAAGCTGGTTATGGCTAACTTCATCTGGAGAGAAAAGTAGGATATCGTCAATGTAGACGAGAACACTGTGCAGGATGGGTTCAAATACTCGAACCATGGCCTTTTGAAATAGTGATGGGGCAACTTTAAGCCCAAAAGGTAGGACAGTCCACTGATAGTGTCCATTTGGAATACAAAATGCTGTTTTTGGGCGATCTTCTAGATTTAAGCCCAATTGCCAAAAACCCGATTTTAAATCGAATTTTGAGAAGATGAAGGCATTTTTGATGTAGGTGTACAGTGAACTAATCTTTGGTATGGGGAACTTGTCGTCCTTAAGAAAAAGGTTTAATGGCCTGTAATCAATAACAAGTCTCTTCTTTCCTCTGACTTGTTCTGATCTTTTGTTGACATAGAAGGCCGTGCAAGCCCACTCAGATTTCATGGGTTCGATCAAACCTTGTTTCATCAGTTCTTGGCATTCTGCTTGTGCCATTTTGAGTTCTGAGGGAGCCATTCCCGGATGTGTGGCTTTAGTGGGATTAACATCTTCATTCATCTTGAAGGGTAAATTCACATAGAACTCTTCTCTTTTCCATAATGGTTTAGGATGTTGGAAAAGATCATGGCCTTCAGCACATAACTTTGTCAACTGATCTCGAATTTCTGCAAATTCAGGAGGAACTTCTGCCAAAGAGAAAAGTCTTGGAATTTGACAAAAAGGCTTGAAATTCCTTTTGTGCTTTACTCCATTTGCAAGAATCTGCAACTTCTGGTTTTTAATCAGAATATCCCTACCGATCAGTATATCTTTCTCCGGCAAGTCTGACCCAATGATTTTTGTCCAAATTGTGCAGTCTGGAAATATCTTGATTCCGATTTTGGACTTGGTTATCAGATTTGTTTCAAAAGATTCTCCATTGGCAGCTTTGAAACTTTGTTTATGACTCTTCCAAGCATTGGAAGGTAAAATAGCCGGATTCATGAATGTTCTTTGAGCTCCTGTGTCAATAAAGGAAATCACCTTTATAGGAACATCATATTTTGATGGGAGGATGTATACCTCAAGGTTTGGTAAAGGAGGAAGTTCTGCTGAAGCAATTGTTGAATCCTTTTGTACTTCTTGGATTCTTAGAACTGGAAAATGTTCTGGCTCGGCTGAACTTTCAGAGTCTGCTGAACTTGATGTTTCTTCTTCAGATTCTTCAAGGGCAAAAGCAGTTTTGTTGTTCGGAGAACTTTGTTCTTCATAAAGAGATTCAACATCGTCATCTTCTTCTATTGCTAATGTATGCAATAGCTTTACTGTTTTTTCTTTGTTTTGAGGACAATCTTTGGAGAAATGTCCTTTCTTCTTACAGATGAAGCATCTCTGGCCCTTGCTCTTTCCTCTGAAGGGTTTTCTTTTGAAGAATCGGAACTTCTTTTTTCTTTTGTAAGAGGACTTGTTTTTCTTTTCTTTCTTTGTCGAATGAAGCTTTGAATTTTTGCAGACACAGTTTTCTTTGTCACATTTTATTTTCAAATACTTCTTCTTGCAAATGCCCTTGTACTTCTTCCGATTATTCAGCATTTTATCTATCAAGCTCTGCTGGCTGCAAATCTTGTCTAGAGAAACCATTCCTACTTGGTGAATTTCTCCAAGTGTCATTTCTGTAACATTTTTGTTGGCTGCTTGCAAGATTCTCCACATTTCTTCTTGAAGTTCTTCTGGGAGAGAACTTATATAAGTATTCTTGAGACTTGGATCATTAAATCCATTTAGCTGATAAAATCTTTGAGACATTCTTTGATAATGTCTTTTGAGATCTGCTTTCTTTAGCGAGCAACATCTCATCTCAAAATACTCTTTTCTGGCTTCTTTTTCAATCACAGAAATATCTCCCAGGAAGTGAAATTGGAGAAAATGAATCACATCTGAAATAGGTTGGTTATGGAGTTGTTCTTGATTTACCGGACCAATAGATTGATACCATTCTTTAAGAACTCCGGTCGTTCTAGCACAAAACTCTTCAACTACCTTGTATGATTCTTCATGTTGGACGATTTTTGCATCCATCCAAGCTTTGAACTCAAGGAATTTTTTATTCCATTGAGAAGGAGGAATTCCATCTATAGAGAAAAATGAAGACCCAGTGTAAACAGGGGTGTTTATTTCTCTGGGATCTAATCCAGGCGGAGTAGATGTTTCATCTTGTCTCACCATCAGGATTCTAGAGATATCAGCATATTCGTCATACACTGTTTCTGCTTCAGTGGAATTCAACTCAGTGTTTTGCCAATCTCCTTCAGAAAAGGTTTCTTCTTGAGTGGATTCACACTCTTCTTCCTTATTCTGGGAATACATCAGAGGCATCACGTAGGATAATGGTTTATGCGAAACCATTAGAGAAAGCTTAGGAGTTTGTATGGGAGATTCTTCTGACACAGAATCTTCTTCATCATTTTTGGTGGGAGGAGGAACAGATTGTTCCTTTCTTTTCCCAATAGGATCAAACTTTCTTTGGATAAGGTTTGGAGGAATAAATGGGCTAGGATTTTGTATAGGTTGAGGAGTATATGATGCAAAGATTTTTGAGGGTGGAACGAAGTAAGGATCTGGTTCAAAAGAGTTTTCTTTAAGGGAAGGCTTTTGGGTTTTAGAGGCAACATATCCTCTTAATTCTTCATACTGAGCCTTGACCTTTCTCAGTTCTCTTTCTTTTTCAACAAAGGTGGAGCTGATCCTTTCTCCCTTTAATCTTTGTACTTCTGCCTCAAGCTGTGCCATCTTTTTCTTTATTTCGCTATAATGATCTTGCAGCCTTTGGGACATGTTTTTAATCTCCTTATCCAAGGAGTCAGCAATCTTATCAATCTTCTTGTCCATGTTCTGCAAGAATTCATTCTGAGCTACAGCATTCTCAGTTTGCCAATTCATCACTTCTTCTGCTTGGGTAATTGGCCTTGTTGATCCATCAGTGTTTACTTCAGAAGGAACCACAAAGGGTCTCGTCTGTATTTTCTTAACAGGATCAACTTTTCTTTCCAAGGAAGGAAAATTTGCATTGTAAGAGGCTGAAGTGGAGGAAAACATCATACATGCTTGTGGTATGGTTGTCTGTTTGGGAAATGGTTCAACAGGTTTACACTTTTGTACAGGTAAAGGTTTTGGAAATGGTTTAGTTGGTGGAGGCCATGTGACTAAAGATGGGTCATTTGGTGGTGAAGGGTATTTATGTTTTTTGAGGATTTTTAGAGCTTCTTCATAGAAGGGAAGAGGCTCGTATTTCTTTTTGATTCCAACCCAGGGTCCATTTTCAGGATCAGATCTCCTTTCAGGCTTCTTAGGAGATTTGCAAGGAGGCTTCTTTTTTCTCCTTCTAGGTTCATCATCATCATCACTGCTATCATCTTCACTGCTATCATAGTCCATGTAACAATCACAGTCTGGATCACACATTTCTGGTGCTACATCCCACATAAAGTGACCATTTATCTTGTCACTATAAATGGGTGTTCCATCAGCTTTGAACGAATAAACAGGAATGTTCTTCTCCTGTTCTCCTAGAGTGATCATCATTGTTGAGAAGACTGGATTTGTTGAAGAAGAGGAAGATTCTCCTTCGGACTTGAAGATAGTTTTTACTCTACCATCAGTGAGCCTTTTGAATGATGACTCCGTGGACACTATGGGTTTTGATTGTTTCTTTTGCGCCTCATAGTCACTAATCCATTCCATAGGAATGAGTTTTAGTAACTCTTCTCGAGGGATTTGCCTGGGAACTTGGATGATTGATGGAGTTTTCTCCTCAGAATTTGCTATTACCATCAAAGCATTTTCTGAGATTTTTGAGTCTACCGGAAGATCAAAGAGATGATCTTGTACCCTGAATATGATCTGATGATTCAGAGTGGCTTTGAACGCATCTGAGTCTTGAGGGGCTCCAATAAGTTGGACTTGAACTTGGAACCAATGTGGAAGAGTTGGATCTTTCAGATGGACATTAAAGTTTGGAAATATGGTTAAAACCACACTTCCTGCATTAAGTGTCGTGAGGACTGTGCCAATCACTGCATCTTCATAGTGATGGAAGGTAGAGTCTATAAGAGAGACTCTTGCTGTAACAGGCATGCCTTTTCTTCCATGAAGGGTTAGGATTAACCGAACTGCACCTAGATGTAGTGCAACATAACCTTCCTTCTGCCATAACTTAATTAGATCTGGATTTATTTCCAGGTCTACATATTGCTCTACAGAGGTAGCATGAAGAGGACAAGAATCAAGCTTTGAAGTCTGGATGACTTCTTTAACTCCAGGTCTAGGGGTAGAGATAAGCTTTTTTACAGACCAGGTAAAGTTGGATTTATGTCTTCTGAAGACATTGTAGGGATTCAGAAGAGGGGGTACAGCACTTTCTATTTGAGCATCCTCTGGGACGAAGGTATACTCAATAAGGTTTTCAAGTTTGTTTGAAAGGGTCTTTTTACAGGATTCAGGAACAGAAAGGGAAATTTTTGAAGAAAGACTAACAGAGCTAGGACGAGGGTTTTCACTCATGTTTTAAGAGATCTTCTTACTCACTCTCGGCTAATAATATTATACCATATTCACCCGCTTCAAGAAAAAGAGATACAATAATTTGATACCGATTAGGCTCTGATACCACTGCTGGCCGAGAGCCCTCTTAACATAAACATAAACACCAAAACATACAGACAATGCATTTTCGGCAACCTCAAGCCTACTCTTGCAACCATGGTCACCAATTTTGGCATTTATATCTATGCTAAGAAGGATCGTAGCATGGACCTTTTCTAACATATTTCTGATACACAGGATCCTTAAGTAAGGCAAGTGTAGAGCATACTCTATGTTTTATGATTATTGTATCTCTTGATCGGAATAGTGCCTATAGCATAATACTATCGCCTTAAGTTTTCAGAAGAAGAAGAGAAGTTAGAAACTCATAATTTCTTAAAACACACAAAGTTTATTTCTGAAAGGCTTAGTTCTCTCGAACCTCTGCCTTGTATCTTACAAGTGAGTCCCTTTTATAGGCAGGGATCTTGACACTATTCGAGATAAGAAGATAAGATCATGCGGATTACACACCATATTACACTGACACGTGGAAAACAACAAGAGATAAGATAAGGCAAGATAAGATGGCCGACAAAGACAAATTACAATGGCCGACAAAATAAAGTAAAGATAAAGTAAAGTGGCCGACAAAGATAAAGTCTTTAATCTTGAGATAAGATTCTGATTCTCTTCAATCACGCGTCTCTTTAGTCTTTGTAGATATACTCATGACTGGGCCCACAATTTTCGATCGGATCTTCGTCACTTGAATCTTCTGGTTCCTTGTAATGAAAGACTCTGTCATCATAGGATTGCTCATCTTTGGCCATTATTATCTGATAAGCTTCATATGGTCTAGGAACCTTTGGAATCTTCTTGATTTCTTCTTCCGGAACTGCTTCAGGTTGATCATAGAATTTTATCCAATCACTTTCAGGAGGGCATATGACATCTACATGACTTAAGATTGCACATGTTGAGTTTCTCTCTTTAAGACTTGAATCTGCCATGTTAACTTCATGAAGATAAATCATTAATTCTTCTTGTGGAAGATCTGGTGCTTTGTAATCATTCATGAACTTTTCAAATTTGGGATAGGTCCTCCAAATTTTTACTTGATTATGAGAATATAACCTCTTGGTCTGGGGATTCTGAAAATAAGGACGGTGAAGCAAAGCTACTGTGTAGAAACTGTAACTTAATTGATCCGTCTTATTTTTCATGAAATCAACTTCTCTTTGCAAATCTTTTATCCATTTGTCCAGAGGTTGATACCAGCTCATGAAAGTCTTGATGAGAGAAGAACTGTAATCAGGATCTTTGGTTGTTCTTAGTGTGTTCATCATAATCCATGTAGGAAATATGATGGGATAATTGTACATTACTGTTGCGCACCACAGATACCACATATCTTCTTCTTGAAAAAGTTTTCCAAGAAAAAGTCCAAAAATATTCAGGAAAGGTTTATCAGGATTAAACCAAGTTGTTTTTGGAAGGATTCTGTGTTTTTGAAGGGAAATTGCCAAATAATGAAAGATATGGGTTCTGGCAAAGTGTTTTATCTCTGCAGGTCTTACTCCTTTCATATATTTGAACTCAGGAGGAAATTGAGGAAATTTGGATGGAGAAGATGATGATGAAGATGGTATTTGGGTGTTCATCATGATAAGAGGATAAGAATAAGAGGATGAAATTATTGGGATTGGTTTTTCAAAAGATTGTTTTCTGGATAAATAATCTGGGATCAGATTATTTTTTCCTTGAATATGTTTCACAGTAAAATCATATCTTGAAAACCATTCTTTCAATCTGAGGATTTGAGGATTTGGTGGAGTCTTATTTTTGAACTCTAACATTTTTGGAAATGAAGAGTTATCAAGTTGTACCTCAAATTGGTGACCTCGGAGATGGAAGTCAAACTTTTTGATTCCATATTTGACCGCAAGAGTTTCTTTGTATGTGGTGTGATAATGAAGTTCACCATTGGTGAATTGTCCACTAGCATGTCCACAATACAATTTTTGTCCTCCGATTTCTTCTATTAGAACTGCTCCCCAGTGATGATCACTTGCATCTGTCTGTAATATTCTTTTTCCTTCTCCAGGGATTTTCAATGGCGGAGGATTCTTAGCTGCTTCTTTCAGGAATCTAACAGCTTCAGTTTGCTCCTTTCCCCATGGTGATGCATTCTTTTTGAGCATCTTAGAAAGCTTTGAAGTATGATGAGAAATATGAGGGATGAAGTCTCTAACATAATTCAAAATTCCTAAGAATTGTTGAATCTGTTTAGTAGACATGTTCTCATCAGGGAAACTTGGAAGATCTTCTGCAAGATGAGGTTGAGGATGATATTTTCCTTGGGCAAACCGCATTCCCAGAAAGTCAACCTCTTTTGTTCCAATTTCAGATTTCCTTGCAAAGAGCATAACTCCATAATTGTTGCATATAGAATGGAATTGTTGGAGAAGCTGGTTATGGCTAACTTCATCTGGAGAGAAAAGTAGGATATCGTCAATGTAGACGAGAGCACTGTGCAGGATGGGTTCAAATACTCGAACCATGGCCTTTTGAAATAGTGATGGGGCAACTTTAAGCCCAAAAGGTAGGACAGTCCACTGATAGTGTCCATTTGGAATACAAAATGCTGTTTTTGGGCGATCTTCTGGATTTAAGCCCAATTGCCAAAAACCCGATTTTAAATCGAATTTTGAGAAGATGAAGGCATTTTTGATGTAGGTGTACAGTGAACTAATCTTTGGTATGGGGAACTTGTCGTCCTTAAGAAAAAGGTTTAATGGCCTGTAATCAATAACAAGTCTCTTCTTTCCTCTGACTTGTTCTGATCTTTTGTTGACATAGAAGGCCGTGCAAGCCCACTCAGATTTCGTGGGTTCGATCAAACCTTGTTTCATCAGTTCTTGGCATTCTGCTTGTGCCATTTTGAGTTCTGAGGGAGCCATTCCCGGATGTGTGGCTTTAGTGGGATTAACATCTTCATTCATCTTGAAGGGTAAATTCACATAGAACTCTTCTCTTTTCCATAATGGTTTAGGATGTTGGAAAAGATCATGGCCTTCAGCACATAACTTTGTCAACTGATCCCGAATTTCTGCAAATTCAGGAGGAACTTCTGCCAAAGAGAAAAGTCTTGGAATTTGACAAAAAGGCTTAAAATTCCTTTTGTGCTTTACTCCATTTGCAAGAATCTGCAACTTCTGGTTTTTAATCAGAATATCCCTACCGATCAGTATATCTTTCTCCGGCAAGTCTGACCCAATGATTTTTGTCCAAATTGTGCAGTCTGGAAATATCTTGATTCCGATTTTGGACTTGGTTATCAGATTTGTTTCAAAAGATTCTCCATTGGCAGCTTTGAAACTTTGTTTATGACTCTTCCAAGCATTGGAAGGTAAAATAGCCGGATTCATGAATGTTCTTTGAGCTCCTGTGTCAATAAAGGCAATCACCTTTATAGGAACATCATATTTTGATGGGAGGATGTATACCTCAAGGTTTGGTAAAGGAGGAAGTTCTGCTGAAGCAATTGTTGAATCCTTTTGTACTTCTTGGATTCTTAGAACTGGAAAATGTTCTGGCTCGGCTGAACTTTCAGAGTCTGCTGAACTTGATGTTTCTTCTTCAGATTCTTCAAGGGCAAAAGCAGTTTTGTTGTTCGGAGAACTTTGTTCTTCATAAAGAGATTCAACATCGTCATCTTCTTCTATTGCTAATGTATGCAATAGCTTTACTGCTTTTTCTTTGTTTTGAGGACAATCTTTGGAGAAATGTCCTTTCTTCTTACAGATGAAGCATCTCTGGCCCTTGCTCTTTCCTCTGAAGGGTTTTCTTTTGAAGAATCGGAACTTCTTTTTTCTTTTGTAAGAGGACTTGTTTTTCTTTTCTTTCTTTGTCGAATGAAGCTTTGAATTTTTGCAGACACAGTTTTCTTTGTCACATTTTATTTTCAAATACTTCTTCTTGCAAATGCCCTTGTACTTCTTCCGATTATTCAGCATTTTATCTATCAAGCTCTGCTGGCTGCAAATCTTGTCTAGAGCAACCATTCCTACTTGGTGAATTTCTCCAAGTGTCATTTCTGTAACATTTTTGTTGGCTGCTTGCAAGATTCTCCACATTTCTTCTTGAAGTTCTTCTGGGAGAGAACTTATATAAGTATTCTTGAGACTTGGATCATTAAATCCATTTAGCTGATAAAATCTTTGAGACATTCTTTGATAATGTCTTTCGAGATCTGCTTTCTTTAGCGAGCAACATCTCATCTCAAAATACTCTTTTCTGGCTTCTTTTTCAATCACAGAAATATCTCCCAGGAAGTGAAATTGGAGAAAATGAATCACATCTGAAATAGGTTGGTTATGGAGTTGTTCTTGATTTACCGGACCAATAGATTGATACCATTCTTTAAGAACTCCGGTCGTTCTAGCACAAAACTCTTCAACTACCTTGTATGATTCTTCATGTTGGACGATTTTTGCATCCATCCAAGCTTTGAACTCAAGGAATTTTTTATTCCATTGAGAAGGAGGAATTCCATCTATAGAGAAAAATGAAGACCCAGTGTAAACAGGGGTGTTTATTTCTCTGGGATCTAATCCAGGCGGAGTAGATGTTTCATCTTGTCTCACCATCAGGATTCTAGAGATATCAGCATATTCGTCATACACTGTTTCTGCTTCAGTGGAATTCAACTCAGTGTTTTGCCAATCTCCTTCAGAAAAGGTTTCTTCTTGAGTGGATTCACACTCTTCTTCCTTATTCTGGGAATACATCAGAGGCATCACGTAGGATAATGGTTTATGCGAAACCATTAGAGAAAGCTTAGGAGTTTGTATGGGAGATTCTTCTGACACAGAATCTTCTTCATCATTTTTGGTGGGAGGAGGAACAGATTGTTCCTTTCTTTTCCCAATAGGATCAAACTTTCTTTGGATAAGGTTTGGAGGAATAAATGGGCTAGGATTTTGTATAGGTTGAGGAGTATATGATGCAAAGATTTTTGAGGGTGGAACGAAGTAAGGATCTGGTTCAAAAGAGTTTTCTTTAAGGGAAGGCTTTTGGGTTTTAGAGGCAACATATCCTCTTAATTCTTCATACTGAGCCTTGACCTTTCTCAGTTCTCTTTCTTTTTCAACAAAGGTGGAGCTGATCCTTTCTCCCTTTAATCTTTGTACTTCTGCCTCAAGCTGTGCCATCTTTTTCTTTATTTCGCTATAATGATCTTGCAGCCTTTGGGACATGTTTTTAATCTCCTTATCCAAGGAGTCAGCAATCTTATCAATCTTCTTGTCCATGTTCTGCAAGAATTCATTCTGAGCTACAGCATTCTCAGTTTGCCAATTCATCACTTCTTCTGCTTGGGTAATTGGCCTTGTTGATCCATCAGTGTTTACTTCAGAAGGAACCACAAAGGGTCTCGTCTGTATTTTCTTAACAGGATCAACTTTTCTTTCCAAGGAAGGAAAATTTGCATTGTAAGAGGCTGAAGTGGAGGAAAACATCATACATGCTTGTGGTATGGTTGTCTGTTTGGGAAATGGTTCAACAGGTTTACACTTTTGTACAGGTAAAGGTTTTGGAAATGGTTTAGTTGGTGGAGGCCATGTGACTAAAGATGGGTCATTTGGTGGTGAAGGGTATTTATGTTTTTTGAGGATTTTCAGAGCTTCTTCATAGAAGGGAAGAGGCTCGTATTTCTTTTTGATTCCAACCCAGGGTCCATTTTCAGGATCAGATCTCCTTTCAGGCTTCTTAGGAGATTTGCAAGGAGGCTTCTTTTTTCTCCTTCTAGGTTCATCATCATCATCACTGCTATCATCTTCACTGCTATCATAGTCCATGTAACAATCACAGTCTGGATCACACATTTCTGGTGCTACATCCCACATAAAGTGACCATTTATCTTGTCACTATAAATGGGTGTTCCATCAGCTTTGAACGAATAAACAGGAATGTTCTTCTCCTGTTCTCCTAGAGTGATCATCATTGTTGAGAAGACTGGATTTGTTGAAGAAGAGGAAGATTCTCCTTCGGACTTGAAGATAGTTTTTACTCTACCATCAGTGAGCCTTTTGAATGATGACTCCGTGGACACTATGGGTTTTGATTGTTTCTTTTGCGCCTCATAGTCACTAATCCATTCCATAGGAATGAGTTTTAGTAACTCTTCTCGAGGGATTTGCCTGGGAACTTGGATGATTGATGGAGTTTTCTCCTCAGAATTTGCTATTACCATCAAAGCATTTTCTGAGATTTTTGAGTCTACCGGAAGATCAAAGAGATGATCTTGTACCCTGAATATGATCTGATGATTCAGAGTGGCTTTGAATGCATCTGAGTCTTGAGGGGCTCCAATAAGTTGGACTTGAACTTGGAACCGATGTGGAAGAGTTGGATCTTTCAGATGGACATTAAAGTTTGGAAATATGGTTAAAACCACACTTCCTACATTAAGTGTCGTGAGGACTGTGCCAATCACTGCATCTTCATAGTGATGGAAGGTAGAGTCTATAAGAGAGACTCTTGCTGTAACAGGCATGCCTTTTCTTCCATGAAGGGTTAGGATTAACCGAACTGCACCTAGATGTAGTGCAACATAACCTTCCTTCTGCCATAACTTAATTAGATCTGGATTTATTTCCAGGTCTACATATTGCTCTGCAGAGGTAGCATGAAGAGGACAAGAATCAAGCTTTGAAGTCTGGATGACTTCTTTAACTCCAGGTCTAGGGGTAGAGATAAGCTTTTTTACAGACCAGGTAAAGTTGGATTTATGTCTTCTGAAGACATTGTAGGGATTCAGAAGAGGGGGTACAGCACTTTCTATTTGAGCATCCTCTGGGACGAAGGTATACTCAATAAGGTTTTCAAGTTTGTTTGAAAGGGTCTTTTTACAGGATTCAGGAACAGAAAGGGAAATTTTTGAAGAAAGACTAACAGAGCTAGGACGAGGGTTTTCACTCATGTTTTAAGAGATCTTCTTACTCACTCTCGGCTAATAATATTATACCATATTCACCCGCTTCAAGAAAAAGAGATACAATAATTTGATACCGATTAGGCTCTGATACCACTGCTGGCCGAGAGCCCTCTTAACATAAACATAAACACCAAAACATACAGACAATGCATTTTCGGCAACCTCAAGCCTACTCTTGCAACCATGGTCACCAATTTTGGCATTTATATCTATGCTAAGAAGGATCGTAGCATGGACCTTTTCTAACATATTTCTGATACACAGGATCCTTAAGTAAGGCAAGTGTAGAGCATACTCTATGTTTTATGATTATTGTATCTCTTGATCGGAATAGTGCCTATAGCATAATACTATCGCCTTAAGTTTTCAGAAGAAGAAGAGAAGTTAGAAACTCATAATTTCTTAAAACACACAAAGTTTATTTCTGAAAGGCTTAGTTCTCTCGAACCTCTGCCTTGTATCTTACAAGTGAGTCCCTTTTATAGGCAGGGATCTTGACACTATTCGAGATAAGAAGATAAGATCATGCGGATTACACACCATATTACACTGACACGTGGAAAACAACAAGAGATAAGATAAGGCAAGATAAGATGGCCGACAAAGACAAATTACAATGGCCGACAAAATAAAGTAAAGATAAAGTAAAGTGGCCGACAAAGATAAAGTCTTTAATCTTGAGATAAGATTCTGATTCTCTTCAATCACGCGTCTCTTTAGTCTTTGTAGATACACTCATGACTGGGCCCACAATTTTCGATCGGATCTTCGTCACTTGAATCTTCTGGTTCCTTGTAATGAAAGACTCTGTCATCATAGGATTGCTCATCTTTGGCCATTATTATCTGATAAGCTTCATATGGTCTAGGAACCTTTGGAATCTTCTTGATTTCTTCTTCCGGAACTGCTTCAGGTTGATCATAGAATTTTATCCAATCACTTTCAGGAGGGCATATGACATCTACATGACTTAAGATTGCACATGTTGAGTTTCTCTCTTTAAGACTTGAATCTGCCATGTTAACTTCATGAAGATAAATCATTAATTCTTCTTGTGGAAGATCTGGTGCTTTGTAATCATTCATGAACTTTTCAAATTTGGGATAGGTCCTCCAAATTTTTACTTGATTATGAGAATATAACCTCTTGGTCTGGGGATTCTGAAAATAAGGACGGTGAAGCAAAGCTACTGTGTAGAAACTGTAACTTAATTGATCCGTCTTATTTTTCATGAAATCAATTTCTCTTTGCAAATCTTTTATCCATTTGTCCAGAGGTTGATACCAGCTCATGAAAGTCTTGATGAGAGAAGAACTGTAATCAGGATCTTTGGTTGTTCTTAGTGTGTTCATCATAATCCATGTAGGAAATATGATGGGATAATTGTACATTACTGTTGCGCACCACAGATACCACATATCTTCTTCTTGAAAAAGTTTTCCAAGAAAAAGTCCAAAAATATTCAGGAAAGGTTTATCAGGATTAAACCAAGTTGTTTTTGGAAGGATTCTGTGTTTTTGAAGGGAAATTGCCAAATAATGAAAGATATGGGTTCTGGCAAAGTGTTTTATCTCTGCAGGTCTTACTCCTTTCATATATTTGAACTCAGGAGGAAATTGAGGAAATTTGGATGGAGAAGATGATGATGAAGATGGTATTTGGGTGTTCATCATGATAAGAGGATAAGAATGAGAGGATGAAATTATTGGGATTGGTTTTTCAAAAGATTGTTTTCTGGATAAATAATCTGGGATCAGATTATTTTTTCCTTGAATATGTTTCACAGTAAAATCATATCTTGAAAACCATTCTTTCAATCTGAGGATTTGAGGATTTGGTGGAGTCTTATTTTTGAACTCTAACATTTTTGGAAATGAAGAGTTATCAAGTTGTACCTCAAATTGGTGACCTCGGAGATGGAAGTCAAACTTTTTGATTCCATATTTGACCGCAAGAGTTTCTTTGTATGTGGTGTGATAATGAAGTTCACCATTGGTGAATTGTCCACTAGCATGTCCACAATACAATTTTTGTCCTCCGATTTCTTCTATTAGAACTGCTCCCCAGTGATGATCACTTGCATCTGTCTGTAATATTCTTTTTCCTTCTCCAGGGATTTTCAATGGCGGAGGATTCTTAGCTGCTTCTTTCAGGAATCTAACAGCTTCAGTTTGCTCCTTTCCCCATGGTGATGCATTCTTTTTGAGTATCTTAGAAAGCTTTGAAGTATGATGAGAAATATGAGGGATGAAGTCTCTAACATAATTCAAAATTCCTAAGAATTGTTGAATCTGTTTAGTAGACATGTTCTCATCAGGGAAACTTGGAAGATCTTCTGCAAGATGAGGTTGAGGATGATATTTTCCTTGGGCAAACCGCATTCCCAGAAAGTCAACCTCTTTTGTTCCAATTTCAGATTTCCTTGCAGAGAGCATAACTCCATAATTGTTGCATATAGAATGGAATTGTTGGAGAAGCTGGTTATGGCTAACTTCATCTGGAGAGAAAAGTAGGATATCGTCAATGTAGACGAGAGCACTGTGCAGGATGGGTTCAAATACTCGAACCATGGCCTTTTGAAATAGTGATGGGGCAACTTTAAGCCCAAAAGGTAGGACAGTCCACTGATAGTGTCCATTTGGAATACAAAATGCTGTTTTTGGGCGATCTTCTGGATTTAAGCCCAATTGCCAAAAACCCGATTTTAAATCGAATTTTGAGAAGATGAAGGCATTTTTGATGTAGGTGTACAGTGAACTAATCTTTGGTATGGGGAACTTGTCGTCCTTAAGAAAAAGGTTTAATGGCCTGTAATCAATAACAAGTCTCTTCTTTCCTCTGACTTGTTCTGATCTTTTGTTGACATAGAAGGCCGTGCAAGCCCACTCAGATTTCGTGGGTTCGATCAAACCTTGTTTCATCAGTTCTTGGCATTCTGCTTGTGCCATTTTGAGTTTTGAGGGAGCCATTCCTGGATGTGTGGCTTTAGTGGGATTAACATCTTCATTCATCTTGAAGGGTAAATTCACATAGAACTCTTCTCTTTTCCATAATGGTTTAGGATGTTGGAAAAGATCATGGCCTTCAGCACATAACTTTGTCAACTGATCCCGAATTTCTGCAAATTCAGGAGGAACTTCTGCCAAAGAGAAAAGTCTTGGAATTTGACAAAAAGGCTTAAAATTCCTTTTGTGCTTTACTCCATTTGCAAGAATCTGCAACTTCTGGTTTTTAATCAGAATATCCCTACCGATCAGTATATCTGTAAGATTATCTTTAACTTGTATGACATCAGGTTCAATAACATGTGTAGGATCAAATATATACTTTCGTAAGTTTGACACATGAAAAACATTATGGATATTAGAAAGAAAAGGTGGTAATGTTATTTGGTAGGCAAGGGGACTAACTTTATGAATTATTTGGTATGGACCAATAAATCTAGGAGTTAGTTTTCGAGATTTCATTGCCCGACCGACCCCAGTCATAGGTGTGACTTTCAAGAATACATGATCGCCTTCTTGAAATTCGAGCGGCTTTCTTCTTTTGTTATAGTAACTTTTCTGCCTGCTCTGTGTTGCCTTCATCTTTTCCTGAACTATTTTGATTTTATCCGTGGTTTGTTGTACCAACTCTGGTCCTAGCATCAAGTTTTCACCAGTCTCAAACCAACATAGCGGGGTCCTACATTTTCTTCCATATAATGCTTCAAAAGGTGTCATGCCAATGCTTGCATGGAAACTGTTGTTGTAGGTAAACTCCACATATGGTAAAATTGATTCCAACTTCCTTTATGCTCTAACACACAAGCTCGTAACAAGTCCTCTAGAGATTGGATTGTTCTTTCTGATTGTCCATATGTCTGAGGATGATATGCTGAACTCAGACGCAGTCTTGTTCCCAAAGCCTTGTGCAAGCTCTTCCAGAATTGTGATGTAAAACGAGGGTCCCGATCAGAAATGATACTTGAAGAAATTCCATGCAATCTCACAATCTCCTTGATGTATAATTTTGCCAGCTTCTCCATAGAGTAACGAATATTAATGGGAATAAAGTGGGCAGACTTTGTTAGTCTATCAACTATTACCCATATTGAATCATGTCCTAATGGAGATTTAGATAGAGAAGTCACAAAATCCATGGTAATGCTATCCCATTTCCATTCTGGTATTTCCATTGATTGTAGCATTCCAGGGGGTTTTTGATGTTCCACTTTAACCTTCTGGCAAATTAGACATGCAGCCACGTACTCTGCCACTGCTTTCTTCATTCCAGGCCACCAAAATAACTTCTTCAAATCTTGATACATTTTAGTAGCTCCGGGATGAATGCTCATATAACTTTTATGGACTTCTTCCAAAATTGCTTTCCTCAACTCCTCTTGATTAGGGATACACACTCGATCCTTATACCTCAGCAATTGGTCACTTCTTACATTGAACTCAACTTCTTTTCCTTGTTTCAAGAGTTCTTTCTTCTCTTGCAGGAATTCATCCTCTCGTTGAGCCTCTAAAACTTGTCTCAGGAATTCACTTGTCACTTGCAACGCTCCTAATCTGTAGCTGTTAGCATTAACCTTTACTGCTAGGTTAAGATCTCTGAAGTTCTCTATTAATTCCAGCTCTTTAATCATCATTGTGGACGCATGTAGAGACTTTCGACTTAAAGCATCAGCTACTACGTTCGCTTTTCCAGGATGGTATTGCAACTCAAAGTCGTAGTCCTTTAAGAACTTCATCCATCTCCGTTGCCTCATGTTTAACTCCTTTTGGTCGAATAAATACTTAAGACTCTTATGATCACTAAACACATTGAATGTTGCACCGTATAGATAATGCCTCCAAATCTTTAAGGCAAAAACTACAGCGGCTAACTCTAAGTCATGGGTAGGGTAGTTAATCTCATGTTGCCTTAATTGGCGCGACGCATAGGCTACAACCTTCTTGTCTTGCATGAGTACACTTCCTAGTCCTTGTTTAGACGCATCGCAGTAAACTTCAAAACTTCAATGTGGATCAGGGAGTACTAACACCGGCGCAGAAGTAAGTCGATCTTTCAGCTCTTGAAAACTATTCTCGCATTGTGTCGTCCATACAAAAGGTTCTCCTTTCCGTGTTAACTTGGTCAATGGGTATCCTAGCTTTGAAAATCCTTCAATGAATCTCCTATAGTATCCAGCCAAACCCAAGAAACTTCTAATCTCAGTGATTGTGGTTGGTCTCTCCCATTTTAAAACTGCTTCCACCTTGGAAGGGTCTATGACTATTCCTCCTTGACTAATTACATGTCCTAAAAAGTTCACTTCTTCCAACCAGAATTCACACTTCGACAGCTTTGCATACAGTTGTTTCTTTTTCAGGATTTCCAACACGACCTTCAAATGTTCAACATGTTCTTCTCTGCTTTTAGAGTACACTAATATATCATCAATGAACACCACTACAAATTTATCTAGATATGGATGAAAAATCCTATTCATGTAATCCATGAATACGGCTGGTGCATTAGTTACACCAAAAGGCATTACTAGATATTCGTAATGGCCATAGCGTGTTCTAAAAGCAGTTTTTGGTACATCTTCTTTCTTTACCCTTATTTGATGGTATCCAGACCTCAAATCAATTTTGGAGAACACTGTGGCACCACGCAGCTGATCCATCAAGTCGTCAATCCTTGGCAGAGGATATCTGTTCTTGATTGTCACCTTGTTCAGTTGTCAATAATCTACACACAACCTCATGCTACCATCCTTCTTCTTAACCAACAACACTGGTGTACCCCAGGGGGATACACTGGGTCGTATAAACTGCTTCTCTATCATCTCTTTAAGTTGTTTCTTCAACTCTGCTAATTCTAGAGGTGACATTCGGTATGGTGCAATTGAAATGGGTCCAACTCCAGGTACTAGATCAATGGCAAATTCGACATCTCTTTCTGGGGGTAAACCAGGGATATCTTCAGGAAAAACGTCAGGAAATTCACACACAACCGGCAGATTTTTGATTTTTGATTCTTGCTCTCCTTTCGTTGAAAGCAATAGCATGAATCCTTGAGCCCCTCCTTTTAAAGAGGCACTCACTTGGTTGGCGGTTAGAAATCTCGAATCCTCAGGATTCAAATTCACTGGTTCTTTAAACATTATGGTTTTATTATGACAATCTATTAGAACATGATTGTCAGACAACCAATCTAGCCCAATAATAACTTCTAAGCCAGAAAAGGGTAAACAGAAAAGATTAGCTTTAAAGTCCCTACCATTTATGACAATAGGGCATTTCCAACAGGATTTAGAAGTGACAATGGGATTGTTTCCAGGAGTATGTACAGATAAGTCAAATGGCAGTTCTATCACAGGTAATTTTAGTTTTTCTACACAGTCATTGGCAATAAAGGAATGTGATGCACCTGAGTCATACATAACAGTTAAAGGAATCTTATTAATGATACACTTACCTTCCACCATGGAATCAGAATGAGATGCTTCTTCTCCAGTGATTGCAAAAATCTTTCCTTTTGCCTTCGGCCTTTCGACTGTACTGTGCACGCCTCCTTGAGTATTTATGTTTGTACTCGCACCTTCAGGGTTTTCCCTCTTCATCTCTGGACAATCCTTGATGTGATGACCTGGTTTGTTACACTTAAAACAAACATAAGTGTTTTTAGGACAATCGCTTTTCAAATGTGGTCCTCCACAGATAAAACATTTAAAATTTGGTGCAGATGACGGGTAATAGCTTCCAGTTGAAGCTTGGGGTCTGTTAGGAACAGATGCTGTTCCAAACCGGCGAAATGGCGCTTGGTAAGGCTTATTCCTTCTGAAGTCTCTTCTTTGGTGATGGTGAGGTTCTCCACTTCTCATTTCTCCTGCCTTGTGAATGGGCTCACGACTTTTGGTCATTCTATCCTTATGATCTTCTTCAAAGATCCTGCAGCGATTTACCAATACAGAAAATTCACGGACTTCCTACATTCGTATAGCTTCCTTAATTTCTGGCCGCAATCCATTTACAAACTTTGCACACCGATCTCTTTCATTAGTAGCATCATTATAATGAGAATGAAAACGAGATAGCTCTTCAAACCTGGATGCGTACTCTCCAACGGTCATATTTCCTTGGGTCAGCGACAGGAATTCGAATTGTCTTTTCTCTTTAACATCAGCTGGAAAGTATTTCTCCAAAAACATATCCTTGAAATAATCCCAAGTGATCTCCACGTCGTTGACTTCGAATTGTCTACGCATGCTATCCCACCAATGTTCGACATCCTCAGATAAGGAATAAGTAGCGAAGACTACCTTATCAGCTTCATTACATTGCAATGCTCGAAAGATCTTCTCTATCTATCGAATCCAGATTTGTGCTCCATCAGGGTTATATCCTCCCTTGAAACGAGGTGGATTGCGCTTTTCGAATAGGTCCAGCCTTCTCAAGGCATCGTTACCTTGACCTTCACGTACTCTCATTGCATTGATTAAGCGTTCTACAACTCCAGCAAGATCATTTCCAGCCATTAGTTTCCTGTTTCACAGTAACTGAGATTTGTCACATCAATCACAGTTACTACCAAGTCAGATATTCTACCTATACAGAGTTTACAGACAAAGCAAGATAGACCTTTTCCCCAGGCCTATTGGATTAACTGCTCTGATACCACTTTGTAACACATTCTGTTACACCTTAATAAATTCTAGAAAAATTCATAATTTTTTTTAAAGATATGATTGTTAAAGAGAAACTATCGGAATAAATTATATACATTATTTCTGAAATACCTCACATATATTATTAAAACTTTATAAAGTATTTGTACATTCATCCGAAGAAAATAAACATTAAACATTATAAGAAAGAGAGGAAACTCCATGGCCCAGAAGCAGTTACTTATTAACATTATTTATTCATTGGACCACAGTATTCATACCGAGCTCCCTTTCTAGAACGTGCTATATCTACTGCCAAAATTCTTCGATCCTTCCCTCTGAACCATCAATTTAGAATATATGAAACAAAGACATGGAGAAAGGAGTGAGAAACAGAATATAATATTATTGATTAAGACATAAGCAACAAAGGGTTTTCACAAACCAATACATAATAATATCAATCACAATCACATACACAATCAATTATGAATGCATGAATGTATGCAATATCTTCATCATAACTTACCTATATATGTGGGCCCTTAAATTTTAATTTGCACTGGGCCAACCAGGAGTTTACACTGTTCCATAAGTCCGGATAATAATAATATAAACAGCTCAACTGACATGGAAACACTTAGAGACTAGTCAAATTGAGAAAGTTTTTATTGTAAAAGTACCCGACACTAGGGAGCTACCCCAGGTCCCCTGAAGCACCCTTTCACACCCTCTCATCCCAAGGCTCGTAATTAAGCCTCCTCTAATGTATCCTCGGTTTCTATAATCCGTCCCCAGACAATATCATTTTATTTCACTTTAATGATTCATGATGCATGAACTACTCGCGTATTTAGTTGGTTAAGGCTTTTAGAAACTCAATTATTAAATCCCTTAAAGGTTTACAATATCATTTCAATAAACTGTACATTTTCTCAATTCTCTGAATTTCTGTCCCACGGAAATAAATTTGGTACAGTTTTCAAATCTCACTGAAATTGAGTTTCTAAGCCTTAAATATCTAAAAACTTTCTCATATAAAACTTTACATAATCTTTCTCAAATTAAATCTTAACAAAATCAAACTTAGGAATCTCAATTATTTCCAAATATCTTTAGTTATTAAGTTGGAAAAAAAATAAAATAATTTTATTTTTTTAAAAAAATTGTTTTATTAAAAGAAAATAATTATTAACCAAAAATACTTAAAATTACCAAATTTTTCTTTAACTCAAGATTTAATTAATTAATTCTCATAAAATGTTTTCTTTCTAAAATAAATACTAATTTTTTTTATTCTAAATATTGAAAATAAAGTAAATAAAAATAATTTCTAAGAAGAGAAGATTTAAAGTAAAAATTTAAAGAGTAAGGTAAGAAAATTCTTACTGAATTTAGCTTTCCGTCATGCTCGCTATACGCTCAAACTCCACGTCACAAAATCATCAATCAAAATCAAGCATTATCAATTATAACTAAATATCATCAATCACATCAAATATTATTAATCACAAATTAAATATCAATCAAAATCAAGTCAACAAAGCATTATTTATAAATATTATAATTCAAAGTTTAATGGTTATTAATATAGTCAATTTGAGTCCTTTTGGTCAATTCCTCGTATAGGTCTATGTAAGTCCATATAATCCAGTCATTGCATAGGTATAGTTCAGTCCATATGGGTCATAATGGTCCAAATCCTTGCATAGGTATAGTCCAGTCCATATAGGTCATAATGGTCCAAGTCCTTGCATAGGTATGTTAGAGTTAGTTAAACCGGATATTTAATTTAAAATTTATTAAAAATGTTAAGTTAAAAAGTTAATATTTTAAAATAATAATTTTATTAAATTTAAAAGGAGTAGGGGACTCCTCCCATTATTCTTATGTCTTTTCATATTATACTCCTATCTCACTCCCCCTTACCTTGAGTTGTTACCAAAAAGAGGTTTGCTTTGCGCCTCCGATTTCTAGAAATATTAATACCAATCTTATTTCAGTATAAGCATAAGACGAAAATTAAGATTAATACTTAAAACAGGAATGGTAAATTTTGAATACTGAATAGTAAATCGTGAATAGTAACAGTAAATAGTAAATCATGAATAGTAACGGTAAATAGTAAATCGTGAATAGTAACGGTAAATAGTAAATCATGAATAGTAACGGTAAATAGTAACAGTAAATAGTAATTTACTATTGAAATAGTGTTTACTATGCAGAATAGTAACTTAAAATAATATTATTTCCAGTATAATAACAGATTTCTAAAAACGATATGAAAATAACCCAAAAAATGTAAAAGAGAAGTATTCTTACCTTAGGATTTTGGTAGAACCTTCTCTCCAACAACTTTTCTTCTCTCTCTCACTTCCACCACTATCTCACTAGCACTACTATATTAAGAAAACTTAATCTGAAATTGTGAATTCTAAAGAAGAAATCCTTCGGTTATTTATAGGAAAAAAATTTACTATGCATTCCATTATTTTAATATAAAAGTACTATGTATTTTTGAATTTTTTATTCCAGGTTACTGTGCACCTTTTGAAAATTTCGTACATGCAGAGTGTTTTACATAGTAACTGTCGGCAGAATTATTAAGCCAAATAGTAACCTTTCACTCGGTATATTTTAAATATTCAAAATGAGTCCTTTTTGAAATTTAACGATATTATATCAGTCCTTACTAATTTTATAACATGTAATATAAAGTTGAAATTTTAAAAATCTAAAATTTTCTGTTAATAAAAATTTATTAATACGTTTCTAATTTTTTAACGATTGGAAAAAATTAAGATTTTTCTCAAACCGATAATTTTTAGATAAGTCTACTTGAAACGGATTTTAGAAAATTTTCTTATAATTTACATTCACTTTCTTATAAATATTTTTAATTTAAGTCACTTATATGAATTTAAAATTATAAAAAAAAATATTATTTTATATAAAAAAATTCCAAATTTCCAAAAAATTCTAAAAAATCATAAATAATACGTAGATTAAAAAGTTCTAAAGAGCCATAATCTAATTACTTCAAAATTTTAATATAAAAATAAAAATAGGGGTGTTACAAAATGAGACTTCTTTTTTTCAACTTTTTGATTTATAACATTACAATGAAAATATAGAAATTAAAACTGCACTTGAAAAATAAGATGACAGAATTCAAAAGATAGAATGAAAACAACAAAACAACAATGATTAAAATTTCTAAAGGGGCCCTACTCAGCACCCTTTCTTTTTTCCTCATGGTTCTTATCTTCCTCTTCTTCAATGTCACCCCAACAACAACCCTAGCCTCAACACCCTTTCAACAGTAGCACAGGTGGTGTTGCCCAAACGACCCTATAGGATGTCATCATCGCCACCATTAAACCTCAGTTATTTTTCTTTTTAAAATTTTAGTTTTTTTGTTAAACACAATTATATAGGTGTTTAGATTTATTTAATTTAGTTTAATACATTTTATTTCAATTTAATTCACAAGTAGTAGTAGTAGTACTTATTATAGTGGTAGTAATAATAATAATAATGAGTAAGCCTAATAATTAATAATGAGTAAACATTGTGACATCCTAAGTCAGTTTACATTTATTTTTATTTGTTCACGTAATTTTTACAATAAATTTTTCACGATCAACAATAATAATTAAGTCCTGATTTAAAATGATTTTTATGTTTCACTGATCATGTTTAAAAATAGTAAACAGTCCTAATTAATTTAAATAATCAAGTGAGAAGGAAGAAATTAATTAAATGGAACAAAAAGGGAAAATGGAATCAGGGACCTCTCGCTTGAGCGAGGTCCCAACTCGCTTAGGCGAAACTATCAGCTTTCGCGTGAGCGAGGTCTCCAATCGCTTGAGCGACGTTTATATCTCATTCCCAGGCGAGCCATGGCCACGCTTGAGCGAAATCACTTATACTTCCCATATCTAGTTCGCTTGAGCGAGGTTGTCCCGCTTGGGCGAAACAGACCCAGAGGTCCTGATAGCTCAACTCGCTCGAGCGGAGGGTTTAAATAACCAAACCGCTCCAGCGAAAACACTCCAGTGTCTACCTCCCTTTCTTCGCTTGAGCGGGTCACATTCGCTCAAGCGAAAATACTCCAGTACCTAATTTCAACCCTTTCGCTTGGGCGAATTTTATTCGCTTGAGCGAATTGAGACATGCAATCAATTTCCTTGGTTCCCGCTCGAGCGAAATTCAATACGCTCGAGCTAAAAACATCCAGTAGCCTTCCCCTGTTACAGCGAACACTCCTTGCTTAAGCGGGAATCCTTTCCGCTTGGGCGAATACGACACAGTGGTCAATTCCTCTATCTCTCGCTCAAGCGAGATGGAATCCGCTTGAGCGGAACTACTCCAGTGGCTACAGAACCCTTTCGCTTGAGCGATAATCCATTTCACTCAAGCAAATTATGCAGATTATGCGTAGAAGTTTAGCACAATTACACCAGTAACCTACCTAATACTTATATGCATCATTCAGCCCACTCTACTCAATTACATACATTCCCACCATGCAATGTACTTCACTTCTAATTCCATTCCACTAGATCTACATCAATCAATTACCTCATTCATGTTCCTAATCTTAAACAAAACCTATCTATAGCAATTTATTGTTCATACTTACCATTGGCTCCATGCTAATATGCATCAACTCATGAAATTCGCCTTACTCATATCAATACCACTAACACACCATCATACTACTCCATCAATGTGAATTCTTATTTTCATCATGAATTTATACCCTCGTCAATTAATATCCAGATTCTACTCATTATCCATTACATTCATAATCATGGTGACAATATACCAAATTAACTCAACACACATAAACAACATCTAGATTTAACATACATAAATCACAACACACATTACACACATAGTTCATTTCATAATTCCCTTAGCTCCTTGGCATCAATTCTCCGCTTGACGCATCTCCGGGGCTTCAACCTCTTCCCTGTCACGGGTTACTAAAATTAAGAAAACAACAACAAGGGTGAGTGTTTGGTATCATAATTAATATAGAATGGCAATTTAATAACAAGTTACATATTTACTAGTTTTAGTTTGTACCATTTGTCTTACCTCTTGTCCTCAATTTCCATTTACCAAACAAGAGTCCAATTTCAATTCTTTATCTCCAATTTGTCAATCACAATGAACAATCATCATAAAACACATTCATATCATTACACAATGTTAACAGTACATCGAACAACACAACTGACTCGCATATCAATTCGACGCCTAGTATCCGGATACTAAAAGGATCGGCCTTCAGCTGGGGGTCCTACTTGACACCCCGTGAACCCTGCTTGGTCCACCGAGTCCTACTTGACTCTCCACCTCAACCATTGGGTAGCTCAACTAGGCATAAACACCACGGGAGCCAGAAACGAGGGGCTGCACATACCGTCGGCCCCGTCCTACACCACATCATCACACATGTATATTCATATTTCACATATCATACTGCAAGTGGCCAGCAACAAAACGCATACTCATCAATTGGGCGACCTACTTGTCAAGCCCGTCATTACATTGCCACTATACACATTAATTCATCATACTATAAAGTATTCTAATCTCATAATCACCATGACTCATACACCATTCGCATTCATACAAACATACTCATAAAATTATAATTCAGTATTTATTCTCATTATTTCTATGCTTAATTTAATGACTTAATTCTGCCATACATATCTATTCTAATTAATTACAACCCGAACACCCCCTTACCTTGATTCCGAGCTCCGACGACTCGTTCTTGATGAGATTGGCGTTCTCTCAATGCTATGTCCAACGTCCTACGTTCGAAGTCAACACCCACTTTACCGTTCGATCCTCCGACGACTGTTTCGTTACCTACGGTGGTCGAAACACAAAACCCGTCAACGTTAAACCATCCTTATTACTTTAAAAGCCATTTTCAAGCCTCTACGCACTAGAGAAGTAAGAAACGGAAGCTCACTCCTCCATGCACGACTCTTCGGTTTAACGGAGAAAACGAAAGAGCTACGAAAGCTTAATTTAAAAGGCCCATTGGACTCACCTCGAAGCTACGGTCTCAAAACGTAGTTATCTCGGAGTTTCGACGAGAAACGGTCTCCCTCTTGGAGCATGCAGCCACGGCAAGCTTGAGAAGAAGAAGAAGAAGGAGTACACGCGTGAAGTGAGAAAGAAGAAGAAGAAATTAAGATTTTAATACCCAAGGAAAATTTGGTCATTTCCTATTTCAATTACATTTTCCTTTAAAAGTTTTAATTAAACTTTTACTTTTACCTTTTACCCCTCATCTTTTACCCCATTGTAACTTCACATTTTTACCTTCTTTTAATTATTCACCATTTAACCTTTTATAATTAACCAATTAAATGAATTTGTTTATTTCTACAATATTTAATTATTTGTAATTACATCTTTAATAATAATAATTCCCAAAGTCTTAATAAATCCGGTTGGGCAATTATTAATAATTTTTGCCAATTAAAACTTTTCTAAAAATATTAGGGATGTTACAAACATAATAATTAATAATGAGTAAACCTAATAATTCATCCCTTAAATAGTATATGTTGTGTAAATTAGTCCCTCAAATATTTAAACTCTTTCGTTAGTCCCTAACTTATTCACCAATCAGGCAAATAGGTCCTAGTAATAATCGACATTAGAAAATCGTTAAATTCTCTTGACATGTCAAGTTAAGTGACATGTAGGCACATTTATGACACTTCAAATATAAATTTGTGGAAGTTAAAAACCACCATAATTTTAGTTTCCTTTTAGAAAAATAAAAGTAAAATTACTACCACTACAAACTCAAAGTAAGTATAGACACAAACACAATATGCAAAGGTATATTAATATGCAAAGTTCATACTAAGGGAAATGATGAATCACGCAACATAAATTTTAACTAAGGTATGAGTTTGATTGATTCTTATATTTTCCCTTCATAAATTTTAATTTTCTTCATAACACACTCATTACTCAACTTAAAACAACATTTCATATGCACTTTGTGAGGTAAAATTAGAGACTATTGTCTTGGGGATTAAAATCAAACACTCATTAAATAAAGAAATATTATGTTGAGGAATATAATAATTAAAAGTAAAAATTAGAGTAATAATTATAATATTAATAATATAATAATTGAAAATATGAATAAGAATTATAAAAACATTAAGGATGATAATAGTAATACTGAGGTTATTGGGCCCGCTATAGACCTATAATGGTTGAACATTGATGTGATCAGATTCAATTGTCAATTGGTATTTGTGTTTGGTAACTAAGGTCATTAAGGCTATAATGATTGGACATTGATGTGATCTAACCTAGGTATCCAATCAAACCTGGGTTAGAAGTCTAATGTTATTAGACCTATAATGATTGAACCTTTATGTGACTCCATCTTTTTATTAACTAGTATTTTGTTGGATATCTAAGATTAATGAGGCCATTTTAGGCCATTAAGTTTCAACCTTTATATCAATTAAATAATTAATGATCATAGAATTAAATAACAACTATTTAACAATGACAAAAAATTAAAAATTATTAATGTGATGAAGAAATACTATTGATCCAGTCTGGATACCGGCCCCCAATCTTGTGACGTCAGAATGGCCTCATATAAGGAAAACCGGTGTCCTGGTTCAACTTTACCACACCGGATATCCGATGTCTGGCCGTCCGTCCTCATCTCACGACTGCCCCACTTATTTTCTCTATAACGGATCTTTGTTCATTTTCACAGAACATTTACATAACTGTTGGCTTTTCAGTCACAGCAAGATAAGAGCCCCTAATAACTTATCAGCGAAGATACTGTATGTAGCAAAATATGTCACGTCAATGGCCTTAGAAAGCAAGTGGATGTGTCAGCAGATTATGCGGAAAAGGTGATTATCCTCTCCTCTTCCTCGAGGATCGTACTCTGATAATTGACCTACCCCCCTGACACATTCTGAGTGCTGAGCCACCCTGATTGACATAATGTACACGCTATCAGAGCTAGGGGACCCACCTGTATCCAACGATTCATTTTCTCACGTACAACTATAAATAGCTCATTTCAATACACATGCAAGGTATCGTTGTTCTATCTCACACTTCACTATTACTTCGCTTGAGTATTTATTGAGCTCTTACACTCCTCTAACTTGAGCGTCGGAGAATCTTCGCAGGTGGCACCACCTTTCGCCCCCCTGCAACGCGAAACGTTGGTGTGAAGGATCTCCAGGACAACAAGGCCGGCCTCTCTCACTGAGAGACCGGATTGATACATCGGATACACACTGTTCCGGTGTGCTAACCCTAAAAACACCTATAATCTTGTGGCTGGTCTCACACCGGATCCTAGACCCCGGTCCAGACCAGTTCATTGGCACGCCCAGTGGGACTCGTTAGAGTTATTCCCATTTTCGTAGAAGTTTGGTTGTCACGATGGAAGGTGATGGGAAAGATTTCGTTGATGGTCACGTGGAGGATGTGACCCATCAACAGACTGGAAGGAGACTTGTCTTCGAGTCTCCTGTAACTCAAACTCGGAGGATGGTGCAAGTGCAAACACCTGACCCTCGCGATGAGGTTATCAGGCAACTCAGGGAGGAGCTGATGGAGTTGAAATGGGAGAGAGGAGGAGCTGGGGACAGGGCAGTGTCCCATGCAGAGGATGCTCATCATGCATCAGCGAGGGATAGATCTACAACCCTCCAGTATTCGAAGATCCCCACGTATGAAGAGAGAGAGCAGACTCAATACTCTGGTGATAGAGTCAGTACCAGGAGAAGGGAGCAGGCGGTGGTGACTTCAGGGACGTACAAGCTCAGTGTCCCTTTCTCAAGAAGGCTGATGAATGTTACCATCCCGAAACATTTGCAAACAACTCAGCCACTGTCGATAGGGAAGTATAATGGAGAAACTGACCCCACTAAGCATTTGGATGCTTATGTGTATGAAGCTATGTATTTGGGAGCAGATGAAGATGTTATGTGCAGGATGTTCCCAAGAACGCTGACGGAGGAGGCTCTCAGCTGGTTTAAAAGCTTACCCTCAGGATCTATAGACTCTTGGGAGGAAATGGCTGCTGCATTTGAAAGCCACTTTGTCATCTCTAGGGATATCCCAAGAACCTCCCACACCCTGGCACAGATAAGGCAGGAGAAACTGAAACTCTTAAGGAGTTCTTGAAAAGGTTTTATAAGGAGGCAGCTCTGGTCCCTAACCTCACGGAGGCCATACAACTCCATATTGTAGTGGAAGCTCTTTAGCCTGGTTCAGCCTTTGCCCTATCTTTGGCAAAGAGCCCCCCAACAACCTTCGAGGAGTTTCGAAGGAAAGCTTTCAAGTACGTGGGCATAGAGATGCATCTAGAGGCAACTGCAACAAGAATGAAGCCTTCAGCGCCCACTCAGCAGCCACGGAGAGAAAAGGAGAGAGTGAGGCCTGAGAAGCATGCCTTTAGAGAAGACTTTGTGAACGCTCGTCCGCATCCACGAGATAGGCGTGTATCATCGTTCGACAACTATGCTCCGTTGAACACCAAGCATTCACAAATCATGAGGGAGGTTGGTTGGCCAACGTTGAACGTCTTTGGTATAAGGAAACCAGCCCCAGTCAAGAGGGGTGGTAACCCACGTAAGTATTGCACTTTCCATGAACAAACGGGGCACAATACTGATGAATGCAAAGCATTAAAGAATACGGTGGAAACTCTCCTTCGGGAAGGAAAGCTGAAGCAGTATTTGTTCAAGGAGAAATCTGTAGATGAGCCTCAGAGGATGGAAAAAAGGAATAGAGATCCTGATGACGAAGATGATAATACACGTAACCCAGCAAGGAAGTTCACTGCAGCTGAAAAGCAGAAGGGAGTAGTGATTGCTGAAGGTGCCCAACAAAATAACATGCCCCAGCAGTAGAGGCAGGGCAGACGAGAAGTGATTGAGATGATAGCTGGAGGATTTGCGGGAGGAGGAGCATCAATCACAGCAAGGAAGAATCACTATAGGATGATTCTGTCTGTTCAGGGCAAACCAAGGGATAACCGCCCTTTCAGGGACGGTATGGCAGCTCCGACGGTGTCATTTACTGATGATGACTTTGGCCTAAAAATTCCAGGAGGTGATGATGCAGTAGTTATTGTGGCAGTCATAGCCAACAATGATGTCAAGAGGATCCTCGTCGATCAGGGAAGTTCTTGCGATGTTATCTTTTATAATTGTTTCAAACGAATGGGTTTCAATGATGCAGATTTACAACCCTACACGCAAGAACTCACAGCGTTTAATGGAGCCAAGCAACCCACCAAGGGGTATCTTGACACTCTGATTTCTTTTGAAGGAGAGCCTGGTGCGAGAACAGTCAAGTCAAGAATTTTGGTGATTGATGTGGAATCCCCATACAACGGTATCATAGGCCGTCCAACACTGAATGCGATGGAAGCAATTGTATCCACTCCTCACCTCTTGATCAAATTCATTGACAAGGACAACAGAGTGTCCTCTCTCCGCGGTGATCAGGAGATGGCTCGATACTGTTATAACCTGAGCCTCAACATGGTCAAGTTGGAGGCATTCAACAAGAAGAGGAAGCTGAATGACGGAGGAACAGCGGCAGGGTCTGTCAGTCTAATTGATCTGGACCCCAGAGCGGAATTGAAGATTGATCCACTCAATCCCTCTAAGCCCACACCGGATGGTGGTTCCAGGGACGTCGTCTTAGGAGATTCCCCAGAGAAGGTTACGCACATCAATGATAAGCTGGAGTTTGCTATGGAGCAACGCTTGTTAGCCCTTCTTCAGGAGTTCAAGGATCTTTTTGCATGGACAGCAGCAGACATGCCTGGGATGGACCCTGATTTTTGTTGCCACAAGCTTGCCGTGTACCCTGAAACAAGACCGGTGGCCCAAAAGAAGAGGAGGTTGGGACCGGAGAAGCAGAGGGCAGCTTGTGAGCAGATAGAGGAGTTGTTAAAAGCAGGCTTTATAAGGGAGATACGCTACTCTTCTTGGCTTTCTAATGTGGTTATGGTGCAGAAAGCTAATGGCAAATGGAGAATGTGCACAGATTATGTGGATCTTAACCGTTGCTGCCCCAAAGATCCATATCCCCTGCCCAACATTGATCGCATGGTGGATGATTCATCTGGTTACCAGTACCTCAGTTTCATGGATGCTTATTCGGGGTATAACCAGATTCCGATGTGGGAGGGAGACCAAGAGAAAACTGCCTTTATCAATGACCGCGGTGTTTTCTGCTACACCGTCATGCCTTTTGGATTGAAGAACGCCGACCGCTACCTATCAGCGCATGATTAACAAAGTCTTTGAAGGGATGTACACCAGGCTGGTCGAAGTTTATATCGATGATATTATAGCCAAAACGCCCGCTGGAGGAGACCACATTGAAGATCTGCGACAAGTTTTCACTAGGCTTCGACAGTACAACATGAGGTTAAACCCCTTAAAGTGCACCTTTGCCGTTCCAGCTGGGAAATTCTTGGGATTCATGTTGACCCAACGGGGCATTGAGGCTAACCCTGGGAAATGTCAAGCAATCCTGGATATGCAGAGCCCCAAGAGCCTGAGGGAGGTCCAATCATTGAATGGGAAGGTAGCCGCACTGGCTCTCTTCATGCCCAAAATGGCACACAGATCCCTTCCCTCGTATAAGGCGTTGAAGAAACACAAGAACTTTGAATGGGGAGAGGAGCAGGAACAAGCCTTCCAGCAACTCAAGGTCGTTCTCTCGAGTCCACCGATATTGGTTAAGCCTGACCCTGGTGAGATGTTGACCTTGTATTTAGCAATATCTGATGAGGCCCTAGGCGTGGCCTTGGTTAAAGAAACCCCTGAAGGGCAGAGGCCGGTGTACTTCACTAGTAAGACGTTTCAGGGAGCGGAAGGAAGGTATCAAAAGATTAAGAAAGCTGCTCTAGCAGTCGTGTGGGCATCACGATGGTTAAGGCCCTATTTCCACGCACATCCAGTACTGGTGAGAACGGATTTGCCTCTCCGTTCAGTGCTCAGCAAGCCCGACCTCACCGGGAGGATGATAAAATGGTCTATCGAGTTGTCTGAGTTTGAAATTTCGTATGAACCTCGAGGAGCCATCAAGGCACAAGTGTTGGCCGATTTTGTTGTGGAGATGACTGGGGCGGATCCTTCCACTCCTCGAGCGCATTGGACCATTTACGTTGATGGATCGTCGAATAGCAAAGGTTGTGGAGCAGGTGTTGTGGTGGAAAGTGATGATGGTGTGCACCTAGAAATTTCCCTCCGATTCAATTTCAAAACCTCCAATAACCAGGCTGAATATGAAGCATGCTTGGCCGGTCTCCGTGCGGCGATTGACATCGGAGCATCAGTAGTCACACTGTGCAGTGATTCTCAATTGGTGATTTCGCAGATCCAGGGGGAGTACCAAGCAAAGGAGCCGCAACTTCAATTGTACTTGAATTGTGTTAATGAGTTGAAGGGAAGGTTTGAAGTTTTAGAGTTCAAACATGTGCCCAGAGAGGAAAACACCAGGGCGGACATCTTGTCAAGACTTGCAAGTACAAAGCAGCCCGGCAGCACAACAACGGTAGTTCAAAGCACTTTGACATCACCCAGCATACCTCTGTACCCTTCTCTGAATGCTGTCATGGTAAGCTATCCATATGAGGATTCTTGGGTCATCCCCTATATTCGCTATCTGGCTGATGGTCAACTTCCCACTGATGAGAAGGAGAGGAGACGAGTGAAGAGGGAGCTGCCATATTTTACTATGGTCGATGGTGTTCTCTACAAAAGGGGATTCTCTGTCCCATATCTTTTGTGTTTGAGAGAGGACGAGGTTCAAGCGGTTTTGGAGGAAGTGCACGAGGGGCAATGTGGGCACCATGCTGGGGGCCGAAGCTTAATGAGAAAAGTCCTCAGGGCTGGATATTGGTGGCCTACTGTGAAGCAGGATTCTGCAGATTTTGTTAGGAAGTGCGACGCTTGTCAAAAATTCTCCAATCTCCACCATACACCGGCCCAAGAGCTATCCTCATCTGCTGTGCCTTGGCCGTTCTACCAGTGGGGCCTTGATATTTTGGGTCCGTTCCCCACTGCGCCAGGAGGTATCAAATATTTGATCGTGGGGGTAGACTACTTCACCAAGTGGATCGAGGCAGAACCAGTAGTGCATATCACTTCTGCACGAATAAGACGTTTCGTGTATGAAAATATCATAGCTCGGTTTGGGGTGCCAGTGCGGATTGTGACTGACAACGGCACCCAGTTTATAGACAAAAAGTTCACAGATTTGCTGGAAGGACTGGGATAATCCAGATATTTTCGTCTGTTGAACACCCTCAAACCAATGGACAGGCAGAGGTAGCCAATCGAGAGGTGCTAAAGGGGTTGAAGAAGCGTCTGGGAGAAGCGAAGGGAGGATGGACTGACCAGCTGTGTCATGTTTTATGGGCATACCGCACTACGCCTCATTCTTTAACTAACGAATCCCCATACCGGCTGACGTACGGGGTTGAGGCGATGATTCCAGTGGAGCTACAAACAAGATCGGCTCGTGTGGAGTATTTTTCAGCTGAAGATAACGGCGCCAATTTGGCATCAGAACTGGACGCCCTCCAGGAGTTAAGGGAAAAGGCTTTTATCAGAGATCAAGCAATAAAAGCAAAGGCAGCACTCCGGTATAATAAACGTGTCCAGTATAGAGCTTTCAACACCGGAGATCTTGTTTTGAGAAAGGAAAGTGTGGGGAATAAATTCGCCCACCAAGGGAAGCTAGCACCGACGTGGGAAGGTCCTTATAGAGTTTCTGAAGTGACTGGAAAAGGGTCATATCGGTTGGAAGAACTTGATGGAACTCCAATCCGCAACAAATGGAACGCTCAGAACTTACGTGCTTATTACAGCTAGTTGGTAAGACGGCGTGTACTCTTTTTCCTTACTTGAGTTTTTTCCCATTGGGTTTTCTTAAGAAGGTTTTAACGAGGCATGACCCCAACTACGCTCCCCATGTAATGTACTTTCAATATTAATGAGAATACAATTTAACCGCCCTATCATTCTCACCTTTCTTATGTGTTGTGATTTATAGCCGTAGCTTAACACGCATACACCTCAGGACGGATAAACTTAGCTACCAATTCCGTAGTTGATGATGTAACTCCTCGAGGGACTGACGAAGACCCCTCAGGACGGATGATCTCAATCACACATCGTGTGTTTTGACGATGTAACTCCTTGAGGTGGCATGGGTTATAGGGCTGGTCCTTTTTCAAGGCCACAAACCGAACCCCATTCGAAGACACATGGGTTGTAGGGCTGGTCCTTTTTCAAGGCCACAAACCGAACCCCATTCGAAGACACATGGGTTGTAGGGCTGGTCCTTTTTCAAGGCCACAAACCGAACCCCGTTCGAAGACACATGGGTTGTAGGGCTGGTCCTTTTTCAAGGCCACAAACCGAACCCCATTCGAAGACACATGGGTTGTAGGGCTGGTCCTTTTTCAAGGCCACAAACCGAACCCCATGCGAAGGCTTGGGCGCAGTAGGCTGGTTCATACAGAAAACCACGCTGAACCTCGAGTAACGGGCGCAGTAGGTTCAGGATTAGCCCTGATCCGAACCCCGTGTTGAAGGCTTGGATTGTAGGATTGCACCGAACTCCAAGTACGGTTAGTAGGATCGAACCGAACACCGTGTGAAGACTTGAGGTGTAGGACCAAACTGAACCTCAAGAGAAAGGCGTAAAGCTTACCCTTGCCAAAGCTATACAAAAATTCAAAGGCAATATCCGTCCTCAATTGTGGAATATCGACCCCAGAGCGGTTGAGTGCTCACGTACCCGCTCTACGTCTTCGAGGACAGATGAGCATTTTTATCTTTTTAAGAAGTTAAAAGGTAATTCTTGAGATAAAATTTCCCTTCCCAATGTACTTACACTTGGGGACCGGGCATGCTTTAACTTAATTGTCACTTCTTTGTTACAATTTGTTATCTTAATCCGGTGTGATAAGTACGCTTTAAGCAGCTAGGTAACTACACAGAACGGATTCGCAAAGCATTGAAAACAATAAAGTGTATTGTATAGCACTAAGTTATTCAACAATCATACATTCGACGCAAGCAGTTGAAGAAAAACAGCAGTGAATTTTATTTCCAAAAAATAAAAATTGTTCAAGTCACAAGGTAGTTAAAGCTGGAGCTGATCCCAGTACACAGCTATGAATAAAGCATAAATTAAGAGGCCGGTGCCTGATCCTCCGCAGTGGGCACTCCTGCCTTCTCCGTTTTGTCCTCTACTCCAGTTTGGGCACCTTCTTGCGTTTCAGCTCCAGAGGCGGCGGTGGACGTTGTTGGCTCCATACTTTGACCTTCTGGAAGGGGAGGCAGTTCATACAGAGATGCACGGGGTTCATGGTGCGAGCCATCCTTATGCACTTAGACAAGTTTTCCCCCATGGAATTCGAAGAACGGATCCAATCCGTACAGATTCAGCTTCACTCCAGGGTTACGATAATAAACTTGACGAAGGGCCAGGCCGAAGGATTCATACGCCACATTTTTGCATATCTCCAAGGCTTTGGCAGCCTTGGCCTTCGCAGCAGCTAATCTTCTTTGAACCTTGGCAAAATCCTCTTCTGAAGGCCCAGCACTCGCACCACCCTTCTTGAGTTCCTCAATTTGGGCTTGCATCTCCTTCCGAAGGCTCTCCCACTCCCCAAGGTCTTTGTTGCGACCGTCCTCCATAATTTTGAGATCGTCAGCAAGTTTAGCCGATCTCTTCTTCTCTAGTTGCAATTCTTCTTCAAGAAGGGGTATGGATTTGTTCTGCTTCTGGAGGTCGGCAACTTCCCGTTCTAGAGCCTTGTTCGCAAAATGAACTTGACTTGCCTCTTCAGTTTTCCTCTGGAGCGTCTCTTTGGTTTTCTTCAATTCTGACTCCACGCCCCTATGAACTTCAGCTTGCTTGGTCGCCCATTTCTCCTTCACCGCGAGTTCGGTTTCAAGTTTTTCAACCTGATCCATATAATCTTCCTTCTCGCTCAGGGAATCAAGGAGGCCGGACAGTTCATCCAGCTGCCAACGCCCGGCCTTACAAGCACCTCGAACCCCAGTAGCGTCAAGGGAAGGGCGGAGGCAATATCGTGCCTTTGGAAGAGTAGGAGGCATGGACCCCTGAAACCACAAGTAAGGAGAGAGGAAGGAGTCACGCGGAGGCTCAAACGCCGGAGGAGGACCATTCCCAGAGTCCGGCTCTGAAGCA
This sequence comes from Clitoria ternatea, assembly GCA_037962975.1. Classification (NCBI taxonomy): domain Eukaryota; kingdom Viridiplantae; phylum Streptophyta; class Magnoliopsida; order Fabales; family Fabaceae; genus Clitoria; species Clitoria ternatea. The sequence continues at coordinate 1,784,738 of CM075674.1, forward strand.
TTCTGTGAAGAAGGGGTGGAGGATTCAGGAACGGGCTTCTTTCCCTTGTCCTTCTTCAACTCAGTTTCTTCGACCGTCCTCTGACGCTTCTTCACAGGGTCATCAGAGGAGGGCTTTTCTTGATCTGCCTTTTTTACGAGATGCCTCTTTTTCCTTTTCTTCTCTGGGACGGCCTCCTCGTCGCCCGCTCCAGTGGCCTCAGCTGGTTCTCCTGTTTCCTCCTCATCAAAGAGAGGAACCTCGTCACCTACTGCAGAGGTCAGGGGAATGAGGGGAGTTTTGGTGGCGTTCCTCTTCGCCTGGATCTCATTCTCCTCAGAGGAGGAATCATCGTCAGCCATCATGGTCCTTAACGACAACATCTCTAGGCAGGCTCTTTCGATTTGTTCTGCAAAACAAGAAAGGTTGAATAAGCACATAAGAAGAAAAAATGATTAGAAAGGAATAACTATACAACAGAAAGAGATTAAGAGTGAATATTACGGAGGTAGGTGTTTCTGATGCCGTCCTCGGCCAAGAAGAGCCGGCTGGAGAATCCTTTGAGGGTCTTCGAGGCCGTCTGCATGGCGCTCAAGACCTCAATAGAATGAGAGGAGAGTTTACTCTCGTCTGTATAATAAGCATGGCTCATAAGGAGAAAATGCTCGTGCGTCCAGCTAAGAGGAAATTTGGTAAATCCCTCCTTGTTTCGCCAGAAGACCGGCTTATTTGGTTGAATACGGACCCGCGTGTAGTAGTGCTTGAAAGAGCGTCCATCCACCTTCGCGGATTCCGTATAAGACTTGAAATTTATCACCCTTGAGTCACTACGGAGAGTAATGAACCCAAGGCCGCCCTTCTTATTAGCACGGCGGACCACCTGGCAATAGTGAAACAGTTTGGCCACAGTGGCGGAGAAGTTGAAATGCTCCCCCAGAACCTCCAGAGCCCGGACTAGACCCCAACCATTGGGATGAAGTTGTGTAGGGGCGCAGTCTAGGAAGCGCAGGACGGCCATATGGAATTCCGTCATGGGGAAACGTACTCCCAACTTCAAGAAGACGAAGTCATACATGTAGACCGACCTCTCATCAGGGACGCTGTGGCACACTCTCTCAGAGGGGCGTGGTGCCAGCACAGCGTATCGCGCCTTGTACTTTTTATCTGAATATATTTTGCAGCGGAAAGAAACCGTGCATTCCTCCTCACTCGCATGGTGCGAAGGGATCTCTAGGAATTCCTCCTCCACCCAGCAGTAGGGTTTCTCCCTGTTGAGTTTCTCCCAGTCAAGCCGGTGTGCCGCAACGTTGACACACCCTTCAGTAGAGCGGAGAACTGGTGTCTTTCCACGTCCTGGAAGGTCCATAGTTGTGCAGGCACGGTGGAACGCGTACGTACTGTGGTAAAAAGCAACATCGTCAGAGAGGTAACCTTCAGCATTTGACCCTTCATCAGAGCGGCTGGTAGCCCTCGAGTCAAAGGGAACCTCAGAGCGACGTTGGGAAGAGGACGCTCGTGAGGAAGAAGCTTCGGCTCTCTCTGAGCGACGGGGCCCAGCCACAGGAGGATTCGCTGGAATCCTCCCACCACGGTGGCTAAGGGGGGCACGAGAGCCAGAATTCCCCCTGTTTGAAGGACCAGCGTGGCCTGCTCTAGGGCGCATGATGGAAATAGAATGAACAAAAATTGCAAGGAGTTGAAGGAAAGGGAGGTTACCTAAAGGAAGAAGATCTTTGAGAAGTTTGAAGACGACAGAGAAATTCCAAAGAAATTTGAGCAGAGGTTCACTAAGCTTGAAAACAAGAGTGGATTCCAAAATCTGCTAAGAGTCCATTTTATAGGTAACGAAGAGGCACAGTGTTTCGTCGAAGGTCACAAGGCTTGCATCAAAACGCAACCTTTTCAAATTAAAACGACTCCGTCGTTTCGTCACGTACGAGCGCGAAAATGGTAACGTTTCAGTAAACATTTTGGCAAAATGGGCCCCCATTTTAAGTTTGAATCCAGGCCCAATAAGCCCAATCGACGGTTATACTCTTGGGTAATGATGGCTCGTGCGCAAAAAAATGCATTTACTGTCCAATCATGCCATGCGCATTTAATGCCTTCAACCACTTTTCGAATACCAAGGGTTTCGATTCTCAAAGACCCTTGGGATTTCAATCATTTATTTTATGCTGTCTGAATCCGTTGTACGCAACGCGAGAGGAGCGGTCACTCGTTTATTAGAGCAGACGCCACAGAGCTTCCAGAGACCTTCCAGAATGTACCACCGGCATCCAGACTTCTCTAGAGTTGTGTAGCTCATATGAGCAACTTAATAATCCCTCATACAAGCTAGGGGACAGATGATCCGGTCTGGATACCGGCCCCCAATCTTGTGACGTCAGAATGGCCTCATATAAGGAAAACTGGTGTCCTGGTTCAACTTTACCACACCGGATATCCGATGTCTGGCCGTCCGTCCTCATCTCACGACTGCCCCACTTATTTTCTCTATAACGGATCTTTGTTCATTTTCACAGAACATTTACATAACTGTTGGCTTTTCAGTCACAGCAAGATAAGAGCCCCTAATAACTTATCAGCGAAGATACTGTATGTAGCAAAATATGTCACGTCAATGGCCTTAGAAAGCAAGTGGATGTGTCAGCAGATTATGCGGAAAAGGTGATTATCCTCTCCTCTTCCTCGAGGATCGTACTCTGATAATTGACCTACCCCCCTGACACATTCTGAGTGCTGAGCCACCCTGATTGACATAATGTACACGCTATCAGAGCTAGGGGACCCACCTGTATCCAACGATTCATTTTCTCACGTACAACTATAAATAGCTCATTTCAATACACATGCAAGGTATCGTTGTTCTATCTCACACTTCACTATTACTTCGCTTGAGTATTCATTGAGCTCTTACACTCCTCTAACTTGAGCGTCGGAGAATCTTCGCAGGTGGCACCACCTTTCGCCCCCCTGCAACGCGAAACGTTGGTGTGAAGGATCTCCAGGACAACAAGGTCGGCCTCTCTCACTGAGAGACCGGATTGATACATCGGATACACACTGTTCCGGTGTGCTAACCCTAAAAACACCTATAATCTTGTGGCTGGTCTCACGCCGGATCCTAGACCCCGGTCCAGACCAGTTCAACTATATTAAGAAATATAATATTTTTTTAAAAATAGATTAATAGCTATAATATTAATGAATATAATAAGAAATGCAACAATACAAATTTAACCATAATAATATTCAACTTGCACTGTTTTACAAAGTTGTTGTTGGCTTAGTTGCCATGATACTCTTCTCCTTACATTTGGTGGTGGGATTTATACCTACATCCTGTATTTTTTGGCTTTAAAATGAAATATTAATACTACTGATAACCCCATAAGTATTCAGAAAGTCACCACTCATGAGAGCCGCACAAGTTTATAGATAGAAATAAATTAGTTATATAATTTATTTTTTATTATAATAAATGTTAATATATAAAAATATTTTTATTTTTAGAATTTTAATAATTTTTATTGAATCATTAGTATCTATTAAATGACAATCTCAACTTATTTCCTCTTATTTTCTTTCATCTTAAAAAGGAATTTATAATTTTTTTTCCTTTTCCTTCTAAAGATAAAACTTCCGTTTCCAACATATTTTCTACCTTATAATTCTCACCCCTTTTCCCACAAAACAAATAGAGTAGAGTGAGGGATACGAAGGTTTCAGGGATGAGGAAAAAGGGTAGTTTAGAAAAAAAAACAACAACAACAACGAGAATGGGAATAAAGAAAAGGGTGTGGTGTTAAAAGAAATTTCTAATGTTTTATTTAGTTGGTTTTTGTGGGGCTTAAGCTCACGACATCCTTCTATGTCTACTTTCCTTTGTTGGTTTGGGCCTATGAACCCATGGCTAAGGACCGATTAAAAAATTATTTAGTTTAACTTTTTATTTTAAAAAACAATTTGTTTAATTTTTTGGATTTAATTATATTAATTTTTGTGGTTGGTCAGGGATCTGGATTTGGTTTAAAATTTTAGAAAATGCAAAATATGCGTTTTGATATTTTAAATAAGTCTCTGATAATTTATTCGAGATTTGTTTTTATAATTAAATTTAAAAATGTGTTTTTTTAGTCACATATATTCTCATTCACATACAATTCTTTTGAATGTTTAGTTATAGTTAAGGCTTTTATCCATTTCAAAAAGTGTGTTTAGTAATTATAGAACTTTAGATTCTTCTTATAATTTTAACCCACGTGGTAAAATGAGCCACAATATATTTTTAAAATAAAAAATATATCATAGCATGTTAAAAATGAGGCCAGACCAATGACCTACTTTGAAGAAAAAAATATTTTCTCCTGTTTAATAAAAACAAAACATCCAAGCAACCCTGACGAAGAATATTAATAAAAATATTGATAAATATCCATATATCTATTTTTTGGGGGGTAAAATTTTTTGAATCCACAATTAATTATCCGGTATGCGCCTACAAATTACGCGGAAGGATGAGTATTACTATATCGTATGGATATATTTATAATTATCAATATTTACTTTTTACTAAATATATTCAAATATCAAAACTTTTTATTTTTTTATAACGAGATATTTTTTAAAAATATTATTTTATGATCTTATTAAGAAACTAATCGGTAACATCCGTTAAAGAGTATATTTAAAAGAATGTGATGATAAAGTATTGTTTTTTATTATCATTTGTATTATCTTAACCACTGAAAAGTATTTATTTATAATTTCTGCTAACTCTATTTTAAATATTATTTGAAAAGTGGAGAATGGATTCCATCATTTAAAATATTTATACTGTTTGAATCTATCTATAAAATTACAGAGACACGTAACAAAACACTAATATATGTTTTTCTGCTTCATTCTCCCCTACACACCAACCGATACTTTTTTGTATTCATAATACACAATAACTGATTTAACATCAATGTCGGTAAAAATTAGCGACAATCTTGCACCACCTAATAATGGAGGCCTGATATGGCATTTGTTGGCGTGTATATGAAAAAATACCATCGGAATTAAATGAGACAACTTTTTGATGTCCCATTCATGGTAAAATAAAAATTCCAAACATAATTACCGTTAAAACTCATGCATCACTCTCTCAAGATCCATTAGAGCAACTGTGTCACAGAACCATGATTGAAGGAAAAACAAGAGTGTAGAGAAAAGAGACTGAATTAATATGCAAGAATGATATATGATTCATTTACAAGCTAAAAGCAAAGAGAAAAGTTAGAAAAATAACGAACTACATATTAATAATTACCGCTTTGAATAATCAAATATTGGAATACACAATCATGGTATAATGGAATACAAGATACCAGAATTTTCATCCCTGAATGGGTCATCATGGTTAATGCACAATAAGTGCACGATTGTGTTTACACAAAAGTCACGAAACCAAGCAAACATGAAGCACACATCATTTTGCACTGATTTTATCTTGTTCATCCGTGCGGCTTGTGGTGGCTGGAGTGGCTACACTGTTCTCTGCCGTGTCTAATTCCACTCTGAACTTTTCATAAATGTCCCCTTTGTAGAATTTCTTAGTCCTTAGCACCAAAATGAACGAAACAATACAACCCACCAATGTGGATGCAGTGATTATTAAAAAAGGCATCCTATAGCATCGTACCCCTAGGCAAGTCAAGTCCTTCCCTTTTTGTCTTGTGAGTCCCTTCATCTCCAATTGTTTCAATGCTTCTTTGTCATACAATGAACCCGTAACTCTCACATTCAGTATGTAAGACCCAACTGGGCTAGCCACGGCTCCAAAATTGTACAATGTTGAGTAGTATTTGAGGCCAAATATTTCAGATATAATGGCAAACATTAATGGCCATATGGCACCAAAGCAAAACCCAATAATCACGGAAGCAAAGTAAAGAGAGTTTGGGATACCAAAAGCTATTAAAAGATGGCCAACACAAGATAGAAGCATGACTAGTGTGAGCATTAAGGGACGTGGGAATTTGTACTTGGCTAAAAAGAACTCTGAGGCAAAGCCAGAGGATGCTCGTCCCAAATAGTTCCATATGCTCACAAGGGTCACAAAGGTTGTGAGGCTCTTTTTTGGGTACCCCAATGAGTTCCCAATCTGTCCCAGATTGTCAAGTGCAGTCAATGTTCCACCGACCCCAAAAGTTGTGGCAATGAACAGAATCAACATGTCAATGCTGAACAAAGCTTGGAAGATGGTGTAGTCCTCACCCCTGTTTGGTGGTTTGAAAATGTTCCTCAAACAAGACACTCTCCCTTCAGGGTTTGTGGTAGCCCTGTGAGATGGTGCTGCTGCTGTTGCTGCCTGTGGCTCCTCTTCAGTTTGTGACAATTCAACATCTGAAGGTGGAACCTTGAACTGAGAAGAAGCATTTGCATCAGTTAAGATTTGGCTTTGAGTCTTCCAGAGTTTGAATTCCTCTTGAAACACAACAGCTAGTGGGAGAAGGAGGAGTAAGGAAAGAACCATAATACCATCCACTATGTACTCCACCCTTGTGAAACTCAACTTGCTTTGTATCACAATCAACACCATGAGAAACCCTGCAACTCCAAGTGAAATATAAAGAAGTTTGTAAAAAACCTTGATCTCCTTGGGCTGTGGAACTATGCTCAACACCCTAACTGTTGGAAGGAAAGTGAAGGAAATGGCAGCGGGAAGCCAACCAATAAGAAAGATAAGAGCTTTGGAGTTGTCACCATAGAAAGCATGGTATAGCTGAGTGAAAATGGCACCACTTAGACCCACATAACCCTTGAGCAAACCAATAACACTTCCACGGCTTCTTGGGAAACTCAAGACACAATTGACCAAGGCACCAGTGTTGGCAAAAGATTGTGAATTTGCACCAATGTAAAAGTAGAGACACATTTGCCAAACTTGGGGTTTTGCAATGTGTCCTTTGACAGAAAGCCATATCATGAAGTAGCCAATGAAGTTCATAATGGCTCCAATGGCAAGTATAACCCAAGGTGGGCTAATCTCATTGATTAGCCCTGAGAAAATTCCAAGGTTTGCACCAAGGTCTTTGAAGAAGCTTATCAAGTTTAGAGTTGATTGGTCATAACCCAACGAGGCTTTGACTTCGTTGGAGTATAAACCAAACATATAGGTTGCTCCTGAGACTGACATGATGAGACATGAGGCAAAGATCATGAACCAACGGCCAGTGACAACGTGGTACATGAACCCCTTCATTGTTCTCAGCTCTGACACCACCATTTTTCTTTTATTGTTTTTGAGGAATTAAGGTAATAAATAGTATAAGGGGTGATGAGAGAGTTGTTGCTTAAAAATCAAACACTAGCTCTTTTCATGTGCTTTGAAGCAATTTTGAACCAAACCTTATGTGAGTATATATTGGGCACGGAACTATGATTGGACTTGATCATGTGGAGGGCTTAGTGGAAAAAGGGTGGGGTAAGAAAGAACAAATAAACCTGCAGGATGCAATTTCATGCTTTTAGCAAAAAAGGTATAATGTGGTAACTGGATTCTCCACCAAAAGTAAGAACCAGGTTCAAATCTCTGGGGGAAAATAAATGTGAGAAAATGACAAGCACCAAAGGATGCTACTTCATCCAACCATTAAGTGAAGAGTTGGGATGCCTTTTTGTTTTTAGTTTTGGTGATTATGTCTTTTTTGGTGATTGAAGTGTTGCGATTCTGTGGGAAACTTGGGAATATTATAAAGAAATTTCGGTTGATATTGCCCCATTCTTTTCAGTTATACTTGTGTGTTAAAGCAGGGGATAAGGTAATAAAGCTTTTTATTCTCGGAAGAGATTTGAATGTACTTTCAAGATAAAAACGCATTATTAACTAGTGATTTAAAAATCAACTGTTACATGTAAAATCTCAACGGGTTAATTTCTAAGTTAATTGCTAGCATTATACTTTACAATCTAAAATACATTATTCTTAATTTTTTTATAGAATTATTTTCACTGCAAGGGAAAGCAACAAAGTCTTCGTCCCTGATTGATTTTCTTTTAGTTATGTGTATAGATTCAAATGAGTGTAGGTTATCAGAACTTGAGTCGGAACATTGGTTCCCTAATTACTACTTCTTTTATATTTTTTTTGAGTTTAAGATGATCTGATTAGATAGGATAATTATACATGATAAACTTCTACTTTTTAACGTTAGTATATTTTCTTACATTGATATCATAATCTTCTGCTTCTCGATTTATATATTTGCTGGTAAATGTAAGCAAGTTGAGGTCAGCCTTGAAATAATCAATATTGTGACAATGCACCCTGTGCTGGAAAATTATTTATTATTGAATATCATAATGTGTAAGTATTTATGATTTAAAATATTATATATATTATCATAAACTTAGTCAATAACATTATTCGTACTTTAACCACCTAATTCAATAAAGATTACTCATTGATATTATCATTAATATTGAATAAATATTGTCATATAATTAATAATACAAGAGTTGTTGATTAAAAGACACTGGCTCTAAAAAAATCATTCGGAGAAAGCTGGGGAAATAGCCAATAACTATAAAAGAAAAAAAAAATGAATAGAAGTGACAGTGTCCAGTAACCTCATTTTCAGATACCATATTAAAGTGATAAGATGTTGACCAAAAAAAATGTGATAAGATGGAGCTGATAAATTATTAAGTTAAACACAATTAAAATTAAGATTATTGTTTCTTGTGGTGTGCTAACAAAATAAGCGTCAAATTGAATATATTTATTTATTGAGATGTTTTGTCCACATGGCATCATCGATATATACAAAACACAATCACGTGAATTGGCTGTTTATAAAATTGTGGCACCGTAAACTGTTGGTTAAAAAACATATTTGGATCCTGACCAATATATATATATATATATATATATATATATATATATATATATATATATATATATATATATATATATATTTGGATCTTACGTCTATTTTGAGGTAGAATTTAGTTTTAAATATTTTTTTCCATTGATCTAGATAAATGATATTAAAGTTTTTCTTTCAGTTAAAAATCTATCGGGGAATAACTAATGGATATCTTAGAAGGTGGATTGAGGTAAGTTTTTTATTCGTCGGCCTATTTAAGTTCCGCCCTTCAAAAAAGATTAGATGTGGGTCTAAGGGGTCAGCCCATTGGGCCCATCATTTTAATTAAAATAAATAATTTACTATTTATTTTAATATCTTTTTGTATAATTTGAAAAAAAGTATTATTCTTGATCCAATATCAATATTGGCCCCTAAACTAAGGAATGACATATACAGGTAAAAGGTACAGAAATAGTAAAGATAGCTCAAACCGGTTATCAAAAGGACTAGTATTCTTACTGAGGGGACATCGACCAAAAGCCTACAACTAAGTCAGAACTTCTAAACAAAGGTTGCAACTTGCCTAAAAACACAGTCTGCATATATCACACATTAAATCATGAGTTGGACCTTTAGTAAACTATAAATATAATCATTTACGGTAAATGAAGTAAGTCATTTTCAATTACTCTTAATGCTTTGGTATCTTTTGAATCCATATTAACTTAAGCTTCAGAGAGTCTTTACAGGTACCACTACCACCTGTTCCTGAGCACACAACTTAAGAACCTCAAGGTCATAAACTCAAAGGCACTATGTTCCCACTAAGCCAGTGTAACATAATATTAGATTCTCATTGAATCGGCGTAAAAACAGAGTGAACATGAGATTTAATACCCGTTGAGAGAGTAACATGATTAGCCCCTACATACCGTATAATACATTATTCTTTTAATATACGTAAAATAATGACACATGGCACCCTCGTATTGACGCGATGCCTGACATTCCAGGTTGCCAAAGTAGTTGGTCGTTTTGAGGCTAAACGACATATCCTTTCGAAAGTTATGGATCACTTCATTTTGCATTCCACTGCATCCTATGGGCCGCGTCTGTTCACCTTCGGCCCATTACCCCCAAAAACCTTTATAAATAAAGGACTGATGGCCAAGGGAACTTGCATTTTACTTTCGACTCCAAAGAAATTCTACTCCTTCGGTGTACGTTGCTTCTCATTACGGTTAATACCTTGGCCCATACTAGAAAAATAGCGAGAGTAATCACCACAGGTAGCCTTCAATCCTGGCTTCTTTTTTATACTTATTTAATCTTTTAAGCAATGTCAAACCGGGATTTGGGGGACGACCACGCGAGGGACGATTTTGTGGAGGTCCTCTCAAAGCCACTGATTGGCCGTCCGTGGGACTCCGACGTGAGCCACAAGTTTCACGAGTGGATATACGCGGATGGGTCAGGAAAGGTCCAAGAAATGCCACCTCATCTACTCTGAGGTTAGCAGAACTTGGGGCCCTTACATCTTCATTAGAATCGTGAATCGTGTCTTACGACCCTACATCGACCCATTCCCCGTTGCCGAAATCGTCACCTGCTCATGATATGAATTTGAGCGTAGTGCATTATTATACGGACGATGTGGATTTTTACGAGAATGTTCCTTTTCTTAAACACATAGTGAACAAGATTATGGTTGGAAGTTCTCACGTTAGGATTGACCTAGAGGATACTACCATGATGGCGGAAAGGATCGATTGGATAGCCCGTAAAGCCCAAGACCCATGCTTCTGGGTACAAAAGGAAATTTTAAATATCCTCAGTACTAAGGGTAATGACAGGGTTGAGTTGGATGTCAGAAAAATTTGAAGATCTAGTAAATACAAAGAGCAGTTTGCCATAATTGCACCACTATATAATGACTGAGCTTGACACATGCCCTGAGAGCGATTTTTCTTCATGTACGAGATTCTTTTTACCAAGGTAAGGTGACGGCTCCCTTTCAATAAGTTTGAGATGGGGGTGATCAAGTTTTTAGGCATCACTCCTAGTCAATTGCATCCCAACGTTTGGGGCTTGGTCTTATCTCTCGAAGTTTTGGCCAAGCACTTGGGATTTATTCCCACCGTTGCAATATTCTTTCGATATGCTTGTGTACTTAATTGTAGGAACCACGACGGCGGATTGGACTTTGTCAACCTCGAATGTCAGAGTGACATTTTCAACTTTGAAGCTTATGTGGAATCGACCAAGACTGTCGATGTCTCCTTCAAGCATTCATTCTTTAAAGTTTTCGCTAAAGGTGACCAAACCCCTTTTTGGAAAGACGAAGAGGGAAGGTTTTACCTCTATACCGGCTAGACACACCAGCATTTTTTGATGGAAAGCTCTGCGTACGTTATGGAGGAAAATAAATTGAGCGAGGGATCCTGGTCGATAATGGATGCCCTTCATGACAACTCGAGCTACTCCCTTAAAATGTTATTCTCTATTGGGGACTGAGGATACGATGAAGGAATACCTTGCCTTCTCAGTATACACACAAGATATTTTTACCCACTTTTATTTTATTTCGATTACTCTTATATTTAATCTAATATTGATTTACTTCGATGTAAGGAACATGCAAGAAAGTGCCTTCAATCAACTCTGGGGTATTATGGCCGGGGTAAGTACCAACCTTGACTATGAAAACTGTGTCACTCCCCTCCTCTGGAAAGCCAAATAGGTGTCTCTGCCTCAGGGAGACGTCCCTATCCCTCGAGAATTAGAGAAAAGAAAGAAGTCTATTACCGAGGGACAATAGAAAAAACAAAGGGTGGCTGAAGGGACTGTCTGGGATCCCTCTAAGGGAAAAGGTCCCGCCAATCTAGAAACCTTCATCCCCCAAGAGCCATATGTCATTCCCTCTGATATGGCTAGTGGGGAGGACTGCTTACATTTGTTAGAGCGAGTTGGTCCTCTTGAGTTAAAGTTCATTCTCCCATTCCGACTCAAGGACAGACTGAATTTAAAAGAGCTGAACTACACCCTAAACGGATGGTATAGTCTACTCTTAAGGGTTTATCTATCCTCCACTCCTTCATGGTAGAAGGCCCTCTTAGTGAAATTGAATGCCTCTGGGATAGGAATACCATGTGACATCCCGGCGCTGTTGAGGGCGGGGAGTGATCGCCGGTGCATTGGCACGGACAAGGAGCGGCTCCTGGCAGGCTTCCGGCGGGGAATGTGACATCCCGGGCACTGTTGAAGGCGGGGAGTGATCGTCGGTGCATAGGCACGGACAAGGAGCGGCTCCTGGCAGGCTTCCAGTGGGAGGGACACATGAACGAACCGAATACATACCAGAATGAGAGAGATCCAAAGACTGTATAGGTATGGGACTGTACAGTCGAGGATAGCTTAAAGGAATGAATTCATACTACCTATACCAACAAATGCATTAGCCTTTTCGGTGGCCTATCACTTAAGGACTCCAAAGTTAAGCATGCTTAACTTGGAGTAATTCTGGGATGGGTGACCTCCTGGGAACTTCTCGGGAAGTGTGTAATTGAGGACAAAGCACATTGGAAAGGTCTCGTGTTGGTTTGTGGGGAGAGTCGTTCATTCTAACTCTGTACCATCATTCACCTTATATTTATTTTTTAATCTTTACTATTCCCAATAAATATTTATTTTTATTAATTAAATTTCAATATTTGACACATGTTAGCGTCTCATGAAGTGTGACCCAATTTATTTTACTTTTTCAAATTCATAATAAAAATAATTTTCAAATCAAATTAAAATATCAATTATCATCACAATCAAAATTCTTAATATTATTATCATTATTATTTTAACATTTCAATCATTCTCAACATTGTTTATATATTTTTTTCTCTAATTTTATTACCTTAAAATTAATATATTATTTTATATTTAAATTAAAATATACCACAATATATTTCTCTTTAACATTAGTTTATTTTAGATATAGTTAACTATTTTATATATTTTTTTCTTTTTGAAAGAATGAGGGATAAATAACCCTCAAAAAATTAACCATAAAATTATAAGGAAAACAATCTCATAAGCATCATCTAAGAAAAAATGAACATGACCCTAATCAAGATTTTTAAAATACTTCTTTTGATATTTTTGGATATTTCTTTAGATATTTAATTCAACAATAGTTATTAGAAAACATTTTTAACAATATATTTGTTATAAAAATTATATCATCATACTATACTAATTGGTTTATAAAACTTAATATATTTTATGTTTTAATCTAAATATTATAATTATAAATTAAAAAAAATCTAATATAAAAAATATTTTAAAATAGCAATATAACGATATATCAATCGGAGTTTGAAGAAGGGGGAGGAGTACTCGACCTGCAACAGATAGAGGAGGATTTTTTCAATCACATAGTTTGGGCTCCTAGAATATGGCGCCCTTGGGGCTTTCTATTTGATTGTATCGAAAGGCCCCATGAATTGGGATTTGCCTATTGGGCTGAGTCATTTCGGGGCAAGCGGATCATTTATGATGAAGAGGATGGGCTTCAAGAAAATGATTCAGAGTTGTTACAGGGTGGAACTATGCAGTACCAGACACGAAATAGATCTTTCAAAGAACAAGGCTTTTTTCGAATAAGCCAATTCATTTGGGACCCTGCGGACCCACTCTTTTTCCTATTCAAAGATCAGTCTTTTGTCTCTGTGTTTTCACATCGAGAATTCTTTGCAGATGAAAAGATGTCAAGGGGGCTTCTTACTTCTCAAGCAGATCTTCCTACATCTATATATAAACGCTGGTTTATCAAGAATACGAAAGAAAAACATTTCGAATTGTTGCGGATTCGATTGATAGCAGCTATATAAATTTAAATAATCTAACTCGAATTGTTTAATAAACTAGATGTGGGTTATATTATAAAAAAAATACCCATGGAGATTGATTGTGGACCAAAATAATAGAGATTGATATTAATTTTAAAAAATTCATAGAACTAAACAAAACTGTATACAACGTGCGGGGAATACGTTATATTTAAACCAAATAACTACGAGGTTTTGGTCAGAAATCCAGAAAGAGAGCAAGAAGAGGAAACAAAATACGAGCCACCAAGTTGCTTTTTTGCTTATTACCAAGATTGATATCAACGTATTTTTAATTAAATTATTTTATTTGGTTTAAAGAACTTATAACTAATTAAAATCTTTGTGGTGTTTGATATGAGGAATCTTTTTAAGTGAGATTCTCAGAAATGTATTTTTTGGGAATGCGTTTTCTGGGTAACTTATTTTCCATGTTTGGTATAAAAAACCTTATTCGGGAATTTTTTTAGTTTTTCTCATTCTCATGTTTGGTATTAAAAAAACTTATCTGAGAATCTTTTTGTTTTATGAGGATTTGGGAAGAAAATGGGGTATTTTTGTCCTAAAATTTTTATTCTCGGGAATGTATAGGATACCCACTGTTGAAATGGAAAAGTAAAGTTTTTAATTCCTTCATAATTAAGTTTCCTGGGAATCTCACATTCCTAGAAATATTTTTTTTATCTCATGTCAAACATGGGTAAAGAAATATTTTAAGTAGCATTCACATGAAAGTTCAAAGATCCCTCGTACTAAAGTTCCCCTTAGAGAAGTTTGAGTCAAGTTAAAACAAACAAAATCTAAACATCCACTTGAATTAACATACCAAATACTTGTATAGATATGTGTTCGCGTGCATTTTACAAGATAATTTGATCTTGTCCGAACTTGATTATGCTGAGGAATAACATCAAGTCGAATTAGTTATTTTGTTATTTAATTAAAAAAATTAATTATTTGTTAAATATTCGATTTCATTAAAATTTTATTCTTCCGGAAATGATATTTATTTTAAAGTATTTAAGTAAAAATGTTTTATTTTTAGGTGGTGGAGGGAACAAAAGAGGTGACTCAAGGGCATTGATACAATATTAGAAAATTATGACATAAAACTCAAAATGAAAGATTTATCTCGAATATTCATTTAGTAGTAGTTTGTTGGTGAAATAAGGATGTGGAATCATTCGTCGTTTTATCTGTCTCGTGTGGTATTCATTTCCACCAAGAAGGGTTAGAGTTTTGAATTTTTCAGAAATGGATGAAAGCAAATAGTGGTGAAGCCCAAGACAAAGAGGGTTGCATTGCTTTCAATTTCTTTAAAGGAGTTTTATGTAAATATCAAATACATTAACTTTATTGAATTTTAATTTATCTACAAAACATTTCTATTTATATTATGAATATGAGAAAGTAAATACATTCTTTTAAAACATAACTATTATTTTTATCCTTTTATAGGGGGAAATGAAAATAAAAGTTTGTTAGGGAATAGATATATTGCAGTTATTTTCTGTTTTAACTATCTAGAATCTGTTGTAACTAACCAATGTTAGTTTATCCTCTATTTCTGCATATATATTATATTCCTTTCCTTTGCATTCACAATACAACATAATATAGAAAGTATCAGTTTACATTCATATCCCTTCCTCTACCATTCTCTGTTTCTCATTTCCTCTGGAGAGCATAGTTTAACATGGTATCATCGCACCTGTAGAATCAGCTATGACTTCCGCGCCCTTCACCCCTCACACATTCTCCTCCTCTATCTCTGCAAAACTGACAGAGGATAACTTCCTCACATGGCTTCAACATGCAGAAGCAACAATCAAGGGGTTCAAACTCAAGAAACACATCTCTGGCCCAAAATTTGTTCCAGAACAATTCAAGAACAAAGAAGATGAAGAATCAGGAAATCTGAACCCGGAGTTTGAAAATTTCGAACAACAAGATAACCTCCTTAAATCTTGGCTGTTGGAGTCCATGGATCCTCAGTTTAAAATTAGAATGGTTAGCTGTGAATGGTCACACCAGATTTGGGCCACCCTAAAGACGTACTTCTCCTCCCAAACGATGGCCAGAGTCAAGCAGCTAAAGACGCAACTTCGAACAATCAAGAAGACAGGATCAATAAGTGAATTACTGATTCAGATCAAGCACATTGTGGAAACCCTTGCTGCAATTGGGTCACCACTCTCTCAAGAAGAACACATTGACACAATCTTTGATGCTCTACCGGAGGAATATGATAGTCATAGTTTAACAAAGTTATTGTCCACTCCCACCATTTCTTCTTATATGTAGACTTTGAAAGATATTAGGCAAATTAAAAGATATAATTAAAATCTTTATTTTGTGAAAATTATTTTCACTTCTTACTTACTCTACTATTATATATCTTTCATTATGTAAATTATTTAAGAATTAGATGTTAATAAAGAATCTCCATTATATAAAAAAACTATCAATACGATTATTTGTCTCTTTTAATACGGTTTTAATTACAGTTACAAAAAATGTTGTAATAGTTTATTACTGTGGTTCCAATGACCTATTATTGTTGCTATTTTTTTTATTGTTGTAATTTTTCATACATTACTGTTTTTTTCCTTGAGAGTAATAACATGTGTTATAATAACCTTATGTTGTAGGGATTAATTCAATTGATTAAGGAATGAACTGATAATATTGAAATTACATGTTAAAATCCAACTATGTAGGGATAGTAATTATTATTATAATTAAAATAATTTAATGATTGTGTCGGAACAGATTTAGATTAATTAGAAGGATAATTATATTTGTAAACATGTGCCACCTCATTAAATTCAAAACGCATTTAGGTTTTGAATTTCTTAAAATCCAATTAAAATGAGTGTTATGAATTTAAATTTAGTTGTAATCCCTGAGCATACGAGATGAAGTAATGAATTCTGTATATCCCAATCTAAGTATGTGTTGGACATATGCATGTGCAGCTAATGGTGCTAGTGGACGATTCTTTTCATTGTTACTTTAAATTTATATCCTCTCTTTTATATACAGGTCATAGTGTTTTTTAATTTTTATCTTCATAGTTACTGCTATTTATACTTAGCTCTTTGATCATCATAAAATGTTTTAGCTCAGTAGTCACTACTCATCATGAACTAAAAATTTAATTAGTGGATATATTTTTTCTGAATAATTTGTTCAAGCTATCTTAATTTCTATACTTGAGCTAATATAAGAATTTTTCATTGATAACACTCAAGTTATAACTTGTCAATTAAAAACTTGACAATTCTTGTAATCAATGTAGGTACTAAGTTGTTTACAAGCAGCCTTGGCATCTTCAGCACATTCCTGGTAATCCCCATCTAGTATAGACACAAACATGGACATTCCTCGACCTTTCTTTTTCATACAGTTAGCGAAGTCTGCAAGTTTGGGAGTTTGCCCCAGGGTCTACAGAATACTAATGGAATTGGATACCAATTCTTTGGGTGAACTTGGCTTGCTACAAAAGTGAATAAAAATAAGTTACAAGAGCAACATAAATTTGCAATCACATGCAACATGCACAGATAAATTGGGCAGCTTAGCATGATAAAGTTCCTACAATGTGGTTTAAAAATACTATTCTTATTTTGATTATTTTAAGCAGTTGATCACTGAATAGTTTTACAATGATTCCTTGGATTCTTGTTCTGATCGGTAATGATATTATAAAAAACTGTAGCTGATAAATTAGAACAAGAGATAAACACTGTTAAAAAAATCGTTGAAAATTCTAATAAACAAGCTCTAATGAATATATGTTAATTTGAAAATCATTTCAGGATCCATGCTAAAATCCATGATTTCTTTTCCACCAAAATCCTATGAGAAAAGCAGGTTACATCAGACCAATCATTAATTCATAGATTTTATTGGAAATTCTAAAAGTTTTAACCTCAAAACTACAGATAATCCTTAATACCAAATCAATTTTTTTGACAAGGATCGCAATTGTTTTCCTTAAGAAATTAAGAGGTGTTGTTGATTTTCTTATACATTTCTTTTCTTTCTCGTGATGCTTGAGGAGAGTAGAAAATTGAATTTGGAAATAAGCACTTTTAAAACCGTCTCCCCAGTCCCCAGCCTTTCCTTTAAGACCCACATACTTGTATATGAGGCTTGCAAGGGCCAAAGACACCACAGTGAATGGCCAAGAGATTAGGAACATAATCACTGCAATGGAAACAAGGTGATGGTCACTGTAAAATCAAATTTCGATATGAGCACTCATGCAGCAGCAACAGTAACTACTCAGCCCCTAATGAATACTAGCAAACTATTGTTCATAGATTCTCAACACACCCCAATGATAAATGGTGGTGTTTGTGGAAAAAAACTGCAGCATTTTCAAATTCGTCTTTGTATACCCTTCATTTTGGCAATGCTGAGAAAAATTTAAAATTTACTTTGCAGTCTTCATTTTAGTTTTATATTGAACTGGTAATATAGTCTAGTAGGAAATAATTCATTCAACTTTTTTTTAAAACAAAATTAATTGTCAACTTTCTACTTTTTCTAAAAAAATTAGTTGTTATATTTATGAATTTTCTTTTTATTTTTAGACTTAAAAAATTAAAAATTATGCACTCTTTAGTCCCAAACACATTATTTTTGTTAAAGTATTAATTAAAAATTAAAAGAGATTATGAATTTGCTTTGAGTGTTGAATAGGTTTATTAATTAATCATTCACTAAATATAACTTTATCTTTTGATACAAGTTTTTCAATAATCATAAATGATGGAATTATTTGTTAGGAAACTGTCCAGTTCTCTGGCGTTGTACCATATAAATCCAAGTCAAGTTTCGACAGGGTCATTCATAAGTTGGCTGTTAATTGCTGCTTCTTTTTCTTTCTTAAATTTCTTTCACCTTTAAATTCTTCTTCTTGGAATGGATATTTGTAAATGGTTGGTAAGAAGCTCAATTACTCTTTGATTTATATTTACAAATTCCATTGAATCCTTCCGGGACCGGAGATAACCATATTTAAATTCTAAATAAACGAATTAAAATAAATTGATTAATCCACCAGGTTTATTACAAATCTTTCTGCCAAATGAGTTTACCTCTTTCAAGGCTATTTGAGTCCACCCAAGGGTGTGGTTAAAGTCTTTCTGAAGGTTTTAATTACGGGGTCTAGATATAATTCAAAACGTAATAACAAAAATTGAATTGAAATCTAATATATATATATATATATATATATATATATATATTATGCATGTGGTTTGTATCAGATATTAGATCTACGTTTAATGTCGATCTAAGTTTAATCAAATCACAATCTTAAATGTATTACTCTTATATTTGAATTACCTTATTAAATTATATACATATGACTTAAACTTAAATGAAATGAAAAAGATTTAGAGAGTGATTTGTGAATTTTTATTATGTTTATGTTAAATTTTTTTACAATGATAATTATGTTCTTAAAGTAGATATTCTTAATTTTATTGGGTTGAAATTATATGTTTTATACTTCATTTTGTAAAATATATAATATAAAATCAATCTAATATAATCTACATTTGATCAAATTAAATCAGATGTCATTATAATTCTAACTGAATTAATTAATAATGTGATCGAAACAGATAATGTTTTATCCAAAAACTGAATCCTTTGTAAGACTTGCTATATACCCTCATTTTGAGAAGGAACCATATATATTTTAATTTAATCATCATATGTTTTCATACAATCTTTTTAAATTAAAATATATATTAGCTTTCAATTTAAAAAACTTATAGTCATTCATTTTAATCTTTTTTACTTCATTTTTCAATGTCATTTTATAATGTCAAATTAAAATTTTTTAAAATTCGGGAGATTAAAATATCTAATATTTAAGGATCAATACGTGGTCTACTCTGTTATTTCTCACCCGTTTGATATATTTCAGTGTAAATAGGATAAGAAGCTAACTATTTTAATGGCACATCAACCAGGTACACTGGATACAGGAGCATGTGTTCATCAATGTTTGGCACTCAGAAACATGTCATCTTTGCAGAAATCACTTTCTGGGGAGTGGTTGCAAATTTGGAATATATTGGAAATTGTAAGCTAATTAAAGAATCAACCGTGTTAGTTTGTTACTGTGTATAATCCAAATTGTCCTAATTGATCAGTTTCTCTGGATTTTCTACATCTCAAAAGACAAAATAGAAAACACCTCATGCTGCAACCCGTCTTTGGTTTTCTTTTTGGAATAATTTGCCTAATAGTAGATGGACCCATGCAATGATTAAGAACTTCTTAATTATCTGTTGAGCTAAAATATAAATGGATAAAAACAAATCCTAATTGGGAAACCAAGTTTAGAAAATGGTTAATTGGTAATTTCCTACCTTCACAGAGGAACCAATACTACAAGCAAAAGGTGGAGCCAAAAATATCTGAGACAGATATGAAAAGAAACACGTGATTTTGTATTATTGCACATCATTCTGACATTTGATTTTGGAATGAGAAACAACAATGGAAAGACATTAATTTCACATTGGGAAATAAGAAGAACATTTGACGGCTGAGAGCTTATGTGAGTAAAGTCTGAAAGGGAAGCTCCACGATGTTTAAAGCACGAATTCTTTTGTTAAAAAGGAAAATTAAAATAGAGGAACTTAAAACTAAATAATTATGCTTTTAGCAATCATTTCTCAAAGTTCTTCTTTGGAAAAGAATATGCAGAAAACCATTTTTAAAGGGAAATTAATAAAGTATTAAATCATAAACTTATAAGGAGATATTATGTAACATAAAATCGACATTAACATGACTGAAAATTAACTTTTTTAATCCATATCAAATTTAAAAATATTAAATTGACTTCTATAAACACAATGTAGTCTCTAGTTATCATAAGTAGTTTATGATTTCTTTTAGGATTACATGCTTTTTCAAAAGCTACTTAATCAGGTCGATAACATATTTTACAGGGATACTACATTAGGAGAATGGATTAGACTGTATGCTTTGGATCTAGCTACGACCTGCATAAATGTTAAGGATAAGACAAAATGGGATGTGTCTCGTAAGGCACCTCTAATGTCTAAGTTAGAAAAAGGAACTCAGAGCACTAAAGGATGAGGTGATAAACAGAGAATCAAGGAATGATAGCTAATAAATGCATACCTTTCATTATTCACGAGGCCGATATTTATAGTGGGGGTTGGCGCAATACCTTTGTTGGGTACCTTTGCAAGTCTTGTCGGTGATGTGGCAATTGACGTTTATGGACAAGGTCTTCTTGTCGAGATTTGACAGGACGAGCTCCCTTGTAAGGACTAAAATCGGTATGTCGTTCTCTCAAGGTTGATACTTCGGTCATCACGTTCAGATCACTATTAGAGTTATTTGGTAAATACAAAAGAAAAAAGATTAGAGTTTCGTTCGACAAAACAAGTTTATAGGTTATAATTTTTTAGGGAACATATTGAAATAGAGTTGTTAATTAAAACTAGCTTAACTTGTGTTAAATGATTTTAGAAGAAATATAATATTTTAATTTGTAAGAGATAAAAAAAAGTGTCGTGAGTAGTGATTTAAGCTAGTTTGTAACTTATTTTACTATTTTAAAAGTTTATTAAACAAACTAGCCATATTTAGTAAAAGAGCTTTTTTAAAAGCCACTTAAAGTAACTATTCAGCTTATAAACTCCGAGTTTATTTTATTTTTTATATTTTTATCCTAATTGAAATATATTTTAAAAAATCACTAATCTATTTTTAATATATATATATCTAACTAGTTTTATCAAATATATTTTAATTTAATCAGCTAGTTTATCAACTTTAAGTTAGTTTTTTAGCTTTCGGTTAGCTATATGCTAGTTTTTCCAAATAGACCATATATATAACATCCCAGATAATTAATTTAAAAATCGATGATTGGTGAAAAATTATAAATAAATTGTTTTTGAACTAATTTAAATTTTTAGGAAAGAATTATTATTTGTTATAAATTAATTTACATTTAATTTAAAAGTGGGAATTAAATAAATATATTTGATTGGTGAGTTACAAAAATTTAGATTTAATTAAATAGGTGATAGTAAATTTTAATTTACCAAAGGGTAAAAGGTAAAAGGTTATTGTTGAAATGGGAAAAAGGCAAAAGAAATGGTAAAAGATGTTTCTACCCTTATGCATTAAAAACAAGTTTTCTTTCTTTTCTCTATTCCCTTCACGCGTCTTATTCCTCTTGTTTATTCCTTCCATTGTTGCGACCTTGGAGCTTCAAAGGAAATGCAAATCTTAGCCGATTCTTGCAATTGAGGATATATTTTGAATCATTAAAGCGAGATAAACAGGTAGGTGGTTTCAATTTCTCCATTCATGGCTTCTTCTCAAAACCGAAAAATGGGTTTTCTATGGGGGTTTCAAACTTTCTTTGATTCTTGCAAGTAAAGCTTAAAGGTGATGTTTTGAACTGTGGGTGTTGATAAAATATTAAAAGAATTTCATTTCAGTGTTGTTAGGGCTTTGAACGAAGCTCCAGAAGGTTACCAAAGATCATGGGTTTTATAATTAACAACCGAAAAATTATACGATAAGCATAGATCGCCTTCGAAGACAGTTTTAATGTATTTTGAATAACTAAAGTGAAGTTTCATTGGTTAAAATACTAAACCCTTTTCTTAAACTCTTTGATTTTTAGAGTTTGGGTTGTCGATAAATTATGAAATGGTTCAAGAGCGTTGGAATTCAGGTAAGAGGCTGTTTAGTGTTATAATTAATTAGAATTGGGTATCGACCCTAGTCGGGGTTCAAAAAGGAAAATAGCATAGTTGATGGAATTTGTGGTGATTGATGAAATTTAGGAAGTAAGTTATGTTGTTGCAATAGGTATTAACATGAGAAATTATACAAGATAAAGTGAATGATAGCCTGTTGGTAATTGGTAAATAAGAGACTTGTCGATTTTTAGCATTTTAGGAATTTTATTAATTAGTTAGTGGTGTATGATAATTTAAGTTGCATGAATTGGAGTAAATTGCTTGGTGTACTTGTAACTAGAATGAAATAAAGGTGTTGTGAATGATGATTATGATGGTTATTAATGAGTAAAAAGGTAATGTGAAAAAGGAATGAATAATGGTAAAAATAAAATAATGATGATTCTAAAATACAAAATTATGATGATTGATATGTGATGAATATGTTAATGTACATTAATAGGTGTGTTCTAATGGTTGCGCGATGTCATGATTATGTTTAGTGTGATTTAATGGTGATTATATGTACTAACAATATGAATGGCTGACATGATAATAAGCTGTGATATATATAATGAGAAAGAGTAGTTGATATATATATACACGTTTGTGTAAATGTAAATATATGTGTCGAGAATTTTTTGTGATATTGAATTGACATGATGGTGATAATGTAAATTAATGATGCTTTCTTTAATGATAAGAAGATACCATGAGCAATGCATGAAAGGGTGACGACTTTGTGTCAAAATATAATGTGACTTAGAATGAGGATGATTTCATGATTGAGGATGAAGAAAAATCTTATATTATTAATGTTAATGTTGATATATGCATATATGATCAGAGGATATGATGTGATGATTAGAATATTGATATGCTATGATAAGTTATGGACGATTATTGGTAATGCAATGATTAGTAGTGACATGATTTATACTTGGTGCCTGGTCTATGTGGCCGCCCCAGGTGATTATTGCTTATCAATAAAGAAATGTGAGATCTGAGATGTGTTTATGTGGTGTGGAACGGCCGATGGTATGTTTCGCCCCTTATTTTTAGCTCTCGTGGTCATTTGAGATCCAATTAAGCTACCTAGTGGTCAAGTAGGACCCAATGGTTGAGGTGGAGAGCCAAGTCGGGCTCGGTGGATCAATTCGGGTCCATGAGGTGTCAAGTAGGACCCCCAGTTGAAGGTCGATCCTTTTAGTATCTGGATACTAAGCATTATATTAAATGTTGAAAGTCAGTGATCTTTCATGATGTGATTGTGATGACATGTGTATTAACAGTTATTGAAGTAATTGAGAGTATGACATTAATGGCGGTTTATTTTGATATATGTGAGTTATTCCTTTGATGGAGAATATGTTAAGTATTAGGCAAAATATGGTTTGTTATAATCTTATATATATATATATATATATATATATATATAAAAGCTAAGTGGTGATAATGATTAAGTGTTAAATTGTTACTTTTTGCATTATGTTTATCGTTCTAGATTAATTATGATATTCCAAACACTCACCCTTGTTGTTGTTTTCTTTTCTTTTAGTAACCAATGACAAGGAAAGTGTGGATGCCCTAGAGGGAGGCGCCAAGTGAGGAGCCGATGCCAAAAAAGCTATGGAAATGTTATTTGTGTAATAATTGAATAAATAGCTTTAAATATTGATATATGTGTGTTTAAATTGTGTGATAATTAGACCCGTAATTTTCTTAGACTTTGGAAATTGATTGTGGTGTGATGATGAATGTTTAATGCTTACATGTGTAATGGATTAATGATGATGGAAAAGAATTTTAGGTTATGATACTGGATGTATTTACCATGTGTATGGTGTTATGAGATAATGTGAAGTTATGACACAGTCATTTGATTGATGAATTTAAAATGGGCAGGTATTATATTGTGTGTATCAGTTGTATGTAGTGTGAATGTGAGAAATGATGATGAAAAATGACATTATGCATTAGTGAAAATATGTGGAATTATGTGGACAATAAGAACTGGAGGGGTGATTTTGGGATCCGATGGGTTTTAGGATCCCCAGAAGGGACCAATAGGTTCCCTACCTCATTTATAACTTGTGCATGTAGGCCTTACCAAGTTTGAAGTTCATTTGATAGGTTTTGTGCATTGGTTTGTTACTTTTGGTTTAAATGTATTTTTGCACACATCTTGAGCATATAATGGAATTTTGGCAAACGGTTTGCGCCAACAGTTCCAAAATGGGGAAACATGGGGCTCGTAAAGTTTTATAGCATTTGAAGTTAAAACGGGCAAGTTAGGTAGGCTAGAAGTTGGCCAAGACATGAAAATCTACATAATTGTTGTCTGTGTTGTCAGTATACTGTTAGATTTGTCAAAACTTAATTTTCATGAAACCAAAATGCTTTTTAGGGACATTTATACTATGAATGGTTCATACTTGATAATTAGAGCTTTTTAGGGACATTTAATTGTTATATCTAAAAATGTGAAAATTTTTAGTAAATTTGATGAAAATAAAATTAAAAATAAATGTAAATTAGAAAGGACCTTACAGCATATGTCTTTTAAAGTCATTTAATACAATTTAGACTAGTTTTCCTAAAAGTTATGTTTCAATAAATTGATGAGTAACGATTTAAGTTACATTGAAACTTAATTTACTAGCTTAAGAATTTATTCTAAAAAATAGTCATGTTAGGTAAAAAAAGGTTTATTTTAGTAACTTGTAGCGTTTTTTTAAAAAGCAACATGATGTAACTTTTGAGCTTATAAGCTCCGAGTTTATTTTATTTTTTACATTTTTATCCTCATTATTTTTTTAAATCATTCATATCTAGGTTTTAAAATAATATTTTTTATGTCATTTTATATTTAAAAGCTAATTTTATTAAATATATTTTTATTTAATTAACTAGTTTATCAATTTTTAATTACCAACTTTAAGCTAACTTATCAACTTTCAATTTACTTATTCACTAATTTTGTCAAACAAATTCATAAATTATAAGTAATAAATTATAAGCTATAAATTTATTTTCTTAAACAAAAGAATAATGCAAGGTTTTCTACACCCAAAAAAAATAGTGCAAGCTTTTAGTGGAAAATTACGCTCCCCAATAAAATCATAAAAGTCAATAGAAATAATTAATTAATTTTTATTCCCTTGTTACAAAAAAGGAAATAGTTAATTAAATTTTTTTAAAATACAAAACGTATCATTTTATTTTTATTTACTATCATTGATTTTAATCTTACTATTAAAGAATACATTTCTAACAACTCTATTTATTAAGGATAAATAAAAAATAAACCTTTGATATAAAAAATATAGAATACCTTTCATAAAAATAATTAAAACTTCAAATTTTATTAAAAACATATAGAAATTATTTCAATCCCTCCTATTTTATTCACTATATTTTTATTCCTTTATCCAAACAATGAGAAAAGAAATATTTTCTCACACGCGCAAATAGAAATTAGAGAATTTCTGAAAGTATCTATTTGCTTAGTTAAATTAAACAGAAATCGGGTAAATAGATAAAAAAAAAATCTATTAAGTCAATAAAAAATTAATTATCATAAACAACTTGCAAGATGAATATTACCAACACATTAGATTATCCTTTCTTTGATATCGGGGGAAGAGATCCAAGTGAAACTTAATCTAAAAATACCATGGTTTATTTTAAAATGGCAAAATAAAGTAAATTAATTCTTAAAATTATTGCTACAGGAACAGGAAAAAGCTGCAAAGATACATAATCATCTACTTGCTTCTTCCTTCTCATTTATGTACATTAAGTTAGAATTACAAAAGCTCAAAAGTATAGCATACACATTACATATTTCACAATTACAGACCACGTTATATGTACAAAGGTAAAGGTTCATGCAACGGGTACAATACCATTATAGCATGCATCACTCCCAACCCATTAGCATTTTCCATACTCCTTCCTCTATCTTGTTTCTTGGAACAGACAACCCCTCTCCTTCATCAAGCAATATTCTATAAACCTCCCACTCCCGGTCTCCTATCAAGTGTCTCCCAATTTCAGCCTGTTTAAACATTTACCCAGAATGTTAAAACATTGAAAAACAACCTTTTTGGAAGGGGGATCACTCCCTCTCGTTTGCATGTTTTAAAACCTCCCAAAACACCCTAATTTTAGGGAACTTGTAAAAATAAAGAAAGGGAGGGTCTTGGAGTATTTTAAAAAATCCCTAAATCCTTCCACTCTATTTCTTATAACTCTCAAACAAGGTTTTCAGAACTAAAAACTCTCCCCTCCCCTCCTAAATCTAGCTCCCAAACATTGCTTTAGTGTTTGGTCCCTACAGATATTTCTAAACTTGAAATTAATTTCTATAAAAAAAACTTCTTAGTATTTAGTCTCTACAACATGCAAACACAAATATATCAAGTTGCTAGAACCAAAGAAAAAAAGCATAAGGTTTGTGAAGTACGATAAAACTGTCTTTTGCCAATGAACATAACTCCATAAAGTAGGAGAGGTTATACTTTCATGGATGTTCAAATTATGACTTCCCTAAACTGAAGGAAACTTATTAGTATATTAAGGAGATGAGTAATTACCGAAAAGATGCAAGTGCCAAGCATTTTGAGAGCATGAGTAATATCATAGAAAACAAGTGGCCGTCCCTTGCTGGACAACTCAACAGGGTTTGCAACGAGAAGCTCAGTATCAGGGCCCCTACTCACAACGGCTACTCTGAGTGGGCGAACTAGTTCCATTCTAAGGCGTGATGACAATGATTTCTGCTTGTTGGGGTCAACTATCTTTTTGCCATCTGCTTGCATGATGAACAAATCAATCTCACATTTTCCTCTGGGTTTTGTAGTGAAACGCCCATAAGAAATCTGCTTAAATGACAAATAGGTTGTGCCTTAGATTCTGAACATGACTAAAAAAGCATATATTTATGCCATTGTTCATCAAACTTAAAAAAACTACGTGGAAGAAAAGTAAAATTTCGTTGTGCAGCATTCACATACTAAAAGCTGCACATTCAAAACAAAATAAAGCAAGGGTCGTATTAACCAATTCTCTAAGGGTACTGTTTAATAAATAAAAAAGTAGAAAGTTTTATTGGAAATAATGTTGGGACTGCCATCAATGATGATTTTGAGTGGGAAATTGTACTTTTGATTCCTTAGTAAGTGTCATGATTAAAATTTCCCACAAAGTAATATATAGGCTTATCAATTGTGTTTTTTTTCCTTTGCTGATGATGCTAACTTTCAGACTTATTATAATATCTAGATTTTAAATTTCCATACCTGGATGTTGTAGTCCTTCAGAGTTCTCATGATGTCATAAAGAAGACCTTTGTGGTCTTGGCACATAATTTGGACAAGGGTGTGAGCAGGACTAAGCAAGTTGTCCATCGTGATAGAAACATAATCTGATCTGAGAGTTCCACTTCGAACCAAATGGGGCAATTCCAAATCAAACACATCTTCTGTGATTGCAGATGGAAGAAATGAACATGCCTGAGAACAAGCAGTAATTTCTGGACCAACCAATTCAATGTCAATTGTAATGAGTGCATCCCCCAAAATGTACGTCAACTGTTCAATTGTATCATCCTTTCTTTTCTTTGTATGTAGAAGTTCCCTGATACAGATGCAAGACGATTAAGGAGTAATACATTACATTAGTAGCTCAAAGGAGATGGAATTTTCATCAAATGAGCATTTGTACATTAGAAAATAAACTTCCATTCCTCTAACCAAATAGGTCAGCTGTGTAAAAGACTTCGGCCTTAGAGCGTTGGCAATATTTCCCAGAACAAAAACAATTTTTTTTTTAACAAAACTGATTAGGATGCTGACAGTAACTCTGCACACAATGTCACAAGAGTATTATATTGACTATTTCAATTTAGTCCCTATATATGTTAATTCAATTCAAGTAAACATCTTTTCATGGAAAAAGGAGAAAATGCAAAACAAGGCCAATATGCATCCCAACTCATCTGCAATCTTAATATATAAAAGTTTCAAGAATAGATAACTAAAAATTAGAGGACAGTATATAGAAAATGTAAAACCTGGTATCTGTGATGAAAAACAGATCCATCACTTTGCCATCGGGTGTGGTAGATACCTTCACTTTCTTTATAGTAAGCTCTAGTTCACAAAGAACTTCAGTAACATCTGCCACCATTATAAAAAGTAAAAACTTTTAGTCTTCGTGTTCCATCTTCCAATTCCACACAAAATCAATGTCACAAGCTAATATGTCTAGGATGATAGGCAAAATTCAAGGGGTTGGGGGAATAAAGCCAACAAGTAGGAAAAACCAAAACCATCAGCATATCATGAATCCCCAAAGTCTTGATTATTGACCTTATATAGAACCAACAAATATATCAAATTCTATCCATTGCTAAATGAATTGATATCAAACTATCAAATATTCATGAAAACAAAGTCTAGGACAAACAAATTTTTGACTAGGATTCCCAAGTAGAGTTTCCAAAATTACCATGTAATAGCCCTTTACGATCATGACAACAAAACTTCAAAAGAAAAACATCAGGAGGCTGAGGTGGCTGCAAATCAGAGTGGTAATAAGAGATTCCAGAAGCTGAGGAACAAGAAGGGCATGCCCCAATTAGCCTATTCTTCAACAAACTCCACCTCGTTTTCTGCTTCCCAAACACCCAGAAAACTATGTAGCACCATTTCCCATCGGTTGAAACATCTTCAATGCAGGAAATGACAAAAAACAAAAAACAAAAAACAAAAACCAAAAACCAAAAACAAGAATCAGCCTCAATCTAGAAAGTTAAGAAATTTACCTCACAGGGTCAAACTCAAACTGTCCAAACCCGCATACCCATCTCCCAAAATCAAACGAAACACGATCCCAAGGATCAAACTTTGATATTGTATTTTTAAAACGGATTTCAATCTCACTAAGCAAAGAAAAAGAGAAAGAAATATGAACAAACATGTATGTGCAAAGTTGGTTAGTGAAGTGTTGAATGACGGTTATGGTTTACCTCCTCTGACAATGTTGAGACCAAAGAAGAGTATGATACGACACAAATCACAACCCAGACCAGTTTTGTCAGGACAATTCACTGTGATAACAGTTGGGTCACCTTCTTTCTCAGGCTCCCTTATAATCACAACGTCGTCGTACAGTATACCCATAATAATCTTCTTCTTTCTGGGTCTGGTATGATGTAAGGTAAGGCTACCAACTATTTGAACAGGAAAGGTTATGGCTAAAGAAAGATAGATATTGTTGGTGTGAAACGTTTTTCCTGTCTCACTGTGCAGAGAAGAGAAGCAGGAGAGGGACAAGCCAGAGGTTTTCTCTTTAAAAAAACAAAAAGAAAAACTATGACTTGTGTTGGTGTTGGTGTTGTTGAATCCAACGATATGAGTGGTTAAGTTGAAATGGATGGGTTAACCTTTTATTTGAGGGCAGCCCCTCTCCTGCAGTAAATTTTCACGAGAATATTAATTAAAGATCAAATAATAAAACAACTAATTATTCTATAAAAATTTAAAAAGTAATTAGATTCCTTATGTTGCGCTTAGTTTATAAGTTTTCTTAAAAAACTAAAAAAAATAGTAAAATTAAAAAAATAAAAACTGTTTATTTATAAATTAATTTTTATAGAAAAATAGAAAACTGATTTTCTATTTTTTAAGAAAATCAGAAAATTCTTTTAAAAGGTTTTCTAAGAAAAGTAAAAAAAATAGAAAAGACGTTAACTGAATTACAAGATAAGGTAATTAAATTATAAGATAAAGATTGTTATAACTAAATGAGAATATGAAACAAGCTACTACTAATTCGAAAAGTTCTACTGCTACTATTTTGAAATATATTTAAAAACAATCTCATTTACTCTCATTTTAATATTACTTTAAATTTTTGTCACGATTTTTATGTGATGCATATACTATACAATATTGTCATAAATAATATATATATATATATATATATATATATATATATATATAAAAGACATATCTCAATTAATTTGAATTAAAAAATATTTGAAAAAAATAAAAAACTGAGTGTACTTGAACAACTTTTTTAGTTTTCTAGTTTTCCAAATTGAAAAACTGTCACATTATCTAAACGAGTTTTTAAAATTTTTCTAACTATTCTAGGAAATGAAAATTTTGGAAAACACGCGGAAAACTTTTCCTAGAAAACTTTTTTGTTGGCTGCGTTTAGTTACCGAAAATTATTTTAATTTTCTTAGAAAAGTTTTCCGCTTGTTTTCCAAAAATTTTATTTCCTAGAATAGTTAGAAAAATTTTAAAAACTCGTTTAGATAATGTGACAGTTTTTCAATTTGAAAAATTAAAAAACTAAAAAAGTTATTCAAGTGCACTCAATTTTTTAAATTTTTATAAACATTCTTTAATTCAAATTAATTGAGATATGTCTTATATATATATATTATTTATGACAATATTGTATAGTATATGCATCATATAAAAATTGTGATAAAAATTTAAAGTTATATTAAAATGAGAGCAAATAGATTTGTGTCTAAATATATTTCAAAATAGTAGTAGTAGAACTTTTCGAATTAGCAGCTGGTTGTTTCATATTCTCATTTGGTTACAACAGTCTTTATCTTGTAATTCAATTACCTTATCTTGTAATTCAATTACAGTATTTTTTATTTTTTTATTTTTCTTAGAAAACCTTTTAAAAGAGTTTTCTGATTTTCTTAAAAAACAGAAAATCAATTTTCTATTTTCTATAAAAAAATTAAATAATTTGTAAATAAACAGTTTTTCTATTTTTTAAATTTTTCTAAAAATAATTTTCTATTTTTCTAAGAAAACTTATGAACTAAACACATTATTAATATTTCTACTTATATTACACGCTGAAAAACCTTATTAAAATTTACTTACGTTAAGAATCCGAAGAACTACACCGTTTATTTGAATAAATTGGTATAAAATGTTTTTATTTTACATCTTTTTTTTCAATAACCGGCATATTTGTACTGCACCAAATACTACATGGTTACTATTGAAGGTGTTTTTTCTATTTCTGTTTTCCCCCCTGATAAAAGGTTAGATTAAAGCTTCCTTTTGAAATTAACATAGCGTAATTTTATTGTAATTTTTTTTCATACAATTTTTATGAAAAATTCTACTAGATTGTATAAGTTTAAAATATTATTATGTTTAAGACGGTGTCTCATTTTATCTTCCTGATTGAATGGTTGTTAAATGAAAATTGATTTTAGAGGAGTTTTTAATGTGTTCTTAAGTGGGTTTACACAAACACAACACTTTCTATTTTACTTTTTTAAATGTAAGGAATTCTATCAGTCTAATGCTAAGAATTCAATAAGAATCCCTGTATGGATCTTGCATGAGTCCACGAATAAACTACCTCATATTTTTATTTTTATTTTTATTTTAAATTTTAGTTCCCATTAGAATTCATATTTTAAACTAAAATGAAAAATATAGAAATAATTAAAGTAATAAAAAATTAACTAATTAAAAATTTTCTAAATATAGTAAATGTCACAACATCAATATTAAATATTAAAAAGTACATTGCATTATTGTAACGCCCCTCGACCATTCAAGGCATGTCTTACGAGATCTCAACACGACTGTTCCTCGAATGATCAAGTGGCATCACAAGGTTTTCAAAAATAGGTGTTTTTTTAACAAGTAAAAGCGGAAAACGTCGTGTAGTTACTAAGTTGTCTTGATAGATTAGTGATTGGAAATAAAATAATAGTAAATTACATAACAAGGCCTAAGGGTCCTTTCTAAGCATCAAATACAACTAAAAGGAAAATAAAAGAAAAGGAAAACAACAACATCCTTAAGCAATGACTTTTCTACTGGTTTTGCCTCGGCTACACCGTTAAGCTTCTTCCTGAGCTTCACCACTAGATCCCGATGTAGATTGTGACGTCTTGATTTCCCGGACTTGAATCCTGTAACATCTCAAAATTTATAAAAATACTTAATTGAGTTACATAATTAGTAAATAATTAAGTATGAATTGATTGATGTCCCAAAAATTTAGAAATAATTAAATTGGAAATTTTTATGATTATTCATAATTTATTGAGACTTAAAGAACTGAAATTAATACCCGATTAAAATATGAGTGTCGGACCAAGTATCTCCGATTAAGGAGCTGTTGGTTAGGGTTGTTAAGAATATTATTGGGAATTCGAATATATCTTCGGAATAATTTTTGGATAAGTGTCGAGCACGTATGGTGATCCTGTTTGTTATAAAACAGAGAAATTAGTAAATGGGGCCAAAACATAAAACTAAAAACCTCTCTCTTCTCTCAATCTCACGTTCACTCTCCCCCTCCTAAACACAAATACTCTTTTTCTCCTTTCCCTTATTCCTCTTTATCTTTTTCTTCCTCTCAAGACACAACAAGTGTGTACCCACTTCCCTCTCCCATTTTTGTTTCTCCACTTCAAGCAAGAAGGAGGTTGAGGTGTTGGAAACTCTCTTCTTCCTCTCATTTTCATCACTCTCTCTCTTTCACTCTTAGAGCTCAATTTCGTTTTGTTTGAGGTAAGCTTCTCTCACCATTTTTCATAAGTTCTAGCCCTAGGTTATGGGGTATTATGGTTTGTGAGAGTGTTCATGAATGGGTTATTAAATAGAAGCCATTAAATTTGGAAAACCCTAAGGTGGGTGTCATAAATGCAAGTTTTATATGGGTAGTGATGGGTACACGAAAATAGTGATGCATGTGATGAAAGATGATAAATATTAATGATGGTTATTGGGTTTTGATGAAACCCTAACCTTTGGATTTGGGGGAAATGTGAAATGTAAGTGAAAGAGTATTTATTAATGTTGGGATAGTGATATTAATGATTAAAGATGGGAACAGTGATGGTAAATGGACATGCATGTGGAAACCCATTAATGGTTGTAGCTTCAAAATGCATAATAATGAATGAGCACCAAACCCATGGTGGTTGTGGTGGATTAAATGAGATAAAAGTAGTTTGAGGTTTGAAAGGGTATAAACACCAAGTGGTTACTTGAGAACATTTAAATCTTAGTGGTTTAAATAAAAGATAATTGTATGGTGTATTGTGTGTTGTAGGAACTGACCCCATCGGTGAAGCGAGACCTTCAGACCGCAGTGAATACCACTTCTCTTAAGGTAGGAGAGGGAAACATTTCTAAATGCATGATTTCATCTATTATTTATATGTATATATGTAGATATGTTCCATAAATTGGTTTGGATGAATATCTTGATGTTTATGTGATTGAAATGCATTTGGAATTATTGATGTTATGTAGTGATTAATATTCAGATGATGAACGTGATGTTGATGTTAATCCATGGTATTGTATATGGCCTATGATTGATGCTATGACCATGATTGGATTGAATATAAATATGTGAACATCCTATGATATGTGTATTGATGAAATTGATGAATATTGATTGCCACTTTGATGTGAATCAAATCCAATGATAATTGGTGATGAAGAATAATGATGATGTTGAAATCCACTAAGTGATTGTGGTGAGTTGTTGATTGTGGAGTGCATTTAGGATGCACAATGTGAGCAATGCAGTGATATGCATTTGCATCCATGACATATCATACGCTGTCTGATTTGGAAGTTAGGGATTCCAAGAAGCGGGCCCAGGGGGAGGGCGACCCAGTGCACGGGTAAATTATGT
Organism: Clitoria ternatea; assembly: GCA_037962975.1. NCBI lineage: Eukaryota > Viridiplantae > Streptophyta > Magnoliopsida > Fabales > Fabaceae > Clitoria > Clitoria ternatea. The sequence goes on from CM075674.1 coordinate 1,818,938, forward strand.
TGTTCCAAAGTGATTCAATGAAATCACAAAGTTGTCCATAGTTTGGTGACAAGGCACACTATATGGCGGGCCCAGTGGGTGGACGACTCTGTGACAAGCAAGTGTCCTCGATGTTTCTAAGGGAAACGACTCTCTCAATGTGTGTTTAGGAGGGGCTCGTAGCACTTATAGCAATTATGATCATGTTGATGAATCTGCATGTCACGAGGTGACTAGTGCTACAAAAAGGGGCGATAGCGGTTTGGTATCAGTGAAAGATGTTGTTATGCATACAAATAATGAGATAAATGTACACATTTACTACTACAGTAGGGGCATAGAAGCACACTTATGTTTGACCTACATATTATATATTGTTATTCCCACAGTCGGATCCGCATTCGGTACTATGACATTTGTGCATATGCATTAGCTTTAAGAGCATTTGCATATAGCCAAGGCTATGCCTGTAACACCCCTAATTTTATTTTAATTTATTATAGAAAATTTTATATTAAAATTTTGATAGAATTTGACCATAGACTTTTAGAATTTTTTGATCAGTACATTATTTTAGAATTTATAAAAAAATTTGTAAAAAAATAATAATTAAAAAAATGAAAAATTTCTTTTTGCACCCCCTAAATTACTATTTGTATCACCCCCTCATAATTCTCATCAGCCTTCACGAGAATTTTTACTATGCAATTTTGAATTTTTCAAACTTCGCACAGTAATCTGTATGAAATTTTCAATTTTTGTACAATACTTTTATAATTAAAATTTTGAAATGCACAGTAAATCTTAATGCTATAAATAGAGGGCGAGGCACCGAGAAAACCATTGAATTTTTAAAACTTAGTAATGTTGAGAGGAGAGTACTAAGTGAAGAGAGGAATATATTTTCCAAAGAAAAGAGGTTCTACAAAAATTCTGAGGTAATAATAAATCTCTTTTATATTTTTTTATGATTATGAAGGTTGTTTTTATATCACTTAAAATCTATTATTATACTGGATATATTATTATTTTAAGTTACTATTCTAAATAGTAAATTATTATGTCAATAGTAAATTACTATTCAAATAGTAAATTACTATTTACTGTTACTATTTACCATTACTATTCATGTTTTACTATTACTGTTACTATTCATGTTTAACTATTTACCGTTACTATTTGTATTTTATTATTTACTGTTACTATTCATGATAACTATTTAAAATTTACTATTTATCATTACTATGCATAATTACTATTTACCCTTTCTGTTTCAAATAGTAATCTAAATTTTCATCTTATAACTATATTAAAATGAAATTGGTATATTTTAGAACTCGAACACGAGGCGCGCACATACTTTTAAAAACGAATCAAGATACAAGAGGTAAGGGAGGTGAGATAAGAATATAATATGGGAAAACATAACAATAACGAGAGGAGTCCCCTACTCCTTTTAACTATGGATAATTATTATATTTTAAAGTAATATTTATTATCATATTAAGTAAATAAATAAATAAAATTTATTCAAAAGTTTATCATCGTTAATTTGCTTTAGTTTAGCTTGTTTTTAGGAAAAGGCGAGACAGTTACGCTTTAAGTGAGAAGATAGGTCGAACTTGAAAATTCTTAATTTGCTTCTTTAATTTTTTTCCTTATCAATTTAAACCTTTATGTTTTAAATTTTTTGTAGTACTTTTTTTGGTAAATACCTTAACATTGTTAACTTTTCCTCATATGTTTTTTTTCATAATCATTTTCAATCAAGAAAGCAAACATTAACAACATTGATAGTTCACTAATTAAGGAAATATTTAACATAATATATTTCATCTAAAACACATTTTTTCAATAATGCCCTTTAGTGGAACTTATAATTATTTAAGTTAGTTTACTCTTTCTTCGTTATACTGTTCTTAAAATTAGGTCGATGATTGAACTAATGATAATAAAATATATTTTTAATATAATATAATATATTTCATAAAATAATAATAATAAATTACATAATATCAAATTAAGTGAAATTTTAAAATTGTATAAAAAATCATATTACATGTCTTATAAGATTAAAAAATTATAAAGAATAAAGAATAAAAAAATTATATGTAAAACAGAATACTTATTTCCTTGAAATTTAGCTTTTATCCCTTGTTTTCTTTACAGTGAGTCTTTCACCCATTGTTTGAGTGGATGGGGGAGGGGGGGTGGTGGAGGGATAAAGGGATAAAATGGGAAGGAAAACAATGTTTTATAATGAAAAAAGAGATAAAAGAGAATGAAGAGAGTAAAGAGAATACCAAGAGAATCGACAGAATAAGAAAAATCAATATTATTCGTATCCTTGACTTTACAAGTATCCTTATCTAGGGGGTGATCGACGGTCGGGTTTGATCAGGTTCAATTGATAAATACCTCAACCAATATTAACCAAAAATAATTTATTTTCAACCAAACCTGACCAAATGACCTATGGTTTGATCGGGTTTCGGTTAAGTTTGGATGGTTAATTTCAATTTAATCTTGTAATAAATTGAATTTTTTGTGGTTAAAATTTATTTTTTAAACCCTTTTTTACACATTTTCCTCATCAATTCGATATAGAAAATGATTTAGTGTCTATCACATTATCATAGTATGTACTACATATATATATATATATATATATATATATATATATATATATCATATAATTATAAGATAAAAGACTTAAAGTATAATTAAAATAAAATAAACATATAGGTTAAAAGACTTAAAGTATAATAGTCCGGTCAGGTATGGTTAGGTTGATAAACATCCAAAACCATACCCTCCCAAACTTAACCGTGTTTTTTACCCGATTCAACCGTTTATCCACCTAAAACCGACCAAACTCATTTTTTGCTTCTGGTTTTTACGGTTTGCAATCGGGTAGGTGATTGTTGCTCACCCCTATCCTTATTTGTAGATATAAGATGTGTCTTAAATTGAGCTTTTGTTACATCTCATATAAAGTTATAGGTTACACTGTTAAAATGTTATCTATTTGTTTGAAAGGAATAAAACGAGAATGAGACAGGAATTAGAAACTAGGGTTGCGTTTAGTAACAGAAAATTATTCTAATTTTCTGAGAAAAGTTTTCTGCTTGTTTTCCAAAATTTTCATTTCCTAGAATAGCTAGAAAAAATTTGAAAACTCGTTTAGATAATGTGACAGTTTTTCAATTTGAAAAACTAGAAAATTAAAAAAGTTGTTCAAGTGCACTCAGTTTTCCAATTTTTTTCCAAACATTCTTTAATTCAAATTAATTGAGATATGTCTTATATATATATATATTATTTGTGATAATGTTGTATAATATATGCATCATATAAAAATTGTGACAAAAATTTAAAGTTATATTAAAATGAGAGTAAATGAGTTTGCGTTTAAATATATTTTAAAATAGTAGCAATAGAACTTTTCGAATTAGTAGTTGTTTGTTTCATATTCTCATTTGGTTACAACAGTCTTTATCTTGTAATTCAGTTACTTTATCTTGTAATTCAATTACCGTCTTTTCTATTTTTCTACTTTTCTTAGAAAACCTTTTAAAAGAGTTTTCTGATTTTCTTAAAAAATAGAAAATTAGTTTTCTATTTTTCTATAAAAAAATTTAAATAATTTATAAATAAACAATTTTTCTATTTTTTAAATTTTTCTAAGAATAATTTTCTATTTTTCTAAGAAAACTTATGAACTAAACGCAGCATAATTTTTTCCTTTGAAATGAGAGCAAACAGTATGATTTTTTCTATTTACTTCAATATTTAATAGTTAAATAAAAACACAAGTAAAAAAACAAGTTTCTATATACTAAAATTTATTATACTCAAAAGTAATTTTTGTATAAAAAATTAATTTTTTTTACATGATATTAAAACCTAACTTGTTTCTTATAAATAATTTATTTCCGTTCACCTTTTTTTTTATTTATTCAAATAAATTTTTATTTCTTGTTTATTTCAGTTTATCCAAATAATTTTTTATCTTTCAATTCAATTTATTTTCATCTCATTTTATCCTCTGTCCAATGAAACCACCGCCAATGAGATATTATTATAGATATGATCTTTTAGCATTAATAATTCATAGAGTCATATACGGAGAAGTCGGAAGGGAATTTCGCATCTCATGTATCGTCTCGTATCGAAGAACGTGAACATTTATGTCTATGCGAATGCGATTCTCGAACCGGGTGGTCAAAGCCACATTTAGAAAAAATATTAATAAAAAAAATAAACAAACAGAAGGGTGCCGCGAGCATCACGTGAGTACTAGAAAGTCATAACTCGAAAGAGAAAATAATTAAAACATATAGCTGAATTAAGTCATAAATAAGTTAAATCTACATATTCTCATTCCTAGTAATACAAATTTTAAAATTATCTTTAGAAAATTTAAAATTTGTAAGGAAAAATTAAATATGTTTATCGTGACTAAAAACTCATTAAATCATTTATTTTCAAATTTAGGAAACTTTGTAGGTTTAATCTGCCTAATAAAAATTTCTAATTTGATGATTGGACTAATAAAATCTATAAAGTTAGTTAGGAGTGAACACAGGTTACTATGGATTAATTTTGGAGGAAAAATAAATCTAAACCAAATAAAATGGTTTGTTTTGTTTGATTTGGATTTCTATAATTTTTATTTAAACCAAACCAATTCAATCAATATCAAGTTGGTTTGGATTAAAAATGTATAAAACAATAATAAACATGTCATAAAAATATAAACTTAATATAAAAGTTATTTAATGCATAAATTTAAAATAATAATTAAAAATATGAAATTTTATCAAATTTAAATATCATGTAAAATCTAATGGTTAGTTTGGTTCATATTTGTGTTTTACAAAAAATTAATTTGAGAATCAAAACCAGTTAAAGTCACATAATTTTTATTGGGGTTACTTCATATGACTAAGAGTAAAAATGACTATTCACTAATGATAAATAAAGGAAAAGAAAACAATTGACAAATCATTCTCTTGAGAAAAAAAATAACTTTAAATTGTTGTAAAATTTTATAAATATTATTCTTATTTAAGATAATAACTAAGTGTTCTCACTTAAGTTATTTCCTATATATACAGAGAAATAATAATAAAAATCATATTATAAAGCTAAAAGTAATTGTTCAATATGTTTTTGATCCCGAGTTTTAACGTATAATTAGATGGTCCATATGTTTATTTTTCATTGTATATGGTTCCTATGTTCCAAAAATAGGATAACACCATTCGTTAACTTTGTTTGCAAATGCTAAATAGTTACAACTTCTTTGAGTGAACAGATGAAGTGCATGTTTGTGAAGGAGTGATCATCTTAGTTGGAGGAAGCTGGGAAGGAAGAGAAGTTGAAGAAGATTCGAAAACAAAAAATGATCCTCACAACTTTTGTAATAGGGACTTTAGTTGTTTACTTAAAGAAACTACAATTGTTTAGCCCTACCAAACAGAACAAAGAAAGACCCAAGAAGATGGCAAAGAATATAAACTACATAGAATGTACTATCTCAAGGATTGACATTATCCTATTTTTAGAATGTATGATGAAAAATAAGCTTAAGGACTAAACCCAATCATCTTGTAAAACTTATGGTTGAAAACAATGTTAAATTAAATTGAAATCATGGTTATATTTCCTATCTTTATAATTTCTTCCAAAAATATTAAATAAAAATGAATGAAGGTGATATGTTTATTTATTTATTTTTGTTTAATCAAAGGTATCATTTGCTCAAGAAAATCCTATTTAAGCTAGAACATCTTTATTATGGTAAGACATCATATGTTTTTGGTTCTAATATATGATTAAAATTAGAATTTCACTTTTAACTATTAATCCATTGTCGCAACCTGAATCGCGACGGCGCGGCGAGAGAGAGAGAAAAGGGGTGAAATGAAACAGGGAGTCGCCACCAACGTTTTTATCCATAGGAAAAACATTGGAAAAAACTAGGTTCAGTAAAGCACTGGTTAAAAATTAAGATTCAAGTTCGGGAGTCGGTTACGAGTAGGGAAGGTATTAGCACCCTACATCGCCTGTCCAAAAACAGTACCAAGATTGAAAACGCGCAACATAAATAGCCTTACAAAAGATATTTTATTTCTTCCCTTTTATAGTTGTATCCTTTTTTATTTTAAAAACAAAACGGAATGGAGTGAGAGAGTTTATACAAACATAGAATGTCGAAGCGAGGTTAACGGGATGTTTCATCCGAATTAAACTCGACTTATATATGAGACAGAAAAGGGGAAAGAATGCTAATAAGGCGTCACGCCTAAATTATACATCCTCGAATAAAAAATAGGGATAGGAAAGAGATAAGCGGGACGTCTCGTCCTAAGTATCCCTTCCCTATGAATTATGGCGAGGCTTAAGCAAAAACTAGGGGGAAACCAACAAGACGTCACGTCTAAATTGATTTTCACGGAAGTAACCAAAAGAAGAACATTTATGAAAGAAACATGAAAGTAAGGAAATAAATCAGCAAAAAGGAATAAGAGAGATGGGCCCGACAGGAATTGAGATCCTGCTCCTACGTATTCTTGAATTATCAAGAAATCAGGGTTACGTAGTTCTGAATGTTGTTCTTTTAGGAAAAGACTTGGGAGATGATGATGGATGTCACTGAAGTGGGGAACTCGTACAAGGCGAAGATCTTCGCACGTGTACAAATCCTAAAGAGGTTGTGTAGACGGGAGTGCTCCCGTACGACACTGTTTAAAAATGATTTGTTTCCCCTTTTTTTTTATTTTTATTTAGATTTGAAAGAAAACATAGGAAGCATTTATTTCCCACAGTAAGTTCGGAAAACAGAAGAAAAACGAGCAAAAACTAAAGGGAAGAAGAGAAAACCGTGTGAGAAAAAGGGAAAAAACTGAGTGAAAATGGAAAAAAAACCGAGTGGAAATGGAAGAAATCAAGTAAAAAAATGAAATACCGAGTGAGAAAAAGCAGAAAACCGAGTGAGATTGAGGAAAACCGAGTAAGATTGAGGAAAACCGAGTAAAAATGGTAAAAACCGAGTGGAATGGGGAAATACCGAGTGTAATTGAGGAAAACCAAGTAAAAAATGATAAAACCGAGTGGAAATAGCAGAAACCGAGTGAAACAGTGAAAATTTGACTGAAACAGTAAAAATTCGAGTGAAACGGTGCAAATCCGAGTGGAAAATAAAGGAAACCGAATGGAAAGAGGATTACCGAGTGAGAAGTGGACTGCCGAGTGAGACTGACCGAGGAGAGGGATTCTGGACGGTGTGGAGCTGGCTTAGACGGTGTAGTGTGGGTTGAGGAGACGGATTGAAGTGACCGTGAGGTGTGTGTGTGTGGTTTGGTCCTTAGAGGGGGAGAGGAAAGGGAGAGAGGGTGTATGTAGAGTGAGAAGTGATGGAAGGAGAAGAAGAGAAGAATTGGTGTGAGAGAGAAGAGAGCACGAAGGGTTTTTTGGCAGAGTTTTCCTCCTCTGAATGCCTCCCCCTTCAGCTGCCCTCCCCCTTGCCTATTTATAGGCTGGCTTGAGTGGAAGGCCAACTCAGGCTTCCACTTCCGAGTGGAATGCCAGCTCAGGCCCCCACTCAGAGTGAAGTGGGGGACAACGGCTGGGTGGGAATTTTTAATTCCCCCCACTTCCACCCTGTTTGCCACTTATCTGCCACCCCCAGGATTCCTGGATCCACTTGGGTGGTGGAATCCAAGTCAGCACAGTCTAACAGGGGGACCTGGTGAGAATCTGAGTGAGAATGGAAGAATTCCGAGTGAGAATTATGGAAATCTGAGTGAAAATGGTGGAATTCCGAGTGAGGATAGTGGAATTCCGAGTGAGGATAGTGGAAATCCGAGTGAAAATGGTGAAATCCGAGTGATAACGGCTCGGATCAACCTCCCAATCAGTATTCATCTACACTGGGAGTCAATTCCGAGTGGAATGAGGCATTCCCCATAGAAGGCCGAGTGAGAATACTCCTTTCCGAGTGGTTTTACTCGGTTTGTGGTTGCTGTGAGACATTCAATCGGAAACGAGTGAAAGAGCCTCGAAGCCGATTGAAAATTGAGGAGAACGACTTGAAATTGACTCGGATCTTGTTTGAAGAAGCAAACTGACTGAATTGCCAGTCGATTCTGACTGGAAGTTGATGGAAATGGGCTCGGGAAAGGTTTGAAGAAGCAAACCGACTGAATTGCCAGTCAGTTCCGACTGGAAATTGATGGAAATGGGTTCGGGAAAGGTTTGAAGGAGGACTCGGAGGTTGAGTGTAAAGGAGGACTCGGAACCGATTGAAATAGCTCGGAAATGGGTAAAGGAGGACTCGGATGAGTGAAGTTCGGAACCGATTGAAATGGCTCGGAAAAGATTTAATCATTCCTCGGAAATTGGTGGAAATGGACTCGGGATGAGAAGAATTGATTGGCCAAAAGGACTCGGGAAAGGTGGCTGACTGACTGAAGTCTCACTCGGAAACCGATTGGAAATTGGCTCGGGTTTGAGTGGGAGTACTCACTCGGTGTTGAGTGAAAATGCTTCAGTTGGTTCTGACTGAAGAACAACACTCGGAATTCCTTTAGCCGGGATTATTCACTCGGAATCTCTTCAAAAGTGACACAGAAACTTCAACGCTTGAAGGATTTACTCGGATCCTTCCTTTTTTGCACTCGGAAATTGGATTTTTGGCCATTTGCACTCGGAATGGCTTGACAGAGAGCCTTCCACTCGGATTCACCTTCGATAAGGAAGCATTTTACTCGGAATTGACTCATCCTGAGTCATTTCATTCGGACTTCTCTTGAAAATGGGCATAATCCACTCGGACTGGCTTAGCAGGGAAGCTATCCACTCGGATTTAACTTCAACAGGGAGCATTTCACTCGGAAATGACTCATTCTGAGTGATTCCACTCGGATTTCATCATTTTTGAGTCATTCCGCTCGGAAATGCTTCATTTTGACTCGGATTTGACCTTTTTTTGAGTTTTTCACTCGGATTTATCTCTACCAGGGCTGTATTTCACTCGAAAATGCCTTAACCTGAGTCATCTTGTTCAGATGTGATCATTTTTTAGTCATTCCAATCGGATTTGCCTCCAACAGGGCTGTATTTCACTTAGAAAAGCTTCATTCTGAGTTATTTTGCTCGGTTCTGATTAATCTGGAGCCATTCTACTCGAATTTGACCACTCTGAATTGGAATTCAGTATAAAAAATATTTATTCCACTTGGACCGGACCAAAAGAGGTGTTCACAGATGCCCCTCTTTACTTCTTTTTCACAAAAGAAACACGAAGCTTCTGTGTTTTTGAAGTGAAAAGGAAGTAAAGATATGAACACCGATGTAGGGGGGCCAAGTGGGACCTCCTGATCGGTATGAGATCAGGATTGACCCCCAGTAGACTGGAAATTAAAGGTTGCCCTCGTGGGCGACTGAAAAGTAAAGGGTACCTCGATAGGTGGCTGGGAAATAAAGGATGCCTTGATAGGCGGCTGGAAAGTAAAGGATGCCATGATAGGCGGCTGGAAAGATAAAGGATGCCTTGATAGGCGGCTGGAAAGATAAAGAATGCCTTGATAGGCGGCTGGAAAGATAAAGGATGCCTTGATAGGCGGCTAGAAAATAAAGGATGCCTTGATAGGCGACTGGAAGATAAAGGATGCCTTGATAGGAGGCTGGAAAGATAAAGGATGCCTTGATAGGCGGCTGGAAAATAAAGGATGCCTTGATAGGCGACTGGAAGATAAAGGATGCCTTGATAGGCGGCTGGAAGATAAAGGATGCCTTGATAGGCGGCTGGAAAATAAAGGATGCCTTGATAGGCGACTGGAAAATAAAGGATGCCTTGATAGGCGACTGGAAGATAAAGGATGCCTTGATAGGCGACTGGAAGATAAAGGATGCCTTGATAGGCGGCTGGAAAATAAAGGATGCCTTGATAGGCGACTGGAAGATAAAAGGGGTGCCTGAATAGGCGGCTGGAAAGATAAAGGATGCCTTGATAGGCGGCTGGAAAATAAAAGATGCCTTGATAGGCGACTGGAAGATAAAAGGGGTGCCTGAATAGGCGGCTGGAAGATAAAGGATGCCTTGATAGGCGGCTGGAAAATAAAGGATGCCTTGATAGGCGGCTGGAAAATAAAGGATGCCTTGATAGGCGACTGGAAGATAAAGGATGCCTTGATAGGCGACTGGAAGATAAAGGATGCCTTGATAGGCAGCTGGAAAATAAAGGATGCCTTGATAGGCGACTGGAAGATAAAAGGGGTGCCTGAATAGGCGGCTGGAAAGATAAAGGATGCCTTGATAGGCGGCTGAAAAATAAAGGATGCCTTGATAGGCGACTGGAAGATAAAAGGGGTGCCTGAATAGGCGGCTGGAAGATAAAGGATGCCTTGATAGGCGGCTGGAAAATAAAGGATGCCTTGATAGGCGGCCGGAAAATAAAGGATGCCTTGATAGGCGGCTGGAAAATAAAGGATGCCTTGATAGGCGACTGGAAGATAAAGGATGCCTTGATAGGCGGCTGAAAGATAAAGGATGCCTTGATAGGTGGCTGGAAAATAAAGGATGCCTTGATAGGCGACTGGAAGATAAAAGGGGTGCCTGAATAGGCGGCTGGAAAGATAAAGTTGCCTTAATAGGCGGCAAGAAGGGAAAGGGTGCCCTGATAGGCTATCAGACGGGAAAGAATGCCTGAATAGGCGAATGGAAAGTAAAGATTAGGGGGGAGCTAACAGGACGTCTCGTTCGAATTAACTCACTGCTGGCAGGAAATGCAAAGGTTGGGGGAGCTAACATGACGTCTCATCCAAATTAACTCACTGCTGGCAGGAAATGCAAAGGTTGGGGGAGCTAACAGGACGTCTCGTCCAACCTTAACTTACTGGGCTTCAAGGTTCATGGCGATGCCCCAGTTTGACATAATTGAAGGTTCTTGGGGAATTGCCCCTTGACTGGAACAAAAGGAACCTGGGGAGATGCCCCCCAGTTTGAGATGGTTTGAAGGAATCTTGGGGAAAGGCCTGAATAAAAGAAATCTGGGGAGATGCCCCAATTTGAAGGTCCTTGAAAGAATCTCGGGGAATCATCCCCTGTGACTGTAGGAGGAGAGACATGGGGAATCGCCCCCTTGATTACGAACGAAGAAACATGGGGTGATGCCCCGGTTTGACATGATTTTAGAGAATCTTGGGGAATCGTCCCCTTGACGGTAAGAGGAGGAACATGGGGAATCATCCCCTCGATTGAGAAAGGAGAAACATAGGGTGATGCCCCAGTTTGACATGATTGGAGGGATTCTTGGAAATTGGCTAGAACAAAAGAAATCTGGGGAGATGCCCCAGTTTGGAGGTGATTTGAAGGTTGTTGGGGAACTACCCCTTGAATGAACAAAAAGAAATCTGGGGAGATGCCCCAGTTTAAGTTGTTTAGGAAATATATTTCTACTAGGGAAGGATTGATGGTTCGGGGTGCTACCTCTTTGGGTGAAAGAGAATGAACCAGGGGGTGATGCCCCAGTTTGATTTGTCTGGGAAGTGTAGTTCCACTGGAGAAGGATTGATGGCTCGAGCATCGCCCCTTGATTAGGAAAGGAAAATCTGGGGTCCACCTGGTACGTGTGGATTTACTGAGAGAAATGCGTTGGCCCCTTTTAGGGAGAGTTCTTCTAAGCCTGATTAGAAAATATCCTTATTGGTGGGAGAAGATGATCTGAATTGTAGGCTCACTGGGGAAAAGTTTAGTGATTCTACTGGGGGGAAAGAATTTTGCTGGAAACTATCCTTGGGCTTGGGAAGGAGATACGCTTGATTGTCAGAATGTGTTAGGTAGAATCCTTGGAAGGGAGTTTGAAAAAGTGTCAGCTTTGGCAGTTGAAGAGAAGACTTCAAGAAGTGCCAACTTTGGTGTTTTGGGGAAGGGCTTTGAGGAGTGCCAACTTTGGCGATTAAGGAGGAGACTTTGAGAGGTGCCAGCTTTGGCGATTTGAGGAAGGAGTTCTGAGAAGTGCTAACTTTGGCGATCAAGGGGGAGACTTGAATGACTCTAGTTTTGGCAGCTGCGGTTCCATTGAGGAAAAGGTCTTGATTGAGGCGTCAATGCTTGACATGACTGTCCGTTATAATAACCTACAGAAAAAGGGTAAGTAGTGCAAAGATACATTCAAAAACTGGGTAGGTCCTGTGAAACCGCGACCCTTAGGATAACTCATGGGCAGAGGAGATTCAAAAGGGGCGATCATAGCTTCGAAGCGCATGCCTGGCTGAATCCTTGTGATGATTGTCTAAGGCGAGGTCAAGTAGTGGGAGTGTCTTGTCCCTTACGACTTTAAATGTTCACCATTCTTTCATTTATTTTTTATAAAGAAAAAAAACACAATGTTTTATCAGATCAATGCAATTCATAACACGTATCGAAAAAAGGATAAATTTTATTCATGCAGGTCAAACAGAATACAGAGAATGGACAACAGGGAAAATACAGGGGATGAAGTGAAACCTCGTAGGACAGGTCAAGGCCAAGGGAAATAGGAAAGGTTCAAAGATCCTCCAGTGAATTCCTGAGACTAGCGAGAATCTTAATCCCACGTCAAAACCTCAAGTACCTCGTTCAACTCTGCCTTTGAGAGGGTAGTTTAACCATGTTCCTGATGCCTCAGTTTGCATGTTTTGTATTGGGAGCTTTAGCTACTCTGCCAAAATCTTGACCCTAATTTTACCTGAGCCGCCTTTTCAGGTTTTCGACTCACCGGGTTGCTCTAACTTTTGCCTAGGCCGCCTTTTCAGGTTTTCAGCCTAGCGAGCTTTTCATTCTCTTTATAATGTGTTCTTATTTTTTTTTTGGCTGCATCCTTCACAATAAAAAGTTGAAACTGATCACACTCCAGTCGAGTCTGCTTAACCTTTTCTAAGTTTTAGCCTGATTCTTTGAGGAGCTGATGTTACCTCAAATAAGAGAGTCTTCCCCTATGCTATGTACCCAAGAGAACATTGGTGAGTCTTTTGGCATTGATGAGAGGGGGTTAATTCGAGTCATCATTTTGGCCTTTATATATATTTTTTTGATTTTTTGATTGATTTTTTTTTTGTTTGCCCTTTTTTTTTGTTTTGTGTTTTTTCTTTTTAACCCCCTTAATGACGCAATGACTCAATCTGACAGACTATTTCCTTGGCTATATAGGCATAAGGAATGGCATACTCTTTGAGATGTTGATGATGACAAGAATGCGAGTTCTTGGTCTAATGACATTCATCCTTCTCGTATAGAAAATGACAGCTTGCTTGATAATCTGGGCATAACCATCTTACTCCATTTGGCACATGCATTGGACTCCGACCTTGATTCTATTTTTTCATTTTTCATTTTTTTTTTGACAAAGTCTCCCTTGACTGTATTTATATTTGTAGACATTAGCAATTTTCCCCTACTTATGCTGGTAACTGTTGTGGTTTTCTTAGTTGACTGGCCTACCACTTGTCCGATTCGGGACTTGGCAATATTATCATTCACATAGATTATTTCCACGTCCTGAAACAATATTACTAATGTCTTCTGATATATATTGCCCCGTGATTCCTTCAGTCATTCTTGGCTCAGGGGTATTCCTTAACCTCTTGTCCTAACAATCTGGTTAACTTGTGTGGTGACTCACAAGCTTTCCTACCTTCTTTGTCAGCACAATCGACTGGGTAGTTGAGGTCGTAAAATGGGATTGTGATTTCATTAGTCTCAAGAGGATCATTTTTGGATCTGCAATTTTAGCGCTTTATGGCAAGAAATAAAAATGGAGAAAAAAAAAAAGAGGAACAAACAAATAAAGACAATGGATGAAAGCAAGGATAAAGGAATGAGAAAAATCTTTTTAGAATTTCGATACACATTTATTGATTGACTGGTAAAACAAGTTTTTCGCCTTTATTACATGGAAAGTCCCAAAGCCTTAGGCATAACAGAGGGATAAACAAGACTTTTAAGGCAATGATAGATTACTTTGGTGAATCATTTAAAATCGTAGGGAGTTCGACAGCTTCCCAGTTACTGAGTTCTCGTCCCGGCGGGCAAGCGGCCACCCAAATCAGCATTATCATCAAAAACCATTTCCAACATCTGTCACCACGGCATTAACTCCTGAACCTTCGTGATTAGGCAGGGGATTTACGGTCACATTAGGGCTTCCTTCTTGAAAACTAATCCATTCGGCTTTGATCAAATCTCTCACTTTATATTTCAAAGCCATGCAATTTTCTGTGGAGTGCCCTGGTGCTCCTGCATGGTAATCACAATGAGCATTCGGGTCATACCCCCTCGGGTAAGGAGGTTGCAACGACCTCATGGGGCATGGAGCTATCATTCCCCTCTCAACGAGGACTGGAAGAAGTTCGGCATATATTATGGGAATTGGATCGAACTGCACAGGGGTGCGCTCGTTGTTGGGATTCCTTGGGTTCTGATTATAATTGGGTGGTCGAGCTACTTGCTGCGGGTGATGATATGGCATGGGTTGCGGCATTGGCGCTCTTACCATGGGCGGGCGGAAGTGAGGAGTATGAGTTGTTGGGCCACCAGTGGCTGCGGCCACATAAGGATTGGGAGCTTGAATCATAGTAGGAAAGAATGGTCTTGGCGAAGGCGTCTTTTGATTAGAAGAGATGGAATTAGTTTCTCCATCCCTTTTCCCAGGCGCCGGCCTTCTTGTCATGCTTGCCCCAGATGAGCCCTGAGTGAGCTTACCCGTTCGTATTCCACTCTCCACTCTTTCCCCAATAGTCACGATGTCGGAGAAGTTGGCTGAAACACTACCAATCATCTTGCCGTAGAAAGGTGATGGGAGCGTGTCGATAAACATCTCGACTATTTCTTTTTCCGACAATGGGGGATCCACTTGCGCCGCTGTCTCTCTCCATCGTTGAGCATACTCCTTGAACATTTCACTATCCTTCTTCACCATATTTTGTAAATGAACCCTGTTGGGTGCCATATCCATGTTATACTTGTATTGTCTAAGGAAGGCATCTGCCAGGTCCTTCCAACAACGGATATGGTTCCGATCAAGGTGAGCATACCATGTAAGAGCAGCTCCTGCTAGACTATCTTGGAAGCAGTGGATCAATAGTTGGTCATTAGAAGAGTAAGATGCCATCTTTCGACAGTACATCGTGAGATGATTCTTAGGACAAGTCATTCCCTGATACTTGTCAAAGTCTGGCATCTTGAATTTGGGTGGGAGAACAACATCTGTGACTAAACATAGCTCCGAAGCATCTATTAGTCCAAAACCTCCGGCGCCTTCCATCATTCTTAAACGCTCTTCTAAGATCTCTATCCTTTCCCTTCGAGGAGCCGCGACCGCGCGGGTTGTATCTTGGAGGTTGGTCCCATAGGGGGTTCCGTATCCATACGGATAGCCGAATGACTGGTTGTACGGAGGCAACACATGGGACTGGTTTACTAAGCCTGTATTTGGTGAGGGGCCTTGAGGATGGGCCACAGCATAAGTCGGCTGGGTTATCTGGGCTTGTGTATTTTGGGCTTGGGCGTTGTAGGTTGGCTGGGCCATCGGGGCTTGTGTGTTTTGGATTTGGTGGGTTTGTGGGTCATGGACCTGTGTGTTTTGGGTTTGGTGAGCTTGTGGGTCATGGGTTTGCGTGTTCTGGGTTTGGTGGAGTGGTGGCATGTTTGGTTGTGTGGGGTATGAAGCATGAGGATTTACCGCTTGCTGGTTGTGGGCGTCTTGTTGGTTGGCGAGCGGGGGATAGTACCCCTGGGGTAGGCCATAAAGTGGAAAGGGTACTGGGTTGCCGTCTAGACCGACAAATGTATGCTGTGCGTAAGACTGGTCGTAAGGTGGCTGGGTCTCAATGGCAGGGTTAGGTCTCCTGACATGAATGGTGAGAGGGGGTGTCGTTGTGTTAGGGAGTTGGGTTCTTGCTGGGTCAGAACCAAGGGGAGGTGGCGCGGTGGCAGGCTGCTGTTGAGCATCCTCAACACCCGCAGAGGAGCCTCCTTCGGTAAGTTTCTTTTCTAAGAGTTTAGTTAACTCTGTAACTCGCTCTTTCAGCTGATCGAACTCGGTTCTAAAGTTTCCTTCAACAGCTTCTGCCTCAGCCATGAGTTTCTTTTGGAGCCGGGTCTGGTAAGGATGCCTACCCGTGACGTTGGTGTCTCTTTTTTTTTAAAAGAAAGAAGAAGAAAAATAATGTTAGGTGGAAATAGAAAGAAGAAAAATGTTGTGGGAAACCATCACAGACTTTGGCGAGTATCCTTTGACCATTCCTTAGAATTTATCATTCAAAAGTACTAGGTATGGTAATCATAGAAATTAATATGGGATAATTGTGAAGATAGAAGAAATCTTTCATCCTGAGGCGGGAGCCTCTAGCTCAGACATCTTCTTCGGGCAATTACAGCCCTTATTTCTTAAGTTTAATCCCATGTCAATTTCCATAGATACTTAAAGGGTACACGACCAAAAGAGGATTATCTATTCACCCGAAGAATACTGTGTGTTTCAAAACGAGCCATTATTTCAATAACTCAGTAAATCTGCGGGTGGTAGATAATTCATTTTCTTGGATAAAAGGGAAAAGCAAAAATGACGTAAAGTAAAGTAAAGTTTTCCCTTTTGTGGCCTAGGTCAGGTTTTGTTGAAAGTTTTCTCTAGGCCCTATGGTTTGTCTAAAAGTGGCTCTTCACACCAGGTGGCTTATTCTAGACTTCTAGAAGGTCACCAGAGCCAAGATCCTACCCATGACAGGGACGCAACAGTGGGGAACCACTAGGTGCGTATATCATGAGAAGTCAAACTCTGGTTGAGGTTCTCACGAACACCGGATAGGAAGTACATCCCATACGATTCCGTTACCAACCTCTCCTAACTTAAGCTTCATTTGGGGCCCGGGTATAGGGCGCCACTCATAGGTGTGTGCAAGTAATTGTGAGTGTAGTGTGTGGAAGGGCAGTCCATACCTTTTACCTTACCCCATTCTGCACAAAGAACAAACACAGAACAAATATACAAAGTCGTCTACCCTAGGGTTCAATAATTACAGGAAAGTAACATAGTCCTCTACCCTAGGGTTCAACAAGCATGCAAACATAGATAATGAAACAAATAACAATATACGATTAAAACAAGAACAAACTTTCACAACAATTAACAGAAAATAAAACAAGAGAGAAGAAATCCAAGCTAACAAAGGCTATATAAAAAGAACATGCGCTTTCAATCAAACTGGCCTGACTCTCTTAAGTGTCCCCAGTGGAGTCGCCATCTGTCGCAACCTGAATCGCGACGGCGCGGCGAGAGAGAGAGAGAAAAGGGGTGAAATGAAACAGGGAGTCGCCACCAACGTTTTTATCCATAGGAAAAACATTGGAAAAAACTAGGTTCAGTAAAGCACTGGTTAAAAATTGAGATTCAAGTTCGGGAGTCGGTTACGAGTAGGGAAGGTATTAGCACCCTACATCGCCTGTCCAAAAACAGTACCAAGATTGAAAACGCGCAACATAAATAGCCTTACAAAAGATATTTTATTTCTTCCCTTTTATAGTTGTATCCTTTTTTATTTTAAAAACAAAACGGAATGGAGTGAGAGAGTTTATACAAACATAGAATGTCGAAGCAAGGTTAACGGGATGTTTCATCCGAATTAAACTCGACTTCGATATGAGACAGAAAAGGGGAAAGAATTCTAATAAGGCGTCACGCCTAAATTATACATCCTCGAATAAAAAATAGGGATAGGAAAGAGATAAGCGGGACGTCTCGTCCTAAGTATCCTTTCCCTATGAATTATGGCGAGGCTTAAGCAAAAACTAGGGGGAAACCAACAAGACGTCACGTCTAAATTGATTTTCACGGAAGTAACCAAAAGAAGACCATTTATGAAAGAAACATGAAAGTAAGGAAATAAATCAGCAAAAAGGAATAAGAGAGATGGGCCCGACAGGAATTGAGATCCTGCTCCTACGTATTCTTGAATTATCAAGAAATCAGGGTTACGTAGTTCTGAATGTTGTTCTTTTAGGAAAAGACTTGGGAGATGATGATGGATGTCACTGAAGTGGGGAACTCGTACAAGGCGAAGATCTTCGCACGTGTACGAATCCTAAAGAGGTTGTGTAGACGGGAGTGCTCCCGTACGACACTGTTTAAAAATGATTTGTTTCCCCTTTTTTTTATTTTTATTTAGATTTGAAAGAAAACATAGGAAGCATTTATTTCCCACAGTAAGTTCGGAAAACAGAAGAAAAACGAGCAAAAACTAAAGGGAAGAAGAGAAAACCGTGTGAGAAAGAGGGAAAAAACTGAGTGAAAATGGAAAAAAACCGAGTGGAAATGGAAGAATTCGAGTAAAAAAATGAAATACCGAGTGAGAAAAAGCAGAAAACCGAGTGAGATTGAGGAAAACCGAGTAAGATTGAGGAAAACCGAGTAAAAATGGTAAAAATCGAGTGGAATGGGGAAATACCGAGTGTAATTGAGGAAAACCGAGTAAAAAATGATAAAACCGAGTGGAAATAGCAGAAACTGAGTGAAACAGTGAAAATTTGACTGAAACAGTAAAAATCCGAGTGAAACGGTGCAAATCCGAGTGGAAAATAAAGGAAACCGAATGGAAAGAGGATTACCGAGTGAGAAGTGGACTGCCGAGTGAGACTGACCGAGGAGAGGGATTCTGGACGGTGTGGAGCTGGCTTAGACGGTGTGGTGTGGGTTGAGGAGATGGATTGAAGTGACCGTGAGGTGTGTGTGTGTGGTTTGGTCCTTAGAGGGGGAGAGGAAAGGGAGAGAGGGTGTATGTAGAGTGAGAAGTGATGGAAGGAGAAGAAGAGAAGAATTGGTGTGAGAGAGAAGAGAGCACGAAGGGTTTTTTGGCAGAGTTTTCCTCCTCTGAATGCCTCCCCCTTCAGCTGCCCTCCCCCTTGCCTATTTATAGGCTGGCTTGAGTAGAAGGCCAGCTCAGGCTTCCACTTCCGAGTGGAATGCCAGCTCAGGCCCCCACTCAGAGTGAAGTGGGGGACAACGGCTGGGTGGGAATTTTTAATTCCCCCCACTTCCACCCTGTTTGCCACTTATCTGCCACCCCCAGGATTCCTGGATCCACTTGGGTGGTGGAATCCAAGTCAGCACAGTCTAACAGGGGGACCTGGTAAGAATCCGAGTGAGAATGGAAGAATTTCGAGTGAGAATTATGGAAATCCGAGTGAAAATGGTGGAATTCCGAGTGAGGATAGTGGAATTCCGAGTGAGGATAGTGGAAATCCGAGTGAAAATGGTGAAATCTGAGTGATAACGGCTCGGATCAACCTCCCAATCAGTATTCATCTACACTGGGAGTCAATTCCGAGTGGAATGAGGCATTCCCCATAGAAGGCCGAGTGAGAATACTCCTTTCCGAGTGGTTTTACTCGGTTTGTGGTTGTTGTGAGACATTCAATCGGAAATGAGTGAAAGAGCCTCGAAGCCGATTGAAAATTGAGGAGAACGACTTGAAATTGACTCGGATCTTGTTTGAAGAAGCAAACTGACTGAATTGCCAGTCGATTCCGACTGGAAGTTGATGGAAATGGGCTCGGGAAAGGTTTGAAGAAGCAAACCGACTGAATTGCCAGTCGGTTCCGACTGGAAATTGATGGAAATGGGTTCGGGAAAGGTTTGAAGGAGGACTCGGAGGTTGAGTGTAAAGGAGGACTCGGAACCGATTGAAATAGCTCAGAAATGGGTAAAGGAGGACTCGGATGAGTGAAGTTCGGAACCGATTGAAATGGCTCGGAAAAGATTTAATCATTCCTCGGAAATTGGTAGAAATGGACTCGGGATGAGAAGAATTGATTGGCCAAAAGGACTCGGGAAAGGTGGCTGACTGACTGAAGTCTCACTCGAAAACCGATTGGAAATTGGCTCGGGTTTGAGTGGGAGTACTCACTCGGTGTTGAGTGAAAATGCTTCAGTTGGTTCTGACTGAAGAACAACACTCGGAATTCCTTCAGCCGGGATTATTCACTCGGAATCTCTTCAAAAGTGACACAGAAACTTCAACGCTTGAAGGATTTACTCGGATCCTTCCTTTTTTGCACTCGGAAATTGGATTTTTGGCCATTTGCACTCGGAATGGCTTGACAGAGAGCCTTCCACTCGGATTCACCTTCGATAAGGAAGCATTTTACTCGGAATTGACTCATCCTGAGTCATTTCATTCGGACTTCTCTTGAAAATGGGCATAATCCACTCGGACTGGCTTGGCAGGGAAGCTATCCACTCGGATTTAACTTCAACAGGGAGCATTTCACTCGGAAATGACTCATTCTGAGTGATTCCACTCGGATTTCATCATTTTTGAGTCATTCCACTCGGAAATGCTTCATTTTGACTCGGATTTGACCTTTTTTGAGTTTTTCACTCGGATTTATCTCTACCAGGGCTGTATTTCACTCGGAAATGCCTTAACCTGAGTCATCTTGTTCAGATGTGATCATTTTTTAGTCATTCCAATCGGATTTACCTCCAACAGGGCTGTATTTCACTTGGAAAAGCTTCATTCTGAGTTATTTTGCTCGGTTCTGATTAATCTGGAGCCATTCTACTCGAATTTGACCACTCTGAATTGGAATTCAGTATAAAAAATATTTATTCCACTTGGACCGGACCAAAAGAGGTGTTCACATCCATAAATATCAATATTAAAATAATTATTAACTAACGAGGTAAAACTTGCTATAAAATACTTATAGTATTGCATTCAATTTTTTTTAATACATTGTATTCTAGTTTGAGTTAGATATGGGGTATAGGTTTGACGTATCTTATTTTGAGCTTCTATTCTCCTTTTAAGAAGAAGTTAAGAAAAGTAGTTATTAAGAAGAATTCAATTTTAGTGAAGAGAAATTTAATAAGGAACTTTTAATCAAAAGTTAACGAGACTGGCTTCTAACTTCTTATTTTTGGATAATTTAATTTAACACCTCTAATATCAGTGCAACCATGATTGTTTTGACCACCATTACCATCACTGTCGCCGTCGTCATTGTTACCATCGTCGCCACCAATATTGTTGTCATGACCATTGCTAACACCATTGTCGTCATCATCATCATAACCCCACCCCCAATGCCCCACCAATGTAACATCCTAAATTTTAAAGAAAATAAATTTAATAGATAATGATAATTAATTATTTATGGTCCAATAAATGTGGTAAAATTAAATAGACACTAGAGGTGAATTATCGGTAAATTAAGATTTACTAGAACCGGATGATTTAACAGATAGTGTGGGACCCACTTAGATAAATTGAATATTTAATAGGTCTAGAATACTTAGTAAGTTATTGTGGTTATGGTGGTATGATTAAAATAATTTTTTGTATTAAGGAGATAATTATTTGGACACGACATATGTTAATAAACGGTAAAATTACAAGCGAAATAGAATTTAAAAAAATTTAAAATTTCCTTTTCCTCTTCTCCTCTTGACTGTAGACAATTTCCCCCTTTCTCTAGTCTCTTTTGTCCATTGGACAAAACGGGTTTTGTTGACCAAAAAGCAAAAGACAAATGTGTGCATGGACCATTGGACAAAGGGATAACTTTTGGGTTTTTCTCTTTCATCCCTTTTTCATTTTTCGATGAAAGCTTTTCCCTCCCCCCTTCTTCTTCATTTTTTCCACTTCCTTCTTCCTCTCTAATGGACAAAACTGAACCACCTCTCCATTAATCATTTTTCCACTCAAAAGCTTGGGTTTTCATGGATTCATGGGGCATGGATGGCACATTAGAGCTAAGCCTTGGTTGTCTCCTCTTCTTTCCCACTCAATTTCGTTTTGTGGAGTTTGGCCTATGAGGTATGAATTTCTTTTGTTTTTGTTGTTCCATTGTTGGTTTTAATGTTGTCTAAGCTTGAAATATTGGTATTGGGTTTTATGGGTGTTAAGGAAAATAGTGAAACCCTAGGCTTGAAACATTGGAAATATGATTCTTGAATGTGGCTTAAAGTTGTATGAGGATGTGGGTTATTGAGCTTATAATGATTCAAGGAAATGGTTGGAGTTGAATGTTGTTGGATGATTTTAGAGAAAACCCTAGGTATTGGCATTTTTGGGTTTTTTGGCAAAAATTGATGGTATTAATGATTTGGTGCCATTAGAATAATTTTATATGAAGAAAATGAATTTTTAGAGTATTGGAATCAATTATTGATGGTGATGAAATTTTGAGCTAAGTTAATGTTATTGTGAATGATGATATATGCATGTGGAACCTAAATCCTAGGTTAGATGACCATTGGGATCATTGATTGCTGTTTACAATTGATTGGTACATTAATGATGATATTATGCTTATGATGATGCATGAAAGTTATTGTGATTGATGATTTGGGAAATTTCATGAGAAGCTCTTAAGAATTGATGATTTGGGGCTTTTGGCAAAGTTTAAGATATTGGTGACTTGTTGTCATGAGAATGACTTTTGAGTGTTGGAATGATGTCTATGAGAAAAACAGAGGAATTGAGTTTGAGAATAAATATATGATGTTTAATGTGGGATGTTGTTAGTTATGATGATAGGTGATAAGGACAATGGTAGATGACCATTGATGATGGAACCTATAATGGTTGTGATGGATTAATGAAATAAGATGGTGTTTTGATGAGGTCTTAGGCCATGATATGTGCCATTTGAGATTGTTTGTTTATAATGGTTTAAAGAGGCTAAGGTGACTCATGTTGAAATTGAATGATAATGATAGCAATTGGATGGTTTATATGATGATTGGATGCATTATGGATTAAGTATGTGATATGGTGATTGTTGGGTAACGTTAAGCCTTAAGATCTAGAGAATCTTGGTTTTGGGAAACGAATTCCCGAAACCTAACACAATTATATAATTTGGTGTTTTAACAAAGTCTAGGACTTGATATTGAACTCTAAGGGATGTGTCAATTATTTAAACTTGTGATGATGTCTTGTGATGGCTCATTAATTGAATACATGTATATATATATATATATATATATATATATATGTGTGTGTGTGTGTGTGTGTGTGTATGTGTTGATAGGAGATTATATTCTGGGCAATATGGCGGAACGTTTAGAACATGCAAATTGTTGCAGTTCTTCTCTCGAGGTAGGAAAAGAGTTTACATTTCAATTGCATGAGTTGAATAATTGATGATT
The DNA here is from genome assembly GCA_037962975.1 of Clitoria ternatea. Taxonomy (NCBI): domain Eukaryota; kingdom Viridiplantae; phylum Streptophyta; class Magnoliopsida; order Fabales; family Fabaceae; genus Clitoria; species Clitoria ternatea. The sequence continues at coordinate 1,842,114 of CM075674.1, forward strand.
AATGTATATAATTATACTCGTGCTTGCTTTTCCATGATTATGTTAAAATGATGAGATGAATGATAATTGTTGAATGAAATGATTGGCAATTCATTGGCTTTGAAAATTATATGAATATGTATATGAGATGACAATAAGAGTTTTAGAATCCATTTGAAGGGAATGATACATTGTTGGTGAATAATCTATGATGAGATGGAGTATGTATGTCTGTATATAGATATATGGTTTGTTGAGTAAAAATCCCATGCGAATGCGTGTTTTAAGCATGATGGATGTTGGGTTTGATGAATGGGGGTATGGAATGATGTTTCTTAAGTTAAAAATATTGTTAGTTGTTTTCCCAACTCTTGAATTGATTATCATGCCCTCATGAATCGATTCAGAGGCTACTGGATTTGCATGAATCGATTCATGCCAGAGCTTGAATCGATTCAATACATTCTGTTTCCAAAATAAGTGACTTCCAGGGTCATGAATCAATTCACACGATTGCCTAAATCGATTCAAAGTCTTCTGTTTGTGTGGGATTACTTTTTAACTTGTGCGAATCGATTCATATGAGCCATGAATCTATTCACAAGCCTCTATTTTACCGTTTTGGGGTTCTAAATCGCATGAATCGATTCAAGGGTTGATTGAATCGATTCATGACTTGTTATTTCACAAATCTCCATAAGTTTTGATGTTGTTTGATGTGGTTGAGTCATGGCATGTTTATGCATTCGATTATACATATTTTAAATACGATTTAGCAATCGATACATGATGACATTGTCATGTCCCTCATATACCTTAATGTTGAAGTTTGCCATGAGACTAATGTTATTATCCAAACTTTGTTTCATCACACAATGACATGTAATTGTATCAAGGATATATGATTGTGGTGTGCCTTAGTGGTGGTTGTTATTGATTTAAGATATTGGCAAAATGTTCATGTGCCTGGGATATGTTATGAAAACATGAATGTTCCACCACTAATGATATGTTATGATGACTGATATTGAAAAGTTAAATGATGTGGTTATAAAACACACCCTTGTATAATGATGAAACTAATAAGGGGATAATTGAATGACAATGTATTTGTGGTAAATCGAGGAATCAGAGATGATGTCGAAAATGAATAATGATGGATGATGTTATTGGTCATTTCCTTGAATGGAAGATGAATGTTATTATTGATGATTGTTTGAATGTCATTGTGATTGATACAAGTGTGATTCTTGTATATGTGGTTTGAATTATATTGGTGAATCGTTATGAGTGCCACACCAAAATATGGACAATGATAATGATCAATGAGATGAAAATCCACTAAGAATTGTGTGGTGATGTTATTGATGAATAAAGATGAATACAGATGTTGGGCATTCCTTTAATATCGATGTAAGATGGTTGAATGTTGTTGATGTTTGTGATGCCATTGTGATTGTTGCAGGTGTTGAATTTCATGAATGATATAAAGAATGTTGATATGAAATACCACACTTAAAACTTGAAACAATGTCTAAAACCAACAATGATAAAATCCACTAAAAAGTTTTATGGTGGTGTTGGTGATGATGATGATTGATGAATGACATGATAGGATACATAGTGTGAGAATGCATTTGAATTGCGTTGCATTGCATCCATGGCATATCATACGCTGTCAGTAAGGAATGTTAGGTGATTCCCCCGGTTGGCCCAGTGGGAGGGCGGCTCTGTGCATGAGCATTCTTGTTGTTCCCCTGTGACTCAATGTGTAAGTCATGAAGCTGCCCATGCTTAGCTACGATGAGCTGTATGTGGTTGACCCTGTAGGGGGTGGCTCTTGAGGAGCAGGTGTCCTCGATGGTCCCTTGGATCACAACTGCCATGATATGATTCATGGTTGGCCCGCAACACCTTATATTAATGATTATGTTGTTTACCACAGTCATGGTGAAAATGACCGGTGTTGCAAAATGGGCAACGCGGTTTGGTACCAGTAAAATTGGTGTTATGCATGCATTATGAGATATGTGTACACATTATACTACTACAGTAGGGGCATGGTTATATGATTATGCTTGAACCCACATTTGGTGTTTATTCCCACAATCGGATCCGTAATTATTGTTAATTCCATTGTGCATATACATTAGCCTAAGAGCATTTGCATATAGCATAGAGATATGCCAAAGGTCTTGTGATATGATGACGATTGATGTTGATATATGATGATGGTTGAGATTGAGATATGATGAGATGGGTAAAAGAATACCTAAAGACAACATGCAAAATATGAATACAATGAAAAGATATTGTATATGATGATGATGTGTGTGTTGGCCCAATATGATGAAGGGCATGCTTGTGTATGGTTGATGATAATGGTGTTGGTCCATTATGACATTAAGAAATGATGTGTATATGTGCTTGCTTTTCTTAGAGTTGATTGATGAATATGATATAGGTATATATTGTTGAAATGAGAAATTATGATGACTATTAATGATTTAAGCAAAGTATAAATGATGTTGATATGCATATGCACATAATCTCAATTGTATTCATATTCGTCATTTGAAATGTATAACTCATTTTCTCACGTTGTCCATTTTTAGCATTGATGCAGGAATATCATGGAATGAGAAGGTATTTTAAAGTAAAGCTTGGAGAAGGTAAATAGAGGTAATGGAATGTCTTGGCCGGCAACGATTGTAATTTATTGTATTGTGAATAAAATGTACATGATATTATTAATAATTATTGATATTGGTGAATGTATTGTAAATGACTATATATTTAAATGATATATTGATATTTGGGGTATTGGAGTTCATACCCATTTGATAAATATAATGACATTGGATGTGTGATCCTTTTGGGTATGTATAAGTGTTGATGATACATGATTTTGAGGTTGAATTGAACATGATCAATTGTGGAATAAGGATGTTGGAGATGGGTGTTGCATGACCATATATATATATATATATATATATTCTAGGCATTGCATGTTTATGAAGAGTACCAAACAATTTCTCCTTTATTTTTAAAATTTTCTATTTTTAACTTTAATTTAAAAGTAACATTTAAGCCAAAAATTAGCTAGACCAAATAAAGCCTAGTATTGTTGTGGATACTTTACTATTCTATGTTAGTTCTAACATATTTACATTCTCAATGAGGTTGGAACTTGAACTAAAATCTTGTCTATCAAATCTTTAAAATGAAACATCTTTTAATAGAACTAAAACAATTGAAAATTGAAATACTTTAGTTCACATTTTTTTGTTATTGTATTATTTTAAACAATGTAGTTATTAAAGGTTGGAAAAGAAGACGGTTCATAGATAATATTTCTTTGTAGATTTTGCTAATCATAAAAATTAGGATGAAGTTTATGTTAAGTCTTTGAAGAACATATGTGATTCTTAAGACCCCTAAATATTTTGATTATGATAAAAATAATAGAATATTTTATATACTAATGTTTAAGATTGTTTAAGGCTTATTTGTAAATAAATACAAGTCACAAGCCAAAGAATAAGAGGCTTGAATTAGCTATTTGAAGGTTCAGAAAACACAAATGCCCATTTTCTTAATTAGTTGCCTAAAGACTCAAAGAACTCATGCCTAAATTCTTACTGAGTTTTAGCTTTCCGTCATGCTTGCTATATGCTCAAACTTTATATTACCCGATCATCAATCACTTATCAATCACAACCAAATATTATCGATCACAATTAAATAGCATTAATCACAAATAAATATTGTTAATCATAATCAAATAAAATAACACAATTACTATACAAAATCTACACAGTTTATTTCAAGGTGCCTTAGTTATTAAAGTTCATTTTAAATCGTAGTAGTCCAGTCCTAATGTTAGTTGGTCCATATCAAGTCCAAAATAGTTTGATGGTCATATGGGTCCATCATAGTCCAATCAACGCAAAGGTATAATTTAGTCCATAACAATCCATATAAGTCCATAACAGTTCAAATCTCAATGATACGGTATGTCAGGTTAATGAATCATCTAAATATTTTAAACTTTATGTTAGGTTAATCAATATGATTCATCCCAATATTTTAAACTTTTGAATAAATTTTATTTATTTATTTACTTAAGATGATGATAGGTATTACTTTAAAATATAATGATTATTCATAGTTAAAAGGAGTAGGGGACTCCTCCCATTATTCTTATGTCTTTTCATATTATATTCTTATCTCACTCCTCCTTACCTTGAATTGCTATTGAAAGTGAATTCGCTCTATGCCTCTGAGTTCTAAAATAAATATTAATATTAATTTATTCCAGTATAGGCATAAGATGATAATTAAGATAACTATCAGAAATAGTAAATAGTAATTATGCATAGTAACAGTAAATAATAATGGTAAATAGTAAATTTCGAATAGTAACGGTAAATGGTAAATCGTGAATAGTAATGGTAAATAGTAAATTTTGAATAGTAATGGTAAATAGTAAATTTTGAATAGTAACGGTAAATAGTAATAATAAATAGTACATTTTGAATAGTAATAGTAACTAATAAATTTTGAATAATAACAGTAAATAATAAATTTTGTATAATAACAGTAAATGGTAAATTGTAAATAGTAATAGTAAATAGTGAATAGTAACAGTAAATTATAAAAATAAAGTATAGTGGTAATTTATTTTTACTATAGTAACTTATTCATAATAGTAATAGTATATTAATAGTTTAAGAGTGCTAAAAAGAATAAACTAAATAATCATAAAAAGAATCTAGAAGAAAGGTATTATTACCTTACATCTCCGGTAGAATCTCTTTTTACCAAAAAAATTTATTTCCCACTAATTTCTTAAGCACTATCTCTCTAGATTCTCTCTATAATTTTGGTATGTAAATCTTGCAAATGAACTACCTATTTATAGGAAGAGAAATTTACTATTTAAGATTATTTTATTATTTATTTTACTATTTATGTTGTAAGTATTTACCTAACCGATGACTATTCATGATGTAAGTAATTACCTAACCAATGATGTAAGCAAGAAGTAAGTGATGATGTCGGCAGTGACATTTTGGTTATTAGATAAAAGGTTAAGGGTATTTTGTCATTCTATATATATATATATATATATATATATATATAATTCCAAAAAATTATAAATTGTATAACAATCAAAAAGTTCTAAAAAACCATAATCAAATTCCTTCAAAATTTTATTTTTAAAATTCTAATAAGAGTTAAATCATAAATAAAAAATTTAAATATAAAAACATAAGATAAAAGTTTTGAATAATAATTCTATTAAAAATCCTTAATATAATTTTCTTAATAAGTGAATACTAATTAAGTCATTTTAAAATCCTCATTCGAAATACATTTATATTATTATTTTATTTTTATTATTATTTTAATAAAATAATTAAATATAAGTACCAAAATTTCATAAAAAAATATTAATTAGTTAATAATCAACTAACTAATAATAAGTGTTTTATCATTAAAGAGATATTAATATCTATTTTCTATTTGAGTGGAAAATGGGATGTCACACATAGCACTAACAAGTCCTTATTAGTAAGGGTAAGTTAAAGTAATACCTCTTGAAAAACAAGTCCTAGGATGAGCTGGACCAGTTTAAGAAGATGAGACAAGGTCATTCCCTAAATGGTGATGATGGACAAGGTCCAAAGAGATATTGTCACTAAGAAGCAAAATACCTAAGTGGTGGAAGCCATCCAAGATGTGGACAATGTCCTATCCCTACCTCCTAAGGCTAGAATGATGGTAATTGAGATGATAATCGAAGGCTTTGTTGGAGGCGGTGTATCTAACACTACCAAGAATAATCATCTTTGGATGGTCATGTCGGTTTAGAATAAGAACCAAGATAATTTATCCTTTATGGATAGTGTTAAGACACCTCCCATTTCATTTTCTAATAATGATTTCAACCCAACAGTCCCAAGTGTTGGAAATATGCATTAAGAGCCTATATAGGACGCATCATTTTGAATAAGACATTTTTTTAAATAGTTTAACAGCCTTTAGTAGTCCTTGGAATAGTAGGTCATATGAGAATTATTCCTAAAATGTCCTTAGTCAAGTATGGACATGTAAATACATTAAGACTAATGTATGAGTGTACTGATGATTTGATCTCACAGATCATGGATATAGACGATATCAAGTCTTCACATGGGTACACATTAAGAGTAATGGTGTACTACATGGACCTACCATGAGACCGTTGCATGGATCGTTACATGAATGTTATAAACGATTCTCAATGTGATAATGGTACCTGAAGTCACTACGATTCCTACATGAGGAGTTTATTGTTTTAATACAATCAAACATTATCTATAACAAGGTTATCATAAAGGTTATAATTAGGCAGTGAACAAATCATGCAGTGGGATATGGGTGATGTAGATAAGATTTGTTTCTCTTATGTGACAGGAGTGATATCTATAGGCCACTTGATAGAGTGAAATTTAAGAAAATTCATGGCCATGCTAGCAAAATAAATATTGGATATTTATTTAATAAAAGTTTACTCTTGTATCAAGTAAAATGAATTGGGTCATACAAGGATGACGACAACCATGCATTGGGCCCAATTAGATATCTTGACAAAAGGACCAAACATATAAAGTTATCACTTATAGGTTATTTTGATAATTATATTTGGATAATGATGTATCGTTAGATGTCGCTTATTATATTTTATTAATTATAAAATGTTTATATTTAATATCAACCAAATATATTTCCTATAGGGTCACACGTATATAGTAAGCCCACTAGAGGATAATTTTTATTTTAGTTTGACTAAAATTAAAACTATTAGGGCTAACTCATTTAAATTGAGTAAAGAGCCCATTCACTAAAGAGTGTTCATTAGGAAAATACTAAGCTTATACAGAGAGCATGAGATGCTCATCAGTCGTACTCTTGTGATACATAAACATTCCATAAATGTTGCGGATGTCACGCTCCGATGAACTAGCATTCAAAAGCATGGAATCTGGTGGGAGTGTTCGCATGGAATCCTTAAGGGGGAAGCAACAACTCCTTTGAAGTCGTGATTCTACGCATCAAGAGGTAATTAATTAATCATTTTAATGGTCTGCTATTACTTTGAAACATGTGATTTCCAAGACCAATGGAATCCTTGTATTTCTGCTGCTTATGCACTAGGGATTCCCTAACACCAAGATAGGACAATGTTGTAGTAGTAGCGGTTGTAATCGCTAACATGAATGTTAAGCGAATTCTGGTGGATCAAAGAAGTTCTTGTGATGTAATATTCTATGATGGCTTCAAGAATATGGGTATGACTTTCAAGGATCTGCAGCCCTACACATAGGTCTTAATCATATTCAATGGTGTAATACATCATACTAAAGGGTACTTGGATACCAGGATCACTTTTGATGGCAAACTCAGTGCTAGGACGTTGATAACAACAATCCTTATGATTGAGGTGGAATCGTCTTACAATGACATTATTGGCTGACCCACGTTGAATGTTATGGAAGCCATAGTATCTACCCCTTATCTTTTCATAAAATTCATTAGTAAGGACAATCAGGTTTCCTCTGTACGAGGTGATTAAAAGATGACCTGCTATTGAAGAATGAATGCTTGAAGTTGACCCCATCTATTTTGACAGGTTCTATGAATGATTCAAAATTGACGAGATTAAAGATCAGAGATTGATGTAATTTAGTGCTCCCCCTTAGCCTAATGCATGAATCCATATTAGAAGAAGAACATTGCCATTGTTGGTTAGAAGTGGAAGTACTCCTTGAGTACCTCCAAAGCTTTAACAAGACCCACACTATTTGGATGAAACTGGGTTAGAGCGGCATATATAAATCATAACACGACCATTTCAAACTCAGTGAAGGGTTATTTTAATTTGATTTTGGAGAACACCATCTTATACATATACAGGTACCTCGACCTTGGAACATGGAAAATCCTATATATTACTAAATGAGCAACAACAGAGAAGTAGTCTTTGTATTCTTTGCCGACATGGACTTCAAAGCCCATGACTTCTTCATCGTCACCATGAGTAGAGTATTTAGAAGCAATGGTGCGAGGATCAACATAAACCTAGAAGTATTGGTTCTTTACCTTCCTGACTAGCCAATTTATTTTATGGGTCACCACATTATTATGGACAGGGTTAGTTATTTTAATCTAAGGGGATCCAATTTCAGAATACCTATTAGATACAATCGCATGACAAAAGAAAGGGGCACAATTGTAAAAAGCCACATTGTCAGTATGGTAAAATTTGGCATTATTATCAAAATCGAACAGGGCGGCTATCTCTAGAATTATAGACGAATTTGACAATGTGTCATATCTTTTTATATACTCGCCCCGTTCTTGCCTAGTCATCACCCTTAATGGACACCTAGCTTATACTCCATAGGTTGGGTGGATACGAGTTAGCACCAACCACATATTACACTAGGATGGCATAAATGATCGTGATGGCAGAGATGATATAACCCTCACTAATTCATCACTTGTGTTTCCCCCTCATTCCTAAAAACTACAAAGTGTGTAAATTCTTAAGATGAAGAGACAAAATCGTTACTTGAGGAATAAACAGTATGGTAGGTCCTTCCATGTGAGCCAGGGAGCTTCAGAGCGTAACGTTGGTAGGAATGAGCAAGATCAAAGCAGTTTCAGCAGCGAAGGCAAAGTATGTTTAGTGTTAAATGAGCCCTCTTTTATAGACAGGGTTGTCGGGCCAATAGGCACGAACCCAAACTGGCGCATCGTTTCACATTCCATCTAATAGGCCCATGGAAACAGAGCATCGCAACCAACCAATACATGCCATATGTATGCGCTTTTTCATGAACAGGTATAACATGCCAACACCGGTCGATAACTTATGTATGCCTATTAAAAGGGTATCACATTAGACAAGTAGTGGGAGCATCGATAATCAACCATTTCATAATCACTCTACAACTTAGCCCATTGAAGCAACTCCTAAGTCACTTTAACAGGCTAGAGGGAAAATGAATTGGGCCACACACTGGCCCGGATGGTATGACATTAGAACGGTGCCTATAAAATGAAAACGTTTCACACAAAGCACCTCGTAACACCAGTTAACCCTAACATGATCCTAATCCCCTAACCAGAATCCCTTAAGATCGAAGTCAGGGATCTGACAAATATGTTGAGGGCACAACGATAACTAACCTATAGAGGGTGTCAGGAATATCCGTAGAGATGTCAATTTTTACTATGATTTATGAATCCATATTGACACAGTGATACATAAGACCCAACTGCCACCCAACTCTATAAATACTTTTCATTTATGACCCACCAAGGTACGTTACATGATCTAACTTATGCTTGAGCTTTGATATTAAGAATCTGAATTGACTTGAGCTTTAAAATGTTCTTATAAGTAGCACCATCTTTCGCCCATCAACGCAATTGACTAATGTGACAATTAGAAAGGAGATATCAAGACTTTTGACTCCCCACTGAACCAGAAGGCATAATACCAGATCTTCATTAGACTGGTGTAAGATATAAGAAAGAGTAAACATTGGTGCTCATATCGGTTATGTTATCCCTTATATCGGATAGTTCAATAATCAATGGCAATTTGAATGGATATAGAAATTAATATTTGTATTTAGAAAATTAGGGTTGATGAGGTTTTACAATAGTTTAAAAGTTAAAGTCTTCGATATTGAGAATGTCTAACTAAATAGTAAGTTCATGTTCCCTAGTGAACATAACTAAGTCACCAGGATGGAAGAGTAAGAAAATGGGGAAATAGAAAGGTTTAAAATAAAAGGTTTGTATTAGTTATTTTAAATTAAAAAAATATTAAACATTAGTAATAAAAATAAAAATTACAATACTAATTAATTTCTTTATTAACAAATTCAGTTGCAAGATAGACTGTATGAAGACCATTGGATGTCATATTCTTAAACATCCTCCATGATGTATTTCTTTTCTTTGACACCATTTTATGGGGATAAATTCCCTAGATGTGTTTTGGTGTAGTTTTTAGTCATTAAACCTTTTGTTTTAAAAAAAGATACATAAGTTTAATTATTATCAATCTAACAAAATATCCAAGATATTATATATTAATTTTACAAAATTAAAAATATGAAATTACATTTAAAACTAGAGCTTTTGTTATTAAAATTTACGATTAGATTATTTTTGTTAGACTTTGAAACACAATATAAATCACTCATCTTATAATCTTCTCAAACATGAGTTCAGTTTATTCCCATAAAAAATGTCAGTCTAACATTGGAGACTATTTTGTTTTTCCTTTAACCGACTCCAAATATTTACATGAAGATAAAAAGGAAAAAGCAATTACTGAATATTTTAGTTGAATTACAGTGTGTGGTGAGTAGCAAGGACAAATATTTAATTTTAATCCCTCAAAACATTTTCCATCTATCCACTATTGATGACATTATTTTATTACAAATTGTCATTGAATTAAATAATGGGGTACAGCCCAAGTGGGTCATCACCAAACTGGTCACCGGCGGCGGCAGTCAACACATACGGTCTGTTTAGATGTTAACCCCAAAAATACATCCTACGGTCAAACGGAGTTTTCACTGTCTCAAACGGCGTTAAGGATCAATATTAACCCTTAAATTTCTTCATTTTTCCAACTTCGTTTTCCCAACTGGCAACCAAACGGAGTCATAATCCAGCACATGTACTTTAAAACAACATTTTTTATTTTAAAAATTAAAAAATCAACGAAACCTAACAGAGTTAATACAAGAAAAATCTATTTCGATGATAACATTCTTGAATTCATCTAAAATTTGGTAAAGAAAAGTTATTAAAATGTTTAAAAACTGTTGATTTACAAATTGGAAAGAACCCCGCACCTTCCTAATTGAATAAATAAATGAAAAGAAAATGATTGTAGTAAGAAAGTGAGAGAGTGGGTAGATTCATTTAGATACTCATATTCAACGAACTTAAATTATTCACTAAGTACCGTTACTTCAAAAAATATTAGGAAAGTCACGGTGTTGCATGTTACGTTAGAAAAACCAATAACCAAAAGACATGTTGACTCGATAATATCAATGTTAGATATTAATACATTACATAGGGCCCATTTGTTTAAGTTTATTAAAAAATTATTATAAAAAAATATTTTTTTATAATTATTTTTTTAATAACTAGATCAGAGTTGCTTCTTAAAATAAACTAAAATCAGCTTATTTTCAACTTCTGTTTATTTTTAAAACTTTAAACAAACACGTCAAAATTTAAAATAAGTGCTTTTTAATTAAAAAATTATTTATATCTTAAAATAAGTTTAAACAAACGAACCTATAGTATAAATTAATCACTTTTTCCTTTTTTTAGTTTTACTTTTTTGGGTATGAATTAAAACATTTTGTTTCACTGGCGGTTGCCAATTTATGGGCAAGATTGGCAAATCCTATATAATGTTGTATTTGGCTTTTGATCCGGTCTCAATACCGGTATCCGATCTGCTATACATATTTCAACGTCTTTGATAAGACATCTACGTGTAACCGGTGTCATCGGTATACATCCGGATTGTAATTCTGTATCAGGCGTTCTCCCTATACTGGTTGTTCAGGATAACACCATGACATCGGATAATACACACGTCACTGTGCAAAAGACAAGGATTGTTGCTACAGGGATCGATCAATAATTCCCTGCACTACGAGCCAAATTCTGCTCACGGGAATGGTCAACTTGTTCCCTAATCCTAGTCTACATTCTCTATGCTCAATATAAAATAGCCACTTGACCCAATCATGCAAGTAAGTGCGCAATATAATAATGCTAATGGGAGTTGGTGGTTCCCCACCAACGAGTCCTCGTTAATCGAGCCAATCAGGTATATGAACTCACTTCATGATTGAAGTGGTGGGATCTTCTTCAGCTCTTTTACGACTGATTACTCTCTGAATACATTCCTTACTTGGAATATAATCACTGACTTGAGCGTCGGAGAATCTTTGCAGGTGACACCACCATTCGCCCACTTCAACGCGTTAGGTCGGTGTGAAGGATCTCTAGGACGCCCAATCCGCTCTCCTCATTCAAGGACAACGGATACATACATCGGATACACATACATCCGGTCTATTAGACGGTATTGACATACTATTCGTGACTGGCTTGAGATCGGATCTCTTGACCCCAGTCTAGGACAGATCATTGGCACGCCCGGTGGGACTCGATAAAGTTATTCCCATATCCTTTGACAGAGCAGGTAATCCACAATGGAAGGCGAAGCGCATGACTTCATAGAGAATCAAGCTGAAGGCAGAACCAATCCTAATGCCTTCAGAAAACTCAACTTTGATTCTCATGGGGGCAGCTCGAAGAAGATAGTAACTGTATCTGATCCTGATCCTCGCGATGAGTTGATCAAACAACTTCAGAGGGAACTCGCTGAATTGCGAAGAGAAAAAAGGCAAAGCGAGGATAAAGAATCATCTCGCACGCGAAACACTCCCCATACGACTGATGGTGAAAAGTCCACCACTCTTCAGTACTCAAATATCCCTACGTTTGAGGGGGGAGAACAGACTCGCGATTCTGAGGATGCAGCTTCCCGAAGGAAGAGAGATTCAACAACAGTACCCCCATTGTCTTACAATCTGAAAGTTCCTTTTTCAAGGAGACTTATGGGCATCAGCATCCCCAAGCACCTTCAAACCACTCAACCACTTTCCATCGGAAAGTATAATGGTGAAACTGATCCAACTAAGCACCTTGATGCTTATGTGTTCGAAGCCATGTACTTGGGGGCTGATGAAGACGTGATGTGCCGAATGTTCCCTCGAACATTGTCTGAGGAGGCCCTCGGGTGGTTTAAAGGCTTGCCTTCCGGATCCATAGATTCTTGGACGGAAATGGCAGCTGCCTTTGAAACCCACTTTGTCATCTCCAGAGACGTACCCAAGACGTCTCATACCTTGGCTCAGATTAAGCAAGGTGAAACAGAGGGCTTAAAAGATTTTTTGAAGAGGTTTTATAAGGAAGCAGCCCTGGTTCCTAACCTCACAGAATCTATCAAGCTGCATATCGTTATTGAGGCATTGCAGCCAGGATCAGCTTTCGCTCTTTCATTAGCAAAGAGCCCCCCAGCAACTTTCGAGGAGTTCAGGAAAAATGCCTCAAAGTATGTGAGCATAGAGATGCACTTGGAGGCAATGGCTGCAAAGAAAAAGCTACCAATACCATCTCCCCAAACCCAGAAGGGTAAGGAGAAGACGAGGTCAGAACGCATGGAGAGGCCATTCACCAGTCCTAAGGTGGATAACCACCCTCCTCGACCTCGAGAAAGGCATGTCAATTCCTTCAGCCATTATGCACAGTTATCTGCTAGACCATCTCAGATTTTGAGAGAGGTCGGATGGCCAATGCTCAGCACATATGGCATCAGGAGACCAGCCCCTATGAAAAGACCAGGAAATTCACGTAAGTATTGTGATTTTCATGAACAGAATGGTCATTCCACTAATGAATGCCAAGCTCTAAAGAACGCGGTTGAGACGCTAATTAGAGAAGGCAAGTTGAAGCAATACCTGTTCAAAGAAAAATCCTTTGACAGGGCAGAACGGAATGAGAAAAGAGAAAGAGATCCAGACGATGGGGATGACAATAACCCCAGTCCGGTTCGAAAATTCTCTACTGCAGAGAAGCAAAAAGGTGTGATGACTGATAATGCAGCACAGAAAGACAGCATGCCCCAGCAACAACGTCAGGGCCGACGTGAAGTTATTGACATGATTGCTGGAGGGTTCGCTGGAGGAGGAGCTTCAATTACAGCCCGTAAGAATCATCACAGAATGATTCTATCTGTGCAAGGGAAAGTCAAAGACAATCGCCCTTACAGAGGTGGGATTGAAGCTCCCACAATCTCTTTCTCTGACGAAGATTTTGGCCCAACCATTCCTGGTGGTGACGATGCTGTAGTCATCACTGCTGTGATCGCCAACAAGGACGTCCGAAGAATCCTTGTTGACCAGGGAAGTTCCTGCGATGTTATTTTCTATAATTGCTTTGAAAGAATGAGTTTTAAAGACTCAGACTTACAGCCTTACACGCAGGAACTAACAGCTTTCAATGGCGCAAAGCAATCAACTAAAGGGTATCTTGACACCCTTATCTCATTTGAAGGCGAGCCAGGAGCCAGGATGGTTAGGTCTCGGGTGCTAGTGATTGATGTCAAATCACCATTTAATGGCATCATAGGCCGTCCTACTCTGAATGCAATGGAGGCAGTTGTATCAACCCCACATCTCCTTATCAAGTTCATTGACAAGGATAATGCTGTGTCATTTATCCGGGGTGATCAAGAGATGGCTAGGTACTGCTACAACCTTAGCCTCAACATGACAAAGCTGGACGCCTCCAATAAAAAGAGGAAACTTAATGATACTAGAACATCGGCTGGATCTGTAAGCCTTGTCGACCTGGACCCTAGAGCGGATTTGAACATTGATCCGTTCAACCCATCAAAGCCCACACCGGATGGAAGTTCCAGGGATATCGTCTTGGGAGATTCTCCAGAAAAGATCACCCATATCAATGACAAGCTAGATACTGAAATAGAGCAGCGACTGCTGGCTCTCTTGCAAGAGTTTAAAGACCTCTTTGCATGGACTGCAGCCGATATGCCAGGCATAGACCCTGAATTTTGCTGTCATAAACTATCCGTCTATCCAGAGACGAAACCTGTGGCCCAAAAGAAAAGACGGTTGGGCCCAGAAAAACAGAAGGCAGCTTGCCAGCAAACTGAGGAGTTGCTGAAGGCCGGATTTATCAGGGAAATCCGATATTCCTCTTGGCTGTCGAATGTGGTGATGGTCCCTAAATCCAATGGTAAATGGAGAATGTGCATTGACTACGTGGACCTCAACCGCTGCTGTCCAAAAGATCCTTATCCTCTTCCTAATATAGACCGGATGGTGGATGATTCCTCTGGTTATCAATACCTGAGCTTTATGGACGCTTATTCTGGTTACAACCAAATTCCGATGTGCGAAGAGGATCAAGAGAAGACAGCCTTCATAAATGATCGTGGTGTCTTTTGCTATACAGTCATGCCCTTTGGCCTGAAAAATGCTGGGGCGACATATCAGCGCATGATCAACAAGGTTTTCGAAGGTATGCACACCAAACTTGTTGAAGTATACATTGACGACATAATAGCAAAGACACCGGTTGGTGGCGATCATATTGACGACCTACGCCAAGTATTCACCCGTTTGAGACAATTTAACATGAGGCTGAACCCAATGAAGTGCACATTTGCTGTCCTTGCTGGGAAGTTTTTGGGTTTCATGTTAACTCAACATGGTATTGAAGCCAATCCAGGGAAATGCCAAACGATTCTAGACATGCAGAGTCCTAAGAATCTCAAAGAAGTCCAATCCCTGAATGGCAAGGTAGCAGCTTTGGCACGATTCATGCCGAAGATGGCTCACAGGTCGCTCCCCTTATACAAAATACTGAAAAAGTCCAAGAAATTCGAGTGGGGACAGGAACAAGAAAAAGCTTTCCAAGAGCTTAAGGAGGTGTTGTCCAAACCTCCCATTCTCACAAAGCCTGACCCCGAAGACACACTCATTTTGTACTTGGCTATTTCAGATGAAGCTTTGGGCGTTGCCTTGATAAAAGAAACCCCTGATGGACAAAGACCGGTCTATTTCACTAGCAAGACCTTACAAGGTGCTGAGATCCGGTATCAGAAAATTGAAAAGGCCGCCCTCGCTGTTGTTTGGGCCTCACGACGGT
The DNA here is from genome assembly GCA_037962975.1 of Clitoria ternatea. Lineage (NCBI taxonomy): Eukaryota > Viridiplantae > Streptophyta > Magnoliopsida > Fabales > Fabaceae > Clitoria > Clitoria ternatea. The sequence goes on from CM075674.1 coordinate 1,857,936, forward strand.
TACGTCCGTACTTTCACGCCCATCCAATCATAGTGAGAACGGATTTGCCACTCCGTTCTGTCTTGATCAAGCCCGATCTTGCTGGGAGGATGATCAAATGGTCTATTGAACTCTCTGAGTTCGATATATCCTACGAACCCCGCAGCGCTATTAAAGCTCAAGTCCTGGCTGACTTTATTGTGGAAATGACAGGGACTGATCCAGATTACCCTCGAGTCCATTGGACCATTTACGTTGATGGTTCATCAAACCAAAGAGGCTCTGGAGCAGGTGTAGTTCTAGAAAGTGACGACGGAGTACACCTGGAGATCTCCCTTCGTTTCAATTTCAAAACATCCAACAACCAAGCTGAGTACGAAGCTTGCTTGGCCGGGCTAAGAGCTGCAATTGATATCGGAGCTTCTGAGGCGACACTCTGCAGCGATTCACAGCTGGTGATTTCGCAGATCTTAGGAGATTATCAAGCTCGCGAACCTCAACTCCAATTATACTTGAACTGTGTCAAGGAGTTGACTGAGAAATTCTCAAAGGTGGAATTCAAGCATGTTCCACGTGAAGAGAATACGAGAGCGGATATACTCTCCAGGTTAGCAAGTACTAAACGACCAGGTAGCACCACTACGTTGGTTCAAAGCACGCTAACGTCGCCCAGCATTCCTCTTTTCCCTTCTCTAAACGCCATAATGACTAACTCCCTTTACGGAGATACATGGATGGCTCCTTACATCCGTTACTTGGCTGATGGACAACTACCTACGGATGAGAAGGAAAAAACGAGGCTAAGGAGAGAATTACCATATTTCACTATGATTGATGGTAATCTTTACAGAAGGGCACTCTCTGTGCCCTATTTGATCTGTCTCAAAGAGGATGAAGTGCAAGACGTAATGGAGGAAGTGCATGGAGGACAGTCTGGACACCACGCCGGAGGAAGAAGCTTAATGCGAAAAATCCTCAGAGCCGGATACTGGTGGCCCACAATGAAGCAAGACTCCATTGACTTCGTCAAAAAATGCGACGCTTGCCAAAAATTCTCTAACCTTCACCATACACCGGCGGAAGAACTCTTCACATCCGCTGTTCCATGGCCCTTCTACCAATGGGGTTTGGATATTCTGGGCCCCTTTCCAACTGCTCCTGGGGGCATCAAATATCTCATTGTAGGGGTCGATTATTTCACTAAGTGGATAGAAGCAGAGCCGGTGGTGCATATTACTTCAGCCCGAACCCGTCGTTTTATGTATGAAAACATCATAACACGGTTCGGGGTCCCAGCACGGATTGTCACAGACAATGGCACCCAGTTCACGGATAGAAAATTCACAGATTTACTTGAAGGGTTAGGAATAACCCAAATATTCTCATCCGTCGAACATCCCCAAACTAATGGTCAAGCTGAAGTGGCCAACAGGGAGGTGCTGAAGGGACTAAAGAAACGCCTTGGCGAAGCCAAGGGCGGATGGACAGACCAGCTGTGTCATGTCCTATGGGCATATCGGACAACGCCTCATTCATCCACCAATGAATCCCCATATCGCCTAACGTACGGGGTCGAGGCAATGATACCTGTGGAACTGCAAATTGCTTCCACAAGAGTTAAGTACTTCTCTGAAGAAACCAACAATGCTAACTTGGCATCCGAAATGGATGTCATACAAGAACTCAGAGAAGACGCTTTCATCAGAGATCAAGCCATCAAAGCCAAAGTTGCTCTCCGGTACAACAAACGAGTCCAATCAAGGACTTTCAACGTTGGAGATTTGGTTTTGAGGATAGCAAGTATAGGGAACAAATTCGCTCATCAAGGCAAATTGGCCCCAAACTGGGAAGGCCCATACAGGGTATCCGAAGTTACTGGAAAAGGCTCTTACCGCCTTGAAAACCTTGATGGCACTCCAATCCGAAATAAATGGAACACCCAAAACTTGCGCATCTACTATAGCTAGTTGTTCATCTACACTCTCCTATCCTTATCTTGGATTGAATACTGGAGAATTTATTTTCACAGCTACGCTCTCCTTGTAATTCTTATTTTTGATTTAATAAGAATCTCTCATAACAATTTAACTCTTTCGAGTTTTTCTTATGCTGTGATTTTCAGTTTATCCGGTGTACAGAAGCATATTCAGGACGGATGATCTCAGCTATTTATTCTGTAGTTGACGATGTAACTCCTCGAATATGCGCAACGCACAAGAACATACTCAGGACGGATGATCTCAATTACCCATTCTGTAATTGACGATGAACTCCTCGAGTGTGTCTAAGTATTGAAGGCCCAGATTGTAGGATTAAACCGAACTCTGGGTACGGTTAGTAAGTTTGGCTGAACACCGGTGAAGGCTCGGATTGTAGGATTAAACCGAACTCTGAGTACGACTAGTAGGATTAACCGAACGTCGGTGAAGACCTGAGTTGTAGGATTAAACCGAACCTCAGGACATGGGTTGTAGGGCTGGTCCTTCTTCAAGGCCACAAACCGAACCCCATTTGAAGACTACATGGGTTGTAGGGCTGGTCCTTCTTCAAGGCCACAAACCGAACCCCATTTGAAGACTACATGGGTTGTAGGGCTGGTCCTCTTTCAAGGCCACAAACCGAACCCCATGCGAAGGCTTGGGCGCAGTAAGCTGGTTCTTCTTCAAGACCACGCTGAACCCCAAGTAACGGGCGCAGTAGGTTCAGGATTAGCCCTGATCTGAACCCCGTGTTGAAGGCTCAGATTGTAGGATTAAACCGAACTCTGAGTACGACTAGTAGGATTAACCGAACGTCGGTGAAGAAGAACGGCTGGTAGGATTAAACCGAACGCCAAATATGACATGGACAGTAGGATCAAACCGAACTCCAAGCACAACAAGTAAGTTATACTGAACTCCAGATTAATACTCTCTTATGAAGTTCTTTATTTGGAAGTTTTATAACTGACTCATGAACTCCGACACAAACAATTCACTCGGGTACGCCACAATCTAAGGCATATTCACCTGAAATTTCTCGGTCGGAAATATTTGAAGAGGAAATTCTATTTTAATCCTCACTCTTAAAAGCTCTCACGAGAAAATCTCACTCAGAGTTTATTCAAAGTGATAATCACCCAATGAAACTGGGGAACAGCATCAACGATTTAACGAATACTTTGAGGAATGAACTCTCGTCTAAACGATCTCATAATCATTCCCCTTAAGCCGTTCTGGTGACGACGATGTGTTCCCTCACAAGCGGTGATCTTATTATGAAATTCATCTCGCATGTATAAGTCCGGTATGGAGATTTTGTTTTACAATCCGATCTTCATTACTTAAATCCGGAATGATATAATACACATGCATTCCCTCTATTTAAGTTGTTTCTCACTAAACAAGAATGGAGGTAAAAAACTCTTTTATTGATTAAACGAGAATTACAATTCGTGTAATAATCCGGAGCTGATCCCGAAACACAGCGAATTCGAATCAATAAGACGAAAAAGGAAACAAGGAAGGTGCTACTTTTTCTGGCTTGAGTCTCCCCCCTTCCCTTTGCCTTTGTCTCCGGTCTTGCCTTCTTCAGTGCGAGAGCTTGATCCTGTACTTGTGGGCTTCAGGAGGGAAGGTCCCATTGATTGACCTTTAGGTAAAGGAGCAAACTTATAAGGTGTGTTAGGCGGACTCTCATGACGATTGTCAACGATGGCCACCAGTTTCCCTTGGTGAAACTCATAGAACGGATCAATACCGTTCAAATTAATTGACACCTTGGGATTCCGGTATAGCACTTGACGAACAGCCAACCCGAAAGCCTCCTTGACTGCCTGATCACACATGTTTACAGCATTGTCTAAGTCTGCTTTCAGGGTCTTGACTTCGTCGGTCGAATCCGACAACTTTAAGAACAACTCCTTTTCCTTACGTGACCAATCATCCACTCCTCGAGAATGGACGACCTTAGCCTCCTTCAACCCCTCTTATAGCTTCGAAGAGCGTTCCTTCTCCACACAAAGATTGGCATGGAGGTCAGCGTTGATTTTCTTTTGATCAAGAACCTGACCCTCCAGCTCCTTGGCAAGGTTCTTCAACTTGGCAATTTCTTCATCCTTCTTCTGAGTTCCTTCTCTGGAAGCTTCTAATTTTCCTTCTAATTGGAGGATGATTGCCTTGTCCTTGCCAACCATTGAGGTGAGCCTCTCGTTTTCTTCTGTGAGCTCGCGAACCGACTTGAGGAGCTCGGATAACTCAGCCAAGTGTTTCTGCCCGTCGTCGCAAGCTCTGATCATTTCTTCACTCTTCAACGAGGGCTTCACCTTGGGTGAAGATTCAGGAACGCCCTCAGGAACGGAGCCCTCATACACCGGATATTGAACAAGACCGGAACTACCTTCAAGAGGGCAAGGGGCTTTGGGCGCGAAATAAGTCGTTATCAGCTTCGCCCCATATGTGATAACACCACTTGAGATATCCGGAATAGACCCTTCCGCTCTCTTTTCCTTAGAAGGCCCTGGCTCAGCAGCCCCTCTTGAAGTTTTTGGCTTTTGAGGCGAGGATTGACGGTCTGAGGTCTTCGAAGGATCACGCTTTGTCCTCTTCTTTTTCTCGACAACCTTCTCAGATCCGCCCTCGATCAGAGGAATATCGTCACCAGCAGATGAAGTTAATATTATTGTCTCAGCAGTGGCCTTCTTTGAATTCCGCTTTGCCTGAATGTCATTTTCAGCCGCAACGGAAGTCTCCCTGGCCTTGAGTCCTTTTAGCCTATTCATCTCTGGTGACTCGCTCTGAATTTCACCTGCACAGTCAAAAGACACAATCAGAGATGTAAAATTTTCAAGGCAAATGACATAATAACGCGTGAAGAATGGCAGGGAAATTACGTAAATACTCCTCGCAAGTAGACTTTGGTCCTAACAAACGCCTGCAGGAGAAAAATTGGTGCGAGGCTGTGTAGGATTGCAGAGCCGAAAGAACAGAGATCGAGGTCGGGCTCAGTTCGTCCTCCTCGGTATAATACGCTTGAGAGGTCAACAAAAATGTTCGTGCGTCCAAGTCACTGGGAATTTTGGAATCCCATCTTCTGTTAACCAAAAAATTGGTTCATTCGGATGGACGTTGATCTTCGTATAATAAGATTTGAATGAACGCCCATCAACTTTGGCGGAGTCAGTGTACGCCTCGAAGTTGATGATCTTGGAGATAGTTCGGAGGGATATCAAGCTCACTCCTCCTTTCTCCTTATTCGCACGACGGACCACTTGAGTGAAGTAGAAAAGCATGGCCACCGTCGGTTTAAAGTTGAAGTGCTCCCCAAGCACTTCAAGAGAGCGGACCAATCCCCATCCATTAGGGTGAAGTTGCGAGGGGGCGCAGTCCAGGAATCTCAGAACTCCCATCTCAAACTTCGTCAAGGGGAAATGCACGCCCAAGTTCAGAAATAAAAAATCATACATGAACAAGGACCTCTCGTCCGGTGTATGACATATCCGTTCTGATGGAAGGGGAGCGAGCACCTTAAAACACCATTTGTATTTGTCCTTCTTCCAAACCGTAAACCGCGGCTCCAGCTCCCCTTCGTCCTCCCGAGCGTGGACGGACGGTGTTTCACGAAACTCCTCAGCCACCCAGCTGAATGGGCGTTTCTGTTGGAATTTCACCCAGTCTATCCGGTGTGCAACCACATTGCATAGGCCGGATTGGGTCTTCAAGATATACTTCTCAGAAGGAGATTCCCCTTCGGATGATTTCCTCCCAGTAGCTTTCTTTGTCACCATTGTGAAAGCTTTGATGCTGCGATAAAATTTCACATCATCAGAGAGATACAAATCCCCACTTTCGACGCTCTCACTGGAGGAGGAAGACTCTGAAGAGGGTATAATCACCCTTCGCCTTTGATATTGCGACTCCTCCCCCCTGTATACTGTGGCCTCGACTGGAAGATCACTGGGATCCTCCCGCCATGAACATTAGGGTGTTGAGCCAACGCCCTTCCTCCTCTTCCTCTAGGGCTAACGCCACTGAAGCTAACACCCTTCCTAGCCATTCTCAAATATTGAAAAGAGATACAAAAAACGAAGGGAAAGTGGTTACCTAAGGATAGTGAATTGAAATTCACAGAGGCGGACACGAAGAACTTCTTGGAACTTTTGCAGAGGTTCGTCAAGGAAGCAAGAAGAAATGGTAACTGAGATTGCCAAATATGCCTATATCAGGGCACAGAAATTTTTCAAATACCCACTAAACACCACCTGTCGTTTACCCCCAAACGACTCCCCGTTTAGTGGACCAAAATTGTCGTTTAGTACCTCAAGGCGCGAAAATGCCATCGTTTTGTCACAGAGCCATCAAAATGGGCCTATTAAAACCAAATACTAGGCCCAACAATACTATGTGTGACAGTTACTAAGACATGCGCACTCAACGCAATAATGGCGCGCCCACGTGAATTAAGGCATTAAATGTCCAATCATTAGAAACATGGCCACCATTACTCGAATACCAAGGGTTGCGAAATTTGATAAACTTCTGATATTCCCATTGTCGAATCCGCCCTTAAAATTTCATCACTACGGAACATGGTTCCCAGAGCGGACACATACACTTCGATGTAGTCCCGAAATCCAGACGTACTATGATCAATATAGCTCATATGAGCAAGTCAACTACTTCCTCACATCAGCTAGGGGGCTAGTAGAGGTATTACTCGGATTTCGGATGGATGCGAGAATTGCCTAATCCGCACTGCGAGAATTGCCTAATCCGCACTCCCATGATTGAAAAATTCACCAGGACGGATGATCTCAATCACTTATTCAGTGATTCGATGATGTAACTCCTGGTACGAAGAACTCCAATAATCATTCCAGGACGGATGATCTCAATCACTTATTCAGTGATTCGATGATGTAACTCCTGGTACGAAGAACTCCAATAATCATTCCAGGACGGATGATCTCAATCACTTATTCAGTGATTCGATGATGTAACTCCTGGTACGAAGAACTCCAATAATCATTCCAGGACGGATGATCTCAATCACCTATTCAGTGATTCGACGATGTAACTCCTGGTATGAACAATTCTCATCATCATTTTGAGAAGTATTCACTAAATCCGTAATCCTACAATTGAAAAATGTCTCCAGGACGGATTATCTAAATCACCTAATCTGTGATCTGACGATGCAACTCTTGGTGTTGTGTACTTTTCCAGAACGGACAATCTCAATCACCCATTATGTGATCTGACGATGTAACTCCTTGACATGGTGTACCTGCCCAGGACGGATGATCTCAATCACCTATTTTGTGATATGACGATGTAACTCCTGGCGCCATACACACCTCAAGGACGGATGATCTCAATCACCTGTTATGTGATCCGACGATATAACTTCTGGTGCTGTACACATCCCCAAGACGGATGATCTCAATCACTTATGAAGTGATTTGATGACAAAACACCTGGCATGATCAATTCATATAATCATTCTTATGATGGAAAATTCCGAAAGTCAGTCCGCACTTTCGCTTTCAAGTGGTATTCTCCCAGGACGGATACTCTTTATCACCTATTCTGTGATACAACGACGTAACTCCTGGCATAGAAAAAACTCCCATCATCATCCTTATGATAAAGGACTCAAACACCACTTCCTTGCAGTTCCCTAAGCTTGGAACAATATTGTCATCTCCTGTGAGAGCATTACGGATTAAAAGCAGTCATCCGTCCTGTTACACTACTCTACTGAACAGCGGATCGACCCAACTTTCCCCAAGAGAATTAAGAAAATTAAGGATCACGCCCCAAAGACAGGCACCTTCTTCTTAATACGCACTTGGGGACATGTATATATTTATCCGTTCTAAATTTTATTTGTTGTTTAATCTTCCGAGGCTATTATTTCAATCCGGCCTTAAGATTAATTATACAGAACGAATTAGTAACGATTTATATATACATGAAACGACGAAGATAAATTTCTTCAATCAAAACTCATTCATTGAAATGAAATTACATACAATAGTTCAAAATCCGGAGTTGATCCCGGTACACAACTATACATGTAAATAAAAACAAAACTACAGAGGAGGAATCTGTTCTTCAGTTTTTTGCGCCTCCTCAGCACCAGGCTCTTGTCCCCCTTCCTTGGGAACTTCCTCAGGAATCTCCCCTCCAGGAGCTTCAGCCCTTTCTTCAGAAGAGGGAACCTCGGACACAGGAAAGACGTAATCAGGTCCCATGGTTTGACCCTCAGGAAGAGGAGCCAAACCATACAAGGACGTCGGTGGATCTTCGTGACGACCATCCACCACTGCGACTAACTTTCCCCCATGGAATTCATAGTACGGATCCATTCCATAAAGGTTAAGTTTCGCAGTGGGGTTGCGGTAGAAGACTTGGCGTATGGCTAGGCCGAACGACTCTTCAACAGCCCGGCTGCATATTTCAACAGCTTCTTCTCTCTCAGCCTTCGCTGTAGCCAATTCTCCCCGCAACTTGGACAGCTCCTCACTAGACACCTCGGACTCTGCTTTCCTAGCCTTCAGTCCTTCTATCTCAAGAAGGAGCTTCTTCTCCCTTTGAGACCACTCCTCAGCATCAGCTTTATGTTTATCCTGGCTGCTACGGATTTCTTCCTCCTTCTCTGCCACTTTGCCTTCCAAGTTTTTAAGATCGCCTTTGAGCTTGAGATTCTCCTTGGTAATGAGATCCCCAAACTCCTTAGACTTGTTAAGACGATCTTCCATTAACTTCATGGCGGCTTTGTCTTTTTCTGAGGAAAGGTTGAGTTCTTCTAATTTGTCACTCAGCTCCTCAACCTTGTTGACATTCTTAGCCAACTCGCTGACTGAGGAAAGCATCCCAGCAAGTTCGGCTAACTGCCACCTTCCGGCCTCACACGCTTCTTCAATTTCTTTAACGCTAAGCGTAGGCCGGAGTTTGTACATCGGAGGAGGAAGAGTGGCTGGAGTAGAACCCTCATAGGAGAGGAAGGGGGTGAGAAACGAGGTCGTTGGGAAGGAGGTCGGATTTGACCCAGAAGCCCCAACAGCAGTTCCTTTATTAAGACCAGAGGGAGCACCGGCTGCTTCCGAGGTTTCAACAGGCTTATCCTCCGGAGTTTTGCGCTTTTTGGACGGGCCTCCCACTGAGTCATTCTTGATTTTTCTTCTCCTCTCAGAAACTGGAGGATGACCCGTGGATTCATCAGCGGCAGAAGAACCGCCCTCAACCAATGGAACGTCCCCTTCAGCATCCGAGGTCAGTATTATTAACTCAGGACGATCCTTGGTTGAGGGCCTGGGCTTCACTTCATTTTCACGGGTAACGGATTTACCAGCCGCCTTGAATTTCTTCAATTTGTCCATTTCTGGAGTTTCCTGTTCTATTTCACCTACATGAACAAACACAAGATGTCAGCAACTACAAATATTCTATATATATTCGGTAAAGGAGAAAAGGTGAAATAAAACGAGAAGTACGCAAATATTCCTCCCGGACTCCGCTTGAGCTACTTAGCAAACGCCTACACGAAAAGACGTGACGACCTATAGTGTGCGATTCAAGTGCGAACAACACTCTCGATGTCTCACGAGACAGATCGGATTGATCAGTGTAGTACGCGTGTGAGCTCAAGAGGAAATGTTTGTGTGTCCAACTCAGGGGAAATTTGTCAACATCCTCTTCGTCCTTCCAAAATTTTGGTTTGCCCTTCTTAATGGAGATGCGAGTGAAGTAAGTCTTGAAGGACTTCCCATCAACCTTGGCAGAATCCGTATAAGACTCAAAGTTCACAAAGGAACAGAGAGTCCGGAGAGTCACCAGACCAACTCCGCCCTGCTTGTTTGCCCTTCGAACTACCTGAGTGTAGTAGAACAGCATCGCTACAGTTGGCGTGAAATTGAAGTGCTCCCCAAGCACTTCGAGAGCTCGGATGAGGCCCCAACCATTGGGATGAAGTTGGGAGGGTGCACAGTTCAGAAACTTTAAGACACCCATCTGGAGTTCGGTTAGAGGGAAACGAACTCCCAGATAATGAAAAATAAAATCATACATATATACTGAGCGGTCATTAGGGACGATATGGCATATCCGCTCTGTCGGAAGTGGTGCGTAAACCCTGTACCACTTTTTCGTCTCTTCATCCGAACTCAGCGTGAACCTCGGTTGAATCCGAGATCCCTCCTCATCCGCGTGACGAGAGGCAAGGTCCTTAAACTCGCTGGACACCCAACAGAAAGGCCATTTAGCCTGAACCTCCTCCCAATTTAGCCTCGAAGCAACTACGCTGTAGAGACCTTCTGCTGTCTTCGAAATGGCGCTATCTCCAGAAGATCCTTCTCCAGTTGCCATTGGAAATATCTAGACCGAACTCCTTAATCTATGATAAGAAATAAAATGTCGTCAGAAAGTTGCAATCATTACTCACTGCATTTTAAAAGCAATAACAATCAGAGGGCGACTCTGAGAAGGGAAAGGTCACTTCCCGCAGTGAGTAAGATCCCCTTTCTGAGCGACGCGATTCAGTCTTAGGAAGAATTACAAGGATTCTTCCCCACGACTATTAGGGTTGAGGGAAACTGATTCCCCCCCCCCCCCTTTTAGATTAAGCCTACTTTCTATAACTAAGAGTAGCAAACCAAAGCGAAACTAGAGCAATAAGGAAGAGATAATTACCTCAAATGACAGTGACGACTTTGAGGAACGAAGGAACTTTCGTAGTGTAGGCAGCAAACTTCCTTGCAAAATTTCTGCAGAGTTTCGTCAAGAAAACAAAAGCAAGTGGAACCCAGAATCCACTAAGTATTCCTTTTATAGGAAACGAAGAGGTTCGGTTACCCCCTCTTGAAGTTGTGTTGTTCTCGATAAAACGCACTCGTTCACAAGCGAAACGACACAACCGTTCCAAATTCTTGGGCGCCAAAACGATAGCGACTCAGCGAAGGGCTATCCACTAGGCCCAAAAGTTTCGAAAACTTCAGGCCCATTAAGCCCAAAACGACGGTTAATGATATTTTCATCTCAGATGCAATAATTTCTTGCCCACGTGATTAAAAGCATTAATGTCTAATCATGCAACGCAATTCACGCTTTACAGCCGTTACACGAACTTCAAGAGCTTTCAATTCCAATAAACTCTTGAAATTCTCACACGCAACGAATCTTTGTCTGAATCCGTTGTGAACGCACCAACAGGTCGGATCTATTGATTTTAGAACGATTCTTTACGAATGACAACAGATGCTAAGGAACTGTTACACATGTAAGCTTACCGATATTAAGACCTCTCGCAGGTTGAGTAGCTTATGTGAACAACCATTCGGTCCCTCACACAAGCTAGGGGACATATGATCCGGTCTCAATACCGGTATCCGATCTGCTATACATATTTCAACGTCTTTGATAAGACATCTACGTGTAACCGGTGTTATCGGTATACATCCGGATTGTAATTCCGTATCAGGCGTTCTCCCTATACCGGTTGTTCAGGATAACACCATGACATCGGATAATACACACGTCACTGTGCAAAAGACAAGGATTGTTGCTACAGGGATCGATTAATAATTCCCTGCACTACGAGCCAAATTCTGCTCACGGGAATGGTCAACTTGTTCCCTAATCCTAGTCTACATTCTCTATGCTCAATATAAAATAGCCACTTGACCCAATCATGCAAGTAAGTGCGCAATATAATAATGCTAATGGGAGTTGGTGGTTCCCCACCAACGAGTCCTCGTTAATCGAGCCAATCAGGTATATGAACTCACTTCATGATTGAAGTGGTGGGATCTTCTTCAGCTCTTTTACGACTGATTACTCTCTGAATACATTCCTTACTTGGAATATAATCACTGACTTGAGCGTCGGAGAATCTTTGCAGGTGACACCACCATTCGCCCACTTCAACGCGTTAGGTCGGTGTGAAGGATCTCTAGGACGCCCAATCCGCTCTCCTCATTCAAGGACAACGGATACATACATCGGATACACATACATCCGGTCTATTAGACGGTATTGACATACTATTCGTGACTGGCTTGAGATCGGATCTCTTGACCCCGGTCTAGGACAGATCAGCTTTTTTCCTCCAAAAAGAAAAGGAAATCACCTCTTAATATTTAATTTTTATAAATGGAAAATTCTCATAATCAATTATCTAAATTTGTAATTAGTTTTATGACTTTCTGTTATAAGAATACTCAAAAAAACATCTCTTTCAAAAAAAAAGAGACCAAAAGACAAATAAAAAGACACATGAAATTTAAAGAAAATTACAAATTGAAACCCTTAAATTAATATATCATGTAAATATACTAATTTAAGTTGGTGGAACTCAAACCAATACATCATTATTAGATCCAATTCAAGGTAACATATAAACCAAACCACAATAAATTAGTTGATAAAAAGATTTTTAAATTTAATTAATGATAATATTATCATTATCTGTAAGTATTTATCTAACATACATAGGCACAAAATTCAACTTATCTAAAATTTTTACCATAAAAAAACTTAGTAGGATGCGCAAGTACAACGTTTATTTATTTATTTTTTCAATTGTCTCTTCCTGCAAGCAATTTCAGTCAATGTCAAGGTTGACTCACTCATATCAAGAGTGGTTAAGATACAGATAGATATGCATTCCTTCATTATAGCATAATAGTCTCTAAATTGGGAGACACATAAAGACAAGTTTTCACTTCAAATTGAATATATAAAAAATCGATATCCAAAGAAATACAAGGGAATAAATATAATGGAAAAGTATATTATTTTCATAAAAAAAGTTAAAAAACAAGTTGAAAAAATAATATTTTTATTTAGATGAATTAAAAAAATATGAAGGTGAATAAATTAGTTATATAATAAATAAATTTAATTTTACATTTAAACTTAATTTTGTATTATAATAAATTTTAATATATATAATTATTATTTTAAAATTTTAATATTTTTATTAAATTATTAATATTTATTAAACGAAAATCTTAACATATTTTTTTATTTCATTCTATTTTAGAAAGAAATTAATTAATGTTGGGTCTCATTATTTTTTGATTTTCCTTCTTTCTTTTGCTTCTAAACTAACAATAAAAAACTTTTTTCCTTTCTAATTCATTCCCACATCCTATTTCCCTCCAAATAAACATACCATAAATTTTACTCCCTCCATTTTTTTTTATCGTTTTAAGATTTCAAACGTGTATTTTTTCTTAGTTATTTACTAAATTCAAAATATATTTATTGGGTGTTTTTGTCACTATTATCCTTGTAATAAATAGTCATTGAAATTAAAACATTCAATTATTTTCTTAATTCTCGTATATACCATTAAACCACTAAAAGGGAAAATTTGAGGGTGTATATTTCTATATCAACTCAGTCTCCCTTTTTATTTTTTCGGTTTATAAAGAAATTTAGTCTATGAGTTTTTAATTTTATAATCTATCGAAATCATAATGGCTAAAGTATTATAAAGTCAGAAGAGTTGATGTTGGGCACACATAAAAGTATTAAAGTATTAGGAATAGGGTAATGAGAGATTCTCATACTTCTGTCATTTCCTTTTACCATTGTTTCAAGGAATAAAAAAATATCTAATGGCTAAGCTACAAGTAATTTGAAAATAATTTAGGTATTAAATTGCTAACTTATTTATTTTAATAGGATGTAATTAAGTGTGCCTTATAATTTAGGGAAAGTTAAATGCAAATTCTAATTTAAAATTAAGGGATAAATTATTGGTAACAGAATGATAAATTGAGATTTTTTGATTGTAAATGAAGGGGTAAGTTAATTATGGAATTAATTTGGTTGAGTTTATGGTAACTTAAAGCTATCAGAGTAGTTTCAAAAATTAACTGAACAAGTGAAAATACCTAACTACCGTTAATCTCTAAAACTAAATTCACTCTTTCTCTCATAGAAGCCAAAGAAAATAAAAGTGTCAAATTGCTCTTATCCTCCTCCCTCATTGTTATGACCTTCACTTTCCACCACTTCTCACCAATTCTTCTTTCTCTTTCTTGAGGTTGGCAAGGAGAGCTTCTATTTTCCTCCTCCTTCTCCCTCCCATGAGGAAACAAGACTAGGAGTGCAAGTCTTGTTCTCTTCATTTCTTTACTAAGGTAAGGTTTCAATGAAACCTATGTGGGGGGGGGGGGGGGTTGTCCTATTTCCTTGAATTCATCTCCAATTCTCTCGATTTCATGGTTGTAGGCAACGTTTGAGCTAGTGGGTGTTGTCGGAACCTCAAATTGCTTTTCGAAACGCCCGTCGATGAACGTTTGGTAAGTCGAAACATCTGAATATATCTATATCAACTCAGTCTCCCTTTTTATTTTTTTGGTTTATAAAGAAATTCAGTCTCCGAGTTTTTAATTTTTTAACTGTATTGAAATCATAAGTTTGTTTAAATCTAATAGCTAAAGTATTGCAAAGTCAAAAGAGTTGATGTTGGGCATGTGGCACCCTTAATCTGGTAAATGATATTAAAGATACTTTTATTTAAATATTAAAAGTGAGGATACATTTTTTCTCGATTTAAACAATCATTGGAAGAAGAACACCACAAAACTTTAACAATTAACCTCAAACCTTTTTAAAGACCTATCTCATATATGACGATATGAGAATGTAAGTAATTTAAACAAACGTGTACTTATGGCAATCAATTACATAATCACCATACAAGTATTTGTGGAACATTGAGTCAATTCAATAGCGAGAATGGATATGAGAAATGATCCAAGTAAACACAAGGTGATTTCTAAAATTTGATAAAAACTTGTACATCCGTCTATACAAACATTCCATGATTGGAAGTATACGCATTTGATTAAGGAAAACATGTCAAAGAGGTGTACAACAAGTATTCAAGGATAAAAGAGTGAAGTACAAGACATAGGGAACCAAGGAGTAGAAGACCATGGCAAGAAAAGTTCATTTTTTAGTCTTAAAAATAATAGGACATGTCGTAAATATCACCTATTAGTCCCAAATTGAAAACCATAAAAAGTTTGGTTCAAATCTCCCTTAAATTTGAGTTTTACATTGTAGGGTCCAGTGTTTTACGCCTAATGAAAGTTAAAAAAAACTCCAATTAAGGTAATTCCAATTTTTATGCCTCCATAACATAATTATCTACAATTGTTATGAAGAAATTGAAGGCTAAAAATATCATTAAAGAGCCAAAAATAACACGAGACAAGCAACAGTTGAAAAATTCTGATAGTGGTCATTCCACTGGCCGTGGGATATTCCCACAGGCCGTGGAACCCACTGACTTGACCACCCAAAATTGCCAAAATTTTCATGTTTTGAGATAGAACGATCCAGAGGCCGTGGGAAAATTCCACAAGCTGTGGATCATGCCCTGTTCCTCAAAAATCCATTTTTCAAAGGGTTTTGCATTGGCATTTGGAACCTTGAACTTTCTTGGAGATTTTTGACATAAATCAAGCGTTCATTCTCATGGTATTTGACCTAGAATCAAACCTAAACATCCAGGCTTTGTATAACATCATTTCTAGCATAAAATTAAATCATCAAACATACATTAGTCATAAATCACCATCAATACACATGCATGCACAAAGGGACTCCATGTCCAACATCATTTCATATTTGCAATTCATCAATTCCTCATTGACATGAATATCATCACTATTACAATGGCATCCAATTATGTTTGTCCAAGCATCATATAATGCTAAATACAAAAGAATGACCAATACATATTACTAAAAGAAAAGAAATGTGATCCTCAAAATAATATCAACATCATCATTCATTCACATTGCCATCTACATATCCACAAAGTCACTAATTACCAATATTACTGGCCAAGGCATTCCTTTACAACTAATTACCTTCTCCAAAAGCTTTAATTCAAAACATAATCTTATCTCATGATAATCCTGTATCACAGTACTAAAAAGAGATAACATGGGAGAGTGAGTTATACATTCAAAATGACGATCTAAATACATTGTGATCATGTGTACATGCATATAAACAATATCTGTGTTTTGCAATATAATCATCAATTTATCATCAAGCCTTCATCCAGATATCATCATAGGCATACAAGTTTCATTATTTACAACTCATAGCAAACACATACACATACACATTCACATTGCCTTTCATCATCATGGGTTGTCACAAGTATCAACATCAAGGTTTTACATCTTTCATCAATTCACACTCTTAATAGGTTACTATTTTTCTTGGTCATCTCTAACTCAAATGCCATGTTTCTATGGCTAATGCATTTGTCATAATCATGAAATGCATATGCAACGGATCCAATTCAAAACAATTATTCATAACGAATGTGTACATAACTTAACAAATATTCGCAACCACGCATAATTGCTTAAGTTTTTGTTCCCTTGCAAGGGTCCTTCTCACAAGATCCCATAAAACCTCAATTATTTCCACATGTCAAGTGATCGCAACCACGTATAATTGTTTGAATATTTGTACCCTACACAAGGGTCTTTTTCACAAGATCTTGCAGGATCTCAATCATTTCAACATGTCAAGTGATCACAACCACATATAATCATTTAAATATTTGTCCCCCGCGTAAAGGTCCTTTTTAATAAAATCCCGCAAGACCTCAATCATTTCAACATGTCAAGTGATTGCAACCATGTATAATATGATACGTCATGCATGTCATGAGATGCAAGAATGCATATGCTAGCCTCAGCTTCACTAGAATTTCTCACCCTCTCACTTAAGGGTATTTTTACACTTACCGTTTCAGTTATTGGCATGCAACAAATTATAATACTCTCCAAGGGATATAATTTACCACAAAATCCTCTAAGGCATCAATTAACTTGTTCATAATATAATAGCCAAGGAGTCACATTCATATCAATCCACCCATGGAAATCAAGAGGGCATATCAATAAGTATACTTCAAATATGTATCATCAATATATTTGCCAATATAAAATTAAACTCTCAACAAGATTCAATATCATACCACTTCATAATAGAAGTAACACATACATTCAAGACAAGTATATAAGTAAGCACCAACATATACATTGTCAACACACAATTCTTAGTGGATTTCAATTTCAATTATCTTGCCATTGTTTCAAGTTTTAGTGTGACATTTATAATCTCTTTAATCATCTTAATTTTTCAACATCATTTCTAATTCACTAATTGGCAACAAACACAATGACATTCAATCATTGTCTCAATATTTTCATCATCATACATGGGTGTTGATAGCCAACCGTAAGCGCATAGGGTATCGCAGTAATAAAAATATTGTTCCCACAGAGATTGTGCCCAAGTACCAGTTATAGCGGTAGTTCAGTTATCTAGAAAAATTGTTCGACAATGGAAAAAATACAGTAAACTAAATGCTATAGCAAAATTGTGATAGAGAATCAAACTCTTTGGTTTAAGTTGGATTGCACAATGGTTAAATTCTTAGGATATAGGTATGTGAATGCATTATGTATTGATTTACCTAAGACCTCCTGTTTATGAATTAACATTGTAAGGCGAGATTTCCTAAATTCACTAACGCTTTCCTCTCAGAACAACGGTAACACGCTCAATTAATAAAGAACACCGTTCGATTTATTTATTGAACTTATTAAGAACAGTGAAATCTTATTTAACCTCGAAGTGTTATGCCCGCTTTCGTGATCCATAACCCTAAGTTTAAATTCAGGCGTTTCAAAACAACGGTTAATTTCTTAATTATCCCGACGTTCTAAGTTCAATTGAGTCTATCTCTAGATCATTAAAAGCTTTAAGCATGCACATAATTTGAATAGAAACAAGGGTTCATAAACAGAAAGGACAAAAGGTAATTCAATACATAATCATGTCACAACCCCTAACTCCCAAGATCTGAAATTAGTTACACATGCCAAATTTGATACAATCCATATAAGCTCTATGTTCAGAGAAATACAAAACTTTCAAGATGAAATTTGAAAGAGTAGAAGAAGAAAAGAAAACCACTTCTCACTCAGAAATCCCTTCGATCTTCTAAAACTCGATGTTGGATGCCAAGATCCTTCGTGTTTTTCTTCCAAAAACCTCTCAAAAATCTCTCTTTTTTGTTCTCTTTTTTTCTCTGTCCAAGGTGTCTCCAGAACTCTCCCCAACTGCCCCCAATATGCATCCTAAAAATCAGGAAACAGGGCTTCATGGGAACAACCACAATGGTTGTAAACCATTGGCAGTGGTTCGAGGTCTGATGGTCTAAATCTTCCAAAATTCATTATATCATGGCACCTAATGACAACCACGACCAGTGGCGGGGAACCACGGCCAATGGTTGTCTCTGACTCTTAATTTAATTGGCCACAGAGCCAACCACGGCCAGTGGTGGGAGACCACGACAAGTGGTAGTCACTGCCTGATGAAACCTTACACAAACAGTGCCAACCATGGCCAATGGTGGGAGACCACGGCTAGTGGTGGGAGACCACGGCCAGTGGTGGTCATTGCCACTTGATCCTCTTCATTCCAGTGACAACCACTGCCAGTGGTTTGTTTCAACCTTGCCTAATCACATTGCTAAGGTTCCTAAAAGCTTCTTCTTGCATCTAAGTTGCCATTTCTCATCAAAATAAACCTGAAACATCAATAGTCCTACAAAAATAGAGGCAACCGAGTAGTATATGTGGAACAAAATTAAAAATCAAGGGAATTGGGAAGAACAAAGGCTAAAAAAACAAAAATTACATCTAAAAGCACTCAAAAATAAGACAGCATGCACACTTATCAGGTGTGTCACATAACCACATCATTCAATTCTCATCATCAAATATCATATCTCATCAATAGTGGTGAAACATACATGGTTTTCACAATATGACATAGGCATACAATTTTGCTAAAATCTCAAGTCATTATCAATCACCACTAAGGACACACCATATACATATATTTTAAATATAATCACATATTTGTCAAGCACATCATCATCGCAATATCAATCATTACATCATTTTAACATAACTATAGCAAGGCAAACATAAGCAACATCATATACATTAATCATCAATTATTCAAATTATGCATTTAGAATATAAACTCCTCTCCTACCTCAAGAAAAGTAGTCCTAACGGTTCAACGGTCCCGCCTCGTCGTCTAGAATGAGATCTACATATAAATACACACATAGACTCAATCAAATGGTCATTCAAGGAATCACTATAAATTCTAAATATTCAATATTACATTATAGGCTCAGCATGTCCTAGACATGTTACAAACACTATTTTCTCAACCTCATTAGGTTTCAGGAATTCCTTCTCATTAATCCTCAATCCATATTTTCTACAATTAAATGGCTACAACAACAAACTCCTAAATCACCAACGTACACCAAGTACCTTATCTACTAACTTCACCAACTTAGTGCCTTCCATATTTCCTTGATTTTCTCAAATTCCCAACATCAATAATTAGTGTCAACCATTCCAAAATTCATTTCCTTATCCAAAATCACTCTTAAGACAAATGAACTCCCAATTCATCAAGTTTTGTCAAAAGCCCCAATTTCCATATGTTAGGATTTTTATCAACAATTGTCAAACATCTTCCAACTATTTCTTTGCTTCATTTAGACATCTTCAAGACAACAACACTATATTCACATCATCATCAACAACAACAAAATTCATAATGGTCATCTACCCTAGGGTTTGGGTTCCACATGCATTATTTTATCAAAACAAGACTTAAACTCCCACTATAATGCTTCAACAATCTCAAAACCATTTAACAATTCATAGTTCCATAAATTTCTGAATCCATACATCATAAACATAGTTTACAATCGTAAATATCATAATACAAATTTTGAATGATCAAACACCTATAAAACCAAATTTTGCTATTATTTCATCTCATAACATACTTACTATCAATTTGTTCTCTACACTATTTCTATAAAAAAAATCCTACCCTTCCGCTTATACATTAAAAAGGCGGTCAAGAAATATATTCACATTAACTTATATACCATGGGCAGTCCCCTTACCTCAACTTTGAGGTCTCTAAACCTTGATTCTTCCACTAATTGCTTGAAAGGCTCTACCACCCTAAAATTTCATAAATTCAAGAATTGTATTAAGCGTTAAACCCTCCGAACCCTTAAATTAATTTCTCAAAAACAACCCGAACTAACTTCGCATGACTTGAAAACTAACCTTAACAGATTCCGACGTTAAGTTCAAGGATCCTTCCATTCTAACGAGGCTCTAACCTTCGTTCCGCAACCTACGATCAAGAGAACAATAACCCCACCTTTCAATTTGGAATACCCATCACCTCTAGAATTAATCACGAGCTTCGATTATCATGAAAATACGAAGAAACATAGTACCCTCGATAACCCATACACAGTTAAAGATCAGAGAGAAAGGAGGAAAAGATGAAAGGAAAAATTAAAGGTACCTACTTGTTGCCTGTGCTTCTGGGATTCCAAATATACACTCAATTTTGAAATTCACCAACAAATAGACTTCCAATTGAAGCTCTCAAGCTCACGGTTTTGGCTCATGCAAAGCTCCCTATTTTTTTCTATGTTTTACGTGAAGAAGACAATGAATTGGCAAAAGTTTTGTTTCATTTAAGACAATAGTCTTTTCCCTAAACCTTTTTCCTTATTTCATTTAACTCTAAAATCCTATTCTCTTTTATTTATCTAATTAATAAAAAAATCATAATTAATATAAATCTATTTTACTTCTTATCACTTGTAACTATTTCTTTATCCTTACAATTTAACCACTTTTACATTTAATTGCACTCCTTAATTTAATTTAAATAAATCCATGTTTTATTTAATTAAAATTTTTACTAAGTTCACCATTAATTATAATTTAATTATGCATAACGCCATTTCATTATTTTAAATTAACAAGGATGTTACATAAAGCCTTAAGTTCTTCACCCATGGCAGCCTTCCATCCAGGATGGGCTAAAGTTGAGCGGATATTATACAGGTTGCGTGAGATATTGGCTGACGATGTGGAGAGAAAGGCATATTTAGGATTGGGCTTGACAAATCCACACTGTGAACGAGTAACCATGGGATGAAGGGGTAAGATTTGAGTTAGTTAATTTGGTGTAGATGGGACAGACTCATTTTACGGAGTTAAGCTAGAAGGGCCGAGTTGAACCTCTTGTTCAATTTGTGATAGTTATGGAAAGGACTCTAGGTGTTCAAGTTCATGCTATGAGGGTTGTTCTAGGTGAGAACTGGAGTCATGTATGATGCCAAATTGATCTTGAAAGAATGGTGTGGTCGTGCTATGAGGTTGTGTAACAAGGGGCTGTATTGATATTGCTAGTAGCGAACTTGGGATGGTGAAAGGGGAGATAGTGTTGTTGAATCTACAAAAGAGTTAAGTTTAGATTTAGGTAGCCAAGAATCAAAGATACTAACTACATGTGGTGTAGGAGGGGGAAGTTTATTGTGGTTATTAGTCTTATAAGGAAAGAATAACTCATCAAAAACAAAATGTCGTGAGATAAAAAATTCTTAATAGCCAACAAAGACACAAGGACATTTATACCCTTTATGTTTATCACTATAGCCAACAAAGACACAAAGAATAGATTTTGGATCAAATTTGTGACGTCGTGTCCAAGCCAATATAAATTCAATATAAATTTCCAATGCAAATTCAACATAAATTTCAATAAAAAAAGTTCACTTTTTAATTATAGAAAACGCTAATTAGTGCTAGTTATGAGATAAAATATGGAAATGTTTCTTTTTAAAACATCATCAATATTCATTAACATTAAAAGTGTTAACCAAAAAATAAAAATAGAAAAATTTTATTTAAAAATATCATTAAAATTTATCCATTCTAATTTCTAAAAAAATTTCCCATAGTTTATAATAAAAAATAATTTTTAATTGCTCAAACAATATTTTTAGTCAACATAAAAAGATAACATTTAATTTATTAAATAATACTCTTAAAATGTGATTAACGGAGATTTAATAAGATGAATCATCGCTCAATAAAACTAGCATTTAATTTTCTTTAACAAAAAACACGTGAGGATGTAGACGCCCTGATACGCAATCAAGTCCAATGAAACAATTCAATAAATTCATTAGAAAATGGGTTCAAGATAGCAAGAAGTTAGAATATTCCACTTTATGAAATGCACTCTATCTTTCGCAGGTTTTTGGACAATAAAATAAATATTACGTGAAATTTTATGAGTTATACAATGTAACTTTTAATATTATTTATTATTTAAAGAATTAAGTATCTTAAGCATATATATTAAGACAATATAATCGGTATGTAAAACATTGAAAAACAAAAATTTTACTTATATTTTGAGAAAAAAATCCATCAAAATTTATATCATTGTCTTTTACCTATATGAATCTTAGCGTAGGGACATACATTTCTAGTAAAAGCAAGTCCTAAAGAAAACACAATTTGAGAGCAAACATATATTCTATAGCTAAAAACAATAGGATAATAAAAAGAATCATTTTCTTTCACCATCTTTTTTATTAAAAAAAAAAAGATTCAGTTGAATCGATGTCCTTTAGGGAGGACTTTAGGAAGACTTTATGGTTAAAGACAAATTTTGTTGGCTGAAAGTTGGGAAGTGCTTTAAAAAAATGTGTCATTTTCTAGAAACTGGCTTTGCTTTCAATTTACACTCACGCAGCCACGGATAGATATGAACTATGATTTACTTAAAATATGATGATGATGACCTTAATCTCAAAGGACCCGCTCAGGGTCCGTTTGGATCCTTAACTCGGTTGATCAAACTATCATACAGTCAAACGGAGTTTTGATTGTCTCGAACGGCGTGAATTATTAATATCAACCCTTAAATTTTTCTATTTCTTCAACTTCGTTTCCCTAACTGAAAACCAAACGGACCCTCAATCTCTTCCATGGATTCATTGTTTACCTATACGTGAATAAGGTTTTTTTCGTCGATCCTTATCACATATTTTAAAAAAATATATTTAAAGAATATAGAAGAAAATAAAAAACATGTTCTAACTTTTCAAAGAAAATATTTTAAAATAGAAAACGTAGTATTTCAAAAAAATTTCATAAAACAACTACTATTTTAAAAATTATCCAAAATAGTTTTTCAAAATTTTTTACTTCAAAATGGGTTAGTATTCTAATTTATTCCAAAATATGAAAAAAAAAACAAGAAATACAATGAAATATTAGTTTCATTTTAACATGTTTTCCAATTTTTTAAATTGAAAAATCGAAAAATATCTAAACACATTTTCATAATTTTCTATACTTTTTCAGAAAATAAAATTTTTGTGGTTAATCAAAAATAACATTTTAATTCATTAATCAAATAACATCAATTCCTAACTGATTTTATTTATAACTCAATTCTCACACCTGATTATAAAAAATTCTGGGCAACTCGTTCATGTGGCAATGTTATCTTTGTGTTATCATATAAACATAGATGTTTAAATTAACAACGGGTTGAGATGGAAATATAAAATGAGACGAAACGAATTTCTTTTTCCAGTTCATCATTATTCATTAAGATATTCCAATTTTATCGGAAGGAAGACTATTAAGATATTCAAACACTAAAATGGTAGTTTTATTTTATTTTGTTCCATTCTCCTCCGTCCTATTTCATGTCATTTCATCATAAGCTGCGACACACGATAAGGTGTAGAAGATGGATAAATTTTCAATGCTCCAAAAGCATATATTCCCTTCCCTTTTTATGATTATTTGTCCCATCTATAATTGTTTTAAAAAATAAAAATAAAATTATAAACTAAAATAACTCCTTTTTTCGGTTAATCCTAAAATAATAGCTCTTTTTTTTTGGGATAAAGACTGATATATTAGAGCTAAATGAAAGGATGGGCCTGAAGTCTAATTACAAACATTAGCAGTACACTAGACCAAAAACCACATAGAGAATGAAACACCAAGCCTGCTCGTTGATTCCAAAATACACAAAAACTTCCTTTCAAAATCAACTTCTATAGGATTTACTCTAGAACAAGAGAGAATCCTAGCCAAGGTGATGACAGAGGAGGAAACAAAGGCGTAACACAAAATTTATTACGGAGGAATTCTTTTTTTGTCTTCTACAAGGAGATTTCTCACGCTCATAGGAAGAGAAACCCACCACGAGCTACCCAACGTCCTCTCCATAGCTAGCTTTGCAATTTCATTGGCAACAGAATTGGTTTCCCTCTTAATCCATGTGATACCACACGAATTGAAGAACTGATGCAGGTAATTGATATCCCTAAAAATAGGATCAATTTCCCTAATTATTACTTCCCCTCTACATGCTTTCATCATGTTTAAGTTGTCTGATTCAATTATAACATCAGGAATTTCTAAATTTTGGGCTAAAATGATTGTTTCACGCAGAACCAAGCTTTCTGCTAGGAGAACAGAGTATGCCTAGTGGAAAGAGGATTGGCCAAATTGAATGTCTTCAAAATGGTCACGAATTACTATTCCAGAAGTAGCTCTTTGCTCAGGATGCTTCCATACCGCGTCAGTGTTAACCTTCACCTTACCAAAGGGAGGAGGTCTCTAGACTGCTCGGGGATTTTGCACAAGTAAGCTAGAATTAGTAATGCTACTATTAGACTTGGTGGAATGAAATTTCTGAAATGAGTTGTTAATTTGTTCTAAAAGTTGTAGTGGGTTTGGGGGAGCCCTGGAAGATGGATTTATTCCTTGTAAGCGAGATATTCCAGAGAGTAAATAATAATTTAGAAATAAGAAGCTGTGAATCAATACTTTTAGAGAGAAACAATTGAATTTTTTCTTCCATCCATTGATAAATTGTTGAAATTTGTTCATCCCTGGGATGACATTGCATGTTAGATCCAAACCAGACTGGAGCAATCCAATGGCAAAGAAGAATTGCATGTTCAATTGTCTCATCATTCTCTGAACAAATAAGAAAAACTGATTCCTGAATAATCTTCTTCCTTTTCAAGTTTTATTTCACTGGAAGTAGATTGTGGCAAAGCTTCCAAGTGAAAGTTTGGATTTTCTTAGGCACTTTCGAGCCCCAAATGTTTTCCAAAAAATCATGTTAGGGGATTTGAAAGAAGAAGGTTTCCTTTCAGATTTATCTGAATCATCCTTAATAACTATGTAACTTGATTTAATTGAGTATTCTCCATTAGAGGTATATGGCCATTTCAAACTATCCTCTCCTCCACACTCCCGAAAGGGAGTTTGTAGAACTGTCACTAGAAGATGGCCTTTATACTCAATTGTTGTCTTTGACACTAGCCTTTGCATTGAGGTTAGAAATGTCAAAATGAGACCATTGTGAGGCATGAGAATTTTTTACTGGGTTTGGCAATTTTTTATTATGGCCCAAAAACTCATTAGTTTACTGGTCCTTTGTAAGCCACAGGCCGAATAGGCCAATTATTAATCCACATGCTCAAAATAAATTTGTTAAGTTTTACCAAATAGCCAAATCATTGGCTTATTTTCAAAGGTAATTTCTATTTTTCAACAAAATTCATATTAAAGTCAATAAAATAGTCAAATGGTACAATCAATCTTGCAAGAATACAAATTACTAGAGTAAAACATTAAAGAACAAACTTGCAAGAATACATCTAAATGGAGTGATACAACAATGCTATTTATAACTCGTTATAAATCAAGCAGTTTACTTAAATATAAACTCAACTAGTAGCCAGAAATAAAAACTAAAACCCAAGCAGAACACATACAGAACAATCTTATAATCCATTCCTCTTAACAAAGCTATAACACAACGAAAATTTAATGAAAACTCTTTTACTTGTAGCTTTGTCCTTTTTTGGGCACATTGACTCTAGAAGTATTGAGTTTTATCTTTTTCTTGGATCATATCAACTCTAATGATATCAATCTTTTAAACATTCTTTCAAAATGATGCATTTTTACCATATAAGATTGAAATAGAGGAGACAAAAAGAAGATTAGGTCATAGATGATTTTAAAAAATATGGAGAGGACTAAAAATGAAAATTGGTAGAAAGGGTCAGAGGTGATAGTTAAAAAAGTGAAAGATGAAAGGGAAAAAGGAAAGGAAAGGAAATGAAATGAAAGAAAAGGAAAAGATGGAGTTTAACTAAGGAAAAGAGAAAGATTTCAAAAAAACAAGGAATGAAAAAAAGAAAGAAGAAAAATATAAGTAGTGCTAAGGGTGAAATTAATTTAACTCTTGTCTTCTCTGGGACACCACTGTAGCGACGTTGCCATCACCGTTCTCAATCGTGAGTACCACTGCATGTTGTTTTCACTACTCGCGCAACAACCTATTTTCATCACGGCCTCATCATGCATTGTCGCATCATCACACGACAACCAATTGTCACCACAAGTCTTTCATGCCATCATTACGGTACCTTCGTGTCGTCACTGAAGCATATTTCCGCTTACCATCGACGTCTTGGTTCACGGTTTTTCGCACAACTCGTCATTTTTGATTTCATGGCTCATTCATAAGTACCATTTGCTTTTTCACTAACTAGTGCTCCTAGTCCACAAAGGTTCTACCTTCCTGACCCAAAGGGGATTATGTAAAGCAAGTTGTTTGGCATGATCAGGTATTAATTCCCTTCCTGATTGATGATAAGAAACATATCATTTTAGGTTTTTACATGCCCACTCTAGCTGATGATCTGAAAGATTCTTTTTCCGACCCATGACTGATCGCATACTTGCATATAGAGACTCTTTCAGGACTTATTTTTGTGATAACTTCAAAAATATTTTCCGTTCATTCCCTTTAACTAGTAAGAAATTTTATTTGCCATGGTATGAGAGAATAGAGAAAAAGAAAGTTAATCTATGGAAACAGATAGGAATATATGATTTCATAAAGTTGAGTACATATTCTCTAGCCTATGATTGTCCTCTACTTATGGCCTCATTTTTTTATAGGAACCATACTACTCACACCTTTGAAGTACCTGCACCCCTACTCTTTTTGACATAGTTGCCATATGTGGCTTAAAGCCTACTGGGATTGAGTATTCGGGTTTCCTTCAGTCTGACTCTAATGATGCATTGCTTGACTTCACAAAATGTACACTGACTTTTTCTACAAAACATGTCTACTTCTAAGCATGTCATATACCAAGAACACGTTTTTCTTTTGTATTGGTTATCTATGTTTATATTCAGTTCCAAGACATTACATGTTCTAAAGGATTTTTTCCTATAGCCCATCTTTTGCACAAAGGGGTCCAACTCAACTTGAGCAAGTTAGTTCTTGCCACTCTTTATAGGTCATTAGATGAGGTTCTTGTTACCTTGTTGGATCCATCCCTTGTTAGTTTGATCGACGGACCCTTTTAGCTACTTCAATTATGGTTCAATGTTATTCTTCCAGATCGACTTCATCTGATGACACCATCTAATGTCCCCATGGATATCTCAGGGTATCATTTATCCTACTAGAATGAGAATATCTATCAAGGTCTTCATCTCCCTGATCAGTTTAAATAAAGTTTTGCTTATTTTCACAACATGAAGGACTATTCCTCTAAGATTTCTCCTTTTGCCTAAAAATGCCAAGACCTTGATTGGCTTGTTCGTTCTTTCCCTGATGAAGATTGTGACATCCTAGGTCAATTTACAATTTTTGTTATTCATTTTATTAAAATTTACGATAAATTTTTCGTGATTCAATAATTTAATTATGTCGTAAATTGAGCGAATATTTATTTTTACTAAAAGGTTCCAAAACTGCAGTTATATAACAATTTAAAAGCGTAAAATATCACTTTAGTATGAAAATCTAAAATTTTAGAAACAGGGGGCCTGACGCACATCCCTGACGCTACGCGCCAGGCTGGTGCTACGCGTCAACATGACAGTAACAGACCTGGTGTTGATACATAATTTAGGCTAACTAACCAACTTCTAGCCTACCCAATTGGCCCATTCTGGATCCGAATGCCATGAAACTTCACAAACCATATGTTTTCCCCATTCTCTAACTGTTGGTGCTGTCCGTTCGCCAAAATTCCAACAAATGCGCAAGTTATGCACGAAATGCAGTTTAAATCCTTTTTGTGCAAAACCCTTACACCAAGCACCCTAAATGGGTTCCAATTAGCCCAAGGCCAATACACATAGATCCTAAATGTCCTAGAGGACCTATTGGTACCTTCTGAGGGTCACGAAACCCACCAGATCTCAATTTCACCTATTTAGTTCCTTAAATCCACCATAAATCACTATATGCATAATTATCTAAATCCATTAAATTCAACTACACATCATTCAAGTGCATCACACCCACATATCATACCATTCATGCAATTCAACAAAACCTGCCCATATTAATCATTCACACAATATTGGCTCCGTGCCGCAATTCATAATAATCCACACATTACATTACATAACAAATCATCACATACTCGAATCACCAACATCATCATTGATCATTTATATCTTCATCACATCACCAACTAACTATTTCACCATGCATTATCATCAACATCCCAACCTAAGTGCAACTATTAACCAAAGCATAGTATAGTTAATTCACCACACATAGTTAACTAGTTTATTATACACATATTCAATTTCAACTTATCAAATAAATCCAACAGACTATCACATACTACAAACTATTACATCGATTCACTTATTCCTTTACATAAATCCTCCACTTGGCGCACCTCCGGGGCATTATCATCCTCCCTGTCACTAGTCACTAAAATTAAAGAAACAATAGCAAGGGTGAGTGTTTGACATATCATAATTAATATAGAATAGAATGATAAACTTAATAATACCTACTATCCATATTATTTAGTAACTTACTTCAGTCTCCTGCACAGGTGCATATATGTCTATGTATATCCAAATATTTACTATCTCTTTTCATAAACTACTTCACAATACTAACTATATACGACATATATTATTTCTCAGCCTAATTAGCACCATTGGCCTATCACATACATCCTAGATCACATATCAGTCATCATCCGCACGTAATTCATTTAATTCATACAATTCACATAATATTGACAGTCTCATTAAATATCACAACTGACTCTCATATAATTCGACGCCTAATATCCGGATACTAAAGGATTGACCTTCAGCTAGGGGTCCTATTTGACACCCCGTGGACCCTGCTTGGCCCACTGAGTCTTGCTTGACTCTCCACCTCAACCACTGGGTCCTACTTGACCACTGGGTAGCTCAACTGGGCACAAAAGCCACGGGAGCCAGAAACGAGGGGCTATATATACCATCGGCCATCCCACACCACATAATCATATAACAACTCCTATCATACATGGCATAATATCAATATATCTCATACACATCGTCAGAAACTGACATATAATCATCAATCTCCTACTTGCCAAGCCCATCATCACAGGCCATGTACACATACACATACTCATCATGTCATGAACCCCATCAAATCATATACATCAATATCAACAATTATCACACCACATATCACTATCACCAATCAAAATCCATAATTTATTTGATGTTACCCATGCATATAATTTACATATTTATTTCCTTACTTTCTGGCTCACATTTACTCAAATCAACATAATTCTTTATCAAACAATAATATAATCACACTCAAACGTGCTTATAAAATTATATTAATTATATTTAACCACTCTATGTCATCCTCAACATTTTCTAAATAATTGCTAAGTCTCCCGAAGCTATCATATTATCAAATCCTAATTAATTACGACCCGAACACCCCCTTACCTCGATTCCAAGCTTCTAAAATTTGCTCTTGGTGTCGATTGCGTCCTTCGGTTACTTGATTCACTGTTCCTCTTCCAAACTCGACGCCCACTTCGTCGATTGCTTGGCCAACGCCCGCTCCGGCACCTACGGTTATCAAAACACCAATCCAATTAGTACATTTCCTTCCTTACCCTTCCAAGACTCAAACCCAAGCTTCCTGAGTCCACAAAACTCATAATCCAAGTCCCCATTACCATATGCACGTTCGGTTTTAAGAGAGGAGAAGAAGAGAAGAAGGAAAAATCATGCGATTGAAGGTTCCACATGCCTTACCTCACTTCCCAAGGTCTAAAATCATTAAGAATCCATAATCTTCCCAAGACCCTAGCCAAATCGCATCAGAGAGAGAGAGAGAAGTGGGAGAAGAAAGCTTGTGGTTTCTGTTTTGTATGTCCCTGTTTTAAGCTGATTGCGACGTTGACGCTACACGTCCCACTCATTAATTTGTACCTGACACTACGCGTCCCAACCACGCTACGCGTCAGGGTCCTAATTCCATTTTCCTTAAAATCCCATTTTAAATTCCATTTCCCTTTTTCTTTTCTTTATTTACTATTATTTTAAACTCAATAATATCTTCATTTATTTCATACCATTAAAACATCAAGGATGTTACAAAGACCCTATCACCCAACAAGAAACCATGCACACATGCATAGAGTTCTTGACTTTTTTTTTTCTTTTGACAACAAATGTTTTTGTCAACGACCCTAGAACCTTGGTGTACCAGTGGCTAGACAATTTGGTCTCACACATACCATATCTTTTTTCTTTTTTAAGCGCCTGAGTAAAGTGAAAAATTAGTATAGCTTTGAAGGTTCGTCTGATCTTGAAAGACTTTTTAAGAGGTATAAAATAGGCAAATCAAGTTGACTCCTACCTCTATTGAACCATATTATTTCACTATTCAAAGCTTTCATAACTGGTGGCATTCTTATTACACTTCCTTTCAAGTTTCTTTGATGGAATGCTACAAGCGTATGACCTCCACCATTCTAGTAAAACCTTTGAAGTTAGTTAGTAAACTATAATTACTCTTTTACTTTTAATTGTTAGACATTCTCCTTCCCCCTTTTTTATAAATCTAATTGTGAATATTTTTCTTAATTTTATTTTATAACTTAAAAACATTGTAAGATGAATTCTGATGCTTCAAGCACAAAACATATTTCTTCAAGTACCATAAAAGTGTCCTATTACACCTTCATAGTACTAGCACAAAACATACTTCAACTTCTTTGAAACCAGTATGTCCACTCTTTCTTTTGCTCCATTTTTTGTCTTTTCAGTTTTAATTCTTCCTTGTTTGTAGGTTAAAAAAGTTTCTAGACTTAGTTCTAGAGATACTAAACTAAAAACCCAAGCTCAAAGGTTTTCTGCTAGGTTACGAGCCAGTTCACATGCTAGACAAACTTTCGGGGAACCATTTTCTGAACCTATAGTAAGCTCTATGCATTACATATCTTGCTGCCCAATTGATGTTTAGATTGTAATCAATAGCTTTATCACCTTTGAGGAATTACCTACTTCTGAATCCAATTTTTCTAGTGAACAAAGTGCTCACATGTCTTACTATTCTACAATTCCACCAGTTTGTCTTTTTTCAAAATCCTTGTCCTTTTTTATTTGTGTCTGCATTTTCTCATCATTGCTATATATATATATATATATATATATATATATATATATATATATATCTTTGCAGGACACTCCTAGTGGAATTAAAGATACATTACACTGTGACGATTCTTCCTTACTTAAAGATTTTATCCTTCCTAGTTCCCAAACTACATGCCACAACTCTCCGGCAACAACTACTAAAGAAACTTTTTTTGCCTTGATTACATCCAGTTCTATTGATATTTCAAGATACCAGGTTGCTTTGGACAAAACTCCTTGTGCATTCCTGAGCCATTTTCTTTTAGGAACTTTTTCATTTTCTTCTATAACTTCTTTAGTAGACCTAATTGGGCTTTCAAACAAGAATCAGACAACTATTATTGTTACGTTTAAATACTTGGAGTCTTAATTGTATCTATGGCCCCTTTCCATATATTTGGCTAAGGATGCCACTTTACAATGAAAAATACAAGATACTTTGATCAAGCTTGATTCATTTTCCTCTTATTTCAACAATGATCAAAGAAAATTCTTCATCAATTTCTCTAAGTTACTTGATGCCATTGTGGCCAACATGAACAAAATACAGATTTGTGTTAATCAAATTCACTCACTTGAATAGAAAAAGACCACCTCCTTAGAACATTTGTAGCAATTTCAAGATACTCTTTCTACCACTAATCTTGCTTTGATCGAGGAAAATGCTTAGCTAGCCTCAATTGACAATCAGATCAGATCATTTCAGGAATAACTTGAAACACTGAAGAGTCAATGACAAGTTCTCTTAGATTTTAAGAAGAAAATTAGGGAGATGCATGCGGAAGTCTTGTTATTTTGGCTTAACTTGAAGAGCTACAAAAGGACCAAACTACTTTACTGGAAGAATCTCATGTCTTAACAGCAAGCTTTTCATCTTTACAACCACATTTCCTTGGCTAAATGTATTTTTCTAGTTTTTTAATTATTTTCTTTTTAAGAACAACTTTATGTTAGTTCATTGTTATCTCTTTGATGTACTTGCAAACTATATCACTTTTATATTGATGTGAATTCATTAGATGAATACTTTGACAAGTGAACCAATCGTTTAAATGTAGTAAATTTTGTATCGTCCCACGGGAATGTGTTAAGTATCATAACCTAAAGGATGCACTAGCTGAACCTCCAGATGCAAGTAACATATTTGTATATAGATTTTCTGAATAATATTTGTATTTTTTGTATTGTCAAACAGAAGTATAGTAATCAAAGTATTAAAAGAGATAAGAAGTATAATAACAACAAATTGGAATTGATTTCATCTATAATTTCCTTTAAATTCGCATAATTATGGCATTGAATTGACTTAATGTAATGTTCAACTCTCATAGATGAATAGTTCTTAATTCCTTAGGCAATTATCACTAACTCAACATAAATCAATCCTAATCCCTTAGGTATCAATTTTTATTGAATTGAATTGAGAAAATCAAAGAAACCCTAGCTATTCACCTTAATTCTTTAGGTCTGAAGTAACTAGGTCAACAAATTCAATCCTGAGGCATTCACCATGATTCCTCTTTAATGCACACCTCTGAATTAGGTCCTGGATTTCCCATTCCAAGAAGTTGTAACTCAGAATTTGCCATGTTCGAAACTTTCCTTGACTAATTCCTATGCTCTAATTAATTGAGAGAAAATTTCGTTGCAGACTCCATCAATCCCAATCCTAGGGATTTAGCCACTTAAGGACGAACAGGGATGAATCACAATGGTTTGTATTTTTAAAGAATGAGAGAATTTAGAGAGAGAGAGAAATATTAGAGAGAGAATGAAATCTAAGAAAATGAAATCTGAATTAAAATCTATGTTCATGTTAAAGTAATCTTATAAATATATCACTCGCACGTACCCACGCTGACCAGTATCAGGATACGCTGGCTTTGCATCCCCAAATCAATAACGTGGCGTAGGTATGCAAGGTACCAGCGTAGGAACACTGGGTTATTGCTTGGTGAAGTCTAATGCTTGAGTCAGTGGGCATAATGGCACGTTGGCTAGAGCGTAAACACGCTTAGGGTTTGGAATGCCTCTGGGAGCCAACGTAAGATGGGCGTAGACACTCCCCAGTTTTGATCTGACTTGATTCTTGAACTCATGTCCAGTATAGCCAGACGTTGGTGGGCGTACTTACACGTAAGCTGGGTCTTGGCTCTATAAGGTCTTGCCTTGTCCTATGTTGGGATAAGCATGCCCCTGATGCTTTCTGATTCAGTGCCACTCCTGGCATAGGTCTGTGTCGTGGGTGCATAGCTATACTGGGTCTCTGGAGCCTTTGGGTCTGATGGTGGACTCTCTACGCGTACCCACACTAGTCTGGGCATGTAATGAGGCTAGGCTACAGGTTATTTTTGGTTTTTCTAGTCAATGCAAGGTCAATTGGATGTGTTCATCTAGTGCTTGACTTGTAACTGACTTTCTTTACCCTTAATGCTTCTTTTTCTTCTTTTTTCTTTTCATTAAGGAAGAATGTGTATTTCTTCAAAATTGGTACTTCTTTTTGTTTTTGATTTTCACTGTCTCTTTTTAGAGCTTTTTTCAATTCATAACTTAATTTCTTGTTCTTTGAACTTTCATTTTATCTTAACATCGCACCTATATTATCATTACACCTTCAAGTCTTCTTCTTGATCCTCAAAACAAAAGCTTTTTCAATATCTTTGGAAAACAAAAGTGTGCCTAAATGTAATGATAGGCATACTTCCACCCCCAAACTTAATGTTCTAGTCCCTTAGTAACCCTACATAATGACATGACAAGTGCTAAATAATCACATGTCAGGTTCTATATGGTTTTTAAGTTTTCATGGCTTGTAATGTTAGGTTCTAGTATTCCAAGAAAAATGGCTTAAGGCTTAAATCAGGGACAATGTCATTAAGTTTTCATGGCTTGTAATGTTAGGTTCTAGTATTCCAAGAAAAATCACTCTTCCTCGCATGCCTCTAAAACATAGGAAATCCAAAGTACTTACCCATTTTATATGTGAAGAAAATGGATGAAAATATGCTCCAACCCCTTTGGACCTTCTTGGACTTAGGCAAATTCACTTTCAATCCAAAGTATGATCCACCAGTGAACTTGAGCATTTGAAGCTTTAGTGAATAATATAACATCATCAGCAGCAAAAAAATAAATGGAACAAGAATGGGCTCTCCCCTAAACCAAATTGGCTTCAAAATGCTCTATGTCACCTTTGATTAGATAAACAAAGCTAATATCTCCATACATAAGACAAACACGCATGATGACGGATATCACTACAAGGTAAAGCTGTCGAAATGGGCCAACCCAGCCCACACGGGTTGGCCCACCATGGGTTGAAAATTTTTATAACCCAACCCGACTCGCTTTCTTGAGTGAGCCAATTTTCTTAACCCGGCCCAACCCACCGAGTGGCTCACGGGTTGGCCCATCTTTTTAAAAAAATAAATCAAATAAAAAATAGGAAATTTTCAAATTTTTTATTTTCTTCACATTCCAATACCATTAAAAAAATAGGAAAATGTCATAATTCATATAATCCACAATCTATAAAACAAAACTAAATACATTTCATAGTTCAACTTCAAAAAAAATACAAATTAAAAACATCATATATGGGTGTTGCCATTTTTAATTTTTAATTTTTTTATTCACCAACTCGTGGGCTAACCCGGCTCACCACAGGTTTAGCCCACTGTGAGCCAGGTTTAGTGGGCCGAGTCAGAAAAAGCTTTGCTTCAAAAATGAGTCATTTTTTTCCAACCCAGCTTACCTAAAACCTACCTCGAGCCAGGTTGGCTCATGGATTACAACCTATTTTGACGCCTCTACTGCAAGGATGAAAAGACTCAAGCTTAACTTCATTCCACAAGAGAGTTAAAGACGCACTACATAAGTAAATTAATTATCTGGGACGAGAACCCAAACACACACTGTTTAAGAATTTAGGGTATTTTTATAAAACCTTGTTGCTCTCATCCCTTATATTTTTTTTTAAAATTGAATATTACAAAATTTACCTATTTTAATGAGATTTACCCATTTTGAGTAAGTAGGGTTAAGCTCTATGTCTTTTTGAAAGCCTTGTGTATTGTTTTTCTATTTCTTGGGCTAGACCCATTTTATGGAATCAATTTATAAGGTTAACCAAAAATACATATAGGTCGGCTAATTTTCATTTTTTTTGTAAAATTTTAAATTAAAGATTTTATGATTGAAATATCTTTCTTTTTTTTTCCTACCCCCCTCAAACCTAAATACAAGTCCACAACGTAAAAACAGTTCTACTGAGTTTGACCGATTCTACCAAGTCTACTAAAAAGGAATATACTCTAAATAGGAGTGTAGAATAATTTACTCGTAACAATTTGGCTCTAGATTTTGACTATGACAACCTTCTTATTTTAAAAAACACACTTTATTAAAGATGTTCTTGTATGTTAGGATTTAGAACAAAAGGGAGGGATTAGACAGGGGAAAACAGGAAAAAGTAAAGGAGGGGGGAGGGAATGCCTCAAAACCTTCCCTCTTCCCCTTCTTATTCCTTTTAAACATACCTTCAATATATGGTCTATATATTTGTAAGGGATGAATACAAAGCTTTTGCATTTTGAAAATGGTGTCAATGTCAATGAATAATAATTCATAGCATTTTCCTAATATTTTCAAGTTTGCTACAATTGTTTTTGTCAAATTTGAGGTTTTAGGACACTTATCTTGTGTTGTTTATTAAGTTTTACAAATTCATTTATGACTAGATTACCATTTTGGTTTAACTAAAGACATCCAAGACATCAAATTGGTTCTCTAAAAATTATAACATCATTTTTTGTCATTTTGATACGGAATTATAACATCAAATTAGTCTCCAATAAAGTAGGGGTATCAAAATGGATGATTTGGATAAGATTTGAGTTAAATTTTAATGGATGAACAAAACTATCCATTAATCCATTTATGATTCATTTAAAAATTCTTGAGATATCCATCCAATCCATAACCTTAATTAACTAAATCCACTCAATTCATCTATTAACATTTTTTTTTGGATGAATATCCAACAATCCATTTAAAAAATAATGTTATTTTTTTAATTTCTTTTTTTTATTTTTCTCACTTTATATTTTATATTCTTACACTTTAATTTTTTTCTCTCGAAAATTTTTCTTTTAATTTCTCTTCATATTTTTTTCATTTAATTTTTTTACCCTCCAAATTTTTTCTTTTAATTTTTTTTATTTTCTCCCTTCATATTCTTACATTTTAATTTCTCTTTTTTTACTCTCCAACTTTTTCTGTTAATTCTTTTTTTTATTTTCTCATTTTATATTCTTACACTTAAATTTCTATTTTTCTTCTCTCTAAATTTTTTTATTTTAATTTCTCTCCATATTTTTTATTTAATTTCTTTTTTAACCCTCCAAATTTTTTCTAATATGATCAAATTTATAATATAAGATCTAATTTTAAAATAATTTATTACATTATCTGTTAATTAAAATGCATATTTAAACACATCCTAAAACATTTTAGGTACAATAAATGTTAAAAATAACTTCTTGCCACAGAATAAATGTGGTTAAAATTCAAAATTGCCATCGTGACATAGCATTAAAAATAAAATCTCCGTTGTTATATTTAAGGATCACAATTATTTATCTTTTATATAAGATCATATTAATTTGTTTATCATATTAATTAAAAAAGCATTTATATGCCTAAATTAATTTTATTTTATTAGCAACAATAAATGTTATTACAGAATAATAAAATAACAAATGCTATTCCAAAAGAAATAGTTATAAGGACCATAAAATAAGTATTTTATAAATAAAAAATTGATAAAATATTAGAAAAATAAAAAAAAAATTATATTCATTGACACATGTATCTTTATGGTAATTTGATATGAAATGATTTTCAACATCCTCTCGGAACCGCTTCGCTATTCTCTCTGGACTCTTGGGGCGTTAGAAAAACCATGTTATTTGGCGTGTGAGAGGAGGTCGTGTGGTGTGATGAATAAATCCAATGGGTTACTGTAAGTTTCGATTAAAAAACTTAATGGATTTTAATTAAAAAAGCAAAAGTAAAATCCAATGGATTAGAATTATAATGAATCCATCCATATTCATCCAATAAATAAATGAGATTCAATCCATTAAATTTATCATATTTTTATTTTATAAATAGATGGATTATGTGTGGATAAATTGGATACTTAATAGATAAATAAATAAAATTGACACTGTTTTGTTAAGCTACTTGTGATATCGACTTAAACAAATTTAACGTAATTTTAAATATCAGAGAGATTTATTTAGTGCCACGATTTTTCATCAGACCAAATTAACACGAAGTGCAGTTTTAAGCATAAAAACGAGGCCGTTGCAATGCACTCACTCAGTTTTTTTATTTACCTATGCAAATTATTTAGCACAACAAATCAACTACAATGGACATGATAAAGATAATTTTATAGATGTTACACACACCAACCGTCAAACGTGACCATGCTTTTTCCTCCAAACCTTGTCATAAAGTAGCTATATCCCAGATTAATCCCGCTTGTCATCTACACTGCCAGGTTTAATAGGTTCTGCTGCAGCTGGTTTACAATCTGCCTCAGTCTGCTATAACATTAAGATTTTAACTTTCAATTTATATTTATAATATTCATAAAAGCTTCAAATGTGAAATCAACAAAAAAATCATATAAGCATGCACATTTGTCAACACATATTATACATTGCAAGCATGGTGCAAATGCCAAAAACAGAATCCATTGTCATGTAGAGAATCCATCGGTTCTCAATTGAGAAATGTATGTGATCAACCCTACTCAGTAAGGGTGGGAATAGGTTGGGCCGCCTATCAAGGGCCTATGCCAGATAAGACCACACAATTTAGTGCCAAGCTAAGCTTATGCTTAATAAAACTTAGTTCGTCCCAACTTATTTATGCCCCTAGTATTCAGTTAAAAACAAAAGTCATACTGGACAACGGACAACAGACATTTGAGCAATGTTAAAAGCAAATGATGCCTTAATGACCAACCTTTAATAAAAAGATAGGCATGTAGCAGAATAAATATCATTTCCATTCAAAATTTTCCTCTTCAGTTTCACCGATTATACTTCACTACCGATCAAAACAAATTATGTAAACTCTATAAAAGTGAAAAAACCAAAAAGTTTAAAAGAATACCACATATTTCCTGTTATTTAAAATTGGGGAGAGATCAACTCGCTTCAATACTAACTTTTACTAAAGTTACCTCACATAATAACTTCTTATAAACATTGAATTTTATGAATCCAACCATAAAAAAGCTTTTATTGTGTAGATATAGTCTACGAAGGTTCATAAAATAAAAAATTATTTGATATTTGATTAAATTACCTCAATCTAACATAGAGAACATGTTTTAAAAATATATATAATTTTTTACTGTGAAATAACTTATCTATGAATGCCTAAGTTTTCTAAAATTCAGTATGCATGATTACACTAATATCATATTATTCAGCAGCTTGATTAATGAAATGCAATGTTTATATGATGTTATTGAGCAGAGTATACGAGAGTTGCTCTTAGAGTAAGCTAATTCCTCCCCTTGATGATTATATTTATTTTTCATTCAACCTAATGAAAAGAAAAAATCATCCCAAGGGATAGAGCGTCAGAATGCTACAGACACTCAAGGAATTCCACATCAATCACCACCCTTAAGCTTTTATTATTAGTATTAGCCTATTAACTTTTACTCTTTTCAAAATCTTCAGATACAATGTTGAACCTCTTTGGATCTGAACCATCCATTACAAAATAGTCAAGGCATCAATATTAAATTTTTGTGGAATTTAATTTCTATATCACATTGCTGGTGACAGCTTTCATATAAGTCACCACTAGAAAGAAGGCTTTTTTTTTTTTTTGAAAACCCAAGAAAAGGAAAGGTAACTTAAATGGCACCAAAATATTTGAAGCTAGGTTCCAACATTAATGGTGCAGTAGCAACATAAATTCCTTTCATGGAGTGGGGTACAAAATGATCTTATATGCAGGGGCAACTAAAAACCCTGAAAGAGTATATCTTGTTATCAGAATACAATAATATAATAGTTTCTCAATTGCTTTTCCACAACATTATGTCTCCAATAAAGGCATCTACCAAGAGATATTCAAAGGAGTATCTGTTTGAAAATGCTTGACAGTCATAAACAGTGTCCAATTATCTATATTTCCAGCCAAGATAAATGTATCATACTTGATTTGACATAAAGTCTCATGTCAACTAACAAAAGAACAAGGAACATGAAGTGCAACAAAACAGTTATACATAAGCACTTTAGGCAAACATTAGTGGATCTAATCTAATGGATTTGTACTGTACTTCTAGTGTTCTAGTTAATCTATGAAAATCTCAAATGTTTCCAGCTTCTCATCCATGCCCTCATAAGTTCTAGTCATGTTTTAACATCCTTGGATTATTGATTCCACACTAGTAGAAAACAATTGAATATTTCTTCCACCACAATGAAGCACTGATAAAGTCTCTACCATGGTTATTTGGTTGAGCCCCAGTGGCATGGGGGGAAAGGGTCATGGGGAATGACCTCTTTAGTATTGTTCAAATGTCTGTTGTCCACTGTTATTTTCACTGTTTCCTTTACAAATTCTCATAAACAAGGAGCAAAGTAAAATCAAAGAAACACTTTTAAACCTATTCAGTTTCTATTTTATAGTGTTTCGTTTTGATGCACCTTCAGAGTCAAATATTCTACACAATCAACGAATTGGAATATACCAAAGATTCATAAAACTAATTTTAATATGTCAACCCATGATTGATTGTTAATATAAAAAACTTCAATTTTAACTTTTTTTTTACTTGATATACCGTATTGGGGTATAGCAAGCAGCAAAACTGTTCCTATCTTCCTGTAACTCAAACTCAAGACTAAACAGGTTGAGCCAGAAAAGTCTCCTCCTAGGTGATTTGACAGAACGTGTATTTGAATTAAATTATTGTTTTGTAAGCATAATGAAGAAATAGAAAACAGAAAGCATTTACAGGCGAAGGCATTGACTTACTTTTGATGGAGGCTTGTAAGGACACGCGGGTGGAACCCTCTCCGGTTTCCTATACTCCCAACCAAAGAGCCGATAGATTTTGCCCTAAAAACAGGAATTTCAGATGCAATGCTTATTAATTAACCCTCAGGATTGGGGAATAGCACTTACCATGATGAAATCGAATACAAGAGGGAGCACGTTGACGATTGGGACGAGAAAGAGAGGCAACAAACAAGCCAAGCAAACCTATAAATCGTATTTCAAATTTTCTTTTTCTCTTTTGAAAAAAAAAAATGAATAAAATTGATGGGAGAAATAGAATGGGTAATACCATGTCGGAATGAAGGCGGAGAAGAGTTGACGCAAAGACCGAGAAGAGTAGGAAAGCAATTGTGGATGGAACCAGGTTGGGGAATGTTATTGTAAGCGATTATTTACTTCAATAACTTAATTTATGTATTCGATTTATTAACATGTTTACTCTTTTATTTATTTTTTGTTTAATTAATAATGTAAAATTACGGTATTGATTGTTTATAACAAAATATTTTGATATTGTTATTTTTATAAATTAATATTTATATTAAATATAATAACTATGAATATTTATAAGAAATAATGACATAAAAGTATTATTAATTTGACAAACAAAATAGGAAGCGACTAAATATATCAAAAATTAAATATTTTAGGACCAAAATTATCTAATAAAAAAAATAAGGGACCAAATATCAATGAATCAAACAATTTAAGAACCGAAATCATGTAATTAAAAATTAAAGGACTGTAATCAAACATTTAATAAAATTAGGGCATTAAAAGTGTAATTAAGTCTAATTTAATTATTATGTGATCTTTTTATAATTTACAAAAACTTATTTTTTTTTCATAACACCAATAGGTGTGACTTAGAGACAATTTTGGTGAGTGTATTTGTTTGATTTCACTATGAAACGAAGTTGTGTTAATGACTTAACAATTTAGATACTCTACTCAATCAATTGTTGTTTTGGTGAGTTTATCAATCACATAAAAAAATATTGCATGATTTTTATTATTTAATTATTAGAAAAAAATCATGTAATGATCATTATGTTACTATTATTTCTTTTTAATGATATATCTAAACAAAAACCTTCTTATTGTATATTATTTATACTTATATTTTTAGATGAAGATTTTTCCAATGGTCAATGCACTAAACGGAGACTAACCAAATGATTTAATAGTATAATATAGTAAAAATTACTTAATTGTTTATAAAACACAATATTCTTATATATATATATATATATATATATATACATACTAGTGTATAACCCATGCCTCGCACAGGATAATTTTGAAATTATGATGAGGACAAATCAATAGAGAAATTTATGATAGACTTTGTCACACCCTTGATTTCCCGGACTCGGATCTGATGTAATTAAGATGATCAATTCCTTAAAAGTGCAAGTAAATTTTTCACATTTGAATAAAGGTTCAACACTTCAACATTACATCATGATCCGAATCATAGAAAATCGAAGAGTGGGTTTTTAGAATTTGTAAACTAGATCGATAAATAATTATCCCTAACACGTATACAGAATAATCGAGTTTACAACAGGAAAAAAAAACATATATACAGGGCATACGCCTAGTCCTATATATGAGAATATGAGAAAAGACCCGAAAATAAGGAAGGAAGTGAAGAAATCAAAGTCAGGTCAATTCGCTTAAGCGAGTACCACCTCACTTAAAGCGAGATTACATACACTCGCTTGGGCGTATCCAAATCGCTTGAGCGAACATCGTGTGTAGTCAGACCCAAAAGTTTCGCTTGAGTTGGCTATATCCGCTTGAGCGAAAATTGTCCATTACCTAAAACCCATTTAATTCGCTTAAGCGAGACATGTTCGCTCGGGCGAAATCAGTCTAATAGCCAAATACAATCAATTCGCTTGAGCAGGGCACATCCTGCTTGAGTGAAAATAAAACAGAACCATTTCCTCAAGAATTTGTTCGAGTGGGACCCTGTCCGCTTAAGCGAAAATGAGACAGTATCAATTTCGCAAGAAATTGCTTAAGTGAGCCACGTTCACCCAAGCGAAAAACATACAGAACCATTCCCAACTTAACTCGCTTGAGCGAGGCTTAGCCCGCCTGAGCGAGGACACCAGAATTCGCTTGAGCGACCCGGTCACTTAAGCAATTTTGGGCTATAAGTCATACCCCTGATACGAGGCCAATCTCGCTTGAGCGACAATCTACTCGCTTGAGCGAATTTATCAGTAATTGCATTCTAACTTAAGCAACTCAAATTACATGATACACCAAACCACATTATATGAAAAATTGATCCCAACCATCATTTGACACATGTTTA
Source organism: Clitoria ternatea (assembly GCA_037962975.1). Taxonomy (NCBI): domain Eukaryota; kingdom Viridiplantae; phylum Streptophyta; class Magnoliopsida; order Fabales; family Fabaceae; genus Clitoria; species Clitoria ternatea. The sequence continues at coordinate 1,900,832 of CM075674.1, forward strand.
GGCACCTAATTAGTAGGACTTGCTCCAACAAGTCCCACCTCATGATTTTAACTCTAGATCATTACATATGTAAAAGACATTTTAGGCACATTTTGAACCAACTAGCCACGCCAATTCGAATTATAGGCCTATTTGACCACAATCACCCATGCACACAAATCATACACAAGTATTATGGGTTATAGGTACCCTCTACTAGAGGTATTGGTCATCCCATAGGAAAGTGGTATGTCCACTTTGTAACACCCTCGGTTAACTAAAATGACCTCTTCTACTAGGTCCTTCTACTTAATTGAGAGGTTACGATTTTAGAAAAATGTGGAAGTTTTTTTTGTATAAGATGATTTGGTGGAACAGACACATTATATACAACTTAATCATATACAATAATGGTCATATTCAATATACTATACATGCTAAAAATTAGGGGCACGCAGGCTCCCATACAAAATACGAAAAGAAAATCATCTATCTTAATCATCTCTGGTCCAAGAAGAGTCTAGATGATCCTCGATGCAAAGTCTACACCAATCTCTAGAGTGTTGAGTGTATGGTCTAAACGGAGATCTGTAATAAGTTGTAAGGGTGAGTATATTCCCCAACAACAATCGAAGAGATGTCATTTCTGATCCCTCCCACACGGTACAAATCTATAAATTTTATGTTTCTAACATTCATAATAAAGGTTCTTAATGAATCCATTCTAAGTTATCTATCATCACTCAACCTCCCCGTCGTCCCTAAATATACAACTTCCTGCTCTCCCTTTCACCACCAATTATTTCCTAAGTTTTAACACCAATTCCTCAACAAAACATTATCAGTAATATAACAATCGATAATCACAATCAAACACAAACTCAATAAGAGAATGTAATGCAATGCATAGGTTCCATTCCATTCAATTAATATTTTCTTAGCCATCATGATGCATGTGGGCCCAAAATCATCTCATTCACCATCATTCTTATCATACTCATCAGAATCCGTCTTGTTCAGGCTGCCCCTGAATACAACATTTCTGTACTAAAGCGACCGGAGCTCACCAAGTCCCTCATATTACAGGGTACTAAGGACTTTCAGGTCCTGCTCATTATTGGGGATCCCTCTCATATCAAAAAGGGACTTGGCTCTCCACGGTCATAGATACATCCTATCATTTAGTCAAAGTACATCATGCTTGCATCATCTCACCCAGCTCAGGCGCGACTCTGATGCCATTAGGTTTCCATCCCGGTTGTACTCCTAAGGTTCTCCTTGGAGACTAAATGTGAATGTCCTCCAGCGTACCCACGGTGTATGCTCTAACTTCTACACATCATATGCAAATGATGCATGTCTCATTCATATTCTTTCATTTTCCATCATGCTCGTCATCGGTAGGGTCCCTAACAGCCACTTTCATTCTTAACATCGGGTTTATTTTATATCATTCTTTAAATCTCTTCCAATCATCCTTTAGAGAAAATGAGACTAGCCAAAGATTTATCCTAAGTCAATTATAGTATAATCTTATCAATGTTGGGTAGAACTATTCTAAGGGTATGAGTTGTTTTGGATGTGTAAGTGTATACTTAGTTCCTACTAATTGTTGGTTAACCGTCTAATTATTTACCAATACTATCTTTAGTTATTGCCATTATTTCTCTTTAATACTCATCATAATATATTCCTTCCGATAATTAAGAATGAAAGGGGAGTTGAGTATACATATTTATTATTTCTTATATACCAACTTACGTCTTAACGCATCATCATCTCATCGGATTCATTAACATTTTACCGTTATTCCATTTTCATGTCATATCAGGATCCCTACCGAGACATATTCTTGCTTTTATTCTTTACCTAACATTTTATTAATGCATCGTACAATATTCATTTTTTTTCATCATATGTTTCATCAAACTCATATCACTTATCACACCAATCAGAATATGTAATCCACATAATCATGCACATTAATTGATCAAGCGCATATCACTCATCCAATGAACACATTCATCAAACATACATCTCATCGTGCTCGTTTGAATTTATCATACTTATAACTTTACACTGGCATGTATATCACAACCAACAGATAATTCATATAAGCTAATAAAGCATACTTAATTCAGTCAGCATATACATACCAGCACATAAATTCGTATAGTTCAGTCAAACATATAGTACATTTATTCAAACAACATACTTAATTAGATATACACACACATTCAAGTATCATACCAATCAATCAGACATACAGATCTATCTAGCCGGTACTATAACATCCCTAATATTTTGGAAAAAATTTTAATTGACGGAAAGTATTAATAATTGCCCAACTAGATTTATTAAGATTTTGGGAATTATTATTATTAAGAATGCAATTATCAATAATTAAATATTGTGGAAATAAATGAATTTATTTAAGGATTAATTATAAAAGGTTAAATGAAGTGTAATTAGAAGAAAGTAAAAATTAAAAGTTACTGATGAGGTAAAAGGTAAAGACTTAAGTAAAATCTTAAAGAAATTATAAAAGAAATAGGGAAATGACCATTTTGCCCCTGAGTATTAATTAATGAAAATTCATCTTCTTCTCCCTCATTTCACGCCAGCGTCTTCTTCCTCTCCTCTTTCTCCCTCATTGCCGTATGTTGCATGTCTCAAGGGGAGGCTCGTTTCGCGTCGAAACTTCAAAATAACTACGTTTTTGAGATCGTGGCTTCGAGGTGAGTCCAATGAGCCCTTTAAATTAAGCTTTCGCATTTCTTTCGCTTTCTCCGTTAAACCAAATGGTTGTGCATGGAGGAGTGAGCTTTCGTTTCCTACTCCTCTAGTGCGTAGAAGCTTGAAAATGGCCTTTAGGGTAATAAGGGTGGTTTAACGTTGACGGTTTTACGTTTCGACCTCCGTAGGTAACAAAGTAGTCGTCGGAGGATTGAACGGTGAAGTGGATGTTTATTTCGGACGTAGGGCGTTGGACATAGCGTCAAGGAAACGCTAATCACATCAAGAACGAGTCGACGGAGCTCGGAGTCGAGGTAAGGGGGGTGTTCGGGTTATAATTAATTAGAATAAGTAAATATAATTGAATTGAATCATTGAATTAAATATGGAACTAATGAGAATATATAAGTAATGATAATTGTATGTGTATGAATAGAAGTTGTGTATGATTTGTGATGATTATGAGCACAATGTGAATTGAATGGTGATGAGTTGTTGAGTATAGTGGCATTGTGATGACGGGCTTGACAAGTAGGTCGCCCAATTGATGAGTATGCGTTTTGTTGCTGGCAACTTGCAGTATGATATGTGAAATATGAATATACATGTGTGATTATGTGGTGTAGGACGGCCGACGGTATGTGCTGTGACGTCCTTATTAATTTTCCGAATAAATTTTTCACGTTTTAAAAATTATTTTTTTTTGAAATTTGTAATAAGTCATGTAAAAGTTGATAAACGTGGATTATTATTATACATACTAGTCGTGAATAATTAAAGTCATGAAATATTTATATGGCGGAAACGATTTAAAAAAATATAGTACATGAAACATTATATTATTACAACCCATCAAATTAAAATAAAGTCAAATTCCAAGCAATAATTCACGTAAACTCCATTCATGGCATCACTCTTCATTCTGTGTAGCATTCACTGTAAAAATTAATGTAAGAGTGAGACAGAATATAGAATAAATATAAAATAAATAAAATTGCACAAACGCAATCAACCAACCATAATGACATGATGAATATGCCAAACAAGTTCATTTATAATTAATAAATCTTTAATTAGTCAAATGATGTCATGTTAGATCCATTTGGTTTGGTGAGAATACTGCAGTAAAAAGTCTCATAGAGACTCCAGTAGGGATTAGCATAACCATGAATCCCTACATCTTCATGGCTCCTGCGAAAATAAGTGCACAAGTAGGAATTAGCATAACCATGAATCCCTACACTCCATGGCTCCTGCAAAAATAGGGCTTAAACGTATCATAGAGTAACCCCCCACCAGGGTAGGCAATCATGGAACCCCTAAATTCCATGGTGCGTCCAAATGCTTATGATGCATGAATGTCTTTAATTCTCTTTATCATTTAACATACCATGATATCAACATTTCTAAAACCACTTAGAAAACCACAAGTCCTCAAAGGACACATCACATATAATAATTTTCAGAATCATGAATTTACTGTTTCAACCACATGTATCAATATTCGCAAGGCATTCATGTATATATATATATATATGTATATATCAATTTAGTCATTCGTAATTATTCACCACCAAAGTATACAAACTGTATGATACTCATTAGACACTCAACATCATCCATAACAATTCATAGTCACTCAAGAATTCAATAATAAATTGTTACCCATAGGGAAAATATCATTTTCATCCATAATAACCATTATAAGTAAATTTCAGCATTTCCAACAGCGACATACGTTAGTAAAACAACCATAACATGAGCAAATCAAAACCTTTTCAAGTGATTCCACTTTCTATAGTTTAATAATAAAAGTATCTACAACTTTCATGAAGACCATAAATCCAAATTCCAAACAGAAACACCACTTATCCACAGAATACAAAACTGCCTCAAAGAGAGTTTTCAAAACGTACATATGTTAGTATTTTCAACGTTTCTGGAGTTACAAAAATGATTTTGGCATGGGACCAGTTCTAAATTACTCTTAACACAAATATCTACAACTTTCATGAAGACCATAATTTCAAATTCCAAATAGAAACATCACATAATCACATAATAGTCAATAGGTTATCATTTTTCATTATCACCAATTGCTGGAAAATTTACTGGTTTGACAATATTTAGTAAATTAGCTATAACTCATGGTATAAAAATAATTTTTGAATGAGGCCAAGTTATATGTTTCAATAATTCCATTATATATAATTTTTATGAAGACCAAAAATTCCAAATCTAAACAGAAATATCACAAATTCATAGTATACTAAACTATCTCAAAGAAAGTAACAAAACGTACATATGTTAGTAAATTCAACGTTTCTGGAGCTACAAAAATAATTTTGGCATGAGACCAGTTCTAAATTACTCATAACACAAATATCTAAAACTTTTATGAAGATACTAAACACTAATTCTCATCACAAAATTCCCAGTTTTAAAAATACAAATAGTGATTCACGTCAGCAGATTTTTAGCATGAACATACTTCTCTATTTTAGGTATAAATAGATCTACAAATATCCTTTTAACTTGAAACCACTTTATATAGATCCATAACATAAATATCTACAACTTTTATGAAGACAGTAAAGTTTAAATATGTATGTAGAATTCCCAGAATATTAATATTTACACAAAACATAAGGTACATATTCCAGAACAGACATACTGTAGTATTTTGGCTATAACTTTTGCTATACATATCCAAATAAGTTGATTAAGGTCTCAAAATTCACAAAACAAAAATATCTACAACTTTCATGAAGAATTTAGAATCAAATTCACACGTTTTCAGCTTCAAAAATTGAGCAATAAGATACGAATTTAATTCTGGAAAATACTGGACAGCATACAATTCTACCCATTCCATAATTATTCACAACTCTATCCCCTCTTACCTTAATGGAGGTTCCTAAAGTAGTTGAAAGTGTTGTATTATTGTCCTAGCTTCAGATCAAGAGTGAACTTGATGGAGAAAGTGAAAGAAAATAAGAGAGAGACTTCACTAACTTTAGCTTGTTCTAAGAATTCAGACTTGGGAACAAGATGTAGTGTTGATTTAATGATGCAAATGATAAGTTGGGGACAAGATTTTCATAATGGGATTGTAGTGGGATGTTAGGTGCATGAATTATGGTGATAATGGAGGTTTTAGGTGAGAAAAATGAGCTGGATTGTTGACCATTTCCGCAGCCTACATAATGTAGCTTGTATGATTGAAGTAAATATCAACTTTGACACTGTTTTGGTATTTTAGGTATATCTATCTCATATCTTAATGGATTTTAACAAATTTGGTCTTGTTGGAAAGCTAAGACAACGAGGAACAACTTTTTAGTTTACCACTTTTTTAAATTCAGACTCTAACAAGGTATTAAAATATGTACAAGATGATATGATTGAAGTAAAATATCAATTCTGACACTGTTTCGGTATTTTGGGCATATCTCTCTCATATCTTAATGAATTTTAGAAAATTTGGTCTTGTTGAAAAGATAAGAAAAAGAGGAACAACTTTGTAGTTGACCACATTTCCAAATTCGGACTCTAACTAACAATTAAAATGTGTACAAGATGATGAATTTTGAGTGGAGTATGTGACAATTTGATGAGAGTAATTGGAAAAGCCAAGGAAATTAATAACTAAGGAAATAGGTAATAAATTATTTGATTAACTTTTACTGAAGGTATAAAGTTAAAATTATTTACCATGGTAAAAGGTTAAATTGAAGATGTTGTCCTAACCAAAAATTTATGTAGAAAGTTGAGATAAAATGGATAATATCATTGATGGTCTAAATCAAAATGATTATACATGAGAATAAAATTTTTAGGATGTTACATGTGCAGCTCCTCGTTTCTGGCTCCCGTGGTGTTTATGCCCAGTTGAGCTACCCAGTGGTCAAGTAGGACCCAGTGGTTGAGGTGGAGAATCAAGTAGGACTCGGTGGACCAAGCAGGGTTCACGGGGTGTCAAGTAGGACCCCCAGCTGAAGGCTGATCCTTTTAGTATCCGGATACTAGGCGTCGAATTAATACGAGAGTCAGTTGTGTTATTCGATGTATTGTTAACATTGTGTAATGATATGAATGTGTTTTATGATGAGTGTTCATTGTGATTGGCAAATTGGAGATAAAGAATTGGAATTGAATTCTTGATTGGTAAATGGAAATTGAGGACAAGAGGTAAGATGAATGGTACAAGCTAAAACTAGTAAATATGTGCCTTGTTCTTAAATTGTTATTCTACATTAATTATGATACCAAACACTCACCCTTGCTGTTGTTTCTTTAATTTCAGTAACCAGTGACAGGGAGGAGGATGAAGCCCCGGAGATGCGTCAAGCGGAGAATTGATGCCAAGGAGCTAAGGAATCATGCAATGAACTATGGGTGTAATGTGTGTTGTGATTTATGTATGTTAATTTTAGATGTTGTTTATGTGTATGTAGTTAATTTGGTATATTGTCACCATGATCATGAATGTGATGGATAATGAGTAGAATTTGGATATTATTTGATGAGGTTATAAATTCATGATGAAGATATGAACTCATATTGATGGAGTAGTATGGTGTTGATGCCAATGTGAGCAATGTTAATTTTATGTTTATGGTCAACTTTCCTCCATGACTCAATGAGGTAAAGGATAAGTCTGCAATGCTTGATGATGTTAGATTTTGATCCGGTCTCAATACCGGTATCCGATCTGCTATACATATTTCAACGTCTTTGATAAGACATCTACGTGTAACCGGTGTCATCGGTATACATCCGGACTGTAATTCTGTATCAGGCGTTCTCCCTATACCGGTTATCCAGGATAACACCATGACATCGGATAATACACACGTCACTATGCAAAGGACAAGGATTGTTGCTACAGGGATCGATCAATAATTCCCTGCACTACGAGCCAAATTCTGCTCACGGGAATGGTCAACTTGTTCCCTAATCCTAGTCTACATTCTCTATGCTCAATATAAAATAGCCACTTGACCCAATCATACAGGTAAGTGCGTAATATAATAATGCTAATGGGAGTTGGTGGATCCCCACCAACGAGTCCTCGTTAATCGAGCCAATCAGGTATATGAACTGACTTCATGATTGAAGTTGGGGATCTTCTTCTTCAGCATTTTTACGACTGATTCATCTCTGAATACATTCCTTACTTGGAATATAATCACTGACTTGAGCGTCGGAGAATCTTTGCAGGTGACACCACCATTCGCCCACTTCAACGCGTTAGGTCGGTGTGAAGGATCTCCAGAACGCCCAATCCGCTCTCCTCATTCAAGGACAACAGATATCTACATCGGATACACATACATCCGGTCTACTAGACGGTATTGACATACTATTCGTGACTGGCTTGAGATCGGATCTCTTGACCCCGGTCCAGGACAGATCAGATTTAATGAATGAGTGTGTGTATGTGTGTTTGTACCATTTTATGGAACATGTAAAATGATGATGATTTCAGATTATAGGTATGGCATGAATGATAGTTTGAATATAATGTTGTTGATGATGAATTTAATGAAAGAATGAAGTAAATTTTAAGTCCTAGCATTTCATGTAGTTGGGAGAAGTTGTAGATGAATGATGAAGAAAGATGATGTATTAGTAAGGGGTTAAATTGGTAGAAAGTAATAATTCAGGTGTAGAGCTAAAAGGACTTTCGTTTCTGCATCACTCCTGTATAACTCGCTCAAGCGAGTGAAAATCTCGCTCAAGCGAGATTGTTTTGAAAACGAGGGAATTGTCACTGGCCTGCACTCGCCCGAGCGGGTGACAATTTCACCCAAGCGAGATTAATAAAAGTATCAGGGGTGGTCTCTGGACTATTTTCGCCCAAGCAAAATGGAGGGCGCTCAACCGAGGAGGTAAGGAATTCAATACTGGACAATTTTCGCCCAGGCGAGAGGTACCCCGCCCAAGCAAAATGGGACAATGAGCTTCTGGGATTATTGGAGCAATCTTGCTCAAGCGAGATATATTCCGCTCAAGCGAGATTGGCTACTGATGCAGAATTGTTTCCTCGCTCAAGCGCTTCGCTGGTTCACTCAGGAAAATTCTTTGTACCTCGCTTAAGCGAGGTAGGTCTCGCTCAAGCGAAGCGAACCCCTGATGCCCAATTGTTTTCCTCGCTCAGTATGTCCCAGTTTTGCCCAAGCGTACCCATGCTGTCTCGCTCAAGCGAATATGATCTCGCTTGAGCGAGTGGCAACTTGATTCACATACTTGCGTTGTTTCCAATAGATTTAGCATTTCGCTTAGACGTTGGTGGCTCGCTCAAGCGAGAGACCCTGGTCCTATTATCCTTCTTTTTGTTTTATTTAATTAATTTCCTTTTCCTCACTCTAATTATTTGATTTATTTATTGCTGTTTATTATTTTAAATATGTTTAGTGAAAATCAATATGAGTTTGAATTATGACTTAATTAATTATTATTGATCGCGAAAAAAATTTATTGTAAAATTTACTTGAATGAATAAAAATAAATGTAAATCGACCTAGGATGTCACAGGTACACTTTTATAAAATAGATGAAGCATATTTATATTTTATTTTATGTAAGTTGGTTAACCTAAAATATTCTTCTAGTCATTCTATTAACACATCTTCCTTTCCTTCTTAAATTTGGTTATTTATTCATGATTCACGAATAGTTATCAGTATATGTTTATATATGTGTGTGTATGTGTGTTTATAATATTCATAAAATTCTTAAAATGTAATTTGATTATAGCAATTTCATGAGTTGGATTTATTGTAACTTAACTTATTGTTATTATCATTACTTCTTAGACCCTTGGGTATCTATGTGTTTCCTGTCTCGTTATATTTTTCCTTAAGTTGTTAGGTCCCACCTATTTTTCGAACGCTGTGGTTTATTTCCATTTTTATTTAGAAAATCTATCAGCTATATCTTTGCTAAAATAACGTTTAAATTGGAGAGTAAGTAATGTATTTCCACGTTATGATTAATAATTGGAATGGTAGTAATTTTGAATAGCGTCAAATTGACTTAAGAAGTAAAAGAGTACTTGGCATTGCCCTTATCAGTATGCTTCCTTTTGAATTGAACTCATGGAAGCATTTAGGGATAAAGTGGCATTTGACACTTATTTATAAAATACAGTTTTTTCTTAAAACATCGTTGACCATTACTCTTATTAGTATACACCATTAAGTCTGGGAGACTTACGAGGTATTTGGGAATAAGATAGTATCTAGTCATTTATATGTACTGAGTAAATCTAACTTGACTTACCGTGTAATATACTTTATTCAGGTCTTTTTACCGATTTAATAAAATGGGACTTAGGCATGATTGTCGACTCTCAGTCTTATTTCGTTCGGTTAGGAAAATAATAATGATGATAATAATAATAATAACAACAATAACAAGAATAATAATAATAATAATAATAATAATAATAATAATAATAATAATAATAAGGCGGCAGAGCCGACCATTATATTCAATAATATAAATACAAAAATTAATAAATAAAGAAAATTGTTGAGGATAAGACGCCAGAACTGGCCATTATATACAATAATATAAATGACAGAAATTAAATAAATAAATAAAATTATGAGAGCGGCGGCAGAGTCAACCATTATGCTCAATAATATAAATAACAATAAATAAATAAATAAATAAATAAATAAAATACCAAGAACGGTGGCAAAGCCGACTGTTATGCTCAATAATAGAAGTAACAGAAATTTAACAAGAATTAAACTACTAAGAGAGGCGGCGAAGCCGGCCATTATGCTCGATAGTAATTATTTATAATAATAAAAATAATGATAAAATATTAATATTAATATTAATAATATTAATAGTAGCAGTGATATAGTTGGTGATAATAATAATTCTTGGTTTCATTTTGTTAGGTATCGGGGTTAACATGTTGAGGACAAATATGACGATTTGGATAATAGTTCACACTTTAAAATAATCATTACAAACTTTTGGACCCAACATGAATTTACATAATAAAGGCCATGTGCCCCTCCATCCTTATATCCTCATTTATAACGTCTTTCGAAACTTATTCACTGGAGTCCACATAGACACCCATGGTCCTAATATTTTCATAGTTCAGTACCTATCATGCTCACTTACTCATCATAGTTAGTAATAGCCAACAGAATCAATTAATCACATATACGATAATAAAATATTAATAAAAATTTAAGTGGCTCATTTTTAACGGTAAGAAAGTATCTTAATTTTAGTAACAGTTCCCGAACCTGCCCTCAGATAGGACCAAAAGTACCTTAACCTTTCTAAACACACGGTTCACCCAAGAATACCCGAGAATACCTGAGAATATACCCCTGTACTTGAGGTGTTGTATTTTCCTGATACTAGAGGAAGGGCGAAAACTCAACTTTCAAACCGTAGCTTTGATCGATGATCCGTCTCCACAGTTGGACTCTACGCGATGATCAGAACTCAGATTGGCCAACATGCAAATGATCGGTCAAGAAGAGAAGGTGGTGGTATGATGGTTGTCCATGGTAATGAAGGATGGTTCGTGGCGACTAAATTTGAAAATGATCAGTAGAAGTCAAAGGAAACGAAGATTAGAGGTCGTAGGAAGGAAAAACGGTGAAAGCGGAGGTCGTGGGTGGTGTTGGGGGTCATGTTTTAGGGGCTCGTCCAGCAGTAAGGGTGGTGGTTTGTGGTGGTTTTAGGTGGTGGAAGAGGTTGAGGGAGAAGAAAGGTGGAGGTTCGTGGTGGTCAGAGGTGGTTTCGACGAAGAAATGAGGTGGTTTAGAGGTTTTGGGGTTGGCGTCAATGGAGGAGAGGGAGAGGGGCTGCGTGAGGGAAAAGGAGAAGGGACAGATGTAGTTTTGAGGAGGGGTTGATGTCCTATTTATAGGAAAACCCGACCGTCGGGTCTAGATTTAATCGGTACCGGATGGAACCCTAGTTACGGTTTTTAATACTTAACTTTGAGAGAAAAAGTGACTTTTTGCTAAGGCCAAAATCTGAAAAAGTTCCCAACATAAAAGTTGTAGATCTCATTTTTCTATTCGAAATAATATATGGTATATGGAAATTTGACATCCGGAGCAAGAGTTATGCCTGAAACAAGGAAAATTCTTCCTAGGGCTTTGAAATTATTTTAACTTGTAAAGATGGGCTCACCACAAAAAATCCTTTGAGAATCAGCTCTTAGGATCTTCACCAAAGTTATAGTATTTTTTATATAAAACCATGAAAAAAAGAATGAAGTGATTCCGACATCATATGAGGGAGATATCTATATTTTACCACGGCTGGGCTTTTGAATTACGAAAATGAAACTTCCGTGAGAAGCTTGGCTTTCCAGGGACGATCGGCCATGAACTAGCTTTCGAGTTCTTCAAAAGAATTGTATAGGGGTTTGATATGAGGATAAAGAAATTGTAACAAATTAATTCTAAGCTTGTATGAGGAACTTATGATTTTTCTCGTAAATTAATGAAATTTATTAAATAACGAGTTTTTAGAGTACAAATTTTTTGTTCTTCAAGTTGGTGATGATAGGTCACGAATTAGGGTTCGAGACTAGAAATAGAGATTGTTATAATTGCTTGATTCTGATACCATATGAGAAAGTTAGGCTTAAAACACTAAAAGTGTTTGAGCCGAACCCAGGGGTCCCGATTTAACTAAACAATTTTTCCAAGAAATGAAGTTGAAGGGGTTCGAATTAGAGTTTAGGCTCTTCAAGATACATGTTTGAATTACTGAAATGGTTCATTAGGGACTGCCCGTGTTGGGATCGGACATCCCGAAGTGCTTGATTCTTCCTCGTTTTATGTGAACAATGATACTAATCTAACTAGTTTATTATCTAGGTACTAGATTTGGGATTGGTTAGTCAATTCTCGACTGCCCGTGGGGTCCCTTATTTACTCCCCTAATATTATATTGTCATTTATCATTAAGTATAACCTTGTATTATTATTATACACATTTACTATTTCTTTTATCGGGTTTTCTCAACTCAATTACACTATTCTTCTTATGAAAAGGTCTCTGCCTAGATTATCACTTTCAATACTCTCATGTTTGAAAACTTACGAGGTTAAGCATGCTTACTAAAAAACAGGGATGTTACACTATTCAAATATAGAATATTCTAAAGATCATTTACTAATTATTACTAAATTAAAACCATATAATCGTCATTAATTGTTTACTAACACTAATACATTATTCCTAATTTATTAGGATTATTAATCACTAATCCTATTATTATTCTTTTATTCTCACTTTTTTCATTTATTACTACTCATACTAATTCCTTTGTTGGTCTCTGCCTCTTTATTAATCCATGTACTAGGTCTCCTTACATTTCCTTGGTAGTCTTGTATCTCTTATTTAATATTCTACTAACTTTCTTTCTCACTAATTTCCTTATACTTAGAGATCAGACCGAAGCCTCAAACTCTCTTCATAAGGCTTAACAAGACACTCTCAGATTCTAGAGAGTCTGGAGTCTGTCCTAAAAAGTAGGGCTGTTACATACTTCCTAGTTATGCATAAATGAAGCATGTTATCACCTTTACAACTAGTAATCATGCAATTTCACATTTCATTTTTATCATCAATCAACTTAAATCATTCATTCATTGATCTGACACAAAATCAAATATCATATTGTCTCCAGTCATTGTCAAGGTCATAACAAGTAAAGTATACTCTAGTATCAAGTAAAATGAATTGGGTTATACAAGAATAACAACAATCATGTCTTGAGCTTAATTAAATATTGTGATAAAAGGAACAAACATATAAGGTTTAGCACTTATAGGTTATATCAATTTGATATTTATATTTGGATAATAATGTGTTGCTAGATGCTGCTTATTATATTATATTATATATAAAATGTTTATATTTAATATAAACTAAATATATTTTCTCTATGGTCACACACATAGAATAAGCTCACTAGAAGATAGTTTTTATTTTAGCCAGACTAAAATAAAGATTATAGGGCCTAACTTGTTTAAAATAAGTAAAAAGCTTATTCACTAAAAGAGTGTTCATTAGGTCAGATAAAAGCCTATAAATAGAGCATGAAATGCTTATAAACTGCATTTTTATGATACAAAAAATTTCATAAATTGTTGTGGAGACCGTGTTCTAACAAACTAGCATTCATACATGTGGAATTCGGTAGGAGTGCTCGCATGGGCTCCTTAAGGGCGAGACTATTATTGTTTCAAGATCTTCTTGTTCTGCATTTCAAGAAGTAATCAATTAATCGCATTTAAAATGTTTGTTATTACTTTAAAACACGTGATTTGCAAGACCTTATGAAAATTCTTATATTCCGCTACCTGACCATTGGAGATTTCCTAACACATCTCGCGTCTAACATACTTGGTAGCCTTCTTCATTAACTCTTCAAAAGTCTATGGAGCTCTTTTTTCCAGCAACAAGGCAAAAGGTGATTTCGGCTGCAGAGCTTCTATGGCTGATATGTAGCTAGATTGGCTCTATCAAGCCTAAAATAATGATGGCTTCTTTGTAAACCCCTTTAGAAAGTCCTTCAATGACTCAGTCTTACCTTGCTTAATTCGAGCCAAGGTGTGAGATATTCTAGGCACATATCATGCTATGACAAAATGATCTTGGAAGGTCCTGACCAAGTCCTCCCAAGAGTCAAAGGATCCTATAAGTAATCCTTTAAACTAACTAAGGACCTTAGTATTTAGAGTCATTGGGAACAACCTACACACCATATTGCCTTCTGCTCTTAAAAACAATAATTTGTTAGTGTAGGCGTCCAAATGTTTGTTGGGGTTTGTCTCATCAATATACTTCCCAATGGACAACGACTGTGAAGTTTAAAGAGGCCTAGGAATGCTGAAATAGTATAAAAAATCTTATTTAAAGAAAACTTATTTAAATCATCCCATTTCACGTGAAATCTTTTGAGTATGAGAGGAGATAAAATTATTTGAGTGTCCGTATCAACAAATGTTAGTCACGTGCGGAAATAGTATAAAAAATAAAATAAAATAAGCAGACCAAAATTTCCGACCTGCCGGATTCGAACCAGCGACCTAAGGATATGCTGCATGAACACTAACTACAGTCCTCCGCTCTACCAACTGAGCTAAGGTCGGTTCTGTCCAAAAGTAGCTGCATATTGAATTTGACCATTAGTTGGAATATTTAATCATATTTATTTAGTCACTTAGGTTACAAACACTACTGAAGTAATTTCTCGTTGATAGAATAAAAAATATTTTTTTACCTTAATAAGTTCGGTTTTTACATTTTAAAAGATAAATTAAATGCAATGATAGTTTGTAAACAGTTCACTCAATTAAGGTCTAGTTTTTTGCTTTCATTCGTAGGATAAAGTTTTCTGATTAAAAAAATTGTTTCACTATTGTTAGGAAGTTGTCAAATTCGGTTACGAAGAGATCTTTGTTTATCACAAATATTCTGAATATTGGATCTTATTTAAATTGTTTTTGGTTGGTCCAGCATCATCATAAGGAAATATTAGTGCTGATGTATTTGCGAATCTTGCTGTTGCAGATAACCATAAATTGATCGTTCTTTCTAAACCACCTCAATACCTCACGTGTTATCATCTTTGCTTATTGTTGATGATTTCGGTGTATCTCATTTGAGACCTTAGTTTACCGGTTAGTTTATTTCCCTTCATGAACAAAAAAGAAAATAGGCATCAGAAGTTAGATTAAGTTTCCATTTTTTCGAAATTGTTAATGTTTGAAATTAACCTTCAAATTTTAATTATGATGTTTCGAAGTGTTTTAAAGAATTTGAATTATAATTTTATGGAATTGTAATATAATTAAAATTAATTACTTCAATTCCATTTCATAAAATAAACTAATTTTAATGATGTGTAACTTTGACAAATTGTTACCCCTTTATTAAGTCATAATTCAATGATTAGATTAAAAATCTAATTGTTGGATTATGTCTATATACGGTATAAATGATTTATATTAAAATGCAACAACCATAAGTATATAATTTTCATATATTTTTCAAAAAAAATATATTGGATTAATTTTTTTATACTTGAATGATGTACTAAATAATTTTAGATTAGTCTATATTTTTACACGTAGAATCTATATGATATGAACTTTGAATTCAATGGTAGGTATTGAAAATGAATGATCCATTAAAAATTATTAAACAATGTAACAATTGGTTAAAGTTACATTAGTATAAACTCTCTCCTCGTTTTCAATTCCTAACCCCCCTTAGTCACAAAATTACTAATTTCGAACATTACATTGCATTGTAACGCCAACATTGTCATCATTTTCACCACCATTGTCATTGTTCTCATTGTCACCTTTGCCTTCGTCACTACACCGCCAACGGTGTCACCACTACCTATGTCACCACTATCATTGTCATCATGGCCTATTCTATGCTACCATCATCATCATTATCACCACTGTTGTCACCATTGCCATTGTCTTATCATCATTACTCATTCCCCATTATCGTCATCGTCGCCATCACCAATGTTACCATGACTACCATTGTCATCGCCATCGCCATCGCCATCACCATCGCTACCATCATTGTTGTCATCACCACCCACTTCCCGTTGCCACCATCGACAAGGATAAGTGTCAATTTCTTGGGAAGCTAAGTGTTCCAAATCAAATTCAAAATGATAGGTGTAGCAATATATGAAGCGGATAGAGCAACTGAGGGCCCCAACGAGGTTTCAGATACATTATTAGCTTCACAAGATATGACAGATTGATGAAGTTTAGTCATGCTGCGCATAAGATCCAGAATTCTACTCAACCCATTTAAATAAACATGCATATCCACATGTTTATCCATTTCAATTGATAGAAAAGTCTAGGAATATTTAGTTTGAAAATATTTTTATTTTTGATTAAAAATCTCACTATTTTTTATTTTAAAAATTTTATGCAAGAAACATTGGAAATTATTTCCCTATTTTCTCTACTCATGTACAAATTTATTGAAATATAGAACAATTTAACAATTTTTTTAATTAAGAGTAAAAGTAAGAAATAAAAACAAAATGTATCCTCAAAAGAAGTCATGCCATATGTTTTTATTTTAGCAAAAAAGCTCATGTTTGTCTTTCTTTTTGTTAATCATAGGTATCCTTCAGATGCAAACCTGCTTAGGATTTGGTCACAATTAAGACTATATGCCACTTCCCGAAAAATATGTTTGTGTTGTTGTATTTTTTGATACTTGAACCATAATTAGCAAAACTATATTTATAAATAATCTTGTTTAAAAATACAACATTTAGATACTTTAAAAGGGGTGTTTACATAACCCTATTGAGGTTTGTGTAAACCACACAAAATCGAAAATGTTTTTAAAACTTACACTTTACCTCATTCTCTTAGACTCTTGTCAAAGATTACCTAACTTTAACAAATTAGGATTTGTCTAGTTAGAGGAGGTATTTATTAAGTGAGAGAAAGAGAAAAATAAAAAGTGAATGGTGGGACCTAGGAATATTTGCAGTCTAGATCCGTTTGGTTTTTAGATAAAATATCATCCAATCTGATTATATGAAGGTGTGATTCCATGTATTTGGAATGTATGATGACATTCAATTTGATCTAATCAAATACAATTTAGATTGAATTAGTTTGTTCAGTTTTATATTAATTATATTTTTCCAAAATCAAGTATAAGGTATATAATTCTAACCCAATAAAATCAAGAATAACAACTTTGAAAATAGAATCACCATTATAAAAAATTTCAGGATAATAAAAAATCACAAATCATTACCTAGAGTCTTTTGAGTCTCACTTTAAGTTTAAGTCATGTATGTAATTTATTAAGGGAATATAAACATAAGAATAATATATTGAGGATCGCAGTTTGGTTTTTAAAGGTAGATCCAAGATCCAATCCGAATTGCACACATAATGTAGATTTTTTACGATTTTAGTTTAATCAATTTTTGGTCATTTTGGATTAGTTAGGTAGTTTTATTCGGACTAGATTGCATGATGAACACCCCTAATAAGACCTATATTGAAGAAAAGTCTGATATGAAAAGAAACAATAAGTCATTACTTGATCAGACCTCAAAATGATGCGCTATCTTCAGACCCTAGATTTACCAATAACAAACATCAATGGTTGGTCAAATGAAATCTGCTCTAATGTAATCTAACCTGCTTGTCTAAGTATTTCAAGAACTACTCAGGTTGCAAAACATAAGGGAAGTTATTATCAACAAAAGTCTAATCTAACAACCAATACTATGTTAGACCTTAAAAAGTTTGATACAAATGCACTCGGTCCTGTGTTCTGATGAATATTAAGAATCAGACTTTTGGGCATCCTCAATCAATCTTAGAGAAGAATGTTACTCTAAAGGCCAAACCTCAACGTTCTTAAATCTATTTTCGTGATGCCTTGGAACTTATGCACTTATCAAGATAAATGTGCTTATTACAAAAAACCAAGAAACAAATTAATAAAGCAGCCAACTTAGTGCTCAAAGATCCCAACATAATCCTCTGCGCAGATACAAAAAGCTAGAACAAGTCAACTTGTGTGTAAGCTCAGTTTCAGAGGATTACAACTTTATCTTCTTCTCTTTGTTCCAATTAAATAAAGCAAGTAAACAACTTTATTTGTCAACACTACATAACGAACTATTTTCATGCAAGAACAAAAGAACCCAGGTATCAGACTCTTCAAACATCTTGTTGGATCAACAAAAGTATGGTACCTCCCAAAGCTCAAAGCTCAACTCCTTCATAGGATTTCCAACGAATATATCTCTTTTCAAAAGGCAATAACGGTTACCATTTGCTTCCTATAAATACTCTTCAGAACAAAAAGCAAGAAACGAAGTTACAAGAGTCATTTTATAAAAAGATCACTGCCTTCTCTTTCTTTGCAATCACTCTTTAAGTCTCTTAAAATACAAAGATCTTCTTTTTGTGTTCTGCCTCTAGACCTTGATCTTGTGCCTTTTCAACTTAGCGTATACTCTCTTCATTGTATATCCTAAAACACTAAGTTCTGTGAGATACTCTCTTTCATTCTTTCATACTCACTTTGTAAAGTCCGGTTAGTTACCAACCTTAGTTTTTAGTACAGAAAACACTGTTAGCCTAAAGAGACTTTTGAAAGAATACTTGAGTTATTGAGCCATGAGTGACTTGTTAAAAGAATACTTGGGTTAAGCCAGAAGTGGCTGGAGTCAAGAATTCTTAGTGCATTAGTCTGGTGTTGTTATTGTAAAGGAAATTTTACAATAATGAAAATCCTTCAAGTTTGAAGGGACTAGACATAACTTGTGTTGGAAGTGAACCAGTATAAACTCTCTGTGTTCTTTTCTCCTTCTTGCTTCTATAAGTTTGATTATTTGTTTTTAATTTGGTTCATTCCACAAAAAGAGTCTGTGACTTATTCAACTCCCCTTCTAAGTCAAACTCTAAACCATCAATTGGTATCAGAGCTGGTCCTTTAGGTTGATCACTCCCTTGAGTGAAAAGGATAAAAATCTATGGCAACTGCTCAAGGAAATCAATTGATTATAGAAGGATCTTCAATCAATAGACCTTTAGCCTTCTTTGGAGAAGATTATCCATACTAGAAGGACAAAATGGAAATGTTTATAAAATTTACCCAGTATAGTCTATGGACAATCATCATAAATAGTGATGATGATGCTCCTGTTGATGGAGAAGGAGAGCCAAAATATAAAGATGAGTGGACTTCTAGGGAAATAAAAAAGATGGAGTTGAACGCTAAGGCCAGATTCTTACTTACTTGTGCTCTCAATAAGTCAGAATACAACAAAGTGTTCAGTTTCAAATCAGCTAAAGAAGTCTGGGATGTCCTTCAACACAATTATGAAGGCACCTCCAATGTTAAAAAATCCAAGAAAGTACTGTTAACCAAACAATATGATACTTTCAAGATGGAGGAACATGAGACCGTGGATCAAATGTTTAGAAGATTTCAGACTCTGCTAAATGAGCTCAAAGCTCTTGGAACCATACCCTTTATAGAAGACATCAATGTAAAGCTCCTTGGAAGCTTACCAAAAAGGTTTGATGTCAAATGCTCAACTCTAAAAGAAGCTAAGGATTTGAGTACCTTCTCCTTAGATAAATTACTTGGAGTACTCAGAGTGCATAAACTAAAGCTGAAGCAGAAGGAAGTCAGCAAACTCCCCTCTTCCAAAAGCATTGCATTGAAGTCTGATGAGTCAAGAAGGAAATCTAAAGCGCTAAAAGCAGAAGAGTCAACAAGTTCTGATCCAGACTCTGAAAATTCAGAAGTTGATACAGATGAGGAATTAGCTCTTGTAACTAAGAGATTTCACAGACTGTTAAAGAAGAAAAAAATTTGATCTGAAAAATTTCAAAAGAATGACCACAAAGGTAAAAATCAATTCAAGTTTAAAATGAAAAATCTACTCTAAAATGTTTTAACTGCAGGAAACCAGAACATATGAAAGCATAATGTCCACTCCTAAGCAGAGACAAAAAAGATAAAAGGGTAAGAAAATATTTCCCACAAGGTAGAAAGGTTTAATCACATAGGATGATGAAGAATCATCTAGTTTAGAGGAGTCTAATGAGAAAATAGAATCAGCTTAAATTTGTTTGATGGCAAATGAAAAATCAGACTCTAAAGAAAGCTCCAATGATTCAGACTCTAAAGATGTAAGTTATTTTGAACTGAAATAAAATTATGATTTATTGTTTAATGATTTCTCCAAGTTTTTGAAAAACTTTAAAAAGATGAAATTAAAGCATGTTGACATGATTACTCATTTTGAAAATCAAATTTCAAAACTCAAAGAAGAGAATTTTGACAAAAATACTTTGAAAAAAATGGAAAAAAATGAAAGGATGCACTCAGAAGAGTTAAGCAAACTCAAAAAATGTTATTTTGAAAATAGATTTTGAAAAATCTAAGGTCTCCTGCAACTCTCAAAGTGAAGAAATCATTAAACTGCAAAAGCAAGTTAGCTCTCTTACCTTAAACTTGAGGTAAGAGATAATGTAGAGTTTATGAACAATACTGAAAATTTAAACTTTTTATTGGGAAAGTCTCATAGCAATCATAAAAGGCTAGGTCTGGGATATGTAGAGGATAATGATTTCAAGCAAGTTTCACCTCCTTCATTCACTTCAAAGAATTAGAAACATGTCAAATATAATTACTGCAAGAAGCATGGTCACTTAATCAATGATTGTAGAAAAAGAAAAAGAAGAAATGAGAGAATATTTAACAATGCAGGACCCAAAAAGATATGGGTACCAAAGTCTTAATCATTCCAATTGCAGATGTGCTTGAAAACAAAGACAAAGCCTATGCATTAGTATTTGGACAGTGGATGCTTGCATCATATGACAGGAAGAAAGTCTATATTCCTAGACTTGGAACAGTTTAAAGGTGAAACAATCAACTTTGGAGGCAACCAGAATAGAAGGATCATAGGGTCTGATAAAGTGGGTAAAATTCCTTCACCTGTTATTAAAAATGTGTTTCTGGTTGATGGTCTGAGACATAATGATCTGTCCTGGACCGGGGTCAATAGATCCGATCTCAAGCCAGTCACGAATAGTATGTCAATACCGTCTAGTAGACCGGATGTATGTGTATCCGATGTATGTATCCGTTGTCCTTGGGTGAAGAAAGCGGATTGGGCGTCCTGGAGATCCTTTACACCGACCTAACGCGTTGAAATGGGCGAATGGTGGTGTCACCTGCAAAGATTCTCCGACGCTCAAGTCAGTGATTATATTCCAAGTAAGGAATGTATTCAGAGAGGAATCAGTCGTAAAAGAGCTGAAGAAGAAGACCCCCTTCAATCATGAAGTGAGTTCATATACCTGATTGGCTCGATTAACGAGGACTCGTTGGTGGGGAATCACCAACTCCCATTAGCATTATTATATTGCGCACTTACCTGCATGATTGGGTCAAGTGGCTATTTTATATTGAGCGTAGAGAATGTAGACTAGGATTAGGGAACAAGTTGACCATTCCCGTGAGCAAAATTTGGCTCGTATTGTAGGGAATTATTGATCGATCCCTGTAGCAACAATCCTTGTCATTAGCACAGTGACGTGTGTATTGTCCGATGTCATGGTGTTATCCTGAACAACCGGTATAGGGAGAACGCCTGATACGGAATTACAGTTCGGATGTATACCGATGACACCGGTTACACGTAGATGTCTTATCAAAGACGTTGAAATATGTATAGCAGATCGGATACCGGTATTGAGACCGGATCACATAACCTGCTGAGCATCAGTCAATTTTGTAACAATGGGTACAAAGTCTTTTTTGATAAAAAAAAGTGTATTATCATTAACCATGATGGATCCATACTCTTCGTTGCAAACAGACATCACACCCTAAATAAGGTTGACTTGAATGAGCTAAACGATCAGAATGTAACATGCTTATTTTCCAACTCCAGAGAGAGGTGGATCTGACATAAAAAGCTTGGCCATGCAAGTTTAAAACATATTTCAAAACTTCACAAAAAAGGTCTTGTTAAGAGACTACCAAAGATCTCCTTCAACAGTTCCTTGCCTTGTGAAGCATGCCAAAACGGAAAACAACATAAAACATCTTTTGAAAACAAGAATGTTGTTTCCACTGTCATACCTTTAGAACTGTTACAGATGTATTTGGTCAATCTCAGATGCAAAGTCTAGCAGGAAAGAAATATGGATTTGTCACTGTTGACGACTACACAAAAATGACTTGGGTATAGTTCTTAACTCACAAGGGTGAGTCGGTCAAAGTATTCAAGATTTTCTAGAGGAAAATCTAGAATGAGAAATGATTATGTATTGGTACAATAAGAAGTGATCATGGTAGAGAAATTGAAAATGATGTTTTTGAAAAATTCTGCAATGAGTCATGTATGACTCATAATTTTCTTCTCCAAGAACACCTTAACAAAATGGTGTTGTGGAAAGGAAAAATAGATATCTACAGGAAATGGCCAAAACAATGCTTTGTAAAAATAATATTCCAAAATATTTCTGGGCAGAGGCTATGAGTACTTCTTGTTATATTCAAAACAGAATTCTTATCAAACCTATATTGAATAAGACTCCTTATGAATTGTGGAAATGGAGGAAACCCAACATCTCATACTTTCACCCTTTTGGTTATACTTGTTATATTCTTAACACTAGAGATCATCTTGGTTTATATGGTTTTTTTTTTGGTGAATCAATGTATATGGGTTTTTTTTTGGTAAACAAATGTATATGGTTCACAAGGGTGCTGTGCCCAAATAGCATAATAGGCCCAGAGCACTAGGTACAATTTCAAACAAAATTCTTTAGCCAATTTGCTTCTGTTTCTCGTTTGGGCCTTTTGGAGCATTCTAGGCCTTTGGGTGATGCATCATGGGGTTGCTCTTTTCTTTTCCATCTAAGAGTTTGAAATTCTTTAATCGTTGAAGAACCCTAAATTTCCAAATCGTGTTTTCCGACAATTGCACTTGTGATTTGTTCACACGGGTGTCTTCTACTTTCTCTGGCTTCCAAGTTTCCTTTCTCTCTCTCCATTGCTCATCTCATTCGATCTCTTCCTCAAGGTACTCTGGCTCTGACTCCTCAGTTATACCTTCATCTATTTGTGTGATTTGATTTTGGTGCTGCAATTGCAAATAGGGAAATAGTTTCTGACTTTCTGAGTATTGCCAAGATGGGTAATGTGGTTTTGAAGAGATTGAAGTAGATACCCATTAAAATAGTAGCATTCAAGGCCGGTTTCCTTAAGTAATGCAACTATGAAGGAATCTGGGTCACATACTGATAGAACTCAGAAGAATAAATAGGAATAAGGTCAATGTAAGTTGGTTGGATGTCTGTTTAGTTAATTATAGTTGGAATAGGGGGGTTTAAATAGCCGGGGCAAGTTAGACGAGAGGCATTTGGAAATTTAGATTTGAGAACTGAGCAAAGCTTTCATAGTTATTTTTTGGTTTTGGAGCAAGATATGGAGGAAAAGATCAGATAGTAGTTATTTTTCGGTTTTGGAACTATACATTGTGATTGTAGTAAGTAACAAGGTATTATTTATTTTTTAGGTGTATTGGAGCAATCTGTGTACAGTGCTATAGAAGCCTTAAAGTGTGGTACGCTGGTACTATTTTACTACTATATAAGTACTTTATTATTATGTAACGAAGGAATTAGACATTTTGTTTAATATTGTATTAGTTAGACTAAGATTTTATATATTTATAACAAAGAGAAAACAAGTTAGAGGTACCAAAATACTGGGTTGCTAGAAAGGAAAGCAAGGATTTACCTCAAAAGGGATAAAAGTTAAGGGATAGAGAACATTGGGTGCTGGAAAGGAGAAGAGGTTTTGTAGGGTTTTCTATGTCTAAATGGCTTTTTGAGGGATGATGATTTGGGAGATACCTATTGTCCTTCAGTATCAAAGAGACTAACTTTTGTCACAGAATCCACAAATATAATAATATACTAAATATACTAATGGGGCTTGACTTTTTTGGTGCCAAAATCAATGCAGAAAATAAAAGGATGGGAGTGCTGTAAGGTGGCCAGTTCGAGCTTGTTGTCTTCATACAGACCTATTGAGAATGAGAGATAAAAAGCTCTTTTTTTCAGCATTTTTTTTTTCTTTTCACCAAAAACTAGCTATATGCTTCCAGAAATAACTGCTCTGGATAGTGCATCATAAGACAGAAATATCTGGCCCCTGCTTTACTGAATATGATTATACAGAGTAGTTGTTCTCCTTGTTTTCTTGTTTTGTCCTCTATTGACATCTTTGATTGATGCAACAAATTGTTTTTGACAAATTGACGAGACTAAAAAAAGTGACCTTAGTTGGTAGCAATGGCTCTAATTATTTTTCTAATCTCATGTTTCTGTGTGTGTCTTTCACTTATTACTCTTGAGTCATGTAATTTACTAGTTGATAGGGTGATGATTATTATAATTTCTTCGGTTTTATTATAAGGGATATTTTAAATCCCTGGTGGAACTGATCCTGTTATAGCAGAAATTACTTTGTAGCATATTTTAAGTCGTACTTGGCACCAGCATATTGCTTTTTGTATTTCTAACTTTATTGAGTACAACTTATTCTCAATCTTTTAATAATATCGTATTTTTCTTCTTAAGAAAAACAAATTGGTAGCATTTGATATTACTGCAAAAGATTCTGTTATTTTAGCAAAGCTTCTGGTTGATTTTGAAAATTGGGCTTAGTAGTGGGTAGCCCATAGGGTATTAGGGCCAATCCATGCAAAAATTGGACAAAATTAGCATTTTTAGAAATAGGCTGGCTCTAGCCCTCTTGCCATGAGGGCTTTTTGGTCCTATGGGCTTCTTGTATAAGGGGCCTTTTAGCCTTATGGGCTTTTTAACCCAAGCCTAAATGGGCCAGGGTTAGATAGGATTTGGCTGTCCTATTTGACAAGTCTAAGGAAACCCTAAAAGTGTTGGGCTGATAATGTTGAATTGTTTTGGGTCAAACTCAAAGCTCATAACAAGGTCACATGGTCCCCCCCTCCCTCCTTTCATCTTGCTTCTGTGTGTCTCTCTTTGTGTTGAGTTGTTTGATAAGGTAAAATGGGTTATTGATCTCATGGTTCTGATTTTCTGACATTCTAAGATGCACTTGTTGTTTGCTTTTAATGATTTGTTTAATGGGTTAGGTTTTCTAGGTTTGTTTGATTTTCATGGAATGCAATTTTGCTTTTGATTTTGGTGAGTGAAGTATATGGTTGCTGGTGCAGTATTGTTAATAATTTGGATTTTTTTTTTGAAAAGCAATAATAACTTGGATTGAATAGTCACCTGTGAACAATTGTAATGTAATGTAATTGATCAACATTACATTGGGAGGGTGTGTTCCATGATGGTTAACTTTTCATTGTTTTGGTTGAGATTGTGGGATATCTCATGTCATGCATAATAGCAATGGCTCATGTTTACCATTTTCCCAGTTCCATCTTTTAATTGATATGTTAATCAAATCATAAAAGCATGGGTTTTTAACCTTTTCCGCTTTCCTTCATTCACCTCCATGTTCTTTGTTTATCCTCATTAATTTCTACCCTTATTTCAAAAATTTATTTTTTACAAGTTTATGCTTGTAGGTGTGTTACATTTTTCTAAGCTTCTGAATTATTTGCTTGACACTTCGGTACATGTTTTCTTGATTTTTTGTTCTGTTGTTGATTTTTTTTCTTATTTAATTTCCATCACTATGTTCTACACACTTGTAGGTGTGTTACATTTTTCTAAGCTTCTGAATTATTTGCTTGGTACTTACGGTACATGTTTTCTTGATTTTTTGTTCTATTATTTTTTTTCTTATTTAATTTCCATCACTATGTTCTACACAACTATCTAGATATTTTTCCATTTTTGAGATGCATTATTGCATAGGTGGAAAAGGGTTTCTTATTTGTGTATTTGTTTTTCATCAATTTTATAATATTTCAATTGATTAAGAATGATCACTAATTGTATAACCTCAGTTCTGATTAATCAAATTAACTATGGGTTCTTGCAAAAACAGTGTATATGTGGTATTATATTTCATGGTATTTGCTGTTTCGTCTGGCTCTTCCTCCTTACAGAACTCTCTTTTTTTGTTATTATTCATTGTCCAATTTAGGGTTTTCCAATCCTTTTGCTGCATGCTAATTTTTTTCCATTTAACTTTGGAGCAGGGGAATACCATTTTCTTTTCCATCATTAAGGTCCATCAGGCATGGCCGAAGAAGCTGGTATGTTCATGGTTCATCAAACAATTGGCAGTGTCTTGTGTTGCAAATGTGGAATTCCAATGCAACCAAATGCTGCAAATATGTGTGTGAATTGTTTGAGGTCAGAAGTTGATATTACAGAAGGTCTACTGAAGCGCCTAGTGCTTGTGCATTGCCCCGAGTGTGAAAGCTACCTGCAGCCACCAAGAAGTTGGATCAAACTACAGTTGGAATCAAAGGAGCTGCTGACATTTTGCTTGAAGAAGTTACAGAAGAATCTAAATGTGAATAAAGTAAGGTTGGTACATGCGGAGTTTATTTGGACTGAGCCCCACTCCAAGAGGATAAAAGTCAAGATCAAAGTTCAGAAGGAGGTTATGAATGGAGCAATTCTTGAACAGTCTTATCCTGTGGAGTATGTTCAACAGGAACATATGTGTGAATCTTGTTCTAGGGTCCAGGCTAACCCTGACCAGTGGGTTGCTTCTGTGCAACTCAGGCAACATGTTTCTCATAGGCGTACCTTCTTTTATTTGGAGCAGTTGATTTTAAAGCATGGTGGTGCTGCCAGTGCTATAAGAATCAAACAGATGGATCAAGGTATCGACTTCTTTTTCTCTAATCGAAGTCATGGTGTCAAATTTGTTGAATTTATAGGCAAAGTTGTGCCTGTAAGGAGCCGTCACGATAAGCAGCTTGTTTCTCATGATCCAAAGAGTAATAACTACAACTACAAATATACATTTTCTGTTGAAATCTCCCCCATTTGCCGTGAGGATTTAATCTGCCTGCCTCCAAAGGTTGCTGTTAGTTTGGGAAATCTTGGTCCTATAGTGATTTGCACTAAGGTTACTAACAGCATTGCTTTGCTTGATCCATTTACCCTGAGGCACTGTTTCTTAGATGCTGATCAGTACTGGAGGACATCCTTCAAATCTCTACTTACTAGTAGACAATTGGTGGAATATATAGTGCTGGATGTTGAGGTTGTTTCACCTGAGGTTACTATTGGTGGCACAAAATATGTTTTAGCAGATGCTCAAGTGGCTCGTGTGTCGGATTTTGGAAAGAATGACACAATATTTAACATCAAGACTCATTTGGGCCATCTGTTAAGTTCCGGTGATTATGCTCTTGGTTATGACCTATATGGAGCTAACAGTAATGACATTGAATTGGACAAGTACAGAGGGCTTGTCCTTCCTGATGCAATTTTAATAAAGAAGAGTTATGAAGAGAAGCGCCAGAAGAGACGCTCAAAGCCTCGCTCATGGAAGCTTAAGTCACTTGACATGGAGGTTGATGATAAGGGTAGAGATTATCAAGATAAGATGAACTCAGAGTATGAACAATTCTTGAAGGATCTGGAGGAAAACCCTGATATGAGGTTCAACATATCATTGTACAGGAATAGAGAATACCAGCCATCAGAGATGACATCGGTGGCTGATGGTGATGAGTTACCTTCTGTTCCATTGGAGGAGTTGTTGGCTGATCTTGATCTGAGTGAAGATGAAGATGAGGATAACATGACAGAATGAACAAAAGCTTCCTTTATACTGATATAGTTAGTAATTTATGGAATCTTGGTTTTGTTGATGCCAAAGGTTATTCCCCTCTTCTGTGCTGTGTTATTTAAATTGCATTAGTTCTGTTGAATGAAAAGATGGTAATTTTGCAGGCAGTAGAACTAGTAACAATACATATAAATAGCTTTGTGTTAACATTCTCTTTATTATTCCTGGATGGGGTCTGTGTTATCATTCTCTTATAATTCTATTTTTTTTTCCAGATCAGCTTGCCTGAAATATGTCTTGCTCCTTTTTCTACTCGAGTTTTCCCGAATTTTTAGAGGTTAAAGAAAAAGAATTTCTCTTGTTATGAGTGAGATGAATTTATTTGTTTCATCCCTTTTTATGATTGTTCTTTTCAAATTATTTTTGGTCGGAGTATTGATAGCTTTCAAAAGGGGTTTACCTGTTTTTTTTGGTGATAAATTGCATAATGTATTGACTGGCATTTTGTTTAGCTAGTGCAAGTTTTGACAATTTTTTGGTTTGACATATTATTGAAAATACATTTATTAGACTTGAAATCTCACTAGTTAAGTTTAGACACTTTAGGCTATTAATGGGTGATAAGATGGTCCATAGATAGACAAGGAGGGAGAAAGATGCAGATTTTGACTTTTTTTAAATAAAAAATTATTACTTTAATTTTTTTAAAAACACTTTAGGCTATTAATTCTGTTTTCATTCTCCTATTTGGGTTTTAGCATAGTCAAACTTGGTCTCCTAACAAGTATTCATAAGTTAAACTATGATTATTTTATTTAGGTTGTTGTGCGGTTTTGCTTATATATTTTTGTGGCTAGTAACTTTTTAAGTGCTTAGGGTATTTGTAATAGAAATTAATTGTCTAAATCTTTTAAAAATGTATAATTATCCAAAAAGGATTTACACATGAATAGGAATCAAAACATTTATCCAGTGTAAAATTTTGTAAAAATATTTTTATACACGTGAATAGGAATAGACCATTTATCAGCACATTTAAGGGTTCTAGTTAATTCATTCGCTAAGCCAGTTCTAAGTTTTTGAATAAAAAATAACATTAATAATAGGTAATAATGTAAAATATGAATTTCTCAAAAAAAAAAAACAGAAGTAAAAATATGAATTGGATTTTGAGTGAATTGGGATATGCTGGCAAAAAATAATAGACATGATAAACTTTGTTTCCTTAATATTTTTATCTTAATTTGATTCTGAACGAGCAACAAAGTTTGCTCTATAAATATATGAAGGTGCAACACTGTAGGCCAAGCATTTCTGAGCAAAATACTACTTAGCTTATAGTAATAGATGCAAGCAAATCTTGGATAAAATTTAAGGAGAATCCACTGAAACGCTATATATAACTACAGTGCAGTGTTGGTTTCATGATGATCAAAACGTGGATAATATTGTTCACCCTGAACAAGATAACACTTTAGGGGGAACACTCAGGTGTTAGTGTATGGTCTCTTTTGGGATCTTGGCAATAGTTATAAACCATGTGGTATCTTTGTACCCATCTCATGACCCAGCGTTGTTTTGTGGTCAACCCACCAGACCTATATGGTGAGGCTGAGACTGGACGGCACCAACGAGAGGCATAGGCTGAGCAACCACTAGCCTTGAAATTGCTGTACTTTGCAACAAAAGGTTGGTATTTGTATTCAGCTTTGTATTTTCCATCCTCAGTTGCCCATGATGAAGCATCCCATATTGAACCATATACCCACATTGGCCTCATTGGAAATCTTGCACCACGGTACCTCCTTATTGGCACATCATCCACAAGGAATCTGACACATACACCTCTGTCAAACTCATTTTATAATCTAATTTCACTCGTCTTAAAATATTACACTAAATTAAATATTTAATTTATTTTACTTGAGTTCTTAATAGGAACCAATTTAATAAGGGGTAAACTTTTGTTGGTTAAGTTAATGAAAAAGACTATTTAAACACCTAAATTATTCTTTTCGCGGCACTTGTAACAGTTCTATTTACAAACAATATGTGCTATTCATGTGATCTTGATTTTATATTATTAACCCTGTCAAATGCCTATCATTCAGTCGTGCCCAAACTGTGGTGTTCTTTTATCAGAACCGATCAAATAGAAGCCACAAAATTATTATACTGTTGATACTTTTATCTCCTCTCCTATATGCTCCAGTAGAAAATGATGTGTTGATTATCCAGCATGCCGTAATAATGTTATTTTTAGAAATAAGGGTGTTTGTGTTTAGAAAATATTTGAATAGATACATTCTAAAAGTTGAGTTTGTCTTAAGTTTCGAATGCAAGACTTTTCTAGAGATTTATGGAATAATATAAAAAAATTTTATTATGTGTAATTGTTTGATTTTGTATGAGTTAAAGTATCATTTATACCTCTTTTAATATTATTTTTTCTGATAAAAAAACAAACATTTCAAACACCAATATATATAATAATATAGACCATACTATGAAAATGTACAGTGACTTACATTATTTCTTTAGGACTCCAAAGTATAGCATAGTGATGAAAATCTTTGGTAGGATCAAACCAAAGATGGAACTTCATTTCTCTGCCAATAGTTTTGCCATCACCACTCCCTCTTATGTAAACATTGGTCTGTAAAGTGTAAGGCTTCCCAAATGTTGTCCCAAGAAACTCAATGTCCACCTCATCATGGAAGCCCGGATGAACTTCATTGTTGGAAAGCTATCATTAATTAATCAAATCATTATTATATATATATCAGTGAACTTCATATTAAAAAATAAAAAAATTAATTTAAATACATTTTCCATGTAAAAACTTTAAACTAACTTCCTATCATAAATTGATATATATGAAATCATTATTGATTCTTGTGATACTTTAAAAATCATATCTATAATAAATTTTAATTGATCGACTGTATATACTAATTAAACTTAAAAAAAAAAAAGAGTGTAAACTTCCAACAATCCAATTAAACTCTTGTCCAAATCTTTGTGCACCATATATCTATCTTACATAAAAAGCTGTTATAACCCCTGCAGTGTAGCCAGGGTGGAGCTTAATGGAAGCACCAAAGTAGCCAGATCGAAATGGACGAACAGACTTGAAGCCACTTCCTGTTAGCACAAACATGTGTCACATTTCAATGGCATATAAATTAAGCATTGAATTGAAAGTGAATTTAGACTACTTAATTAATTAATCAGACTCAGACCTGAACTTCTATCAAGCCAAATTGTTAATGCATTTTGGTCAAAGCTTTGGTGCTGAGGGCCCCAAAGGTTTCTAAAACCTTTGTAAAAACTCATGGACCTGAATTGGGAACTTGGCCAGTAACCAGGTGAAGGTGGCCAATAAGCATTGGTTGAAGTTGAAGAGGCCATAAAGAATAAAATAGCAAAGAGAGGTATCAGGGCCATAAAGAAAGGTGAGTAAGCAGGAAGCAGAATGATGCTAGTGTGTATAAATGCAGGGTGAGAGTGAAAACAGTGAGGGACTGCTCAATCAAAGGTGCATATGAAGTATTGATATAAATAAGGGAATAACTGGGTCCCTCCACAGTGCACACAGAATTAACCGTGAGGAATTACAAAATTGGTTTTATCTGAATTTTGAGATTAATCTTTTATTTCGATCATCACTGACTAAACATATGATCACCACTTATTAAACTCTTTATGATTTGCTTAAGTTCCTGAACCACACACCAACTTATTAGATTGTTTTATATAACTTTTACAACATTATAAAAAAAAATAAAGTTTTTATTTAAAATTAACATTAATTTCCATATAGTTTTCTCATTTTAATTTCATAAATAAGTATTACATAATTTCTCATATAAATTCTCTCATTTTAAGTTTTTATTATGTATATAAATAACTAACTATAAATCATCACAGACAAAAGAGAAGGTCTTTAATTGTTGGATTTCATTCAATTAGAGTTTGAAGGGTCACTTGAATTACTATTAATGGCGAAAATCCTTATAGCGCTGTAGAAGAGCTTGGGAAAGTTGATGGCATGCGCAAGCAGGTAGATGGGGTGCCTTAAATGTGGCTCTGTAAATTCGTGTTGCGTTTTTACAACGTTT
This sequence comes from Clitoria ternatea, assembly GCA_037962975.1. Classification (NCBI taxonomy): domain Eukaryota; kingdom Viridiplantae; phylum Streptophyta; class Magnoliopsida; order Fabales; family Fabaceae; genus Clitoria; species Clitoria ternatea. The sequence goes on from CM075674.1 coordinate 1,932,985, forward strand.
GGATGAAATTTTTCGAGATAGTTAAATAACAATTTGAGTTAGGTCAAACAATAATTTTAGAATTGTTTTTAAATTAATGGGAGTTAGTTTAAGACATGTAGGTTAAAAATTTTATAGTACTGATTATAATGCATTTATTCAATTGAACACAAGTTCAAATATCCATAAGTAAGGTATAATTATGGTCACAAAACTTTAAAACAAGTTAATATTATAAAAATGATAAACAAAATAAGAGGGAAAAAAGCAGATTTTATTGGTAGAATATAACATTAGTGATGTATGGAATTTGATATGCAAATAAAATAACCCTTTTCTGATACATTTGTCAGAGATCTGAAAGTAGTTGCTGGATTAACCCAATTTTTTGCATTTTTCACCATACCGTTTCCCTCTTCATTTTGTTGCAAAGGAGTGAGTGGAGGCCAAAATAATAAATAAATAAATACACAAATAATAGATTACAGCAAAAGGGGTGTGGGCCAGATTCTGATATGGTGAATTCTTATGAACCTCAAAGGAGTAATGATGTGTTTAAGCCTGTTAAAACTTCATGAATGGAGTGGGTCAGGAACTATGCATCATGGTCCCCAAAGCTTGATACGAAGTAGGAATGGCAAAAAAACCCGTACCCGTGGATATCCATGGATATTACCCGTGATGGGGCGGATATGGGTAGCCAAATGGGTATCCGCGGGTAGATTAAACGGGTATTTTAAAAACCCGTTAATAAATGGGGCGGGTAGCGGTATAGGGGTACCCGTACCCGCGGGTATCCGTACCCGCGGGTATCCGTTAGATGTGAAATTATATTTATACCCTTACATATATATATACCTTTAAAGTATCAAATGATTTGTATAAAATGATGTGAATGATTTAATAAAAGCTGGAATAGCTCAGTTGGAACTTTGTTCATTCTTTTTGTTTGATTTTTGGTTTAAAAAATAATTACCTTATGATTTTGTTTTATTTTTCTGGTTCTAATTCTTACTTAATTCCTATTTGATTTTTGTAGAATGTCCTCTCATTAATTGTTCTTATATTGCCTTTTGTGTGACAATGTGACATTTGACAATTTGCATATTAAGATTTGGACACTTGAAAATACATAAAATATTTTATATCATGATTATCCGCGGGTATGGATACCCGTAATATCCGCGGGTACCCATCAAACCCGCTTAAATCCGTTTAGGCGGGTACCCGGCGGGTAATGGGGCGGGCACGGGTATGGATTGCCCATCACGGGGCGGGTAGCGGGTAAACACTATCCGTGCCCGCCCCGCCCCGTTGCCATGCCTAATACGAAGGGATTGAACTAGGAATAACCCCTCTAACATGTATGGACAATACACCATCAAATACTTTTACCTTTTACCTATGATCGACAATAATTGTTGCAAATAAGGAGTATTGGTAGGACTGAACATCAAGGGTGTTCAGAACTAGAAATCCAAATTATTAGTCATGGAAATTGTTAAACGTATTAACCATAATCGAAAAACTATACATTCAAATGCGTTTTGGTATGGCTTATGATTCCTCTTTGTAGAATCTGTGGGTAATGACTTGCCTTTACCTTAACTTTGATAAGGGAAATTCGTTTTAACCAGATTTTAGGAAACCTCACCTTAAACCAACTACTTTGGTGTGGATAAGGGGAATTTGGGAATACAAGTGTCCTGGACCGACCTTTATTCGGATGTCGACCCCGAACATGACCTAATATAAAAATTAAGGCTTTGTTTGGGGTAGTTTTTAGTTTTAAAAGTTAAAAAAATCAAAAGTTATTTTTGGTTTATAGTTTCATGTTGTAGTTTTTATGATTTTGAATTTTAAAAAGTTACAAAACTTTTAAAATTTTAATTCCAACTACATTATATTAAATAACAATAATAAATATAATGGTTGTCGTGGTAGTGGTTTGTGATGATGGTGGTTAATGCAAACGAAAGGGAAAATTAGAGAGTTTAAAGAATATTGACGTTAGACTCAAGAAATAATGAGAAGATGGATGATAAGTTATAGGTTCATCAACATAAGTAAACTTGATAAGATTGGTTTGATCGACACAAGTGTCTTTGAAAATATCAGTTTAGATCACCATAAGATAAGATGCCTTAATTAGATCAAACTTAGTTCTTTACACAAGAACCAAAGAATCTCACAAAAAGGAGAAAGGAGAGAATAAAAGCTTTAACTCTTCTCTTGCATTATAAAGGGTCCTATTTATAAGCTTAAGTAAACTATTGGAATCCCAAAGGAAATAAATTACCAGTAATGCTTACATTATGTTCCTTTAACTATTTAATTTCTCTAATATTAAAATGTAAAATAAATTTTCATTAACTATTATAATGACCTAAAACTGTATAAAAACATTAAAAATACACTCAAAGAAAACTAAAAGACATCTAAAAAATATATTTAAAATTAAATATGAAAATCATAAAAATAGAAAATTTATTTTTTTAATAACAAGTTGCTTTTTTGATTATGTGATTGTTTCCCTTTTTGGAATGATTTACCCTCGATTCATCATTTTTCTTGGGTTGCAATATATGTCTTCCTGGGTCAAAGGTAAACATTTTTGGAATGACGAATGCTCCAGCTATCTTCATGAATTACATGAACAAAATTTTTCAGCCTTATCTGGACCAGTTTGTTGTGGTGTTTATTGACGACATTTTGGTGTATTCAAGGTCCATTAAAGAGGATGCACAACACCTTCAGATTGTTTTGCAGGTGTTACGTGAAAAGAAGTATGCAAAATTGTCGAAGTGTGATTTCTAGGAAGCAAGTGTGCAATTCTTGGGGCATGTGATTTCTTGTGACAGTGTATCTGTTGATCCATCTAAGATTGAAGTGGCTATGGCTTAGGAGAGGCCTAAGTTTGTGACTGAAATCAGAAGCTTCTTGGGATTGGCTGGTTATTATCGTCGTTTCATTGAGGGGTTTTCACTATTGCACTCCCGTTGACTTAATTGACGCGAAAGGAGACTCCATTTGTGTGGACAGAAAAGTGTGAATTAAGCTTCTAAACTTTAAAGCAATGTTTGACTACCGTACCTGTACTTGCATTACCTGATGTGATGTAAGAATTTGTGGTATATTGTGACGCATCTAAGTTTGGCTTAAGATGTGTATTGATGCAAGATGATAGGGTGATTGCTTATGCTTCAAGGCAATTGAGGCTGTATGAGCAGAATTACCCTACTCATGATCTGGAACTTGTTGTTGTGGTATTTGCATTAAAAATCTGGCGTCATTACTTGTACGGTTCTCGCTTTATGGTGTTTAACGACCATAAAAGCTTGAAATATTTATTTGATCAGAAGGAATTAAACACAAGGCAGAGGCGATGGGTGGAATACCTGAAGGATTATGATTTTGATTTGAGGTACCATCCTGGTAAAGCGAATGTTGTGGCTGATGCTTTAAGCAGGAAAGTATTGCATGCAGCTTTCTTGATGGGTAAAGAACAAGAGTTATTGGAAGATCTTCATGATATGAATATTGGGGTTGTTATGCGGGCCCCAAATCAAATGGTGATAGGGGTGTTAAAGATCTCTAATAAATTTTTGGAATCTTTAGCTATGGCTTAGGAAGGAGATGAAGAGTTATTGGAATTGCTTATTGCCCAAGCAAAGGGAAAGGATATGGAGTTGACCAGAGGCAATGATGGAATTTGGTGGTTTAGAGATCGTGTTGTTGTGCCTATAGAAGGTGATTTTAAGCAAATTGTATAGTCGGAAGCGCACAAGAGTTCTTTGAGTATTTAACCTGGTATTACTAAGATGTACCATGATTTGAAGAAGGAATTTTGGTGGCCAGGAATGAAGAAAGCAATAACTGAATATATGAGATCTTGTGTAGTATGTCAGAAGTGTAAGGTTGAACACCAGAGACCTCCCGGTTTGCTTTAGCCTCCAGAGATCCCAATCTGGAAATGAGAGAGCATTACAATGGATTTTTTATCTGGGTTACCTCGGACTCGTTCTGGATGTAATGCTATTTAAGTGATTGTGGACAGATTGACTAAGAGTGCTCACTTTCTAGCTATGAACATGAAGTGGTCGTTGGATAGATTATCCAGATTATACATTACAGAGATTGTGAGATTACATGGCGTGCCTTTGAGCATTATCTCGGACCGTGATCCCCGATTCACTTCTAGATTTTGGGGGAGTTTGCAATGAGAATTGGGTACTAAGTTGAGGTTAAGTTCAGCTTATCACCCTTAAATGGATGGCCAGTCTGAACGTACGATTCAGACATTGGAAGATATGCTTAGGGCTTGTGTGTTGGAACAAGGTGATTCATGGGAAAGATACCTACCATTGATGGAATTTTCTTATAACATTAGCTATCATAGTAGTATTGGAATGGCTCCTTATGAAGCTTTGTATGGTAAATGGTGTCGTACGCCTTTATATTGGAATGAGAATGGTGATGCGATTCATTTAGGACCTGAATTGATTCAGGAAATGAATGATCGGGTTGCATTGATTCGTGAAAAGATGAAGATTGCTTAGGATCGTCAGAAGAGTTACTATGAATATCGTCATAGGCCACTTGAGTGTTAGGTGGGAGATTGGGTATTTCTAAGGGTTTCACCTACCAAGGGTGTAGGTCGGATACTTAAGAGTCAAAAGCTTGATCCAAGATACATTAGACCATATCAGATCTTGGAGCGGATTGGGGATGTAGCTTACCGATTGTATCTTCCCCAATCGTTAACTAACATCCATAATGTGTTTCATGTCTCACAACTGTGGGCGTACATTCCTTATGATTCGATGATTGTGCTGGAAGATTCTATTGAGTTGAAGGAAGATTTGACTGTGGAGGTGACACCTATTTATATTGAAGGATATCAAACTAAATGATTGAGGAGCAAGGAAGTGTCCTTGGTAAAAGTGAAGTGGCAGAATCTGAATGGAGTAACCTATACATGAGAATTAGAATCTGACATAAAGCGGTTGTACCCGAATCTCTTTTGATAAGGTATGTTGATTCCAGGGACAAAATCTCCTTTTAGGGGGAATGAATGTAACATCCCTGATAAATTAAAATTGGAAAAGTAAAATTAAATAATAAATTAAGTTGAAATTAAGAGAAATAGGATTTTGAAATAATATATGGCTCAAAGAAGGTATACTTGAAAGAAAAGAGAATTTAAAATGGAAATTTCAAGAAAATAGAATCAGGACCCTGACATGTAGCGTGGTTGGGACGTGTAGCGTCAGGTGCAAATTAGTGAACTGACGTGTAGCGTCAGTGGGACGTATAGCGCCAGCGTCTCAACCAGATTAAAACAGGGACATGCAAAACAGAAGCAATAAGCTCTTCTTCTTCTACGAAGTGTGGGGCGAGTGATCGACAAAGTGGGCGTCGAATACGGAAGAGGAACGATGAATCAAGTGACCGGATAACGCAACCGACACCAAGAACAAATAGTTGAAGCTTGGAATTGAGGTAAGGGGGTGTTCGGGTCATAATTAATTAGAATTGATATGTGAATAGATTTTGGGAGGTTTAGAATCCGATTAAGAATTATTATAAATAATGTAGATTGGTTAAATATAATCGTCATAATTACATGAGTATGTTTAGGTGAGATTAAATGGTTGAATGTTGAAGAAATATGTTGATTGTATTAACTCTGTGCATTGGGTAATTATAAAAAATTAGAATGAGGTAAAAGTTAAGAAATATATAGTTGAACAATTATTCAAATTGATGAGAACGATGATTTAAATGATGAAAATAATATATGTATGTGATATTCCAGTTTGAAATGTGTATGCATATGTGAGCATGAGTAAGATGGTGAAAGTATGAAATATCGGTAAATTGTTATCTATATATATATATGTGATGGCATTGTACTGGTGGGCTTGACAAGTCGATCGCCCTATATTGTGATCACACGTCAGTTTCTGACAGTTGTGTATGAACATTGTTGTTGATATGCCATGTATGTTATGTGATTATGCGGTGCGGGACGGCCAACGTATGTATAGCCCCTCGTTTTCTGGCTTCCATGGCCTTTGTGCCCAATTGAGCTATCCAGTGGTCAAGTCGGACCCAATGGTTGAGGTGGAGAGCCAAGTCGGGCTTGGTGAACCAAGTCGGGTTCACGGGATGTCAAGTCAGACTCCCAGCTGAAGGCCGATCCTTAGGTATCCGGATACCAGGAATCAGATGCATGCGAGTCAGTTGTGGATTATGTGAATAGATGATTGATGTATGATTCATAATGATATGTAAATTTGATGTGTATGATGTAGCTCTATGGCTTAATATGTAACTTGATGACTTAGTATATGGTTGTGTTAATATGGGAATTAAGGAAAAGATGAGATGGGGGTATATGTGTATATATGTGTGGGTGCAGGAAGTTCGAGAAATCAATTAGTATGCGTATAGTAGGTATTGTTAAGTTTATTGTTTCATTCTATATTAATTATGATATTCCAAACACTCACCCTTGTTGTGGTTTATTTAATTTTTGTGACCAGTAACAGGGAAGATGCTAATGCCCTGGAGGTGCGCCAAGCGGAGGATTGATGTCAAGGATGAATGAATTAATGTAATATATTGTTGTGTAATAATTTATATAGGTGTGCTGAAGAATTACTTACATTATGCTTGTTTGATTGTTAAATTAAGTTGATAATTTGATAATGCAATGATGATCATGCGGATAATGAGCTGATAATGATGACTGATGAGATAGTTAGTATGTGATTGATGATGATTAAGAATGATGATTGATGATAATGATGGTAAATTAAGTAGGAGGATTTGCTATGTAATGTGTGAATTATTATAAATTGTGGCATGGAGCCAATATTGTGTGAATGATTGATATGGGCAGGTTCTGTTGAAATACATGATTGATGTGACGTGTATGAGATACAATTGGATGATCCGTGGATGAGTTTCATTGATTTTTAGAAGTTATGCATATAGTGACAATTATGAATTTAAGAAACTGAATAGGTGAATTTGAGATCCGCTGGGTTTCGAGACCCATGGAAGGTACCAATAGGTCTTCTAGGACATTTAGGAACTGTGTGTATTGACCTTGGGCCAATTGGAACCCATTTAGGGTGTTTAGTGCAAGGGTTTTACACAAAAAGGATTTAAACTGTATTTTACGCATAACTTACGCATATGTCAGAATTTTAGCGAACAGGCAGCACCAACAGTTCTGGAATGAGGAAAACATATAGCCCATGAAGTTTTGTGGCAATTAGATTTAAAATGGACCATTAGGTAGGTTAAAAGTTGGTGGTTGGCCTAAAATCCTTGACAACATCAGGTGCTGTTACTGTCAAGCTGGCGCATAGTGTCAGGGCTGCGTGCTGGGTGTCACGCGTAGCGTCAGGCCCCCTATTTCCAGATTTTGGATTTTTCATTTTAAATGGTTTTGTGCACTTTAAAATCATTAGATAATTCTTGTTTTAGGACCTTCTAGTAAAATTCAATATTTTCTTAAATTATGATATCATTAAATCATTTAATCGTGAAAAATTTGTTGTGAAAATCAATTAAATAGGTAGAAATAAATGTAAAATGACTTAGGACGTCACAATATCAAGTCTTCACATAGATACACATTAAGAGTAATGATGTACTAGACAGACCCGCCATGAGAACGTTGCATGGATCGTTACATGAATGTTATAAACGATTCTCAATGTGATAATGGTATATGTATTCCTTCGATCTGAAGTCACTACGATTCCTACATAAGGAGTTTGTTGTTTTAATACAATCAAATGTCTTCTGTAACAAGAGGACTATAAAGTTTTGATTAGGCAATGAATAAATTATACAGAGGGAAGTGAATGATGCAGATGAGATGTGTCTCTCCTATGTGGCAGGAGTGATATCGGTAGGTCACTTGATGGAGTGAGACTAAGGAAATGCATGACCATGCTAGAAAGAATAAATATTAGATATTTATTCGGATCAAGTCTACTTCGGTATCAAGTAAAATAAATTGGGCCTTACAAGGATGAAGCGACCATGCCTTGGGCCCAATTTGGATATCGTGACAAAAGGAACAAATATATAAAATAATTATCACTTATAGGTTATATTGATATTAAATAATATTCAGATATAATGATGCATTGCTAGATGTCGCTCTTATTTTATATTAATAATAAAATAATTTATTATTAATATGATCGAGTATTTTACTTATAGGGTGACATACATAGAGTAAGCCCATCAGAAAATGTTTTGTTTTATTTTAGTTGGACTAAAATAAAACTATTGGGCCTAACTCATTCAGAATGAGTAAGGAGCCCACTCTTTAGAGAGAATAAATTAGGTCAAACCTAAGCTTATAATAGAGCATAAGATGCTCATAGGCGTTTAACCAAAAGAGTCACAAATACATAAAAGTTGTAAGAGCTACACGCCGTCAAACTAGCAGTTGGCAGGTGTAGCGATTCTGGTGGGAGTGCTCGTGTGGACTCCTAAAGGATGAGGCTACGACTGCTTCAATATTCTTCAAGAGGTAATCCTAAAATGTAATATTTTTTGTGTTTGTCTTATGCTTTGAAACGTGATGCTTTACAAATCCTATGGGGATATTTGTATTTTCGCTGCTTATGCACTAGGGATTCTCTAACAATCTACCCTTTCATTTTGCACCCTGAGCACATATACTATTTTGAAGAGTTTGAACTTTGTCATCTATCTTTTCACCTGATACGCTCTTTCTACTTGTCTTGTCACTAGTTATGAATTGGTTTTTACTTGTATGCACCGAGCGCCAAGTCTAGTGCCATTCGTAGCCCTACTATGAGAGCCTCATATTCTGCCTGTTTACTACTAGCCCTGAATAGAAACCTAAGTGTTTGTTCAATGATTAGCCGATTAGGTGACTCAAGTATAACTCCCACCCCAGTGCCTGTCTCATTTGATGGCCCATCCACCGAGAAGGTCTATAAGGCGTGTTCAGCATCGTACTCTTCCTTGTTATCGCCCAACTCTACTATGAAGTCTACTAATAATCGTGCCTTGATAGCCTCTCGGGGCTCATATCAGATCCCATACTCGGAAAGCTCTATTACTCATGTGACCCTTCTCCCTGTAAGTTCTGGTTTTTAAAGGATTTTACTAATTGGTTGGTCCGTTCTGAAGACAATTTGGTGGCTTTGGAAATAAGGCCTCAACTTTCGAGCGGCTACCACCAGACTGTATACAAACTTCTCTACTCTTTGGTATCGTACCTCCACGCCCTGCAAAGTTTTGCTTTTGAAGTATACGGGTCGTTGGATGGATCATTCTTCTTGTACTAAGGCTGAGGTGACAGTGTTTTCTCCCGCAGATAGGTAGATGATTAGTTTCACCCCGGGGGCCGACTTGTTAAAATGAGGGGCGAAGCTAAGTAGGATTTCAGCTCCTCGAAGGCTTTCTAGTATTCCTGAGTGCATTAGAAAGTGTCTGTTTTCTTCAGAACCCGATAGAAAGGTATGACCATCTTTGCAAACTTAGACAAGAAATGGGAGAGGGCAGTAATCCTCCTAGTGAAACGTTGTACTTCTTCGATATTCTAGGGCTCCTCATGTCTAGGATGGCTCAACATTTACAAGGTTGGCCTTTATTCCTCTGTGTGTCAGCATGTACCCCAAGAATTTTCCACCTTGGACCCTGAATGAGCATTTCTCAGGGTTGAGACACATATTGTGTCTTCGTCTCTTCGGTCTATTCGTATTTAGTTGTATCTCGAGTATCTGTCCATAAAGCTTAGCACCTGATATCCTGAGGTACAATCTACCAATGATTAATATTGGGCAAAGGGTAGGGATCCTTAGAACATACTTTATTCAAGTCGGTGAAATCCATGCACATCCTCCATTTGTCGCTTGCCTTTTTCACCACGACCACATTGGAGAGCCAGGTTGGATATTTAACCTCCTGAAGAAAATTGGCTGTCAACATTGTTTGTTTCTTCCTTTATCACCGCTCTTCTGTCTGGACCCATCTTTAGTTGCTTCTATGCTACAAGTTTGGCATTGGGGTCGATGTTCAATGAGTAGTATATGACACTCAGGTCGATTCCTGGCATGTCTCATGGGCTCCATGCAAAAAGGTCTATATCTTCAAAAGTACGACTAAGGATGTCTCCAAGTCTTGGTCTAGCATTACACTGACACAGGTGCACTGACTGGGACTGGATCCCACTTGTACTAGCTTCAAGGACTCTACTGGTTGTGGGTGTTCGTGCTTCTTCTCGTCCCTAGGGTCAAACCCTATTTCCATATCTTTTTCTACTATAAAGGACTCTCTAGGTTAAAGACTTTCATGGTAGCAATCCCAAGTGACTTCGGGGTCGGCATGAACAACTCTGATGCACCTGTCTCCTAGTGGGAATTTCATGATGAAGTGTAGGGTCCAGACAGTTGCCTGAGTGAATTAAGGGACGGGTGCCCCAAAATAGCATTGTACAAACTAGGGAAGTCAACAACTAGGTAATTCACTATCACCTCCTTGCTATCTTCTCCCGATCCAAAGGTCATCTTTAATTCAACATAACCCATCACCTACATAGAGTCCCCTGTAAAACTATGTAAAGCACAATCATACCTTTTAAGCCATTTTAGAGGTAGTTGAATCTGCTTGTAGGCCTTCCAGTGGAGAATGTCTACAAAACTCCCCTAATCCACTAATATTCTTCCCACAATGCACTCTGCAATTTCCATAGTAACCATTATTGGCTCGTCCCTATTTAAGACACCCCTAGGAAGGTCTGAGCTATCAATAGTAATAGCTTCAACACTCAGGACACATTGTATAGAATTAACATGCTCAGCTTCGTGCGGGATTCTAGCTCTGCACCCAGGGAAGCCCTCTGAAATAGTATGTATAAATCTCTTTCCGTCATCTCTTACATCATTAGGTCCGTGGGATCTGGAACGCTCACATTTTTATCATAGGTAATCTTATGGCTGTAGCTCTACTTGTCTCGGGGATTCTCGTTCTCTCTTCCGCCTGGTTTCTCGTGGTGCCTCTCCCTTTCGATCAATAAATTTTTCTAAGTACCCCTGATGAATCAGGTGCTCAATTTTGTTTTTAAGTGACCAATAATCTTTTGTGCCATGGCCAAAGGTGCGGTGGAACTCACAAAACTTTGTCCTATCTGAGCGCTTTAGGTGTTCTTCGGGTGGGGGTAGCTTGAACAGTCTTGTATTGTAGACTTCGTGCATGATCTAATCCCTCATATTATTCAAGGGGGTGAATATGCTGTACTCGAGGTTGGGATAAGCCATGTTCCTCTATTCTTTATTCTTCTTGGGACTTTTCCTTATCTGGTCTATCTTGACAGTGGTGTGTTCAGAATTTCCTACTCGGTCAGCCTCACGCTCCTCCATGTTTATATACCAAGCGACTCGCTTCCTGAAATCATCCATATTCAAAGGGTATTTTTGGCTAAGGAATCAAAAAATTTACCTAGATGCAATCCTGTTTAGATTATATTAAGGGCCACCCTTTAACTTTGGTTGCGAATTTGAATGACTTGTTCATTAAAGTAAGCCATAAATTATTTAAAGGTCTTTTCTCGCCCCTGTTTTAGGTTGACCAGGATGTGCAAGGTTTGCTGCACCGATCGTTTGGAGGCAAATTATGTTAGAAACTTGTGTCAGCTCAACAAAACATGAGACGTTCCTTGGAAGGAGATGCGAGAACCACCAGAGGTTATATTTGGTCAAAGTTATAGGGAACGTCCTGCAAAATAAGGTGTCAAACGCCTCTTTGATTAGTAGGGTGATGGTAAACATGGTCAGGTGTTCCTTTGGGTCACCTTTGCCATCGTACTTCTCCATCATCAGCAGTTTGTAATGTGCAGGTATTGGTGCTGCCATTATCTCCTCTGTAAATGGGTGTGCCGCATAAAGCATCGAGGACTCGGGTCTATCCGTCACGTGTCTAATGGTTTGAGTGTGGTGGTAATCGGAAGCTTCCTTCTCTTTCGTTTTAAGCTTGCGTAAGTCTTTGTTTTCCTTACGCAAATCCTCTATAATTTGCTGCAACATCTTAATGAGTGTTAAGACTTCCTGCAATTGGTCATATCTGCCTTGTTGTCTCCTTTGTTGCTCTGCTTGGTTGTCTTCTTCCTAACGACTAAGGTTGTTGTGCGTGGTTACCATTGTTGCTTCTCTCTAGGTCTAGTCCCTCTTATGTTCTTTGTGGGAACTGTTTCACTATGCCCCACAGTGAGCGCCGAAATGTTCACAATGAGAGCCTGAAACGCACAAAAACCTTAAAGAATTACTTTAGGAAAATTAAGGTTGTATATCACTCAATAATGTCTCACTTGAATTACAAAAGGGGCCTTGAGGCTATACTTATACAACGATAAAAAAGGAAAGAGATGAGGGGTCTTTCATCCAGGCCCAAGATGAAGTGGATGTAACTAAATCCATCTAAGATCAAGAGGGAATCAGAATCCCTTTTTTTCTTGCCTAAAATGAGGGAAAGAAGGGGGTTCCATGGGGCCCCCTCTTAATTCTGGGAGGAATAAGTTATATAAATTGGTGTGTTTTAACTCTCCATAAAGTTTGTGGTAATTGGATATGATCAGGATGGGTTTTGGTAGGCTAGAAACTCATAAAATCTAGTTTTTCCGGTCTTTCTGTATAATTAATTGATTAGGGTGGTCCTTACAATTGATTAAAGGCTTACTGTTAGCTCTGAGATCAATTCTCAATCAATTTAATCGATTAAGCTTGGAACTTAATCGATTAACAACATTCTGTCTGTATGTTAATCGATTAGGCTCGACACTGAATCTATTAACATCATTTTGTTTATATGTTAATCTATTAAGCCTTCCTATTAATCGATCAAGGCACTGCTTTTGAACTAGGGGCTGTTCTAGGCTGAATTAGCTCTCGGGTTCTTCACGAAAGATGTAAATAATCAAGTTATGGACATAGCATCAACCTATTTGGAGGTCTGTAGCTCTAGATATGCCCAAAACACTATAAAGTGTTCATGTAGGAGTATGGATGAATAACAGTTTCAGCTTTTAACAATTTGAGGTATCTTCGGGGCATAATTGGCCTTCAACCTCTTCATAACAATTGTAGATAAATGTGTTAGGGAGGTGTACAAATTGGAATCATCTTGATTGGAGTTTTATCACTCTCATTAGGCATAAAACACTGAACCCATTTCTATGTAAAACTCCAATTTAGGGAGAGTTTGAACTCAACTTTCTATGATTTTCAATTTGGAGCTAATAGATGATATTTATGACATGTCCCACTATTTCTAGGACTAAAAAAGAACCTTCCTCATATCGCTTCTCATATCTTCATATATGGGAGGTGTGACTAATCAAAGATTTGGGGCGTGATGTTAAATGATTTTCTTTTAATTTGTGGTGTCTCTTAGGCAAGGTGATGAACTCTTAAACACTAAAAAATTATTCTCATAACTATTATGTCAAATCTATTATATTTATTTATATAAGACTGAGGGGAACCACATGACTCCCATACCACATCAAACTATCACCTTACAGCAGACTCCCACCCCACAATAGACTGCCAACCCATAACAGACTACCACCCCACAACAGACTCCTTCACCACAACACACTCCCACACCAAAGTAGACTCTTTCACCACTGTATTTATCAGACCCAGGCCTCGAGGCGAGTCATTAGACCACATTGAAGTGTTTAATTGATTAACTTGTATATAGTTATATGTCTATATTGTTTGATTGTTTCTAACTATTGTTTATTACAACTTTATTGATAGTAGTCACACTACCAAAGCGATTACTAAGGTTCTTAAGGCCCAGTGGGATGGTCCTTACATCTCTTGGATAGATGCTGGTAAGATTGTCTAGGATAGACGGTTTGAGACGTTCTCAATAAGTTTAATACTTCCTTTTGTTGTGAGTTTAATACGTTCATACATCTATTTTATTTTGAAATTACATTTCATGTTATAGCGTGACTATCAGTGGGCAAAGGGTATGATTGATGAGATTAGGAAGGTATTTGCCACAAAGACCTCCAAAATCATCAAGAGTACCATTTGGAAACTGAGGGATAAGGGCGAGCGCCCTCGTTAGATCCCTGAGGCATACTGGGATGGGATGGTGCAGAAGTGGGGAGGTTCCTTATTCCAGCAAGCTAGTGTTAGGAACAAGGCAACCAGAGCGGTTGACGTTGCTGCCTCTATTTACACTAGGGGTAGAACTTCAGTCGTTAAAAAAATATTTGTAAGTATATTTTGTTAAACATTTTTTTATAAATGACTAAACATGTTTTCCACTAATAATTTCAATACATTGTGAATTAAAGGAGCTAAAGGAGCACTACAAGCCTTCATTGTATGAGGTGATGTAAATGACCAAGAAGAACAAAGTTAGTGCATGGGTTAACCAGAAGACCACAGACATGGCGGTAATTTATTTAAACTTACAAATGCTTAAACTTACAAATTAGATTACTAAATTTTATCATTACTTTACATTTACAGGAGACGTATCTTGCCATGAAGGCTTAGAAAGAGGCTGAGTTGGTGGCCCAAACACCTGATGGGCAAGTACCTCCCACCCTTTCTTCTACCAATGATAACACCATCTATATGGAGGTTGTCAGCGATGTGAACAAGAAAGGAATGGTGTTTGGCTTGGTAGGGATCGACACACAGCTTGAAAACTTTTAATCTCAACCATTCATTGTATGGTTATACGTCCTAGATTCGCCCGTCTCACTCTCACGTAACAGAACCTTTCTCATAAGATACATCCCTTATATATATATGCATGCTGATATGTGAGGTCTAAGGTATGGCCCTTCAATTGGCCTAAGATGAGAAGTATATATGTACATGAAACATGATGCCATATTCTAATATGTGTGATGATACATGAAATTTAATTATGTGATGGTGGATACGTAACTGAAACTTCACTGGATGTTTAGATTATGTCTTGCCATGAGATTATGATTGAGGATTTAATCCTCCTAATGTCCAGGAATTATTTAAACAGAAGAGATTATGAATTGAAGTATTGATTGTGTCACATAAGTGATACCCTGTGTAACATCCCTGATAAATTAAAATTGGGAAAGTAAAATTAAATAATAAATTAAGTTGGAATTAAGAGAAATAGGATTTTGAAATAATATATGACTCAAAGAAGGTATGCTTGAAAGAAAAGAGAATTTAAAATGGAAATTTCAAGAAAATAGAATCAGGACCCTGACGCGTGGCGTGGCTGGGACGCGTAGCGTCAGGTGAAAATTAGTGAGCTGGCGCGTAGTGTCAGTGGGACGTGTAGTGCCAACATCGCGACCTGTTTTAAAACAGGGACATGCAAAACAGAACTCATGAGCTTCTTTTTCTATTTTTCCTCTCCCCTGGTGTGATTTTGCTAGGATCTTGGTGGATGCTCCCATTTCTTGTGGTTTTGAGCAATTAGGACTAAGGTAAGGCTTGCAGAATCCTTAATCTCGCGTTTCCTCTTCTCATTCTCTTTTCCCTCTTGAAACCGAAATTTCATGTTATATGGGAAGCTTGGATTCTGAGTTTTAATGGATTTGGAAGCTAAGATTGTGAGTTTGGAGGTGTGAGGGAGACAATATGCTAATCAGTTTGATGTTTCAGTAACTGTAGGTGCCGGAACGAGCATTGGGCGAGCGATCGACGAAGTGGGCGTTGAATTCGGAAGAGGAACAACGAATTAAGCGACCGGAGGACGCAACCGACACCAAGAACAACTCATGGAAGCTTGGAATTGAGGTAAGGAGGTGTTCGGGTCGTAATTAATTAGGATTCGAATATATGATAACTTTGGGGGCTTGGAAATTATTTAGAAAATATTATCGATGATGTAGGATGGTTAAATATAATTAATATAATTTCTATAAGTATGTTTGGATATGATGAAATTATTGTTTGATAAAGAACTATGTCGATTAAGAAAATATGAGCTAGGAAGTAAGGAAAATAAGTATAGAAATGGTATATGTAAGTAACATTGAATAAAATATGAATTTAGAATGATGTTAGTAATGTGTGGTGTGATATTAATTGAGGTTATTATATATGATTTGATGAGATTAAATGATATAATGATTTGTGCATGAATAACATAGCTTATGATGATGGGCTTGACAAGTAGGTCACCCAAGTGATGATTGTATGTTAGTTTCTGACAATGTATATGAGATACGTTGATAATATGCCATGTATGATATGATTGTTATGTGATTATGTGGTGTAAGATAGCCGACAGTATGTGTAGCCCCTCAGTTCTGGCTCCCGTGGCCTCTGTGCTCAGTTGAGCTACCCAGTGGTCAAGTAGGACCCAATGGTTGAGGTGGAGAGTCAAGCAGGACTTAGTGGAACAAGCAGGGTCCATGGGGTGTCAAGTAGGACCCCCAGCTGAATGCCGATCCTTTAGTATTCAGATACTAGGAGTCAGATGCATGCGAGTCAGTGGTGAACTATATGAATTGATGATTAATACACGATCGATGATGAGATGTGACTTTGATGAGTGATATATGATCTATGATGTATGATTAATAATGAGATATGAATTGATGAATGTATGAACCTTTGATGATCTATGACGTATGTGACAAGCTAGGGGTAGTAAATTAAATTGAGAAAAAATGCATGTGGCTTTTGGCTAAGGTGGAAAAGAGGAAGTAGATGTAGGAATATATATAAATGTGTGTGTGTGTAATTGTAGGAAGTCGGAAGGATTACTTAATAATGCGAATAGTAGGTATTGTTAAATTTTATTATTCCGTCCTATATTAATTATGATATGTCAAACACTCACCCTTGCTGTGTTTTATTTCATTTAGTAACCAGTGACAGGGAGGATGCCAATGCCCCAGAGGTGCGCCAAGCGAAAGGTTGATGCCAAGGAATGCAAAAGACTTAAAAAATAAATGGAGTTATGTAATATGTAGGTCTATCATATGATTTGTTAATGTGTGAATGGACTAGTATATTGTTCTTGCATGATTGTTAACTTACTTTAGTGTGTAGTAGGTTGTTAATTATGTGTGATGAATTAATTATGCTATGTGTTGGTGAATAATTGAATTGAGTTAGTAGGTTGATGATTGTTGATGATAATGAATGACGAAGTTATATTTATGTGTAATGCAATGGTTTGATGAATTGTGGCATGGTGCCAATATTGTGTGACTGGTGAATGCTATGGGTAGGTTTTGCTAGAATGCATGATTGTAGAGTGTGATGTGAATAAAAATAGGTGATTTGAAGATCCGGCGGGTTTTGGGACCCCGGAAGGTACTAATAGGTCCCTTAGGACATTTAGAAACTGTGTATTGGCCTTGGGCCAATTGGAACCCATTTAGGGTGTTTGGTGCAAGGTTTTTGCACAAAAGGGTTTAAACTGCATTTTGCGCATAACTTACGCATATGTTGGAATTTTGGCGAGCGAACGACGCCAACAGTTCTGGAATGGGGAAAACATGTGGCCCGTGAAGTTTCGTGGCATCGGACCTAAAACGGGCCATTTGGGTATGTTAGAAGTTGGCCGATTGGCCTAAAATCCATGACAACATCAGTTGCCGCTACTGTCATGCTCACGCTACGCGTGAGGTTGATGCGTAGCGTGAGGTGCGCAACTTTGGGCTGACACTACGCGTGAGCCAGCCCCCTGCTTCAGCTTCAAATTTCCTTTTCAAAACTTAATGGGTTTTTGAGTTTTAAAGTGTTATATAATTAATGTTTTGAGACTTTTGAGTGAAAATGAATATTCTCTTAAGTTAAGATGTGCCCAAATTAATTATTTGTGAAAAATTTATTGTGAATCTTATTGAAACAATTAAAAGTAAATGTAAAATGACTTAGGATGTCATACCCTGAGGTTGGTATTCATTGGTTCCTTACTCATATCGTTATGTATGGGGAGGAAAAGATACTTTCTTAGTGACATGCAGTTTGGGTAGGTCCATCCTTTAGTCTGTTAGGGCTTATAGGTTATGTTTTCCCTGTGTAAGCCAAGTGTCGCTTAAGTTCTTAGGGTTAATTTGTCGGGATTTTTCGTATTCACGAAAAAATTTCCTCCAATTTTTAGTAAACCCTGGAATTAATTATGAGAATTTAGACAGGACGTCGCAAATATATATAGGACAAGAAATTTAATCATTTTCTAATAATCATTAGATTTATTTACTTTTTATTGATACAAAGTTATTAATAAAAAATAATGCTTAATATCTTAAACCACTTGTAATTTATTCTATAAAAAAACTACTTGTTTATTTACTTATATCTTAAACCGCTGTATAAATAAATTAAAAGAATAAAATTCATTTTCCCTCGGGACAAACAAATCTTGAATACGTAGAAATAAATATATAGAAATGAAAGAACCAAATTAACGTGTGAAGTAAAACAAAACAGATTTTAAAAAAAGAAAACAAGAAAGAAGAAGAATCAAAATATTTGGGTCCAATTTTTTCTATTCGATTTTCTCTCCCAAGGTAGTAGAATCTTTAGAAGGATCATATCCGATTCTTCTATAGAAGCCAAACACCAAACGCTGTAATCCTTTGAAGATCAAATTCAAATCGCACTCTGAACCCCGAATCCTGATGGTAACCATTTTCTTTTCCGTTTTGAGTTTTTCTTCGAGCCGTTTCAACTTAACCTTCGCTGTTAAATACTGTTTTCATCAGTATTAAGTTTTCACTCTACAACGCATTCGATTTTTATTTTACTGAAGAGTAGTGTGCTTGCAGAAAAAGAGTAACCGATGGCACGGAACCAAAATTTGATACAGTGAATCAATGGTACTACTGTGTTATTTAATTTTAATGAGTAGGTTTTGTGGCGTGTTTTGTGTTGGTGCGTGGCATTTGTGCAAATATCAATTGAAAACTGGAAAATTGTGCAAGCAAAGGGAAACTGCATGTTGTATGTTTCTTTTTTTCTTTCTGATTTGTTATGTATGTGTATATGTTGGGGTTGTGTTTTGTGAGAATGGATGAATTGTTACCAAAAAGGAGATTTAAGCGTATTGATTCAGCAGTCATGCATTTTTCCAAATAGTGTTTCGTTTTTCCCTATGGTTTTGGTTATACTTTTTTCCTTAGATAGACGTGACGCTTTTCATGAACCCTAAACGGTTGAAACAAAGCTTTGGTCTATTTCTAGGATTTCCTAATTGTTCGGATGACCCTCGGTTTCACACAGTATTCTTTATATAAGTAACATACTCTTCCCTGCTGTTGGAGATTTTTCTTAAATGCCTGAACGTGGAAAGCATAGAAATCTAAATTTAAAATTTGAAATTAAGTGTTAGTTTTGAATGTTAAATATATAATCGAATTTTAATTTTATTTTATTCTGTCTTCAATTGGCATATATTTTCAGTTCCCAAAGATCAAATTGCGCTGCATTTTTTAATTGCTCAAAGTTGAAACTCTATCTTAATCATTGTTGAAAGGATTTCCCCTAATAGAGTGCCTTCTACCTGTTCATGTGGATTATAGTATTGAAGGCATGGTTAAATTCTCCATAGAAGATGGAAATCAACAGTAGCAATTCAAATTGCCGCCAGAATCACTCTTCTGAGGTTTCACGTGATGCCAGCAAAGAGAAGTCCCCTCAGAAAGAGGTCTTTGTAAACCATGGTATGCCCTGTTATTTCTAATTTAGAAGACAAAGGAGCTTACAATACAGGTGTTGTTGCAGAATCTCTGCCATGATTTGGCTAATTCAAGTGTCTCTAAGTGTATATGTATTACTGGTTTTCTCACTAGTTAGTATTAATAATAAGCATTGAAGCATTGGTTTCACACTGCTTATTTACATTTAGCAAGGCTTGTGTAGTCTTCTTTATCTGTAAATTAATAGTTATAGTTTTAGTGTAGCTTGAATGATTATTAGAAGAATTTAAGAATGTCTCAAAATGCTGCTCTGTCTTCCCTGTTTTTTATTATTGTTATAATTTGATAGCATGATATTGCTTGTTTGAGATTTGTTTTCATTTTTTCCCATGCAGTTTAAAATACAAATGTGAAAAAGATGGAGGTTAATAATTGCACATGTGTTTTTCATAATCTCAATGCTATGATTTGAAATTACAAACTAAGAAAATGTATGTATGCAAAATATCGATATACTTGATTTAAATTGATGTAAACAAAGATCTAGGTTACCTATTTGACACAAATTCCTGAACCTTCAGAAAATATAAAATAGATTTGTTTTCCTTGAATGTTGATCGTAGTGAGACCCTTTATGTTGATTTCTCTAGTTTCAAATGTAGTCTACTTTTGTACCCATTGTTAGAAGATCTCAATTATAATTTATGTACCCATACAGCTGAGATAGCTTGGCATCAAATGAGGAAGGAATGGGTTGGTAAAGAATTGGAGAGACCACCTAAAGATACAATTGTGAGGTATATGCATACTCCTAACCACATCTGTAATATTATGGTTGGGATAAAATAGGAGGTGGATGCTTAATCAATGGTATCATAGAAAATTTTTTAAGGATTTAATTTTGATCCACAATGTAAAGAGTTTTACACCATCAGTAAACCATATTCTAGTTGATACAATGATATGACACTTTGTTTACTGATAACATATATGGTTATGCACTGTTGGTGCATCAGATGTGAATTATTATTATTATTTTAAAAAACCTATTTATATATTAGATAGGGTTTGCTACACTATGAGTTGAGTTTCAGTATATAGCTAAGTTGGGCAGATTGAATCATGTAGCATCTATAAAAATGGGGTATCTATCCACATACATTAATTTACATTGCTGAAGTTCCTGGCAGAAAGGAAATTTTGTAGCCAAGGGGGAAAGTTGATGGTCTTCTAATTGGATTTGAGAAGGATAGAGCGTTGCTTGTTTTATTTCTCTATTGTTTTAAGTTTTTCTAATAAATGGTGAGATAGAAAAGAATGTTGAGTTCTAGTAAATGTGGCAGATACGGTAATTATGCTCTAAGAAAAATTTTCCAGACAAAAAAAATCAATTAGGGTCAGAAGTAAAATACTGAGAATGAGAAATTTTGTAGTTGAATAGTAGATTATTATGAAACTCAATTGTTCTTACCTTTTACCATATCCTTGTATATGCATTACACATGAATATATAGTTCAGTTAATGTTATAGAGGAAACATTTTTAAGTAATCAATAATCCATTGGTCCTGTGGCTCGCACTAGCTTTTGCTTTATAATGCATCATCCACATACGGTTGTTTCTGTAACCATATATTGTTTGGTTTGTGAAACTGTAAATCAATAACCTGGACATCTGTTGCAGCTTGACAAGTTACGAGGATCTACTTTTATCTTCGGAACCCTTTCCACAGCCAATACCATTATCTGTAAGTTATTTAAGATTTACAGGCTTTGTTATCAAATTTTGGGATAAACTATGTGGAAAGATAAGAAAAAAATTGATGGAATGATGGGTTATACTTAAACGCAGGAGATGGTGGATTTTTTAGTGGAATTTTGGCATGAGTCGGGCCTCTATGATTAAATGAACATAATTCCATGGTAAGTTTCAGTGAGAATCTTGCACGGTTTTGTTTGTGCTGATTGTTGCTGAGGCAAACTCGATTGGTGGACAAACCGTTTACCTAGGATTCATTAAATGATACTACAATTTATTCTTTGTAACACAAACTAGCTTCGTTGCAATTTAGATCTGAAATACCTCAAGATTTGTCAATCTTCCGGTGGCTGTGCAGCAAAAACTTTTTTGATCTATTTTAGTAGAACGGATTCTACTAAAGTGTGGGTCTTTTTCGTCCAGTGGCTGTTTAAAAAGATGTCTTTGAATTTTACAAATGATTTGATAGTTATGGTTAATCACAAAAGTTGCGTGAAAATTATATCTAGGAGGCGTTTAGAGAGAAACTGGTGGGCTTGTATGCTATAATAATTAAGCTTCTAATTATTTTGCGTTATTAATTTCTGGCTTTGGATCCTGAATGAGTGAAAGCTATCAACAAATTGCTGACAATATAATTAATTCTGTGGCTCCTCTGTTATCTGTCTGTCATCATAGGCTTTGGATTTAACCATTTGTCTTCATGAGTTTGGATACATAATTTTTGGATATATAATTTAATTAAAAATTTATATATTAAGTTATTTTTAAATGACGATTTGTATTATAAATTATTACATCAAGTAACTTATTAAAATAAATTAAAATAACTTATAGTAATTATAAATTATTTTTACAATTTCCGATAAACTTTTCAAAACTCATTAATTGTCTGTTAAATTAGGTTTTTGCAAGATATTTTAATAATTTTCACGTTGCACATCTCCTAACTGTGGGACGGATATAAAGGAGGGTATAAATGGGCTTGACCCCCTCCAAAAATTGCCATAGTTATATATATAATTTTTATATTAAAATTATGGAAACTATGAAAATATTAAAACAAAAGAATGAAAATGTTAACAATTTTTCGTCTTCATTCCACTTTGTGTATAGCCTTTAACGAAGAGGTTATTTGTCAAGTTTTTATATATTATTTTATTCAAAAGCTTGTTAAAAGTGAATATAATATAATAAAACAAAAATTTATTTTACAAGCCATTAGAATGGAGAGGAATTTTTCTTTTTATCTTTCTTTCATCATCTTTAAATCCACACATTCTAACAGCTGAAAAAAATTCTCAATGATACAAGAAGTCATTTAGTTTTACACGGTGGTGGTACATCAAATTTAAATAAAGGTACACTATAGCCAAAGACATTCAAGTTAGCTAGATATATACATTTAAAATTGAGTCAGCCTCTACTTTGTTTCTGTGGGCGAGGACGAGAGAAAATATCCATTTAATCCCCTTGTAATCGTGATTATACTTTATACTTGAATATCGTGTTCTTGTTCTATCAATATTATTACCAGTACCACCTTCGGGTGTCTTTGATCTTTGTTTTTCTTTCACCTTCCCCCATTTCTGAAAGCAGTAAGTATCATATTACGATCTGGTTGGGAAAGCAAGCAAGTTACGAAAGTTATGCCAAGATACAAAGAGGAAGCATGTATGAATGAGTTAGCAATAGTAGCCTATTGTTAGGAAGGTCAAGAAAAAATGAATGGGTTGAAACTGAAAGCATTGTTAGGATCATGCAAAAGCATTCAACAAGCCTTCCAAATCCACGCCCACATGGTAGTCACAGGGCGCCACCACGACCTCTTTCTCTTGACCACACTCATCTCATTCTTCTCCTCAAAATCATTGCACCATTCACACCTTCTCTTCTCCCAAATCACCAACCCTGACCTCTTCCTCTTCAACGCCATCATCAAAGCCCACTCTCCCTCCCTCCACTCCCTCTCTCTCTACAAAACAATGCTCTCTGCTTCCCCATCCATTTCCCCTGATTCCTTCACCTTCCCATTTCTACTCAAGTCCTGTGCCACGTCATCATCCGCCAAACTCGGTTACCAGGTTCATTGCCATGTTTTGAGAAGTGGGTTTCACTCGGATGTCTTTGTGGTCAACGCTCTCTTGCATTTCTACTCCGTTTTTGGGGATGTTTGTGGTGCGTGTAAGGTGTTCGATGAAAGTCCCGTGAGGGATTGTGTTTCTTATAATACTATGATTAATGGATTTGTGCGTGTGGGTCGTGCTGGTTGTTGTTTAAGGGTTTTTGGGGAGATGAGAGGGTCTTGCATTGAGCCTGATGGGTATACCCTTGTTGCTTTGTTATCTGCTTGTTTTTTGTTCGAGGATCGTAGGATTGGGAGGGTGGTGCATGGGTTGGTGTATAGGAAATTGGGTGGCTTTGGGGGCAATGATTTGTTGATGAGCGCGGTTGTTGATATGTACGCGAAATGCGGTTGCTTGGAAGTGGCGGAGAGAGTTATGAAGTTTTGTTGTGGGGTGGGAGGTAATGGCAAGAATGTTGTGGCGGCTTGGACTTCTTTGGTGAGTGCCTATGCTTTGCGAGGGGAGGTTGAGGTTGCTAGAATGTTGTTTGATCAAATGGGTGAAAGGGATGTTGTTTCTTGGACGGCAATGATTTGTGGTTACTCTCATGCTGGGTGTTTTAAGGAAGCATTGGAGCTGTTTGTGCAGTTGGAGGGTCTGGGAATGAGACCGGACAAGGTTGTGGTGGTAGCTGCTCTTTCTGCATGTGCGCGACTCGGTGCACTGAAATTGGGAAGAAGGATTCACCACAAGTATGCTGGGGAGAATTGGCAATGTGGTCAAGTTGGAGGATTCATTTGTGCTGTTGTTGATATGTATGCCAAGTGTGGAAGCATAGACACTGCTTTGGATATATTTTGTAAGACAAGTGATGATATGAAGACTACTCTACTCTATAATTCCATTATCTCTGGTCTTGCTCATCATGGCCTTGCTGAGTATGCTATGGCATTGTTTCACGAAATGAGGTTGTTAGGATTAGAACCGGATGAGGTCACATTTGTAGCACTTTTATGCGCTTGTGGTCATAGTGGTTTAGTAGATGATGGCAAGAGGTTGTTTGAATCCATGTTGAATGTGTATGGTGTAAGTCCTCAAATGGTGCATTACGGCTGTATGGTTGACCTTCTTGGTAGAGCCGGTAGTCTGAATGAAGCATATGATTTAATTCAGAACATGCCATTTAAGGCCAATGCCGTGATATGGAGATCATTGTTAAGTGCCTGTAAAGTGCATGGAGATGTGGAATTAGCTAAACTTGCTAGCCAAGAGCTTCTTGCAATTGAGCATGATCATGGAGCATGTTTAGTGATGCTATCTAATATGCTCACTGATATGGATCGGCATGATGAAGCTGCAAGTGTAAGAAAAGAAATTGATGAAGTTGGCATCCAAAAGCCACCTGGTTGGAGCTATGTGGAAATGAATGGAGCTCTTCACAAGTTTCTAGCTGGCAGCAAGTCTCACCAGGAAGCAAAAGCCATTGAACTTATGCTCAGGGACATTAATATGGGATTGAAATCTATTGGCCATGCCATTAGTGCATCTAAAATGGTGTTTGATATCGACTGATTGTGCATTGAGATAAATAATTTAATTCATAAGAATTCATAATTTTAACAAAATTTTTAACTTATTTTCGATAATCTTCACTGAATAACTTGCTAAGCTAAAAAGGGGTCATACTGCTTCCTAATCTCAAATAAGTTTTGAGAATGAGTTGGGTTGGGAACTTCTTGCAGTGGCAAAGTATGGTTATTGTTGATGGAATCAAGCTTTAGCACTAATGAAAGATATGATACAGAGTTCCCAGTGATCTGGCCTAACGAGTTAAACCAGAAAATTATGAAAAGATTGTTTAAAGTTGCTTTTGAAATTACCACATATATAGGCTTTATATTATAAAGTGGATTTGAGCAATTTTTTTTTGAAGTTTCCAATATAACACTATTACTTTTATTATTATAGTCATTATTTTATTATTTATATTATATTATATTTACTATTATTTTTGTCATCATTATCTTATTTTGTATTTTTTATTTTATCACTATACTTTTGCTATTGTTTAATTGAATCTCATAAGTTACATGAATGTTTATATATTTTATATCTTTACAATATTTATTTTGTAATAAAAGATTAATTATTTTTTATAAAAAAGAAAAAGATAAAAGAAACATGTAATTTTTACCCAGTATGTTCTTAATACTTCCCATGTGTGAGGGGTATATGAGTCTTTTAAAATTAAGATATGATGCAATGAACATTTTTTCATCAACTCTTGTGAGAAAATAATTCAATAGTTTGGAAATTTTCTTAACATAAAATGTCAAATTTACCAAACTCAAGAAACTTTGCTCATGACCCTTTTCCTTTTTCTCAACCTTAGTTTTCTATCAATTTTCTAATAATCCAAACAAACTATAAAATTGATCTGTCCTAAAACTGGTGTTAGATGTCTGGAGAGGTAATTGTAAAAATGGTCATAAGTGAACAGAGGCTATGTCTCTTAAGATACCTTTGATGTTTAAGTCATTATATGTCAGAGTTAAATGGTCGATGTAAGAGTAACAAGCAGTTGAGGAGGTGGAATAGTCCACCTCTGAAAATTATGAGGTGGGTATTTACAGGGTAAGAGATGTACAGAAGTAGTAATGAGTGTGTCAAGTGCCTTTTTAAAGGTTGTTTGTGACGTAATAATCTAGACTATAGTCAACATAGGTTTGACTGATACGTCCAGATGAGTACATCTGATGGTTGTGGGAGCTGAGTATATCGATCTTAAACTGACATAGGTATGGATAACATGTCTAAAATAAGTACATTTGGTGTGCTGCAGGCACATGTATATTAGTCTTAGGTCGACATAGGTTGGCCAACATGTCCGGAATGAGTACATATGGTACGATGTGGAACACATGTATACTGGGTTGAGGCCGACATAGGTTTGGCCAACATGTCTAGAATTAATACATTTGGTATGTTGCAGGACATAAGTATATTAGTTAGATCGACATTGGTTGGTTGGTATGTCCAGATCATATGCCCATTAGTTTTAAGTCATTGTTATAGTAACGACTTGAACTAGTTTGCCTGAGAATTTAGAATGCAGGTCAGACATTGACTAGGATTTACATTTGAGGTGTAGTTATAATCGAGGTCATGGACAAACTGAGGTCAAAACATATCCAAGGTGTATTGAGTTGACAAAGATCCACGTAAGAAGTCAAGTCAAAACTGAGGTCATGGCAAATTCGAGGTGCATTGAGCTATCCATTATCCACATCTAAAGTCAAGTCCAAGCTGAGGTCAAGGAAAAACTAAGGTCGTGACAACTTTGAGTACATGTCCAATCTAATGTCATGGCTAAATGAGGTCATGGCAAATCTGGTGTGCACTTAGTTACCTAGGATCCAAATTTCACTACTAGAAAATAGTTAAATGACCATTAAATTTTGCCACTGAGTCCATTGTCATAATTAGTAACCAATATTTGCGACCACTTCAATTTAGCTACAAAATTTATTTCAATATATGATTAATGACTGAATTAGCCACCAAATTATAAATGGTCACAATATTTAATGGCTAATTCAGTTGCAAAAAGGGAGTGTAAAATAAAAGGGACACAATTAGTATTGAGAAGAATCACCTTCATAACCTTATAAAGGAAAAAATATTATCATTAGGAAGATACAATTCATTAGTAAGTTTATATTTACTTAAATCAGTATTATTTTTCAGAGACAAACCAATATCTTTAACCTTATTTTCCCTGAACTAAATATTTTGTAGCTTTTTTTTTCTCTTTTTCCTATTTTGCTACATTCTCTACTTTTTTTTTAATTTTTCTTATGATTATACATTTTCCTATGATTAATCTAACGTCCAACATGTATTTGAAATAAACATTTTTTCTCAATCAAATAAAAAATTTAAATACAATAAATTCTTTTATAAGCAATGGAAATTACAAAAAAAAAAGAGTCAAGGTTTGATAGAGGGCACCCTAATTAGATTAACAAACAACAAAAGACCTAAATGCAGAATATGATGCAACCCAACACCAATCCTATACTAGAAATTGGATACTCCTAATTGATGCAGCATGTGCATACTTGGATCACCCTTGAGAACTAACTAAATAGCATACAAAACTATCCTAACAAAAACCATAGAAGAGAGCCAATCACTCCACATAGATAATATGCTTTACCCATGAAATCAAGAGGCCACCAACCCTAATCATCACGGATTACGCCACCGAGATTGATCGAAGTTGACATGAACATTCAAGGAAAACAATACCATATAACACTTCTAATACCAAAGAAGTAAAATAACTTTAATATTAATATACATATAGAAACTAAAGCCAAGGGAAAAGAAAACGTGAAACTTCGTTTTTCTCCAATTGAGAATCCCTGAAAATGGTTGAGAATCTTTGGCAAATTAATGATCTTTTCAATGCATTATTAAACTATGATTTCATGCTTAAAAAAAGACCTACACATGACAAAAGAAAATGCTAAATTTTCTTGGTGCATTCTCATCCATCAGGTGGGCAATCTTCTTGGTGCATGATCTTCTTTGCTTAATAACACTTTAATTATTCAAAAACTAAATTAGAAGCTTCTTTTAATTTCATTAAAAAGTATCGAGTCTAGCATTTTTGAAATGTTTAAATAAAATAAATCCCTCGTAATAGTTTTCGCGAGATTACCTGACTGCAATTTTTCACATTTCAAAAAAATTAAATTATTCCTTAATAATATTATTACACAAAACCAATAATATTATATCCTCTTGAAATGTTTCTGGTTTCTTTTTATAAGAAATATTTCAATTTATAATATATATTATTATTTTTTTCCAACCCATAATCTTGGTTGTTACCTCTTTTCTCTACATACTAATAAAATTTAAAAATTAATTAATTTTTTATTAATATAAAATATAATTTTAGTAATATAACCAGAATAATTAATAAATTTGATGTATTTACATAAAATAACTTAATTTTTTAATAGGGGTTAATAGATAATAGAGATTGGAAGGAGTATATTAAAAAAATAAAGTTAAAATCATTTTATTCAATTAAAGACTATTCAAATTCAACTAGAATTTACTATTCATTGAATCTGTAGAGTTAATTTAAAATTTACTCGTTTAAATAAGAGCATTTTGATTTTCATAATCATATCCTAGGCTGAGATAACCAACCTGTGCCATCCAAATTAAAACATTTGGTCCAAATTGTATTATCTCTTGCAGATTCATTTGATTTCCAGGATAAAACCAAAAAAGGTTAATCATTCAGTTCACCTTTTACAAACACACACGGAGAAGCACCCATTCCTCAATGATATCGTATCACACTCCCTTCATTTAAAACACTTCATCACTTTTAGGTGCAACATCATACATACCTTACCCACATCACAATACCCTTTTCCAATTCCAAAGCCATAATCTTTTTACGAAACCCAGGTTGGGTTTGTTGAAAACGACATAAAATTGCAATCTTTGAAAAAAAGTTCTTTTGTTTAGTTTCATGTTCAGTTCTTATTATTAAAAAAAGTTCTTTTTTTTCATATTTTTTGTGTGTGCAGGGTAACATGGAAATCGACAAAGCAATTAGAGAGTGTGACGATGGAAGACTTCAGACCAAGTACCACAGTGCTATCTATTTCATTCAGAGAGCTCTGGCTTTGTATTCGTAAGTTGTTTACTTGTTTTTCTATATATTTTTATGTGATTATGTTGCTGTCTTAACTCTTAAGCCTTTGCATGAACTGGCTTTAAGTATTTTTAACTCCTAAGTCTCATGAGCGTTTTAAATTGTGGTATGCAACTACAATTGTGGCTGTATCAGCCACATTTGTCTGTAATTTGCCGCAATATCAAGATTTTTTTTACATACCACAATCCACAATCACAATTTAAAATACACATGCCTGTATTAAAATATGAATGCGAATTATGTTTTTATTTTTAAATTCATCTTAGTTTGTTAACTTCGATGGCTATCACTTTTCTCAAATCTAATTAATTGCATTTAACTGAAGAAAGGGAGAAGGTCCCAGAACAATAAATTGGCAAGAATTTATTAGTTCACTGATGTCAGTGTTATTTCTTTCCTACAGTATTAAGGAGGTTGCCTTCAGTTTCAATGGAGGAAAGGATTCAACGGTAAGTTTTAATGAGTATAATCTTCTTAGGACCTGTCTTTCACTTTAGCCTCGTTGATCACAACATTGAACTTTTGCTTGTAGGTTTTGTTGCACCTACTCAGGGCTGGTTATTTCTTGTGTAAAAGGGAGGGCAATAGCACAAATGGGGATCTAAAAGATTTTCCCATTCGGACAATATATTTTGAGAGTCCTTGTACTTTTGCAGAAATCAACTCGTTTACCTATGATGCAGCTCTCAAGTGGGTGAAAATTCTTGCCTCTTTTCACTTTTGTTTTTTTTTTTTATTGTCATCCACAGTGTAGTTACCATGGAAAAATGTTCTTTTCCTCCTTTCTGAATTCTTTTTATCTTTGAGACCAAATTCTCCATGGAAGGATGATGCGGCAACTAACTATTTATTCTTGCTTGGCCAGCTATGGTTTGCAAGTTGACATCATTCGCTCAGATTTCAAGTCTGGCTTGGAGGCTTTGCTAAAGGATAAGCCAATTCGAGCTATTTTCCTTGGAGTTCGAATTGGAGATCCTACTGCGGTATTCTTATTTCTTAACTGTGACATGACTGTTTTTTTAGTAGCTATGCTCTATAACCTGTTATTCTTCCAAAATCCATGTTTTTTTCCTTGACAATTCAGATTAGATATTAACAATGCTCTGTTTTTGTTACCTGCTATTCTTCCAAGCTCCAGTTTTGTGAAAATTAGAAATTTGGTACGCCTATTTATTCATATCTGCTCCAATCTTGCAGGTTGGCCAAGAACAGTTCTCCCCTAGCTCACCTGGCTGGCCACCTTTTATGAGAGTGAATCCCATTTTAGATTGGTCATACAGGTCAAGTCCACTGTTACATCTCTTTTTTCTTATATATATATTTTAATTATTATGATTAAATTAAATCATAGCTTGAAGTTTTGTTTGGTGCCAACTCCATTTATTTTAAAGTCTTATCAGGCAGGTGAACTGCAAACAACAATAAAGATCTGAAGAAATATAGTTTTCCTTTAAACACATGAGTATTGCTAATTTATACAAGAAATCCATTTGAGAATAAAATAAATGTCACTCATGATCTAATTGTTGGACCAAAAGGCCAGTGTCTCCAAAATAGTAGCAGCAGAGGTAAAAGAATAAAAAGATCTCTGATAATGAGTTGTGAGAGTAGTGCTGCTAATTGGAGGGCCTCCTTTGAAATATATTTCTTGGCTCCCCCTTTTACCCCACTCTTAACTTACCCAAAATCATTCTTTTTTGAAATGGCTTGTTCCGAGTGAAATTTTATTGTACTCATAACAGGAAATGCATTGTTCATTTCAAAAATGTTTATATTGACGCATTTCATGTTTGATAATTTAAATTGCTTCGTTTAATTTCAATCCAAGGCAAATTTGATGGTCTGACAGGCTTATATTTTTATGGCAGAGATGTCTGGGCCTTCCTTTTGACTTGCAAGGTTAAATATTGCAGCCTTTATGATCAAGGGTAATATTCTGTAAATACGCTTGCCCTTTATATTGGAGTTAATACATTGACTATTATTATATATTTTTTTAACAGAATAAAGAAAATTAACTCCTGCAAATAACCTCCATGTCACCTCAGTGGCATTTATGATGCAATGTGCAACATTAACCGTTCCATTGTAGTCCACATTAAGTTCTATTTGTTTGGGTTTGTTCAAGAAAAAATGGTCTATGATTATGTCATTATTTGTGCAGTTATACTTCAATCGGGAGCATACATGACACAGTTCCCAATTCATTATTATGCATTAACAATTCTTCCAAGAAATTCAAACCCGCATATTTACTTTCTGATGGAAGACTAGAGAGGGCAGGGAGGGTTAAAAAGTTATCGTCTACTTGCGGACAACTTCCTGCTGATAACAATGGCTTGAGTAGCATGAATATGCATAATAACACCATGCTCACAGCATCAGTCATCGCTGTGGGAGATGAGATTCTGTAAGTACCTTGTTGGTATTACTTGGCCATGGAAAATTGGATTATGCAGGCTATATTGGAAATTGTATCTTTTATGAACTAGTTTCATTGACTTTATAAGTTTCTATTGGTTAATTTTACAATTTATTAAACTATTTACTTGGTTTTTAAGCATTGGAGTCTCAATATGAAATGGTTCACCCTGTTTTTGAATTTCTTGATCACAAGCTGTATGATTACTTAGTGGGTTTCTCGTAGTTATTTCATCTTTAAGCACAAGTTTCTATTAGTTTATTGCTTATGTCTTACTGAACTTCATATTATATCTTGACTTAGTCGGCCGGATGGTTCATAATGGTGAAACTATTATATGTAACTATGTGTGGAATGGATGCTGGAACTTGAAATTACCTATTTTAGTGATTATGCATTGCTTAACTATTTTTCAAATGTGAACTAAATGGCATGAAAAATTTATTGCAGTAATCATTCAAGGAAAAAGTAGATTAAACGAGGAAGATATGGAAATTAAATTTAGTAACTCTGTCATGATGATGTGCAGAGCACTGCTTAAATTTTTTATTCTTTTCTCAACTTTTTGGTGATGCTCCCCTTTTTTTTTTTTACCCTCTGTTCCATAGCTCAGGTGTGGCATTGTTGAGGATCAGTTGGGACCTTCTTTGTCCAGGAAGCTTCATTCCATTGGTTGGTCTCTGTTAAAATTTTCAGTCATCCACAACAATGTGAGTTCCTGCAAAATTACACTAGAGTGCATGCCATCTTTTGTGAAATTTAAACCGTGTGAGCTTTTCTCACCTTGTTATGTGTTTGGTTCATGACATACATTTCCTGTACCAGATAGACTCTGTGGCTGAGGAAGTTGAGCAACAAAAATCTATAGGTGATATTGTAAGTAGTAACATTGCCAAAAAGGATGTTTCAATGACATTTCATGATAAAGAATGGTACACGTTATTCATTTATCGTTATTCCTGTAGGTATTTATATATGGAGGTGTAGGTCCACTGCATTCTGATGTTACCTTGGCAGGCATTGCAAAAGCTTTTGGTGTTCGCTTGGTCTGTTGTTTCATTCAATTGTTTATTCATTTAAGGCTATAACTGTTTCCAGGATATGCTTCATATGTGCTAGGACACATACACACATAATTTGTTTTCAAGTAGTGTGACATTCTCGAAGGATGTACGGGAGCATATTTTTTCATCATTAATTGCTCATAATTTATAGCAATAACAGTTTCTGATTTGCTTCTGATGTAGGCTCTTCATGAGGAATTCAAAGAATACCTGAGGCATACTGCTGGTGATCAGTGTACTGGTGACCATAATGAGGTAATTTTGTAGTGTAGCAAGTTACAATACTTACTATTGTTTTTTAGTTTTAAATCATGGTGTTGTTAATTCTTGTGATTGAAAAGAGAACCTTCTATTCTTTTCTAATAAATTGAAGGAAAGCGGCAGATTTAGAACTGTAACATCTGTCTTAATATAGTTTTACAATAGCCTTCTAAGAAATTTCTTAAATTTGGATATCAAGTCAAACTCAATCCTAAAAGTTAGTTCATAAGATAGTGATTACTCTCACCTCATATACTACTTTTAATCGATTATATCACTAGTCAATGTAGAACTTTCAATACACACCCTCATGCCTAGGAATGAACATTTGGAGCGTGGACAAATACATGTGACCCAATAACGTGGGACTTACAAGACACCCCAATAAAATAGGCTTTGAGACCATTTTAAAATAGGCTTTGAGACCATTTCGGAAGAGGGTAAAAGAAGAGAGAGTGGCTTTTCAGTTTTTCAATGACTTGGGTGGAATAATGACTCATTTTCTTTGAATGGGTGAAAGGGGGTTAATGGGCTTTCAAATTTCAAAGTCATAAGAGGGTGTGGTTCTCACTTCTAGGGTTCTCTTATAAAAATAAACTCTATTTAATATTTAAGTTTAAACAAATTTTTAGTGTTTTATATACTAAAATTTTTATGTATATATAAGAATATAAGAATTTATAGGTATATATAGTAATTTTTAAAATCTTAGATACGATTTACGATTTTATGATTTACGATTTTTGGGACCCTCTACGATTCAACTTAGAATCCCGAGTTTAACTACCTTGATTATCACAGTTACATAATGAAATTGATCTATTCTTGTCTTTCATCTTTCAGACTGCTCAACTGCCTGAGGGTATAACCGAATTATTTCACCATGACAAGTTTTCTGTACCTTTGGTATGGTTAGATGTTCAGTAATACAAAATATATTTTTCCTATCTTTCATTTTTCCAGAAGTTTAAATTTTCATTGAGAAGAAGTATATCAAGGTTGATTTGCATTTTTCATTTTCTGTGACCAATTTCTATGTTGTATATTACGTATTATGTTATATGGTTTGTTTGCGATGTTTCAGTTTTAAAATTTCTATACCTAATTTCTGTTTCATGCAGATCAAGTGCCAAAATGTAATAATTTTAGGTGCAACAAATGTGAAGGAGCTGGAAAAACAGTGGGACTGTTTGATCGAATTAACAAGATCTATGGACCTGCTTGCATCCCAGGAACCGTTTGCGTTGAAGCGTGTGATGACAAATCTTCCAGATGTACGTTAAAAATAGTTGCCAAATCCAATGCAACCAGCCAACCATCTATAACCGTGCATTGTGCATTATTACATTCCCTTCAGCTTAAGGATTATGATATGCTCTTTGGTTTTATATACTTTTGGTTTATGATGGTTTCTGTTGTTTGAATTTAACCTTTAATAAATTCACTGATATTTTATTTTCATGTAATAAAAGAATTATGTAAGAAATCTCATTAGTCCGTGCCATCATCTTTGTTTTTTAAAAACTGTGTTCCCTTCTGCTCAATCTCATTTTCATATTGAGATATTTAAACTACAGGTTGAAATTGCTCAACCTCTTTCAAAGCTTTGCCTAGAATTTCCAGACTTGCATATAGGTATTTTGTTTATAAACTAGTGAATTTTTTAGCCGTGATTCATTATTCATCTGTGTTTTCTTAACTGTGTTTCTTCTTTGCAACATCAAGGGTCTTACCGCAATTCCAGACATGAATCTGTCATAATATGTTTCAAAGGAAAGGTACAATGAACTTCCATATTCTAAGCTTTGATTCAGAAAGTTAAATGTAAGTTCTACCAGTACAAACCTGACTTTCTGATTTTGTTCCAGGACCAAGAACGAATTGAATCTGCCATAAAAGCATTATGCAGTAAGTTTCAAACTGATGCTTTCATGGAGATGCACTAGGATGGTTTTCAACATGCCATTGTCCTCTCTGCTGGATTCAAACATATCATTCTTGTATTTGAGTTCCATGAATAAACGATGCGTGATGAATGGGATGAAGGTTGACTAGTTAGAAAATCTAGGAACCTGTGTTGGTCGAGGAAAGAGGAAAGGTTCTAATAGATGGTAGAAGCTTCAATTCTCTTGCAAAAGAGGATGTTGGGTTTGGCTATACTATTAATTGCTTCAAGGGACTTGGATAACTTATTATTCAATTACTATATGGTTGATTAGCTTAAGGGTAATCAATTTTTAGTAGCCAATTCCCTTCAATTAGACTACATTATAGATATGGCTTACTCATCATTTTGGAGACCTGAGGACAGTAGGATACAAATGTTTAATGATTTCAATCCTTACTTTACCCGAAACTCTATAAACTAATGATGTCTATATATGTAAACTTAAAATGTCAGAACACAAAATGCCAGATAAAAATCATGCAAAATTTAGAGCGACGGAGCTGGTGCATTAAAATAAATGCGAGTCAGAATTGTATCCTTTTGAAAAAGTGTCTAAAAAGGACTTCAAATTTGATTCATAAATCATTTTTTTGGCTGTTGTGAAATCTTCATTTTTGTTCTCATCTTTAACGATCTCCTTCCTATTATGAAAATGTACTAAAATATATTTTAGTTGCATATTCTTACCATCCTTAATGACATTGGGAGTACTGTTTTTTAGAACTAGACTACTTACAGACTTGGTCAACTATTGGGTTAAAGGATTAATGTTTGAATCTGAGTTACTACTTAGATTCAAATTCAATGCATTTTAAAAATGATTGAGCTAATATAATTTAACCAGTTCAATTAATCGGTCAATCAATTCAATTAACCGAGTTATTAATTTCTTTCAATTTTTAATGCAAGTTTTGATCTAATTAACAGGTTCAGCTTGACCTTGCCACTAATTTATTGTTAGACCAGTTGAACCAATAAATAATCCATTTGAATTATTGGAACTTATACCAAGAAGGATTGATTATAGTCACAAAATTAGCGTTAAAGCAAGTTAAAGTGAAATACGTTGACATACAAAAAACTAAAGTGTAATACGTATTTGCCTCTGAAAAAAGAAGTGTAATTTGTTTTAGATAAAAGGACATTTAAATATATAAAAAGAAAAAGGGAAATTAAATTCATTTAAAAACATTAAAATGGTAAAAAAGAAAAGGTTCTATTATAAAACTGTCTTCGTTACCATTTCAATGTTTTCTATAAGCTTCTATGTCTGTTTTTTAAAGCATATACTAAGTTTACTATATGGACCATATAATATTAATTTTTAAAATGATTCATGGTAATTTCCAACCATATAATTAGTACAGGTGAATTTCGATTAAATATCAAAATGTTAGATGTTGAGGGACCTGTAAAGTCTGAACCACGCAGGCTGACTCGGGCAACTTGTCTTCAGTAGAGCCAAATATTATGTTTGCAATTTCTCTCTACATGTAAAAAATTTAACCATCTAACCATTTCTATGAATATGAGTGTCAGATTAAAAACCAAATGAAATAAAATGTGACTGAAACGTACGCGCAGTACAAAACAATTGCTAGGTTTGCTATGGCAAACAAAATAATGAAGTAAATGTGACTGAAAAAGAATCAAATAAATCACATTCTATGTTTACACCAAGCATACGAGGTTGGTTGCAAAATAATCAATGGCAAAAAAGAAAATGTGAAGAGAAAAACAAAATCGAGAGAGGTAGGCAGCTAATGCAGCATGCTCCTATAGTGCAAACGCCTCCACACAGCACATTTCTGCTCTCATATCTCATCCAAGCTGGAAAACATATCTCAAAATGAAGTATGTACTCACCGAAGCTCCTTTATTATTATATATTTCATAAGCCAAAATCAGAACGATGATTACGATGATGGCCGGTAGCTCAATATAATCAAGCACTTGGCTTGAGCATCTTCACGGTCTCCCATGTAAAATCAGGATCATCTCGCCCAAAGTGCCCATAAGCAGCAGTTTTCTGGTACCTGAAGTTGCCTCCTCTCATGAGATCAAGATTGATGGCAATCATTCCAGGCCTGAAGTCAAAATTCTCCTTAATCAAGGCCAAAATATCCTTGTCAGGAATCTTGCCAGTTTTGTAGGAATCCACAAACACAGATAGTGGGTCTGGCACTCCAATCGCATAAGAAACCTGCACAATACAACGACGGGCAAGCCCTGAAGCTACCACACTTTTTGCTGCTTGCCTGACAATGTATGCACCACTTCTATCCACCTTGGTTGGATCCTTCCCTGAGAAAGCACCTCCACCATGGGCACCCCACCCACCATAGGTATCAATGATGATCTTCCTCCCAGTAAGTCCTGCATCTCCATGGGGTCCACCAATCACAAACCTACCTGATGGGTTGAGGTGGAAGATGGTTTTGTCATCAAGGTATTCAGCTGGGATGACAGGTTTTATTACCAGCTCTTTCAAGTCTTTGGCAATCTGGTCGTTGGTTACAGTTTCATCATGTTGAGTTGAGATGAGGACTGTGTGCACACGGATAGGGACCATGGCCCCATTATCATTCTTGTACTCAACAGTTACTTGGGTTTTACCATCAGGCCTCAGCCACGGGCATGTTTTGTTCTTTCTTACCTCGGTGAGCTTGGCACCAAGTTTAGTAGCAAGCACGTGAGTGAGTGGCATTAGTTCAGGTGTTTCATCTGTGGCATAGCCGAACATGTGGCCTTGGTCACCAGCTCCAATTTCCTCAGGCTTTTTGGTTAAGTGACCATGAACTCCTTGGGCAATATCAGGGCTCTGTTGCTCAATGTTGACAAGAACGTTGCATTTGTCAGCATCAAGACCAACGTCAGCTGACACGAATCCAATGCCTCTGCAAGTGTCTCGAACTATTTTCTCATAGTTCACCTTTGCCTTTGTTGTTATCTCACCAAAGACCATAACCATGTTGGTCTTTGTACAGGTCTCACAGGCAACCTTGCTCTCCCTGTCTTGCTCCAAACAAGCATCCAGGATGGCATCAGAAACTTGGTCACAGAGTTTATCAGGGTGGCCTTCGTTTACAGATTCTGAGGTGAAGAGGAAGGTATCCATATCTACTGTTCACAAATATAAAAAACGTTCAGCATATATGTTAATTGAATTGAAATTATAAAGCCAACTACTATACTACATACATATCCATGAAATGATCAAAGTTCAATGAAAATAATTCGCAAAAGATTAAGGGTTTATCTAACCTCTTATAACAAGAAATTAAACAAATTATTATGAATAACTTATTTAATTGATTTTACTTATATAACATTAAGAAGGTGAATACGAACAGCGTTAATTTACCAGCTCTTATCAGAGCATGATATTAAGAAATTATCATATAAATAAACAAAATTAAATATAACTGAATTTCAGTCAACTAAATAAACAAAATATTATTAACTCTATTACTCGTACCTGACAGTTATTAAATCGATGCAAAAGATGCAATTATAAAAAACAAAAAAAAAAAAACCAAAAAAAGTAACACGTGAATTTTGTCACTGGCTTTAATTCATGTGAATTTTATGCAAAATTGTTGATTTTTTTAAAAATGAAAGTTTGCATTGATACAGATGTATATATGACAATGGAAAAAGGCGTCTTGTGGTCGTGGGGTATTGAAAAAACTACGTGAATGAAGAGATCAAATTTTGTTATATTCGTTTCAACACACGACCTACAATCGCAATTCAGAAACAGTAAAAAGCAAGGAACAAAGAACACAATGAAGCCACGGATCTGCGATTGCCCTATCCAGTGAGAATTCAAGCAGAATAGAACAGAACAGAGAAAGTCCAGATTCGCAATTTCAATTGCTTTGAATAAAAGCGGAAACGGAGCACAAGAAACAGGAAATAACAATTGTAATGGCAACAAGTATTAATAATAATTGGGATGAAGCATTTTGAAAAAGGAAAGAGATACGTACGGCGAGTAATTGCAAAGAGAATGTGATGTGAAATGAAAAGAGGAAGAGATGAGATTGATAGTGTTATCTACATATATATTGGGAGGGGGAGGGAGATAACGTAGACGCAAGACTCGCTCAATCACCCCTCTCTCTATATGTTTCGTGTATTTTACCATTTATAATCATGTTTTACATAAC
Organism: Clitoria ternatea; assembly: GCA_037962975.1. Classification (NCBI taxonomy): domain Eukaryota; kingdom Viridiplantae; phylum Streptophyta; class Magnoliopsida; order Fabales; family Fabaceae; genus Clitoria; species Clitoria ternatea. The sequence goes on from CM075674.1 coordinate 1,972,079, forward strand.
CAAAATGCTACCTGGTAGTTGTACAACCAATTATAAACGCAATAATTTTATTATAGATTCTCACTTTTATTTGTATCATCATTATGCGTAAGTGCATATACCTGCACTCATTATTCATTTATAACTTAAATATTTCACAAAATTATATATACTAATACCTATGTAATCTGTAAAAATATTTTAATACTTAGGTTGATATGGTACTCAATAGAAGTTCAAACACATAAGATTAAATTAATATACCTATTGGTATTTATAGGAGTCAATGGATTGCTGCTTGTGATTACTCATGCGTCACTACTTTTCTACAAAATACAATAAATATTTGTCACCATGCAATAATTTGACATTGTTATAGGTCTTGTTCAGTGTGCCTCCAATATGAGTAGTCTTCTTAATCAGGCTCTTATAGTCTAGTTTTTGGCATGAGTTAAATAAGTAGTCATGTGGAGTGTCATTGTAACACCAGGTATTGTGAATACATACTAGTTGGTTAAAAAATATACAAATTGCTAGAGGTTTTGTGATTTGCAATGTGGCTATAAAGGAATTACATAATGTTTAAAAGGGGGTCTTCTAGAAAATTTAAATAGTAGGGATAAAATATTATTTCCAAGAGTAAAATAAAAAAAATAAAACTTCAATAATAATCTATTATCATAAAATCATAAAGTTATTAAAAATAAATAAATTAAGTGGGGGTATGAACTCATGACGGGTCCATCTTTAAGGATAAGACCTTTGAATTAATTCAATTGAAATCTTGAAATTGGCTCAAATAAAGGTGCTAAAGCGTATCAGTTTTTAATCCTTATATAGTTTTTACTCTCTTTTACTTTATTTAATATGAGACTTCTTAACAATTCAATTGGATGTGTTAGCAATGTGAATGAAGGAACGTATGAATTTGTTGTTCATGTGGCATTGGTCGTTGTGATGTGTCGCATTTCTGAATTTTCTTGGGATTGTATGGTTAAGAATTAGGATGGGCCATGGCAACACGTATATTTTGTTTTCTAGTTGGGGTCCGATAACTCCCAGGCAATGCATGCCCTTGTATTCGTGTATCTTAATCTGAGCACACTGGTTTCACATGAAAAGTTACCCTGATAGTTCAAATTTGCTATTGGGAATTACAGACAATCGGTAATTGTACATTTGTAGCACTAAAATCTCTAACTCCTGTTTCCATCGTGACATCTGAGATAACTTGTAACTATTTCCCCCCAAAAAAGTGTGGATAAGTAATCCATCTTAAATATTTAAATGAAAAAACAACAAATAAAATAAAATAAGAGAACATAACATGATGGTAATTCAGAGTTCCCAATTGGAACTAAGAACCTGTGCAGGAAAAAAGTACACCGTTACTAACATAAATAACCCCAACATACGGTTCAACGGAAGTTTTCATTAGTAACTGAGACCCAATTGAAGTCCAAAGGCAGCATGAATAAGAAAGAGTGTCATAATACCGCTACCCAAGATACCATGAACATTCCTCAGTCCAGGATTTCCCTGCATATATATCATTCAGGTAATTCCAAGTAAAACTTGAAAATGGAAACAAACTCAGCTAAATAGTCAATTTTTGGAGTGAGGAAAAAGCAGAAGAAATCAATACAAACTTTAAAAAAGGAAAATTATACCATTACCTCAAACAGTGCAGGTAACACAGTTTGTATTGTCAACAAAGCAAGGCCAGTGACGCCTGTAACAGCATGAGGACTGCGTGCAAACACAAAAAACATGATACAACCGTAAGGACACAAGATTTTGCGTTTTGTTTTTAATTAATTATTTGCAATTGGAAAAGAATAAGCAAGAGTTGTAATAAGAAGTTGGTGTGTAAACAACACAATGAAAACAAGATAACGTAGGACACAAGATTTTTGCTAAAACAAATGAGAGTTGTAACAATTGAAAATGACCTCTCAAAAATGGGTTTATCGGAAGTGAGTAGAGATGTTATTCCACCGGTGGCTCCAAGAGCAAAGAAGAAAAACATTCCACCTAGAAGCTTGGGATGCAAGTCCTTGGCCATAGCCTTTTCCTCCTGCAAAATATTCCAAATACAAATAAACACAAACACCTAGTGAGCTAAATGTGAAAAGGATATATTCAACAGAGCATACCACATTATCAGAATACCGAATGCGAAAACCCAGATAAGTACCATAGCCTCCCATAGCAAAGAGCACAACAGCCTGAAATTCAACACACCAATTCATTTCAGAGGTTCTTTCTTCCTTCCTTGTCTATTGGTAGTGAAACATTTATCATTATTATTACTTACCATGTTTGCAGGGTGGCCCCAATGGACAAGCCAGTCAGGGAGGTTCCAGGATTTGACAAGGTCGACGAAAGGGCCAAAGACGGAAGTCACAGCTTCACCTGTCATGGTAAACAATGAACATTGTGAAGTGAATAATGTTAGCGGAGAGAAAGGGGTTTGAAATGAGAAGCACCTCCGGGTAAGAGAGCGGCGGCGCAGAGGAATGGGAAAGGGGAGAAAGAGTGTAGGATGGTGTGGGTTTGGGGTGAGTTATCCTTTGAGGCGAAACACTTGCGGCGAAGCATGGGTGTGGTGGCGAGGGAGCGGAAAAGAGGAGTGGGGAAGGGGGAAGGTTGAGACAGGGGACGGAGAACGACGCCAGGAGAAGCAATGAGCATCGCCATTTCGGGGAAGAAGAAGAGATATCAAGAGGGAGAGTGGAAGGCTCAGGAAATAGACACGCCTCCTCCTCTCTGCACTGTGCGACGTGGTTTCCACACGCTTCTTTTAATTTCTTTCTTACAAAACTTTTTAATTTTACTTGTTACTTTTTTTATTTCTCTTAATTTATCATCCCTTAAAATCATTTTTAATTAATCACTTATTATTTTTAATGCATACACTTATTAATTAAACATTAAAATGTATATTTGTTCCTTACACTTATTTTAACTTGTAATTTGATTTTTTAAATTTTAAAATAATCTTTTTTAAGAAAACAAACTTACCCTTTTAAATCAGTTTTTAAAAAATCAATTTAAAATTAATTTTTCTTACATTATGTAAACCTAGATATGATAAATGAGGTTTAGGAATTTTCTATATATACAAAGTCTCAAATTCAAAATCTTGTTTAAGCAATACCACATGCACAAATCCTACTAGTAGAATTTTTTTAAAAATTAGAAATTGTAAAGATCACCTTAAAATCAGGATGGGTAAGTTTAACGATACTTTTAAATAAAAACTTTTTATTTTTACTTGTCCCATACTTGTTAATATTTTTCTTTATAGTTTATTACATTTTTTATTTGATTCTTTAAATATTTTTAATTTAGTTAACATTTTCACATTTTCATAAACCTTGTCTTCTTCGTTAATTTTCTTAACTATCGCTTACTTTAATGCTAACCCCTAAGTTTTTCTCTTAATTTCGTTGTTGCTATCTCCATTCAATGTTCTTACATTGAATCTTATTCTATAAAATGTGAATAAAAATATAAGTAGTAAAAAATAGTACAATATATTTTTTGGGTGTAAGTATAATTTAACATATCTAACGTCAACTACAATCACTAATTCTTTTGTTGATTTATAGGAACTCTAATGTGTTAAACAACTTTAAAGCTTCTTCATACCTAAGATAATGACTGAACCCTTAATACAAACTTAAAAGGAACATTCTCCAAAGCAAAGATTTTGGTGAGCATAACAGGATATGGTATTTTCTTCTGCTTCTTCTCCACTGAGAAAATCGGGTAGGTGAGAATGATGTTGGCAAGATTAACTTTCTCCTTTATAAGCATGTGATACATGCAAAAATGATCTAGCTTCGAAATAATATCGTTGGCACTTTCCTTGGGCAGAAAACCTGCTTCATCGAGAAGGTGAAACATTTTAACCTTAGGAAGAAGGTTTCTAGATACATGCTTAGAAGGGTGCATCCTTCCATACAACAACTAGTTGATGTCTAGAGTAGAGACCTTTATGCTTTCAAAATCTTCCATGATAAATGTTCCTCCAGAAGCACAACCACTTGCAGCAGAGATCATGTCTTCAGAAATCTCAATTTTCCCGCCTCTAAGAGAGCCAAAGATGACAAACCTCTTCTTGTCAATATGGACGGTCTTCTAGAATTCTAAGACCAAAGAAGGAGAATATGGTTCTCTGTCCAAGCAAAAATGGGTCCAGCCAATACCCTCTAGTTCTTTTGTAACGTTGTGACCTTCAACCATATAGTGTAGAGGGTCAAAGAAAGAGGACTCATCAATGTCCTTGACAGAGTATGAGTTAGCCATTGAGGAAGAAGAAAGGTTTTTTAGGGTTAAGGAAGAGGAAAGGGTTTTTCTCGTAAGAGAAAGCAAAAAGAGGGAAAGCTCAAGAGATAGCACAGAGGAAGGAAAAGATGAAAAGACACAAAAACATTAACTTTGCCACATAGGATGTTTTAAAGTTAATACCCCAAAAGAATGAAACGGATAAAACAAAATCAAAAAGATTATTTTAGATTAATTAACGTCTCAGTATATATGAAGAGCAGTCTTGGCTCTTATGGGTTAAGCATGATCAGACTTGTGCAAACAATAAACATATTTATCATGCAATCATACAAACTTAAAGAATATATACAGATTTCAATATACAATAGACTTTTTAATCAATCAACATTTCTTAAATTTAAATTGTATTTAATAAAAACAAACCTAGCCTCGACTAAAGGCTTGGTAAGAATGTTTGTTCACTAATTGTTTGTGTCTACAAACTTCATATCCAGAATACCCTTTTGTATATAGTCTTTGATGAAGTGATACTTCACTTTTATGTGTTTGGCTTTGGAATGTTGGATGGGATTCTTGGGTAGATTTATTACACTTGTGTTGTCACAGAATACAAGAATCTCTTCCTCTTTGATTGAGTAATCTTCAAGTTGATACTTCATCTAAAGAAGTTGAGAACAACAACTTGCTACAGACATGTACTCTGCCTCAGCTGTTGAGATAAAAATTGAATTTTATTTCTTGCTTCCCCAAGAGATGAGACTCTGACCCAGAAAGTGACATCCAATTCTTGTGCTTTTTCTGTCAACTCCATCTCCTACAAAATCTGCATTACAATATCTAGATAAAGAGAATAAGTCTATTCTTTTGAAGAACAGCTCAAGGTTAATGGCACCTACAAGATACCTTAGAATCATCTTCACTGTAGATAAGTGTGATTCCTTGGGGTCTGATTAGTATCTTACATATATACAGACACTAAACATTCTATCTAGTCTACTGGATATGAGATATAGAAGGGAACCAATCATTCCTCTGTATAAAGTCTTATCCACTGATGTACGAGACTCATCTTTATTGATTACGCAATTTGGATGCATAAAAGTGTTCATTGACTTAGCATCAGCCATTTTAAACTTTTAAAGCAACTCCTTGGTGTAATTCTGTTGATGGATAAAAATACCATCATTAATTTGTTTGATCTGCAAGCCTAGGAAGAATTTGAGTTCTCCCATCATACTCATTTCAAACTCAGCTTGCATCATTTCAAAAAATTCTTTGCATAAACTTACATCAGTAGCACCCAAAAATAATATCATCCATATAAATTTGCACAATTATAAAGTTTTGTGAGAGCTTTTTTTGAATAAGGTTATTGATCCGGTCTCAATACCGGTATCCGATCCGCTATACATATTTCAACGTCTTTGATAAGACATCTACGTGTAACCGGTGTCATCGGTATACATCCGGACTGTAATTCCGTATCAGGCGTTCTCCCTATACCGGTTGTTCAGGATAACACCATGACATCGGATGATACACACGTCACTGTGCAAAAAGACAAGGATTGTTACTACAGGGGTCGATCAATAATTCCCTGCACTACGAGCCAAATTCTGCTCACGGGAATGGTCAACTTGTTCCCTAATCCTAATCTACATTCTCTATGCTCAATATAAAATAGCCACTTGACCCAATTATGCAGGTAAGTGTGCAATATAATAATGCTAATGGGAGTTGGTGGTTCCCCACCAACGAATCCTCGTTAATCGAGCCAATCAGGTATATGAACTCACTTCATGATTGAGGTAGGGGGATCTTCAGCTCTTTTACGACTGATTACTCTCTGAATACATTCCTTACTTGGAATATAATCACTGACTTGAGCGTCGGAGAATCTTTGCAGGTGACACCACCATTCGCCCACTTCAACGCGTTAGGTCGGTGTGAAGGATCTCCAGAACGCCCAATCCGCTCTCCTCACTCAAGGACAACGGATACCTACACCGGATACATATACATCCGGTCTTCTATACAGTATTTACATACTATTTGTGACTGGTCTAAATCCGGATCTCTAGACCCCGGTTCCGGACAGATCATTGGCACGCCCGGTGGGACACGATAAAGTTATTCCCATATCCTTTGACAGAGCAGGTAATCCACAATGGAAGGCGAAGCACAAGACTTCATGGAGAATCAAGCTGAAGGCAGAACCAATCCTAACGCCTTCAGAAAACTCAACTTTGATTCTCATGGGGGCAGCTCAAAGAAGATAGTAACGGTGTCTGATCCTGATCCTCGCGATGAGTTGATCAAACAACTTCAGAGAGAACTCGCTGAATTGCGAAGAGAAAAAAGGCAAAGCGAGGATAAAGAATCATCTCGCACGCGAAACACTCCCCACGCAACTGATGGAGAAAAGTCCACCACTCTTCAGTACTCAAATATCCCTACGTTTGAGGGGGGAGAACAGACTCGCGATTCTGAGGATGCAGCTTCCCGAAGGAAGAGAGATTCAACAACAGCACCCCCATTGTCTTACAATCTGAAGGTTCCTTTTTCAAGGAGACTTATAGGCATCAGCATCCCCAAGCACCTTCAAACTACTCAACCATTTTCCATCGGAAAGTATAATGGTGAAACTGATCCAACTAAGCACCTTGATGCTTATGTGTTTGAAGCCATGTACTTGGGGGCTGATGAAGACGTGATGTGCCGAATGTTCCCTCGAACATTGTCTGAGGAAGCCCTCGGGTGGTTTAAAGGCCTGCCTTCTGAATCCATAGATTCTTGGACGGAAATGGCAGCTGCCTTTGAAACCCACTTTGTCATCTCCAGAGACGTACCCAAGACGTCTCATACCTTGGCTCAGATTAAGCAAGGTGAAACAGAGGGCTTAAAAGATTTTTTGAAGAGGTTTTATAAGGAAGCAGCCCTGGTTCCTAACCTCACAGAATCTATCAAGCTGCATATCGTTATTAAGGCATTGCAGCCAGGATCAGCTTTCGCTCTTTCATTAGCAAAGAGCCCTCCAGCAACTTTTGAGGAGTTCAGGAAAAAAGCCTCAAAGTACGTGAGCATAGAGATGCACTTGGAGGCAATGGCTGCAAAGAAAAAGCCATCAACACCATCTCCCCAAACCCAGAAGGGTAAGGAGAAGACGAGGTTAGAACGCATGGAGAGGCCATTCACCAATCCTAAGGTTAATAACCACCCTCCTCGACCTCGAGAAAAGCATGTCAATTCCTTCAGCCATTATGCACTGTTATCTGCTAGACCATCTCAGATTTTGAGAGAGGTCGGATGGCCAGTTTTCAGCACAAATGGCATCAGGAGACCAGCCCCTATGAAAAGACCAGGAAATTCCCGTAAGTACTGCGATTTTCATGAACAAAATGGTCATTCCACTGATGAATGCCAAGCTTTAAAGAACGCGGTTGAAACGCTAATTAGAGAAGGCAAGTTGAAGCAATACCTGTTCAAAGAAAAATCCTTTGACAAGGTAGAACAGAATGAGAAGAGAGAAAGAGATCCAGACGACGGGGATGACAACAACGGCAATCCGGTCCGAAAGTTCTCTGCTGCAGAAAAGCAAAAAGGTGTGATGACTGATAATGCAGCACAGAGAGACAGCCTGCCCCAGCAACAACGTCAGGGCCGACGTGAAGTTATTGACATGATTGCTGGAGGATTTGCTGGAGGAAGAGCTTCAATTACAGCCCGTAAGAATCATCACAGAATGATTCTATCTGTGCAAGGGAAAGTCAAGGACAATCGCCCTTACAGAGGAGGGATCGAGGCTCCCATAATCTCTTTCTCTGATGAGGATTTTGGCCCGACCATTCCTGGTGGTGACGATGCTGTAGTCATCACTGCTGTGATCGCCAACAAGGACGTCCGAAGAATCCTTGTTGACCAGGGAAGTTCCTGCGATGTTATTTTCTATAATTGCTTTGAAAGAATGGGTTTTAAAGACTCAGACTTACAGCCTTACACGCAGGAACTAACAGCTTTCAATGGCGCAAAGCAACCAACTAAAGGGTATCTTGACACCCTTATCTCGTTTGAAGGCGAGCCAGGAGCCAGGACGGTTAAGTCTCGGGTGCTAGTGATTGATGTCAAATCACCATTTAATGGCATCATAGGCCGTCCCACTCTGAATGCAATGGAGGCAGTTGTATCAACCCCACATCTCCTTATCAAGTTCATTGACAAGGATAATGCTGTGTCATCTATCCGGGGTGATCAAGAGATGGCTAGGTACTGCTACAACCTTAGCCTCAACATGACAAAGCTGGACGCCTCCAATAAAAAGAGGAAACTTAATGATGCTGGAACATCAGCCGGATCTGTAAGCCTTGTCGACCTGGACCCTAGAGCGGATTTGAACATTGATCCGTTCAACCCATCAAAGCCCACACTGGATGGAAGTTCCAGGGACATCGTCTTGGGGGATTCTCCAGAAAAGATCACCCATGTCAATGACAAGCTAGATACTGAAATAGAGCAGCGACTGCTGGCTCTCTTGCAAGAGTTTAAAGACCTCTTTGCATGGACTGCAGCCGATATGCCAGGCATAGACCCTGAATTCTGCTGTCATAAACTATCCGTCTATCCAGAGACGAAACCTGTGGCCTAAAAGAAAAGACGATTGGGCCCAGAGAAACAGAAGGCAGCTTGCCAGCAAACTGAGGAGTTGCTGAAGGCCGGATTTATCAGGGAAATCCGATATTCCTCTTGGCTTTCGAATGTGGTGATGGTCCCTAAATCCAATGGTAAATGGAGAATGTGCATTGACTACGTGAACCTCAACCGCTGCTGTCCAAAAGATCCTTATCCTCTTCTTAATATAGATCGGATGGTGGATGATTCCTCTGGTTATCAATACCTAAGCTTCATGGACGCTTATTCTGGTTACAACCAAATTCCGATGTGTGAAGAGGATCAAGAGAAGACAGCTTTCATAAATGATTGTGGTGTCTTTTGCTATACAGTCATGCCCTTTGGCCTGAAAAACGCTGGGGCGACATATCAGCGCATGATCAACAAGGTTTTCGAAGGTATGCACACCAAACTTGTTGAAGTATACATTGACGACATAATAGCAAAGACACCAGTTGGTGGCGATCATATTGAGGACCTACGCCAAGTATTCACCCGTTTGAGACAATTTAACATGAGGCTGAACCCAATGAAGTGCACATTTGCTGTCCCTGCTGGGAAGTTTTTGGGTTTCATGTTAACTCAACGTGGTATTGAAGCCAATCCAGGGAAGTGCCAAACGATTCTAGACATGCAGAGTCCTAAGAATCTCAAAGAAGTCCAATCCCTGAATGGCAAGGTAGCAGCTTTAGCACGATTCATGCCGAAGATGGCTCACAGGTCGCTCCCCCTGTACAAAATACTGAAAAAGTCCAAGAAATTCGAGTGGGGACAGGAACAAGAAAAAGCTTTCCAAGAGCTTAAGGAGGTGTTGTCCAAACCTCCCATTCTCACAAAGCCTGACCCCGAAGACACACTCATTCTATACTTGGCTATTTCAGATGAAGCTTTGGGCGTTGCCTTGATAAAAGAAACTCCTGATGGACAAAGACCGATCTATTTCACTAGCAAGACCTTGCAAGGAGCTGAGATCCGGTATCAGAAAATTGAAAAGGCCGCCCTCGCTGTTGTCTGGGCCTCACGACGGTTGCGTCCGTACTTTCATGCCCATCCAATCATAGTGAGAACGGATTTGCCACTCCGTTCTGTGTTAATCAAGCCCGATCTCGCTGGGAGGATGATCAAATGGTCTATTGAACTCTCTGAGTTTGATATATCCTACGAACCCCGCAGCGCTATTAAAGCTCAAGTCCTGGCTGACTTTATTGTGGAAATGACAGGGACTGATCCAGATTACCCTCGAGTCCATTGGACCATTTACGTTGATGGTTCATCAAACCAAAGAGGCTCTGGAGCAGGTGTAGTACTAGAAAGTGACGACGAAGTACACCTGGAGATTTCCCTTCGTTTCAATTTCAAAACATCCAACAACCAAGCTGAGTACGAAGCTTGCTTGGCCGGGCTAAGAGCTGCAATTGACATCGGAGCTTCTGAGGCGACACTCTGCAGCGATTCACAGCTAGTGATTTCGCAGATCTTAGGAGATTATCAAGCTCGCGAACCTCAACTCCAATTATACTTGAACTGTGTCAAGGAGTTGACTGAGAAATTCTCAAAGGTGGAATTCAAGCATGTTCCGCGTGAAGAGAATACGAGAGCGGATATACTCTCCAGGTTAGCAAGCACTAAACGACCAGGTAGCACCACTACGCTGGTTCAAAGCACGCTAACGTCGCCTAGCATTCCTCTTTTCCCTTCTCTAAATGCCATAATGACTAACTCCCTTTACGGAGATACATGGATGGCTCCTTACATCCGTTATTTGGCTGATGGACAACTACCTACAGATGAGAAGGAAAAGACGAGGCTAAGGAGAGAATTACCATATTTCACTATGATGATGGTAATCTTTACAGAAGGGCACTCTCTGTTCCCTATTTGATTTGTCTCAAAGAGGATGAGGTGCAAGATGTAATGGAGGAAGTGCATGGAGGACAATGTGGACACCACGCCGGAGGAAGAAGCTTAATGCGAAAAATCCTCAGGGCTGGATACTGGTGGCCCACGATGAAGCAAGACTCCATTGACTTCGTCAAAAAATGCGACGCTTGCCAAAAATTCTCTAACCTGCACCACACACCGGCGGAAGAACTCTTCACATCCGCTGTTCCATGGCCCTTCTATCAATGGGGATTGGATATTCTGGGCCCCTTTCTAACTGCTCCTGGGGGCATCAAATATCTCATTGTAGGGGTCGATTATTTCACTAAGTGGATAGAAGCAGAGCCGGTGGTGCATATTACTTCAGCCCGAACTCGTCGTTTCATGTATGAAAACATCATAACACGGTTCGGGGTCCCAGCACGGATTGTCACAGACAATGGCACCCAGTTCACGGATAGAAAATTCACAGATTTGCTTGAAGGGCTAGGAATAACCCAAATATTCTCATCCGTCGAACATCCCCAAACTAATGGTCAAGCTGAAGTGGCCAACAGGGAGGTACTGAAGGGACTAAAGAAACGCCTTGGTGAAGCCAAGGGCGGATGGATAGACCAGCTGTGTCATGTCCTATGGGCATATCGGACAACGCCTCATTCATCCACCAATGAATCCCCATATCGCCTAACATACGGGGTCGAGGCAATGATACCTGTGGAACTGCAAATTGCTTCCACAAGGGTTAAGTACTTCTCTGAAGAAACCAACAATGCTAACTTAGCATCCGAAATGGATGTCATACAAGAACTCAGAGAAGACGCTTTCATCAGAGATCAAGCCATCAAAGCCAAAGTTGCTCTCCGGTACAACAAACGAGTCCAATCAAGGACTTTCAACGTTGGAGATTTGGTTTTGAGGAAAGCAAGTATAGGGAACAAATTCGCTCATCAAGGCAAATTAGCCCCAAACTGGGAAGGCCCATACAGGGTATCCGAGGTCACTGGCAAAGGCTCTTACCGCCTTGAAAACCTTGATGGCACTCCAATCCGAAATAAGTGGAACACCCAAAACTTGCGCATCTATTATAGCTAGCTGTTGGAACAATCTACACTCTCCTATCCTTATCTTGGATTGAATACTGGAGAATTTATTTTTACAGCTATGCTCTCATTGTAATTCTTATTTTCGATTTAATAAGAATCTCTCACAACGACTTAACTCTTTTGAGTTTTTCTTATGCTGTGATTTTCAGTTTATCCGGCGTACAGAAATATATTCAGGACGGATGATCTCAGCTACTTGTTCTGTAGTTGACGATGTAACTCCTCGAATATGCACAACACACAAGAGCATACTCAGGACGGATGATCTCAATTACCCATTCTGTAATTGACGATGTAACTCCTCGAGTGTGTTTAATTGATTGAAGGCCCGGATTGTAGGATTAAACCGAACTCTGGGTACGGTTAGTAAGTTTGGCTGAACACCGGTGAAGGCTCGGATTGTAGGATTAAACCGAACTCTGAGTCCGACTAGTAGGATTAACCGAACGTCGGTGAAGACCTGAGTTGTAGGATTAAACTGAACCTCAGGGCATGGGTTGTAGGGCTGGTCCTTTTTCAAGGCCACAAACCGAACCCCATTCGGAGATTACATGGGTTGTAGGGCTGGTCCTTTTTCAAGGCCACAAACCGAACTCCATTCGAAGACTATATGGGTTGTAGGGCTGGTCCTCTTTCAAGGCCACAAACCGAACCCCATGCGAAGGCTTGGGCGCAGTAAGCTGGTTCTTCTTCAAGACCACGCTGAACCCCAAGTAACGGGCGCAGTAGGTTCAGGATTAGCCCTGATCTGAACCCCGTATCGAAGGCTCGGATTGTAGGATTAAACCGAACTCTGAGTACGACTAGTAGGATTAACCGAACGTCGGTGAAGAATTGTCATTGGATAAAACCAAAGACCAATTGAAGAACGGCTAGTAGGATTAAACCGAACGCCAAATGACATGGACAGTAGGATCAAACCGAACTCCAAACACAACAAGTAAGTTATACTGAACTCCAGATTAATACTCTCTTATGAAGTTCTTTATTTGGAAGCTTTATAGCTTATAATTCTGAGTCATCAATTCTTCAATTGAGACCTGACTCATAAACTCCGACACAAACAATTCACTCGGATACGCCACAATCTAAGGCATATTCACCCGAAATCTCTCAGTCGGAAATATTTGAAGAGGAATTTCTATTTTAAATCCTCACTCTTAAAAGCTCTCACAAGAAAATCTCACTGAGTTTATTCAAAGTGATAATCACCCAATGAAACTGGGGGACAACATCAACGATTTAACGAATATCTTGAGGAATGAACTCTCGTCTAAACGATCTCACAATCATTCCCCTTAAGCCGTTCTTGTGACGATGATGTGTTCCCTCACAAGCGGTGATCTTATTATGAAATTCATCTCGCATGTGTAAGTCCGGTATGGAGATTTTGTTTTACAATCCGATCTTCATTACTTAAATCCGGAATGATACAATACACATGCAATCCCTCTATTAAAGTTGTTTTTCACTAAACAAGAATGGAGGTAAAAAACTCTTTTATTGATTAAACGAGAATTACAATTCATGTAATAATCCGGAGCTGATCCCGGAACACAGTGAATTCGAATCAATAAAATGAAAAAGGAAACAGGGAGGGCGCTACTTTCTCTGGCTTGAATCTCCTTCTTTCCCTTCGCCTTTGCCTCCGGTCTTGCCTTCTTCAGTGCGAGAGCTTGTTCCTGTACTTATGGGCTTCAGGAGTAAAGGTCCCATTGATTGGCCTTCAGGTAAAGGAGCAAACTTATAAGGAGTGTTAGGCGGACTCTCATGACGTTTATCAACGATGGCCACTAGTTTCCCTTGGTGAAACTCATAAAACGGATCAATACCGTTCAGATTAATTGACACCTTGGGATTCCGGTATAGCACTTGACGAACTACCAACCCGAAAGCCTCCTTGACTGCTTGATCACACATGTTTACAGCATTGTCTAAGTCTGCTTTCAGGGTCTTGACCTCGTCAGTCGAATCCGCCAACTTTAAGAGCAGCTCCTTTTCCTTACGTGACCAATCGTCCACTCCTTGAGAATGGACGACCTTAGCCTCCTCCAACCCCTCTTCTAGCTTCGAAGAGCGTTCCTTCTCCACACAAAGGTTGGCATGGAGGTCAGCATTGATTTTCTTCTGATCAAGAACTTGACCCTCCAGCTCCTTGGCAAGGTTCTTCAGCTTGGCAATTTCTTCATCCTTCTTCTGAGTTTCTTCTCTGGAAATTTCTAATTTTCCTTCTAATTGGAGGATGATCGCCTTGTCTTTGCCAACCAATGAGCTGAGCCTCTCGTTCTCTTCTGTAAGCTCACGAACCGACTTGAGAAACCCAAACAATTCAGCCAAGTGCTTCTGTCCGTCGTCGCAAGCTTTGATCATTTCTTTACTCTTCAACGAGGGCTTCACCTTGTATGAAGGTTCAGGAACGCCCTCAGGAACGGAGTCCTCATACACCGGATTATGAACAAGGCCGGAACTACCTTCAAGAGGACAAGGAGCTTTTGGTGCGAAATAAGTCGTTATTGGCTTCACCCCATAAGTGATTACACTGCCTGGGGCATCAGGAGTGGGCTCTTCCGCTCTCCTTTCCTTAGAGGGCTCTGACTCAATAACCCCTCTTGAAGTCTTTGGTTTCTTGGGCGAAGGTTGACGGTCTGAGATCTTGGATGGGTCACGCTTTGTCCTCTTCTTTTTCTCGACGACCTTCTCAGATCCGCCCTCGAGTAAAGGAATATCGTCACCAGCAGACGAGGTTAATATTATTGTCTCAGCAGTAGCCTTCTTTGAATTCCGATTCGCCTGAATGTCATTTTCAGCCGCAACGGAAGTCTCTCTGGCCTTGAGTCCTTTTAGCCTATTCATCTCTGGTGACTCGCTCTGAATTTCACCTGTACAATCAAAAGACACAGTCAGAGACCAAAAGTTTCAAGGCATGACATAATAACGCATGAAGAATGGCAGGAAAATTACGTAAATACTCCTCGTAAGTAGACTTTGGTCCTAACAAACGCCTGCAGGAGAAATATTAGTGTGAGGTTGTGTAGGATTGCAGAGCCGAAAGAACAAAGATCGAGGATGGGCTCAGTTCGTCCTCCTCGGTGTAGTACGCTTGGGAGGTCAACAAAAAATGCTCGTGCGTCCAAGCCGCTGGAAATTTTGGAATCCCATCTTCAGTTAACCAAAAAACTGGTTCATTCGGATCGACGCTAATCTTCGTATAATGAGATTTGAATGAACGCCCATCAACTTTGGCGGAGTCAGTGTACGCCTCGAAGTTGATGATCTTGGAGATAGTCCGGAGGGATATCAAGCTCACTCCTCCTTTCTCCTTATTCGCACGACGGACCACTTGAGTGAAGTAGAAAAGCATGGCCACCGTCGGTTGAAAGTTGAAGTGCTCCCCAAGCACTTCAAGAGAGCGGACCAATCCCCATCCATTAGGGTGAAGTTGCGAGGGAGCGCAGTCCAGGAATCTCAGGACTCCCATCTGAAACTTCGTAAAGGGGAAACGCACACCCAAGTTCAGAAATAAAAAATCATACATGAACAAGGACCTCTCGTCCGGTGTATGACATATCCATTCTGATGGAAGGGGAGCGAACACCTTAAAACACCATCGGTATTTATTCTTCTTCCAGACTGTGAAGCGCGGTTCCAACTCTGCTCCGTCCTCACGAGCACGCACGGATGCAGTTTCACGAAATTCCTCAGCGACCCAGCTAAATGGGCGCTTCTGTTGGAATTTCACCCAGTCTATCCGGTGTGCAACCACATTGCATAGGCCGGATTGGGTCTTCAAGATATACTTCTCAGAAGGAGATTCCCCTTCAGACGATTTCCTCCCAGTAACCTTCTTTGTCACCATTGTGAAAGCTTTGATGCTGCGATAAAATTTCACATCATCAGAGAGATACAAATCCCCACTCTCGATACTCTCACTGGAGGAGGAAGACTCTGAAGAGGGTATAATCACCCTTCGCCTTTGATATTGCGACTCCTCCCCCTCTGTATACTGTGGCCTCGACTGGAAGATCACTGGGATCCTCCCACCACGATTTTGAGTCAAAGCCCTTCCTCCTCTTCCTCTAGGGCTAACGCCACTGAAGCTAACACCCTTCCTAGGCATTCTCAAATATTGAAAAGAGATACAAAAAACGAAGGGAAAGTGGTTACCTAAGGATAGTGAATTGAAATTCACAGAGGCGAACACGAAGAACTTCTCGGAACTTTTGCAGAGGTTTGTTAAGGGAGCAACAAGAAATGGTAACTGAGATTGCCAGATATGCCTTTTTCAGGGCACGAGAATTTTTCAAATACCCACTAAACATAACCTGTCGTTTACCCCCAAGCGACTCCCCGTTTAGTGGACCAAAATTGTCGTTTAGTACCTCAAGGCGCGAAAATGCCATCGTTTTGTCACAGAGCCTTCGAAATGGGCCTATTAAAACCAAATACTAGGCCCAACAAGACTATGCGTGACAGTTACTAAGACATGCGCACTTAACGCGATAATGGCTCGCCCACGTGAATTAAGGCATTAAATATCCAATCATTAGAAACGTGGCCACCATTACTCGAATACCAAGGGTTGCGAAATTCGATAAACTCCTGATATTCTCGTTGTCGAATCCGCCCTTAGGAGATTCATCACTACGGAACCTTGTTCCCAGAGCGGACATATACACTTCGATGTAGTCCCGAAATCCAGACGTACTACGATTAATATAGCTCATATGAGCAAGTCTACTCATTCCTCACATTAGCTAGGGGGCTAGTAGAGGTATGTATTACTCGGATTTCGGATTCGAAAATTTGTTCAATCCGTACTACCAGGACGGATAATCTCAATCACTTATTCTGTGATTCAATGATATAACTCCTGGTATGAAGAATTCCAATAATCATTCCAGGGCGGATGATCTCAATCACTTATTCTGTGATTCGATGATGTAGCTCCTGGTGTGAATCATTCCAGGACGGATGATCTCAATCACCTATAAAGTGATTCGACGATGTAACTCCTGGTATGAACAATTCTCATCATCATTCTTACGATGAAAGCTTTTGAAAACTGAAAAGTATTCACTCAATCCGTACTCCTACGATTGAAAAATGTCTCCAGGATGGATCATCTAAATCACTTAATCTGTGATCTGACGATGTAACTCTTGGTGTTGTGTACTTTTCTAGAACGGATAATCTCAATCACCCATTACGTGATATGACGATGTAACTCCTTGACATGGTATACCTGCCCAGGACGGATGATCTCAATCACCTATTCTGTGATATGACGATGTAACTCCTGGCGCCATACACACCTCAAGGACGGATGATCTCAATCACCTATTATGTGATCCGACGATATAACTTCTGGTGCTGTACACATCCCCAAGACGGATGATCTCAATCACTTATGAAGTGATTTGATAACAAAACACCTGGCATGATCAATTCATATAATCATTCCTATGACGGAAAATTCTGAAAGTCAGTTCGCACTTTCACTTTCAAGTGGTATTCTCCCAGGACGGATACTCTTTATCACCTATTCTGTGATACAATGACATAACTCCTGGCATAGAAAAACTCCCATCATTATCTTTATGATGGAGGACTCAAGCACCACTTCCTTACACCTTTGCAGTTCCCCAAATTCGGAACAATACTCTTACAATGAACGACATAGTTTTCTCCAGTGAGAATAACATGAATGAAATACAGTCATCCGTCCTGTTACATTACTCTACTGAACAGCGGATCGACCCATCTTTCCCCAAGAGAATTAAGAGAATTAAGGATTATGCCCCAAAGACAGGCACCTTCTTCTTAATACGCACTTGGGGACATGTATGTATTTATCCGTTCTAAATTTTATTTGTTGTTTAATCTTTCGAGGCAATTGTTTTAATCCGACCTCAAGGTTAATCATACAAAACGGATTAACAACGATTTAAATACATGAAACGACAAAGACAAATTTCTTCAATCAAAACTCATTCATTAAAGTGAAATTACATACAATAGTTCAAAATCCGGAGTTGATCCCGGTACACAACTATACATGTAAATGAAAAGAAAACTACGGAGGAGGAATCTGTTCTTCAGCTTTCTGTGCCTCCTCAGCACCAGGCTCTTGTGCTCCTTCCTTTGGAACCTCCACAGGAGTCTCACCTCCAGGAGCCTCAGCCCTTTCTTCAGAAGAGGGAACCTCGGACACAGGAAAGACGTAATCAGGTCCCATGGTTTGACCCTCAGGAAGAGGAGGCAAACCATACAGGGACGTCGGTGGATCTTCGTGACGACCATCCACCACTGCGACTAACTTTCCCCCATGGAATTCATAGTACGGATCCATTCCATAAAGGTTAAGTTTCGCAGTGGGGTTGCGGTAGAAGACTTGGCGTATGGCTAGGCCGAAGGACTCTTCGACAGCCCGGCTGCATATGTCAACAGCTTCTTCTCTCTCAGCTTTCGCTGTAGCCAATTCTCCCCGCAACTTGGACAGCTCCTCACTAGATACTTCGGACTCCGCTTTCCTAGTCTTCAGTCCCTCTATCTCAAGAAGGAGCTTCTTCTCCCTTTGAGACCACTCCTCAGCATCAGCTTTATTTTTATCCTGGCTGCTATGGAGTTCTTCCTCCTTCTCTGCCACTTTGCCTTCCAAGTTTTTGAGATCGCCTTTAAGCTTAAGATTCTCTTTAGTCATTATATCTCCGAACTCCTTGGATTTGTTGAGACGATCTTCCATTAACTTCATGGAGGCTTTATCTTTTTCCGAGGAAAGGTTGAGCTCTTCTAATTTGTCACTCAGCTCTTCAACCTTATCGACGTTATCAGCTAACTTGCTGACTGAAGAAAGCATTCCAGCGAGTTTGGCTAATTGCCACCTTCCGGCCTCACACGCTTCTTTAATTTCTTTAGCACTGAGCGTAGGCCGGAGTTTGTACATCGGTGGTGGAAGAGTGGCCGGAGTAGAACCCTCATAGGAGAGGAAGGGGGTGAGAAAGGAGGTAGTTGGGAAAGAGGTCGGCTTCGCCCCAGAAACCCCGACAGCAATCCCTTTACCTCCAGAGGTAGCAGCTGCTGCTTCCGAGGTTTCAACAGCCTTATCCTCCGGAGTTCTGCGCTTTTTGGACGGGCCTCCCACTGAGTCATTCTTAATTTTTCTTCTCCTCTCAGAAACTTGAGGATGACCCGTGGCTACATCAGCGGCAGAGGAACCGCCCTCAACCAACGGAACGTCCCCTTCAGCATCCGAGGTCAATATTATTAATTCAGGACGGTCCTTAGTTGAGGGCCTGGGCTTAACCTCGTTCTCACTAGCAACGGACTTACCCGCCGCCTTGAATTTCTTTAACTTGTCCATCTCTGGAGTTTCTTGTTCTATTTCACCTACATGAACAAACACAAGATGTTAGCAACTATAAATATTTTATATATATTTGGTAAAGGAGAAAGGGTGAAATAAAACGAGAAATACGCAAATATTCCTCCCGGACTCCGCTTGAGCTACTTAGCAAACGCCTACACGAAAAGACGTGACGACGTGTAGTGTGTGATTCAAGTGCGAACAACACTCTCGACGTATCACGAGACAGATCGGATTGATCAGTGTAATACGCGTGGGAGCTCAAGAGAAAGTGTTTGTGTGTCCAACTCAAGGGAAATTTGTCGACGCCCTCTTCATCCTTCCAAAATATTGGTTTCCCCCTCTTGATGGATATGCGAGTGAAATAAGTCTTGAAGGACTTCCCATCGACCTTGGCAGAATCCGTATAAGACTCAAAGTTCACAAAGGAACAGAGAGTCCGAAGAGTCACCAGACCAACTCCACCCTGCTTATTTGCCCTTCGAACTACTTGGGTGTAATAGAACAACATCGCTACAGTTGGTGTGAAATTAAAATGTTCACCCAAGACCTCCAAAGCTCGGATGAGGCCCCAACCGTTGGGATGAAGTTGGGAGGGTGCACATTTCAGAAACTTCAAGACGCCCATCTGGAGTTCGGTTAGAGGGAAACGAACTCCCAGATAATGAAAAATAAAGTCGTACATATATACAGAGCGGTCATTAGGGACGACATGGCATATCCGCTCTGTCGGAAGTGGTGCGTAAACCCTATACCACTTTTTCGTCTCTTCATCCGTACTCAGCGTGAACCTCGGTTGAATCCGGGATCCCTCCTCATCCGCATGACGAGAGGCCAAGTTCTTAAACTCGCTGGACACCCAACAGAAAGGCCATTTAGCCTGAACCTCCTCCCAATTCAGCCTCGAAGCAACAACGCTATAGAGACCTTCAGTTGTCCTCGAAATAGCGCTATTTCCAGAGGTTCCCTCTCCAGTGGCCATTTGGATTTTCTAAATCGAACTCCTTAATCTACGATAAGAAATAAAATGTCATCAGAAAGTTGTAATCATTACTCACTGTATTTTAAAAGCAACTACAATCAGAGGACAACTCTGAGAAGGGAAAGGTCACTTTCCACAGTGAGTAAGATCCCCTTTCTGAGCGATGCGATTCAGTCTTAGGAAGAATCACAAGGATTCTTCCCCATGACTATTAGGGCTGCGGGAAACTGATTCCCCCCCCTAGATGAAGCCTACCTTCTTTAACTAAGAAGTAGCAAAACAAAACAAGACCAGAACAACAAGGAAGAAATAGTTACCTCAGACGATAACGATGAAACCCTCGTAATGTAGGCAGCGAACTTCCTTGAAAAATTTCTGCAGAATTTTGTTAAGGAAACAAAAGCGAGTGGAACCCAGAATCCACTAAGTATTCCTTTTATAGGAAACGAAGAGGTTCGGTTACCCCCTCTTGAAGTTGTGTCGTTCTCGATAAAACGCATTCGTTCACAAGCGAAACGACACAACCGTTCCAAATTCTTGGGCGCCAAAACGATAGCGACTCAGCGAAGGGCTATCCACTAGGCCCAAAAGTTTTGAAAACTTCGGGCCCATTAAGCCCAAAACGACGGTTAATGAGATTTTCATCTCAGACGCAATAATTGCTTACCCACGTGATTAAAAGCATTAATGTCTAATCATGCAACGCAATTCGCGCTTTACAGCCGTTACACGAACTTCAAGAGCTTTCAATTCCAATAAACACTTGAAATTCTCGTACAACGAATCTTTGTCTGAATCCGTTGTGACCGCATCGACAGGTCGGATCTATTAATTTTAGAACGGTTCTTTACGAATGACAACAGATGCTAAAGAACTGTTACACACGTAAGCTTACCGATATTAAGACCTCTCGCAGGTTGAGTAGCTTATGTGAACAACCATTCGGTCCCTCACACAAGCTAGGGGACATATGATCCGGTCTCAATACCGGTATCCGATCCGCTATACATATTTCAACGTCTTTGATAAGACATCTACGTGTAACCGGTGTCATCGGTATACATCCGGACTGTAATTCCGTATCAGGCGTTCTCCCTATACCGGTTGTTCAGGATAACACCATGACATCGGATAATACACACGTCACTGTGCAAAAAGACAAGGATTGTTGCTACAGGGGTCGATCAATAATTCCCTGCACTACGAGCCAAATTCTGCTCATGGGAATGGTCAACTTGTTCCCTAATCCTAGTCTACATTCTCTATGCTCAATATAAAATAGCCACTTGACCCAATTATGCAGGTAAGTGCGCAATATAATAATGCTAATGGGAGTTGGTGGTTCCCCACCAACGAATCCTCGTTAATCGAGCCAATCAGGTATATGAACTCACTTCATGATTGAGGTAGGGGGATCTTCAGCTCTTTTACGACTGATTACTCTCTGAATACATTCCTTACTTGGAATATAATCACTGACTTGAGCGTCGGAGAATCTTTGCAGGTGACACCACCATTCGCCCACTTCAACGTGTTAGGTAGGTGTGAAGGATCTCCAGAACGCCCAATCCGCTCTCCTCACTCAAGGACAACGGATACCTACACCGGATACACATACATCCGGTCTTCTATACAGTATTTACATACTATTTGTGACTGGTCTGAGTCCGGATCTCTAGACCCCGGTTCCGGACAGATCAGTTATATATACTTTTCCTTTAGTAAAGCCTTTTGAAATCAGAAAAGAACTAAGTCTGTCATACCAAGCTCTAGGTGCTTGTTTCAGACCATACAGTGCTTTACTAAGTTTGAAAATATGGTTTGGAAAAGAAATATCTTCAAAACTAGGGGGTTGTTTCAAAAAAGCTTCTTCTTCAATAAACCCATTCATAAATGCACTCTTAACATCCATATGATATAATTTGATTCCTTTACAAGCAATAAATGCAAGAAGTATCTTGATAACCTCAAGTTTGGCTACAGGAGCAAAGGTTTCAGTGAAATCAATACCTTCTTGCTGGTTATATCCTTGTGCTACAAGTCTGGCTTTGTTTCTGACAACTTTTCCATCCTCATCAAGCTTATTTCTAAAAACCCATTTTGTTCCAATTATGCTTTTGTTCTTGGGTCTCGGGACAAGGGTCCAAACTTTATTTCTCTCAAACTTGTTAAGCTCTTCTTGTATAGCTATGATCTAGTCAACATCTTCCAAAGCTTCTACGATAGATTTTGGTTCCAATTCTGACACAAGAGCAATGGGTGACTGATGGAGAAGTTTTGATCTAGTTCTAACTTCAGCTGCTTGATGTCCAATGTTGAAGTCCGAAGGAGGATAAGCCTTGAATTTCCAATCTCTAGGCTTCTCAAGTTCAGACACTAATGGTCATTGTTCAGGTTCTCTATTTCTAACTTCTGTTGGTTCTAAATGAGCAAGATCTAATCTTTGCTGATCTTGTTAAGTTTCTTGCTGCAACACATGCATCATCAAGTTCTAGATCTACCAGTTTCCTATTAGTTTCTTGAAGATCATCAAATCTTACACGCATTGATTCATCAATGGTCTGAGTTCTTGTATTAAAAACTTTGTAGGATCTTGATGTGGTTGAGTACCCCATGAATATTCCTTTATCACACTTAGAATCAAAATTTCCAAGATGATCCTTTATGTTGAGAACATAGCATGCGCACCCCAAAGCGATGAAAATATGATATATTGGGTCTTCTTTCCTTCCACAATTCATAAGGAGTCTTGTTTAGTATAGGTCTGATAAGGATTCTGTTTTGAATATTCCTTTATCATACTTAGAATCAAATTTTCCAAGATGATCCTTTATGTTGAGAATATAGCAAATGCACCCCCAAAGAGATGAAAATATGATATATTGGGTCTTCTTCCCTTCCACAATTCATAAGGAGTCTTGTTCAGTATAGGTCTGATAAGGATTCTATTTTGAATATAACAAAAAGTGCTGATAGTCTCTGCCCAAAAGTATTTTAGAAGATTGTTTTCACAAAGCATTGTTCTGGCCATTTCTTATAGAGATCTGTTTTTTCTTTCCATAACACCATTTTATTGGGGTGTTCTTGGAGAAGAAAAATTGTGAGTTATGTCAAATTCATTGTAGAATTTTTCAAAAACTTTATTTTTAAATTCTCTACCATGATCACTTCTTATTGTACCAATACATAATCCTTTCTCATTCTAGATTTTCTTGCAGAAAATCTTGAATACTTTCACAGACTCATCCTTGTAGACTAGGAAGTATACCAATGTCATTCTTATGTAATCATCAACAATGAGAAATTCATACTTCTTTCCCGCCAAACTCTGTACTTGAGATGGACCAAACAAATCTAAATGTAACAATTCTAATGGTTTGGCAGTGGAAACAACATTTTTGTTTTCAAAAGAGGTTTTATGTTATTTTCCTCTTTGGCATGCTTCACAAGGAATGGAGTTGTTAAAGGAAACTTTTGGCAGTCCCTTGACTAGATCTTTTATGTGAAGTTTTGAAATATGTTTTAAACTTACATACCCAAGCTTTTTATGCCAGATCCATCTCTCCCCAGAGTTTAAAAAAAACATGTTACATTTTGATCATTTAGTTCATTTAAGTTAACCTTGCACAGGTTTTGATGTCTATTTACAGAAAGAAGTAAGGTTCCATCATGGTTGATGATAATACACTTTTCTTTATCAAAAGAGACTTTGTACCCACTATCACAAAATTGCCTAATGCTTAGTAGGTTATGTCTCAAACCTTCAACCAAGTACACATTTTCAATAACAGGTGAAGGAACTTTACCAACTTTACCAGACCTAATGATCTTCCCAGTCTGGTTGCCTCCAAAAGTGATTGTTCCACCTTTAAATGGTTCCAGGTCTAGGAACATAGTTCTTCTTCCTGTCATGTGATGCGAGCATCCACTGCCTAGATACCAATACAAATGCATTATCTTTGTCTTTAAGCAAATATGCAATAGGAATGATCAATAATTTTGGTACCCAAATCTTCTTGTGTTTTACATGGTCAGCAATATTTTCATTCCTTTTCTTTCTTTTCTCACAATCATTTATTGTATGACCATGTCTCTTGCAATAGTTACACCTTTACATGTTTCTGCCGTTTTGAAACAAATGGAGGTGATGAAGATTGCTTGAAATCATTTTTCTTTACATAACCCAAACCTGGTCTGCTATGGTCACCATGGGATTTACCCAAAAGCTTGTTCAAATTTTCAGTGCCATTTAGAAATCTGCTTAGGTATGAAGTAAGTGAATTCACTTGCTTCTGTAGTTTAATGATTTCATCAGCTTGAGAGTTGAAACATACTTTAGTGTTTTCCAAATTAGTTTTTAAAACAAGATTTTCTTGTCTAAGTTTGTGAAACTCTTCAAGTTGCATTCTTTCATTTTCTTTTATTTCCTTTTGAATACTTTTATCAAAACCTTCTTCTTCAATTTTGAAATTTGGTTTTCATAATCAGTGGTCATATCAACATGTTTCACTTTCAATTTCTTAAAATTTTTCAATAACTTGGAAAAATCATTAATCAACATATCATTATTCTATTTGAGTTCAGAATATCTTACTTCTTCTAAATATGAGTCACTAGAGCTGACTTCTGAATCTGGTTCAAAATAAGCCATAAGACAGATTTGGGCAGATTTCGTCTCTTCATCAAACTCTCTAGAGCTGGATGAATCTTTATCATCCTAAATGATTAATCCTTTTTTCTTCTTAGGGAATCTTCTCTTATCTTTCCTGCCCTTTATGTCCTTATTCAAGAGAGGACACTCTGGCTTCATATGTCATAGTTTCCTATAGTTGAAACATTCCAAGGCAGATTTGTCAATTTTAAACTTAAATTAAGATTTACCTTTGTGATCTTTCCTCTAGAGCTTCTCACGTCTGAATTTCTTTTTCTTCAATAGCCTGTGAAATCTTTTTATTACAAGGGCTAACTCTTTATCTGTATCTTCTCCTGACTCATTAGAGGCTGGTTTTGAGCTGGTGGATTCCTCAGCTTAGAGAGCTTTGGACTTCTTGCCTGATTCTTCAGACTTCAAGGCAATGCTTTTGGAGGAGGAAGGCTTAGTGACTTCTTTCAGCTTCAGCTTCATTTCATGTACTTTAAGAACCCCAAGGAGTTTATCTAGAGTGAAGGTGCTTAGATCTTTAGCCTCCTCAAGAGCTGAGCACTTAGCATCGAATATTTCTGGAAGACTTCCAAGAAGCTTGACATTTATATCTTCTGTGGAAGGTGTTGGCCCAAGAGCTTTGAGCTCATTCAGCAAGGTTTGGAATCTTCCAAACATCTGGTCCACGGTCTCATGATCCTCTATTTTGAAAGTTAGTGTTACTTCCCTAAAGGAGATGTGAGACATGCCTAGTTTGAGTTTCACTCTAGACCAACACAAAACATTACTTGTATTGTTGCAATAGACTAATCTTCAATCTGTGAATCAGATTACATCAAGCAATCAAAATAAGAGTTTGAACTCACAGTTATCAGGTTTAATTTGTACCTTAGCTAATTCATCCTTCAACTCCTGGATCATTAATATAGGAACCACAGTACATGTTTTACAATAATCTATATTTGTTCTACACTCACAAGAAAGTTAAACCTATTTTTCTAAACTTACCTGATGGTAATAAGGTTGTTGCTACAATTTTAGGCACCATTTTCCTTCACTGAATACTTATACCTGACAGATGTCTTATTCGTTCCTTCATTTCATTTTAATTTGACTTCGGTGTCCAAACATACAACTACCTTATCTTGCAAATTTATTTTTTCTATGGATCATTGTCAGATTCAAGATTCCAGTACATTTAAGATGATTGGTATAGGTGACTTGCAATCTGACCTGTATGTAATGAATCCTGTGCATTTTAGAGGTGTTCCATAATTTTTCCCAGACTTCTCTCAAAGTTAGGCTAATAATTTCCATTCATATGATTCTAATTCTTAGCACCTCAAGTTTGGTCATCCATTTCATGAAAAACTTCAACTAAAGAAAATTTATCCCTTTATTTCTTGTAATAAGTCCAATATACCTTATGATCCTTGTTACTATAAAAGTAGAAAAAGTTACCTTTTACTCATAGTGAGTCTGTAACTGTTGACATTTTTGAAATAATACACATTGATATTTAAGGGCCCTTGGTTGTCCTTTCTGTTTTTGGTCACAAATACTTTCTCACAGTTATAGATAATACTAGTAGATTTACTTGGCTTTACCTTATGAAATCCAAAGCTGAAACTAGCACTTTAATTCCTCGGTTTGTTAAATTTATTGAAAATCAATTTTAGAAAAATGTTAAAATCATTAGAACAAACAATGACAATGAATTTGATGGTTCGGAGAACAGACTTAAAAGAAGGGGGTTGAATAAATCTGTTCACTTTTTCAAATCAAAAAGTGATATTCAAGCGCAACAGCAGTGTGCACAGTAGACTAGACTTTTGTATACGGAGAGCGTAATACTTTGATTAAGTGAGAGTGATTTTGCCAGACTTTTACTATCGAGTATAACAATAATAATGCACTAGACTTTTGATAGTAAAGAGTGGGAGAGAATGAGACAATACACAAGCAATTTTATATTGTAAAAATGTATTTACACCTACAATAAATAATTAATACATGAAAAACAAAAGACCAACAGAGTTGCAAGAACAAAGTCATTCGTTGATTATTGATTGAATAAAGGAGGCCAAAAAGGAATTAAACACTCTAAGCAATAGAATTCAATTATCATACCCGCTTTACAAAAGATTTTAAAACAATAACATAAGGAAAAAGAAAAAGTCATGTTAAACTCAAGGTTAAAGCAGTTCACTCCTCCCCAGCAGCTACGCGTCTAGTTATATAATCCAATTGAATTAGTTTTTTGTTTTAATTTATTGTCAATTTATGATTAGGTTGTTGAATGCCTTGGCATTCGCAATTCTACATCTTGTCAATTTATGAACTTTTCCTTCAAGGGCAGATACGTTCAGATCATTTTTTAGCGTCAAATTTCAAGGTTCTGAATCCCAGAACCAATGACCGAAAAAAAAGAATCCCAGAACTAGCAATTTGTTGTGGCCCAAAGAACGGTAAATAAGATAGATACAGACATGGCAATACTTTTTTGTACATGTATAGAGAATAGAGATACAATGACAATAATTTGTTTAGTACATATACAGAGATACAATTTTATGTACAGAGTGAACAAAGAATGGTTAGGATGCCTACAATATTTCTTTACAGAAAGTCCCATTGCCAATATACCTTATCTACAATCCCTCCACCACTTTTAACAGCTAGGTGAAGTGTCTCAGAAGCCGGAGGAACCCCCCACAATAATGGCACTGCAACAGTCATGGTTAGTTTTTCATGTAAATCACCTTTGCTTGCCTTCTCTGCGGCAATAACCTGCCATAGAAGATTGGTTTTAATGTTTCAGCAAATTAGGGTTGACACATTCTACCAGAATTTTTTTAAAAAAAATACACATCACTGGAAAAGTTGATAAGTATAAATGCTTCCACATCTCTGCATGTAACCAGACATGACCCCTCAACAGGTGTCATCAACCGAGCTAACAAATCCAGGATTTTTCCAAACATGCTATTGTCCATAAAAAGTCCAGTTACACATTCATATGTTTATTTTGTAGAAACAAGGTAAAACGAGCAGAATGCAATTTTCGTTGATAAACCCTTGAAACAAGTCTAGTTAAATTCAAATCCAAACTTCTATAATCGGGTGAGTTGTTCTTTAACTTCAACAAGATACTAAGAACTTAAAGTTAAAATTGAAGAAGCAATATGCTAGGTAGAAAGGTTGCCTGAGAAACTAAAAGGGACAATCAATATGCAAAACTTTTGGCTTGTTTGTGTATGTGCAAAAATGTATGAATGTGACCCTGAAAAGATCATCCAGATTGTATGTGGATAAATAGCTTACCACACCACACATGAATCGATGTCATAACTTTGGCCTTAAGAATTATTGAAACAAGTTGAAAACAACAAACTTAAACAAAAAGCTTATCGAAATAAGTTAAAAAGAACTTTTAGAAATTATAAGATACTTTTATAAGCTCTATAAAGGCTCTTCCAATGGTACGGAAAGTAAGAATTTTCTACCCCTAACTTTTGTTTGTAGCATTATTCTTTAGCGATCATAATCTGTACAAGGAAGTTTCATACACAGAACATGTCATGGAAATTTAACAATCATTTTTGCAATTTTGAATTAACTTTCTTCAACACATACTCACATAGTAAGAACCCGAGGTCCAGAGGACAACACCATTTTTGGAAGAAAAAAGAAGCATGGCCTACCTCCCCACCGTGCTCTAGAACAGTGTCTTCCACGACATCACTAAGCATCTCAATGGAACGGCAGAAACCAAATATGCAAAGTCTTCTGCCCATATCAAGTCCCTAGAAAGAGGGCATTTCATATTCATAAGATGGCAAAGTATAACTGACAGAAAAGCTTTAGTTTGAAAAAATGAGTACATACATTAGTAGCTGCAATATCAAAGAGTGCACCCAAACAGAGGCCCTGATTGGGATCCATGTAATCACTCTCCTGAAACCGCTGAAAATTTTGAGCAGTTTTGGATTTTCCTTGCTTCTTCTGTAAGGATAGTAACATAATTAGTCAATCTTAAAGAATGTCAGACACTTAAATGGATAATAAACAAACAAAGCAAGGATCAAGGATGTGAAAGTTCCAAAGAGTTTAACCCTGTTAGTAGCAGATATAGAATGAAAACCTTATAATGATGATAAGAAGCATGCTAGACTTGGACTTTCACCTATAACAGTGTAAGCTTTTGAGGTAGTTGATTTCTCGACAGTCCACACCGTATCAAAGCCTCTCTAATAATGAAGCTCACCCTCTCATCCAAGGGTATGATTGTGAGTTAAATTTTAAAGGACAAGGTTTATTGGAAACCCTTGTCTCTCGTGTTTGCTTATAATACTACTCCCTTCCCCTCTTAACCTCTCTCTTCCCCTTCCTTTACCTTTTTGCCTATACTCTAAATCAGACCCCAACCTTATATTTAGATGGAGAATTTAAAATTTCTAAAGAATTTTGAAATTGACAATATGCTTAAATGATAAGGAAGAGTTTAGTTCAACAATAACTAGAACTCTAAAATTCTTCATTCAAACACACCCTAATGGAATTAAGTTAAATTTCCAAACAAGTTCCCAGTTAACGTTATCCAATTGAGGTTGGCTAGAAGATTCATCAAACTAACATGTAAAATCAACACTAACCATTAGACGGTACAATTGATCAAACACCATTTTTGTAACTGGATTATCTGAAAAGCATTACTAAAACTCCAAAAGTGCTTTTGCACGAGATTCGACGAGACATATAAGAGCTATCAATGAAATTCGCCGAAAAATAAATCCAAATTTTAGGAACAAGAGATTCTCAAGCCAATACTTTGACAACATAGATAACGAAGCAAGTAAAGACGCGCATTTGAATCGTTAACATGAAAATGAAAAAAGCGCATACATCGGAAGAGGCGAGGCGACGAGGAACCATGGAGCCTCCAATCTGGATGAGTCCATCAGCAGTGAACAAGGTAATTCTGTCCTCAGGAACCCATTGAATTTCTGACAACATAAATAAGTAAAAGTAAAAACAACGTGAAGGCTTGTGAATCTGATGAAATCAATTGCAAAAGCATATATGAATTTACCGGCGTCGGAATGGGACCAAGGGAAGGAGTGGTCAGAGGAAGGGTTGACTTTGGGGGCGAAGTGGAGAAGACGAGGATTGGGGGTGGAAAGGGAAGGAAGAGAGGTGAAGGAAGGAGAAAGGGAAAGAGAGGAAGAGAATCTGAATGTGGAGAGGAAGAGGGACAGGGTAGAGGTTTCGGCCATTGGAATGGAATGTTAATCACACGCTTCGGAATTCAATCAAGGGAATTCCAATATGCTCTTTCATTATTCATAACACTCACCGCCGCGGGACTCTCCTTTCTTCTTGAGGATCTCATTTTTCTTATTTTTTATTTTATTACTTCCATTTCCATGCCCCTTCTTTTTTCTGGCTCACAATTTCACAACCATATCACCCCACCCCACCTTGTATGTTTATTTCTTTTCTTTTAAATATCTTATAACTAGATGAACTGTGTTTTAATTTTTTAAATACTAGAGAAAATTGTGTACACCCATGTCATGGTGAGATAACAAAGTTTCTTTTCCTCTGAATAGGCCAAACTTAGAGTTGTCAAAATAGGTCAACCCCACGAGTTGAAATATTTTGCAACCTAACCCAACCCGGCTTACTTTCTTGAGTGAGTCAATTTTTTCAACCCAACCCAACCCATCGGATGGCTTGCGGGTTGGCCCACCATTTTTAAAAAATAAAAAATAAATAAATAATAGGAAAATGCCAAAAAAATAGCAAGGGACAACAACTATAGCGACGCGTGGGAACAAAAGCCTTTGTCACGTGAGAACAACAGCTGTCGTGCGTGTGAAACAGCAGCCTCCGTCATCCTTTAAAGGTCGTGCGTACAGGTCACGTGGTCAAGCCCGAGAGAACAACAGGTTGTACAGCTGCAGGCCAAGCCCGAGAGAAGAGTAGGTCGTGTAGGGTCTCACGTGGTGAGCGTGAGAGAATGAGAAATTAGGGCCAGCTGTGCCAAATTTTAAGAAAATGTTAAAAATTAAGTGTAGCCCTCTTCAGAGCAGTGCCCTATGTGCCTTAATTTTTTTAAGCATCAACTTGTGGGCTAACCCGGTTCACCACGAGTTTAACCCACCATGAGCTGGGTTTAGTGGGTCGAGCCAAAAAATGCTTTACCTTGAAAATGAGCCTTTTTTTTAATCCGACTCACCAAAAACCCACCTCGAGCCGGGTTGGCTCACGGGTTGCAACTCATTTTGACGCCTCTAGTCAAATTATCTTACTTAAGGAAAATTACATGTGTACCACTTGAACTAATTACTCATTGATAAATAATAATTGATAATAAATTTATTTAATATAATATTATATAAGTTAATATAATTTACTTACTAAATATTATTAGGCTAAGTTACTATTTTATTCTTGATCTAGGCTTGATACCGCTTAGAGAGAAAGGACATCGGTGTGGTGTCCCACAACGCAAGACACCTCCCGGGATGGTCCAAAAGTCCAACGACAATGGCAAATGTGCATGAATTATGTTAACCTCAACCGATGTCCCAAAGATCCGTATCCCTTCCCCAACATAGATCAGATGATAGACGATTCGTTAGGCTATCAATCCTTGTCTTTCATAAATGCATACTCCATGTACAATTAGATTTCAATGTGTGAAGGGATCAAGAAAAAACATCATTTACTAATGACAAGGGTGTGTTTTGGTATAACATCATGTCGTTCAGTTTGAAAAATGTTGGTGTCACCTACCAGTGAATGACCGACAAAGTAATTGAGGGAATGCACACCAAGTTGGTAGAAGTTGTAACATCCTAATTTTGATTAATTAGGAAATTTTAGAAAAATTAAATTGGGTACGTGATTTTAATTTAACAAGTAATAATTACTTAATTGTTCGAGAGTTGATAAATTAAATTTTTAAAGTGAGCCATTAAATTATAGGATTAGTTTGGGTAATTTTAGGATTAAAGTTGAAGGGTGTTTAGTTTACTGATTAACCAAAAAGATTAAAGGATCGAATTACTCTGACCAACTTAAACTAACTGATTTAATTAAATAAATCACTTCTCCTTTTTTTCATTTTCTCCCACTCAACTCACATGCCCACTCTTTTTCATTTCACTATCTCACTTTTTCAATTTCCCATTCTTTCTCATGTGTTCTTTTTTTTCTCAAAGCCATCATCACCTTTCTCTCATCCTCCACAAAATCGTGCTCTCCTTTTTCTTCAAGTTATCAATTTCATTTTGCCTTTACAAAGGAAGGTGGGTTCATGTTCCTTTTTCCTTTCTTCTTTCTCTCTAGACGTGACCAACCATGGAAGGCATGAGTGAAGCTTGAACGTTCACATAATCCCATTTTTGAAGTCCTAAGGTAAGAACCCAAGTTTGTGTCATGTTTCGGTTCCTTTTCGGTGATGGAAATCTTAAACTCACTTTTCTATTTTTGTAGTTTTGTATTAAGTAGTTGTCCAAAAGTGGTTAGTGTTTGCTTTCAAACGTCATCGGAGGGATTTCGAAGCTTCATTGTGGGTTTGGTGTGTCGACAACAAGTTTCATCGTTTTTGGTAGTTATATCCCCTTTCAAACTCCGTCGATATAGCTTTCTAATTTTGATTATTGTGTTTAGATGGTTTGTTAGTAGCGAGAATGATTTTAGTTAATTTTTTAAATTGTTCGAATGTAGGATATTAGCGTTCGAAGTTAAATCAGAGTCGGAGGTAGTTCCGAAGGATAATCAGAGTTACTATAAGGTATATGTTGACGTACAGGGGTTTACCGTTTGAGTAGTGAGTAGGAACTTTTATTTTTGGGGTGAGGCTTTAAAATTGAATGTTTATATTGAATAACAATTTCTGAAAATGCTGATCTTACAAAATATAAATATGGTTATCGTTTTGAAGTAAAGTTTGTAAATTGAAGCCTAATGCTTGATAAGTGTTGATAATGATTTTACGAGAATTAGATCATGAAATGCCATTAATTGCTTTGCTTGGAAAGTATTGTTGATATTAGACTATGATGGCATTGATGATGTATGATAATGTTATGGTTGATTGCGTTTAGTATATGGCATCCATTATTTGAATTATATGTATATGTGTATGAATTGATGAATTGAGAAATATCGAGGATAATGGAGCTAGACTATGATGTCAAAAATATGAAGTTACGCTTTGGTTCACATCCATACATAATGCATTGAATATCTCATGACATCATATACATTTATGTCTATAGCATTTTGATTCGCTCAACACTCAGATTTGTTGTATGGGTCCACCAATTATAGAACTTAAATTTATTGTACGGTTCCAAGCTACCATCATTTATAGCACCCTGATTTCCTGTGTGGTTACCAGGATATTCAAAAATTTATAGCATTTAGATTTACTGTGTGGATTATCTATATATTGGGCATTTTGATTTGCCATTCAAGTTGGATCGGCATTTGCATGATTTATTGGAAATGATGTGATTTTGAAAAAGTCCATGACATTTGAGTAATTACATCGAGAGTATTGGAATATAATAGGGGATGGAAGGTTTGGAAGTAATTGATGATGTTTGACCATGAAAATATATTTGATGTATAGTTTGATGAATTATATGTGGTTATATTTAATGGCAACACATTGGATTGCGTGAGTTATATTATATATGTTGTTGAAAGTTGCTATTTACTACTTTGAATGGTACTCACCCTTCAACCTTTATTTTAGTGAGCTTTCAAGGTAAGGATGTTGCTTGGTGAGCTTAGAGATAGAAACAATGTAATGCCAAAGCCGAATATTGTGCTTGGATATTTTATGATGACATTAGATGTATATGTATGTATATGCACATAGCATTATTTTGTGGTCATATATGTATAAAGGTTTTGGTATGGCTCTTGAATGGTTTAATTTGGCATTTATATATGTTTGTGGTGTCAAATGATGATTTTATAACGTTGGTGTTGGGTTTTAATATGCATATATATATATATATATATATATATATATATATATATATATATATGGTGGTTAGTGGATAGGTAGCTGACACTTCACTAGAGGTTTAGTTTTTGCTTTACAATGACATTATGTTGAAAATTTACTCCTTGGATATGTCGAGGAATTGTCAAACTGAAATGATTGTGAAATTGATGTATGGTTATGCTATATAAATGATAGCGTGTGTGTGAAGATGTGCATATTGATGTACATTGTAGGTCATGATGAATATCTATTAGACAAGGATGGTTTTGTGCCTTTAGAATTAATTTGGAAATGTATCAAAGCATTTGGTTTTAGTGATGCATTAAAGCTAAAAGTGATGAACTAGGTAGGTCATATTTTGATTTGTGAGGTTCACGAACTTTCAGATAGGTCATACAACACCCATTAGGTATTTAAAACTTGTTGGGATCAAAAGGGGACCAAATGGATAGGTTTTGGTCTATTTAGCATGTGCCATTGACCTATAATGAGACAACTTGCATTTTCTGCACAACTTCCTCAATTATAGGAGTTTTTAGGCATGAATGGTGGCAATAGTTCACAAGCAGTATGACTAATATTGTGTTAAAGTTTGGCAGTGTTTAGAGGTCAGACAAATAAGTTAAGGTATATGGGAGTTGGCTGAAACCAATTTTCTACATAAATCCTGCATAAGGCTATAGAATTTTTTGCATAATGGCCCCAGTAAGTGTCTCAATCATGTATGTTATGGGAATTAACTTTTACTTCATTCATCAAAGTTATAGGTAATTGAGCTACAAATATTTATAAATTTGATTCACTTTAAAATGAGTTTTATAGCTCAAGTTAAGCATAAATTACTTCGGTATGTCAATCTTCAAGTTTCCCTCCACATAGTGATAAGTCTTGAAAAGACTTAAGTATTTGGCAATATTTGACTTTATTTTATTTGAAAGATTATATTTAATTATTAAATTTGGAAGTAATTAGGAAGTATTCATTCATTTTTGCAATTGTAATAGTTAATCATTAGTTTAATATTTATTAAGAAAATCTATGTAACAAGAATAAATAAATAAGAAATTTAGAAAAACTATTTCTTGAATTGTAAGTTACTTGAGCGTACTAACGTTTAATTTCAGCGTAGCTATGCTAGGCTATTATCCATGATAATTTTCAGGTTCTAGAAGCCC
Source organism: Clitoria ternatea (assembly GCA_037962975.1). Taxonomy (NCBI): domain Eukaryota; kingdom Viridiplantae; phylum Streptophyta; class Magnoliopsida; order Fabales; family Fabaceae; genus Clitoria; species Clitoria ternatea. The sequence continues at coordinate 2,007,196 of CM075674.1, forward strand.
AGTGTCAGCACGCCAGCGTTACGCTCAACCTACACTGAGTTAGGAAAACTATTCCAGAAGCTCAACGTAGTTACACTGCCCATTAATGTACTTACATTGAGCTAATTAAAAGACCAGCATGCCAACGTTACATTCTACCCTCAGACTTAATGTCAAATCAAAGGAGTAGCGTCCCTACGCCACTGACTAGCGTACCTACGCAGGTTTGATCAAAGAAAATCCAGAAGACCAACGTACCCATGCCTTACGCCCATATTTACGCTAGAATTAATGGTATCAGGTATGAGTCTAGAAAGTCAGCGTACTTACGCTAACTCAGTGTCTCTACGCAGAAAGGACAAGGACCCAATACTCAAGCAGAAGATTAGCGTGAGTACACTGACCCAGAACGTATTTACGTGCAAACAAGGCTTCAAAGGAAAAATTCAGGCAAAAGGCCAGTGTACTTACGCTGGTGATGAGCGTACCTACACGCGCCTGCAAGGGGATTAAAACAACTTTTGAAATTCTGTTGTATTTTTGTTAATTTAAGTTTGCTTATTTATTTGTAAGTCCTTTAAGGGCAATTTCAGAATTATCTCAGTTGGTAGTTGTTAGTTTTTTAGTTGATATATATAGTTTTAGTTATGTAATTAAGACACACAAGATTTCAGATTTAGATTCATTCTTTAGATTTCAACCTCTCTCTATAAATTTCCCTCTCTAAACTCTTTATATTCATCATCATGTCTTCAACCTCTATCTTCATTTCTTCTCCTCCCATGGATTGCTAAATCCATAAGGTTGGAGTTTGTTGAAGCTTTAATGGAGGTCTAACTCTGTGGTTGTGGCTATTTCTATGTTAGAGAATGTCAGAACATTGCAAGGAGTGGTGCTTCAATTCTAAATTGGAAGATTCAAACCTAATTTTGAGCTTCTCTCTAGAGAGGAACCATGGCTGTGAGCTCTGGTATACTTTCTGCAACTTAATTACTTCAGGCCTAAGAATTTAGGTGAATAATTAAGGTTCATTTCTCTAATTTCACATTAGGTTTCAGTGTGCATGATCACTGTTAAACTCGAAAAATGTGTTGGGCTTCTTTATTGGCAAGCGCACCAATTTATCATTGCAGTTTTCGGAATGGATATCGTTCCCACACGGATTAAACATTTTCAGTGTGAAACAATAATTCTTATTTACTATGGTAAATGTATCAAAACTTATTAACAAAAGAATAATTTATTCACAATTTGTACAATATTCATAAATTTAGAGATTGATTTATACATTGGGTGAAAGATTGTAAATTCTAAATTTACTAGAAATAACTTTGAGTAGCACTTCAGAACAAATCCAATACTTAAGATTGAAAACACAGATTAACAAACTATGTTGGAATTAGGATCCCCACACTAAAACATAATGAAATAATCATAAACATGCATATTTAATCATCAAGTTCATGTTATTGCAGCTTAAAATCATTATACCTGATTCCTCGTGATATAAATTCTAAATAGTTACCCTAAAGTCTGATCCCTCAGATGCTTTCTCAGTAAAAACTTGCTTTAAGTCTTGGCCTTAACACAACAATAATTACCAACTCTATTCCTAGTAATTGGTATATTAAGAGTAATTCAACTTTTACTTTTGGTAAAGTGGTTTAACACGCATGAAAATCATTCTCCCGTTTGAAGTTCATACTATTAAAAGATTGAAATACTAACATGGTACTTGAATCATAAACATGCAGAAGTTATCATCGCTATATTATATTTATAGATAGGTTCACCAATTCTAACATAAAGAGATTAGTTACACATGGTGAAAGTAAAAACATAACTTACAATTGATGATATCACAAGCACTTGATCACACTTTATAATACGAAAAGAGCATGATACAACACAACACTCTCAAGTATATGGAAACTATTCTAGAATACTAACTCAGAAAAGACACTCTGAATTCAAGTGAATGAAGAGAAGAATGAAGAAGGGATGATGAAAATGGGTGGAGAATGGCCCTATTTATAGGGCTAAGTAGAGGTCCTGATGCTACGCGTGAGGCTGACGCTACACGTCAGGCCTCTGACTCAACCTCCATTAATTTGCATAATTCAAGCCATGATTAGTAATTTTTAATTGCTAATAATCTACAGACATGTTCCCTATTTGTCCCCCATTGCGTTTTGGTAGTTGTTGGAAATGGATTGGCCATTATTTGGCCACTTGGCTGAGTGCAAGGCCACCTGGAAGTGGAGTCAACGTAGCATCAGCACCAAAACCTTGACGCTACGCGTGGTGTTGATGCTACGCGTGGTGTTGATGCTACGCGTCAGCCCTTCAACTTTGTATAAATTTTTACTTCAATTCTTCCTCTTTTCACTGCAAAAATACAGAAAATCGGTCATAGCAGCTGAGTTTTAATAATTTCTATTTATTCCAAATAAAACCTAAATTTATTAACATTTAAACTATTTTTTATTAATTTTAGCACACTTTTAATTATAAAAATAACAGTAAATTTGAGGACTAACAAATACCTGACACGCTATCGTTGTCAGGTTAAATAAAAAGTTAAATTAATATAATATAAGGTGAACAACCTTAGTCGTCTCATGAGGGTTGATTGATTTAAGCTCTATTTCTTCATTTTTTTTCAGATACAAAATAACCAAATCTGATCATCATGATGTAGGCCTCTGTCTTAGCTTTCCATGGGCTCCAAGATTAGCCCATTTGGATCAGAAAAGCCCAAGTTATGGTCAAAACAAGGCAAGATACTCAAGATACATACAAAAAACAAAAATTAAAACATATATACATAATATTTCAATTTAACTAAACAACATAAAACTTAATTAAAATACTATTATTAAACATAGTAATTATATAATAAACCCCAAGTGTAAAACTATAATAAGTGTATTAAAATTGATTTATCAATACCCCCAACTTAGGAAATTGGAGCAACACAAACTAAAACTTAAAACAACCTTTTTGAAATCAAATTTTTGAAAAGTCTAAAAATTTACCACCACATGAAGTAATTTACAATTTACCATTTGGAATGATAAAAAATGGATATCTTGTGCAAAAGAGGCTTGAAGATAAAATTAATACAATGTCATATCAATAATCAAGCTTATTTCAAGGCTTACCTCATAAGTGTTTATCTCTGGCCTAATCTCGCTCAAGCGAGAATGATTCTCGCTCAAGTGAGACATGCGTGCATCAGAGGGGTATTTACTGGATGAATCCTGCTCAGGCGGGCTTGGCCTCGCTCGAGCGAGCGCCAGGCAGAATGATTCTGTGTCGAATTCGCTCAAGCGAGTGTGATTCGCTTAAGCGAGCGAACGTGGGTTAGGTTCTGGAACGTTCTCGCTCAAGCGAAATAGCTTGCTTGGGCCTTTCGCTCAAGTGAGTGATAATGGAAGTTGATTCTGGATCGATTTCGCTCAAGCGAGCTAAGCTCACTCAAGCGAAATGGGAACCTGGCACATATTATTTTCCCTCGCTCAAGCGCGTTTGGTGGCTCGCCCAGGCGTGGTTTTGGGAACTCGCTCAAGCGAGATGGGGCTTCACTTGAGTGAATTGCCCCTGATTCCTAAAAATGTTTGCATAATAAACTTGCCTAAGCGACCCTTGCCGGTCTCGCTTAAGCGAGTCAGGGCCTCGCTCAAGCGAGTTGCCCTGATTCTATTTTCTTCATTTTTTGCTTCATTTAACCATTTTTCTTGATTGTTTTAGGTTCCATGAACTATAGAAACATTGTTACCATTATGTGATGGCATTATTAATGTTTAACAATTTGATGGTGCATCTTTCAACCTCTTTTTATATAAATTTTCATCATTCTCAACTTTTAAATATTTTACAAATCATGAAAAATTTTCCTCTATATTTTTATTAATCGGTAGAACATTATATGTTGGATTAACTTTAATTGCATGGTTAGTATCTAGTAATTAGGCAAGACGTTATAGGTGGTATCAGAGCGGTTCCTTTCAGGACCGAATAGGTGGGTATACGTAATAAATTATGTGAGTCCTATATAGGGTTATCCTGGTATTTTATTGTATTTGCTTATGGTTATTTATGTTATTGATAGGATAACTTGGCATCGTTCCCTTGGCACTCTGGCATCATTGTGCTTTATATGTATATAAGGTAAATATCCTGCTCCTTAGTAAATAATTAGTTATTAATGGTGATGTGTTTGATTATTGTAGAATTGCTTTATGGTGAGGGAACTAGTTCTGGTGGAGGATGACTTCTTCTCAAAATTGTCTCAAATGATGAGTAGGGCTGAATCTGGCCCAACTCTTGATAAATTTCTGAAGAGGAATCCACCTGCTTATAAAGGAGGACACGACTATGACGGTGCACATGTTTGGATGCAGGAATTTGAACAAGCCTTTGAATATTTTGAGTGCTCGGAGGAGCAGAAAGTACAATTTTCTACTTACCAGTGTAAAGATGAAGCTAGGATGTGGTGGTCTAGGACCAAGGTGCAAATGAATGCAGCGAGTGAACCGTTGGTGTGGGAAAACTTCTGTAGAAGATTTCTTGCTAAATATTTTCCTAACAATTACAAAATCCGCAAGGAGATGGAGTTTCTGAGGTTAGAACAAGGCAGAATGTCAGTGGCTGAATACACTACCAAGTTTGATGAATTATGTGACTTCTACCACCCTTTCTCCTTAGAAGGGACTGAAGGTAGTAAATGTGCTAAGTATGAAGCTAGATTGCGAATTGAACTTCGTAGTGTGATTGTGCCTATGGAAATTCAAGACTATCCTACTTTGGTAAATAAAGCCAGATTGACTGAGGAAGTACAATTGCAGAGAACATTCCAACCGAAGGACAAGAAACCGTTGAAGGCAAAAGGGTTTAGCTTTAAGAAGATGGGTCAGTTTTTTCGTGGTGGCAAGTCTTCTGCTACGTCTTCTTCCTCTTCTGGTTGAGGTTCTACTAGCCGTTCTAGTAGCCATTCTGGTGGTCGTGCATGCTATAATTGTGATCAGGAGGGCCATATTACGAAACATTGTCCTACTAACCAAACTGTTTGCTTCTAATGTGGACAATCGGGGCACCTTAAGCCGGATTGCCCACAGCGGCAGTAGCAGGGTGGACATGGTAATCGGGCTAATGCTTCTATGGATCGTGGTGCTAATTTTCAACGGGGAGGTCAAAACAGCAGTGGTTGTGGAGGCCAACACCCTAGGAGATCTGATGCTCAATCCAGTAGTGCTCAGAATGTCATGACTGGGCGAGTATCTGCTTTTGATGCTTCTTAGGTTGCAAGAACTGACAACTTGGTGCAGGGTAAGTGTATTATTCATGGCTATCTGGTAAATGTAATTTATGATTTCGATGCTACGCATTCTTTTATTTCCGAAAGTTGTGTGCAACGGATTGGCCTACCGGTGGTGTTAATGGAGAATGCCCTTAGTGTCTCCACTCTTACTGGTTCCACATTTCAGGCAACCACTATATGTGGGGAATTGCCAATGCAAGTTGAAGACCGTTCCTTTCTGGTGAATTTGATTTGTATGCCATTGAAGAACTTAGATGTTATTCTAGGTCTCGATTGGTTGGCTGCTAACCATGTTATAGTGGACTGTTACAGAAAGACTATACTTTTCTCCCAAGAACTTGACACTAAGAATGTGGTGAGTGATGTCTCCGCAACTTATGTTATTCTATTTGCTTCAGAGTGGCGGTATAATCTTATGCCTAGTGATATTCCAGTGGTGTGTGATTTTCCTGATGTGTTTTCGGAAGATATTCCAGAATTGCCTCCCAGTCGAGAGATTGATTTTTCCATTGATTTGATTCCCGGGGCCGAACCTATGTCCCATGCACCTTATAGGATGTCTTCGGTAGAGTTGGCAGAGGTTAAGAAACAAGTCAATAAGTTACTGGATAAGGGATTCATTCGGCCAAATGCATCACCGTGGGGCGCTCCAATATTACTTGTGAAGAAGAAAGACGATAGTATACGAATGTGTATCGATTACCGGCAGTTGAATAAATTGACAATAAAAAAAATACCCCTTACCATGGATCAATGATTGATTGGATCAGTTACGGGGTGCCGTGGTATTTTCCAAGATTGATCTAAGGTCAGGATATCATCATATTAGGGTGAAATCCGAGGATGGTCTGAAAAGGGCGTTCGGACTCGTTATGTTCACTTTGAATATGTTATGATGTCGTTTGGAGTGACAAATGCTCCAGCTATTTTTATGGACTATATGAACCGGATCTTCCAACCATACTTGGATCAATTTGTGGTAGTGTTCATTGATGATATACTGGTGTATTCAAAGTCTCTTGAGGAGCATGCATAACATCTTCAGATTGTTTTGCAGGTGTTGCGCGAGAAGCGGCTATATGCTAAATTGTCAAAGTGTGATTTCTAGGAAGGAAGTGTACAATTCTTGGGACATGTGATTTCCCGTGATGGCGTATCTGTTGATCCATCCAAAATTGAGGCAGTTATGGCATAGGGAGAGGCCTAATTCGATGACTAAAATCAGGAGCTTCTTGGGATTGGCTGGCTATAATCGTCGCTTTATTGAAGGATTGTCGCGTACTACATTTCCTTTGACTCGATTAATAAGAAAGGAGACTCTGTTTGTGTGGTCAGAAAAGTATGAATTGAGTTTTCAAACTTTGAAGCGGTGTTTGACTACTGCACCTGTGCTTGTACTACTGGATGTGACAAAGGAATTTGTGGTATATTGTGATGCATCCAAGTCTGGCTTAGGATGTGTGCTGATGCAGGATTACAAGGTGATTGCCAGTTGTAACATCCTATTTTCATCACAAATAGAAAATAGATATTAATATATATTTCTTGAAAAATACTTACTATAAGTTAGTTTATTATTTATTTTTTTTAAAATTTTGGTATTTATATTTTTATTATTTGTTTTTTTAAAATAATAATAATAAAAAAATGAAAATATTTCTGAATGAGAATTTTAAAGTGACTTAATTAATATTCACTAATTAAGAAAATTATATTAAGAATTTTTAATATCCTTATTATTCACCATTTTTATTTTATGTTGTTATATTTTTGTTTTTTTACATATTTAAGATTTAACTCTTATCAGAATTTTAAAATAAAATTTTGAAGGAATTAGACTATGGTTCTTTTGAACTTTTTGATCTACATAATATTTATGATTTTCTGGAATTTTTTGAAAATTTTGAATTATTTTAATAAAATAATATATTTTAAATAATTTTAAATTCATATAAAGTTGCTTAAAATTAAAAATATTTACAAGAATGTAAAGTTAAATTATAAGAAAATTTTCTAAAATCCATTTCAAGTAGACTTATCTAAAAATTATCGGTTTGAGAAAAATCTTGATTTTTTCTAATCGTTAAAAAATTAGAAACGTATCAATAAATTTTTATTAACAGAAAATTTTAGATTTTTAAAATTTCAGCTTTATATTACTTATTATAAAATTAGTGAGGACTGATATAATATCGCTAAATTTCAAAAAGGACTCATTTTGAATATTTAAAATATACCGAGTGAAGGGTTACTATTTGACTTAATAATTTTGCCGACAATTACTATGCAAATCACTGTGCATGTATGAAATTTTCAAAAGATGCACAGTAACCTGGAATAAAAAATTCAAAAATACATAGTACTTTTATATTAAAATAATGGAATGCATAGTAAATTTTTTTCCTATAAATACCGAAGGATTTCTTCTTTAGAATTCACAATTTCAGATTAAGTTTTCTTAATATAGTAGTGCTAGTGAGATAGTGGTGGAAGTGAGAGAGAGAAGAAAAGTTTTTGGAGAGAAGGTTCTGCCAAAATCCTAAGGTAAGAATACTTCTCTTTTATATTTTTTGGGTTATTTTTATATCGTTTTTAGAAATCTGTTATTATACTGGAAATAATATTATTTTAAGTTACTATTCTGCATAGTAAACACTATTTCAATAGTAAATTACTATTTCAATAGTAAATTACTATTCAAATAGTAAATTACTATTTACTGTTACTATTTACCATTACTATTCACGATTTACTATTTACTGTTACTATTCACGTTTTACTATTTACTATTACTATTCACGTTTTACTATTTACTGTTACTATTCACGATTTACTATTCACTATTCACTATTCAAAATTTACCATTTTTTATTTTAAGTTGTAATCTTAATTTTCATCTTGTAATTATATTAAAATGAAATTGGTATGTTTTAGAACTCGGAGACGAGGCGCGCATGGATTTTCAATAACGAATCGGTATACAAGAGGTAAGGGGGAGTGAGATAAGAATATAATATGAAAGACATAAGAATAAAGGGAGGAGTCCCCTACTCCTTTTAAATTTAATAATATTATTATTTTAAAGTAATAACTTCTCAACTTAAAATTTATAATAAATTTAATATATTGTGTAACTTATTCTGAAATATCTATACATAGATCTGAATTATTATAACTTATACGGACTGAACTAAACCTATGCAAGGACTTGGATTTTTATATCCTATATGGATCGAACTAAACCTATGCAAGGACTTGGACTATTATGACCTGTCTAGACTGAACTATACCTATGCGAAGACTGGATATATGGACTTATATAGACCTGTGCGAGGAATGGACTATAAGGACTCAAAATCAAATCTACTAATTTAAATAACCATTAAAAATTTAAATTATATTTATAAGCGATATTTAGTTGATTTGACTTGATTATAATTAATTATATTTGATTTCGAATAATAATATTGTGATTTATAATATTAGACTGTGATTAATAATATTCAATTATGATTGATGATATTTGATTGTGATTGATGAGATTACTATACTTGATTGTGGTTGATGAATGATTGATGATCTTGTGATATGAAGTTTGAGCATATAGCAAGCATGACGGAAAGTTAAAACTCAGTAAGAATTTTCTTACCTTACTCTTTAAATTTTTATTCCAAGAGAAAGTATTTTGTAATTATTTTAGTTTTTTATTTCTTCTTATAAATAATTTTTATTAACTTTATTTTTAATCTCTATAATAAAATCTAGTATTAGAAAGAAGCTATTTTATGAAAATCAGAGGTTGAGATAATTAATTCTTGAATTAAAGAAAATTTGTATAGTTTTAAGTATTCTTAGTTAATGATTTTAAATTATTTTCTTTAGAAATTAGAAGTTTAAAGTAAATTATTTTGGTTTTCCCCAACGAAATAACTAAAGAATATTTTGTGGAGATTTCAAAAACTCAATCTAGTTAAGATTCAAATTGAGAAAGATTATGTAAATATATGAAGATTTTTAAGAGAAAGCTTTGAGATATTTAAGGCTTGGAAACTCAATTTTGGTAAGATCTGAATTTGAAGACTGTACTAAATTATTTCAGTATAACAGAAGTTCAAAGAAGAACTTATGGAAATGTACAGTTTATTGTGATGATTTTGTGAACCTTTATGGTATTTAATAATTGAGTTTCTAAAAGCCTTAACCAACTAAATATACGAGTAGTTCATGCATCATGAATCATTAAAGAGAAATGAGATGTGATATTGCCTGGGGACGGATTATAGAAACCGAGGATACATTAGAGGAGGCTTAATTGCGAGCCTTGGGATGAGAGAGTGTGAAAGGGTGCTTCAGGTGACCTGGGGTCGCTCCCTGGTGTCGGGTACTTTCACAATAAAAACTTTCTCAGTCTGACTAGTCTCTAAGTGTTTCCACGCCAGTTGAGCTGTTCATATGCCATGAAGGCATTTATGTTATTATTATCCAGAATTTATGAAACAGTGTAAACTCCTGGTTGGCCCAGTGCAAACTAAAACTTTAAGGGCCCACATGCATAAACTGAATGAGATAGTAGCATAAGCATTACATAACATTCATGTGATTGTGACATTCTATATGGATGGTTATGAAGGAAAATATAAGTGTTATGTATGTGGAAACCCTATATTCATAATTGATTGTATATGAGAATATGACTGATATTACTATATTAGTTTGTGAAAACCCTTATGCTTATGTCTTATCTGTAATATATTATATTTTGTTTCTCACTCCTTCTTGTTTGAATTTTTGTGTCCAAAATATATGTTATATGATATATAGCTAGCAGTCCAAGATGGAAGGATATGTAATTACAAGAGGATAAAGTGGTCTCATCCTCAATCGATTAGATGAAGAGATATGACAAGAGTAGGATTCAAAAACTCGATGGTTCAAGGACTAGGAAATGTTTGTTCACATTTGTAGTAGAGGTATAGTTTAATTTTATTTTGCCTTATTACAATATCAAGTAGATAATTGTAACAAGGTAAAGGTTAAACTTTGATAAACTCTTTCATTCGGATATAATATTGTAATGATTTATCACTTATGATTTCTATAAATTATTTTGTCATTATGGACAAATATTGAAAGACAATTTTTTTTACTTTCAATATTCAAAGGAAATCAGATGTATATACGTCCTTGTATACACGAGATAAAGAGTGATAAATATGTATATCTTTCTAAAAAGTTTTTTTTTCTCGTGTATATAAGGGGGTGTTACACCTATGCTTCGAGGCAATTGAGACCGCATGAGCAGGATTACCCTACTCATAATCTTGAGCTTGCGGCAGTGGTATTTGCATTAAAGATGTGGCGCCATTATTTATATGGTTCTCATTTTGTGGTATTTAGTGACCACAAGAGCTTGAAGTACTTATTTGATTAGAAGGAGCTAAACATGAGACAGAGGCGATGGGTCGAGTACCTGAAGGACTATGATTTCAATCTAAGATATCATCCTGGCAAAGCAAACGTTGTTGCTGATGCTTTGAGCAGGAAAGTCTTACATGCAGCCTTCTTGATAGGAAAGGAGCAGGAATTATTAGAGGATTTCTGTGACATGAATGTTAGGGTTGTCATGCAAGCCCCGAATCAAATGGTTATTGGAATACTGAAGATCTCAAATGAATTTCTGGAATCCTTGGTGGCGGCCCAGGGATCTGATGAGGAGTTGTTGAGGCTACTTGATGTTCAAGCTAAGGGCAAGGAAATGAATTTGACTAAAGGACGTGATGGTATTTGGCAGTTCAGAAGCCGTGTTGTTGTGCCTGCTATAGGTGATTTTAGGCAGTTGGTGTTATCTGAAGCATATAAAAGTTCCTTAAGCATTGATCCTGGTATTAAAAAATGTACCATGATTTGAAGAAAGAGTTCTGGTGGCCAGGTATGAAACGAACGATTACTGAGTATGTAAAATCTTGTGTGGTATGTCAGAAATCTACATGGTGTGCCTTCGAGTATTATTTCCGACCGTGACTCGTGGTTTACTTCCAGATTCTGGAAGAGTTTACAGTAGGAGCTAGGTTCCGAATTAAGGTTAAGTTTAGCCTATCATCCTCAAACCGATGGCCAATTGGAGCGCACTATCCAAACTCTGAAGGACATGCTCCATGCTTATGTGTTGGAACAAGGTGGTTCTTGGGAGAGGTATTTTCCATTGGTAAAGTTTGCGTATAATAACAGTTACCATAGTAGCATCGGTATGGCTTTGTATGAAGCTTTGTATGGTAGAAGGTGTCGTACACCTCTATGTTGGAATGAAAATGGTGATGCTATCCATTTGGGACCTGAATTGATCCAAGAAATGAATGAGCAGGTTGCCTTGATTCGAGAGAAAATGAAGATTGCTCAGGATCGATAGAAAAATTACTATGACAATCGTCATAGACCACTTGAGTTTCAAGTAGGAGATTGGGTATTTTTGAAGGTGACACCTATGAGGGGTGTAGGTCGTGTATTGAAAAGCTGGAAACTCAACTTGAGGTATATCGGGCCATATCAGATCTTGGAACGGATTGGTGATGTAGCTTATAAATTGAACCTTCCTCGATCCTTGACCAACATCCACGATGTGTTTCATGTTTCGCAACTGAGGGCATATATTCCTTGTGATTCGATGATCGTGCCGGAAGATTCTATTGAGTTAAAAGAGGACTTGACAATGGAAGTAGCACTTATTTGCATCGAGGGATACCAGACTAAGCGGTTGAGAAACAAGGAGGTGCCTTTAGTGAAAGTGAAGTGCTAAAATCTAAATGGAATAACTTATACATGGGAGTTGGAATTAGGCATGAGGCGGTTGTATCCCCATCTTTTCCAATAAGGTACGTTAATTTCGAGGACGAAGTCCCTTTTTAGGGGGAGTGGATGTAACATCCCGAATAATTAAATTAAAACCTTTGATTGGCGGGAAAATATTAATAATTGTCCTCAAATTATTTTAGACTTTTGGAAATTATTATTATTATTATAAATACAATTATAAATAATTAAATGTTATAGAATTAAATAAATTTATTTGATTGATTAATTATAAAGATTTAAGTAAGGTTTAATTAGATGATGGTAAATTTTCGTTACCAAAGGTTATAAGTGAAGAAATTTAATTAAAAGCTTTAAAGGAAAAATATAAACGAAATAGGGGAAAAGACCATTTTACCCCTGGGCCTTAAATAATAAAAATCACCTTTCTTATTCCTCATCTTTATGCGTGCCATCTTCTTCTTCGTTCCTCTCCATTACCGAAGCTCATTGCTTCCAATGGGAGGCTCGTTTTGCATCGGAACTTCAAATTGATCGTGTTTTTGAAGTCGAGGAATCGAGGTATGCCTAATGGCGCCTTCAATTTCAAGCTTCTTCTTCCGTCTTCTCTTTCTCTCTCTAGAAGCATGTTGCATGTGTGAGGAAAGGTTTGGGTCTTGCGTTTTATGACAATGTAGGACTTAGGTATTGACCCTAAGATAGCGGGTGCAATCGAAAACTGATAAGTTTCGTGTTTCGATATTCATAGGTAGCGAAACGGACGCCAGAAGACCGAGTGGTGAAGCGGGATTTTTTGACTATATGAATCGGGATCGTAAAGGTACTATATGAACATCTATTGCGCACTCTGATACCTTCTCATATCTTCATATATGAGATAGGTTGCATAGATCTAGGGTATTGGATGATAGTTTCATCACTCATATTTTTCACTAATTAATAACATTAAATTCGCGAAAAATTTTCCCCTATTTTATTAGGTGGTTTGGGGCGTCTCAACCTGGTATCAGAGCAATCATTGCTCTTGATACGATTATAAATGATGCTAGCTAATGTGTTTATTGTTTATGGCTGATTGATTTGTAAATTATATGGGTGGATTATGATGGTTGTTATGGGAATGAGATTATTACATGATGGTTGTTAAGCCCGGCCAGGCAATTCCTTTCTCATATTTACCTTCTAATTATGAAATACATTATGATGATGCTTGTATCAAGGAAGTAAATGATGAATGATATATGTATGCACATTGGGTGAAAAGACTTTAAGTTTCTAATTATGTTTATGTTGATGTGTATAGATTGAGTGATGGCGTATAGGCGCAATTCTGATACAGCCGCCATGGCTGAAGCCTTTAATCGCTTTGCCGACATACTTGAACGGCAACAACAACCTATTGGTCAGCCAAATCAAGGTCTTGACCAATTTCTTAAGCGGAAGCCTTCTGAATTTCATGGAGGCTATAAGCCAGAAGATGCTCATGTCTGGATCCGTGACTTGGAACGGATATTCGCTAGCATGGAATGTACCGAAGCACAGAAGGTGGAATATGCGGTATTCATGGTTCGGAATGAGGCCGAATCTTGGTGGATCCTTACCCGTGGGCGTATGATTGCTGCCCGCACTCCTTTAAATTGGGAGAATTTCAAGGCTGAATTTCTTAAGAAGTACTTTCCTGCGAATTATAAGAACAAGAAAGAGCTTGAATTCATGGAACTCAAGCAAGGTGACATGTCGGTTGAAGAGTATTCTTTGAAATTTGAAGAGTTATGTGTGTTTTACCCTCCGTTTCAGCAAGAGGGCACTAAAGCTTCGAAATATGTTAAGTTTGAAAATGGACTGCGCCAAGAGATTAAGAAGGCGATTTGTCACCAAGAGATTAGGAGCTTTCCTACTCTTATGGATAAGTGTAGAATCTTTGAAGAGAATGATATTGCTCCAAGGAATTACTCAGGGCATGATCACAAGTTGAAGGGCCAATCTTCTAGCTTCAAGAAGAAAGGCAACTTTAAGAACAACAGACGATTTGTACGTGGGTCCTCTTCTTTCAGAGGTGGACGAGGTGGTGGAAGGCATGGTACCGATGGTGGCCGAGGTAATGGCCAAGGACTCCGTTGTTTCAGATGTGGTGGAAATCACTTAGCCAGAGATTGCAATCATGAAGAAATAGTGGTGTGCTACAGGTGCAACCAACCGGGGCATATCCGCCCTGATTGTCCTTTGAATGCTGCAGATGTTGTGCCACGTGATAATGCAAACCGTGGAGGCTATGGTGCTTTTAGAGGCCGTGGTCGTGGAAACGGTAATGGTGGAAGACATGGAAACCGAAATGGTGGTAACGGTCGTTGTAATGGAAACGGCTGAGGTAATGCTAATGGTGGTCGAAATGGCCCGAACTGTGGTGCTAATCAACAAGTGGCTGGAAGAGTCTTTGCCGTGACCGGTGAAGAAGCAGCACAAGCTGAAGACCTTGTCCAAAGTGAGTGCCTGATATATGGTAATGTTGTTAATGTGATATTTGATTCGGGTGCTACGCACTCTTTTATTTCTGAAGGATGTGTGAGGCGCCTGCGAGTGCCTGTGAGTATGATGAAAGGTTCAATATTGGTGACTACACCGACTGGTACTTGTTTACGATCGGTGACTCGATGTGAGAATGTCGAGATGGACTTGGAGGGTAGAAAATTTGTTGTATCCCTCGTGTGTTTACCTATGAAAGACCTGGATGTTATTCTAGGCATGGATTGGTTATCCGCCAACAAGGTTTTGGTGGATTGTCATAGCAGGACGGTGATCTTCCCAACCTCTAATACTGAAGGTTTTGATGTGCGAGGTATCTCTCAACTTCTCATGATGTTCTGTTTGGTGGATGGGAATGGTGTATCCCAATCTGGTGGAATTCCTATTGTTTTAGAATTTCCCGATGTGTTTCCGGAAGAGATTCCCGGATTACCTCCTCCACGAGAAGTGGAATTTACTATTGATCTTATTCCAGGTGCAGAACCTGTTTCCCGAGCTCCTTATAGGATGTCTCCTATGGAGTTGGTTGAATTGAAAAAGCAAGTGGAAGAATTACTTGAACGGGAGTTTATCCGCCCAAGTGTGTCTCCTTGGGGTGCTCCTGTGTTGTTAGTAAAGAAGAAAGATGGAAGCATGAGACTGTGCGTTGATTATCGCCAACTCAACAAACTAACCATTAAGAATAAATACCCTCTTCCAGGCATTGATGATCTTTTGGATCAATTGAAGGGTGCTGTTGTGTTTTTGAAGATTGATTTGCGTTCTGGATATCACCAAATTCGGGTGAAGGCCGAAGATATTCCTAAAACTGCTTTCTGAACGCGATATGGACACTATGAGTACGTAGTGATGCCATTTGGTGTGACGAATGCCCCTGCGATTTTCATGAGCTACATGAATCGTATTTTTCATGAATATCTTGATCAATTCGTCGTGGTGTTTATTGATGACATTCTGGTGTACTCCAAAAGTCATGAAGAGAATGAAGGACATCTTCGTCTGGTGTTGACTACCCTTCGCGAGAAGGAGTTGTATGCGAAGCTCTCTAAGTGTGAGTTTTGGCTGTCTGAGGTCCAATTTCTTGGACATGTTATTTCAAACGATGGAGTCACTGTGGATAGATCTAAAGTTAAAGCTGTGATGGCTTGGGAAAGACCAACGTCGGTAACAGAGATAAGGAGTTTTCTTGGTCTTGCCGGTTACTACCGGAGATTTATTGAAGGGTTTTCCCGTTTGGCTTTGCCACTAACAAAGTTGACTCGGAAGAATCAATCATTTGTGTGGACCCGTGAATGTGAAGAGAGTTTCCAAGAGTTGAAGTTCAGGCTTACTACCGCACCGGTGTTAGCATTGCCCGATTTGACGGATGAATTTGTGGTATATTGCGATGCATCTAAGCTTGGTCTTAGATGTGTTTTGATGCAAAAGGAACGTGTGATAGCCTATGCGTCGAGGCAGTTACGACCGCATGAGGTTAATTACCCCACACATGATCTTGAATTGGCGGCAGTGGTGTTTGCATTGAAGTTGTGGCGACACTATTTGTATGGCTCCAAGTTTGTGGTCTTTAGTGATCATAAGAGCCTTAAATACTTGTTTGACCAGAAGGAATTGAATATGTGCCAAAGACGATGGATGGAGTTCTTAAAAGACTATGAATTTGAATTGAAGTATCACCCTGGCAAGGCGAATGTAGTTGCCGATGCTTTGAGCCGGAAGTCATTACATGTCTCCATGATGATGGCAAAGGAAATGGAGTTGATAGAACAATTTCAAAATTTGAATGTGGGCGTGGAGACTTACACTTCCAAGAAAATGGTATTGGAGATATTGAAGTTGCAAATGAATTTCTTGAATATGTGAAGACGCAACAACCCAATGATGAGTATTTAATTGAGACGAAGAAAACACAAGAAAAAGGGAAGAATTTGTTCTTAGTAGAAGGTCAAGATGGCATTTGGCGTGTGAAGGGTCGAATTTATGTTCCCTCAAGTGATGATGTGAGGAAACGTGTACTTGAGGAAGCCCATAAAAGCGTACTGAGTATTCATCCTGGTTCCACCAAGATGTATCAAGATTTGAAGAAGAATTTCTGGTGGGCCGGTATGAAACGTGATGTGGCAAATTTTGTGGCATCTTGCCTTGTTTGTCAAAAGGTGAAGGTCGAACATCAGAGACCATCTGGTTATTTGAGACCATTGGAGATCCCTGTTTGGAAATGGGATAGTATAGCTATGGATTTTGTTTCGGGACTACCCAGAACTCGTGCTGGAAACGATGCTATATGGGTGATTGTTGACCGATTGACAAAATGTGCTCACTTTTTACCCATAAATATGAAGAGTCCTTTGGAGAAATTGGCACAAATATACATCAAGGAGATTGTTAGACTGCATGGTGTTCTGTCCAGCATTATATCCGACCGTGATCCTCGTTTTACTTCTTGGTTTTGGGGACGTTTGCATGATGAGTTGGGTTCTAAGTTGAAACTTAGTTCCACTTACCACCCTCAAACCGATGGGCAATCGGAGAGAACTATACAAAGCTTGGAGGATTTGTTGAGGGCTTGTGTTCTTGAGCACGGTGGATGTTGGGAGAGATTCCTCCCATTGATTGAATTTACATACAATAACAGCTTCCATTCCAGTATTGGTATGGCACCGTATGAGGCGTTGTATGGAAGGAAGTGTAGAACTCCCTTATGTTGGCTTGAAGTTGGAGAAAACTTGGCTTTAGGGCCGGAGATCATTCAGGAAACTACCGAACAGATTAAAAAGATACAAGAGAATATGAAGATTGCTCAAGATAGGCAGAAGAGTTATTATGACAAGAGGCATAAACCCCTTGAGTTTCAAGTGGGTGACCATGTGTTTTTGAAGGTCTCACGTGATAAAGGCATCGGAAGGGCGTTGAAGAGTGGGAAGTTCAGCCCTAGGTTTATTGGACCTTACGAGGTGTTGGAGCGGATTGGTGAGGTTGCTTATCGGATCGCACTCCCTCCGCATCTTGCTAATCTCCACAACGTGTTTCACGTGTTGCAGTTGAGGAAATATGTTTATGATCCACTACACGTGATCCCTATGGACGAGATTGAGGTGCGAGATGATCTATCTATTTCTCCTGTTTCTGTTCGCATTGTCGGACATTCCGTGAAGAAATTACGGAACAAGTTGGTACCCTTGGTGGAGGTCGCTTGGAAACATGGAAATACTGAAACGTTCACATGGGAACACGAAGACGACATCAGAGAACGGTATCCCGATGCGTTTGAATCCGGTAAGTTAAATTTCGAGGACGAAATTTTCTTTTTGGTGGGGTGGAATGTAACATCCCGAATTCTAAAATAGAAGATTAATTAAGGAAAATAAATATTGATAAGTTGAATATGAATTGTTTAATGTCCCAATAAATTGAAATTAATTAAATTAAGATTTTTGGGAATTGTTGGTGATTAATGGAGACCGGTTAAGCTGAAAATGAGCCCGGTTGAAATATGGGTGTCGGACCAAGTATCTCGGAATGAGATGATATTGGTCAGGGCTGTAGAGAATAATATTGGGAATCCGAATATGTATTCGGAATAATTTTTGGACGATGTATTGAGCCCGAACTGAGAACCTGTTAGTTATAAAACGATGAAGTTTTAAATGAATTGGATTAAAAGAAAAATTGAAAATCCTATTTTTCCTTTTCTATTCACGTTGGCGTGCTGAAGGAGTTGAACATTTACACTTTCATTTCTTCTTCTCTTCACCATCTTCTCCATTCTTTCATTCCTTCCTCCAAACCCTAGCAACTTGGCTCCATCTTCCACATCTCCTTCTCATTTTCGTTGGTGGAGCTTGAAGGAGGTTGTGAGCTGCTTTTTTTCTCCTCCTTTCTCTCCATTTTCGTAGCTTCCTCTCCCTCTAGTGAACCCATTTTCGTTTTTGGGTTTTGAGGTAAGTATACCCATTTTTGCTAAGGTTTTGGTTATGGGTATATGGTATTTATGTGTTTTGGAAGCCATGCATGTGAATAGATGTTTTGAGGAGAACATTTAATGCATGAGTTTAAAGTGGGTTTTTATGAGAATGAGGTTTCTTTGAGAAGTAATGAAGTGGATACATTTATTGTTGGAAGGAGAAGAATATTTATGATGGTTGTTGGGATTTTTTTTATGAAACCCTAACTTTATAAATTGGGGGAAATGTGAGATGTAGGTAGATGAGCATTTATTATTGATGGTAGATGCTATTTATGATGTGTAGTGACCATTAATGGTGGTAAATGGTTGGTGGAGTTCATTAATGTGGAAGCCCATGAATGGGTTTAGCCTTAAATGCATAATAGTGAGATTGGGCACCTAACCCATGGTGGTTATGGTGGATTAAATGAATAAGTAAAGATTGAGAATTAAAAAGGCATAAAACACCAAGTGGTCAATTAAGAGCACTTGAATCTTGGTGGTTTTAATAGAGAATAATTGTGTGGTATGTTGTGTAATGTAGGAAACGACCCCATCGACGAGGCGGGACCATCAAACCGCGTTGATCACTACTTCACTTGAGGTAGGAGGGGGTAACTTTTCTAAATGCATGATTTCATCCATTGGTGATGTGAAAATATGTACATATGATTATTTTGATGATTGTTGAATGGATGATGTGAAAATGTTATGATTTGAATGCATTTAGAATAATGATTGTTATGTGGCAATATGTTTTGGGATAATATTGTAATGTGATGATGATACTATATTGATGAAGTATGATGATGGTTTGAAACCATGTATGAATTGGAATTGTGATGAGAATATCCCAAATATGTGTGTATGAATTATCGAATGTGTATGCCACTAACTATTGATGTGAATGAGTTCAAAAGAGAATTGGGATTGGATGTGAATGATGAAAATATTGAAATCCACTAAGTAGTGGTGAATGATTAATTGTGGAGTGGCATCTAGGATGCATAGTGTGAGGATGCACTTGATTTGCATTTGCATTGCATCCATGGCATATCATAGCTGTCTGTGTGGAATATTAGGGGGTTCCACTAGGCAGGCCCAGTGGGAGGGCGGCTCAGTGCACGAGCGTATTGTGATTTTTTCCCCTGTGACTTGGTGTATGAGTCACGAAGCTGTCCATAGTTTGGTGACGAGGCACCCTATGTGGCAGGCCCAGTGGGCGGGCGGCTCTATGGTGAGCGAGTTTACCTTGGTGTCCGACGGGACACGGCTCTCTCGATGTGTGTTCGGGAGGGGCCCGTAGCACTTGTGGTAATTGAGGCCACGATGTTGATCCGCAAGTCACAGGGTGACTAGTGCTACAGATGGGCGATAGCGGTTTGGTACCAGTAAAAATTATAAGAATGTAAGCATGCATAAATTGAGATATATGTGTACACAATTTTTTTCTACTGCAGTAGGGGCATAGTAGCACACCTATGCTTGTCCCACAATCGAATTAAAGTTTTATTTTTCCCACAGTCGGATCCGTATTGTCTTGATAAGAAATTCTTGTGCATATGCATTAGCTTTAAGAGCATTTGCATATAGCTGGAGATATGCCTAGTTGAAAGCCCGTGATGGCAACAGATGAATGATAATTGAAAAAGGAAAGAGTTGAATACTAACCCTATGTGTGTGCTTGGCAATCCAAATTATTGAAATTGTGAATGTATACTTGAGATCATGAGATGTATTGTGTATGATGTATGATGTGTTGTAATGATTGATATGTGAGCAAGTATACATGTATTTCATCATAATGTATGACATTAATTCATTTGGATTATGTTACTCACCTCCCCGTTGCCATTTTAAAGTTGATGTAGGTATGACTTAAATCCTACAGCTTTTGGAGGCCGAGTTTGGAAGGAGGTAAATATGGATAGGAATGTGTGAGCCTTGGCCAGCATGAAATCTGTTTTGTGGAGTATATGGTGTATATATATATGCTCAAATTTTGTAATGTTGATAATTTTGGGGGTCATGGGAGAAAATTGGACATGTGTGTGTAAGGCCAATTTTCCTACATGACCCAAGTGATGTAAAGAATAGATTATGATATTTAACTTTGATGATTGAATGTTGGGAATTATGAATTATAGCTTTTGGGATGTGTGTTGGAAACTTTGTATAGTTGTTTTAATGCATGAGCTAGGAACTAGTATGGTTAAATGATGATTTGTGAGGTTTTGATGCGATGGATGGAATGCAACAGCTTAAATACGTCAATTGTGGTTTGTGGGAAATGGAATGGATCCATTTTACCAAAAGTAGACCCATTGGTTACCTCAAAATGCCTTAAAATAGGATAATCGCGTTTATACACATAAATTATTCATTTTTAGGAATTTTTGAGTGCGGCCAGTTGCCACACGTCACAAATAATGTGTTTTAGCTCGTGTTAAAATTTGGTGGCATTTTGACATCGTTTGCATAAGTTTTGGTAGTTGTGAAGTTCATCCTTGGTGCAAAATCTACATAATTCTGCAGAATAACAGGGCGTAATCGATTAGCTTCCAGGGTGTAATCGATTACAAGGCCTCTGTCCTCAATCTAATCGATTCTGCTTCAGATTATAATCGATTATGGGTCATCCAGAGCCAAGGTAATCGATTATTCCATGAGCGGTAATCGATTATCAGAAATACCTAATGCATTACATAAATCCCAGTAGCTTTCTAATCGATTATGGGCAGTGTAGTAATCGATTATGTTTCCAACAGAAACCAGGTAATCAATTAGATAAGGATCTATAATCGATTAGGTGGGATGTCTGGTGCAATACATGAATTCCAGAAACCTTGTAATCGATTAGGGTTGAGAGACTAATCGATTATTGACCCAACAGGGGCAATGTAATCGATTATTCTGAAAGTTGTAATCGATTAGTTATAACACCTGATTCATTGTGCCATTCCCAGGAGCTCTGTAATCGATTACATGTTGCTCTGTAATCGATTATGGAATCTCAAATCGATTAGCTCATATCCCGTAATCGATTAGGACCTTTAATTTGTACATGGATTTTTCAACTATATGAATCGGGATCGTAAAGGTACTATATGAACATCTATTGCGCACTCTGATACCTTCTCATATCTTCATATATGAGATAGGTTGCATAGATCCAGGGTATTGGATGATAGTTTCATCACTCATATTTTTCACTAATTAATAACATTAAATTCGTGAAAAATTTTCCCCTATTTTATTAGGTGGTTTGGGGCGTCTCAACCTGGTATCAGAGCAATCATTGCTCTTGATACGATTATAAATGATGTTAGCTAATGTGTTTATTGTTTATGGCTGATTGATTTATAAATTATATGGGTGGATTATGATGGTTGTTATGGGAATGAGATTATTACATGATGGTTGTTAAGCCCGACCAGGCAATTCCTTTCTCATATTTACCTTCTAATTATGAAATACATTATGATGATGCTTGTATCAAGGAAGTAAATGATGAATGATATATGTATGCACATTGGGTGAAGAGACTTTAAGTTTCTAATTATGTTTATGTTGATGTGTATAGATTGAGTGATGGCGTATAGGCGCAATTCTGATACAGCCGCCATGGCTGAAGCCTTTAATCGCTTTGCCGATATACTTGAACGGCAACAACAACCTATTGGTCAGCCAAATCAAGGTCTTGACCAATTTCTTAAGCGGAAGCCTTCTGAATTTCATGGAGGCTATAAGCCAGAAGATGCTCATGTCTGGATCCGTGACTTGGAACGAATATTCGCTAGCATGGAATGTACCGAAGCACAGAAGGTGGAATATGCGGTATTCATGGTTCGGAATGAGGCCGAATCTTGGTGGATCCTTACCCGTGGGCGTATGATTGCTGCCCGCACTCCTTTAAATTGGGAGAATTTCAAGGCTGAATTTCTTAAGAAGTACTTTCCTGCGAATTATAAGAACAAGAAAGAGCTTGAATTCATGGAACTCAAGCAAGGTGGCATGTCGGTTGAAGAGTATGCTTTGAAATTTGAAGAGTTATGTGTGTTTTACCCTCCGTTTCAGCAAGAGGGCACTGAAGCTTCGAAATGTGTTAAGTTTGAAAATGGACTGCGCCAAGAGATTAAGAAGGCGATTTGTCACCAAGAGATTAGGAGCTTTCCTACTCTTGTGGATAAGTGTAGAATCTTTGAAGAGAATGATATTTCTCCAAGGAATTACTCGGGGCATGATCACAAGTTGAAGGGCCAATCTTCTAGCTTCAAGAAGAAAGGCAACTTTAAGAACAACAGACGATTTGTACGTGGGTCCTCTTCTTTCAGAGGTGGACGAGGTGGTGGAAGGTATGGTGCCGATGGTGGCCGAGGTAATGGCCAAGGACTCCGTTGTTTCAGATGTGGTGGAAATCACTTAGCCAGAGATTGCAATCATGAAGAAACAGTGGTGTGCTACAGGTGCAACCAACCGGGGCATATCCGCCCTGATTGTCCTTTGAATGCTGCAGATGTTGTGCCACGTGATAATGCAAACCGTGGAGGCTATGGTGCTTTTAGAGGCCGTGGTCGTGGAAACGGTAATGGTGGAAGACATGGAAACCGAAATGGTGGTAACGGTCGTTGTAATGGAAACGGCTGAGGTAATGCTAATGATGGTCGAAATGGCCCGAACTGTGGTGCTAATCAACAAGTGGCTGGAAGAGTCTTTGCCGTGACCGGTGAAGAAGCAGCACAAGCTGAAGACCTTGTCCAAAGTGAGTGCCTGATATATGGTAATGTTGTTAATGTGATATTTGATTCGGGTGCTACGCACTCTTTTATTTCTGAAGGATGTGTGAGGCGCCTGCGAGTGCCTGTGAGTATGATGAAAGGTTCAATATTGGTGACTACACCGACTGGTACTTGTTTACGATCGGTGACTCGATGTGAGAATGTCGAGATGAACTTGGAGGGTAGAAAATTTGTTGTATCCCTCGTGTGTTTACCTATGAAAGACCTGGATGTTATTCTAGGCATGGATTGGTTATCTGCCAACAAGGTTTTGGTGGATTGTCATAGCAGGACGGTGATCTTCCCAACCTCTAATACTGAAGGTTTTGATGTGCGAGGTATCTCTCAACTTCTCATGATGTTCTGTTTGGTGGATGGGAATGGTGTATCCCAATCTGGTGGAATTCCTATTGTTTTAGAATTTCCCGATGTGTTTCCAAAAGAGATTCCCGGATTACCTCCTCCACGAGAAGTGGAATTTGCTATTGATCTTATTCCAGGTGCAGAACCTGTTTCCCGAGCTCCTTATAGGATGTCTCCTATGGAGTTGGTTGAATTGAAAAAGCAAGTGGAAGAATTACTTGAACGGGAGTTTATCCGCCCAAGTGTGTCTCCTTGGGGTGCTCCTGTGTTGTTAGTAAAGAAGAAAGATAGAAGCATGAGACTGTGCGTTGATTATCGCCAACTCAACAAACTAACCATTAAGAATAAATACCATCTTCCACGCATTGATGATCTTTTGGATCAATTGAAGGGTGCTGTTGTGTTTTCGAAGATTGATTTACGTTCCGGATATCACCAAATTCGGGTGAAGGCCGAAGATATTCCGAAAACTACTTTCTGAACGCGATATGGACACTATGAGTACGTAGTGATGCCATTTGGTGTGACGAATGCCCCTGCGATTTTCATGAGCTACATGAATCGTATTTTTCATGAATATCTTGATCAATTCGTCGTGGTGTTTATTGATGACATTCTGGTGTACTCCAAAAGTCATGAAGAGAATGAAGGACATCTTCGTCTGGTGTTGACTACCCTTCGCGAGAAGGAGTTGTATGCAAAAGTCTCTCTAAGTGCGAGTTTTGGCTGTCTGAGGTCCAATTTCTTGGACATGTTATTTCAAACGATGGAGTCGCTGTGGTTAGATCTAAAGTTGAAGCTGTGATGGCTTGGGAAAGACCAACGTCGGTAACAGAGATAAGGAGTTTTCTTGGTCTTGCCGGTTACTACCGGAGATTTATTGAAGGGTTTTCCCGTTTGGCTTTGCCACTAACAAAGTTGACTCGGAAGAATCAATCATTTGTGTGGACCCGTGAATGTGAAGAGAGTTTCCAAGAGTTGAAGTTCAGGCTTACTACCGCACCGGTGTTAGCATTGCCCGATTTGACGGATGAATTTTTGGTATATTGCGATGCATCTAAGCTTGGTCTTAGATGTGTGTTGATGCAAAAGGAACGTGTGATAGCCTATGCGTCGAGGCAGTTACGACCGCATGAGGTTAATTACCCCACACATGATCTTGAATTGGCGGCAGTGGTGTTTGCATTGAAGTTGTGGCGACACTATTTGTATGGCTCCAAGTTTGTGGTCTTTAGTGATCATAAGAGCCTTAAATACTTGTTTGACCAGAAGAAATTGAATATGCGCCAAAGACGATGGATGGAGTTCCTAAAAGACTATGAATTTGAATTGAAGTATCACCCTGGCAAGGCGAATGTAGTTGCCGATGCTTTGAGCCGGATTGCATGTCTCCATGATGATGGCAAAGGAAATGGAGTTGATAGAACAATTTCAAAATTTGAATGTGGGCGTGGAGACTTACACTTCCAAGAAAATGGTATTGGAGATGTTGAAGTTGCAAATGAATTTCTTGAATATGTGAAGACGCAACAACCCAATGATGAGTATTTAATTGAGACGAAGAAAACACAAGAAAAAGGGAAGAATTTGTTCTTAGTAGAAGGTCAAGATGGCATTTGGCGTGTGAAGGGTCGAATTTATGTTCCCTCAAGTGATGATGTGAGGAAACGTGTACTTGAGGAAGCCCACAAAAGCGTACTGAGTATTCATCCTGGTTCCACCAAGATGTATCAAGATTTGAAGAAGAATTTCTGGTGGCCCGGTATGAAACGTGATGTGGCGAATTTTGTGGCATCTTGCCTTGTTTGTCAAAAGGTGAAGGTCGAACATCAGAGACCATCTGGTTATTTGAGACCATTGGAGATCCCTGTTTGGAAATGGGATAGTATAGCTATGGATTTTGTTTCGGGACTACCCAGAACTCGTGCTGGAAACGATGCTATATGGGTGATTGTTGACCGATTGACAAAATGTGCTCACTTTTTACCCATAAATATGAAGAGTCCTTTGGAGAAATTGGCACAAATATACATCAAGGAGATTGTTAGACTGCATGGTGTTCTGTCCAGCATTATATCCGACCGTGATCCTCGTTTTACTTCTTGGTTTTGGGGACGTTTGCATGATGAGTTGGGTTCTAAGTTGAAACTTAGTTCCACTTACCACCCTCAAACCGATGGGCAATCGGAGAGAACTATACAAAGCTTGGAGGATTTGTTGAGGGCTTGTGTTCTTGAGCACGGTGGATGTTGGGAGAGATTCCTCCCATTGATTGAATTTACATACAATAACAGCTTCCATTCCAGTATTGGTATGGCACCGTATGAGGCGTTGTATGGAAGGAAGTGTAGAACTCCCTTATGTTGGCTTGAAGTTGGAGAAAACTTGGCTTTAGGGCCGGAGATCATTCAGGAAACTACCGAACAGATTAAAAAGATACAAGAGAATATGAAGATTGCTCAAGATAGGCAGAAGAGTTATTATGACAAGAGGCATAAACCCCTTGAGTTTCAAGTGGGTGACCATGTGTTTTTGAAGGTCTCACGTGATAAAGGCATCGGAAGGGCGTTGAAGAGTGGGAAGTTCAGCCCTAGGTTTATTGGACCTTACGAGGTGTTGGAGCGGATTGGTGAGGTTGCTTATCGGATCGCACTCCCTCCGCATCTTGCTAATCTCCACAACGTGTTTCACGTGTTGCAGTTGAGGAAATATGTTTATGATCCACTACACGTGATCCCTATGGACGAGATTGAGGTGCGAGATGATCTATATATTTCTCCTGTTTCTGTTCGCATTGTCGGACATTCCGTGAAGAAATTGCGGAACAAGTTGGTACCCTTGGTGGAGGTCGCTTGGAAACATGGAAATACTGAAACGTTCACATGGGAACGCGAAGACGACATCAGAGAACGGTATCCCGATGCGTTTGAATCCGGTAAGTTAAATTTCGAGGACGAAATTTTCTTTTTGGTGGGGTGGAATGTAACATCCCGAATTCTAAAATAGAAGATTAATTAAGGAAAATAAATATTGATAAGTTGAATATAAATTGTTTAATGTCCCAATAAATTGAAATTAATTAAATTAAGATTTTTGGGAATTGTTGGTGATTTATGGAGACCGGTTAAGCTGAAAATGAGCCCGGTTGAAATATGGGTGTCGGACCAAGTATCTCGGAATGAGATGATATTGGTCAGGGCTGTAGAGAATAATATTGGGAATCCGAATATGTATTCGGAATAATTTTTGGACGATGTATTGAGCCCGAACTGAGAACCTGTTAGTTATAAAACGATGAAGTTTTAAATGAATTGGATTAAAAGAAAAATTGAAAATCCTATTTTTCCTTTTCTATTCACGTTGGCGTGCTGAAGGAGTTGAACATTTACACTTTCATTTCTTCTTCTCTTCATCATCTTCTCCATTCTCTCATTCCTTCCTCCAAACCCTAGCAACTTGGCTCCATCTTCCACATCTCCTTCTCATTTTCGTTGGTGGAGCTTGAAGGAGGTTGTGAGCTGCTTTTTTTCTCCTCCTTTCTCTCCATTTTCGTAGCTTCCTCTCCCTCTAGTGAACCCATTTTCGTTTTTGGGTTTTGAGGTAAGTATACCCATTTTTGCTAAGGTTTTGGTTATGGGTATATGGTATTTATGTGTTTTGGAAGCCATGCATGTGAATAGATGTTTTGAGGAGAACATTTAATGCATGAGTTTAAAGTGGGTTTTTATGAGAATGAGGTTTCTTTGAGAAGTAATGAAGTGGATACATTTATTGTTGGAAGGAGAAGAATATTTATGATGGTTGTTGGGATTTTTTTTATGAAACCCTAACTTTATAAATTGGGGGAAATGTGAGATGTAGGTAGATGAGCATTTATTATTG
Source organism: Clitoria ternatea (assembly GCA_037962975.1). NCBI lineage: Eukaryota > Viridiplantae > Streptophyta > Magnoliopsida > Fabales > Fabaceae > Clitoria > Clitoria ternatea. Next base: position 2,034,797 of record CM075674.1, read on the forward strand.
ATGGTAGATGCTATTTATGATGTGTAGTGACCATTAATGGTGGTAAATGGTTGGTGGAGTTCATTAATGTGGAAGCCCATGAATGGGTTTAGCCTTAAATGCATAATAGTGAGATTGGGCACCTAACCCATGGTGGTTATGGTGGATTAAATGAATAAGTAAAGATTGAGAATTAAAAAGGCATAAAACACCAAGTGGTCAATTAAGAGCACTTGAATCTTGGTGGTTTTAATAGAGAATAATTGTGTGGTATGTTGTGTAATGTAGGAAACGACCCCATCGACGAGGCGGGACCATCAAACCGCGTTGATCACTACTTCACTTGAGGTAGGAGGGGGTAACTTTTCTAAATGCATGATTTCATCCATTGGTGATGTGAAAATATGTATATATGATTATTTTGATGATTGTTGAATGGATGATGTGAAAATGTTATGATTTGAATGCATTTAGAATAATGATTGTTATGTGGCAATATGTTTTGGGATAATATTGTAATGTGATGATGATACTATATTGATGAAGTATGATGATGGTTTGAAACCATGTATGAATTGGAATTGTGATGAGAATATCCCAAATATGTGTGTATGAATTATCGAATGTGTATGCCACTAACTATTGATGTGAATGAGTTCAAAAGAGAATTGGGATTGGATGTGAATGATGAAAATATTGAAATCCACTAAGTAGTGGTGAATGATTAATTGTGGAGTGGCATCTAGGATGCATAGTGTGAGGATGCACTTGATTTGCATTTGCATTGCATCCATGGCATATCATAGCTGTCTGTGTGGAATATTAGGGGGTTCCACTAGGCAGGCCCAGTGGGAGGGCGGCTCAGTGCACGAGCGTATTGTGATTTTTCCCTTGTGACTCGGTGTATGAGTCACGAAGCTGTCCATAGTTTGGTGATGAGGCACCCTATGTGGCAGGCCCAGTGGGCGGGCGGCTCTATGGTGAGCGAGTTTACCTCGGCGTCCGATGTAACACCCCTATTTTTATTTTTATATTATAATTTTGAAGGAATTAAATTATGGTTCTTTAGAACTTTTTAATCTACGTATTATTTATGATTTTTTGGAATTTTTTTGGAATTTTGGAATTTTTTAATAAAAATAATATTTTTTAAATAATTTTAAATTCATATAAGTGACTTAAATTAAAAATATTTATAAGAAAGTGAATTTAAATTATAAGAAAATTTTCTAAAATCCGTTTCAAGTAGACTTATCTAAAAATTATCGGTTTGAGAAAAATCTTGATTTTTTCCAATCGTTAAAAAATTTGAAACGTATCAATAAATTTTTATTAACAGAAAATTTTAGATTTTTAAAATTTCAGCTTTATATTACTTATTATAAAATTAGTGAGGACTGATATAATATCGCTAAATTTCAAAAAGGACTCTTTTTGAATATTTAAAATATACTGAGTGAAGGGTTACTATTTGACTTAATAATTTTGCCGACAATTACTATGCAAATCACTGTGCATGTATGAAATTTTCAAAAGATGCACAGTAACCTGGAATAAAAAATTCAAAAATGCATAGTACTTTTATATTTAAATAATGGAATGCATAGTAAATTTTTTTCCTATAAATACCGAAGGATTTCTTCTTTAGAATTCACAATTTCAGATTAAGTTTTCTTAATATAGTAGTGCTAGTGAGATAGTGGTGGAAGTGAGAGAGAGAAGAAAAGTTTTTGGAGAGAAGGTTCTGCCAAAATCCTAAGGTAAGAATACTTCTCTTTTATATTTTTTTGGGTTATTTTTATATCGTTTTTAGAAATCTGTTATTATACTGGAAATAATATTATTTTAAGTTACTATTCTGCATAGTAAATACTATTTTAATAGTAAATTACTATTTCAATAGTAAATTACTATTCAAATAGTAAATTACTATTTACTGTTACTATTTACCGTTACTATTCACGATTTACTATTTACTATTACTATTCACGTTTTACTATTTACTGTTACTATTCACGTTTTACTATTTACTGTTACTATTCACGATTTACTATTCACTATTTACTATTCACTATTTACTATTCAAAATTTATCATTTCTGTTTTAAGTAGTAATCTTAATCTTCGTCTTATGCTTATACTGAAATAAGATTGGTACTAATATTTCTAGAAATCGGAGGCGCAAAGCAAATCCATTTTGAGTAACAATTCAAGGTAAGGGGGAGTGAGATAAGAGTATAATATGAAAAGACATAAGAATAATGGGAGGAGTCCCCTACTCCTTTTAAATCTGATAATATTATTATTTTAAAATATTAACTTTTTAACTTAAAATTTATAATAAATTTTAAATTAAATATCCGGTTTAACTAACTCTAACATACCTATGCAAGGACTTGGACCATTATGACCTATATGGACTGGACTATACCTATGCAAGGACTTGGACCATTATGACCCATATGGACTGAACTATACCTATGCAAGGACTGGATTATATGGACTTACATATACCTATGCGAGGAATTGACCAAAAGGACTAAAATTGACTATATTAATAATCATTAAATTTTGTATTATGATATATATTAATGATATTTAATTGATTTGATTATGATTTGATTATGATTGATTGATTGATGATATTTAGTTATGATTGATATTGTTTGATTTTGATTGATGATATTGTAATGTGAAGTTTGAGCATATAGCGAGCATGACGGAAAGCTAAAATTCAGTAAGAATTTCTTACCTTACTCTTTAAATTTTATTATCTTTTATTTCTTCTTAGAAATTATTTTTATTAACTTTATTTTCAATATTTAGAATAAAAAAATTAGTATTTATTTTAGAAAGAAAATATTTTATGAGAATTTATTTAATTAAATCTTGAGTTAAAGAAAACTTTTGAAATTTTAAGTATTTTTGGTTAATAATTACTCTCTTTTAATAAAACAAAATTTTTTGAAAGAAAATTATTTTATTTTTTCCAACTTAATAACTAAAAATATTTGGAAATAATTGAGATTCCTAAATTTGATTTTGTTCAGATTTAATTTGAGAAAGATTATGTAAAGTTTTATATGATAAAGTTTTTAGATATTTAAGGCTTAGAAACTCAATTTCAGTAAGATTTGAAAACTGTACCAAATTTATTTCTGTGGGACAGAAATTCAGAGAATTGAGAAAATGTACAGTTTAATGAAATAATATTGTAAACCTTTAAGGGATTTAATAATTGAGTTTCTAAAAGCCTTAACCAACTCAATACGCGAGTAGTTCATGCATCATGAATCATTAAAGTGAAATGAAATAATATTGTCTGGGGACGGATTATAGAAACCGAGGATACATTAGAGGAGGCTTAATTACGAGCCTTGGGATGAGAGGGTGTGAAAGGGTGCTTCAGGGGACCTGGGGTAGCTCCCTAGTGTCGGGTACTTTCACAATAAAAACTTTCTCAATTTGACTAGTCTCTAAGTGTTTCCATACCAGTTGAGCTGTTCATATTATTATTATCCGGACTTATGGAACAGTGTAAACTCCTGGTTGGCCCAGTGCAAATTAAAATTTAAGGGCCCACATATATAGGTAAGTTATGATGAAGATATTGCATAACATTCATGCATTCATAATTGATTGTGTATGTGATTGTGATTGATATTATTATGTATTGGTTGTGAAAACCCTTTGTTGCTTATGTCTTATTCGGAAATATTATATTCTGTTTCTCACTCCTTTCTCCGTGTTTTTGTTTCATATATTCTAAATTGATGGTTCAGAGGGAAGGATCGAAGAATATCAGCAGTAACTATAGCACATTCTAGAAAGGGAGCTCGGTATGAATACCGTGGTCCAATGAATAAATAATGTTAATAAGTAACTGCTTCTGGGCCATGGAGTTTCCTCTCTTTCTTATAATGTTTAATATTTATTTCCGTTGGATGAATGTAAAATTACTTTATAAAGTGAACTGGTCTGGACCGGGGTCTAGGATCCGGTGTGGGACCAGCCTCAAGAGTGCAGGTGTTTTAGGGTTCGCACACCGGAACAGTGTATATCTGATGTATTTATCCGGTCTCTCAGTGGGAGAGGCCGGTCTTGTTGTCCTGGAGATCCTTTACACCAACGATTCGCGTTGTAGGGGGCGAAAGGTGGTGCCACCTGCGAAGATTCTCCGACGCTCAAGTTAGAAGAGTGTATGAACTCAATGAATAATTAAGCGTAGTAACAGTAAAGCATGAGATAGAACAACGATACCATGCATGTGTGTTGACATGGGCTTCTTATAGTTGAACGTAAGAGAAATGAATCGTTGGATGCAGGTGGGTCCCTTAGCTCTGATTGTGTGTATATTGTGTCAATCAAAGTGGCTCGACTTTCAGAATGTGTCAGGAGGGTAGGTCAATTATCAGAGTACAATCCTCTAGGGAGAGGAGAGGATAATCACCTTTTCCGCATAATCTGCTGACACGTCCACTTACTTTCTGAAACCATTGATGTGACGTATTTTGCTACAAACAGTGTCTTCGTTGATAAGTTATCAGGGACTCTTCTCTTACTGTGATTGAAAAGCCAACAATTATATAAACACCCTGTAAAGATGAACATAGAACCGCTATGGAGAAAATGAATGATGTTGCCGTGGAGTGAGGGCGGACGGCCAGACAACGGATATCCGGTGTGGCAACATTGAACCAGGACACCGGTTGTCCCTGTATTAGGTCAGTCTGACGTCACAAGTATGGGGGCCGGTATCTAGACCGGATCATCTGTCCCCTAGCTTGTATGAGGGACTGTTAAGTTGCTCATATGAGCTACACAACTCTTAAGAGAAGTCTGGATGCCGGTAGTACATTCTTGTAAGTCTCTGGGAACTCGGTGGCGTCCGCTCTAGTAAACGAGTGACCGCCCTTCTCGCGTTGCGTACAACGGATTCAGACAGCATAAACTAAATAATGGAAATCCCAAGAGTCTTTGAAAATCGAAACCCTTGGTATTCGAAAAGTGGTTGGGAGGCATTAAATGCGCACAGCATGATTAGACAATAAATGCGTTTTTTATGCAAGAGCCATCATTGCTCAAGAGTGTAACCATCGATTGGGCTTATTGGGCCTGGATTCAAACTGTGTGGGGGCCCATTTTGCCAAAACGTTTACTGAAACGTTACTTTTTTCGCGCCCGTTTGTGGTGAAACGACGGAGTCGTTTTAATTTGAAGGGTCGCGTTTTGATGCAAACCTTGTGACCTTCGATGAAGCACTGTGTTTCTTCGTTACCTATAAAAGGAACTCTTAGCAGATTTTGGAATCCATACTTGTCCCCAAGCTTAGCGAAACTCTGCTCAAATTTCCTTGGAATTTCCTTGTCGTCTCCAACTTCTCAAAGATCCTCTTCCTTTAGGTAACCTCCCTTTCCTTCACTCCTTGCAATTTTAGTCATTCTATTTCCATCATGCGCCCTAGAGCAGGCCACGCTGGTCCTTCAAATAGGGGGAGGTTTGGCTCTCGTGCCCCCCTTAGCCACCGTGGTGGGAGGATTCCAGTGAATCCTCCTGTGGCTGGGCGCCATCGCTCAGAGAGAGCCGAAGCTTCTTCCTCACGAGCGTCTTCTTCCTCTCGTCGCTCTGAGGTTCCCCTTGGTTCGAGGGCTACCAGCCGCTCTGATAAGGGGTCAAGCGCTGAAGGTTATCTCTCTGACGATGTTGCTTTTTATCACAGCACCTACGTATTCCACCGCGCCTGCACAACCATGGATCTTCCAGGTCGTGGAAAAACACCGTTTCTCCGCTCTGCTGAAGGGTGTGTCAATGTTGTGGCACACCGGCTTGATTGGGAGAAACTCAACAGGGAAAAACCTTATTGCTGGGTGGAAGAGGAATTCCTAGAGATCCCTTCGCACCATGCAAGTGAGGAGGAGCGCACGGTTTCTTTCCGCTGTAAGATATATTCGGATAAGAAGTACAAAGCGCGATACGCTGTGATGGCTCCGCATCCTTCTGAAAGAATATGCCACAGTGTCCCTGACGCGAGGTCGGTCTACATGTACGACTTCGTTTTCTTAAAGCTGGGAGTACGCTTTCCCCTGACGGATTTTCAGATGGCCGTCCTGCGTTTCCTAGACTGTGCCCCCTCACAACTACATCCCAACGGTTGGAGTCTTGTCCGGGCTCTGGAAGTCTTGGGGGAGCATTTTGGCTTCTCCGCCACTGTGGCCAAGCTATTTTACTATTGCCAAGTGGTCCGCCGAGCTAATAAGAAGGGCGGCCTTGGGTTCATTACTCTCCGTAGTGACTCAAGGGTTGTAAATTTCAAGTCTTATACGGAATCCGCAAAGGTAGATGGGCGCTCCTTTAAACACTACTACACGCGGGTCCAGATCCAACCAAATAAGCCGGTCTTCTGGCGGAATAAAGAGGGGTTTACCAAGTTTCCCCTTAGCTGGACGCACGAGCATTTTCTTCTCATGAGCCGTGCTTATTATACAGATGAGAGCGAACTTTCCCCTCATTCTGTTGAGGTCTTGAGCGCCCTACAGACGGCCTCAAAGACCCTCAAAGGGTTTTCCAGCCGTCTTCTCTTGGCCGAGGATGGCATCAAAAACACCTACCTCCGTAACATCCGCTCTTATTCTCCTTGTGTTGTATGGTTATTCCACTCTAGTTATTTTTCTCCTTGTATGCTTATTCAACTTTTCTTGTTTTGCAGAACAAATTGAAAAAGCCTGCCCAGAGATGTTGTCGTTAAGGACCATGATGGCTGACGATGACTCCTCTTCTGAAGAAAATGACATCCAGGCGAAGAGGAACGCCACTAAAACTCCCCTCATTCCTCTGACCTCTGCGGTAGGAGATGAGGTTCCTCTCTTTGACGAGGAGGAAACCGAAGAAGCAACTGAGGCCGCTGGAGCGGGTGGCGAGGAGGCCGTCCCAGAGAAAAAGAAGAAGAAGAGGCATCTTGTAAAGAAGGCAAATTAAGAGAAGCCCTCCTCTGATGACCCTGTGAAGAAGCGTCAGAGGACGGCCGAAGAAACTGAATTAAAGAAGGACAAGGGAAAGGAACCCGTTCCTGAGTTTTCTGCACCTTCTTCTCAAAATGCTTCAGAACCGGATTCTGGGAACGGTCCTCCTCCGGCGTTCGATCCTCCGCGTGACTCCTTCCTTTCTCCTTATTTGTGGTTTCAAGGATCTATGCCTCCTACTCTCCCAAAGGCACGGTATTGCCTCCGCCCTTCCCTCGACGCTGCTGGGGTCCGAGGTGCTTGCAAGGCTGGGCGTTGGCAACTTGATGAACTGTCAGGCCTGCTTGAGTCCCTGAGCGAAAAAGCTGACTATATGGATCAGGTTGAAAAACTTGAGACTGAACTCGCGGTGAAGGAGAAATTCGCGGCTAAGCAAGCTGAAGTTCACAGAGGGGTGGAATCAGAATTGAAGAAAGCTAAAGAAACGCTCCAGAGGAAGACTGAAGAGGCAAGCCAAGTTCATTTTGCGAACAAGGCCCTAGAGCGGGAAGTTGCCGACCTCCAGAAGAAAATCAAATCCATACCCCTCCTTGAAGAAGAATTACAACTGGAGAAGAAGAGATCGGCTAAGCTTGCTGACGATCTCAAAGTTATGGAGGAGGGTCGTAACAAGGACTTTGGGGAGTGGGAGTCTATTCGGAAAGAGATGCAAGCCCAAATTGATGAACTCAAAAAGGGTGGTGCGAGTGCTGGGCCTTCAGAAGAGGATTATGTCAAGGTTCAAAGAAAACTAGCTGCTGCAAAGGCCAAGGCTGCCAAAGCCTTGGATATATGCAAAAATGTGGCGTATGAATCTTTCGGCCTGGCCCTTCGTCAAGTCTATTATCGTAACCCTGGAGTAAAGCTGAATTTATACGGATCAGATCCGTTCTTCGAGTTCCATGGGGGAAGACTTGTAGAAGTTCATAAGGACGGATCGCACCATGAACCCCATGCATCTCTGTACGAACTGCCTCCCCTCCCAGAAGGCCAAAGTATGGAGCCTACAACGTCCACTGCTGCCTCTGGAGCTGAAGCACCAGAAGATGCCCAAACTGGAATGGAGGACCAGACGGAGAAGGCGGGAGTGCCCACTGTGGAGGATCAAGCACCGGCCTCTTAATTTTATGCTTTCACTCATAGCCGTGTTCTGGGATCGGCTCCAGCTTCAAAACATTTTGTAACCTGCATATTTCCTTATTTTTGAAAATAAGATTCATTATTACTTTTCCTCAACTGTTTGCATCGAATGTGTGAGTGCTGAATAACTTGGTGTTATACATAACACTTTATTATTTCCAATGCTTTGCGAATCCGTTCTGCGTGGTTACCTAGTTACTTAAAGCGTACTTATCACACTGGATTAAGATAACAAATTGTAATGAATAAATGATAATTAAGTTAAAGCACGCCCTGTCCCCAAGCGTAAGTCCATTGGGAAGGGAGAGTTTATCTCAAAGATTACCTTTTAACTTCTTAAAAGATAGAAATCCTTATCTGTCCTCGAAGATGTAGAGCGGGTACGTCAGCGTTCAACCGCTCCGGGGTGGATATTCCACCACTGAGGACGGACATTGCCTTTTGAATTTTTTTGGCGCTTTGATAAGGGTAAGCCTTTACGCCTTTCTTTTGAGGTTCGGTTTGGTCCTACATCTCAGGTCTTCACACGGTATTCGGTTCGATCCTACTAACCGTACTTGGAGTTCGGTGCAATCCTACAGTCCAAGCCTTCAACACGGGGTTCGGATCAGGGCTAATCCTGAACCTACTGCGCCCGTTACTCGGGGTTCAGCGCGGTTTCCTGTGTGAACCGGCCTACTGCGCCCAAGCCTTCGCATGGGGTTCGGTTTGTGGCCTTGAAAAAGGACCAGCCCTACAACCCATGTAGTCTTCGAATGGGGTTCGGTTTGTGGCCTTGAAAAAGGACCAGCCCTACAACCCATTCCACCTCAAGGAATTACATCGTCCGTCTTGAGGGGTCTTCCTCCGTTCTTCGAGGAATTATCTCATCAACTACAGAATAGGTAGTTGCGTTCATCCGTCCTGAGGTGTATGCGTATTAAACTACGGCTCTAAATCATAACACATAAGAAAAGTGAGAATGATAGGGCGGTGAAAGTGTATTCTTATTAAAATTGAAAATAGATTACACAAAGAGCATCGTTGGGGCCATGCCTCGTTAAAACCTTCTTGAGAAAACCCAATGGGAAAAAACTCAAGTAAGGAAAAAGAGTACACGCCGTCTTACCAACTAGCTGTAATACACTCGTAAATTCTGAGTGTTCCATTTGTTGCGGATTGGGGTTCCATCAAGTTCTTCCAACCGGTATGATCCCTTTCCAGTCACCTCCGAAACTCTATAAGGTCCTTCCCACGTCGGTGCTAGCTTTCCTTGGTGAGCAAACTTATTCCCCACACTGGCCTTTCTTAGAACGAGGTCTCCGGTGTTGAAAGCTCTGTACTGGACACGTTTATTATACCAGAGTGCAGCCTTTGCTTTTATTGCCTGATCTCTGACGAAAGCCTTTTCCCTTAACTCTTGGAGGACGTCCAGCTCTGATGCTAAGTTGGCGTTGTTATCTTCTGCTGAAAAATACTCCACACGAGCCGATCTTGTTTGTAACTCAACTGGGATCATCGCCTCAACCCCGTATACCAACCGGTATGGGGATTCGTTAGTTGAAGAATGAGGCGTAGTGCGGTATGCCCATAGAACATGACATAACTGGTCAGTCCATCCTCCCTTCGCTTCTCCCAGACGCTTCTTTAACCCCTTTAGCACCTCTCGGTTAGCTACCTCTGCTTGCCCATTGGTTTGGGGATGTTCAACAGATGAAAATATCTGGACTATCCCCAGTCCTTCAAGTAAATCCGTGAACTTTTTGTCTGTAAACTGGGTGCCGTTGTCAGTCACAATCCGCCCTGGCACCCCGAACCGAGCAATGATATTTTCGTACATGAAACGTCTTGTACGTGCAGAAGTGATATGCACTACTGGTTCTGCCTCGATCCATTTGGTGAAGTAGTCTACCCCCACAATCAAGTATTTGATACCTCCTGGCGCAGTGGGAAACGGACCCAAAATATCAAGGCCCCATTGGTAGAACGGCCAAGGCACAGCAGATAAAGATAACTCTTGGGCTGGTGTATGGTGGAGATTGGAGAATTTTTGGCAAGCGTCGCACTTCCTCACGAAGTCTGCGGAATCCTGCTTCACAGTGGGCCACCAGTATCCAACCCTGAGGACTTTTCTCATTAGGCTTCGGCCTCCAGCGTGGTGCCCACATTGCCCCTCATGTACCTCAGTTAAGACCGCTTGAACTTCATCTTCTCTTAAACATGAAAGATATGGGACAGAGAACCCCCTTCTGTAGAGAACACCATCGACCATAGTAAAATATGGCAGCTCCCTCTTTACTCGTCTCCTTTCCTTCTCGTCAGTGGGAAGTTGACCATCAGCCAGATAACGAATATAGGGAATGACCCAAGAATCCTCATATGGATAGCTCACCATGACAGCATTCAGAGAAGGATACAGAGGTATACTGGGTGATGTCAAAGTGCTTTGAACCACCGTTGTTGTGCTACCAGGCTGCTTTGTACTTGCCAATCTTGACAAGATGTCCGCTCTGGTATTTTCTTCCCTGGGCACATGCTTGAACTCTAAAACTTCAAATCTTCCCTTCAACTCATTAACACAGTTCAAGTACAATTGAAGTTGTGGTTCCTTCGCCTGGTACTCCCCCTGGATTTGCGAAATCACCAGCTGGGAATCACTGCAGAGTGTAACTGCTGATGCTCCGATGTCAATCGCCGCACGGAGGCCGGCCAAGCATGCTTCGTATTCAGCTTGATTGTTGGAGGTCTTGAAATTGAATCGGAGGGAAATTTCTAAGTGCACACCGTCATCACTTTCTACCACCACACCTGCTCCACAACCTTTGCTATTCGACGAGCCATCGACGTAGATGGTCCAATGCGCTCGAGGGGTGGTCGGGTCCGCCCCAGTCATTTCTACTACAAAATCGGCCAACACTTGCGCTTTGATGGCTCCTCGAGGCTCATATGAAATTTCAAATTCTGACAGCTTAATAGACCACTTTATCATCCTTCCGGTGAGGTCTGGCTTGCTGAGTACTGAACGGAGTGGCAAATCCGTTCTTACCAATACTGGGTGCGCATGGAAATAAGGCCTCAGCCGTCGTGACGCCCACACAACTGCCAGGGCGGCTTTCTCAATCTTCTGATACCTTCCTTCCGCCCCCTGAAACGTTTTACTAGTAAAATACACCGGTCTCTGCCCTTCAGGGGTTTCTTTCACCAAGGCTGCACCTAGAGCTTCGTCGGATATTGCCAAGTATAAGATTAACGTTTCGCCCGGGTCAGGCTTAACCAAAATTGGTGGACTCGAAAGAACGACCTTTAGCTGCTGGAAGGCTTGCTCTTGTTCCTCCCCCCATTCAAAACTCTTGTGTTTCTTCAACGCCTTATACAAGGGGAGGGATCTGTGCGCCATCTTAGGCATGAAACGAGCTAAAGCGGCCACTTTCCCATTCAATGACTGGACCTCCCTCAAACATTTGGGACTCTGCATGTCCAGGATTGCTTGACATTTCCCGGGGTTAGCCTCAATGCCTCGTTGAGTCAACATGAATCCCAAGAATTTTCCTGCTGGAACGGCGAAGGTGCACTTTAAAGGATTTAACCTCATGTTGTATTGCCGAAGCCTAGTGAAAACTTGGCGTAGATCTTCAATGTGGTCTCCTCCAGCGGGCGTTTTGGCTATGATATCATTAATATAAACTTCGACCAGCTTTGTATGCATCCCTTCAAAGACTTTGTTAATCATGCGCTGATAGGTAGCGCCGGCGTTCTTCAGTCCAAAAGGCATGACGGTGTAGCAGAAAACACCGCGGTCATTGATAAAGGCAGTTTTCTCCTGGTCTCCCTCCCACATCGGAATCTGGTTGTACCCCGAATAGGCATCCATGAAGCTGAGATATTGGTAACCAGATGAATCATCCACCATGCGATCGATGTTGGGCAGGGGATATGGATCTTTAGGGCAGCAACGGTTAAGATCCACATAATCTGTACACATTCTCCATTTACCGTTATTCTTCTGCACCATGACCACATTAGAAAGCCAAGATGAATAGCGTATTTCCTTTATAAAACCTGCTTTCAACAACTCCTCTGTTTGCTCACAAGCCGCCCTCTGCTTCTCCGGTCCCAACCTCCTCTTCTTCTGCGCCACCGGTCTGGTTTCAGGATACACTGCAAGTTTGTGACAACAGAAATCAGGATCCATCCCCGGCATGTCTGCTGCTGTCCATGCGAAAAGGTCTTTGAATTCCTGCAAAAGGGCTAATAAGCGTTGCTCCATAGCAGACTCCAGCTTATCGTTGATGTGCGTGACCTTCTCTGGGGAATCTCCCAATACGACATCCCTGGAACCACCATCTGGTGTGGGCTTAGATGGATTGAGTGGATCAATCTTCAATTCCGCTCTGGGGTCTAGGTCAATAAGACTGACAGACCCTGCCGCTGTTCCTCCGTCGTTCAATTTCCTCTTCTTGTTGAATACATCCAACTTAACCATGTTGAGGCTCAGATTATAACAATATCGAGCCATCTCCTGATCTCCGCGGAGTGAGGACACACCGTTGTCCTTGTCGATAAATTTGATCAAGAGATGAGGGGTGGATACAATTGCTTCCATAGCGTTCAGTGTTGGACGGCCTATGATACCGTTGTACGGGGATTCCACATCAATCACCAGAATTCTTGACTTGACCGTTCTTGCACCGGGCTCCCCTTCAAAAGAAATCAAAGTGTCGAGGTATCCCTTAGTGGGTTGCTTGGCTCCGTTAAACGCTGTGAGTTCTTGTGTGTATGGTTGTAAATCTGCATCACTGAAACCCATTCGTTTGAAACAATTATAAAAGATAACATCACAAGAACTTCCCTGATCGACGAGGATCCTCTTGACGTCCTTATTGGCTATGACGGCCACAATCACTACTGCATCATCACCTCCTGGAATTGTTGGGCCGAAGTCATCATCTGTAAATGACACCGTCGGGGCTGTCACTCCGTCCCTGAAAGGGCGGTTATCCCTCGGTTTACCCTGGACTGACAGAATCATCCTATGGTGGTTCTTTCGTGCTGTAATTGATGTTCCTCCTCCCGCAAATCCTCCAGCTATCATCTCAATCACTTCTCGTCTGCCTTGCCTCTGCTGCTGGGGCATGTTACTTTGTTGGGCACCTTCAGCAATCACTACCCCTTTCTGCTTCTCAGCCGCAGTGAACTTCCTTGCTGGGTTGCGTGTATTATCATCTTCATCATCAGGATCTCTATTCCTTTTCTCCATCCTATGAGGCTCATCCATAGATTTCTCCTTAAACAAATACTGCTTCAGCTTTCCTTCCCGAATGAGAGTTTCCACCGTATTCTTTAACGCCTTGCACTCATCAGTGTTGTGCCCTGTCTGCTCGTGGAAAGTGCAGTATTTACGCGGGTTACCACCCCTCTTGGCTGGGGCTGGCTTCCTTATACCAAAGACGTTCAGAGTTGGCCAACCAACCTCCCTCATGATTTGTGAGTGCCTGGTGTTCAACGGAGCATAGTGATCGAACGATGATACGCGCCTATCTCGTGGATGCTGACGAGCGTTCACAAAGTCTTCTCTAAAGGCATGCTTCTCAGGCCTCACTCTCTCCTTTTCTCTCCGTGGCTGCTGAGCGGGTGCAGAAGGCTTTACTCTAGTTGCAGTTGCCTCTAGATGCATCTCTATGCCCATATATTTGGAAGCTTTCCTTCGAAACTCCTTGAAGGTTGTAGGTGGGCTTTTTGCCAAAGATAGGGCAAAGGCTGAACCTGGCTGAAGAGCTTCCACTACAATATGGAGTTGTATGGCCTCCGTGAGGTTAGGGACCAACGCAGCCTCCTTGTAAAACCTTTTCAGGAACTCCTTAAGAGTCTCAGTTTCTCCCTGCCTTATCTGGGCCAGGGTGTGAGAAGTTCTTGGGATATCCCTGGAGATGACGAAATGGCTTTCGAATGCAGCAACCATTTCCTCCCAAGAGTCTATAGATCCTGAGGGCAAACTTTTAAACCAGCCAAGAGCTTCCTCCGTCAGCGTCCTTGGGAACATTCTGCACATAACATCTTCATCTGCTCCCAGATACATAGCTTCATAAACGTAAGCATCCAAATGCTTAGTGGGGTCGGTCTCTCCATTATACTTCCCAATCGACAATGGCTGAGTTGTTTGCAAATGTTTTGGAATGACAATATTCATCAACCTTCTTGAAAAAGGGACATTGAGCTTGTATGTCCCTGAAGTGACCACCGCCTGCTCCCTTCTCCTGGTACTGACTCTATCACCAGAGTCCTGCGTTTGCCCCCTCTCTTCATATGTGGGGATCTTCGAATACTGGAGGGTGGTAGATCTATCCCTCGCTGATGCATGGTGAGCATCCTCTGCATGAGACACTACTCTGTCCCCAGCTCCTCCTCTCTCTCGCCTTAACTCCATCAGCTCCTCCTTCAGTTGCCTGATAACCTCATCGCGAGGGTCAGGCGTCTGCACTTGCACCATCCTCCAGGTTTGAGTAACTGGGGATTCGAAGACGAGTCTCCTCCCAGCCTGTTGATGGGTCACATCCTCCACGTGACCTTCCACGAAATCTCTCCCATCACCTTCCATTGTAACAACCTAACTTCTGCGAAAATGGGAATAACTCTATCGTGTCCCACTGGGCGTGCCAATGAAATGGTCTGGACCGGGGTCTAGGATCCGGTGTGGGACCAGCCTCAAGAGTGCAGGTGTTTTAGGGTTCGCACACCGGAACAGTGTATATCCGATGTATTTATCCGGTCTCTCAGTGGGAGAGGCCGGTCTTGTTGTCCTGGAGATCCTTTACACCAACGATTCGCGTTGTAGGGGGGCGAAAGGTGGTGCCACCTGCGAAGATTCTCCGACGCTCAAGTTAGAAGAGTGTATGAACTCAATGAATAATTAAGCGTAGCAACAGTAAAGCATGAGATAGAACAACGATACCATGCATGTGTGTTGACATGGGCTTCTTATAGTTGAACGTAAGAGAAATGAATCGTTGGATGCAGGTGGGTCCCTTAGCTCTGATTGCGTGTATATTGTGTCAATCAAAGTGGCTCGACTTTCAGAATGTGTCAGGAGGGTAGGTCAATTATCAGAGTACAATCCTCTAGGAAGAGGAGAGGATAATCACCTTTTCCGCATAATCTGCTGACACGTCCACTTACTTTCTGAAACCATTGATGTGACGTATTTTACTACAAACAGTGTCTTCGTTGATAAGTTATCAGGGACTCTTCTCTTACTGTGATTGAAAAGCCAACAATTATATAAACACCCTGTAAAGATGAACATAGAACCGCTATGGAGAAAATGAATGATGTTGCCGTGGAGTGAGGGCGGACGGCCAGACAACGGATATCCGGTGTGGCAACATTGAACCAGGACACCGGTTGTCCCTGTATTAGGTCAGTCTGACGTCACAAGTATGGGGGCCGGTATCTAGACCGGATCATAAAGTTTTAATAATATTTATGAGGTATTTCAGCAATAATGTATATAATTTATTCCGATAGTTTCTTTTTAACAATCATATCTTTAAAAAAAAATTACGAATTTTTCTAGAATTTATTAAGGTGTAACAGAGGGTGTTACATCCGACGGGACACGGCTCTCTCGATGTGTGTTCGGGAGGGGCCCGTAGCACTTGTGGTAATTGAGGCCACGATGTTGATCCGCAAGTCACAGGGTGACTAGTGCTACAGATGGGCGATAGCGGTTTGGTACCAGTAAAAATTATGAGAATGTAAGCATGCATAAATTGAGATATATGTGTACACAATTTTTTTCTACTGCAGTAGGGGCATAGTAGCACACCTATGCTTGTCCCACAATCGAATTAAAGTTTTATTTTTCCCACAGTCGGATCCGCATTGTCTTAATGAGAAATTCTTGTGCATATGCATTAGCTTTAAGAGCATTTGCATATAGCTGGAGATATGCCTAGTTGAAAGCCCGTGATGGCAACAGATGAATGATAATTGAAAAAGGAAAGAGTTGAATACTAACCCTATGTGTGTGCTTGGCAATCCAAATGATTGAAATTGTGAATGTATACTTGAGATCATGAGATGTATTGTGTATGATATATGATGTGTTGTAATGATTGATATGTGAGCAAGTATACATGTATTTCATCATAATGTATGACTTTAATTCATTTGGATTATGTTACTCACCTCCCCGTTGCCATTTTAAAGTTGATGTAGGTATGACTTAAATCCTACAGCTTTTGGAGGCCGAGTTTGGAAGGAGGTAAATATGGATAGGAATGTGTGAGCCTTGGCCGGCATAAAATCTGTTTTATGGAGTATATGGTGTATATATATGATCCGGTCTAGATACCGGCCCCCATACTTGTGACGTCAGACTGACCTAATACAGGGACAACCGGTGTCCTGGTTCAATGTTGCCACACCGGATATCCGTTGTCTGGCCGTCCGCCCTCACTCCACGGCAACATCATTCATTTTCTCCATAGCGGTTCTATGTTCATCTTTACAGGGTGTTTATATAATTGTTGGCTTTTCAATCAGAGTAAGAGAAGAGTCCCTGATAACTTATCAACGAAGACACTGTTTGTAGCAAAATACGTCACATCAATGGTTTCAGAAAGTAAGTGGGCGTGTCAGCAGATTATGCGGAAAAGGTGATTATCCTCTCCTCTCCCTAGAGGATTGTACTCTGATAATTGACCTACCCTCCTGACACATTCTGAAAGTCGAGCCACTTTGATTGACACAATATACACGCAATCAGAGCTAAGGGACCCACCTGCATCCAACGATTCATTTCTCTTACGTTCAACTATAAGAAGCCCATGTCAACACACATGCATGGTATCGTTGTTCTATCTCATGCTTTACTGTTACT
Source organism: Clitoria ternatea (assembly GCA_037962975.1). NCBI lineage: Eukaryota > Viridiplantae > Streptophyta > Magnoliopsida > Fabales > Fabaceae > Clitoria > Clitoria ternatea. The sequence continues at coordinate 2,051,770 of CM075674.1, forward strand.
ACGCTTAATTATTCATTGAGTTCATACACTCTTCTAACTTGAGCGTCGGAGAATCTTCGCAGGTGGCACCACCTTTCGCCCCCCTACAACGCGAATCGTTGGTGTAAAGGATCTCCAGGACAACAAGACCGGCCTCTCCCACTGAGAGACCGGATAAATACATCGGATATACACTGTTCCGGTGTGCGAACCCTAAAACACCTGCACTCTTGAGGCTGGTCCCACACCGGATCCTAGACCCCGGTCCAGACCATTTCATTGGCACGCCCGGTGGGACACGATAGAGTTATTCCCATTTTCGCAGAAGTTAGGTTGTTACAATGGAAGGTGATGGGAGAGATTTCGTGGAAGGTCACGTGGAGGATGTGACCCATCAACAGGCTGGGAGGAGACTCGTCTTCGAATCCCCAGTTACTCAAACCCAGAGGATGGTGCAAGTGCAGACGCCTGACCCTCGCGATGAGGTTATCAGGCAACTGAAGGAGGAGCTGATGGAGTTAAGGCGAGAGAGAGGAGGAGCTGGGGACAGAGTAGTGTCTCATGCAGAGGATACTCACCATGCATCAGCGAGGGATAGATCTACCACCCTCCAGTATTCGAAGATCCCCACATATGAAGAGAGGGGGCAAACGCAGGACTCTGGTGATAGAGTCAGTACCAGGAGAAGGGAGCAGGCGGTGGTCACTTCAGGGACATACAAGCTCAATGTCCCTTTTTCAAGAAGGTTGATGAATATTGTCATTCCAAAACATTTGCAAACAACTCAGCCATTGTCGATTGGGAAGTGTAATGGAGAGACCGACCCCACTAAGCATTTGGATGCTTACGTTTATGAAGCTATGTATCTGGGAGCAGATGAAGATGTTATGTGCAGAATGTTCCCAAGGACGCTGACGGAGGAAGCTCTTGGCTGGTTTAAAAGTTTGCCCTCAGGATCTATAGACTCTTGGGAGGAAATGGCTGCTGCATTCGAAAGTCATTTCGTCATCTCCAGGGATATCCCAAGAACTTCTCACACCCTGGCCCAGATAAGGCAGGGAGAAACTGAGACTCTTAAGGAGTTCCTGAAAAGGTTTTACAAGGAGGCTGCGTTGGTCCCTAACCTCACGGAGGCCATACAACTCCATATTGTAGTGGAAGCTCTTCAGCCAGGTTCAGCCTTTGCCCTATCTTTGGCAAAAAGCCCACCTACAACCTTCGAGGAGTTTCGAAGGAAAGCTTCCAAATATGTGGGCATAGAGATGCATCTAGAGGCAACTGCAACTAGAGTAAAGCCTTCTGCACCCGCTCAGCAGCCACGGAGAGAAAAGGAGAGAGTGAGGCCTGAGAAGCATGCCTTTAGAGAAGACTTTGTGAACGCTCGTCAGCATCCACGAGATAGGCGCGTATCATCGTTCGATCACTATGCTCCGTTGAACACCAGGCACTCACAAATCATGAGGGAGGTTGGTTGGCCAACTCTGAACGTCTTTGGTATAAGGAAGCCAGCCCCAGCCAAGAGGGGTGGTAACCCGCGTAAATACTGCACTTTCCACGAGCAGACAGGGCACAACACTGATGAGTGCAAGGCGTTAAAGAATACGGTGGAAACTCTCATTCGGGAAGGAAAGCTGAAGCAGTATTTGTTTAAGGAGAAATCTATGGATGAGCCTCATAGGACGGAGAAAAGGAATAGAGATCCTGATGATGAAGATGATAATACACGCAACCCAGCAAGGAAGTTCACTGCGGCTGAGAAGCAGAAAGGGGTAGTGATTGCTGAAGGTGCCCAACAAAGTAACATGCCCCAGCAGCAGAGGCAAGGCAGACGAGAAGTGATTGAGATGATAGCTGGAGGATTTGCGGGAGGAGGAACATCAATTACAGCACGAAAGAACCACCATAGGATGATTCTGTCAGTCCAGGGTAAACCGAGGGATAACCGCCCTTTCAGGGACGGAGTGACAGCCCCGACGGTGTCATTTACAGATGATGACTTCGGCCCAACAATTCCAGGAGGTGATGATGCAGTAGTGATTGTGGCCGTCATAGCCAATAAGGACGTCAAGAGTATCCTCGTCGATCAGGGAAGTTCTTGTGATGTTATCTTTTATAATTGTTTCAAACGAATGGGTTTCAGTGATGCAGATTTACAACCATACACACAAGAACTCACAGCGTTTAACGGAGCCAAGCAACCCACTAAGGGATACCTCGACACTTTGATTTCTTTTGAAGGGGAGCCCGGTGCAAGAACAGTCAAGTCAAGAATTCTGGTGATTGATATGGAATCCCCGTACAACGGTATCATAGGCCGTCCAACACTAAACGCTATGGAAGCAATTGTATCCACCCCTCATCTCTTGATCAAATTTATCGACAAGGACAACGGTGTGTCCTCACTCCGCGGAGATCAGGAGATGGCTCGATATTGTTATAATCTGAGCCTCAACATGGTTAAGTTGGATGTATTCAACAAGAAGAGGAAATTGAACGACGGAGGAACAGCGGCAGGGTCTGTCAGTCTTATTGACCTAGACCCCAGAGCGGAATTGAAGATTGATCCACTCAATCCATCTAAGCCCACACCAGATGGTGGTTCCAGGGATGTCGTATTGGGAGATTCCCCAGAGAAGGTCACGCACATCAACGATAAGCTGGAGTCTGCTATGGAGCAACGCTTATTAGCCCTTTTGCAGGAATTCAAAGACCTTTTCGCATGGACAGCAGCAGACATGCCGGGGATGGATCCTGATTTCTGTTGTCACAAACTTGCAGTGTATCCTGAAACCAGACCGGTGGCACAGAAGAAGAGGAGGTTGGGACCGGAGAAGCAGAGGGCGGCTTGTGAGCAAACAGAGGAGTTGTTGAAAGCAGGTTTTATAAGGGAAATACGCTATTCATCTTGGCTTTCTAATGTGGTCATGGTGCAGAAGAATAACGGTAAATGGAGAATGTGTACAGATTATGTGGATCTTAACCGTTGCTGCCCTAAAGATCCATATCCCCTGCCCAACATCGATCGCATGGTGGATGATTCATCTGGTTACCAATATCTCAGCTTCATGGATGCCTATTTGGGGTACAACCAGATTCCGATGTGGGAGGGAGACCAGGAGAAAACTGCCTTTATCAATGACCGCGGTGTTTTCTGCTACACCGTCATGCCTTTTGGACTGAAGAACGCCGGCGCTACCTATCAGCGCATGATTAACAAAGTCTTTGAAGGGATGCATACAAAGCTGGTCGAAGTTTATATTGATGATATCATAGCCAAAACGCCCGCTGGAGGAGACCACATTGAAGATCTACGCCAAGTTTTCACTAGGCTTCGGCAATACAACATGAGGTTAAATCCTTTAAAGTGCACCTTCGCCGTTCCAGCAGGAAAATTCTTGGGATTCATGTTGACTCAACGAGGCATTGAGGCTAACCCCGGGAAATGTCAAGCAATCCTGGACATGCAGAGTCCCAAATGTTTGAGGGAGGTCCAGTCATTGAATGGGAAAGTGGCCGCTTTAGCTCGTTTCATGCCTAAGATGGCGCACAGATCCCTCCCCTTGTATAAGGCGTTGAAGAAACACAAGAGTTTTGAATGGGGGGAGGAACAAGAGCAAGCCTTCCAGCAGCTAAAGGCCGTTCTTTCGAGTCCACCAATTTTGGTTAAGCCTGACCCGGGCGAAACGTTAATCTTATACTTGGCAATATCCGACGAAGCTCTAGGTGCAGCCTTGGTGAAAGAAACCCCTGAAGGGCAGAGACCGGTGTATTTTACTAGTAAAACGTTTCAGGGGGCGGAAGGAAGGTATCAGAAGATTGAGAAAGCCGCCCTGGCAGTTGTGTGGGCGTCACGACGGCTGAGGCCTTATTTCCATGCGCACCCAGTATTGGTAAGAACGGATTTGCCACTCCATTCGGTACTCAGCAAGCCAGACCTCGCCGGAAGGATGATAAAGTGGTCTATTGAGCTGTCAGAATTTGAAATTTCATATGAGCCTCGAGGAGCCATCAAAGCGCAAGTGTTGGCCGATTTTGTAGTAGAAATGACTGGGGCGGACCCGACCACCCCTCGAGCGCATTGGACCATCTACGTCGATGGCTCGTCGAATAGCAAAGGTTGTGGAGCAGGTGTGGTGGTAGAAAGTGATGACGGTGTGCACTTAGAAATTTCCCTCCGATTCAATTTCAAGACCTCCAACAATCAAGCTGAATACGAAGCATGCTTGGCCGGCCTCCGTGCGGCGATTGACATCGGAGCATCAGCAGTTACACTCTGCAGTGATTCCCAGCTGGTGATTTCGCAAATCCAGGGGGAGTACCAGGCGAAGGAACCACAACTTCAATTGTACTTGAACTGTGTTAATGAGTTGAAGGGAAGATTTGAAGTTTTAGAGTTCAAGCATGTGCCCAGGGAAGAAAATACCAGAGCGGACATCTTGTCAAGATTGGCAAGTACAAAGCAGCCTGGTAGCACAACAACGGTGGTTCAAAGCACTTTGACATCACCCAGTATACCTCTGTATCCTTCTCTGAATGCTGTCATGGTGAGCTATCCATATGAGGATTCTTGGGTCATTCCCTATATTCGTTATCTGGCTGATGGTCAACTTCCCACTGACGAGAAGGAAAGGAGACGAGTAAAGAGGGAGCTGCCATATTTTACTATGGTCGATGGTGTTCTCTACAGAAGGGGGTTCTCTGTCCCATATCTTTCATGTTTAAGAGAAGATGAAGTTCAAGCGGTCTTAACTGAGGTACATGAGGGGCAATGTGGGCACCACGCTGGAGGCCGAAGCCTAATGAGAAAAGTCCTCAGGGTTGGATACTGGTGGCCCACTGTGAAGCAGGATTCCGCAGACTTCGTGAGGAAGTGCGACGCTTGCCAAAAATTCTCCAATCTCCACCATACACCAGCCCAAGAGTTATCTTCATCTGCTGTGCCTTGGCCGTTCTACCAATGGGGCCTTGATATTTTGGGTCCGTTTCCCACTGCGCCAGGAGGTATCAAATACTTGATTGTGGGGGTAGACTACTTCACCAAATGGATCGAGGCAGAACCAGTAGTGCATATCACTTCTGCACGTACAAGACGTTTCATGTACGAAAATATCATTGCTCGGTTCGGGGTGCCAGGGCGGATTGTGACTGACAACGGCACCCAGTTTACAGACAAAAAGTTCACGGATTTACTTGAAGGACTGGGGATAGTCCAGATATTTTCATCTGTTGAACATCCCCAAACCAATGGGCAAGCAGAGGTAGCTAACCGAGAGGTGCTAAAGGGGTTAAAGAAGCGTCTGGGAGAAGCAAAAGGAGGATAGACTGACCAGTTATGTCATGTTCTATGGGCATACCGCACTACGCCTCATTCTTCAACTAACGAATCCCCATACCGGTTGGTATACGGGGTTGAGGCGATGATCCCAGTTGAGTTACAAACAAGATCGGCTCGTGTGGAGTATTTTTCAGCAGAAGATAACAACGCCAACTTAGCATCAGAGCTGGACGTCCTCCAAGAGTTAAGGGAAAAGGCTTTCGTCAGAGATCAGGCAATAAAAGCAAAGGCTGCACTCCGGTATAATAAACGTGTCCAATACAGAGCTTTCAACACCGGAGACCTCGTTCTAAGAAAGGCCAGTGTGGGGAATAAGTTTGCTCACCAAGGAAAGCTAGCACCGACGTGGGAAGGACCTTATAGAGTTTCGGAGGTGACTGGAAAGGGATCATACCGGTTGGAAGAACTTGATGGAACCCCAATCCGCAACAAATGGAACACTCAGAATTTACGAGTGTATTACAGCTAGTTGGTAAGACGGCGTGTACTCTTTTTCCTTACTTGAGTTTTTTCCCATTGGGTTTTCTCAAGAAGGTTTTAACGAGGCATGGCCCCAACGATGCTCTTTGTGTAATCTATTTTCAATTTTAATAAGAATACACTTTCACTGCCCTATCATTCTCACTTTTCTTATGTGTTATGATTTAGAGCCGTAGTTTAATACGCATACACCTCAGGACGGATGAACGCAACTACCTATTCTGTAGTTGATGAGATAATTCCTCGAAGAACGGAGGAAGACCCCTCAAGACGGACGATGTAATTCCTTGAGGTGGAATGGGTTGTAGGGCTGGTCCTTTTTCAAGGCCACAAACCGAACCCCATTCGAAGACTACATGGGTTGTAGGGCTGGTCCTTTTTCAAGGCCACAAACCAAACCCCATTCGAAGACTACATGGGTTGTAGGGCTGGTCCTTTTTCAAGGCCACAAACCGAACCTCATTCGAAGACTACATGGGTTGTAGGGCTGGTCCTTTTTCAAGGCCACAAACCGAACCCCATTCGAAGACTACATGGGTTGTAGGGCTGGTCCTTTTTCAAGGCCACAAACCGAACCCCATGCGAAGGCTTGGGCGCAGTAGGCCGGTTCACACAGGAAACCGCGCTGAACCCCGAGTAACGGGCGCAGTAGGTTCAGGATTAGCCCTGATCCGAACCCCGTGTTGAAGGCTTGGACTGTAGGATTGCACCGAACTCCAAGTACGGTTAGTAGGATCGAACCGAATACCGTGTGAAGACCTGAGATGTAGGACCAAACCGAACCTCAAAAGAAAGGCGTAAAGGCTTACCCTTATCAAAGCGCCAAAAAAATTCAAAAGGCAATGTCCGTCCTCAGTGGTGGAATATCCACCCCGGAGCGGTTGAACGCTGACATACCCGCTCTACATCTTCGAGGACAGATAAGGATTTCTATCTTTTAAGAAGTTAAAAGGTAATCTTTGAGATAAACTCTCCCTTCCCAATGGACTTACGCTTGGGGACAGGGCGTACTTTAACTTAATTATCATTTATTCATTACAATTTGTTATCTTAATCCAGTGTGATAAGTACGCTTTAAGTAACTAGGTAACCACGCAGAACGGATTCGCAAAGCATTGGAAATAATAAAGTGTTTTGTATAACACCAAGTTATTCAGCACTCACACATTCGATGCAAACAGTTGAGGAAAAGTAATAATGAATCTTATTTTCAAAAATAAGGAAATATGCAGGTTACAAAATGTTTTGAAGCTGGAGCCGATCCCAGAACACGGCTATGAGTGAAAGCATAAAATTAAGAGGCCGGTGCTTGATCCTCCACAGTGGGCACTCCCGCCTTCTCCGTCTGGTCCTCCATTCCAGTTTGGGCATCTTCTGGTGCTTCAGCTCCAGAGGCAGCAGTGGACGTTGTAGGCTCCATACTTTGGCCTTCTGGGAGGGGAGGCAGTTCGTACAGAGATGCATGGGGTTCATGGTGCGATCCATCCTTATGAACTTCTACAAGTCTTCCCCCATGGAACTCGAAGAACGGATCTAATCCGTATAAATTCAGCTTTACTCCAGGGTTACGATAATAGACTTGACGAAGGGCCAGGCCGAAAGATTCATACGCCACATTTTTGCATATATCCAAGGCTTTGGCAGCCTTGGCCTTTGCAGCAGCTAGTTTTCTTTGAACCTTGGCATAATCCTCTTCTGAAGGCCCAGCACTCGTACCACCCTTTTTGAGTTCATCAATTTGGGCTTGCATCTCCTTCCGAATAGACTCCCACTCCCCAAAGTCCTTGTTACGACCCTCCTCCATAACTTTGAGATCGTCAGCAAGCTTAGCCGATCTCTTCTTCTCCAGTTGTAATTCTTCTTCAAGGAGGGGTATGGATTTGATTTTCTTCTGGAGGTCGGCAACTTCCCGCTCTAGGGCCTTGTTCGCAAAATGAACTTGGCTTGCCTCTTCAGTCTTCCTCTGGAGCGTTTCTTTAGCTTTCTTCAATTCTGATTCCACCCCTCTGTGAACTTCAGCTTGCTTAGCCGCGAATTTCTCCTTCACCGCGAGTTCGGTCTCAAGTTTTTCAACCTGATCCATATAGTCAGCTTTCTCGCTCAGGGACTCAAGCAGGCCTGACAGTTCATCAAGTTGCCAACGCCCAGCCTTGCAAGCACCTCGGACCCCAGCAGCGTCGAGGGAAGGGCGGAGGCAATACCGTGCCTTTGGGAGAGTAGGAGGCATAGATCCTTGAAACCACAAATAAGGAGAAAGGAAGGAGTCACGCGGAGGATCGAACGCCGGAGGAGGACCGTTCCCAGAATCCGGTTCTGAAGCATTTTGAGAAGAAGGTGCAGAGAACTCTGGAACGGGTTCCTTTCCCTTGTCCTTCTTTAATTCAGTTTCTTCGGTCGTCCTCTGACGCTTCTTCACAGGGTCATCAGAGGAGGGCTTCTCTTGATTTGCCTTCTTTACAAGATGCCTCTTCTTCTTCTTTTTCTCTGGGACGGCCTCCTCGCCACCCGCTCCAGCGGCCTCAGTTGCTTCTTCGGTTTCCTCCTCGTCAAAGAGAGGAACCTCATCTCCTACCGCAGAGGTCAGAGGAATGAGGGGAGTTTTAGTGGCGTTCCTCTTCGCCTGGATGTCATTTTCCTCAGAAGAGGAGTCATCGTCAGCCATCATGGTCCTTAACGACAACATCTCTGGGCAGGCTTTTTCAATTTGTTCTGCAAAACAAGAAAAGTTGAATAAGCATACAAGGAGAAAAATAACTAGAGCGGAATAACCATACAACACAAGGAGAATAAGAGCGGATGTTACGGAGGTAGGTGTTTTTGATGCCATCCTCGGCCAAGAGAAGACGGCTGGAAAACCCTTTGAGGGTCTTTGAGGCCGTCTGTAGGGCGCTCAAGACCTCAACAGAATGAGGGGAAAGTTCGCTCTCATCTGTATAATAAGCACGGCTCATGAGAAGAAAATGCTCGTGCGTCCAGCTAAGGGGAAACTTGGTAAACCCCTCTTTATTCCGCCAGAAGACCGGCTTATTTGGTTGGATCTGGACCCGCGTGTAGTAGTGTTTAAAGGAGCGCCCATCTACCTTTGCGGATTCCGTATAAGACTTGAAATTTACAACCCTTGAGTCACTACGGAGAGTAATGAACCCAAGGCCGCCCTTCTTATTAGCTCGGCGGACCACTTGGCAATAGTAAAATAGCTTGGCCACAGTGGCGGAGAAGCCAAAATGCTCCCCCAAGACTTCTAGAGCCCGGACAAGACTCCAACCGTTGGGATGTAGTTGTGAGGGGGCACAGTCTAGGAAACACAGGACGGCCATCTGAAAATCCATCAGGGGAAAGCGTACTCCCAGCTTTAAGAAAACGAAGTCGTACATGTAGACCGACCTCGCGTCAGGGACACTGTGGCATATTCTTTCAGAAGGATGCGGAGCCATCACAGCGTATCGCACTTTGTACTTCTTATCCGAATATATCTTACAGCGGAAAAAAACCGTGCGCTCCTCCTCACTTGCATGGTGCGAAGGGATCTCTAGGAATTCCTCTTCCACCCAGCAATAAGGTTTTTCCCTGTTGAGTTTCTCCCAATCAAGTCGGTGTGCCACAACATTGACACACCCTTCAGCAGAGCGGAGAAACGGTGTTTTTCCACGACCTGGAAGATCCATGGTTGTGCAGGCGCGGTGGAATGCGTAGGTGCTGTGATAAAAAGCAACATCGTCAGAGAGATAACCTTCAGCGCTTGACCCCTCATCAGAGCGGCTGGTAGCCCTCGAACCAAGGGGAACCTCAGAGCGACGAGAGGAAGAAGACGCTCGTGAGGAAGAAGCTTCGGCTCTCTCTGAGCGATGGCGCCCAGCCACAGGAGGATTCGCTGGAATCCTCCCACCACGGTGGCTAAGGGGGGCACGAGAGCCAAACCTCCCCCTATTTGAAGGACCAGCGTGGCCTGCTCTAGGGCGCATGATGGAAATAGAATGACTAAAATTGAAAGGAGTGAAGGAAAGGGAGGTTACCTAAAGGAAGAGGATCTTTGAGAAGTTGGAGACGACAAGGAAATTCCTAGGAAATTTGAGCAGAGTTTCGCTAAGCTTGGGGACAAGTATGGATTCCAAAATCTGCTAAGAGTTCCTTTTATAGGTAACGAAGAAACACAGTGCTTCATCGAAGGTCACAAGGTTTGCATCAAAACGCGACCCTTCAAATTGAAACGACTCCGTCGTTTCACCACAAACGGGCGCGAAAAAAGTAACGTTTCAGTAAACGTTTTGGCAAAATGGGCCCCCACACAGTTTGAATCCAGGCCCAATAAGCCCAATCGATGGTTACACTCTTGAGCGATGATGGCTCTTGCATAAAAAACGCATTTATTGTCTAATCATGCTGTGCGCATTTAATGCCTCCCAACCACTTTTCGAATACCAAGGGTTTCGATTTTCAAAGACTCTTGGGATTTCCATTATTTAGTTTATGCTGTCTGAATCCGTTGTACGCAACGCGAGAAGGGCGGTCACTCGTTTACTAGAGCGGACGCCACCGAGTTCCCAGAGACTTACAAGAATGTACTACCGGCATCCAGACTTCTCTTAAGAGTTGTGTAGCTCATATGAGCAACTTAACAGTCCCTCATACAAGCTAGGGGACAGATGATCCGGTCTAGATACCGGCCCCCATACTTGTGACGTCAGACTGACCTAATACAGGGACAACCGGTGTCCTGGTTCAATGTTGCCACACCGGATATCCGTTGTCTGGCCATCCGCCCTCACTCCACGGCAACATCATTCATTTTCTCCATAGCGGTTCTATGTTCATCTTTACAGGGTGTTTATATAATTGTTGGCTTTTCAATCACAGTAAGAGAAGAGTCCCTGATAACTTATCAACGAAGACACTGTTTGTAGCAAAATACGTCACATCAATGGTTTCAGAAAGTAAGTGGGCGTGTCAGCAGATTATGCGGAAAAGGTGATTATCCTCTCCTCTCCCTAGAGGATTGTACTCTGATAATTGACCTACCCTCCTGACACATTCTGAAAGTCGAGCCACTTTGATTGACAGAATATACACGCAATCAGAGCTAAGGGACCCACCTGCATCCAACGATTCATTTCTCTTACGTTCAACTATAAGAAGCCCATGTCAACACACATGCATGGTATCGTTGTTCTATCTCATGCTTTACTGTTACTACGCTTAATTATTCATTGAGTTCATACACTCTTCTAACTTGAGCGTCGGAGAATCTTCGCAGGTGGCACCACCTTTCGCCCCCCTACAACGCGAATCGTTGGTGTAAAGGATCTCCAGGACAACAAGACCGGCCTCTCCCACTGAGAGACCGGATAAATACATCGGATATACACTGTTCCGGTGTGCGAACCCTAAAACACCTGCACTCTTGAGGCTGGTCCCACACCGGATCCTAGACCCCGGTCCAGACCAGTTCAGTTAGTATCTAATAATTAGGAAAGACGTTATAGAGGAACTCTTAGGAAAAGATATCCCTAGAACATGGAATGCCACGCATTTAAAGTTGTATCATAGCTAATGTACGAGTAAGGGCACTCTTTTTCCTACCTAGGAGATTTTTTCCCACAGGGTTTTTCTCCTAGGAGGTTTTAACGAGGCCCCTATTTCAATAAAGATCGTTACCACTCTCAGTCTACACTCCCTCTTAGTCAACAACAATACTCTTAAGTCACGAAAACTTGAGTGAGATACGCTTACTCGGGGGAACCGATTCATGAAACCCGAAAGATAAGCATCCTTCTAGGGAATAAAATATGTCAAGCTACGAAAATCCAAGTGAGATACGCTCACTCGGGGGAACCGATTCACGAAACCCGGAGGATAAACATCCTTCTTGGGAATAAAATATATCAAGGTACAAAAACCCGAGTGCGATACTCCCACTCGGGGGTACCGATTTACGAAACCTGGAAGATAAACATTCGTCTTGGGAATAAAATACGTAAAGATACTAAAACCCGAGTGAGATACGCCCACTCAGGGAAACCGATTCACGAAACCCAGAAGATAAACATTCTTTCTGGGAATAAGAGACGTCAAGGTACGAAAACCCGAGTGAAATGCGCTCACTCGGGGAAACCGACTCACGAAGCCTGAAAAGTAAAACACTCTTCCTGGGATTAAATAGAGAAAATACGTTAAGAGTGAGATACGCTCGCTCGAGGGGTACAACCCTCGAAATCCAGAAGATATAACGATTCTTCCGAGAAAGATCAAACCACGAACCTAAGTGAGAAACACTCACTCGGAAGATATGACTCACGGGGCATTTTGCTATCTATGAATCAAAACAGAGAGCCACACACATATTCTTTCATTACAAATAACATTTCTTTCATTATAAAGAGATCTTCTTACATGACAGTTCTCAACAAGAAGGAAAATATAAAGGAAAATATCAAACTATAGTTTCGTCAGTTCCCTACTATATATTCATGGCCCCGCCCTGAGGTTCTTCTTCACCGACAGTCTGACCTACATCTCCATGTGCCTCTCCCACCTCAGTAGAAGTTGGCTCGAATAATGTCGCACCTGTGGGGCGAGGAGGATCGACGACTGTTATTTTGATATTTTGGTGCCTATTATGATAGCCATCTAAAACTTTAACTTGTATATGGGTTGACGTGTTTACAATAAAATTTTCTGTTCAACTAATAAAAAAAAAGATGTAATCATGCTTAAATCATTCTATGTTCGACAATATTTGTGATAAGCCCCAATATTTTGTTTTTATGGATAATGTCACCATCATTATTACTGTCATCGCCACCACCGTTGTCGCCACCACCACTACCACTGTTATTGCCACCATCACTACAAATATTTTGTTGTTGTTTAGTATAATGTAATTAAAATTAAAATTATGAAGTTTTGTAACAATTTTTTAAATTTTAAAATCGTAAAAACTAAAATATGTGACTAAAAAATAAAAGTCACCTCAAATATAACCTACATTTCTTAACGTGTGTAATATGATGTAATATAAACAAATATTAGGGAAGTAAAAGAAAGTTTTTATTAAAAAATTATATTCTTCTTGTATTGAAAATTAAGGAAACTATATTAAGTAATTTGTAAATAAAAAAATTTCTCCTAATTTTAATTATATAATCCATAAAAAATTATGTTAAGTACTCATGAAATATGACATAGTAGTCACTTATTTCATCCATGTAGAAATTCGATATATGCTAAAAATAAAAAAGCGTTTCGTAACTATTGGAGATTCTAACTCTAAAAGATACTGCAAATACATTGATGTGACATAAAACGAAAGACACCGTGTGTAGCGACAGAGCTCTTGATAACATAGCTTGAAGTATTCGGAACCCCAAATTTTATTGGAAAAACGAAAACGAAAACGAAAGTTACTGTATAGGAGTTAGAGCCCGTTTGGATTTGTAGTTTGGTTAGTCAAACCTCGGTTTGACCAACTCCAAAAATAAATCTTACGGTCAAACGGAGTTTTGACTATCTCGAACGGCGTGAAGGATCAATATCAACCCTTAAATTTCTTTATTTCCTCAACTCCGTTTCCTCAACTGGAAACCAAACGGACACTTATTATTCGGTGCACGCCCTCCTAATTTAGCTTTATGATGTGACAATAAATAAAAAAATATTAATAAAATATACTTATACGGAGCTTTTTTTAAAAAAAGAAAAGAAGATAGATATTTATACAGTGTTAGTGTTAAAATGTGATATAAAAAATAGATAAAATAATAGAAATAGCAATGGGATGAGGTCATGCAATGCGAGACAGACACCGTTTTTCTTTTTAAAATTCAGATTCATTCGTTATCACCCTAAAGAAAGGAGAATAAAAAGGAAGGGAGACAAAAAAAATATACCTTAAAAAATGTGGGGAGTGGCTATTGTCATTTTTATTGTCTGCTATCGTAATTTTTTAAATATTTTAATATTTATTTTCGTAAAATGTTTTTATTATCTATTGTCATTTCCCTTAAAATATTTTAAAACTGAATATTTTAATATTTCCTTACTTTGATTAGTATGATAAGAAATATGTGAATATGTTTTTTCGTTATAAAAATTTTATTTAGCGTATTTATTCTAAATTTTACCACTTTTTAAAAATATTATATATTGTTAAAATTTATTCAGAAAAGTGACAATTAATAATTTAGAATTATTTTCATAAATAATTTAATAAAATATTATATATTTAATTATAAAATTTTATTAATCACATGATTAAACTTTTTCATACATTTAATAATCATATTTAAAAATAAATTATATTTTTTATAAATAAAAATAATCAAGTCTATTTTAAAATTATCGGAAAAATTATTTTTTATTTATTAATTAATTTATATAGATAATACAATCAGTCATCAAACGAGTGAATTAACTAGTAGAGAACTATTCTAACATAGTGTGTATAGTTTTAAATTCGAGTCTCGAGCAATAATCCACTTCTATTATAAGCCCTATCAAAGTCAAACATAAATAGAATATACCAAACAAAAAATGCTACAATATAAAAAATCTTAACTAACGTAATATATTATTACGTTAATTGTATTTTTAATTGAAAATAATAAAAGATATAAATTGTATATATAAAACAAAGTAACCATATGTAAATTAAAATAAGTTTTTTATTATGTTAAAAAAACTCTTGTAATTAGGTGAGATTAGCATCACACTCGCATAAAATTGTTTTAGTAAAAACCCCATATAAAATTTTAAATATGAAGTGATGATATAAACTATCGATTTTCCATCAGTTTTTCTTCACGCTCACCACCTCTCCTATCTTCAACCCCACCCAAATCCTACCAATATAAAATTCTTCCTCTTCGGCTTATACAAGCCATTGCCAAGCAAAACCAACAAAAATACCAAAAAAATATATAACTTTTGAAAAGAAATATGTCAGAATCACGCATCTCCAAACCATAACAAGGAGTTCAAATTTTGATGCTCGAAACCCATTATTCAAAATTCAAAGGTGTCCATCAACAAAGCATCAGAATTTGAGGAAACATGCAGCAACTGTAAAACCTTCTTCACCATCACCAAAAACAGAGAAGATAAAGCTACCAGCAAGCCAAGCAAAGCGCAACCAAAAACGATCTTCGAGGGTTGTGTGATGGTTAGGGTGGGCGACAATGATGGTCATGGGAGAAAGAAGGTGAGAGTGGAGGTAGCAAAACAAAGAAAAAACATATCATACGTCAATGTTAAGATGGCTATAACAAAGCTTAACAAGGGCCTTAAGCAAATATTTAAAATTTTATAAAATTAATGCTAATTTATATAGTAAAATTGAAAAACATGTAAAGATTAAATGTAATTCATTAATATTTATTAAATAAAAATAAAAATAACCAAATACATGAAAAGTGATAAAATTTTGACTAAATACATTAAATAAAAATTTTATAATGAAAAACTATACTCATATAATTCTTATCATTATAATCAAAGTAAGAAAATATTAAAATATTTAGTTTTAGGGGAGTGGCAATAAAAAATAAGTAGAACCAAACTTTTAATTATAAATCTATAGATATGCATCTAATATATTAATAAAATTAATTTTATATAATATAACAAATTTAAGGATGTAAACAAAATAACAAATTTATAATATCAATATATTACATAATTTTCTATATAAATAGGTATAATCACATTTTATTATTATCAATTTTATTATTATATTATTTACATTAATTTAAATAGGCCAAATTATTAAGTTTTAAAAACTTTTTTTAACTACATAAAGTATAGCCTAATGAACTAAATAAACTTTTAAAAGGTTTAAGTTTGGTTTCTTTGAAAATTTAGCCTAGCTAGACTCCTGTGGAATAGTATGTCTGTTTAGTGACAATAAACATTTAAAAGTGGCTAAGTGGTGTTAAACAATGTTGATGTAATATAAATGTAGTTGTCAAAAAAAAATCAGATCCATTTATTATTATTATTATTATTAATTGTAAAAGTTTGTCCAAGATTATCTTCATGATTATGGTCTTTGAACACAACTGAGGCTGGACCCTTTCGTCATTAACCTAACCAAATAATTAGGTGAATAATTGAATATAAATATTTTATGTGGATAAAGTCATAAATTTATTGTAGTTTTGTAAACATCGCAGCTGCCATTTCTGGCTTAATCACACACAAAAAATATGCTAAATTGCGCTCACCACTTATTTGTCGATCACCTCAAAATCCTAAACGTGTAAAAGTTGTATGCAAATTGCATGCATATCTATCATATCCACGTATTAATAAAATGTTCAAATTATAATGCGCCTGCTGGGTTGAGCGAAACTGGGGCTTATCACAAATGTTGTCGAACATAGAACGATTTGAGCATGATTACATCTTTATTTTTTTTTATTAGCTGAACACAAAATTTTATTGAATAAACCTCAACCCGTATACAAGTTAAATGGCTATCATAACAGGCACCAAAATATCAAAATAACAGCCAAAAAACAGCAGACCAAGTGTTCCATTTATGTTTGCTTTAAAAAATTTTATTATGGTGGTTGTACCCTTGTAGAGCGAATGATGATTTGAAAAGTAATATCCAAGGTTGTCCCATCAAGAACTTGGGTAAAGTCGTGAGAATTCCATGAACTGGATTCATAAATTTGTAAAAAGAATAATATTTTATCTGTTCGTATTGAGAATTGGTAAATTTGGTATTCAATTAGGTTGTTAAAGATTGTATGAGTTATTGTTTACGTGTTTGATGGAAACTTAAGTGTCTGTTTGGTTAATTTTTGAACCGCGTTTTGTCAGTGTGAATGGTAGTGTTTTTAACGGCGTTTTATTTGGGTGCATCTTCAACCTTCATTCTGTCTCGTTAACCTCTGTTTGTGTGGCCAAACCTCTGTTCGTATGTAGGTGACCCAGACTCAACGTGGTTTGGGCAAAAGACAACCGTGCCCCTGCGTGCCACTCAAAGAGCATCATCAAACCTCAATGTCCTAAGCTTGACATAGTTGGAGGGAAGATTTGTACAATTGCCGCAAGCTTGGCTCCGATCTATGAGAAGAGGTAACTCCATACTTTGGTTTCATTTTTTGTTGGTGTTGTTGTGGGGTATGTGTTGACGTTGGTTTTTGAGGGCTGCGTGTGGTGGTGTGGGGGTTGAGCCCGAGGGTGTAGATGGTATTGTGGTTGAAATCAATGGGGGTTGTGGAGGCGGAGGGGATTGTTGTTTCGGTGGACATGGCCGTTGGGGGGGATGTGAGGGTGGGGGTGGGAGCCTGGGGAGGGGTGGTGGTGGTGTGGTGGAGTTGTGGTGGGCGGTGGTGTGCAGATGGGGTGGTGGTCGTGGGGTGTGGTGTGGTGGGGTTTATGGAGAAAGGTGGTGCATGGGTGTGGTTGTGTGCAGTAGGTGTATTGTAATTTTTTTGGAAAATTAAGATTTTTGTTTTAAATTAATTATGTATTGTTCAATGTAATTATGTTGTTTAATTTTTGTAGTTGTTGTTTAATTATGTAGTTTATAGTTAAATGTATTTATGCTTTTTCTATTGTAGATATATTAAATTTAATTTAATCTATTTGTTTATATTAAGTATTAGTTTTGACAAAAGCAATACGTGTCGACGAGATGTATAAATAGTGGCGATACTTAACGAAAGATAACGAGTGGCGATATGTTATAATCATATTTAATATGTATAATCGTAATTAATATATATAACTTTAATTCATTTTTGTAACGTGAATATATTAATCTATTTTTAATAAATATAATCATATTTAATATATATAACTTTAATTGATTAATGTAATGTTAATATATTAATCCATTTTTTTAATAAATATAATTGTATATATAACTTTAATTCATTTTTGTAATATATATTGTATTATTTATCAATTAATATATTTATATATATTTATATACATATTTTGATATTATATATTTATATTATTTATATATATACATATTCAATATATTTTTCACTAATGTCCTTTTTGATAATTTTCTATCAAACCACAATTTAACCAACCCAACTTTTTCTCCAACCAAACACAATCACTACTTCCCAACTCCCTTTTAAAAAGTTAACATCCAAACACAACTCTGTTTACAAAACCTTAGTTATCTCAAACAGGTTATACAAACAAATAACCAATAGGACCCTTAAAATATGTTAAAATCCACCGTACTTGTAATAGAGATACATATGCATGTTTGTGAATATGTTTTCATTAGAATAGACTCCAAAGATTCATCTACAATTTTACAAATTGTTAAGTGTAATAGAGATATATAAATATGTATGTTTTTTTATATAAGTTTTTGGTTAAATTATCTTTTCAGTCCTTTTAAAGTTTAGGGTATAGAAAAACCCTTATAAAAACCTATACTTTTGGCCCTTAAGAAATTTTAAGGTTTGTGAAATTAAGAAGACGTTAGGCTTGACTGTTAACGTATGAGGTGACTAACGTTTATGCCACCTCATCGGCGCCACGTAGTTGACATGTGACAATTTTTTAAAAAATAAAAAATAAAAACTCCACATCATCATTTATTATATTTTTTAGTTTTATAAAAAGTAGTTTTATCTTTTCAATTGTACCTCATTTAAAGTTAAACTTTACAATCTTATATTAATTATACAAATTCAAAAATATTAAATTCTTAAGGATAAATTAAAAAACATTTAATTTTTTGTAAGCACTTATAAAAAGTAAGACATGTTTTTTTTACTTTTAAGGACTTATGAAATATAACTGAGGGAGAGTACTAACTAGCTAATATGCGACTATTCTAATTTGTGATTTTGGATTTGATTATAGAGAATATGTATAATTTTGTTAAATTTTGATAAAGAGAGTTTCGTTGGTCATAATGACCACCACTGACTCAAACTTGAATAATGAATTTTAAAAAAAGATAATAATAATTCATAAAACATTAAATCACGTGGAGACTAATGCATTTGCAAAATGTATAATTTTAAGGTTTGTTTTTATTAGGTTTTTTAGGACTTTTGTTAGAATTTAATTTTTTTAGTTAATTTGTTTATTTTGTATTTTGGACAACCTATACTTAATTTATGTGTTTTTAGGTAAATGGGTATAAAAAATCTCAATTTGAGTCCAAAATAAATGCAAAGCTAAAACTAGCATCACAAACTAAAAAAGCCAAAAAGAAGGGTTTTACTAAACAAAAATTAAGAGCTCCGAATTAGTTCCATGACCTCAATGTGGGTGTAGTTGCCCACAGTCAGGGATGATAAAAAAATTTGCGTCCACGGGTAATTTGTGGGTTACCTAAAATGGATACCTACATATTTACTAAGTAGGTAGGTAGCGGTATCACATTACCCGCCCGCGGGTACTCGTTTAATTATTATATTTATTTTTTATTAAATATGTTAGTTTTTTATTTTATAATGAGATAAACAAAATTTAATATTTTTCAATGATAATACTTTTAATTTATGAAGTTGTAATGTATGATCCAATATTAATTTGAATTATATTATACTAAAATAATATTATGCTTAGTGTATTATACCATATTTTCTTTAGTATTATTCTATAAAAATAATAAATATTCATAAATATTGGTGAATACCCATTACCCGCCTAAAACCTGTGGATACGGGTAGCGATAACATACTACCCGCACCTGCCCCACCCCATTGACATCCCTACCCACAATCATGTTTTTTGTATATTTTACTTTTTTATTGGGCTTAGCTGCTTTATAATTATATGGGTTAGGCTATTTATGTTAGCTATGACTTAGTTTTGGGTCTAACAAGATCAAATTAATGTGCTTAAGGTGAGAGTTTTCATTTTGCTTGGAGGCGACTAGATAGGATTGCAAAAGAGTCGTGGTGGGTTATGTTGAATATTTGTAATATTGATTTTAATTATATAAAGTAGTATTATTAAAGTGATAAGACAATATTCAACATTATTAATTATAATATAAATAATTATATTAATTATTTTTTTAGATGAGTCTTTGTGATTGGACTTTTGATCTAAATGACTCATGATAAGTTGACTTCATTTAGTGTCCAATGAATAGTTCCTACTCATATCTATTTAGGATAAGAGAATTGTTGCCCCATTAAGACAGTTACTACAAGTGAAAAATTGTGTCCATCAAAGAAAAGAATAGTGTGCTCATTTCAAAGACTGAAATTAAGGTATGGATCATAAACTCTCGTCAAGTACACATTTAATGCTTGATTTATTAGTAATATAGTTTGAATTGAACATATTGTTATTTGTGTTATCTATGATTACATGATTTATTTTCTGCAATTGGTATTAAATCCTCAATTAACATGTATCATGGTGTTCAAATCTTTTTGAATTTTGCGATTTCAAAGCTTTATGATTTTATGTATGGATTTCGAAATTGATTGAGAGATCACTACTAAAAAAATAGCAAATAGTGATGGAAAAAACCCATCGCTAAATCACTAAAACCTCGTCGTTAATACTATTAGCGACGATATTTTCGACGGGAAACACGACGTTGTTGAATAGCTCATCGCTGATTAAAAAGCGACGATAACAATATTCTGTCGCAACATTTTTTATGGCGTCAGCCCATTGCTGAACTTGTCCCATGGATAGTCACTCAGCCTGTTGTTGTTGATGTCCAATTAGCGACTAAGTCACGTCGTCAGTAGTGGTGAAGTTCTTAGCAACGCATGAACCCGTCGCTAATGATAACGTAATAGCGACCACACCGGTCGTCGCTACCTAACAACATACTAGAGACCACAATCGTCGTTGTTGAGGGACAAGCTATTAGCAACCATACGTTCCTTCGCCAAAGGAGAACCTTTTAGCGATGAGAGGGTGTCGTCGCTATGTAACAACATGTTAGCAACTACAGGTGCTGTTATAGGAAATGCCTTGATTTCCAAGCTTAGGGAAGTGGATCTTCTTCTCTAGCTTGCTTAGATCCAAGAATCCTTGTCTAATGAAGAAGATGCACACAGAATTGGTGATGTAGATGAAGGAACCATATTGGAATTATGATGGATGATGAAGGATTTTGAGTGAAGGAAGCTAAATCTAGTGTAGGAATATAAGGGAAATGGAAGGAGAAATTGAGAGGTAAGGTATACAGGAATGATGCCACCATTCTTTAAGAGTTAGAGAGATAAGGAAATGACTATCATCACCTTTGGGGGAAGGTCTAAAGGATAAAACTAAAGAAAGGAGCTAAAGTGTCTACTTTCTAGAGAGAATGAGGAGCATCTCACGCTAAAATCTCACTAAGATTCAAATTATAAGAGAATTACAAAGGAGAGAGGTATTTATACCTCCTTGAAAGCTAAAATTTGGATTTGGCTTGGGTGGGCTTGAAAAAGCTTAACCCAAGGCCCAAAAGCTAAAACTAGATGGCCCAAAAGGAGCCAAAAGCAACCTAATACCTATATAAGGCCCAAAATGAAAAATATGGCCATGCAAGGCCCAAAACTAAAAATACTCTAAACCTAAATAATTCCCAAAAGAAATAATATTCCTAACAAAATTATTTATAAAGTGAAAAACATATCCTAAATAAGGCCCAAGTGAGGCCTATGTCATGCTTCCTCTCTTCAAGAGGATTTGTCCTCAAAACTTAAAAAATCCTTAAGGCCATGCTCAAAGTAATGACAACCTACAAGATGAAGGGAAAGCAAAGTGAGTTGCTAAAAAAATGAAAAGGTAAACAAAAAGAAAAACAAAGGTAAAAGAAGAAAAGTCACGAGATGTACCACCAGGGTCAAATACTAACCTCTTTACCTTTGTGAAAATAAAATAAAAGATAGCATAAAAGAATAGAAAGCAAACATTCCTTAAGAAGGCATAAAGTAACCAATGGAATCCCCTATGTATCCTAGAGATGGTATGAATAAAATAATGCTTAAAAAGGATGAGATGAGGTGGATATAAATGATCATGTGTAATAGTAGTAAACAAGGGCATATGATGCAAAAGAGTAGAATAAACTGCCCTAAGGGGATCATAATGTATGATGGCATTTAAACTAGGGACTAAATCATGCATGGCATACAAAGATGATACTAATCCTCCATATAATCCCCTATGAAAATGAATAGTAAAAACATGCTCATGTATATGATGTGGGTATGAACAAAAAAGGTTAGAAAATGAAACAAATGGTAAACCTACGAGAATCCAAGTACAAGTAGAATCACACAAGATAAGACATGAGGAAAAGTTAACTCAAAAAAATAAAAACACATCTCTATCCTAAAAGAACCTATAGTGATTATATACATCCTACAAGTAATCCTAATCAAACTATGTACACACAAAGATCCATCCATCACATAGTAACTATGAGAGGTTGGAAAGCAAACCTCTAAAGGATAAAACACTCCAATGGGCAAAGAAGGAGAGGGGCCCATAAAGCACAAAGAGGCGTTAGAAATGTATATATCATGAGCATGTAGAGGGGTTGGTGAAGGAGCAAAGCTCTCTTCACATAAAGTTTGGAGGCAAGAAGAGAAGAATGCCTAATGGGATCATTAAGAGTGAGAATTCTTTTTCCCTGATATTTATGGTTTTGTTGTTTTTTATTTTTTTGTTTTAGAGGTTTTAGAGGGGAGGTGGAAGACCCAACCTCCTTATCCCTTTTCAACTTCATTTGAAGTTGGTTTTTAAAAACTTGTTTAGGAGACAAGGGATGCAAGAAAAACCTTTTATTATTATGGACAAATATAAGGGTGTTAGTGAACCTTTCATGGGTGACCTTTTTGTCATATTACCAAGGTCTACCCAAAAGTACATAAGTGGCTTCCATAGGCACAACATCACACTAAATTTGATCATGGCATGTGCCAATAGAGAGAGAAAGGAGAACTTGCTTGTTCACTAACATCTCACCCTTTTCAGTAAGCCATTGCAATTTATAAGGTCTAGGGTGATCTATTAGAGTACAACCAAGTTTGTGAACTAGCCTTTGGCTAGCCACATTAGCATAACTTCCATTATCCATAATGAGAGAACATAGTTTTTCTTTAATATAACATCTTGTGTAAAAGATGTTCTCCCTTTGTGTAGTGTCATAATCCCTTATGTGGCTTCTAAGAAGCCTTCTAATCATGAATAACTCACCCTCATCTCCAAGAACATGTTCACTTTCATAGGAATCACTATTTGAGCTATCACTAGAGTGTGAAGAGGAAGCTTCCTCATAGCTTAAATAGTGATCAATGCCCCTTAAAATCATAGTTTTCTTGGTGGGACATTGAGAGGCAATGTGACATCTTCCTAAACATTTAAAATATTTAATTGAACTTGTTCTTGAAGAGTTAGGTTGGGATGAAGAGTTGACATTTCTAGAAAGGGTGTGTTTTGAAGGTTGTGTAGGGGGATGTTCCCTATAAACCTCACTTTTAATCCTAGGAGATGAAGTGCTCATTTCATGCTCCTTACCCTTACTACTACTACCCTCTTTAAGGATGAAGTCTTCCTTGCCCTTCCACCTAGGCCTATATGGTTTAGAATCCCTATTATAATAGGAAGCTCTATCCATAAGTTGAGCTTCTACTCCTGTGCATTGATGGAGAAGCTCCTCAATGTCCACATGAGGTAGAAGTTCCACTCTCTTTTTAATATTATGATCAAGGTCATATGTAAAAATCTATGCATGAGGATTTCTTCATCCTCCTTAACATTGGCCCTAATCATGGCCATCTCCAAAGCCTTATAGTAATCCTCCATACTTTTGGACCCTTGGGTGAGTCTATTGAGCTTGGCCAATAACTCACCCCTATAATAGGAGGGAACATATCTCTTCCTAAGTAAAGCTTTGAGATCCTCCCATTCATCAATGGGTGGAAGATGGTATTTCTTTCTTTCCTTTAGGATTTGGGTCCACCAAACTAATGCATAATTTTGGAAACTAAGGGTGACAATCCTAACTTTCTTTTCATTCTTGGTTTCATGGGAGGTGAAAAGTTGCTCCACTTTTATCTCCCAATCGAGATAGGCTTCCACATCACTTTTACCATGGAAGGGTGGGACCTCTAGCTTGACCTCTCTCAAGCCATCTTCCTCATGAGACCTATGGTGTCTCCTATGATACCTATTCTCAACCTCATTAGTTTCATCATGTTTTCTATGTCTATGATGCCTATAATGCCTAGTGGTTCTATCTCTACCCTTCCCATTTTCTAGGTTTTTTTAACCCAGTGGACATGTTATTAAGTTTATCTAAAATTAACCTCATCTGTGGGGGGTTGACTCTCTACCTCTCTCACCAGATGAAGACATGTTATAATACAAAATGATAGTGATGAGATACTAGTCAGGTCACTCAATTGATTTTAACCTAGGAAAGGAAAAATAACACACAAGGCAACAAGAAAAATAAAAGGAAAACTAGTAGGAAAGAACTAGTCGGGGTGCAAGAAATTAAACTAAGCCTAGCATGCAAAAGCGCACTTACACTAACTAGAAAGCAAGTAAAGCAAACTAGTCGGTTAGTGCAATGTAAACTAGACCTAGCATGTAAAATTTCACTTACACTAGTCGGGTGTAAGAAGAATAAACTAAGTCCTAAGCCCAATTACTCCTAATCAACTAAAAAAAATCAAAGTCCAATGTCCAAAGTCTCTAAAGTCCAAATAGAAGGACTTAAACAAAGTACCAAAATTAAATTCCCAAAATACAAGGAAAAAAAATACAACTCAAAAGAATTAATTTCTAATTTATTACAAAAGATGCTCTCCAATATAAATGACTCCCAAGGTTCTTCAAGTCCACCACAAAGGCCCACCAAGCTACAAAAGAAATACTTGGAAACTCAAAGTAATGGTTAGCACAAAAATAAGAGAAAGAAATGAAAAAGGTGTTTGCACTCCAAGCTCTCAAATAATGTCACTCAAGTATCCACTTTTCTCTATACTTGGAAAATACTCTAGGTCAAATCTTGTAGTCAAATCTCAATCCCTTCAAGATGCTACCCAATTGATAATGAACTCACAAGGCCTTAGTCTCAAGAGTGCCAAAAAGAGAAATACTCAAATGACAAACTAGAGAGAAAAAGACAAGCAAGAAAAAGTAAATTAGGAAGCTAAATCACAAAGAAGATTATGTGACAAACTAGAACTTGACAAGCAACAAATGGTAAAAGAAAGAATGCATACAAGAGTAGGAATTAATGTGACAAACTTAGAATGCAAAGAAGACAATCAACAAATTAAATGCAAGAAGCAAGCAAGCACACAAAAAGGATGCAAACTAGAAACTCTAGAATGCTTAAAACTTCACAAACCTTTTGTATAGTTTCCCAAATGATTTTTCCTCAAACAAGAGTTCAAATATGCACTAAAAGAACACTTTTAGGTACTGCAATAATAGAAATACAGCTGCTGAATTTTTTTATATATATTCAATTTTTCAAGCCCTTTTTTACACTTTTTTGCTAATAAATAGCCTAAACAATTATAGAAACAATGGCCAATAAACTCTTTTGCTTTTCACACTTTTTTTCTTGATTTGTGATGTTTTTTGCTTTGTTTTTATCAATTTTACTGCAGCAAAAACATAATTGGAAATGCTCACAAATAGTGCACAAAAGAGGTACAAAGTGGAAAACTATCAAATGTGCAAAGCAAGCATCAACTTCCACAACAAATAGGCAATGGAAGGCAATTTAAAATGCATCAAATGACATCAAAATAAGCACACAAAAAATATGAAAAGAGTAAGATACAGCTTCTAGAAAATTAAAAATTAATCTAGAAAACACACCTAAAAGAAAGTTAACAATCCTACAAAAAGGCAAGGCATAAAATCACCTTAAAATGAAGTGAACTCAACAACTTTAGGAGCTTGTTAGTCACTTTAAAAGATGTCTTTAAAATGCCTTCCAGTCCAGCCACAACAAACCAAAGCAAAGCCAAATCAAATAGCCTAGAAAAACAAGAGAAACAAGCTCTACACCTAACACACTTTCTAAGGAAACTATGGAACACTAAAACAAAATCAAACACCTACCTAAGAGGCAACAATATACCACACGAAATTCACATAGTTCAGATCTGGAAGTTTAACAAAAATTAAAGAAATGACACAACAATAACACAATATGCAAAGAAATTGCAAGAAAACACAAAGTTAGGAAGGTTACTTGAAGTGTAAGACACCTTAAGGTCAATAACTTTGACTAAAAAAAATTTGCTCAATTTTGAATGAAATTTTGAGGTTATGCCATGGTCATATGCAGTAACAAGAGTTGTGAAGGCACTTCTCAAAATTCCAAGCCAAAGTGTGTAGATCTAAAACTTCAAGTAAGCAAAATTTCTTCAATTTTTGGAGTTTTTAAGCATGTGATATATGGAAATTTATATAGGTAAGCAATTCAAATGTGACAGAAAATTCAAAAAAAATATAGCACAAAAATAGATCTAAGAAAAACTAAGAGAAGGTGAGACTCATGATACCAAATGTTATAGGAAATGCCTTGATTTCCAAGCTTAGGGAGGTGGATCTTCTTCTCTAGCTTGCTTAGATCCAAGAATCCTTGTCCAATGAAGAAGATACACATAGAATTGGTGAAATAGATGAAGGAACCGAATTGGAATTGTGATTGAGGATGAAGGATTTTAAGTGAAAAAAGCTAGATCTAGTGTAGGAATCTAAGGGAAATAGAAGGAGAAATTGAGAGGCAAGGAATGGAGGAATGGTGCCGCCACTCTTTAGGAGTTAGAGAGATAAGGAAGTGACTGTCACCACCTTTGGAAGAAGGTCCAAAGGATAAGACTGAAGAAAGGAGCTAAAGCTTCTACTTTCTAGATAGAAAGAGGAGCATCTCACTCTAAAATCTCACTAAGATTCAAATTATGAGAGAATTACAAAGGAGAGAGGTATTTATACCTCCTTGAAAGCTAAAATTCAGATTTGGCTTGGGTGGGCTTGAAAAAGCTTAACCCAAGGCCTAAAATCTAAAACTAGATGGCCCAAAAGGAGCCCAAAGTAACCTAACACCTATACAAGGCCCAAAATGAAAAATATAGCCATGCAACGCCCAAAACTAAAAATATTCTAAACCTAAATAGTAGTTATAAGTTTAAATAAATTACCGCTATGTCCTTCCTTTTCTGGTTAACTCATGCACCAGCTTTATTCTTCTTAGTGATTTGCATCACCTCATACAATGAAGGCCGCGGTGTTCTTTCAGCTCCTGTAATTCACAATGTATTGAAATTATTAGTGGAAAACATATTTAGTCATTCATGTATAAAAGTTATTTAACAAAATATACTTATAAATCTTTTTTTATGTTCAACGACTGAAATGCTACCCCCAATGTAGATAGAGGCACTAGCATCAGCCGCTCTGTTTGCCTTGTTCCTACACTACTAAAAAAACCCTATTTGTGACGGGAAAAACCCGTTGCTAACAGCCAGTATTTCGTCGCTAATATTTTTAGTGACGACATAAGCTATGGCTAAATCGCGTCGCTACTAACCTGGTTGCTAACAAGCCAGTGACGACAAGTGAAAATTGTGGCAAGTTTTGTGATGACAACACCCCATCACTGAAGGTGGTCCCCTTTTTGCGCTATCTGTCATGGTTTAGCCCCATATTAGCAACGGTATACACCTCGTCATGGACAAATTTAAGTTACGTCATCGCTAATTGAGGCTAATTTGGTGACCGTACTGTAACCGTAGCTAATTGGATGACGAGGTGCCGTCGCTAATGTCGTAGCTAAATATTTGATTGGTCACTCTATCTCTAAGGTGGTCGCTAAAGAAGAACCCATGTTAGCGAAAATGTATTTCGTGGCTAATTTTTTTATGTTCTTTCCGCCGCTGCTTCAGTCGCTAAATGGTTATCACATTAGCGACGATATTTTGACCGTCGCTAATAAAAAAATTGTTTTTCTAAAAAAATCATTTTCATAAAATTTTATAGATTTAAGATATATTTTATAAAGTTGCATTAAATATTTTTATAAAATCAAAATGTATATTATTTTTTATAATGCTTTTATTATTTAATAGAGGCATACATAGACTCATAATAAACAGAAAAAGATAAAAAGATATAACATTAACTAGTAATAAACAATGTCAAATAAAAGATATAGTAATAGCTTAAATATTATTTATATCTCAAACAATAAAAAAGAATAAATAGAAAAATGTGTAACATTAAAAAAATACAAAAATGGGTCCATCAACTAGGGGATCCTGGGGTGGTGGGTCTGGCTGGGAAGTAGAGGTTGGGTCGTCGGGTCGAGATCGTATAGACTCCATCAACTGGCGGATCAGAGCCTTCTGCTGCATCATTAGCCTGTGAGTTTCCTCTCGATTCTACTGAGCTCGCTCCGCCTCCAACTGCCTCTGTCAGTGCTCCTTTACTAGCGTGTTTAGGTTCTCAATAACCTGAACAACATTTGTAGGCAACGTAGTGCTCGCGGCAGGGGCCTTACCAGTCCTCGCTATTTGGGTCCCAACCCTACCGAGGCCAAACACCCTCCCCTTCTTGTTGATGCCTTCGACAACCTCTAAATAGATGACGTTTTCATTGGTAGAAGAAAGGGTATGAGGTGCCTCCCTGTTAGGAGTCTGAGAGGCCAGCTCAGCCTCCTTTTGGGCCTGCATGGCTTGGTACGCCCCCTGCATATGTTTAGAAAAATCTAATAAGTTAGTAAATGTAAAAATTTTGAAAACATTTGTAAGTTTAGATAAAGTACCGCTATCTCTGTGGTCTTCTGGTTAACCCAGTGACCAACCTTGTTCTTCTTGGTGATTTGCATCACCTCGAATAACGAAGGCTCACGGTGCTCTTTCTACTCCTACAATTCACAACATATTAAAATTGTTAATGAAAAAGCTTTGAAGTCATTGTGCTAATAAATATATTTAAAAATGTATACTTATAAATCTTTTTTATGCTCAATAATTGAAATAGAACCTCTAATGTAGATGGAGGCTTCAACATCAGCCTGTCTGTTTGCCTTGTTCCTAGCATTGGCCTGCTGGAACAAGACATCTCCCCACTTCCGCAACATCCCTTCCTAGTGGGGCTTAGGGACCCAACGGGGGTGCTCCGTCTTCGCCCTCACCTTCTAGAGGGTACTCTTGATAATTTTGGAGGTCTTTACGGTAAAGATCCTCCTAATTGTTAGGGAATCCCTAGAACATGAGCAGCGGAAAAAAAGGATTCCATAGGATTTGCAAAGTACCGTGTTTCAAAGCACAAAACATAAAAAAAATTCGTTTTGGATTACCTCTTGAAGAACACCGAAGCAGTCGTAGCCTCGTCCTTTAGGAGTCCACACGAGCACTCCCACCAGAATCGCAACACTTGCCAACTGCTAGTTTGACGGCGTGTAGCTCTTGCAACCTTTGCGAATTTATGTCTCACTTTAGTGAACGGCCTATGAGCATCTTATGCTCTATTTATAGGCTTAGGTTTAAGCTAATTTGTTTTCTCTAAAGAGTAGGCTCCTTACTTATTCTAAATGAGTTAGGCCCAATAGCTTTATTTTAGTCCAACTAAAACAAAACATTTTCTGATGGGCTTACTCTATGTGTGTGACCCTATAGGTAAAATGTAACACCCCCTTATATACACGAGACATATATATATTCTTCTTCCTCTTTTTTTTTAAAGAAAGATATACATATTTATCACTTCTTATCTCGTGTATACAAGGACATATATACATATGATTTTCTTTGAATTTTGAAAGTAAAAAGTTTCAAATTATTTATAATGATAAAATGAACTTTCAGAAAATCATAAGTGATCAAAGATTTCAGTATCATATCCAAAGAATAAGGTTTATTAAAGTTTAACCTTTACATTGATTTACAATCATCCAACTTAATATTGTATTAAGGTAAACTAAAACTAAAAATTTAATACCTCTACTTCGACTGCAACCAATTATTTCCATATCTTCAAACCATGTGATTTTGAATCCTATTCTTGTCACATTTCTTCTCCTATCTGATTGAGGATGAGACCAATTTACCCTCTTGTAATTTCATCATTTCATCTTGAACTGCTAGCTATATATCGTATAACATATATTTTAGACACAAAATTCAAACAAGAAGGAGTGAGAAACAGAATATAATACTTTACAGATAAGACATAAGCATAAGGGTTTTCATAACATAACAATTATATTTTCATTCACAACCACCCACATAGAATGTCACAATCATATGAATGTCATGCAATGTTTTTAATACTATCATCTCATTCATTCTATGCATGTGGGCCCTTAAAGCTTTAGTTTGTACTGGGCCAATCAGGAGTTTACACTGTTCCATAAATTCCGGATAATAATAACATAAATGCCTTCATGGCATATGAACAGCTCAACTGGCGTGGAAACACTTAGAGACTAGTCAGACTGAGAAAGTTTTTATTGTGAAAGTACCCGACACTAAGGAGCGACCCTAGGTCACCTGAAGCACCCTTTCACACCCTCTCATCCCAAGGCTCGCAATTAAGCCTCCTCTAATGTATCCTCGGTTTCTATAATCCGTCCCAAGGCAATATCACATCTCATTTCTCTTTAATGATTCATGATGCATGAACTACTCGCATATTTAGTTGGTTAAGACTTTTAGAAACTCAATTATTAAATACTATAAAGGTTCACAAAATCATCACAATAAACTGTACATTCCCATAAGTTCTTCTTTGAACTTATGTTATACTGTAATAATTTAATACAGTCTTCAAATTCAGATCTTACCGAAATTGAGTTTCCAAGCCTTAAATATCTCAAAACTTTCTCTTAAAAATCTTCACATATTTACATAATCTTTCTCAATTTGAATCTTAACTAGATTGAGTTTTAGAAATCTCGACAAAATATTCTTTAGTTATTTCGTTGGGGAAAACCAAAATAATTTACTTTAAACTTCTAATTTCTAAAGAAAATAATTTAAAATCATTAACTAAGAATACTTAAAACTATAAAAAATTTCTTTAATTCAAGAATTAATTATCTCAACCTCTAATTTTCATAAAATAACTTCTTTCTAATACTAGATTTTATTATTGAAATTAAAAATAAAGTTAGTGAAAATTATTTCTAAGAAGAAATAAAAGACTAAAATAATTATAAAATACTTTCTCTTGGAATAAAAATTTAAAGAGTAAGGTAAGGAAATTCTTACTGAGTTTTAACTTTCCGTCATGCTTGTTATATGCTCAAACTTCATATCACAAGGTCATCAATCATTTATCAACCATAATCAAGTATAGTAATCTCATCAATCACAATCAAATATCATCAATCATAATTGCATATTATTAATCATAGTCTAATACAATATCATTAATCGAAATCAAATATAATTAATTATAATCAAGTCAAATCAACTAAATATCGTTCATAAATATAATTCAAATTTTAATGGTTATTTAAATTAGTAGATTTGATTTTGAGTCTTTATAGTCCATTCCTCACACAGGTCTATATAAGTCCATATATATAATCCAGTCTTCGCATAGGTATAGTTCAGTCTAGACAAGTCATAATAGTCCAAGTCTTTACATAGGTTTAGTTCGATCCATATAGGATATAAAAGTCCAAGTCCTTGCATAGGTTTAGTCCAATCCGTATAAGTTATAATAATTCAGATCCATGTATAGATATTTCAGAATAAGTTACACAATATATTAAATTTATTATAAATTTTAAGTTGAGAAGTCATTACTTTAAAATAATAATATTATTAAATTTAAAAGGAGCAGGGGACTCCTCCCTTTATTCTTATGTCTTTCATATTATATTCTTATCTCACCCCCCCTTACCTCTTGTATACCGATTCGTTATTGAAAATCCGTGCGCGCCTCGTCTCCGAGTTCTAAAACATACCAATTTCATTTTAATATAATTACAAGATGAAAATTAAGATTACTACTTAAAATAAAAATGGTAAATTTTGAATAGTGAATAGTGAATAGTAACAGCGAATAGTAACAGTAAATAGTAAAACGTGAATAGTAACAGTAAATAGTAAATCGTGAATAGTAACGGTAAATAGTAAAATGTGAATAGTAAAGGTAAATAGTAACAGTAAAGGTAAATAGTAATAGTAAATAGTAATTTACTATTGAAATAGTAATTTACTATTGAAATAGTATTTTACTATGCAGAATAGTAACTTAAAATAATATTATTTCCAGTATAATAACAGATTTCTAAAAACGATATAAAAATAACCCAAAAAATATAAAAGAGAAGTATTCTTACCTTAGGATTTTAGCAGAACTTTCTCCCAAAAAAATTTACTTCTCTCTTTCACTTCCACCATTATCTCACTAGCACTACTATATTAAGAAAACTTAATCTAAAATTGTGAATTCTAAAGAAGAAATCCTTCAGTATTTATAGGAAAAAATTTACTATGCATTCCATTATTTTAATATAAAAGTACTATGCGTTTTTTAAAATTTAAAACCTGGTTACTGTGCAACTTTTTAAAATTTCATACATGCACAGTGTTTTGCATAGTAAATGTCGACAGAATTATTAAGCCAAATAGGAACCTTTCACTCGGTATATTTTAAATATTCAAAATTAATCCTTTTTGAAATTTAGCGATATTATATCGGTTCTCACTAATTTTATGATAAGTAATATAAAGTTTAAATTTTAAAAATCTAAAATTTTCTGTTAATAAAAATTTATTAGTACGTTTTCAATTTTTTTACGATTGGTAAAAATCAAGATTTTACTCAAACTGATAATTTTTAGATAAGTCTACTTGAAATAGATTTTAAAAAATTTTCTTATAATTTAACTTTACATTCTTGTAAATATTTTTAATTTTAAGCAACTTTATATGAATTTAAAATTATTCAAAATATATTATTTTATTAAAATAATTTAAAATTTTCAAAAAATTCCAGAAAATCATAAATATTATGTAGATCAAAAAGTTCAAAAGAACCATAGTCTAATTCCTTCAAAATTTTATTTTAAAATGCTAATAAGAGTTAAATCTTAAATATGTAAAAACATAAATATAAGAACATAAAATAAAAATGATGAATAATAAAGATATTAAAAATTCTTAATATAATTTTCTTAATTAGTGAATACTAATTAAGTCATTTTAAAATTCTCATTCAGAAATATTTTTATTTTATTATTATTATTATTTAAAAAATAAATAATTAAATATAAATACCAAAATAAAAAAAATGATAATAATAAACTAACTTATAGTAAGTATTTCTCAAGAAAGATATATTAATATCTATTTCCTATTTGTGATGAAAATGAGATGTTACATAAAATACCCGGTCATATTAATAATAAATTATTTTATTATTAAATATAAAATAAGAGCGGCATCTAGCAATGCATCATTATGTCCAAATATTATTTAATATCAATATAACCTATAAGTGATAATTATTTAATATGTTTGTTCCTTTTGTCACGATATCCTAATTGGGCCCAAGGCATGGTCGTGTCATCCTTATACGGCCCAATTTATTTTACTTGATACCGGAGTAGACTAGATCCGAATAAATATCTAATATTTATTCTTTCTAGCGTGGCCATGCGTTTTCTTAGTCTTACTCCATCAAGTGGCCTATAGATATCACTCCTGTCACATAGGAGAGACAAATCCCATCTACATCACTCACATCCCTCTGCATAATTTGTTCATTGCCCAATCACAACCTTTATAGTCCTCTTGTTACAGAAGATGTTTAATTGTATTAAAACAATAAACTCCTCATGTAGGAATCATAGTGACTTCAGGTCGAAGGACTACATATACCATTATCACATTGAGAATCGTTTATGACATTCATGTAACGATCCATGCAACGTTCTTATGGTGGGTCTGTCCAGTACATCATTACTCTTAATGTGTACCCGTGTGAAGACTTGATATCATCTATATCTATGATCTGTGAGATCAGGTTATCAGTACACTCACACACTAGTCTCAATGTAATTACATGTCTCCATGTAAATACTTGACTAGGGACATTTTAGGAATAACTTTCATATGACCTATTACTCCAAGGATAAATACATTTTAAAACAATTTTAAACTGAAATACTTATTTTATTGATAAGCAAAAAAATGATACAAATGAAAAAAAAACATAAAGCTCATAGTGTATACACTAACACTAATCTCATCAGTCATACCCTCCTCCCACTAATAGTCGCATTGTAAATTAAAATTCAATTCCAAATTAAAAATGTAAGCATTGTACACAATAATAAAGTTACATGAAATTAAAAGGGTTATGCTAAACTCATCGAGAAAGTGTCAAACCATCTATCTTGGACATTCTTACCAGCATCTGTCCAAGAGATGTAAGGACCATCCCAATGGGCCTTCAAAACCCTAGTAATCGCTTTCGTAGTGTGAGTACTATCAACATAAATGTAGTTCAAACAATTAAACAATCAACCAACAAAATTGAATGAATCAAACAAACATAAATCTTAGGGTATACTGAAATTTCAACAAAGTCTCCCCTATAAATTGAACATTTCCAAAATTTTTACAAATATCATGTTACACACAAAACTTTCCAGTACAGTTCAATGTAAAGAAACATCAACAGACATGCAATAGTTATGTTATCAGTACACATACCAGTACCTAGTGAGCTTTGCTCTCCACTAACAAAAAACAATCATAAGGAATCTCAACATTATAAATAATATAAGTATACATCACCTACAGAAGTACCTAGTGTCTCCACTAACAAACATCAATCATACCAATATCATTTGCACATCAATCATATCAGCATACACAACAGTACAAAAAGATGTAAACTTAAGGAAACATAGTAATAGTTACTCGTTTACGGGCGATAATGGGACTAGAATGGGAAGAGGGTCGCATGTGGATGATGTAACACCCCTATTTTTATTTTAATTCGTTACAGAAAAAACTTTATATTAAAATTTTGAAGGAATTAGATTATAGTTCTTTAGAACTTTTTAATCTATGTATTATTTATGATTTTCTAGAATTTTTTGAAAATTTGAAAATATTTTAATAAAATAATATATTTTAAATAATTTCAAATTCATATAAAGTGACTTAAAATTAAAAGTATTTATAAGAAAGTGAAGTTAAATTATAAGAAAATTTTTTGAAATCCATTGCAAGTAGACTTATCTGAAATTGATCGGTTTGAGTAAAAATCTTAATTTTTTCCAATTATAAGGAGACCGGAAAAGTACCAACAATTTTTTATTAAAAGAAAATTTTAGAATTTTAAAATTTAAACTTTATATTACTTATTATAAAATTAGTGGAGTCTAATATAATATCGCTAAATTTTGAAAATGACTAATTTTGAATATTTAAAATATACCGAGTGAATGGTTACTATTTGGCTTAATAATTCAGCCGACATTTACTATGTAAAACACTGTGCATGAACGAAAATTTCAAATGTTGCACAGTAACTAGGAACGAAATTTTCAAAATTGCATAGTACTTTTATAATAAAATAATGGAATGCACAGTAACTTTCCTACCTATAAATATCGAAGGTTTCTGAACGAAAAATTCACAATTTCAGATTAAATTTTCTTAATACTGAAGGTTTCTAACGAAGGAAATCATATTTTCTGATTAAACTTTCTTAATATAGTAGTGCTAGAGAGATAGTGGTGGGAGTAAGAGAGAGAAATAAAATTTTTGGAAGAAGGTTCTGCCAAAATTATAAGGTAAGAATAACTTTCTTTTATAATTTTTAGGTTTATTTTCATATCGTTTTAAAAATCTATTATTATACTGGATATAATGTTATTTTAAGTTACTATTCTGAATAGTAAGTTACTATATCAATAGTAAATTACTATTCAAATAGTAAATTACTATTTATTGTTACTATTTACCTTTACTATTCACGTTTTACTATTTACTGTTACTATTCACATTTTACTATTTACTGTTACTTTTCACGATTTACTATTTACCGTTACTATTTATGTTTTACTATTTACTGTTACTATTCACAATTTACTATTTACTGTTAATATTCACGGTAACTATTTAAAATTTACTATTTACTGTTACTATGTATAATTACTATTTACCCTTTCTGTTTCAAATAGTAATCTAAATTTTCATCTTATAACTATATTAAAATGAAATTGGTATGTTTTAAAACTCGGAGACGAGGCACGCACAAACTTTCCTTAACGAATCGAGATACAAGAGGTAAGAGGGAGTGAGATAAGAATATAATATGGGAAAACATAACAATAATGGGAGGAGTCCCTTACTCATTTTAACTATGGACAATTATTATATTTTTAAAGTAATATTTATTATCATATTAAGTAAATAAATAAATAAAATTTATTCAAAAGTTTAAAATATTGGGATGAATCATATTGATTAACCTAACATAAAGTTTAAAATATTTAGATGATTTATTAACCTAACATACCGTACCATCGAAATTTGGACTGTTATGGACTAAGTTACACCTTTACACTGATTGGACTATGATGGACCCATATGACCATTGGACTATTTTGGACTCGATATGGACCAACTAACATAATGACTGGACTAATATGACTTAAAATGAACTTTAATAATTAAGACACCTTGAATAAATTGTGTTGATTTTGTATAATGGTTATGTTATTTTTATTTGATTGATTTGTGAATGATTATTCTGTGTTGTTATGGAGAATGAGCATGTAGTAAGCGTGTCAGAAAGCTAAAACCCTGTAAGAATTTACTTATCTCTTACTTCTTTATTTATTTATTTATTTATTTTTATTCAAATCACTTTTAAGAAATTTCTTAGTTTTTAATAAAACTACATAAATTTTTGGAAATCTCTTTCATCTTTAAAAAAATATATTTACTAAAATTAAGATATTTAATTAGTTTATCAAAAAGAAAAAAGAGAAATTATTTTATAAAAATAATTATATATATATATACATATATAAAGACATTTATGAAAAGAAGATCTTTCATTAATATTTTACTTTAAACTCTTAATATATATATATATATATATATATATATATATATATATATATAACAATAAGAATTTTACTAAAAAAATGTATAAAAATATTATACAAAATTTTCAAGTACTATGGTTTTAAAGATTAATAGTTCCGAATTTGAGTTTTTAGTAATTGATTTTGAATTGATCTATAAAATTTTCTAAGGAAGGTTGTGAAATATATTTAAGGCTTTGAAACTCAAATTATGACGAGATTTGATTTATGGTTTGAAAAGGAGCTGTACTAAAATTTTATATGTGTGATAGAACTTATTTGAGAATGTGAAAAAGTACAGTTTACTGGGGTGGCTATGTCGCGGTTCATAGGCCCCGATAATATAATTGAGTTTCTAAAAGCCTTAACCAACTAAATACACAAGTAGTTTATGCATCATGAATCATCAAAGAGAAACAAAATGATATTGTCTGGGGACAGATTATAGAAACCGAGGATACATTAGAGGAGGCTTAATTTCGAGCCTTGGGATGAGAGGGTGTGGCAGGGTGCTTCAGGGGACCTGGGTCGCTCCCTAGTGTATACTTTCACAATAAAAACCTCCTCAGTTTGACTAGTCTCTAAGTGTTTCCATGCCAGTTGAGCTGTTCAAGTTATTATTATCCGAAATTATGAAATAGTGTAAACTCCTAGTTGACCCAATGCAAATTAAAAATTTAAAGAGCGTGCATATATAGGTAAGTTATGATGAAGATATTGCATAACATTCATACATTCATAATTGATTGTGTATGTGATTGTGATTGATATTATTGTATTATATTTGAGAAAACCCTTTTATTGCTTATGTCCTTTTGAGAATATTATACTATGTTTCTTACTCCTTTCTCTTTGTTTTTGTTTCATATGTTTTAAATTGATGGTTCATACAGAGGGAAGGATTGAAGAATCTCGGCAGTAAATATAACACGTTCTAGAAAGGGAGCTCGGTATGAATACCGTGGTCCAATGAATAAATAATATCATTAACTAACTGCTCTTGGGCCATGGAGTTTCCTCTATTTCTAATAATGTTTAATATTTATTTTCTTTAAAGGAATGTAAAACTACTTTATAAATTTTTAATGATATTCATGAGGTATTTTAAAAATATTGTATGTAATTTATTCTGATAGTTTCTTTTTAACTATATTTTTAGTAAAAAAAATTACAAATTTTTTTAGAATTTATTAAGATGTAACAGAGGGCGTTACAGATGAAGGGGTCGCCTCCTCGATCCGCTCCTCTTGCTGCTGAGGCTATAACGCCTCCGGGGTGCTAATGGCTGCAGCATCACCCGGAAGGGTCGGTTTGGATGTCCGTGTGGAGTGCCCTCTATTGGTGTAGTCTCCCTCTATGTGCTAGGGGTACCCAGCCGTGTAACCGAGGAGTGTCTACCACTACAACGACCAAAGCATCCTCTACATCCAGTCATCTGTCAATGAAACAATTTAGCATTAATTAATCTCAACAATAACGTATATATACAACCACATACTTTGTGTCTGTTTCACTTTCGAAGTCCCCTTCGGTGTCAGTGTGACTCTTGGAATTTCAGATATGTTATCGTTATCTAAATTGGCCCTGGACTGTTTCAATGACAACACAACTTGTGTGTCAATGTGTTCACCGCCTGAGGCCGCAGGTGTCTCATCCAATATGACTAGATCAATATTGAACACTGAATGACTGTCGTGGAGGTCCCTCAGAGCTAGCTAATAAGCATCTTCAACCTCATCGGAGACGTTATCAATGATCTGACTACGAGCCTTGGCTTTGATGACTACATACCAGTCCTGCTCGGCTTACTAGGAAAAGATGAAGGGATCAAACCCTTTATATCTACCATTTTTTCACCTCAACTAAGCCGTACTGGTTGTCAACTTTTGTATCCACACTGATTGTGTTGTCCTACCAATCACACTTAAATAAAACTAAATCTCTTTTAACCCGCTCGGAGAAAGAAACTTGAATGATCTCTTTTAACACACCATA
This sequence comes from Clitoria ternatea, assembly GCA_037962975.1. Classification (NCBI taxonomy): domain Eukaryota; kingdom Viridiplantae; phylum Streptophyta; class Magnoliopsida; order Fabales; family Fabaceae; genus Clitoria; species Clitoria ternatea. The sequence continues at coordinate 2,090,601 of CM075674.1, forward strand.
GAAGTCCTCCTCTAAATGTCCAATTGTGCCTTTAACATAAACCTTAAAGTTATGTGTTCGCATTCCTTCACTTGGAAAATGTTAAACTTATAGTTGTTTATGTAGTAGATTGGCCATTTTTAATAGTTTTCACAGGCCCCCAAGAAAGAGCTTGGAGTAAAAGGTCTTTAATTTGGTTGTTTGGATCTTGAATCTAGTGAAAGCATAACATACAACAATGTTAGAATATACATAACAATACAACTTAAAAAAACATAAAGTGTACGGGCCTTACGTGTTGTGCAAACCAATCGATGAACTTAGATAATACTTCACTGCAGACTTGGTCGTTAGTTATATCATTTTGCTCTTGTCTAAGTATATCTACATATATACTATTTAAAGAACAATAGTTTAACTACACAAAAATCCTATGTTCAAATTGGAAAAATGTAAAAATAGGTGACTTACTCGAGATATGGTTCAACTGAGTCGTCTTTCAATGTTTCTCATCAATGTAGCATTCTATGACCTTGCCCCTAGGACGACCGGGATAGTTAAATATTGAGCTTTGTTCATCCACACCGGGGTTTGGTGCCACCCCAAGGTTACATGGGATTCTAGTCATTCTTATTTCTATCTCTGTTGGAAAGTAGAATGAAGCAAAAGTGGTTATTTCTTCCACTAAGTATGCCTCACAAATCGATGCCTCAACGCATGCCTTGTTTAAAACTTTGTCTTTTAAAGAACATAGGAATTTAGTGAAACATAAAGAATTATTGAGTTATGTATACATTTTTACAACAAATTTTGGAATGGAAGTAAAGTTGTTCTAACGTCTAACCTTTCAAACAGATACATCCAACGATACTGCACTGGACCACCAACCCTAGCCTCATATGGTAGATGAATCGGCAGGTGTTCCATAGAATCAAAAAAACTAGGGGAGAAAATCTGCTCCAGCTTATAAATCAACACCCGAATGCTTTCTTCCATCCTCACAAGAGTCTCCTCTGTTAAGACTGTTGTTGTCAACTCTTTAAAAAATAACTCAACTCAACCAACGGTTTCCAAATGAGTTTCAGTAAGGCGTGAAATGCGTATAGCAGTAGTCGTTGCATAAACACATGACAATCATGACTTTTCATGCCGAACAGTATGCCTTTTTTTAGATCGACACATCTACTCAAATTCGAAGCAAACTCATCAGGCATGGTCAACCTATTCACCCACAAACAGACAACCATCTGTTGAGCTTTTGTTAATGAATATTTGGCTTGCGGTTTAAACATTTTGCCGCGTCCACATCCCTCAATTCTAGAGCCTTCCTTGAACACAAACTTGCAACGTCTAATTGGCTTTTCTCGTTGTCCTTTGTTCTCCCTTTGATATCCGTCACAGTGTCAAATATGTTCATGAAAATATTTCGTTCAGTATGCATGACATCTACGTTGTGTCTTAGCAACAGGTCTTTTCAATACAACAAATCCCATAATATACTTTGCTTCACCAGTGATGCTCCTTCCCGTAACCCGTAAACTCCTTAACATTCTTATCCCAAATGTAAGGATAGTTAGATACTCTCTGCCACATTTGTGAACTGGATAATCTACGGGGTGGAGGTAAAGTAGTTTTGATTATAACTTTAAAAATTTTATGATAACTTTTTAAAATTCAAAACCAAACAAACTAAAACGTGAAACTAGAAAATACGAACAAATTTTAATTTTTCAAAATTTTAAAATTAAAATCCGAAAGCCACCCTAAAAAAGGCTTTAATTATTCACTTAATTTTAATATTTGGACGAAACAAAAATTATTGTTTTCACATTTTCTTAGTTTTATTTGATTTAAATTTAATTTCTCAAACCTAACAAATAAGACCTCATAAGCTAGAGTTTACAACTAAATCAGTTCTAGTAATATAATCCTTGCAAATTTGATATTTTTTATTACACGATAAACTTACGCCTATAGTTATATAAAATCATATATGCAAATTCACTAATTTGAAATTAAAGAAGTGAATTTTACTTGTGCTAACAAAGGTTTTTTTCATGTAAATGAAATTGGATTTTTTATTAACATATTTAAAGTTAAATAAAAGTAAAAAACTTAAAATTTGAAGCTAAAATCTTAAAATAAACTATATAAATCTCAATCATTAGATCAATCATGGTTGGTTTATTAAAATTTTGAGTTTTTTTCTACTGAGAAAAAATAGTTTAAGTATCTTACAATTATGTCGGATTTCGTAAGTTCCACCGTTAATGCTTAAATCAAATAATAGTTTTCAACATTTTGTTATCTGCAGTTGTGGTGTACAGTTGATGCAAATATTTTGACATAAAGATTACAGTGAAGTACAACAAGGGTGCAAAAGATTCTTTTATGGGTGAAAAACAGTTTTCTTTTTAAATTGAAAAGAGGCAGAATTTACTATTTACTGTAACCAAGAAAACGATATTGAAAAGGAAATATTGCCAACATCATTCTTTTTCTTTGTCAAAATAGAAAATAGAAATTGAAGGACAATGCGGTTGAGTTAAGACAGGTGAGTCATGAATGTGGTCCCTAGTTCCGATTTGTGACTCAGCCGTGACGATGATACGCATAAAAATTTGTCGGCTATTTATGGATCATGGTACATTATATGTATGACATGATACATACATCCACTCCCATGCAAAGCATGAGATATAATGCATCCACCATACAACATGTGGCTGCTCGGGTTAAGTTTATGTTCTGGAATCTGTATTATGTAGTGTGCTATGATTTCACCCCACTGCATTTTCTTTAACATGCACCCAAGAGAACATTTAGAACACAGATGTATTATAGATAGATAAGAATGTTCGGGTAAAAAACATTTTAAAGTATTATTGAAAAAATAGGGATTTACAACCTAATCATATATTAGTTTTTTCGAAATTTTGTTTCTAATAATAATATTTAAACTTAAATACTTAGTTTTTTTTATCTAAAACCAACCATCGTTAATAATAATTTATAGAAATTTATTAAAACATATTTAAATGAAATATTAAAAGTTATTAAAGAAATATGTGGTGTATTATTATTGTAATCTTCAATATATTTCGGTAATATTTAATAATAAAAAAACTTATATTTTAGTTTGATAACTTAGGTTTAAGGTAGTTTATAATTTTTAGTTTTAAAATTTTAAAAATCATAACTTGTTTTTAGTTTTTAATTTTATGTTTTAGTTTTTATGGTTTTAAATTTTGGTCTGGATTACGCCAACAAACATGCAAAGTCAACATAATTGATGCTAACAAAAGCAAAATCGACATACCTCATGACATAAGACAAAAGAACAGACGTATGAAAGACATACGTCATCTATCGACATAGTGTCTCACCATGGAAGGATCCAGAACATTCTAAAAGAAACCTGATACATTACCAATTGGGAACCCAAGTGCAATATTGTTCGTACAATGCTCACCAATAAATAGTGCATCATTAATGTGTAATGTATGTTTTTCTTAGTCCTTGCATTCATACACCGGATTTTGCTTCACTATTACTGACTTGGGCTTCGGATAAACATTAAGGGCCCAACCACACTTTGGTCCCTTAGAGCTATTTTGTAGGACTCGTGGAGGATCAAGAAGACATGTCAACATTGCATCCCAATCTTTAATTGATCGACATAGGACAAACCATTAACATGTTGCGACCCGTTAAAAAGATTCCCACCCTAAAATAAAAAATTAGGAATGACAAGCTCAATTGGGTTTAGGATCTAACTTCACAGTTATAACACCGTCAATTATGCTAGCAACCACCAAATCTTAGATTCAGCATCAACTTGGTGTGGGAACTACCCCAGTGATACAATCTCAACCTCCACAGGACTCAAAAGATGCTACTATCAAGGATCTCCAAAGGTAGGTTGCAATAGTAGATCAGAGAGATTTTCATCAAGAGTATTAGGAAGATTTGAATTATGAGTCTTCCTCTTATTATATAAAAGTGTATATTAAGGCACCTCAACCACCACCTTAGCCTATTGTCCATTATGCTAGCAATTTGTCCGGTATAGGGGACAAAACGTCTAGTCTCGATACCAGGTGATTTTCTCTCTTACGTGTTACACTAGTCCAATGAGGATCTGGTATTGTGTCTCTTAATCCTATGACAACCCTTCATATCCCTAAAGTTTATCCTAGGGGTTTGATGAAAATCAGAGTAAATTTTTCACTTTTAAAACACCCCCAATGATAAATAACATGAACCTAGGGCTACGCCGCTGAAAACCACACAAAACTACCATTTTTGGCTTTGGTAATCGAGGGTCCCAGAATGATGGTAATCGATTACGCACGGCTGGTAATCGATTACTAGGATCACAAAATTATGCTAATCGATTATAAGGAAGGTTGTAATCGATTACTTAATGTCAAAATGTAACGCCTTCGGTTAACCAGGACTAATTCCCACCTTTGAACATCATACTTAACTAAGGTATTGCCACTTTAAAAATTTAAGAAGTTTTTTTTTCATACGGTGATAATCATAAGCATAAAATATATAGATAGTAATAACAAGGTCTGATTCATCCGATTGGTTACATACCCAAAAGAATGGGGCACGCAGGCTCCCAACAAATATACAGAGACAATCAACCAAAAGAAACATGGTCCATGCATCGTCGCCTACATTACTATGGTGATATAGGAATCCAAGTGCAACACAATTACACCAAGATGCCCACTATTATAGATATTCGAGATCCTATCTATGCTCTTATTGACCTTCAGCTGATAAATCATACAGGAAAACATAAACCAACACTAGAGGGGTGAATGAAAACTCTCAACCTAAAGAATCCCATGCAAGGACAAGCCACCACAATCATACAAGCTCATACAGGAGATAACAATCACAGACATAGATATAGTTCATAGGGGTTAGTCATCCATGCAGTATGCAATGCATGTGTTAACTGTATTATGAATTATCTTGATTTATGTTCCATGATTCAACGAGGCCTAAAGTCTTATCATCATCATCATTACCTCTCCACAGTACGTCTATTGGGAGGAATGCACATCCACACTAGAGCGACCGGAGCTCTCCAAGTTCTGGCAACCAACAAGGATAAGGACACTCTTGTCCCAAATAACATGGATCCATCACACACCTCATCGTGGGCATAAATCAAGTAGAAATGGCATTACACGGTCTTAGTAAGACTCGCCCTAGTCGAAGCACACCAGGCTTGCCACGGACTCTCTGGCCTCGGGCGTGACTTTGAGCAATTAGACGCTGACTAGATTATACTCCCAAGATTCTTCTAAGGAATCAGAACGATCATTTTCTCCAATGTACCCATCATTGTGGCTCTAGGTCTCACAATCAAACTCATCAATCAATCTCATGTGTTATACGCAGTACGCATTTACCTATTTTAATCTTTATTCTTTAATAACCGAGTGTTAGACGAAACCCTTACGCCTGGTGTCCTTGTCCTTAATGTATTAAGGAATAAACATTATAATTTTAAGGAATCTCAAAACCTCAGATTTATGAGTCGGGTCTCAATTCTTAGGAATACTGAGACTAAGGCTTGATTGGAAACTATATCTTTAAGAAACTCGCAAAACTCATTGATTATTATTATTGAATTTTTTACTTAAATTAGATATTCCCAAATTCAATGGATATTTAGAAAATAGAAAATATGCTTATTTACCAATTTAACGGAAATGTTGCCTTGTTGTACAATTCGGGTTCTGGACTCCATTTCCTTCAGTGTTAAAAATTAAAACACTAAAATTCAACTCATTAAAATCTAGAATATCTTTGTGACTAAGTATTTGAGTAAAAGTTTGAGTATGCCAAATGAATTTTATCAGCCATTTAGCGAACACCGTTCCGTCATATTTAATTGCCATGAAACTTTATTCCTTCGGCCTTAGAGCTAAAATCATTTTCTTTTAGTTTTATCTTAATAAATAGGTAAATATTTCTTAACTAGATAAATAAATGTCTCTTGTCCGAAATCATAAAAATAGGCGTAAGTATTTCTTTGTCATCAATATTATCGAAAAACTTTATTTTTGTCATACTTTTACTAGAAAATTATGATTCACATTGCCTTTATTTATCATCACCGAGTAAGGTCCTTGCATTAATAGCTCATTGTCCTTAATGCGAAGGGTCACAATCCCTCAAGTTATTCTTATTGGTAGGGTATATCATTATTTCCATTACTAAATTTCCTTATGAAATCCTCCAAAAGATTTCTTTCTTTGAAAATGGTATATATATAGATAAGTTTCAGTATACATGGGAATATACTTATACAGGGAAAATAATATTTTTTCTCTTTCAGAAGATAACTCGTTATACTCCTTAAAATTTCTTTTCTTATAGTTATACTCAAAACTTGTCATCATAGTGAAAGAGTTTAAACCACACAATTATAGTTATTGTGTATTGTTAACTGAATCCCTGACATATCGTTTCGTTACTTAGTTCACCCAAAAAATGAAAATCGACTCGGTCCTCAAAATATACTAGTTCAATGATTTTGATAAAATAGTTGATGATTGGAAAGTCTTTGTTAAAAAGGTTTATTTTACCCAATATGTTAGACGTCATCCCATTGTATCGTCTTATAACGAAACTTTGCCTTATTATTTCTCAACCATACACCTCTTTGTACTCTTCACTTTATGAAACAATCAAAATATATCAAACAATTAAAATCGTGCAAAAACCTTAATATTTTTTCAGTAAATCTTTGACTGATGTACGAAACATCGTCCAACCACATTATTTGGCCATGGAATTTTGTTTCTTCCGGTTCTTAAATCAAGTTCTTGAATTTATGCCCTCAATTTTTATGGTATGAAAATAATTTCTCAAAGATACTCATATTGATAGATTAAGTACTAAAATTTTCTACAAAGCATTTTCTTTTACCAATTTTGGTCGAAAACTTTGTTTTTGTCGTGTTTTCACTAGAAAACTCCGAATTGAGTGATTCCAAAATCAAGTGTTAAATTTTCAAGTCCTATATTTATAAAGTATAAAAATAATACTTTACTTTCCAAGATTTGAAATTACCTTAAAACTCTGAATACGTCATTTTTCTTGCATTTTTATATTTCATAAATTGTGATTAAGGACAATGTCTACCTAAGACTCATTCCTTTGATCTCCATACTCTTGGGCAGTACCCAAAACATTATTACAAACCAAATGGGCAATAAAATTACATTATAAAGGTAGCATGCTCGTCCACCAAATTCTTCGCTATTATACGCATTTTTGTAACCGACTTTTGCCAATTTTTTCTTCTGCAGACCCCACCAGAATTTCCATTCATTTTCACACTTAATATCAACTCATTAAATTCATGCTTTCACAATTAAAGTCAGCCATGGCAACATATCTCACACACGTGCACACGCTTTAAGAATCAAACATCCTTTTCACATAACATTTATTCGATAATCACATTAACTTCCTTTATCACCAAACCTTAATCTTTTATTTTTAAATCTCATTTCCTTAATTAATTTAATTCTTTTCACAACATGGCAGCATCATGTACTAAATTTCTCATGTATTTTTCATCATCAAAACACCAATATTTCAACACCAAACATATACCCAAATTTTTATAGTTGAGAAAATAATCACAACACTTTAACACTTAAAAATTGTGACATCCCGGATAATTATAGAAAAATTTTGTGAAGTGGAAATATTAAAAATTGTTTTTAGGAATTTATTTGATATTTTTATGAATTATTGGTTAATTATAAAGGGTGTGATTAGAAGAAGAGAAGTTTAATTAAATCTTTAAAGAAATTGTAAAGGAAATGGAGAGATGACCGATTGAAGATGTTACCGGTTGGAAGTGACCGGTTGAGAAGGTAACCGATTGCCAAGAGTTTAAATAATGGTTTTCTTCTCTTTCTTCAATCATTTACGCAATCATTCACTCTCTTTCACGTGAAGAACTTATGTTACTTTTCTTCTTCTTCTTCTTCCTCTATTGTTGAGAGCTTTAAGCTTTGAAAGGAGGTCCATTTTTGCATCAAACCTTGAAATAATTACAAAGCTGTGACAGTGGTTTCAAGGTAAGTCCTTTGAACCGTTTAAAAATTGTTACCTCACCTCTTTCACTTCTTTTCTGGACCGAATGGTCATGTGTATGGAGGGGGGGTACTGTTCCGATCCCCACTCCTCTTGGCTGTGAGCCTGAAAATGGCCCTTGATCGTGTGGATGGTGGTGTGATGGTAACGTATTTCACATTCCAAAGCGTAGGTAGTGGAACGAGTAAGGAAGCTGGTGCTGGAACACGGAGGAGCTGTGAACCCAGAAACTGTTGAAGCGTGGAACAGAGGTAAGAGGGTGTTCAGGTTATAATTAATTAGAATAGGACATACTGTCCGAGTCATTGTAATGACTGTAAACTGAGTGAGAGTTGATGCTGAGTGAAATCTGTGTGAATATGTATATGAATGTACGTATGAATGTACACACCGATCGGTTTAGGATCGTGTGTGTGTGTGACTTAAGAAATAAGAGATGTTGCTGAATGAAAGTTAATGTGTATGTATACATGTGTATGGACACCGATCGGTTTCTGATCGTGTGTGTGGCATATTCCGATTGAAAGTGAATTATTTGATGTTGTGATGAGATGATGCCGAGTGAAAGTTAATGTATATGCATGTATGTATTTGGACACCGATCAGTTGAGGATCGTGTGTGTATGTGTAAATCCGATTGAAATTGAAATGATGCTTGACAATCGGTGTTTTGTGGCAATGTGGAGTCGGGTTTGACAAGCAGGTCACCTGAGTAATATTGTTAATGAGTCGGGTTTGACAAGCAGGTCACCCGAGTGATGTTGTTAATGGCCACTTGTGAAATGATTATATGATGATGTGGTATGGGACGACCGACGGTATATGTTACCCTCGTTTTTGGCTTCAGTGGTCAAGCAGGACCCAGTTGAGCTACCCAGAGGTCTATGACCCAGTGGTTGAGGGGGAGTCAAGCAGGACTCGGTGAACCAAGCAGGGTTCACGGGGTGTCAAGTAGGACCCCCAGCTGAAGGTCGATCCTTTGAGTATCCGGATACTGTGTCAATTTTCCGAGTCAGTTGTGAAAGTTGATTTGATAATTTTTTTGAGTGCAATTGGTTTTAATTGCCGAATGAAGATCGAAATAATTGCTGAGTGATGTTATATTTACTGAGTGATAAATTGGTTATAATTGCTGAATGAGAATTGAAATATTTGCTGAGTATTTGATGTATTTACCGAGTGTAATTTCATATAATTGCCGAGTGGTTGTTATATTTTCCGAGTGGAAAATTGTTATATTTGCTGAGCGGAAGTTATTGCTGAATGTTGTTAAAATTGTCGAATGAGTTGAGTGATTTGTTAAAATGGCTGTGTTGATAGCTATGATTGTTGAGTGTGAGTTAATTGCCGAGTGAAAGGTGTAAATTGAGGAGAAAGGAATCGGACGGAGTTGTACTTGTATTTTATTTAAATTCCGTTCTAAATTAATTATGATGCTAAACACTCACCCTTGCTGTGGTTTACATTTTTAGTAACCAGTGACAGGGAAGAGGTCGGAGCCATGGAGGTGCGCCAAGCGGAGGACTGATGCCAAGACACCGATTGAAATTGAATGAATTATGTAATATATATATATATATATATATATATATATATATATATTGAGTTTCTCCGAGTGTTTCATGTTACAATGCATTGTCTGTGTGTAGAATTAAAATTTGAATCGGTTATGACTTTGTGATGTTATGTGATCAGTGTTTATTTGATAAATGAATTTGCATTGTAGCAGAGTTGATCATCTGGTAAATCTAGCCGAGTGGATTCCTTATCCGAGCTAGGGCTTATTGATTTTATGCCCATTTGAGTATCCCTCATTCTTTTCGAGAGAAGAATAACCGAGAGACCTACTTTCGAGTGGAAGATTAGGGTGTCTCCGAGTGAGCAATGGCTGAGACTTCGAGTGAAGAAAGATGAATATTTTGATTGAAGGTCAAAATGTTTCCGAATGAAGATATGAGTGAACCTTTTTCTGAGTGGAAGTTAAGCTGTCTGAGTGAAAGATGACCGAGTGAGAGAATTATTTCCGAGTGAACCCTGACTGTTTCTTTCTTCCGATGTTTTCTAAATAACTCTTTTATTAAAGGATGTATTTTCGATCGGTTTCAGTCGGTCATTGTTATTTTAAGTATGTTTATACTATTTTGAATGTATTTAAGAAAAGTAAATGTTATTTTATAATAAGACTGAGTGGAATTTTTATTAAATGTGAAAAATCTATTGTGAAAAATGAGAAAAATGACGTGGGTCATCACAAAAATTCCATGTCAAAACTTCTTGATTTTTAATGTGAAGTAGGCAACATCATTCACAAGGTTTTTAATGCACAAAAAACACAATTTTCCAACACCAATTATGCACTAAAAATATTTATTCTAAAATATATAATCATCAACACATTTAGTACTTAAAAACTTATAGTAGGACATAATTAATTCCAAAAATTCAAAATATAATGTATTTTCAATTTTTCATCTAAATACTAAAATACCAACATAACTCATGCATCAAAAATTCTCATTATCAAGAAATAAACACCTATATATGTTATCACTCAATTTTTTGTAAAGCTCTTATCTTTACCAAAATTTCAGCAATATATAATATATATATATATATATTACTTAAAATCATCAAGAACACACACATTCACACGTCCAAGCCAAAACCATTCATAAGCCAAAACCATTCATGCAAGTGCAAAGTTTCCATTTTTAAGATTACTACCCTTGCATGTATTAAAGGTTTCATTTTTTAAACTCTTCTTAATCATCACTAAAGCCAACATGCAACTCCATTCTAAGTTTAAGATACCAAGAAACAAAATGCATGAATATCAAATACACTTGATCATTATCAAACCTATATGTAAGAATTAGAAACAAGATTTAATGGAATGTACTCCCTTGACCTTAAAGAGAAGGTTTCTTTTATTTAAGCAGATAAAATTTCCATTTATTTTGACGGGGTCCCACCATTGTCCACTTTCCACCAATCACCAAGAGTTCAACGTTGACTTCTGGGTCCTACGTCTAACCCCAAGAATATACTGGACCTGTAACATATTTTACTACACCAGCTAAAATACTAGGACATATTCTATATTTTTACTTAACGTAATAATTAATTAGTACTTGTTCTATATAGTTTATTCGAATTAAATCTCTCTACTGAAGAATTAGGCAAACATATCAAGCATAGAAATCATTTGGCCAAAGCCCAAAACAATAATACACAAAACAATCATCACTCTTTGGTTTGAGGACCAAGTACAGAATATAAGGGGTGTTACACTTTTTCCCTCTTTTGGAAATTTCATCTCAAAATTTCACCTATAGCTAGAAACAAACAAATGAGGATAAAACACTCACATCTTTTTCCTCAAGGACCCAGGTAGTATCTCCATCAGCTGATGGACTCAACACCACCTTCACAAGGGGTATCTCCTTTCCTCTTAGCTACTTCAGACATTTATCGGTAATCCTTGCCGGCGTCGCCTCATAGGCAAGATTTTCCTTAAGAGAAAACTAGTCAAGACTCAGGATATGATCAAGACTCGACATATATTTACAGAGCTGTGAAACGTGGAAAAAATTGTGAAGGTTGGCTAGCTCAAGGGGTAAGACTACTCGGTAAGGATTCGATCTAACTCTCTCAAGAATCTGATACAGCCCTACATACTTAGGACTAAGGTTTTTGGTCTTCAAGGCTCTTCCTCCTCTTGTCACTAGGGTGATCGTTAGAAAAATATGGTCTCATTCTTTAAACTCAAGCGGCTTCCTTCATCTATTGTAGTAATTCTTCTGGCAATCCTGGGATGCTTCCATAGCTGTTTGGATCTCTCAGATCTGTTCGGTGGTTTTCTAGATTTGGCCTAACTTTATCCTTCGCGCCTTTCTCGAACCAAACCAAGGGTGTGCAGCACCTTCTCCTGTACAAAGCCTCGTATGGAGCCATTCCAATGCTGGCGTGATAGCTATTGTTATAGGTAAACTCCACGAGTCGTTCATTCAGACTAAACTTGTTGTTATATACTGAAATTCTTTTCGAACATTATCTGTTTCTTCTCATCAGTCCTATTTAATTTAACTTGTTTATTTGTATGCCTAGTTATCATATAAGTAATTTATTCAACCTAATAAATTTTATTTTGAACTATTATGATTTCTAATTTTTAGGTATACTAGAACTCGTATTATCAACCTTTCATTACTCTCGTCCTTCACCAACTTTATTACTAATCCAGGAAGTAAACTTATTTAAGTTTATCTTTTCTTTATCAAATTAATCCACCTAAGGTTCTATCGCCTACCTTTGATTTATTTCCTATGTTCTTAATAGTTATTTTTTCTTCTTAGTCAAACCCATTTAATTCTTACTATAATACTTACACTTCCTTATCTATTTTATTCTTTATTTTAGGGTTTAACTTTTTAATCTAACTTTAAAACTTGTAAATATATAACTTAATCTTAGTCATAACTAACTTATATACGCACTATTTCCTTGAGTTACTTCTTCCAGATTTTAAGTTCTGATCTGGTCTCGATACCGGCCCCCATACTTGTGACGTCAGACTGACCTCATATAAGGAGAACCGGTGTCCTGGTTCAATGTTGCCACACCGGATATCCGTTGTCTGACCGTCCGCCCTCACTCCACGACAACATCATTCATTTTCTCCATAGCGGTTCTATGTTCATTTTTACAGGGTGTTTATATAACTGTTGGCTTTTCAGTCACAGTAAGAGAAGAGTCCCTGATAACTTATCAACGAAGACACTGTTTGTAGCAAAATACGTCACATCAATGGCTTCAGAAAGTAAGTGGGCGTGTCAGCAGATTATGCAGAAAAGGTGATTATCCTCTCCTCTCCCTAGAGGATCGTACTCTGATAATTGACCTACCCTCCTGACACATTCTGAAAGTCGAGCCACTTTGATTGACACAATATACACGCAATCAGAGCTAAGGGACCCACCTGCATCCAACGACTCATTTCTCTTACGTTCAACTATAAGAAGCCCATATCAATACACATGCATGGTATCGTTGTTCTATCTCACACTTTACTGTTACTTCGCTTAAGCATTCATTGAGTTCCCATACTCTTCTAACTTGAGCGTCGGAGAATCTTCGCAGGTGGCACCACCTTTCGCCCCTCTACAACGCGAAACGTTGGTGTGAAGGATCTCCAGGACAACAAGACCGGCCTCTCCCACTGAAAGACCGGATTAATACATCGGTTACTCACAGTTCCGGTGTGCAAACCCTAAAAACACCTGCATTCTTGTGGCTGGTCCCACACCGGATCCTAGACCCCGGTCCAGACCAGTTCAAGTTCTAAAAATCCTTTCTAAGTCTTGTGTTATAAATGTTTTCTAAAATCCTTAGTCACTTAATATCTATGCACTGTATTTCCTTTAATCATTATTATATTATTTAATTAATCAATGTTATATCTTTTAATTAAATCCTTAAAATTTTATTAATTCAAAATAGCATTAAAATTAAAAGAATATTTTTCTAAAACTCAATAAAATAAAATAGAGCGTCATAATCGTCCCGTTCATAAAATTTCTCAAAGAGCATTCTTTCCTTGACACGACTCCGGCGCTTAGCGATGACCCAAATTCCTATTTGCAGGGCTTACCGGAAAATTTACAACAAATTACATAATAATACATGAAAATTTAAAATTTAAAATTGAATATTACAACCATATTGAATTCCAACCGAGCCCGCTTAACTCTAAAATTTATAACTTCTCCATTTCGGCTCTGATTTCATTTAAATTTATTCCAGTCACATGATTGTCATGGCATGCTTTACAAGATTTAATAAAACATAATTTAATTTTTAACATAATAAAATCCTTGCCGATTACTAAAAATTATGCGGTTTAAAATTCGATCGTTGGATCACGACGAAACTAAAAGCGATAACCCCTGGGCACTAGAGCAATATTATGAAACAGTTAAAAACACAATCAACCGAAGTGAGGCTCCCCCTTACCTTATGGACAGGTTCAATTTTAAGGAGAGTAAAGGGTAGGCTCGCCAAAACTTCACTAAACGTTCCTGATCGTCCACCGATCGTCACCGATGGTTGACACATTGTCGTTGTCGGATCAAATAAAAAATTAAATTAATATAGTATAAGGTGAACAACCTTAGTCGTCTCTCGAGGACCTTAGTTCAATTAGTTACATTCAATTTAGTTATAACAAAGGGGAGTTTGTGTTAAGATTGAAAGGAAAACTAAGTAATTATATAATAATGTAAAAAGTAAATTTATGAGTGAGTGAATAATCAAATTTAGAAATAACCAACCCAAAGAATTAATAAATCTTTAGTTAACTAATCATTGATCACAAATATGATTAAATATAATTAATTTCTCAACCTTGAATAATTTGGAATCCCTAAATGATTATATTCTAGAAAATCTTCTAGAATTGAATTAATGAACTAATAAGAATAATCAATCGATATATTCTTATTAATTACTAAAATAACTTTAAAACCATAATTTGATTGAGTTAAGAAACTATATAGAAATCTCTTATTTAGTGACTTAATCTTTGTTCTCAAATTGATTATTGATTAACCAACCAACATTATTTTAGATTATAGATTGTTTAATTATATACCAATTGGTTATATACTTAAATAATCTACCATCATGAGTACTTGAGAAATAAAGAAAAGTAATTATCTTCAATCAAAATATTAAGAGCAAGAACTCAAAGTTAACATAAAGAAAAATTAAATTCCTTGAGTTGATTTTAAAAGATTAAGCTTCCATTATAATTTTTAACAATGACGGATAATATTAAATTAACTATAACTTTGATTATAAAAGTAAATAACAAATAATAAAATTAACTTACTTGATATTGAGAAAATGAAATGAAAACCATAACTTGAGGGTTGGTATATAAAACAAAGAAATAAAGCAAGAGAAAGAACTAAAACTTAAGAAACTAAAACAAAGATATAGAAATGTAATGAAAACTAAAGCTTGTATTTCTTATGTATCTCTTGTGTATCTTCCTTACAAATTCAAGCATCTATTTATAGGCAAGGTATCATGACACTATACATTCATTTTCTGATCATTAATGTATTTTTTTAATATTGGTGGGCTTGAAACTACAATAATTCAAAAGAACATAATGGTATGTGTTGAAATTCATTCTCCTCTTTATCTTCTCCACTTTACGAGTCAAATATGACCATCTAGATGGCCTAATTTCTCAAAATCTTCAACATGAAAGTTGTAAATCTCTGTCTTATTGAGAATTTGATGTAAGAATGAGGTCATTTAGACATCTACAACTCTAGATATGTTTATTTTGGTGAACTATGTCAATACTGGTGGGACACATGAAGGCTGATTGATTCAAGCTCCATTTCTTTATTTTTTTCAGATGCAAAATAACCAAATATAATCATCATGATGTAGGTCACTGTCTTAGCTTTCTATGGGCTCTAAGATTAGCCCATTTGGATCACAAAAGTCCAAGTTATAGCCTAAACAAGGCAAGATACTCAAGATATATACAAAAAATGAAAATTAAAACATATATACATAATACTTCAATTTAACTAAACAACATAAAACTTAATTAAAATACTATTATTAAATATAGTAATTATATAATAAACCCCAAGTGTAAAACTATAAGAAGTGTATTAAAATTGATTTATCAATGGTTCCCAAACCTAAAAGAACATACATGCATGACAAAAAGAATGTGAGGATGGTCACGGTTTTGCTCCCTAAAACAACAAGGAAACTCATTTCATTTCAAAGCACAAACTGACTTTGGGTCCAAAGATTCCAAGAACAATATTCAAGAAGAGGAAGTGTAAAACTCACCTTGAGGTGTCTTGAATGGCTCACGATTTTGGACAACCAAAGCAAGTAGAGTCTAGCTGATTTTTAGAAGCTCAAAACTTAAAGAAAATAAGGAGAAGATGGTTATATGGGTGAAGGTTGGCCACGGGTTAGAAGAGGAGAATGAGGTAGAAAAATGATGTTAATGGTTGATGGTGGTTGGTGGAGGTGTGGCTGTGAATATGGTGGTTGGTGGTAGCTCTTATGGTAGCGTGAGGTGGCTAAGGGAGGAAAAGATGGTGGATGTTTTTGAAAAAGAAGAAAAGATGTGGATGGTTTAGGGGCTGGCCAAAAATATGGAGAGAGTGGAGCGTTTGAAGCTTGGTAAGTTAGAATGATATAATGGTGAGGTGATGGGTAATTAATGAGAGTTGGAGGTAGCTAGAGTGTGAGGTGGTGTCATGAGTGGAGGGTGTGAGTAGGATGGTGACACCTGTCCTGGGAGGTAGCGGAGGATGATGGTTTGGCTGGAAACCGATTTCTAGAAAATTCTTGTTACCCGATGATTTAAGGCATGCAGAATTTTTAGGAATCGTAAATTAAAGGCATTAAAAAATAATTATAGATTAATTCGTGGGGCAGGAATCTCAAAAAATGACCAAGATAGAAATTATATCACATTTACCTTACCCCTCTTGCGTGTGAGAGGTTCGTTCTTTTCTTGGTCATGCAGCATTCTACAGAAGATTCATAAAGGATTTCAGTAAGAAGGCTCAACCACTATCCAATCTGCTACAAAAGGATGTGGTGTTTGAATTTGATGAGAAGTGTAAAGAAGCCTTTAATTGCCCAAACAAGCATTGACCACTACCCCCATAATCCAAGCACCTGACTGGGCCACCCCATTTGATATAATATGCGATGCCTCTAATTATGCATTGGGAGTTGTCCTTGCTCGAAAGATTAACAAATTGCCTAGGATAATATATTATGCATCTATAACTTTAGATGCTGCCCAGGTAAATTACACCACCACAAAGAAAAAGCTCTTGGCTATTATTTTTGCACTGGATAAGTTTAGATCATACTTACTCGATGCTTGAGTAGTTGTTTTTATTAACCATGCAGCTCTAAAATACTTGTTGAAGAAAGGTGAATCCAACCAAGGTTAATTCGTTGGATGCTCTTGCTCCAAGAGTTTGACTTGGAAATTCGTGATAGAAGTGGAACATAAAACTTGGTGGTAGACCATTTGAGCAGAATTGAGAACCCTCCTGATTCAACACCCATTCGGGATTACTTTACCCATGAACAACTCATGAGTATTTCTAACTCTTCTCTTACCCCTTGGTTTGCTAATATTGTCAATTATATTGTTGCTTGTGTTTCCTCCATTTGCATCTAGAGCCTAGATTGCTAAACTCAAAAGTAATGCAAAATATTATATATGGGGTGACCCCTATTTGTAGAAGTTATGCAGTGACTAGGTGATTTAGAGATGCATTCCAGATCATAAGATAGAATCAGTGCTCCAATTCTACCATTCTTCACTAGTTGGTTGACATCTTGGTCTACAAAGAATAACAAGGAAGGTGTTGGATTGTGGTTTGTACTAGCCCACTATCTTTAAGTATACATGGAGGACTTGTGACACTTGTGATAAATGCCAAAAAGTTGGTAATGCTATCACATGGCGACAACAAATGCCTTAATAACCTATGTTGTTTTGTGAAGTGTTTGATATGACGTCCTAAGTCATTTATATAATTATTTTAAGCCATTTAATTAAATTTCGGGATAAATTTTTCATAAATAATTAATTAAATTATCTCATATATATAAATCCACCATTTTCAATAAAAGGACCAAGAATATAAAATAGGTATAAACTAAAAACCTCAAAAACCATTGGATGTGGAGGAAAACCCAAAACTGGAACAGGGGCCTGACGCTATGCATCAGCCCCACGCGTAGCGTCAACCCAAAGCTATGCACTTGACGCTACGCGTCAACTCCGCGCGTAGTGTGGGTATGACAGTAGCAGCACCTAATGTTGTCATGAGTTTTAGGCCTTCCAGCCAACTTTTGACCTACCTCATTGGCCTGTTTCATGTCTGAATTCCATGAAACTTTAAGGACCAACTTTTTTCCCCATTCCAAAACTGTTGGCATTGTCAGTTCACCAAAATTCTTTCATATGTGCGAGTTATGTGCAAAACACAATTTTAACCAATTATGTGTAAAACCCTTACACCAAACCACCTAAATGGACTCCAAATGGTCAAGGCCTATATATACAGTTTTTAAATGACCTAGGAAACCTATTGGTCCTTTCCGGGGGTCCCAAAACCCGCCAGATCTCAAATTCACCTATTTAATTCCTTATTTTCACATAAGCGCTTAATTCTAACACATGCATAATCATTCCCATCATCTAGTCATTAAGCAGGTCACACAATTTACATCATTCATAATTCACAAACATAAGAAAACCTGCCCATCATAATTATTAAACTGCTCAATAATGGCTCCGTGCCAATGTACATCCAATCCATGAATTTCAACATAATTGACATTCAAAATCTTAAACTAATAACTTCATCACATGATGATCATCATCATCATAATCATATCAACCATCATAATTCAAATTATCATCAACAATTATGCATCACACTCATAGCCACGCAATTCGATATCAAACACTAGAATATCAATAGATCACATAATCTCTATTCTAAATCACATTCACACAAAGCATAATATGCTACTACACCCAATAAATCCATATTCTACTTTCATTATTACATAATATCCTCGCTCCTTGGTATCAATCCTCCGCTTGGCGCACCTCCGGGGCATTGGCATCCTCCCTGTCACTGGTCACTATAATTAAATAAACCACAACAAGGGTGAGTGTTTGACATATCATAATTAATATAGAACGGTAAATGAAAATACAACTAGTTACTATCTATTACTTTAGATATTAATTAACTTACCTCTATCATGTATAATCTTGCTACTTCACCTAGTTCTCAATTTTATTTCTAACAACAACATAAGCCACAAGAAATCAATCTTTACATTCACATTACATTATCATTAACATTCTCTATATCATACCATACTTACACTTAATCATCAATCCATCATAAAATATCATCTGTATAAATGCACATAATTCACAACTGAATCATATATCATCTGACTCCTAGTATCCGGATACTAAAGGATCGGCCTTCAGCTGGGGGTCCGACTTGACACCCTGTGAACCCAACTTGGTTCACCGAGCCTGACTTGGCTCCCCACCTCAACCACTGGGTCCGACTTGACCACTAGGTAGCTCAACTGGGTATAAAAACCACGGGAGCCAGAAAATGAGGGGTACATCATACTATTGGTCATCCCATACCACATAATCACATACAAATCATATCATCATGGCATGAACATCATCAAATCCGTCCATATCTATCACAAACTGACATTCAATAATTCCACATGGCAACCATATAGACCCAGCCCACATATGCCATGTCATAATACTTCCATAATCACCATTTCATTATTCTCATCAAATTATGCATCATTAAAATAACATATATCACACTACATAATATTAATATTCATCTCAACTTATATTTTACAAAACACTACTCATGCATATAATTCCTATACTTATTTCTTTACTTTCTATTACATATTTAATCAAATTAACATACTTCCTCAAACACTTCACTATTCAATTATGCGTACACATGTATAGATATAATGATATAAATATTTCCTAACTACTCTACAATTTCCTAACAGCTCCCAATTATTTTATAAATTCCCCGAGTTTGATATTCAAACCAATTCTAATTAATCACGACCCGAACACCCCCTTATCTCGATTCCAAGCTTCAATAATTTGTTCTTGGTGTAGGTTGCGTCCCCCAGTCACTTGATTCACAGTTCCACTTTCGAATTCGATACCCACTTTGCCACTCGCTCATCTGAAGCTCGTTTCGGCACCTACGTCACTGAAACAACAACCCGGTTAGTACATTGTCTTCCTTATCCTTCCAAACTCATAATCCAAGCTTCCAAGAGCCTTAAAACTCAAAATCCGAGCCCCCAAATCACATGCATGGTTTGGTTTTGAAGAGGGAGAAGGGGAAAAGAAGAAAAAGCATGCAATCAAGGGGGTCCCAATGACTTACCTTAGCTCCTAATCACCCAAAACCACCAAAAATCAAAGCTTCCACCCGTTCTTGCCACCAATCACAAAGGAGGAAGAAAATGAGAAGAGGAAGAAGTATGTTTATCCTGTTTTGCATGTCTCATTTTAAAACAGGTCGTAACGTTGACGCTACGCTTCCCACTGGCGCTGCGCATCAGGTCATTAATTCTCACTTGATGCTATGCGCCACAACCACGCTACGCGCCAGGTCCCCTGATACCATTTCCTTAAAAATTCATTTTTAAACCCAATAATTCACTTCATATCCCTTAATCCTTATTATTTAAAATCAAAATACATTTATTTGCTTATTCCTATTATTAAAACACCAAGGATGTTACATTTGATGTTTGGGGCATTGATTTTATGGGTCCATTTCCTTCATCCTTTGATTTTACTTACATTTTATTGGTTATGGATTATGTTTCTAAATTGGTGGAAGCAAAAGCCACTAGAACTAATGATGCTCAGGTTGTTGTGGATTTTGTTAGATCTTAAATTTTTTGCAAGTTTGGCATTTCGAGAGCAATCATCAGTGAACAAGGAACACACTTTTGTAATAAGACCATACAAGCTATGCTTAGGAAGTATGAGGTCACTCATAGAATCTCTACTTCATACCATCCTCAAACTAATGGACAAATAGAAGTCTCTAACAAGGAAATCAAAAGGATTCTCAAGAAGATTGTGCAGCCTAACAGAAAAGATTGGAGCAAGAAATTGGATGACGCTCTTTGGGCCCACAGGATAACTTTCAAAGCACCCATAGGAATGTCTCTTTATAGAGTTGTTTTTAGTAAGGCATGTCATCTTCAGGTAGAGATTGAGCATCGTGCTTACTGGGTTGTGAACACTTGCAACTTAACACTCGATCAAGCAGGAGAGGAAAGGAAATTATAATTAAATAAGTTTGATAAGATATGTTTGGCAGCATATGAAAACTCAAAGTTCTATAAGGATAAAACAAGAAAATTCCATGATAACTCAATAGCTAAGAAGAAGTTTGTTGTCAGACAGAAGTGCTACTATTTAACTCCTTATTGAAACTTATGGCCGGAAAACTATACTCGAAATGGGAAGGACCTTTTATAGTCACCAATGTATTTCCCTATGGAGCTGTATAGATAAAGAGTAAAACCTTCAACAAGAGCTTTAAGGTTAATGGACAATGATTGAAGTAATTTCATCAAAACCCTTCACTTGTAGAGGTTACAATAGAGGAGCTTGCTTTGGAGGAACCACTCCTTGACTCACCTTGATAAGGGAGTTTTCTTACCCATCTATTTACTCTTTTATCCTCTTGTCTAATTTATGTATTATGTTTTACATTGAGGACAATGTATGATTTAAGTATAGGGGTGAGATTATTCTTGATTGTTTTTGTGATTGTTGTTTTTGTTGTTTTTGTGTGCTATTTATGTGTGTAAAAAATTTATTAATAATAATAAATTTAAAATAAAGTATGTGATTTTGTTTGATAAAATGGCATTTTTTTCTTAGGATTTTAGGATATGCATAAGTTGTAGGTAATATCTTTCATGCTAGATATGAGTTTCATGATATGTTATGATTTGAACTCAAGCATTTTGGTATGTTAAGAATGATATGATAATTGAAAGGTGATCATATGTGATGGAATTATACCTTGTGAGTTTTTGAACCTTAAAACTTCATGGATTACTGTATACCATCCCAAAGTCTTTCATGAGTGATTTACTCCTGAATGCTTGCACCCTAAAATTTGTCTTATTTCTTAATGATGCTTGAAACTCATATGCATGTATTTGAAATGACTTAGGCATTTTGTTCAAATAAGCCACTAGCCAGATAAGCCTACCATTAATAAATTATCCTTTGTTAGCCCCTTTGATCCTATTTATCCATTTCTTTGTTACAACTTAAAACAAGCCATGGACGAAAAACCAAAAATATACCTACCTTCAGGAATATATTGAAGCTTTGGAATCAAGTCAAAAATAGGCATTCAATTAAGTATGGAGGTGTGCTGAAAAAAGACGTAATTATTGGTTTACGTAATTGCATAAGAATATATATATATATATATATATATATATATGATGAATGAATGATAGTAAAAAGAATTTGATGAATGATTGCGACCAAAAAGAAAATTGAACAAATGTGTTATATCCTCTTGCTTGCCTGTAAAATTATTTGATCCTCTATTCTTTTTGGTACTTGCCACTAATCCTATATTTTACCACCCACCTTGACCTTGACCACATTACAACCCTGGAAAGCCCTATTGATCTGTACATGCATTTGTGTTGATTATGGATTTGAAAATTTGCCAAATTATGGGTATGTCTATTTTCAAGAAGTACATTAAGTGTATACACAAACCCAAACACTTTAAAGCATAGAGAATACCTTGTGAGGTTCTGTCACTTTTGGTTTCCCTTTCGGTTTGATTTATTTCTTGCATGCTTAACTATTTAAGTGATTTTCATGAGTATCTTGATTCATTGTATCTTGTATGTTAGACATTATCTGTTTTTCTATATATCTTAAAATTCCATGATACACATGCCATCTCCGTGTGTTTACTGTATTCCAACTTGATGTTTTCAATAAACTGTGAGACTTGGTTTTCATTCTGATTTTGCCCAGAAGTGCAAAAGAGTAAGTGTGGGGGTATTTGATAATGCATATTTCATTCTTAATTCCTTACTATAAATGTGTTTATTTCGCCGTCAAATATTTTGTAATAAGTTGCATTTTAACATATTTTCACAATTTGAGTTTTCTCTAATTTTAATCTTAAAATGAATTAATTTAGTTTAATCAAGTAAATAATTTAATTTATTTTTAGGTGTCAAAAGATGCAAGGTATTAATTGATTAATTGAAACACCATGCCTATCACGTGAAAAGAGGAATGGCCAATTGATTTCCATGGCACCATCACACATCACATTGGCAATTGCTTAAGAAATCAATGATTCATGATGTGTGATGACATCATGGCAATTGCTAGAAAGAGACAAAGAGAAACTAATCAAGGAACAAAATGACATGGAAAAGGCCCAAGCACATTCACGTGAAAAATTACCAATTAAATCAATGAA
This sequence comes from Clitoria ternatea, assembly GCA_037962975.1. NCBI lineage: Eukaryota > Viridiplantae > Streptophyta > Magnoliopsida > Fabales > Fabaceae > Clitoria > Clitoria ternatea. Next base: position 2,113,877 of record CM075674.1, read on the forward strand.
GGTGCAACAATTCTTTTAAAAGCAAGCTGAAGGAATTTAGTCCATTACATATACCCCATACTACAACAACGTGGAAATGGGACCATGGTTTCAAGAAAAAGAAGAATTTTTCCAATTAAAATAAGCAGCAAAGAATTCCTCGGTCCAAATAGATTCATGAAGGAAGCCAATTGAACAATTTAAAGTGCTACAGTCTATCTCTCTCATGGCAATACACATGATATGCAAAGATTAAAATAATCTGGGAAATGTCATAGTGCAGCGTGAATGTGCAATTGGAAGATATGATTACCATAATCCAATTCATGACAATCACATGTGAAACAAAAGTGCAAAGCTTGGTTGTAATTCCATTATTGGCTATTATTTTGCAAACATTGAGTGGGAAACTTCATAATGCCAATTATATGTATGGAGGATATAAAAAGGAGGGGCAACGTGTGAAGGAGAGGCAGGCGAGAAGGAAAATTGAGAAGCAGAACAAAATTCAAGCAATGCAAATTTCCTTCGTTTCTGCTTTAAACATTATTTTTTTTAGAGTAAACACTCCAGTTAGTCCTTGACCCCAACAGAGTCGGATACTTAGGTCCTCCAGTTAATAAGTGAGTCCCGTTAGTACTCCACGTCTGTCAACGTCGGACAAATAGATCCCTGCCGTTAATGAAGTGTTAACGTCTGTGAGTTTCAGCTGACGTGGATCGTTAAATTCCAACAGGGATGCCACGTCAGAGTCGGTAGGGATCTATTTGACCGACGTTGACGGATGTGGAGGACTAACGGGACTCACTTATTAACTGGAGGATCTAAGTGTCCGAATCTGCTGGGGTCAGGGACTAATACGACACATAACACCACATCTAATACGACACCATTTTGGACAAACCCTATCTATGTTCTTCCTTTTCATTTTCTCGTTGTCGTTGTGGTTATTCTTCTCCTTCTTTGACATTTTGTTCCTTCCTAATTCAATAGCTTCCATAACCACTGAAACACTGAGTTTGCTTCATTGTTAGTATCCTGAGCTCACAGAGGACCTTAATTCTCAGTAGAAGGTTCTCAGATTTTGATCTCAGTACTAAGAACCAGCCCTGCACATATGACAAGAACAGGGTATGCAAGCCAGCCCTCGCAACTGCATTGTTTAGCATTGTATCTTTCTTGCTTGGTGCGATAACTTCGGTCCTATCTGGTTACCTTGGTGCGATAACTTCGGTCCTATTTGGTGCATTTATAAGCAGAGCAGGAATTTCAATTGTTGATGTCCTGACTCCCAAGGTATTCATTGGACTCATAGTTGGTGCCATGCTTCCTAACTGTTTTTCTGCCATGACCATGAAGAGTGTCGGGAGTGCAGCTTTGTATGTTGAGGAAGTCCGTAGGCAGTTCAACACCATTCCAGGACTCATGGAGGGTCATGCCAAGCATGATTATGCTACCTGTGTCAAGATTTCAATTAGCTAGCATTGGAATTTTTCCTATTATTGCATGATTTTCTGGTCATTTCTTTCATATTTACCAAAATGAAATTTTCAATTTGCTAACCTTAGAATTTTCTACTAGTCCCCCCCCCCCCAATTTAGTGAGATCTTGTTTGGTTCCAAAATACGGTATTCGAGGTTCTTAAAATATCTGAAATTTTGTAGATATGAATCCATAATTGCAACTGTTTCATTTTGAATATTATAGGATATGCATATGGATATTTATTTTTGATTAAATTGTCTTTTAATCCAAAAAAACAAAGAATATAGCAAAGCAGGATAAAAAAAATTAAAACAATGAGTAAACACCCCAGTTAGTCCCTGACCCCAGCAGAGTTGGACACTTAGGTCCTCAAGTTAATAAGTGAGTCCCGTTAGTCCTTTGTCATCTTCGGACAAATAGATCCCTGTCGACTTTGACGTGGCATCCCTGTTGGAATTTAACGATCCACGTCAGCTGAAACTCACGGACGTTAACACTTCATTAACGACAGGGATCTATTTGTCCGACAATGACAGACGTGGAGGACTAACGGGACTCACTTATTAACTGGAGGACCTAAGTGTCCGACTCTGTTGGGGTCAGGGACTAACTGGGGTGTTTACTCTTATTTTTATTTTAATTATTTTAATTTTAATGGAAGGCTAAAACCCTTAGATTGATTTTCTTGGAGGTTATTGTAATGTGATTTTTGAGGTTTCTGTTTTTAACATAGTACTCTTTTATTGTTGTCGATTTCTTCATAATCTTAGTCTACTTATTTTAATTCCACTTTGTTTGATTAAATTGTATGCTTAATTGATTTAATTATATAAATGGAATAAAATAAGGTCTTAATTGAAATTGATCAAGAAAGTATACATGCTTAATGAATATTTTTAGAATCACTTTTAATTACTATGGTTTGCTTAATTTCATACTGTGAGACTAGATTAAGTATGTAGGCGATGATCCTATGTATGTTCAATAATTCCTAGATTTTACGATTTTGACTCCTTTTGCTTAATTAGGATACTTGATTAATATTTTCATTCAGTTTGAATGTAAGTAAAGAAATTGTGAATTAAAAGACACTTAGTTGATTAATTCAAATTAAGCTAAGAAATTAACAGTAATAAAAATGTATGAATCATCTTTTTTGAATCAAGGATAAAAGTAATTACAGTACTCCAAGGAAATCAGTCACTTATTATTTATCTGTTTCAATTTTATATTCATTTGTTAATTTTAAAACTAGAAATTCCTAGTTTTTGTTGGTCCTTGAGAGATAACCTAGGCTCACACTCTAGTACTACATTATTTTTAATTGTTTTAATTTGACCTACCGCACAGTCCACGTCACATTCGAAGATGCAGTCTATCGGATATTGATTTTGACAACATAAATGAAAATGAAGATAGATATATGAGTCATCAAAATCATTCTCACTTTGTATCGAGCGATGGAGTTGATACAATTTCATCCTTGACCATGAATGTGATTCGTGATTCAATTAGGGATCAAATTCATGCACAATTCACTAATTAGTCACATTTATCGTTGTATTGCAAATTTATTAGTTTTAATATATGAATTTATTTTTAATATATAAAAAAGAATAAAATTAATTTATTAGTTTTAATATATTAATTCATTTATTAAAATATCTATAATTAAATTTAATGGATATAACTTTTAATTTATATATATAATATTAATATAAGCACACAAATTACATATATTTAAACTAATACATTTTTTGGTAATTTTACCTCAAATTATCATTTCTGCAACCCAATTCCACTAAATTTTTACAAACCAAACACAATCAATATTTTTCTAACTGACTTTTCTAAAACTCTAAACTAAACACAATTCCGTTTACAAAACCTAATTTTCTCAACTCCATTCAAAAAATGCCAGTTTTATTAACTCTGTTTATTTGTTAAACTTTTAACTAAACATTCTCTAAGTTTGGGCTTGATTATTTGTTCCATTTTTGACTCATAAAAATGTTGTTAGCCACCGGTCAATAATAGTACATGTTGGGTCCCATTCCACGTCGATAACACATGGCGCTGTGTTGGAGTTTGAATTTGTAAGCCACGAGTGGCTTTTGTGAACTTGAACACGTCTCTTCCATTTCAAGCCTTAATTAGTTTGACTCTACTCCATTTTCATTCTTCTTTAAAACAAAAATCACTTTTAGGAAACTTCTAATCTTCCTTTTTGTTTATAATCTCCGCTGAAGCCCATAGTTAAGATGCTAAATTCTCTTAAAATATGGCCCCAAACTGTTCTGGGTCAAAACCCACATGCACTCCACTCAAAAATTTTCATTTCATTTCAATTACAACTCATTTTTTAAATCTCCACTTGATACACATGTTAAATATATCTATTTTATGGGTAAAAGTTGATTTGGTGTTCAAGACTCTATTTGACATTGAAAAAAAGTATGACCATGTTTTGTTTCATTTTTAAGCTTTTTATTGGTAGTTTGGATAAGGTTTGGAATTAGGATTCCAAATAGTCAATTTTTCATTTCCTTAGTTGAAGGTTCTATGGTTTGACTACCATTACCCGTAAATTGAATTTAGACTATTCTAGTAGTTGTAGTAGGTCCACTGTCGGGAGAAGAAAAATATTAACAAGACACTTTTGATAAGTTTTTGTTTGTTGGATGCTTATTAAATTAGATATTTGTTCAAAACAACGTGTCTAATAATAATAATACATTAAAAGTGTCGATATTATTATTATTATTATTATTATTATTATTATTATTATTATTATTATTATTTATTAGAGGTTAACAAATTTGGTCATACCTAGTAAAAGTGTCAATTATTTCTAATCTTTTTAAAATTACTTTTTATATTAATGAAAAGAGATAAATGTATTTTCTAAATTTCATTGATGTCAAGATGTCAAGAGAGAAGATATATTTAGTATTTGTTTGATATAGGTAGTTTATGACTTTTTAAAAGTTACTAGAATTGTTTAGTGAGTATAAAATAAAAGAGCTTATAGTTTATTTTCTTTCTCATTGATTACTTAATTATCAATTTTTACACATATAATTTTTTAAAAATGATACTATCACTTATTATAAGCTCTCATCTATAAAGACACAAATTTATGGGGTAATTATTATCTTGATATTGTAAAATACAATTTCATTTTCCAAAATTATCCTCATAAGTCAAATTCCGTTACCAAATATTAATTGCACACATGTAAATGTATTAAATGTTCAAGGGTAAACTAGGAAAATATATAATAAATGTTCCTTTTTTTGTTGTAGGGACTTATAAAATGAAACACTTCTTTTTTGCTTTAGGGGTTTATAATATGAAATAGAAAGTAATTTTATCATTCATATAATTAAAATATTATATGTTTTTTATAGTTATTTAACATAATTTAAACTAGTTTTATCAAACAACTTTATTTCAATAAGTTTTTAAAAAAGCTATACACTATAAGCTACTAAAAAAATCATAAATTATGTTATAAGACATAAGTCATAAGTTATAAACTCGTTTTACACTCATACTCTTAAGTGTGTGTTATGAAAAGACAATAAATATTTCTTGCTAAAATGACTATGAAAAAACTCAAAAATATTAATTTTGATTAAAAAGAATTATTCATTAATAAAGATATTTTAATCAAGAAATTAATTAATGCCATAAATTTTTTAAAAGTAATAGAAAAATGGAAAAAGAAAATTATGCAAAGGATCCAATATTTAAGAACCGAGGTAGAATTTTCGTCGACAATTACAAAGAAAATGACATGCTGCTTGAATGAACGCGAGTTCAAATAGGTTTTCCTTTCTTTTTAACATGCATTGAAAAGAAACAGTGTTTATGTGAGTGTCCTCGTCTCTATATTCAAAATATATTTTTCAGAAATTAAAATCTTATTTGAAAACTTCTTATAAAAGTGAAAATTTCCCTCAAATTTAAGCAAACCAAAGATAACATAAGAAATGAGAAACAAAAATTGAAAAAAAACAAGTTACTAGCCCTGAATTGGGAGACCTAATTTGTCATAACACTTTCAAATTTTAAATGGAAAGACCATGGAGAAATTTTAGTGCATATTATGAAAAATTTACATGCCCTTAATTTGATGACAAGAGCTTCTACAACATTCTTGTATCTAACACAGATTCTTATGATAGATATCATGACTAGATACCTAGTCTTGTATATAAATGATGAAAACTTGTGAGAAGATTAAATTTATATGAATTTAGTGATAAAGCTAGGTTACCTGGTGCTAAGAAGACATGAAGCTAATTAAACAAATGTCACGTATCTATAATATCTTTTTTGTTCTCTCTAGTTTTAATCCTTTAAAATAATAATTGAAAAATGGGAATAAGAGTTGAAGAGTAAAGGATGCAAAGTTTTTTAGTCGATAAAGTGTAGTCATAATAAACTAAATTACACTTACAAATAGTAAGAGCACTATCGACATAGTAACATATAATATGAAAAATCAACGTTATAAAGCTCAATCAAGCTTACTCAACATAATGTAGTACATAAAAGAATCTCTCCCACCCCATCCCAGAATCCCAAAATAGACTATAGATTACATTAATCCAACGAATAAAACCTAGAGATTAGTAAAAACTCTTTCTTTGTATGTAGCTTCATGTTTTCTCCTTCTTGACTATATCAACTCTTTTGATATGGTAGTTATCAGATGAAACCACCAAGGAAATATAAATCTGAAGCCTTAATTGGGACCATCAAAAGGTATGTCTTTAACAACGCAAAGAACATAGACAAATGAAAAAATTGAAACGATAAATTAATGAAGTGGAAATAAAGGGGGAAAAACATTGCAGAGACAGTGCTGGTGGTAAAGGTAGTGGCAGAAGGTGGTGGGAGAGGTCGGAGGTTATGGTGATGGAAATGGTTATGGTAGTGGTGATGGCGGAAAAACATGGGACACAAATGAGGAGGCAAGGATAATGGTGGAGGCAGACAAAAAGAAGTATGAGAAAGTAAAAATGAACAAGGAGGAGAAACACCCCAAAAGAAAACCAAATATAAAAGAAGAGAAACAAAAAACACACATGAGAAACTAAAAACAAAACTCACCTAGAGTGAAAGGAAAACCCACTTAGTGTTGGTGAGGAAGCTTCCATGGAGGGGAGGAAGCTTCCGTTACATAAAGCTCATGAGTGCTCGAGGAAAAGTCATAACGGAGTCAGGGTTTTTAAGAGAGTAAAGTCCTTCACAGAATGAAGCAATGAAAAATGAGATGTAAAGTTAAAACTCTACCCTTAACACCTAAATGTCTATATGAAATATAAAGTATACTGGCCTTACAAGACCACATGTTTATAATATTATGGTTTGTTCTTCTTCAACTCCTATATATGTATGATTTTTAAATCTTCACCGAGATATGATTTAAGAGTCTTTCATCTCTTTAGTCTAACTTTGCTATCATGATAGAGATGAATCTTAGAGATTCCTCTTAAGATGGGTTTTTAGAGGGTATCATTTTAGGAATTACCTACAAATCTTTAAACTTTCTTGGAACAGGTTTTCTTCATTCCTTTTGAATACCTTAGATGATAATTACTTCTTTATTGTTTCTTGGAAACTTCATGAAGAGTATGTAATGGATACTGATCCGGTCTTAATACCGGCTTATGGGCAAGAAGGTAGTTTGACCTAAAGCCATTATGCATGACCTCATCTCATATAATATTGTAATCTAATACTGGCTTCCAACATCGCGCATGAGACTCATGATCCAATACTGATACGAGTCATTCTTTCGATATCAATAGGTCAGAGTTGACTTATGCAATTGTGTATTGAAAAGCAACCTGCAGAGTGATTGATAGGAATCTATAATCGTTAGGTAGTGTCCTTGTCATGTGTCAGCTTTCCTACAAAGATCAAAATCATACCGACTCTACGTACGGAAAGCTTTCCAAGGCAAAATGACTCTTCCGCTACTCTAAGGTATAAATACCTACAAATCAATAATGAAAAGGTAGAACATATTTACTCTAACTTACGCTCAAGCTTTTACATTCACCTCTGAATATTCTACTGACTTAAGCGTCGGAATATCCTTGTAGGTGGTACCCTCTTTCACCCCACAACATGTGAGGCTAGTGATATTTCTCGAAGGATCACTCTAGACTGCAATTTCCCCATTAGAATAGAAGGTATAATATCGGATCCCCATTGGACTAACGTTATATAAGGGCTGGTTATTACACCGGACTACACACCCCGACTGTAACATCCCATTTTCAACACAAATAGAAAATAGATATTAATATATCTTTCATGAGAAATAGATGATGCTTATGAGATTGTTTTCCTTAGAATTTTGTAGTTAATTTTTCAGGGTTATTTATCCCTCATTCTTTCAAAAAGAAAAAAAATCAAATAGTTAACTATATCTAAAAATAAACTAATGCTAAAGAGAAATACATTATGGTATATTTTAATTTAAATATAAAACAATATATTAATTTTAAGGTAATAAAATTAGAGAAAAATATATAAACAATGTTGAGAATGATTGAAATGTAAAAATTATTTTTAATTTTATTTAAAAATTTTTTATTATAAATTTAAAAAAGTAAAATAAATGGGGTCACATTTCATGAGACGCTAACATATGTCAAATATTAAAATTTAATTAATAAGAATAAATATTTATTGGGAATAAATAAAGATTAAAAATATAAAATATAAGTTGAACATTTACAAATCAGTAGTATTTCATATTTTATCTCTTTACAAATGAACTTCTAAATAGAAATTTTCAAAAGTTTTTATAATCTTTTATTTATTTATTTTTTAAACTCTACAATGTCATTTTATTATAATATAATTATAGACTTGCTATAATTTATGTTTTTTATATTTAAATTGATATACATTTAACAAAAGTAAAAATATCTATTAATTTTAGTTATGTACAATAGTCATTTTTAAATTGGTTAGCTAAAATAGCTATTAAAAAATTGGTTATGTACAACCTAACCTCACTATTGATTATCCAAATTAATGTACTTTCAATTGGTAGTAATTAAATCTTCATCTCCAACTTAAAAATTCAGGATAAATTGAGGAATTGGATTAAACTCGATATTTGAGTAACAATTAGGTTAGCAATCAAACTAAATTAATTTGGCAATCATAAAATTTATTCACTCCCAATTTAATAGGAATTAAATTCTTATCTCTATGTATTAAAATTTAAGATGTTACAATATCTATTAACTTTGTTCCTATACATGTATTTGTGCTACCGGTGATAATAGGTACACGACTCTAAATTTTAATAACATGACCATATTTATCACAATAGATGTGACTCAAATGCTTTTGATTTTTTGATTTAAGAAAACTTTGTTCAATGTTCGTTTGTAAAATGATTTCTTAGTTTTATTTACCTGAAGAAAATCAATCTTGATATGCTAAACGAAATTGTTTTTGATATGTTGTTGGCTTTTGGTTGTTCAGACTTTGTTTGGCTGTAGTAAGCAAACTTAAAAATAATAAGTATTTTAAAGGTTTTTCGTAATTTTGTACTACCCTAACTCATACAATCTCAAACTCAGTAAAATGACACCTTCAAATAACTTTCTTTCAAAAGTGAATTTTATCAATAACCATTAAATTTAAAGTTCCCATAGATAAAGTCTACTAGATTTCATATAATTATTCAAAACTATTTGATACTTTATAAATTATTAACAAATAAACTATTTAAAATGTAAGTAAATAACCACCATTGGACTACATAAGACGATTAAGCACTTTTTTAAATTGATTACTTTTCTAATATTACTTTATTAAAAAATTTAACTACTATATTAATTTTAACAAGGTTAAAAGTGAATGATCAATTGAATTTAAAATTTAAATATAAAAAATTTTAATACGATAAAAAATTTCAAAATGTACTGTAAATTTAATTCGTTTACTATTAAAATTTTGAAATTTTAATATAACATAAAAATTAAAATTTCAAATTTGATATTCACTAAAAACAATAATTGAATTTAAAATTAAAATATAAAAAATTCAAATATTCTGACTAATATTTCTAAATTTTAATATAATAAAAAATTCAAATTTCAATTTAAATTTAATTTAATTTATAACCATTAAATTTCAATTTCAATTTAAGTTAAATTTTTTTAGGTAATTTTAACACATACCAATATCTTATGACATTTAAATTTGTAAGAATATTAATCATATTGGTTATAATTCAAAATTAATTCATAATAAATTTGCTAATTAAAATCTAAGTTAATGACATATTTTATGCTTGCAAACACATGTTATAATATTTTCTTTACTGAAATATTATTTTAATAAGATACAACATGTTTAATAGATGAATCAAATCTTATATAATTTGGCTTAATTATGAGAACTTATACAAAAATGTTAATTTTAATTCTCTATCCTTAATTTAAGAATATATTTAATCAAATATAAGTATAAATGATTCTAATTGAATCAATTATCTATAATCAATTCAACAAACTAATATCAATATAATCACTTCAATTATGATCAAACCAATCAACACAATAAGTATAAAGATCAATACTATTTGAATAAACAATGACTGAGCATCACAACCCGTAGACCATAAAACAAAATAACATGAAATATATAACAAATTTTAATGGGTCATTCTTCATCTTCTTATTCCATAGAGAATTTTTTCACACCGAATGTCTTCAATCTTTTAAATGCTTATTTTGTGGTAGAAGTTTGTGTGTCGCTATCATCATTGTCATAAGTTCAATACCTCTCTTGGGATTTTTCTATATATATTAAATTAGAAACATATTTACAAACATAATTAATTTATATATATTGAAATTTTGTTAATAGAAGTTATAAAAGTAAAATAATATACTTTATTTCAGTGGACAAAAGATCATCTTCTTAAGATAAACTTGATTTTGAAGACATTTGACTTGTTATAGGTATGACCATGAATTTTTTATTTTTTAATCTCTATATAAAAATATAAAATCATTAGATTTTATATCTCTATTATATAGTATAAATCAATAAAATTTATTTACCTTTTGATATAGTCTTTTATCTCATGAATATCTTCATTGATAATCATGTTTGTTCCATGAAAAGCATTGTCACTCCTTTTTTTTCTATCAACAAATATAAAAATATAAAACAATATAAAATATCATATGAATTTAATGAGTTCAAAAAATATCACCATAATATTATTAATTTTAATTATATAGAAGATAATACTTACTATTAAATATATTTATCACGCATTGCTGCAAAATGAGAGCAACAGGAAAACTTGAACCTGTGCTAGAATGAAAACTATTCTATTAGTAAACTCTTCCCAAAGAGTGCAAGTCATTTATCTTTTCTTATATTGACATGTTAATACAAAAAAATAGTCATATATATGTATATAAGAAAAATCATACTCAATTGTAAAGAAGTGTATAAATAAACATAATTTACTCTAAATCTTCAAGTATTATCTCAATCCGCTTTGACTCCTCCCACCCTTTACTTGTTCAGTAAAATCATCTCTTTGAACCACTATATCTAATTATATCTAGGAAAAAATTCACGCAACATTATATAAATTTATATTAATTGTATATAAATAAAATAAAGCAATTATATTGAACAAAACCTATCATTACATTTGAATTTGTGTTATCGTTTAAAACATCAATAAACGGGACAAATTTAAAAATATCACTTAGGATGTCATTATACTCAAACTAATTTTGAACTCATGATCCGCAAGTTTGATCACACTCTTAGCTTTTAAGATCATTACTTTCTCGAAGACATATGTTTCTTATACTTTTTCACCAAATCTTTTCAGACTATCGCATGCATCCGATCCCCCTTATTAAGTCATAATTAAGTCACTTACACCATAATCAAAATATACGATATTAACTTTAATTAGCTTTAAACACATATAATTCACCTTTTGATCAACCAGAACCATCTCCAATGTATTGAGATTTTTAGAGTCACTAAAATCAGTTTCCCTCTATAAATTGATGACTTTTCCCCAAAATTTTCAATTAACTGTTCCAGTTTTAATGTTAGCAAAAAGACTAGGTGAGATTCATTCTATCAACAACAGAAGTGAGGGGTGAATCAGATTATATAAACGGTCGAGTGGTGAATGTGAACGTCGATGGCGGCGAAGTAAGATGAAGAGGTAAAAAGCTTAAAAAATCATATTAATTTATAAGTTTGACATTATAGATAATTAAGGGTATTATTTTTAAGAAATTGATTTGATAAGTTGTTATCTATTTATTAATTTACAAAAATAAGTTTTAAAAATAAAAAATAAACAAACTAATTTATTTTTATTTTAAATAAATTATTTTGATAAGTTGTTATCTACTATTAATTTTTAAAAATAGGATTTAAAAATAAAAAACAAATAAACTTACTTTTTTAAAAAAATGATTTGATAAGTTGTTATCAATCTATTAATTTTGAAAATTAGGTTTAAAAATAAAAAAAATAAACAAACTAATTTATTTTTCTTTTAAAAAAATTATTTTGATAAGTTGTTATCTACTATTAATTTTTAAAAATAAAAACAAATAAACTTACTTATTTTTATTTTTAAAAAACTTGATTTGATAAGTTGTTATCAATCTATTGATTTTGAAAAATAGGTTTTAAAAATAAAAAACAAACAAACAAATTTATTTTTATTTCAAAAAAATTGTTTTGATAAGTTTTTATCTACTCTTAATTTTGAAAAATAGATTTTAAAAATAAAAACAAAAAATACTTTTATTTTTAAAAAAAATTATTTGATAAGTTGTTATCTATTTATTAATTTGAAAAAATAAGTTTTAAAAATATAAAAACAAACAAATTTATTTTTATTTTTAAAAAAATTGCTTTGATAAGTTGTTATCTGCTATTAATTTTGAAAAATAGATTTTAAAAATAAAAAACATACAAACAAATTTATTTTTACTCTTAAAAAATTGATTTTGTAAGTTGTTATCTATTTATTAATTTTGACAAACAGGTTTTAAAAATAAAAAATAAACAAATTTATTTTTGTAATATTTAAAAAATCTGGATAATGTTTTTACGTTTTTTTGATTTATTTTAACCATTAAGGTCCCAATAATAAAATAATAAAATAATTGGAGTAATTTCAATAAATAGATTTAATATTCCCTTATTAAATAAAATGTGCAACCATTTAATTAAGCATCACATACAAAAATTAATGGTAAAAATAATATTACTAACCAGACAAGAAATAATTAGTAGAGACAAATCAATAAAAATTAAAGTAATGCCATTAAATGATTTGATATATCCCTTTTATAATATAACATAGTTAATTAGTTAAGTATCATGTATTAATAAAAATAAGAATAAGAATAGTAATAATACTATTCATAGGGTAAGAACTACAAAAACAATAACTAAATAAAAACAAATAAAGAATAATAAATAATAAAATGAAATAATAATAGTAAATAAATAAATAAAATTAAAAAAAGAAGGGTGCAGAATAATGTCATTAATCAAACCAAAATTGCTATAGAGACAAACAATAACAATGAGAAGAAATGATAATTTGAAGTACTATAATTAAATAGTATCATATTTCTATTTTATTTATTTATTAGTATTAGTATTATTATTATTATTTAATAAAAAATAATTAATTAATCACACCTCATATATTAATAACAATATTATTATGAGTACTACTAATAAGACAAGAATTAAAATATCAACAAGCAATATTTAAACATGTAAAAGAAAGCTAATAAATAAATAATAGAAATAAAATATAATGAAATATAAGGAAATGAAGTCCAAATGTACGGATCAGAGAGCAGGGGTATAATTGCTAGGACTTTTAACAGCGGACCAAAACCGGGGTTAAAGGTGGTGTTAAAAGCAGATTTTTGACAGCTTTTTAAATATGCAGAATCTTATAAAAAAATAAACTTCTCACCTAGGTAAAACCATGCAAATGACCTCGAATATGCCACCAAATTTTACCACCACCTAAAACATATCATTTGTGGCGTGTAGAAACAAACCGCGCCTCAAAATTCTGAGGTTTGGCCGACTTATGCGCAAAAACGCATTTTCTTAAATTTAAACCTAAAAACTTGCATTTGTCATACCAAATCAAGTCGGAATTGAGCCATTCAAGTTCCTACACGTTTCAAATCATAAGTACTAGCTAGTGAAGCTATCTATAGGTCCTAGAACCTCGGAACGCAATTTGGCCTGTTTAGTTCCTTAAATTAGACCTAAAAACCACATTTTACATAATAAATACTTAACTATCATTTCATTTCTTAACTTGTACAACTCAATAACATCATCTTTCACACAATCATCATCCTACATACATTTCAAGGCACAACAAGTGTGACGTCCTAAGTCATTTTACATTTATTTCTACTCGTTTAATTGATTTTCAAAATAAATTTTTCGCGATTAAATGATTTAATGATGTCATAATTTAAGAAAATATTGAATTTTACTAGAAGGTCCCAAAACAGCAATTATATAATGATTTTAAAGTGCACAAAACCATTTAAAATGAAAAATCCAAAATCTGAAAACAGGGGGGCTGACGCGTAGTGTGACACCTAGAACGCAGCCCTGACGCCGCATGCCAGGCTGACGCTATGCGGTCAAGTAACAGCACCTGATGCTGTCAAGGATTTTAGGCCAACCGGCCAACTTCTAACCTACCCAAATGACCCGTTTTAAATCTGATTGCCACGAAACTTCACGGGCCACATGTTTTCCACATTCCGGAACTGTTGGCATTGCTCATTCGCCAAAATTCTGACATATGCGTAAGTTATGCGTAAAATGCAGTTTAACCCCCTTTTGTGCAAAACCCTTGCACCAAACACCCTAAATGGGTTCCAATCGGCCCAAGGCCAATATACACAGTTCCTAAATGTCCTAGAGGACCTATTGGTACCTTCCGGGGGTCCCGAAATCTAGCGGATCTCAAATTTACCTATTCAGTTTCTTAAGTTCACAGTTGTCACTATATGCATAACTTCTAAAAATCAATGAAACTCATCCACACATCATCCAATTGCATCTCATACACATAAAATCAATCATGCATTTCAACAGAACCTGCCCATATCAATCATTCACACAATATTGGCTCTATGCTATAATTTATAATAATTCACACATTACATAGCAAATCCTCCTACTTAATTTACCATCATCATCATCATCAATCATCATCATTAATCATCATCAATCACATACTAACTATCTCATCAGTTGTCATCATCAACACATTATCCGTATGATTATCATTGCATTATCAAATTATCAACTTAATTTAACAATCAAACAAGCATAACGTAAGTAATTCTTCAGCACACCCAAATAAATTATTACACAACAATATATTACATTAATTGTAACATCCCTGATGTTTTAATATTAGAAAATAAATTGGAAATAAATAAAAGTATTATTTAGATTAAAACTATAATAGTATGGGAAAATTAAGTTGAAAATGGAATTTTAAGGAAAATGGCATCAGGACCCTGATGCGTAGCGCGGATGGGACGCATAGCGTCAGGTGAGAGTTAGTGAGATGACGCATAGCATCATGCTGACACGTAGTGTCAGAGTCGCGATCAGTTTTAAATGAAGGCATGCAAAACAGAATGGCAGAACATCACTTTGTTTTCCCTTTCTTCTTTCTTGCGATTTTCACTCTGAGCTTGATGGAATCATTAGTTTTTGGTGGTTTTGTGCATAAAGGGCCAAGGTAATGCCAATGGAATTTTCAATTGTAATTCTTTCCTTCTTCTCTTTTTCCCTCTCTTTAAACCATGAATACATGTGGTGGTAGGAGTGTTGAGTCTAAATTTTGATGAGATTGGGGACTGAGGTTATGTGTTTGGAGGTGTGAAGAAGACAATGTACTAATCGATTCTGTGTTTCGGTAACCGTAGGTGTCGGAACAAGCATTGGCCAAGCGATCGATGAAGTGGGCATCGAGTTGGGAAGAGGAACGGTGAATCAAGTAACTGGAGGACGCAACCGACACCTCGAGTAAATTATGGAAGCTTGAAATCGAGGTAAGGGGGTGTTTAGGTCATAATTAATTAGAATTCGAATATACAGTAGCCTTGGGAGGCTTAGAAATATTTATAAAAATATTATGGATGACGTAGTATGATCAAATATAATTACTATAATTTTTATGAGTATGATGAGCGTGATTTAGTTGTTGTTTGATAAGAAAGTAATTTAAATTAAATGAGTACGATCGAGAAAGTAAAGAGGTAAATGTGTAAAGTTATGTAAATGTGTAACATCTAATAAATTATAAATTCTGATGATGTCAATGATGTGTGGTATGATATTTGATGATGTTACTGCATATGGCTTGATGAAAAATATTGAGAATATATGAGATGATTACGTGATTTTGTAACATGGCTTATGATGATGGGCTTGACAAGTAGGTCGCCTGAGAGATGGATACATGTCAGCTTCTGACATTGTATATGTTGTATATTGATGATATGCTATGATGACATGATTTGTTATGTGATTATGTGGTGTGGGATGACCGACGGTATGTGTAGCCCTTGTTTCTGGCTCTCGTGGTCGTTGTGCCCAGTTGAGTTACCCAGTGGTCAAGTAGGACCCAGTGGTTAAGGTGGAGAGTCAAGCAGGACTCAGTGGTCCAAGCAGGGTCCACGGGGTGTCAAGTAGGACCCCCAGCTAAAGGTTGATCCTTAGGTATCCGGATACTAGAGAGTCTGATACATGTGAGTCAGTTGTGGACTATGTGAATTAATGATTCATGTATGATGATGAAATTTGACTTGATGATGTATGTTGATGTTTATATGAATTGGATGATATATGATAAACTATCTATGTGATGGATGTAAGTGTAATTGTATGTGACTTGAGTTTATGTAGAAAAGATAAAAGGCTGAGATAGATACATATGTATATGTATACATGAATGTGTAAAAGTGCAGGAAGGTGGAAGTTAATTAACAATACAAATTGTAGGTAATGTTAGATTTATTATTCTGTCCTAGATTAATTATGATATTCCAAACACTCACCCTTGCTGTGGTTTATTTAATTTTAGTGACCGGTGAGGGGGAGGATGCTAATGCTCTGGAGGTGCGCCAAGCGGAAGATTGATGCCAAGGAACGAGGAATTGATGTAATAAATATAATGTATAATTATGTGTGTAATAAATAGCAAACCATGTGTGATGAAATTATTACGATTATATTTGATGTGATGATGATTGATATGATGATGATTTAGATGGATTGATGATGGTGATGAATTATGGCACGGAGCCAATGTTGTGTGAATGATGAATGCTATGGGCAGGTGTAGTATTGATGCATGATTGATGTATGTGCGATGTGGATGATGATGTGGATGTGATTGGATTAATGTTTGGAATGATTTGGAAATGTTATGCATATAGCTAGTTTATGGAATTAAAGGAACTGATTAGGTGATATTGAGATCCGGTGGGTTTCGGGACCCCCGAAATGCATTAATAGGTTTCTTAGGATATTTAGAAGTTGTGTGCATTGGCCTTGGGCCATTTGGAACCCATTTAGGGTGTTTGGTGTAATGGTTTTCACATAGAAAGGTTTAAACTGTATTTTACATATATCTTATGCATATGATGGAATTTCAGCAAACGAACAGCGCCAACAGTTTTGAAATGGGGAAAACATGTGGCCCACGAAGTTTCGTGGCAATCGGACCTGAAACGGGCTAGTTGGGTAGGTTAGAAGTTGGCTGGTTGGCCTAAAATGTGTAACAGCACTTGTTGCTGTTACTGTCATGCCCACGCTACGCGTGAGTCTGACACGTAGTGTGAGGTGCGTAGGGTAGGGCTGACGCTATGTATGGGGCTGGCGCGTAGCGTCAGGTCTCTGTTTCAGGTTTTTGAGTTATTTTCAACTTAAATGATTTTATGGTTTATAAATTGATCATTTAATTTATATCTTGGTACTTTTTATTTAAAAATACATATTTTCCAATTAATATTTAATTTAATCATTTAAAATATTTATTGTGAAATTAATTAAACGGGTAGAAATAAATATAAATTAACGCAGGGCGTCACATTAATTCATTCATCCTTGGCATCAATCTTCCGCTTGGAGCACCTCCAGGGCATTAGCACCCTCCCTGTCACTGGTCACTAAAATTAAATAAACCACAACAAGGGTGAGTGTTTGGAATATCATAATTAATATAGAATGAAACAATAAACTTAACAATACCTACTATACGCATACTAATTGATTTCTCGAACTTCCTGCACCCACACATATGTACGCATATACCCCCATCTTATCTTTTCCTTAATTCCCACATTAACACAACCATATACTAAGTCATCAAGTTACATATTAAGCCACAGAACCACATCATACACATCAAATTCACATATCATTATGAATCATACATCAATCATCTATTTACATAATCCACAACTGACTCGCATGCATCTGAATTCTGGTATCCGGATACCTAAGGATCGGCCTTCAGCTGGGATTCCAAATTGACATCCCGTGAACCCGACTTGGTTCACCGAGTCTGACTTGGCTCTCCACCTCAACCACTGGGTCCGACTTGACCACTGGGTAGCTCAACTGGGTACAAAGGCCACAGGAGCCAGAAACGAGGGGTTATACATACCGTTAGCCGTCCCGTACCACATAATGACATAACATACACGACATATGAACAACAATGTTCATACACAACTGTCAGAAACTGACGTGTGATCACAATATAGGGCGACTGACTTGTCAAGTCCGTCAGTATAATGCCATCACACACACACACACACACACATATATATATATATATATATATATATATATATATATTTACCGATATTTCATACTTTCACCATCTTACTCATACTCACATATGCATACACATTTCAAACTGGGATATCACGCATATATTATTTTCATCATTTAAATCATCATCCTCATCAATTTGAATAATTGTTCAACTACATATTTCTTAACTTTCACCTTATTTTAATTTTTTTTTATAATTACCCAATGCACAGAGTTAATGCAATCAACATATTTCTTCAACATTCAACAATTTAATCTCACATAAACATACTCATGTAATTATGACGATTATATTTAACCAATCTACATTATTTATAATAATTCCTAATCAGATTCTAAACCTCCTGAAATTTATTCACATATCAATTCTAATTAATTATGACCTGAACACCCCCTTACCTTGATTCCAAGCTTCAACTATTTGTTCTTGGTGTCAGTTGCGTCCTCCGGTCACTTGATTCACCGTTCCCCTTCCGTATTCGACGCCCACTTCTTTGATCGCTCGCCCATGCTCGTTCCGGAACCTATGGTTCAAAACATTAAACCGGTTAGTACATTGTCTTCCCTACACTTCCAAACTCACCATCCAAGCTTCCAAACACCTCAAAACCCAGAATCAAAGCCACCCACAACACATGCAATTTCGGTTTAGGAAGGGAGAAGGAGGGGAAGAAGAGAAAACTTGTAATTAAAGGTTCCACGCGCCTAACCTCACTTCCCAAGGTCCAAAACCACCAAAAAACAAGATCCAGTCAAGCCCCAAGCAAAATCACCAAGGAAGAAGAAAATAGAAGAAGAAGAGCTCGCTGCTTCTATTTTGCATGTCCCTGTTTTAATCTGGTAGCGACGCTGGCGCTATGCGTCTGTTCACTAATTTGCACCTGACGCTATGCGTCACGGTTGTGACTCTATTTTCTTAAAATTTCCATTTTAAATTCTCTTTTTTTTTCAAGTATACCTTCTTTGAGCTGTATGTTATTTCAAAATCCTATTTCTCTTAATTCCAACTTAATTTATTATTTAATTTTACTTTCTCAATTTTAATTTATCAGGGATGTTACAACAAGACCTGGCCATAATCATTCACACAGTTATGCAATGCAACAGAAACCTGCTCATCATATGCAATGCAATAAAAGGCACTGGATCCATCCATGACATCCATCCATATATATAAACATCATATTACCAGTATCATGCCCTAGGTATCATTCAAACACGGATATCATCAACTACGAACTTCCAGATGAAGTCATCAGATACCTAGAATCCACTAATAACAATTATACATCAAAATGCTATATACCATATCAAATAGTTATATACATCACAAGATACCAAAATGAGCCGGCCAAGGCTTACTGCAACATAAACTATAAAATATATACATCATATACACATCCTCGCTTCCAGATCAAGCTTGGTGACTTTTCACCAATCTCCACCTTGATCTAAATCCACTGGAAAATAGCAACGATAATACACATTCGCGACTTTCTAATATAATACCATACTAAATTCTAATTTCTCAATTCTGGTGTATATTAATCTATACGCGTACGGATCCGACTAGTATAAATGGGATTATAACTGGAAATTCTTCCCCAGCCTAAGTCATTTAGCCCTTCCCGCGTGACACTGGTCACCTAGTTACATCTCGAGACCTAACTCTAGCTCCAACGGTAATCACGGGCTCTCCTAGGACCTAAACTAGAATGGGTAGCATAAAATTCGCCAATTCTGAGTTCTTAACCTTCCACGGGTTGCCCTACTCACTATAAAATGAAACACAACATAATTTAAATCATATTTCTAGTTATTTTATTAGCTATCCAAAGCTAACACTTCAATGCTACACATTTCAATCAATACCACAAGGTCCAAATACACAATTCACACGAACGGATACATACATTATCATTATTAACATTTACTTTAGATTCAATCAGTCATGGAAATGCATTTCAAACACAATCAATACATATATATCACCAATTCAGTTCATTATCACATAATTAACATACATATCAATTCATGCATTCTCTATCCTTTCATAACCGATACATCGAAATTATATACTCCCCCTACCTAGACTCGTATGCTCCAACAAGCAAATACTCACTCTGGTTCCGTTCCTGAATCCGATTACGAACTTTTTCCATAACCAACTATTCCTAAAGTCAATAACAATTGCTTTAACAATCCATCATACAACTAAAATTGCATTTCAGAGCTAGGATAACCAATCTTAAATTATTTCACTAATTAATGACTTACCGCTTTAAACCGGCGACTATCATAATGTGGATCCGAGGATACCCAACGCTGCCCAAGCTCCGAAAACACACCAAAACGGTTCCTAAATTACAATTAATGTAATTAACACTCAAATCTCGCAGAATGGAAGCAAACCAAGGCGTGGGAATCGTGTCACTTACTTGAAAATGAAGAAAATTCAACCCCAACAGTTCTAAAGGATGCCCACAACTTGCACTTGGTCTAAGGTACTCCTAAATCCATGAAATTGAATAAATTGAAAAGTTGGGAACACGAAATAAACTCAAAACCAAAATGGGGTTCATGGGGTCACCTGAGAATTTGAAGAAATCAAAGCTCTCTTAACTCTTCCATGGCTGCCGAAGGAGAGAAAAGAAAGAAGGGGTTTAGCTTGCTTCAATTATAGGGAGATCAAAGAAGAAGAAGATGGTGAACGATGAAGAACCAACAGAAAAGAAAAGAAGAACGATGAAATTTTTTCCTTTCCTTTGCATGCCACCTATGAGAGTGAGAGAAGAAGAAAGTGAGCAATTCAATTTTTCCCCTTTCCCTACACAGAACACATGTGAATTGGAAATGAGGGGGAAAAGAGAATTGTAATTTGGCATTTAACATTAAGGGTAAAAGGGGTATTTCCACACCATTTTAATTAATTAGATTTTCTAGTTTAATTTACTTATTAACTTAAAGTAGGATGTTACAATTTTTATTTTAAAAAAATTGTTTTGATAGTTGTTATCTGCTACTAATTTTAAAAAATAGGTTTTTAAAATAAAAAACATACAAACAAATTTATTTTTATTTTTTTAAAAAATAATTTTGTAAGTTGTTATCTATCTATTACTTTTGAAAAATAGGTTTTAAAAATAAAAAAACAAGTTAATTAATGATTTGATAAGTTGTTATCTATTTATTAATTTTTAAAAAAAGGTTTTAAAAATTGAAAAACAAACAAACAAATTTATTTTTATATTAAAAAATAATTTGATAAGTTATTATCTACTATTATTAATTTTGAAAAACAGGTCTTAAAAATAAAAATAAACAAACAAATTTTTTTATTTTAAAAAAATTGATTTGATAAGTTGTTATTTATTTATTAATCTTGAAAAATAGGTTTTAAAAGACAAAACAAACAAACTAATTTATTTTTATTTTAAGAAAATGATTTGATAAGTTGTTATCTACTATTAATTTTCAAAAATAAATTTTAAAAATAAAAAACAAACAAACAACTTTAGTTTTATTTTTAAAAAATGATTTGATAAGTTGTTATCTATCTATTAGTTTTGAAAAAAGGTTTTAAAAATAAATAACAAACAAACTAATTTTTTTAAAAAAAATTGATTTGATAAGGTGTTATCTATTTATTAATTTTAAAAAACAGGTTTTAAAAATAAAAATTAACCAAACTAAATTTTTTTATTTTTAAAAAATAATTTGATAAGTTGTTATCTACTATTAATTAATTTTGAAAACATGTTTTAAAAATAAAAAACAAACAAACAAATTTATTTCTATTTAAAAAAATTAATTTGATAAGTTTCTATCTATCTATTAATTTTGAAAAATAGGTTTTAAAAATAAATAACAAACAAACTATTTATTTTAATTTTTAAAAGAATTGATTTGATAAGTTGTTATCTACTATTAATTTTGAAAAATAGGTTTTAAAAATAAAAATAAATAAACTAATTTATTATTTAATTAGATATATTTTTGAAATAATTTATTATCTAATTTAATAATTTATTTTTTAATTTTTTAATTATTAAAAATAATTTTAATTCATTAAATAAAATTATTTTCAAATTTATTATTATTATTATTTAATATTAAAAGAGATTAGATTAGGATGAAAATTAATATTTTATTTTAATTTTAAAATGGATTGTTTAATTTTGAATCTCATAATTACAATAATATATATAATTTGATATTTTAAGTTGTTTTGAAAATGATTTTTATTATGAATTTGAAAAAGTAAAATAAATGGGATCACATTTCATTAGACCCTGACACGTATTATAAAAAACTTCACAAATGTATATAATAGAGATATAAATAGATAAGTGTTTTTTAAAAAATATTAGTGAAGGTCAAATTGTAAAAAATAAGGTAAGTTCAGAACTATTTTAAGAAATGCTACAAGCTATTAAAATCCAGTTGATTTAATAAATATAATTATTGTAAAAAAACTTTTAACCTATTATAATACCTATTTGAGATCTTGCCAAACTTAGTCTTACTATTTTTTAGCATGATCTAAATGCAGTATGTTATTTTACACGCGTGTATAGAGCATGTATTTAGTTCCTGACTTTTTAAAATTACTTTCAGTTTAGTCTTTTCTAACATTAAACAACATGAACAAATAAGTGCGGAAGGATTAATTAAAATGAATGAAATTTTACAATATCAATAATTAAGTTGATAATTTTAAAATTTTAAGTGACTAAAATCATGTCTTATACAATCTGAGGATTAACTAGTTTACTCTATTTTATAAATATTTTATTATTATCACCAATATCTTTGTACAAGTTACAAAAATATTGTCTATTTCCTGGCAATTATTATAAACGCAATTGATCACGTTAAATGAAAGCTGGCTATAGATGACTAATTATTTATATTGCTTTTTTAACAATATATTATATATATTTATGTCAAAAATGTTTATTTTTCATAAGTATTTATTAACATATTTTGTATCGTATCCAAATGGTATATTGTAACCATACCATTATAATATATGGACAACATAGGTCTATATCATCAATCGTAAGCCTTTCGTTTGTTTCTTTTTCATTATAATTGGTGCGAAAAGCACTATTGATATCATGCGCATAATGACGTAATTTCTAATAATAATGTCCATTTCCCTATCCTTGAAATGATTGGTTGATGCATTTTATCTCAAAAATAAAATGATTGGTTTGCCCTTTTGTCGTCCTGTAAAAGCAGAATTTCGAGGCTCTAAGTCATCGTGTGTCATTATTTGTAATGGAACATAACATATAAACCCAATCTTTTTAAAATTCCCCCGTCTTCAATCTTCATGTTGCCAATATACACAGGAAACCTATTTTGGATTATTCAATCATTCTTATTTTGAGCTAATCCTAATCGAATTGTTTGGAGCTTAAAGGTTTTCCCCTATAAAAAAAATTAAAGTCAATTATATTAAATAAAATCAAATTACAATAAGTGGTACATATTTAATATATTTAAGTAAGATAAATTTAAAGTTTGTGAATAAAAAAAATTTTATTTCAAAAGTTTGTCCATCATATATGAGTGTTTGGGTGAAAATGTTTGTGAATAAAAAATAATAATAAAACGCAAAACATGTAGTGCCGAAAACACAACGTATTAAACAATGGAAAACACAACACTTTTCTAATTACATTTTAGCTGTATGCTCTCATTTTGCACGCCTTGGTTACACACACACCTAACTGCACACTCAGATAGTCAACGATGAGCAAACTTTGTTTTTAGTTTTTGCTTTCCCTCTCAATCCTCAATTAATTAGTGATTAGTAATCCATAAGTAAAATTAAAAAATAATGCAAGAGTCGTGTGGGCATGCATATATATTGCATGCTAATGTATCTTTTCACGCCTTCACTGCATGCGTGCGATATATATATATATATATATATATATATATATATATATATATATATATATATATATATAATTAAACAATTATGTGTATATATATATATAATTAAACAATTATGTGTATATATATATATAGAGAGAGAGAGAGAGAGAAATTATGTATAAAATTAAACAATTTCTACGGATTTCTTGTGATTTTATTTACAAACAACTTTGTGGAAATTTTGAGATTTTTTATAATTTTTGTTAATAACAAGTTAACTAAGACTCTTAGATAGGGATTTCTTTAGTGAGAGGATGAGTGAGAGATCCTCCAAGAGAAAACCAAAGAGTTATCGTGTGAGTTCACCCCAATGAGAGCAAGTGTGGCCCATTGTGAGAAACTATGATAGTTACCCTATGAGAGGGAATGATGGTCGACAATAAGGGTTCAGAAGCTTCTCCAATGGGCAAGGATTCAAACTGCCCAAGAGATAATGGAGGCAGTGAAGGCAAGACACAAATAAGAAAAGCCCTATCAGCCACCTAAAATCAGCGACCAAAGAGAGTCGTCGCTATTTAACGATCGCAGTGGTAAAAAGGGCCTTCGAAAGGGAATTTGGTACCACCCTAGCTACCGCTATTACATCGTCGCTAAATTATGCAGCACTCTATCGCTAATCCCATCGCTATATTCATGTCCCTCCATTTTTTTCTTTGCCTCCAAATTTTTACGTTGGCGCGCCATGTAGCAACCGCGGTACACCGTCGTTACGTACAATAAAAAGTAACGACGGCACCCCGTCCGTCGCAAACGTAAGTACCGTTGCATTATATTGCCTATGGCGACGGAATTAGTTCGTCGCTAGTGGGGCATAACTAGCGACGACATTGACCGTAGTCGTTAGAGTTTTGTTCCCCCTAAAACTTTTGCTCCCTCCATGCTTTTAATTAGCGACGGTGTTTCCGTAGTCGCTAGATTTTCGTTCTCCCCAAAATTTTGGTTCCCTCAATGCTTTAAGTTAGCGACGCCTTTTAGCCCGTCGCTACCTCAAGTACTATTGCATCACATTGCCTTCGGTGACGGGTTGTTTTCGTCGCTATTGGGGTATAACTAGCGATGTAGTTGTCTGTAGTCGCTACCTGTATTTAGTTTAGCGACAGTGACGTTTCACCATCGCTAGTTCTGCCAGGTGGGGTTTTTAGCGACATGTTATTCCTGTCGCTAAGTTTTAATCTAATCATTCGAGCCCCAATCATTTGCCTAATCAGTCGAGCCCCCTTTCTTATTCAGTTTTCCTTTTAGCCCCCTCCCGTGCCTTCTTCTCCTTTCTTGGATTTTCCGTTCTTCTCCCTAATCATTCGAGCCCCTTAATCATTCGAGCCCCCTCTTGTGCCTTCTCTGTCTTCTCCATTCTTCTTCATCTCTTCTTTCTCCATTCTTTTCCGTCTCTGCCTTCGACGGTGTTCTGAGTCATGGACGGCTACCCTTCTCCATCACGTGACTTCTACCTCACGTGTCGTTGTTGTCGCGTCTCCTGTCAGCTTGTGGTGTTCCACTAACCTGTGCATAACGTTCATTCTCCCTCGCGTCTTCTCTCCATCTCTGGTAGGTCCATCTCTGACTAAATCCTCCAATGTTTTGTTCCATTCCCATGTTAGTAGTGTTGAAATAAGCAAATATTCTTAAGTTGCTTTCATGTCAATACTTAGCATTTATGTTGAAATAAGCAGATATTCTCTAGTAGAGCCAACTTTCATTTATGTAATTAATTATCATTAACATCAGAACCAGATATTCTTAAGTTGTTTTCATGTGAATATTTATAGTTGTATTAGAGATTAAAGTTTGTACTTTTGCTTGAAAATATCACCACATGAGCACTTGGTTCAATTCAAATTATTGACTATAATTTCCTAATTCATGTAGACTTAGGCTATATATTACATTCATCATTCAAAGTAAGTGTGTTATGGTCTTTTGTCTTTTTATTTTAAATTTTAACCCACATCCATCACAAAGGCTCCTAGCATAGGTTTAGCAAATGATACTATTAGACTGCTAGCTTGTGATATAAGAATTGGAATCATTCTATAATGAATAATATACTTCTAAAGACTGTCTTAGAAGGCTGGGAGTACATGTTTTATCAATAGATCAACAATTTTAATAAAATAAAATCATAAATTAGTTATAGAATCATTTTTTCATAAGAATTGCTTCATTGGTAGCATCATGAATTTTTTTAAGCTTCCAATGGCAAAAGACCCTAGGAAGTGAATTGAAGGGCATGAAACTCAAAGCGAAAGACCCAATCATGGGTGTATATGAAAGAGATATGCAAAGGTAGGGCAATTTCTTTCCTTCATTGGTTTATATTGTTCTATTATAGATATGCTAATTTGGGTTTTATTGTGATCTAATTCTGTTCTCCACATTTTCATTCTAAGTAATTGAGGAAATATTTACAATGTTTCTCATATTACTTCCATTTTCCATTTCTCTCCAATATTGAATTTTTTTATCATAACTAAACAAGACAAAATGGAAACATCATATTTGTTGAAATGCAATCAATGTGGAAAAAAACAAAATTTGGGGTCATAGCCTTGAAGACATTATTTCAACAATTTAAAAGACTTCACCTGGGAGATAGGAACTGAAACCACAAGAGGTTCTCCAACTTCTTTTGTAGGGATAATTTTAACTAATTTTTTTCCAAGTTTATCTTTCCTCACCACACATCTTGTAAGAACATCAACATTGTAAGATGCTTCTTCTGGTTTTATGCTTACATCATTTGAAATTATTTAACTTCCATGATAAATAAACTAACATTTTAATACATGAGGATATAAAAGAGGCCATAACAAATCTCACCTTCAGAAACACTCTTAACCCTTTCAAAATTAATGACCAACCCCCCATGTAAATTGGTTATCAATAAAAATTAGGGGGGATCTTCATCACCTGAAGTGCATTCAAGGGAAACAAGCCTCACAGGATGTAAAAAAGGCAAACAATGCTTTGGAGCTAGCACAATATCACGAACCTCCTTGTTCAAACTTCTATGCTGCTCCAGCAGATTGAAATAATCCTTCAAACTACTTTCTTCTTCAATGAAAATTGATTCCCTCTCTTCTTCAAGTGCCTTTATTTGTTTCTATATGAACAGAAAAAATATTTTTTTATAGATACAATTTCTAAAATGTTTAGACTTCAAAGAATAAAATGAAAAGAAATATGCAACCTAAATTATTGTAACAGAAACCCTTAATCTTTAAGATAATATACACAGGGTGCATATCTTATTACCTTGGAAGGACTTAAAGACAAATACACAACCAATTGGGTTGGATAACTTTGATATGGAGATGCTTTAAACTCAAGATTACTCCCCCATGACAAAGGGCAAAAAAGGAAAAACTTTGTTCAAGGTTAGTGGCTTAGTGCTAGTGGCAGCAAGTGGATAACCACTGAAATATTCCCTCTCTAACTCAGAATTCTATATTGTCAATCTGAATCAAATTATCCAATTTTGTTTTTGATAGACAGAAGAAACAACTTGAACTCAATCATCAAAATGATAAGGGGTAGCCTAAATTTCATAGAAATAGAAAAACAATTTGCATAACCTATTTAGATCTCACTAGACACACACAATGCATCTTATTTCACGGTTTCATAAAATTTTCTTTTGAATGTTGTCCTCAACGCAGACTTAAGGTTGGGTCAGACTTGAAATATTTTGAACAAGTCCTACACATACTTTGGTTGCTTTAATGGACCCTCTTTAAATTGTGACTCTTGCACCACAAACTTTGTATTCTGAAATACTAAAGTGAAAGGTTAAATAACACTTAAACTGACTTTATTTAATTAACATTATTAATGTGTGTTATAAACAAATCTTAGAATCTCTAAAATAAATTTTAGGTTCTCTAAAGTCCTTTAAAACAGACTTGGTTCTAACACTCTTCTGTTGGGTCCGAGTTTGTGTTGCCTTTGCGCCACTTGCTTGGCCTCTCTGTCTATATTTAGCGAGTGTCATATGATTTTTGGGTTGATTTCGGGCATGTCTAAAGGGGTCCATGCAAATAGGTTGGCGTTGGCCCGTAGAAGGTTAATTAATGATTCTTCTAGATTCTGATCTAGCATTGCGCTGACTCGGGTACAATGACTAATACTTGTTCCAACCTGCACTAATTGCAAAGATTCCACCGGTTGGGGTCGTTCATGTTCTTTTTCATCTCGAGGATGCAAAATCAATTTCAATGTCTTGCTCCACTATAAAAGTTTCTCTTGGTCGGAGACTTTTGTGGTAGCATTCCCAAGCTATCTCAGGGTCAGTGTGAACTACTCTAATGTATCCACCCCGTATGGGAATTTCATTATGAGGTAAAGAGTAGAGACGATTGCGTCGAGTGCATTAAGCGCTTGGCGCCCTAGTATAGCATTATAAGAGTTAGGGATGTTAACTACCAAATTTGACCATAGCTGCTTTACTATCTTCTCCTTATCCAAAGATCATCTTCAAATCTATATATCCCATCACTTGCACTTAGTCCCCCGTGAAGCTGAGTAGTGCTCCATCATATCTTTTGAGCCAAGTATGAGGTAGTTTGAGTCGCTTGAAGGTCTTCCAATGAAGGATGTCTACGGAACTTTCTTGATCAGCTAAAACTCTTCCAATGATGGATTATATCACCCCCATTACAACCACCATCGGTTCATCTTTGTTTGGGAGCCTATAGGATATCTGAGTTGTCAAATATAATAGCTCCGTTGCCTGGTAGATAGTGTATAAAGTTAACCTGTCCCCCTTCTTGTGATGTGTCAGCTCTATTCCTTGGGAAACCACTGAAAATGGTGTAAATGATTCTTTCCCGTCACTTCTTATGTCTTATGGCCTTCAAGATCGAGAATGCTCATGCTTTTGCCTAGGGCATTCACGTGGTTGTAGTTCTACCTACCTCGGTGACTCCCTTTCTCGTTTTCTCCCGGTTTCTAGTGGTGCCTCCTTTCCCTAGTCGACGAACCTCTCCAAGTATCCCTGTCGGATAAAGAGCTCAATCTAGTTTTTGAGCGACCAACAATCCTCCGTGTTATGGCCAAAAGTCTTGTGAAACTCGTAGGACTTGGACCCGTCAGAGCCTTTAACCAATTCCTTTGGTGGGGGAAGTTTGAGTAGCCATGTACTATAAACTTCACGCATGATCCCGTCTCTTCTATTATTTAAAGGGGTGAGTGTATCACATTTTGGGTTGGGGTACGCCATAAACCACTTGAGTGTCTCTCTCCGTCCCTGCTTCAAATTGACCAAATTGTGTGAGGTCTGCTAGACCACACGGTTAGAGGCAAATTGGGTGAGGAATTTTTTTGTAAGTTCTGCAAAACATGATACACTCCTAGGGGGAATGTGTGAGAACCAAAGCAGAGCAGATTTGGTAAGGGTGGTAGGAAAGGTTCTACATATGAGGGCATCAAATGCCCGTAAGATGAGGAGGTCGGTGGTGAACATAGTGAGGTGTTCTTCTTGGTTGTCTCTTCCATCATATTTTTCCATCGTAGGGGGCTTATAATGTTGTAGTATGAGGGTTGCCAAAAAAGCCTATGTGAATGAGTGTGCTGAATAGGGGACCAAAGGTTCTAGTCTGTCTTCATTTGGTTTTGTAGATTGCGTATTTTGATAATTGGAGGTTTCCCTCTCATCTGATTAGTGATTCCTCATCGTTTTCTTTTCTCAACTCGCACAGTACATACGTTGTAATGTTCTGATGAGGGCTAAGACCTCCTCCAACTGGTTTGTCACCGCCTTGGGGTCCTTCTTGGTTTTCTCAGGGGTGTCTTTCTTCTCTTCGATTAGGGTTGTTACGCATGGTCACCATCTTCTTCCTTGTAGCCAGTCTTTCTCAATGTGATGCGGTAACTATTTTACCAGGCCAAAATGTTCACTTTAAGCGTATGAAACTTAAGCCTTAGAGAATTACTTTAGGAAAATAAAAGTTTATTACTAAAAAATATCACTTAAAATACAATGGGGGTTCTGAGACTCTATTTATACAATGGAAAAGGAGTCTTGATTTTGGTCCAATAATTGTCAGCTAATAGGTCGTCTAAAATCTTGGAGGATAAGGCTATTAGAGATACTTTCCTAAAATAAAGAGATGCCTGCGGAACCCCTTCCCTAACCAGGGAACAACTTGCATTGAGTTATATATATATATGACATTTAGTTTTAAAATTTACTTAATGGAAATGAAGAAGGGGATGATATAAAAGAAAGAAAAGGAGAAAAAAACAGAAAGAAAAGAAGAAAAAATTAGCTTGAGCATGACCAACGCAACGTGTGACACTGAGCAGTTTAATGTGAGCCATGATAGACGCTATGTAGCATCTACCATGGACATGTACAATACACCCACCCGTAACCGCTGTTCTGTTTTAGACCAAAATATAAAAGCGATGATGTGTTGCCGTTTGTACAAAGGAAAGGGTGCCATTTATTTTTCGTCTTTCTTTATTTACCTCTGTTGCATGTCTTTCTACATACATGAGGAAGTCATATCTACCAAGAGTTTTGATTGCAAGACCACCATCATTGTAAAATAATGTATTCTTTCAACAATCCACTCGATTAAGGACATTTTTATAAACCACATAAATTAAAAGGTAATAATCACTTTTTTTTAGTTGATAATTAAAAATTAATTCTTTAAAAATTAACAATCGTGGAGTAAATTTTTCTTTCTTAATAAAGTATTTGTTTACACAGATAATATTTAAATTATTAACAGCATACTTAAAATATCTAATAATCTAATAATTTGTGAATCGTATTAAGTTTTGTTAGTAAAGTAATTCTCGTTAACAAATAGTAGAAATGTGTGAAGTTTGGAAAAATTTATGGATTTTGATAACCTTAATCTTAAGAGATGAGTTTAAACTAAAAAAATGATAGTTTTTTAAAAATAAATATATTTATTATACTATTATTTTTTATGGAATGGAATAGTTGCTTAAACTTAGTTTTAATAACAACAGAGGTTAACAAAACACAAAATTTATTATGTTTTTACGGTTCATTCCAGTAGTAGGACTTTGATCCCAAGATTCAAAAGCTAATGCAAAGAGCACAAATTTATGATTTTGTGGATTTTTTTTCGAATAGCTGTTTATTAGTTTTCCATTTCATACGTTAATCGATTGAACGGTTTATCTTAATAGAAAGAACTAAAAACACGGTTTCAGAATTTAGTAGTTGGCAATACGTACCTGTCAAGTGTAAATAAAATTAAAAGTGTATACATCTACTTGTTAAATGCGCGCGCTTTATTATCAACTCAATTAATGCTCTAACATGACTTTGAACAAGCGTCGTTGTATTGATGAAATAAGACACCGCAAACAAAGGGAAAAAAGGTAAAGTTCTGGCTTACCAATGGACCTTTCCCAGTCTTAAGTTATATAGGAGTGGCTAATGAATAAGAAAGATGATAAACGAGAAAGCGTTGTATAAGCAAATGCTCCATTATTAAGAAGGACCACAAATTTATGATTTATGTACTTTTTTTTTGTATAGAAACGAATCCCAAAGTTGAATTATACAGAGAAGTTTTCAAGAAAAACTGGTAGTTTAGGACCAAGAGAATAATTCTGATATAACTCAATTGTATTTTTATATTGGTAAATATTAATTGTTAATTAATGGTTAGAATTAATTGTTTCAGAACCGGACCGGTCATTGAACCGGTGAAGACACCGGTTCATGAAAACCGTGCTAAAATCGGGATTCAACTATGGTTGAACCGGTAATATTAAAGAATTGACCCGGACCGGTCACCTAAGCTATTCAAGGTTCGATCGAACCGATTCAGTTTTGATAACAATGGTTAGAATTGTGACTGCATCTTAAAATTAATTTAACTATTTATATATATAGTGCGTGTGTAAACATGAATTCTCTATTTTACGAGGACTTCAATCCCCATCTTCCCTTCTCAGTCCTCAACTAAAATGTAAACCACGTGGTGGTGGCTCGTCAATAAATTAAAGAACTAATTTGTCTTTTATTATTCTTTGTTCTGCTTCATAAACACATTAAAAATTTCTGCGGTTACGCGAGCCCAAGTGCATGACATATGTATTGACTAAAAGAAACAAATAAAAAAGAGGGAAGGGACACAGAGAGGAACATTAAAAAAAAAAAAAAAACTAGAGATTTTGAAAGAAAGATAGGGCGAGGCATCATCGTCTTGGCATTATTTAGTGTGGGACTTGGTGCAACTAGATTTAAAAAAACCTTCAAAATATTTTCTCAAGAAAATTTTGTTTTATACATTTGGCCAATGAATGAATTATTAGTCCTAGTGCAAGATTCCTACTTTATTTTCCTAATAAGATTAGAAAATGGCCCCTCCCATTAATGTCTCTTCAATGAGCATTGGTTGCTTCGGGTCGTTGAAATGTGTACTGCAATTTATGTGTAGTTCACTTTATGTAATGTCATAATGTCACTGTACTTCCCAGGTAAATTCTTCTTCATAAAATTCACTTTACTTTGAACGGCAGCAACATGCAGCAATCTCAATTAATTTTTCAGTTATATGAAAGATCTCGTTAGGGTTGAATTTAAATAATTAAAAGTAATAATTTTATTAATTAAAAAACAAATTATTTTTATATTTATATTTTTGTGATGCAACAGGTATATTAAATTAATTTATCTTTTACTGCTTAAACTATTAAAATTGAGATGAACAATTTTTTTCAAAATTATTAAATAAGATTTATCTTATATATGTTATTTTATATTAAAAAAATATTAAAAATAAAAAATACTTAAAAATTATTGATATTAATATTTATTCATTTTGATTTTTAAATACTTCTCACTCATGTAATTTTCAATAAAATAATTTTTTTATTCAAGTGAAAAGTTTTATTTGTTTTTCAAAAATTTTATTTTCTGAAATAGCTAAAAAAATTTTTGAAAACTCCTTGAAGAGTTCTTTATTTTTTTAAAAAAATAAAAAATCCAGTTTTATCATTTTATTTAATATTTTGTAAACAAATACTTTTTCTATTTTTTTAAAAATGATTTTCTATTTTTAAAAAAAAACTTGCGAACTTAACTCAATATTAAGTAAAAGTAGAATATTTTTCTGGTAGGATGACGTTGTCAACACTCTACACCAAATCCAATGCATGTGATTTCAACCGTGCAATTATATCCGAAAAAGAAATTTGAGAGAATTGTTTCTCGCCTCCGCCATATGTACCCAAAAAGGAAGAAAATCTCACATGAGACAAATAAGTAACCAAACCCTTTTCACATGGCCACAGCAAATTAACAAAACCACAGGCTCAAACCAAGAACAAAATGATGTCCCAAAATTTCAACAAGATCTGCAAATTTTATTAAAAATATTTATAACATTCTAAACTCTGGACAGGATTCTCCAGCCAGCCGGTCATCCTCTATCTCTATTCTCTAAAACACCACCATACAAGCATAGACATATCCAACCATATATCAACATTCTACCACGTAATATATTTCCTCTATATTAATATTTTAATAGTTACACGGAATCCACCCTCTCAATTTATACACGCACATCAATTTCCCCCTTTTTTTTAGTATTTACAAATTACAGTATGCACGTATTTCGTATTACTAATTCCGTCCGTGTGTAAGTGTACACTGAAAAACAACAAAACATCCCAAAGAACAATTAAAAATTTAACACGCGAATCACATGATGGAACAAGCGTTGGGGTTCTCATCGCTGAACATCTGCGGAGGAGGAGCGTGAGGGTGCATGTAGTACGGTAGAGGTGGCTGTACTGGATACCCGTGGTTTACATACCCTGGCTCCACATAATGGTTAACGTTAGCATACGCTGCAGGGTGAACCTCCATAGCGTAACTAGTTTGACCGGGAAAGTGTCCATCGAAAAAGTACGAAGGAGGTGGAATCGGGTACATGTGCTCCATTTTGTTAACCTCCACCTTCGCCGCCGCACCTTCCTCCTTCTCTTTCTTCTCACCATCACCGCCTTCTTTCTCTTTCTTTTCGCCACCACCTCCTTTCTCTTTCTCTTTTTCTTTTTCTTTCTTATCGCCTTCATTCTTTGGAGGAACAACCTCAACGTTTCGCTTCAATTTCTCGCTCAGGTATGGCACCAAGTCCTTCACCTCCATTGTTCCCTTCACCGTCACCAAGTCCTTGCTTGCGTCACAATTCACCGATTCAACACCTGCGGAATAACAAGTAACAACAACAATTATTTCTCCATCGTTAGCCACTGAACCGTACCTTCAATAATTAATTACTTGAATTAAAATAATAAAATGTTTAACCAATTAAGAATAAGTTAATTGATTAATTATATATGATTTAGCTATTTTGTGTTTTAGGTCAACTCTTTTACCTTGATATTTCTTGATGATTCTTTTGATTTTCGTTATGCAACCGTCACAGTGCAATATGATCTTCAAAACAACCGTGCTCTGTACAAAAGCGAGAATAAATTAATAGAAAGTCGGTTACTGAAATTACTGAAATTAAGCGTTATAAATTCAATTATTATTCAAGCATGAAAAACGCTAATTAGGGGGAAATGAAGATTAATTATACTAATTACCTCTTTAGGCTTTTTTTCTTCTGGTTTTTTCTCATCGGATTTCTTCTCATCAGGTTTCTTCTCCTCGGGCTTCTTCTCCGGCGGTTTCTCGGCGGCGTCTTTCTTCGGCAGAGGTGAGATAATCTCAACCTTCTTCTTGTATCGTTCGGCTATCTTATCACAAAGCTTGACGGCGTCCATTTTACCGGTAACCGTCACCTTGTTAGCTGATAGCTCTGCCTTAACGGTTTCCACACCTGCGTGTTTTCGCCGTTTTCTCAATTTGTATACTCATATCACAAAAACCACCGCGAAATTGAATGGTGACTAGTGAATTAATGAATGAAAGATTTTACCTTCGAAGTGGCGAACGGTTCGTTTGATCTTCTTGACGCATCCTTCGCAATGCAAGTCGAGCTTGTAAACGACGGGAGCGGGTCCGTCGTCTTTCTTGGGTGCTCCCTCGTCGGGCTTTTTCTCGGTTTTATTCTCGGGCTGCTCCTTTTGCTGAACGACACAAATTAAATTAAAACGCGTGATTAGTGTTAGTGGCGATAAGAGCAAAAAGTAGTATCCAGGAATATTGAGTTGAATATACTATTAAAAAGGAATGAATAAATGAAGTTAAAAGTTTGAAACAAACCTCTCCCATTTGGTGTTTGGGTAGTAGCTAATGCTAGTATTGTGGTTTTGAGATAGGTAAGATAAGATATGGTTTTGGTTGTTTGTTTAGAGAGGAAAGAGAGGAGAGGGAGAGGATTATATATAAAGAAATGGAAGTCTAACGGTGGGTGGGGTAATGGGTTGGTTGGGGTCAGACTCCTCAGGGCATGTGCTGGGTATGTATGTATGGTGCATGATGATAATGATAATGATGTGGCTATGAGTGGATGATGTATGAGGCCATGCGTGGAGGGGAAAATATATTACAATTTTAATTTGACGAATAGTAACATGTGTGTGTAAGGGAAGGGTTGTGGTTTATGGTGTTGCCGCCGAGTAAGACTTATTGTTGTTGATAAAAGACTGCATTGTGACTCTTGACTCTTCATCAAATTTTGACTGGACCCTCACTAGACGAAATGAATGACGCATTTAATTGAGAATTACCCAAACTAGCGCTAATTCTTTTTTTTTTTTTTATGTATATACGTTTTTTTGGAGACTCCGTTCTTGTCTTTGCAGATCAATTATTTGTTACATTACATTATGCAGCAAGGTAAATTACATTACTTTAATTGGAGTAATAATTAATAAACAAAATATGTTTACAAAGAGTAAGTAGTTGGGTCCTTTCGTGATGATGTGAATATTACACTCCCTTTTCAAAAAGTAAAAATATATATAAATTTAGCCACCTTTTTAAGATTTCAGTTAATTTTTCATTCATTAGCCCGCTTTCGTAAACAATTATTGAACCACCAAGGGAAAAGATATTGAAAATATATATCTAAATATATTTTTCAATAGTTATATGTTTAAAAATAAAATGGGAGCAGGAGAGTGTAATGATTGTATTTGTCAAGGGAAGGGAGATAGTTTAATGTGTTAAATTTGTAATTAATTACTACAACTATTTTCCCCCGT
Source organism: Clitoria ternatea (assembly GCA_037962975.1). NCBI lineage: Eukaryota > Viridiplantae > Streptophyta > Magnoliopsida > Fabales > Fabaceae > Clitoria > Clitoria ternatea. The sequence goes on from CM075674.1 coordinate 2,150,402, forward strand.
AATGTAACATTTTATATTTATATTTTGAATTACAAATTTTATTTTATAAAATGAAGTTATTAAAATTATTAATAGAAAAATAAATTAAAGGTAACGAGACTTATTCTAAAAAGTCAAATAAAATTTAAGATGAAAATGCAATTTGTTTGTGACTACTTCATAATATAAGATTTCATTCCTAAAATAATTATTCCAATTTTATGTATGGGTGAAACTTTATTTATTTTTCAACAATAAACCACACAGAGTTATGTATAAGTAAATTACAAATTTACTGTTAAATAAATGAATATAATTAAATATAAAATACAAATGAAAGATAATATATATATATATAATATAAATAAATGGATGAAAATAACAAAACAAAACTTATATATACATTATTTAAAAATGGTTTTAGATTCTTTTTACATTTGTATAATATTGGAAAAGCTAAGAAATATAAATGAGATGTTTTGTTATTTTAAATTATATTAATTTAATCTCTAGTAGTTGATTGTTAGAAAACATATTATTATATTTAAATAGTAAAAAGCATAAATAAATAAATAATTTATGTTGTTCATCCAAATGAGAAATTTAAATCTTTTGATATTAAGAAAACATCTTCATAGTATTGTGTGAAAGTTCATTGAAGAATAATATTTTATTATTATATTTACAAATAAATAAATATACATATTATAAGATTAAGAAAACATATTATTCATATTATTGTGTGAAACTTGCTTGCACAATAATATATATACATCTTTAACGAAAAATGCCTTTGTATAAGAAGAAGACACATATCAACCAAACTTTATTTGTCAAACATTTTAGTTAGCATATTAGAAAATGGTAAAAATGAAAATATATTTTTAGGAATATTAAATTCCTTAATTGAGCGAACTTGCATATCTATCTTGAAGAAAATCCTAAATTCATAAGTCGTCAACTTATAGAGCTGGTCATTAACAGCAATAGTAAGATTAGAAAAGATGTACACATTTCCTTTAAAAATGACTCTTTCAAACATGTAAATACATATATTCTTAATGGACACATGGATTCTATCAGACTTTGAAAATGAAATTATTAGAGAATATATATAAAAAAGTAAACTGGAAGGGAAATAAAAAGGTATAGAGTGATTACTATTTCATCAATGACAACCATGTTTATGATTGGGTCTTGAGATGGAAACTTCTTGTTATATATTTTCCATAGTCTAATAACCCTGACTTTAATTTTTGATATCTTGTTTTGACTTTTAATATTGACTAGATTAACCAAATCATATATCATAGTGCGCATATTTGTGATTATAAACAAAGAGAGGAAAATGATGTGATGTATAATATACTCCAATGCAAATGCAAAGGAATTATCCATATTATATAGGAATGATGGATGATCATTCTAAAATAGTTAAACTTAAATTATTGAAATGAATTGTGCCTAAATATTTTGAAAAATACAAATAGTGGCAAAACAAATGTAACCGTAATTTATTATTGGTGGTTATCAATTGTTTTATCACCGTAATATATGAGATTTGATATATTTGGGATTAAAAGAATCATAAATATAAAATAAGAAAAATTATGAAATCAATTATGCCTAAATATTTTGACAAATACTAACAATGGCCTAATGAATGTAACTGTAATTTATTATTGGTGGCTATTAATTACTTCATCAATGTAATGTCTAATGTCTAGGATTTGATTTATCTAAGATTTAAAGAATTATAAATATGAATACAAAATAATAATAAAAAATATCTATCATTGTAATTCATCACTATAACATAATCATAAATAAAAATAACTAAAAGATCATCATCATTAATATGAAATAATACTTGGGGTTCCATTTATCTTATAAATAAATCAATTTGTATCAATTAGATAACAAAATGAATTAAACTTTTCAGGAAAAGGACAAACAAATGAAAGGCTGACGCATGACAAATTTATAGCTATTTATTATTTTGAATTTTTAATTAAAATTTCTGAAATTTGAAATTTTAATGTAATATATAAAAAATTCAAATTAAAGATTAAAATTTCTAATTTTTAATACAATAAATAAAAAATTTAAAATTAAATCTATATTAAATTTTGAAAATTTAATATATTTTAATATAATATTTAATATTAATAAATTTGGTATATAGAATATAAATAGATATAGAAACGCATATTATCAATTCACTATTCAATATTTCATTTATTATCAAATTAAACATGATAAATCAGCATAACAACCTAGTAATTTGAAGAGATTTTATTCTTATCAAATTTGTTGAAGACAAGTCTGGTTAAAAAGATAAAGTTGCTAACACTTAGACCAGACCTCAAGTTACGTCATTACCACCCAGGATTTGTTAATAACACATCGATGTTTTTAATAACACACATCAATGTTTTTAATGAAAACTACCTTTGTGTGATCTAACCTGTCTATGCATTGGCACTTGGAACCTTAAACTTTCTTGAACATTTTTTATACAAAACAAGCATTCATGTTCATGGTATTTGACTTAGAATTAAACCTAAACATCTAGGCTTTGTACAACATCATTTCTTGCACAAAATTAAATCATCAAGCATGCATTAATCATGAATCACCATCAATACATATACATGCACAAAAGGACTCCATGTCCAACATTATTTCATACTTGCAATTCATCAATTCCTCATTGACAAGAATATCATCACCATCACAATGGCATCCAAACACATTTGTCCAAGCATTATATAGCGTTAGATACAAAAGAATGGCCAATACACATTACCAAAAGAATAGAGATGTGATCCTCAAAATGATATCAACATCATCATTCATCTACATTGCCATTTACATATCCACAAAGTCAATAATTATCAATATTCATGTACATAATATCCCTCAAAGTCAATAATCATCAACATTATCATGTACAATTAATTTATAACACTACAATTGACAATCATTGCCGGTCAAGGCATTCCATTACCACTATTTATGTAACATCCTAAAAATTCTAAATTTATAATTTAATTAATAAAATTTAAGTGGAGTGTGGATATTAGAAAAATAATATGAAAATATATTGAATAATAAATTATAAATAGGTTCACTTATACAAGAAATTCTGAATAATAGAATAAAGTCACTTGACTAAGTAGACTTAACTAAGATTAATAAATCCTACAATCTAATTTATTTATTTTATTATCAAATAAATTGGTTTCTCCTAATTTTTAACAAAACATTCAACTTTCATTCTCTTTCTCGTACTCTTTTTCTTTCTCCTCCAACTCTGTAGCGTTTCCCTCTTCACCAACATACACCTTTTTGCTTCAATTGCTTCGTCCTTGGTGTGAATCCTTACCATCCTTGCATGCCCTTGCTAGATTAGGGACAAAGGTAAGCTAATGGAGTCTCGAATTCCACTTTTCCTCTTTCGTTCTTCTTTGGTGCATGTAATGGAATAATTTTCTTCCTCGTCTTAGGGCCAAAACCATGTGAACCCGTGGTTGTTGAGGGTCCTTGTAAGCCTAGGTATTGATTTTAGGAGCTTAAAAAAAGGTGAGTCCATGATTCTTTCCTTCCCCTTCATATTCGGTTCACATTGGGTATTACCCATGGTGTTGATTTCCATCCTCCTTCTTGTAAATTCCATATGGCAGCAGCTTAGAAGAACAATTGGGAGTATTTCGATTCAAGTTCGGAGCATCGAAAGTCATCAAGTTTAAGTCGGAAAGCGTATTGGTGTCTCGGTAAATCGTTCTTCACCAAAACATTGTCAAACTTTTTGATTATGCCTCGTAACATGTTTTCTATAGCTTAGGAGCATTCAAAATAATTATTCCATATTTTAGGGTTTGTCGTTCAAGCTCAATTGCTGCCCGGAGGTTAGACTTCATATAGCGCAACGCGTAATTGACATTGTCAGACTTGAGTAGTTAGTGGGTTTTTGATCGGAAGTGAAAAACCAAAGCCGAAACTAGTTCAGGTACGTTTTACGTACGAGGGGATTACTAATTAAATAATAAATAGGAATTTTATTTTGGGGTATGTGTTGGATCAAATGTTTACTTGTTTATACAAGATAGTATTATTTCAATCTCTGTGATAGTATTATTCCAATCTCTGTTTTAGTGATGAAAGAAATTTGTCACAACCTGAACCTTATTATCTTCATGCATTGGTTTGATTAAATTGTTCTATGGCTGAAATTGTCTTATTACCAGCTTACGATTAATGTTGAATTATGCTTAATGATATGCGTATATGTATTCTAATATCTGATGGATGCATGATGTTTGTCGTATATATTTGTGGTGTTATGTGTTGTTGGTAGGATCGTAGTATACTCATTGATTCCTTTGTTTAGTTCCGCATCGATATTGCAAAGGTTGAATGTTAAATGATGGTCTAATGATGGATGTCTCTAGTGGCATGTTGATGTGTTGTGAATTAATGTTATGTTTCAAATTAAAATCATGTACTATTAATTCGACCTTATGGCAGTGGGGATGAATGATGATTGTTGAGTGGTTATTGTGGAATGATTTAGAGAAGTATGCTATGATGTCAGTATTGATAGTATTTACGCGCTATGGTTTGCATCTCATGCATTGATTGCATTCATGACATCATATGCATTTTCAGCACTATGGTTTGCTGAAGAGATTGTCACGATTATAGTGCTTTGGTTATTTCAGATAGACCCCGTTCCTCTGCTTATTTCGGATAGACCCCATTCCTCTACTCCTTGTCTGGTTTCGAGACTCCGCCTTGACAGTACCCTACTCAACATTTCTTATCCAACTAGCTTCTCGCTTCTCCACGTTAATATACCAAGCGGCTCTTTGTCTGAAATCATCCATGTCTAGGGGAGATTTTTAGCTAATGAATCAGAAAACTTATCGGAGCACAATCCTATCTAGATAGCATGTTGAGTCATCTTCAAGCTCAAGTTGCAAATTTGAATGGCTTACTCGTTGAAATAAACCATGAATTGTTTTAGCCTTTTGTCTCAGGCCTGCCTTAGATTCACCAGGCCATGCGAAGTTTGTTGAACCGCTCGGCTGGATGTGAATTGGTTCAGAAACTTCTCTGTTAATTCCGCAAAACATGAGAGGCTTCTCGGAGGAATATGTGAGAACCACCGTAGAGCAAATTTGGTTAGGGTTATCGGGAACGTCCTACAGAATAAAGCATCTGACACTCTTGTGATCAGCATGGTAGTGGTGAACATGGTAAGATGCTTCTCTGGGTCCCCCATTCTGTCATACTTCTTCATCGTCGATGGTTTATAATTTAGGAAGGTTGGCGCTGCCATGATCTCCTTCGGGAATGGATGGACTGCGTAAGGGTATGAGTAATAGGGTTTGTCTGTTGCTTGCTTCATGGTTTGAGTATTGTGGTAACTGAAGGCTTCTCTCTCGTCCGTCCTATGAGTGCATAATTCTTCATTTTCCTGGCAGAACTCCACTACCGTTCCCTGTAGTATTTTGACCATAGTTGCCAATTCCTGCGCTCGGTCATCTCGATGTTGTTGTTGTTGTTGTTGGTTTTCATGGTGATTGCCAATCTCTCGACGACTACGGTTGCTGCGTGTGGTCACCATTGTTCTTTTTTACGATTAGGGTTTTGTGTGTGTAGGAACCGTTTTACCGAACCCCGCGTTGGGCGCCAAAATGATCAAAATGAGAATGTAAAGCAAGAAAACTCTAGAGAATTAGGTTTGTATTACTAAAAAATATGTCACTTGAATTACAAAAGGGTGACCTTGAGACCATTTATACAATCAGTACATGGGAAAGAAAAAAGGGCCTCAGATCCAAGCCCAAGGTGATGTAGAGGTAACCATATCTTTCTAAGATCGGGGGGAATTGAGATTTCCAAGATTCTTGCCTAAAATCAGAAAGAGAGGGGGCGTCGTGGCCCCCTCGATCTGTGGGGAACAATAATGTTTTAATTCTAAAGCATTTATTGAATTTATTTTATAAATAGTATATTACTTTGGTCTAAACGATTATTATTTAACATATAAAATAATAATAATAATTTATTATTAATAGTTTGACTACGGTTCGACTAGTGACCCTTAAACTGATACCTTTACCGGTTTAATGACCGGTCCAATTATAAAAACATTGAAGAAAAAGTAAATTAGCTTACGGTAATTTTTATAGTTTAGATTGATGACCGTAGGTTCAAGTCTCAAAACTTACCGCTCTATTAAATCTCCGTGACGGTAGTTTTTTTTTTTGTCTATGGAGGTGATGCTTAAGGCCGAAGGGATATGTATAGAAAAAAGTTAGACACCACAGCCTTATCTTGTGTCAATGATAGTCTCCCTATTTTATTTAGAAATTCAGTTACAGTGACAATGAGATACGAAATTTCAGAAAGATCAGCAGTAGTATATTAGCCCGCTACGTTCTTGGTCCCCCAACAGAGCAAGATAAGATATTGGGGAACGCTAGTAATTAATCCTTATTTTATATGGATGTTATGCATTGTTGAAAAGATCGAAGAAGAGCATTTATTTATTTTGGACCGAAATACTTTGAAGAGCACACGAGCTACGTAAATACAATATTAACGCGTATAAGGACCACCTAGGCTTAGCTCAATTACATTTGCTGGGAAATCATCCAAATTTGGTAGTCAAATTCATAACGCATTTCATTTTTGTTTATATGCCTCTGGAATTATTGGCTCAGTGGTGAAAAAATCAAAAAAATATTAGAAAAGAACGTGAATTGTCATCTTCCGCGCGCCGTTACGTTTGCGGAATGATAATGAAATTTACAGCCCGCGAATGGCGTGCCAAAGTTGTCCTCTCGAACGTACTAATGCCCATTAATGTGCTTCAATCACATCAAGCTGCATGGCAAAATGGAATCTAGATGCACATTACTAATGCTTATATAGTTTGATGGAAAAGTATTTCACACACAGAAAGTAGACACAAAATGTTAGGGAAATTCTTTAGGAGTGAACACTTAGTTTACAACGTGCGTATATAAGATACATTTATATCTAGGTTAGAATCAAAAGGGTTCAGGTCCATTGGACTTAAACTAACGAGATTTCCCCCTCTAGCTAAGATAAAGGTGATCAAGGGGACCTTGGGTCCCCCTCTCCATGACCTCGGGGGAGGGGGGAACAGGAGTTAGGGATGGAAATGGGTCAGACCGTCCGTCGGGGGCCTATGGCCCGGCTCGTTTAAAACCTACATAGGCCAGGCTTGTCGGGCTAGAAGGCTAGGCTTAGGCTTTTAAGAAGGCCTTTTAAACTAAACAGGCCAGGCCACAGGCTTTCTGAAAAGCCTTTGAAGCCCAACAGACCGGCCTATTTAATTAAACTAATTGTTAATTAGTTATATATATATATAATATTTATAACATAAACTAATATATATATATATATATATTACATATTTACATTTATATAATATAAATTAATATTACAAGTTTACAATTAAAAAAAATTAGGAAGGAATGGAACACAATTTTTTTTTAGGTTGGTTTTAACATTTTAAAAGTTTCACTATAAACAGGCTTTTAAACAGGCCAGACCTTCAAACAGGCCATAACAGACCTTAAAAAAAAGTCTATGACAGGCTAATAGGCCAAACTCAGGCCTTGAAATTTTGATGTAGGCCAAGCTCAGGCCTTTCAAAGCCCGGCCTGGCCTGGCCCATTTTCATCCCTAAACAAGAGGACTTGTGGGGCCCCCTGACCCGGGGGAACAAAAAGTATAGGAGTAGGCTTATGAAAAGGAAAAATATCAGGGGATATTTAGTTTGTAGTTGGAGAAACGGAGTTTGGGAAATAAAAAAATTTAAAACTTGATATTGATCTTTTACGTCATTCAAGACAGTCAAAACTCTGTTAGACCGTATGATCAATTTTCTCTTCCTACAAACTTCGTTGCGTTAACGCAATTCCCCCACTAAACAGCCTCTTAATCAACGTTTTAAGTGAAGCGGGAATAACTGAAAAGTTTTTATTTAAAAATAATATATAATTTTTTTATATAAAATTTATATTTATATTTTTTAAAGGAATATACTTAATACGTTACATAACATAAGAACTCTTATAAAAGTATATTCTTTAACTAAAACATTTGAGGTGTGTTTGGTATAAGTTATTTTTATAATTGATTGATGTCATAATTGATTATGAAAATAATTTATTTGTGTATGAATATAAATATTTGAAAGTGATTCTAAAACACAATTTGTTTTGTTTAAATTGAATTGAAAAAAATATTTTTATACAATAAAATTACCAAAAAAATATGAAATAGTATATTTGAAGTAACAATCGGGTAACAAGGAAAACTATTATATTCGAATGGGTTGTAAGCATAATATTCAAGAGAATATATCATATTTCAACAAAACATAAAATGAAATACTTAATTATAATCTATTTTGATACATACGCCCCCAAACAATAATAATAATAAATATAATAATTTTTATCTAGAAAACTTATAATTTAATCTCTACTAAATACACATTTCATGGATAAAATCTTAATGAAATCTCGCTTATCCTAATCATAACATCAGACCCTCGCTCTAATTATCCATATTATGTTTGTTTAATCTTTTTCGTTTAGCGTCACAAAATTAACAATAAGAGGTTACGAATCAAAGCTCCTTACTTGTAGATTATATTTTTTAAATTGGATATTTTAATAATCAATATACAAAATATTATTTTTATCTTGGTTATTAAAACATCCATTATAAAAATATATAAAAAATCAACGAAAAGATTAAACATAGATAATATGGATAATTAGAACGATGCATCATGTTATAATTGAGTGTGACTTGTTGAGAGTTAAATTTGTATATATGAATTTTTTTTATTTTGGTAATGAAGTATCTATGTATTTAAAATAAAGTTATAAAAATCATATTGAACAAATTCAATAATTTTAAAATTTTTAAAAAAATTTATTAAAAATTGAAAATAAATTTAAAATGAATAAAAAAGTGACAATCGAGTTTTGTTTTGATGAGTCAAGTACTTAAGCTCAAGAGATTTTTCAAGCCATGTAGAAAGATGTCAATTGGAAGAACTTTATAAGCATATGTTTATTCAAATTCATAGTCATAGGGAGAAATTTAACGAAGAAATTCATTTTAATAAAAGATAGTAATATTAATATATTGTTTATATCAAAATTCTAATAATTTTAAAATTTATAAAAATTTAAGGAAATTTTAATATAACTAAAGAAAAGGAATTTAAAATTTTATCAAAAAAGAAAAATCTAAATTTTCCCTAGACTATTCATCCCTACCACTATAACCGTTGTTGCTACTACTAACACCCCTCATCCCAATCACCATCATTATAGTGACCACCATCACTACCACAACCGTAGCCACTCCAAGACTTTCATTGTCGCCACCACACCCTTATCTCCACCTCCACCACTTTCACCAATACCGCCACCACCACAATGGTCACCCCCCCACACCATTGTCACCACCATCACTATGTTTTTGTTGTCACCACCTCCATCACTATTATCGTCGCCACCATCACCACTATTACCACCACCGCAGCTCCCTAAGTTATCGCCACCATAATTTTCACTTTGTTAAAAAATATTTTAAATATATTTTAACAATATATAATAATATAAAATAATATATTGAATATTTAATTTGAAAAAAATTAAAAGATCATATTGAAATGAGGATAAAACATAAGAGATAAATTTATTTATTTAGCTTAAATAAAATTTAGAAGTTGTTAAAAATATTTTTATTAGTATAATCTTTAACTTAATAAAATTGAGGGCGAACGTTCACATACAAAATTAATGTGTTTTTTAAATTTTATCCAATTTAAAAATACTTGTACGACATAGAAAACAGTTTCCGTCACCATCAATATACAAGATAAACTTTCTAATTACCAAAAACATCGTAGTACTTCCTAGTTTATTTGTGTGTATGGAAATGAAGTTGACGCAGAGGAGGAATATAATTTGTCTAGCAACTAAAAGAGAAGATTAGGAGAACCTCGACTTGGCCATGAGTTTTTGGTACAATCATACTCTCTGTCTTAATGCCAACGGACCAAATGATACTTCCAGGAAGCCATGTGGTGAAACCCTTTTCTTATCTTTACAAAATGTGGAAAATGAGTATATTTCTTTGGCTTTTTTAGACTCCACATTTTGTTTTGGCAAGATTTACATAGGGGGTACGTAAAATCCTAAAATGTATAGAAGCCCGTTTTAATTTTTAATTGACGTATACTAAATTGTATATTCAAAGAGATTTTTTCTATTTTTCGATTCGAAAAGATCCATGTCATGATAGAGTTAACTTTCCAACAAAAACACTTACTTAATAAAAATCAAACATATACTAATTGTACCTACATGTCCACATATATATATATATATATATATATATATATATATATATTCAAATAATATAGCTTTATATTTTATTTTTATCATATTTCTTTCTTTCTTTTTATTTCGCTTCTTTCTAATTTTTTCCATCACATTTCACCGGTTTATACAAATGAACCATTTAATGTTGGTGGTATGCAAAGTAGGAAGATTCGTCTTCGTCAAATTATTCAAATGGCTCCCACCATAATTATAATGTGCAACCTTTCTCTATTCGGCCAAAGCCATTGGTTGTGAAATTCGAATGAAGGTAAAACAAAAATAACACGATGTCCCACTTCGCGCACTAGGAAATTTCCTACGACGCACCTCACTTGTTGGCTCTGGAACATACGGAGGGTCCACCTCTGGAACACATGTGGCATATGTTGTTGGGGGTAACGGGGAAAATCTTCTTTTATGACGTTATATATATAAATATGTGTATGTGTTGATGTTGATTAAAGGTGGTAAAAAAGGTGATTTTTTTTTTTTTTTTTTTATGAACGAGCAAAGGGCAATTCTTGCTGTTGTTGTTTGGTTAACTAAAATTATGTGCAAAAAGACGACGGGCAGATAAAATTATATTTTAATAAGTTTGGATTTGTGATCAGTTGCAGGCAGCAAACGTGAATTATTTTGGACTAAGTTTACGGTTATTAATGGATATCCAAACATGAACCAATGTAGAGTTTTGTAACTTAAATAATCTTACCTACTCAATTCGAATACAATATATCAAAAATAAAATATTAATACAATTATATATATATATATATATATATATATATATATATATATATATATATATAATGTATGTTTTTAATCATTAAACCTTTACCTAATTATCTAATGCAATATGAAGCTAGATCTTTGTCCACTCACAATTTAAGGGACTTTTTGTGTCAAGTATAAATAGGACATGAGGACATAAAACAAGTTCCTTGTAGAAGTACAAGAGGGATGCTAATAAATGAAATGGAAGTAAATGTTGAAAGGTATATTGCAAGAAAGATTAGATGGAATCATGCACACTGAGAAGAGCACTTAAGTAAACCAGTGACAATCATTTACATGATGTAGATTAGATATGTTTTATATTTTTTGTAATAGTTATGTCTAATCTTAAAAGACTAAAAGTGACTATTTATAGTTAAATCAAATAGGCATTTGACATGATATTTCAAAATCAACCATAATATAGAAAATACCACTCAACAAGTGTGAATAGTTATATTTGAATCTACTTGACTCAATCTAAAAATAAACTGATAGGCCCAAAAGAATAATAAAACAACCCAATTGGTTACAACATTATGAATTAGAAGATTATGATAGATTTTTTAAATCTTAGCTTATCTTTTATAAGATAGATTTATCTCCTTAAGTAATCCTAGCTTATCTTTAAATTAGATTATCTTATCTTTAGAATTTTAATTATCTTTAACAACATTATAAATAATTGTAACTTTCTCATTGAAGGATATAGAAAATTTCCACAAACTTTATAGTAATTCCTCTCTTTCTCTTTAATTATTTACTGAAACCTAACAATTGGTGCTTTCATATTGCTCTCATGCCTCCCAAACCAAAAGACATGGATGCTCTCCTCAACACCATCACAGAAAAGTTGGATAACCTCCAAAATCAATTTGACAGCCTTCGTCAAAATCAAGATACTCGTCATAACAATCTCATCACTTACATTGGAGGGTTACAAGACCAAATCAATACCACAAAACTACACACTGAAATACCATCTTCACCCACGGCCCCACCTGGTTTTCAAGCAAACCTTGTTGGTCCTCCATCAACCCCTCTCTACACTACCACTACCCCTATAGGATCATCCCTTAACACACCACCCCCACACTCTACCATAACACCTATCCAAAACCCAATTATTCCAACAAATTCTCACATCACAACACAACCCATCTATTCCACAAATCCCACCGTCCAACATACACAAACCTTTCCAACTTATCCCCAAATTCTTCTTAATCAATTCCCTAACCCAAATACCACATTACGACCGCCTAAAATTGACTTGGCACCATTTGATGGCACTAATCCATTAGATTGGCTCTTCCAAGCCGATCAATTTTTTATGTTCTACCAGATACCTCCAGATTTACGACTACCAATGGTTGCATTTTACATGCGAGGAGATGCTCTTGGTTGGTTTAAATGGATGTTTCAAAATCGTCAACTGACAGATTGGTGGACATTTGTGCGTGCTGTGGAACTTCGTTTTGGGCCATCAACCTATGAAAATCACCAGGCAGAACTATTCAAACTTCGACAACAAGGATCTGTGACTGAGTATCAAGCCACATTTGAAAAACTCTCAAATAGAGTATACGGATTGTCCCCAGAAATGCTTCTTAATTGTTTCATTTCCGGACTATACCCAGATATCCGAAAAGAACTAGCCATCCTACAACCTCAACATATCACCCAAGCCATGGGCTTAGCCAAACTCATTGAGTCCAAACTAAAAGACACTAGACAAAAAACCTTCAAACAACCCAGTTCTCAAAACCAGACCACATCTAATACAACCCGCCTTTCTCTCTCTACTCCTCCTACTTCAACACCTCTACCCATTAAGAGGCTCACCCAAACCCAAATGCAGGAACGTAGAGCTCAAGGACTTTGCTACTATTGTGATGAAAAATTCATTGCAGGTCACAGATGTACTCACAACAAATTTTTACTCCTCATGCTAGATGATGATGCTATGGACAATCCTGACCAAACATCAACTGACCCAGAGACCACCACCAGTGAAAGTGATCAAGCTATCAACTTCCAACTATCAGCTCACGCACTCACCGGACAACCATCACCGCAAACACTACAATTCCATGGCCTAATCAATGGACTTCAAGTAAAGGTACTAATTGACTCTGGAAGCTCCCATAATATACTTCAACCCAGGATAGCAAAACACCTGAACTTACACTCTCAACCTACACCTGCTTTTCCAGTAATGGTAGGAAATGGAGCCCACATATTTTGTGCAGGTTTTTGCCCCTCTGTTCCAATTACCATCCAAAATCATCAATTTAAAATCCCATTTTATCTACTTCCAATCGAAGGAGCAGATGTTGTCTTAGGTGTGGAATGGCTACAAACCTTAGGATCCATTAAAGCCAACTTTGCAATACCTAGCATGACATTCACTCACCATAACTCTCAAATCACACTTTCAGGTGAAGCTAAGGCCAAACCAGTACCATCTACTTTTACCCAGTTTCTTCACTTACTCCAAACAGATTCAGTTGCATCTTTTCATCTCCTTTCCTTTACTGCCCCCAATACAGAACCTACACACAAACTAGACAATCACCACCAAATATTATCATCCCTACCCCAAACGGTACAAAACCTACTTTTATCCTACTCTCACATTTTCCAAAAGCCACAAACACTCCCACCATCTAGACCTCATGACCACCATATAACCCTTCTACCTAACAGTACACCTGTAAACACTAAACCATACAGATATCCACACTCCCAAAAGATGGCAATGACCACTCTTATTCAAGAAATGTTACAAGATGGCATAATCAAACCTAGCAATAGCCCATTCTCTTCTCCGGTTTTATTGGTTAAAAAAAAAGACGGGTCTTGGCGATTTTGTGTGGACTATAGAGCCTTAAATGCAATTACCATACGTGACCGTTTTCCTATCCCTACAATTGATGAGTTACTAGATGAGTTAGGATCAGCCAAATTCTTTACAAAAATAGATCTTCGTTCAGGCTACCACCAAATTCGTATTTTCCCCCCTGATACCCATAAAACAGCATTTCGAACCTGTGATGGTCACTATGAGTTTTTAGTCATGCCATTCGGTTTAACTAACGCACCAGCTACATTCCAATCAGCAATGAACGACTTGTTAAGGCCTTATCTGAGAAGATTTGTTTTAGTTTTTTTTGATGATATTTTAGTCTATAGCCCTTCTCTATCCAAACACATTGACCACCTACAAGTCATTCTAGAACTATTGAGAAGTCATCAATTTTATGCCAAATTATCTAAGTGTGTCTTTGCCACGTCTACTATAAACTATCTAGGTCATATTATAAACTCTACTGGAGTAGCACCTGATCAGGAAAAGATTAAAGCAATTATAGAATGGCCAGAACCACGCTCTCTCACGCAATTAAGAGGATTCCTGGGCCTCACCGGATTCTACCGTCGTTTTGTACGGCATTACGCAACTCTCGCCGCTCCACTCACCGACTTGCTTTGTTCCACTAAATTTGCTTGGAGTACAGAGGCCTCAAAGGCATTTACACAATTAAAACAACACATGACAACAACTCCTATATTGGCTCTACCAGATTTCTCTAACACCTTCATAGTAGAAACTGATGCCTCTGCTTTTGCCATCGGAGCGGTCCTCACACAGCTGGGTCACCCAATAGCTTTTTTTAGCAAAAAGCTTAGCCCCAGAATGCGTGCAGCTTCCACTTATGTGAGAGAGATGTATGCTGTTACAGAAGCTGTAAAAAAATGGCGACAATATTTAATCGGTCAACACTTTCACATCGTTACAGATCAACAAAGTTTGAAACACCTTCTTACACAAACATTTCAAACACCAGAACAATATAAGTGGGCTACTAAATTACTGGGTTTCAGTTTCGAAATATTCTACAGACCTGGTAACTCTAATAGAGTTGCAGACGCTCTATCCAGAAAAGTTGAAGAAAGTTCTACCTTGTTGCTAGCCATTTCCTCTCCCATACCAGAACTCATCAAAAACCTACAACAATATTACAGTACAGATGATAAAGGTGAAGAACTCTTCCAGCAACAACCAACAAAAGACCCAAAATTTTCAACAGAAAACAAATTGTTATTTTACAGGGGAAGAATTTTTGTTCCAGATCACCTTTCTTGGAGGACCAATCTCCTACATGAATACCATTCCACCCCAACAGCAGGCCATAGTGGCCCTAGACCCTCTATTTCTCGCATCGCCACATCCTTCTCCTGGCCAGGTTTAACCAGAGACATGAAAACCTTCATCCGTTCCTGCCACCAGTGCCAGACTTCCAAATATATACCTGCAAAGAAACAAGGGCTATTACAAGCATTACCAATCCCATCACAAGTTTGGGAAGACCTTAGTATGGACTTTATTACTCACCTGCCCAACTCCTTGGGACACACAGTCATCTGGGTAATTTGCGACCGATTAACAAAATATGCTCATTTCATCGGATTGCCCACAAACTATTCAGCACCAGATCTAGCACAACGCTTCACAGTCGAGATCTGCAAACTACATGGCATACCCAAATCAATAGTAACAGACAGAGACCCTATCTTCGTGAGCAAATTTTGGAAGGAAATCTTTAAAAATCAAGGAACAACTCTGAAATATAGCTCAGCATACCACCCAGAAACAGATGGCCAAACTGAAGTACTAAACAGAACATTAGAAGCTTACCTACGATGCTTTTGTGCAGATCAACCAAGAAAGTGGTTCAGGTTCCTTCATCTTGCAGAGTTCTGGTACAACTCCGCCCACCATACTGCCATTGGGATGTCACCATTTCAAGCACTCTACGGTCGACCACCTCCTTCTATTCCAGATTTCTTGCCAAACACCACCACCCTCCCAACCGTAGCAGAACATCTGAAAGAACGCCAACACTTGTTGTCCTCCCTCCGACAAACATTAGCCCAAACTCGACAAAGAATGATCGCACAAGCGAACAAACACCGACGAGATTGCTCTTTTGAAGTCGGCGAAATGGTACTCCTACGCCTGCAACCATACCGACAACAATCTCTCTCAAAAAGAGTAAACCAGAAACTGGCCAGAAAATTTTACGGCCCATATAAAATCATCAAAAGAATAAATAAGGTTGCTTACCAGTTAGATCTTCCAGAAAACACTCGTATCCACCCCGTTTTCCATATCTCATTGCTAAAAAAATACACAGGAAACAACCCCACCCAACACTTCTTACCATTTCCCTCACCAGAAACCACTCCTTCCCCCTCATACCCCAGTACCGAAAAGAATACAATCTCTCACGCAAACCCATTACCAAATGCCACTAAAACACCTCTCGTATCCCACAAAAGCAATAATGGTCCCCTCTTTCATCCTCCACCGTCCAGTCAAACAAACCGGGCCCCACTCCACACTGCCCAAGAAACAGCTGCTCCCCTCCTTCACCCTCCACCGTCAGATGCGTCTCTCTCTCTTCCATCTCAACCGTTCACTCACAACACACCCCAAGGCACAGCACGCGAGGCTCGAGACACGGATCCACGCGCAAATCACGCTGAAGACCCCCTCCACCAACGCACGTTTTCTTCACCACATCACGTCAACCAATCTCCACCGATGGATGAAGTCACGGATCGCCACCTTGGCAAATCACAAACGCTCAAACCTGCTGCCTCATCCACACCGTTCATGGATTGGGATCAAAGGCCACCGTTGGATCCTGCTCAATTAAAGTCCAGCCTTGAGGACAAGGCTATTTTTGAACGGGAGGGTATTGATAGGCCCAAAAGAATAATAAAACAACCCAATTGGTTACAACATTATGAATTAGAAGATTATGATAGATTTTTTAAATCTTAGCTTATCTTTTATAAGATAGATTTATCTCCTTAAGTAATCCTAGCTTATCTTTAAATTAGATTATCTTATCTTTAGAATTTTAATTATCTTTAACAACATTATAAATAATTGTAACTTTCTCATTGAAGGATATAGAAAATTTCCACAAACTTTATAGTAATTCCTCTCTTTCTCTTTAATTATTTACTGAAACCTAACATAAACTATGTGTCGCGACTAGGATCGCGGCGAAAGACCAATCGTAACAAGAGAATAAAAGAAAAAGGTTTCGAAATCCTTTCGAAAAAACGGGGAGTCGCCACCAATATTCTTTTAGATAAAATATCGAGAAAACCTTTGTTGAGGCACTAGTCATAAAAGAAATAAGATTCTAAATTTGGGAGTCGAATTACAGGTAAGGAAGGTATTAGTACCTTACACTGTCTGTTATAAAACGATTACCTCAAATTGATTGCGCATATTTTAAAATAGCGCAAAAATTAATTTAGTCTCTCATGAAAGGGAACAAATAACACGGACAAAGAAATTGTTGAAATAAGGTTAACAGAACGTTTCGTCTAAATTAATCTTAGATTTAACAACTTAACTAAATAGTAACGATAATCATTAAAAATAAAATAAAATAAAAATAAAGATTAACAAGATATCTCATCCAAATTAATCTTAATTTGTACATAATAAAAATTAAGAAATTAAAATAAAATAAAATAAAATAAAATGAAGTTAAATAGGATAAGATGAAATAAAATAAAATAAAATAAATTAGAACAAAACAAAAGATTAACAGGACGCCTCGTCCAAATTAATCTTATTATAAGAAATATTATTATTTAAATAAAAAGAGATTAAAAATATGAGAAGATTAACAAGAAGTCTCGTCTAAATTAACCTCCTTGTAGTAAAATGGTGTTTTTAAAATAAATAGTAACAATGTAATATTAATCAAAATAAAGCGAAGACACACAAAAATCAATAAAAGGAAAATGGGTCTGACAGGAATTATTCTCGCTCCTACGTATTTCCTAGTATGTCGGGAAATCAGGGTTACATAGTTCTTAGTGGAAAATGAAATTTGAAAATTGATTTTTGGTTTTGAACTATTTTTTAGGTTTTGGAATAAAATAAGTGTTGAAGAAAAGTCTGGTTGAAAAAGATTTTATTAAGTTATATTGGACTAGACCCTAGTGCTTAGGCCCTCAGATTTGTTAATATCATACATCAAGAACTTTCGTTGGTAGATGAAGTCCGTATATCTTGTGACTAATTTGTGTACCTAAGTATTTTAGGATACAAGTCTTAGGCTATAAAACAAAGGGGGAGTCCCAACATTCAAAAGTCTGATAGGATGACCAAAAGTTTGGTAGAAGCACTCAATCAGATTTTGAACTTCATGCTCAAACAGAAAAAGGAAAGTAATCTCTTTTTAATGTTCTTAATTCTATTTTGGTGATGCATTGGGACTTATGCACTTATCATATATGTGTGTTTATCATCAAAGAGCACAAGGAACAAAATCAAGCTTAGCAGCCAAAGTCAACTTACTTACCTCTATATATTTAGAAAAAGCTGAATATATTAAGAAGAAATGTCAGCATATCTAAGAGAGATTTTCAACACTGACTTCTGATCTTTCGCTCGATCAAAACATGAAACAAGAATGACCTTATGCACTAGAAATGAATAAGAAACCAATTCTTTGAAAGAATTGAAGATGCCTACCACCAGACCCCTGAATCAACTTGATCACTAAAAGTCTGGTATGTGAAAGCTTAAGGCAAAAACCTTCACAGGATTTCCATTGACTATATCTCCTTTCAAGAAGCAGCAACAATCATTTTTTCAGCACTTATTTATACCAAAGAAGATTGAATTTCAAGATATAACACTCACGAGCTTTCATAAAAAATTCTCTTGAGTCAAATTTTCTCTGTGTTCATTCTTCTCTTGTAGACAGAGACCTTCTTTGTTTGTTTTGTCTCTAGCAGACCTTGGTCTTGTGTTATAACTTATTGTACAATTTCTTTTGTATATCTGTCATACACTAAGTTCTGTGAATTACTCTTTCTTTCACAAACAAACTGTAAAGTCTGGTGTGTTGCCAGAATCTGTTAATGTGGGAAACACTGTTGGCCTGAAGAGGGTTTAGAAAGAATACCTGGGTTTGAGTCAGGAGTGGCTTGTTGAAAGAATACTTGGGTTTAAGCCTGAAGTGGTTGGAGTCAAGAATACCTGTGGTACTGGTTTGGTGTTGTTATTGTAAAGGAGATTTTACAATAGTGGAAATCCTTCAAGTTAGAAGGGACTAGATGTAGCTTCTGAGTTGGAAGTGAACCAGTATAAACTCTCTGTGCTAATCTTCTTTCTTTACCTTCTTGCATCATTTCATTACAAATTTTTTATTTGGTTTAAATTTCCGCAAAAAAAGTCTATGACTTATTCAACCCCCTTCTAAGTTAGACTTTGAACCATCAATTGGTATCAAAGTTTGTCTTTTTGGGTTGATCACTTCCTCGAGTGAAAATGATAAAGATCTATGGCAGTCTCTCAACGTAATCAGCTGATCATAGAAGGATCTTCAATCAATAGGCCTCCGACCTTCTTTGGAGAAGGTTACCCATACTGGAAGGATAGAATTGAAATGGTCATAAAATCTACTCAGTACAGTCTATGGGCAGTCATCGTTAATGGAGATTATGATACTCTTGTCGATGGAGAAGGAAAGCCTAAATTTGAAGATGAATGGACAACCGTTCAAATCAGACAAATGGAGATAAATGCTAAAGCCAGATTTCTGTTTACTTGTGCTCTCAGAAAATCTGAGTACAACAAAGTATTTAGCTACAAGACAG
Source organism: Clitoria ternatea (assembly GCA_037962975.1). Lineage (NCBI taxonomy): Eukaryota > Viridiplantae > Streptophyta > Magnoliopsida > Fabales > Fabaceae > Clitoria > Clitoria ternatea. The sequence continues at coordinate 2,170,306 of CM075674.1, forward strand.
CTAAAGAAGTCTAGGATGCTCTTCAACGTAATTATTGATACCCTAAACCCTCCAATGTCAAAAGGTCTAAAAGAAGAATGAAGAAAGGGATGCCAAAAATGGGTGGAGAATGGCCCTATTTATAGGCTGAGCAGAGGTCCTGACGCTACGTGTGAGGTTGGCGCTACGCATCAAGCATAATCAGCCATAATCCCCTACTTTTGTCCTAATAATGCTCAGACATGATCCCACTTCGAGTTTGGCCATTTGCTGGTAGTGGATTGGCCTTTTAGATTAATTAATTGGCCTAATTCTGAGTGTAAAGCCACCTGCCAATGGAGTCCATGTAGCTTTAGACGCTACGTATGGGGTTGACGCGTAGCGTCAGCATCAAAACCTTGACGCTACGCGTAGGGTTGATGCTACGCGTCAGCTCTTTAGATTTGAATGAATTTTCTCCTTAAATCTTTGGCTTTTTTTACTGCAAAACTAGAGAAAATAGATCATGGCAGTTCAAATTCAATAGTTTCCATTTATTACAATTAAAAGCTAAATTTATTACAATTTAAACTAATTTTTATTATTTTTAACACACTTTTTATTAAGAAAATAACAGTAAATTTGAGGACTAACACTATCAATTTCAAATGTTTAATTAATGATTCAGCAAGTCCATTTTGTGTATGAACATGTGCTACAAGATGTTCAATATCAATTTCGATGGACATACAATAATCATTAAAAGATTGAGATGTGAATTCACCAGCGTTACCAAGACGTATTTTCTTAATTAGATTATCAAGAAAATGAGCTCTTAAACAAATTAATTAAGCTAGTAATCTCACAAACGCCTGGTTGCGAGTTGACAATAAGCAAACATGTGACCATCTAGTTGATGCATCAATTAAAACCATAAAATATTTGAATGGTCCACATGAAGGGTGTATTGGTCCACAAATATCACCTTTATACGCTCTAAAAATATGAATGATTCACTCCCAATTTTTATTGGTGATGGCTGAGTAATTAATTTTCCTTGAAAACAAGCAGCATATGAGAAATTATTAGTTTGGAGAATTTGTTTGTTGGTCAAGCAATGACCATTTGAATTCTCAACTATTTTTTGCATCATTATTATTCTAGGATGGCCTAATCGTTCATGCCAAATAACAAAGTTATTCTTATTTATAAACTTCTGGTTTACTATCACATTTGTTTCAATTATACTAATATATGTATAGTACAAACTAAAGGAAAATGAAGGCAATTTTTCCAAGACACATTTCTTATCAGAAATTAACTTTGTGATGTAAAGATATTCAACATTTCCATCATTTGTGGTCTCAATATGGTATCCATTTTTACGGATATTCTTAAAACTCAATAAATTTCTTTAAGACTTGGTAGAATATAATGCACTTTTAATGTGTAATTTTGTTCCTCCAGGTAACAAAATACTAGCTCTGTCAGAGCCTTCAATTATATTTATAATACTAGATATAATATTAACATTGGCTTCTTATTTTACTATATGGTAGAAATATTTCTCATTCTTAAGAATAGTGTGAGTTGTGGCACTGTCTGCGAGACATATATCTTCGTTATTCACATGAGCATTCATTCTTCATTAAATAATAAGAAAAATCATGAGTGAAAATATAATTAACAACAATAAATATTTAACATAAAATTTTATTGATAAAGACTAAATTCATAACAAAATAAATTACATGAAACAAAATAATTTATTTAGGGACACTCCCCTCTCCAACCGAGTGGTCAATATCTTCTTCAGGAAGAGTAAGGAAATCATCAACATCAAAGTAAGTATAAACATCATCCATACCAGTAAAATTTGTTTCTATTGTTTTCCCTTTATTTTTAAGAGATTTTTGGTATAGATCAATGAGATACTTTGGCGCGCGACAAACCTGAGACAAGTGACCTTGGCTACCACAACGATAGCAAATATTTTTAGTTTGTTCGCTACTTTGAACATCTTTTCCTTTTTCCATACGTTCTTTATTTTTCCATACAAATGATGATTTGTTATCATTTCGACCACGATCACGACCATGACCATAACCATATCCATGACTACGACCAATACCATGTCCCCGACCATTACCTCGTCCACGACAACAACTACGACCACAATCACGACTATGAGTATAATGATCATGTATCGCCACATTCACTTTTGAGAATGGAGTAATTCCGATTGGATAGAACTCATGATTTTGCATAAGTAGTTCATTATTTTGTTCGGCCACAAGGAGACAAGTAATCAATTCTAAGGATTTTGTAAAACCCTTTTGACGATATTGCTGTTGTAGGAGCATATTGGATGCATGAAAAGTGGAGAATGTCTTTTCTAATATGTCACTTTCAGTGAAATTTTCTTCACATAATTTCAATCTTGAAGTGATTCTAAATAACAGAATTATATTCATTTACAGATTTAAAATCTTCAAAGCGCAAATGCATCCATTCATAATGAGCTTTTGGAAGAATTATATCTTTTTGATGGTCGTATCTTTCTTTTAAATTAATCCAGAGAACAAGAGAGTCTTTAACAGTTAAATACTCATTCTTTAACCTTTCATGGATATGGTGACGTAAGAATATCATGACTTTATCCTTGTTTTGACTAGATGCATCATTTCCATCTTTAATTGTGTCTCCAAGATATTTTGCATCTAAATGAATTTCAACATCTAGTATTCATGATAAATAATTTTTTCGGTGATATCAAGAGCCCCGAACTCAAAGTTGGTAATATTTGACATAGTTATTTCTATGCAAGAAATTACAAATAAGTTAGATAATTCTTCAATAAAATAAATATATTAACTATCATTATAATGATGGTAATAACAATAGTCATAACAAGTCAATAATGATTATAAATATTTATTTATTTTTGTTTTATTTATTTATAAAAGTAATATTGGTTAAAACATAAATAGAGTAACTTATAAATCAACTGAAATAAAATTTTCACATAAGTGATCCGGCAGTGAAAATTTAAAAGTTTTCATAAAATATCATTAAGTACTAGTGGCCTAGTGGTAAAGTGATAACTTATCATGGTATAAACCTGGGTTTGATTTCCTATTATAATATGTATCTTATTTATTAACTCCTTTATTTATATAATAAAATATATTATATTAGTTAAAAATACCAATTATGAGTCTAGAAATTAATCATTTAATAATATAAAATCAACACCTATGACATAATAATGAATTGCAATGATTGGTAGAATTATTGAAGTGAAGTTATTTGACTATTAATTTTATACATCCTACAAGGATGTTTATAAATAAGTTCTTCAGGAACCTCTTTTTTATGATATAGATATAATCTTATACATGATGTTTAAAATATAAGTTCTTCAGGAACTTTTATAACATAAGGTATATAAATTAAAATTATCAATAATAATAATAATAATCATGTATTACCTTTCATATACTTGACTAGATACCAGTTAGTCAGAACCTCGTGTTGATAACGTGTTATGAAATATTTAATAGATAAGAACAAAAATGAGAAAGAGGAATAAATTTAAGGAGAAAAGAAGCAAAGAGAGTGAGAGTGAGTAATGGATAATGAGAAGTGTGTGTTATGAAAGATGGTATAAGTTCTATTTATAGAACTTAAGTGGGGACATCCATATTAAAAAAATATTCATAATAATGTAAAATATTTATTAAATTAGTAATCTTTAGTAGTTCCCCTATAAGCAAAAATTAATACCTACAAGAATCAGTTCAAGACTTAAAAACATTATTTAATTATGTTCATAGTTGTACGATTATAATAATATAAAATTATTATTAACCAAAAAGAAGAAATAGGTTGACCAAGTAATGTTGTTAAATTTACAAAGTTCAACTTTATAGGAGGCTAATCAACAATAAAGCAATGAGTCTTAAAACATCAAACTAGCAAGGGGCAAGATGAAATGAATATACAACTCACACATTAAGAATTATAAACTCAAAATGATTTTTACATCTTGAGATTCTCTCATCAAATGGATTATGGTTAACAAATATATTATGATTTGATTGTATAGATATTATGTGTACATATACCTATATACCTCTCTCAGTATCCATTAGCTTTTTCCAACTTGGCAATTGTTGTCCATATGACCAACTCCTTGAGTAACATGTGGCTTGTTCTTTCCTCAAAACACTTTCACCTCATTTGTTTAGGGTCATTTCCTAGTAAGGGAAATGTACTAAGTAGAAATAAAGAGATTTTAAATTTTTCTAGTTGTTTGGATGGCCAAAAATTTAAGGCAGGAGGTGTGACACCCTTGGTTAACTAGGACGAATTCCTTCATCGGAACCTCCTACTTAACTAAGGAGTCGTAACTTGTTTAAAACAAAGTAAAGTTTTTTGTTGTACGGTGAGCATCAAGTCATAAATCAAAACATAATATACATAGTTCAATTCTTCAAGGTTATAGCATACTTAGAAGAAAAGGGGCACACAGGCACCCAATAAAACAACACTACATAACAGTATTAACATAACAACTCTAACATTGTTTCCTGTGATGATTTGAAAAGTAGAAGATAATCTTTGTCCTTTGCACAAGCAGCTTAATGCTCACTATTGTAAGTATTCAAGGTCTTGTCCATGCTCTCCCTGTCCTTCAGCTAATGCATACAAGAAAAGAAACAAGCACACAAACTAGAAGAGTGAGTAAAAACTCTCAACCCAAAACATTCCCATGCAAGGGGCACCACAACACGTCACACATATTCACATCAAGTATTCAATAAGTCATAGCATGTTGTCCTCAAGCACGGGCATAAATAAGATGAGGGATATAAGCACACACCATCAACCACAGTTTACAACATAAATCACAAGGGTTAGTCACATAATTATAATGATATGATGCATGAGTTAGGTTCATTATGATTTATCTTAGTTAAGTATCAATATGCAATGGGCATCAAAATCTCATCATCATAATCATCACTAATACCTCTCCACGACACGTCTACTGGGAGGAACACATCATCATCATGCTAGAGCGGCCGGAGCTCGCCAAGTTGTGACCATCAACATCTGGGTAACGACGCTCTCTCATCCCAATCATCAATCATGGATCCATTTCATCAACATCGTCGCGATCACTACATCTCACAGAACTAGCACTCCACGGTCTCAGAAATATCCGCCTTGAGTCAAAGTACCTCGGGTTTGCCACGGACTGTCTGGTCTCAGGCGCAACTCCAAGCCATTGGATGCCCACCCCAATAATACTCTCAAGATTCACATCTAGAATTGAGACGCCGATGTTCTCTAGTGTACCCATCACTATGGCTCTAGATCCAACTTATCTCATCATCAACATTAACCCACATATGTAGTATGCATCTACCATAACAAATTTTCTTATTCTTTTAATAGTCGAGTGTTCGACGAAACCTTCCATACCCAATGGCCTTATCCTTAATGCACAAAGAATTAATCTCATAAATTTTCAAGAATGGAAACACCTCAGTCATATGTGCAAATTCTCAAGTGCTGCCTAAATTTCACCTTAGGAATCCTGAGAGCAAGGCTAAGATAAAATGAGTTAAATCTATGATATTAATCCCCTTGGTACCTGAAACAAGTTTTCTTGTTCTAAAATCATGATAGTTTAAAACACTTTAATTAAAAGTTACTTATATTAAATAAGATCTTTTGGGCCATTAATATGTGCCCTCTGCTACATTTCCTTATCGCGAAGCGATACCTCTTGGGGCCTAGAACTTAAAGAAATTTATTCACCTTAAAAATTTTATTGTCAACAAATAAGAGTAACTCTTAGACGAGCAAAATTTGCAAGCTTTAAAAGGTTTAATTCATGATAAGAAAAAGTCCTTTATTCTAATTTTAACAAAAAGTTAATTTTTTTCATAGAACTTCACCCGAAGAACCTATTTTAAATCATTCCAAAGCCCTAACCAAATAATTTTTGAAATGCTATAATAAAATAAAACCAAGTTCCTACTTTACCCAAAAATTTAGATTTCATAAATTCTCGATCACCATACTTTCTTCGCCTTAAAACATAAAACTTCATCAGTAAGGATAATTACCTCAACAAGCCATTATCATTCTTTTCCTCAAACCTAGGCAAGAACTACACATCAACGTTTCATTCTTAATGGGTATCAAATCAATAACATTTTGCCTAAACTAACTCACCTGAAATCTACAATCCACAATCTGTATTTTTTTCAAATCAAGGTTCCCACCAACACTCAGACTTCCAATTGCTCTTCAAACAATCAAACACAATTACTTTCCCATTACACAACAAATCCAACAGCACCCTAACACACAATTTCATCATCATTTTCAAGTCATAATCATGCACAACAGCAACTATCACACGTTTCTCAAATAGGCACAATTTTATTAGTCAATTAAAAGCCATGTTTACTAATTTCTTTCTATAATCAATGATTATCACAAGAACAAGAGTTCAACCATTTCTCTTCACTAATAATCAGTGACAGCCACGGTTTTTAATTCATGAACATTATCAAAATTTCAATTTCACACATGCAACACAAAATCCTTAGCCTGAAGCCATTATGAAATGCATACAAGTCATTTTTAAACAAAGATCAATAACATGCAAGGTATTAATCCTATAAGTACCATTCGGCCAGCAAGTAATTCCATGATCTATGGTTCCAAAAATTTTATTTTTCATGCTTAAAATTTCATTCAAGACCAAGAAAAATCATAACACATCACATGGCCAAAAGAAAACTAGAGAAATCAAGATTTGCTAACCAGTCAACAACATGCATGTACATTTACAAGGTCATCATCATCACGGTCAAAACCATCACAATACATGCATCGATCTTTCATTATTCAAGCTGAAATTAAACTCAAAAATTTTAAGAGAACCAACATCAAGAGTCTCAGCCAAAGGTTCCAAAACATCTTCCCTATTTTTCTCAAAATTTTTAACATTTAGCCATGGATTTCAAAACAATTTTTCAGCCAATAACCTTGAAAACCCAAGTTGTTTTGGAACCTTTACATAGTGAGAATCTTAAGGTAATTCTCACTAACCCAATGCATGTAAGATCCTTGAGCCAAAGATATGAGCTACCCCCCTTACCTCATGGTAATTCATGGCCAAGAGAAAAATAAAAGTTCCATGCTTTTTGTTCCTTTTGCTTTGTGGTCTAGCATGCTAGAGAGAAAGAAAATGAGGTCTCTTTGATGTTCTACAATGTGGAAATAAGGTGGTGAGGAGAGGTGGTGGAACCGTATGGAAGAAACAAAGAGAAAGGGTGGATTTTTCTCAGAGAAATTGCAAGATAATTTTATGGAGAAATGAGAGCAAGGTCACGGCCATTCAAGGAAAATGAAAACAGAGTGCAAAGCTTACTCCCCAAGCTGATTTTGGTGTTGATGAAAAAGAGAGAGAGAGAGAGAGATAAAGAAAGAAAGAAAGAAAGAAAGAAAGAAAGAAATAGAAACTCGGTCCAATCATGAGAGGACACATGGCACAAAGTGTTGTGGGCTGATTGGTTGAAGACTTAGTGGAATGGTGACGTGGCGCGGTTTAGGGAGCTAAAACTTATGTAAAATTTTACATTTTGCTACGGTAGGAATTTGGAAAACACACTAAATGAAAGTTCTATACCTTTGTTTCCTCTTCGAGATGAGCTATAGCACGTAAAAATTCAATAACAGGAGTGAGAGATATGCATCGATTACTGAAAGCTACCCTAGTTGGTAACAAATCAGGGGTCAACACTCTTAGAAAAATTGCTGGGAAAAATGTGTAAGGAATTAGCTTTTGGACTCTTCATCAAAGTTGTAGATATACGAGTTTAGAAATTATCACAAAAAGAATCATTCGATTTCGAGGTCATACGAAAGAGAAAAGTTGAAAATACTGAAGAAGGGCCAAGCTAGATTAAGGGATTTATGAATCAGTGTGTTATTTTAAAAACTGGTATTAATTGAGTAAGAACTAGGTCTCATGGTCTACATAAGAGTTGTAGAAAATTTCAATACAAAAAATTGAGGACAAGAGTCATTCAATTCTAACAACTGTAAAGAGAGATGTTCCAAAAATACTAAGGTTTGTGCAAAAGCAAAATAAGTTATCGGACTTTAATTTTTAAAATAAATTTCAAGGATCAAATCATTTGCAATTGGACCTTGTGTCCTTTACAGAAAATGTTATACTTTTCTATATGGATACTTAGAAACAAGAATGACTTAGATCGGTTACCTATGGCACTTGCTTGGCCAGAATCAATGAAACACCCTCACATACAAATCACAAACATGTATAATTTCTGTACAGGCACCACTCGGTTATTCAAAATTTACTAAGACCACCACCAAACCTCATTCCCTCATTTGTTCAGAGTAAGAACAACCTCCGGGTCTTGCGCTGAACAATCAAAGCATGCTCAGACCAACCGCACAACTCAACATATCTGTTATCACATATTTCAATATTTTTATTTTCACTCAATTATTTTATTAGACAAGTCTCTAATACATATATATTCACACACACACACATATATATATATATATATATATATATATATATATATATATATACTTATATCAAATAAATTCGGTTGAGGCTCAAATATTCATATCACAGTACTCACACATACAATCATCTTATCCTTAGTTCTCAGACCAATCACAAACAAACAAGAGGTGTTAGAGGAGGGATTATTTATATATTGGGACCCATGGAGAAAAAATCCATAGATAAATAATTCACCCAGATACCTAGTCATATGGGTGGAAATTATGCTAAAAAATTTATTGGACCAAAATGCCCATAATCATCATGTGTTTTTCTCCTACCTCATTTGTTGCTCCATCTTCATTGATGACATGTTTTCCTCAGCACATTACATCTTCCATTTTCCACCAGAGTTGTTACAAAGAACCACTATAGGAGCGTCCTATTTTGATCTTCATAATTTTGGTACTTTTCAACCATAAAATCCCAAACCTAGTGAACTCAATAATCATACCAACCAAACGAAAAAATCATAAACATAATGCAACATTAAATAAATAAATATAAATAAAAAGGTATTTGAACAAAGGCGCTTAGATAGAGATCAAAATATTTTTTCGAAGATCATTTTGGTAGAGATTCATGAAGACAAAGATTGAAGGGAGTGGGGTTGTTTTATTAGAGATTGAAGAAGATGAGGATTGGTTCATCGGAGATCAAAAAGGGTAGAGATTTTTTCATTAGAGATCAGAGAAGACAAAGATCGATGGGGCAGAGTCATTTTATCAGAGATCAAAGATGACGAAGATCACTTTGTCAGAGATCATAAAGCATAAAGGTCACTGTTAGAAATTGGGTCCACTCCGAATAAAGACCATTTTGTCGGTTTCTTGGACAGACCTTGGTGTAAGCTTCGAGGGTGGTTGCAACTATGGAATGATTGAAGGGTTTGAGGAGTGATGGTGAGATGAGAGGGAAGTGGAAGAAACCATATAGGAAATGGATGAAAAAAATGGTGTATGGAACATTTTAATTATTGGGAAGTGTTGGATAATGTTGGAGACGAAGAAAGAAAACAAGATAAGTAGGGGTTTAGGGGAACGAGTGAGGAGACTAAAATGTATATATAAAAAAGACATATAAATAATATATAAAAAACACGAGTAAAACTATTATTGTAACATTTTATTAAATAATTTTTCTCAACCAAAACAACTCAACATAAAATATTTACCTCAAATTTTCTTTAATTTATATCTATCCAAACACATTTTCCCTTTAATTTTAACTATTTATTTTTCCATTCGTATAATTTTCACTCAATTTATTTCCTTTTCTTTATCCAAACAAAGCATTGATGTTCCACCTTCATAGAATCTAGAATAAACTTCAAAAGGTTTGTAGGAAAAAGGTAGTTTAGACATTAATAATTTTCAAAAATAAAAAAAGCAAGAATGAAAAAAATAGGTGTTAAGAGAAAGTCCCAAAAGATATTTGTAGTACATGAGTCCAAGTTGTTTCTCCTAATCACAATTAGATATGATTAACAGTTAGTTTTGAATATTTAGTAGTAGTTGTGACATAAGAAAATAAAGATTTCAAATTTAATTTTAAATTCTATATTACCTGTCTTTTAAAATACTAGACTAATTTATTGTTCAACATTGGTTACAAGTGATACTAAAAGTTGTAAGAGAAGATGTCATTTATAACAAGCTAAATCATTATTCCAATCTTTTATATTTTTACTAAATTGTAACTTATGGCCTAAACTTATTTTAGTCAATTAGGTCTCTATCTTTTTCAAATGTTTCACTTGAGTCTCCTTATTCCATTTTTTTGACTAAATCCATTAACCAATATTTGACTATCAATAGCCCTATTGACATGACTATTCTATGTGTCAAATATTGCTGACGTGACAACTCCACGTATCAAATGTTCATTAGTGATCACATGTCACTTTTCAGCCAATGAACATTTGACCTGTAGAGTTGTCATGTTAGCAGGATCCATTAGTAACATCTAATAGTATTACACAGTCAGCAAATAAGGACTTTGGCACAATGATGTTAATTTACCACATCATGATTTTGTTAACAAAGTTTATGAAAATTGGACTAATAAAACTTGAATGAATCATTTAAGAAAGATAAAAAAAAACTTAACTGACTGAAATAAGTCAGGAGTCTAACTTAAAATGTATTTAAAAAATAAAAGACTAGAATAGTAATTTAACCTTTATAATATAATTATTCATTCCATAATTAAGAAGATTAAGAAAATTAAAAATGTAAGATGTATAATTTTCCTTAAGAGAAGGGAAGGTGATTTAAACACCTCATCTAATTTATAATAATTAAAATATTTTTTCTTGTTATACTGCACCATAGATTTGTGTTTAGAGTTTTAGTAAATATATTTAGTCCTGGTAAAACAAGGTTTTTTTGATTTTGATTAGTAACTTTTTTTGTTTTACATCCAACATATATTAAATATTTGTTTTCAATCCCCACAATGAACTTAAATCTATTATTAAGTTGATATGACTAGTTAAATTACAAATTAGTTTCTTTAGGTGACTTTAACATATTCAACTCATCATTGACATACAACTTAAACTGTTAAATTACAATTTTCAACCGCTAAAAACTTAATTATATTTTTCTACAATGATTGTACACAAATTATTTGAATAAGTTAGCTTGTAATTTGATTAATCATGTTAACATTTGATATATCCAAGTTCATAACATGGACTAAAAATGAATTATTCAATATAAATTAGATGTAAAAAAATATATAAGGACCAAAACGAAAAAAAACCCTTACTTCATAATGACTTAAGACATATTTAAGTCTATAATAAATTATAAGTGTAAGGATTTTTACAATAACTTATTAAAAATCCCTATCTATGATGCACGGAGATGTCATCCCGCTTACCAGAACCATCTGAGAAACAGAAAACGGCGAGGAAACGTTTCCATCTCCACCCATGTTTTGGGCCTTAGTAGAAACGGCCTGGAAACGCAAGTGTTTCCATCCCCTTAAAACCCCACCCGTTTTCCCTCTTTTCTTTTACGCTTGTCTTGAGTCGCCCTCTTCTTCTTCCGCAGTTCCCTGTCAGCTCTGCCAGTGCATTGTCTCCAGTCCACACCGTCGCCGGCCGTTCGTGTCTCTGGCGTCGTCATTGTCTTCTTCAGTTCTTCCTCTCTGTCATCTCTGTGTTGCTCTTCTTCTTCTCTGCCATATGCGTCCGTCGTCTTCCTCTTATATGGACTCTCTTCCTCTGCTGTGCTAGCGTTCGTCTTCTTCTCCGACGACATCAACCACCAGCACAGGCAAGGCACCCCAAGAGGTCTGTTGTTGACTTTGTTCTGCTTGTTCTTCTTCACCGATTAGACACTTCGATACCACCAATAAGTTGACTGAGTTCTGTTCTGGTTCATTTTCATTTTTCAGTTCAACTTTATATAGTTTAGAATCTTAGATTAACTCAAAATTGAATTGGAAGAGTATTGAATCTTTTAAACATGATTGACCACCTCTTATTGTGGACACTAGACAACAATGAAATACTAAAATGAACTTTGCTAAATTGTTTGTGATTGTTTTTTAATGTTACATAATTATTCTTGAGTTTGCATGCTACTGTTCATCAATTTCCCAACACTATCAATGTATTTGACACTAAGATTATTTTCCACCTTCTTTATTTTAGGAAATTATTAGAGATAAAATAAAATAAGGGAACTGTTGAATTGTTGATAGTAATATTGAATTGTTGAATTATTGATAATGCTGATATTTGATAATGTTGAATTGCTGATAATGTTGTATGCTGATTGTTGAATTATTTGATCAAATTGTTGAATGTTAAATGTTTTCTTGGTTGTGTTTTTCTTGGTTGTTAATTCAAGTTGTTAATTAATTAAAAGTCATGGATTTATCTAGTTCTGGTTCTGGTAGTGTCACATCTTCTGTTAGAGTTGATAATGCACCATTATGGAAATATGTTACTAAACTAGGTAAAAGTGTTGATACCAGGGGTACTTGGAGGTTTCAATGTAATTTTGGTAATGAAGTCAAACAAGGCTCTTATTCTAGAGTAAAAGCCTACCTCCTTCTGATACCAAAACAAGGAATATTTGTTTGTAAGAAGGTCCAACCCAGTGACGTGTGTGAGATGAAAAGGTTGGAAGAAGAAGTCAAGAAAAATAAAAGAAATGCAGCCCTTAGGGATGTTCCTTTGCCTTCTGATGGATCCCAAATACAGCCCCTAAGTAGTAATCCTACTCCTACTAGCGAACTATCTAACAAAAAAAGTCTAGTATAGGCCCATTGGAGAAAGCATTTGATATGGATATAAGAACCCAACTTGATCAAGAAATTGCTAGGATGTTTTTCGCTGGTGGTTTGCCATTTAACCTTGTTAGGAACCTGCATTACTTAAGGGCATTTACATTTGCTGCAAATCATAATTTGAGTGGTTATATGCCTCCAAGTTATAACAAACTAAGGACCACATTACTTCAACAAGAAAAGGCCAATGTCGAGAGGTTATTACAGCCACTAAAGCTACATGGTCAGAGAAAGGTGTGACAATTATGACGGATGGTTGGAGTGGTCCACAAAGGAGGCCCATAATTAATTTCATGGCAATTGGTAGGACTGGTCCTATGTTTCTTAAAGTAGTGAACTGTATGGGTGAGGTTAAAACAAAGAAGCTTATTGCTAATTTAGTGAAGGAAGTGATTGATGAGATTGAGATCAAAATGTAATTCAAATCATAACTGATAATGTTGCAAATTGCAAAGGTGCAGGTGAAATAATTGAAGAAATTTACCCTTACATCTATTGGACACCATGTGTTGCTCAAACTCTTAACCTTGCATTGAAGAATATTTGTTCTACAAAGAATGTAGAAAATAATGTAGAAGTGTATGGTGAGTGTCATCGGATCATTGAAGTTCATGGTGATGCCATTTAAATAAAGAACTTCACCATGAACCATATGATGAGATTGTCCATGTATAACAAATTCACTTCTCTTAAATTGCTTTCTGTGGCTGACACCCACTTTGCTTCTCTAATTGTGATGCTTAAGAGGTTTAAGCTTATTAGATGTTATGGTGTTAAATGATGAGTGGGCATCATATCGTGAAAATGACCAAGTCTAGACAAGGTTTGTGAGGGACGTGTTAGGTGAGTATTAGTGGGATCAAGTAACTTATATTCTTGATTTTACAGAATCGATTCATAGTATGATTCAAACATGTGACACTGACAAATCATGTCTTCATTTGGTGTATGAGATATGGGATTCAATGATTAAGAAAGTCAAGATTGCAATGTACAAGCATGGAGACAAATCTCTTGATAGCCATAGTGCTTCCTTTTCACTTAAGACAGGACCTTTTGCAGACGTCAACACTCTTTCTAAGATGGACAATATCGATCCTAAGAAATGGTGGCCCAACTTTGGTGCTCAAACAAAATTATTACAATCATTGGCTTTTAGGATCCTTGTCCAACCCACCTCCCTGTGAATGTAATTGGAGCACATATTCTATCGTTCATTCACTTAGGAGGAACAAATTAACTCCTAGACTTGTTGAGGTTCTAGTATTTATCCACAACAACCTTCATTTGTTATCTAGGAGTTCTGACCAATACCAAGATGAGAAGACCAAGATATAGGAGATTAGTTGAAATAAATTTGGAAACTTAGATGATTTAGGGTATTTGGAGTTTGCTACATTGTCCGTAGATGAGACAGAATCAGTGTTTTTCTCCGAACAAAACAACTAATTTGTTAATTATTTTACGTATTTAGGTTTTCCTATGGATGCTGTTTTTATGCATTTTGATATGAACAAATTTATTTAGTAATGATATCAACAATAATTATACAATTCAATAATTATTATTTATATGACGATTTATAATCAGATGGGAATGTTAAAAATCTTTATACTAATAGTAAACTCTAATTAAATTATTTAATCTTTAACAATGTGTATGTAAAATATTTGGTAATTTTTGCATGTTACAATTTCAAACGTTATTTCATTCATCAATGATTATCATTCTTGGCACTTTCTGATGTGAATCCCTTAAGATGCTTTTTCTGACAAAAGTTGCGCCTTGTGTTATGGAATGGTAAGGGGATTTCAACTAGTGAGAATTTGGTGGTGAAACATTTTATAAATGAATAAAAACTAATATTTTTATAAATCCAAGAAATTTCTATGCTTGTATTCTTTACAGCTCACTAAAATCGCAACCAGATTTGAAGGGTATCGTTACAACCCATACTAACACAGGTATACAAGCACACTTAGGAGCATGGGTGACCAAAGCATGCAATGTAACTTAATCACAACGAAACCATGAGTTCTTTCGAACAGGTAACAAATTAGTTGAGTTTTGTGTCTCTGGTTGAGTTTTAGAACTCAGACTCAATAAAAGGCATAACATTAGATCATGTTCACTAATTGTAATTACACCAGAATGCTTCCGCCAATCCATAGACCATAGTGGAGCAAAAACGAGAACAAATATCCATCCACTTATCATTCTATACTGCATTTTCCTGCATTCGGTGGGAGTGCGGTTGGGCCAATCTAGCCACCGCACCCCTATCAAACAAGGCGTCAATCAACTTTGGCCAGTTTCCGTAGAGAAAGCATATACAAAATTTAGTGTTCATGGACGAGGACTAGTAGGACATCTCCAATTCATGACAAGATAGGGTGGAATCATTGGGTTATTTTTGTCTGTTCCTGCTGTAAGAGAAGGGAAGTACCATAGGCTAACCACGGCTTTTTTATCCCAAAATTTCAACATTCTGCGTCTAGACATGATCTTCAGATATTATGCTGTTCAAAAGAAGTATTTTCGTTCAAAGAAACAGTCCATAAACTATGATCGAGGAACAAAAGGTAAGGGAAACCACATAAGGAAAAAGACATACCTGTTAACACATTGAGTAATAAACATCATTGTGAACTCACTATTCTCTACAACCTCCGGTGGTCAGTTAAATAGCAATCACAAAGATACAGAAATTGCATCATCTGAGTCCACCTTCAACTGAAAGGCATAAAAAAATAGAATTATGGAACATCTTTTCCAAACAGAAAAATTAAAATAAAAGACATTATGCCTACCATCTTTAGATGATTCTGTAAAGAACCATGTAACATCTTTCTGAGCTTGTCACAGTGATCTACCATGTGACCCGTTCTGATTAATTCCTCTAGTTGGTACAGTAGCCGCTCAATTGTTGTGTATGGGAACCAAACAGCAAATGGTCTTTTCCTTCTAATTAAATCTGCCGGTCGCTGCAAAATGTTGATATTAGTTTTTTTCTTTTTCTAAAAATAATATTCACCATCAAAGTATATCAGGAAATGGATTTCTAAGATAATCTAAATATCTCAAATGGTCTCCAAGCATTTACCATCAGTTTTTGAATTGGCTTATGCTGACATTAATTTAAAGTATTGATCTTACTATCATTATATAATGTACACAACACAACATGGTTGTCAAACTCGAGTTTTAACTCGTAGAAATGTACTATTTTATGTTTCTAGGTGTCAAAATCGTGTTAAATCAGTTGGAAACCAGACCCTCTCAAACTTGAGTAGAATCGGGCTAACTTGCTCAAGCTTGTTAGTTTTGGCCGTTTCCACGAGTTCGAGAACAATTGAATCCTTAATTCCCAATCAACCAAAACACAGAGCTTTGGCTCTTTCCTCCCCCTTTCTTTTAGTTTCAAGCAGCCCCACCCCTCTTCCTTGTGACATTTGAAGACATGACATCCACCTGCGTCCTCCCCCTCCATGGCCTGCAACCTTCAAACCTGCAACACCCATCTGTGTTCTCTGACACTGACGAGCCGCCTCATGCCGCCACGACCAAAACCCAACACTAACAGGTTTCTTTTTTGTTTTTGCTCTCCCTTTTCCATTTCGAAATCTGTTTGGGGCTTGCTTCATTTCTTCTCCTCTGCTTGTACCTCTCTATCCAGCATGTTGAGAGCTGGTGGATCAAAGGCCAGAAGCAACACTATTCAAGGGGTGGTAAAGCTCCTCTTCAAGGAAGAAAAAACATTCCTAGAAAGAGGTCTGACATTGATTGGAAACATGGGGTAGATGTTGATGGGGATGGAAAGAAAGTCAAGTATAATTACTATGCAAAGGTTGTTAGAGGTGTCTTTAGGTTCAAGCACCATCTTGCAAGAACTAGGGAGGATTTAAAGCCCTGTCCTAATGTGCCTGATGAAACCAGAGTGTTGATGAAGAAGGTTTGTGCAGAGGGTGAAGTGGCATCTAAGAAAAGAAAGGCTATTGTTGATGTGGATGAAGAGGAGGTGTGCAAGCATGCAGCAAGAGTTAGTGGTGGTGTTAAAGCAACCCTTAACCAAATGATGAAGAAGAACATCAAAGGGGATATTGATGAACAAGTTGCTAAATCTTTTATACAAGTGTCATCCCCTTTAATGTAATCAAGAATCCTGAGTTTATAAAAATGTGAGGAGACTGGAAGATATGGAATTGGTTATAAACCTCCATCATATCATGAAGTTAGAGAGATGCTTTTGAAGCAAGCAGTGGGTCAAACTCAAACAATGCTTGAAGATTTTAGGGGGAGTGGAAGAAAACCGGCTGTACAATTATGTCAGACCGGTGGATAGATAGGAAAAGGAATTCAATTTGTAATTTTTTGGTGAACAGCCCGAAAGGTACAATGTTTCTATATTCACTAGACACTTCTGACATTTCAAAAACAACAGATAAAGTTTTTAAGAAGATAGATGATGTTACATATGTTGGAGAGGAGAAAGTAGTGCAGGTAGTCACAAACAATGCTGCAAAGTCTTTCATTTATGAAGCAATGGATTCAGCTAATGAGAATATCGGATCTAACTTTAAAGATGTTAAAAAAAGGTAAACATACTCTATTTTTATTTGGTGTTTATTTTCATTGATAGGTAACTTTAAAATTAAAAATGTTTATTCTTATTTGTAGCTATGAGCCTTTATGGGAAATCATTGATAGAAGGTGGGATAATCAATTGCATAGGGCCCTTGCATGCAGCTGGTTAGTGATTCAGATGAAAGGAACAAAATTTCTTTACAACTTTCTGAATTTCATAATGCTAAAGGACATTTTGGGCTTGATACTGCAAAGAGTACTAGGAAGAAGCATCTTCCTACAGTTATCTGTATTTTAAGCTTGACTTGTAGCTCTTTGGGGATGTGAACGTAATTGAAGCTCCTTTGAACTGACAGGTAACTTACGTTTGTGGCTTTGCATATGTTAAGAACTTAGAAATTAGAATTAAAAAATTTATGAATGAATTTGTTTCTAGGTTCATACAAAGAGAAGAAACCACCTCATCAGAAAAAAAAAAATGAATGACTTGGTTTACGTTATGTACAATGTGAAGTTGAAGACTAGACAAAGAAGAAAGGATCTTGTCTTATCTTTTGAGGATGTTCAATTTGATGATGAATGGATAATTGAAGAGAATGTTCAACAACCTATCCCAGGGGATGAGGTAGACATACAAATCAGCGGTGTGGATGTGGGCCAAGTGGAGGTTGGAGGTTCAAGCAATGCAAATGTAACATCAAATGACAATGAGGATTTGTGACTTAATATGGATGTTCAGGGTTTAGGGTTTAGGGTTTATGATGAAGATGAAGATAATGGAGATGGAGAATCATTAGAGATTTGAATTTGAAAATCATGGTTTCTTTGATGTTGCTTTCTAGTTTCAGCCAGGGGACATTTCATTTGAACTTAGATTTGTTTTATCACTTTATGTGTGTTTGTTATGACTTGTTGACAATTGTTTGCTTTAGTTATATGTTTCAAGCATTTGGATGGTTGGGGTTTTAGTTTTTAACTACTTTAGGATGTTATATGTTGTTTGGATGCAGCTTGATATTAGTTTTTATATAATTTTTAGTATGAGAGAAACTCTTTGTCAAGTTAATAAGTCTAGTCTACTTAACTAAAATGAGTTTAGGTAGACTCACGAATCTTACAACCATGCGAGACAGTATACTTTTATATTAATAAAATAGAAGAGAAATTGTTTTTTTTAAGTTATAATCATTTTCTAACTGTTAGAATATTGTAAATATAGAAATATGTAATTAGGATTGATTGTATTTTGATTCTGTATTTATTACATTGCTATTATAAAAAAGCTACTCCGATATGTATTCAAACACACGGAATTCATCCAATGTCTCTCGGTTTCCTTGTTTTCAACATGGTATCCAGAGCCTAACGAGAGACAACCCTAATCCGTGTTTTACCCAGTGGGCCCACTCCTCACCGGTGAAATTTTTTTTCAAAACCTGTGTTTCATCTCCAGGTTTTCGATCCTTTTTTTCCGATCGTGTATTTCCCTCCGACAGCTTTCTTTTCTAGCTTTTTCTCTGGGGAATAGTACCACATACACTGTAGCTACCTTTTTCCAGCGACTTTTCTGGTCGACCACCACCACATCAGAACCGTCGCCTCCCAATCAGCAAAACCCCGAAACCCCGGCTCGTTTGGCCACCGCACGCGCCCCCACGCGCGGCTTCTCTCTCCTGGCCGCGCCACCACCAACACGTGGCTGCTCTGTTCAGCTTCCGCCTTGGCACGTCGTGATCGCCTCCCTGTGTAGATGCTGTTTCTACCACTGGTTGCTTGATTCAGAGATCATTTGAGGCTGTTACAATTCGTTTCCCACTCTCTCTCTCCTCTGTTACTGTTTATTTTCTCTCTCCTGATGGTTGCTGCTAATGTTACTGGTCTTATCACTGTCCTTAACACTCAGAATGCTGAAAAATTCGACGGAACCAACTTTGGTTTAAGGGACATGGTTATCTTGACCATCTTACAACCAAAGAAGACTCTATTCCTGTTGCTGATTGTCTTAAATGGGGTACTCTCAATGCTCAACTTTGTAGCATTTTGAAATCCACCTTGTCTTCTACTCAGAAACAAATTTTTCGCCCTTATGACACCTATGAATCTCTTTGGGCGCAAGCCAAACTCCTTTAAACAAATGATACTCAACGATTATATGGGGTTTATGAGACTCTTATGCAGCTACTTACTCCTCAGCAGATTACTGGTCCTATCTCTAATTATCTAGGCAAGGTTAATGGTGTTCTTCATGATTTGAATGAAGTTCTTCCCTTGGCTAACAATCCATCCACAGGTCTTGAGAACCGTCGCAAGCTCTTTATGGCGTTAGCATTACACGGTCTCCCTCCTGAGTATGAGGTACACCTATTTACGATGACTATCTTTGGTGGTTAGAGGGGTCTAAAATATCAGGTTCTACGGCTTCTATAGTGCAAACGGATAATTCTTTTGTTGGTGTTTCTCATTCTCTTAGTCCTTGGGTCCTTATCTCTGGGGCCACCGATCATATCACTGGTAAAAAGTCCTTATTCTCTACGTTTTCCAGTTCTAATTGTTTACCTTCTATTACTATGGCTAATGGGTCCTAAACTCCATCTCACGGACTTAGCACTGTTCATCCCCTTCCTTCTTTATCTGTTGACAATGTTCTTTATGTGCCTGGGTCTCCTTTTAATTTATTATCCATTAGTCGTTTGACTAGCTCTCTTGATTGCATTGTCTCCTTTATTAAAAATTCTATTTTCATCCAGGACCGAAGTTCGGGACGGATGATTGGCACCGGATGTGAGTCACATGGGCTTTATCAACTTCAACCTTCTGCACACGTTGGGTCAGCGGTTGATTCCAGTCTCCTCCATGCTCAGTTGGGTCACCCAAGTCTTCATAAATTGCAAATAATAGTACCCACCCTTTCCAAGTTGTCTACATTATCTTGTGAGTCGTGTTAATTAGGTAAACATAGTCGTACTTCTTTTAATAATCGCTCCTTGGGTCGAGCCGCGTCTCCCTTTAGCTTAGTTCATTCTAATATTTGGGGTCCGTGTCGTACAATCTCTAATTTGGTCTATCAATATTTTGTTACTTTTATTGATGATTACTCTAGGTGTACCTAGTTATTTTTAATGAAAAATCTTTTTGAGTTATTTTCAATCTTTCAAAATTTTTGCAATGAAATCAAAACTCAGTTTGGTGTTCCTATCCGTATCTTGCGTAGTGATAATGCCCGTGAATATTTCTCTAATGCATTTCAAACCTTTATGGCATCCCATGGGATTTTACATCAAACATCTTGTGCTCATACTCCTCAATAGAATAGAATTGCCGAAAGAAAAAATCGACATCTTGTCGAAACCACCCGTACACTTCTTTTACATGGTAATGTTCCTCATCGGTTTTGGGGGGATGCTGTCCTTACAGCTTGTTATTTAATTAATGGCATGCCCTCCTCCATCTTGTTTCCTCATCAATCTTTATATTCTTTACCTCCTTGTGCTTTTGGTTCTACTTGTTTTGTCCACTAGGGATGGCAAAAAAACTCGCGCCCGCAGGTAATCCGCGGATTACCCATAATGGATACCCGCATATTTACTAAACGGATGGGTAGCGGTATCACACTACCCGCCCCGCGGGTACTCGTTTAATTATTAATATTTATTTTTTATTAAATATATTTAAATATCTAAGTATTTTTTATTATTTTATAATGATATAATAAAATTTAATATTTTTCAATGAAAATACTTTTAATTTATAAAGTTGTAATGTATAATATAATATTAATTTGAATTATATTTTACTAAAAAAATATTATGTTTAGTACATTATACCATATTTTATTCTTTATTATTATTTTATAAAAATAAAAAATATACATAAATACCTATGGGTACCCGCTACCCGACCCGCGGATACCTGTTACCCGCCTAAAACCCGTGGATACGGATAGCGGTAACATACTACCCGCACCCGCCCCGCCCCATTGACATCCCTATGTCCACAACCTTGGCACGGGCAATGATAAACTCTCTGCCCGGGCTACTAAGTGTGTGTTTCTTGGTTATAGTAGATCTCAAAAAGGTTACAAATGTTACTCTCCTAGTCTTCATCGTTACTTTGTTTCGGCTGATGTTACCTTTTTTGAGTCTACTCCATATTTTTCGGCTGATGTTGAGAACCATATGTCTAGTCCTACTTCTTTTGGTCATGTTTCTCCCATGCAGGTTATATATCAGTCTCCGGTGGTCGCCGATATCCCGACCAATCCACCTCGTCCTCTTCAGGTATATCAACGTCGGCCTCGTCCTGCTCTGGAGGTTCCAGCTGATGAAGTCCCCTTTGACTCACCTTTGGAGCCAACTCCTCCATCTCCTCCAGCTCCGCCTTGTCTTATCATCGTTTGTCACCTTCCTATTATATTGGTGTCTTCTTTGTCTTCTGTTGTCATTCCTAAAAATGCAGGATGGCAACAAGCCATGGTTGACGAAATGAGTGCACTACAAAACAGTGGAACTTGGGATCTTGTTCCTCTTCCCTTCGGTAAGACAGTGGTCGGATGTAGGTGGGTCTACACAGTCAAAATTGGTTCAGATGGTTTTGTTGATCGTCTGAAAGCTTGTTTGATGGCCAAAGGCTATTCACAAATTTTTGGCCTTGATTATGGTGATACTTTCTCCCCGGTGCGCCTACGATGTCTTCTGTACGCCTATTCTTCTCCATTGCTGCCATTAGTCATTGGCCTCTTTTTAAGTTGGACATCAAGAATGCCTTCCTCCATGGTGATCTTACAGAAGAAGTATATATGGAGCAACCACCTGGCTTTGTTGCTCAGGGGGGTGTTCAGGATTGGTTTGTCGGCTTCGAAAGTCCCTGTAAGGTCTTAAACAATCCCGAAGAGCATGGTTTGGCAGATTCAGTATTGTCGTAAAAGAATTTGGCATGACTCGAAGTAAGGCGGATCATTCTGTTTTCTATCGCCATTCTACCTCCGGGTGTATTTACTTGGTTGTGTATGTTGATGACATTGTCATCACAGGGAGTTATCACATTGGCATTGTTCTCTTAAAACAACACTTACATCATCACTTCCAGACAAAAGATCTTGGAAGACTTCGCTACTTCTTAGGGATAGAGTTGGCACAATCTAGTTCAGGTGTTGTGATTTCTCAAAGAAAGTATGCGTTGGATATTTTAGAGGAGGTCGGCTTGATGGGGACCAAACCGGTAGATACTAATACTAAGCTTATGCCAGAACAGAGGGAGCCTCTCTCAGATCCAGAAAGATATAGAAGATTAGTTGAAAAGTTGAATTACCTTATTGTCACACGTCCTGACATTTCCTTTGCAGTCAGTATAGTGTCAATTTCTCAACTCCCCTTGTGAAGGTCATTGGGATGCAGTCATCCGCATCTTAAAATATATCAAAGGGGCACCAGGTGAAGGACTCTTGTATGAAGACAAGGGTCATACTCGAATAACTGGATATTCAGATGCTGACTGGGCAGGATCTCCTATTGATAGGAGGTCTACAACGGGGTATTGTGTCTTGGAAGAGTAAAAAGCAAAGTGTTGTAGCTCGGTCAAGTGCAGAAGCGGAGTACCAAGCCATGGCTTTGGCCATATGTGAGCTCATATGGCTCAAGCACTTGCTTGAAGAACTAAAATTTGAGGAAACTACATCTATAACTCTCATTTGTGATAATCAAGCTGCGTTGCACATTTCTTCTAATCTGGTGTTTCATGAAAGGACCAAACATATTGAACTCGACTGCAACTTCATAAGAGAAAAGATTGTATCAGGGGACATTGTTACGAAATTTGTGAATTCCAATGACCAATTGGCAAATGTTCTCACAAAGTCTATTAGGGGTCCTCGCATTAAATACATATGTGACAAGCTTGGTGCCTATGATTTATATGCTCCAGTTTGAGGGGAGTGTTAGAATATTGTAAATATAAAAATATGTAATTAGGATTGATTGTATATGATTGTATTTTGATTCTGTATTTATTACATTGCTATTATAAAAAGGCTACTCCGATGTGTATTCAAACACACGTAATTCATCCAATGCCTCTCGATTTCCTTGTTTTCAACACTAACTTTTCCCTAAATAATCAACAGAATGCACGTATCAAGCACACTAATGAACTGTTTGCTAATTATCCATTAATAGCAAACAGTAAGACATTCTTCAGCCTATGCAGTGAAGTCCATCAAGTCAACAAGAACAATTTCCTAACAAACTTCAGACATGGGTACATAGATGTCGGCAAAATAAATGTCTAATTAACTATTATTATCAATTGCCATAATAAACCCAAAAACATTTTGTTCTGTAAAATTTGGAATATATTGTGGGGTGGCAGACAGGTATAAAGCATGTTGGAAAGTTTAGTGATAAAAGAAACTATTTGTCTAGATCATACCTGCTGAACATACAAAACATCAAATTGATTATTAGAAACATAAAAAAAATTACCGTTGAAGCAAATGACTCTATGCACTCGAGCAAAAGATAGGTGGCTTCTGTATATCGATCATTACTAACATAAAGCTGAAATAAAGATGCAGGATTTGATTCCCTGCCAGTCATCCCCATCCTATCCTTTTGACCCTCCTGTCACAAGACATGCAAGCAATCAGTGTCCACACAAACAGCCAAGGTTGCGTGATAATATGAAAAACTATACCTCATACTGTTACGGCTGATGCAATCAATCTAGCTTGGCTAGTCTGGTTGGAGTTCGTCACAGGAACTCCTACAAGCTTCTAATTATGAAGGGAATAGGCCAAACAGCCTGCTGGACCAACAGCCTGACTGTAGCAGGCATAGGTCTACTTAAATAAGTTAGGCTATACTTTTTTAAAATCTTATTTAGTTGAAAAGATTAAACATTCAACAAGACTCTTAAACCTAAAAAAATGGCACATAATAATAGTTATAAAAGATAACTAGATCCTCTAAAATTGCATACGTCACCACATTAGTCTTGCAAAATTTAAAGTCACAAGTCTCCAAATTCTTGTCACCACCTTGTTCGTTCCTTGAGGGCAAACATAGGAACATCTTATAGATCTTTTACAGACTAATTTGGTTATAATTTTTTCAAGAAAGTAATATAATGATAGTTTAAATCCTTTAAGGACTAATTGGGTAACTAAAATTTATAAAGGACCGTGAATGTAACTTTAGAGGACCAAATTAAGGGCCTTGGAATAATATACTCGTGGCCCATCTAAAGGCTTAAAAGCTAATGACATAGAAAAGCATTGGCCCATTGGTCTATTTGGAAGTTAGTTCTACAGAGTAGACTTGACAAGCTTTTAAGCTAGGCAAAACTATTTAACGGATCAAGTCTTAGGTTGTCATCAAGACACAGCCTTGATTCTTGTCATCGTAACAACATCCTTTTCTAGTTCTTCAGTGGGCATATGAACTAGTTTTCTAATCTCTCATTCCCTCTAACAAATTAACTAACTAATATTCTAAACTCACCTTATATCCTAAAACAAATCCTAGATAGACTTTGAAATATTTAAATTGGATATTGAACTTGTCTTAATCTTAAAAGCTAATTCATAGGACGGTACATCTAGAGAACGAAGTTTACAAGACTGAACATTTATGGGTGACCCAGTAACAAGTCTTGGATAAGCTTGGATACCCTATTAGTTGACCTTATCTCTAGTCAATGTGGGGCTTCAATAATTAGTATACAGAAAATGATAGTGCTTTATTTTTCACACACCAAACCTATCCAACACCATAGGTATCCATATTCCTTTTCTTACTTCGCTACCTACACCCTATGTTTTCAATTTATCAAAATCAAGAATGAAAGTTCCTTGAGACATGAGGAATGTTAGATAGTTTGTAAGAATAGGAATGATCTTAAATTATGTTGCATAGAAATGCTAGCAAACTGATTTTAAAACAAGTAGGCACTCTCTTGGGTCAATGAACACCAATTGGAAACTGCATTTCAGCCAAGAAAATTACCTTAAACAATTGAACAAGCCATAAAGGCAATTCAATCTTTGGATCCGCACGTAAAAGAGTTTCAGCAACAATAACTGGTAATCTACCATGAAATTCCTTATACTTCTCCTGCAATTTAGGAGCAATTTCCAGGAACAGGTCAACCTGGGAAACAAAATGTAACAAAAACTACACGCCGTTGACTTAAATCCCCCTTCAAATACACTCATTGACACACAGCACAACAAACACAACAAAACAACAGAAAACAAAAATATCATGAGGCTCATACAAGACTAGAAATATCTGAAATTTGAATAAGGGAAAACTTCCATCTGTAACCATCTACACAGATGAATGAATTCGGATGAATGCCATCTCGTGGACATGGAGCATGCACACTGACTTAGGTTAGGAGTTTACCCCACTACATGTAGGGGGCACTAGAAACTCAAGACCCAACTCCAACTTAAGGAAAAAGGCATCCATTATGAGTTCTAGACACAAATCAAAAGAAAGCCAAATGAAAATGATACCACACTAGCTCCTAAAAAATACCAATACTTATAAAAAAAATTTCCCTTCTTTCTTAATAAGTTTCTTTCCTGCTACTACTAATAATAATGCTTGCTAAAAAATTTAACATTGTTCACGACTTGATACATCAGATCACAGAATGATAGAGTATATACATAGTATGTGCATAGGCTTTAGTTAGTTTTGTGTTAGGTGTGTTCCCACACCTATATATTTAGTTCTGCCTTTCCTATTCTATTAATGCAATTCTCGTTCTGTTAGACTCTCTCTAAATCTCTTTATCTCTCTTCCTTGCTATGTTTCTCTAAATCTCTTTCAGCCTCCTCCTACCCCAGTTCATCCAACGCAAACCCACTCTAAATCAGGAATTACTAAACCCAGGCTTAACCCGCTCTCCTTTTAACCCCATCCACACCTAACATAGTTAAATAAGCTTTAGTTCAGCTTCCCCAAGGTTGTACAGCCATTGGTTGCAAGTGGGTCTTTCATTTGAAAGAAAACTTAGGCGGCTCTATTCACAACTCACAAGTACAAAGCCCGATCAGTTGCAAAGGATTTTTGTTGGAAGTCCCACATTATCTGCCTCATCATATTTCGCATTGTTTAAATACCAGTTGGGCAACTCCAACCATTGCCAATTGGTTTTGGGATGGAACATTAAACATGGTATCAAAGCCTATCCTAGATCCGTTGTTGGGTCACCCATGTTGTCCACGCTTCATTCCTGAGTGTGGAGGCGTTCTATAAGACCCACGGGCCACCCGTATTCATCCACATTTCATTCCTGAGCGTGAAGGGGTGATGCAGTTCTTACTACGTGCTATCTCATCAACCGTATGCCTTCCATTGTTCTTAAAGGTAAAATTTCTCATCAAGTTTTGTATCCGCATCATCCTCTCCATTCTTTACCCCCTCGAGTCTTTGGTTCTACTTGTTTCTCTCATGTCCTTGGTCATGGGATCAATAAATTATCTGCTATATCTTATAAATGTGTTTTATTAGGTATCCCCACACCAGAAAGGATACAAGTACTACTCTCCTACTCTTCACAGGTATTTTATTTCTGCAGATGTCACATTCTTTAAAGATGTTCCTTTCTTTGAGTCTAGAGTACCTCCACCCGAGCCTCCTCTTCCTGCGACTACACCTACAGTCCTTTTTCTCCTCCTAAGGAGTCTCCTTCCTCTCCAACTCTTTCCTCCTCCTCCCTTGCAGGTCCATCAACGTCGTCCTCATCCGATTGTAAACTCACATCTTGTGCTCACTCATCCGACCTCTTCTCCAATCCCACATCCTGAGTCAGATGTTCCCGTTGCCCAAAGGTATCCGTTCTACTCGTAATCTTTCTTTTCACTATACTGCTTTGAGCTATCATCACATATCTCCATCATATTACTCTTGTCTTTCTTCTTTATCCTCTGTTTCTATTCCTAAGATTGCAGTAGATGCCTTTACTCATCCAGGATGGAAACAAGCTATGATGGATGAAATATGTGCTTTACAAAGTAGTGGAACTTGGGATCTCGTTCCTCGACCACCAGGAAAGTCTGTTATTAGTTATCGATGGGTGTATACGGTGAAGGTTGGCCCAAACAGAACAGTTGACCGCCTCAAAGCCTGACTTGTCGCCAAAGGTTATACTCTGATCTACGGCTTAGATTATGGAGATACCTTCTTCCCCGTTGCCAAAATTCCCTCAGTGTGCCTCTTCCTCTCCATTGCCGCCATTCGCCACTGGCCTCTATACCAGCTGGACATCAAAAATGTTTTCCTTCGTGGTGACCTGCTTGAAGAGGTTTACATGGAGCAACCTCCCTATTTTTTGCTTGGGGGGGGGGGGGTCTTTTAGACTTGTTTGTCGCCGGCCGAAATCTCTAAATGGCCTTAAGCAGTCTCCTAGGGCATGGTTTGGCAGATTTAGTACTATGATTCAGGAGTTTGGCATGATCCGGAGTGAGGCCGATTACTCTGTCTTCTACCGTCAATTGTTGGTTGTATTTACTTTGTGGTTTATGTGGATGACATTGTTATTACTGGCAGTGATCATCTTGGTATTACATAGGTAAAGCAACATCTCTTCAAGCACTTTCAGACGAAGGACCTTGGCAGACTCAAATATTTCTTGGGCATAGAGGTAATGTAATCTAAAAATGGAATTATTGTTATATCCTAAAAGAACTATGCAATGGATATTTTGGAAGAAACAATGATGTTAAACTCCTAGAACACTCTCATGGATCCCAATGTCAAGCTCCTACCAAATCAAGGGTAGCCTCTTCCAAATCCTGAAAGATACAGACGTTTAGTTGGCAAGTTGAACTATCTAATTGTCACTCGCCCAGATCTCCTTTGCAGTTAGTGTGGTAAGCCGGTTTTTAAACTCTCCTTGTAAGGAACATTGGGAGGCAGTGACCCGTATTGTTCGATATGTCAAGAAAGATCCTGGAAAAGGCCTGTTATATGTAGATAGAGGACATATTTGAGTTGCGAGTTACTTTGATGTTGATCGGGCGAGCTCTCTCATTGATAGAAGATCAACTTCCGGATATTGTATTTTTGTCAGAGGTAATATTGTCTCTTGGAAGAACAAGAAGCAGAATGTTGTAGCCAGGTCCAGTGCGCAGGTAAAGTACCGTGCTATGGCTATAGCCATTTAGGAGCTCATGACTCAAACAATTGCTTCGGTAACTTTAATTTGGAGAGGTTGCACAGATGACACTTATCTATGATAATCAGACCGCTATGCATATTGCCTCAAATCTAGTTTTCCATGAGAGAACGAAGCATATTGAATTCACTATCATTTTGTTAGAGAGAAAGTCTTGTCTGGTGAAATATCCACTAGTTTTGTTAATTCTAATGATCAGTTGGCGGATGTTTTCATTAAATCTCTAAGGGATGCTCAAATTGATTATATATGTAACAAGCTTGGTACATATGATTTATATGCTCCGGCTTGAGGGGGAATGTTAGAATTATGTAAATATAGTAACGATATATTTAGGATTAAATATATTGATCATATCTTTAATGTAAAATAGGAAACTATATCTTCTGTATTTATGTACAAATCCCTATAAATACAATAGCTCCGGATGATCCTAAAACATACGAAATTCATATGTTCTCCCGTTTGCTCTCATTTAACATGATATCAAAGCTAGAGCATTCTTTCCGGTTCTTATGGGCCAAGAGTTGCCTTTTTATTATGGGTCAAAAGTTATCCTTTGCCTGGTCTGACAAGCTTCGTTGGAGGGAGCGTGTTGGAAGTCCCACATTGTCTGCCTCATCATATTTCGCATGGTTTAAATACCTGTTGGACAACTCCAACCATTGCCAATTGGTTTTAAGATGAAACCTTTAACAGTTTTCATCAAAGGGTTGGTTCAGATTACTCAATTTTTCTCCAGTGGTCAAACCCATTACTGTTCACTTTATTCTTACAACTTCTCTGACCCATGACTGGCCGATCCATCAAATTGATATCAACAACACATTTCTTAATGGAATCCTCACTTAAGATGTTTATATGGTTCAACTTGCAAGGTTTGAATCATCCGACAAGTCATTAGTTTGCAAGCTTCATCGTGCTCTTTACGGTTTGAAGCAAGCTTCTTGTGCTTGGTTTGGGCGTCTTACTTCAGCTTTGGTCTAGTTTGGCTTTGCTGCCAGCAGGTGTGACCCCTCCTTATTCACTCTTCACACCTCTACAGGATTTATCTATGCCCTGGTTTATGTTGATACGTTCAATCTCTCATTTCCAAACTCAACACTAGGTTAACCATCAAGGATCTTGGACCCCTCGATTACTTTCTTGGCCTAGAGGTTAAGCGTTTGTCTTCTAAATCTCTTCTTCTCTACCAAACAAAATATATTAGTGATCTTCTCTCTAAAGCTCAAATGACTAAAGCAAAACTGATAAGATCTCCTATGCCCAGTTCTTGTTGTCTAACCAAAACTAATGGAGATCCTTTACCTGATCCTTCTATCTATTGTTCAATAGTTTGTGCCCTTTAGTATGTTACTGTTACTAGACCCAAGATTGGCTGGTACTATGGACCACGGTCTCTTACTTCAGGCTGCTCCCATGGATGCTCCTTTTACTTTTGCATATAGGGCTACTGATGTGGATGATCGTTGCTCAACTTTTGGTTCGTGTATTTACTACGGTCCAAATCTTGTATCTTGCTGCTCGAGGAAACAATCTCTTGTGGCTCGCTCTAGTGTTGAAGCCGAGTATCACAGCCTTGCCCTTACTGCTCAAGAACTCGTCTAGGTAGAATCTCTTCTCAAAGAACTGTGTTTCATTTTCCACTCATGTTATCCACTGTGATAACCAGAGTGCAGTGGTCTTTGTCACAATCCAGTACTAAACATATGGAAATTGACATTTACTTTGTTTAGGAAAAGGTCATTAACAAAGCTTTATGCAGCAACCATGTTCCTTCTCATAGCCTCTTTAAAAAGAGAGATTTCTATTTCTTAGATCCAAACTCAGTGTGGTCAGACCACCCTAGGTTTGTAGGGGGAATGATAGAGTATATACAGAGCATATGTGCATAGGCTTTAGTTAGTTTTGTCTTAGGTGTGTTCCTGCACCTATATATTCAGTTGTACCTTTCTATTCTGTTAGAACTCCCTCTCTCTCTTCTTTGCTATGTTTCTCTCAACTCTGATACAGAATCAACATCAACATGAACGTTTCCACTCTTCTTTCCCAAACCCTAACACATCTGCTATAAATGGATATAAGAAAGGACATGAGTAAAAAGCCAGTTCTGAATAGTTGAGAGGCATAACAGTGATGAAAATTTTACTTTTGAAAAAAGGATAAGGGCACCAGTCTCAAATTTCCATATCAATCTGACTCAGGCATATTATGGTGATTATTGTGATCCAATTCAATCATCGCTTTCAATCACCACAAGTCCACTACCAATCTTTGACTATGCACATAATGTAATATCAGATAGCAAGCTTACCATGTATCAAAACCACTAAATGAGAAAACAAAAATAAAAATAACAATTGAGAAAAACAGACAGACAGGTGAAAATAAGGTCAGAACTCCTAACTTCCAGACTGACTGATTCATAATCTAAAATCAACTAGGGACAACACATTATAACAAGCAGAAGATACGAACAAGGTAAAGCTTGAGAGCTGCCCAATGACTGTTTCTGTCAGTTTGTGGAGTTGTAGGAACTGTAACAGGTGAACCATGAACAACCATCTCAAGCTTTGATGATGTCAATAAATGACCATGTTCCCTGAAATCACGAAATACATTTATAAATTATACAATTCATAATAAGTATTGACAGGAACAGTCTAGAGAAAACTTGAAAATAAGGCGAGTGTCAAATTACTAATAAACAATAGAAAAGTAAATTTATACCCATCAGAATCACTGATAAGCTAAGTGAGATATCTTGTACCAACAATTTACAACAAAGTTATTTAAAAAGAATGGTAAGGAATAAGTCAACATACTCAACCCAGGTAGATTCCACTTTATCAAGACAGCATTTCAATGAGATAGCAGATAAAACTCTCTCCAATTCCCTAAAGAGAAAGATCAAATCACGTATATAAGCATAACATTACATACATGTATGTGTGCAACTTAAGTGCAGATGTAAACCTCTTCAGTCCAGAACCCTTGAAAAATCTGAGAAGGATGGTAAAGGCCATATCATATAAATTGTTTTGGACTAGAAGATCAGCCAAATCTGACAGAGCACCATGTTTTCCTATAAAATGATAATAAAGGGGATGAATACATGCTCAATATTATATCAAATTTATATATAAAAAAGGCACAACGAAACCTGAAATCATCAGTCACACTGAAAACAGCCACAAGTTTCAAAATACAATTGAAAAGAAAACAGACTTACCAGAAAATGTCCACTTGACATTAACCAGGGACAGCATATACTCTGCTGATGCTAGCACAAACTCATTCTCGAGTTTTTCAATATCAATAGAGGACTGCCAGCCTTGAGGCTCAGCATCATTATCAGCTGGTGCTGTAAAGTTAAAGATATTGGTATCACCAGCACATCAAAAAAATTAAAACTATTTTTTAATGATAAAAGAAGGAATTCATCAAGACAGATTAATACAAAGAGTTAGCACAAAGATCCCCTTAAAAAATTGAAGAGAAAAATAAAACAAAAGAGAACAAAGAAAGTTTAATGAAACAAAGCTACCCAAACCCTCAACTACAAGGGAGACAGACTTTTAGAAAGAACATATTTTAGTGCAAATGTGAAGAACATAATATCCAACCTACAGAAATATTACATATGAATCCTTTTTGTCCCATCACATTTCATTTGTTACAAATCTAGAGATGCCAAAATATAGATATAACATTATAAATTCTTAGCAAAACGATAAGTTCATAAACAGCAGCATGATTTTTGTTGTTGAATTTCTTACAATGTTCATCTGGTGTTCTTTTAGCTTTCTTACTTGGATAGTGTTCACTCATAAGAGAACACCCCTCAGACAATTGATCAATCCAGGCATATGCAGGATGAACAAGATGCAGTGCATTGACTACAGCAGAGAGTGCATTCAGCCTCTCTTGCAACATCAAGGAACTGCCTTGGCTATCTTTTAAAGCTGCTTCTGTTCTCAAACGACATGAATACATGTACATGTAGTTTGCTGCTCGTCTCCAATTATGCTGGTGCAACTGGAATGCATAGAGCAGCTTATACAAATTTGGCTTCGCAGAAATATCTGATCTACCAGCCTACATATTACATGATAGAAATTAAGCACATTGACAAAAAATTCAAAATTAACAGCACCTAAATTTGTTCAGCTAGGGCATACCACATACCTTCCATGCAAGCTCTTGCTCTACTTTTTCCGCTAAACCAATAAGGGGAAGTTTATTACTGCATAGAATCTGTGAAGAATAAAAATAATAAGATGAGGGCAGAAATACTAAATAAAATATGTGGTTGGAAATTTTACAATTAATAAAATCAGAATAGTTCATCGCAGTTTATCCAACCTTTATAGCTCCTTGTTCATAAAGAACAATTATAAAACGCCTCAAGCAGATGTATTTGCTCTCCTCATCTGGATTTGAAATTATTGCACAATATGCATCATAATATCGGCCAAGATCTAAAGCAAATATGAAAACATTTGCCCATAGTCGTCCCTTGCTGGTTGTCACTGATTCAGTAACGGAGTTGTTCATGCACTTATCATCATTAACATGTAGAGCCTCATCAACTTGCTCGAGTGCAGCAAGTGCAAACTGGTAAGCACCCTCGCTAATGTTATAACGTTCAAATAACTGCATTGCCCATTGATAGTATTGAAGCTTCCATGCACCAATTGACGCACAACCACCTACATAAAAAAAACGAAAAACAATTAGCAACTAAATCCTGAGATTATCTGTTTGATTATCATTGGAGTTTAGCCAGAGATACTCACTAAAACCAAGATAAGGAATTCCAATATCATCAGATAAACTCTGCAAAGCTTCAGATGCACCATTTCCAGATGAAGACCTGAAATATACACCAATAGTAATGGGTCATACTCCAAGGCAACCACAAGCAATTGTACAGAGGCCGTAAAACTCATGTTACAGAAATTTGAAAGCCAATTGACATACACACTCAAAAATACACACATGAAGACTGTTATGCATCAGATTTCCAGGTTTGCAATTGATCAAATTACTTAATTACACAATTCTGCTCTCCCAATACTCACTTTCTTGTCTTCTCTATCTTTGCTCACCTAATCCTCACTTTCCTCTATTTATTATAGTCTATATCAATTGACTTCTCCGGGTCATAAGTTGTTTTGCAATTAATCTGTCTCGGCCATTTCTGCAACAATTGAGGTTGAATACTCAGCAAGTTAGCAATTTGTGT
Organism: Clitoria ternatea; assembly: GCA_037962975.1. Lineage (NCBI taxonomy): Eukaryota > Viridiplantae > Streptophyta > Magnoliopsida > Fabales > Fabaceae > Clitoria > Clitoria ternatea. The sequence goes on from CM075674.1 coordinate 2,204,211, forward strand.
AATGGCATAAATATCATATCAAGATAGCTAATATTGTGCTCATACTACACATCAAGTGTATTCCATAAAACACGATCTGGTGAAATTATGGAGGTTGTAGTGGGGTTGGAAAGTGCCAGTTTTGAAATAATAATGCCGTCTACCCCAATTTTCAGATCCCTGGAAAGCCCTATTTTGTCTTCTTCCGTTTTGACTAGCTGGAGCATTCAAACCTGTCACCTAATCTCTCCAAACTGCATGCCTCTTAATCTGTTTGATGGCTTTGAACAGTTGAGTGGTGGTTCAATGTCAGTTTCTATCCTGCTTGTATCAGCTCCCTCTTGAAATGCTTGGCTTCCAAATTGTTTCTTATGTCAGCTAGCTAGTGGATGCTGGTTTGATTTACTTCTGGGTGTAGGTGGTTCACATGGAATGGGTTGTTATGCACAATACTGGTTAACTAATCCATCCCTTCTTGCTTCAGCTCACTGGTTTGAGGACTCAGCATATACTACTACATTTTTCTCAGTTCTCTGATTTGAAGTATTGAGAATCTTCAAACAGGAGTGTCAGCTCAGATACTTGTCGACTTTTCTCTTGGATCAGCAAGGTACTAGTAGACTTATTAGAATCCTATAAATATGATAACTGTGTATATTAAGATTAATTAGATTGAGTCAGTAGTTATGTAATTAGCCTAAATAAGATAATTGTATATCTTGTATTTATTTACTTTTTCATTATAAATTCAATAGTTCTGTTGTGTAGTAGACATCACACGGAATTCATTTTATGGCCTCTTGTTTCTCTCTGTCAACATGGTATCTAGAGTCTAACAAGAGGCTACCATCAATCCAATTTCGTGCTTTCCTGATGAACTCATTGTTCACCAGCACTGCCACTAACCATCCTTTCTGATCAGCAACCACCCTACCGTTGTTGGCTTGCCAGTTCAGCCCTTCCCTAGTGGTCTTGTGGCCATCAAAGGCTGAACGCACTCTCTCGCAGTTCCTCCTCTTCAGCACGTTTCCCATGCACCTCCCTACTTCACTAAGAGTGGCAATGCATACAACCTCTGTTCCCAACCTGCCAATTAGGCTTTGCTTGCCTCTCTCCCCTTTACCCAGATCTGATCTTGGTTCATTGTTTCAATACTAGTTTGACACTATTTTTGCTTTTCTTGTTGTTTGGGTATTTTTCTCTTATCCCGTTGCCCATGGCTACCTTTGCAACTTAAATTGTTGCTAGCCACAGCTCTGCTACACCACTCTCTTCCAAGCTATTTGATGGTAATTGTTGGAAGTCTCACATTGTTTGCCTCATTATATTTCGCATGGTTTACATTGGTTTTCGGATGGAACCTTTAACATGGTATCAGAATCAGAGCATTCTTTCCGGTTCTTGTGGGCCAAGAGTTGCCCTTTCGTTGTGGGTCAAAAGTTACTCTTTGCCAGGTTAGGCGGGCTTCGTTAGAGGGAGAGTGTTGGAAGTCCCACATTGTCTGCCTCATCATATTTCGCAAGGTTTAAATACCTGTTGAGCAACTCCAACTATTGCCAATTGGTTTTGGGATGAACCTTTAACAGTAATAATTACTGCTCTTGAGCTTCTCATTGAACTTTGGCTTGTTAGGAATAGCTTTGAGATATATCTCGCCAAAAAGGAAGACGATGTCCCTGTGTTGGACCATCCTCTGTGGAAGAAGGTTGACGCCCAGGTGTGTTGCATCATCCAATCCATTACTTATCCATATCTTCACCATGCCTTACTTGCTCACAAAACCTGAAGCCATTTAGACACAGGCAAAGCAACTCTATACCAACACTTCTTGATGAATCTATCAGCTTTGCGGAGATCTCATGACCACATGAGAATGGAGCATGGTAGTTAAAATCCTGATTTTACAATTTTTCAAAAGCTCCACCATTTAAATAGGTCAATAAAAAATTTAATCTGACCAAAATCTACCTGAATCCCGATTTAAATCTTCAAATCCAAAAAATCTTTTTTTTCGATTCCAAGATCTGACACATTTTTTACCTGCCAGCTGTACTTACTCTTCCTTTATATAAATAGGCTCACTTATATCATATATTAGAATGTTAATAAACACCAAGATTTCAGTTCATTTCTCTCTTCTCTTCTTCTCTCTCTTCTCTGAACTTAAAACTGAGGAGTTTCCTTCCTCTCCAGATCCTTTTCCTCCTCCTCCTTTGCAGGTCTATCAGCGTCATCCTCGTCCTTTACTGCCGCAACCTACAACGAACCCGATCGTAGACTCACATCCCAAGCTCACTCATCTGACCTCTTCTCCGGTCCCACCTCCTGCGTCAGATCTTTCTGTATCCCTTGGCAAAGGTATCTGTTGTACTCGTAATCCTTCTTCTCACTATACTGCTTTGAGTTATCATCACATATCTCCATCATATTACTCTTGTCTTTCTTCTTTATCCTTTGTTTCTATTCCTACAGTAGATACCTTTACTCATCCAAGATGGAAACAAGCTATGATGGATGAAATGTGTGCTTTACAAAGTAGTAGAACTTGGGATCTCGTTCCTCTACCACCAGGGAAGTTCGTTATTGGTTGTTGATGGGTGTACACGGTGAAGGTTGACCCAAACAAAATAGTTGACCGCCTTAAAGCCTGACTTGTCGCCAAAGGTTATATTCTGATCGACGGCTTGGATTATGGAGATACCTTCTTCCCTGTTGCCAAAATTCCCTCGGTGCGCCTCTTCCTCTCCATTGTCGCCATTCGCCACTAGCCTCCATACCAGCTGGACATCAAAAATGTTTTCCTTCATGCTGACTTGCTTGAAGAGGTTTACATGGAGCAACCTCCCTATTTTGTTGCTTAGGGGGGGTCTTCTAGACTTGTTTGTTGCCGGTAAAAATCTCTATATGGCCTTAAGCAGTCTCCTAGGGCATGCTTTGGCAGATTTAGTACTGTGATTCAAGAGTTTAGCGTGATCCGGAAAGAGGCCGATCACTCTGTCTTCTATCATCATTCAGTTGCTGGTTTATGTAGATGACATTGTTATTACTGGCAGTGATCATCTTGGCATTACATAAGTGAAGCAACAACTCTTCAAGCACTTTTAGACGAAGGACCTTGGCAGACTCAAATATTTCTTGGGGATAAAGGTAGCGCAATCCAAAAATGGAATCGTCATATATCCCAAAGGAAGTATGCAATGAATATTTTGGAAGAAACAATGATATTAAACTCCAAGTCAATCGACACTCCCATGGATTCTAATGTCAAGCTCTTACCACATCAGAGGTAGCCTCTTTCAGATCCATAAAGATACAAACGTTTAGTTGGCAAGTTGAACTATCTAACTGTACTCGCCTAAATATCTCATTTGCAGTTAGTGTGGTAAGTCAGTTCCTAAACTCTCCTTGTAAGGAACATTGGTTCGATATATCAAGAAAGATCTTGGAAAAGACATGTTATATGAAAATAGAGGACATACTCAAGTTGTGGGATACTCTCATGCTGATTAGGCAGCCTCTCCCATTGATAAAAGGTCCACTTCCGGATATAGCAAGAAGCAAAATGTTTTAGCCAAGTCCAATGCGGAGGCAGAGTACCGTGCTATGGCTATAGCCAATAAGGAGCTCATATGGCTCAAACAGTTGCTTCGAAAACTTCAATTTGGAGATGTTGCACAGATAACACTTATATGTGATCATCGGGCCGCTATGCATATCCATGAGAGGACGAAACATATTGAAATTACTGTCATTTTGTTAGAGAGAAAATCTTGTCTGATGAAATATCCACTAAGTTGTTAATTCTAATGATTAGTTGGCGGATGTTTTCACTAAATCTCTAAGGGGTCTTCGGATCGATTATATATGTAACAAGCTTGGTGCATATGATTTATATACTCGAGCTTGAGGAAAGTTAGAAATATGTAAATATAGTAACGGTGTATTTTAAGATTAAATATATTGATCATATTTTTATTGTAAAATAGGAAACTGTATATTATGTATTTATGTACAAATCCTTATAAATACATTAGCTACGCTGTGATCACAAAACACACGGAATTCATATGTTCTCTCGTTTTCTCTCTTTTAACAAAAAAAGGATGAATTGTGACAATAAGGTAGTTCCATAGTTGAGAGAACTCAATAGCGAAATAGCGATGACACAAATCACGAAGGGCAGTACTGCTCTAATACCATATTGAAATTATGGAGTTTTAGGAATAAGGTAGTTCCATAATTGACCCTTCGTGTTGATTCTTCTGCTTTGGTTTCTCACAACAGCAGCTGACTTCACCATGCAAATCCAAGAAAGGACGTCCCCGTTACAATCCCGTGTTGATAAATGTTGGGCTTTACATGGTCGACCCTCTCTCATTGCCCGTGTTGCTCAAAATTCTGTCTCTTTTTTCTCTTGTTTCTGCATCGTCGTTGCCTTTGATCCCATCACCTTCCTACAATTACTTCCTAAAGTGGTATGAAAATCGTCAAGTCCCTGCTTCCACTATTGCTGTTGTACACACTGATAATTTCTTTGTTGGTGAAGTGGTATGAAGATCATCAAGCCTCTGGTTCCATTATGGCTATTGCACACACTAATAATTCCTTTGTTGGCATTTCTACTTCTGGTCTATGATGCACGGAAAAGCAGGAGGATTGCCGTACCACGTACCGGAACCGTCTCGGAAACAGGATACGGCGGGAAACGTTTCCCGTAAATCCTCTGTTTTGAGCCCAATCAGAAACGGCTCAGAAACGCCTACCTGGCCCGCGTTTCCCATGCGTTTCTGGCCCAATAACCCATCCATTTTCATTTTCCCTCTTTCCTTCAGAGTTTTTCCTGCGAACCCTTCCCCCTCGAGCCGCGTTTCTTTCGCACAGCACCCCACCCCACCTTCATTGTCTCCTTCGTCGTCTCTGCTGGTCTCTGTCGCGTCTCACCGCCGGCTGTTTCACGGTCATCTTCTCCGGCGTCTCTCTTCATCTCTAAACGTAGGAATGTTTCTTCTCCCTCCGTCGTCTCTGTCTTTCTTCTCTTCCTTCTCTGTCGTCTCTCATCTCCTCAAATCAAAAACGCAGGTCTTCTTCGTTTCTTTTCCCTCTTTCTTTCCATCATCTCCTCCGACCAAACCACCACGAGTGACTTGTGAGTTCTGCTCTGTTTTGTTGATTGATTTAATTTCTGATTCAGTGAATAAATAAAATAGTCCTTTGCTCTGTTATTCAGTGAAATAATACCCAACACCATGTTTTGATTTAATTTCTTCTTGATTGGTTGGCATTTACATTTGCTGCTGCTGAATGATTATGATATTTTTCTTCTTCTTCACCATGAGTTGAGATTCATTATTCTGTATTGCTACTGCTGAAAATGAATGATATTTATTTTATAATGTTTTTTTATAATGTTGGCTGAATGAATCTGAATGCACACATGCTGAATGTTATTTACTTATTTTGGATGTTTTTGTATGGATGTTATTGTTTTTATGTATTTTGATATGAACTTTATTTAGTAGTAACATTATATGTAAAATTTTTATAATTTAGACAGTGTTTCTACACCGTTTCCGTTTCTTGATTTTTTGGGTTTCACATTTCCCCGTCCCCGTTTCCGTTTCCGTTTCCGTGCTACATAGCTTCTGGTTATTTACTTTTCATCACTAAGACAAATGCTTCTTAAACACAATCTCAAGGATTTTGTTAATAGAGAGAGTAGTATTATCCATCAATCAACTTACACGATCTCTTGATTGTGTAATTTCATTCAATAAAGATTCTGTTTCCCAACAAGATCGGAGCACAAGGTGGATGACTAGCTTCAAATAAAAGTCTCACAGCCTCTACCAACTCAACAAGCCTCCTTATTTTGGCTCAGAGACAACCTCTACTCCACTAGTTCAAGCTCCATTAGGCCATCTAGGTCTTTGATAAGTTACAACAACTACTCTCTAGTCTTTCTAAGTTAGCGTCTTTGTTTTACGAGTCGTGTCAATTAGGTAAAGACACTTGTAGTTCTTTTTCTAATGGCATTGTTAGTTGGGCTTCAAGAGTTGTGTATGATAATAAAGTACCCGACAACTTAAAGGAAAGTTATATCGAACTGATACAAGACCAACAATGCTCTATAGGAATGAGTGTTGGGCGGTGAAAGAACAACACGAACATCATATGGAGGTAGCTGAGATAAGGATGTTGAGATGGATGTATGGTCACAAAAGAAAAGATCGAATAAGAAACGACAATATTCGAAGTTGACTTAGTGTGGCACCTATTGTAGGGGAAATGGTAAGAAATTGTCTAAGGTGGTTTAGGCATGTGTAAAGGAGATCCTTGAAAGCATTTGTCAGGAGAGTTAAGCAAATGTGTGTGAATTTGTGGAGAGGTAGGGGCAGATCGAAAAGAACACTTAAAGAGGTTATTGTTAAGGACTTTTTGGTGAACGGGATACCTAAGAATTAGTAAATAAATGACAAGGCACAATAACGTCATATGATCCATGTAGCTAGCCTCACTTGGCAGGATAAGGCTTTGTTGTTGTACTGTTAGTCGGGCTTCGCTCCTTTTGCTTTAATTCATTCAAATATTTGGGGCCAGAGTTGTATTTCATCTACATTAAGGTCAAAATATTCTGTTACTTTATAGATGATTTTCCAGTTGTAATGTATTTAATGAAAGATCATTCAAAATTATTCTCTATTTTTTTATCCTTTTTAATGAAATAAAAAATCAATTTGGTATTCCTATTCACACTTTGCAAAGTGATAATGCATGTGATTATTTGTCTGGTTATTTAAGGCTTTTATAGTTTCTCATGGTGTTTTACATCAAACATCTTATCCTCATACCCCTCAACAAATCAGGGTTGTTGAACATAGAAATAGGCACCTTCTTAAGACATCTCAAACTCTTCTTCTCCACTCCCATGTCTGAGGAAATACCTACTAGCTTTGTCAATTTCAATGATAAACTAGCAACTATATTCACCAAATGCTAAAGGGTCCTCAGACCAACTATTAATTATATATGTAACTAGCTTGGCGCTTATGATCTATATGCTCCAGCTTGAAGGGGAGTGTTAGAATCCTAGAAGTATAGTAACCTTGTATATTAGGATCAATTAGATTGATTGTGTAATTATGTAATTAGAATAGGGTAACTATATATATCTTGTATTTATTTACTTTCTCATTATAAATTCAATAGCTCTATCGTGTGCAAAACACACGGGATTTATCCATGCTCTCTCATTTCTCTCTCTCATCAAGATTTAATTGGGACATGTTAGTTGAATGCGACCTTACAAATTTTCAATTTACGTTAACTGTTAGATGTGATTCTAAGGTTATTTTCCTAATATATTTAGATGCATCATGCATGTGTTGGTTTAGGTAAAGATTATATGATCCATGCTATGATCACAATATTCACATCCACCCCCTCCCTTTTCCAATCTTATGAAGGATCTTGATTTTGAATACCTTGAGTAAGATGGCTTCTAAGTTAGATGTTTCAATTCTCAATAAAACTCCAAGAATCCAAGTTAAAACCCTTAATTCAGTGGAAACTTAACAATATCACTTCACTAATTAATCAACTTACAAGCTGAAATGTCAAATAAAAGCTGCATCTTTCAATTAAGTATGTCCACAATATGCAAAAATAAAAGGAGAAATATGTCAAAGGTGAGTGGTTATACCTAAAGAAACAGCGAATGGCATCAGAAACTTTTTTATCCTTCTGGGTCGCATATAATCCACACTGCACCTGTGCAAGTAGGCAACATCCAAGAAGATGATGACGTATGCACCACCCACCATCAGCATCTTGAATACTTTGGGATGTCTTCTCCTTTAATAAATGTGCCTCCGCCATCATAAGCAATTGCTTTTGAAACAATTATAAATGGAAATATAGGATATTTTCAGTAAAGATTATAGAAGTAAAAAACAGAGAAGGAACCAATCTCCTGCTCTGGGGAAAAAGACAAGTAAATCACCTCAGCAGCAGCATACTGATCATGCTTGAAAAGGATAAATGCAAGATCAATAGAACGACTCAAAAAAGTAGACGATCCTCCAGCCTGGCCCCATATTATCCAACTGATGAAGTCTCTCATCCTATTAATTAAGTGCTGCGCATTTGAAAAATGTTCTGAAGAAAAGTCACTATGGTCAACAGATGAACTTCCAACACTGAGCAAGAATATAAAGGCCAATGTGAAGTCACGCTTGCCAAGCTTCTCATTCCACAATTGTTTCCCTGTGTTATTAGCTGTGTCATGACCAAAAAGGTGAACACGTATCAATGGTATGGCTTATACTATATGTTCAATTAAGTAAGCCTAAAATGTAAATATTAACATTACACACCCACGATGGAAATAGAGGAAAGAAAAAAGAGAAAATATTGCTTGACTTCAAATGAACGGAAGAAAGAGAAAGAAAGATCTCTCCTCCACAGGTTTTCTCTTACAACTGAGCTACTGCCCTGTTCAACTACTGCAAAAAATCTGTATCCCACCTTCCTACTATTCCTCCTCCTATTTAAAGCCCAACCCATCCTTCCATCCTCTCTAACTAACTATTGATGTTATACTGTAAGTAACATATAACAAACTGCTGATATCTGGGAATCACTAACAGTCAACAAATGTAATGTTTAGGTCATCTTAGCCATTGAGCATAAGCTGTAAATGCCTAAAGGGAAATATATAAATGCAACAAAAATCTCAAAATCATAGTTTCATCTCAGATATCAGAAAAATAATACATGACAGATACAAGGAAAAAAATTACGGGGAGTTTAATGAAAGTTTTCAATCCCTATCCCCACCCCTTTATTGAACAAATCAACATACTCTTTCTTGAACAAGAGAACTTTTAGAATTTACTTTCCCAATAAGCTCAACATGGCTTCTCCAGAATCAAGAATCTCACATTTTGTTTTAATATATTTTTTCTCAAACACTTGCTTAAATTTAGTCAAACCAATTTGTCTTAATCTCAGATGATATGTTTCGATTCAAATAAATTTATTTCTATAATTTCATCTAATCTTAAAAACTTCTCTTTAATTTCTTCCTATCAAATAAAATAGAATCCTTGTTCCTTATATCGACAATGGTAACATCTATTGTATTTTCCTGTTTCGTAAGATACATTATTTTACCAATGTTTGACAATAATGATATTTTTCTTATTTTTTAAAAAATCTGTCATCATATAGTGATGAATCCATCTCAACCTTAGTAAATAGGCACGTCCTATACCATATAAATGCACCATAGAACTTACCTATTTGTAATGAGGAAAGTCTAGAATTGAAGTCCTCTGTTACAAAGGGTGCAGAAGGCGTGATGGTAAAGAAGATGATGATTAGCCACTCAAAAATAATGTCTTGAAGCATTGGAACTAACTCAAGCTGTATTTTGGTTATATCGTCATGTGGCAAGTGGATCTGCATTGAAAAAATTCACAATATATACATATATAAAAGAAAAATACAACACATTAAGCTACATTCTTAAAGAAGTAACAGCATTTTGCTAACAAATAGAACTTCCTAAATGCTTTAAAAACTTGTTCTACAGAAAATGTAAGTATGGTGATATTAACTGACCAAGTACTTGTAGAATATAATTTTTGAACCCACCCCTAAATCATACAGAAGTCTAAGTCTATTGTATAACTAACAAGTCCATTCATCATGAAAATTTAATCCCACAAAAATTCCTTTTGCAGCGAACAAATATAAGTTGAACATTCATTGCATTTGCACCAAAAAATTTAAATAGAAGGACCGAATACTTTTATTTTTTCTTCAAAATTAAACTATCGTAGATTTTGAAGCTGTATACGATTTTTCTCACATTTTTACACTCATCTTCAAATTCTGGCTATCTGCAAAGAGTAGTTAACAACCTTTGCTCGAGGTTCAAACAACTTACACATCTCTACAGCCAGATATAAACCAACCAAATTACTTAGTTTGGCAGAATTGAAAAGGCACACCAGGTTCCTATGGACTATGGAGACACATATGAAGATATGTAAATTCAGTTTGTTGCTGATTCAAGATCTGAAAAACCCTCAAAAACAACTCAACAACACTGACAGCTTACTGACAAGCACAGTGCAAAGGCAGCAAAACAAGGGAAAAAGAAATATCAAAAATCACTATGACTGGATTCAATTTCACCAGTGGATCAGTTTGCTAGCAGCTCTAGAATATCAAACTCAGTTCAAATATATCAAGCCTTAAACTTTCAGATAGTATAATCGAATAAATGTAAACAAATCAAAATACAAACAACTTACATATCAAGTGAGAATTAACAATTTCTATTGTATTTAATCAGGCCGTAATTTTAATTAATAAGAAGAAAAGCACTAACACTCACCTGACCACTGATGTCCACCAAATAGCTTAAAAACAGAAGAAAGTCCCAGGCAGATTCAAACATCACCTTTGCAATCTGATAAGTGGTATGTACTACAACGGAAGAATTTATGTTTGATAACATTTCACTATCAAAATTTTGTATTACTTTTTGTGGAACCAAAAATTTCAGGAAACCCTCAATTACATTTAAAATCCTGCCCCATGCAGAAGCCTTTTTGTGCAAGCCTTGAAGTGACAAAAACATGTCAACAGAAAGTTTCCTCAAACTTTTATGATCTGCCAGCTCCTTCTCCAAAACAACTATATGATCACCAGAAGTATAAGTTTGGTGCGCTGGACCAGACATACAATACCCAGTTTCCAGAATCTTCACAATATAGCGGACGATATCTTCAGACGAGATCACTGGTGCAATTAAAAGAGATTCATAAAATATAGAAGAAGCAGTCTTGCCCAACTGTTGGCTTAAACTTAAAACACATCTAAGCAATTCTGTTAGAATTTCACATTCCAGATCGTCGTCAAATATATCCATGAGGCCTGTGAACTCACTAACTTCATCTGAAGAACCTACCGGATATAAACAGTCCATATTAAGGAAAGCTGAGAAATAAGTGAAATACAAAGATATGATTATAAAAAGTTAATTGAAGGATTCAAGAAAAAGCTATATATATATTATCATAATATAATAAAATTCAGAGATAGGAGTCCATGATTATTAATTACCCTCTACGATCCGCTCAACATCTTCCAAAGACCGAAAAAGTGAAACTGAATTTTTTCGGATTAAACCAACAGCATCAGTAGACGAATCAACAAGCAAACCATATAATGCATTATTCTTGCACCAATTATTGAAATAGCGAGTGAAAAAACATTTCCAGCATTGCAATAAAGACACGTTTTCAGATCCAACCTACCACATTATCAATCTCGTCAGTTTCCCACAACTCAACTCACAAAATTAAGAGTGAGAAATCAAGGAGACATGAAACAGATTTAATAATATGACAATGATAACCTCATGTTCTATGAGTGAAAGTATCTCCTTTTTTAGCCCATCAGCAGTTAATGTTTGTAACTCAGATTCACCCAAATGCCTGCCATACTCCGCAAGAGTTGCATACAAGGTAGCATTATGATGAATGCCAGGAAGAAGCAGCCTTCTTAAGAAAATGGAAGATACAAAAGGCAAAGTATCATTCTGCAGAAAAGAATTAACTGAGTGTCATACTCTTCCTCTTGATGCATTTCTTCTTTCATTAATTAAATAAATAAAAAAACCTAAGTCGTGTCTTTAAACATATAAGAACTCCCAGCATAATATCAATTTACATTTTTTACATGTTACATTGATACAGTGTTTTTCTCCAGCACAGGTAGTTCAAAACTTCAAATATTTCACCTTCCATTAGCAATGAAGGATGAGTTGCTTCTGGCAGCCATTTATTGCAACATCCTTCGTTTCAGTGCTCATCTATATGTGCTTATATGTGTCGTCGATACACATAATGCTTGTGAAAATTAAATATCAGTTATAAATAAATAATTAGAGTAAATTAAATTAGCATGTAATAATATGGTTATAATTTTGGGGAGTTAGCTATAAAAAGAGTACTCACAGTCACAGTTACTGTAAGGTTATCTGATATTCATCAAAACAAAATCAGGGACTTTCCAAACACTTCCCCAAGGTCCTAGCTCAGTCATGAACCATTCTTGGGACATCCTTCATATTTTAAATCAATCCTAAAATTGTCCATTAAGATATTTACTAACCAATTATATGCCACACAAAATCTAAGCCTCTCTTACTCACCCTCACTTCTTCACTCTATGTACATGTTTAGACATGTGTCTCTTCCTTTTTTCCATGCTTGTCTTCCTCACATGAATCAATCAGTAAGACCCTTCAGGTTGCTTAGCACTAACCAATTATATGCCACACAAAATCTAAGCCTCTCTTACTCACCCTCACTTCTTCACTTTATTTACGTGTTTAGACATGTGTCTCTTCCTTTTTTCCATGCTTGTCTTCCTCTCATGACTCAATCAGTAAAGTCCCTTCAGGTTACTTGGAATCAAGGTAGGAACAAGGGAGGCCCAATGTGTTTATGTTTTATCATATTATTGCCCTTATGTTTTAAGTGTTTCTAAATTGGTTTTGAGAATGAGATATACACTTTAATTAAATTTTCAGGGAAATATATATCTTAGCAAATGGTTCCTTTTAATTAGTATTTAGGATCATGAGTTTTACCTATTGGTTCTACAAGAAATCTAATCATATTAGAGTTGTTGAAAGTCCCACATCTTCTGCCTCGTAATATTTCGCATGGTTTAAATACCTGTTGGGTCACTCCAACCATTGCCAATTGGTTTTGGGATGGAACCTTTAACATGGTAGCAGAGCTAGAGCATTCTTTCCAGTTGTTATGGGCCAAGAGTTGCCCTTAAGTTATGGGTCAAAAGTTACTCTTTGCCTGGTCTGGCAAGCTTTGTTGGATGGGGCGTGTTGGAAGTCCCACATCGTCTGCCTTGTAATATTTCGCATGATTTAAATACCTGTTGGGCCACTTCAACCAATGTCAATTGGTTTCAGGATGAAACCTTTAACAAGAGTTATTGTAAATCATTAGATTCTGGAAAAAAGATTGATTTTTTAGAGTGATGATGAGAACTATGAAAGAGAAACTATTAGATTTGATATATTCATAAATATCTGTTTTCAAACATGGAAGTCGGAATATTCCATATTATACTCTTAGAATGCGATTGTGATGAGAGGGAATGTCTACTGAAATGCATTTCCAAGAGCTATTGCGACTGCGATGAGAGAGGGGATGCCCACAAAAAAATGCATATCCGAGAAAAGGCTCAAGCCTTCAGGGAATAGGATGGGAGATAGATATGTCTTTCATAGACTCTTCAAGAGAAAAGAGTTTTTAAGTTTAAGAAAAGAAATTCCAAGAGTTTTGAAAAGAATTATCTCTTGTTTTGATCGTCAAACACTTGAATGTTTATGGTATTTAGATTGAATCTTTCTGCTGTTTTAGAAAGAAAAATATATCTATGGTTATATCTATTGTTCTGAAGATAATATAGGGCTGATTTTGGGCATTCATATATACAATTGAGACCTCAGTTGTTCATCCAAGAAAGGAAAATACATAGGTTCTTTTATTGCTACTAGGTTTATCTCATATACGCGGCACTCACATTGGACACGGCTTACCACAGAAGATACGATACGACCAGCTCTGATTTAAAAAATAAACATTTTAACTACTGAATGGGACAAAAGTTGAACCACTTTCTTATATTTCCCCCAATTTGAGATGGAATTTCACTTAGGGCTTCTCTATTCTACATAATCGCGCAAATGCTCCTTCATCGTTCGACCAGCTCCTTTGACCAACTCGTCGTTTATGCTAGACCTTTCGCTATTCGTCATTCGACCAGTTCCCTCTTCCTCAACGAGCTTCTACGGCTTCTAATTAGCTTCTTCCTCGATTCTTTGTCGGAGTTTACTGTTGTTTCGTTTGCCTCTTCGTCATGCTCTATTTCATAAGCTTCTAAAACAAAGCTCTGTTTTATGGTTCTTCCTCAAGCTGTGGTTCAAGCTTCTTCTTCCTCAGTGTCCCATCTTCTTCCTCGAGTTGTGTCTCTGCTTTGAGGTTTTGCCAGACCCACTACATCAGAGCTTCTGCACTTCATTGCTCGGGGGTTTGCTCAATGCTCTAAGATGATTTTTTTTTAATTCCAAAATTCAATCATTTGCTGCCAATGCCATCCTGCCGCTGCTAGTATTTTTAATGATTTTTATTTTTACAGTTTGATTTGAATTGATTTCTCAATGTTTAATTACAGTTTTGATTGATTCAGTGTTTGTTTTTTGTCTTTATTTTCTTGTGTGTGTTGTTGTTTTGTTAATGCATAAACAAAGTGTTTGTTGTTTGCTTGATTCAATATTTTCTTGTGATTGTTGTTTGATTGTATTTGTATATATGTTTTGATGTTTAGTGAAAATGATTGAAACTGGTGGTGGGGAAGGGGGCTCCCATATATTTTTTGTAAAAATTCTATGAACGTATCTAGACCGTATCGTATTTTGATTTTTTTAAAATGTCCCTTATCCCCGTATCTGTGTCATATCGTATCCGTATCGTACTAAATGCTTCTGCTCATTTTGAATGTGATATACATGGTAGAGTGTTACATTAAAAGACATTGAGAAACCCTATTTAGTGTAAATGAGGCATATGCTACCGTACCCATCACTTAAAATGATAGGTATAGATATCCAAACCAAACCCGATAAAATCAAGAATGGTAGACTTACACACCAAGTCGTAGAAATATACAACTCTACGCTCTGCGGTGGCTCCGACAATTCACAAACTAAGAAGAGTCACTCTCTGGTGGAGACGTAGCGGACTCACATTGGGACATGGAAATGCTTAGAGCATCCTCTCTGTTCGCCTAGAAACGCTAAAAAATCTAGGTCAAAGCACATGACCCAGTTTGCCAAAATAAAACCCATTCGCAAAAAACCCTAAAAGCTGAATTACCTACCTTCTTTTCATGTGATTTTAGCCCCTTTCTTCCTTGTTCACAAAGACGAACATGCCTTCATCTTCTTCGATCTTTCTTTCTCGTTTCAACGTGCGCAAGTCAACTTCTTCCTCCACGACCTCAAGTCCCGTTTCAACCTCTGTTCCAGGCTTATTATAGTCATAGAGATTCCCTCCTCTAGATCGTTTTTGGGAGTGGTTTCGCATGAGATCTCCACCAACTTGAACAAACCTCTACCGTTGTGTCTTTACCTTCTAATTAACTTCTTAGATTTTGCAAGGCTTCCTTTATGCTCCCCTTGGTTTCTATTTTCTAATTAACTTTTTATTTTAAATTAACAAGAGGGGTGGGTGCTCCCAGTGGTATCTAATTAATTAATCTTCTAGGTTTCTATTTTAATTTTTAATTTAATTCCCTCGTGTTTTTAAGTTGGCTTTGTAGTTATTGTAGACTGTCAGTATCTATATCAGTGATGCAATGTGTTAGTGTGACTAACGTTGTTAAGTCAATGGGGCATGTGTAACTAATTCAGTATGACTTAGTTAGACTGCTGAGTCAGCATATGCCACTTAGCTCTTGTATATATCTCTTGAATCCCTCTTTAGTAGCAATGAAAAGCACAATCAACTTATAGCTTTCCCTCCAAATTCTTATGTTCATTTCAAATTCTAATATGGTATCATAGAGATTGAAGATCCAGAATAGCCATGGCTTCCACGAACACCTCTGCGTCTGAGGGGTAATCAAATCTGGCAAACGTCATTTCCAACAATTTAAGAAAATGGTTGAGGTTCAATTCAGTACATCAATCAAAGCCCTTCAAACTGATACGAGGTGAATTTGGGCCCTTTACAAAATTTCTCACCGAAAATGGCATCTCCCATAGGCTCATATTGATAGATTCAAGAATGTATAGTATATAGCAGAAAGAAAAGAGGGAAATCAGGAAATTAGTGAGTAACTAACTAATTTAAGTTAGTTATGACAGCTGGCTTAATAATAGGATAAATAGGAGCACAAGTCAATGTTCGCTGAAGGGAAAAATCTGAAACAGAGATAGGGCTTGTGGAGCGTGAGGTCTCTCAAATTACCTCTGGTTACTAAATCTTGCAGTCTAACTTCCGATTCCTAATCTCTACCACATTGGTACTGCATTAGGGATTAGGTCCAGCAATAATAGATCATCCTTACTATTCAGTTTTATCAGTTGTTTCTATCACATATGTCCCCACACCCACCATCAAATGGCCTAATTGAAAGAAAACAGTCACATTGTTGACATTGACCTTACTTTTCTTGCTCATGCCAAACTTCCTTTAAAATTTTGGGATCATGCATTCTTAGCTTATGCGTATCTAATAAATAAGCTTCCCACTCACTTGCATTTAAAATCCCTTACATTCTTCTCTTCAAAATAGAACTAGATTATTCCTTTCTTCACACCTTTGGATGTGCATGTTTTCCCTTAGTATGCCCCTATCAAAAACATAAGTATGGTTTTTGGTCTCGAGTGCATTTTTCCGGAGTACTACACTTCTCACAAAGGCCGCAAAGGCCTTACTCCTTATGGTAGGTTTATATACTATGATGTATGGAGACGTCGTAGGGGTGTCGTCCCACGTACCAAAAACATCCAAAAACAGCTAGAAACATAGGAGAAACGTCCCGATTTTAAGGGCGACAGCGAGGCCATGGACAGAAACGTCTAGAAAATAGCCCAAAAAAGGCCCATGTTTCCCAGCCATTTCTACTCTTCACGACGACGGCGGCCTCTATTCCTCCTCTGTCAGACTTTACTGTCCCTTCTTTACGGTGACGACAGCTGCTCTAATTTCCCCCTTCATACTCTCTCCTTTAGTGTCTCCCTCTGACCTCCATCACCATAGTTAGAGAAGTTGTAGAGGTGAGGGTAGTGTAAGGTGGTTGATGAGTGCAGTGGAACTAAAATGAAGATAAAGAAGATAAAAGGAAGAAGTCTTGAAAAAGAAAACTAGGAAGCAAAATATGCACAAGTTTACAACTCAGCCTGTATCTTTTCTTTTTACTAAAAAAGTAACATAACTTCATTATTTGTTAAATATTTATATTTATAATTTATAATTTATAATTTATAATAATAATAATAATAATATACAATGTAAAGTAATGTATCTACAAAAACCAAAAGTCATGCACACTTTATCTATAATATACTATAACTATTTTGATGCTTAATATTTTAAGTAAAATTATAAATATAAACTACATCAAATATATTTTATTTTTCTTTAGATATGGATCTGAGGTTAAATATATATTTTTTTAAAAGTATAATTATAAATATATATAAATTGTGGATGTTTGTTATTGTTATTGTTATTTTGTCATTTTTATGCATGTAAACATACAATTTTTGTGGCGTGTCGTGCCCATATCTTGATTTTCTGAGATTGGCACTACCCTATCCCCGTTTCCGTCCCATTTCTGTTTCCGTCCCGGTGCTACCTAGGTTATATATCTCAAAGGATGTCTTATTCAATGAGGCTCGCTTTCCCTATCCTAAATTCACCACTTCTCAAACTTCTGGTTCCACTTTCCTTCAGTCCCTGCCTCCATTCCAGTTATTCCTTCCTGTTACACCCACTGCATCCAACTGCATCATTTTCTCCCTGCAACCAGCTCCTCCACTTCCACATCATCTCCCTCTGTACCTTCCACCAATCAGTCTCAGTTCCCACCTGGTTTTCCCCTTAATTCTGCAGCTCCCTCTACTTCACAACCAACCAACATCCTCAACATCACAAACAACCAACATTCATCCTATGGTCACTCGTTCCAAAAAATGGGATTGTCCAGCCCCATGTTTATACCTAAGCACTGGCCTTGCCTGAGTGGCAATCAGCCATGCGTGATGAATATGATGCTTTAATATGCAATGCCACTACCGGTACCTTTACCCTGTTGCAGAGAGGCAATCGGTTGTAAGTGGGTCTTCTGAGTGGAGGAAAATCTTGATGGATCTATTCATAAATACAAGGCATGGCTGGTTGCAAAAGGTTTTCATCAAATCCCTGGATTTGACTTCAATGAAACCTTCTCTCGGGTGGTTAAACCTGTTACTATCTGTGTCATTCTTACCTTGGCTCTTACTCATGGCTGGGAACTTCACCAACTTGATGTAAATAATGCCTTTTTGAATGGTATCCTGTAGGAGGAAGTTTACATGCAGTAACCTCCTGGCTTTTGAGGCTTCAAATAAACAGCTTATGTGCAGGTTGCATAAGGTAATATATGAACTTAAACAGGCCCCAAGAGCTTGGTTTGAACGCTTGCAGTTCACTCAGATCTCCCTTGGGTTCAAAGCCAGCATCTGTGACCCATCTCTCTTTGTATATAACTCTGTATCTTAGGTGGTTTACCTACTGGTTTATGTAGACAGCATCATCATCACTGGCAGCAGCCTCTCTCTGGTTCAGCAACTCGTTAACAAACTGAATGGTGCATTTTCCCTGAAACAACTTGGTCCTCTTGACTACTCCTTAGGCATTGAAGCCAAACACCTGCCAAATGGCTCTCTTCTCCTTACACAAGCCAAATATATTGATCTTCTGGCCAAAGTCTCAATGTCTGATGCTAAACCCATTGGCTCTCCCATGATTGCTGGCTGCAAGTTGTCCAAGTCTGGATCCTCTGCCTTTCGTGACCCCTCTCAGTATTACTCGGTTGTTGGAGCCCTGCAGTACCCCACCATCACTTGCCCTGAACTGAGCTTTGCTGTAAACAGGGTCTGCCAGTTCATGGCAGCTCCTACTTATGCTCATTGGCAAGCTGTTAAGTGCATTCTTCGTTATCTCCGTGGTACCTCCACCATGGGACTACATCTGTCTCCAGCTCCGTCAATCTCTTCTCTCACTCCAGTCTTATTGTGATGCCGACTGGCCTTTGGACCCAGATGACCGGCGTTCAAGATCTGGTGCCTGTGTTCCCGGGATCGAATCTTGTGTCCTCACGGTCCCGCAAGCAGTCTGTTGTTACAGGTCCACCCCTAAAACAGAGAATAGCAGTCTAGCTTTGGCCACCCAAGAAACTGTGGCTGAAGTCCCTTCTCCAGGAGCTTGGTGTCTCTCATTCTCCTCCCCCTATTTTCTGTGACAATCAAAGCACTGTGGCACTGTCTCATAACCCCATTCTGCATGCTCAAACAAATCATCTGAAAATTGATCTCTACTTTGTTCATGAACAGGTTCTTAGCACGTTGAGTATATCCCTGCCATGGATCAGCTTGCTGATAGGCTAACCAAGTCATTCTCTCCCTCTAAATTTCCTGACATTCACTCCAAGCTCAAAGTAGGTAATGCCTCCCTGTCCTACCCCACTTGGCTTGCAGGGGAGTATTAGAGTAGTGTAGTTAGTATAGTCCTTGACTAGGCTTTCCCTGTATTATTTTCATCTCTTGTTATGAGTTAGGGATAGCTAGTTACAGCTGTCTTAACTGTAAATGGTTAAGGTTACTGTATAAATACAGTGCCTCATATTGTAGTGAACAGAATATACAATACGCAATTACTCACTAAAACTCGCTCTCTCTACTCTCTTTGATTCTCTTACAAGCTATGACTGATGAATACACTGCCTTACTCAACAATAACACCTGGTCCCTGGTCTCTCTTCCTCCAAACCGTCAGGCAATTGGATGCAAGTGGGTATTCCACATCAAGGAAAACTCTGATGGATCCCTTAACGTTAATGGGTTTAACAGGGATTCCATCAAAGACCTGGTCTGAATTTCTCTGAAACATGCTCACCCATGGTTAAACCTGTAACAGTGAGAACCATCCTCACACTTGAAGAACAAGAGAGGATTTAGAACTAGAGAGAATTTAGGTAAGGTATTAGATGAAAAATGCTTGAGTATGAGATACTCAACAGCTATGATAGATTATAGGCTCAGATAATAAATAAAAGGTGAAACTTACAAGAAACTAAAGTAAACGAGGTACTAGTTCCTAAGTACAATAAGTGATGCTACTGGTTCCTAAGTACATGTATATCGTTCCCTAAGAATAATAAGAATCAGAAATTCAAATACAATTAATTAATTCCAACTCTCCCCCTCAAGCTGGAGCGTATTAAGTCAAATGCTCCCAGAAATTCAAATACAATTAATTAATTCCCTATGAATACAATGCAACTAATCTTTATAGATGCATTCAATGAAGTAAGAAATACACTTTTCCACTTATAGCAAAGTATAAAAACAAAGCCTCAGCCCTTAGTGTCATCTCAGATGAAAAATATACATGAGCTATTACCTTAGAAGAAGAAAATATTGAATGAGCAATCCTCGAAATTTCATCTGCAAGATGTTCTGAACTTTGAAATAGCTGATCAGCAACAACTTCATCCTGTAAAGCGTAAGAAAATACTTCTACCCTGACAAAACACAAGACAACATAAAGTGAACACAAATTAACTGATTTGCATGGAACTTTAGTCTCCAATTATCACAGAATATTAGTAGTCAGTGATAAGTTTTCTGTTATGTCAGTTTATTAGTCTGTTTCAACTATCTGTTTTGGTTAGTTACAATTGTGTAACAATCAAAACTCTTCTAGAGTCTAGACTCTCCACCCCTCTGTATATATATCAGCTATATTGCAGTGAGTTTATCACAATAATAACAAAAATGCACTTTCTAGAAACTCTGTTCAATCCTATTCTCTCTATATATATTTCCTTATTTCTGATATTTGATTTTTTACTCAGTTTTATAATAGAGTGTAGCTAACCTGTGTGTTGTATCCCGTTGTAACAAACTAATAGTTTGTTAGGCATTGTTCAGCTAGTTACAGAGTGCAGGTCCACTATTCTATCACTATAAATATCTTGTCCATTCCTATTATTCACATAATGAAAGATACACTTTACAGAATTGCTTCTCTCTATCTTACTTTTTCTCTCTAGGCTCTGTGTGAAACCATCATAGTAATCAGAGCTTCTTCTTGATCCTAAACATGACAACCAATATTGCGGTGATGCCATTGGCGTCCAATTATTTGAGACCTCAGCATCATGCAAGCAATCTAGTCCCGACAGCTTCAACAAGTGCTCCACTCACGTTTGCTCAAACCATTCCAGAAATACTCAGCAACACAAATAATCTGCTGTGGAAACTGCAGGTTGAACCTGTTCTAAAAGGTCACAGACTGCATCCCTTTATTGTGAATTATTAGGTTTCTATGAATGAATGCAAGAGAGATTAGATTAGATTAGAGATATAGCATTATATCTGCCCATATGAATCCACACATCCCTCCTAGTTTCTCTCAGAAATTGAGTGCAAATGATGGACACATGAACGAAGTATATCTTGCTAGGGAACAAGATCAATTGCTGCTTTCTTGGCTTCATTTCTCACTCTCCACCTCCATGCTCACTACAGTTATTGGTTGCATTCACTAGACAGCTTTTGGAGAAAATCCATGGCCATTTCCATGTCGGCACACTGATCACTAACAGTTCAGCTCCAGCACCTGTGTTTACAACTCCTACATCATCATCACCTCACCTGTTCCACAAAATGTTCCTACATCATCCTCACTTGTTCCTTCCACCAGTCCTGATTTGAAGAGCTTACCAAGACATTAGTTCAGATTGCTTCACAGCTAGTAAATACAATCCCTCTCTTTTCATTTTTCAAAACACCACTTATCTTCTGTGTTATGATCTATGTAGTTGATATTATTACAACAGGTTCTTCTAGTTTAATGATTCAAAATCTCATCACTCAATTGGGTATAGCATTTGCTCAAGGATTTGGGGAAATTGTATTACTTTACGGGCATAGATGTTAAATATCTCCCTGAGCCAAATACATCAGAGATCTCCTTCATTGAGCTAAGATGCATGAAGCTAAGCCTATAGGCAAACCTATGACTAGTGACTGTAAACTCTCAAAAACGAATGGAGAATCACTTGAAGATCTTTATCTCTACAGATCCGTGCCAGGGCTATACAATATGTCACCATAACCAGACCTGAGTTAGGCTACAGTGTAAATAAAACATGTCAATTTTTGACAAATCCCCTCTCCACGCCCACTGGAAAGCTGTCAAACAGTAGCTAATCTGACTGTTGTATTCTGTTGTAACAAACTAATAGTTTGTTAGGGTTAGTTACAGAATGCCGGTCCACTATTCTATCGTTGTATAAATAAATATCTTGTCTATTCCTATTATTCACATATGAAAGATACAGTTTACATAATTGCTTCTCTCTCTTTTACTTTCTCTCTATGCTTTCTCTGAGTTCAATTCTACTCTCTCTTTATATATCTCCCTATCTTCGATATTTTAACTTCTTTTTCTCATGTGTATGTTGGAATAGATGTGTGAAATAGTCCCATATCAGGTAGAAATGAGCAAGTTGAGCAATTATAAGTGCAAGAACCCATACTCCTAATGCCTTAAGGTTTTGGGTTGTATTGTAATATCCTACACTTGTGGCTTGCTCTCTTGACTCATTCCCTAGATGTGTGGTGGTGATCTCCCCAACATGGAAATCTCCCTCTAAGTTTCAACAGTGTAAAATAAAATTAATCTTTTAGACCATTGAATAACTTTCTATGCAATAAATTTCTTTTTCACAAATTCACAGGCAATCCTAAAAGCTCCCATCAATGCGAAATCCAAAATGAATTTCATATTAGGCCCAAATTTACTTATACTGCATTGAATGTAATATAATTCGTGTACAACAATCTTTGCACATATAAGTTAGCAAATATATGATAAGTTACCTACCTGTATCCAAATTTTCAGAAATTTGACTCACAAGAGTAACATGATGCCTACTTGTAAATCAAGTAATCAATTGAGGTGATTAAAACTGTTCTCAAAAGCAAATTATGTGGTGTGAGAACATAAAGTTTTATAACAGCTGAACAGCACCAACATAGACCTTAACCCTGCCTGTGGATAAGGTAGTCCTATCACTATCAATTGGCAAAAGTCTAGCTATATTTGAGTTCTAACTTCTAAGTCAACTTCCTTCTTTATTTAAAATTCAGTAGAATAATGTTAAAAGTTAAAACAATAGGAAATATAACTCCTGGTTTATAATACAACAACAACTATTAAAAGATCATCAAATGAATATCCCAGTATGAAAGAACTGAAAATATTGCATACTCATCAATATTTATAGAGAACGTGTGTGATACTAATTCATCATCCTTCAGTATCCATATCTTATCTGACATTAACTTGACATCAAGGCATCGCCCCTGGCAAAATAAAAGCAGTCTCACATACAGAGCAAGGGGAGAAAAAATCACATCCAATCCAATCCAAGCTAACTGAAAAACCAACATATTACCTCCTCCAAAGGTAAATTTTGCACCGAAGGCTCCAGAGAGAAAACAATTCTGTCCCCAAAATCATGTAGGATACTATATAAAGAGATAGTCTCCAAGTTTTCATCCTTCACAATCATGCCTAAAACTTCAGTTACAAAAGAAAACAATACAAACATAACAAGTATATATTGATTTTTACATCAACTAAACAACCAATGCTCCAACAAATACTTTCTTTAGGGACAACTCAGATTTCTCTAACAATTCAACTCCAAAATGTACACACACATCAGATAAAACTACACGTGGACAGGGGGAAGCAGAATGGAGAAAATGAATGAAAACACAAAGCATCGAGTCAAATCACAGAAGCCCAAACAGGGGAGAAATGACTTTCCAAAGGTTTTGATCAATCATTCGCTTTATATGGAAACCTTGTTAACTAAATAAGCAGACCATAAGCCATAATATCCATAGACTAGTTAAACAGGTTCAGATTGAGATATTGTCAATCCAACTCATTTGGCTCATTAACTGGCATGATTAATCTTAAATTTTGGTATTGGGCCTAACTCAATCCTAAAAGCTAGCTCATAGGATGAAGTTTACCCTCCACCTTATATACTTTTGATTGGTCATATCTCTAGTCAATGTGGGACTTTAACACACTCTCACGCTCAAGAATGGAGCGTGGATGAATACGGGCGGCCCACGGGACTTGCCAGTAGGACTTATTAACACACCCCTTCGCGCTCAGGAATGGAGTGTGGATGAATACGGGTGGCTCGTGGGTCTTATAGAACACCCCTACACTCAGGAATGGAGCGTGGACAACATGGGTGACCCAACAACAGATCTAAGATAGGCTCTGATGATACCATCTTAAATTTGGGTATTAGGCCTAACTCAATCCTAAAAGCTAGCTCATAGGATGAGGTTTACCCTCCACCTTATATACTTTTGATTGGTCATATCTCTAGTTAATGTGAGACTTTAACAATTAACTTAAATGTATACAAAGATAAAGGCATAAACAAGTAAGCACACATTGAATATGGAAGTTTAACATCATTAGACAAGAGTTCTATGGATATTTTATCACCGTTAGAAATAAATTGAATTAAGTGGCAAACAAAACAAGAAAGCAACAAGGTGGCTTTTGATATTTCATATGAAATCTATTTTTATATTATCAAGTTTCCTACCTTTTCTCTAATAAAATGCTTAAACATAGCATCTAAATCTATTCCAAAATGCATTTCTTTCAATGTCAAATTTAAACAATATTTATCATAATAAATTTTTTATTATCAGACCTATATCTCAAACTACTATTTTACTTTTAAGCCATGACCTGATTAATCTGACTTCACTCATTTCCAACCCAAGGTATAGATCATAAGAAAACAAATTGGATTCTTCTATAGCCTTAAATCTTAGATGGGTAGTAGAATAGAATTATTTGATCAAGCCATTATAAGAAAATCATTTTAAAACAGGAAATCTTCAATCCCGACATGCATTTTTTTAACCCCTAAAATAAGTTATATGTCCTCTGTTAAAAGTCCTACATTGACTAGAGATATGGTCAATCAAAAGTATATAAGGTGAAAGGTAATCCTCATGCTATGAGCTAGCTTTTAGGATTGAGTTAAGCCCAATACCCAAATTTAAGATCCTCTTTTAACAATCTAGATGAAACATGATTTACATGACACTCCTGCTATCAAAGTTTAGAAACTACAGTATTTTTTCATGTTTACATGTAAGAGATAAGTTAAACATAATTATCATTGCAATTGCATATTCGTATTCTGTATTTAAAAATGAGCTAGATATCAGAATGTCTTCAATTTCATACCGATGCATGCCTGTACAAGATTGCCAAAGGAATTATACTTGAATCCGGGTAAGGTGGACCCACCCATAACCTTGCAGATGTGGCACCTGAAGACCAAACAGTAAACTGTGAGAAGACATCAGCTTTTGCAAGTACAAGTGAACAAAAGAACAGGAAGTACATAACATATCATGAAAGATGTATCCTATTTGAAACATCAAACACCAGACTTGTTCAAGAATAAATATTGTCTTCATTTCTTTTCTACCAAATATAAATACTATCGAGACTTTCCTACAAATTTTCTTATTTATTTGAGTCTAGAAGGAAATTACAAAGTTGCACCTATAACTTACCTTTCATCCAAGTTTAATGTCCTGTGAAAATATTAGAAGAGGCCATGAAACACTTTCTTCATTCAGTGACAAACTTAAAATCCAGAAGCCTATTTTTATAATAATCTATCCAAATCTGTTACAAAAAAAACTAGTACTCTAGTCACTAAAAGCCAAAGGGTCTCCAAGAAGACATTTGATTAACACCAAAACATCAAAGCCAGCCACAGCTTGGCCAACGGTCATGAATACCATGAATTTTCTGCTAATAGCCTAATATCTTGCAATGCACCATTTCACTAACTTTCATAAAACTACAAATCAAACCAGGAATCCTGAAACCTCCACGTAAAATAACCATGCAAGTTTCCTAATTTCTCCCATTTATTAGACATGGGTACAGAAGAATTCAATATTAAGAGATCTCTTAATGTTTATGGAGGCCCACATAGTAATGGAGCAACACAACATAATATTACAGAAGATAAAATGGGATTCAATCTGAGACTCAGGTAAAAAATACCTGTCATTATCATAATGCCCATGTTATGACTAAAGACCCTGCTATGAGATGCAAGATCCCAAATCCGTAATGTCCCATCCAAATGAAGCACAAAAACAAACTTTTTCCCATGCAACTCAAAAATCTCCAAGTCTTGTACAGTACCCACCAGTTTTCCCCTGAAAGACATGTTCAATGAATATCTTATAATTCATAACACGGAGGGAGGATCAACTCAGTAAATAGAAGATAGATTGCACGATTGGATAAGAAATCAAATATGCTTATCAGGTATTAAAGTTCGAACAGAAACTACCTAGATATTAAACCCCACAAGCGACTGATTCCAGCCTCATCTCTCAGCTCATGCACAAAACCTTCAACGAAAAACAAATTCATAATAAACCATTGGAAAATGACAAACGAATATCATCAAAATTCCAAACATGAGAAATTTAAGACAGTCAAAGGTGAGCTAATGTTTCTACAGCTGAACCCATCCCTATTTTCTAGTCCACCATCAAAACAACATAAAACAGCCCGCAAGAGTCTGGGGAAGCGGTTTGAATTAAAACACAGTCAGTCAAGTTCCCATAGGACAAACAAATTCTACGACCAAAACTTGCAACAAAAGTAAACAAAGGCAAGTGGAAACATGCAAATTGTGGCACCTACAGACATAGTACCAGTAGTAGTAATCACTAATGATACAGCAAGAGGCCAAGTTAACCATACCAGGAACAGTTGGGTCAACTGCACCAAGTTGGAAACAGAAAACATGACCCTCACTTGTGCCAACCACAAGACTCCCTGCAGTGGCCGTTACAGCGGTTATCACCGTCTGATTGGGAATATAACTTCGCACATTAAGCTCTAAAAGCTCATCCTCGGGGAAAATGGAAACGGACGCATACGCAGAAACATTTCGAATTCTCAAGAGGTAAGCCACGCCAGACACAGTCAACACATAAAGCAAGTAAGGGAACCTAGAAGCACCGAAAATCTGCATCGACAGAAAAAAAAAAACTAAGAGTTAAATTTCAAATACCAAAAATTGCAACAACAGAGGTGAACCAGGGTACCTCATTTTCGCATACAAATGCGTATGGGCAAAGCGCGTGAGGGAAAATGAATCTGAGTCCAAATCGAGGTAACTCTTTAGAAGCAGCGAGCTCGAGCAACTCGAGAGCATGAGGCTGTTCCTTGTGGATTCTCCTGCGGTTAGTGAAACGATGAAATTTCAGAACGCGAATATTGAAATTGGCGAGGGAAAGTGAGAGAAGCGGACGAACCAGATGAGATAAGAAGGAGGATCTCCGATGACGAAACAGGAGGCGCGGTCGTCGGTGGTGGGAGGGGTAGCAACACCGTCAACAGCGGCAAAGTCGGAGGAAGACGGAACGGAGAGATCAATCCAACGAACGGCGTCGCTTCCTATGACGGGGACTTCCTTCCCGGCCAACGTGGAACGAATTCCCATTTTCTTACAACGGAATCGCAGCAGTGAACCAAAACCCTAGTGGCAGTGCAAGGGCAACGGAGTTCAGGGTTCTACTACGACTTGGCGCTAAAGTTGAAATAAGAATAACATTGAAATGATCTATTGGGGAAAAGACTTTCGTGCCGTTTGTCACTCATTTTGAAAATGCACTTATTAAAACGAAATTAAAAGGCTAATGTTTTATTTAGTTCATAAGTTTTTTTAGAAAAATAAAAAATTATTTTTAAAAAATTTAAAAAATAGAAAAACTATTTATTTATAAATTATTTAAACTTTTTTATAGAAAAATAGAAAATTGATTTTCTATATTTTAAGAAAAACAGAAAACTCTTTTAAAAGGTTTTCTAAGAAAAGTAAAAAAATAGAAAATGCGGTAACTGAATTATAAGATAAGGTAATTGAATTACAAGATAAAGACTGCTATAACCAAATGAGAATATGAAATAAACAACTACTAATTCGAAAAGTTCAACTGCTACTATTTTGAAATATATTTAAATACAAACTCATTTGCTCTCATTTTAATATAATTTTAAATTTTTGTCACAATTTTTATGTGATGCATATACTATACAACATTGTTATAAATAATATACATATATATATAAGACATATCTCAATTAATTTAAAATAAAAAATGTTTTAAAAAAATTTGAAACACTGAGTACACTTGAATAACTTTTTTAGTTTTCTAGTTTTCCAAATTGAAAAACTGTCACATTATCTAAACGAGTTTTTAAAATTTTTCTAGCTATTCTAGGAAATGAAAATTTTGGAAAACAAACAGAAAACTTTTCTCAAAAAATTAGAATAATTTTCTGTAACTAAACGCAGCCTAAATATTTCCGTTGGTATTTTAGGTTTCATGAAAAATGTTAAGTTGTTCTCTAATATTTTCTTTTTCACATTGGTTCCTTACGTGGTTTAAAATGTTCCACTTAAATTCTTCCGTCAAGTGGATGTAATGTAGTTTGCATCTGTTGTTATCGTCTTCTTTAATATAAGGTTTAGGGTCTCCCTCTTCGATGGTTTCTTCCATGTTAAGGGAAACCTAGAATTCCTGAGCAAACTTAACCCAATCCTCCAGCATGACTAACTCATGTGGATCAACATTCAACTATAGAAGTAGAGTGTGTAAAGATGAGTCTCCTTTGTGTGAATGCCCTAGGAGATTGAGAGCTGTGATGCGAACGTCGAAGACACCCACAAATCAGTGTTTCTTCCTCCTTGGAGTTAACTTTTTGCCTCCTCGTTCAGTGATGTTTTTGCCTTTGGCTAAACCTTGCTGGGTCTGAGCCTGAGAGGGGTTTTGGGATGAGGTTGTTGTTTGAGATGTTTGGGTTGGTGGTGGAGTCAAATTTAAGGATTGGGTCTATGATGCATTTTTTGTTTGGTTTGGTGGTGGAATCTCAGTTTGGGTATCTTGTGGTATTGGTTTAAAAAGGCATGTGGTCTTGTTATGGCTTGGTTTCTTACATATACTGCATTTGGAAGTTAGTCTTTTCTTTGACATGTGAATATCATCAATCTCAGCTTTGTCCTTTCTCCTTGACTTCTTTGGCCTCTCTGCTTGTCTCCTATAAGGTGGGGGAAGTATGTTGTTGCAGCTAGTTGGTTCCACATATTCTGTCCAGGTGTGGGATAGATAATTGGTATGTAGCATGTTGCATATTTGACCTTCGAGTAGATTGGGGGATGTAAGTAGCTGGTTCATTATTTACTTCTCTCATCCATGCTAGTGCATGAGTGCATGGTATCCTAATGAGCATTCATCCCTTGCATGAACATTCTCGCCCAGCCAATCAGCAATTAATTTATCCCCTCCTTTTTCCAGATGCTTAACCTCATAAATTTTGTCCTATACCACCTACAACAACAGCATGCCATATTTAGCAACACACCAGGAAATGCATGCTAAAATTACAAAAAAAAACTTACTTTACAAGCCATATGTTAGTGAACTGCTTTGCCTTGTCAACCTTCTTCATTATCTATGGACATACTCTGTATTTCCTCGACATCTTTTTTCTATTGTTAGCCCATCTATCTATCATATAGGTTTTTATTTCCTCAATCACGATGATGATGGCTTTCCTTTGGCACCTAATATCACTGAGTTAAAATGTTTCTGACATGTTAACAAATATGTCACATTTTGCACTATAACTGGACTTGCTCCAATGTCTGGTGGCAGTTGGATCAGTTCTTTATAAGCATCCACATTCACAGTTCTTATTTCCAGCATTTCTCTCTCTCAAGCCTGAGTGTATGTACATTTGGCCGCCTTCCACATCATGTTCTTTAGTTGTTTGCCTGAATGCCTTTCCCTGAAATCATTGTAGAGGTGTCTCATACAGAATCTCTGCTCAACACCATGTATAAGTTCCTCTAATGCATGTTTTAGACCCTGGTCATTACAAGTAAAACAAGTTACAGTCTATTAGGGGACCAAATTGAAACAACTAAATATACATAGGGACCAAATTGAAACAACTAAAAATATATAGGGGACCAAATTGAAATAACTAAAAATGTTAGTGTATGCACTACGAGCTATTAATGTATCAATTTTAACTTATCAATAAAATTAGTATTTTCAGTTTTAAGATTGTTTTAAAACTATTTATCCTGGAATAATAGGCCATATAAGAATTATTCCTAAAATGTCCCTAATCAAGTATTTACATAGGGACATGTAAATACATTAAGATTAGTGTGTGAATGTACTAATGATTTGATCTCACAAATTATGGATATATGATATAAAGTATTTACACGGGTACACATTAAGAGTAACATTGTACTGGACAGACCCACCATGAGAACGTTGCATGGATTGTTACATGAGTGTCATAAACGGTTCTCAATGTGATAATGGTATATAGTCTTTCAACCCGAAGTCACTACGATTCCTACATAAGAAGTTTGTTGTTTTAATACAATCAAACGTTATTTGTAATAAGATGACCATAAAGATTGTGATTAGGCAATGGACAAATTATGCAGAGGGATGTGAGTGATGTAGATGAGATTTGTCTCTCCTATGTGACAGGAGTGAAATCTATGGGCCACTTGATGGAATGAGACTAATGAAATGCATGACCATGCTAGGACAAATAAATATTAGATATTTATTTCGTAAAGTCTACTCTGGTATCAAGTAAAATGAATTAAGCCATACAAGGATGATGATGACCATGTCTTGGGCCCAATTAGATACTGTGACATAATGATGTATTGCTAATTCTAGATCATGAGTACGATAATTCACTTTGTGCAGTCGCAACTGTCTTGACGCATAAGCACTCACCCTATTATCTTACATCAATACACACCCAAAATTGAGCTTGGATGCATCACCGTATACAACAAAGTCCTTATGTAAATCAGGCAAGGTTAGAACATGTGTAGAAGTAAATCTTTGCCTTAGTTCTAAGAAATTCCTTTCATATTTAGCGGTCCACACAAACGACTGGTTTTTCCGGGTTAATTTCGTCGTTAGCAAGGCTAAACAGGAAAATCCCTTGATAAATCTTCTATAATAACCTACCAATCTGAGAAAACTTTGGACTTCAGTAACAAATTAAGGTCGTTCCCAAGCCACCACAGCCTCAACCTTAGTTGGATCCACTACCACATCATCCTTAATAATTATGTGGTCCAAAAACTGTACTTTATCCAACCAGAACTCATATTTTGATAATTTAGCATATAATTACTTTTCTCGCAACACTTGTAACACAAGTCAAAGATGTCTCTCATGTTCCTCCGATGACTTAGAATAAATCAATATATCAATGATGAACACAACAACAAATTTATCTAGATAAGGGTGGAAAATGTGATTCATGTAATCCATGAAAATTACCGATGCATTGGTTACACCAAAGGGTATTAAAATATACTCATAATGACCATATCGGGTTCGGAGCGCCATCTGTGGAATATCATCCAATTTTACCCGAATTTGATGGTATCCAAATCAAATATCGATCTTAGAAAACATAGTGACACCTTTTAACTAATCTAACAAATAATCAATGCGTGGCAAGGGATACCTATTTTTAATAGTAACTTTATTCAATTGCCTATAATCAATACATGGCTACATAGAACCGTCTTTCTTACAAACAATTAACATTAGAGCACCCTACGGTGAAACACTAGGATGAATAAAATGTTTATCTAGTAGTTCGTCAACTTAGTTTTTTTAGTTTAGCTAATGCAACTAGAGACATTTGGTAAGGAGCCTTAGAAATTGGTTCAACACGGGGAACAAGGTCAATAGCAAACTGAATTTCCTTTTGTGAAGGCAAACCAGGAACATCTTCTAGAAAAACATCCAAAAATTCACACACAATTGGCAATTCGTGTAAATTAAATGAATTCCTACTTTCAAATATAGCAAGCACCATAAATAATTGAGATATGCCACTTATAGAAAAACTAGGAGTAGGTCTCGTAGGCAATACATCACCAATTATCATCCAAACTTGTAATACCTAATACATTTATATACTATTAATGCAATTACCCACATGTCATGGAACTTTTTAAAAATCTCATCATTTTCAATGCATAAATCATGCAGTATGGATCAACTCAGGTGGGCGGCAAACCGAAGTGCTTATTGAGGAAAATGGCCATAACATAATAAGGGAAGCTGTTTACAACCAAAATGCTACACAAACCAAAGTGCCCCAAGAATGGACAACCCTAATATCCATCACGAACCGAAGTGCCATAAAAGTGGATATCCTGGATATCTGTAACGAACCAAAGTGCCATAACTACATATATCCCAAAACAAACTAAAGCGTTGGGCAAACCGAGTGCCAAGGACAAAATTAGTCTTCAGGGATTTGAAGCTCCTCATCAAGAGCAACCCTACTTGGGCAAGCAACAAGAGACCCTGTAACTCTTGTGCCTAAACAGATATGCGTATGATGTCATGAACCAAAATGCAATATGCATAAAAGCGAACCGAAGTTACCTCCAGTATAGACATCATATTGTAGCTCCACTAACCTCAATACTCATCAATTCAACATTCATCACGTTACACATACCAAATCAAATTCATGAAGCCATTCAACTTCATAATTAACATAAATACCAAGACATTTATATGGTATCAACAATAATTCTTATCAAATATCAAATATCAACAATTCTCATCAATTATTAATATCAATATATCTAAACCAAATTTCACAAAACACTATTATATAACATCATCAACAACACAAATCATTCATAACCAAGCATTTCCAGGTAAACTTTTTAAGATATATATATATATATATATAACATAAACTCCTTATTTTCATATTATACTTACTAATCACTACTTTAGTGATAAACTTTCTCTGTACATTAACACGTATCTCAATCGATTTCTAAACCTTCGAATTTGATTCCAAACTTCAATTTAACTCTGAGTGTCTAATTTTCTATATCCAAAAATTTTGAAACTTAACAAAATCTATTATCATAACTTACAAACCTCTGAATCATAAAAATCAAAGTTAGAACATTTAATTAACGAAGTTTTAAAAATGTTTTACTTACTAAAATTTATGAAACTCGTTGTCATAGCGCTGAAACTACCTCAGAGCTTCGAGACTCTATTTGAGAACCTTTAATAGTGAACCCTAACATACGATGTCCTGCATAAATTCTTAAAATTAATCTCCAGGGTTTATAAAAAATTTGAGAAAATTTTTCACGAGCACAACCCCTAACAAATTAACCCTAAGAACCTAAGCAACACACAACTTGACAACACACACAATGGAAGACATATACCATAATCCCTAATAGGCTTAAGAATGGACCAACCCAAGCTATAGGTCCTTAAGCCTAACAATGGATAGGGTATCCTTCCTTTCATATATATGAAGATATGAGCCAATAATCAAAGAATACTGACCTCAAGCCATTACTTAAATAACTCAAGCATATATTAATTCATCATCATATCAGTCCAAACGATCCCTGGACATATGGAGGATTTGACCTCAAACATAAAACACAACACCATTACAAGACTCACACTAAACCTCTAGTGAGGTGTCAGCTACCTATCCGTTAACAATTAGATAAATATAATCATCACAAATACTAAGAGATGACATTAACCTCATGTGCATGTATATTCTTGCCATCTTAGGCCAACCAAAGGGTCATACCTTAGACCTCATATATCAATACATACTGACACAACCATCACCCATGTAGAAGCCATAGAGCCCACACAAAGTTTGGAGGTTGCCTTGGAGAGCTTCAAGGGCCCTTTGATTAGGTCAAGGGTTAAGAGAGACAAGGAGACACTCTAGACATATTTGGCTTCATATATGATATCCATGGTTGGGCCCAAGCCCAAGGAGGGGCCCTTGTGGACCTTTACACTTTGCACATGCATTATCTTAGAGTAAAGGGCCTTCTTATGCTTTTTGGACCTTCTTTAGGCCTTTTTATTGGGCTTGGTTACCATTTGTATATATTTTATTTTTCATGATATTAGTTTTAGGAATGTTTTAGAATTTAAAATTAGGAAATAGTTTGGACTTTGCATAACCTTTGTTGTTGGGCCACTTTTGGGCCTTGTACCTTGTCTACTTTTGTATTTGGGCTTATATTAGGCCAATTCACTTAGGCATCTAGGTTTGAGCCTTGGAGAATTCCCAAGGTCCATGGTTTGGGTTTAATGGCCAAAAATTATAAAGGTCATATAAATACCTCTTTTGCTTGTATTTCTTTCATAAGTTGAATTTTAAGAAAGTTTAGTGAGATAAGCCATCACTTCTTTCTAGAAAAGTAAAGCCATAGCTCCTTCTCTATGTTTTTATCCTTTGGCTTCTTCCCAAAGGTGGTGAACCCCCTTCTCCTTATCTCTCTATCCCTAGAGAATGGCGGCAACATCTAACCATTCCTTACCTTCCATTTCTAAGCTTAGATCTGGGTTCCTAAGCCTCTAAACTTCCCTTTTCCCTTCCATTAGCTCACGACTTGCATCTTATTCCTCTATATTTTACTTAGGTTTTCATGTTATTGGAGAGATCTAATGTGAATTTAAAGGAGAGCAAGAGGTAAATCCAAGGCATCCTTAGGATTTTGAAGAAAATCCTACAACAATTTAGTATGTAGAGTCTTTCTCCTTTTTTCTTATTTTCATTAGATTTGTAATTTTCCTTTCACATTCTGAAATTTTAGTTTCATATATTGCATTCTCCTTGTCTCTAGCTTCATTTTCATATATCATATGTGAAATTCCACAAAAAATACAAAAGTTATCACTTCTTCAAGTTTAGATATACTTTAATTTCCTTTGAATTTGGAAAAGCCTCTTCACATTATCTCTTGCTGTTTGTGACTGAAACATAACTTGGAATTTTGAAAAGAATTGAGCAAAAAAAATTTTTGGTCAACTTTTTGACCTTTAGTGCCTTATACTACAAGTTACCTACCTTTTGCTTGCTTTTTTGTGCATTCTCTTTGCATATTGCGGTCTTGTTGTGTCTATTTCAGTTCTAAATTGTTGCAAAATCATGTGGTTTTAGGTGTGTATATTAAGTGTTTGTTGATTTATTTTAATGTTTTTAGCTTTCCTAGTTAATGTCTTAGGATAAGGAGCTTGTTTCTTGTGTTTTTTCTAGGCATCTTTCTTGCATTTTACTATAGTTTGTTGTTGAATTCTTAAGCATTTGAAATACATCTTCTTAACAAACTCCTTTGTGTTGGTCTAATCCACCTCTCTTTATGGTGGAATTTATGCTCATAACTTTGTAGGTTGTTAGATTCCTTTAGGTTGTATCTAGTTTAATTTCAATTTTCCAACAAAGTGTGTGTCACTCTTTCCATGTTTTATTTGTCTTCATTTTAATGTCTTTTGTGTCATAAATCATTGCCTTCCTTTGCCTTAAACTTGTGAAAGGAGATGCTTGCTTGTGCCTAGTTAGAGTTTCCTAGTTTAGTCACTTTTTTTGCACTCATTTGGAACCATTTGTAATTCTGTTTTTGTTGTAGTATTTTTAGTAAAAAAGAGGGGAAATATAACAAAGATAAGTGAAAAAATTGTGAAAAGAAAAGAGCTCTAAAGGTCCATTTAATTGTGCATTTGTTTGGTCCTTTCTTGGCAAAAAGTGTGAAAAATAAGCATAAAAACCTTTTGTATATAAAAAAATTATAGCAACTACATTTTATTTTGTGCAGTAGTTTAAGTGTTCCATTTGTGTTATTTTATGTACTTGTTTTGAAGAAAAAAACTTTGGAAACTATACAAAAAGATTATGGACTTGTAAGCATTCTAGAATTTCTAGTTTGCTAATTTTTATGTGCCTTGCACTTTCTTGTTGCATTTAATTGCTTGATTGTCATTCTTTGCCTCTTAGTTTGTCACATAATTATTCCACTCTTGGGCACCTCTTTTCTTTTAACTTTTGTTGCTTGTAAAGTTCTTGTTTGTCACTTCAAAATTCTTTTGGTTTAGCTTCCTAATTTTCCTTTTCATACATGTCTCTTTGTCTGTAAGTTTTGTCATTTGAGTATTTCACTTCTTGGCATTCTTTGAGATTGAGGATTAGTGAGAATATCATTCTTTGGGTAACATATTGGAATGTTTGAGATTTGACATAAGAGATTGACCTAAGCAACTACAAAGTATAGAGAGTTTGGTGGGTGAGAGTAAACACCTTTTAAGAGACTAAGAGTGCAAACACTTTCTTTTTCTTTTTGATTTTAAATGTCACTCGTGCTAAACTTTGCTTTGAGTTTCCAAGTATTTTGTTCGTAGCTTGGTGGACTTGCTTGGACTTGGTGGACATTTGGAAGCCCTTTGTATTGGAGAACAAAATTTTGTAATAATTTAGGAATTTTTGTGTGATTTGTATTTTCTTTTCCCTTGTATTTTGGGACTTTTATTTTTAAGTACTTTCTTAAGTCCTTGTATTTGGACATTAAAAACTTTGGACTTTAGACATTGGTTTTAATTTGTTGATTAAAAGTAAGTGCGCCTAGAACTTAGTTTTGTTTTTCTGCATCTAACTAGTTTGTTGTTTGTTTTAGTATAGTATAAGACGCTTCTTTGCATGGTAGGCCTAGTTTAAATTTTTACACCACCAACTAGTTTGCTTTACTTGCTTTCTAGTTAGTATAGTGTGTTTTTGCATTCGTTTAAATTTTGCACTTCCGGCTAGTTTGCTTTACTTGCTTTCATTATTTGTTGTCTTGCTTTCTTGTTTGCTTGTGTGTTCTTTTTCTTTTTAGGATTAAATAACTTGAGTGAAACAACTAGTATCTCATCTCTTACATTTTGCATTATAACACGTCTTCGTTTAATGAGAGAGAGATCTCCTACCCCCTCACATGCGTTTAATCTTAGAAAAATTAAATTCCATGAACACTAGGTTAGATAACCTAGAAAATAAGAAGGATAAAGAAAGAAACACTAGACATTATAGGCAACATTGACATAGACATTACGATGAAACTAGTGAAGTGATGATAAGCACCATAGGAGGAACCATATACCAGTTATTACATCGGTCATTATTATAACCAGCAAATAAAATATACTTTTTTACACCAGTTGTAAAAATAACCGATATAAAAAAATTAGAATGGTTATAAAAATAATTGATGTAAAATATCTTTTTTACACCGATTAGATATAAAAAATTTGATGGAAAGCAGGACGGATGGAGAGAATATGGTCCCTTATAAAAGTCATCACACAAAGGTTGGAGGGAGTAAAAAGTAAACAACACCGAATGTATAACAAGAGATAAATCAATATGGGGTGTATATATTGAAAATTGAAAATGAATAGCCTTGGCATCATATAAAAATCTCTATTGTGAAGAAATTCATTTTCAATGATAGTGCTCTTGAGTAATCATTCAAATCATTTGATGTAAGCCTGAATATCAGAAATTAAGTTGTTAATGATATCAGACAATGATCTAATAATGACAGTATTCATTGTAGTTGCCTATGCTTTAAGAGCCAAGGCGCAAAAAATGCAAAAGAGACTAAGATGGACACCTATTTATCTGTTTCAATCTCATGTCATTCCTGTATTCTTCCTTAGTGAGATTCATAAAGACAAGAAGAAATATTCTTAAAAGGGGAGGAGATGAGGGAAGATACACAAACTACACTATGGTCAAAACAAAAATGCCAACAATTATAACTGGTGTATGGCATGTACTCCTTTTTTCTTTTGAATACCTAGCTGCTAGCCTTGACCTTCATCATCTTTTGGTCTTGCTAAAGAACTTGAACCTGAGGCCATCCCAGAGACTTGGTTATCAATGAACCTTTGTAACTGAATCATGCGTGCATAGATCCCATCAGGGTGATTTTTCAACAGCTGTGAATGAGACCCTTGCTCGGCTACCTTACCATCATCAATCACCGCAATGAGATTAGCATTCCTGATAGTTGATAGCCTGTGAGCAACGATGATAGCAGTTTTTCCAGAGCAGGCACGGTCCAAAGCCTCCTGAAGAGACTTCTCAGATTCAGCATCAAGTGCACTTGTTGCCTCATCAAGGAGCATAAGTTCTGCCTTCCTCACAAAAGCTCTAGCAATTGCTATTCTTTGCTTTTGTCCTCCGGATAGTTGAACTCCTCTCTCACCAACAAACATCTTGTATCCATCTGGCAGAGAAGATATGAACTTGTGAGCATTGGCGAGAGTTGCAGCCTCTATAATCTCAGCTTCAGTAGCCGAGTCATGACCATAAGCAATGTTTTCATAAATAGTATTAGCAAAAAGGCATGGCTCCTGAGGTACCACAGCAATGTGCCTTCTAAGAGACTTGAGATTGTATTTCCTTATATCCTTTCCGTCAATCATGACCCGGCCAGAAGTTGGATCATAGAGCCTTTGTACAAGGGCAATGACTGAGCTTTTCCCACAGCCACTAGGCCCTACAAGGGCAAGAGTTTTACCTGCCCTGGCTCGAAGACAAAGGTCATGAAAAACTGACATGTCCGGTCGAGTGGGATAAGAGAAGTCAACATGCTTAAGTTCTACTTCACCGCGAAGATGATCAGGAGCAGGGGTAGCATCTGGATCATCTGGCTCAATTTCAGTTCTACGGTCAAGGAGCTCAAAGACTGACCTCATAGCACGACCACCCTTGATGAAGTCAGGAGCCAGGGTTAAAGTTTCAGCAGCGCCATTGGCAGAGACCATGAGTACCATAAAAACTCGGATTGTTTTGGAGAAATCAGATATACCATGCCTCACAAGCCAAGAAGCATACCAAAGACCAAGTGCATAGGAAGCATATAGCGCAAACTGAGCTGTTCCATATCCACTTCCAGAAATTTGTCCCTTCCAAAAGCATCGCCGCAGTGGGGTTTCAAGGTTTGAGGCAAAAAGGCCAACAATTTTCTTTTCTGAATTAAAAGCAGCAACAGTCCTTACATTGGAAATAGCCTCTCCTGCTAGTTGTGTGGCTTTGGCATGAGCAGCTTCAAGGTCACCAGAGAAACCAGTCATGAACATTTTCTGTTCAAAATACAATGGAAAATAAAAATGGTTAATTTTAATGAAATATGAATCTGAATTACTCAATCCAGAAAGATATGTAAAGAAACAAACCTGCAAAACAGTCGCAGCAACAACAACAGGGAAGACAGCTACGAGGACAAGGGCAAGGCGCCATTCCAATACAAACCCTGCGGTGCAGGCAACTAGCATAAGTGCAGTGTTCTGCACAATCACTGAGATCCGATCTCCAATGGCTGATCGGACATTGTTGGCATCGAGAGATAGCCTAGCTGCAATCCTGGCACTCTCATTTTCCTCCTGATCGAACCATGCTATTTCATTTTTAAGCACAGCAGTCAACATTTTCTCCCTCACTCGTTTTGTAAGATTTTCACTGACAATATCCCAAAAAAAGTGCTGCAGTGTATTGAAGATCAGTGCAAATGATGAAAGCCCAATCAACAAGTAGCAGTACTTTTCAATTTCTCTAATCATGTGTCGGTGGTTTGGATTGTAATACACGCTGAGGACAGCACTAAGAACATAAGCAAAGAATGCACTAAGGGATCCACAAACAACAGATCCTATAGAACCAATAAAAGCATAAAGCCATTCAGGAGAGTTCATTTTCGCAAGCCGCCAGAAGGAACTAGCTTGATCTTTGAAGGCAAGCTTTTCAAGCCGGTAGTTTGGATGCGAATGTGATGCATCAAGGGACAGACTAAAATCAGATGTAGAGAAGTCAGACAGTCTCCGCGAGTATGGTGATCGGCCATAGGAAGAATTTCTAGTAATTATGGGCGAGCTTACAGAATTTCTGGCACTTGACGGCCTGCGAATGATTATATACTCATTAAGAGTGTTTCAAAGAATGCCAATGTTAAATATTGATGAAAGCTACCTTGCACTACTCTTTCTGGCATTGCTCATAGAAGTTTCATGTGCCATTTCCTGCATCCGGATAAGCTTAGCATAGACTCCATTTTCTCCTTTAGCAAAGAGCTCATCATGAGTTCCAATTTCAGTGACAATTCCTTGCTGAAGCACAGCCACAAGGTCTGCTTTGCGAATAGTGGAAAGGCGATGAGCAATTACAAGAGTTGTTCTACCAATCATGAACCGATCAAGGGCCTCCTGAACCAGCTTTTCTGACTCGGAGTCCAATGCACTTGTTGCCTCATCAAGAAGAAGAATTGCTGGGTTTTTCAGCATTGCCCTTGCAATGGCTATTCTCTGCTTTTGTCCTCCTGAAAGCTGCATCCCTCTCTCTCCTACCTGCCATTTCAAATAATTTGCATTTTTTACCAAATAAATAGTAGTTCAACAACTGTCATATTTTTGGAGTCTTGTAATAATTAATAACAGAGATGTCATTCTAGGAAAAACTAAGATTATCTTTTAAATCTATCACCAGTTTCTATCGGTAGAATATAAATTATCATACGTTATATGGTTCCTTCCGTAATTCATAATGACTTTAGAGTTCAACACAAAGTACTTATCTGCTTTACATGATGAGTTTATGTCAATCTTCATTTTTGGTTGCTTATGTTCTAGGCATATCCAAATTTATGGGTTTTTCTTTTTTTGGTCACACCAGCTAGATGGTTTTTCTCTTTAAATAATAATAATAATAATAATAATAATAATAATAATAATAATAATAATATATACGAATTTCCCAGTATTCATGCACATGCACTGTGGACTTAAGCATGTTACCTTTGTATGACCAATCACTTTCTGACTTTTGACGTTTAAAAAACACAATTAAAAAACTAACGGGTTTTACTTGTTGACTAAATGAACCAGTCTTAACTTTTATATAATAGAGGTTGCGAGTATAGGCTCCTGAACTGTCCAACCAAGCAAGAAACCTGGTCAAGATCCGTATAATTGGGTTCCACATTTTACAATGATAAGCTTTAGTTCTCTCTTGAACCTTAAACATCTACCATGAAGTCTCAAGACATTATCCTCTTTCTGTCATAATGTTAAGTTACCTTCTGTAATAATAATTATGTCATACATCATGTCTATTTTTATTTTTTATTTTAATCCACACGCCCTGTCTATTTTTGTTCACCAAATTTTCTATTTACCATATATTCTACTTTAAACACTAATAGCATACTATGGTAAAGTCAAGATCCGTAAACTTGGAGTTCACATTTTATCATAACGACATAAGGCTTTCTTCATCTTTTGTACCTAGTGCAAGCAAGCAACTGCCGATTAAAAGTCTAAAGAGTTTATCCTCTTTCACTGAAACCATAGTTTCCTACTGTGATAATTATCCAACACAACATGCATATTTCTCTCTCCCAATTTTACTCTTTATTTTAAATTTAGTGGCCAGCAATGATGGAAACAAGCCAAGCTTCAATCCACATGAAGTGATTGATTACACAGTCCATTTCAACCACCATCACAAGAATGCATTTTTACTGAACCCTTTTTCACAAAACAAAAATTCGTCTATGCTGACTTACCTGAGTTTCATAACCTTCTGGAAGTTTGATGATGAAGGAATGGGCATTAGCTACTCTAGCAGCTTCTTCAATCTCAACCTGGTCTGCATCAGTCCTACCCAAGAGTATATTTTCTCTAATTGTGGTAGCAAATAGAGCAGGCTCTTGGCTCACTAGTCCTATCTGTTGTCTCAACCATCTAAGCTTCAATGTCTTAACATCATGCCCATCTAGCAACACTTGTCCTGCAACATGTTCACCAAGTACAAAACTTCAATGTCAAACTCTCAATAAACAAATTCATGATCTAATCTAAGTTAATCTAATTTCTAAAGACATGTTAATGACTCACAGTTTACCTGAAGAAGGGTCATAGAATCTCTCAATGAGGGACACAACTGTACTCTTTCCGGAGCCACTGCTGCCTACCAAGGCAATGGTCTTGCCAGCAGGCACATTCAAGGAGAAATTGTTAAGGATCCGAATCTCGGGCCTTGATGGGTATGAAAAGTCCACATTTTTCAGCTCTACTAGTCCTGTAACACTCTCCAACTCAATGCCTGATTCGGTCTTCTTGTCTATGCCCGGCTCGTGATCGATAACGTGGAAAATTTTAGCAGCAGCTACTCTGGCCTTTGTAAATGCTGCCATGCAGGGTGCAGACTGGCCTAAAGCCCTGTGTGGATGAAGCTCTTAATCAATAATGATAAACGGTGCAATCACTAAGGTTTTCTTGAACATGAAAACAAAATGCAGTAGATTCAGCACTCACAATCCACCAATCATAACAGCAAACATGGTGGCAATGGCAAGCCCTCCATTGGTGTAGTGGTGCCTAACCAGGTAGCCTCCATACCAAAGCAAAAGAGCATAGCAACAGAAAACAACAAAGTAAGTGGCACCTAATCCCATCCCCTTTGCAAATCCACTCCTGTAACCAATCTTCTGAGCAATCCTCAATGCAGTGGAATAGGCCTGTAATGCCTTGGTCTCCCCAACAAACGCCAACACCACTCGAATTTGAACAACAGTCTGCAAATTTGGCTCAACTGAATGCAAGAAAATACAAATTCAATTTATTTATTTGAGGTGTCTCAAGTCATACCTGTTCTACAATGTTTCCAGCTAGAGAAAGTGCTTCCTGGCTTTTACCAGATAGCTTGGCCAAGGTGGTGGTGTGAATGGCTCCAATTACAGCTATCATAGGGACAACAGCGAGGGTAACAAGTGCTAATTGCCAAACAGCAGTGAAACCCACAACGAATCCAGAAACAAATGTAGCCATGTAGTGAATGAAATTACCCAACTGCGCGGGCGCCCACACACACAAGACAAGCATAAATAAAAACATATTATTACCACACATAAAACTTGAAAAACAAAATTAAACAAAATGAACCGCGGTTGAATTGGCTCATGTTTATATGTTTCACCTTCTCGCTAATGGCATCTTGTACCATGACAGCATCAGTGTTAATGGCAAAAACAACATCGGATGTTCGAACCTCGGTGTCGAAGAATTGAATGTCCTGCTCCAACGCTGCTTCAAGATACTTGATTCTCATCCTTGTTGATTGTCGTTCCCCCGTCCACATCCAACACGAAATCTCTGCAACAAAAACCCAATCAAACCAAAACTC
This sequence comes from Clitoria ternatea, assembly GCA_037962975.1. Lineage (NCBI taxonomy): Eukaryota > Viridiplantae > Streptophyta > Magnoliopsida > Fabales > Fabaceae > Clitoria > Clitoria ternatea. Next base: position 2,247,299 of record CM075674.1, read on the forward strand.
TTTTCACATTCACAACCTCATAAAAAATCCAAATTTAAAGGGAAATTCACCTGCCCATGATGATGCCCATATAGCAGCACCAACCACCAGGAAGTAAAACGCATACTGAAAACACACAGAAAAAAAACACAAACAACGAAACAACTCTCACTCACTCATTCAAAATCAGCAAAAGCATCAAACTTTGAAGCGTTGAGTGAGTTACACACCTTGACAACTTCCTGGGTCATCATGTCCAAGTTATTTGCATTGGAACCAAAGGAGTTAACAAGATCAGCAAAGAACCTAAGAAAGAGTGGCAAGGAACATCCATGCACAAATGCTCCAACAGTTCCAATTGCCATTAGAATGTAATCCAACCTATCAGCAAATCTAAAAAGCTCACCAAACCCAACAGAAGGAACACTCTCACCCTTCCCACCACCATCTTTCTTAGCCACTGAAGAAGCCTCATCCTCCTCTATTTTCTCTCCCTCTTCTTCTACCTCTTCCAATGTTGCTGGGTTGAATTTATGTGAGTCACCAGAAGAAGACACAAGTTCAAGCCCGTGCATTTCAGACCACTTCCACTGCTCCTCAACGGTCTTTATCTCCTTGGAATTTTGTGACATTGGAAAAAACAAAAAACAAATTGAAAATTCCTTTGCTTTTGTGAAACCAAGTAACCAACAACACCCTCCTCACTCTATTCTTCTTTCCACTTACTTGGCTTTTTAATGTGCTCATGCTTCTGCGGCCAACCCTTTTTCTATTCTCTCACAAATTTCTTTTTTTATTATATTATCATTATTCTCTCTCCCTCTATTAATTCCATTCTCGTTATTCTTCACTCTTTCTTGTTGTTCCTGACAGGGGAGTGGGACTGTGGGCAGAGTAGTGTGTGGCGGTGCGTGGCTGAATATATATATAGGTATATCAGTAGTATTTAGAGGTGTTTCTCTTATCTTGTGAAAGTGGGAATAGGTGGCGTTTCAGTGGGTTAAAATGTTCAGTTTGCTTCTCCTGTAAATAAAAGAAAACTGCGAAAGTGACACTTGGTGAGAACCTGTACAGTGAGAGAAGCAAGAAGGGAAGAGAGAGAAAGAGTGTGTGATTTTCCACCCGACAGAAAACACTGTTTTAGTGTTTCAAGTTGGAGATGGGTTTTTGACCGGAACATATTCAAACCACGGTAGGAAATTTATTACTATTTTTTAACTGTTTGGGTTTAAAACAAGTGAAGGAGGATCGATTTCAATGGCTTCCTTAAGGGCTTCCACACAATTTGCTTATCCTAATCAAAAAATTCTATTCCCTCATAAACAGTTTTTATACATGATGAAGAATCTAAGCGTTATATATATATATATATATATATATATATATATATATATATATATATATATATGGGGTGAGTTTGATGTAATTTATGAAAAATGTTCTCTTGGTGAGAGAAAACAAAAATCTAGATTGTACAATTGCATAGGATATTTATAAATAGAATGTTCTTAAAATATAAACCTAATCTCTTAAAGTTTTTATTGAATTATGGAGTTGAACACTGTGTGTTTGTTTCTTTAATGTCTCCTATAACCAATAATGAGTGAGCCTTAAAACACAAAATCTTGTGTACTTGTAAATATTTTTTTATTAAATATTAAGATTTTTGGTTGTTTTATAATGAGATAAAATTTATTTAATATTAATTCATGATAATATTTTTAATATATTAAGTTGTAATTATATTATATAATTATAATTTATATTATTTTATATTGAAATAATATTATATTTTATTTTCTTATTTATTATATTTTTTTAAAATTTAATAATTACTTGCAGGTAGAAGTACTCAAAATTTAATGGATACTGGTACAAATTGTGACGTCCTACGTCAATTTATATTTATTTCTACCAGTTTAATTAATTTCACAATAACTTTTTTGCATTTAATTAAATTTAATTAAGTCTTAATTTAAAATAATATTTATTTTCACTAATCATGCTCAAAATAATAATTATATGGCATCACAAACTTCCAAAACCCAATTAAGTTGAAAGAACTCAGAAACCTGAAACAGGGGCCTGACGTTGCGCGCCAGCCCCACGCGTAGCATCAGCCCTGCCCTGCGCACCTCACGCTACGCGTCAGCCTCACGCGTAGCGTGGGTATGACAGTAATAGACCTGATGCTGTTACACACTTTAGGCCAACCGACCAACTTCTAACCTACCCAATTGGCCCGTTTTAGGTCTGATTGCCACGAAAGTTCACGGGCCACAAAACTTCCCTATTTCGGAACTATTGGCGCCGTCCATTCGCCAAAATTCTAACATATATGCGCAAGTTATGCACAAAATGTAGTTTAACCTATCTTGGTGCAAAACCCTTGCACCAAACACCCTAAATGGGTTCCAAATGGCCTAAGGCCAATGCCCACAAACTCTAAATACCTTAGAGAACCTGTTGGCACCCTCTGAGGGTCCCGAAACCCACCGGGTCTCAAAATCACATATTCGGTTCCTTAAGTCCACAATTATTCACTATATGCATAACTTCCTAATTCAATCAAATCATCAATTAATTCATAATCTATCATTATCTCATTATCCATTTCACACACAACATTTATGCATCATAACAGAACCTGCCAATAGCATTCCACAATCACACATCGTTGGCTCCGTGCCTCAATCCATCAAAACACACAAACAGAACAATCATCATCATCAATAATTCAATATACAGTCACACTTCATATATCATTCACGCACGCATATATAACGAGACCTACCCATATCATGCACTCATTCAGTGGCTCTGTGCCACATAACACACAACATAAGAAAATGTTATAATACTACATCAATATACATTTATACTCACATAACAGCATTAATCAACACTTTGCAAATCAACAACCAACACATAATTAAGTATTTCTTCTTCTATTTTCCATATCGCCCCTGGCCTCATTTAGCTCTCGCCTCTGCGGTGTGCATTCATACCTGCAAACGGTCACTAAACCATAATACAGGGGCTGAGTGACTAGAATTAAGAATTAATGCAGAAATCAATATCAAAGCCAGGAAAAATATGACATAGCTACGCTTTTAGATACAATCTTCCAATATTAGTAATTACTTTCTACCTCCTCTCTTATCTTACTATTTCTAATGATATACTATATAATCAAGTTGATTAGACTAAACCAATACCATCGTTATCACATCATGATCAATTGATTCCAAGTATACATGCCTAGCCATCCATTTTATAATTCATTATTCCATTCATATCACCATCATTTCAATTCGACAATATGAAGTACATCTCATAAGTATCATCGACAACATACATATCAATCAATGAGTATAAAACACAATTGATTCTCATATATAATGGACTCCTAGTATCCAGATACTAAAGAATCGACCTTCAGCTAAGGGTCCAACTTGACACCTCGTGAACCCGACTTGGTTCACTAAGCTCGACTTGGCTCCCCTTCAACCACTGAGTCATAGACCTTTGGGTAGCTCAACTGGGTCTGACTTGACCACGGAAGCCAAAAGCGAGGGTAACATATACCGTCGGTCGTCCTTCACCATATAATTATATATCATATATCCTACATCATGGTATATCATTACAATCATCATATGCAACTCTCAAAAACTGACATGTGCTTACAACATAGGGGCAACCGACTTGTCAAGCCCATCAATATAATGTCATCACACATAATTAATCATATAGCATAAACATACAATCCCTTTACTGGAAGCCTGTCAAGAGTCGCTCCTTACTCGTGTAATGCACCGACGACCACTCCCCACCCTCAACAGTATCCAGGGTATCTCATACACAATATGTAACTCGGTATCAACAAAACATCATCAATCACATACACAAATATCAGAAACTGACATGTGATCACCACTCAGGCAGCCTACTTGTCAAGCCCATCAACATACTGTCACATGATATCACAATTCCTTATTCATATTCATTTACAGCAAGTATTAATTTTATTTGTGAAATCAAAATCATGTCATGTCATTGTAACCATCCTTTCGACATAGGTACTCACATTATTCATTTCCATCAACATTTACACAGTTCTAATCATACCAAATCAGCATATACATATATTGACATATATCACCAATGCATCGCTAATCATGAACACGAGTCACTATTATCTTTGACTTGCCTTCGCATCCAAACAAGGATTAATATTAAGCAACACATACGCATAATATCCATATATACGTTATTCTATCATTACCAACACATCCCTTTTTTTACCTCAACTTTGCCTATTAACTTAAAATCCATCATCAGCCCATTCTAAATTTATCCATATTATTTTCCTATCATAATTATTCATTATTATTTGAAACCCCTCTTCCGATTATATAGTCTTATTATCTCATTGGTATCTTACATGCATTATCAGTCACTAATTATCGTGTTTCACATTATTGAATCCCCACTTACTCACCTGACACACACTCACACATATATGTATTCATGTATATCATGTACCATCCACTTAAGTTTACTTTTATTTTTATTTTTATTTTTTATAAATTATAGTATACCTATTTTACATCGTACTACTTCATTTCACACATTTTCTTACCGCATATAAGCTATTTATATTTTATACTCCTCTAATCATCACATATGAACATGTTCTACTATGCGCTTACCCATTTATTTATTTCTCATTTTCAGGGATGCACTTTTACTTTATCATTCTCTATCCTTTCATGTAATTAAATTCTTAAATTCAATTAAAACATCTAATAATGGCTATAACATACACTTTCCCTAGCCGCCAATAGTGCAAGTAAGTTTCTATATTAATCTTAACCCAGCACACCCCCATACCTCAATTCCGAGCTTTCCGAGGCCTCTTATCACTTGCTGGGTCCTTTCTTGAATCCTTAAAACTCTAAAACAAATTTAACGAAGCTTCAATAAATTATCATAGTTATTAAACCATAATCCATGACCTTAAAGCAATCCCAAATTCCAACTTTAACTTGCCGAAGCTTACCATTTCCATTTCCGACCTTCGTTTCCAAGTTCCTCTGTATCAAACGACTTTCTAATCCTTAAATCCGAACCTACAAGCGTCAGTTAGGTGAGTGTTGACAGTTACCTTTTTGATGATGTGGCTTTTTACAGCAACACCGACGCTTTCCATCATGCCATAAGTAGAATGGTCGTCAAAGGAACTTCTGACACCGTTCCAATCCTCAAAATCATTGAAGGGTGTATCAACGTGGTGGCACATCGGCTCAACTGGGTTACGCTAAATGATCAATACCCTTACTACTGGGTAGAAGATGAAATCCCCATGATAGGCTCCCGACATGCTAGAGAAGATGGGGGAAAGCTATCTCCGAGGCTCATTGTTTATGTTGAAGAAAGGCTTAACCGGCCTGAAGATAGAAATTACCACTGTGTGCCGGGTGAGCGATCTGTCTATATAGACGATTTTGTTTTCTCTCAACTTGGGCTCTGTTTTCCCCTTACAGAATTTGAAATGGGAGTGCTGAGATTTTTGGATTGCGCTCCCTCACAAGTGCACCCTAACGGATAGGGCTTAATCTGTGCTTTAGAAGTACTGGGCGAAAATTTTAACTTTAAACCCACTGTGGCAATGTTGTTACATTACTGCCAGGTGGTACGCCGGGCCAATAAGAAGGGAAGCCTCAGCTTCGTTACACTCCAATGTGACGCGAAGGTTGTCAAATTTAAACCCTTCACAGAATCGGCAAAGGTAAATGGTAGATCCTTCAAGAACTACTTCGTGAGGATGTGTTCAACCAAATAAACCGGTCTTCTAGAGAAACAAGAAGGGTCTTCTCAAATTCCCTGTTGAATGGACCCATGAGCATTTCTTACTCACCTCCAAAGCTTATTTCACTGACAAGGTCGAGCTATCTCCCCACTCAGTAGAAGTTTTGAGTGCTCTTCAAGCATACACCGCTGATTGCGGGAAATTTTCCTGCAAACGCCTTCTGGGGTCCAACATCATTTGTAATGAATATCTAAGTAATTTCCTGCCTTTTATCCTTAACTGCTTGAGTACCAGTATGCGTTGTTTTTGAAGCTAACATACTTTCGTTTGCTTATGCAGAACAAATAGGAGAACTGTGCCCTGCCATGGATAAGTTGAAAGATATGTTGGCAGAAGAGGAGTTATATTCTGAGGAAAACAATATTCAACCCAAGAGGAACGCAGCTAAGGCGCGCGTTGAAACCATCACCCTTATGTCCGCTGTGACCGGTGAGGTACCTTTGCTAGATGACACTAAACAGGCCGACACCACACAACCTGAAAAAGAGAAAAAAAAAGAAAGGAAAAAGAGGAAACCCCATAAGGATGCTGGAGCACAGAAGCCGCCTTTCTCCCAACCTGTCAAAAAATAGAAGACACTGGAAGAGGTCGGGATGACCAACGCACAAAAGGAAAAGAAGGTTGTCTTCACTCCTGAAACGATTCCTAATTTTGGGCCTGAGACCGGGATAAACCCAATTACTGATGGCTCCCAACAAGTTATATCTTGCTCTCCTCCGAACACCTCACTCTTGAACCCCTTTCTAAAATATGAGGGTCTTATGCCTCTAACACTTCCCAAGCCAACATGCAAGCTCAGACCCACGCTGGAAGTCGCTAAAATCAAGGAGGCTTGTAAGGCCGGTAGATGTCAATTAGCTGAATTGTTTGGCTTTATTAACTCCTTAAGCAGAGCAGTAGACAACATTGAGGAAGCAGATAAACTTCATGCCCGCATTGAGAAGTTGAGTATCTCTGACGCCAAGAATAGGGCCAACCTTTGAATTACAGAGGAACATTTGAAAGAAAAGGAGATGGATGATGAACGAGAGTTTCAGATAAGTGAGTTGAAGGAAATCATCAAGGACCTGGAGGGGAAAGTTTCTGAACTAAAAGACGAAGAAGAGATCCCCCAGCTGAAAGAAAAGCTCAAAGTAGAGAAGGAGAAATCTGCCAAACTGGCTGAAGATTTGCAAACTTCTAAGGCCGGCCACTCTAAACGGGCTGAGAAATAGGCCACTCTGGAGAATGAGTTACTTAAGCAGATTGAGGAGCTTAGGTAGGAGAATGCTGACGTCGGACCGCTCATGGAGCAAAATACTAAACTGAAGAAAAGTCTTGCTGATACGAAGGCTAAGGCGAAACGAGCCTTGGGACTTTGCACCGCCATGGCACATGATTCGTTTAGCCAGGGCGTCCGTCAAATTTTTTACCGTAACCCCGATATAAAACTTAACCTTTACGGACTGCATCCTTTTTATGAGTTCCACGAGGGTAAGTTATTTGCTGTTGTCGACAGACGGTATGAGGAACCTAAAGATTCGTTGTATGAGCTACCGCCTCTCCCTGAAGGACAAAGCATGATGCCACGTGAAGTCTCTGTTGAACCTGAGGATCAAGAAAAAGAAGCAGATGAAGGTAAACAGGAAGGCGGTGCGAACCAATAGCATATTAAAGATAATGCTAGAGCAGATGCTAAGACTGCAGAGGACGGCAAAGCCCAGCAAGAAGATCATGAAGAGACTTCCCTTGTTTAGCTACATTTTCATATTTACATGTGTGATGTGTTCCGGGATAAGCTTCGGTATAGACTAATTTACTACTTCTCTATAAATACACTTTCTCTTTTGACATATTTATGCTTGCTCTGATGTCACTCGTTTAACATCAAAATACTTATCTCTTCGGCTTTGCGTGAGTATTTCAACTTCATGTGATGTTCTCTTTTTAGCCTTTACTTACCTTAGGCTTCGCTATTTACCTGCACGAGGGTAGCTAGAGAACGATAAATGTAGAATAGATCATTTAGGCTACATCATGCAATAAAACATATCGTCGGCTAGGTCTCAAATAGCATCCGCACCACTTGGTGTGGTGAAGCTAATTAGGGTACCATTCATGGAGTTATACCGTTAATTTCAGAATGAATAATTGAGGTTATGCATCTAAAGGGTTATTCTCTATAGCCAATTACAGAATGGGTAATTGGAGCGCCACTCCTTGGGGTCCGGTATGGCCTTTATAAAGGACCAATCATCGCCACTTATCGGGGCTATTTTCCACGCCGTTCATAAGGCTATGTTGTGAGTTAGAGATTAGGCAACTGAGATGAAGGTTCCACTTGCACCGCTCACTGGGGTCTAGTATGGCCTTAATAAAGGACCAATCCTCGCCACTCGTTAGAGCCAAGTAGCCAATTACTGAATAAGTAATTGGGGTGCCACTCGTTGGGGTCCGGTATGGCCTTAATAAAGGACCAATCCTTGCCACTTGTTGGGGCTGTCTTGTACGTCATTGCCTCTCGTGGAGTTATGTCGTCAATTATAGGATGGGTAATTGAGATTATCCATCCAGAGGGTCATTCTTCATATCCTTCGCAAAGATTATAGAATAAATAGGAGTAAAAAAGGAACGCAATAGTTGGTGTAATTTCTCATTAATATAAAAGATGTACAAAAGAAGCGTAGTTGGGACATGCCTTGTTAAAACCTTCTTGAGAAAAACCCAATGGGAAAAAGCTTAAGTAAGGAAAAAGAATACTTGCTGACTTACCAACTAGCTGTAATAAATTCTTAAATTCTGAGCATTCCACTTGTTGTGAATGAGTGTACCGTCGAGGTTCTCCAACCGGTATGACCCCCTTCCAATGACCTCGATGACACGATAAGGGCCTTCCCAAGTGGGTGCTAGCTTACCCTGGTGTGCTAGCTTACCATGGCTTCAACATCGTATGTGAGGTAGTATGGAGACTCGTTCGTCAAAGAGTGGGGCGTACTACGATAGACCCATAAAACATGGCCTAGCTGATTCGTCCAGTCACCCTTAGCTTCCCCTCAACACTTCTCTATTGGCCACCTCAGCTTAGTCGTTCGTCTACGGATGCTCTGTAAACTTCTAGTTAGTAAACTGAGTGTCGTTGCCAGTTATGATATTTTCGTACATAAAACGTTAGGTCCGGGCTGAGGTGATGTACACCATAGACTCTGCTTCAATCCACTTGGTGAAATAATCTACCCCCACAATGAGGTACTTGATACCCCCTGGAGCAGTAGGGAATGGACCCAAGATATCTATCCCTCATTGATGAAAGGAACATGGCACCGCGGAAGTGAATAATTCCTCAGTCAGTGTGTGATGGAGGTTAGCAAACCTCTGACAAGGATCGCACTTCTTCATGAACTCTGCGGAATCCTTTTTTATTATGGGCCACCAGTAGCCAGCTCTCAAAATCTTTCTCATTAAGCTTTGTCCTCCGCAATGGTGCCCACACTGGCCTTCATGCACCTCCTCCACACCCTCCTGAATCTCGTTCTCATTTAGACAACGAAGGTAAAAAAACTGAAAAACCTCTCCTGAATAGCATTCCATCCACCATCATAAAATAGGGAAACTCCCTACGAACCTTCCTTTTCTAAGCTTCATCAGTGGGAAGCTTTCCATTAATCAAATACCGGATGAAATGGACTACCCACAAATCATCATTGAATGCACGAAATGTAATAGCCATGTGCGAAGGGGTCAAAGGGATGCTGCGAGTAGTTAAAGTGCTATGTACCACAGTAGTGGTACTCCCGGGCTGCTTTGTGCTGGCCAACCTTGAGAGAATATCAGCTTTGGTGTTCTCCTCTCTCGGCACATGCTTAAATTCCAACACCACAAAACGCTCCTTCAACTCATTAACACAATTCAGGTACAACTGAAGTTGAGGTTCACAGATCTGATATTCTCCTTGAATTTATGAAATCACCAGTTGTGAATCGCTGCAGAGGGTAACCTCAGAAGCTCTGATGTCCAATGCTGCTCTTACTCCGGCAAGAAAAGCTTCATACCCAGCTTGGTTGTTGTAAGTTTTGAAATTAAAGTGCAGAGAAATCTCCAGATGCACCCCATCATCACTTTCAACCACCACACCTATGCCACTTCCCTTGCTGTTAGAGGAACCACCGACATACACCGTCCAATGAGAACGGGGGATGGTTGGATATGCTCCAGTCATCTCTACCACAAAGTCTGCTAGAACCCAAGCCTTTATTACACTACGAGGCTCATAAGTCACATCAAATTCAGACAGCTCGATTAACCACTTAATCATCTATCTAGCCAGGTCCAGCTTGCTTAGCACTGAGCGAAGCAAAAGATCCATCCTTCCCACTATAGGGTGCGCATGGAAGTATGGCCTTAGACGTCGAAAAGCCCAGATGACTACCAAGGCGGCTTTTTTAATTTTTTATATCGGTCCTCAGCGCCTTGTAAGGTCTTGCCCGGGAAGTATACTGGCCTCTGACCCTTAGGTGTCTCATTCACCAGGGCTACTCCCAGAGCCTCATCTAAAACTGCCAAGTACAGAACGAGTAGTTCACCAGGGTCAGGCTTTACCAAAATAGAAGGTTTGGACAACACCTCCTTAAGCTCCTGAAAGGCTTGCTCTTGCTCCTCTCCCCACTCGAACATTTTAGATTTCTTTAAAATCTTATACAGGGGGATGGATCTATGCGCCATGTTAGGCATGAATTGTGCCAAGTCTGCCACCTTTCCATTTAGAGATTGAACCTCTCTCAGATTCTTCAGGCTTTGCAGATCCTGAATTGCTTGACACTTGCCTGGGTTTGCCTCTATGCCGCACTGAGTCAACATGAAACCCAAGAATTTTCCAACAGGAACAACAAAAGTACGCTTCAACAGGTTCAAGCTCATGTTGTATTGCCTTAGGCACAGGAAAACTTTATGCAGATCTTCCATATGGTCACCCCCAGTTGGGGTTTTAGCGATGTCAATGTACACCTCCACCAACTTGGTGTGCATGCCTTCAAACACCTTATTGATCATCCGCTGGTATGTGGCTCCAGCATTCTTCAGACTGAAAGGCATGACAGTGTAACAAAACACACCATGGTCATTGACAAATGTCGTCTTCTCCTGATCCTCCTCCCATATTAAAATATGGTTGTATCCCAAATATGTGTCCATGAAAGACAGGTATTGGTAACCAGAAGAATCGTCCACCATCCCATCAATATTAGGCAGGGGATATGGATCCTTTGGGTAACAATGGTTCAAATCCACATAGTCTATACACATCCTCCACTTACCATTGGCCTTTTGCACCATCACCACATTGAAGAGCCAAGAGGAATACCAGATCTCCTTGATAAAACTAGCTTTAAGAAGTTCCTTAGTTTGCTCATAAGCTTCCCTCTGCCTCTAAGGACCCAGTCTCCACTTCTTATGGGCCACCAGCCTCGTCTCTGGATAGACGGATAACTTGTGACAACAAAAATTAAGGTCCATCTTGGGCATGTCAATGACAGTCCATGCAAAAAGGTCTTTGAACTACTCCAATAGTGCAAGTAGACGTTGCTCCATGACAACTTCTAACTTGTCATTTATAAAAGTGACCTTATCCGGGGTATCTCCTATCATGACCTCCCTAGAACCTTCCTTCGGTGTTTGCTTGGATGGGTTGAGTGGATCAATCTTAAGCTTAACCCTGGGATCAAGGTTAATCAAATTGAGAGATCCAGCCATAGTTCCTCCGTCATTCAGCTTCCTCTTCTTATTAAATGCCTCCAACTTCACCATATTAAGGCTCAAATTATAGCAATACCTGGCATCTCCTGGTCACCCCAGATAGATGAGACATTGTTGTCCTTATCGATGAACTTGATAAGGAGGTGATGTGTTAAAACGATTACCTCCATGGCATTCAGAGTGGGATGACTATAATGCCATTGTACGATGATTCGACATCAATCACCAACACTCTGGACTTAACCATACGCACTTTGGGCTCACCCTCAAAAGACACATAGGTGTCTAGGTAACCCTTGGTAGGCTGCTTGGTTTCATTAAAAGCTGTTAGTTTCTGCGTATAGGGCTGAAGATCAGAATCATTAAAGTCCATTCTTTTAAAATAGTTATGAAAAATAACATCACAGGAACCCCCCTCATCAACAAGGATTCACTTGATGTCCTTGTTTGCAATGACCGCTATGATGACCACTGTATCATTACCTCTAGGGATAGTCGGGCCGAAGTCTTCATCCGAGAAAGAAATTACTGGCACCACCACACCGTCCCGAAATGGGTGATTATCCCGCGGTTTGCCTTGAACCGAAAGAATCATGCGATGATGTTTCTTCCTTGCAGTGATTGATGCTCCTCCACCAGGAAACCCTCTAGCGATCATATCTGTAACATCTCATTTTCAACACAAATAGAAAATAGATATTAATATATCTTTCATGAGAAATACTTACTATAAGTTAGTTTATTATTATCATTTTTTATGAAATTTTGGTATTTATATTTAATTATTTATTTTTTTAAAATAAAATAAAATAATAATAATAAAATGAAAATATTTATAAATGAGAATTTTAAAATGACTTAATTAGTATTCATTGATTAATGAAATTATATTAAGAATTTTGAATATCTTTATTATTCACAACTTTTATTTTATGTTTATGTTTTTACATATTTATGATTTAACTCTTATTAGAATTTTAAAATAAAATTTTGAAGGAATTAGACTATGATTCTTTAGAACTTTTTGATCTACATAATATTTATGATTTTCTAGAATTTTTTGAATTTTTTTTGAAATATTTTAATAAAATAATATTTTAAATAATTTTAAATTCATATAAACTTACTTAAAATTAAAAATATTTACAAGAAAGTGAATTTAAATTATAAGAAAATTTTTTAAAATTTATTTCAAGTAGACTTATCTAAAAATTATCGGTTTGAGTAAAATCTTAATTTTTACCAATCGTAAAAAAATTGGAAACGTATCAATAAATTTTTATTAACAGAAAATTTTAGATTTTTAAAATTTAAACTTTATATTACTTATTATAAAATTAGTAAGGACTGATATAATATCGCTAAATTTCAAAAAGGGTGATTTTTGAATATTTAAAATATACCGAGTGAAAGGTTACTATTTGGCTTAATAAATCAGCCGACATTTACTATGCAAAACACTGTGCATGTACGAAATTTTCAAAAGGTGCAAGTAACCAGGATTGAATTTTCAAAAAATGCACAGTACTTTTATATTAAAATAATGGAATGCATAGTAATTTTCCTTCCTATAAATACCGAAGGAATTCTTCTTTAGAATTCACAATTTCAAATTAAGTTTTCTTAATATAGTAGTGCTAGTGAGATCGTGGTGGAAGTAAGAGAGAGAAATAATTTTTTTTGGAAAAAGGTTCTGCTAAAATCCTAAGAACTCGGAGACGAGGCGCGCACAGACTTTCCATAACGAACCAAGATACAAGAGGTAAGAGGGAGTGGGATAAGAATATAATATGAAAAGACATAAGAATAATGGGAGGAATCCCCTACTCCTTTAAAATTTAATAATAATATTATTTTAAAATAATAACTATTTAACTTAAAAATTTATAATAAATTTTAAATTGAGTATCTTGTGTAACTTGATCTAAATACTTATGCAAATACCTGGAGAACCTATGTGAACTGGACTGAACCTATGCAAGGACTTGGACTATTATGACATGTATGGACTGAACTATACCTATACAAGGATTGGACTATATGGACCTACATAGACCTATGCGAGGAATGGACTATAAAGACTTAAAATTAATCTTATTAATCTAAATAACTATTAAAATTTGAATTATATTTATGACTGATATTTAGTTGATTTGATTATAATTAATAATATTTGATTTTGATTAATGATATTGTGATTTATAATACTAGACTGTGATTAATAATATTTGTGATTTGATGATATTTGATTGTGATTGATAATATTTGATTATGATTGATGATCTTGTGATATGAGTTTGAGCATATAGCAAGCATGACGGAAAGTTAAAACTCCGTAAGAATTTTCTTACCTTACTCTTTAAATTTTTATTCTAAGAGAAAGTATTTTATCATTAATTTAGTCTTTTATTCCTTCTTAGAAATAATTTTCATTAACTTTATTTTTAATCTCTAGAATAAAATCTAGTATTAGAAATAAGCTATTTTATGAAAATCAGAGGTTGAGATAATTAATTCTTGAATTAAAGAAATTTTTTTATAGTTTTAAGTATTCTTAGTTAATGATTTTAAAAAAATATTTTCTTTTAGAAATCAAAAATTTAAATTGGTTTTCCCTAATGAAATAACTAAAGGATATTTTGTTATAGTCGATATTTCTAAACTCAATCAGTTAAGATTCAAATTGGGAAAGATTATGTAAATATGTGAAGTTTTTTTTAAGAGAAAGTTTTGAGATATTTAAGGCTTGGAAACTCAATTTTGGTGAGATCTGAATTTGAAGACTATACAAAATTTATTTCTATATAACATGAGTTCAAAGAAGAACTTATGGGAATATACAGTTTATTGAGATGATTTTGTGAACCTTTATGGTATTTAATAATTGAGTTTCTAAAAGTCTTAACCAACTAAATATGCGAGTAGTTCATGCATCATGAATCATTAAAGAGAAATGGGATGTGATATTGCCTAGGGACGGATTATAGAAACTGAGGATACATTAGAGGAGGCTTAATTGTGAGCCTTGGGATGAGAGGGTGTGAAAGGGTGCTTCAGGTGACCTGGGGTTGCTCCCTAGTGTCGAGTACTTTTACAATAAAAACTTTCTCAGTCTGACTAGTCTCTAAGTGTTTCCATGCCAATTGAGCTGTTCATATGCCATGAAGGCATTTATGTTATTATTATCCGGAATTATGGAACAGTGTAAACTCCTGGTTGGCCCAGTGCAAACTAAAACTTTAAGGGCCCACATGCATAGAATGAATGAGATGGTAGTATTAAAAACATTACATGGCATTCATGTGATTGTAACATTATGTGGGTGGTTGTGAATGAAAGTCCAATTGTTATGTTATGAAAACTCTAAATTCATAATTGATTATGTATATGATTGTGATTGAAATTATTATATTAGATTGTGAAAACCCTTGTGTTTATGTCTTATCTGTAAAGTATTATATTCTGTTTCTCACTCCTTCTTGTTTGAATTTTGTGTCCAAAATATATGTTATATGATATATAGCTAGCAGTTCAAGATGAAATGATGAAATTACAAAGGGTAAATTGGTCTCATCCTCAATCGGATAGGAGAAGAGATGTGACAAGAATAAGATTCAAAATCACATGGTTTGAAGATAAGGAAATAATTGGTTACAATCGAAGTAGAGGTATTAAATCTTTAGTTTTAGTTTACCTTAATAAAATATTAAGTTGGATGATTGTAAATCAATGTAAAGGTTAAACTTTAATAAACCTTATTCTTTGGATATGATACTGTAATCTTTGATCACTTATGATTTTCTGAAAGTTCATTTTATCATTATGAATAATTTGAAACTTTTTACTTTCAAAATTCAAGAAAATCAGATGTATATACGTCCTTGTACACACGAGATAGGAAGTGATAAATATGTATATCTTTCTAAAAAATAAAAATCAAGAAGAATAGATATATGTCTTGTGTATATAAGAGAGTGTTACAATATCAATCACCTTACGCCGGCCTCGCTACTACTGTTGGGGTGCCTTCTCCTCCTGAACCACCTCGGTGATAACAATCCTTTTCTGCTTCTTAGCAGCAGTTAATCTTTTCACGGGACCCCGACTGTTATCACCATCCTCATTGTGGTCACGACTCTGCTGTTCCATCCTATCCGACTCATCGAAGGACTTCTCTTTGAAAAGGTATTACTTCAGCTTCCCCTCACGGATAAGAGTCTCTACTGTGTCTTTTAGAGGCCTGCATTCCTCAGTAGAATACCCTGTTTGCTCATAAAAATCACAGTACTTATGCGGATTTTCAGGCCTCTTTAAGGGAACTGGCCTCCTGATGCCATACACGCTGAATGTCGGCCACCCCACTTCTCTTAAAATTTTCACCGGTCTAGTGTTCAATGAAGCCTAGTTATGAATGAAGCTACGCGCCTCTCCTTCTGCTGAGGCTGTAGGTTCCTGAACCTGTCCTTTTGAAAGGACCTCTCCAGGCTAGCCGTCTCCTTTTCTTTGGGCGGCTGTGATACCGGGATAAGTGGCTTTGATCTCGCTGTTGTGGTCTCCAAGTACATCTTTATACCAACGTATTTCGATACCTTCTTCCGAAACTCTTCAAAAGACGCCAGAGGGCTCTTTGCCAAAGATAAAGCAAAAGTAGACTTAGGATGTAAAGCCTCAATAACGATGTCCAGTTGGATGGCCTTAGTGAGATTGGAGACCGTAGTTGCCTCCTTGTAGAACCTCTTCAAAAAATCCTTCAGCGTCTCATTCTCACCCTGACTTATCTGCGCGAGGGTGCGTGACTTGGGAACATCCCTGGAAATGACGAAGTGGTCACTAAAGGCCATTTCCATTTCCTCCCAAGATTCTATCGATCCTGATGGAAGTCCCTTAAACCAGCTGAAGGCTTCTTCGGTTAGGGTGCAAAGGAACATGCGACACATGACATCCTCTTCTGCCCCCAAGAACATAGCCTCATATACGTAAGCATCCAAGTGCTTACTTGGGTCCGTTTCACCTGAATACTTCCCTATGGAAAAGAGTTGTGTTGTCTGTAAATGCCTGGGAATAGGCACACTCATAACCCTCCTGAAAAATAGGACGTTAAGTCTATAAGTCCCTGAAGCTACCACCACTGGCTCCTTTCTCCTACCAGTAAATCTCTCCCCTGAGTCTTGGGTTTGCTCTCTCTCCTCGTATATGAGAATCTTATAGTACTGGAGAGTGGTTGATTTCTCTCTCCTAGAGGATTCATGGGTTTCCTCTGCTTATGAAACTGCTTTCTCCTCCCTCTGCCTATAGTCTCGCTTCAGTTCAGCCAACTTGTCCCTGAGTTGCTTGACAATCTCATCACGATGATCAGGCGTTCCCAGAGACACCATTCGCCGAGAGCTCCCTGCTGGAGAATCAAAGGCTAGGCACCTGTTAACCTGGGGCATGACATCCTCCACGTTCCCCTCCTAAAAAACTCTCATATTCTCTTCCATGGTAAAGCTGCAAGACTTCTATGAAAAATAGGAATCTCTCTATCAAGTCCCACCGGACGTGCCAATGAACTGGTCTAAATCGGGGTCAATGATTCGGTGTGGGACCAGCCACAAATACTCTCTGACTAAATGATTTATACGCTGGTGTAGTGGGGATCCGGTATTGTGTCCCCTATTCTAGTGGGAAATAAGGGTCTTGGAGTCTTGGAGATCCTCCATACTAAAGTTTCGCGTTGACAAGGGGAGAAAGGTGATGTCACCTGCGAAGATTCTCCAACGCTCAAGTCAGTAACCAGAAAAAGAATTCAAGGTTGATGAGCGTAAGTTTGAGAATAAGTCTAACGTACCAGAGTGGTGGAAATGTAGGTATTTATATGCATGCATGTGGAGAATGAAAAGTCTCCTAGGGTTGGGGGACCATTCATACACTATGTCAGTAGATTCTAACACACGAAGCGGGTGACTTCGTGTCACCTACAAAAGTTCCCCTACGACTGTACCTTGTACTGTTTGTCGGGTGACACAGATGCTTTACGGTGTGTATGGTGCTGACTTGGACTCCCGGTATATAAAGGTATCTGATACGGGCTTACCGTCCGGAGGTTTACCTGCGACACCGGTAAGCGAGTGAGATCGGGTGAAATTACCCTCTTGCCCACGTGCCGATATCTAGACCGGATCAATAATTATTAATTATTCTATATAAATTAATTAATCCAAATATAGAAATATTATGAAGACATTAACCAATTAATACCAAATTAAAATAATCATTATTAATTACTAGTGCATTATTCTTAATTTTATTAGTATTATTAAACATTCATCTTATTATTAGTATTTTCTTATCTCAACTTCTTTTATTCATCGCTATACATACCGATCTCTCTACTGACCTTTATTTCTCTCTATGCTAGGTTCCCTTGCATTTTCTCGGTACTCTTGTATTTCCTATTTTAATATCCTACTATCATCCTTTCTTGTTATTTCCTCATACTTAGAATAATTCAGGGATCAAGCCGAAGCCTTACACTCTCTTTAGAAGGCTTAACATAACACTCTCAGGATTCTTGAGAGCAGGGGTTCCTATTCCAAAAACCTGGGCTGTTACAATATGCATCCATGAAAGACAGAAACCGGTATCCAGATGAGTCATCCACCATTCTATTGATGTTGGGTAAGGGGTAAGGGTCCTTTGGGCAGCACTTGTTGAGCCACGGGCTTGGTCTCTGGGTAGACAACGAGCTTATGACAATAAAAATTAAGGTTCATGCCTGACATGTCAGCTGCAGTCCATGCAAAGAAGTCGTAAAAATCCTTAAGCAACGCCAATAATCGTTGCTCCATCCCGAGATCGAGTTTCTTATTAATATGAGTCACTTTCTCTGAGGCGTCCCTTAACATGATCACATTGGATCCGCCATCCAGGGTGACCTTTGAAGGGTTGAGCGGGTCAATCTTTAACCTCGCTCTGGGGTCCAGGTCCATCAAATTGACTGAGGCTACAGTCGTTCCGCCTTTGTTTAGCTTATGCTTTTTGTTGACATTCTCCAACTTAACCATATTGAGGTTAAGGTTATAAGAGTACCTTGTCATCCCTTGATCACCTCACACTCAGGACATATGTTGTCCTTGTCAATGAAATTAATAAGGAGGTAAGGGGTTGATACAATAGCCTCCATGGCATTCAATATGGGATGACCTATAATGCTGTTACAGGGAGATTACACATCGATGACTATAATTCTGGTCTTCATAGTCTGGGCTCCGGGCTCCCCGTCAAAAGTAATGCGGGTATCAAGATACCCCTTCGTAGGCTGCTTGGCCCTATTAAAAGTTGTAGGATCCTGCGTGTAAGGCTGTAAATTAGCATCATTGAGGTCCATCCTTTTGAAGCAATCATAGAAAAAGACATCGTAGGAGCTGCCTTGGTCAACCAAAATTCCCTTTACATCCATGTTGGCGATCACAGCTACTATCACAACACCATTATCACCTCCAGGAATGGTCGAACAGAAGTCATTATCAGAAAAAGAAATGGGGGGCGGGTATGAATCTTATCCCTTAAAGGACGATTGTCCTGCTTCTTACCCTGCATGGATAAAATCGTCTTATGATGGTTTTTACACGCCTTATTCGACACGTCGCCCTTAGTAAAACCTCCAACGATCATATCGATGACCTCATGCCTACCCTGTTATGGGGTGATTGTGCTCGTTCTTCTTCCTGAACGACCTCTACCACTAATCCCTTTTTCTTTTCTGTAGCCGTGAACCTCTTAGGCCCTTGTGTATCGTCCGAGTTAGGAGAGCGGTCTTTGTTCTTCTTCTTTATCCGGTCAGGCTCATCCAAAGACTTATTATTGAAAAGGCATTGTTTAAGCTTCCCGTCATGAATTATAACCTCGATTGCGTTTTTCAACTGCTTGCATTCATCGATTGAATGGCTGGCTTGCTTGTGGAAGTCATAATACTTCCTGGGGTTTCCCGACATCTTCCTAGGAGCATGTATCCTGACTCTATACACATTAAAGGAAGGTCATCCTACCTCCCTTAAAATCTAGGACGGTTTAGCACTCAAGGGTGCATGATGGGCAAATTTTGCAACCCACATTCTCCTGCTGACAAGGTTGTTGATCCCTACCCCTTTCCTTCTAGGGAGTCTTATCGCCCTTAAAATTTTCTTTCTCCTTATCTATACGTAGTGAAGGACTCGGTGTCTTACTCCTTGCACAAGATGCATCTCGTTATCGACATACTTCGAGGCTTTACGCCTAAACTCCTCAAGTGTGGTGGGTGGTCTTTTTGCCAACGATAAAACAAATAGAGACTTGGGCTGCAAAGCCTCAATAATGATGTGTAACTGAATGGCCTCCGTCAGATCTGGGACCATGGCTGCCTCTTTATAGAACCTCTTCAGAAAATCTTTCAAAGACTCGATCTCACCTTGCTTAATCTACGCTAGGGTGTGTGAAGTCCTGGGAAGATCTTTGGAAATCACAAAATGCTCTCCAAAAGCCTCAACCATTTCTTCCTAGGAATCAATAGATCCAGAAAAGAGACCCTTAAACCAACTTAGGGCTTTACCCATCATAGTGCATGGAAACATACGACACATGACATCTGCCTTAGCTCCTAAAACATAGCCTCATGCACATAAGCACCAAGGTGTTTGCATGGATCTGTTTCACCCATATATTTGCCTATAGAAAGGGGCTGGATGGTTAGCAAGTGCCGAGGGATAGGCATGTTCGTAAGTCTCCTTGAGAAAGGAACACTCAACTTGTAACCAGAAGAAAGAGAGCTGAAAGGTTGGCTCCTTCGTCGCATGTTTTGATGCTCAACATGAGAATAAGCCACATGCTCCTCCTCATACGTCGAGATCTTGGAATAAAAAGGCGTAGACACCTCATGCCTGAAAACGTGAGGTTGGTGAGGTCCATGAGGACTCACCTTCTCAGCCTGTGTTGGACGCTCCCGCTTCAACTCTGCTAACTCTTCCCTGGGTTGTCTAATGATCCCATCCCTTGGGTCGGGAGTGACCATTGGGATTATCTTCTTAGCTGAAGCACTAGAGTTACCGAAAGCCAGACACCTTGGCTCTAAGAACATCATATCCTTGACGTGGCCATCTTAAACTGGTAAATTATCTCCCATGATGGTGAAAACTGACGTGGGAATCAATTTACAGAGTCCCACCAGGCATGCCAATGAACTAGTATGGGGCGGGGTGCAAGAGCCAGCCTCGGGGCAGTCCTTATACTTGATTTCTGGTGTGTGTATTTCACGCGGTCTAGTGGGGATCCAATACTATATCCTCTATTTCAGTGGGAAATAAAGGTCTTAGAGTGATTCCTTGTACCAAATTACCAGCCTTACGCGTATGGGATGAAAGAGGGTGTCACCTGCAAGGACACTCCAACGCTCAAGTCAGTGAATATTCAAGGGAATATCAGAGCTTAAGCGTAAGTTTGAGAGAGAATATTCTACCTTTATTACGTTGATGCATGGCCATTTATACCTGGAGGTAATGGAAGAGTCTTTTTACTCTCTAAGTTTTTTGTACACTATGTCAACACTTTTCTGATCCCTTAGAGAAAGGTTGACACATAAAAAGGGACATGTCCAAACGATTCTACCTACCAGACAATCACTTTGCAGGTTACTTGTTTAACATACTGATACATAAGTTAACTCTGATCACCCGGTATTGAAGGAATGACTCATACCGAGGTCAATTTTTGGACCTTACATGTAATACCAGTATTGTTACACTAAACTGTGCTGGATACCAATCTTAGATGACGAATGGTAATCAAATTACCGTATTGCCCATAGACCAGTATCACGACCAGATCATTTACAATATAAAATTATACCACTAACATTTTTTAATACAAAATGTGGTTAAAAATATGAAAAGTCACAATTAGTCAATATTAAATTTCAACACCATTGTCACTCTAAGGTTTAGATAACCGTTATAACTTATTAGTTTTAAGTAATTATAATTTTTTAATAATTTATAGAATTTTAAAGAACTTATTTAAGCAACATATTTTAATAAAACTATCTTCAATTGTGTTAAATAATTTTAAAAGATATATAATAAATGAAAAATAACACTTTTCATCTTAAAAAATATAAAGATAGAAATAATAACTAAATAATTAATAAAAAATTTATAACTTTTAAAAAATTATAAATTTTTAAAAATAATTTTTTTATATTCACTAAATAACTCTAATAATTTTTAAAAATTCATACACTTTTAAGATTAAGAATCTTGGGTGCTGAAACTCCTAAATCTATACCATACAACAAAATTGTCAGGCAATCGTCGACATATCTGGGGATTCCTCCGAAATTTGATTCTTTAAATGAAAATGACAGCGAATTAATTAGTTTGTTCAAGGTAGTACACCTATACAGTCAGAGATGAATTAAAAATGTTCAAAACATTAATCATAATTCAGCATAAAAAATTAAATGAAATTAAATTAACATCTGTTTGAGAGACTGGAAAGCAGTCTCTTAAATCACGCTTTGGCTTTAATTAATTAGGCTTTAAAACAGTAACGTGATCAGAGTTCTGAGTCTTCTGACACTGTTAAATTCCTTTTAAGTTGCATTTGTTTTAAAAAATAAAAGTATTTGCATTATGGCAGTAAATAGATCAACTAATAAAGATAAATAATACTACTGGCAGCTTTTGATGAAAAATTTAGGAAAGGATATGATATGAAATGGATATTTTCTTTTAGAAAATAATATCAAATGTAGGGATATACAGAGAAAAAGGTATATGTTGGATTCCTTTCTCCAATTTCACGCTTGTGGTACAGTCTTAGCTTAAAGATCTGTTTTGCTGGGTGCCCTCCACCCTGGGGTACTTCTAGGTAAGCTGGACTCACATCATCATTTATTTATTTAACAGTTTTTTACGTGTGCTTAAAGGTATTAAAATATAATAATAAAAAAACTTTTTTTTAAGATTAATAAATATGTAGCCTAGATAATTTTCATATCAGATTAATATATGTGTCCCACCCACCCACTGATCCACTGTGGATATATCGAGTAACCCAATGCACACAAGTTTTTTTATAAGAAAAATCCTACTCTTGAATTTTTCTGTGAATGTGTACCCTGAAATAAATATTTAAAAACCGGTTGTCTAACATCACCATTGTATTTTAAATCTAAAAAACAGCAATTGTATTTTAAATACAAAGTTTCTCCATTGTGTTAGGTAAAAAAAATAGTGATAGTAGGGATGATAGTATGGGCTGAGTCCACGGACTGACCTGTTTGGCCCGTTAAAACAGACCGGGTCGGGCTAACCTTTGAAGTCCACTTTTTCAAATAGGCCCAGCCCGTTTTGGCTTATCAAAAAACAGGTCCGTCAAGCCTTTATTAAAAATATATTAGTATATGTATTATAATTTATAATGCTTATTTACTATGGGCTTTTAATATTTAGGTTTTATTATTGTAGACTTTATTTGATGTTATTTATTTTAGACTTTATATTATTAGTATGTGTGTGTGTTTGATTTTTATTTTAAATATTGGTTGATTATTTGATTTGAAATTAATTTTGATGACTATTTATTGTTTCTATTTAATACAAATAAAATTAATTTAAACTTTTAATAAAATAAATTGGATTAATTACAAAACTTTGCTTTAAAAAGGCGAAATCTATTTTTTATATCTAAAGTTTTTTAAAAAGACTTAAAAATAGTTCAAATAATAATAATAATAAATTAACATATATAATTTTTTAAAAAAAGCGGGTCAACCTGTTTTGGCCCATGAGTCACACAGAATACGGGTCGGGCCAATGTTTTTGGCCCATTTGTATATTCTGGCCCGACCCATTTTGATGGGATGTTAGGATACAAAGATCATGTTTGCATTCCGAATCAAGGAGAATTAAGGAAGGCTATTTTGGAGGAGGCTCATAAAAGTAACATGAGTATTCATCTAGGAACTACCAAAATGTATCAGGATTTGAAGAAATTATTCTGGTGGCCTGGAATGAAAAAGGAAATGACAGAATTTGTGGCCTTATGTTTGATTTGTCAGAAAGCAAAAGTGGAACATCGAAAACCTTATGGAACACTATAATCATTGGAGGTTCCAGAGTAAAAATGAGATAGTATTTCTATGGATTTTGTGACTGTGCTACCAAGAACTTCTGTAGGATATGATCCTATATGGGTTGTAGTGGATAGATTGACAAAATCTGCTCATTTTATTCTCATTAATATTCGATACTCTTTGGAAAAGTTGACTCAGCTTTACATCAAAGAAATTGTAAGGTTGCATGAGATTCCTTTAAACATTATTTCTGATCATGATCCACGCTTTACATCGTATTTTTGGGAAAATTTACACCATGCTTTGGGAACTAAACTTTGTTTAAGTTTAACATACCACCCTTAAACAGATAGTCAATCTGAAAGGACAATTCAAACTCTTGAGGATTTGTTACGAGCTTGTGTGTTGGAACACAAAGGAAGTTAGGACCAAATCTTGCCATTAATTGAGTTCACTTACAACAATAGTTTTCATGCAAGCATCAACATGGCACCATTTGAAGCACTTTATGGGAGAAAGTGTAGAACTCCATTGTGTTGGTTTGAGACAGAAGAAAACGATAATAGGTCCTGAATTGGTACAACAAACTACAGAAAAGATCAAGTTGGTTCAGGAAAAGATAAGGACAACACAAAGCAGACAGAAAAGTTATTATGACAAAATAAGGAAACTTCTCGAGTTTCATGAAGGTGATCATGTCTTTTTGAAGGTCACACCCACAACTGGGGTCGGACAAGCAATGAAATCACGTAAACTTACACCTAAGTTTATTGGGCCTTATCAGATCCTAAAGAGAGTTGGTTCTCTCGCATATCGAATTGCCATGCCACCTTTTCTGTCAAGCATCCATGATGTCTTTCACGTATCCCAACTACGTAAATATATTCCTGATCCTTCACATGTTATTGAGCCTGACAATATCCAAGTTAATGATAAAATTATAAGGAAAATTATAATTTACAATTTTGAAAAAATTAGCTTATGGTTCTTTAGAACTGATTGATCATTGCAATTTATAGGATTTTATGAAAAATTTTAGATATTTTTAGAGATAAGTGAAAATAGTCCAAAATAGAGCCGTTTGGGTCTAAACCAGTACATGAAATATTATCAAAAAATTATGAAACTTGATAGGGAGTTTAGATGCGTGCATGAGAGCCTAAGTTTAAAATTTCATAAAGTTTAGAGATTGTTTGGTTAGAAAAGTAAACCGATGAACATATAAAAATGGGTATTTAAACATTTAGTAATTGAGATATTTAGTGTAAAAGAAATTCATTAAAAAGTTACCTTTATTTTATTAAGTACATTTTGAGGATTTATATAATTTATCTCATAAAAATAACCATAGCATAGTTATGAATAATTATGAAAAAAATAAAAAAATAAATTTCTATTGCCTATATATATATACACCTTGTCATTTTCGCACATTCTCGAATTTCTTTTCTCACGAGGCATAGGCACAGGTTTGTACTCTCTCTCTTTCTTTTATATATATATATATATATATATATATATATATATATATATATAACGTAAGTATACATATATAATATTTAATTATTTAATTAATTATTTATTTGTTTAATTATTTATTTATTTAATTATTTAATCATTTATTTAATTGTTTATTTATTTATTTATTTATTTATTTATTTATTTGTTTGTTTATTTTTATTATTTTGTATTATTCTTTTATTTACTACTTATTTATTTATTATTTATTATCTTTTATTGTCTATTTACTTATTTAATTATTTATTGGTTCATTTATTTATTGATGTACTTATTTAAATATCAATTTATCTATTTGTTTTATTTATTTCTATTATTATTGTTCGTCTATAATTTAGTTTTGTTATTTTTTTTCATTTCTCTAATTAATAAATTTATAGTTATTTATTAATTATCCATTCATTCATTTACATTTTATTTACTTACTTGCTTATTTGAACTACTTTTATTGTTATATATTATTTGTTATGTTTATAATGTTTATTTAATTATCCTTTATTTAGTTATTTACTTTATTCCTTAATCATTTATTTAAGTATTATCTTTTTATAATATTCAATGGATGTTTAATTATTATACACTTTAAAAATTTATGATAATACCATTTTTAATATTATTGTGTTATTATAGTAAATATCTAATTATCAAAATTTTTCTTATTTGTAATATCGCTATATTAAGTGTCAAATAAAATAAAAGTATAATAAAATAAGATGAACTAAATACTAACAATAAGAACCTATGTGTTTAGGTTAGCTTTAAAAGATTTTCTTAGAAAAAACAAGTTTCTCAGGAAAAGGGAAGGTGAAATAGGAAATTACTAAATATTAGACATGTTAAATAATAGAAGTGACTCCCTAACCCTCTCAATATTTATTTCAGTTATTATTTTTATGTTTTTACTTATTTACAATTATTATTTATATGTCATACTTTCTTATTTGCATATTTTTATAATGAGAATTTATATTTGTTAGATTGTGTAAAGTTTGATGTTTGAATTAAAAATACATATTTAATATGGTTGTATTATGTTGTTTGAGAATTTTCTGAGTGTAACATGTCAAAAACAAATTTTGGAAATATTTAATTTACAGAGGAAACTCTACCAAAATTTTGATAAATTATATGAAAAAGAATGAAAAATATATGCTAAAAGTTTGAACTAATTCAGTATGTGACATGCATCATATAACAAGTGAAAGACAAGAATGTTTTGGGAGATACAACTATAATTCGAGAAATGCATTAAGGATGGTTCAATAGCGAATCTTGAGATGGGAGGGTGTGAAGAAAGGCCTAGGAGACCTAGGGTCACTCTCTAGTGTCAGGTAAATTGACAACAAGCTCTTACCAATCTGACTAGGCCCTAAGTGCATATTATGGTCAGTGAAGCTGTTTGTTGGCTATATTGGCAGATTATCATGAAACAGTGACAACTCCTGACTGCTCCCAATAAAAGAAGACTTAAGGGCCCACATGCATTGCATCTTTATCACTAATAAAAGAATTGATAAAAATATTTATTAATTAAAATTAAGAACTGTCAGTCATCTCTACATTTTTCATTCCATGTTGTAAATAACATGTATGAAGAAATTGTTATTAAAATTTATTGTTTGTAAAACTCTATTATTTATATGTGTCTTGTATAATATTGGTATTTTCTGTTTCTCATCCTTTTACTTGTTTATGTGGTTTAAATTTTGAACTTGCACAGATTTTTTGCTATGAATAATATTCTGCAGTTGATAGATGTACGAATTAGGCCTCGTAGAGGTGGAATAGGGAGATGGAGGTTCTTGGATATAGGGAATGTATATATATATTATGCTATAATTATTGTGAGATTATCTCAAGTTATAGTTGGTTTGCCCGATCCTCTTGTGGCCTTACATTTTCTTTCTGGGCTAGACTTATTTTCGATCTCCGTGATAATGACCATTTCTAAGGGCAACCACCCCCACCCCGCCAGATGATGTAGAAGATATAGAGAAAGCTTTATCTGGGAGTGACTCCACCATAAAGGACGCTTAATAGCCATCGTTAACCCAGTAGAATGTTATGGGTAGTTTTTGATAGTGACTCTAGTTGTGCTTGATGGTTGAGTAATTTTTTTGTATACTATTTGACTACTCATATGTTATGGAGTTTATTTTGGCATCAGTTAGCGTCTAACTTGCTAGGATTACCCCTAATCTAAACTTGTCTTTTGTATTAATGTAATCAAAAATCAAACTCATATACAATTTTTGTATATATCTATATAAATTGTTTATTCAACAAAGTATTTTAGATATATGTAATTATGTCTGTGAAATTGCTTAAATATTTAAGTGAATTTTTGTATTATTTAAATTTTAGTATTTATTTAGGGATGTTATAACACCAAACTTTAACACAAGTATAATCACACAATTTAAGACCCACTAGAATTGAACGCACTCAAAAATTTTAAGAAATGAAGAAGATGTGCGATAGAATGCAACTGGGCCATTTCCAAAGTTTCATGCATCATAATACCAACCTAAACACAACTAATTGAGATCAAAACACCTCAAGCACATTTCATATATGGAATACAACTCATTCAACTAGTTCAGAGGTTGTAGAACCTCATAGATTCAATTATCACCCATCTAGTTGCTCAAAACCACCTAATTAACATAGTTTAACCATAATACACCATCATAACTAGCCAATACATACCCTTCATGCCTTAAACATATTTCAATCATACCAGTCCTAATCTATCTAGCTATTAATAAGCAACCTCAACATTTAGCAAATCAAATTAAACGCCTTAAACCAATATATGACTATAATCATCCTTCACCACATAATGTCTTATCAATACATATATATATATATATATATATATATATATATATATTTATAATTTCAACCATTATTTCAATTCTAAACCTATCAAATTTCATATTTCATCACACCAAAACATAATTCGGTATATAATACTTGTGCATAAGCCATCACTTGGCACCAAAGGTTTTTTATCAAGCTATGTACAACATATACACATCCAAATATATGATCGAGGCCATTAAGGTTATGAAACAACTTGAATCGCACTAAGCATATATATATATACACACAAAACCACCACATGGCTTTACAAAACCATATCAACAACATTAAAAACATTAACTACATAATCCCTACTCATGGCATTACATTGAACTCCATACTCCAGGCTTACCAGGTGATATCATCATCACCCTCTTGAAAGTTCACTAAAACCATAAGTAGAGGGGTGACTACCACTTAAAGTAGTAAATAGAAATATCACATGGGTTATAAACAAGTGCCATACTATAATAGATCATACCATACAAGATTTACCATAATTGTAATAAATAACCAAGTCCACACATATACTTGTATCACTAAGCATTAAAACTTTTTCATAACTAATTCAATCATTCATCTTCAAATACAATGAGCACAAGGCTTCTAAGGATCATAATCATACATCTCTGAATATATATCATCAATACTCCATCACTATGTATAACTCAAAGAGTTTCCAAATGTGAATATAAATGTCATGGACTTTTAAAATTATTCATTTCAATGAATAAAAGCATGTTATACGGATCCATCTTAATCAATAGGAAAATCATAGTGCTAAGGATAACCCATTCAGTAAATCGTAGCACTATAAGTGAAGGGCATCTAGGTAACCACACAGTGAATTGTAGCATTATAAGTTGTGGTACCCTGAGTAACCACACAATGAATTGTAGCACTATAAGCAGTGGTACTCGAGAACTGCATAGTGAATTATAGCACTATAAGCGGTGGTCTTATAGGTAAATCGTAGTGTCAGGCGAATCGTAGTGCCAATAAATGCATATGATGTCATAAGATGCAATAATGTATATGATGCAAATCTTAACGTATATAAATAATTTCAATTCTAACATCATAGCCTAGCTCCACTAAACCATTACATGTTCTAAATTCATCAATCATCATTCATCACTTGACGTTTCTCAAGTTCACATTTACAGCTAATCAATCCAATATCATATAGATAACTCAAGCATCACATACCATCACAACTATAATTTCTATCATCATTTAAATCATACCAATATTGTAACACCCTCGATTAACTAAGACAACCTCTTCCACTAGATCATCCTACTTAACTGAGGGGTTACGAGTTTTAGAAAAATATGAAAGTTTTTTTTTGTACAAGAAAACTTGGTTGATCAAGGAATGGAACACTATGTAATACATGGTCGTAACAATAGCTTACATTATTCTGAATATCAGGGGCATGTAGGCTCTTATGAAACACAAGGGAGCAATCCTACTAAAGATGCTACCCCAATATTGTTGCTGTCTATCTTGCCGTAATTCCTTTCTTCCTCTACTTCTCAAATTCCATTCATCCATGGTGGTCAGTTTCTTTCGGCATGCTTGATGTTCAAATTGCGGCCTTTTATCCAATTTGAAAAATAGTTGTAAAGGTGAAGAATGTCCTCTCACCCATACACAATGAAGAATGGTCATTATTGATGCCTCTTCCATCTAACACAACAATCAATTATACATGAGGTTCGGGCCTCACTCCTATACCGTCCACTGGATACCATCCTCTCATATCTACACCTCTGACTCAAGCTCATCTTACTCAGGGTTATTTCACTCCTCGTTTATAGCTAGATTATTCCAAAAGTAGTCCTTATATTCTTTTATAATATCTAGGACCTAGCATAGTTTTGATTGTAACATCATTTACGGGGCTCCATAATTACTATCACATCAGTATAGGGTATTAATCATCAATATCAAGCACATATTATCACACATACATCATATATCACACAAGGGATTAATCAGACACGATGCTATGCATGTATGCAAGTGTTCCATTATCCTTTCATCCTTTAGTGTTGTCGATGCGATGCATGTGGGCCAAAAAATCATATCATCTCAATTCCTTAGAATCGTCCTGCTTAGTCTCATACTAGGCACAATGTTTCCATACTAGAGCAATTAGAGATCACCAAGTCCTTTACAACACAAAGGTATCAAGGATACACATGTTCTACTTATCATGGATCCATCTCATCCAATAACTTGTGATCATATATTACAACGGGACTTGGCTTTACACGATCATAGTTACACTCTGTCCAAGTCGAAGTACATTAGGTTTACATCAATACTCCCGCCTTCAGGCGTGACTCTGAGGCCTTTGGGTTCTGACCTAGTTGTTCTCCCTAAGTCTTTCTTATGGACCGAATGCGAATGTCCTCCAACGTACCCCTCACTACATGCTCTAGTTTTCATCATGATTTTATAACGATTTTAGTTTTAGTGGGCAACTCCTAAGTGCAATGGGCAGAGACTCAAATGATCAAATGTTACTAATTATTGTATGTGTGGTGGAATGTGAAAACATAGAATCATGGAGGTGGGTTTTGGAGTTATTGGTTGGTGATTTAGGAGGCTCAAAGGTTTACAGTAGCATTACTTTTATATTTGACCAACAGAAGGTATGTGGCATTTTATGACCTGATTCTACATCATAAACCCATTTGCATCACAAACTTATTTTATGGCCTGACTATGCAATGAGTTATATATTATGACTTAAGTTTTTGACTGTGCAGGTTGTTATATATTGTGCCCTGACTTGGTAACTTGCAATGCATAACTTGATTTGTTTGCATCCTAACTTGATAACCTGGATATGTCATTTTGATTGTGTAATTTGTTATATATTATGCCCTAACTTGATGACATGCATTGCATATTTTAATTTTTTTTGCATCTTGACTTGAAGACCTAAATGTTCAATTTTGATTATGTCATTTGTTATATTTTATACCCTGACTTGATGAACAACAATGCATATTCTGATTTTGCATCCTCACTTGATGACCTGAATATGCCCAACAAATTATGTCATTTGTTATATTTTGTTCCCTGACTTGATAACATGCAATCTGAATTTGGTTTCTAACCAAACTGATCTCCTGATCTTATAATGCATTTTCTGATTTTGTATCCTGACATTGATAACCTAAATGCAAACTGATATGCATCTTGAATTGCCATCTGTGTGTGCAAACTGAAACTACACAATATGCTGAATATGTCACATGACTTGATGACCTGCAACCTATTATTTTGCATCCTCATGACCTAAACCTGTGAACATGTAATCTAGCCTGCAATTTGTTATTTTGTATCCTCATGACCTGAACCTGAACATGCATTGCCTCATTTTGATTTGTTACCCCGAACCCTAAACATGAATGTGCATGCTACCCTACATATTGGGTTCCATTTTCATCCCTTATCTTTTATGTTGATTCATTTTAGTCGCTCAAGATTTTAAATACATAAATATTTGGTCCCGCAAGTATTTAAATTGAGTCATTGTTGGCATCTGATTTTCAGGGTTTGCGCATGCCTTAGAAGAGATCATCCCTAGTGTTGATTAGTGGTTGTGTTAGACATTTGTACAACAATTTCAGGAAGAGATATCCAGGAAAACAACTGTAGAACTTACTGTGGAAGGCAGCTAAGTCGACATACACACAGGCATGGAGAGGACAATGTTAGAGATAAAGGAGGTCAATGATGTTGCCTATAAGGAGTTGATCAGACTACCTCCCAGACACTAGAGCAAGTCAAGGTTTTTATATACCCACAAGTATGATGTTGTGGTAAACAACATGTGTGAAACATTTAATTCAATCATTGTTGGAGCAAGGGATAAACCCATCATCATTACGCTGGAAGATATTAAGACTTATATGATGGAGAGATGGGCCAACAACAGGACAAAAAATGTTGTAGTTCACTGATGATGTCCTTCTAAGGATAAAACACAAGATTGAGAAATCAAAATCATATACAAATATATACCAAGTTAGGTTAGTGATGTTTTCATTTTTGTACATGGCATGTTAAAATTTTATAGAATGTTCAACATTAAAGAATGATGTTTTCATGTGTAGGTGGTCAGGGAACAACATTTACGAGGTTAACCATATTAGGCATAATGATAAATTCATTGTAGATTTGAGAGCAAGGGAATGTAACTGTAGGAGGTGGATACTGACAGGAGTACTATGTAACTATGCAATTGCATGTATGACACAGGTCAATGAAACTTCAGACACCTACATCCCTACAATGTACAAAAAACAAGCATATACAAATTGCTATAATCCGATAATCTTTCCTACCGGTGGGGAGAATATGTGGGAGAACATTCAGGCAACCACTATACAACCTCCACCATTCAAGAGACAACCTGGAATGCCTAAAAAGTCTAGGAAGAAGGACCCAAGTGAGAAAGATGACATAAGGATGTCCAAGAAGGGATTGAAGTTCAAATGTAGTGTTTACGGAACTACGGGCCACAACAAGGCTACATGTCCTTCCAAACCACCAACAGCGGAGCCCCAAACCTAGCAATCTTCCAACACTCAAACATAGGCCCAACTGAAAAAATTGCCACAAGCCCAAGCAAAAGAAAATGTCCCATTACTGCCTCTAAAAATCAGGACCAACTCAAACCAAAGCTAAAACCAAGGAGGAAGAACAAATGAAACGTTCGACTCTTATGTTTATAGACTGTTGTATTGTTTTGAATTAGACAATTGTAATGTTTTGAATTAGACCATCATACTATTTTAAATTAGGCGTTTCATATGTTTAGAGTCTTCTAGTTTGTATAAAGCTTTCTCTTTGTTGGAACAATATTTTCTTTTATGAATGGTGATGTTTAATCAATTTAATTTAACAATTAAATTTACCAACTCTAATTAACAACACAACTAACCATCTCAAATAAACAACTCAAATTTAACAACTCAAATTACAAACTCCAATTTAACAACTCGATTTAACAACTCAAATTACAAACTCAAACTAACATAGAAACATAGAAATAATTTAACAACTTAAATTACAAACTCACACTCGATTTAACAACTTAAATTACAAACTCCAATTTAACAACTCTAATCCTATTTTTTCTCACTGTGACCAACATAGAAACATCACACACATATTACATAAGGCTGATAACACACAAATACACTACATCCACTTGTTCCATCTTCTTGACTCCATAAGATATTTCTACAATGCAATTATTTTTCCTTTGTCTAACAATTAATAAATCCTTCTCAGCTTTAGCAACATTTGTAACCTATTGGAAAAAATTATAACTCCCATCACCAGCTACACCCTACAACAACACCATTTAGAACATTAAGGACTATGAATTTTGTTTTAACTTGTCACAAGTACAGAAGGCATAATCAAGAAATAATTACTTTACCCAATACTTTTTGCACCCCCAGAATTTTCTTCCATAGTTGATTGTGGTTTTTGAGGTTCAAAGCACGACTTTATCGTGTCCAACACATTCACAATAAGGAGAATATTCCCGTGCCATGTTGCTTATTGCTGAATACAAAACCACCTGAGTTGGCCATCATGGAGGATTCGAAGTGGGAAGTCACAATGTTGAAGTTTTTTCCCAATTTGAATGTAAAATTAGAAACCCTGGACCTTCAACGGGGCTTTAATGGAGGAAACCTTTCATGAAAACCATAACAGAGGATTCTTCAACGTCTCTATTCCACGTAAGCAATCCTCACAGACGACGTTACTGCCAATTTGACGGAAGGACCAACTTGACCTGTTTTTAAATACTTCGAGGACCTTATTAAATTAAAAAAATAATAGGAGACCAACCTGAGAACAACTTAAGAGATAGGAGACCAAATGTGTAATTTAACCTAAAAATAAAATGTTAAATAAGTTTTCAATACCATTATTTGATTCAGGTTCAACTTCAGAATTACTAATTTTTATTTTTTAAAGATAAAAAACACATAAAATAATTCTCATTTTTAATTAAGTCAGTCAAGGAAGATTAACTTCGAACAGAGAGTAAGTGATTTATTTTAAGTCTCTAACATAATTCCTAATGGGAAAAAAAATAATTTCATCAATCGCTTTCGTAAAATAATTTTCATGAGAGTGACAAGTAGGCTACAATTTTATTATGGGTGGCTTTGTTAACTTCATTTTAATGTATTTGGATTTGTATAATGAGTTATCCTATATAAACTCAAAATTTTTTTACATAAGTTTTCGAGCTCTTCGACTCTTTATCCATTATGGAGGGGCTGCAAATCTTCAGTTTTGGGTAACTCTCGTTTTAAAGATCATGATTAGGGTAGAGTTAAGAGTTACAAGCCTTTAGGTTAGTGGTTAATATCGTATGAGTTATATATCCGCTTTTAATTCATAAAATTTATAAAATTTTAACGCGCTTTAGGTATATTCTTTATTGTTTTATAATAATATTGTAGTAGGAGACAGTTTAAGTATGATCTCTTATATTATATTAATTATTTAGTAGAAAAAATTATCTGATCATTCTTAATAAATATTTTACGAATGTTTCCGTTCACATTCATTAAGTTATTCAATCACTTGGACTTGGAGTGCATTTAACTAAGTTTTCCCAAAAGTTATATAGACAATTATGGTAGCTTAAATAAAAAAAACACCAAACAAAAAAACGATAAGCAAGTAAAGAAAATATTCCAGCATAAACCACCGATATGCTCGCAGAAACAGGTAATGTAAATTCTTTGCCACATATCTTAGCTGCCACACATAAAAGCAGACATATGGTGAGTAAAGAAATTGTATTTGCAAAAAGTGTTTCACACTATTACCAATTCAATTCCTTTTATTTGTCAGGATCTGCATATGATTCATAGGTAGTTAATTAGCTCAGCCATTCCCTTTAGTGGATGTAGCAGTATATTTTCCAGGGTGGTCATGATAGAATCATATACTATAGTATATATTTTTTTTATGCTATATAAATCATATACTAATGTTACGGTACATAAAATTGTTCGCTCCAGCATGTGATTCCATAAATATTATTCACTTCCTTGTGATTAGGCTTATGATTTGTATTTTCAGATTCTTTTAGTGGAGTCCTACCGAGAAGAATCAAAACCTTATTAGTTTTATATGTCAGGTATCCTTAAAGGCAACAAACCACACAAATTGAAATATACATTTTCAAATCCCCAAGAAGATATTTATATTCCCTCTCTTTAAGTGGTGTCCACTCTATACTTCCTCTTCGCATTTCTTAATTAATCTATATTAAGGATATAAGCCACATGATTTAGGCATCTTAAGCTCTGTTAAGTACAGTTGTTCCGTTTTAAATGGGTGTTTAAATTGATAGAAAGAACACATTTGATTGCGCGCTTTCTAATTTAAAGAAATGTTAACAGCATGATTACCTAGTTTATTATATATGCTCCCAGAAATGGCGTGAAAGGAGAGGCAGTGACTATCAATAACACCAAAACTAGGGCTTTGATACTGCTTTAAGGAATTTAAACAAACAACTAATAAGTATAGGACACCATCTTGTAACCCAAAATTAATTGTTATTAAGTGTATGGTTCTAGTTATAAATCATTTTACTTGTTTATTTCTATTCGATGAAATTTTTTTATCTACATCATTCACATTTGACTTTCAATAGGGAGAGATTCTAAAAGTGAAAAAGAGAATATTTTCAAAAAAAAAATAAAAAGGAACATTTTCACAACAAAAATCAGTTCTATATAATGATTGCAATAGCTTGTTAAGGTACCAGAGGCAAAATAATTTAAAGTTGACCAAAACTTGAGAAATCGCATGGAAGGTCCTTGTGTTTAATCCAAAAACGGTAGTGGAGTTATGAATGGATCCATGACATGGGGTTATTGCAATTTGACCTTTAGTGCCTTAAATGACAAAAACGGTGCCCGTGTTGTGTATTTTAATTATGAAAAATTGTTTGCGCCATAAGGGCACTTGGTTCATGAAAAAAATAGTGGCAGTTGGCTTTGGTATTCAGGTGTTAATGATAGCAATTGTGCATGCATGTGTGAACCTTGTATCATTGCTTTGCATCTGCCTAAGGGCCCATGCCCTTTTTGTCCGTTTCACTATTTCGTTTATTCCTTTCCCTCTGTTCACTTTTCTCTTTATGCTTTCCAATTCTCAATTAACTCGAACCCCACTTTCTGTCTTGTTCCTCTTTTTTTACTTATTCAGTTTGGTTTAATGCAATTTTGCTATATTTTTTTTTCCGGCTACGGAGACTTTTAATTTTGCAAAACTTATAATGTAGATCATATTCAAAATATGTACTCCCCGGTATAAGTTTATGTGTGTTTCGTACGTGCCAGTCTAGCGACAAACTAATATATTCTCTTTAGTATAGTTTAGAGCAAGATGTTTGTTAATGTTAAATTTGGTTTCCTTCCATAATAAGGGTGAAATAAAGTGTCAAATATAAAGATACCTTAATACTTAAGTCAATATAGTATTATAATGAAGTTCAAAGATGAACATACCTAAAGTATAAAGAATGTTTAGTATTTCGTTTGAGTTTAGGGGTCACTCTTTGTGATGACACGTGTCAATACCTTTCTGTAAAGTACGGGAAACATCTATCACTAGTGTAATAACACTTGACTGTCAGGGTATCCCTAATGGCTAGGCAACGAAAATACAAGGGTTTTTAAAGATCCTTTTGCAAATATATGATTCAAACCAAAACACCATGATCAATAAAGTTAAGAACTTTAAAGCATGAATGGTGTATTCTATCTCAGGATCAAATTTTGTTTCAAGATTTGTAACTCCATTTTTTCTCATAAAAGAAAACCTACAAAATCAACAAACAAGGGACTAGTTTAACAACGTCTAGTTTAACAAAATCACAATGAAATCAATATAGGAGGAGACATAGTCCTTAGCAACGGAGCCAAAAACTTAACAGCACTCTGTAAGCGTACAAAGGTATCGCGCAATGTAAAAAAATATCGTGTCCACAAGGATTTTATTACCAAGTATTAATCAATTATGATTCACTTATCTAGACTAACAATTTAAGGTTAAGAATTAAACTTAGACTAAACAATGACTTGAGGAAAATAAGAGAATTTGTTTAAGAAATCAAAAAAAGATATATCTTGGGATTAAGACGGATGCAAATAAAAGGTAATGATTGAACAATATCCTACCTATTAAAAAGAATCAAATAAAGTTTTCCAAGGTAGATTCTTCTAAGTTAATTAACGTTTCCTTCTCGAAACTCCGCTAATGTACCTAATATGAGAAGAACCACGTTCAATTCTTAAATAGGCCATTTATTATTTTTTAAGAATCCAAATAACCTTCGGTTCAATTTATGTTTTTCAAACAATGAGTTGGCTTCTTAGTTTTTTCCCTAATTACCTATGATCACCTAAGTCTATCTTTAGAGCATAAGGCGCATTAAGAATACAATAAATTGAATAGAAACAAAAATTCATTAATAGAAAGCTTCAAACAATCAATCATACATATTCAAACATACCTATATGATCCATGCTAAAAGAAGAAGAAATCATTATGAACATTACACAAAAGACTTTTCACAATTCCCCATGAATCCTTTCTCCTTGTGTTTGTCCCTCTAGAGTTGTCTCTCTCTCTCTCTCTCTCTCTCTCTCTCTCTCTCTCTCTCCCTCTCTCTAAGTCTGTAGAACCTCTCTCTAAAGTGCCAAAAAGTTCTAAATAAGGATTAGGGCTGCAACTTTAATTTGCTATGTGGTCCTGATCCATAAATGTGGTGGCCACCACGGGCAGGCCATGGATCACTGTAGGCTTGCTAGCTTTCCACGCTCTTAACTAGAACACTCCACGGCCAGGCACTGGTATAGACCAAAACTGTGGAGCTTCATTACTTAATTTTCTTCATGTTTTGGCCTTTCAAATTATCTTGGATGGCCTTAGGTCTTAACATTGTGGCTTTTCTCAGTCTCAAGTCTCATTCCACAGATCTTTTAGCATCGATGCTTCCAAGGTATGCCTTTTGCCTTTAAATTAACCTGAAATCTCAATCTTTTTACAAAATAGACATGCCAAGTAACAAGAGTGGAATACAACATAACTATATGGGAATAAAGGGAAATACATGCAAAACACTAACAAATTCTTTTTACAAAGACAACTTTTCAGGTATCTGTCTAAGTTTTCTTAAAGACTTAGTTGAAAACAAAATAGTTTGAAAAGCAGTTTAGAAACTTGTTTAAATTTTCATAAACTTTAAGATAGATAGAAGAAGCAAAATAGAACATAGCAAAGAGAGATACACACAAGTAAGATATTATATTAGTTCACTTATAACCTAGGCTACGTCCAA
This sequence comes from Clitoria ternatea, assembly GCA_037962975.1. Taxonomy (NCBI): domain Eukaryota; kingdom Viridiplantae; phylum Streptophyta; class Magnoliopsida; order Fabales; family Fabaceae; genus Clitoria; species Clitoria ternatea. The sequence goes on from CM075674.1 coordinate 2,285,762, forward strand.
TCCATGTTTGAGCCAACAGGAATTTGTATTAATTGATCACAAAGCAAAGTGAAACCCATATTTTCTTACAAGGATCCTAGGTTTTCTTTCACAACTAGCCTCTCCAGGTTAATAACCCAAGTATTCTTTCTTAAGTTAGCCTCTCTAGGATAATAATCCAAGTATTCTTTCTTAACCTAGCCTCTTTAGGCTATTTAAACAAGTATTTTTTCTTGACCAAACCTTTTCAAACTCTTACAAACTTCATTGAGAAGTGAGGAAATCCTAAGTCTTTAACAAAGACCTTAGGGATGTCTAAGCATACAAAAACTAAATTGATTGTTCAGGATAAGAAATGAAGTAAGTCTCTACACTATTTTACAAGAAAAGAATAAAAGAATATTGCACAACTTATAAAATGCGTAGAGAAAGAAAAAGTAGAAAGATGAGCACTTTGATTCTTGAGTGATCTTCCTTTTATAAGCTTCCTTTGAAATAGACGTTATGAGACAATGAGCCTTTTGTCAAATGATGATTTAACATTTGTTGAGAGTTATTAGAGTGATTTGAGAAGTATATTTAAACTTTATCAGCATGTGAACATTCTTGGTTATCTGACTTTCTTAGTTATTGCATAGGACGAACGCTTCTTAGTTCAGGTAGTCCTTTTAAAGCTATTCTAATTAGCTAGATAGTCTATTTCAAGTTAAAATAGTTATAAGTTTATTTAAGTAAGTCGTCTAAGTTGAGTCTAAGCGTCTGAGTTCTGCAAGCTTTCAGACAGCTACTTCAAGAGTCTTGTATTTTATTGTGTGACTTGTATTTATATGTAAATAAACCTTAGATAGCTTTGAAATGTTAGTACATTAAATAGTGTAATATTTTTACCATAATCAAAATATTTGAGTGGTCCTAAGAACCTCATCTGTTCTTTTAGGACTTAACAGTCACATCAATGACAAACTCTGAAAAAACACCTGAGACCCTTATCATTAAATTTGTACACCAACCCCATTATAAATACATCCTTATAAATGACAGAGGTATACTTTTTTTTACTGCATTTTATGCTTACTATAGTGATAATGTCCTTATTCGCTCAAGTATCAAAGGTGCCTTATGGGACATAACCTCATTCTATCCCATTTGGTATTTCTGTAAGTATTTGTTGGATACACAACCCATACCATTAATGTCAACTCAATCGCATAGTGGGCAATAACATCCATATACTAAACAAATCATTTAGCACACCCAGTGGGATATTGTTAAGTTATCTCACATTTGGCATGGACCTTGGAAAACAAGCAGCGAATATCAACGATCTAGGCACCCACGAGGGAGTCGTTCAAGAAGTTTCTATTTCACCACATCGACCTTGACCATACCAACGATTAGGTGTTTACCAAAATGGTGTTATGCAACCAACTCACCGATCCTAGGGACATCATGATTGAACGACTTTGGTTGAGAGTCAAGCAACTCGAAAACTCTAAAGGAATTTAGTGATTCCATCAACTTAATACATATCTTTGCCATCTGATATGAAGGACGAAACTTATTACTCTAGCTCATCAAGCCATCCAAGACAACACTTATACTTCATCAGATAGAAACCTTACCACACTATAATCCCCTCACCCATATCACATCTCATTCTGACAACTCAACCATCCCACAACCAATAATCTCTCTTAACACCATACTAGCATTTGTGATGTGACCATTCTCGCACCATCTCTCTAAACCTTTAAATATGCCCTATACACTTCAATATATACATACAACCATTCCCAAAACCACATTACTTACAAAAACTACCTAACCCACTAATCTCTAGCTCAACCTAAAACTATACCTCATCCATACCATGCCTTGGCCAAACCCTACCATCGTAAAGCCAAACTAGTTTAGTTTATCTTTCACCGCTAAACTCATGTCTATCAATATCCCAAACAATTATCATGGCCTATACACATTTCACATACTGATATATGATGGAAAAAATATCTTAGCAAACACTTGGATGCCATCACCAACAAGATGTTATTTATTGGAGTCAATGATGATATGGCTTGTAAGATATTTTCAAGGCCTAAAAGACAAGGCCTGGGTTGGCTGAAATCTCTCCCTTTCTTTCTATTGATAGTTGGGATAATCTGTATTATGCCATTTATAGGCATTTTATCATTTCTAGAGAAACACGTAAAACCCCCTACACCCTTTCCCAAGTCAAGTAGAAAGAAAATGAAAAGCTCAAAGAGTTTTTGTAGAGATTCTACAAGGAATTATAGTTCCTGGCTTAATTGATGCCATACAACTGCATATCGCCATTGAAGTGATCTACTCGCATTAGCCTTTTGCCCTATCTTTGGCAAGGAGACCATTGATGTCGATAGATGATTAAAGCTTGGGCCTTGAACTATGTGAATTTGGAGCTATATCTCAATGACGCATCATCATCCACTACCTCCATAATAACATAAAATCCTAAAGAGGAGAAATTGGTCAAAGAGCATCACTTTAGGCCTAGAGAAAGAAAATAACTGGCTTTCGTTACAAATTATACCCATGTGAATACCAACCAATATAAGATTTCAAGGAGTTGGGGATAGCCTATTTCATTGGTTTGGAAAAACTTTTCTTCCTTAAAGTCGATAGACAACAGGTACTATTATTAAGAATACCACAAAGGCCATGGCCACTTCACTAGACGATGTCTTTAGCTCAAGAACATAATAAAAAAATGGTCAGGGATGGAAAGTTGAAAAATATGTGAGGAATAGCTCTCTGGATGACCATTCCATCCCTTCTAAAAGAATACGAGATCAATCCCAAAATGGTGAGAGGAAAAGTTATAAAAAGTAGGAGGTGGTGGTAGCTGAGGCCAGGAATCAAGATCTGGATGAATAAAGGATAAGAAAGTTGAAAAATAAATGGGCCTAGTAGCCAGTGTAAGAGAAGACATCTCCCAAATGAGTCAAAATCACTATTAATCACCTTCACTAATGAAAATTTTGGCAAGATAAATCGGCCACATGACGATGCTATGGTGACTCTGTAACATCCCAATTTGAGATTCAACCACGATGTATGTCTGATGTGTCTTCATAGAATATTGTTTCAACATACTTTGAGAAGCACTTTTTAATTGAAATTTCAATCTCGTATAAAGTTCATCTCCAATGCACCATTTAGTTTTGTTATCAAACCCTGCATAATTATCTTTCTCATTTGGGTGCTTCCAATTAACATCATTGAAATACGACAATTTTGACACCCAAAACCCAAATTACAAATTCTAATTAATTAACCTAAACTTTTTGAAATAAATTTTTCGCATTTAAAGAATCATTTTGAAATTCGTAATTTAAATTCTAAGGTCACATAAAAATTGATAAATGCGGAATATTATCATGCATACTAGTCGTGAACGAATAAAATACAATACATTTATATAGCGGAAACGATAGATATGATTGCAGTACGAGGTACATAATATTATTACAACACATTAAAAGTCAAATAAAGTCAAAGTCCAAGCAATAAAACAAAAGCTTCATCAATTTCACCACTCGTCATTCTGTGAAGCATGCATTGTAAAAATAATGTAAGAGTGAGATAAAATATAGAATAAATATAAAATAAGTAAAATTGCATAAACACAATCAACACAAAAAATTATGATATGATGAATATGCCAAACAAGGTCATTTACATTTAATAATCTTTAATTTAGCCAAATGATGTCATGCTGGATCCATTTTGATTTAGTGGGAATACTACAGTAAAAAGTCTCATAGAGACACAAGTGGGACTTAGCATAATGCCACGAATCCCTACCCTTCGTAGCGCTCAAGTACCAAAGTACACAAGTAGACCTTAGTATATATCATGAGTCCCTACCCTTCATGGCGTTCAAGTACCGAAGTACACAAGTAGGACTTAGCATAAACCATGAATCCCTACCCTTCATGGCGCTCAACGAAAATAAGGCTTTAACTCATCATAGAGTAACCCTCCACCAGGGCCGGCAATCATGGTACCCTTAAATTCTATGGTGCGTCCAAATGCTTATGATGCATGAATGCCTTTAATTTTCTTTATCAATTTAACATACCATGATATCAATATTTCCATAATCACTTGGAAGCCACAAGTCCTCAAAGGACACATCACATATATCAATTCTCAAAATCATGGATTTACAGTTCAATGACATATCTCAATAAACCACAAGGCATTCATGTATACATTAATTTAGTCATTCATAATTATTCATCACAAAGATATACATACTGTATGACATTCATAGGACACTCAATAATATCCATAATAATCAATAATCCCTCAATAATTCATAAATAAATCATTACCCATATGGAAAATATCATTTTCATCCTTAATTCAATAATTCATAAATAAATCATTACCCATATGGAAAATATCATTTTCATCCTTAATAACCATCATAGATAAATTTCAGAAATTTACAACAGCAACATACATTAGTAAAAAGGCCATAACGTGAGCAAATCAAATCCTTTTTAAGTAATTCCACTTTCTGTAGTTCCATAACAAAATTATCTACAACATTCATACAGACCAAAAATTCTAATTCCTTACAGAATTTGCTCAATGTTACAAACAACACACTGACTTTTGTAAATTTTTACTGTTTGTACACAGTTTGGTAAAATAGGCATATCTCCTTGTACAAAAATTATTTTAAGGTAAAACTTGTACCAAATTTTCAAAAACAGAATTATCTATAACTTTCATGAAGACCATATGTCCCAATTCTATAAGTATAAAACGCAGTTTCGAAATTACTTTCTGACTTCCAATAGTAATTTCAGTATTACAGATTTAGTTACACTTTTGACAACCTTTGGTAAAAATTGTATATCTCTTAATAGAAAAATTATTTTTACATGGGACTAAATCTCACATGTTCATAACTCAAATATCAAAAACTTTTATGAAGGGCTCAAAAATTAATTCCTTATAAATTATTCTCAAACAGCTAGACAAGCATTGACCCATACATAGCTTTCAGAAACGTCATACTTTAATAAATAAATCATAACTCAAGTTTTAATTATCCTTTTTGGAATATTTTGGTCTCTAAATTTATAGTACACAAAGATCTACAACTTTCATGGATATATCATTTTCAATTTCGAAATATATGAATTACCAAACTTTAATTAAAGACACCCATTTTCAGAAACAATTAAACAACATGAGCACGTGAGAGTAATTTAAACATAAATTCCATATTACTTAGAATTTTGATATAAGACCAAATCTAACAGAATCATAACATCTATATCTACAACTTTTATGAAGATAAATATGGCTAATCATACTCACAAAATTTACAATATCAACATATATCCAGAACCAAGTTATGAAACATTCAAAAGAAACATTCTTCAGTATTTTGACCATAACTCATGCTATATATATCTAAATCAGTTGGTTTAAGTCTCAAAATTCACATAATGAAAAGATCTACAACTTTGATGAAGAAGCCAAAGTCAAATTCAAAATTTTCAGCTTCGAAATTAAGTAACAATTTACAAAAATAAATCTGGAAATCCTATGACAACATACAATTCTACCCATTCCATATTTATTCACAACCCTATCCCCTCTTACCTTGATGAAAGATCCTAGAGTGGTTGAAAGTGTTCTTTTATTGTTCTAGCTTCAGATCAAGAGTAACTTTGATGGAGAAAATGAAAGAAAATAAGAGATATGTCTTCACTAACTTAGCTTGTTATAAGATTTCAGACTTGGGAACAATATGTAGTGTTGATTTAATCATGCAAATGACAAGTGGGGGACACGCTTTTCATAATGGGATTGTAGTGGGATGTTAGGTGCATTAATTATGGTGATAATAGAGGTTTTAGGTGAGAAAAATGGGCTGAATTGTTGACCATTTCCGCAGCCTACATAATGTAGTTTGTATGATTGAAGTAAATATCAATTCTGACATTGTTTCGGTATTTTGGGCATATCTCTCTCATATCGTAATGGATTTTAATAAATTTGGTCTTGTTGGAAAGCTAAGACAACGAGAAACAACTTTGTAGTTTACCACTTTTTCAAATTCAGACTCTAACTAGGCATTAAAATATGTACAAGATGATTTGATTGAAGTAAAATACCAATTCTGAAACAGTTTCGGTATTTTGGGCATATCTCTCTCAAATCTTAATGGATTTTAACAAATTTGGTCTTGTTGGAAAGATAAGAAAAAGAGGAACAACTTTGTAGTTGACCACATTTCCAAATTCAGACTCTAACTAGCAATTAAAATGTATACAAGATGACGCATTTTGAGTGGAGTATGTGGTAATTTGATGAGAGTAAGTGGAAAAGTCAAAGAAATTAACAACTAAGGAAATAGGTAATAAGTTATTTGATTAACTTTTACCTATGGTATAAAGTTAAAATTATTTACCATGGTAAAAGATTAAATTGAAGATGTTGTCCTAACCAAAATTTATGTGAAAAGTTGAGATAAAATGAATAATATCATTGATGGTCTAAATCAAAATGATTATACATGAGAATGAAATTTTTGGGATGTTACAAGGATGACGTCCAAAATGCCTTTCCTCGATCCCCTACAATTCCATGTCATCATCAATTGTCATTACCCTACTTAATAAGCTAACCCAATCCATGATGTTATAAACATTACTAACCAGGTGCAATGGTACTAACACCGCATGAATTTGCTAAAGTTGACAAGTCTAGTATGGAATTAAAGTCACCTTCAACCTTTATATCCACATCATTATCATTGGGAACATAAGCTTCATTGACCCCTTCCTCGTCACTACTTTCACACTCCAACTGAACATCAAAATCTGGATCTTCATCATCTGATAAGCTAACATTCATTTCATCTTCAAACAACAAAATGTTAAAATTTTAATACTTACAAAATACCAACAATTACTTCAAAAAATATTCACATTATATAACTTTCAAACTATACTTCGTGTCTGTGTGATACATTGTGAAGTATCTTCTTGTGTGGTGTGCAACAAAGACGCCAGAACATCAACATCAACAAATATCTCAAGTGCATTCATATCCGATTGATGCTCAAATTTTTTTACCAAATTAATCTCTTCATCATCATTTATTTGAAAACCTGATTTTTTTATCAATAATTAACCTATTAGTTAATTGCATTATGACCTGATTCGCTTCGAGATTCAACTTATCAGAAATCCTCTCCTTAAGTTGCGCAACTGTAATACCACGTCTAATTTGCATCAATATGGCGTCCCCATCAAATGAAAACTAGATGGACCTTCAAATTTTCATCCATTCGTGTACACAATCACCCCAATTTGAAGAGTCATTGCCGTAATAAAAAAAATAAGGTACCTAACTACAGGTAGCAAATTCATGGAACCTAATTTTTCAAAAACAACACTAATAGATAAAAAATAATTTGAGAATATATACTACAACACTAAATAGTATAACATTGAAAATAAAATGAGGTATAGAAACATACCTTTCAACCCTAAAAGAAAATTGCCCACTTATAAGATATAAAAGCCTTATTAGAATGAAATCAAGCTTGTTTCTCTCCGTTATATAGAGAAAAAATATTTTCCTTTTTTAATTTTTACTGTATCCACGTGTCATTTCCCCAATAAATTCGCATGCTCATTGTACAAAAATTGGACACCTAGTCTAATATTTTGCACAATCACTCAACGAAATTTGCCATATGCTGACATTTCGCACACTTACCTGTGAAAATCAAGACTAACGTGATAGGTGGCTTTTCGTCAACGCAACATGCGAAGTGGGCTGATGCTTGACATGTGAAGGCTTCTCCTTGATTTCGTCTGCCCAACATGCGAAGATCTGACATCTGACATTTCATGGATCGAATGTGCGAAATGTAAACGATGACAAGACAAATTCAACCCCAGACAAAAAATTATTTAGGAAAGGACCCCAAATCAAAATTTATTTTTATTAGTTACACCATTTTTCTTTAAAAAAACCCTTAAAATCGATTTTCCCGCCTACCCCTAGTTCATCCACTGCAATAGGGATTTCCTAATTTGGGTAGAAGTTTTCCCACCGGCAATTGATTGACAAACATAGTAGACCATAGTCTCTTATTTTTAATTTTATCATAAGATAATCAATTATTTAAAGCAATTCAAACGAAATGAAAATGTTAAAATTACTTCTCACTTAACTCATTTTAATACATACAACTTTAATCAGTTATTTCTATAGAAATGATCTCCACAACTATTTGCATTCCATTCAAATACACAGTTACTAACCAACTTCTGGTTCTCAGTTTTTCTCACAATTTTTATTTTTCACTGGGAAATCATACACATGCATGTGATATATTATATATAAAGCACAAAGCGAACACATAATATAAGACGAATTTTTTACTACATCAATTTGTTAATTTTAATTTATTTCTGATCAACGCAAACCTCAATTGTGATTACCAGGAGTAAAAACTTTGACGCCTCTGTTCTTGAAAGCATTGACAACGGCCAACACGATGGCTCCGCTCTCTGCACCCTTCTTCTCAATCTCCTTCTCAACGTCAAAGTGGACCCCACCTCCCACTCCGAGCCCCGGCTCCTCCGTCTTCAGCCGCATGGCTAGCACCTCCCCGACCGCCGCCGCCGCCTTCGCGTTGCAGCTCCTCCCCCACTCGAACGCCTCCCTAATCGTGTGCTCCACCGTCGACGCACTCGCCACCACCCTCCCCTCCACGGCCACGTTCGCCGTCATGTGCTTCGCCGACATAAACACCCTCAAAACATACCTCCCCCTCATCCTCATCATCATCCCCTTCCCACTCTAACCACGGACTCACTAATGCCCAATATAACTGGGCCTCTCCTCTGGCCCAAGCCCAGGCTCAGGCCCAATCACTTCACCGCCTTCTAAAGAAAAGAACGGGATTCCCACGATGAAATGGCAATCACAAAATCACAATGACATCAGCTACAACGACGGTAACTATTCCACGACTCAGATTCCTGGCGTTTCAGATTAACAATTCTAGTGTTTGCGCTGCTTCTAGATTCTTTCATTTCCATCAAACTCGTGTTTCTGTTTCTTCTCTTTCTCGTGGACGTTCTCTCTCCGCTATGACCACTCCGCAAGGTTCCTCTGACTCCACCAAAACGGTGCGCATAGCCAGATTCAGTGTTTTAAATTAATTATTTAATTGTAAAATTTGTGATGGATATTGATTTGGTGAATATGCAGGAAAGGGTGGTGATAAAGGGGAGGGTGCAGGGAGTGTGGTACAGGAACTGGACCATAGAAAACGCGACGCAGTTGGGTTTGAAAGGATGGGTGAGGAACCGAAAGGATGGGTCGGTGGAAGCTCTGTTTTCGGGGAGCGTTAATGCGGTGCAGGAAATGGAGCAGAGGTGTCGACGTGGCCCTCCCGATGCAGTTGTCACGGGGATTCAGGTTTTCCCCTCCGATGATGACCCTGGCACTGCCTTCCAGCGCAAACCAACTGTTTGATCTTCCTTATTCAATTTTACTTCTCTCTGTGAATCATGAATTTAGAGGATAAACCATGACTTAGTAATCTAAATTGTAAGTTTTTTAAATTTTAGAGACTAAAATAAGAGACATGTAATTTTGATAACTAATACGAGAGTTTAATTTATAATTAAATTTAACTTGTGTTTTGTTACTTGTTGGAGTGCAGAATGTGTGCGAGAGAAACTTGAAACATATTGCTATCTGATGATTGTGAGTTCATTAGCGGTGGAAGAAGTTAGTTTGTAGACACCATTGATACTAGGGACTTAGAAATGATGTGTTTGAAAGGAAACACTCTTGCTTAGGTCAGTGCTACATATTTAGTTAATAGCTGAAGTTAATAGGATTATGTTTAATTGATTTGTGCCAACGTGGGTTGGCATAACTCGTTAGAACCCGGTCCTACTTTGAGGCTCCAAAGGTTGTAGGTTTAAGACTATCCTAAGTCTGTAAAATCCTATATTGATGGGTAACCCTTAGTAGGGAGATACCCTGTCGTCCAGAAGTTGAGTTCTTTAGATTGGTTGATGCTGGTCTAATTTCGGGGTTGTAAATATCTTGTTTCAAGTGGTGACCTATATCTACTAGGTTGGATCACCGGTTCTGATGATGGCAGTTTGCCTGATTCCTTATGAAGGTGCCTCCCTTGAACAGCACTTTTTCAAAAATAAAATAATATTATTGGGTTGATTTGTCATTAGTTGCTCGCTTAGGCTGGAGTCATTGTCTCATTAATATGATACAAGATCAATATTATTAAAATCCTACCAATCATCGACTTGATCATGGGTTAATGAATTGGTGGTTGATTCAATGAGTTATCTTTGACTTAGTTTATATTAAAAAGTTAAAACAAATGCAATTTTGTTAACATAGTTCAAATGGTTGAATCAATTCAACTGTTTGAATATTAGTTTAACTAGTTGATTCAGTAGTTCAATGAATTGGATCTTCAATTCAACCAGTTAGGTCTCTGGTTCTCATTGGGTTTTAATCACATCGGGTTTAATAACGGACTTAACTCAATTATGCCAAATGTTCCTAGTCCACAGGTTAACTGACTGAGCTGAACTGAGTTTAATAACACCGTGCAAGATGCATTGCTATCCCCACTTTAATCATAAGGATTTAGTGTGAATAGAGTGTTTCTTTGGTTTTTCTTTTCAGTTTTTCTTTTCATTCATATGGTATATATTAGTTTAATAGAAAAATTCAGTGCAAGATTCTAATAAGCTTATGTTTTTCGCATGTTTCATCATCAAGCCTTTTACTATTGTATTGTTGTACTTAGACTGTGACCGAAAACTATCAATCACATGGATACTTTGAATGTGCTCATTGGCACCTAACCTTGAGGCATGATCACTTAGGGGATGTTTGGTACAAAGTTGAGTTAACTGAGTTTAGAAAACTGAGGTTTTATAAATGGAGTTTAGAAAACTGGGGTTTTGTAAACGGAGTTTTGTTTGGTTGACAGTTGAGTTAAAGTGAGTTGAGTTGTAGTGATTTTGTTTGGATTGTAGTAGAATTGAGTTTAGGAAATGGTAGTTGAGAGTGAAATTACTAAAAAGGGTATGAATTTAAATATATATAATTTGTATGTATATTTGTTTATATTAATATTAAATGTGTAATATTAAACTATATATATATATGTATATTAAATTTACTAATACATATTTAATAAATGAATTAATATATTAAAACCAATAAATTTAAAATATTTTTTATATACATTAAAATTAGTAAATATTTTTTATACTTCAAATAAATTATCACAACTACGCAAAAGTTTACAATTTTTCATGTTTCGTTACTTATTATTCGTTATCCGTTACGCGTAATGCTAAAAACAAACCAAATTTAACAAATCAACTAGACTAAATTAAAAACAAACTAAACTAAATTAATTAACTAATTCTAAAATAATTAAATTACACACTAAATTACATAATTAAATTAAATTAACTAAATTAAATTAAATTACACAATAAATTACATAATTACACAAACTAAACTAAATTAAATTAACTAATTCATAAATAACAACATATACAATAAATTACATAATTAAATTAAATTAAATTAATTAAAAAATAAAAAATAAAAAAAGGAACTTCTACAATACACCTTCATCACCATCTTCACCTGTGCACCACACCATCACCACTGTCCAACGCCACTGCCATCACCACCTGCGACCACCACCATCCACCGTCCAACAATGGAGAAACCATCACCCAACCACCATCACCCACACCCCCCTTTCCTGAAACCTCACCCAAAGCCTACCACCCAACCACCACCACCCATAACCGCCCCCTTTCCCGAATCTTCACCTCAAACCCATCACCCAACACCCCCTGACGACACTCCCCGAGCCCAGCCCCCTATCAATCCCCCCTTCCCTGCAACCTCACCCCAATAACCCACGGCTAACCCCGGATAGGCCCTATCCTACCCACAAAACGCAAATTGCAGAGACAACCAGAGATAAACAGAGAGGGGAAAAAATCAAGATGGAGGTTTTTCACCTTAGATCGGAGGCTGGAGGGAAAAAAAATCAAGATGAGGAAGGGAATGTCGATGCTCCTCTATTTCAGAGCTTTATGGCCGTTAGGAGGGGTATGACTGACTTTTCCCCCAACGGTGTTGAGTGGAGGCGCCTTCAAGCTCCTTCTGGCCAACGGAGCTCCGTTCACGTTGACGGAACGGAGGAGACAAGGATGGCCAAACGATGGGCCGTTGCAGCCAACGGAGGAATCGCAAGTTCAACGCGCCGCGACGGAGGGAAATGGAGGAAATCGAAGCGAACCAAACACCCAATTAAGATGCCATACTTCTCTTGTTCAAATTGCAGTTTGAAATCAAATTCTGCCGTCTATTTGGTCCTCCACAGATACCGCAGTGGTGGGGTCTCCTGTTTTTTTTCTTAAATTTTATGTGAAAATTATAGGTGTAGACAAACTCACTGATATTGCATTCTTCAAAATTGCCTTTGGAATTGATTTGAGGTTCGGAATTGATGCCTATGTTCTCACTCTAATATGTGGTTATCCAGTAAAGCAATGCATAATTGTGGTTATCTAGTAATGCATGGATTGCTTTGTTGAATGATGAACAGCTGCCTCAGAATTACCAGAATGGGGACAATTTTAACAAATTAATTTGTGATGTGCACGTATAGTATCTCAGAGGGCCTGATTTTTCTGCCATGTTCAAAATAACCCAGCAACTCAGCGGGTATAATTCTCACACTAGTCAAGGATAGGGTTAGAAATAGGCCAGGCTTTTGCGAGGCCTAAGCCTGACCCGTCAGAATTCTGAAGGCTCACCTCAGCCTGATTTATTTACTCTCATAGACCTACTTTTATAGGTCCAATCTGACCTGAGTTATTGGTAGGCCTGACTTATGAAGCCTTTGAAAGACTTGCTTATTAAAAACACTTGTAAATATGCAAATGTGCCTTTTAACTCGTGTAGGCCAGCCATGTATATAATTCTTCATACCATATTCTTGTATTCTTATTTGTTCTTGTATTCTTATGCAATATCTTACTATATTATATCTTATACTATATTTCTTCTTACTATATTGTATCTTATACTATATTTCTATTTTTTAATATACTATATATATATATATATAATCCTTCATTTTTATACTATATCTTACTACATTATATCTTATACTATATTTCTTCTTACTATATACTGTATGTTACTTATACTATATCTTCATACCTATATTAAATATCATACTTATTACTATTAAATACTGCAATATACTACTAATTCCTATTTACAGAAAAGCCATATACTACTTTAAGGTACAAACCATGCTCCTTGATATGTTTATTCAAAAGGAGTTTAGGACTTAGAAAGCTAGTTCAATTAGAATCATATCTTTGTCTTTTTCAATATAATTAGGAAAGCTCGTTTTTAAACATACAATATCAATCAATGGACAGTGAAATCTACAACATTGTGAGGGGCTGCTGAGAGAGACAAACCACTTTTATTCCCTTTCTCTATTTTTTTGTATTCTTTTATTAGAGAGAAAGAAAATTTAATCCAAAAATGAATGTTAATATGAATTAATTGAAATATAACTTGGAGTCAAAAAATATTAATATCCATATATACAAAGCGAATGCAACCAATAAGGAAAGCCTCCCAACTGACAAATTTCAATATTTATATTTAGCACTAGAGAATATAATAAAAAAATAACATAAAACACAGATATATGTATTCTTCCTTCAGGTATCAATAGAACAAATCAGTTAAAAGGATAAAAACTAATATTCCAATTTTCATAATCTAGCAACAGTCTTTTTAGGTTTAGGAATATATCAACTAGAAAGGCTAGGTTACTAATATAATATATGATAAATTCATCACTACTTTTCAATTTACTTCACCCAATTTTTATAACAAATACGGTTCATAACAGAACCACTCTGATACCACCTTGTGACGTCTCTTTAGCGATTCTTAATATTTATCTCGGGGTCTAATTAAATCATAGTAAATTTTTCATCTTTTAAATTTTCTCGGTGATAAATAATAGGAATCTAAGGGCCACGACACGCAAACACCCAAAAACCCTACTTTTCATCACTAGTAATCGATTACACAAGGCCTGCTAATCGATTACACCAGGCTTGGTAATCGATTACAAGAGACCAACCTATGCAGGAAACTGATTTTACTCTTTGGTAATCGATTTACCAGGAAGGTTGTAATCGATTACCATTAACACAAAATGCAAAATTATGTAGATTTTGGTATCGGAACCAATACTTCCGCACCACCTAACTAGCCTGTTTCAACTCCAATTACTACAAAACTCCATGAGCACTATATTTCCCCCATTTTGGACATGCTGGTGTAGTCTGTACTCAAAAATTCCCTCATATGAACAAGATATGTGCAACATGCAATTTCAACCAAACTTTGCAAACACCATACTCAAAACTAATGTGTATCTAAAACACATCATTTTAGGTTGCATTTTGTAGGCTTTTTTAGGATCAATTGTATGGAATCCCTATCATATTTGCTCCTTTCCTGCCTTTGCTACTTGGTTTGCTAGTTTTGTAGAAATTACAGGTTTGAAGACCTTCTTGGACTAATTCTGGATCATATATGGAAGGCCTTGCATAACAAAGCAACCGCATGCCAAAATAATTAAAAAAAATAAAGAAAAAAAAGGCCCAAAATAGAGCATTCCATGGCCTGGTCCTGGTAGGGACTAGGGCCATGGAGAAAAAGGCCCAAAATTCGAAAGGAAGATCTAGAGAGAACCACGGCTTGACCGTGGTGGCCACCACGGTGGTGGTTCGAGACTGACACTCTAGGATTACGTTTTTTCACTCTATAAATAAAGGAAAAGGGCTCTGTTTTAAAGGACTCACTCTTTAGGAGTTAGAAGCTCTTGTATAGGCATAAAGGGTGACCCGGAAGGACTCTTTTCCAGGATTCTCAAGGAGAAAAACGCGGAGGGGACGAAGAATTGAAGGCACTGCAGATCTTATGGTTTGTTTTAGATTCTTAGTATACCTTTAGTTTGAACTTGTATAATCCTTATTTTATGAGTTGTATGGATTCAATAAACCTTTGTGATTCTTTGTTTACCATGAGTGGCTAGAATCCTTATTCTTGAGATTTAGGGTGTGATTTGTAATGTAATTGGTGAAACTTTTATTGCCTTATCAATGAAATTTATGTTCACCTTTAATTCTTGATTGCCTTATTTACTCGTTGGCCTAGACATAGGTATGAGTTATCTTTAATTAATTCTTGGGATGGACTGAAAAGTGAACCTAATTAATCTAATTGAAAAATTGAACCTAAGATTAAATATAGGATGGTCTGAAAAGGGAACTTTATTTAATCTTTTGAGGATCAAAGTTTTCATAATAATTAAATTAAGGAATAGACTCAAAAGGTGAACCTGTTTGATTGTTATGTGAATTCAAGACTTCCATTTTTCTTTATAACTTCGTTCCCAAATAAAATGACAGTTTGATGTTTGAGTTTTAACTTAGATTCAGATGAAGTGATAGTATGTTTGATTCTGACTTATTAACTTGGTGGAGAATTAAACGACAGTTTGTTTTTTATTCTGAAAAGGGAAAGTTAGAACTTTAGGGGGTTGGTCCTGGTAAACTTGAGAGTAAAACATAAGGTAAAATCTTTAAACACCTTTACAAAGCAATTTATAACCAAAAAATTTCAAGATACGTTTAATTGATTTCATTCTTGAAGAACTTTTGATTTGCACTTTTAATTTCTTTGTTTTTTTATTTCTTTACATATAATCTCTATTCTTGCCTGTTTAGATAGATAGGATCGTTATTCTGAGTACTTCAGAACATGGTTCCTGTGGAGATGGTATTTTTTATATTACGTGACAAACCTATATGCTTGCGGGGTGTCAAAAACCTAACAAATATACTCCAAAGTAAGCAATGGTCATACACACAAGTTCTAAATAACCTGAGGAACCTATTGGCATCCTTCAGGGGTCCTACTTCCCACTGGATCTCTATTTCGTCTATTCAGTTGCTAAATTTCACTAGTTAATCCCCTTTATTTATCATGCTTTATCAATTCCATCACCATTCTCAAAATGGCCACACAATAGACCCACGCCACACACATATGGAATCACAATTCACCTACCCATTTAGCATATATTTATAGTTAATGACTTAATGCCCAACATCAATCAAAGCATAACCTGATCATCAAGTAACCCAACCATAAAAAATCACATCAAACCACCACATGCATACATACATAGTTATCTCGTCATGACCATCATCTGGTCCTAATTACCATAGTTTCATCATTAATGCGACTATACACAACATCCATATTCACACAATTATCATTATAAAACCAATGATTCAAAACATACTATACATATACATATAATCATACACACACATCAATTACTCAAATCTTCTTCCTTGGCATTGACTCACTAGTGCAGAAACAAGATTTAACATTAATTTTTTGGACATTTCACATCGGTTTTCAAACTGATGTGGATTTGGCCGTTGTGAAATATGGGTACATCTCACATCGATTTTAAAACCGATGTGAAATGAGGATTTAACGTCAGATTTTAAGGAAAACTAATGTGAAAACTACCATACCACATTGGTTTTTTAAAAAAACACATATGAAATCGTTATTTTACATCGATTTTTTGCGTAACAAATGTGAAGTAATGTACTTTTAACAACAATTTAGCTAAAAATTGATACAAAAGAGGAGACTTCTAACATCAGTTTTTTGAAAACTGATGTGAAATAGAGGCCCTTATAAACCGATGTGAAAACTAGGATTTTTTTAATTTTTTTCAATTTTTATAATGATATTTTAATTTTGTTAATTAACAATAACCTAGGAAAGTTAATTTTCAATATTCATCCTAAATATATTCATTTTTTCAAGACAATTCATGGACATACATATATACAATACATATGCACAACATATATATCAACACCAATTAAAATCATATTTAACAATTAATCATATATAACACCAAACTTGTTCTATATACGTTTTGGGTCAGAATTTAATACATAATATAGATAGAATTTAAGCACTTGTTGATTATAATACTTGAAGAAGATATGTTGCCCAACGCTTACGAACCACATCAATTTCATCAAATTCTGTGAAACTCTTATCAAAACCATCCATTCTTCGCCTTTAGATTAACTAGCCTTAACACCGCTTCCAATCGTTTCAGTTTACACCCCGAAATACAAAGGCAAATCCGCATCCCGAGTTAAAAGATTCACGTCCAATGTCACGTATCATGTCTTGCAACCCATCGTTCATTCCTTCATTCCTTCATTAACTTCTTCTATTTCAGACACACTCGGTATCAACATCAATTCACCGTGCCATATCCATGTATAATTCTTGCAAAACCCATGACATATGACATGATATCTAATTTCCTCAACACTTAACAGTTTTACATTTAAATATTTCACACATGGACAATAAAATCTCCCATTATTTTTAAGAACATTTCTCTGAGCAAATTCCAAAAAAGATTCCACCCCAATTGCATACTCATTACTTGTCTATCTAGCATTAATCCAACTCCGATCCATTGGTACAAATGTTCTAACATCTCCCGGTGAATTAAGGTATAAGTTAAACAATATAATGTTCTTGCTTAAACAACCTAAGTTACTAGGCAATGCAAACTAAGTTACTAGTAAATATGCAAACTAAGTTAGTTACTAGGTAAATATGCAAACTAAGTGACTAGGTCTTTTAACAAACATGTTGAAGGCAAAAATTAGTGGTCCAAAAGCTTATGTATAATGTACTTACAATCATATGTATTACACTACATTAAGTTAAACAACTCTATATAATGCATAAAGCACCCCATTTTCATTACAAATATACCTACATTAAGCATTTACATGTGAAAAATGAGAACCATGCACACCATTTTCAACACAAACATACCTAATTTCATATTCAAGTTCTCTTAGGCATTTTAATAAACATGTTCAAGGCAAAAATTAATGGTCCACCTCAACCTCAACCATACACACATGTCCAAGGCAAAAACCCATTTTCAGTACAAAAAGTAATTATTTTCAACACAACTCAAGTTCTCTTGGGTATTTTAACAAACATGTTAAAGGAAAAAATTAATGGTCCACTTCAACCATATACACATATACATATTTAAGGCAAAACTCATTGTTGCTACTTAATTTTGTCTGGGCCCATTTAAATTCTTTCTTTTTTTAAAAAATAAAAAATAATATATATATAAAATAAATAAATAAATAAATAAAAAAATTTCAATCTAACTTAGGATTCAATTTTTTAAGAAAAAAGTCAACCTGTGGGCTTGTTTGAATTTCAAATTGTTGATCTGGGCTTTGATCTTTAAAATTTTCAAATTCTTATCAGAACCATAAATTTAAAATTTGAGACATTGTTGATGTACTAGGATAATTGGGATGGATTTTGATCTTTTTGTATCACAAAGTAGTAATTGATAGTGCATGGTATTAAATTCAAATCTTGCCAATGATCTTTATGATTGGATTTAATAATGTCATATGCTGAATTTTTCTAGTAAATTGATGGGTATTGCGAGGAATGGTTTGTAAAGGAATTATTAATCTTGGCTACTGATATGTGGAGATACCTTGATGTTGGTAATTAAATGATAGAGGTCATTGATATGATCATGTAATTTAGAATCTTTGAAGTGACATGTAGATTTAGAAAAATAAGTAAGTGTTACTAATATGATCCTTTTGGAACCCATTCTTAAAATTTAAACTTGTCTTTGAACTAATTTTAAATATTCCATAAATATGTGATTTGTAATTATGTGAATGATTGTCCCAAGTAGGCATTTACTTAGATAATATACATTCTCATATCATCATATATGAGATAGGTCTTTACATAAATTCAGGGTGATTAATAAAATTTTAATTATGGTGTTCCTTTCCCAATGGTTGCTTTAATCATGAAAAAAATTAATCCTAATTTTCATTATCTAAATATTAATATCTTTAATATTAATTAGAGGATTAAGGGCACCACAACTATGTTGTATATAGGATGTATCTATTCCACCAAGTTTTTTGTATCAAAAAAACTTCCACATTTTTCTAAAAGCTCGTAACCTCTCAGTTGACCAAGATAATCTAGTGGAAGAGATTGTCCTAGTTAACCGAGGTGTTACAACAACTACCATGACACGTTGTCATTGTCAGGTCAAAAAAAGAAAGATTAATGTAGTGTAAGGTAGGAAACCTTAGTTATCTCTAGAAGACTTTAGTTAAATTAATTGCACTTAATTTTTGTAACAATGGAAAACAAAATAATTATATGATAATCGAAAAGCAAAGTTTTGGATGGATGATAGATCAAATTTAAAATTAACCAATCCAAGGAATTAATTAATCTTTAGTTGGCTAATCTTTGATCCCAAATATGATTAAATCTAATTAATTTTTCAACCTTGAATCACTTAAAATCCCTAAAAGATTCATATATTATGTTCTAGAAAATCTTCTAGAATTGAATTAATGAACTAATAAGAATAATCAACTATTATTTTCTTATTAAGATCAAAATATTTTTAAAATCATAATTTGGTTGAGTTTAATTAAATGAAAATTTCTTATTTAGTATCTTAATCTTTATTTTTCACATGGATGATTGATTAACCAATCAACATCATTTTAGATTTTAGATTATTTAATTACATACAAATCGATTAAAAACTCAAATAATATACTATTATAAGCATTTGAGAAAAATTAATTATTTTTAATCAAAACATTAAGAACAAGACCTCAAAGCTAACATATATAAAAATTAAATTCCTTGAGTTGATTTTAAAATATTAAGTTTCCATGATTGTAATATTGTTAAACAAAGAAAATAAAACTAGATTACTCATGACTTTGATTATACAAATAAATAATAAAGGATAAACGTAATTTTACCTCATATAGAGAAAGGAAGATGGAAATAATTGACAACTTGAAGAATGGAATATAGACCAATGAAAGAAGGCAAAAGAAGGAAGAACAAAACCTTAGAAAGCTAGAGCAAAGACATAGAAATGTATTGCAAACTTGGATTATTTACACAAATTTTAGACCTCTATTTATAGAAGGGGTTTGACATAAAAGACAAACTTTGATATAATATTTTCCTCACAAATCAACCGCTTTTGGTGCTTTGATGAGTCACTCACTTAATTCATCTTTGGAACTTTACCTAACATTCTTGAATGGTTGTAATTCAAGCTCTTATTTTTTCCACCCAACATGTAGCTTCACTATCAATATGAAAATAAGTATATTTCTTTTTGTATTTTTTAACCTAAAGATGTTAGCTTTCAAATGGCTTTGGTTTGGGTTAAAAATTCCTCTTATAGCTTAAGATATGGCCCAATTACTAACCAAAAGTCAAATAGTATGAGACACATCTCTAGCTTAACTTGTCATTAATTTTTAGTAGTTTGGATGGTGAAATTTGAATTTCAAGATATCATTAAATTATTGCTCTACATCTTAGTTTTTCAATGAGATAAAGATATCTTCAAATGGACCTCTATAGCTTAAGATATGCATTGTAGAACAAGGCAAGGTCTTTGAATACATTAATCTGAATTCTATGCAACAATAGCAAAATAGGCCCAAATATTATAAATCATCCTTATAAGTTCAAAATTAAAAATAAGTGGAGGTTAATTTAGCTTAATATGAGGTTATTAAAACATGATGTCAAGAGTTTTATCATACCACTGTTAATGATTACGGAACAAATTTTCCTAACACACCTAGTTCTAAAGATGGTATTCCATTTGCAAACAATCTAGGTGTGGGGTATGGATACCCAAGAGCCTCATAACCATTAAAAGGTCTCCTATTCCCTGATGACATGTTCACTAACATAATTTTTACTACTTAAGTCATCACTAGAAGATGAAGAAGATTCCCCTTACCTTGACTGGTGGTCTTACTTACTTAGGATCGTGGTCTTTTTAGTGGGGCATTAAGAAGCTAGTTAAGGATCTCCTGAAGCACTTAAAGGAACTAGTTCTAGAGCTAGAAAGTTAGGAGGTAGGGTTGGTTTCCTTCGATAGGAAGCAAGAACTAGAGGGTAATCAATACTCAAGCATGCACGCTCTTAAATACAAAATTTGTTCATTTGTAAATTTTTAAAAGATCTAAATATGTTTAATTTATTTTGTTTATGCAGAGTTTATTATTTATATTAGTTGTGTGTTGAATGCTCGATAGATTATTGTATCTTATCACAATCATGTTATAAATTAGTGGTGATAAATCATATTTTTAATTGATAAAATGATATTTAAATGATTAATCTTATCCATTATTTAATGGCAACGAATTAGAAGGGAAATGTAGGATAAGATGGTTCCTCTTTAGTTAAAAAAACAAGGAAAGCAGAGAATAAAGATGAACATGAGAATGAGAATAACAGTTATATGTCATAGATATTAAAGATTCAAACTAAAAATTATCCCTATAAGTTTGTTGATATGTTGTGTAATTAGTTTCTAATTCGGACATGTCTTTTAAATCTAACCGACAGCTAGATGATATACCAAAATATGTCATAGTAGGCAAGTCTTATATGAGGACAAGATAACAAGACCCCCTAACCTCGTTCACAAGGACAACCATGTTAATGGTACGTCATTAATAGGTACAATGATTCCCACTATAAATGTTTGTCCCACTATAAATGACATTATCGTCACAGTACAACGATTCCCACTATAAATATTTATCCCATAAACAATAAAAAGTGCACATTTATTATGCAATTATTCTCTAATTCCTAATTCCTAATTTGTGATACCATCTTATGTATTTCGAGTTCCCTTACTGACACATACCATTCAACCCATCTTCACAAGATACCATCCTACTTTAAATTTGATACGGTCCCATATTCCTAACAAACTTAAAGTCATGATAAGAGAAGAGAAACATGCAATTGATTTATATATATACGTGGGGATGTGACATAAGAAGGTCTTCTTTTTGTCCACGTAGATCACAAAGTGCAATGAAAACAACTTCAATATATTATATATATATATGCACAAAAGCCAGACCATCCAGAATATAAAATGCTTTTTGATGGGGAGAATTGGAGAAAGATGGATTCAGTCAAATGCTTATAGGCTCTCCATGATATAGACATACTCACATGCTTTGTCCACAGGTCCCCACTCTCCAAACAGAAAGCGATATAGTTTTTTACTTTTTTTATTCTGTAGACCCCATTCACGCTGCAGAGAATGGTACGTCACTCACAAATACGGAGAAACGTGTTCAAATTAAACATAATTATAAGTTAGATAAAGATCATTATAAATACAGTTTTCAGGGTGCAAAAGTGGAAGACCATAGAGAAGTGAGAAATTTGATATGTAATACATGTGATAAGGAGAGAAGAGAGAAACAATATATATAGGCGTAAAAAAGTAGTTGCATCCTCAGCTGTATGATAATAATATAATTGTTCTAAAAGTTTTTTCATCATTTTAACAAAATAAATATGGTTAAGATGTTCTACAATATTAGTTTAGGAGTCAGGACTTGAGGTTGAGGAGAGTTAGATATAAAGATACTTTAATTTTAATTTGTGTTGTCAAATATTTTTTTTATTAAATATATAAAGTTGTTATAAATATAATATAACAATGAAGTAAAACATAAAAGAAAAATAAAATAATTAAATTTAAAATAATTAAATCCTACTTTTTCATAATTTTATTGTTATAAATATTATTTACTATAATTATAATTATAATTATAATTATTTATTATTACTATGATTATTTTAATCATTACTTATTATTATTATTATTATTATTATTATTAATATATGAGAATTATTTAAATAAAATAAAATAAAATACAATTAAATCAAAAAACTAATAAAGTTAATGTCCATGGTAAAAGTGGCGATGGAGGTTAGCACCACTAGCTCTAGGGGGCGATGCTGGGTTGGGGTGGGGGTTGGATGGTTGATTGGGCCTCATAATGGCAATGTCGATGACAGTGATGTGGACAAGGTTGACGAGTTCACTTCTCCTGCTCCTTCCTGGACATAGACTAGTCGCCTAGTGCAGTATCATACTAATGGCTACACTTGGACAAGCCTCTTTACTTTACTCAAGATAGGGTGGTCATCTAGACATGTATTTGGTTGAATTGCTCCTATAGTAGACTGTACTACGCCAACTGACCTCTGACATCCTTTAGCTTAGACCAAAGACGTGACAACTCCAGGTTAGCATGTGCTGATAAGCGTTAGTGGAAAGGGAAGGCTATGTCATCGAATATGACCGCTAGCGAATATTGAAGGCTAAGGAGGTGGTGCCCTAAAGGCAACCATGGTACCTCTCACCAATAATGTACATCCAATACTAAATCCTTGTAGCCACCTTAAGAGGCTAGCTTGTAGACTTGAGCGAGCCAGACACCTATTATACTTTTCCTACACATTAATACATTACCAAATATCAATAATGCAGAGTTAATTAAATTTGAAATGGAAGTAAAGTTAACTACAACTTATGATCTTCTGATGTGAGTGCTTTGTTAGAAGTATACACTAAGAGCCTATATGTTTAAGATGCATCATCTTATTTGAATATGTATAATATGGAATATATAAATATGTTGAGACTAGTATGTGAGTGTACTAATGATCTGATCTCAAAGATTATGGATACAGACTCTTCACATAGGTACACATCAAGAGTAATGGTGTACTGTGTAATGCCTTCAGTTAACTAGGACAATATCCTCCCTCAGGATATCCTAATTAACTAATGTGTTACTTAATTTCTTTGTAAAATTCAGAATTGATTTCTTTTAGTGTATAAGAAAACAATGGTGGATCAAGGCCTTCAAAAGAAAACATTTTATACGTAACATGGCCTTCAATGAAACTTACGTACTGGGAATGACAGGGGCACGCAGGCTCCCATAAAATACAACATGCAATAACCTAATTACTATTCTGTAGAATTGAAGAGCTAACCGCTTCCGCTGCGTAACTCTGACACTGATCTTCCTTCCAATCCAGATTTGTCCCTCATAGCCTAGAGTGTATATATAGATATACATAACATAACCATAAAACAAGAGGGGTACGTTTATCTCACTCCAGCCTTGTTGGAAAAATATGCAAAAGTGCATTATCATTCCTGACAGATTTCACACATACAGATCAATCATTAAGTGAATCTTACCTACCACAGATTTCTACCATTCTCTTACTTCAAGTGTCCTTAATATTTATTCCATCGGGATCGCGAAGGTAGGCCGACCCAAAAAAAGGAGATGAAGGTATCTTGAAATCCTTTCGAAGAATAGAGAATCGCCACTAATATTTTTTTAAAGTAAAACACCAAAAAAAACCTTTGTTAAAGCACTGGTCAAAAAATGAAATGAGATTTCAAGTTCGGGAGTCAAATTATAGATGAGGAGGGTATTAGTACCTCACACTGTCCGTTATAAAACGGTTACCTTAAATTGATTGTGCATATTTTAAATAGCCTAAAAATTAATTTAACCTCTTAAGAAGTGAGATATATGACTCGCACACAAAAAGCAAGATTTTTTTAATAAGATTAACAGGAATTTTGGTCCAAATTAATCCTTCTTATAAGTGATTATTATTTAACTA
Source organism: Clitoria ternatea (assembly GCA_037962975.1). NCBI lineage: Eukaryota > Viridiplantae > Streptophyta > Magnoliopsida > Fabales > Fabaceae > Clitoria > Clitoria ternatea. Next base: position 2,310,596 of record CM075674.1, read on the forward strand.
GTGAGGAAAAAAGATCGAGAATATGAGGGGATTAACAAGATGTCTTGTCTAAATTGACCTCCTCATGGTAAAATGGTACTTTAAAGTTAAATAGTAACAAATACAAAATTTGATCGAAATAAATAAAGGTATACAAAATTAATAAGAGGAAAATGAGTAGTGCTTGCTTTCTTAACCAATTTAAATTAAAACCTTATTCTATTTCATTTATATAATTAAACTAATTAGGCATACAATTAAACATAATGAGATTAAAATAAATAGATTAAGATCATGAAGAAATCAACAACAATAAAGAGTATTGTGTTAAAAATAGAAAACTCAAAACCACATTACAATAACTTCCAAGAAAATCAATCTAAGGGTTTTGATCTTCCATAACTAAAGCATACAAAAACAAAAATTAATCAAACCAGGAATTTACAAAGGAGAGGATAAAGAGAACTTCAAAGACTTTGTGCCTTCTGTAATTCGTTGCCAAAATGGTATTGTTTCCGTTCTTGCAGCCTAAATCATTTCCTCACAAGTGTTTCCCTAAGTGAAAACACGATGGAAAAGAACTTTAATCTTGGGAATGACCTCCAAAGTGAAAAGAAACTATGCCTAGGAGTTATTTTGAATATGTGGAGGTGTTTCTACGGTGCCAAAAGCTTATCCAACGGCTAAAGAAACCTCTCCCTTCTCTTGGTAATGACCTTTATTTATAGTGAAAGGGCTGGCTAAAGTGTAGGTCCCGACGCTATGCGTCAGATGTGCGTTTAGGCTCTCACGCTGGGTGTAGACTTCATGCTACGCGTGAGCCATTGCTGACTCAGATTGCATTACTTTCTTCTGATTTTCCTTAATAATTCTCAATAATGCTTGGATAATATACAGACAAGTGTTCCAATTGTCTCCTACTGAGTTTCTGCCCATCCTTGTAGTGGATTGGTCCATTATATTTAAATATTCACACATTTTTGAAGTGATAATTAGCATGTCAGTGGGATACACGTTGCATCTGACGCTACGCGTCTGGTTCTAAACTCCCACGTTGAGCGTGGCTTCGATGCTGTACGTCAGCCCTCTAATGCCCTCATGTAGCATTTTTGCTTTACTTTCCTCTTGCATCCTCAGTCATCCACTACAAAATAAAAGAAATATTTCATACCAAGTCAAAAATCATTATTTCCATCTATTTGAAGATCACTCTAATTTTTTTTATGTATTATACCACACATTACATAATGAAAATAACAAACTACCCTCCTCTTAAGAGATTGCTCATCCTGAGCAATAATATCAAAATGAAGCAAACTAAAACATATTTAAATCACAAATCAAAAATCAACTTGAAAACAATTTAAGAAAATTGAAAACCTTTCCCAAGAGGTAATTCACAACCTACCATTCGTAATGATCAACATTGATGACTGTGTAAAAGAAGCTTAAAAACAAAACCCTCACAATGTAATGTCAATAAATCAAGTCAATTTCAGGTTTACCTCACAAGTGTTTCCCTTTGTAAAAGAAGGTACCTGTTTCACTCAGTCAATCACAAAATTAAACAAATTTAATTTTGATTTTCATCTTATCAATTGTCACTAATACAGAATCAACAAGAATCACAAGGGCTTTCAAAGGTTATAATGAGGTTCGGTTACAAGGATTTATGGTCTTTCTTGGAAAACAAACACCTAAAATCATAAAAAAGCATTACAAGTAATCAAAATGAGGTATTTCCCTTGGTCCAAACTCACTTCCCCTTTTTTGAATTACAAATGCCCTTGACTTAGTTTTTCCATTACTTCTTTAATTTTTATTTTTGTATGGCGAACTTGGATAAAAGAACTAAGTTTACAATTTCACTCCCCTTTTGTAAGAACAGTCAAATTGTTTTTACTATTTTATACAATGCTCTTTTACTCAATCAAATAAAGGGAATGGTTATTGTAAATATTTATTGGTGAAGGGTATGAGGGAAAATACTTTTAAGGCTCAAAATGGTTATCAAGGGATGTAAATAAATTTATCATGGTAAGCTTTTTGGCCCTAAGTTCAAATAAAATGCCTTGATCATATCCTTGGATCTGCTGTATGACAACAAAGTCAAAGATTTAAGAAAAATAAATTTGAAAAAAATTATGTTGATGCCCCCAAAGTATTTAAAGAACTCACGACTCATCGGGTTTTTGAAATTAACTTGATTATTGACAAGATAATTGAAATTGATTTTATAAAAATACTTATGTTATAAAAGAATCAATGTTAATTTATTTAAAACGGTTTATTATGTAAAAACTTCAAGTGACAAGAATTTTCAATTTTTCAAAAATTTATTGATTATTATTATTTTTTATTTTTAATTTAAAAAGTGTAAAATATCAAATGACACAAAATAATCAAAATAACTAACTAAATACCAACCAAAATATCAAAGTAATGTAATAATATAAATGAAGAAAAATAAAGTCAATGTAAAAAAATAAATATGGCCCCTCAAACCTCCTTTGTGTGCATATGATTATCCTCTTTATCATCAGCGGTCTCCTCATTTGTCTCAGCATGTGCACCAGATGTGCTGCCCCCCTCAGGAAATACTGGCCTGTCGCCAGGCTAAGCAACATGAGTAACAAACTCAACGGGTGTCAAATATGGTGCCTTAGCCCCATGAACCCTGTACTTATAAAAAGAATCGTGTAAGTGCACATAAGCTCTATGGGAAGCTGCCATTATCTATGTTTAATGCTGCTACTCGATCCTCATACAGGCCAGCTCCTGGAGAATAACATCTGTAGAAGTCGCTTGAGGTGGTCATCTGTGCCTCGGTCGTGGCCGAGCCTCCTCATCTGCAGGTGGTAGCTCACAGTGCTGTACAAAATAAAATCTGTTCACCAGAATATTGGGTACTCACCCCAATGAACTGGTAAACTCAACAGAGGGTACTACACTCCTTGCCTCCTCAGTAAGGCAGAGATGATCAGTAGGAAGGGAATCGGGCGGTTCACCTTGTATCCAAGGGAATGATAATGAATCTGTTATGAGATTAAAGCAACAATGTCGATGGTCTTGCACTATAAGATGAAGAATAACATGCAACATCCCTCGACTGGTAGGCTGGAGATATGAGTCACAGGCATGATGTTGTGAAGCATGAGGTACATCTATGCCTGTGCGATCGGAGTAAGCTCGGTCTTCAATAGGTTGGAAGGTGATCTATTAACCTTGCTCAGGTTAAAATAGATCTCTTCCTTACTTAGAAAATAAGTAACCCGCTCCAAATCGAAGCCAAGAACGCTATCTTTTGTAGGGGTCTTACCCCTGTTCGCTCCCCAGAAACAAGTGTCGTCCTCGAGGGTGGGCTTCCATGGGTTACCCAGAAGGGTACTGATGGTATCTCTATCATATGCTATATGCCTGCCTCTCACCAAACTCGTCCTCCTCTGATCTACGGTGGGTGAGTCCTGACGCGTCCTGTAAGCGTTGGCAGAAAACTCCAACACTAAGATGGGGTCTCCCTCAATAGGTAAGGAAAACAATGGACCCGTTCTCATCCTTTGGATCTTATCCTATAGCTCAGGATAGTCCCCTACTCTAAGTTCAAGCACTCGCTCCCAGATCAGTTTGGAGCCCTTCAAGTCGTAAAATCTGGCCCACTTTGCATCAGTCTTGAGCCTGGTAATGTTCCTAGGTCCAAGCTGCTCTTCCTCAATCTCTGGGTCCTCGGAAGATATTGCACCAGTCCTTCCTCTTTTGGGACCGGAAGCAGGGATGGACTTCTTTGGTGCTTGATAGATGTCCAATTTACCTATATTTTGCATGATTAATGAAGCATAAATTGGATATAATGTACAATGTTTGTCAATTTTGTAAGCTAAATAGAAAAGAAATAGTGAATGAACATTGTACAAGTTGATTGGCTAAATTTTGTTACAATCTCAGGAAAACTCAAAGAAGAAAGAAGAAAAGAAATGAAGAAAATCACCAAGTGTTAAGCAAACAGAGTGATATTCGCTCAAGCTAAGGAGATATCGCTTGAGCGAAGCATGATCGCTGAAGAAAAATTGAAGAGCCCGCTTGGGCGAGCCATGAATATAACAAATAACAAGTATCAGGCCAAGACTCGCTTGAGCGAGGAGAGATACGCCCAGGCAAAATCAAGCCAGTATTGAAAATGAAGTATTCGCCCGCGCGACCACTGAAGCCGCTTGAGCGAGATTGGAACAGAATGGACTAGCAGTAGTTTCGCTCAAGCGTTGTGAATAAAGAAGCCAGCGAATTTCTACCAGAAAGCAGCAATGTGAAGGGCGCTTGAGCGGCACTATTTCGCTCAAGCGGAATTTGTCCAGAACCAAATTTTAAAAGGGCTCGCTGCAGTTTATGAAGATACGGCTCAAGCGAAATGGAATAAAGTATCAGATATGAAGATTCGCTTAGGCGAATCTAGACCGCTTGAGCGAATCAAGCCATAATGAAGCAGGACGTGGATTTCCTTCGTGCTGAAGAATGCTCATCGCCTGAGCAAAATATAAACTCGCTTGAGCGAGTTTTCTTTTATATAAGCTTACTGCATGGCGGCTGAGAAAAAGGGGGAAGGGAGCTAGACATTTTAGAAAAACACTTTTGTACTCTGTATTTTCTTCATCTTCTCTAAGCTGTAATGACCACCATGAGTGGCTAAACCTTTCCTTGGGATTGGATGTAGCCTTTCTTACTAGAAGATTATCAATGATATATTCATGAATCGGGTAACTTTGTTCTATGATTCTTGGTATTTCATTTTGTGTTCACTGCTTGAATCTATTTGATCACTAGTTTCTTGAATTAAGTTTACGTTTGTTGTTGGAAAATAACTTTTGAAAACAGATCTAAATGAAATGCTCAATGTGAGTAAATAACCAGGGATGGTATTTAACGCATTGAACGTCCAAACAATCGGTCGTAATGCTGGAATGGAATTGAAACGATCAAGGAATTGACGTTATCAAATCTGTTCTTATGAATTTCATAGTTAAGGAATTGATATGAATGACATTGATTGTGACGTAAAGTATCCTAGTTCAAACCCCGTTTTCATGAATATACGTTGTGTATCGGAAGGTAAGATCGGTGAATCCTGATCCCAGCTTTTACAATTAGATAAACTCCTTTTATTTCACTGTATAATCGTTCATATATTATCGTTTATATTGTGAACTCAAAACCATGAAAGTAATCGTTTTAATCAGCCGTAATATCTTAAGTTTCAATTGCTGATGATCCTTAGTGGGAACGATATCTTTTATAACTACAACTACCGTGTTTAAAACTTGGCACGTTTCTTTGAATGTATTATACAAACTTGATTCTCTTAAAATACACCAGCAAGTTTTTGGCGCCGTTGCCGGGGATCGAAGTAATTGAATTAAGTTATTACGGTGTGTGAATACTGTACTTATTGCATTTTTGTGTTGTTTAGTATCAATTTCTTGGTTAACCTCTCCTTTGCTAGCTTTGCTTATGATATTAAGAAGTCAGGGATTCAAAGAACAGGTTGAAATAGATCCTGAAATTGAAAAGACTTTGAAGAAAATCAAAGCCAAAGCCAAAGCACAACAAGAGGATGACCAATCTTCTTCTTCTTCTTCTCCAATTTCAACACCAACAACAATTCCAAAATCTGAAGTAAATATGGAAGGACATCAACCACCAAGGCGTACCTTGGGAGACTATGCAAATCAACAAGGACCTAGATATTTTTCAAGCATAGCAATCCCACAAACCAGAGCTTTGGAAATGAAACCAGCATTTCTTAGTTTAATTAGTGCTCACCAATTTACTGGAATGTCACATGAAGACCCATATACTCACTTAGCTACATTTTATGAATTGGTAGGTACTATGGGCTTTGAGCAAGGAGATCTTGAATCAGCATACCTTCGGTTGTTCCCATTTTCTCTAGCTGGAAAGGCCAAAGAATGGTTGCAATCCCATCCAAACCAAAGCTTGAATAATTGGTCTAGTGTGGAGGAGAAATTCTTGTTTTGTTTCTTTCCACCGTCAAGATTCATAAAAGCAAAGTCTGACATTTCAACTTTCCGTCAAGGAATGGAAGAACCTTTTTGTGAAGCATGGGACAGATTCAAGTCCTTATTGCGCAAATGTCCAAATCATGGATTTGAAGATATAGCGCAGCTGAATATTTTCTACAATGGTCTAAGGCCTGATACAAAGATGATTCTAGATGCTGCTGCTGGTGGAACAATGATGACAGTAGATGCTGACCAAGCAACCAGAATCATAGAAGCTTTGTCATCCACAGATTATCAAGCACAGCATGATAGGCAGCAAGTACAAAAGAAAGGAATTCTGGACTTGAATACTTCTGATGCTATTTTAGCTCAAAACAAAATTTTGACCCAACAGATCGAAGCCCTAACTCAACAGATGGCCAAACTTCCGCAACAATTGCACTCAGTTCAATCTGCACAACCTCAGCAACAAATGAATGCAAGATGTGATTTTTGTGGAGGTGACCATCCAAATGGACATTGTGGGTCGCAGGAAGAAGCTGTCTATTACATGAACAATCAAGGTAGACAAAATAATTTCAATTCCAATTTTACTAATCAACCATTTCAGGGATGGAGGAACAATGCAAATCAAGGCCAAACTTGGAGGCAAGAAGCTAATACATACAATAGACCACAGGCCCACCAACAAGGACCGTCTCTGATGGAAAAGACAACTAGATTGGAAGATACATTGGAAAAGTTCATGCAAGCTTCTCTAACAAATCAGAAGAACACAGAAGCTTCCATCAGGAATCTAGAGACTCAGGTTGGACAGCTTGCCCGTCAAATGGCAGAACAAAAAAGACCTCATTATGGAGCCAACACTGAAGCGAATCCTAAGGAGCAGTGTCAGGCAGTGATGACCAGAAGCGGAAAAACTACAGGTGTAGAGTTGGGTGAAAAAGAAAAGGAAGAAGAAAGATTTTTGAAAGAAAAAGAAAAAGAAAAAAATAGAGAAAAAGATGAAAATGAAAAGAGTGAGACTGTAAATAAAGAAAAAGAAAAAGAGAAAGATCAAAAGAGTGATGTAGAGAAAGGAAAGATGAAGGTGGATGAAGGTATACCACAGCTGAAAAGCATGCCTTACCCCAAAAATCCTTCCAAGCGGGATAAAGAAAGGCAGTTTGCTAGGTTTATGGACATATTCAAGAGATTACAGATCAATGTGCCATTCATGGAAGCCATGGAGTAGATGCCTACCTATGCAAAATTTATGAAGGATTTACTGACAAAGAAGAGAAGATTTTCGGAGGAGACAGTAGAATTAGAGGCTGGATGTAGTGCTATAATTCAAAAAGCATTACCGTAGAAGACCAAAGATCCGGGAAGCTTTACAATTCCTGTCACCATTAGTAGTCTGCCAGTAGGAAAAGCATTACTTGACCTAGGAGCAAGCATTAATCTGATGCCATTATCTATGCTGAAGAGAATTGGTGATCTGGAAATTCGACCAACTAGAATGACTCTCCAATTAGCTGATAGATCAATGAAGTTCCCTTATGGAGTTGCAGAAGATGTTCTAGTGAAAGTAGACAAATTCGTGTTTCCAGTGGATTTTGTGATCATGGATATGGAAGAGGATTCAGAAGTACCTTTGATCTTGGGACGACCATTTATGAAGACTGCAAAAGTTATCATAGATGTTGATGATGGGAAATTAAAAGTAAAAGTCCAAGACGAGGAAGTCAATTTTGATGTTTTTGAAGCCATGAAATATCCTGCAGACAAGCAGAGTTGTTTCAAAATTGATGTGGAAGAAGAGACAATTTCAAAACAGCTTCACAAGATGAATAATTCAAGCCCTCTTGAAAAGGTTCTAGTGAATGCTGTTGAGAGTTTTAATAATATGGAGATGGATGAAGTGCAAGAGGTTTTGCAAAGTCTTGAAGCCGGTAAGGTGGTGACAAGCGAGGAAAGCAAAATGGAAAAACTAGATGAGAAACAAAGTCCTGAGGTTCACAAGTTAGAATTGAAAGAATTACCTTCAAATCTGAAGTATGTCTTTTTAGATGACCAAGGTAATAAACCAGTAATAATTAGCAGCACTTTGTTGAAAGAAGAAGAAGAAAACCTGATTGAAATTCTGAAAAAGAATGAGCAAGCTATTGGTTGGAAACTAAGTGATTTGAAAGGCATCAGTCCATCTTATTGTATGCATCATATTTTTATGGAGCAAGAATACAAACCAGTGGCTCAACCTCAAAGGCGGTTAAATCCAATAATGAAAGAGGTCGTGAAGAAAGAAGTGCTGAAGTTGCTGGAAGCAGGAATGATCTACCCTATTTCAGATAGTGAATGGGTGAGCCCAGTTCAAGTGGTACCAAAGAAGGGAGGCATGACGGTAGTGAGGAATGAAAATAATGAGTTAATTCCAACCAGAACAGTAACGGGATGGAGAATGTGTATAGACTACCGAAAGCTCAACCAAGCAACAAGGAAAGATCATTTTCCATTGCCATTCATGGACCAAATACTGGAAAGGTTGGCGGGACAAGCTTATTATTGTTTTCTGGATGGATACTCAGGCTACAATCAAATAGTAGTGGCTCCAGAAGACCAGGAGAAAACAGTATTTACTTGCCCTTTTGGTGTTTTTGCATATCGAAAAATGCCTTTTGGACTATGTAATGCTCCAGCCACTTTTCAACGGTGCATGCTGGCAATTTTTTCAGACCTTGTGGAAAAATGCATAGAAGTCTTCATGGATGACTTCTCCGTCTTTGGTAAATCATTTCATTCTTGTTTAGAAAACCTTGATACCGTGTTGAAAAGGTGTGTGGAAACCAACTTAATGCTCAATTGGGAAAAATGTCACTTTATGGTAACTAAAGGCATAGTGTTGGGTCACACCATTTCAAACAAAGGCATTGAGGTGGATAGGGCAAAAGTTGAAGTTATTGAAAAATTACCCCCACCAATAAATGTCAAAGGTGTCAGGAGTTTTCTAGGTCATGCAGGATTTTACCGAAGGTTTATAAAAGATTTTTCGAAAATTGCTAAACCTTTGAGTAATCTGCTGCAAAAAGAGAATTCTTTTCAATTTGATAATTCATGTTTGCTTGCTTTTCAAACGTTGAAGGAAAAACTAACTACTGCACCTATCATAGTTGCACCCGATTGGAATCTTGATTTTGAAATCATGTGTGATGCAAGTGATTATGCAATAGGTGCAGTGTTAGGACAAAGAAAATCTAGAATTTTTCATCCAATACATTACGCTAGTAAAGTTTTGAATGAAGCTCAAATCAATTATGCCACAACTGAAAAAGAATTACTAGCTGTTGTGTATGGGCTTGAAAAATTCAGATCGTATTTAATTGGTGCACGAGTAATAGTTTTTACAGATCATGCAGCAATCAAATACTTGATGAATAAATCTGATTCCAAACCAAGATTAATTAGGTGGATTTTGCTGCTACAAGAGTTTGACTTAACCATTCTTGACAAAAAGGGCAGTGAGAATCACATTGCAGATCATTTGTCCAGATTAATTAATGATGAAGTTACAAAGATACAGCCAGAAGTTCCTGAAGAATTCCCAGATGAAAGGCTGTTGTTGATTCAAGAAAGACCATGGTTTGCCGACATGGCAAATTTCAAGGCTGCCGGAGTGATTCCTGAAGACTTTACATGGCAGCAAAAGAAGAAACTTATGAAGGATGCACAACAATTTATTTGGGATGATCCTTACTTATTCAAGCTTGGATCAGATAATATTTTGAGAAGATGTGTATCTGAACAAGAAGCCAGGAGTATTCTGTGGCACTGCCATAGTTCAGCATATGGAGGACATTTCAACGGGGAAAGAACCGCTGCTAAGATCCTACAATCAGGTTTTTTCTGGCCCTCTATATTTAAAGATGCTAACTCTTTTGTGCAGAACTGTGATACCTGTCAGAGAAGTGGAAGTATTTCAAGGAGGAATGAAATGCCACTAACAACCATCTTAGAAGTAGAAGTTTTTGATTGTTGGGGCATAGATTTTGTTGGACCGCTACCCTCATCACTGTCAAATGAATATATCCTGGTAGCTGTTGATTATGTTTCGAAATGGGTCGAAGCAATGGCTTGTGCAAAGGCATATGCCAAAACTGTAATCAAATTTTTGAAGAAAAATATTTTCAGCAGATTTGGCACTCCCCGAGTTCTGATAAGTGATGGAGGATCTCACTTTTGCAACACACAACTTCAAAAGTGTTTGGAACATTATGGTGTCAAGCATAAGGTGACTTCTCCTTACCATCCACAAGCCAATGGCCAAGTGGAAGTATCTAACAGGGAGATCAAAAGAATTCTGGAAAAGACAGTTTCCCAAAGCAGAAAAGATTGGTCTCTAAAGTTGAATGACGCTTTGTGGGCATACAGAACAGCTTTTAAAGCTCCAACAGGGTTCTCACCCTACCAATTAGTCTATGGAAAAAGCTGTCATTTACCAGTGGAACTAGAACATAAGGCCTATTGGGCAATGAAGTTGCTCAATTTTGATCCTGAAACATCAACAAAGGAAAGGAAGATTCAGTTGGAAAAATTGGGAGAATGGAGGCGAGAGGCTTATGAATCATCAAGAATTTATAAAGACAGAATGAAAGCCTACCATGACAAAAAGATTTTAGCAAAAAGCTTCTACCCAGGACAATCAGTTCTTTTATTCAATTCGAAGCTAAAACTTTTTCCAGGAAAGCTGAAATCAAAATGGTCTGGACCTTTCCTTGTTAAAGAAGTCAAATCATATGGTACTGTTGAATTGCAAGATCCTAATTCTGACAGAACCTGGACAGTTAATGGACAAAGACTCAAACCATATATGGGTGGCGGAGTGGAAAAGCTAGATATGCTGATCCACTTTATTGAAAACTGAAACATTAATCAGGCGTCGAGCTAACGACGTTAAACAAGCGCTACCTGGGAGGCAACCCAGTGTGTTTAATTTGTTGTTGTTTTGTTTAGTTATGCAATTGTGTGAATGTTTCTTTTTGAATGAGATGCTTTATAAATGAGTGAGAAGACTAGAAGGAATCAAAGGATCGAATGATGAGATAAGTTTTTGAAGAAAATACAAGTGGAGGATATAAATTTTTAAGTATGAGGGTATTCGCTCAAGCGCATCCATTTAGCTTAAGCGAAAAACTTATATTTTGATACTGGACATAAGTCGCTTAAGCGACCCACTTTTAGCTTGAGCGAATGTCCTCTTCGCTTGAAAAGATTCACCTTTCGCTCAGGCCAAGACAAGGGAATAGCTACTGGATAAATTTCGCTTAAGCTAATTAAAGCCCGCTCAAGCGAATTGTGCAGAACATTCATTTAATTAAAGAAAAACCCATTTTCTGCAATTGTCGCGCAAGCGAATTAAATCACGCTCAAGCGAAGTATCTTTTATTAAACACTGGAACAAAATCGCCCAAGCGAACTCATCTCGCTGAAGCGAATTTTGTCCAGAAAGCAAACACTGCATACTCGCTTAAGCGCCATTCATTTCGCCCTAGCGAATTTTACCCAGTGTCTTAAACACATTAATTCGCCTAAGCGAAGGATATTTAAGTCAAGCGAAGGGATTTTGGGAGTATCAGGTACCTTCTAATTTCGATTTTGCTACAGCGAACCATAATCGCTTGAGCGAAATTAGAGAGTGGAACTTAAATTCGCTGTAGCTGTTTAATCTCGCTTGGGCGAATTTAAGCGGTTACGCATTCCTTTTAAAAGCACACAACCTGTTCTACTTCCGAACTCCCAAAACCTTTTTAAAAGCCCTCAACTTCTAAATCCCTCACACTATCATCGTTGATTCCGAAGGGTTTCTTGCAGTTTCTCCCTCATCATTGGTATCAAGTTCTCATTTTTCTTTTCTTTCCAAGTAAGTTCTCTCATTTCTCATTCATCTCTTCATCTTCTTCTTCGTTACGGTTGTAGCTTTTTAGTTATTTTTCCATGTGGGTTACAATGTTGTTTGATTTTAGTTTTAGGATAGTTAGGGTTTGATTTTCGTCTCTACAATGTTGTTTTGCATAATGAAACCCATATGTAAATTATGCCCTAGAATAAAGTAGTGAAACCATTTCCCTTGAGCATGCTCTGTTTTTTTTTTATTTTTGTGTGGCTGTTGAAAAACCAATGCATGCACTTATATAATGTTCCCGATTAGGTTCGGTGTTGGCAGAAACAATTAACCATGTCCATTTTGTGATTCATGACATCAATAGCACAACGTTTTTTGTAACTGTCGAAACCTTTCCTCATGCTCTGTTTTTTAGTAAAATATTGTGAACTAGATGGTGTAAGCAATAAACTCTGTTTTTGAGTACTTTTTGCCTTATGAACTCTATGCGCATTTTCTGTTTTTCAGGATGGCAAGAACCAAAGTAACAAGTGCTGAACCCCCACGACAGAGCGAAAGAGAAAAGGGTAAACGAAAAAGGGTTGAAGGGAGCTCGTCCCAACAAAACCAGAAATTCAGGAGTAAGGAGCACAAGCAACGCCTTGAGAACATAGACCATTGGACCTTCATTCCTGAAATAAAGGTTGATTTACGTGCGGGAGAGTGTGATGACTTCCTGGAATTATTGAGAAGAAGAAAATGGTTGAGAGTTGCAAACCCCAGACATAAATTCAACCCAGAGATTGTCAAAGAATTTTATGCCAACGCATGGAACAAGGAGGGCACTTTGGAACGCAAAACATGGGTTAGGGGCACCTGGATATCGTATGATAGAGACACTATCAACGAACATTTAGGTGATATGCTTCAGTTACCTGACGGAGATTTGTGCACCTATGGCACTTTGAAAAAAAATCGACATATTTACCCCACACAGGATCTTGAAGATAAACTTTGTTTACCAGGGCATCATATGTATCGAGGGGCTAGCCAGCATCCTTCCAGACTTCTGAGGAAGGATATGACAATGCTGACTAGGGTGTGGACAGCATTTCTCCTAGCAAATATCATCCCGAATGCCCATGTATCTGATTTACCCCTTCCAAAGTGTGAGCTTCTATTCTGCATTCTCTCTCGAAATATGTCTGTTGATCTTGCTCAGATAATTTCAGATGAAATCTTTAGGTTCGCTCAGCAAAATCCGAAGACTACATTAGCTGATACAAAACCTAAAGCCAGCCTTGGTTTCCCTGCATTCATCACTGGACTTTGTGCAGTCCATGGGATCGATGTTAACCCCACCACTCCGATTAGGCCATCCATCGATCGGAAATTTATAGATTTGAATTGCAGGATACCCACACCTACACCACAAGTTCAGACACCACCACCACCACCTGTGGTATCATCACCTACAGTTCAGCCACCTCTCCAACCACCGCCTCCACCTACTTATGATCCTACCCTCCTTGCTCATCTTCTACACATTGAGCGACAGCAGGCCGCTCTTCACAGAGGCATGCTGTATCATTACAGAGCTAGCTATTGGAGCCATCCTTCAGGCCCTTTTATGCACCCCGACCAGTTCGTGGAGCGTGTTGCTTGGCCTGGGGACAGTCCTATTTTGCAGGAGGAGGAGAGATCAGCAGCTGACGCTGTTGAGCCAGCAGCTGACGCTGCTGAGCTAGAGGCACCACCATCACCACCAGCCACATCAGCAGGACCAGCAGTTGCACCTGTCACAACACCAACTGATATACAGACTCATCAGCAGCAGGAGGCTGAGGACAGGGAATTTGAAGAGCAGCTGGATCGAGTGGTTACTGATATCGTGATGAAGCAAGACTGAGCATGCTATTGTGGTTCCTTTAAATTTTGTCAAGTTTATTTAAGTTTATGCTACTTTATGTTTCTTTTATTATGTTACTTTACATTCAGTACTTATTATTCAGTACTTTCCTTTAAACTAGTCATCCTTCCTTATTAAGTTTATTTAAATTTTGTTTTTATGACATGGAAAAGTGAAGAAAGATGTGAATTAATCCTAGGCTTACATAAAAGGAAGGATGACTAGTTTTGGAAACTATGATAATTCTTATGAATGTTGAATGAATCTTTCTAATTCTTGAGTTAGGAATTAGTTCACAATGTTTGAACCCTCTTCTGTGAGAATAAAGAAATCAAGACAATTAACCCGGTGAGATAGTGCAACTTTAAACACCGAGAGTTCATTGATTTTTGTGTAATCTTTCATTGCATGAATTTCTAGCAAGGATTATTGCTTAGGCAAGCATGGACAGGATAGAGGCAAATTTTGTGTAGAATAGGTTAAACAAGAGCCAAAAAGCCAACCTTCAAGTAATCAATCCAAATTTTGTGTTTAAACCCAATTGAGCCAAAATGAATTTTGTTCTTAACCTTAGAGCATGCCTGTACGAAAAACTTAAACCAACCTTAATGCATACTAAGGACAGGAATAATTTTTCAATAAGGGTATGTGAAGAGTTTGGCTGTGATTGTTAAAAAAAAAAAAAAATAAAATAAAATTTTGGAACACAACGTAAGATCCTCCTACCAAGGTCAAAGAATAAACAAAATGAAGGAGGAATATAAAGAAAAAGTTGAACGGCTTAAAAGAAGCAAAAATGACATAATAAAAAGCCAAGGCCAAGAAATCTAAGTGTCCTTAGTATGTCTTTGCATCCAAAGAAAAACCAATGAATTTCTTGTAAGCCTGGCCAAGTTACAACCTATTAAAGACCTCTTGATCCATGTTTGTTTGAGTGGTTATCTCATGCAGTGAAATGAAATGCAATGATTGAATAACACTTGACCAATGATAAAGAGAGCAAACACTCACCTGGAAGGTATAAACAGAGAGAATTTCTGGTTTTTTTTTACAGCAGAGTGGTTACTTACAATTGTGTATTCTAGTTTCAAACTTAGAATTTGGTTAGATAAAATGAAGCATGATTGAGGATTTATCATTTGTGGATAGTGAAAAGTGTCCTTCACTTTATTTGCAGCTTTGATTAATTAAGATCTTTGTTTCACTTAAACTTTCTCTTGACCAATTGCTTGAGGACAAGCAAAGTTCTAGGTTGGGGAGAGTTGATAGATGTCCAATTTACCTATATTTTGCATGATTAATGAAGCATAAATTGGATATAATGTACAATGTTTGTCAATTTTGTAAGCTAAATAGAAAAGAAATAGTGAATGAACATTGTACAAGTTGATTGGCTAAATTTTGTTACAATCTCAGGAAAACTCAAAGAAGAAAGAAGAAAAGAAATGAAGAAAATCACCAAGTGTTAAGCAAACAGAGTGATATTCGCTCAAGCTAAGGAGATATCGCTTGAGCGAAGCATGATCGCTGAAGAAAAATTGAAGAGCCCGCTTGGGCGAGCCATGAATATAACAAATAACAAGTATCAGGCCAAGACTCGCTTGAGCGAGGAGAGATACGCCCAGGCGAAATCAAGCCAGTATTGAAAATGAAGTATTCGCCCGCGCGACCACTGAAGCCGCTTGAGCGAGATTGGAACAGAATGGACTAGCAGTAGTTTCGCTCAAGCGTTGTGAATAAAAAAGCCAGCGAATTTCTTCCAGAAAGCAGCAATGTGAAGGGCGCTTGAGCGGCACTATTTCGCTCAAGCGGAATTTGTCCAGAACCAAATTTTAAAAGGGCTCGCTGCAGTTTATGAAGATACGGCTCAAGCGAAATGGAATAAAGTATCAGATATGAAGATTCGCTTAGGCGAATCTAGACCGCTTGAGCGAATCAAGCCATAATGAAGCAGGACGTGGATTTCCTTCGTGCTGAAGAATGCTCATCGCCTGAGTGAAATATAAACTCGCTTGAGCGAGTTTTCTTTTATATAAGCTTACTGCATGGCGGCTGAGAAAAAGGGGGAAGGGAGCTAGACATTTTAGAAAAACACTTTTGTACTCTGTATTTTCTTCATCTTCTCTAAGCTGTAATGACCACCATGAGTGGCTAAACCTTTCCTTGGGATTGGATGTAGCCTTTCTTACTAGAAGATTATCAATGATATATTCATGAATCGGGTAACTTTGTTCTATGATTCTTGGTATTTCATTTTGTGTTCACTGCTTGAATCTATTTGATCACTAGTTTCTTGAATTAAGTTTACGTTTGTTGTTGGAAAATAACTTTCGAAAACAGATCTAAATGAAATGCTCAATGTGAGTAAATAACCAGGGATGGTATTTAACGCATTGAACGTCCAAACAATCGGTCGTAATGCTGGAATGGAATTGAAACGATCAAGGAATTGACGTTATCAAATCTGTTCTTATGAATTTCATAGTCAAGGAATTGATATGAATGACATTGATTGTGACGTAAAGTATCCTAGTTCAAACCCCGTTTTCATGAATATACGTTGTGTATCGGAAGGTAAGATCGGTGAATCCTGATCCCAGCTTTTACAATTAGATAAACTCCTTTTATTTCACTGAATAATCGTTCATATATTATCGTTTATATTGTGAACTCAAAACCATGAAAGTAATCGTTTTAATCAGCCGTAATATCTTAAGTTTCAATTGCTGATGATCCTTAGTGGGAACGATATCTTTTATAACTACAACTACCGTGTTTAAAACTTGGCACGTTTCTTTGAATGTATTATACAAACTTGATTCTCTTAAAATACACCAGCAGTGCCTTCTAAAAAATAAATTTTAAAATCAAAATAATGTAATATTTATAACAAACATAAACCACACATTTAAACAAGCAAATAAATTAGCAATCAAAATTTTAAGATAACTTTTTACAACATGAAAACCAAACATTAAAAACACAAAATTAAGACAACATGCATTCACACAAAATTTTATAAAATTCAAAAATCATACGTAATAACAAATAAACGTAATTAGAAATTAAAACAAAAATATGACACAAATTACAAAAATAACAAATAATGCTGCTACTCAACCCTTATACAGGCCAGCTCCTGGAGAACAGTATCTGTAGATGTCACCTGAGGCGGTTGTTTACGCCTCGATCGTGGCCGAGCCTCCTCATCTGCAGGTGGTAGCTCACAGTGCTGTACAAAATAAAATATATTCACTAGAACATTGGGTATTCGCCCTGATGAACTGGTAAACTCAACAGAGGGTACCTGCGTTCCTTGCCTCCTCAGTAAGGCATAGATGATTAGTGGGAAAGGAACTAGGCGGTTCACCTTGCATCTAAGGGAATAATAGTGAATCTGCTATGAGATCAAAGCAACAATGCCGATGGTCTTGCCCTACAAGATGGAGAATAACAGGCAACATCCCTCAACTGGTAGGTTGGAGAGGTGAGTCATAAGCACGATGTTGTGAAGCATCAGGTACATCCATGCCTGTGCGATCAGAGTAAGCTCAGTCTTCAACAGGTTGGAAGGTGATCTATTAACCTTGCTCAAGTTAAAATAGATCTCTTCCTTACACAAAATGAGTAACCCGCCTCAAGTCGAAGCCAAGGGCGCTATCATCCATAGGGGTCTTACCCCTGTTCGCTCCCTAGAAACAAGTGCCACCCTCAGGGGTGGGCTCCCATGGGTTACCCAAAAGGGTACTAATGGTATCTTTATCATATGCTATATGCCTGCCTCTCACCCAACTCATCCTCCTCTGATCTACATTAGGTAAGTCCTGACGCGTCCTGTAAGCGTTGGCGTATAGCATATGATAGAGATGTCGGGGCTTGACGTATAGCATCAGCCCTGTTTTCTCACGCTACATGTCAGGGGAACGCTACGTGTGAGGATGCAGTTTCAGAATCCCAATTTGGGGGTTGCGCAGCAACAACCCCTCTTTCAAACAACCAAACACAATCACAGAATCATTCCTAATGGTCTTTATTCTTCCTAAAACTATCCTAACCGCATGCATTCTATTAAATCAAAAACAAGAAATTAAAAAAGAGAAAGAAGAATGAGATATACTTACTTAGATGTTTATGCAAAAAGGAAAGAATGTAGAATGCTTAAGGGAATTAGGTTTTTAAAATTTAGGGTTTTGAGAAAAGAAGCAACGAAAGAATGAAATTAGGTTTTAAAAGTTTTGAATGGACCTCCTTTGTGAATTGGGTCAATTTTTTTAAAAAACTGAATGCAGGTGCTGACGCATAGCGTTAGGTTGATTTTTTCATATCCATGCATAGCGTGGCTCTGGCGCTACGCGTCAGGTCAAAAATTCACCATGCCTTATAAATTTGACTTTTAAACCTAATTCCCATCTTTTTTAAACTTTTGACTTCATTATTTTATGATTTTATTTTTTAATTATTATTATTTTTTTATTCATAAAAAAAGAGGTGTTCAAAATCATACTTATAATTCACCCACACATGTATATCACAACCAACAAGTATTTCACATGAATCAACCAAACACATTGAACTGAATCAAGTAATTCATTCATCGAACATACACATATTACTTTATCTATTCGATTCCATGTCATGTTCCGATTGCATTTATTTTGTTGAGACTGATCATAAGGTATTATTGTCCTCCACAAATACCATTTTCACACTTTTAGAATAAATCTGTTTATAAACTATAGGTGTAAGTGTACTTACTAATTACTTACATCTAAATATTATCACATTCAATTAAGTTACCATCCTTGTTAACTACATGTTAGCCTCTTTTGATATACTGATTTTATATAAACTTTATTGACATATCTATTTTTACTAGTCTAAGCTTATCTAGCCCAACCTTTTTATCTAGTACCTAGTTATTAATTATGTATATAAACTACTCTTTTTATTTTCTTACTTTATATGGTCTAGTGCTTATTTAAAGGACTATACCTAACTTTAACTACACTAAAACCTTATCTCTTTAAGCCCATTTATTCCTTAGTTGCCTCTATTCTCAATTTATTACTATTCTAAGTGGTTAATTATCCATAATCTAAGTCTAATTCCCTTTTTACTTAACTAGTACTACTAGTGCAAAAAAGACTTTTTACACAGATTATTTTTGGCTTTTTACTGTTAGGCGGTGTAGATCCAACATGTGTAAAAAATATGGAATTTTACATCCGATGTAAAAAAATATATTTTACACCGGTTATTTTAAACTTAACCGGTGTAATACACCGGTTGTGATCCTAATACCCGATGTAAAATAGGGCCTTCTGTACCTATTTTTTATAGATCTAGTGTAAAAATGAGTCTTTTGTACCTATTTTTGTTATATATCCGGTGTAAAAAAAGGTCTTTTGTACCTATCTTTTTTATACATTCGGTATAAAATATAATATTTTACACCGGATTCCTTTTCAGACCTGGTACATAATTATTTAATTTAACACCGGCTAGTCTTTTATAACTAGTGTAAAAACTTTTTTTTTTTACTTTTTTTTCTATTTTTTCTATTTCCCCTTTTTTCTTTGCTTTTCAAACCGTTTTAAGTTAATTACTAAGTTACTTAACACATTTAAAAATTATGACGCAACTATATAGTTATATTATATTTGTAGAATGTATATCTATTAATAAAATTTATTAACAAAATAAACATTTTTGTCTTTTTCATTTAGTATAACAATTAAAATTAAAATTAATGAACGAAAAAATGTAGGAATATTTATTTTGCAAATAAATTTTATTAACGGATATATATTACGAATATAATATAACAATATATAGTTATATTACATATCTTAAATGTAACCTAGTGGTGAGCCTACTTTTCCATCTCCTGCTCAAATCAAACGCTACAAATACTATTTTAGAATCCAAACAAAAATGATGACTTGGAAAAATATGTGACATAGATTGAGTTGACACATGGCTAGAGACTAATACATGTGGTATAAATTCAATTGACACATGACTAAGGAGCATTAGAGCCCTCAATTAATGCGCTTAGCAACCGGTCAAACTAGTCACTCGTAAATAGTCAACATTTTAAAATATTTATATTTCAAAATTTAAGTGTAACAAAGTTTGATCTCCTAACGTATATATAAGAGATGGAAGATGAGCCTTAGCAAATTAAAGGCATATATCATTAGTTTTTTTTAGGAATAGATGCCTACAGTCACATGTATGAAGCAACTGGAATGGATGTCTCTAGCCACGTGTCAACTAAATTTATACCACATGTATTAGTCTCTAGCTACATGTCAACTCTGTCTATGCCACATATTTTTCAAAATCATTATTTTTGTTTAGATTCTAAGATAACATTTGAAGTGTTTGATTTGAGTAGGAGATAGAAGAAAAGCCTCACCATTAGGTTACATTTAAGAGATGTAATATAACCATATATTGTTATATTATATTTGTAGAATGTATATATATTAATAATATTTATTTGCAAAATAAATATTTCCGCCCTTTTTTTGTTCATTAATTTTACTTTTTATACAAAATGAAAAAAGACAAAAATATTTATTTCATAGATAGATTTTATTAACAGATATACATTCTACAGATATAATATAACTATATATAGTTACATTATATTTTTTAAATGTGTTAGATAATTTAGTGGTAAGGTTCTTATTTTCTCTCCAATGTGTTGCAGGATCAAGCCTTGTTATATTCAAATTTTAGCATATAAAATGTTTTAATGCGTTGACTATTTATGAGTGATCTTCTGAACATCTTTAATATCATCATCAGATAATGATTCTGGATCGAATTTCTACAAAATTTAATAAGATCATTTACAAATAACATTTAATACATGCACGATATAGCTAAACTTTCTTTAGTTGAATATGGGAATAATGACTTGTGTACGTCTTCAACAAGATAATACACAAATATAATTCAGAATTATTGCTGAGATTTGGAAGTTACAATAACTAAAACAAACTCATTTTTTCTAGCATTTGCATTTCAAAAAATTTCCTAGATGTAGACTAATCAATCAGGTTTTATTTTCTTGTTTTTGGTTGCCTACTATATACTGTTGCTTAAAATTTTGTGGTCTTGGGGTTTAGTTTTCAACTGAAGGCATAGTAAAAAGAATCATGAACAAAAAACTTTTATTATTATTTATGAATACTAAAAATCTATATATTTTATCCATTAAATATTAATTAATGCTTTCATTCACGTGAACTTTTAATATAATATTATAAACATTTATAAGTTTCTACTTAATGATTTCAATATCATATAACATTAATTTTGATATCATATAACATTAATTTTAATGGAAAAAGTTTTAATAGTATATATATAGATGTGCAAAAATTCAATTTCATTTCAATAAATCACCATCTTCTCTTAGCCTATATTGATTACATTTGGTTTCACATGATATGTTACTTATTATATCTAATATATTTTTCTTTGTACAAGGGTAACACTAACAAGTAGAGGCTTAACTCCTTTGCTAAAGGATAAAATATCTTAGTCGAAGCAACCTAATAACAAGTTGCTGATAAATTAAAAATTGAGATACATATTCAAAACAAGAATCTTAATAAGAGAGATATCAATAGATGTTAAATCCAAAATCCAAAATACAAGATAGATCGATGCAACTAAACCAAAAGAGATGTCAATAGCTATTACTAAAATTTCTATTAGTACATCAGAAATAAACAAGAGATATCAATAGCTACTTCCTATTTGGTGCAAACCACAATTAATTACTACTTCAACAGTGGGAGAAATTATTCCAGCTTTCATTAATCCTAATAAGTTTAAGTACTCATCATCACTCCCGTCAACTAAATTTCAAATCAATTGATTCACTCAATTCATTCAATCAATTAATGTATCTTCCATGATGTAAGTGTTGGCACTGTGATAAAGTTACAAACATTAGGACTTTAGAAGAAATAATTTATGATTCGAGCTCTAATAATTAATACACCAATTGAAAGGGCAAGTTAACTATATGCCTAAATTTAAATTAAGTTATATTGAACTTTAAGTACCATTAAATATATACACAAAAAGAAATATTACAACATCAGCCATGTTATTTAGAACAACAACAAAAAATAATTAAAGAACAGATAATCCAATTACACAGATGTAAAGATTTCACAGTCACACAACTCAATTCGATTTAGCTTTTCACAAGCCTATAAATGAACAGATAATCCAATTACAGCATAAGCTCTAAAAAGACGTGTCCCTAAGAAAATGAGCATAAATCACTACAAGAAAATGTGCATTTACCGGCAGGAACTTAACGACGGTTATACATCAAACTGCCACCGCTTACAATGTGCCTGCGGTTTTACCTATGGTTTATGAGGGATTAGTGATTTATGAGGTTGTTAGCTCAAGATTATCTGATTCCAGCAGAATATCCTTCCATTCTAGGTTGTTCGCCAGGATCAACGCATCCCTCAATGATGATTTATGAGGTTGATTAGTGATTTTTGCTTTTTTAGTTATTGTTGAAGTGCTTGGTATCATCAAAAGGAAGGCGTTGATCAAAGACTTAGTTGCGGTTTACCATGCAGAATGCCTTGCATGTTGTCAACAGCTTTTAGAACTTCAAATCAAATGGGAAGAGGTTAAATGCAATACAATCTTCTCTTTCTCTATTTTTTTCTGTTATCACTTTGATTCATTTCTGAGTATAGTTATTTGTTACTCCCTTTAGTCTCAGAATACAGAGTACATTATATCTAAAATTAAATTCACAAATGAAGAACAACTGTGACCTGTTGCAAATACAGGACAGCAACCTTCTAAAGCAAGACATATTTCTGATTTCATTATCACATTATAGTGTTCTTTGCTTTTTATATAATATTTTCATTGCTTATGCTACAATTACCAATTGTCTCAGCTTATGCTACCTAATCAAATGAATACTGTTTTGGCGATATTAATTTTCATTATGTTTTGGCATCAATAATTTTTTAACTATATCCCACTTAATCAGAAATTGTTAACTCATCTGTTACAGTTTACTCCATTATGATGTTTTTTTTGTGTGCATATTATTAGATGTAAGAACCATCTAAGGCTAAAAAGAGAATACAAACTTTTTTGAATTGTTTATTTGACAATGTTTTCTGATAATGATGCCAAATATTATATAGAATTTGAGTAATTTATCTTTACCTTACTCAAATGAAGATCAAAGTGATTTTTTTTATGAAGTAGAAGTGTAGAACCCATAATGGATTTGGCTCCTCCAGATTAAAAATCAAAGGTTGATATTGTAACAGAAGTCTAGTTTCTAATTGATACAACAACAATGAATATTAACTAGTAAAGTACTTGCTTAAGTATCTCGGTGTGCTCTTCATACAAGCATAGTTGGCAAAATCTAGATTCAACTAGTAAAATAATTCGAGTCTATAACAACATGCTATCTCCCTTTTAGAGAAATTATTTGAATAAATCTTTACGTATAGATGATTAATTTTTCACAAAACAAAAATTCAGAATAGAGGAAACATATAGTTAAAAAAGAACACTCTATACTTTTGACTGCTATGTTTGGTGCTGACTCTAGCAACTAGGCTTAGACTTGAATAAATTTCTGATTCTGTAATTAACAACTCTTATTTTTACTTTCTATTTGCTTCCCTACCCTGTCAGTAATTACTAAATTTTAAATTTGTTATACTATAGATTTCTCTCTATTCTGAATCAGATTAGTAGTTAGCTTCTTTGTTTGTTTCAACTCTGACTTGAATTGAAATTTTTCTTTTGAATAATGTTTTTTTATAGTCCTACTCTCTATATGATAACAGAAACCACATTGCTGAAGTGCTAGCTGTGAATGACACTGATGACTTGATAAGTGTTACTATTAATTAATAACATACTTGCAGGAAGTTCCTGACAATGAGTTTGAGAAGCGCATTAGACCAGAGGTCATTCCTGCAAATGAGATATATTGATTATGTTGACCACTCATTTATACAATTTAGTTTTCCTTTTGAGGTGTATGTTCTTATTTTCTGTGTATCTAGCAGTAATATGTACTACCCTTAGAAGACACTTCTTTTTGTAGCTTTTGTTACCAATTTCTTTTTTCTTGTTAATGTTAGGAAAAGAAGAAAGATGAAACGGACAGAATTGTAACTCAAGTAATTACTGAATTAAGCAACCATGTTATCCTGAAATGTGTCATTCTAATACATAGTAATTTTTAATATTTTATCTTTGACTATATTAGGTTCTTAATTTGACATGTTTTCTTGTTAATGTTGCAGGGTGGCTATGTTGATATGTGAACTGATCTGAACCGGGGTCTAGGATCCGGTGTGGGACCAGCCACAAGAGTTCAGGTGTGTTAGGGTTTGCACACCGGTACAGTGGGTACCCGGTGTTGTAATCCGACCTCTTAGTGGGAGAAACCGGTCTTGTTGTCCTGGAGATACTTCACACCAACGATTCGCGTTGTGAGAGGGCGAAAGGTGGTGCCACCTGCGAAGATTCTCCGACGCTCAAGTCAGAAGAGTGTATGAACTCAGTGAATACTCAAGCAATACAATAGTAAAAGAGTGAGTTAGGACAACGTAACCTTGCATGTGTTTTAGATTGTGCTATTTATAGTTGAACGTAGGAAATGAATCGTTGAATGCAAGTGGGCCCATTGGCTCTGATAGCGTGTGAAGTGTGTCAATCAAAGTGGCTCAGTACTCAGAGTGTGTCAGGGGGGTAGGTCAATTATCAGAGTACGATCCTGTGATAAGGATGGAGGATAATCACCTTTCCGCATATTTCGCTGACAAATGTACTTACTCTCTAAGGTAATTGACATTGACACATTCCGCTATGCAAGGCATCTTCGCTGATAAGTTATAAGGAACTCTTATCTCACAGTGATCCTGAGGCAAACGGTTATATAGACGTGTAGTGAGAACGAGTGAAGTATCCGTTGTAGAGAGAATGAATAGAACGTCTGATGAGATAAGAGCGAATGAAGGGATATCAGATATCTGGTGTGGCACTGCCTGAACTGTGACACCGGTTTCCCTCTCCGGTATCCAGACCGGATCATTTGTCCCCTAGCTTGTGTGAGGGACTGTTAAGTCGCTCATATGAGCTATACAGCCTTTGAGAAGTCTGGATGCCGGTGGAATGTTCTGGAAATTCCTTCTTAAAACTCTTTAATATTCGTTCTGCTAACGGAGCTACCGTTCTTCTTATGCTATACACAACGGATTCAGACAGCGTATCATAATGAGGGAAATCCCAAGAGTTTTTGGAAATCAAAACCCTTGGTATTCGAAGAGTGGTTGGGGTGCATTAAATGCGTCTGAAATGATTGGACATTAAATACGTCTTTTTACGCATGAGCCATTACTTCCCAGGAATGTAATCGTCGATTGGGCTTATTGGGCCTGGATTTCAACTGATGCAAGCCCATTTCGTAAAAACATTTACTGAAACGTTACCATTTTCGCGCTTTAATGTTACGAAACGACGAAGTCGTTTGAATTCGAAAGGTTGCGTTTTGAAGTAAACATCGTGACTTTCAACAGAGCACTGTGTTTCTTCGTTACCTATAAAAGGGACACTTAACGAGTTTTGGAATTCATCTCTGTCTACAAGCTTAGTGAACCTCTGCTCAAATTTCTGGAGATTTCTTTGCTGCCTTCAACCTTCACAAAGTTCTTCTCTCTTTTAGGTAACCTCTCTTTCCTTTGCCTCCCTATAATTTTATTCATTCTACTTCGACCATGCGCCCTAGAACAGGCAACACTGGTACCTCAAACAGGGGGAGTTTGAGCTCTCGCGCCCCCTCTAGCCACCATGGTGGAAGGATTCCAGTGAATCTTCCTGTGGCTGGGCTTCGTCGCTCAGAGAGAGTTGAAACTTCTTCCTCACGAGCCTCTTCTACTCGACGCCGCTCTGAGGTTCCCCTTGACTCGAGGGCTACCAGCAGCTCTGATGAAGGGTCAAGTAATGAAGGTTATCTCTCTGACGATGTTGCTTTCTACCACAGTACATACGTGTTCCATCGTGCATCAAAGACCATGGAGATCCCTGGGTCTGGTAAAACGATGATTCTTCGTACTACTGAAGGGTGTGTCAACGTCGTGGCGCACCGGCTAAATTGGGAAAAACTGAATAGGGAGAGGCCGTACTGCTGGGTGGAGGAGGAATTTTTGGAAATCCCCTCACATCATGCGAGTGAAGAAGAACGCCCCGTCACTCTCCGCTGCAAGATTTACTCAAATAAGAAGAATAAAGGACGCTATGTTGCTCTTGCACCCCGTCCATCTGAAAAGGTTTGTCACATCGTCCCAGATGAGAGGTCGATCTACATGTACGACTTCGTGTTTCAAAAATTGGGAGTCCGCTTCCCCATGACGGAATTTCAAATGGCCGTCCTGCGCTTCCTCGACTGCGCTCCAACCCAACTACACCCCAACGGCTGGGGCTTGGTTCGCGCTCTCAAATTCTGGGAGAGCATTTCAACTTCACCGCCACTGTGGCCAAATTATTTTATTACTGCCAGGTGGTCCGCCGTGCCAACAAGAAGGGCGGCGTTGGGTTCATAACACTCCGTTGTGACCCAAGGATGGTAAGCTTCAAGTCCTACACTGGATCCGCTAAGGTGGACGGACGTTCTTTCAAACATTATTATACGCGGGTTTGTATTCAACCCAACAAGCCGGTCTTCTGGCGCAAGAAGGAAGGATTCATCAAATTTCCTCTCAGTTGGACGCACGAGCACTTTCTATTGCTGAGCCGTGCTTACTATACTGATGAGGGTGAGCTTTCCTCTCACTCCGTTGAGGTACTGAGCGCCATGCAGACGGCCTCGAGGACCCTCAAAGGATTTTCTTGCAGGCTCCTCCTGGCAGATGGCGATGTCCGAACTACCTACCTCCGTAATATCCGTTCCTACTATGGTTATGCTATGCATTTATTCCGCTCTGATTATTTTCTTCTTATATGTTAACTCAATTTTCCTTGTTTTGCAGAACAAATCGAAAAAGCCTGTCCAGAGATGTTGTCTTTAAGGACTATGCTGGCTGATGATGACTCCTCCTCGGAGGAGAACGAAATTCAAGCTAAGAGGAACGCCACCAAGGCTCCAACCATTCCTCTGACTTCCGCAGTGGGAGACGAGGTCCCCCTCCTCGATGAGCAGGAACCGGAGGGCCAAACAGAGACCACTGGGCAGGGCGATGAAGAGGCCCTCCCAGAAAAGAAAAAGAAGAAGAGGCACCTGGTCAAGACAGTGGATCTGGAGAAGCCCCCCTCTGGTGACCCCGCAAAGAAACGCCAAAAGACCCTGGAGGAATCTGGGTTAAAAAAGGACAAGGGAAAGAGACCTGTCTCTGACTCAACCGCCCCTGTGTCACAAACCACGTCTGGACTGGACTCGGGGAGCGGTCCTCTCCCGGCAATAGATCCCCCCAATGAGTCTTTCCTATCCCCATACCTCTAGTTCCAGGGGTCCATGCCTGCCACTCTTCCCAAAGCAAGGTATTGCCTCCGCCCCTCTCTTGACGCTGCTGGAGTTCGAAGTGCTTGCGAGGCAGGCCGTTGGCCGCTGGATGAGCTATCCGGCCTCTTGGGCTCCTTGAGCGAGAAGGCGGATTATATGGAACAGGTTAAGAAGCTCGAGGCTGATATCGCCGTTAGGGAGGCCTGGGCGACCAAGCAGGCTGAAACTCACAGATGGGTACTGAGTGAATTGACTAAGGCCAAAGAGACGCTGCAAAAGAAGACTGAAGAAATAAGCCAGCTTCACTTCACTAACAAGGCTTTAGAACGACAAGTCAATGAGCTTCAACAACAAAATAAGTCCATCCCCCTGCTTGGGGAAGAGCTACAATTAGAGAAGAAGAGATCGGCCAAGCTTGCTGACGATCTCAAAACAATGGAGGCCGGCCACAATAAAAGCCAAGGGGAGTGGGAGATCCTTCGGAAGGAGATGCAGGCCCAGATCAAAGAGCTGAGGAAGGGGAGTACGAGCACTGGGCCGTCGGAGGAGGATTTTGCCAAGCTTCAAAAGAAATTATCCGCTGCTAAGGCCAAGGCTGCCAAAGCCTTGGAAATATGCAAAAAAGTGGCTTACGAATCCTTCGGCCTGGCACTTCGTCAAGTCTTTTACCGCAACCCTGACGTGAAGCTTAATCTATACGGATTGGATCCGTTCTATGAATTCCACGGAGGGAAACTTGTCGAAGTGAAAAAGGACGACTCGTACCATGATCCTCGTGAAGCTCTTTACGAACTACCTCCGCTTCAGAAGGGTCAAAGTATGGATCCAACACCGTCCACTCTTGGCCCTGAAGGTGAAACGCAAGGAGGTGCCCAAACTGAAGCTGAGATCGGAGCGGATAAGGCTCAGACGGAGGGAGCTGAAGGAGGGAGGACAGAAGTGCCCACCTCGGAGGATCAACCACCTGCTTCTTGATTTTATGCTTTCATTTATAGCTGTGTACTGGGATCAGCTCCAGCTTTTAATACTTTGAAACCTGTACAACTTCTCCTTTCTAGAAATAAAATTTGCTTTTATTTCCCTTCTATCATTTGTGACAAGTATATGATTGCCAGATAACTTAATGATATGCACAATACTTTACTTTTTTCAATACTTTGCAAATCTGCTCTTGTTTAGCTATATTGCTGTTTAAAGCGTGTTTATCACCTCGGATTAAGATAACAAATGATAACAAACAAGCAACAAATAAGTTAAAGTATGTCCTGTCCCCAAGTATAAGTATCTTGGGAAGGGAAATTTTGTTGTAAAAGTTACCTTTAACTTCTTTAAAAATTTGAAAAGTTCATCCGATCTCGAAGATATGGAACAGCCATATTTGCGTTCAGCCGCCCCGCGATGAATGCTTCGGAGATGAGGATGGAAATTATATTTGTAGTTTGGTATGACTTCGATATGATATTGAAAACGGCTAAGTCTTTGACTCCCTTCTCTTAAGGTTCGGTTTGATCCTACAACTCAAGTCTTCACACGGTGTTCGGTTCGATCCTACTAACCGTACCCAGAGTTCGGTGCAATCCTACAATCTGGGCCTTCAACACGGGGTTCAGATCAGGGTTAATCCTGAACCTACTGCGCCCGTTACTTGGGGTTCAGCGTGGTTTTCTAGATGAACCAGCTTACTGCGCCCAAGCCTTCAAATGGTGTTCGGTTCGATCCTACTAGCCATACTTGGAGTTCGGTGTAATCCTACAATCCAAGTCTTCATCCGGTGTTTGGTTCGATCCTACTAACCGTACCCAGAGTTCGGTGCAATCCTACAATCTGGGCCTTCAAAATGGGGTTCGATTTAATCCTACAACCCATTTCCCCCTCGAGGAGTTGCATCGTCAATACACAAAATTAGTGATTGAGATCATCCGTCCTGAGGGTCTTCGTTCATCCCTCAAGGAGTTACATCGTCAATACACAGAATTGGTGATTGAGATCATCCGTCCTGAGGGGTCTTCACCCCAATCGTAAGAGTACGGATTGAGTCTTCAAAGACTTCCATCATAAGGATAATGATGGGAATTGTCCACGCCAGGAGTTGTATCATCGAACCACAGAATAAGTGATTGAGATCATCCGTCCTGGGGAGTATGCGTAATAGACTATAGCTATAAATCACAACATACCAGAAAAGTAAGAGTGATAGAGTTATAAACTGCATTCTCATTAAGATTGAAAGTATATTACAAAGAAAGCGTAGTTGGGGTCATGCCTCGTTAAAACCTTCTTGAGAAAACCCAATGGGAAAAAACTCAAGTAAGGAAAAAGAGTACATGCCATCTTACCAACTAGCTGTAATAAATACGTAAGTTTTGGGTGTTCCATTTGTTACGGATTGGAGTCTCATCAAGTTCCTCCAGCCGGTATGATCCCTTTCCAGTCACCTCCGAAACTCTATAGGGGCCTTCCCACGTTGGCGCTAGCTTTCCTTGATGCGCGAATTTATTTCCCACACTTGCCTTCCTTAACACAAGATCACCAGTGTTGAACACTCTGAATTGGACACGCTTGTTGTACTGGAGGGCTGCCTTCGCCTTTATTGCCTGGTCTCTAACAAAAGCTCCTTCCCTTAGTTCATAGAGAACGTCCAGCTCTGATGCCAGATTGGCATTGTTGTCCTCAGCTGAGAAATACTCCACTCGAGCCGATCTGGTCTGTAGCTCTACTGGGATCATCGACTCGACCCCGTAGGTCAACCGGTATGGGGATTCATTAGTGGAAGAGTGTGGTGTGGTACGGTATGCCCATAAAATATGGCACAATTGATCAGTCCAACCTCCCTTCGCTTCTCCAAGACGCTTCTTTAGCCCCTTCAGCACCTCTCGATTAGCTACTTCCGCTTGGCCGTTCGTCTGGGGGTGCTCAACAGATGAAAATATCTGGACTATCCCCAGTCCTTCAAGCAAGTCTGTAAACTTTTTATCAGTGAACTGTGTGCCGTTATCAGTTACAATCCGCCCTGGAACACCGAATCAAGCTATAATATTTTCATACACGAAGCGCCTTGTCCTTGCAGAGGTGATGTGCACCACTGGCTCAGCCTCAATCCATTTGGTGAAGTAGTCTACCCCCATGATTAAATATTTGATACCTCCTGGCGCAGTGGGGAATGGACCCAGGATATCAAGGCCCCACTGGTAGAACGGCCAGGGCACAGCGGATGAAGAGAGTTCTTGGGCCGGTGTGTGATGAAGATTAGAGAATCTTTGACAAGCATCACACTTCTTCACGAAATCTGCTGAGTCTTATTTCACCGTGGGCCACCAATATCCAGCCCTGAGGACCTTTCTCATTAAGCTTCGACCCTCTGCATGGTGCCCACACTGCCCCTCATGTACTTCCTCCAGCACTGCTTGTACCTCATCTTCTCTCAAACACAGGAGGTATGGGACAGAGAATCCTCTTTTGTAAAGGACACCATCAACCATGGTGAAGTAGGGCAACTCCCTTTTTACTCGTCTCCTCTCCTTCTCATCAGTAGGGAGTTGTCCATCTGCCAGATAGCAGATATAAGGGATGACCCAAGAGTTCTCATAAGGATAGTTTACCATTATAGCATTCAGAGAAGGGAACAGAGGGATGCTAGGTGATGTCAGAGTACTTTAAACCATCGTCGTTGTGCTACCAGGCTACTTTGTACTCACAAGCCTTGACAAGATGTCCGCTCTGGTATTTTCCTCTCTAGGTGCGTGCTTGAACTCTAAAACGTCGAATCTCCCCTTCAATTCATTCACGCAATTCAAATAGAGTTGAAGCTGTGGCTCTCGGACTTGATATTCCCCCTGAATTTGCGAGATCACTAGCTGTGAATCGCTACACAATGTAACTGCTGACGCTCCGATGTTAATTGCCGCTCGGAGGCCGGCTAAGCATGCTTCATATTCAACTTGATTATTGGAGGTCTTGAAATTAAACCGGAGGGAAATCTCTAAGTGCACACCATCATCACTTTCCACCACAACACCAGCTCCACAGCCTTTACTATTTGACGATCCGTCCACATAAATGGTCCAATGTGCTTGAGGTGTGGCTGGATCTGACCCTGTCATCTCCACTACAAAATCCGCCAATACTTGCGCCTTAATGGCTCCTTGAGGCTCATAAGAAATTTCGAACTCAGACAGCTCTATGGACCACTTGATCATTCTTCCAGCAAGATCCCGTTTGCTGAGCACTGAACGAAGAGGCAGATCCATTCTCACCAGTACTGGGTGCGCATGAAAATATGGCCTCAACCGTCGTGAAGCCCACACCACTGCTAGAGCGGCCTTTTCTATCTTCTGATACCTTCCTTCCGCCCCCTGGAACATCTTGCTGGTAAAGTACACCGGCCTCTGACCCTCTGGAGTTTCTTTAACCAGTGCCACACCTAAGGCCTCATTGGAAATCGCCAAGTATAAAATCAAAGTCTCACCAGGGTCAGGCTTTACCAAAATTGGTGGACTTGAAAGTACGACCTTGAGCTGCTGGAAAGCTTGTTCTTGCTCCTCTCCCTATTCAAAACTCTTGTGTTTCTTCAACGCCTTATACAGGGGGAGGGATCTGTGCGCCATCTTGGGCATGAATCGGGCTAGAGCGGCCACCTTCCCATTCAGCGATTGGACCTCCCTCAGACTCTTAGGGCTCTGCATGTCCAGAATTGCTTGACACTTCCCAGGGTTGGCCTCGATACCCCGCTGGGTCAACATGAAACCCAGAAACTTCCCAGCTGGGACTGCGAAAGTGCACTTCAACGGGTTTAGCCTCATGTTGTACTGTCTCAACCGAGAAAAAACTTGACGCAGGTCTTCGATGTGATCTCCTCCAGCAGGAGTCTTTGCTATGATATCATCAATATACACCTCCACCAGCTTAGTATACATTCCTTCGAATACTTGATTAATCATACGCTGGTAGGTAGCACCGGCGTTCTTTAATCCGAATGGCATAACGGTGTAGCAGAAAACACCACGGTCATTAACAAAGGCCGTTTTTTCTTGATCTCCTTTCCACATCGGGATCTGGTTGTACCCAGAATAAGCATCCATGAAACTGAGGTACTGATAACCAGAAGAATCGTCCACCATATGATCGATGTTTGGAAGAGGATACGGATCCTTGGGGCAACACCGGTTGAGGTCTACATAATCCGTGCACATCCTCCATTTGCCATTAGCTTTCTGTACCATCACTACGTTGGAAAGCCAGGATGAATAGCGAATCTCCCTTATAAAACCTGCCTTCAACAGTTCCTTTGTTTGCTCACACGCTGCCTTCTACTTCTCCGGTCCCAACCTCCTCTTCTTCTGGGCCACCGGTCTCATTTCTGGGTACACAGCGAATTTGTGGCAACAGATATCAGGGTCCATCCCAGGCATGTCTGCTGCTGTCCATGCGAAAAGGTCTTTAAATTCTTGCAAAAGAGCCAACAAACATTGCTCCATGCCTGCCTCCAGATTATCATTAATATGCGTGACCTTCTCTGGGGAATCCCCTAAGACGACGTCCCTGGAACTGCCATCCGGTGTGGGCTTTGAGGGGTTGAGAGGGTCAATCTTTAATTCCGCCCTTGGGTCCAAGTCAATTAGACTGACAGACCCAGCCGTTGTTCCTTCGTCGTTCAGCTTCCTCTTCTTGTTGAATGCTTCCAATTTAACCATGTTGAGGCTCAGGTTGTAACAGTACCGAGCCATCTCCTGATCACCGCGAAGGGAAGACACACCATTGTCCTTGTCAATGAATTTGATCAAGAGGTGAGGAGTGGACACAATCGCTTCCATTGCATTCAGGGTAGGGCGGCCTATGATCCCGTTGTAGGGAGATTCCACATCAATCACTAGAATTCTTGATTTGACCGTTCTTGCACCAGGCTCTCCTTCAAAAGAAATCAGGGTGTCAAGGTACCCTTTAGTGGGTTGCTTGGCCCCATTAAACGCTGTGAGCTCTTGCGTGTAAGGCTGCAGATCTGCATCATTAAAACCCATTCTTTTGAAACAGTTATAAAAAATTACATCGCAAGAACTTCCCTAGTCAACGAGGATCCTCTTCACATCCTTGTTAGCGATGACGGCGATGATTACCACTGCATCATCTCCTCCTGGGATCGTCGGGCCAAAATCATCATCAGTAAATGACACCATTGGGGCTGCCACACCGTCCCTGAAAGGGCGGTTATCTCTTGGTTTGCCCTGTACTGATAGAATCATACGATGGTGATTCTTCCTGGCTGTGATGGATACTCCACCACCTACAAATCCTCCAGCGATCATCTCAATCACCTCACATCTACCTTGCCTCTGCTGCTAAGGCATATTGTGCTGCTGGGCTCCTTCAGCAATCACCACTCTTTTTTGCTTTTCAGCCGCAGTAAATCTTCTCACTGGGTTACGACTATTATGACCCTCATCATCTGGATCTCTCCCCCTTTTGTCCATTCTGTCAGGTTCGTCCAAAGACTTTTCTCTGAACAGATATTGCTTCAGCTTTCCCTCTCTAATGAGGGTCTCCATAGTGTTCTTCAATGCTTTACACTCGTCTGTGTGGTGACCCGTTTGTTCATGAAAAGCGCAATATTTCCGTGGGTTACCAATCCTCTTGATTGGGGGTGGCTTCCTTATACCAAAAACACTGAGCGTTGGCCAACCAACCTCCCTCATGATTTGGGAGTGCCTGGCATTCAGAGGAGCGTAGTTGCTAAAAGATGAGACGCGCCTGTCTCGTTGATGAGGTCAGACGCTTACAAAGTCCTCCCTGAAGGTGTGCTTTTCTGGCTTAACCCTCTCCTTCTCCCTTCGTGGCTGTTGAGGGGGTACAGGGGGCTTCATTCTTGCTGCTGTAGCCTCCAGATGCATTTCTATGCCCACGTACTTGGAAGCTTTCTTTCGAAACTCCTCGAAGGTTGTTGGGGGGCTCTTTGCCAAAGATAAGGCGAATGCAGATCCAGGTTACAAAGCTTCCACTACAATATGGAGCTGTATGGCCTCCGTGAGGTTGGGGACCAATGCAGCTTCCTTGTAAAACCTCTTCAAGAACTCCTTGAGAGTTTCAGTCTCTCCCTGCCTTATCTGGGCCAGGGTGTGAGAAGTTCTTGGAATGTCCCTGGAGATGACAAAATGGCTTTCAAACACAGCTGCCATTTCCTCCCAAGAATCTATGGATCCTGAGGGTAAGCTCTTGAACCAGCTGAGAGCCTCCTCCGTTAGTGTTCTTGGGAACATCCTACACATGACGTCTTCATCTGCCCCCAGATACATGGCTTCATAAACATAAGCATCTAGATGCTTAGTGGGATCAGTTTCTCCATTGTATTTTTCGATCGACAGTGGCTGAGTCGTTTGCAAGTGCTTAGGGATGACAACACTCATGAGTCTCCTTGAGAAAGGAACACTGAGCTTGTAAGTCCCAGAAGTTACCACTACCTGCTCCCTTCTCCTGGTGCTGACTCTATCACCAGAGTCTTGGGTCTGCTCTCTCTCCTCGTACGTGGGGATTTTCGAATACTGGAGGGTTGTAGATCTATCCCTCGCTGATGCATGGTAAGCATCCTCTGCATGGGACGTTATCTTGTCCCCAGCTCCTCTTTTCTCCCGCCTCAACTCCATCAGCTCCTCCCTGAGCTGTCTAATAACCTCATCACGAGGGTCAGGAGTCACTACTGGTACCATCTTTTGAGCGTTGGTAGCAGGAGACTCAAAGACAAGTCTCCTTCCAGTCTGTTGGTGGGTCACATCCTCCACATGACCATCAACGAAATCACGTCCATCACCTTCCATTCTGACCACCAAACCTCTACGAAAAGTGGGAATAACTCTAGCGAGTCCCACCGGGCGTGCCAATGAACTGGTCTGAACCGGGGTCTAGAATCCAGTGTGGGACCAGCCACAAGAGTTCAGGTGTGTTAGGGTTTGCACACCGGTACAGTGGGTATCCGGTGTTGTAATCCGACCTCTCAGTGGGAGAAACCGGTCTTGTTGTCCTGGAGATACTTCACACCAATGATTCGCGTTGTGAGAGGGCGAAAGGTGGTGCCACCTGTGAAGATTCTACGACGCTCAAGTCAGAAGAGTGTATGAACTCAGTGAATACCCAAGTGATACAATAGTAAAAGAGTGAGTTAGGACAACGTAACCTTGCATGTGTTTTAGATTGTGCTATTTATAGTTGAACGTAGGAAATGAATCGTTGAATGCAAGTGGGCCCATTGACTCTGATAGCGTGTGAAGTGTGTCAATCAAATTGGCTCAGTACTCAGAGTGTGTCAGGGGGGTAGGTCAATTATCAGAGTACGATCCTGTGATAAGGATGGAGGATAATCACCTTTCCGCATATTTCGCTGACACATGTACTTACTCTCTTAGGTAATTGACATTGACACATTCCGCTATGCAAGGCATCTTCGCTGATAAGTTATAAGGAACTCTTATCTCACAGTGATCCTGAGGCAAACGGCTATATAGACGTGCAGTGAGAACGAGTGAATTATCCGTTGTAGAGAGAATGAATAGAACGTCTGATGAGATAAGAGCGGATGAAGGGATATCGGATATCCGGTGTGGCACTGCCTGAACTGTGACACCGGTTTCCCTCTCTGGTATCCAGACCGGATCAATATGTGTCGTGGTGTTTGGAGGATGCAAGGGTCACTGGGTGTTTCTAGAGGAACTGGTGATAGACACACCTGAGCTGAAACAATGAGTGGTAGCTGAACCTTAGACAAAACTTCTCAGAATTCAACCTCAGCATGACTGGCTAATTTTAGCTTCAAATGGATTATAGGAAAAGGTATATATATTTGACTTGATTAGAAAAATGTTAACTAACTAAATATCTTAAAAGTACAATTAAGAGTTTTATGAGACCAATATAATTGATAAGTGACTTGTACATAAAATATTAAAATCTAGATTCAAATATAGATTCTTTAATTTATCAATATTCACTCCCTTTAAAGTTATCTTATTTTGAAGGATAAAAAAAATAGCATTGGATTGTTTAAAATTTTCACTAAGGCATTCTTGTTAACATTATTTTTAATAAGAACTTTTTTATTTTTTCTATTAAGGAGGGTAGTTAAGAAAGGATCTGATTAATTAAATACAATATTAATGAAGTAGTTTCTTTTTAATAGGTCTTGCATCTTGCATATTGTACAATTACTAGTAATAAACTATTGACTGATCAAGTTTCTTATGAATCTTCGTTTCAAGTTAGTAATCAGGAAGCAATGGACATTGCTGATACTTTTTACGTAGGGAACGATAATAGACAACAACAATCATTGGTGGCTTGTAAAAAGCTTGTAGATCTATCTGTGTCACAAGGTCCTAAGTGTTATGATCATTAAACTGCAAAACTATATTTGATGTGTAATTGGTACAATAGAAGAAATTAGAGTTAGGGGGTAAATTAAGGGGCCTCCAATCTTAGCTTAATTAATTTCAATATTAGAGTAGCCAGTAGATGATTAATATTAACGTGATTGAAGGAAAAGAAGCTGTTGGTAAGTACCTTAAATTAAGAAGACTTAGTTAGCTTTTAATCTGTATATAATTCAGTGCGTGACAAACTACATTACTTGTTGGGTTAAGACCTATTCATTTTGTTATTAATTGTTATTGAGCTATTGATTCTTGTAAATATATTTTTATATGTTTACTTCATTATAATATATATATATATATATTGATAATAAAATAATTTAGTATATGAAAACTTAATTATATATAAATATAAAGAGAGAGTTAAATTAAAATCTAAATAATTAGTCAATGAAATATGAAATATAATTGAGGCATTAAAAAAGAAAAATATAATGTTACAATTAAAAAAACTGACTGGCATTATTAAAAAAATATTATTGAAGCTTTTGTGACGGTTATAACTACATGTAACTACATCATGACGGCCCTCTGTCCCACACATCTATCCAGAAGCAAGTGTAGTTCACTGGTTCCATCGAATGCTCCTATCTCTCGGCATAGATCGTGTGAGTGTGCAGTTACCTTCGTTCGAGCCCGACGTTTGCTGGTACTTTACTTACTCGTGCAATTGAGATTAGTTTATCCCGTGCAAACACGGATCTCTACTTCTTTATTACACTAGTCTAAATAGTCTATATAGTCTCCACCTGCCATTGGTATGTTTGTGGCGATTGTTCCAGTGGTTTAGAAAAACCGCAGTAATTTCCTAGCGGCGGAGCATTTAGCGGGGATTTTGGAACCGCCGGAACAGTGGGAAATATAAAAAAAACCGCCGGGGCATACTCTTTTTAAAAATATTAGAGTCATGGTTGGGCAGTAGTGTGTATTTAATAAAATTGTGAAAATAAAATCATTTTATAATTAATATTAATTTCAAGATAGATGAGAGCATAGTTTACGTTCCAATTTGAATATAAAAATTCTGAATGAGAGAATAATAGTAATGAATTCAACCTGTCTTATAGCAGTAATCTCAGCATGAGCAGTGGGATCAATGTTTCTTAGCACCATATTATGATAGCTGACAAGTACTTGATCATTTCAAACAATAACACCACCAAATGGGCGACCGTCACCACATTCCACCCCTTTATATGCTTCTTCTACTGCTTTCTAATACATACCTTTTCCAAGATATAGTTTAGAGAATGAATTCTTACAAATCAAGTAAAGGCTAATGAATAGCTAAATATTTAAATTTAATAAATACCTTTTCCAAGAATAGTTTCAATCTGAAACTCATGTCGATAGTATTGGTGAATATTAAAACTTTTTTTTGGACCAACTCCAACTTCAATACAACAACGATGTAAACTTATCACTGACTGGATATGAGATCTGAAACAAAAGTATTTAATGAAAACAATTCCACAAAAAAATGTTGAATCCAAAAGATATTGGCTTGAAAATATATCTTAAAAAATGGAAATAAAACACTGTCTAAAATCTATTGTGCAAATTGATCACTTTGAAGGGTAGAAACATACTAGATCCTTACATAGCCGACCATATATGTTATTATGCTAGGACTTTTAATTCATAAAATTTTTAAAAATATTTTAGGATCACCGAATCCATATTCCAGTGACATTCTTATTAGAAGCATGAAAACTCTTCTCCCTCCAAATAAATGATTAAATTCCTTTTATCGTAAGTGAAGAAGACAGTCCCAAATAGAGAAAAGTACATCCCCCTTCTCTATAGTTTATAGTTTACAGAAAGAAATGATACAATATTTTCTTAAATTACATCAAAGAAACAAGTTATCGGCAGCAATTAACTTCAAAACGTCAAGAAGACAGGTAGGAAGGTATTACCCAAAATTGCTGAACATTTTTAGGAATGATATCATCCTTTTGATTTCCCACTTCAGGAAAAGTCAAAATAAATAGGTTATGAAGAATTAACTTCTTTAGTTTGTCAACATCAGCACTGCAGATAGCACAGAGGAAACAAATCAATAGAACGGAATAGAGATATCACATATGAACATGGCATAACTTTTCAGAACATACATCAATGTATCAAAAGTTCTTATCATATAGATCATATCTGCAAGTTTTGAACTAATCCAAAATTTTTTTGATATCTATTTCATTCACATCAAAAGTAACATGATATGTACTTAATAAATATATGAAAATAACATACCTTGATGTTGCGGACATAAGAAGACACTGGAAACTTCTAGGTACATGAGGTGTAAGAGCTTTTATATAATTTTCATACCCATATGATAATAGAAGATCTGCCTTAAAACCTTTTTTAGAAAACCAAACATGTCATCC
Organism: Clitoria ternatea; assembly: GCA_037962975.1. Taxonomy (NCBI): domain Eukaryota; kingdom Viridiplantae; phylum Streptophyta; class Magnoliopsida; order Fabales; family Fabaceae; genus Clitoria; species Clitoria ternatea. Next base: position 2,349,680 of record CM075674.1, read on the forward strand.
GATACAAACAAACAATAGAATCAAGGATTGTTTATTAGCTACTTGCATTGGCAATAATAAATTTGCTTGCAAAATGAAAACCAATAAATAGATAGCTTAGAACAAATAAAGACACTAAAATACATTAAACCTAACCATATTTTAGACATCAAGTGGTGATATCAACATGTTCAGAAAATGGAATTGCAGTGTGAATATAATTGAACATGGAAAAACAAATAAATAGTTGCTTCAGAAATGTACAGCTAATAACAAATAAAAATAGTAAACAAACAATTCTCTATATATAAGATATATCTGAGGAGATAAACGGGATTGGCTGGACCAGATTTTGCCATGATTAAGAGCCTTACTCACCAGATCTTGTTCTGGAGTTCTGGAGGACTGCATCTATTGACAAGTCCAAGTTTATTATCTTAGGCAAGCTCAATGGGAAAACTATCGAGATTGTTGAAGATGTTATTGTTACCGTTACTAGGTGTTTAGTTGTAGGCGAAATCTATGCTGATGACTTTGAATACGAAGTTGTATCTTCTTTGGAAATCAACAAGTTGCTCTACAGCTCTGAACGCCCTGCCAAGTTTGTCTCTGACAATCTGCTTCCAAAGGTGAAGATGCTTCACTTAGTCATGAAGCAAATCTTTTGCCCTAGGAAATGAGCAAAAGACACTGTTAGCAAGTTGGACAGATTCTGTATGTCCCATATGCTCACTAAAGAGAAAGTAAGTTTGCCCAATGTCATTATGACTTACTTGATCTCTTCGATTGGAAATAAGCAGAATAAGATTCCATATCCTGTTGTGCTCATGAAAGTCTTTGCACTAGAGAATATGCAAACAACTACTCTCAGTGATTTGGTGACGCCCTTCTCCTTGGTTCGCAAGTTACCACTCTTCACAGCTCTCTTGGAATATACCGTGGATACTCCTCTTTCACCACCTAAGAAGAAAAGGTTTTCACCAACAAAGCAGAATGTTGAACCAGCCCCCAAGAGATCAAACAGCAGAAGAAAGTGCTCTACTAGAAAGGTCAAAAAATGGTTCTTGATATGTCTGATGAATCATTTGATAACTCTAATGAGTCAGACTCTCATTTGAAAGTGGAACCTTGACAGATGATCCCTCTTTTCTCCTCAACTCAAGCAGTAGACCCTGATGAGCCCTGTGAAACTACAACTACTAAAGAGTCTTCTAGCTTTGATGACAACATTCTCATTGGTATACTTTAGCGTAGATCTATTGCTCAGTAGTCAGGCTCTAGGAAGCAAAAGAAAGTTATGCCCTCTAAAGCTCAGCAGACCCTCCAACAACCTTTACAACCTCAACCTTCACCCTAGCCCCATGAATCTCAGCCAAAGAAGCTAACTGGTGATGAAGTTTTCCAGATGTTTATTTTTGTGTACACTACCTTGCATCCAGAAGTCTCTGTCTCAGGATGGCATACACTGAAATGGAGTGGCAAGTTTGTAGAGATGCGTAATGATTATCAGAAGGTCATGAAGGATAATCATTATGCTCTAATGAAATATGATAGGTATCTTGGCTTTGTTTCTTATTTGAGATTTATTCGTGGTTATTTAAAGCATACATCAGATTCTGGTGTAAGCAAATGGGGACACCTTGATTGGTAAAATCAATTTTATGAGACTATTGGCACCTATCAGAGTGATGAGTAAGTCTTCAAAGCCTCCCTGAAAAGGAAAAGATCAGACTCTTCCTCTGGTGGAAGTACAAAGAGAGCAAGGTCTGACCCTGTATCCTCCAACCTGTCTGTTCCTTCTGTCTCTCTTCAATCCCCTCAACCTGTTCCTATCACTGTTGAGCCTCCACCTCAAACCCAGACCTTATTCTCCCTAGCCATTGTTCCCTACCCTGCCATATCTACTTTCAAACATAAGTCTCAGTTACCCCCTTTGTTTGTTCCTCACTCTGTATTACCTACCTAAACCTGTTACTGACCCCTCTGACCCAGGCAATAGGAACCCTTACAACCTAGCCATTGTCCAAAATCCAAACTTCAATCCTCATAAATTTTACATTATGCCCTTTGCACCTAAATACTTTCCCTTTCTTCCCATCGAATGCTTGCTAGCCTATCTTGACCTGCTCTCTAATGATGATATTGCAATATATCATGTATTTACTACTGAACTAGCCTCTGTAGCTCATGATATGAAGCATGGTTTGGCCTCTCTTCACAATATTGAAATCAGGAATTATCTTGTTGCCATCCTTTAGGAGAGATCTTGTTTTCTATCCTTCGTAAACCACTGCCAGCCACTTGGATTTCTCTGGGCAGGTTAAAGAAACCTATGCCTCCAAAGTACAAGCCTCCCTACAAAGGTCCGCTTCGACCCAGGCAGCCCTCAGCAGCAAACCTTGCCGGCATTCTCCCAATCCCACAAAAGCTCATGTTGATGCTTTGTGGTGCCATTATCTTTGGTCTGTTCAAAAAAAAGGCTCTTACTCCTATAACTCTTGTCCTACCAGCTCTATTTTTCAGTATTGTCCCTCTGTTATTTTTTTTTAATTCACCTATGCTTTTTGTTCTTCAGACTCGTTATTTTATTCTTGTCTCTTTAGCTGCATCACCTCTTTTTAGCTCTTCTCTTACTCGTGACTTATTGTTAGTGTTTCCGTGATGCCCCTTCTTTTTTTTGTTGATATCAAAAGAGGGAGATATCTTAGAAGTCTTTTGTGATGAGTGATGACAAGTCTGATATTTCTTTTTGATGAATTTAATCTTTGTATGTCATTGTAATCTATTAATGAAGAACATCTTGTTCCACTTGATTTTGCTTGATCTTGTGAACTCTACAATCTGTTCTCTAAAATTTTTGATATGCATAATCTAATAATTTATCCTTCTAAAATTATGGACTTTAGCTATGAAAAGACTTGATGTTTGCTATCAATAAATATGAGGATATTGTTGAAGAAAAGACTGAATAAAAGAAGTTTTGTTAAGTTAATTTGGACCAGACTCCAGTACTAGCACCTTAGATTTGTTAATATCATACATCAAGAATTTTCGTTAGTAAGTAAAGTCTATACATCTTATGACTAAATTGTGTGCCTAAGTGTTTAAAGATACAAGTGTTAGGCTATGAAACAAAGGGGGAGTATCGACATTCTAAAGTCTGGTAGTATGACCAAAAGTCTAGTAAAAGCATTCTCCTGAAGTTGGAACATTTTACTCGAAAGATCGTAAATGTCTTCTCAATGTTCTTAATTCTATTTAAGTAATGCATTGGGACTTATACATTTATCATATATACATGCTTATCATCAAATAACGCAAGGAACAAAATCAAGCTCAATAGCAAATGTCAGCGTACCTACCTCTGTGCATAATCAGAGAAAACTAAGCACATTTAGAAATAATGTCAGCGTATCTCAGAAAGCCTTTAAGCGCTGACTTCTGATCTATCACTCAATCAAGATATAAAATAAGAATGGCTTTATGCATTGGAAATGCATGAGAAACCAATTCTATTAGAGAACTGAAGAAACCTACTATACCAGACCCCTGAAACTGTTTTGTCACTAAAGGTCTGGTACCTGAAAGCTTAAGGCAAACTCCTTCACAGGATTTCCAACAATTATATCTCCTTTCAAGAAGCAGCAACAGTCATTTCTTCAGCATATATATATATATATATATATATATATATCAATCAGTTCTCTTGTGTCAAATTCTCTTTGTATTCTTTCTTCTCTTCTAGACATAGACCTTTCTTGTTTGTTCTACCTCTAGGAGACCTTGGTCTCGTGTCATAGCTTTGTGTATAATTTCACTTATACATCTGTCATAGGCTTTTGAAAGAATACTTAGGTTTGATCTAGGAGTGGCTTGTTGAAAGAATAATTGGGTTTAAGCTAGGAGTGGCTGGAGTCAAGAATACTTATGACACTGGTCTAGTGCTGTTATTGTAAAATAGATTTTACAATAGTGGAAATCCTTCAAGTTAGAAGGGATTGGGCGTAACTTTTGTGTTAGAAGTGAATCAGTATAAACTTTCTGGGTTAATATTTCCTTATTACTCTTTTGCATCATCTGATTACAAGTTTTTATTTGGTTCGAGTTTCTGCAAAAAGAGTCTATGACTTATTCAACCCCCTTCTAACTCAGACTCTGAACCATCATGATGTTTGTGTGAAGTGTGGCAATGGTGTGATCTTTACAATGGAACAACGAAATACAATTAACTAAAACTTTTTTCATTTTTATGAAATTTCTATGGTGAGATGGTTGTCTTAATGGATAGATAGAATGTATGAGGATTAAAATGTAGTGGAAATGTAAAAGGTAAAGGTGGAATGAAGAAGAATAAATTGGGGAGAAGAGAGTGGAAGGTTAAAAGTGGTGAAACATGAAATTTGACCATGGAGAATGACTATTCCGTGGCAACGTGTAGATTTCATTCTCTGTACCAAGGCCATTCTCTGGGTATATTTTATGTTTCCTTACAGCTGAATTGGTGTGCCAACGCTCCATCTAGGCATGGCCATACTGGTTGGCAGATTAAAGTTCAGTAATGATGGTTTTGGTGTGGTAACACTTGAGTCTGGCATTGCTAACACCTAGCATCAGAATTTCTTAGTTATTCCTTCTGGATTGAGCATGCCAAGCTAGCATGGGCATGCTCCATCTTTTCTGTTCCTTAATTTTTTTCTTTCTTTTATTTTCTTTTTCTCATTTTTCTTTTTCTACTCTTTATTTTATTTTTATTTTTCTTTTCTTTTTTTTCTCTTCTTGCTTATGGACAAAAACAAATTAAAAGTATGAGGGTTGCCTCCCTTAAGCACTTGTTTCATTAGCTTAATATGGTGCATGTTGTTAGGCAGATTTGTTGGGCCTGTTATTGGCAAGTGCACCAATTTATCATTGCAATTTTTGAAATAGATATCGTTTCCTCAAGGATTGAATGCTTTCAGTAGTCATAGTAATTCTTATTTACTATGGTAATTGTATCAAAACTTATCAACAAAACAATGATTTATACACAATTTGTACAATATTCACAGATTTAGAGCTTGATTTATACATTGGGTGAAAAGTGATGAATTATAAAACTATCTTAAAAAAATAACTTTGAGTAGCATTTCAGAACAAAACCAATACTTGAGATTAAAACCAAATTAACAAACTATGTTGGAATTAGGATCCCCGCACCAAAACATAATGGTATAATTATAAACATGCATATTTAATCATCAAGTTCATGTTATTGTAGCTTAAAATCTTTAAACTCGATCCCTCGGTGAATAAATTCTAAATAGTTACCGTAAAGTCTGATCCCTCAGATGCTTTCTCAATAAAAATTGTTTTAAGTCCTGACCTTAACACAACAATAATGACCAACTATATCCCTAGTAATTGATATATTAAGGGTATTCCAACTTTTACTTTTGTTAAAGTAGTTTTTAACACGCATGAAAATCATTCTCCCGTTTGAAATTCATACTAATAAAAGGTTGAAATACTAATATAGTATTTGAATCGTAAACATGCAGAGGTCATAATCATAACATCACATTCATAGATTGGTTCACCAATTCCAACATAAACAAATTAGTTACACATGATGAAAGTAAAAACACAACTTACAATTGACGACATCATGAACACTTGACAACACTTCACGATATGAAACAAACATGATACAACAACACACTCTCAATTATATGGAAACTATTCTAGAATGCACACTATACAAGGAAGCTCTAGAAGTCAGAACTTGGGAGAACACTTCCCAGATTGATCAGCTGATCCTTGGATGGATGGGAAATGGTCCTATTTATAAGGCTTAGTAGTGGTCCTGACGCTACGTGTGAGGTTGGCGGTACGCGTCAGTCCTCTGACTCAGTCTCCATTAAAACTCCATGATTTCCCATTTTTAATCCCATTGCGTAGACATGTTGCCATTTGTCCCCCACTTCGACTTTGGATAGTAGCTAATAGTGAATTGTCCATTATTTCGCCCTTTTTCTGAGTGCAATGCCACCTATGAGTGGAGTCCACGTAGCTTCTGACGCTACGCATGGGGTTGATGCTACGCGTCAGTCCTTTAGCGTTGAATGAATTTTCTCCTTAAATCTATATCTTTTCATTGCAAAACTATAGAAAATGGGTTATGCCATGCTAAATTTCAATAGTTTCCCTTTATTTCAATTTAAACCTAAATTTATTACATTTTAGACTAATTTTTTACTATTTTAACACACTTTTTATTATGAAAATAATAGTAAATTTGAGGACTAACACATGCTTCCTGGATCCCATTATTTGAAACTTAAGAGACTTCTTGAATATCCTCCTAGATCGAAAGGTTAGATAATCAGGCCCTAAGCACCATTCTCTTTTTCTTTCCAAAACACATATGATTATATGTTACTTTGAAATAGAATTGTGACTTAATGATTAATTCCTTTGCCTTAATATCTAGTAATTCTTACAATGATTCAGATTGTATCATTAGTGATTCTTTGATAGTTATTGAAAGTGGAACGTGTAACTCCCTTTAACGATTCCTAAAATTTATTTAGGGGTCTGGTAAAATCAGAGTAAATTTTTTGCCTTCTCGAGACCCCTGGCAATAAACAATAAGAACTTAAGGGCCACGTTACTCAGAACGCCTAAAAACTCCTTTATGGGGCCCTGGTAATTAATTACACAAACCATGTAATCGATTACATGGCCCTAGTAATTGATTACCCAGACATGGTAATTGATTACCTGCAAGCATGTTACGTAGGAAGCTAACTTGGTCCTTTATTTCTTTTCTCTCTAATTTGTGTGATGAAGACAAGGAAAAGAGACTGAAATGTTGAACTTTTACTCCATGAGCATTTTAGACATTTCACACATCTTCTATATTTTCCTTTTTCAATTTCTTTCATTTTAATTAATCCTATTCTCTTTTTCTTTTAATTTAACTTTACCCAAATAATTTTCTTTTATAATAAAACTTCCCATTCATAATTAAATTTTGTTTCTAATAACTAACTCCCACAATTATTCAAATTTAATTCACAATACATCTAACTATTTTTTATTTATAAAATTCCAATATTGATATTAATTAAATTTAATAACCAGGATGTTATAAAACGTGACATAAATCTTCAACTACAAGTGCCTAAACTTGAACCAGACTTGTGCTTATTACAAGTTCATAATTCTCAATAGGTAACCAAGTTGAGATTTCAGCACAAGTTGCTTAATCACCTTCTTCATCACAATAAGCACATGACTGTGCCTCAATTTCATTATTGTCCTCCATTAATATCCCTTCATCTTTATGTTCTTTTATTGAAGGATGAATAGGTAGTTAATCCTTAACTTTAAGAACATTGCTCGGTTTCAATCTCTGAGGAAAAGCTATATATCTTAGTCCTATTGAATCTCTTGGCCTACATGCTTCTTCGAACAATTCTTTTTTCATTTTCCTCTTGAAACTTTCCTTCTTATCAACAACTGGCTTATGATTTTGCTCCATCTTGACCTCAATTTCTTGCTTTCCCTTATTTTTATTTGTGATTTTAGAATCTTCTTATTGTACAATCACAAAGTTGTATTGCTCTTTTGAATTCATGATTGTATCATTATTTCCAGACGTTGGTTGTGTTTCTTTGATGACTTTAGCAAGCACATCCTTTAGATTGGAGGGTGGTTCTCCTTTGGAAACACGACAATATCAAAATTCTTGTATATTTCTTATGCTTCTTGGATGAATTAAGCCAATACATTCTCTGGATAAGATGCCATACCCTGTAAGTTTATATAAAACACATTAACAATAAAGGTTAACTAAACTAATTAACTACAAATGAAACTAACTACCAAATTCACAAACAGCAAAAGAAAATGTTTAGATTAGTGTTTTCCTAGAGATTGTGGATATTTGGGATCAACAATCCTATTAACGGTGCTGTAAACTTGTTGGGTTTTTCATAAATATGCAAATGGCAAGTGCACCAATCATTTAACCGAATATAGATTTAGTATTGTTCCCATAGGGATTAAGGCCAAGTACCATAATCCTAGGGTGACTATCTAAGAAACAATTAAGGAATGATTCATAATATCATAAAATAAAGACTTGTTTATGAATTTTTAGAATTTATAAAGTAAAAAATAGAATAAAGGTGAAAGAAATACAATTTGTAGGTTAGGTCAGAACCCCTAATTTGTCACATCAGGAACCCTAATCTGTTAGGTAAACATGACCTAACAAATCAAATTGCATAAATTATAAAGACCTCATAATTGGACAAGTCTAATCTCTTCAGTCGCCATAAAATTAGGTTAGAATCCATAGTTCGTAATTGGAGACCATGACTTCTCTTTGAAAATCAATTTCTTGATCAATCCTTGGATGATCAAGTCTAGAACAACATTTAAAAATGAGGATTCCAATTGATTGACAAATTTCCTTGCATCCTAATCACAAATCAACAATTCCCAAGCATTTCCTAATGTCCTTCCTTCTCAGCCTTAAGGAATTAGCAACTCGTTGTTTAGGAAAAGAGATAAAGAAAAATGGATAAATATTCCATGGAGATGAGAGAGGTGAAAGAAGAGAGAGGGACAAAGATAGAGACAAAGACAGAGAGAGTGAGAAAGAGAAAAATAGGGAAGTTTATTTATAATAAGAAATTATAATATATGTGGTACATATTTACAAACATCTCTAACTCTTTCAACATCAAACTTTTGTTGACAAAAATTTTCACACTTAACTATGTTCCATGTAAGACTTTTTTAAAGAGGCCATATATGATATGGACTAGGAAGAGACCATATATGTCTTTAATAAGGATTTGGAATTATGAAGCTTCCATGAAGGTCAATTCCAAGTCAGATAAATGTCTTTTAAAGAGATACCCAAAGGAAACTAATGATTATCATTTCTATAATCCATCTAAGAACAAACATATTTGTTGTTCAGAGTGTTATATTCTTAGACGAGAGTGTATCTTTGAAAGAACTAGTAGGAGGGTAGTAAAACTAGAAGAAATTTAAGTACCATAAGGCATTCAAAAGCCAACGATGGAATTGGAGCAGGAATCACAAAGTTTTTTGACCTCATCAACTCTAGTAGCACAAGATTTGCATATATCAGATAGGATATGTCACCAAACTTAAAAGATATAGATATCTTATGAATCAAAAAGGAGACATATTGCTACACGAGTATGTTTTTTATGAAGAGTTCATTATTGCAAGTTTAGAATCTAAGACATGGTGTGAGACCATAGGATTTGAAATGGACTCCATGAACACTAACAAGGTATGAACCCTAGTCTACACATCCGATAGGGTAAAATGTATATGATGCAAGTGAGTTTTCAGAAGGAAAACTAAACATGGATGGTAATAAGAATAACTTTAAAGCAAGATTGGAAAATTGTCATTCGGCTTAAAATCATTTAGATCTTACTTGTTGCAGTATTCCACTATTATAAGATATAGTAGATAGATTTCAAGATGTAAAGCCTCTTGAGGGTATGCATATGTCATAACCCAAAAACGTTTTAGACCTGAAGCATTTAGGAAGGCATATGAATTGTTAATGTTCCATTTATGGACTAAAAGAAGCTTTTAGAAGCTAAAATCTTAATTAAAGAATGAAGATAAATCTTGTAACTATAAGAAGGTTAGTAACTACATAGTCGTAGTTCTAGTATATATTGTATATAGAAGACATACTTCTTACTAGAAATGTATTTTCATTCCTATAGTTAAGAACATCCTTAAGAACTTGACAAGGACTAATGATTCAATCTTGATGAATGGAAGACGAGCTTGTTGTAAGAGTTATGCTGATGATAACCTCCCAATTGATTAGAATGGCTTGATATTTCAATCATAATATATACATATTTGTCAAAATGGTTGCATTGTATGCTTAAAAGGTTTAATGCAAGAAACAATCATTGATTCTACTATGAAATCTAAGTATCTTGTGTTAAATTGCAAAGGAAGCAATTTACATTTGAAGGATCAGGATCATTCCAAATGCTACAGACCAAATGAGTATACACTGTGAAGAGAATAGAACAATAGAATAACCTATGAAGTAGGTTGATCCAAGCACATATTTAGATGATCCCATCTTAGGTAGATGTGAAAATATACAATGTGTATACCAACAAATATGTTGGGAACCCATTAGTGAAACCTCTTGCGCAATAGAAGCATGAGGAAACCATAGTTGTTGGGCGTAAACCTCATCGAGTCGAAGTGCAAGTGGGAGATTATTAGAACTATACGCTAAAAGCCTATGTGTTTACGACGTATCACCTTATTGAACAAGACATTTATGTTAAATAATTTAACAAACTTTATTAGTCCCTAGAATAGTAGGTTAATGTGAGAATTATTCCTAAATTGTACTTTGTCAAGTATTTATATGGGCACATATAAATACACTAAGACTAGTGTGTGAATGTACTAATGATCTAATCTTATAGATCATGGATATGGATGATATCAAGTCTTCACATGAGTACACATTAAGAATAGTGGTGTATTAGACAAACCCACCATGAGAATGTTGCATGGATCATTACATGAGTGTCATAAACGATTCTCAATGTGACAATGATATATATAGTCCATTAGCTTGAAGTCACTATCATTCCTACAAAATGAGTTGGTTGCTTTAATGTAATCAAATGTCATTTGTAACAAGGTAATAACAAATTATGTAGAGGGATGTGTATGATGTAGATGAAATTTGTCTCTCCCATGTAACGAGAGTGATGTCTATAGGCCACTTAATGGAGTGAGACTTAAAAAAAATGCATAGTCATGCTAGGGAGAATAAATATTTGATATTTATTCAAGTAAAGTCTCCTCCGGTATCAAGTAAAACAAATTAGGTCATACAAGGGTGATGACGACCATGCCTTAGGCCTAATTGGATATTGTGACAAAAAGACGTAACATATAAAGTTTATCATTTATAGGTTATTTTGATATTTATATTTTGATAATGATGTACTGTTAGATGTCATTCAATATATTATATTAAATATTAAATGTTTATATTTATTATAAACCAAATATATATAGAGTCACATGCATAGAGTAAGACTGTCAAAGGATAGTTTTTATTTTAGTTTCTCATTTAAAATAAGTAAACAATCCATTCACTAAAGAGTGCTCATTAGGTCAAACCTGAGTTTATAAATGGAGCATGGGATACTTATTGACTGCACTCTTACGAGACACAAAAATTATGTAAATTGTTGTAGAGGCGATGGTCTAACAAACTAGCATTCGAAAGTTTTAACAGGAGTGCTCGTTTAGATTTCTTAAGGGTGAGACTACTATTTCTTTTAGATCTTCTTATTTTGTGATACAAGAGGTATTTCTTTAACATAATTTTTATTTATTATTTCTTTAAAGCATGAAGCATGTAAGGCCAACGAGAATCTTTGTATTTTCTTTATTAGATATAAAGGGAGATATTTACCGGTAAGAGCAAAAGAGATAGAGAAGGAGACAATAATATTGGCACAACACTAGTGGCAAAAGGTAGCAATGCTAGAGGTCTTGTTGGTGCCAGAGCTTTCACATAAGGAGAGGAGGGTGACAAGAACTGAAATAGGGAGATAGGAAGAGACAAATAAGGAGTAAGAAGGTGAGAGATAAAGAGAAGGCATGGGGTATTACCAGTGAGAAAGAGCATGACGCCGACGACAAAGAAGAAGTGATGTATAGAGAGAGAGGCAGAATGAGGAGGGATAATTGGTGTCAGAGGGGCAGACATGGAGAGAGAGGGGGAGAAATAGAGGTTTCTGAGTGAAAATAGGAGAGAAGGAGAACTAGGCTCGATTAAGGATTAAGATTTTAAGGACAAACGCATACCCATCATTAATTCTATGTTAAACTTGCCACGTGCATTGCATTTAGAGATGGTAGTCAACATGTTCTCACTAACTCAACACATTTAGCAATGATAATCAGTACATCATCGCCAAATATTAGATGCACCCTAACACGTGGTTTATTAATTGGTTATGGAAACTATAATTCATCGTTAGTGCGTTCATCAAAAACATTTTCAGAATGAAGTTTTGTATCCGTTGTCAAATGCTTTTCACCTACACATATTTTACTAGGAATTGTAACTAAATGTTTTTGAATGATCTTAGAAGCAGACAATCTTCGCCAAATATTAAATGCACCCTGACGTGTGGTGCATTAATTACGATAGGATATGGAACCTGTCGTAAACACGTTCAAATAAAAACCATTCAGATCTCTTAGTTGGCGATGGAGATAAGTATCTGTCGCCAAATGATTTAAACCTACGCACCATTTTACTAGAAATCGAAGCCAAAAGGTTTGAGGGTGGCAACGAAAAGATGATTCCATCACCAAATTAAACTTTTCATATCTCCTTTTTGGTGACAACCATCGATTTCCATCATTGATTGGTTTATACAAAGACATTTGTTACAGAATCAATGACGAACTTACTTGCACTGACCTATTGTGTAGCTACCCTTATGCCATCGCCAAACCCTGTTGCCAAAAAAGGTTTTTCTAATAGTGCTGAATTAATTATGTAAAAGTTGAGCACATATTTAATTTATAAGTTTATAATTTTTTTATTTTGTAATTTATAATTAGAAGTTTTTTAATTTTTAATTATCCTAGACTCTAACTAGGAAATTTTAATTTATTTATTTTGTAGTTATAATTATAAATTAATAATTTTATGATTAACAAACTTAAATTATTTATATAAAAATTGAGTATTATTTTAATTTGTAAGTTTCTAATTTTTTATTTTGTAGTTTATGATTAGAAGTTTAATACTTTATTATTTTTAGTTAACATAGTAAATTTCTATTCTATCCAATATGTATAATATAATCTAATACATAATCTTAAAGCATATCATCTATCCTTATTTTCAAATGTCAATATTTTCTAAAACATGATAATACCTAAGCTTATCCTAAAGAATCTTAAAGAATAAAAGTAAAGGAACTCAATAGGCTACTAATCTTTAAGTTGTTCGAAATTTTACTTTGATCAAAATGTTCCCTTTCACGTCATAAAAACAACGAGACCAACGGGGAACAAAATGAATTCTTATACATAAAAAACTACTTAAAAAAAATTTAGGATCTTAAGAGGTTTTGAATAGGCCATTCAAGAATCAAACTGAACTATGACAAATCGCTCAACTGAGCCTAACCAAATAGAAAATCATGAGAATCGCCAACTACAAAAACCGCAAAATCATAAAATCACGATTTCAAGTCAGATTTGATTCGGCCTATGGTACCTATGTCCCTAACCGAATCAAACCAAATCAAATCACAGACTAAATATTGAGTATGTTTTTGCCTCTATACAAATACTACATTTACCAAAAAAATTACTTTGGTTACTATTAAATTGCAGAAAATAATTAGTTACCAAAACAATAGGTTCACATTTCAATTTTTACATGACATTAGTGAAAGACCTCAAAGTTTTTTGTTGTTACAATGTTATTGCTATGTAGTGAAATATAATGACAATATTAATCTTAGTGGTCTAACAATAACATTTACATGGAGTCTTAATACTATAATTGGAGCGTAACAATTTTGAATTTCATTTTGTTAAGTTTATCGTGTACTTTTAATTATATATATATATATATAAATATAAAGATAGAGAGAAACAAAAACTTAAAATCACATTGACTAAACCAATCCAAACCAAAATGGTGTAATTTAGTTTGATACGGTTATCACAATTTAGATGAACAAATCCTATAGGCTTCCAAAAATAGCATAAAACTTTTATCCCATGTCCAATTCAAATTTTAAAATTACATGAGTCTTACTCATGCCCCAAACACTATTTACAAGTCTTTTGGAATCTCAAGATTGGCATGAGACTAGTCCCACATGAATGGCATCAAGTCCCACGCTAACGGTGACGTGACAAAACCCCCAATGTCATGCTCTCATGCTATAATTACATTTTTCTTGTAATAAAATCTTGTTTTACCAAATTTTAACAAAGTTTTATTCGTATTAATTAATGATATATGATAGAACTATTGGATTTCACACTATATAAATTTAAATTTATTTAATTAAATCACAACACATTCATAAAGATGTGTTTCTTCCCAAATATTTTTCAAAATAAAGATGTGTTTAATTCAAGCTTACAAGTGGTCTTGCTTACAGGTCCGAAAGTCCCAGAAGGTTCACCTTCACAAGGATCTATCTTTCGTCAACAATATAATCTTTAGGCAGAGGCATCCTATTCAACATTCTGACATTACAATACGTTTTCGATGTGGATGATTATCATAAAAAGATTCCCAATATATAAATCACAATATTTTATAAAAAATGCACCTTTTTAAACCTAGAAAATTGGAAGAATAAATTTTCTCTTCCTACAAATATTTGTATGCATATCTTTAGGTTCATTATCTAATTAAGATAATCCAAGTAATCAGTTGCTTTTTATATGTTAATAAGTGATACCACCTCTATTTTTTTTATTTGTTATTATTAATACTCAGGCAATTTGTTCATTTTTATTTGACTACGTAGGGAATCAAGACATTAGAAATAAAAAATAATTTTGTGCCTAAATATAGAAAATATAAGATAATTTTAAGTGTGCTAATTGATAAAAAAATTATACTCTTTATTTATTATTAGATTCATGTAATGGATGCACTTATTGTTATTTATTTTAATTATTTAATATTATGGGTATTTAAAAAAATAAAATTAATAACATTGTTATTTAAGATGATTGTTTGGAATTTTTCTTCGTAGTCCAGATATTTTGGTCATGTATGTAAAAGAATGGATTGAGAATTTTATACACAAACATTTAATTTTTGTTATATAATCGAGGCAAAAATAATTCAAAAAATTTCGCTTACATTCAAGATATATGACAAGTTCTTTCTTTGTGAACTAGCTAGCTAGAGTTTTATGAATTTACCCTGAGTCATTGTAATAAAGATAGTGTACTTTGCTTTGCTTTTTGGGACCATTCAAACTAATCAAAGTATTGTATTGAAAGAAACCCTATCGTGAACTTGAAGAAATAACAACGTTGCCCAGAGAAAAACAATATCTTTAGAAATGACACAGTTTATTTGCTGAAATTGATAAAACTGAAATCTTAAATTTGGCGTAGTTAACGTAAAGAAATTTTCATTTTCTTTTATGGAATGTGTTAAAGTAACCTCTCATATGTGATTAAAAGTTCTTGAATACATAATTCTAATTTATGTGAACTTTGTGTTCAAATTGGGTACCTCTAGTACACTTAATTATCTTTTAGTTTGGTTGATAATATAAATAAACTATCCTGATTTGAAGTGTTGATTAATTCGTTCTTAGCCACAATTCCAACTTCAATGTCAAGCTTTTTGTGAAGTCTCTATTTCTAGACGCATCAGTCATTCCAGAATTTCTCAGTTATATATGTCAACCAAATTCTTACGGTCTCGATAACCGTGACACAGAAACCCTAATTTTATTAATTATCTATTTTTAAATGAATTAATTATGTAAAACATTATATAATTATTAGAAAATGACGGGAATAATAAGTTAAAGGTTAGTCTAATGTATATTCATTATGTTTCTAATTAATGTGAACATTATTTCAACGTCGTAATATATTCCTTATAATCTTGTAAGGTGTATTTTAATTAAATTATGTTCCTAACTAACGTGGACATTACTTCAACATAGTAATACACCCCCATATACTCAGAAATAATGATATCAATATTAAAAAATGAAACACTTAAATTAACTTATGAATTAAGGTTATTTAATAACTTATAAATTAAGGTTATTTAAAGTTTTATAAATTGAATATTAAATATCTTTATAAATAATTTGAAACTTATCTTAACATCTTTTTAATAATCAAAACTCATAAGTAAAATCAAATCACGATTAAATGTGCCCATGCCAAATATTCACAATACCTGGCTAGCTGTTGGGTCGAAACATTGATCACTTTCGCTAAAATCCAAATTGTTGGATTGTATTTTGTTGAACATATACACTGTAAGAGAAGGACAGGGACAAGAAATTCTAGGCCCTC
The DNA here is from genome assembly GCA_037962975.1 of Clitoria ternatea. Lineage (NCBI taxonomy): Eukaryota > Viridiplantae > Streptophyta > Magnoliopsida > Fabales > Fabaceae > Clitoria > Clitoria ternatea. The sequence continues at coordinate 2,365,793 of CM075674.1, forward strand.
CCTCAAAGATAAGAAGACTAATTGGACCTGTCAAATAATGGCAATGAATGCAATGTTGCATGGCTACACGTTTCAAACTGTGCTAATTTCAAGTGGCTTCGCACCATGAGTCAAGAAATTCCGCGTCTGTTCTCACCATATAAATACCCAAACTCTTAATGATACTAATACACCAAGATCCAAACTCTTAAGTCATTATCTCACTAATCTATCAGAAGAAAAAGTGCAATACAAAGTCCAAGAGATGCTTAAGTTTATTGTTGGGAGGATTCAAAAGGGTCTTTCACTCTTAGCACCTAAAAGAACACCGCTCAGTAATTACTTTGGTGAGGATCATGCCACATGTATGGTGCCAGAAGATGTTGGGGAAGGATACTTTGCAGTTCTTGCAATCAAAGGTGGAGAGACTAAAAGGTTCGTTGTTGGGTTAGACTATTTGACTGATCCTGCATTCTTGGAACTTCTAGACCAAGCTGAACAGGAGTTTGGTTTCAGACAAAAGGGTGCTCTTGCTGTCCCTTGTCGGCCTCAAGAGTTACAGAGCATTCTAGATGGTCATAATGCTAAGAGCAAGGAGTGGTGAGTGGTGAAGATGAAGGAAGGAATACGAGACATTTAGTTGTAGAGGACAAAAGGGATCAGTGTCTGGTTGTTGTCAAACTTTTAGTCTTCAATAAAATATTCAACGTTACTTGTGTGTTTCTAATAATCCTCTTCTTTCAATTAAAAGAATGAGGATAGAGTTTGTTGTAACCGGGGTGTATTAGACCCAAAAAAGACGAGAGATATAAAGAAATAGAATCGATGGAGTGAGAAGAATAAGTGAATTTATTATTGGGTGCTTTTTCTTTTCAAATAGAACTCAGGTATATATTTATTGTTGAGGATTAAGGGTAAATTTAGTGTCTAACAAATTCTTTAGAATAATTTTTTTTCAGTTTAAGACCCCTTTAATAATTTTTTTTGTTAGTATTAAGATATTGTCGTTAACAGATTTTGTTAAGTGTTGATATGTAATAGTTGAAGGTGCCACTGGGCTCATACATTGCATGTGAGTCATCAACCACCACGTTAACTTAGATAAAACTGTTAATAGATTAAGATTAAATAAAAATTAATGAAACTGTTAAATTACTATCAACAGTTTATTTTTTTAACCACAAACAAAAATAAACATTCATACTTATTATTATCCTCTACAGTTATTCTATCAAATCGCCGACAAAAATTACACTACTATAAAATAACTTATTGTGAGTGGCTCTTTGAAAGAACCACAGACAGTTACAAATTTTCCTATTCCTTAATTTCCACATTCCCTCCATCAATTCTAAGACAATCAATCAAAACACATCAATTTTTGAAAACAAACAAAACAAAAAGCAATGAACAAAAGGCAGGCATATTCTCAAAACAAAAATATAATTAAGGTATATTGTTTGTCATTTTTTATTGTTTTTTAAATATAAAAGTTACAATGTTATTTTTATTTTTGTTTGGGTTTTAAAAATTACTTCAATGTTGAAAGTTAAAATAATTATTTAGTACATGAACTAATTAGCTGGCAGAAATTTCTACCTTAATTATTTTGCCAATTATATATGCTAAAATAAGGAGAACTTTGTTATTGATATAATATATATATATATATATATATATATATATATATATATATATATATATATATATATATATATATATATATATATATATATATATATGAAGTGTTAGAGATTTGGATTTCATCTTCGGTTTCTCTTGTAATTCCATGACATATATCTTTCTTATTTACTGTTATTCTAAAATTTATTATCATTCTCGGGGATAAAACAAATCATAAAAATCGAAACTTAATTGCATTAATTTACTACATATATATGTGCTTACATGTGAATCAATTTTTCACCGCACACCAATGAAAATATGATCTTTTTTTCTTGATGGAAAAGATTTGAATATTAGGATGAGTTCAATTTTTAGACAAAATATTATTTAATCTGATGATCATATTATTGAACTGTAGTTCGGTTTGGTTTGATTGGAATATATGATGACATGAATTGATCTGATTAAATATGGTTCAGATTAAATTGATTTGTTCAGTTTTATATTAATTATATTTTTTCTAAAATCAAGTATAAGACGTATAATTTCAGTCTAATAAAATAAAAAATAAATTTTTCATAAACAAAATCACCATTGTAAAATATTTCAATATGATCAAAAAATCACAAATCATTACCTAGAGTCTTTTAAGTCTCATTTTAAGTTAATTCATGTATGTAATTTAGTAAAGTAATACAAACACAAGACTAATATATTGAAGATTGTGGTTCGATTGAGCTCAATTTGGTTTTTACAGATATATACAATATTTGATTCGAACTACGTATATAATATAATTTTTACAGTTTCAATTTGATCAGATTTTTATTATTCTGGATCATTTGAATGATTTTATTCAATCTAAAACGGATGACGAATACCCTCACCCTTAGTAGAAAATAAGTGAATTGCATCAAACAACTCACCACTTAGTAACGTGTTGTATAAGGATACACTATGATGCAAGTTAATTAATTTTACTAGATAATATATGATTGCAAGCTTGTATATATACACACACACCACTAATTATGAATGACATTTTTGAATATAAATTCTTTCTAAAAAAAATTCTATCAAATGAACAATCACTATTTACTGAGGTTTGTTGGTGACAACATTACAAAAGGTGGAAAAACATCTGTGTGAATATGTTGGTGTGAAGATGAAAACATCTTGGAGTTAGTTCATGGGTTCATTTTAGAATATGAAAGCAAAGAAGAAGATCATAGTGATGAAGCAAGGATGGCCCAAGAAGGTGGAACAGACTCAGAAGAGGTTCTGTAAATGATAAGAGTGGTCATTGTAACCGCCCTTATTTTTGTGTGATTGGTCCCTAAGGCCAAGTACATTATTTTGTGTTAAATTTTATATGCAATAATAATTGGGCTGAGGCTGACTTGATTATATGACTGAGTTGATATTTTTAGAAGGATTTGAGAAACCAGAGTAATTAATTATGATTTAATTAGGTGAAGAAGAATTAATAATTAATTAAAAAACTTAGTAATTTAATAAGAATGTTTAAGTAGCGTTATTTCAAAATATTAATTTTATGTGTATTCCTCCGATTCTGGCCAAGAGGTTATCTGGAGTGTCTAAGTCAAGTTATCTCTATCTCGGCATGTTCCTCATACCATGTCTTATAGTTTTCGTGAAAGGCTTGAGGCCCATTTTTTTATGGTTAACCCCCCGAAAGTTTATTTCGATGAAAACCAAGCTAATTGTTTGAGCCAATCTGTGCACCTATACGTATTTTGGGCATAATTTCTTCTCCCGTTATTAGAATGAGTAGTTCTAGTCCCAAAATTTCCATATCAAAATCAACTACAACTTTGATGTTAAACCCATTCTTGCTCAATCAATCCCAGAATTAAAAATATCACACTGATTTGTGTTTTCCTGGTGACAGCTTGCACTATGTTCTGTATTTTCCATGTTTCTGATTCATATGACCATAAAATCAAACGATTCTTTCACCAAAAATTTTTAGGCTCATTTCTCTATAACTTTGATGAAGGGCACAAAAGCTAATTCCCTACGCATTTGTCCCAAAAAATTATTTTTTGTAGCCAACTTAAATCTCGTAACAGCCTGGGATAGTTTTTGTAAATGGGCCATATCCCCCTTGTTCGACATGGGATTTTTGTGTGCCATGTATTTTTGTAAAGAGGAGGCACAAATCTATAATTTTTATATTTTGTATTTTTCCTAAATCACACTGTAACACCCTCTAAAAACCGAAACAAGTTGCTGCCTTTGGTGGTGACACCTCAGCCAAGCTTGACACATGGTCCAATTATGATGCAACAACCAAAGGACACTTGCCTTGCCCTTAGTAACTCCTTTTTCCATACTCCATCAGCTGAGCAAGACACTTGGAGAGCATGCATCACCTCCCTTCTCTTCCAAGCTACCAAGACTTTTTAGCCGATAAAGACATCTAATTGCACAAAATCTCTCTTCCAAAAACAACATTAGAATTTTTCCTAAGTCTTGAGAAAGCAACCAGCCACTTTTTCTTCCTCTTCTCTTCTCACGTCACTCATCCTCATCATCACCTCATCCATTGTTAAGCCTAAACATCTATCGCCTTTCCTAATCCTATACACTAGCATTAGCCAAACTTATGAACACTTCTCTAATGTTGTTCAAGTGGCCTCAATACTCAAGAGGGGGGTGAATTGAGTGTTTAAAACTTTTTTTTTGGAATGCCTTTGAAATTGATTCCTTTTTGATGTTTTTGATAGCTTGAATGAGTGTTGCATTTATAAGCCTTGGAGAGGAGCCCTAAAGTATTTAGAGCCGTTGCACACATGGGTGTTCGAATTGTAATGGATGGAGCTGTTTTTGCACTAAAAACCACTTTTCTCACTGTCAGGCACTAGTGTAATTGATTAGGCCTCGAGCTGTAATCGATTACACTTTGAATTCTTTAGTGTAATTGATCTTGTAATTGATTGGGCTTCTTCATGTAATCGATTTGCTTAAAGACAGGGCTTGGCTAATCGATTGTATATAACTTGTAATCGATTATAAGTGATACCTGATGCATTTAATTCAGTTACGCAGCATTGTAATCGATTGTGACTTGGTTTGCAATCGACTTTGGAGCAAACAGAGGATTGGTAATCGATTGTGGCTTGGTTGCAATCGATTAGTGACTTCACAGAACTTAGGTAATCGATTGTGACTTCCCTGTAGTCGATTAGGCATTGTACCTGATGCATTTTATCCTTTTTCTCAGTTGGTAATCAATGGCCCTTCTTGTTGTAGTCGATTATGCAATAAACAGGAGATTCATAATCGATTAGATAGCTTGATGTAATCGATTAGGCTTGATGATGTAATCGATTAGGTGTTGGACAGAAGCTCTGTAATTGACTAGATAGGACCTTGTAATTGATTAGCCTACGTACTGATGCTTGACTTATTAATTCTTCTCTGTTTTCATCCTTTGTAACAATACTTCATGAATCTTATATTCTTTGTCATGATTCCACAATTGCTTTGTCATTATCAAAATCATATAACCTAAAACACATATTCAAACATATCTAATATTTCACGTGTCTTCTAAAAACAGCAACCTTTATCCACCTTATCTCCTTCCAAAATCCACGTTGCCACCTCCCTAAAATAAGCCTCCACTCTCTTGATTTTGGTGATGCATTATGGTGAGCTTGAAGCAAAATCTTGAATCCTTGCTTCCATCTTCCTTGGCCGAAACTACCATCAAGGTAAGGGGGAGTAGATGCTTACTTTAAACTTTTTATTTCACATGCATGGTGAGGTATGGATGCCCCTAATATCCAGACCTTGGTACCCCCATTGAAAATCTCCATTTTGTAGCCTTGATCATGAAAACCACTTGCAAAAATTTATGATATCTTGGGTGGTACCATGGCTGCACCATAGTCATGTTAAATCTTTAAATTTTATGAACTTTAAATTACGAGTTATTTAATTCTAATGGTCTTGTTGCTGTAGAATTTTTTTATGCATGCATACTTAAGTGAAATGCTATAAAATCATGGCTCTTTAAGGCCTAAATTAACATGCACAATCCCTTGGGTTGGTGCAAAATTTACATGCTTAAAACATGAATTTTGATGTTTAATAAGTATTTACCAAAAGCTGGACAAGTTTAATGAATCACAAAATAGTATATGCATGTTGTGAAAAGTTAAAGAAAATAGACTTTTAGTTTCTAGTTTAGTAGCTATAAAATGTGCTCTCATTTTTCTTTAAAATTTTGTGAAATAACATGTTCTAAAATCTAATTTTTAAGATATGTTCCAGTGCATAATGTTGTTATAAGAAATTTATTTCTTGGATAAAGTAGTTAGAATTTTAAATGTTGCTGAAAATCTTAATTTTTTGAAATCTGATTTTCTTAGTGGTAACATGAAGTTTTGAATATGATTGTTAATGCTAGAATTTTTTGTGTAAATTAAGGAATTTAATATTTAATTGTTGACAGGCACTTTGTATGCTTGATTCAAGAAGAAATAACTTATAAAATACACAGATATGACTTTAAAAATGACATGATGAAGTTACTGTATTGTGTTTATTATGATGCTGAAATCAACACCACTAAAAAAACAACTGTTAGCGACGGACGTAATTGGTCGCTAATCAATGGAATTCCCGTCGCTAAAACCATTAGCGACGGCATCGCAGACGGAAAAGGGGACGTCGCTAAAACCCTCGTCGAAAACACCTCAGCGACCACATACACACCGTCGCTAAATTATTGACGGCGTTAGGCCGTCGCTAAATTCGTCTCTGCCCCATAACTCCAGCCGTCGCTAAGTGTTGCCATACAGCGACCTCGAGGCCCCGTCGCGAATAACAGCCAACAGCGACCACGGTATGCCGTCGCTATTTTACTTGAGACAGCGACCATGACATTCCGTCGCTAGTGGTTGCGATGTAGCGACGCCTAAGTCCGTCGCTAGTGGTTGCAAGGTAGCGACCACAATGTCCGTCGCTAGTGGTTGCCAGGTAGCGACCACAACGTCCGTCGCTAGTGGTTGCCAGGTAGCGACCACAACGTCCGTCGCTAGTGTTAATAAGTCCGCGACGGACACGAGCCGTCGCTAACGGGAGTTTTTAAATTTTTTTAAAATTGATTCAATATTGACTGGTTTTGTTAATCATGTTATCAGCACACAAAACCAATGCCTAATGAGCTCTGCTCTCCACTAACAAACAACATTACACATGCATAAAAAATCATGTTATCAGCACACAAAATCACTGCCTAATGAGCTCAGCTCTCCACTAACAAACAACAATCAACATACATACACTTCAACACATACAACAGACATAGCCGGATAAGTTAGCGTTAGGGGATTACCTGGGAATGAGAGATAGCGATGAAGACAAAGCTGATGAGGGTCGAACACGAACCACACGTAAGGTGTCTTGGTCTGCATGACAAACTCTAGTTAGAATGGAAATTGAGTCATCAAAAGAAAAAGTTTTATTGGCCTTTGCTAATCATACATTTTCAATGAACTTTAGCAAGGTTGTCAGACTCGAGAGTCTACCAAGACTCGTTTTGGCTAGGTAGACTCGACTCGCTAACTCGACTCGTAAACTCGTAAGAGTTTACGAGTTTACCTCATGCTAAAAATTGTATCAAATTAATATTAGGCATGCATCCAAACAATATATAACATACTAAAAACGTTAAAAAATAAATAAACGCTTCTACCAGCGGGTATGACTAACATATTACCTACACACGTCACGTTGCATTGCTATTAAACTAGTCACTAAATTCTGGTGGAGACCAAAGAGTGTAGAGAAACAATTGAGGAAACAAGGAGTTAGAGGCAATTCATACAAGCTTTTGTATTTTAAAAGAGTTAATTTTTGAGGAGGAGGATGATCATGGCCCGTGGGTTTTGGGATGGAGGAGGGTTTTGGGATTTGGACATTTCCACTCCTAAGACGCTTGATGGGTTGGCATGTCCTGTTCCTGGAGACCCTCTCCCTTTGAGTTTGTCCCGTGGCACAAAGCTTTCCAGACCCCGACAGCTCCATTTCATGCACGCCCCTCTCATTCCTTCCTACTCCATTCTCCATGGCCTCTCTCTCCACCGTGTCCTCTCCCTCCCCCTCCTCCATGTCTGGCAAGTCTCTCCCTTCCATCTTCTTACCTCTGCTTTTGTTGCCTGACCATGTCTCTGCTCTGAAACTTTTTCAGGTTTCTATTTTTAAATGGTCAGTTCAATTTGCAGAGATTTGTTTCCTTTGTTAAGATTGAACCCAAAAAGCCTAAGGGCCTTTCCTCTTGGTTAAAAACCATTGGGAGACATCTGCAGAAGAAATCACTGTATGCCCTCCGCTTCTTCTCTGAGTTACAGTTGACGCCGGATGATATTTTACTTTTAGGCTTAGATGCATATGGCTATAGTGATCAGCGTCATGCAAAAGCAGCCCTACATCATAAGGCAAGTGTCAATATGTATCCTCTTAGGAATTTCTAAGTTTTACGGCCCTGCAGGTTAGACTTTGTGGACTAGTAACACTTGAAAGGAGGGATATATATACCTACATTAAATCTAGTGAACTAATGTTTTATGTGGAATTTATGATTAATTTTAGGTTACCCTTTAGCCTTAGTTGTCAGATTCAAGGGGCAAGGAAAGTAATTTGCAGCAGATTGGATTAGAACCCAGAGGGCTATAGGCAAGGTAGTTAAAATCCTGATTTTAATCGGAAAAATCCCGATTCTACGATTTTGGGTTGGGCTATTAAACATTCCAAATTTAACAATGACTATTAATGCATCACTAGTTCACAAAAACAGAGTGGAATTGCACACACAGTATTATAGGTCTGATACTGTCTATAGATTTTCTTATTTATATTTAGTCCAACTAAGCTTCAGAATCTCCCCACTTATCTGTTGTATATATGGTTGTTTGTGTTTAACCAATTTGGACTTTTTATTGTATGTGTTGTGTGGTAGTTTGTAGAATGAATCCAAATGAATCCAAACTCTCAACATTGGAAAACAATGTTTTTTTTCATATAGCCATTCATTCCATAATGAATGATACATGATGCTGATAACATTTTGAACAGATTTACAAAGGTTTCATGGTCCCAGGGCCCAGGCAAATTAGATAAATAGACCAGCAAAGTTATATTATTAATGCATATGCACAAAAACTCTCACATATCATCTGTACAATACCCTAGTCTTTCTTAAACTCAAATAATATACTCCTAAAATAATGGTACCCCAGCCAGAGTTATGTTTTCCTTTGATGCATTTGCTTCAACGAAAGTGGTTAGAAGTCCTAGGAAATATTTGCGCTAAAGTTATTTTTGTGGGATGATGTCACGGTTTCTTTAGGAATTTTTTTTAGCAGACATGAAGGGGAAAAAGAGTGTTCTTTTATGTTAATGCTATTGGTAGCCCAGTTCTGCTTTGTTTTGTTGCTGCGTTCAGACTTTAGAGAGAATATAATATTCTCCTTGACAAACCTTTTCTTTATTCCATTTCTTATGAAACTTTTGCTTCTATTGGAAAAAGTAGGTCTAAGACGTAAAATCACCTGCTTAAGAAAATTTGTTAGCTTCTTCACTTCATCCTTCTCTTGAATTAGTTCCCCTTCCCTTTGAGTTAGCTGAACTGCTAGAGCCTCAACCTGCAGAATGTACATAATAAATAACAGTTGAGTATAATCACAATCACAAATAAACTGGTGCAACAATTACTACAACAATGAATCCATTACATTAATCACGAGAAAATGAAAATTCTAAGACAAACTATCCCAGTTTGTTGTTCAAAATCGCTTTCCACTCACTCTCCCCTCATCCCTCCCTAATATAATCACACCCTCTCTCCCCACTTTGTGAGGGTGTGTGTGTTTATTCTGATCTATCTTGACAGAAGAAAAAGGATGTCAAAGTACAGTTGCTCTGGAATCACGTTGCATATTCGTTGATGCAAGTGGAACTCCTTTAGAAACACAAACACCAAGAGGAGGATACTTAGATGTATAATTTGTTGGAAATTTTACTTATTTGTTGGAAAATCAAATCTCTTCGATCTTAATATGTGTTAATTTCCATAGTTTTTAATAGAATTTAGATGATATTTCATCAAACAAAACAACAACTACAAGACCAGAGGTTGCAATACTGAACAAAGAAACACATGAAAGGCACAAACTGGTTGCATTATTAGACAAAGAAACACATGTAATGTATGGCACACATTTCTCTCTAAAAACACAAAGGATAATGAACACAAGCTTTACAAGTTTGTTACCTGTTTGCTACACCTGATGGCAGACTTAGGGGACTTCCGAACAGAGACAGAGGGGGACACAGCTCCAAGCCAGGGACGGCACACAGGGAGGGAGGTCGACGGCTGGAGGAAGAAGGGAGGAAGGGAGGGAGGTCGACGGCTGGAGGGAGGCTGACAGAGGGAGGGACGGAGCCTCGAACGGCCACAACTTCCAACGGAGAGGGTCACCGTCGTTTGTGAGGGGGAGACGGAGGTTTGGAGCTTCGTCAGACAGGTCGTGGTGGTTTGGTGGTTCCTGAGGCGCAGAGAGGGAAAAAAGAGGGATGGACGGGGATTGACGGAGGGGGAGACGGCTGAGAGGGGCAAGGGAGCGGTAGGGCAAATGAGAGGGAAAGGGTTTGCTCGAAGATACATTAAAAACTTAGCGACGGCTCGAACCCGTCGCTAATAACGTCACTACAATTAAAATCCCTAGCGACGACAAGAGAAATCCGTCACTAATGTCCCAAAAAGTAGCGACGGGGCAACCCTACCGTCACTACCTTCCCTTCTTAAAAGTGAAAACATGGAGGGAAGACGAAACCATAGCGACGGAAAAAGAATCCCGTCACTAATCTCCTGAATTAGCGACGGGCTCCCCACCGTCACTAACTTCCCTTCTTAAAACTGGAGGGAAGACGAAAATAATAGCGACCGAACACAAAATCCGTCACTATTCTCCTGAATATTAGCAACGGTAGGACAACTCCGTCACTAGTCTCCTGAATATTAGCGACGGGTTCTTCCTACCGTCGCTACGACCCTTTCTTAAATTAGGTCAAAATAATAGCGACGACTGGTGGAACCGTCACTAGTACAAAACATAGCGACGCCGTTTAGCCGTCGCTAATGTTTGGCGCCAACAAAATAACATGGAGGGAAAACAAAAAAGGAGGATCTGAGAATATAGCGACCGTAGTAGCGACGGTGTTTGTATTTTTTAGCGACCGATTCCGCTTTTGGTCGCTAAATGCGTCGCTAAAACCTTTTTGGTCGCTGTTTATTTAAAACGGTTGCTAAAACGGTCGCTACTTAGCGACGGTAGTTGTTGGTCGCTAACTAGAGGTAGCTGTTTAGGGTTTTTTTAGTAGTGCAATGAGGAAAATGTGTATAAATGTAATATTAGATAAAGGATTAAGAGGGATCCCGAGTATAGGCGTGAACGATAATTAGAAACGGTTAAAACTGTATTTACGTGAGCAAACGAGGAAAAATGGCCAAACTGTTTGGGATGTGTATTTTATGAGATATGATGTGAATTTTGGAGAAGTGGAAAACCCAAATGAGGAAAATTAGTTTGGAGACATTTTTACATGTTACTTGTCCTTAAATGCGTTTTTACGAAAGTTAAAATGATGAATTTTGGTACTTAGTTCATTTTCGTGTAAAACTGGTTTTTAGGCAGAATTAATATTTAATTTTATTGTAATTAATTAGTATTTAAAAAGTCAAGAACTTTTGACTTTGGAATCACTCAATTTGAAATTTTCTAGATAAAATACGACAAAAACAAAGTTTTCGATAAAACGACGAGAAATAACCGATTTTATGACTTTTATTGACTTCTGTGAAAATTTCCTTTCTCTAATAATATTAGAATGAATTTTACTAGTATAATAAAATATATTTAAGGGTTTTAGTAAATCTAAAATTTAAGGCCAATATATCAAGTTTCGTCGTAAGTCAATACGATGAGACAATATCGTTAAATGGCCCGAAATATCTGAGGAATGCCAGGTATTTTATGTTCACTTTTCTCTAAGGAAGCTTAATATGTTCAATGCAAGAACTTATCTTTAGAAAATGAAAACAAAAATGGTCAAAGAATTATTGAACACTTAAAAAGAACTTAGGAAAAATTAGACGCCTAAGGTTTTGAAAACCTTTTCGTATAGAACTGGCATTTTAGGCCTAGCCTCAATGCTTCTAAGAAATATTTTTAGGTGGCACCTAGGCCCTGGCATTTAAAGAGTACTTGTTAGAAATTTTCATTATAATTGGTTTTAAACGTCTTAAGGACAAGTACACTAGTAAGCGAGATTCCGTTTAGTACTCGGGCACCCTCATGATGAAATAAGTAGATTACATATTGCATATGGAGTATAAAGAGGGATGATAGAGTGATCCCCTAGAGCATACAGTGATGGGTACACTAAAGAACAACAACGTTGCAATCCCCTTAAGGCGGTCTTATTAGGAGTGGGCAGACCTCCAATGGCTCGGATTCGAGCCTAAGGCCGGACAGCCTGGTAACTCTGGTATACTTCGATTTCGGACGAGGGTTTCTATGATCGTGTAGTTCCCGTTCTGACAAGATGTGCATTGGATCCATTATTGATGAGATTGTGAGTCCTTACCCTTTTGTGAAAACAGAACGAGACGAGCTCCGATCGTTCTAGTTGGGCAGGGGGATAAGGATGGATTGTTGTGTACATGGATATTGATATGTCAGGTTGATGAGCGGGATTTTGGCCCCATTGCATACTGGCATTCAATCAAGATAAGTCATAATGGACCTAACACATGCATAGCATACCATAGCTGTGCGACAAACCCTGTTGGTGTTTATTCTCCCTCTGCATGTTCCAAATTATTGTGTGATTACTCTGGTACACGTTACATAGGTTCTTTATATCTGCTTAGCACATGTATGTTTGTTTAATATTTAATGCCATCCTTGCATGTGAATTACATGTGTTTATTCAACTTAACACGCAACTTTACTCACATCACGTTCACCTTGCAGCAACATCTGTTTAGTAACATCTATTTATTATACAAGTAACAATTTCTATAGTATTAATTAAGCACAGTCTACATGAAGTCATGTCCACTTTGTTCGAATGAGTTAAGCTTTACACTTAGTTCCTAACTTGGAAAAAGCGGGGCATATTATTAACCTCGAAACTAACAAACTCACAAACTAACAATACAGTTGTTAAGGAACACTACTATTTGAGCAGCTCCTGTTTATTAGTTTATTCAAATAGAATACAACATAGGAATTGTAAACGTCACCTAATCAAACTCCACAATGGAAATAGTAAGATCAAATGGTAGCAATTTAATTTAAAATCATAGAGTTTTTACATGTGGGATCTGGATCCTCCCCCTTCAGGACAAGTGCTGACAGAAACAGGTGATGAGAAACAAAATGAATTTTACCACAAATTACAACTATAAAGCGTAAATGCATAACATCTTTCTTACCAAAAAGAAGGAAAAAGTATAATTTGTCATAAATACAACGCGTATGAAGAATATAATGTGTAAATTACCGAAGAAAATACTCAAATCAACCTCAACATGTATTTGATAATTATGATTCAAACCGAGTTCACAAAATTAAACCCTATATCATAATTCTTATAGGCTACTTTGTAGCTTACTCATTGTTGGAAGGTTTACTAGCTACCTAAGTTTGTGTTGCTAATGAATCAATCTATAACCTTGCCAAGTGTTAACCAATATGTTTACTAAGGGCAAGCAATAGTTTCTCTAACCCTTAAATTAGAATACACTCTTTAATGTCAAAATCAAATTACATCTCAAAAGAAAAGGAAAATAGAGGATAACAAACTTTTCCGCCGTCAAGATAGAAGAATGACACAAGAGGGGTTTCCAGAAAGGGAGACAGAGAAGACTTCAAGAGGGAGGCAAGGAGGGCTTTGAGAGGGAGACAGGGAGGGCTACGAAGACATGAGGGGCTTCAAGAAGGAGAATGAAGAGCTCATATTGGTTTTTAATGTTAGAACATTTCTCCCCGGTCCAAAATTAAAATTGGTATATACTATATCATTTCTCATTGATCCAAAAGAAGAACCAGTGTAAACCAAACCATTTCTCCCCAGGCTAAAGTGTAACTCGTGTAAAGTTTTAAAATATTTACAAATTTTGCTACCACATTATTAGTTACACTAGTCACATTATAAGTGGTGTAAAAAGCTCAGTAAAAAAAAAATCTTTTTTACACTAGTGACCAAACGACTCCTTTATTCTGGAAATGGGAAAGCTGGTCGACCATGCAATAAATATAAAGTACATCTTGTACCTAAATTTAACTTCTTAAATATCTATTTTTCGGTAATAACTTCTTAATTAAATATCTATTTGTGTAAACATGGATGACTAAATTTTATATAAAATTTGTCATTAAGTGGATAATATAGATTGCGAAAATAACTTCACATTTAAGTCCCCATTTCACGTATTCTTCGGGAGAAACGTATTCTTCGGGAGAAATAATAAGTCTCAACGGTAATACTACTCACTTTGTTTAAAAAAATATCTATAATTAACACAAACATGACTAAATTTTATATTTTGCTTCTCAATTTTATTTTGTTACTTTCAATCATTATACTTTTAAAAAATTTTAGAAATAGTATTTTTCATAGTTCAATAAATCTAAATTTATAAGGTTGAAAAACACCTATAGAAGCTTTAAAGAAATTGAATTGGTCTAAATCGGGTCAACGATCCGGCATAGGACCAGCCACAAATGTCAATTGTTGAGAGTGATTTTTACCCCGGTACAGTGGGTATCCGGTATTACGCCCTTTATCTCAGTGGGAGAATAAAGTTCTTGTAGTCCTAGAGATCCTTCACACGGGGCTTTCGCGTTGATGAGGGGCAAAATGTGGTGTCACCTACGAAGATTCTCCGACGCTCAAGTCAGTAACCAGAAATGGAATTCAAGGTTTCTGAAGTGTAATTTTGGGAATGAGTCTAACGTACCAGAGTAGTGAGAATGTTGGTATTTATATACATGCATGTGGAAGTCCTTAGGGTTAGAGGATCAATAGTACACTGTGCAGTGTACGATTCTGACACACGACACGAGTGGCTCCGTGTCTCTTACGCACGTTCCCCCATACCTGTACCTTGTACTTTTTGTTGGGTGACATAAAAGTGTTTTAGTGTGCTAGGTGCTGACCTGGACATACCGATATAGAAGGACGTCTGATACAGGTTTACATTCCGGAGGTTTACGTGTGACAATGGTAGTGAGTGTGAGAACGGATGAAATTACCCTCATGCCATATGTCGGTATCAAGACTAGATCATCTGCCCCTAGCTTGTTTGAGGGATTAAGTAAGTTGCTCATATAAGCCATACTGCCTTGTCGGAGTCGCTCTTGTGGATGTGGATACCGGCTTTGGTAATTTCTCTCCAAAGTCCTGCTTTTGTAGTTATGGACATCGGCTTCGGATAACGTCTTGTTCTTGTGTGTGTAACCCAAGAGTTTTTGAAATTTATAACTCCTCGCATTTAAGATTTATAACTTCAAAATCTTGAGATGCCACCAATGATGAGCAGTTATTGCCATTAACACGTGAACGCTACTAACGAGAATTGTCAACCATCGCAGGTCGTGGGTAATGGGCCTAAAATTCAAAAAATTTCAGCCTATTAGATTTCAACTTTTTATGAAACGATACCATTTTTACGCGCCTTAGGTTGAAACGACGCCATCATTAGCCCTTAGGGACTGCATTTTCTAACAAATGACGTGCCCCCTGACCGGTGGTTGTGCCCCTTCCATAGCTATAAAAGGGGGACTTAAGCATTTTCCAGAAACCACATTGCTTCGAACCTAAGGAAACCAAACCACATTCCCTCTGAAGAAGAAGTTGCTGCTTCCATGTTCTCCCTTACCTCCTACTTTCAAAAACTTCTTAAGTAACCAAACTTCTCCCTTTTTTCACTTTAATTCTTCTGCATTTAGAATTTCACCATGCTCTCTAGGCAAGGCCGAGCTGGTCCTGCTTATTAAGGGGGAAGAGTCCCTGCAAGGCCCTCTGGTTATCAAGGAGGAAAAAATCTCTATGAATCCTCCCAGGGACGGATCTCACCGTTTAGAAAGGGGTGAAGCCTCTCACTCTAGGCGGAGGGTAATACTGCCCCCATTTGACTCATCCTCTAGCTTTGGGGCTAGCCGCTCTTCTAAAAGCGAGTTGAGTGTTACCTTTCTGACGACATGGTTTTTTACAATAATACATATGCCTTCAATCCTGCAATAAATAGAATTGCCATCGAAAGTACTTCTTGAAATCCCCCTATCCTCAGGACCATCTAGGGGTGTGTCAACATGGTGGCACATTGGTTAGATTGAGTGAAGGTCAACGAGAGATATCCCTACTACTGGGTGGAGGAAGAAATCTACCAGATAGTGTCCTGACACGCTAAGAAAGATAGTAGGAGGCTAGATCCAAGGTTCCTTATCTACATTGAGGAAAGGCTCAAGGAGCGATTTATGGTGCTTGCACCCCAGGCAACTAATAGAATCTTCCACTATATATCAGATGAGAGGTCTGTGTACATGTATGATTTTGTCTTCTTACATCTTGGGGTGCGATTTCCCCTCACTGAGTTCCAAATGGGAGTGCTGAGAATTTTAGATTGCGCTCCCTCCCAAGTGCACCCAACGGTTGGGGCCTAATATGTGCTCTGGAAGTGCTAGGTGAGCACTTCAACTTCAACCCACTGTGGCAATGTTTTTTTACTATTGCCAAGTAGTACGTCAAACGAACAAAAAGGGCGGTATAAGCTTTGTGACTCTCCGCTGTAATGTGAAGGTCATCAATTTTAAAGCCTTTACAGAGTCTGCCAAGATGGATGATAGGTCTTTTAAGTAATACTACACCAGGATCCGGATCCAACCAAATAAACTAGTCTTCTGGAGGAACAGAGAGGGTCTTCTCAAGTTCCCCATGGAATGGACTCACAAACACTTCCTGCTCACCTCCCAGGCCTATTTCACCAAGGAGAATGAGTTATCCCCTCACTTGGTTGAAGTTTTCAGTGCCTTGCAAACATATTCCTCAAAGTATGGGAAATTTTACTGCAAGCGTTTGCTGGGGTCTCCCTTTATCCGAGATGAATACTTAAGTAATTTCCTGCTTTTATTCTTCTTTTCTGTTTGCATTACGGTATGCACTACATTCAAAACTAACATATTTCTCTTTGTTTAAAGGGTTTGCTGGCTGAAGGGGATTCATCCTCTAAAGAAAACAATATTCAGTCGAAAAGGAACGCCGTCAAGGCACGATTTGATACCATTCCTTTGACGTCCATTGTGACGGCGAGGTGCCGCTGCTAAAGAACACCGGACAGGCTGGCAGTTCCCAACTTGACACAGAAAAGGACAAGGAAAAAGAAAAAAAGAAAAAAGAAAAAGAAGATACACCACCAGGATGCTGGAGCATCTAAACCATCATCTCCCCCGTGGGTCAAAAAATAGAAGACCCTGGAAGAGGTCGGGATAACGAGTACCCAAAAGGGAAAGAAGGTCATCACTGCCACAGAGGCCCCTTTTGATTCTGAGGCTGAAGCCGGGCCAACCCCTAATGTTGGCATTTCCATACCGGTGGTGACGTGCTCTCCACCAACCACTTCCTTCCTCTTGCCTTTCTTGAAGTACAAGGGGCCCATGCTTGCTACACTTCCCAAGCCGACATACAAGCTTCACCCTACCTTAGAAGTGTGTAAAATTAAAGAGGCTTACCAGGCCGGTAGATGACAATTGGCAGAGCTGTCTGGTCTCCTCTATTCTCTGAGCAGGACAGTGTATAGCATTGAGAGGTTGACAAACTGAGCGCTCAGGTGGAGGAGCTCAACGTCTCTTCGGCCAAGGATAGGTCAAACTTGAAAATTACTGAAGAGTGGTTGAAAAAGGCTAAAGAGGAGGGCATTGAGCAATTTTGCAAAATATCCGCCCTGAAAGTAGTCGCGAAGGTGCTAGAGGAGCAGATATCTAAGCTCAAGGGTGACGTCAAGGAGGTCCCTCAGCTGAAGGAGGATCTTTAAAAGGAAAGGGAAAATTCTGCCAAACTTTCTGAAGAACTGTAGGCTCTCGAGGCCGTACGCTTGAAGCAAGACGAAGAATGAGCTTCAAGGGAGAAGGAGCTGCTCCAACAGATTGAAGAGCTCAAACTGGGGAGTGTTGACATTGGGTCATTGGAGGAGGAGAATACCAAGCTGAGAGCAAGCCTTGCTGATGCAAAGGCAAGGGCCAAAAAGGCTGTTAAAATTTGTACCGATATAGCATATGATTTCTTTGGCGGGACTATTTGTCAAATCTTTTACAGGAAACCCAACGTGAAGCTCAACTTATATGGACTATATCCCTTTTATGAGTTTCATAGAGGCAAGCTGGTTACTGTAAAAGATGGCTGGCATACAGAGATAGATGATGCTCTCTATGAGCTACCGCCCCTCCCTAAAGGTCAAAGTATGGAGCCTCATCCAGCCACTCCTGGACCTGAAGGTGCTGAGGAAAAATAAGAGGCCCTGGAGGGTGACGCTAGAGGCAATGGGGCCCCTAATGACTAGACCAAAGATGAAGGTAACACTCCTAAGGATGGCCAAGCTCATAAGGGAACTCTAGAAGATGCTCTACCTTAGTTAAATCTTTTGTGATGTGTTCCGGGATCAGCTCCGGTATTAAAAAATTTTTTATTAGCACGTATGTTGTGTTTCTGAATCAGCTCCAGTTTTGAACAATTCCTTTATCAATATATATGTAAGGCTTTATTTCTGCTATGTAAACCTTCTGATATCTTCTTGCTCATCTTGCTAAGACTTTGATGAAATGTTTACCTTAGAAATTTCTCATAAGGGTTTTAATTTCACATAACGTTAGCTTCGAGCCTTTGTTTTAACTTGGGCTTATGCGTTTGCCCACACAAAGCCGTTCTTTAGGGGTCACCTCGTTAAGCTGCATAAAAACAATACGTGCACCGCTCGTTGGGGTCTGGTATAGCCTTGAATAAGGACCAATCCTCGCCTCTCGTTGGGGTGAAGTTATTTGAAGTTTCGCTCATGGAGTTATTGTTGGAAATATGCACTAAGAGCCTATATAAGACGTATTATTTTGAATAAGGCATTTTTTATTAAATAGTTTATAGTCTTTATTTATTCTTGGAGTAATAAGTAATATGCGAGTTATTCCTAAAATGTCCCTAGTCAAGTATTTACGCGGGGACATGTAAATACATTAAGACTAGTGTGAGCGCATTGATGATCTGATCTCACAGATTATGGATATAGGCGATATCAAGTCTTCACATGGGTACACATTAAGAGTAACAATGTACTGGACAAACCCACCATGAGAACGTTGCATGGATCGTTACATGAATGTCATAAACGATTCTCAATGTGATAATGGTATATGTAGTCCTTTGACCTGAAGTCACCACGATTCCTACATAAGGAATTTGTTGTTTTAATACAATCAAATGTCTTCTGTAACAAGAGGACTATAAAGGTTATGATTAGGCAATGAACAAATTATGTAGAGGGATGTCTAAGGAAATGCATGGCCATGCTAGAAAGAATAAATATTGGATATTTATTCGGATAAAGTCTACTCCGGTATCAAGTAAAATAAATTGGACCGTACAAGGATAACGCGACCATGCCTTGGGCCCAATTAGGATATCGTGACAAAAGGAACAAACATATAAAATAATTATCACTTATAGGTTATGTTGATATTAAATAATATTCAGACATAATGATGCATTGCTAGATGCCGCTCTTATTTTATATTAATAATAAAATAGTTTATTATTAATATGACCGAGTATTTTACCTATAGGGTCACACACAAAGAGTAAGCCCATCAGAAAATAGCTTTTTATTTTAGTTGTACTAAAATAAAACTATTGGGCCTAACTCATTTAGAATGAGTAAGGAGCCCACTCTTTAGAGAGAGCAAATTAGGTCAAACCTAAGCCTATGAATAGAGCATAAGATGCTCATAGGCGGCTAACCAAAAAAGAGACACAAAATACAAGAGTTGCAAAAGCTACACGCCGTCAAACTAGCATTTGGAAGGTGTAGCGTTTCTGGTGGGAGTACTCGTGTGGACTCCTAAAGGACAAGGCTACAACTACTTCGATATTCTTCAAGAGGTAATCCTAAAATGCAATATTTTTGCATATGCTTTGAAACATGGTGCTTTGAAACATGGTGCTTTACAAATCCTATAGGAATCCTTGTATGTCCGTTGCTCATGCACTAGGGATTCCCTAACGGTTATGTCATCAATTACAGTGTATGTAATTGAAACTATCTGTCTAGAGGGCTATTTGTCTTGACCAATTACAGAATAGGTAATTGGGGTACCACTCATTGGGGTCTGGTATGACCTTAAATAAGGACTAATCCTCGCCACTCATTGGGGCTATTTTCCACGCCATTTGTAAGGCAATGTCGTCAGTTAGAGATTAGGTAATTGAGACGAAGACTTGACTTGCACCATGCACCAGGGTTTGGTATGGCCTTGGATAAGGACCAATCCTCGCCACTCTATGGGGTGAAGTTATCTGGGGTACCGCTCATGGAGTTATGTCGTCAGTTACTTGATAAATAACTAAGACTATCCGTCCAGAGGGCCGTCGTCCACACCATTTGCAAAGCTTAAAATCAAAAAATAAAGAGAAGTGAAAAAAACACTGTAATTGATAAACCTTCTTATTAAAATAAATAATGTACAAATGGAGTGTAGCTGGGGTCATGCCTCGTTAAAACCTTCTTAAGAAAAACCTAATAGGAAAACCTCAAGTTAGGAAAAAGAGTACATGTCGTCTTACCAACTAGCTGTAATAAATTCTTAAATTCTACGTATTCCACTTGTTGTGAATAGGTGTGCCATCGAGTTCTCCAGGCGGTTTGACCCCTTTCCTATGACTTCAGAAACACGATAAAGTCCTTCCTAAGTGGGTGCAAACTTGCCTTGATATGTGAATTTATTGCCCATACTTGCTTTCCTATGTACTAGATCTCCCACTCTAAAAGCTATATGTTGGACGCGCTTATTGTAATCTTAGGGCGGCCTTCGCTTTGATATCCCGGTCCCTAATGTATTCCTCCTCCCTGAGCTCTTGGACGACATCGAGCTCTCAGGCCAGATTAGAATTATTATTTTCCTCTGAAAAGTACTCCACCCTTGTCGAGGTCGTTTGAAGCTCCACAAGTATCATAGCTTTGACACCATACGTGAGACGATATGGAGATTCGTTTGTTGAAGTGTGCAATATGGTGCGGTAGGCACAAAGAACATGACACAACTGATTTATCTAGTCGCCCTTAGCTTCTCCTAGACGCTTCTTGAGGCCCTTCAGTACATCTCTATTGGCTACCTCAGCTTGGCCATTAGTCTGTGGGTGCTCAACAGATGAGAAAATTTGGATTATCCTCAATCCTTCCAATAGCTCTATGAACTTCTTATCAGTGAACTGGGTGCCGTTATCAGTTACAATCTGTGCTGGTACTCCGAGTCATGCTTTGATGTTCTCATACAGGAAAAGCTTGGTCCAGGCTGAAATGATATGTACCACTGGCTCCGCCTTGATCCACTTCATGAAATAATCAAACCCATAATAAGGTACTTGATGACCTCAAGAATAGTAGAGAATGGGCCCAAGATGTCCAACCTGTATTGGTGAACGGGCTAAGGCACCACGGAAAGGGATAGCTTTTCAGCTGGTGTATGATGAAGGTTGGCAAACCTTTGACAAGGATCATACTTCTTCAAAAACTTTGTACAATCCTTTTTGATTGTGGGCCACCAATAACCAGCTCTAAGGATTTTTCTCATCAAACTCTGTCCTCTAAAGTGATGCCTGTACTGGCCTTCATATACTTCTTCCATGACGTCCTAGACCTCATTCTCGTTAAGACAACAGAGATAAGGTACAAAGAACCCTTTTCTAAATAACATGCCATCCACCATTGTGAAATAAGGTAGCTCCCTCTTTACTCTCCTCTTCTCAGCTTTTTCTATGGTTAGTTGTCCATTAACCAAGTACTGGACAAAAGGGACTACCCATGAATCATCGTTGAATGCGTGATAAGTAATGGCCATATGCGACGGGGTCAGGGGAATGCTGGGAGTGGTTAGAGTGTTCTGGACCATGGTGGTGGTGCTCCCAAGCTGCTTTATATTGGCTAATCTGGAGAGGATATCCATCTTGGTGTTCTCCTCTCTTGGCACATGTTTAAATTCCAGCATCGTAAAGTGCTCCTTCAAGTCATTGACGCAGTTAAGATATACCTGAAGTTGTGGTTCTCTTACTTGATACTCTCCCCTTACTTGTGAAATCACCAGCTGTGAATCGCTACAGAGGGTAACTTTAGAGGCTTCGATGTCCAACGCTGCCCTCAAACCGACAAGGCAAGCTTCATATTCTGATTGGTTATTGGACGTCTTAAAGTTAAAGAGTAACGATATCTCCAAGTGCACCTCATCATCGCTTTCCACTACTACGCTGATGCCACTTCTTTTAATGTTGGAGGAATCATCAACATACACCGTTTAATAAGAATGGGGGGTAGCTGGGTCCACTCCAGTCATTTCTACTACAAAGCCCACCAACACTTGAGCCTTTATTACACCTCGAGGCTTATACGACACCTCAAACTCTAAAAGATCAATAGACCATTTGATTATTCTCCCAGCTAGGTCCGGCTTGCTCAACACTAAACGTAAGTGAAGGTCCATCCCCACAACGACTGGATGTGCATGAAAATAAGACCTCAAACGCCTAGAGGCCCAAACAACTGCTAGGGTGGCTTTTTCAATCTTTTGATACCGACCCTCTGCTCCTTGAAACATTTTGCCAATGAAGTAGACTGGCCTCTGCCCCTGGAGTCTCCTTCACAGGGCCACCCCAAGGGCCTTACCACTTACTACCAAATACAGGATAAGCAGCTCTCCGGGGTCAGGCTTTACCAAGATAGGTGGTCTGGACAACACCTCCTTGAGCTCTTGAAAAGCTCTCTCTTGCTTAGTTTCCCATTCAAACTTCTTGGATTTCTTCAAAATTTTATACAGTAAGAGAAATCTGTGTGCCATCTTAGGCATGAATTGCGCCAAGTCTGCCACCTTTCCATTCAACGACTGAACCTCCCTTAAGTTCTTGGGGCTCTACAAGTCCAGGATCGCTTGGCACTTGCCCGGCTTTGCGTCTATTCCATGCCGAGTCAACATGAAACCTAGAAACTTTCCAGCAGGCACAACAAAGGTGTGCTTTAATGGGTTTAAGTGCATGCTGTATTTCCTCAGGTGTGTGAAGACTTGGCGTAGATCCTCAACATGATTGCCCCCAGCTGGGGTCTTGGCCATAATGTCGTCAATGTACACCTGTATCTGCTTGGTGTGCATGCCTTCAAAGACTTTATTGATCATTTGTTGGTATGTTGCTCAAGCATTCTTCAGACCAAATGGCATGACGGTGTAACAGAAAACACCACGGTCGTTGACGAAAGCCGTCTTCTCTTGATCCTCTTCCCATATCAGAATCTGGTTGTATCCCGAATAAGCATCCATAAAAGACAAGTACTGGTAACTAGATGAGTCATCAACCATCTTATCAATGTTTGGGAGAAGGTATGGATCCTTTAGGCAGCAATGGTTCAGATCAACGTAATATGTACACGTCCTCTATTTACCATTGGCCTTCTACACCATCACCATGTTGGAAAGCCAAGAGGAGTAATGGATATGAATCTAGCCTTCAAGAGCTTCTTTGCTTGCTCACAAGCTGCCTTCTGCTTCTCCAGGCCTAACCTCTGCTTCTTATGAACGACCAGCCTCATCTCTGGATAGACAGATAACTTATGGAAAAAAAATTGAGGTCCATCCCCGGTATGTCAGTAGCGGTCCATGCAAAAAGGTCTCTAAACTCCTCAAGGAGTGCAAGTAGGCGCTTCTCTATAGTAGCCTCCAACTTGTCATTTATGTTTCTGACCTTTTCTGTGTTATCTCCAAGTATGACTTCCCTGGGACCACCCTCCGACATGGGCTTCAAAGGATTGAGTGGATCAATCTTAAGCTCTGCCTTGAGGTCAAGGTCGATCAGGCTGACAGACCCAACTGTGGTTCCTCCGTCATTCAACTTCCTTTTTTGTTAAATGCCTCTAACTTCACTATGTTTAAGCTCAGATTATAACAGTATCTGGCCTTCTCCTGGTCACCTCGGAGGGATGAGATGTCATTGTCTTTATCAAGAAACTTGATAATGAGATACGGTGTTGACATGATCGCTTTCATGGCATTCAGCGTGGGACAGCCTATGATGCCATTGTATAGTGAGTCCGCATCAATCACCAATACTCTGGACTTCACCATGCGTGCTCTGGTCTTACCTTCAAACGACACATAAATGTCTAAATATCGTTTAGTTGGCTGCTTGGCTCCGTTAAAGGCCGTCAGTTCCTGAGTATAAGAATGAAGATCAGAGTCATTAAAACACATTCTTTTAAAGCAGTTATAAAAGATAACATCATAAGAACTCCCCTGATAAACAAGGATCCGCTTGACGTCCTTGTTTGCAATGACCGCTACGATGACCATCGCGTTATCACAACCAGGGATGGTTAGGCCAAAGTCTTTATCGGAGAAGGATATCATGGGAGCTACTACCCTATTCGGAATGGGTGATTGTCTTGAGGCTTCCCTTTAATTGAGAGAATCATGTGGTGACGATTCTTCCTTACTGTGATCGATGTTCCGCCCCCAGCAAATCCTCTGGCGATCCCATCAATTACCTCTCGCCGGCCTCGCTGCTGTTGCTGGGGTATCTCGTCCTTCTAAGCCACATCGGTAATAGTGATCCCCTTCTCCTTTTCAGCGGCAGTAAATCTTTCGATCGGACCCTGGCTGTTATCACCATCGTCTTCACGGTCTCGACCCTGCTTCTCCATTCGGTCTGGCTCATCCGTGGACCTCCTTAAAGAGGTATTGCTTCAGCTTCCCTTCACAGATAAGGGTCTCTACAGCATCCTTCAGAGACCTACATTCCTCAGTGGAATGACTGGCCTGCTCATGGAAATCATAGTACTTGCGTGGATTTTCAGGCCTCTTCAATAGAGCTGGCCTCCTGATCCCGTAAACGCTGAATGTGGGCCAACCTACTTCTCTCAGGATCTGAGCTGGCCTAACGTTCAGTGGAGCATAGTTGCTAAAAGTAGCTACGCGTCTCTCCTGTTGATGGGGCTGAGGGTTCCTAAACCGGTCCCTCTAAAAGTAACTCCCCGGCCTCGCCCTTTATTTCTCCCTGGGTGGGTGGGACACCAAAACAGGTGGCTTTTTCCTCACCGTTGTGGCCTCCAAGTGCATCTCAATGCCCATATATTTTGAGACCTTCCTCCAAAACTCCTCAAAAGACGCCAAAGGACTCTTTGCTAAAGACAAAACAAAGGCAGATTTATGCTGTTGAGCCTCAATCATAATGTGTAACTGGATGGCCTCTATGAGATTGAGGACCATTGCCGCCTCCTTATAGAATCACTTCAGGAAATCCTTCAGAGTCTCATTTTCTCCCTGCCTAATCTGGGCAAGTGTGTGTGACGTCCTAGGAAAATCCCTAGAAATGACACATCCTAGCCATTGCCTCCCAGGAGTCTATTGAGCCTGATAGGAGCCCTTTGAACCAGCTAAGAGCTTCTCCAACTAATGTTCGGGGGAACATACGACACATCACATCCTCCTCTGCCCCTAAGAACATCGCCTCATAAGTGTAAGCATCCAAGTGCTTACTCGGGTCCATCTTACCCATATATTTCCCTATAGAGAGAGGTTGCATCGTCTGTAAGTGCCTAGGGATAGGCACGCTCATAAGCCTTCTAGAAAATAAAACATTAAGTCAATAAGTCCCTGTAGCTACCACTAGCTCCTTTCTCCTGCCAGATACCCTCTCACCCGAATCTTGGGTCTGTTCCCTCTCCTCATATGTGGGAATCTTGGAATATTGGAGAGTTATGGACTTCTCTCTACCAAAAGCCTTGTAGGTCTCCTCAGCCTGAGATGCCACCTTCTCCTCTATCTGCCTTCGCTTTCTCCTCAGCTCTGCCAACTCCTCTCTAAGTTGCCTGATGACCTCATCACGAGGGTCAGGTGTTCCCACAGGTATCATCCTCTGAGAGCTCCCTACAGGGATTCAAAGGCCAGATGCCTATTGACTTGGGCAGTGACATCCTCCAGTGTCCCTCCTAAAAGTCCCTCATGTTGCCTTCCATGGTAGACTATAAAACTTCTGCGAAAAGTGGGAATAACTCTAACGTGTCCCACTGGGCGTGCCAATGAACTGGTCTGAACCAGGATCAATGATCTGGCGTGGGACCAGCCACAAATGTCAACTATTGAGAGTGATTTGTACACCGGTATAATGGGTATCCGGTATTATGCCCTTTATCTCAGTGGGAGAATAAAGGTCTTGTAGTCCTGGAGATCCTTCACACCAGGCTTTCGCGTTGATGAGGGGCAAAAGGTGGTGTCACCTGTAAAGATTTTTCGATGCTCAAGTCAGTAACCAGAAATGGAATTCAAGGTTTCTGAAGCGTAAGTTTGGGAATGAGTCTAACGTACCAGAGTAGTGAGAATGTTGGTATTTATATACATGCATGCGGAGAATGAAGAGTCCTTAGGGTAAGGGGAACCAATAGTGTACTGTGCAGTGTATGATTTTGACACACGACGCGGGTGGCTCCGCGTCTCTTGTGAACGTTCCCCCGTACCTGTACCTTGTACTTGTTGTCGGGTGACATGAAAGTTTTTCGGTGTGCTAGGCGCTGACCTGAACATACGGGTATAGAAGGACGTCTAATACAGGGTTATAGTCTGGAGGTTTACCTGTGACACCGGTAGTGAGTGTGAGGACGAATGAAATTACCCTCATGCCATATGCCGATATCAAGACCAGATCAGAAATAAAATCAAATTGGTTATAGTTTCAAAAACTAATAAGGGAATAAATATTTTCCTTATAATTAAGGCAACCCATGATTAAAGTTACTCAATTTTAAAAATTGTTATGTATATCTAATAATTCTTTTTTTAATTTTTGTCAAATTAGGAGTTTTAATGTTGTGTGTAAATAATATTTTCTAATAACACTTAGTAAGAATTAAATTAGGTCAAAATGCTCATCAAAGACCTAAGACTTAATTTATTTAAAGTTTAGGTTGAGTCAACTTGTTAATTATGTTAAGAGTTTTTAAAAAATATATTTAATTAAAGAAGTTGAGTTTAGACTTTTGAAAATATTATTTTCAACTCGTTAGGCCATTTTTTTTACTCTAGTATGATTTTATAAAATAAATTATAATTTATGATATATTATAATTTTTTTAAGTCACATGAGATTTTCTATTTGAAAAGTAAAATTTATAATATTCAATATACATAATATTTTTAAATCTTGAAACTCTTTTATTTAGTAATAGAAAATGATTTAATCTTTTTTATAGAGCCCTAATAGTTGTTAACAACAGCAAGATGGAGCAAACAGATGTGAAAGTGTTCAAAATAAAAAACAGATGCGAGGCACCACAGAACAAAAACCATAAGCTATTGGTCTGATATTATATTAACATCGTATATATAATATTTCTCTACTTTAAGTTATATATGAATATAAACGGTATTTTCTATAGAAATTATTTGAGGTAAAGTGGTAATTGATATGTTGGAATGATAATACTCTTTCCGGTCACCGGTGTTGATAGATGAAGAAAGCTAATAGCAAGTTATTGTTTATTTATCTACTGTTTCACAGTTTTGTTGTTGCACATGAAGAACTAATAATAACCCATAAGCTCAAATGTTTGATTGCGATGGTATATTATTAGTCTCCTCCAACTCTGGACCCCGAAAATTACTCATCCCATAGATGTTGATGACGAAAATGAAAAGGTAATAGTCGTGCCAGTTGCCCGAACATGATAAAGTTATTATAGAAAAGGGGTTCATTTATTTACCTCTGGTAATGTGCTGAAGATAGCTACACATCAGAAAACGATTGTTTCAGACATTCAGTACTGCCCAATTAATCATCAAATACAAGCCAAGGGCTCAAATCCAAGATTCGCCATACGTCATAACTTATAAAAAGTAGGGAGAAAAAATATACATTGTTAAATTCAATATATGGATATTGCACTGATCATTTCCTCGGAGACACCGCGTAAGAAATACACGCTTATTTTGTCTATAATGGTGAAAACTGAAAAAGACCCTCAAAATGTTTCAATAAGTGGGAATTAATTAATGTTTCTAAACCAATCCAAATTAAGTTCATGCTATAGCTTCTCAATCATTTGCACCTAGTCATTATAAATATCCAAACTACGACCTCATTTAAACAAACATTCAATTTAATTATATCAATTAAGATACATTACCATATAAAACTACATATGATGCTTCGGTCTTTCTTAGGTAAGGTACAATATTGTCTCTCAGTGTTGTTTGCACCAAGGAGATCACCTATACACAGCAACAACTTCAGCGAGGATCAAGTGGGTAGGGCAATTGAGGTTCCAGATGATGTTTTGGAAGGACACTTTGTGGTTCTAGCAAACAATGGTACTGATGAAGAAATCAAACGATTTATTGTTGCGTTGCACTATTTGAATGACCCTCCATTTTTAAGACTTCTGGAGCGAGCAAGAGAGGAGTATGGTTTCACACAAAAGGGGGTTCTGGTGATTCCATGCAACCCTCAGGAACTAGAGAAGATTCTAGAAGAACCAAGAGAAGTCTCAGAAATGGAGGAAGTTAATAGATTTAAGTGAGTCAGTATATCTAACTATGATTTAGGGTTTAAAGTTTAAAATTTAGCACAACCTCTGATACTAACATAATAATCCATTGGATTAATATTTGAATTATGCTTTTCAACATTTTATACCAGTACTAATCTAAAGTGTAAATTACTGTGCTATTAAGTAATGGCTCTATATAAAAATGCCACACTAACTGCGCCAAAGCGTTTTAATAAACTTTATGTAAAGGTCAAATTTCTAGATCCTTGCAGTGACCATTAGTGGGTTACGAAGTGGATACTTCAAATCATGAAAAGTGGTAGTTTTTTAATAGAAATAAATACCTTTACTGTATTTCTTTTATTTCTGATGAAATAATTTATTTTTAATGAAAATTATTGTTTCTAATAATTTAAACTCATCCTTTAATCAACACTGAGAATATCAACACTCATAAAATATAACTAATCATCCAGAAGAGCGTAAGATAAAAGATAAATAGTCTAAAACAAACCTCGCTGCTATAGGGTTCATAACCTTAATTATATAATTCATGCTTTTACTGTGCGATGAATCATATATAGCTAAGGTGTAATAAGCAAATTAAGGGAGATATATATGCTTTTGTTTGGGTAAGCTCGACCAAAAGATTTAATAATTTATTTAAGAGCAAAATGCTTGAATGGACAACATAAAAGAGTCTCTCAAATTTCAGCTTCAACCCTTCAAGAGGTCACATGGGATACTGCAACCAAAGGAAATATTACAATTTTCTATATATTCAAGCTATAAAGTATGTAGAAATTAAGAATAGAAAAATTTATCAATTAACTTCTTAAACTTCTTGAAAGCAGTGCAGTACTATTACAAGCTATACGGAAGAATCTGCCTTCAGGCAGAGAAAAATGATGGTTGAAGCACTCCATTCACAACTTGAATGCCTCAAGGACTGTAAGTGAGAGGAGAAAGCTCTTTAAAAAACCAAAAAGTAAATAGATAAAGAGAGAGCAGAGAGAAGTGGAACCACACCTCAGTTTCTGTTCCCCCTTTATTTAGTTTACCATGGTAAAGTGTTTGTTTCCCATGACTTTTCTTTATAGCCAATCATTTATTGAAAGCTTGTTGCACTGCAATAAATTATGTTCCGCACCTATCCGGTGAATCAACTCTATTATACCCCTTTTCATACCGTTAATTTCAAAAATACTATATTCACCGGTGTAGAAAAGGGTTTTTACACCAGTTGTACAACTGATCCAACAAGTGAGAAAAATATGAATTTTTTACATTGATTAAGATCGGTGAGAAAAATGGTTTTTACACTAGACATTTGTATTACGACCGGTTTAAAGTGTAACATTTACACCTTCGTCACGACCGGTGTAAATGTTACATTTTACCCCGGTCCTATAAGTTACGATCAGTGCAAAAAAGAGATATTTAACACTGGTTGGCTATCACAACTGGTATAAAAACTATTAATTTTTTTTCTATTTTCCCTCTTTTTTTCCTTTGGTAACACGTCAATCGTATCCAGTTTCAATCAAATTATAATCATATATACTTTTTTATATACAAAAACTATTAACACATACAACATCATGATAAAATATATCATAAAGACAAAAATTCCTAAGATGGTTTATATAATTGCTGAACTTTTTAATATACAAAAAACCAAGAATAGGTCACTACTAATACTGTGATCTTAGACTTTGGTTCAGTTGTTTTATATATAGACTCCCAAACTTCCATTGCTAGAGCTTGTCTTAATTCAGGATGATGTGTACACAACCTAAAGTTTTCTGCTATATACCTGGAGCAGTTCTCATTGTGCACTAGTGTAAAATGTAGATATTAGCATTGGGTATAAGCATGGTTAGAAGGTAACAGAGTTAATAAAATGCATAGTGACATTTTTGAAAATTTAAGGAAAACAATATAAACACGGTTATAAAACAACCATGGTTAAAATACAAATATAACCACGGTTCCAAGGACAATAGTGTTTGTATGGTTAAGGGTTTAGGATTTTTTATTTAGGTAAATATATAACCACAGTTGCCTCCATAACCGTGTTTGTATCCTTATAGATATAATCTCAGTTGTGGGGTCAACCATGGTTATAGAGTTTAAGTTCAAAATATTTAAACACAGTCACATATAAACACGGTTGTAGAGTTAACCGTGGTTATAGAGCCTTTTTGTTTATATATATATATATATATATATATATATATATATATATATACATATATTTCGTAACGTCGCGCCATCAGTTGAAAGGATACTTCATTTTATATAACACCTTTTCCCTCTTGCCTCTAGTTTTCTCTATGCTTTCCCTTGTCTTTATTCTCGTCGCGTACGCCACCGTCGCAAGCTTGCCACCTCGCCGTTGCTACTCCACCAAGTAAGTAAAGGTTCTTACTATTCATAATGTTGTTCATAATAATGTTGTGTTCATAATGTTGTTCTGTTCATAATGCTTATTTGTTGTTCTATTCACAATGTAGTCTACCCTTCAAACTTGTTTGTTGTTTCCACTCCTATAGTAATGTAAAAAGGGAAAAATTATCCATATAATAATTTGAAACCCCTACTCCCTTATTTATTCCAGCAACAAACCTAACTAAAAGGATCCTTCATAGTTTATATTATACCCGCATTCCCCTACTAAACTTTTACGCAAACAAAGTGTTTGAATAGAATTACTGTGTAAAGTAGTACCTATTATTGTGGTTCCCAGGGCAACCTGTGATGACCCTCTTATTACTGCTGTTGTTTTTGGAGGTTGTCCCTTGTATATACCTATAGGAAAATTCCAACATGAAATTCCAATTCGACAATCAAATTACTAAAGAATATTGTATAATTTGGCCCTAACACTAATTTGTTTAATTATCTTTTGTTGGGTACATTATTACAATTAAATCAAACATCTATAATACAACATGCTAACCCAGAAACACATACACCCTGATAAAAAATAAAAGTATTTTTTTACACTTGATCATATTCAAACTGGAAAGTGAAAAAACAGACAAAAATAGTAATAAAACAAACTCTTCAATTGAGATTTTGTAAAATATACAAACTTTAAAGACTAAATCAGAGACTTTATTTTAAAAAATAAATAAAATAAATATATATTACTTGAATAGAGAATTAGTATAAAATAGCTTTTATGCGTGTATGTAATTCAATTGATCTCAGATTATTAAAGAAAATATGATCTGAATGAAGAGCTGATACTTTTTCTGTTATCTTTATTTTTTTCTTATTTTTATCCTTTCCTTTTTTTTTATTTAGTTTATACATAGCACATGCGATTCTTTTTCTCTTTTTTGATAGTGTATACTCTTATGAAAATAATTTGACATTAATTTTAGGCCTTTTGACTTCAAGGAATTGCTTTAATTTTATAGCATGTTAATGGTTGATTAATTGTTAAACAAATAGAGGATAATGTTTATTAATTGGTAAGGTACTGGACCACACTACTAAAAAAAGACCTTTTAGCAATCGAGAAAACTCATCGATATCAAGAAGGTTTCCGTCGCTAATTCATATCAACGACGGAATAAGCTACCAGGTTCCTCTGTCGTTACGAGTCTGGTTGCTAACACATCAGCGACAGTAAATTAAGCTTGTGGTAAAGTTTGTGACGGAAGTACCTCGTCACTAAAGGGTGACACATTGGTGGTCCCCATTATGATAATATCCATCGCTAATTAAGTTACAAGTAGCGACGGGTTCACCGTTGTCGCTTTGGGATTAGGGTACTTCCGTCGCTGACCTTGTCGCTAAAGGCAGGCCCTTTTAGCGACAAACACTCTACCGTAGCTAAATAATTTTATATGAAAAGCTATATATATTTTTTATAATGCTTTTATTATTTAACTGATGTATATATAGACTTGTAATAAACAGAAAGAGATAAAAAGATATAAAAATAATCAGTAAAAAACAAAAATCAAATAAAAAATGTAAATAATGTAAACCTGATTTACAACTGTAACAATAAAAAAAATAAATACAAAAATGTGTAAGAATAAAAAATAAATACAAATATCAACTGGGGGGATCCTAGGCTAGTGAGTCTGGCTGGGAAGCAAAGCATAGGTTAGCTCAAGGCCCAAAAGACTCCATGAACTAGCGGATCAGAGCCTTTTGATGCGTCAATTGCCTGTTAGAGTAGCAGATGGCCCAGGAGAAGGCTACCCAATGTCAGGTTAGCCAAGCTGACACCAATGTTATGGATCCCCCCTCCCCACCCGTGCGCCATGAGAAATGAAAACGTGCCAAGGTAAGGAAGACTGAGGACTATACTTCAGCTCAAGCTGAGGAGGTCACCCAGAGAATTACAGGTATTTAGCTTCTTAAAAGGTTTAGGGTTGTTTTGTATTTCCCTATTATTCTAACAAGATTCACTAAGTTTTGGTTGTAAGATTCCTTAGTTGTGTAATTAACCCAAGGGTTACCTATGGTAGGTAGTTCATACTCAATGCCACCATTAGAAGACCAGAGCACCTTGGTAGAGTTTGTGTTGCTGGTCGAGGTCATGGTAAGTTTAACATTGCTTTGTTTCCTTTTGTTTTTTAATAAGTTATTAGTTTCTAATCATCCTTCACTATAAGCCTCTGGAGCTTCTATAATTCTCCCGCATATTCAATTTAATCGATAGAAGACTTAGTGGATTTAAGGGTAGATACAATGAAGGCAAAGTATGCAGAGAATTTTCAGCAGTTATAGCAGGAGATGGCAGCTTTCCACAAGTTGATGTAGTCTATTAGCCAGCATCGAAAGCCTACTACACCGATGATGGACCCACAGGTTGGATTAGTTGTAGGATTCTACACAAATATATTAATACATAATTTTATTTTATTAGATTTAATTTGGTTCCATTAATTGTTGAATAATTATTGCCTCTACTACACTGTTTATGGATTGTTTGCTATGTAAAAATACAGGTTGGGCTGGTCAACATAAATGGGTCTTGTGTTACACCTGACGGTGACGATGATGGGGTCGACACTAAGGCCACCATCAGTGTGACTTGTTGATGGCTATGGCCATTAGTATGGTGCATAACTTAGGCCTTTTGGCTTACCATCATCGATTGCCTGATAGTATGTCAAGGGTCTCTATTGTGGAGATCATACTAACGAATGTTATTTTTCCTAGGGCCAACTGCGGAGGTACAGGCCATTGGCCAGGCACTGGGGCACTTCCTCATGTGGCCCAAAAAACTTTTAATAGTTGTTGCTACCCAGGTATGTTCCCAAAACGAACTTCAAATAAATTATAAGTTTACGGTTTGTATTAAAGTATATTTCTTTTAATTTTTTAATGATTTAACAGGATGTTGGCCCAATATCTAGGAAGGGGCATCATAGATCTGATATAGAGGCTATGGACTATCAGGGCTGAGCTGGGCGAGGACGCCATCCAGGTCCCATGGCAGGAAGATGTATTCAGCCGCACAAGTCCATTACCATTTTACATTAGCGGAGTGACTTGTGTGAGATCTTGATAGGGCGGACGATGCAAAATATATTTATAATTCAATTTTATAAGTTGTAAGTATATCATTCTATATTTAATTATTTCAGTTCACATGTTATTTGTCACTAATCGTGTGTAAATTTCATAGGTTTCTATATAAATTTTGTATGGATAAAGATTTCTAGGGAACATATGGGTTGTTAGAGTCGTCATCCATACAAAAGAGCAGAAACACAGAGAATAGACTTAGGCATACATCTAGAAATGGATGCATGAGTCAAGAAAAAATGTTTACCTAGCCCTAGATCAGAGAGAATAAAAGTCTCTTGTATAATTATTATCTATTAATTTAATCATCTTGCACTGTCACTTGTTAAGTTTTATTGTAGCTCTGATTGGCAGCTGATGGTTATTTATCCCAAGGATTCCATTATTGCATGTTTCAATTCATTTCACAGGATTGCTCTTATCACTACTAAAAAAACCTATCAGTGACGGAAATAATCGGTCACTATTGTATGAAATTGTCATCCCTAACACTATTAGCGACGGACTTTATGACGGAAACAAGACCGTCGCTAAACCCTTAGTCGCAGATAGAACAACGACCAACACACTTCCGTCGATAATTTTTCGATGGCATCATGTCGTCGCTAAGATGGTCCCTGAGCTGGTAACGCCTACCGTCGCTAATGGTTACCAATAGCGACCCTGTTATGCCATCACTATTAGTAACCATACAACGACCACTAACTATCCGTCGCTATATGAAAGCATACAACGACCACTATATTCCCGTCATTATCTAAAACCATACAACGACCATTACTTATCCGTCGCTATACGAAAGCATACAGCGACCACTATATTACCGTCGCTATATGAAACCATACAGCAACGCCACTATTCCGTTGCTATATTGTGACTATGCAACGACCACTATTTTCATCGCTATTTGAAACCATATAGTGACTATATTGTGACTATGCAGTGACCACCCTTTCTGTCACTAACTATAATTTTTTTTAAATTTTTTTTTGAACTTCTACAATATTAACATAGATTTTGTTAATTTAATTTTAAACTAGAAATTTTGAATAACATAAAAATAATTAACGAAAATGACAAAATTAAATACTAAATAAAATATAATATAAATAAATGAAACATAAAATTAAATACAATGTGTCTATACAAAATTAAATACAATATGTCTATACAAATAAATGAATTATAAAAAAAACTAAAATCATGGGGGATGGGGATCTTGTAGTGGCGGTGGTGGCAGGTCAGAAGTAGGGGAAGGGAGCCTCACCATCAGCTGCATAAGTAGCTGCTGCTACACAGCAAGCTGTCGACTAGTCTTAGTGTGAAGCTCCTCGGCCCGTCGTCGGTCCTCCTCAGCCTGTTGTCGGTCCGTCTCAGCCCGCTCTTCCAAAAGCTGTCTCTGGCGTCGCTCCTCCTGCAGCTTATTGTTCAGGTTTTGAATGACCTGAACAACATCTGCAAGAAGGAAAGAGGAGGAAGAGGTCTTCCCCTTTCTCGCGATCTACGCACCCACACTACCCAACCCGAACACCCTCCCTTTCTTGTTCATGCTGCCAATAGCCTCCATGTAGATGGAGTTGTCATTGGAACAAGACAGGGTGGGAGGAACCTCTCCCTCAGGAGTCGAAGCCACTGACTCCGCCTCCTTCTCGGCCCTCCTGGCCTAATACGCCTCCTGTAAATTCAAAAATACTGATAGGATTAATAAGCTAATTTATAAATTATAAGCATGTGTAATTTAAAAGTTACTACCGCTAGATCTGTACTCTTCTAGTTTACCCATGCACCGGCTTTGTTCCTCTTTGTCATTTGCATGACCTCAAAAAAGGAACGCTCGCGGTGCTCCCGCAGCTCCTGTAATGGACAACAAGCATTGGAATTATTATTCTTAAACATGTCAGGCCAATCATAATAGACTTGTTTAAGATAAGTATACTTACAAATCTTTTCTTGTGCTCAAAGGTTTAAATGCTACCCCCAGTGTAAACTGACGCTACAGCAATCGGCGGCTCTGTTTGCCTTGTTCCGAGCACTCACCTGTTGGAACAAGACACCGCCCCACTTCTGGACCATCCCGTCCCAATGGTCCTCAGGGATCCAACAAGGGCGCTCGCCCTTGTCCCTGACCTTCAAAAGGGTACTCTTGATGATTTTGGACGTCTTTGTGGTAAAGACCTTCCTAATCTCATCAATCATACCCTCTTCTCACTAATAATCATGCTGTAATAATTAAATGAGATTTTAAAATTAATAACAGGTATATTTTAGCCATAAATTCACAACTAAAGAAAGTGTTAACTTACCAAGAAGGTGTCAAACCACCTATCCTAGACAACTTTCCCAGCATCTGTCCATGAGATGTATGGACCATCCCACTGGGCCTTCAACACCTTAGTAATCGCTTTGGTAGTGCGATTACTATCAACAAAATTGAAATTTTGAGGCCAATAATTATAAATAAATAGTATTATAGGAAACACACGGGGAGGCTACCATTCATTATCAAAAATATCATATGAAACAGAAGTCTTATCTTCAACACATGACAATAATAAAAAGGCTAAACATAATTGGATTTTGAGAGACTTTAGAAGGCACAACTAATAAACATTAAATAATAGTTACAATGAAAGAATTCATTATCAAAATCAATGCAATCTATCTGCCATACCTTCCTTCAATGTGGGATGACCCATAATTCCAACCAAATAGTATAAAGTTCCATAATGCCTTACAATTATCGTAACATTATCTCTCGGATGCTTCAGAGTTTAGAGTTTAGACTTCAAACAAACTCAACTTTTCTTTCAGAGCATTTTAAACCTACTTACAACATTTGTAAGAAAATTTTTTCAATTAATATACATCTATACATCTTATCTATCTAGTTATCAGTTTTACCAGACACACCATATTCACATATACAGATACCTCACTAGTCAACTTCTAATACCAAAGACTTAGTTATATACTATATAACAAATATGATATTCACGCAACATTAACAAATTAACAATAAATCAAATAAGAGAGGGAGAGAGTTTCAAAGACCAATCTCAGCTACCAAGTCCCAAATGAAAATTTACACTACAGATACAATCTCAAACCATCAAGCACAAATTTACACTTCCCATCTATTAATAAAATATCAAACACAGAAAGTAGTACCGTTTAATATTAGTATTATTGTCCTTAGTTGTTTATAAATAATCCAAAACTCATGAAATGAACACATTAATATGCAACATTTTTATTATAATCAAAACTTTTTAGGGGTTCTAAGAACCTCATATATTCTTTCACGTCTTAATAGTTTAGACTTTTGTGGTTTCACCTTAATCAAAGCAGTAAAATCTCATCCTTTTATGCTTCTGCACACCAGGCTTGATTTTGTGCTTTTCCACCTAGAAGGTTAAGTGAGTCTGTTGGACTTGTGCCTGTTGTGGTTGAGTTTGTTAAGAAGCCACCATATTTGTAATGTTGTTAATCATGGTCTCCACTCCCTATTACCAATATATATAGGAGAAAAGGTGGGGACTCTGGGTAAGATCCATCACTATCTTAGAATGTGAGATGTTCTAGAAACCCTACATCACTAGCACCGAAACCTTATTCTGCTTCTTTTACCAATAAAAGTTAGGCATTTCTTGGAAATGAACATCTATTGTACTTTTATTTTTATGATGAAACTACTACATATATTTCAAAAAAGTATGAATTTTAGTGGTTTAAACTTATTCGTGGGTGCAAAGGTTAACAAAATCCCATTAAAATCAAAGGAAAATACTAATTGGTGTCATAACTACATTGGTTAAGGAATCAAAATTAAAAAGTTCGCAATTAAAATAATCATTAATTAATGCTCACCAATATCCTGATTTATAAGGAATCTTAGTCCAATTTTCCATAAAATTTTCTACTTTTAATTTAAATAGTGCCTTTAGGTATTGGTGAACATGACCCAAAAATAAAAAAAGGAGAAAAGTTTAATTTAAAAATAATTTAATTTAAATATATTGTTAATGTACAAGTTTTTTTATACAATATCCAATTATAGATTGACATGTAAGTAATTATTCATGATTTTTGTAATAATTACATTAAAAATCATATACAAGATAAATTTTAATTGGTTGACAATGCGAAACTTTTTACACTGATAATGTCTACTAATTAAACTCATTTAAAAATTGTGTAGCATTAAAAATCTTGGAAATATTACATTAATTAATGTAATTCAAATGAATTTTTTTAACATGTGTGTCTTAAATACCTAGTAGAAAAACCGATTAATTAACTAAGAAACACAAAAGCTTTTTGTTAAGATTCGTATCTGGTTCTTGTTATAACCTATTTCGAATTCGATTCAACCTATCATAAACACGATGAACATATTAAGTACGAAGATTGGAGTGTCTGCAGACCTGGTGACCAAATTAACCATTGAAATCAAGCAATGGGATC
Organism: Clitoria ternatea; assembly: GCA_037962975.1. Classification (NCBI taxonomy): domain Eukaryota; kingdom Viridiplantae; phylum Streptophyta; class Magnoliopsida; order Fabales; family Fabaceae; genus Clitoria; species Clitoria ternatea. The sequence goes on from CM075674.1 coordinate 2,404,299, forward strand.
GAATCCAAGATATTGTATTAATAAGACATAAGGAAGTTTAAATTCAGTTTGGAAACTTGAATTTGAGTATATAAAGGAAGATTTGAAGGGTTTAATAGTGCCGACAAATGTAGATAACATGGGTGCTATACCAAAAATAATGCCAGTGGTACGGACACGGAAACTGTTGCTTCATGAGTCCAGCTAGAAGGACGACAAAGACTCTCAAAATGATCTGCTTGCTGCATTAACTGTCGCTGTTTCTCACCTACAACAACCATAGGTTCCACACTGCCTCTAAACAATCTTTCTCTAACATATATAATTCTACTTTTCATGAATTAACATACCACGAAATATCTACATATATATCGAATTATATATTAATTCATTAAATCATCATGTTAATTACTTCAATGTTTGAGCCAGCGAAAACGAAGATTTTCGGTTCAAAATTCAAACATAATTCCAGCTGCTATTCACTAGAACTAAAGAATATTCTGGATTGACAAAACCATAGGGAAACGATATGAGATCACATATATATGTACACTACAAGAAAAATTAATTTATGTATCGGAATATGGTATGAAAGACGGTCTCACACCTTAATTGGCATGGACATGAGTAAGAATTTAGTTTGAGGTTTTTGATACATCTTGAAAATATATTGTTTTAAATCTTTAAAATATATTTATATATAGGTAACTAATAAGTAAAAATGAAGGAAATAAATTACAACCGTGTCACTCATCCTATAATTAGATGCGTGAACAGGCATGCTGACTCATAAATCTTTACTTGTGAATCTTTAGGGTTTATAAATATTTACTCGTGAGACTTAATAAATCATGTACAGGCTTTATAAATCCTTACTTGTGAGGCTTAATTTGTAAACTTTTTATTCTAAAAAAAAGGAACACATGAAACCAGAATTGATCGAATAAGATGTGAAATGAGTGCGGATGCTATGTATTTATGGAACATATACGTGACTATGAAAGACTGCATTTAGTTACCAACAATAAGGTCCTATATACCTACCTCTCCCAACTACCTAATTACCAGCTAGCAAATAGCCAAATAGCAACTGGTGTCAACAACACCTATGAGTGATGATGAATCCTATCAAGAGTGATGACATACACATCTTTCTATAAAATTTTCTACGTAAGTCTATCTAATATTTTATACGAAAATATTTACTAGATATAAATTTATATTATAACTAATTCCCATGATTTTCCCAATATTTTTTTATTCTTTAACAGGGATTTTTATTATAAAATAAGTATATACTAAAAGAAAAAAATTCTGTCTAATTTCTGGCCCTAGCTTGAAATATCATGTATCCAGGTTGGAACCGCCACAATTACTATGCGAAAGAAAATTATTCTCTTACTAAAATTTAATAGGTATGCATTTTCTAATACTAAAAGTAACAAGTGAAGAATTTCAAAACTAAAACTAACCTCCTGAAATTTTAATTTATGACTTATCCCTTAAAATATATTTTTATAGAACTAAGTTCAACCGTTAACTTTCTGTTAGTTAATTACTAAAATAGCTAACAGATTGTCTCCTCACCATTGATATGTGTAATTTATTTTGGTTTAAATATAAAATTAGCCCTTAAAAAATTTTAAAATTATAATCTACTCTATAAGAAATATTTTTAGGATTTAGTCCTTGAAATACTATTTGTTTGGATTAAATTTCATTGTTAATTTTCTATAGTTAAGTGACATGTATTTATTTAATTTTTTAAAAATATATAAAATTGTCATTTAAATCTTATTCATCATCTTCTTCTCTCTTTGTGTCTTCTTCTTCTCTCTTTGTGTCTGACAAGCAGGAGCACCCACACTCATGCCTAAGTCATCCGCGTCGTCGTTGTCATCATTAGTCCCAAACTCAATAGCAACGGACAAGGGTGCCCAAACCCAGCATGAGCCCCATCACCATTCTCGTCATGAACATTGATTTCTTCGTTTTTTGGTTTAGTTATATTTTTTATTTAAACATGATATGTATTTTCTGATGTTTTTGGTTATTAGTCTATTTTTTAATCTCTAATGTATTAATAATAATAATGTATATTATTATAATAAAAAAAGTCAGGTTTGACATGGGATACTATCTCCCACGTCAGATATAAGCATGGGACATAATTTTTTACGTGGTGTTTGTATGTAAGAAATTTATGTGAGAGCTGTGCTCCACGCCTTATGATTTTAGTGTAAGATTTTTCGGTTTAAACGTGGCACATAGAATTACTTATTCTTATAGTGATTATTTTCTTTCTTAATTTGTTTTTTCTCCTATTGCGTTATTAGAATAGTATTAAATCAATGGATTGTTATTTTGTAGCCTCGCCACTATCACTTTATGCAAACTTGGCTTTTGGTTAGGGATTAATCACGGTTTCTTGTGGAGTGATAAAAGAAAAAAAAAAAACACTTCTCAATTCTATGCTTTATGATCTCCTTTCTGTTAATGTCTAACATGTTTACACTGTAACTCCAAACCACAATGAAAACTGCAAGTCATGAAGCATTGCCCGCCAATCCTTTGAATTCCCCTCCCGTTGGCAAATTTGATTTTATCCTAATGGTCTAAGATTTTGACCTATGACCTGTCTAATAATGACTGAATATGACTATAATTAATGTATGACAAGAGACCCACACCAGCAAGTGGTTCAGCAGAAGTCACGAAATTTCGTGTGTTTCCGCATGATTTCAAATTTCAATATAAATAGTCAAACTCAGCATGTAGATTAATATACATACCCCCAATTTAGCTCAAAGTTCAATAGCTTTCGACTTCACTAATTCACTATATATATCAAGAATTGTTAGCACGCTACATCCACAGATTTCAAGATGCTTAGATCATTTGTTGGGAAGATACAGAAGGGTCTACTGAGCTACATCAATGAAAATCAACTTGGAACTGCAGATGTTAGGAAAGGATACTTTGCTGTTGTTGCAATCAAAGATGGAGAAACCAAAAGGTTTCTTGTTGAGTTAGAATACTTGAGTAATCCTGCATTCCTGGGACTCTTAGACCAAGCTAAAGAAGAGTATGGTTTCAGACAACAAGGAACTCTTGCAATCCCTTGTCGCCCTCAAGACTTACAGAACATTCTAGATGGTTCCAGAATGTAGAACATATGTTCTCATTCCTATATATGATAGATACGAATTCTTTCAAGTTCTAATTTGTAGCTCTAATTTACTAATTATTGATTCTTTTTGCAATTTCTTGAAGATGTACGTGTATATTGATGATTCTTTTGTTCCATTTATTGAAATTAATAGACCGTAATTAATTTAGTATTATTTTCCTAAAAAAAATTGTCTAGTGGTGATCTATATTTCTTAGGTTAGGTCAAGGCATAATCCATGCAAGGATTCAGGTGACACCTTGGCCCTACAGTACACCAAGTACAGCTTAACTAGCTAGGCACATCCATGTGATCACCTAAACTGTTTTACCGTTAAGAGAATTTCACAAGTCATTAATAAATAAATAAATAAAAGTTGAAGGATGCGAGCTTGGGTATTATGAATCCTAACTGTTATGGTATTTTTAGACAAACAAACATTTCAACTTAAAAGCTTATATACTCATTTTCCCCAAGTATATTGGATTTGTGATTTACGGACAATTTTAATAACTTATTCCAGTCCAAAATGCTTCACAATATTGATTCAACAGCAAGAATATATATACAATACAATAGGACCTTTTGAGACTTTAAAAAAATGAGGAGCCTAAACAAAAAAAAAACACTTAAAAACTTTTTAAAAAAATTAAGAGCTTCCTTGAGTACAAACCTTTAGATAAATAAACAAAAGCAAACTAATCATAATTAAAAACCTAACTGGATTTGAGAGAGTGCTGAAAATAAAATTTTTGGAAAAACAAGAGAAAGTTAAAAGAATATACAAGTTTGAGTACTGTAAGTTCTAAATGTTATGGTCTTTTTTAATAATCGCAGGTTAAAAATAAACTACCACTCTCCTAGCGTTTAAACTGCTAAAAATTTTAATTAAAGTTATTTTTTATATTGACTCACATGTACAAACATTATATAAGTATATAGTTTTTTGGAACCTCTCGTTAATGCATTCATTATTCTCTTTTTAGGGGAATTGAGTTTCTACATAATATACATGCACATCCAAGAGAGAGGCAGAGGGATCGATATGTAAGATAAGATACATAGTTATGGTGTACTAGATCAGAGACATAGGAAAAATAACTATATAATTGTTGTATGTTTTTGCTACATGATGAATTATCTCTTTACTAGATAGGTAAACGATGCAGTGCTGACTCGTCTAATATATTATTCATGAGTAGTTGCGGTAGATATTTGTGAGTATTTATTAATGTGAAATAATATAAATTAATATAAATAACAATTTAATATAATAAAAATATTGTTATAAATTATTATTAAATAAATTTTATTTTATTATAAAATTAAACAATATTGATATTTAAATATATTTAATAAAAAATAAATGTTTAAGGTATATGGGTATTAGCAGGACGGATAACATATCTGCTTATCTCATTCATTTAGTAACTGTGTAGATACACCTAGATATCCACAAGCACGAGTATATTCATCAAGTGTACTCTTTACTGGTTACTGTTATATTATTTTAATGTGATTATAATTATATCATAATAATATAATTATTTATATAATCTTATGGATTGAGATTAATCAATTAATTAAAATATATAATTTTCATTATTATAATTTAATTTAATTTGATAGATCGATTAATAAGAATTAAACTTTAAATTATTCTATTAATAAATCAAAATTAGATTATTAAATTAAGGTCCATTAAAATCTTATTAGACAAAATCACAATGTATTCTCTTTTGAGTAAGAATAATTCCTCTCTCAACTCAATTTCTTAACCAACTTTTTGTATAAATGATTATAGAACATGTTATAATTCAACTATATTTGTATTTATTTAATAACAAAAATCCAACCATCACTCAGACTAAAATGGATGGGAGGGAGGAAGTGCAGTCAGGGACGTATATAATTTTATCATTTTATCATTATTAAATAATTATGTATATCAAATACTATTTCTTAAATTGAATTTACCCCAATTTATTTAATTATTGAAAACACTATATAAATAAATAAATAATAATAATGAATTTTATTATTATACCATAAAAAATTAATAGTAGATTTAGCATCTCATTCTTTAATTTATTATTATTATATACAAACCTAAAATAAATTCTTTTAATTTTTATACTCTGTTGTAATAACATTAAAGGAGAAAAAAAATATGAGTTGAAAATGGGACACTAGTGCAAAATATACATACGAGGACAGGATTTAAGGACGTTCCTAGGGGAACCGTGGTTAAAACAAAGGCGGTGGCATTTTTGTGATTTTAACAAAGCTTTTTGGACACGATTGTATGGTAACCGTGTTCGTAGGCAGATACCAACACGGTTATCTTGAAACCGTGCTTATAGGCCACTTAAATTTATTTTTTCAAAATTTTTCGTGTTCCATACGAACACGGTTAGTTTGAAACCGTGCTTAAAGGCATTTCAAATTAATTTTTAAAATTTTTTAGTGGTATATACGAAGACGGTTAGACTGTAACCATGCTTATAGGCCTTGTATACGAACACGGTTGGTCATTAACCGTGCTTAAAGGTGTTTCAAATTAATTTTTAAAAATTTTTAGTGGTATATACGAGACGGTTCCCCCTAAACCGTGCTTATAGGCTCACTTACAAAGACGGTTCCCGCTAAACCGTGCTTATAGGTTCCCCTTTTTCTCTTTTCGAGGTCCGTTCTTCTTCCCTCTCTCTGCATGTTTTGTGTTTCCCTCCATCTTTTCATTTCGTTTCACGAGGCCTCTTTCATCTTTCTTTTCATTTCTTTGCATTTCCCCCTCCTTCATCCTTCGTCTTCCTCCATTGGAGCATAGTCTTCCTTCTTCATCCTTCGTCGTTCCCCCTCAAAGGTACCAAGCTTAGTGTTTTTTGGGCTACCACAAAGCTTCTTGTCTCTTCCATGAAGGCTACTTTTGTACACGCTTCTTCAGGTTCTTCCTTAAACCCATTCTCCTCCTATGGTTATTTTGGTTGGAAATTTGTTTATGATGCAATGTCAGTGGTATTTGGAAAATGAGAATGTTAAGATTCCAAACATTTGATTAAGGAAATTAATGTTGTTAGCTATAAATTAATGTTGTTAGTTATAGATTAGGAATGCTTATGATTGATTGTTAAATTTATTTTGTATTTCTGTGTTTATTAATTTGGGTATCTAAATTTAATTAAAATAAAAAAGATAATATTTTAACTAAATAAATACATAAACATTAATTAGTATTATTCCTTAGATTAGTTTAAAAAAATTAAATACATAAAAATGGATAAGTTCAATTAAATAAAAAGTTACTTGTAAGAGTAAAATAATAAATTGTATTAAACATGAACATTGTAACAAAATGAAATAACCCCATAATTAATGTTGATTAGGCAATTTAAGATTTATTAGATAATGAATTAATCCCATAATTAATTTAGTTGTATAATTTTAAATATTTTTATTATAATAATAATAAGTAGTTTTGTTTATTATTCAAGACCCCAATATTACATTGAAATCTAATTTGTACCCGACTAAATTAAAAAATTGGTAGTGGTAAACTAATTACTGTCTTAGTTTTAAATTTTAATTTTGTTTTGTTAATTTTGTTTGGTAATTATGATTTGTTATTTGTTTATGATGTGATAAGTTTATTTAGTCCGTTTACATGAGTTTGTGATTTTTTAAATTGTATGAGAGAACCATAGTTTCTCGTTTGAGATTCGACACAAATGGTAATTAAATTAATTGATTTCATTATTTCTGTTGAATCTTGAATTGTCTGTTTAGACAGTTTGGGATAAATAATTTTTTTATGCATCATTGCTATATACAAGTTAGGACTTATTTTCAAATTTGATCAAGTTTTGGTTAGTTAAGTTTTGTATTATTCTCTGAGTGCATATTTGATTGTGGTTGAATTTGATTTTACCACTTTCATTTCGTGTACTTAGAGACCAATGTGAAATACTGCCGAAATTTTATCAAAATTTAAAATAACTCCTAAGTTGTATGTAGTTATGATGAATAGAAAAATGTTCATCATGAATGGGTTGGACCACCACCTATGTGAAGAAAGTAAGATTCATAGCACCTTTAAATTTACTGGTATATTGTAAACAGTGGTATGGATCGAAGTTGGATAGCTGCATCACGTATAAGTCCATAATATGAGGGTGGAGTTGAAACATTCATAGAATTCATGATACGAAATGCTGAGGAGGTGAATGAAAAGTATTTTTGTCCTTGTGTTAAATGTTTGAACATGCGTCGACTAGAATTGAAAGAGGTGCGAGAACATCTATTATGTGATGGTTTTCTTCAGTCTTATACACGATGGATATGGCATGGTGAACATGTTGAGGTGCCAAGTACCAGTTTTCAAACAAAAGACCAAAGCTTTGCGCATGAGCTTGATGACGACATGGATGACCGTATGGAAGATATGATCCGTGATGTGGAGGTAGAAAGTTTTAAGAGAGCTCACGTATATGCGACTCTGTGTGAGGATTCTGAAAAGACGTTGTATCCGAATTGTGCCAATTTCACGAGGTTATTAGTAGTTTTAAGATTGTTTAACTTGAAGGCAATAAATGGGTGAACGGGCACTACTAGAAAAATGACTAATAGCTACAACCATTTAGCGACCGCCACATGCCGTCGCTATTTAGTGACCGTGTTAGCGACCACAAAATGAAAAGCGACCTGGAACGTGAAACATTGTGACCACCTCCGCGACCGCAAACGAACCATCGCTACAACCGTCACTACCTCCGTCACAATATCATAGGTCGTCGCTGACACGGTCGCTATAGTTAATTCCCTCCACTTTTTTGGTTTCCCTCCAATGTATTTATGGCGCCAACTGATAGTGACGGGAAAAGTATGGTCGCTATGTCCTCTAATGCGTCAGTGACGTCCTCCATGACGTCGCTATGGCCACAATGTAGCGACGGAGGTGTTGCGACGTCGCTAAAGTGAGTAACCGTCGATATGGCCGTCGCTAAGATTTCCTTTTTTGGATTCCCTCCATGTTGTTCCCTCCATTATAGTGACGGAGCTTATAGTCGTCGCTCGTGTTCTGGAAATTAGTGACGGAGCTACGGCACCGTCGCTATTAGTGAAGAGTTTAGTGACGGTAGGATGACACCGTCGCTATATGGAAGAGGTTAGTGACGGTGGGTCCCTTCCGTCGCTAATATTCATGAGAGTAGTGACGGGTTGGTTCGCCCGTCGCTATAAATTTCGCTTCCCTCCATTTTTTTCTTCTAGTAATTGATGTTAGTGACGGGTTGGTTGACGCCGTCGCTAAGTTTCAGTAAATTAGGGACGGAGTTGTGTTACCGTCGCTAAGTTTTTAATTTTAGGGACGTCGTTAGCGACGGATTTGGAGTCGTCGCTATGGTTTTAATGTTACTCGACAACATCCCCTTTCCCTGTCATTTGCCCTAACTTTCCCTCTCCTCTCTCAGCAGGCGTCTCCCTCTCCTCCCTCCCTCCCTTCGTCTGAGCTCCTCCACCTTCTTCCCTCTTCCTTTCGAAAGACGTTGTGTGTGCCCTACATTCCACCCTCTTCTCCGCCAGACATACCGAACCCGACTCCCTCTTACCGGTCCACCGGTGCAGCGGTTCCCCTTCACCGGAGTGGCTCACTCCCTCTTGGCTCCCTCACAGCTGATACACAGGAGTGGCTCACTCCCTCATTGCTGACGGTCACACACACTCACGGTCCCCCTTCCATTTACCTTGGTCAGGTTCGAATCCTCGGTCAGTTTCCTTTCTCTGTGATCAATCTCCTTCTCTTTCCCATTGGCTCTGGTACCTTACCGTTTCAATGTTTAGAAATAGTAAATACTAATACTAGAATATGTATTCAACATATGAAATAAAAACAGAAACCTAAAAAAGGCCAAAATTCACACAGATAAATTTCAAGTTTATCTTGGGGACAGTGTTGGTTAGCTTGTTGCATTTGGATTTTACAATTTTGTGTTATCAAAAGTTTATCGTTTTGGGAATATCTTATTTGGAATTCTTACTTTTTATAAAAGCATTATTCTTGACTATTTGCTACTTGTTTTAATCTGCCTATGTAGTTGTGATTTCTTTGCCAATAGATATTCTGCTCATATCAGCTGTCTGGTGGTGAGTTATCTCAGTGCAACATGATTCCATGAGGTTGCTTGTTCAATTAAATTTTAACAAGGAATGTGATTCTAGTTAGGTGTTAAATATTGTGTTAGGGATCGCCAATACTGAAAATGAAAGTAGTTCTATTCTATTATTGTTGAGTTAATGTGTTGTTCTAGTCAGCAGTGTATAGTTGGAATTAAAACTTGAGATTATAATCACATTTTTGGGTGAGAAATTTTCACTGTTTATTTGCCCCTCCAGTTTAGGTTGAATTTGGTTTATTAAATATTATTTGAGTTAGATTTTGTGTTCTGACATTTACTCAGATTACTAGTGTTAACATTTCGTCCATTTGGTGTAGCATCAGTCGCATCATCCCATTGAACAATGAACATCTTAAATTTCAATTATTCTTGTTCAGGATATTGATAGAAATGTTGTTTAGCGTTTGTGCTCTATTATTGTTCTTCCCACTACTGTGTCAAGTTGTCAAACTCGTGGGTTGGTCATAAAATTTCTAATGAAGTTTACATCTGTGCAAATACTGTTGAGGGTTGTAACTAGTACTCGTTTCAGTTTCCTGTAAATGTAAACGTGGTTTAGTTTCAGTTGAGCAATTTTGTTACATACATAACCAACATGCTTGTGCTGCAGTGTCCATTCCTTTTTAATTTTCCCTATTCTTTATTTATTGGTGGTATCAGGGGACAATTATAAAATAGTGACAGGCACATATCTCAACTATTCTTTATAATTAGGTGTTCTTCTGTAGTTACTTTCTCAACTCCTTCCCCGCACATATCTCATTTTCTTAGTCAAAGATCATTTGCAATCAAAAAGAAGCCAACAAAATAGAGCTTGTCTTTAAGACAACCTAAATAGCTGTTAACAAATTATATAATGAAAGCCTGTGTAATGATGTGAGTAGAGATATTCCATATTCGTCATGGCAAGAGATTTTCCTCCTCGAATTTTGCTATCTAACTTTGTGATTCTTCTTTTGAACATCTAGTGTAGATTTACTAAGGACTTTTCTCTCTATCTAGAAATCTTACACTGGCTTCATCAAATGATCGCCCATCATTAACCACTTCTCATTCCCATTGTATCATGCTTTTGAACATCAAATGATTTTAGCATGCAACATGCTCTTGCAAGTCTTTGCTAGGTGCCTATTTTTTCTCTCCTGAAGCATTTTGTTGTAGAGTATACAAATAAGTCAATTGGCTTCTTCTGGGATTACCACATCTTCCCTCATCATAGATGCATAATGCGTTTCAACTGGTGCTCCAGCCTGCGCAAATAGCTCAACCACTGCAGGCAGCACACCATAGTTCCTTTTTCAACTCATTTATCAAAGGCTTCCTAGGTTGCTGATCTCGAATGTGATAGACATATACTGGAGGTACCAAATCATTAATAGTACCTTTCTGCCATGCATGCTGCCCATCCCTCATCTGGTGTTTGTAAGCTTGACAATTTCGTACTCGGTGACCTTTAGGTCCCACTTGTATCTCTGGACAATAACCACAAGTTTGGACTGCATACTTCTCCATAAGTCTTGAAGCTCCTGTGCACATTTTCTCCCAGGCTTTCATGCCTCGAACAGCAATAGCTGCAGAGAAACATGCACATAGTCAGCATAGTTGACAAAGGATGGAATATGTCAGAGAGAATTAAAAAGTGAAGAAAAAAGCATGTCTTCATAAAACAACTAATGATTGTCATAATTCAAGGATAATATCCAATTATTGTTTATTAAGATGTCTCCTCCAGTTTGCAGAATACATAACACAGGAAATCATTGTGTTAAGATGTCATAATTAAGAGTATTTTATTAAATTGACCAATGTCCTAACTCATTTGAAGTCCTCTAAAAGTTTCCACTTACATTTTATTATTATATATCTCAAATTTGCGGTGCTTCTCTTTCACAAAGCACCTGCTCTTTCTCTTTGCGACTCAACGAGCAGCGAGATCCACCTCCGACAACTATGACTCAGAGCCCATTTTCATCAAATTAATTTTATTTTATTTTTTTTACAATTTCAGTTGTGTTGCCTTGCCCTGTGTTAATTTTCAATTTCACTTTTAAGTTTTCACATTGAATGGGATAGACCTTATATAATACTGAGTTATTAGTAATCAATTGCCCAATTGAACGCTTTATTTTTGCCACCTTAGCTACAATTTGCTTTGACTGTCTCTGTTTGTTTAGTTTCCTTGCAATGTACTTAATCTATAATTTGCTTTACGTGTCTCTCTTTGTTTAGTTTCCTTGCTACTTGTAATTGTCTAACCAGTTATTGGTTTGTCATGCAGACTAGCACACGTTACGCGTGGTTTGTGATCGTTTGTCGACAGTTTTATATTCTTCCTCACTTTTTTCCTCGAGGTAATCCCGTAACACTAACTTTGTCATTATGTGTATGCATGTGGATTGATGTTTGTTAGTGGAGAGCCTCATTAGGCATTGGTTTTGTGTGCTGATAACATGATTTGAAGATGCATGTGTAATGTTGTTTGTTAGTGGAGAGCACAGCTCATTAGGCATTGGTTTTGTGTGCTGATAATATGATTCTTTATGCATGTGTAATGTTTGTTAGTGGAGAGCAGAGCTCATTAGGCATTGGTTTTATGTACTGATAACATGATTTGTTGTTCATAACTCTGAATATCATATACAATGCGTATGATATGTTTATTTATCTATACTGGGAAGTTTTCTATATGTAACAGGCCGTTTGTAAATTTGGGAAATGTCTAGTTTACAGGGGAGACTCTGCCAAAATTTCGGCAGAGTCCCTTTCTTAGGGAACTTAAAAAATGAAACTCAACTTTAATAATGTAGGGTTTAGTCGTGTGTGTACCCATTAGATTCCCGTTCAAGTTTCAAAATAACCGGTTGATGTACCGTGTTGTGTTGGAGCTTGAATTGTCCCGGTTGGACAGTTTGGTATGAATTTGTAACCTGTAGGGCATAACCCATCAATGTTGTATGTGGTCTATCTTGAGAAGTTGAATGAATATTCATTTGAAGTCCTCGGTTATGGTGTTTCGTATTGTCCCCAGGGTGCATGTCTGCGTGTGGTGTTTCATACCCTACGTATCTCTGTGTACTCGGGGACCAATGCGAAATGCTGCCAAAATTTCAAATGAACATTCATTCAACTCAAGATATACCACATACAATTATGGGATGGGTTACGGATGGTTGCATATTCATCCCGAATGGGATAGGGCCCCACCAATTTGCAACATCAAAGAGATAGAGTGATTCACAACCGATAGTTAAATAAAAATTTAAACCCCATGTATGCTAACAGAAATCGTGCTTGTTAGATATTGTAAATGGAGGTACCGGCAAATCGGCGATGGATGTACAACCGACTAGATCGCAATCGGCGAGTGACTGAGGAGTTTATGATGGGGCTATTGGAGTTCATTCCGTTCGCTACGGCAAACACGCCTGGATTTGAAGTGACTCAGAAGATGCGTTGTCCGTGCTCAAGGTACAAATGCATGAGTTTTGAATACGCGGATGATGTCATGTGCCACCTAACTGAGAAAGGGTTCATGGAAACATACCACTGCTGGTACAACCATGGTGAGCAGTTACCGCGTAGACCATCAGACGTAACCATGCAACAGTCTTACTACGAGGTTGGAGGAAACAGGGATACGTACAACAACATAGAACAAATGGCGATGGATCATGTTGGACCCTCCACCGGGCGTATGCTGGAACATAATGACCAAGCAGGTCATGGGGACTCTGACAATGTAGAGGAGGATCCTAATCCAGAGGTGAAGAGATTTTATGATTTGTTGGCGGCGGCTCAGACTCCATTGTGGGACGGGTGCAACAGTCACACTGAGTTATCCGCCTCCTTAGCTGCTTTAAGCCTAAAGGCAGATTATAATCTTTCTGGAGGTTGTTTTGATAGGATGGTCAATCTGATGGGTTCCACCATGCCTAGTAATCATAGAATGCCAGCAAACCTGTACCGTGCTAAGAAACAAGTGGCAAACTTGGGGTTGGGTTGTGTGAAGATAGAGTGTTGTGTTGGTGGATGTATGCTGTTCAGAAATGAGTTTGCAGACAAGAGTGTCACAAAATGTCTGCATTGTAATGAAGAACGCTACAAGACCGTTAAAAGGAGAGGGAAGGTAACCCGGATGGCCAGGAAGAAAATGTGGTACTTCCCTATAACACCGCGTCTTCAACGCCTGTATGCCTCATTGTCCACGGCAAAACACATGCGTTGGCATGCTCTGAACCGAACACAAGAGGGGTTTCTTTGCCATCCTTCCGACAGGAAAGCATGGAAGTGTTTGGATGAGCTATATCCGGACTTTTCAGGCGAGCCGCGCAATGTAAGACTTGGCTTATGTACTGATGGGTTTAACCCGTTCGGTCAATACGGAAGAGCTTACTCTTGTTGGCCAGTCATCCTGACCCCATACAATCTGCCTCCTGATATGTGTATGAAGAGGGAGGTCATGTTTCTATCTATACTGGTTCCAGGACCTAAAAATCCAAAGGCGAACATAGACGTGTTTTTGCAACCATTGGTTGAAGAGTTATCACACTTATGGGATGTCGGGGTAATGACATACGATGCGTCTTTGAAGAACAACTTTATGATGCGTGCTATTTTGATGTGGACTATTAACGACTTCCCGGCCTATGGTATGCTTTCTGGATGGTCCACGTCTGGGAAGCTTGCTTGCCCTGTATGCATGGAACATACCGGGGGGGAATCACTCCCTGTTAGTGGCAAGACAAGTTTCTTTGACTGTCATAGAAAGTTTCTACCGTTGGATCACCCGTTTAGGAGGAACAAAACCGCTTTTAAGAAGAACAAGGTTGTTAATGAACCTCCACCCTGTAGGTTATCTGGTGCACGGGTTTGGCAGAGGGTCGAAGAGTATCCTTACATCTGGGACAAGAGTGTTAAGGAGTTTACGGGTTACGGTAAGGAACACCACTGGGTGAAGCAGAGTGTCTTGTGGGATTTGCCATATTGGAAAGACTTGTTGTTAAGACACAACATTGATGTCAAGCACACTGAACGTAATGTTTTCATGAATATTTTTGACACTGTTATGGACATCAAAGGGAGAACAAAGGACAACGAGAAGAATCGTCTAGACCTTCCGATTTGGTGTTCCAGGAAGGAGTTGGAGTTGAGGGATGCGGGACGTGGAAGAATGTTTAAACCCCATCCAAAATATGCTTTAACTAGACCACAACAGATTGCTGTGTGTATTTGGATGAATGGGTTGACCCTGCCTGACGGATTCGCTTCTAACTTGAGTAGATGTGTCGACGTGAAGGAGGGCAGGGTGTTTGGCATGAAAAGTCATGATTGCCATGTGTTTATGCAACAACTACTCCCGTACGCGTTTCATGCCTTACCGAAGCCTATTTGGAAACCGTTAGTGGAGTTGAGTCACTTCTTTAAGGAGTTGACGGCTACTTCATTGACTGTGGAGAAACTTGTGAAGATGGAAGAAACTATCCCGGTATTGATTTGTAAGTTGGAGCAGATTTTCCCACCAAGTTTTTTTGACTCCATGGAGCATTTGCCTATCCATCTACCGTACGAGGCCTTGGTTGGTGGCCCAGTGCAGTATCGTTGGATGTATCCATTCGAAAGGTGAATGCTTGGTGAACTCTTTAATTTCCTTGCAAATCGTGCTTATAATAGTATTTTCTAACTTAACACTATCTTGTTAATGATGTTGAAGATTCTTACGCTCTTTAAAAGATAAAGTATCGAACAAAGCCTGCGTTAAAGCATCAATTTGTGAGGCATACTTAGTCGAAGAAATGACAACCTTTGCTTCTTTCTATTTTCCGACGGAGATAGAAACTAGAATGAGTAGAATTCCCCGCAATCTTGGGGTAGCCAGCCGCACAGGGTTTGATGAACAAACATCGATTTTCAACTATCCTGGTCACCCGGGGGGCAGGCTCACAAAATGTTACATTGATGAGAAAGATCAAAAGGCGGCTCACTTGTACATTCTTCTCAATTGCCCGGAAGTGGAACCCTTTATTGAGTAAGTCATAGAAGTTATATTATACATTCTTAACGTAGCTTTTATAGTATCTAAATTTGTTTCCTTTGAATAGCTTATACACAGATATGCTAAAACTTGAGCAAAATGATTTAACTGATGACCAAATTCATAGTGAGGTGTCATCCAAGTTCGTTGGTTGGTTCGCGCAACACGTAAGACCCGTGTTTTTAAGCCTATTTGCTTTTAACTCCCGTTATCTAACGATGACCTACTTTTTATGTTGTACATAGATACAAGACCCTAACAACCATATTGAAGATTCTTTACTCCAAGCCCTTTCTTGGGGGCCGGTGAAAACTGTTAAAAAATGGCCTATTTACTACGTAAATGGCTACAAGTTTAATATTCTTCAATGGAGTGAAGGGATGCGCACCCATAACTACGGGGTTTGTGTTAAAGGCACCGCCGGACAGTTGGAAGAAGACTTTTATGGAGTACTGACGGAGATTGTTGAAGTTTCGTTCTCTGGACGACTAAGAAGAGATATTGTTCTATTCAAATGTGATTGGTTCGACAACACAATCGGTGTTGGAACAAAGGTTGACAACAACTACGGCTTAGTTGAGGTCAAGAAGAATGGTAGATATAAAGGGTTTGATCCCTTCATTTTTGCCCAACAAGCTGAGCAGGTTTATTACACCGACTTCCCGGGAGGACATCGGGACTGGTATGCAGTAATCAAGGCCAAGGCCCGAAGTCAGATCACTGACAATGTCTCCGAGGAGGTCGATGACGCTTATCAGCTTGCACCACACGAGCTCAACGATGCCGATTTATTGTTCAACATTGATCCAGTCATAATGGATGAGACACTCGCCACTACGGGGGGTGAACACATTGACAAAGACCTTGTCTCTCGATCAAAACGGTCTAGGGCTGATTTGGATACTGATGAACTTGTTCAAACAGATAACTACAGTGACACTGAAACTGAGGGGGAATTTGAAACTGAAACAGACACAGAGTATGTAGTCGTTAAACAAAATGTTACATAGGTTTATATATATCCTGAGACTAACCTTTCTTTTCATGATTTTATCCACAGATGATGGGACGTCGACTGCCCTTCAGTAGGGGTGGTGGGTCCAGGACCCCGACATCCCGGCAGGGGACTCCCACCCCAGGACAGCAGACGACTCTATCACCACTACAGCAGAGCACTCCATCACCACCACCACCACCACCAGAGCAGACCACTCCACCACTACCACCACCACTGCAGACCACCCCATCACCCTGACTGACCACCCCAGAGCAGAGTCCTGGAGCTGGTGGCTTGGAGGACCATGGCCATCAGGCGACCCCACCTCCGGCATCCCCTCTGCCCATGTTGGTACCCGTGTCGACCGGAGACGAGTAAGTGACTAAACCTCAATTACTTTTATGTTATTTGTATGATACTTTACATTAAACTTTAGTGGAAAGACTTGTTGGTTTATTGGATGTTACTTTAATTAGTACTTGTATAGATTGAATTGTACTGGGCACTCTTCTGTTTGTAACAGGGTAACTATTTAAACTTGGAAATGTTACATTTACAGGGGAGACTCTGCCAAAATTTTGGGGGTCTCCCTAGATTGTGTGTTGTTTTACTCCTAACATAATTGTTGTCATTACAGCTTTGTTGATAGTAGTCGCACTACCAAAGCGATTACTAAGGTTTTGAAGGCCTAGTGGGATGGTCCATATATATCTTGGACAGATGCTGGGAAGGTTGTGCAAGATAGGTGGTTTGACACCTTCTCAGTAAGTTCCTAGCTCATTTGTTGTGACTTGATTTGTAAAATAGACCTGTTATTAATTTTGATTTCTCATTTCATTTTACAGCGTGATTACCAGTGGGCGGAGGGTATGATTGATGAGATTAGGAAGGTCTTTGCCACAAAGACCTCCAAAATCATCAAGAGTACCCTTTGGAAGGTGAGGGACAAGGGTGAGCGCCCTCGTTGGATCCCGGAGGACCATTGGGACGGGATGGTCCAGAAGTGGGGCGGGGTCCCGTTCCAGCAGGCGAGTGCTCGGAACAGGGCCAACAGAGCCGCCGATGCTGCAGCCTCGGTTTACACTGGGGGTAGCATCTCAACCCTCGAGCACAAGAAAAGATTTGTAAGTATATTTATGTTAGACATTTCTATTATGATTCGTCTGACATGTTTACAAATAATAATCTCAATGTTTTTTGTCCACCACAGGAGCTGAGGGAGCACCGGGAGCCTTCTTTGTTTGAGGTCATGCAAATGACCAAGAAGAACAAAGCCGGTGCATGGGTAAACCAGAAGACTACGGATCTAGCGGTATTTACTTTTAACTGACACATGCTTATAATTTACAAATCAGCTTACTAATCCTATCGTTGTTTTTGAATTTACAGGAGGCGTATCAGGCCAGGAGGGCCGAGAAGGAGGCGGACCTGGTGGCTTCCACTCCTGAAGGGGAGGTTCCTCCCACCCTATCTTGTTCTGACGACAACGCCATCTATATGGAGGCTGTTGGCGGTGTGAACAAAAAAGGGAGGGTATTTGGATTGGGCGGCGTCGGCACGCAGCTGGCGAAAAAGGCGAAGACCCCTTCCTCTTCGTCTTCCTCTGGTCTTCCGACTGAGGTCGTTCAGGTAATTCAAAACCTGAACGATGAGCTACAGGAGGAGCGACGTCAGAGGCAGTTGTTGTTGGAGCGGGCCGAGGCGGACCGACAGAAAGCCGAAGCGGACCGACAGCGGGCCGAGGAGCAGCACGCCGAGACTCGTCGGCAACTTGCTCAGCAGCAGGAGCTACTGATGCAGTTGATGGCGAGGCTACGTCCCCCCACTTCCCAGGCGCCCCCACCACCACCCCAGGATCCCCCACCACCATGATTGTATTTTTATTATTTATACACATTGTATATTTGATTTTTAGTTATATTATATTTCATTCAGTATTTATTTTGTCATTCTTTATTTATTATGTCAATATTTATTGGTAATTACATTCAAATCAAAAAGCCTTATTGTACCTATCATTAATAACAGCGACGGAATTAGAGTGGTCGCTGTATTGTTTACAACAGCGACGGAATATCGTGGTCGCTGAATTGTTAAAAACAGCGACGGACCTAAGTGGTCGCTGTATTGTCAGAAACAGCGACGGAACATCGTGGTCGCTGTTGTTAAAAACAGCGACGGACCTAAGTGGTCGCTACATGAGTACCATAGCGACGACGTATGGTGGTCGCTGGTGGCTGCTAGTAGCGACGGGGTCATGAGGTCGCTGTATGGCACACTTAGCGACGGCTGGTGTTATTGGGGCAGAGACGATTTTAGCGACGGCCTTACGCCGTTAATACGGTAGCGATGGCATGTGTGTGGTCGCTGATGTGTTTTCAACGAGGGTTTTAGCGACGTCCTCTGTCCCGTCAGAGATGCCGTCGCTAATGGTTTTAGCGACGGTCGTGGCATGGATTAGCGACCAATTCCTTCCGTCGCTAACAGGTGTTTTTTTAGTGGTGGGGTAAAAGTTTCACTGACTTGCTTAAGTTGTTGAAAGAAATACTCCCAGTTGGTAACACTTTGCCAAATCGTAATTATGAGGCTAAAAATATGTTGTGTCCTATGGGCTTGGAGTATACGAAGATACATGCATGCCCAAATGATTGTGTATTATACTGTGGTGAATATGAAATGCTACATCGATGTCCTTGGTGTGGGGTGTCACGGTATAAGAAGACTAAAGATTCTGATGATTTCTGCAAAAAAGGGTCTCCTACGAAGGTGTTGTGGTATCTCCCTATAGTTCCAAGACTACAACGTCTATTTACCAATGCAGATGATACGAAGCTTATGAGATAGCATGTTGATGAAAGGGTTGTTGACGGATTAGTTAGGCATCCGGCAGATGGATTATAGTGGAAGAAAATGGATACGATGTTTCCAGATTTTGCCCGTGCCCAAGAAATGTTAGGCTTGCACTAGCCACAGACGGCATGAACACATATGGGAACCAAAGCACAAACCACACTTCGTGGCCTGTTTTGTTGTTTGTTTACAACTTGCCGCCATGATTGTGCATGAAGCGGAAGTACGTTATGTTATCAATGATGATTTTTAGTCCACGACAACCAGGGAACGACATTGATGTATACTTATCTCCATTAGTTGAAGACCTGAAAATGTTATGGGAAGAGGGGGTTGATGTGTTTAACGGGCTTATAGGACAATCATTCAATTTGAGGGCCATGTTATTCTGTACGATCAATGATTTTCCAGCGTATGGTAACCTCTCGGGCTATAGCGTCAAAGGACATAAATCGTGTCCTGTATGTGAAGAGGGAACTAGTTCTGATCGACTACATCATGGAAGGAAAAATGTTTATCTTCGACATCGTAGGTTTCTCACACCTAATCATCCACTTCGTAGGTTGAAGAAGTCGTTCAATGGTGCACAAGAGTTTGAAATGCCTCCCCCACCATTGTCTGGTCGACAAGTATATGAAAAGGTGAAAGAAGTCAATGTGGTTCTTGGTAAGTCTGAGAAGCAGTCTATCTCAAAAAACACGTGGAAGAAAAGCTCAATATTTTTTGATCTGCCATATTAGAAAGAGCTTGATGTGAGGCACTTTATTGATGTGATGCATGTGGAGAAAAACGTGTGCGATAGTTTGGTTGGAACCCTGTTAAACATACCTGGAAAAATGAAGGATGGCCTGAATTCGCGTCTAGACTTGGAGTTGTTGGGTATACGTGAGGAGTTGCACCCACAAGTAAAGGGCAAACGAACATATTTGCCGCCAGCATGTCATACCTTGTCTAGAAAAGAGAATCAAAGTTTGTGTGAATCATTGTGCAGTGTCGAAGTTCCATGTGGGTATGGTTCCAACATCAACACTTGTGTTTCATTGAAGGATCTGAAGTTAGTTGGTTTGAAGTCACATGATTGTCATATGCTGATGCAACAATTTCTACCCATTGCCATTCGTGGCATTCTCCTTCAAAATGTCAGACATGTGATAACAAGGGTGTGTTTATTTTTCAATGCCATATGTGCCAAAGTAATCGCCCATGATGAGTTGGAAGCGTTGGAACAGGAAGGGTTTCTTATACTATCCCAGTTGGAAATGTATTTCCCTCCTTCATTCTTTGACATAATGGTACATTTAATCATCCATTTAGTGAGGGAGGTCCGTTTGTGTGGGCCAGTGTTCTTGAGGTGGATGTATCCTGTTGAGCGATACATGAAAATTTTGAAAGGTTATATGAAGAACCAATGCCGTCCCGAAGCATCGATAGTAGAAAGGTATATTGCAGAGGAAGCAATTAAGTTCTGCACAGATTATATGTCACAGGCTGAAAACATTGGTATTCCAAAGACTCGTCACGAAGGGCGATTGGATGGGAAAGGTACTATTGGGAAAAAAATTAAAAGCATGTCACGTGATGAAGTACTCCAAGCACAGTTTTATATTTTGAATAACACAGATGTTGTGCTCCCGTATTTAACTGCACATAAAGACATAGTCAAAAGAAACAACCCTAGAATGGCTGAAAAGTGAGTGTTGAATGAACACAACAAAACGTTCATGTAGTGGTTCAAAATGACCCTTCTTAAAGATACATATGCTTCTGAGACATTGCATCGACTGGCACTAGGACCTAACTTTGATGTAATCACTTATTGTGGCTATGACATAAATAATTATTCTTTCTATACAAGGATTCAAGATGACAAGAGTACGATGCAAAACTGTGGAGTTATGGTTGTAGTTGAATCAATGCATTTTTCCACTTCAAAGGACAAAAACCCTGTCATGGCTGAGTTATGTTATTTTGGTGTCATTGAAGATATATGGGAAGTTGATTACAGTCGTTTCACAGTGCCTGTTTTAAAATGTAAATGGGTTGATAGCAAAAGTGGTGTCAAAATAGATGATTTTGGTTTTACGTTAGTGGACTTAAACAAGGTTGGTTATAAGGAGGAGCCTTTCATTATGGCAGCTCAAGTAAAACAAGTTTTCTACGTTGTTGACCCATCAGATAAACGATGGTCAGTTGTTCTCCAAGGTAGACACAACATTGAGGATCCATGTCTTGATGTCCTAGACATACCTTGTTTAACAACACGTACACCAGATGTTGTGGAAGATCTCATAGATGATTTAGTTGTGACTCGTAATGACCAGCAGGAGGGTCTGTGGGAAACATAAGGTATGGTTATATATCATTCATCATGTTTATATATCATTAATCAAGTTTATATATTATTCGTCATGTTTATAAACCGATTCTTGTTTTTTTGAACAGATACCTATGGCTGATCAGGATTCACATGCGAGATCTGACTCCCATAGCACAGACTCCTCAGCTAGGAGGAGAGGTGTTACCCGGATGACCAGTGTTGCACTTAGGCGCCATTAGGGTCAGAGGACCCATGTTGACATTGATATTTGCATCGAGAGGACTTTAGGACCTAACGCCGCCAAGTTTCAGAGTTACTTAGGTGTCTTGGTACAGTCGAAGGTGTCCATCATTATCCCTGTTTGGGATAGTGTTGAGGAGGTCGTGAAGAATGCAATTTGGGCTGATGTTGTCGTAAGTATATTTATCTGTACATTTATTTACTCGTATTGTAATTTGTTATGCGTAATAATCTCATCCTTGTTTATTTGGCACTTATAGGATGCTTGGGATATTCCTGCAGTTGATACACTACGTAGGAAGATCATGTCTGAGATCGCTGACCGATGGAGGACATTCAAAAGCAACCTGACCTCCACGTATATTTTAATTTTAAAATATAAATGTTTAAAATCATCATGTTTTAAGTTATCAATTACTTAATTCAAATATTTTAAATTTTAGGTATGTCTATGGGAAGAAGCAGGGTGAGTTTCCTAGAGATAGATACACATCCATAGATCGGCAGACTTGGGATACATTTGTGGCATCCAGGCACATGGATGACTTTATTGTATGTATCTTTTACTGATTATGTTTTTATAGTTATTGGATAATGTATAACGTATAAATGTCTTTGAATTATTTTTGATGCAGGCCAGACGCATGAAAGCATAGGAAATTAAGGGGAAAAATGACTTCCCTCACAGGTTATCACGTGGGGGTTATCGATTGTTGGAGGATTGGATAATGGAGGAGAAAGCTAGGCAACGTCAAGGTAGCCACCCTGACCCACTATTGTGGATCCCCCCTCCCCACCCACACGACATGAAAAATGGAAGCATGCCAGGACGAAGAAGAGTGGTCAGTACACTTCATCACATGTTGAGGAGGTTGTCTCAAGGATTGTAAGTACAAAACTTATCAATACTTTTTATGAAACGTTAAATATCCATTAAACCCTAACACTAATCACTGACTTTTAGTTGTAGGATTCTTTGGTTGAGCAGTCGACCCAAGGGTCATTTGTGTCACATGGTAGGGATGATATATTGACCGCCACCATCGGTCGACCAGAGCATCCTGGACGAGTACGTACAGCTAGTCGAGGTCATGGTACGTTTACATTAATAGTCTTAGATTCTGTATGATAACTTTTTTATTTCTAATTATTCTTTCTCTGCAGGCCTCTGAAGCTATTTCGGCCATCCCGCCACCCCTTCCTAATCCATATCTGATTTGGAGAAGACCTTTGAGGACAAGGTTGCCACAGTAAAGGCAGAGGCAAGGAAGAAATGTAGAGGCTACTTCAGGAAGAGATGGCACGGTTTCGGAGTAAGATGATGACGTCATTCAGTCAACAATGTCAACCTACGCCACCGGTGGTGGACCCACAGGTCACATTGTACATTATTTAATTGAATCACCTATGATTCGTTATCATTAGTTCTTGAATAACTTCAAAATATTGTGTAATTATGCAGACTAGGCGGGTCAGCACAAAGGGGTCATATGCTGCACCTGACAGTGATGATGACGATGTAAATCTTGGAGACTGCCGTCAGTGTGACCTATTTGTGGATGGAGTGGAAGAGCCAGTTGCCATTGGTTCAGTGTATAACCAAGGCCCATTGGTTCACCATCAGAAATTGCCTGATGGTGTGTCAAGGATTTTGGTTGTACAGGTCCTTGAGGCAGATACAGTTGTTCCCATTCCAACATCTGAGGTACGTCTGGTCGGCCAGGCTGTAGGACACTTCCTTATGTGGCCGACCAGACTTGTGTCAGATTCTGGTCCCCGGGTATGCTCTTTACCCAAGCATCAATTATATATTAAGTTATGGTTTTAATAATCATAAATTGCTTCTAATTTTTTAACTATTTTAACAGGGTGTTGCCCTATCAAAGAAGCTAGAGCCCCCTTGATCCGATGGAATAACTATGGGACATCCGTTTTTGGTCTCCCAAGTGAGTTCCCAGTGTACATTGCACGACCTGACTTGTGTGAGGTCCTAATGGGGAAGACGATGTTGAACATTTTAGTGATTCAGTGTTGGGAGCTGTAAGTATAATGTTTTTCGTTCAATGATAGTGTCAATTAAATTTATATTTTTTACAACACTAAACGTCTACAAATTTGATTAGGTTTTTACATAGACTTTGCATAGAGAGAGGTATCGATGACACTTATGGTTTCCTGGAGCCCTCTCTAATACAACTTCATGGGAAGAGCAAGGAGGCGATTCAGGCATACATCCAGAATTGGATGCATGCCTCGGACAAGATTGTGTACCTTGCGCCATTTCATAGAGAGTAAAAGTCTAATAAATATTTAGTTATTTTTGTTAATTTAATAATGGATTGTGTTGTTAATATTCAACAGTACATTGCAGCCTTCACTGGCAACTGTTAGTCATTTGCCCGAAGGACGACATTATTGTATGCTTCTTTTCGTTGCATGGGAGTCCTGGTGCGAACTACATGAAAATACTTGACGGGTAAGTTGATTTTTAAAAATAAAACAACTTTACATATTTGATTAAGTCATTCTATTAACTAAGTGTTTTATTCTCTTACAAGGCTTTAATTAGGTACCATCTACTACACGACAAAGTGAGCAAGAAAAGACTAGAGTGGGTCTTCCCAAAAGTACGCACTTCAATTAATAAGCATTACTTTTAAAGTTACCTCAATTAGTAACAAAAACAATAACTAATTGTGAAATCAATGTATGGTACCTTGTAGTCTTATCGGCAGGATGGTACCTTTGAGTGTGGGTATTTCATGATGAAGACGATGCTCACCATTATCCAATCTGGTATAGTAGACGGATGGACAACTGTAAGTTTTTGCTGCCTACTTTAATTTATTTGGTTTTTACATATTACTATTACAATTTGTTGCTCACCTATTAATGATTATGTCTTCTTTGCAGCACTTTCGAGACTCTTCCTCAATGTTCCCTGAACGATACATTGACGAAATCAGAAACCAATGGGCCACCAGCCTTCTTCAACTCAAGGAAGGACTCCAATAGACTTCTGTCATTTATTATATTATTACTGTGTAGTTATATACCTATTAGTGTAGCTTAATCATTATTGTGCATTTTATATACCATATTTGATGTTTAGATAGTTTGATTGAAATTTTTTATTTTCATTATTATTTATCATTGGACTTTCTGGTAACTGTTTACAGGTTTTGGGAAAGAATAAAAATTAAAAAAATTAAAAAAAATAAGGTTTTAAGCACGGTTATGGTGTTAACCGTGCTTAAAAGTGCTGCCAAACGAAGCTTAAAGTGGTCAGAAACAAGCTTCAAAAGGAACCGTGCTTAAAAGAAACATACAAGCACGGTTAAAAGGCACATACGAGAACGGTTCAAAGGAACCGTGCTTAAAAGTCACATACAATCACGGTTAAAAGGGAGATACGAGCACGGTTCAAAGGAACCGTGCTTAAAAGTCCCCTACCTACGAACACGGTTGAAAATAACCGTGCTTAAAAGGCACATACAAGCACGGTTAAGAACCGTCCTTAAAAGTCCCTATCTACAAGCACGGTTCCAGAACCGTGCTTAAAGGGTCACCAGAACTGTGCTTAAAAGTCCATTTTCCACTAGTGGAAGCCTAAGTACTATTACACAGAGACGGTTCCAAAAAATACGACGGGAGGGTTGAAAACAAAATAAATTTTTAACTTTTTTAATTTAGAATTTTTATATATTAATATAATATTTACAGTATGATTTAATATGTGTATGTATAATTAAAAATAAAGCATGAGATTCTCATTACAGAGAATAATATTTTGTCCCGTAATTACCTTCTACCTAGAGTTGATGCTTAGTTCGTATAAACATTTAGGTGAAGAGATTTAAACTATCTATTAGTCATTCAATATTGTTATATTGTTATCTTGACTCATTTCCCTGTGTTCTTTCTCCGTGTATATCCAGAGCGCTTTGTAATATGGTGCTACGAAAATTCTCTTCAAAATTTATTTGGTGCTATGATAATCCACATTCATCTCATACTGTGCACTACAGAGAAAAAAATCATTTATTAATTAACACAATTTTTATTAGTCAAACCTCAAACAGAAAAAAGATGAAATGCAATTGAATCTAAGAGCGAGAAAAGAGAATGAGATAAACAAACATTCATGTTTTTTTATTGAATGAATCACTCAAGTGTCATACAAATTTCTTTATGTATAGACTTTCGTCTCCTCTATCTAACTAACAACCACCTAACTCAGATTAGCAACTAACTATTAATTAGAATAACACTATCATCAATTATTTCTGATTAGGGAAGACATTTTTACATAACCATTTTAAGATTTCGTTTGACCTAACTTATTTTTGGCTTATAAATTACTTTTAAGTTAAAGTTAAAAACAAGAGCTTAAAAGAGAAGTTATTTGGTACTCTTATTTATAAAAAAAACAAAATGATACTTTTGAGTTAAAAGTTATTTGGTAAAATATTCTTTTAAACCTCTAATTTCATTAAAAAATTCAACTTAAGGATTAATTTTATAAACTATCTTTTAAGGCTTATTTGGTATATGGAATTGGTAGCAATGGTGGTGGCGGCGATGAGGATAGTGGTGGCGATGATGACAACAATGGTGGTGGTACCAACGACAATAGTATAATAGAGACAGAACAATGGTGGTGGTGGTAGTGGTGGCAGGGTTGAACCGCTGGTGGTGATGACAAAAATGATAATGGTGGTAGTAGTGATGATATGGTGGTGGCAGTAGTGACAATGATTGTAGTGACGATGGTGATAATAACCTGTGGTCATGGCAACAGTGATGGTGACAATGGTGGCTACAGTAATGGTGGCGACGACAATGGTAAAGATGGCATTTTTGGTTATGGTGACGGAGGTGGTAGCGACGATAATAATGGTGATTGTAACGGTGATAGTGTGATAATGGTTGTGATGGAGGTGGTGGTAGTTGTACTAGCAACGATAGTAGTGATGGTGACAGTGTCAATGATGGTGGTGGCGACAACAACAATGATATTGGTGGTGCGGTGGTAGTGATAGTGTGATAGTAGAGGTAATAGTGGTGGTGGTAGAGTCAATAGTGTTAGTGGCAGTGGTGGTGATGACAATGAGTGTGGTGGTGGCAGTAGTGACAGTAGTGATAGCGGCTGCTGCGATGATGATGGTGGTGGCAATAAGATCATATGGTGGCGACAATGTCGGTGATTGTGGTAGTCATAGTAGTGGTGGTGGCAACGACAATGGGGGCGATGACAATAATGGTGGTAGCGATGGTGGTAAGATGGGGAGTCATGGTGGTGATAATGACAATGGGGGCGATGACAACAAAGGTGGTAATGATAGTGGTGGCAGCAACAATGAGGATGGTGATGGTGACAATTGTGACATTGGTTTTAGTGATAGTGATGACGGTGGTGACAATGAGGAATGAGTCAATGATGACAACAATGTTGATGGCGATGACAATGGTGGTGACATCAAGAAGGACAATGACAACAATGACAGTAGCAATAATGGTAATGACAACAATTGTAGTGTGTTGATAATAAAAGTTTAAATGAAATTATCAGCAAAAAAGTAGAAATTAAATTTAGAAATTAATTTTATTAGCTCTTGATTAAAAGTTGTTTATTACTTTTTTATTAAAGTAAACTCCTTTTTACAATATATACTTTTCTAAAAACATCTTTGACTTGGCTTCTTAAAAGAAAAAGCAAAGCTCAAAATAAATTAGATTGAACATATATAACTAATTCTATATTGCCAATAATATTAATATAAGTTGTAATAAGTGGCGGAGCTTAAAACGATCAGGGGTATGCCCTCCCCAAATTAAAGTTCCCATGGACTTTTTTATGAACTTTATTTGATGACTCTTCAAATAATTTATGTACTGATTTGTAATTATTTATTTTGTTGATATACTAATAAACTGGTTAAACTCGTATTTCTATTTTTTCAATATTTTAAAAATTAAATTCATTATTAAACTAATTAAGTTATTGGTTCAAGTCCAATGTATAGTTGAGTCATGATGGAACCATAGTTAAGTGGTGTTAATAAAATAACATTTTCATTAAAAAAATATTATATCATATAAGAAATAATATTAAAATAGTAATATATTTAAAGTAAAAATTACACTATATATGAAATAATATTAATAAAACACATCTTATATAAAATAATACTAATGAAAAACATAATATATCTGTTGTGAAATGCTAAAAAATAAAAATAACGCATATTTATAAGTTTTTGACATTCAAAAATATACATAAAAGCTCAAAATATTGTTTAATGGAAGTCTTACGAGGAGTTTAAACCAGGTAGGGGATTGCAACAAGGTGACCCATTATCTCCTTTCTTGTTTGTTTTAGTGGTGGGGGGTTGAGCTTATTTTTTCATCAAGCTATGGCGGTGGGAGAATTTAGGGGGGTGAAGGTGGGGGAAGAGGGGTGCCCGGTGTCCCCTTTACAGTATGCTGATGACACCTTGGTGTTTGGTATGGCGCAATTAGCAAATGTGTTCAGCGTTAGGAGGGTGATGCAGGTTTTTCAGATGTGTTCTGGTATGAAGGTTAATTACACCAAGAGCTCGGTGGTAGGTGTTAATGTTTCATCATAATGGTTACAGGCAGCTGCAAATATTATGCAATGTAAGATGAAAGGGCTAACATTTAAATATTTTGGATTACCCATTGGAGGTTCTCCAAGAAGAAAGAAGTATTAGGAACCGTTGTTGTTCAAGGTAAAAAGGAAACTAGCTGGGTGAAAATATAGGTATTTATCTTTTGGAGCACATACGTGTTGATTAACTTTGTTTTGTCTTCTGTGCCAATTTATTTTCTATCCTTCTTCAAAGCTCCCATCGGTATTGTTTCTACATTACATTCTTTATTGCCTAATTTCTTATCGGGTGGGATGAGAGGGAAGAGAAAAACTAATTAGGTAGCTTGGAGGGATGTGTGTTGTTCAAAGGAAAATGGTGGTTTGGGTGTAAAAATGTGGAATTGTTTAATATTGCTCTTTTATCAAAGTGCTGGTGGAGATTATTAGAATATAGAAGTACTTTATGGGTGAGGGTATTGATGTCGAAGTATGAGGAAATGGCGGTTTTGAGGAGTGACTATGATACAAAGACATCTGCATGGTGGAAAGATATATGTAATATTGATAAAAGAGGGGGGTCCGACGGGATATGATGGACTCGGGTTGGTGGTCAAGAATGGTAGGCAGGTTGGTAGGGAATGGTAATAGTACTTGTTTTTGGAATGATAATTGGTGGGGGATGTCATTCCAAGAGCGATTTTTAGGTTGTATTCCCTAACAACAAATAAGATGGAATCGGTTGTTAGTGTGTTAAATAGAGAGAAGGAGGGGTAGGGTGGAGACGGAGGAGACAATTATTTGATTGGGAGAAAAATTTGATGTCAAAATTGGAAGAAGAGTTATGGGGGTGGAGTTAAAAGAAAGGGTAGATAACAGGTGAATGTGAGTAGGGGAAGTGGATGGAGAATTCTCAGTAAAAAAGGGTGTATTAAATTTTGGTAACGTCTAATGAGGTTCTAGACATTCTATATAAGAATGTGTAGAACAAATTTGTTAATCTAAAAGTTATAGGTTTTACGTGGCAAACAATGAAGGAAAGGATACCAGTGCGGGTTGAATTGTTGAAGCGTGGAATGGTGGTCCTGAAGACGTGTCCTTTGTGTCAAAGTTCAGAAGAATCAATATCTCATTTGTTATTCTATTGTGATAAAGCGTACAAGGTGTGGGTTAAATGTTTACAATGGTGTGAGATAGCGGTGCTCTAACCAATTATGAAGGGAATCACTTGATGAATTTTATTGGAATGTTCCCAGGTAAAAAGGAACAACAAGATATGTGGAGTATCATTTGGTTTGCTGTGGTCTAGTCATTATGGCTAGAGAGAAATAAGTTAGTCTTTGAGGATCATAGATTAGATCTAGATAAGATGTTTGATCTTATACAAATGAGAGTTTGGTCATGATTAAAGGCAAGGAGCTATTCTTTTTGTTATTTTTTGTTTTGTTGGTTAAAGAATCCGGTAATGTGTATCACATCGTGCTGAGTTTTGACATAAATACTTTCAATTGTATGTTTATGTTGAGTATACTTTATACTCAATACGTTTAAAGTTTATATAATATTTTGTTTGATTCTTCTTTAAAAAAAAGTTCAAAATATTACTCAAATAAACAAAAAATTTAAAATAAATTTTTTTATAAACCACTCAAAACCAATAAATCTCTTCATTAGTTAAATAAACCGAAATGGGGACGGATTAACTAGTTGAATTGGTTAATCTAACTAAATTTTTAAGAAATCCAACGGGGACATAGATACTCACCAAAGAAGTCTTACTTCGACTCCCAAATTTTTAGCCATTAGAATTTCAAGCGGATTAGGGAACCAATGTTATGCTTGAAAGCCCTCAAATGGATGATTGTGCCTCTGGTTTGAGTATCTCAGCAGAATTTGT
The DNA here is from genome assembly GCA_037962975.1 of Clitoria ternatea. Taxonomy (NCBI): domain Eukaryota; kingdom Viridiplantae; phylum Streptophyta; class Magnoliopsida; order Fabales; family Fabaceae; genus Clitoria; species Clitoria ternatea. The sequence continues at coordinate 2,434,559 of CM075674.1, forward strand.
CTGAATTTTTTCTGCAAAATATTTGAGCTTATTGGTTAAAAGATGAAATGAACCACTATTAGGCACAAATAGAACAGCAAAGAAATGCTAGGATTTCCGAGTTTTAGCAGATGAAAAAGCTTGTACAAGCGATGTTGACGACAGAAGTGAGACAGCACCAGCTAGCGATGCCAGAAGATATAACAATAAACACGTAGACTATATTAAATTTATTGTCCTTCATGTTCTAAGATAGCTAGACATCAGACTTTAATCAGCAGGTACGGGATATTTGGAAGGTGAAAAAACAAGATACGCGGTAATATCAGAAAATTGAGGATATTATTAGATCTCTTAGCATGTTGTCATAACTCTAAAATAAAATACGTACACTAAAGTGACTAAAAATTATTTTAATGTAACTGTTGATCTCAGATATCATTTAGTTTTACTTCTTCGACCGTTAAAATAATTCTACCTGCTTGATCAAATCCAATTCAGGTATTTTAATTAAATAGAGTCACATGGAGACTAACCAATCTCGATTAAATTATATTTATAAATTTAATTTTACAACCGAGTTTATTCTCGTTGTGGTAATACATAAGAACTTTTAAACTTGGTTTTCAACCATGTTTACATGTGCTCTTTAAACTCGGTGTTATTGACATCTTAATACGGTTATGGGTATAACTGTGTTTAAAAATTCACATTTAAACTTGGTTATGTTCATAACTGTGTTCAAAACTTTGCATATTTAAACTCGGTTAGGACAATAATCGAGTTTAAATATAAGTGTTTTTTTTAAATGCGGGTTTTGTTTGATAAATCCTACCAAACCTACAATGTTACACAACCAACACTAGTGGAAAAAATAGATATAATCACGGTTAAAAATGGCCTTTAATCACGGTTAAAGAACCGTGGTTGTTGCAGCCGTGGTAGTAGATGAAGGCCTTTAACCACGGTTACATCTAACCACGGTTGTCGAGCATAACCGTGAATATAACAGACAATGTATATTCACGGTTATAGTAGAAACCGTGGATAAAGAACATCTATATTCACGGTTGTTTAGCATAACCGTGAATATAAGTAGTAAAAAAAATTCACTTACATACTATGTATATTCACGGTTATATTCACGGTTGTTTAGCATAACCGTGAATATAAGTAGTAAAAAAAATTCACTTACAGACTATGTATAATCACGGTTATAGTAGTAACCGTGGATAAATAGTGTCTATAATCACGGTTGTTACCATAACCGTGAATAAACACTGAGGTTTTTTTTTAATGTGGTTTCTGTTTTATTGTTTCCCAAACCTGCATTCAGACAACCAGTACAATATACAGTATCGATCCTACCATATCCAGCAACAATATATAAAAAGAATGGTATGTATATGACAATTAATTTGCTATCAATTCATAACAACCTAAAAAATGAAACTATATACAATTAAGATGAATGTAATCTAAAAAAGTAAACCCTAAATCCTACTAGAAACATATATAAGAGAATAAAGATCCTATATCTAGCTAACTCATTTCCTGACTTCAATGAAGTATGCGGCCCATTGCTTTCTAACATCATCTACAAGTGTCTTTGAGAAATATGACCGGTCCTTAAAGTACTGCAAACAATGCACAAAACAATTAGAACAAAAGCTATATTTATTAAATGAAATTGATGAAATTGGTAGAAAAGTAGTCCAAATGATGAAACTTACATCTGTCCATCCAACTACTAAATGTTGTTGAACGACGGTCAGCATGGTATGCATGACGTAATAGCCACACTCGAAGGTACCCTGCTGCCTGTAAGACTACAATGGACAAAAAGTATAAAATAAGTGAATTCGCAACTTAAAAAATATATATTGAAGATTTGAATGAATACGATTGACTTACTTTTGGGTGCACCCATGCAACTTTTCTTCCGTTGCACTTATTTCCAACCAGTAGATTATATCCAACCACCGCCCTACGTCAAACAAAACACAAGATAAGTTAGAATCGTATAGTTCTAAAAATGATGTAATCGAATTTGTACTTATTTTTTGTATTTGAATGTTGAAAACAGGTTTTGATAATGGCAAATGCACATGAACTAGAAAAGCTTCACAATATTAAAAACAAGTGCAAAGAACAAAAAAACACAAGAAAAATGTGGAATCCAAAGACAAGACCAAGAAACGATGAAGGACATGCTCCCAAATGATCAAACAATCAAAAGAGCTATGCATGAAGATAAAGGAAAGGAACCATGAAGCAAAATGAATCAAAAAAGCATAAAAAATCATGGAAAATCAAAAACAGCAATGTATGAATCGATTCATGAAAAGCATGAATCAATTCATAGGCCTAGAAGTCCCAAAAATACAAACAGCAGATCATGAATCGATTCACACCCATCATGAATCGATTCACACGAGTTAAAACCTCAAAATATCCAAAACAACAAGTTATGAATCGATTCGTAAACGTATGAATCGATTCACATAGTGGGAAACATCACTAAAAAGACAGATTTAAGTGGGAACCAAGCACCCAAAACCCACTACACGCAGAGACAAGATGGAACCATTATTTGCAACGGCTAGGAGGACTTTGGGACAGCTTCAAGGCTCTATAAATTGCTCTCCAACTTAAGCACAAAATACACACAAGAGGCAATCATCCCTTACCTTCATTTGTGCTTAGTGAGTCTATTCTTTTGTATACTCTGAAATTTTAAGCTTAGAACTTGTATATCCTCTCATCTTGAGAGTTAGAATTTGTGTGAGCTTTCACTTGTACATCTACTCTATTGAGAAAGTTATTTGCTTGTAAACACTACACCAAACACAAAGATTTTCACTCTAGGTTGAGTGGTCACAAAGGTTGGGGTTCAACCTTTGGGTATTGAGAGTTTGAGAGATTGGGTGGGTTACCCTTGTGCTAATGAGGATTGAGTTCTTGAGTGTGGGACACTAGGAAGCTACAATTGCTCATAGCTTGTAATCTTTAAACTTTAATAGTGGAAATCCTTCAAGTGGGTTGGTTGAAGGCGAGACGTACACCGGGGTTGGTGGAACTCGTTAAATTGGTTTGCAAGCTCTTCTCCCTTACTCTTTTACATTTATATACTGCACTTAAATGATTTGTGTTGGTTGATTGTGATTTGGATACTTGAGTTTGCTTGAATTAGTTAACTTTGAACATTGTATACCAAGTGTTTGATAAATTGTCTCATCTATATCTACCTCTTGTTTTGCATTGTCTTTTGCATTATACTTGACTTCACTTGCATAATTTCTAAACTTGTGATAAAAGAATTAAGTTCAAATGCATTCCAAGCAAAGTTTTAAAAACTCAATTCACCCCCCCTCTTGAGTATTGAGGCCACTTGAATAACATTTTTTAGGGATTAAGTTACCCGTCTACTATATTTTTAGGTCTTGTGGAACTGCCCGATGCAAAGTATGAAATTACAGAGCAAGATAGTCCTGGGGACAGATCACCACAAGCGTCCAGTGAGCGTTGTAGTTACCGATGATAAGTGAAACTTTAAAATGCAAAAATTAATGACAATAATTATGGAATATAATATTTTCGCTTCATGCACAACCATGGCGGCAAGTTGTAAACAAACAACAAAACAGGCCATGAACAAAACAGGCCACAACCCTTTCATCAGCATGCCATCTCATAAGTTTTTCATCATCTGCATTGGCAAACAGACGCTTTAGTCTTGGAACTATAGGCAGATACCATAACACCTTTGCAGGAGACCCTTTAGTGCATACCTCATCAGAATCCGTCTCTTTCTTCTTATACCGTGACACCTCACACCTAGGACACCGATGCAACATTTCTAACTCACCCCAGAATAATACACAATCATTTAGGCATGCATGTATTTTCTCATAGTTACGATTCAGCAAGGTGTTTCCAGCTGGGAGCATTTCTTTCAACAACTTCAGTAAGTCAGTGAAACTTTTATCCATCCACCCGTTTATCGCCTTCAAATTAAACAATCGTAAAACTGCTGATAAGCTCGTGAAATTGACGCAGTTTGGATACAACGGCTGCTCAGAGTCCTCACACAGAGTCGTACATACATGAGCTTTCTTAAAATCTTCTACCCCCACATCACAGATCATATCCTCGAGTCGGTCATCCATGTCAACATCGGTGTCATGCATCGAGCTTCGATTTTCAGTTTGAGAGCTGTTACTTAGCACCACCACATCTTCACCATGTCATATCCAACGCGTATAACTACGCAGAAAACTGTCACACTGTAGATGTTCTCACACCTCTTCCAAGTCTACCTGACGCAGGTTCAAGCATTTAACACAAGGGCAAAAATACTTTCCATTCACCTCCACTACATTCCTCGCTACGAATTCTATAAATGATTCAACTCCCCCCTCGTACTCTAGACTTAGGCGTGATGCAGTTACCCAACTCCGATCCATACCAACTGTTTACAAGGTGCTATGATCAATCTCAATTTTTCTACAAAGGTGGTGGTCCTATACCTATTCAGGATGGCAATTGTTTTTATACGTCATTCATATATACAGGTTAGGACTTATTTTAAAATTTGATGAAATTTCGGCACCATTTCGCATTGGTCTCTAAGTACACAAAATGAGAGTGGTCAAATCAAATTCAACCATAACCAAATATGCACCCAGAGAACAACATAAAATGCAAGTTACTAAAAGTTTATCAAATTTTAAAATAACTCCAAACTTGTACATACTAACAATGACGTATAAAAAATAATTGTTCATCTCAAACTGTCCAAACGGACAATTCAAGATTCAACACAAACGATGAAATTAATTAATTTAATGACCATTTGTGTCGAATCTCAAATGGGGAACTACGGTTCACTCATATGCACAATAACTTTCATACTAGTTAACTAGTACGAGCCTACGAGTTTGCAAGATTGAAAACCACATACATACAATAGACAGAAATAACATTATATATGAGCAACCAACAATAACAACAATAACATTATATAAGTGAAATGTAATTTTTGATTACAACTCAACTCAAAAATCTAATAATGAAATATCAAATTTTAAACTAAACTTCAACAGAACAAAATTCATAAATGGAAAATGTTTTAAAGGGAATAGTTAACAATGATGAAGTGAAAATTTTCCATTTAAAAATATCTAACTTGAACCTAGGAATACGTTATGTTCATATCTAACAATGATGAAGTATGGATTTATGGATTATGAATTATGGATCATGGATTATGAGATATGAATTATGGATCATGTTGAGCTTTCCCGTTTACATAATTTGTAGATATTCATACTTCAACCTTCTTTTTCAGGGAGTTCCGAGCATTAATGGTTAGCTTCTCAAACCAAGTCACTGAGAAAGTGTTGACTATGTAGAATAGTTCCATTGTTCCCACAAGGAATCTTGTGATGAATTCCATTTTTGATTGCTTTATAGTAATTTTCTGATTATTAGTTAACTACTATATAACAGTGTAGCTTGTATTATTTCTAAGTAAATTTTTATTTTTATTTAAAATTTATGACCCACCCGCATAATGGTAGTTAATTATTCATTATGTTAAACCCAGTATTCGGAGTTCCTATTGAGGTTACTATATAGAGGAAAGATTACAGCAAACTTGTCCATCAAATATTAATCAAATGTACAGATTATTTAATAGTTTCAAGTAGTTATTTCTAGAGTAAGGCTCTACATCTATATGTGTTTGATGATTTTCTAATCAGATATCTTGCTGCTCCCTTTTAAAATTTACATCTATCAGGCAATGTCACAGGCAATGAAAACACAATGAGATCGAAAAAAAATGAAAACACATGTCTAATCAGATATCTTGCTGCTCCCTTTAGCACAACAATGAAAACACATGAAAACACATAAAAACAGAGGCAATGTCACAGGCAATGTCAAATAAGCAGAGACAGAGTTCAGCTTTAATAATGAAAACATAAACTTAGAGACCTATATTCGTTCATATTTGACTACACACAAACAGAGAGACAAGCTTTCCAGACAATGGTGATAAAGCATAACAACGAAGCAGGGCTAAAAAGTGAACGAAAGAAGAAGGGCAAGGGAGCACTTACCAGACAATGGTGAACGAAGAAGAAGAAGAAGGGCGACGAAAGAAGAAGGAAGTGAACGGAGAAGCCTATGACCAGCAAAGAGGAGGACAAGGAAGAAGACGACAACCAACGCGAAAGAAGAAGAGAAAGTGAAAACAAGCTGAAAGGCGCGGCTTTTGAAGTTTCAGAAATGATGTATATTCACGGTTCCCCTTGAAACCGTGAATATATTACACATATATTCACGGTTGAACAAACAACTATGGATAAATGTTAACTATATCACCACAGTTACTACCCCAACCATGGATAAATATTAAATATATAATCACAGTTATAGAAACAACCGTGGACATACAGTACCCAGTGATTAAACCCTAAAACCTAAACTATATATCCACAGTTGGAAATACAACTGTGATTATAGACATCAATATATATCCACGGTTAACATCATAACCCTGATCATACCCATGAATATATAGTCACGGTTGTGCACACAACCGTGGATATATATTTCAGGTACTATATATCCACGGTTGACTCCTCAACCATGAATATATATTGAGGGTACGATCACGGTTATGATGTTAACCGTGGATATATAGTTTTCTCTGATTATATCGTTCACCTTATAATTTCAAAAATGCCACCGCGCATGTTTTTATCACTGATCCACTTCAACCCGTGAATATATCCCGTTGTTATATCCAATTTTTGCACTAGTGCAAACACAATATATCCTAAACAATGCATTTCATGTACAGTATTCACCAATTAATAAAAACAAATGAAATAATATTAATATGCTATAAACAACATAGTGAAAAAAATTATCTAAATACAATAAATATTATGTACATGAATTAAATAAAATAAAATCATAAACCCTAGGTACAATCCTACACTAGGTACAATGAATAAAAAAATCCTACATTAGGTACAATGAGTGATATAAAATCATAAATGTCTATCAAAGTCCTTCCTTCACTTCATGAAAGTATGTGACCTATTGCTTTTTAACATCATCTACGTCTCTCGAAAGGAACTATGGTCAGTCTTGAAAGTGCTGTAAACAAGATATAAAACAATTAGCACTAGTGAAGAACAAAAGCTTAATTACTATGTGAATACAAATTTATGGAATGTAGGCAAGTGAACACTTATAGTTGTCCATTCAACTACTATATGGTTTTGGACAATGGTTAGCATGGTCTTCATCACGTATTACCTGCACTTATAGCTACCTTGCTATGAGACTACAAGGTACATCAAATAAACAATTTGATAATGTTATTTTAAATTATCAAAAGTTAATAAATAACACTATTTCTTATTCGAAGTATTTATTTTTGGTTGACCCATTGGACTTTTTTCCTATTAGTGTGATAAAGGCAAAGCCTACTTTGAGAAAGGGGGATCTAGCTTTCCTTGCTTTTCTTGGAGTTCCAATTGCCTTGTTGAATTTTGGAGATGGAAAAACCTTGGGAATGTGGTGGTCGAAATTGAGGAGTTTGTTATGGAGGAAGGATAGATTTGGAAGCCATTCTTTTAGGAGGAGATAAGTCCTATACCGCCACCCTAGGGGAGGAAACTCAGGATAAGGTATTAGATAATGTGCTAAGCACATGGGAGAGACTAAGAGAGAGAACTCACTTTCTCACAATAAATTTCTTCAATTGAATTTTTGATGTTATATTTTACAAAAAAGAGAGGCCTATATATAGGCTATGGAAATTTGAAATTAGCTTGGGTGGGCTTGTAACCTAAGGCCCAAAATCTAGAAATACATGACTCAAAAATGGCCCAAAGTAAATATATATCTATACAAGGTCCAAAAGTGGCCCAAAATGAAAAATATAGCCATGTAAGGCCTAAAATAAAATTAATTCAAAACTTAATTAATTCCTAAAAATAAATAATATTCCTAAAAAATATTTATAAAGTGCAAAGAATGGCCTAAAGGAGACCCAAGTGAGGCATGTATCGTGATGCTTCCCTATAGTCGAGAATATTTGGCTACAACCCTATTTAAGAATAAAACACGTGATGAGTTAGAATCGTAGTAGACCAAAATAATTTAATTCAATATGTAAAGTTATTTAATTTTTAAATGAACTTACGTCTCTACTATTTGTTTAAAGTCCACAGGAGCAGTCTCATGTAATAAATCAAAGCATGTAGCAATGGAGTCCTTGGGTCAAATAACCAGGAGCTACCAATGAGAGCTACAATAAACCTTGATAAGTGACAATGCAAGATGATTAAATTAATAGAATAATTATAGAAAAGACTTTACTCTTTGTGACATGGGGCTAAATATATAGTCTTTCTTGACTCATGCATCCAATTTTGGTTGTATGCCTAATTCTCCTTTCTTATGTTGTTGCTCTTTTGTATGAATGAGTGCTCTAAGAACCCATAAGTGCCTTAGATACTCATCCCCATACAAAGTCAATGCAGAAGCCTAAGAAAAACATAGTTAGTGACAAATAACATGTTAAATGAAATAATTAAATATAGAATGATATATTTACAATTCCCAAAATTGAATGACAGAGATGTTCAAGTCACTCTACATAATGTAAAGCGGTAGTGGACTTAGGCAGCCGAACACTTCAGCCTGCCATGGACCCAAGGGGTGCCAAGTTGTAAACAAATAACAAAATAAACCACGAACTATAATTTGTGCTTAGGTTACCATATGAGTTCATTCTGTTTGTGGCTAGTATAAACCTAACATTTCTTGGGTCATTAGCAAAATCTAGAAACAAGATATCCAGTTTCTTCCATTGTAATCCATCTACCGAATGCCTAAGTTATTCGTCAACAACCCTTTCATCTACATGTCATCTCATAAGCTTTGCATCATCTACATTGGCGAGCAGACACTTTAGTCTTAGAACTATGGGCAGATACCATAACACCTTTGCAGGAGACCCTTTAGTGTAGACTTCATCAAAATCGACCTCTTTCTTCTTGTATCGTGACACCCTACACCTAGGATAGCGATGCAATATTTCATACTCACCGCGTTTACAATACACAATCATTTGGGCATATGTGTATCTTCTTATACTGTAAACCCATATGACAGAAAACCTTTTCAGCCTCGTAGTTACGATTTGGCAAGGTGTTACCATCCGAGGGAATTTCTTTCAACAATTTAAGCAACTCAGTAAAACTTTTATCAGTCGATCTATTTATTACTTTAAAATTAAACAATGGCAACACTCTTGACAACCTCGTGAAATTTTCACAGTTCGAGTGCAAGGGCTTCTCAGAATCCTTACACAATGTCACGTATACATGAGCTCTCTTAAAAATTTTGTTTCACAAAAACTTCTTCTTTAATAAACCCATTTAGAAAATCACTTTCAACATTCATCTGATATAATTTAATTCCTTAATAAGCTACAAATATAAGAAGTATCCTAAAGCCTTAAGTCTGGCTATATGTGTAAAGGTTTCAGTGAAATTAGTACCTTCTTGCTAGTTATAGCCTTGTGCTACAAGTCTGGTTTGTTTCTAACAACCTTTCCATCCTCATCAAGCTTATTTCTGTAGTCCCACTTGGTTCCAATAATGCTTTTGTTATTGGGTCTTAGGAAAAAGGTCCTAACCTTATTTCTCTCTAACTAGTTCAGCTTTTCTCTCTTAGCTATGACCCAGTTAGCATCTTGCAAGGCTTTTGACACAGGTTTTGGTTCCAATTCTGGCACAAGAGCAATGAATGACTGATTAAGAAGTTTTGATCTGGTTTTGACTTTAACTGCTTAATCTCCAATAATGAGGTCTGAAGGATGAGAAGCCTTGAACTTCCAATTTCTAGGCTTCTCAAATTCAGACACTAATGGCTATTGTTCAGGTTCTTTGTCTCTAACTTCTGCTAGTTCTGATTGTGTAGAGTCTAACCTTACTGATCTTGTTTAGTTTCCTACTATTGCACACCTACATCATCAAGTTCTAAATCTTCTAGTTTCTTGTCAGTCTCTTAAAGATCATCGAACCTTACATGCATTGATTCCTCAATGGTTTGAGTTCTTGTATTAAAAACTCTGTAAGATTTTGATGTAGTTGAGTACCCCATGAGTATTCCTTTATCACGCTTAAAATCAAATTTTCCAAGATGATCCTTTGTGTTGAGAATATAGAAAGTACACACAAAGGGATGAAAATATGATATGTTGGGTCTTCTTCCCTTCCAATATTCATAAGGAGTCTTGTTTAGTATAGGTCTGATAAGAATTCTGTTTTGAATATAATAAGAAGTGCTCACAGCCTCTGTCTAGAAATATTTTGGAATATCATTTTCATAAAGCATTGTTCTGGCTATTTCTTGCAGAGATCTATTTTTCCTTTCCACAACACCACTATATTGAGGTGTTCTTGGAGAAAAAAACTATGAGTTATCCCAAACTTATTGTAGAATTTTTCAAAAACTTCATTTTCAAATTCTCTATCATGATCACTTCTTATTGTACCAATACAAAATCCTTTCTCATTCTGGATTTTCTTGCAGAAAATCTTGAATACTTTCACAAACTCATCCTTGTAGGCTAGGAGGTATATTCATGTCATTCTTGTGTAATCATTAACAATGACAAATCCATATGCCTTTCTTGCCAGACTCTATACCTGAGATGGACCAAACAAATCTAAATGTAATAGTTCTAATGGTCTCGCAGTGGAAACAACATTTTTGTTTTCAAAAGTGGTTTTATATTGTTTCCCTCTTTGGCATGCTTCACAAGGCATGGAGTTGTTAAAGGAAAATTTTAGCAGTCCCTTGACTAGGCTTCTATGAAGCTTTGAAATATTTTAAACTTATATGCCCAAGCTTTTTGTGCCAGATTCACCTTTCTTTAAAGTTTAAAAATAAACATGTTACATTTTGATCATTTAGCTCATTCAAGTCAATGTTTGTACAGGTTGTGATGTCTGTTTGCAAAGAAAAGTGTGGTTCCATCATGGTTGATAATAGTACACTTTTCTTTGTCAAAAGAGACTTTGTACCCACTGTCACAAAATTGACTAATGCTCAACAGGTTATGTCTCAGACCTTCGACTAAATACACATTTTTAATAATAGGTGAAGGAACTTTACCAACTTTACTAGATCCTATGATCTTTCCAATGTGGTTGCCTTTAAAGGTGACTATTCTACCTTTGAACTACTCCAGGTCTAAGAACATAGACCTTCTTATTGTCATGTGATTGGAGTATCCATTGTCCAGATACCAATGCAAAGGCTTTGTCTTTGTCTTTAAGCATATCTACAATAGGAATGATTAATGATTTTGGTACCCAAATCTTCTTGGGTCCTACATGGTTAGTAACCTTTTCATTCCTTTTTTTTCTTTTCTCATAATCATTTATTATATAACCATGTCTCTTGCAATATTTATATGTTTCTTCCTTTTTGAAACAAATGGAAGAGATAAAGATTGCTTGAAATCATCTTTCTCTACATAACCCATACCTGGTCTACTATGGCCACCATGAGATTTACCCAAAAACTTTTTCAAATTTTAGTGCCATTTACAAACCTGCCTAGGTCCAAAGTAAATGAGCTCACTTGCTTCTGTAGTTTGATGATTTCATTAGCTTGAAAGTTACAACATACTTTGGTATTTTCCAAATTAGTTTTCAAAATAAGATTTTCTTGTCTAAGTTTCTGCAACTCTTCAAGATACATTCTTTCATTTTCTTCAGTTTTTTTTTGAATACTTTTATCAAAACCTTCTTCTTTTAGTTTTGAAATTTGGTTTTCATAATTAGTGGTCATGTCAATATGTTTCACTTTCAATTTCTTAAAATTTTTCAACATGCTGGAAAAATCATTAAAGAAAGAATCATAATTGTATTTGAGTTTAGAATAGCTTACTTTACCTAAATCTGAGTCACTAAAGCTGACTTCTGAATCTAGTTCAACATCAACCATTAGATAGATTTAGGCAAACACTATCTCTTTATTAGACTCTTTAGAGCTAGATGAATCTTCATCATCCCAAGTGATTAATCCTTTTTGCTTCTTTGGGAATCTTTCTTTTCTATCCTTCTTGTTTTATTCAAGAGAGGACATTTTTCTTTCATATGTCCTGGTTTTCTAAAGTTGAAACATTCTAAGGTAGATTTGTTAGTTTTAAACTTAAATTGAGATTTATCTTTGCAATCCTTCCTTTGGAATCTCTCAAGTCTGAATTTCTTTTTCTCCAGCAACCTGTCAAATCTTTTTTTACAATGGTCAATTCTTCATTTGTATCTTCTTCTGACTCATCAGAGTCTAGTTTTGAGTTGGTGGATTCCTTAGCCTTAAGAGCTTTGGACTTCTTACCTGATTCTTTAGACTTCAATGTAATGCTTTTGAAGAAGGAAGGCTTAGTGACTTCCTTCTACTTTAGCTTTATTTTATGTACTTTAAGAACCCCAAGAAGTTCATCCAGAGTGAAGGTTCTTAGATCTTTAGCCTCCTCAAGATCTGAGCACTTAGCATCAAATCTTTTTGGCAGACTTCCAAGAAGCTTGACATGTATATCCTTTATAGATGATGTTGTTCCTAGATCTTTAAGCTTATTCAACAATGTTTGGAATTTTCCAAACATCTGGTCTATAGTCTCACGATCCTCCATTTTGAAAGTATTAAACTATTTTATTTTCTTAGATCTTTTTACATTGGAGGTGCTCTCATAATTACGTTGAAGAGCATCTCAGACTTCTTTAGCTAATTTATAGCTAAACACCTTATTGTACTCTGATTTTCTTAAAGCATAAGTAAGGATAAATCTAGCTTTGGCCTTGATCTCTATTTTCTTAGTACATTCATCTTTTGATTTGGGCTTTCCATATTCATCAACAGGAACTGGATGATCAAAATTGAAGATGACTGCCCATAAGCCACACTGAGTCGATTTGATGAACACTCCATTCTATCCTTCCAATATTGGCAATCTTCACCAAAGAAACTTGGTGATCTATTGATGAAATAACCTTTTGCTAGAAGTCGAGGTCTTTGAAGGTCTCTATTCAAGGAGTCTGAGGTCCCTAAATTCTCTGCAAGCAATAAGGCATCAAAAGAGTCATCAGATTTTGATAACAAAATCTCTCTGAGCTAGTTGAGAAGTAAAGCAATGGCTCAACAACAGAAGACTGCTTCTCCTCCCCCTCCCCTCCCCAATAATAATAGTCTACATTAACTTTAGAACAGTGTAAGGAGTTCATAAGAGTTATTTCTATTTTGAATCCCTCTATTTTTGTAGATGGTTGGACTGCAAAGGACTAGTTAGCAAAGTACAAGGAGATGTGTACTTCCTATACCAGTGATATAAAGGCGCAGAAAGATGTTTTAGAAAATTCTAGTGCATGCCCTACCTATGTTGAGATCATTAGGTTCATTAAAGGTCATTTCAAGCATACCTTGGCATTGAAACCAAAGGTTGGACCAATATAGACTGGGTCAATAGGTTCTTTGAAGTATATGCAGAGTTTCAAATGGATGAAGAATCCTTTAGGAAAAAGGTGGAAGAGAAAAAGGATGGAAATACAGGAAAAGTTAAGTTTAAAGAATATGAAGTCTGATGTTGTAGGTTCTCCTACCCCTCAGCCTGAAACCACCTCAATAACTTCCCAACCTAATCAGACCTCCCAACTTGACCAGACCTTACCCCAGCTCACTTCACAAGAACTCATCCTAGCTACCTCAACTCTAACTCCACCACCTCCTAGACACCTACGTATCTTTCCCCCTGGACCTTGTCCTAACCAACGTACCCGCATCTACCCACTCACCTTAGTCACCCTTGATCTCCCACTTTTTAAACTTACCAAACCAACCCTAGACATAGGTGACCTAGGATACTATTACCCCAACAACCTTTCCATTGTTAAATCACCTGGCTTTGACCCTAGAAAAATTTAAATTCTTCCTACTGCTCTTTGTTTTCCCTCAGCCATACCCTTTGAACAAATCATGTTTAACTCCCAACTCACGTCAACATCAGATTCTGCTATGTTTTATGCATTAAAATCTGAACAATCAAGGGTTTTGTTTGACAAGTGCCAAGGTAAGCAATTCTACAAGCTTCATTATATTGTCTCCCCTGGGAAAAAACTAATGCTTGCACCAGACCGCTTGAATCCCAAAGCTGTGATTATAGAGAAAGGCAGATTGAAGAAGCCCCTTCCTCTAAAGGGAGGTTAGTATAAGGCTGCCTAGGATGATCCCAGACCTCGGGAACTTTTTGCAGATTCTTTGAAGAGCATTCTTTTTGCACCTCACCCTATTGAAGATCATGTCGGTGCTCTTTGGAACTATTATCTGTGGTAGTTGGAACAACAAGGCTCTTACTCTCACACCCCTTCTAAGAATGAAGAACTTTTTCATGCTTAAATCTTTTGGGAATGACGTGGTACGATTTTCAAGCACAATGTCTACTCCGCCAACCAGCCCATCTTTCTTTATCGTCCATCTATCCTTTTTATTTATTCTTTAGAGATCTTTATCATCAAAATTCGCCACCTCCTCTATGTTTCCACTATTGCCTCTTCCTTCATCATCAATAGCTCAACCTGTGGTCTAAAATTGCCACTTCTGTGATGTTCCTCCTTTTTTGTTGTTATCAAAAGGGGGAGTGGAGCCTAGTCTTTTATGGGTTTAGTCTTAAGGTGGGTTATTAGTAGTCAAGTATAAGTAATATTTTGTAATGACTTTTGTAATGATCTCTAAACTTTTTGGAATTAATACAAATCTGTTTTTGCTCTGATATGTTTGCTCTAAACCATGCTATGATATGTTTTAGTATACTTTGATATATTTTTAGATAAATATGCTCTAGTATCAAAAGTCTGATTTGCATTTCTTTAGGCTCTAGTATGATTTTCTCTGATAAATCATAATCCTGTCTGATTATATGCATCAACGATCTAATTCCCAACTGAAACTTAAGTTCTTTTGAATAAGTGTTTTGATGCTATATGAAATCTTGATGCTTTGATATATTTTAATGCTATATAAAAGCCAAAGTGCTATAATACTCTATCTCTCTGATATGCTTATAATAGTTAATGCTCTGACTCAAAATTGAAAATTATTTCAACATAATTTTTGCTCTGATGAAATCTGATACCTTAATCCTCAATATATTGTAATTATCATAGACTTCATTTGAATAAAAGACTTGATATTTGCTATCACTAAATACGGGGAGATTGTTGGAACCAAATTTGATTTATGAAAAGAAAATTATTAATTAACTAGGCCCCAATATTGGTTAATAACACATTAAGGCATTTAAAATAAAATGAAGTCTAGCCTTATGTTATCCAACCTGTTAAATTAAGTGTCTTAGGATATAAATATTAAGCACACAGGTTACAAATGAATAAGGAAACCCATCAAAACAAAAGTATGACTTATAACATACAAGAAATTTTCAAGAAAGGTCTGATTCCAAGCCTTGCTAAAAAAGAATCTGATTTAAGTACGCTCAGACCTTTAGAGTTCCAATCAGACCTCAGACTTTTAAAGCTACAAGAACTTCACTTCAAGCTCGCATCAACCAATGTTTAAAATCTTGTTTGATGATGCTCTAAGTTATGTGCCTATTAAGAAAAACTACATTTATCATCAAAAGAAAGAATCAGACAAAACGGTGAAGCAGCCAAAGCTCTTTTGTGAAAAAACCAATGTAGCTACTCTATGTAACACAAAAGCTGATAACAATAAACTCTTGTGTCAGAATACTTATAGAAGGTCAACAACATATGCTTTACATGCTCTACGTGCTGTGATCAAAAGAAAAAAGCTAACGATAGGAATTTTGCTCTAAAAATCTCAAGGAACTCCATATTTATTCAAGTTTTGATGATACATTCACACCAGACCTTTTCCCTCTTATCACATTCTCAAGGTCTGATGCTTATAATAGTTGAAGTCTTACCAACGGATCTACAACGGCTATGATTCTTCATCAGATTATCAAACAATCGTTTTTGAGTGATCCATAAATATGAAGAAATTCAAAAATTGAAGTAGAGAACTTCTGAGTCATTCAAAAAAAATCTTGCAATTAGTTTAAAAAGCTCTCTTCATTCTTAGTTTTAAGCAAAAACCTTCTTTATTGTTCTGCATCTAACAGACCTCAGTCTTTTGCTTTCGTACTTAGTGTATCTGCTTATTACTTGTATCTTCTCATACACTAAGTTCTCAGAAACACCACACACAATCTATTTTTCAAATTTGTATTTGTGTAAAAGTCTGGTGTGTTGTTAGTTTTTAGTTTTTGTGGGAAACAGTTTTGACCTAAAGAGGCTTTTGAAAAAATACTTGGGTTTGAGTTAGAAGTGGCTTGTTAAAAGAATACTTGGGTTTTAAGCTAGAAATGGTTGGAGTCAAGAATACTTGTTGCATGGTCTAGTACTATTGAAATAGTAAAAAGAGTTTTTACAATAATGAAAATCCTTCAAGTTTGAAGGGACTAGATGTAGCTTCTACATTGGAAGTGAACCAATATAAATTCCTTGTAGTCTTTCTCTCTTTTCCTTACTTCTAACTAGCGTGATACAAAAGTTTGATTGCTTGTGCTTTAAAGTTTCAAATTCCATAAAAAAAAGTCTAAGACTTATTCAATCTCCCTTCAAAGTCTGACTCTGAACCATCAACTTTCAAGCCCCACGTCACGAATCATATCCTCAAGTCGGTCATCTATGTCGACATCAACGTTATGTGAAGACCTTTGGCTTCCAGTTTGAAAAGTGCTACTTGGCACGATAAAATCTTCACCGTGTCATATCCAATATGTATAACTCATAAGAAAACCATCACACAATAGATGTTCTCGTACCACTTCCAATTCTATTCTGCGCATGTTCAAGCATTTAACACAAAGACAAAAATATCTTTCATTTACCTCCTCAGCATTTCGTACTATGAATTCTATAAAAGATTCAACTTCACACCCATACTCTTTACTTATGCGTGATTCATTTATCCAACTTCAACCCATACTAACTGTTTACAATACACATAAATATAACACTGCTATGAATCTTTTTTTTTTACAAAAGTGGTGGTCCTACCTATTCAGGATGAACATTTTTTATACTTATCACTACGTACAAGTATAGACTTTTAAAAGTTTGATAAAATTTCGGCAACATTTCGCATTGGTCTCTAAGTACACAAAATGGTGACATCAAATTCAACCACAATCAAATATGCACCCAAAGAATAATATAAAATACAAGTAACCGAAACTTAATCAAATTTTAAAATAACTCCTAACTTATAGCAATGATGTATAAAAATTGTCCATCCCAAACTGTCCAAATAGACAATTCAAGATTCAACACAAATGATAAAATTAATTAATTTAATTATCATTTGTGTTGAATCTCAAATGGGAGACTACAGTACACTCATACAAAGCATAGAAATTATAAACTACTCACGATAATTAAATCATGATATGAAAATGTTAAGAACAATCATCATTAAATAGTCAAGAAAGAGAGCAAGGTTACAAAACATGATTAAAAAAAGGAATCAGGGGAAACGAACAATAACTGTAGCCGTTGTGACTCCGAATAACAAGAAGACAAAGAAGAAGGTCGCGAAGGCAAGGAAGAAGGTTGGCACGAAGAAGATAGAAGCCAGGTTCAATTTCTACGAAGCCAAAGTAGTCTAACTCCATCAAGTCTCTTACTAAGATAACCCAGAAAGCGTGATAGTCTAGTGGAGTGGAGTTTTGCTTAATGCGATGGTTGGTGACTGAAATATGGGATGACACAAAGTTGAGTTTTATTTTGTTTAGATTATATGATCCATTATTCGTTCTGTCTTATTGCGTGTTTCACCATGAATTTTCTGGAATTACTGGATTATGTTATGCATTTTTGGCATTTTATTATGATACAACTAAAATAAGGGTACAATCCTTTAACTATAACAAGTTGATTGAATTAGGTCATTTTGTATACATAATTTAATCAAAAGTTATGTAATAAGATATATTATGATTTTGATTATAAAATTTATTTAAAAATTAATAATAATTTATTTTAATAAGTTATCTAACTTATTAAAATAAAAAACTTTATGTGAGAAGATATATTATAAATATAATTAAAAAAATTATTTAAAAAATTAATATAATTATAAACTATTATTTTTATTTTATTAATTTTTATACATTTAATGTATATATATACATGTTAATGTTATATATATAAAGTGAAAGTTATATATATTAACGTTATAAGAAATGTAACTATAAGTATTAAAATAAATATAATTTAATATATCAAAACTAATAATTTATTTTATTAGCACTTTTTTAGAGTTTGAATTAAACTAATAATGTTTTAATTAAATTATTAATGACCTGTTACATTGCACTCAGTATGCTTGGAGGAAAAAGAGAATTATTGTTCCACATAAATTATAAATTTATAAATCTGTAAAAGTTTATTATTGTTATAAACTGACAAGAATTTGTATGGGTTATTAGTGGGCTCTTCTGTTGTTCAAACCACCAAGGTAAATGACACTACAAGAAATTGAAGCTACAACTTCAGCATGAATACTTACAGACAAGAATGGATGCATAAAAAAATAGTAAGTATTTAACAAACACAACCTTAACTATTCAAACACAAGTTATAAACATTAAAACCTTATTTATAAATAGACACATATGGTTTATATAATGTAGGAAAGAGATATTGGTAAATATCAAATTCGGTTATGCTAATAGGGGAACACTAGAGACACTCACGCCCAATGAGCTTTAGACCAAGAGGTGAAAGTTTGATTTTATGTATCATCAACTATAACTTTATACACAAACACTATATGAGATAGCTAAGAAAATCTATAGATTTGGTGCTGGAGAATTTTCTGCATGGCAGATGAAAGAAATTTACACATTTTTAGAAAATCTTCAAAGTTTGGCACAAGAACAAGGATGTGATTTAGAATGATATAGTAGAATGTATGGTACAATGTTTTATGAGGATTATAGCGTTTGTTACTTGGAGAGAGAAACTAACATAACATATCAACCACATATTACAATAATACCATATTTATAATTTGATTTATGTAAATAGCAGAGTCATTTTATCAATATCAGGAAGCATTTGGAACACAGACATAGGGCTATTGGAACTATCAACCAAAAAAGCTATAATGACCTAGTTGAGTCCATTTTACCATATACTTCACCATTCCAATATGCATATACTTCTGTTACTATTGACATGCCCTAGTCATGTCATTACAATGAATGTTTAACAACCAAACAGATAACAACATACATTATAAAATGGGTGAGTACCTGTAATGATGTGAAGCCTGAGACAGTGACGTTTGATGAGAAATAATAGTGTGCATGACGAGAACTGAGACAACACCAAAGAAACACGATGAGAGAAAGCTTAGAAAGACAAAGAGTTTGAATGATGATGTTACAAAAAACTAAAATGAAATGGGACAAAGTTATAAAGATATAAGCACAGTTACTTATAAAATTGTATTTATATAAGACATATAAACACAGTTAGAATGATAACTGTGTTTAAATATTTACCAAAATAAATAAACACAAAAATCATAAACCATTTAAACATGGTTGTCCATATAACCATGTTTATATCTGTAGAGGTACAAACATGGTTATATGATCAACCGTGTTTAAATATTTACTAAGATAAATAAATACAAAATATTTGTCAGGATAAATAAATACCAAAATCGTAAACCATATAAACATGGTTGCCCACATAACCGTGTTTGTATATGTACAGATATAAACACAGTTATATGGGTAACCGTATTTAAATATTTACCAAAATAAATAAACTTTAAACCATATAAACATGGTTGCCATATAACCGAGTTTATATCATATTTTAACCACGATTATCATGTAACCGTATTTATATTCTTTTTCTTAAAATTTTAAAAATGTTACTGCATGTATATTAACTTCGTTATCTTTTAACCATACTTATATCTCTTACTTATGTCTATATTTTACATCGAGAGATCGAGTTTCATCCACCAATCCGCAGAATCTGGCTTACTAGATCAATTAATTGTCGAAATTAAACTATGGGATCAAATTAATTAAGATACTTCACACCAGCCAAATAAGTAAAACAAAACCATTTATGCAAATTTGAATGGAAATAGTGTCATGATCTAACTCATTTTGCCGACACCGTCACAAATTAAACACCAAGGACCGGGTAGACAGGTTTGTTGTCAATGCGAGTCCCCAAGGACGAAAAAGACATTCAAAATGTTGCAAAAAGTGGCCTGTTTCATTGTTTCTGCACCACGCACACGTAGATGCACACGACTGGTTTTCAAGAAATTTCGTGTATGCTTCTCCAACCTATGCTGCTTGTGATCGTAAATAATCCACCTTAACTCTGCAATAACAAAAATGTTTGTAAGCAAGTTCGTAAACAAGCCACCAAGACCATTAATTATTCTTTAGCTCGATATGCTGCTCTGTGGTGGAAGCTTAAGGGCATGTTTCGTTCTATTTTTATTTTTTATTTTCATTATCTGTTTCTAGTTTTAATTATAAAATTGTTATTTTATTTTAAAAAAAAATTACAACAATAAAAAAATATTTTTAATATTTCATGTATAAAATATTAAAAAAAAGAAACATAATAATGGTTTTATAATTAAAATTGAAAACAAAAATAAGAATAGAAATCCAACGGCCTTTCAAAAACATTAACAACTATCATGTCTTGAAGATTTTATCACTAGATGCTATGAACCAACATCATTCACATATGATACAAGAAAGCATTGAATTAGCAATGAAACTTTGCACGGGATTCAGTCTCACACAAAGACTAAAATTTGACAGGGCGTGCTCAAATTTGGTATTTCAATGGGAGAGGATATCCCCACACAAGATTTGGTGTCCAGTAACTAGAAATGGGTATACAGGACCAAACTCACGGGCTGGTCTGTTCAACCGTTTCTTACACAAGTTATGAGTTAAATAAAAAAGACCATTTAAAATGCCAGCTTACGGGCTCAGCCCGTTTAACCTACAAGTTAAATGGGTCCAACCTGCGGGTCAATCTAAATTTAAATTTGTTATTTTATTTTGAATAAATTCTACCTTGTCTTCATACTATTTTAATTTCACACCACACTTATTTTTTTTAAAGAAAATGAAGAACTTCTAACTTAAGATGAAGTTATATCAATGTTCCTTACATTGAAATATGAGAAAGTTGATATTTAACTTTTATTGGTTACTAATTTGTTGAAAATTAGTTATGAAAGTTTTTGATTGTTTATGGTTAAATGTTTAAATTACATTTGGCTTGAGTATCATAAAAAAATGTTTTAGACCAAAGTCTAATAATTTTAAAATAAAAAAGTGAAAGTAAAAATAAAAAATATAAAAAATATATGTGGGATAGCCCGCGGGTCCTTATGCAGTCCTAAAAAAATTGACTCATTTAAAACGCAGACTCACGTGGGTTCTCATTGCGGGACAAGCTTATAGCGGGTCATCCCGTATACCCAACTATACCAGTAACCTATTTCGTTCTTTTAGTTTTATGATTTAAAGTTTATTAGGATATGCGTAAAAAATTTAGGGTAGATAATTTACATTATCATACTTTTGAAAATATTGACATTTGAACTTTAGGATAAATGATTGACTATAAAAAAATTATTTATTAAAGTATAGTTTACACTTGGGATTGTTGTGATAGAAACTTAGAACTTTACAAATTCAAAACTTTACAAATTTAAAACCTCTAAAATTAAAATTTTAAACATAAAAAATTACAAATTTCAAATTATAATGTAGAACAACAATATAAATTTAGAAATTTTAAGTTAAAATTGAAAAACTAGAAAAATCTAATTAGAGTTTAGAAAAATAATAATTTTCAATTTAGAATTTAAAAAATAAAAATATTAAAAATTTAGAATCTAGAAAATAAAAAATAGCTTAATATGTAATTTTAAATAACACATGTGTTGTAATTTAATGGTGTGTTGGCAATATGCAGATTTCATGATGAGCCATTTTATATATGGATGTATGATAAGCTTTGTCCCCATAAGAGAGATTTAAAAAGTGAGTTTATTATACGAGTTAAAGAGTTTATTAATCAGGCTAAAGAGTAATCCTATTATTATTTAAAGAGTGGTATAAGGTGCCTTTGTGTGAGATATAAATGTTGTAGAGTAAAAATTAGGTTACATTTCATTTGTAGTTTGGTTTCAAACTCAACTATTGAGTTTAGACCGTGCATGGAGACGTGAAATTTAGAAGAGTAACAAAGGGTTTAGTTGGTGGAACAAGTAGCACTGATACATCACAAGTCATAAATAACTTTGATATTTTAGGTTAATGTTGATCAATAAACTCATAATGTTGTGGAACCACATCACACGTAAAATGAGGTAAAAATAGTCTCTAAATTGTTTTTATTTAATTTTTAGTGATTAAGATATTTTTTAGATGGCCGATCGTGATGGTGACCATGGGCGTCGAGTGGAAATTAAGAAGAGAAAGTAGAAAGTTGTGAGGGGAGGGTCTAGGATGGTGATTTCAATGATTAGTTGTATGACCACACCGAAAGGTCTATCTTCATTGCTAATAAGACATAACTAGAGTTTTAGATGATGTCAACCCTATAACACTTATTTAATAAAAATACCGGGAAATTTTTTTTCTGATTTATAAACCCAATTAGGTCACTCAGATACCTTTAATACCACTTAGATACCCTTAACACTAGGTAAAACGGACCCAAAAGGATTTGGCAGAAGCTAAGTGAAAAAGTAAAAAAAAATAAAAATTATATAGGTTTACGCATAACTTGAGCTACGAGACTCTAATTTAGGTGAATCTAATTTGTACACCTTCACAACTCAAAGACCTACAACTTTGATACAAGAATGAGAGGCCAATTTGGCCTAGATTGGGCCCATGACTGTATAATGCAAAATTGTCCTGTTTGGAATTCCAAGAGCGACCAGTTCAGTTTTTTACGCTTGAGCTACAAAACTCTAATTGAGGTAAATCCAGTGGCTATACCTCCATAGCTTAAATACCTACAACTTTAATGCAGGAATGAAAGGCTAATTTATCCTAGGTTGGGCACAGTACTGTATTATGTAGAATTTCCCTGTTGGAGTTATCTAGTAGAGACGTACTACAGTTTTCTATGCATAAGTTCAGCTACAAAACTTCAATTAAGGTGAATCCAATTCGTGCACCACTGTAGCTCGGATACCTAGAACTTTTATGATGCAAGTAAAGGCTAGTTTTGCACACAATTTCTAGTGCTTCAAAATGCAAAACTGCCCTACTAATTTCTGACAATGGCAGAAAATGACACATTTTATTTAAAAGTCCAACTTACTCAGGTGCCCAAACTGCCAAACCATGCCTAATTGAGACCAAATTTTACAGGCAGTATCTATACCCGATTTATGACCTGTTGATTCTATTCACACCTAAAAATTCTCAAAAATGAGAGAGATGTGTGAAAAAATATGTTTAGGCCATTTCTAGGAACCTATGTGGCGCCCCTCAGTCTTATATAAGTAAAATAGATATGACATGATAAGTATGAGGATAATTTTTTTGCATTTTAAAGTTCATCATCTTGCCTAAGAGACACCACGAATTAAAAGAAAAAGATTCGACATCGCGCCCCAGATCTTGATTAGACACACTTCCATTATGTGAAGATATAAGAAGCGATATGACAAAAGTTCATTTATAGTCTTAGAAATAGAGCACTAGTGCAGAAAAGGGATTTAATCACGGTTAAACTAGGCAAGTGAGACTTACATCTGTCCATCCATCTACTAAATGTTCTTGGACAATGGTCAGCATGGTGTGCATGACGTAATAGCCACACTCGTAGCTACCCTCCTGCCTATAAGACTACAATGGACATAAAATATAGAATGAGTGAAATCAAGTTTTCAAAATATAATAAAGATTTGAATGAATTCGATTGACTTACTTTTGGGTACACCCACACGAGTTTTCTTCCGGTGGACTTACTTCCATGCAGTCAACTGTATCTAACCACCGCCCTGCGTCAAAATAAAACACAAGACAAGTTAGAATTATAGAAGAACAAAAATGATGTAATCGAATTTGTAGAAAGTTATTTTATATTTTAGGGATTAACTTACACGTCTACTATTGTTTTGAGGTCTTGTGGAACAGTCTCATTCACAGAATCAAAGTATAAAGGTACATATGCCCGGGGACAGATCACCATGAGCGTCCAATGAGGGCTGTAGTTACCAGTGATAAGTGAGACTTCAAAATGCAAAAATTAATGGACAATAATCATGGAATAGAATCTTACCCTTTATGATAAGGGGCCAGGTATACTGTCTTCTTAGACTCATACATCTAATTCTGGATGTATGCCTGGGTGTCCTCCTTGTTATTTCCTTTCCTCTGTATGAAAGAGGGCTATAAGAAACCATAAGTTCCATCGAAACCCAAGTCCACACAAATTTTATGCAGAAACCTAAACAAGTTTAGACATGGTTAGCAACAAATAACTTGTATAATGAAATAATTAGACATAAAATGATATCCTTATAGCTCCCACAGCTGAATGATGGATATGTTCAACATCGTCGACCCCATCATAATCTCGCACAAGTCATTCCGTGTAATGTAAATCGGTATTGAACCTGGATGGCCGAACAACAGTGGCTGCCATGGTACCTCAAGAGCGTCCTTTCTTAGGTCAACCCCGACCTTCCATAGCATTTGGATTGGATCGTTGACGAGGCCTGGCTTCTTCAATGCCGGTCCTGCTTCCTATTGAATAATTAAAACATTAAGGGTTTATACCATAATTGACAATATAACAAAATCAGTTAGTGTTTTAGGTTTATACCTGTGGAGGAGCAACCGACAGGAGTCTGTTGGGCCATATAAGGAAATGTCCCACCGCCTGACCAACAGTCTACACATCTGGAGTTGCCACTGGCACAGCAGCATTCTCCTCAAGGACAAGTACAACAGAGACCCTGGACATACCATCAGGTAATGACTGATTATGAACCATAGGGCATAAGTTGTACACCATGCCAGTGGCAACTGGCTCTTCTGACCCATCAATGAACAAGTCACATTGATGGGTATCCGCATCCTCGACCTCATCATCGTCAGGGTCAGCTGCAGTGCATGACCCTTTAGTGTTAACCCTTCGTACCTACATATTTACACATCAAGCAGAAGTTATTCAATAATTAAAAAAACAAATTACAAGCAACGAACAGTTAAATACTATAAGGAATCCAACCTGTGGGTCGACAGCTGGGCAGTAGGCTCCTGGTGATGGCTGAGTGAGGCCTTCATAAGGCCATCTCTGCATGAAGCGCCATTATCTGCTCCTGGCACTCAGCCGTCACAGCAGCCACCCTCGACTCAATCCTCTGCTCCACCAACTTCTCGATGGAGGGTGCCGGGTCGGGAGCACCGTAATAGCTCTAGAGGCCTGTGAAATATGAATGATTAAACCATAATTGTTTAATAGAAAACAAAATAAAAAGATACAAGTAATTTACAACTTACTGTGACCTCGATCAATAGCACGCACCCTTCCTGGGTGCTCTGGCCTGCCGATGGTGGTAATCAAAATATCCTGCCTACCATGGGCTACGAAAGACCTTTGGGTTGATTGCTCAACCAAAGAATCCTAAAACCAAACAAGTTAATGTTCATTGCTTCATGTAAACCAAAATACTAAAAAATTTATAAGGCAAATACTTACTATCCGTGAGGTGACCTCCTGAGCTTGTGAGGAAGTGTATTCCCTAATCTTCCAGACCCTGGCCCGCTTCTATTTCTCATGGCGTGCAGGTGGGGAAGGGGGATCCGTAACACCCGTGTCAGGTTGGCTAGCCTGACACTCACTGGCCTTCTCCTGGGCCATGTGCTTCTCTAATCGTCGGTCACCCCCATGTGACAATCTGTGAGGGCGGTCATTCAGCTTCCTAATGCTTTGTGCCGTCATTCGTATGGCCTACAACAAGAAAGAAAATGGGTTAAAGTATTATGTTTAAATCATAAATAATTTAATCATGTTAAATACCAATGTACCATCCACTAGTCGGTATGCCTAGATGCAATGAAAGCATCCCAAGTCTCCTGATCTATGAAGGTATATTTCTCTCTGGTGAACTATCTTTGCTCATCCCCAAATATATACCTACAGTAAGGATTAGTAAAAATTGGTAAGACAATTGGTAAAAAATTGATTAAGAATTTAAAGTCCTTACATACCTCCTGGTGAGTGAGGACTTGAATGTCCTCCATCACTCAGCAATAATACTGAGGATCTTCCTCCTCAGTGTGTCATATGTTGGTAACTCCCAAGAGTCCTACAAGTGGGAATTAGTTCGTATAAGATAGTTTATTATGAATTACTTGAAATAATACACTTAAATAAAACTTAAATGATATCTAACTTACCAGAATATCTGACCAAATGTTGTTCTTCATGACCTCCTTGACATTATCCCAGTCGAGGATAATAATGGACACCTTCATGGGAGCCACGACTCCTAAATAACTGCTAAACTTCAAGGCATATGGTCCACTAAGTCTACCAGTGTTGACATCGGCATCAACACGCAACCTCTCTCCCCGATGATGCCTGAGTGCAATATCCTGCATCTGGGTAACACCTCTACTCTTCCGAGTAGAGGAACCTGTAGCCTGTGAATCAGACCTAAATGTGGATTCTGGTCAGCCATGAGTATCTGTCCAAACAAGAAAAATCTAAATGTCAATATATAGTACTTGTAACATGATTAATACAATGAATAATTAACATAACATTTAATATAATGATTCATAAACATAACATTCAATACAATCAATCATACCCTATGAAGATGGTATATCTTCCCACAAGCCTTCATGGTGGTCATGACGACTGGGAACTACATCATCTATGTCATGTTCCACGATAGATGACGAAATACGTGTTGTGGCGGATGAAATTTCCATAACATCAAGACTGGGGTCTCTAATGTTGTGTATACCTTGGATAATGTAACACCCCTATTTTTATTTTTATATTAAAATTTTGAAGTAATTAGATTATGGTTCTTTCGAACTTTTTAATCTACGTATTATTTATGATTTTGTGGAATTTTTTTGGAATTTTTGAATTTTTTAATAAAATAATATATTTTAAATAATTTTAAATTCATATAAAGTGACCTAAAATTAAAAATATTTATAAAAAAGTGAATTGAAATTATAAGAAAATTTTCTAAAATCCGTTTCAAGTAGACTTATCTAAAAATTATCTGTTTCAGAAAAATCTTGATTTTTTCTAATTGTTAAAAAATTGGAAACGTATCAATACATTTTTATTAACAGAAAATTTTAGATTTTTAAAATTTCAGCTTTATATTACTTATTATAAAATTAGTGAGGACTGATATAATATCGCTAAATTTCAAAAAGGACTCATTTTGAATATTTAAAATATACCGAGTGAAAGGTTACTATTTGGCTTAATAATTCTGCCGACAGTTACTATGCAAAATACTGTGCATGTATGAAATTTTCAAAAGATGCACAGTAACCAGGAATAAAAAATTCAAAAATGCATAGTACTTTTATATTAAAATAATAGAATGCATAGTAAATTTTTTTCCTATAAATACCGAAGGATTTCTTCTTTAGAATTCATAATTTCAGATTAAGTTTTCTTAATATAGTAGTGCTAGTGAGATAGTGGTGGAAGTGAGAGAGAGAAGTAATTTTTTTTGGGAGAAGGTTCTGCTAAAATTCTAAGGTAAGAATACTTCTCTTTTATATTTTTTTTGGGTTATTTTCATATCTTTTTAGAAATCTGTTATTATACTAGAAATAATATTATTTTAAGTTACTATTCTGCATAGTAAAACACTATTTCAATAGTAAATTACTATTTCAGTAGTAAATTACTATTCAAATAGTAAATTACTATTTACTATTACTATTTACCTTTACTATTCATGTTTTTACTATTTACCGTTACTATTCATGATTTACTATTTACCGTTACTATTCACGATTTACTATTTACTGTTACTATTCATGATTTACTATTTACTGTTACTATTCTCATTTTACTATTCACTATTTACTATTCACTATTCAAAATTTACCATTTCTGTTTTAAGTAGTAATCTTAATCCTCATCTTATGCCTATACTGAAATAAGATTGATATTAATATTTCTAGAAATCGGAGGCGCAAAGCAAACTCTCTTTTGGTAACAACTCAAGGTAATGGGGAGTGAGATAAGAGTATAATATGAAAAGACATAAGAATAATGGGAGGAGTCCCCTACTCCTTTTAAATTTGATAATATTATTATTTTAAAATATTAACTTTTTAACTTAAAATTTTTAATAAATTTTAAATTAAATATCTGATTTAACTAACTCTAACCTACCTATGCAAGGACTTGGACTTTTATAACCTATATAAACTGGACTATACCTATGCAAGGACTTGGACTACTATGACCAATATGGACTGAACTATACCTATGCAAGGACTGGATTATATGGACTTACATATACCTATACGAGGAATTGACCAAAATGACTCAAAATGACTATATTAATAATTATTAAATTTTACATTATGATATGTATTAATGATATTTAATTGATTTGATTATGATTGATTGATTGATTGATGATATTTAGTTATAATTGATAATGCTTGATTTTGATTGATGATTTTGTGATGTGGAGTTTGAGCATATAGCGAGCATGACGGAAAGCTAAAACTCAGTAAGAATTTTCTTACCTTACTCTTTAAATTTTTACTTTAAATCTTCTCTTCTTAGAAATTATTCATATTAACTTTATTTTTAATATTTAGAATAAAAAAATTAGTATTTATTTTAGAAAGAAAACATTTTATGAAAATTAATAATAAATTGAAATAATTAAATCTTGAGATAAAGAAAATTTTTGTAATTTTTAGTATTTTTGGTTAATAACTTAAAGATTATTCTCTTTTAATAAAATAAAATTTTCAAAAGAAAATTATTTTATTTTTTCCAACTTAATAACTAAAGATATTTGGAAATAATTGAGATTTCTAAATTTGATTTTGTTAAGATTTAATTTGAGAAAGATTATGTAAAGTTTTATATGAGAAAGTTTTTAGATATTTAAGGCTTTGAAACTCAAATTTCAGTGAGATTCGAAAACTGTACCAAATTTATTTCTATGGGACAGAAATTCAGAGAATTGAGAAAATGTACAGTTTATTGAAATGATATTGTAAACCTTTAAGGGATTTAATAATTGAGTTTCTAAAAGTCTTAACCAACTGAATACGCGAGTAGTTCATGCATCATGAATCATTAAAGTGAAATAAAATGATATTGTCTGGGGACGGATTATAGAAACCGAGGATACATTAGAGGAGGCTTAATTACGAGCCTTGGGATGAGAGGGTGTGAAAGGGTGCTTCAGGGGACCTGGGGTAGCTCCCTAGTGTCGGGTACTTTCACAATAAAAACTTTCTCAATCTGACTAGTCTCTAAGTGTTTCCATGCCAGTTGAGCTATTCATATTATTATTATCCGGACTTATGGAACAGTGTAAACTCCTGGTTGGCCCAGTACAAATTAAAATTTAAGGGCCCACATATATAGGTAAGTTATGATGAAGATATTGCATAACATTCATGCATTCATAATTGATTGTGTATGTGATTGTGATTGATATTATTATGTATTGGTTT
Organism: Clitoria ternatea; assembly: GCA_037962975.1. Lineage (NCBI taxonomy): Eukaryota > Viridiplantae > Streptophyta > Magnoliopsida > Fabales > Fabaceae > Clitoria > Clitoria ternatea. The sequence continues at coordinate 2,464,449 of CM075674.1, forward strand.
GTGAAAACCCTTTGTTGCTTATGTCTTAATAGAGAATATTATATTCTGTTTCTCACTCCTTTCTCCGTGTTTTTGTTTCATATATTCTAAATTGATGGTTTAGAGGGAAGAATCGAAGAATATCGACAGTAACTATAGCACGTTCTAGAAAGGGAGCTCGGTATGAATACCGTGGTCCAATGAATAAATAATGTTAATAAGTAACTGCTTCTGGGCCATGGAGTTTCCTCTCTTTCTTATAATGTTTAATATTTATTTTTGTTGGATCAATGTACAAATACTTTATTAAGTTTTAATAATATTTATGAGGTATTTCAGAAATAATGTATGTAATTTATTCCGATAGTTTCTTTGTAACAATCATATCTTTTAAAAAAAATTACGAATTTTTTTTAGAATTTATTAAGGTATAACAGAGGGTGTTACAAAGTGGTATCAGAGCAGTTAATCCAATAGGCCTGGGGAAAAGGTCTATCTTGCTTTGTCTGTAAACTCTGTATAGGTGATAGAGAATAGAATATCTGACTTGGTAGTAACTGTGATTGATGTGACAAATCTCAGTTACTGTGAATTAGGAAACTAATGGCTGGAAACGATCTTGCTGGAGTTGTAGAACGCTTAATCAATGCAATAGGAGCACGTGAAGGTCAAGGTAACGATGCCTTGAGAAGGCTGGACCTATTCGAAAAGCGCAATCCACCTCGTTTTAAGGGAGGATATAACCCTGATGGAGCACAAATCTGGATTCGAGAGATAGAGAAGATCTTTCGAGCATTGCAATGTAATGAAGCTGATAAGGTAGTCTTCGCTACTTATGCCTTATCTGAGGATGCCGAACATTGGTGGGATAGCATGCGTAGACAATTCGAAGTCAACAACGTGGAGATCACTTGGGATTATTTCAAGGATATGTTTCTGGAGAAATACTTTCCAGCTGATATTAAAGAGAAAAGACAATTCGAATTACTGTCGTTGACCTAAGGAAATATGACCGTTGGCGAGTACACATCCAGGTTTGAAGAGCTATCTCGTTTTCATTCTCATTATAATGATGCTACTAATGAAAGAGATCGGTGTGCAAAGTTTGTAAATGGATTGCGGCCAGAAATTAAGGAAGCTATACGAATGCAGGAAATCCGTGAATTTTCTGTATTGGTAAATCGCTGCAGGATCTTTGAAGAAGACCATAAGGATAGAATGACCAAAAGTCGTGAGCCCATTCACAAGGCAGGAGAAATGAGAAGTGGAGGACCTCACCATCACCAAAGAAGAGACTTCAGGAGAAATAAGCCTTACCAAGCGCCATTTTGCCGGTTTGTAGCAGCATCTGTTCCTAACAGACCCCAAGCTTCAACTGGAAGCTATTACCCGACATCTGCACCAAATTTTAAATGTTTTATCTGTGGAGGACCCCATTTGAAAAGGGATTGTCCTAAAAACACTTATGTTTGCTTTAAGTGTAACAAACCAGGTCATCACATCAAGGATTGTCCAGAGATGAAGAGGGAAAACCCTGAAGGTGCTAGTACAAGCATAAATACTCAAGGAGGCGTGCACAGTGCAGTCGGAAGGCCGAAGGCAAAAGGAAAGGTTTTTGCAATCACTGGAGAAGAAGCATCTCATTCTGATTCCATGGTGGAAGGTAAGTGTATCATTAATAAGATTCCTTTAACTGTTATGTATGACTCAGGTGCATCACATTCCTTTATTGCCAATGACTGTGTAGAAAAACTAAAATTACCTGTGATAGAACTGCCATTTGACTTATCTGTACATACTCCTGGAAACAATCCCATTGTCACTTCTAAAGCTTGTTGGAAATGCCCTATTGTCATAGATGGTAGGGACTTTAAGGCTAATCTTTTCTGTTTACCCTTTTCTGACTTAGAAGTTATTATTGGGCTAGATTGGTTGTCTGACAATCATGTTCTAATAGATTGTCATAATAAAACCATAATGTTTAAAGAACCAGTGAATTTGAATCCTGAGGATTCGAGATTTCTAACTGCCAACCAAGTGAGTGCCTCTTTAAAAGGAGGGGCTCAAGGATTCATACTATTGCTTTCAACGAAAGGAGAGCAAGAATCAAAAATCAAAAATATGTCAGTTGTGTGTGAATTTCCTGACGTTTTTCCTGAAGATATCCCTGGTTTACCCCCAGAAAGAGATGTGGAATTCTCCATTGATCTAGTACCTGGAGTTGGACCCATTTCAATTGCACCATACCGAATGTCACCTCTAGAATTAGCAGAGTTAAAGAAATAACTTGAAGAGATGATAGAGAAGCAGTTTATACGACCTAGTGTATCCCCCTGGGGTGCACTAGTGTTGTTGGTTAAGAAAAAGGATGGTAGCATGAGATTGTGTGTAGATTATCGGCAACTGAACAAGGTGACGATCAAGAACAGATACCCTCTGCCAAGGATTGACGACTTGATGGATCAACTGCGTGGTGCCACGGTGTTCTCCAAAATTGATTTGAGGTCTGGATACCATCAAATAAGGGTGAAGAAAGAAGATGTACCAAAAACTGCTTTTAGAACACGCTATGGCCATTATGAATATCTAGTAATGCCTTTTGGTGTAACTAATGCACCAGCCGTATTCATGGATTACATGATAGGATTTTTCATCCATATCTAGATAAATTTGTAGTGGTGTTCATTGATGATATATTAGTGTACTCTAAAAGCAAAGAAGAACATGTTGAACACTTAAAGGTTGTGTTGGAAATCCTGAAAAAGAAACAACTGTATGCAAAGCTGTCAAAGTGTGAATTCTGGTTGGAAGAAGTGAACTTTTTAGGACATGTAATTAGTCAAGGAGGAATAGCTGTAGACCCTTCCAAGGTGGAGGCAGTTTTAAAATGGGAGAGACCAACCACGATCACTAAGATTAGAAGTTTCTTGGGCTTCGCTAGATACTATAGGAGATTCATTGAAGGATTTTCAAAGCTAGGATACCCATTGACCAAGTTAACACGGAAAGGACAACCTTTTGTGTGGACGACACAATGCGAGAATAGTTTCCAAGAACTGAAAGATCGACTTACTTCTGCGCCGGTGTTAGTACTCCCCGATCCACATCGAAGTTTTGAAGTTTACTGTGATGCGTCTAAACAAGGACTAGGAAGTGTACTCATGCAAGACAAGAAGGTTGTAGCCTATGCGTCGCGCCAATTAAGGCAACATAAGATTAACTACCCTACCCATGACTTAGAGCTAGCCGCCGTAGTTTTTGCCTTAAAGATTTGGAGGCGTTATCTATACGGTGCAAGATTCGATGTGTTTAGCGATCATAAGAGTCTCAAGTATTTATTCGACCAAAAGGAGTTAAACATGAGGCAACGAAGATGGATGGAGTTCTTAAAGGACTACGATTTTGAGTTGTAATACCATCCTGGAAAAGCGAACGTAGTAGCTGATGCTTTAAGTCGAAAGTCTCTACATGCATCCACAATGATGATTAAAGAGCTGGAATTGATAGAGAACTTTAGAGATCTTAACCTAGCAGTAAAGGTTAATGCTAACAGCTACAGATTAGGAGCGTTGCAAGTGACAAATGAATTCCTGAGGCAAGTTTTAGAGGCTCAAAGAGATGATGAATTCCTACAAGAAAAGAAAGAACTCTTGAAACAAGGAAAAGAAGTCGATTTCAATATAAGAAATGACCAATTACTGAGGTATAAGGATCGAGTGTGTATCCCTGATCAAGAGGAGTTGAGAAAAGCAATTCTAGAAGAAGGCCACAAAAGTTATATGAGCATTCATCCCGGAGCTACTAAAATGTATCAAGATTTGAAGAAGTTATTTTGGTGGCCTGGAATGAAGAAAGCGGTGGTAGAATACGTGGCTGCATGTCTAATTTGCCAGAAGGTTAAAGTGGAACACCAACAACCCCCTGGAATGCTACAATAAATGGAAATACCGGAATGGAAATGGGATAGCATTACCATGGATTTTGTGACTTCTCTACCTAAAACTCCATTAGGACATGATTCAATATGGGTAATAGTTGATAGACTAACAAAGTCTGCCCACTTTATTCCCATCAATATTCATTACTCTGTGGAGAAGCTGGCAAAATTATACATCGAGGAGATTGTGAGATTGCATGGAATTCCTTCAAGTATCATTTCTGATCGGGACCCTCATTTTACATCACAATTCTGGAAGAGCTTGCACAAGGCTTTGGGAACAAGACTGCGTCTGAGTTCAGCATATCATCCTCAGACGGATGGACAATCAGAAAGAACGATCTAATCTCTAGAGGACTTGTTACGAGCTTGTGTGTTAGAGCATAAAGGAAGTTGGAATCAATTCTTACCATATGTGGAGCTTACCTACAACAACAGTTTCCATGCTAGCATTGGCATGGCACCCTTTGAAGCATTATATGGAAGAAAATGTAGGACCCCGCTATGTTGGTTTGAGACTGGTGAAAACTTGATGCTAGGACCAGAGTTGGTACAACAAACCACGGATAAAATCAAAATAGTTCAGGAAAAGATGAAGGCAACACAGAGCAGGCAGAAAAGTTACTATGACAAAAGAAAAAAGCCGCTCGAATTTCAAGAAGGCGATCATGTATTCTTGAAAGTCACACCTATGACTAGGGTCGGTCGGGCAATGAAATCTCGAAAACTAACTCCTAGATTTATTGGTCCATATCAAATAATGCATAAAGTTAGTCCCCTTGCCTACCAAATAGCATTACCACCTTTTCTTTCTAATATCCATAATGTTTTTCATGTGTCAAACTTACGAAAGTATATATCTGATCCTACACATGTTATTGAACCTGATGTCATACAAGTTAAAGATAATCTTACATATGATGCACCACCTATCAGAATAGGTGATAGAAGAATAAAAAAGTTAAGAGACAAGACAATTTCGCTTGTAAAGGTCATTTGGAGTGAAACGAGAGGAGAAGATGCTACATGGGAACTAGAAACTGAGATGAAAGAGTCTCATCCTCATTTGTTTTACTGAATAATGTAAATTTCGAGGACGAAATTTTTCTAAGGGGAGTAGAGTTGTAACACCCCTATTTTTATTTTTATATTAAAATTTTGAAGTAATTAGATTATGGTTCTTTAGAACTTTTTAATCTACGTATTATTTATGATTTTTTGGAATTTTTTTGGAATTTTTGAATTTTTTAATAAAATAATATATTTTAAATAATTTTAAATTCATATGAAGTGACCTAAAATTAAAAATATTTATAAGAAAGTGAATTGAAATTATAAGAAAATTTTCTAAAATCCGTTTCAAGTAGGCTTATCTAAAAATTATCTGTTTGAGAAAAATCTTGATTTTTTCTAATCGTTGAAAAATTGGAAATGTATCAATAAATTTTTATTAACAGAAAATTTTAGATTTTTAAAATTTCAGCTTTATATTACTTATTATAAAATTAGTGAGGACTGATATAATATCGCTAAATTTCAAAAAGGACTCATTTTGCATATTTAAAATATACCGAGTGAAAGGTTACTATTTGACTTAATAATTCTGCCGACAGTTACTATGCAAAACACTGTGCATATACGAAATTTTCAAAAGATGCACAGTAACCAGGAATAAAAAATTCAAAAATGCATAGTACTTTTATATTAAAATAATAGAATGCATAGTAAATTTTTTCCTATAAATACCGAAGGATTTCTTCTTTAGAATTCACAATTTCAGATTAAGTTTTCTTAATATAGTAGTGCTAGTGAGATAGTGGTGGAAGTGAGAGAGAGAGAAGTAAATTTTTTTGGGAGAAGGTTCTGCTAAAATTCTAAGGTAAGAATACTTCTCTTTTATATTTTTTTGGGTTATTACCATATCATTTTTAGAAATCTGTTATTATACTAGAAATAATATTATTTTAAGTTACTATTCTGCATAGTAAAACACTATTTCAATAGTAAATTACTATTTCAATAGTAAATTACTATTCAAATAGTAAATTACTATTTACTTTTACTATTCATGTTTTTACTATTTACCGTTACTATTCATGATTTACTATTTACCATTACTATTTACGATTTACTATTTACTGTTATTATTCACGATTTACTATTTACTGTTACTATTCACTTTTTACTATTCACTATTCACTATTCACTATTTAAAATTTACCATTTCTGTTTTAAGTAGTAATCTTAATCTTTATCTTATGCCTATACTGAAATAAGATTGATATTAATATTTCTAGAAATCGGAGGCGCAAAGCAAACTCTCTTTTGGTAACAACTCAAGGTAATGTTGAGATTTGAGAATTAAATTCTCTGATAATCGATTACCATTGTGTGTAATCGATTATCAAAGAGTGAAAACTCTGATTGAGTAACTTTTCAAATTTTGAGACGCCAAATGGTATGACCTTTCAAAGGTGTAATGCCAAATGGTATGACTTTTCAAAAGGTGTAATTGATTACCATTGTGTTGTAATTAATTACATGCCTTTTCAGTAAATTTAAAGAGTCTCAACCTTTTATGAAGAGTTATAACAATTCATAAATTTGTGTCCCTTTGATTCAGAAGATGTCTGATCAACATCTATATAAAGGGATCCAAGTGCATTACTCAAACACACAGAAATAAAAACACAAATTAAATTTCTTTCATCTTTTGTTCTTGTTTTGCAACAATACAAGAGTGAGTATTGTTGTTGAATCTTCTTTGTATCTCAAAATTGGATTTCGTGATACCCACACTCTATAGGGACGAAATACTAATTTTAGGAAAGTGCTCTGCATGCCTAGAAGATCATATCAAGTCCTCTAAATTGTTGTTCATCTTTTGGTTCACCCTTACTTTGGAAATTTGTTCCAACAATCTAAAATTAGTATTTCCAAGAAAAATGGCAACAATCCGTGATATGTCTACAAATTTCCACAAATTAGACAAATTTGAAGGCGTTGGTTTTCGTAGATGGCAAAAGAAGATGCACTTCCTCCTCTCCGCCCTTAATGTGGCCTATGTTCTTAGCACTCCACAACCAAAGGAGAGAGAAGAGGAAACTTTGGAAGAACAAAGAAAGAGGCACAAGTGGGAGAATGATGATTACATATGCCGTGGTCACATTCTGAATGGCATGACCGATGCATTATTCGATGTGTATCAGTATGTAGAATCGGCCAAAGAATTGTGGGATCAACTTGAAGGCAAATACATTTCTGAAGATGCATCAAGTAAGAAATTCCTTGTTAGTAATTTTAATAATTATAAGATGAGTGATGCTAGACCTATAATGGAACAATTCCATGAAATCCAAAGAATCCTTGGAAGTTTTAGGCAACATAATATTGCTATGGATGAGACTTTTATTGTTTCTTCTATAATTGATAAATTACCACCCAATTGGAAAGATGTGAGAAATTCTTTAAAGCACAACAAGGATGATATAAGTGTTGAACAATTGGTAACACATCTTCGAATTGAAGAAGGAATCCGTCTACAAGATGGTAATAAGGATTCTAGCAATCCTAATCTGTCCACTGTTAATATGGTGGAAGATGAGAAATCAAAGGCAATACCAAAGTTCAAGAAAAGGCCCTTTAATTTCAATAAAGGAAGTAGGAACAAGAGGCCTAAATTTGGTAAGGCAAATCAACAAGCAACTTGTTGGGAGTGTGGCAATTCCGGTCACATGAAAAGAGATTGTACAATCTGGAAAAGGAAAATGGCCAAGAATGGTGGAAAGCAAGGTCAAGGCAATTCTAGCCAAGACCAACCTAAGAAAGGTAATTTTGCACACATTGCACATAATTCCAATTTGAATTTTGTGGAAATGGTTTCTGAAATCTTCTGTGTGCAGACTGATGATTCTTGGTGGATCGACTCAGGAGCTTCAAGACACGTGTGTAAAGATCGGTCTCTATTCAAATCCTTGAAGGAAGGTGACAATGGAGAAGTTCTTTACATGGGAAATGATTCTATGGCTAAAGTCCTAGGTTGTGGACAAGTAGAATTATTACTTAGTTCTGGAAAATCACTTGTATTAAGAGATGTACTATATGCTCCAGAATTAAGGAGAAACTTAGTGTCTGGAGTAATCTTGAATCGATTAGGTTATAAATTGGTATTTGAAGCTGATAAGTTTGTACTATCTAAAGGTGGTGTATTTATTGGTCTAGGATATCTCTATAACAATATGTTTAAATTAAGTACAATAAATCGTGTTATTGATTCTGCTTATATTATTAATCATGATTCTTCTTTATGGCATTTTCGTCTTGGACATGTTAATTATCGAAAACTACATTCTATGTCTAAATTTGATCTGATTCCTCCATTTGATTTGAACATAGAAAAGTGTAGAACATGCATGCTAACAAAGATAACAAGAAAACCTTTTCCTAATATTGAAAGGAATTCAACTTTGCTTGAATTAGTACATAGTGATTTATGTGATTTTCATAGTACACCTTCATTAGGAAATAAGAAATATATGATAACATTCATTGATGATCATACACGCTTTTGCTATGTTTATCTTTTGTTTACGAAAAATGAAGCCTTAGAAAAGTTTAAGGTTTATAAAAATGAAGTAGAATTGCAACTTAATACTAAAATTAAAAAGTTGAGAACTGATAAAGGTGGTGAATATTATGATCCAATTTATTTTCAATCTGTGGGTATTATCCATGAAACAACTACTGCATATACACCACAACAAAATGGTATAGCAGAAAGAAAGAATAGGACTTTGGAAGAAATGGTTAATTCTATGTTGTCCTATTCTGGTCTAAGTGATGGATTTTGGGGTGAAGCCATGTTAACGGCTTGTTATATTCTAAACCGAGTTCCGATAAAAAGGAATGAGGTAACCCCGTATGAGCTTTGGTATAAAAGAAAGCCAAATTTGACTTATCTCAAAGTTTGGGGTTGTAGGGCAATTGTAAAAATACCGGAACCCAAGCGTAAGAAATTGGGTGAAAGAGGAATTGAATGCATTTTTATAGGTTATGCTGAACATAGCAAAGCCTATAGGTTCTATGTAATAGGACAAAATGATTATGTGTCACTACATTCAATCATAGAATCTAGAGATGCAATTTTTGATGAAAGGAGATTTTCTTCAATTCCTCATTCAAAGGATTTAACTCCTAATACCAATATTGAAGAATTGGATCAAAGCTTGATTGATCAAGGATCAAATGTTCAAACTCTAGATGAGAATGATGCTTCCACATCTCAACCTAGAAGAAGTAAAAGGGCAAGAAAAGAAAAATCCTTTGGCCCAGATTTTCATGTGTACTTAGTTGAAGGTACAAGAGATTCTATCTTAACAAAGTTCTCATATTGTTATAATATAGAAGAAGATCCATTGACATATCAAGAGGCTATGAGGTCTCAAGATGCTGCTTTCTGGAAAGAAGCAATTAATGATGAGATGGAATCCATCATGGGAAATAACACATGGATTTTGGTTGACTTACCTCCTAAGTGTAAACCAATAGGATGTAAATGGATTTTCAAGAAGAAAATCAAAGCTGATGGAACTATTGATAAGTTTAAAGCACGTTTAGTGGCACAAGGGTTTAGACAAAAACCTGGAATCGATTATTTCGATACATATGCACCTGTGGCTAGAATCTCCACTATAAGGTTATTAATAGCACTTGCTGCTATTCATAAACTTGTGATACATCAAATGGATGTCAAGACTGCATTCTTAAATGGAGAACTAGAAGAAGAAGTGTATATGAAACAACCTGAAGGTTTTGTTATGGAAAACCAAGAACACAAGGTCTGTAAATTGATTAAATCCTTGTACGGATTGAAACAAGCGCCAAAACAATGGCACCGAAAGTTTGATGATGTTGTATTATCAAATGGTTTCAAAATAAACAATTCAGATAAGTGTGTGTATAGTAAATTTGATGACAAAGGTAATGGTGTCATAATTTGCTTGTATGTGGATGACATGCTGATTTTTGGAACAAATTTAGATCAAGTAAATTTGGCCAAAACATTTCTATCATCATATTTCTCCATGAAAGATATGGGAGAAGCTGATGTCATCCTAGGTATAAAAATTAAGAGAGACAATGAGAAACTTATCCTGTCTCAATCACATTACATTGAGAAAGTTCTCAAGAAGTTCAATAACTTTGAATGCTCTCTTGTTTCAACTCCTATGGACCCAAGTTTAAAGATATTACCTAATGGTGGTAAGGCTATTTCACAATTAGAATATGCAAGGGTAATAGGATGTTTGATGTATGCAATGACAAGTACAAGGCCAGATATCGCATTTGCGGTAGGTAAACTGAGTAGATATACTAGTAACCCTAGTTTATCACATTGGCAAGCTGTACGTCGAGTACTTAAGTACTTAAAGAAAACTATTGATCATGGTTTGACATATAGTGGTTATCCTTCAGTTTTGGAAGGATATTCTGATGCAAGTTGGATTACAAACCAAGAAGATCACTCTTCTACTAGTGGTTGGGTTTTCCTCTTTGGAGGAGGAGCAATTTCTTGGTCATCCAAGAAACAAACTTGCATTACTGATTCCACTATGGCTTCAGAATTTATAGCTCTAGCTTCAGCAGGAAAGGAAGCTGAATGGCTAAGGAACCTCATGTTTGAGATACCACTGTTACAAAAACCAATATCACCTGTAGCAATACATTGTGACAATGTTGCAACTTTGGCTAAAGCTTATAGTCAAGTGTACAATGGAAAATCAAGACATATAGGTGTGAGACATAGTTATGTCCAAGGACTTATCAAGGATGGTATTATTACCGTTGATTTCGTTCGAACAAAGCTTAATTTGGCTGATGGTTTTACAAAGGCATTGGCTAAAGATTCCATCTCTAGAATGTCTATTGAAATTGGAATGGAGCCCATAATTAATCACTAGTAAGGGAATCTTAACTTAACGCTTAATATGACATTAAGTCTTAAGTTCAATAAGATTAAATCTCTTATTTGATGATTGAAAGCACAAGGGTGCTTTGGACCTGTGATGTAAGGAGGTTGAATAATTCTTAATTGATTTCTTGAATTTATGTTTTATCGCAGGAACATGTTTTACCTAAGAAATCAACCTATGTAAGTGCGAAGTTTGGCCGCTTCAAGAAGTCAAAGGGCAATGACTTTGATGCACTTATGAATAGATATGGATGCATGGCCCTATTGTGTCAAGTACAACAAGAACATGTAGTTTATCTTATATGTAGTTGTATCTTCAAGTTTTCATTATGTATTATATCGGTTCAATCGTTTCGATACCAATAAAATACGATTTCTTGGAATGTATACTCTACTAAGTGGAAGTTCAAGTCTATGTACACTTTCATTTACGTGTAAGATTGTATATATTAAATTTAAATTTGTGTGTAGTAATTATTTAATACTCTCAAATGGGGAAGGATTGTTGAGATTTGAGAATTAAATTCTCTGATAATCGATTACCATTGTGTGTAATCGATTATCAAAGAGTGAAAACTCTGATTGAGTAACTTTTCAAATTTTGAGACGCCAAATGGTATGACCTTTCAAAGGTGTAATGCCAAATGGTATGACTTTTCAAAAGGTGTAATTGATTACCATTGTGTTGTAATTAATTACATGCCTTTTCAGTAAATTTAAAGAGTCTCAACCTTTTATGAAGAGTTATAACAATTCATAAATTTGTGTCCCTTTGATTCAGAAGATGTCTGATCAACATCTATATAAAGGGATCCAAGTGCATTACTCAAACACACAGAAATAAAAACACAAATTAAATTTCTTTCATCTTTTGTTCTTGTTTTGCAACAATACAAGAGTGAGTATTGTTGTTGAATCTTCTTTGTATCTCAAAATTGGATTTCGTGATACCCACACTCTATAGGGACGAAATACTAATTTTAGGAAAGTGCTCTGCATGCCTAGAAGATCATATCAAGTCCTCTAAATTGTTGTTCATCTTTTGGTTCACCCTTACTTTGGAAATTTGTTCCAACAGGTAAGGGGGAGTGAGATAAGAGTATAATATGAAAAGACATAAGAATAATGGAAGGAGTCCCCTACTCCTTTTAAATTTGATAATATTATTATTTTAAAATATTAACTTTTTAACTTAAAATTTTTAATAAATTTTAAATTAAATATCTGATTTAACTAACTCTAACCTACCTATGGAAGGACTTGGACTTTTATAACCTATATAAACTGGACTATACCTATGCAAGGACTTGGACTACTATGACCCATATGGACTGAACTATACCTATGCAAGGACTGGATTATATGGACTTACATATACCTATGCGAGGAATTGACCAAAATAACTCAAATTGACTATATTAATAATCATTAAATTTTGCATTATGATATGTATTAATGATATTTAATTGATTTGATTATGATTGATTGATTGATTGATGATATTTAGTTATAATTGATAATGCTTGATTTTGATTGATGATTTTGTGATGTGGAGTTTGAGCATATAGCGAGCATGACGGAAAGTTAAAACTCAGTAAGAATTTTCTTACCTTACTCTTTAAATTTTTACTTTAAATCTTCTCTTCTTAGAAATTATTCATATTAACTTTATTTTTAATATTTAGAATAAAAAAATTAGTATTTATTTTAGAAAGAAAACTGAACTGGTCTGGACCGGGGTCTAGGAACCGGTATGGGACCAGCCACAAGGATGCAGGTGTTTTTAGGGTTTGCACACCGGAACTGTGTGTATCCGACGTACTAATCCGGTCTCTCAGTGGGAGAGGCCGGTCTTGTTGTCCTGGAGATCCTTCACACCAACGATTCGCGTTGTAGGAGGGCGAAAGGTGGTGCCACCTGCGAAGATTCTCCGACGCTCAAGTTAGAAGAGTGTATGAACTGAATGAATACTCAAGCGTGATAACAGTAAAATGTGAGATAGAATAACGATACCATGCATGTGTGTTGATATGGCTTCTTATAGTTGAACGTAAGAGAAAAAATGATACGTTGGATGCAGGTGGGTCCCTTATCTCTGATTGCGTGTATATTGTGTCAATCAAGGTGGCTCGACTTTCAGAATGTGTCAGGAGGGTAGGTCAATTATCAGAGTACAATCCTCTAGAGAGAGGAGAGGATAATCACCTTTTCCGCATAATCTGCTGACACGCCCCCTTACTTTCTGAAGCCATTGATGTGACGTATTTTGCCACAAACAGTGTCTTCGTTGATAAGTTATCAAAAGGCTCTTCTCTTGCTATGAGGGAAAAGCTAACAATTATATAAATATCCTGTATTAATGAACACAGAACCGTTACAGCGAAAATGAATGATGTTTGTCATGGAATGAGGGCGGATGACCAGACAACGGATATCCGGTGTGGTAACGTTGAACCTGGACACCGGTTCTCCTTATATGAGATCAGTCTGACGTCACAAGTATGGGGGCCAGTATCTAGACCGGATCATCTGTCCCCTAGCTTGTATGAGGGACTGTTCAGTTGCTCATATGAGCTACACAATTCTCGAGAGAAGTCTAGATGCCGGTAATACATTCTTGTAAGTCTTTGGAAACTCAGTGGCGTCTGCTCCAGCAAACGAGTGACCGCCCTCTTCGCATTGTGTACAACGGATTCAGACAATATAAAATAAGTAATGGAAATCCTAAGAGTCTTCGAAAATCGAAACCCTTGGCATTCGAAAAAGTGGTTGGAAGGCATTAAATGCGCATGGCATGATTGGACATTAAATGCATTTTTTACGCACGAGACATCATTACCCAAGTGTGTAACCGTCGATTGGGCTTATTGGGCCTGGATTCAAACTGAAAAGGGGGGCCCATTTTGCCAAAACGTTTACTGAAACGTTACCATTTTCACGCTTATTCGTGACGAAACGACGGAGTCGTTTTGATTTGAAAGGTTGCGTTTTGAGGCAAGCCTTGTGACCTTCGACGGAACACTTTGCCTCTTCGTTACCTATAAAAGGAACTCTTAGCAGATTTAGGAATCCATCCTTGCTCTCAAACTTAGTGAAACTCTGCTCAAATTTCCTTGGGATTTCCTTGTCGTCTTCAACTTCTCAAAGATCCTCTTCCTTTAGGTAACCTTCCTTCCCTTCAACTCCTTGCAATTTTAATCATTCTATTTCCATCATGCGCCCTAGAGCTGGACACGCTGGTCCTTCAAATAGAGGGAGGTTTGGCTCTCGTGCCCCCCTTAGCCACCGTGGTGGGAGGATTCCGGCGAATCCTCCTGTGGCTGGGCGCCATCGCTCAGAGAGAGCCGAAGCTTCTTCCTCACGAGCGTCTTCTTCATCTCGTCGCTCTGAGGTTCCCCTTGGTTCGAGGGCTACCAGCCGCTCTGATGAGGGGTCAAGTGCTGAGGGTTATCTCTCTGACGATGTTGCTTTTTATCACAGCACCTACGCATTCCACCGCGCCTGCACAACCATGGATCTTCCAGGACGTGGAAAAACGCCGTTTCTCCGCTCTGCTGAAGGGTGTGTCAATGTTGTGGCACACCGGCTTGACTGGGAGAAACTCAACAGGGAGAAACCTTATTGCTGGGTGGAAGAGGAGTTCCTAGAGATCCCTTCGCACCATGCAAGTGAGGAGGAGCGCACGGTTTCTTTCCGCTGCAAGATATATTCGGATAAGAAGTACAAAGCGCGATACGCTGTGATGGCACCGCATCCCTCTGAAAGAATATGCCACAGCGTCCCTGATGCGAGGTCGGTCTACATGTACGACTACGTTTTCTTAAAGCTGGGGGTGCGCTTTCCACTGACGGATTTCCAGATGGCCGTCCTGCGTTTCTTGGACTGTGCCCCCTCACAATTACATCCCAACGGTTGGAGTCTTGTTCGGGCTCTGGAAGTCTTGGGGGAGCATTTTGGCTTCTCCGCCACTGTGGCCAAGCTATTTTACTATTGCCAAGTGGTCCGCCGAGCTAATAAGAAGGGCGGCCTTGGGTTCATTACACTCCGTAGTGACTCAAGGGTTGTAAATTTCAAGTCTTATACGGAGTCCGCAAAGGTAGATGGGCGTTCCTTCAAGCACTACTACACGCGGGTCCGGATTCAACCAAATAAGCCGGTCTTCTGGCGAAATAAAGAGGGGTTTACCAAGTTTCCCCTTAGCTGGACGCACGAGCATTTTCTCCTTATGAGCCGTGCTTATTATACAGATGAGAGTGAACTTTCCCCTCATTCTGTTGAAGTCTTGAGCGCCCTGCAGACGGCCTCAAAGACCCTCAAAGGGTTTTCCAGCCGTCTTCTCTTGGCCGAGGAAGACATCAAAAACACCTACCTCCGTAATATTCGCTCTTAATCCCCTTGTGTTGTATGGTTATACCGTTCTAGTTATTTTCCTTCTTGTATGCTTATTCAACTCTTTTTGTTTTGCAGAACAAATTGAAAAGGCCTGCCCAGAAATGTTGTCGCTAAGGTCTATGATGGCTGACGATGACTCCTCTTCTGAAGAAAATGAAATCCAGGCGAAGAGGAACGCCACCAAAACTCCCCTCATTCCTCTGACTTCTGCAGTAGGAGATGAGGTTCCTCTCTTCGATGAGGAGGAAGCTGAAGAAGCAACTGAGGCCGCTGGAGCGGGTGGCGAGGAGGCCGTCCCAGAGAAAAAGAAAAAGAAGAGGCATCTTGTAAAGAAGGCCGATCAAGAGAAGCCCTCCTCTGATGACCCTGTAAAGAAGCGTCAGAGGACGGCCGAAGAAGCCGAATTAAAGAAGAACAAGGGAAAGGAACCCGCTCCTGAGTTCTCTGCACCTTCTTCTCAAAATGCTTCAGAGCCGGATTCTGGGAACGGTCCTCCTCCGGCGTTTGATCCTCCGCGTGACTCCTTCCTTTCTCATTATTTGTGGTTTCAAGGATCTATGCCTCCTACTCTCCCAAAGGCACGATATTGCCTCCGCCCTTCCCTCGACGCTGCTGGGGTCCGAGGTGCTTGCAAGGCTGGGCGTTGGCAACTTGATGAACTGTCTGGCCTGCTTGAGTCCCTGAGCGAGAAAGCTGATTATATGGATCAGGTTGAAAAACTTGAGACCGAACTCGCAGTGAAGGAGAAATGGGCAGCCAAACAAGCTGAAGCTCGCAGGGGTGTGGAATCGGAATTGGAAAAAACTAAAGAAACGCTCCAGAGGAAAACGGAAGAGGCAAGCAAAGTTCACTTTGCGAATAAGGCCCTAGAACGGGAAGTTTCCGACCTCCAAAATAAGAACAAATCCATACCCCTCCTTGAAGAAGAATTACAATTGGAAAAGAAGAGATCGGCTAAGCTTGCTGACGATCTCAAAGTTATGGAGGATGGTCGCAACAAGGACCTTGGGGAGTGGGAGTCTATTCGGAAGGAGATGCAAGCCCAAATTGATGAACTCAAAAAGGGTGGTGCGAGTGCTGGGCCTTCAGAAGAGGATTACGCCAAAGTTCAAAGAAGGCTAGCTGCTGCAAAGGCCAAGGCTGCCAAAGCCTTGGATATATGCAAAAATGTGGCGTATGAATCTTTCGGCCTGGCCCTTCGTCAAGTCTACTATCGTAACCCTGGAATAAAGCTGAATTTGTACGGATTAGATCCGTTCTTTGAGTTCCATGGGGGAAGACTTGTAGAAGTTCGCAAGGACGGATCGCACCACGAGCCCCGTGCATCTCTGTACGAACTGCCTCCCCTCCCAGAAGGCCAAAGTATGGAGCCTACAACGTCCACTGCTGCCTCTGGAGCTGAAGCACAAGAAGGTGCCCAAACTGGAATGGAGGACAAAGCGGAGAAGGGAGGAGTGCCCACTGTGGAGGATTAAACGCCAGCCTCTTAAATTTATGCTTTATTCATAGCTGTGTTCTGGGATCAGCTCCAGTTTTAACTACCTTGTAACCTGAATAATTTCTTTATTCTTGGAAATAAAATTCACTGTTGCTTTTCTTCAACTGCTTGCGTCGAATGTATGATTGTTGGATAACTTAGTGTTGTACCAAACACTTTATTGTTTTTAATGCTTTACGAATCCGTTCTGTGTGGTTACCTAGCTGCTTAACGCGTACTTATCACACCGGATTAAGACAACAAATAGTAATGAATAAATAACAATTAAGTTAAAGCACGCCCTGTCCCCAAGTGTAAGTTCATTGGGAAGGGAAAGTTTATCTCAAAGATTTACCTTTTAAATTCTCACAAGATAGAAATGCTTATCTGTTCTCGAGGATGTAGAGCGGGTACATTAGCTTTCAACCGCTCTGGGATGGATATTCCACAATTGAGGACGGATATTGCCTTTGAATTTTGTATAGCTTTGGCAAGGGTAAGCTTTATGCCTTTCTCTTGAGATTCGGTTTGGTCCTACACCTCAAGTCTTCACACGGTGTTCGGTTCGATCCTACTAACCGTACTTGGAGTTCGGTGCCATCCTACAATCCAAGCCTTCAACACGGGGTTCGGATCAGGGCTAATCCTGAACCTACTGCGCCCGTTACTCGGGGTTCAGCGCGGTTTTCTCTGTGAACCGGCCTACTGCGCCCAAGCCTTCGCATGGGGTTCGGTTTGTGGCCTTGAAAAAGGACCAGCCCTACAACCCATGTTGTCTTCGAATGGGGTTCGGTTTGTGGCCTTGAGGAAGGACCAGCCCTACAACCCATGTAGTCTTCGAATGGGGTTCGGTTTGTGGCCTTGAGAAAGGACCAGCCCTACAACCCATGTAGTCTTCGAATGGGGTTCGGTTTGTGGCCTTGAGAAAGGACCAGCCCTACAACCCATGTTGTCTTCGAATGGGGTTCGGTTTGTGGCCTTGAGAAAGGACCAGCCCTACAACCCATGTAGTCTTCGAATGGGGTTCGGTTTGTGGCCTTGAGAAAGGACCAGCCCTACAACCCATGTAGTCTTCGAATGGGGTTCGGTTTGTGGCCTTGAGAAAGGACCAGCCCTACAACCCATGTAGTCTTCGAATGGGGTTTGGTTTGTGGCCTTGAGAAAGGACCAGCCCTACAACCCATTCCACCTCGAGGAGTTACATCGTCAAAACACACGATGTGTGACTGAGATCATCCATCCTGAGGGGTCTTCATCAGTTCCTCGAGGAGTTATATCATCAACTACAGAATTGGTAGTTGAGTTCATCCGTCCTGAGGTGTATGCGTATTAAACTACGGCTATAAATCACAACACATAAGAAACGTGAGAATGATAGGGCGGTTAAAATGTATTCTCATTAAAATTGAAAGTACATTACATGAAAAGCGTAGTTGGGGTCATGCCTCGTTAAAACCTTCTTGAGAAAACCCAATGGGAAAAAACTCAAATAAGGAAAAAGAGTACACGCCGTCTTACCAACTAGCTGTAATACACTCGTAAATTCTGAGTGTTCCATTTGTTGCGGATTGGGGTTCCATCAAGTTCTTCCAATCGGTATGATCCCTTTCCAGTCACCTCCGAAACTCTATAAGGTCCTTCCCACGTTGGTGCTAGCTTTCCTTGGTGAGCGAACTTATTCCCCACACTGGCCTTTCTTAGAACAAGGTCTCCGGTGTTAAAAGCTCTGTACTGGACACGTTTATTGTACCGGAGTGCAGCCTTTGCTTTTATTGCCTGATCTCTGACGAAAGCCTTTTCCCTCAACTCTTGGAGGACGTCCAGCTCTGATGCTAAGTTGGCGTTGTTATCTTCTGCTGAAAAATATTCAACACGAGCCGATCTTGTTTGTAACTCAACTGGGATCATCGCCTCAACCCCGTACACCAACCGGTATGGGGATTCGTTAGTTGAAGAATGAGGCGTAGTGCGGTATGCCCATAGAACATGACATAACTGGTCAGTCCATCCTCCCTTCGCTTCTCCCAGACGCTTCTTTAACCCCTTTAGCACTTCTCGATTAGCTACCTCTGCTTGCCCATTGGTCTGGGGGTGTTCAACGGATGAGAATATCTGGATTATCCCCAGTCCTTCAAGTAAATCCGTGAACTTTTTCTGGGTGCCGTTGTCAGTCACAATCCGCCCTGGCACCCCGAACCGAGCAATGATATTTTCGTACATGAAACGTCTTGTACGTGCAGAAGTGATATGCACTACTGGTTCTGCCTCGATCCATTTGGTGAAATAATCTACCCCCACAATCAAGTATTTGATACCTCCTGGCGCAGTGGGAAACGGACCCAGAATATCAAGGCCCCATTGGTAGAACGGCCAAGGCACAGCAGATGAAGATAACTCTTGGGCCGGTGTATGATGGAGATTGGAGAATTTTTGGCAAGCGTCACATTTCCTCACGAAGTCTGCGGAATCCTGCTTCACAGTGGGCCACCAGTATCCAGCCCTGAGGACTTTTCTCATTAGGCTTCGGCCTCCAGCGTGGTGCCCACATTGCCCCTCATGTACCTCAGTCAAGACCGCTTGAACTTCGTCTTCTCTTAAACATGAAAGATATGGGACAGAGAATCCCCTTCTGTAGAGAACACCATCGACCATAGTAAAATATGGCAACTCCCTCTTTACTCGTCTCCTTTCCTTCTCGTCAGTGGGAAGTTGACCATCAGCCAGATAACGAATATAGGGGATGACCCAAGAATCCTCGTATGGATAACTCACCATGACGGCATTCAGGGAAGGATACATAGGTATACTGGGTGATGTCAAAGTGCTCTGAACCACCGTTGTTGTGCTACCAGGTTGCTTTGTACTTGCCAATCTTGACAAGATATCTGCTCTGGTATTTTCTTCCCTGGGCACATGCTTGAACTCTAAAACTTCAAATCTTCCCTTCAGCTCATTAACACAATTCAAGTACAATTGAAGTTGTGGTTCCTTCGCCTGGTACTCTCCCTGGATTTGCGAAATCACCAGCTGAGAATCACTGCAGAGGGTAACTGCTGATGCTCCGATATCAATTGCCGCACGGAGACCGGCCAAGCATGCTTCGTATTCAGCTTGATTGTTAGAGGTCTTGAAATTGAATCGGAGGGAAATTTCTAAGTGTACGCCGTCATCACTTTCTACCACCACACCTGCTCCACAACCTTTGCTGTTCGACGAACCGTCGACGTAGATGGTCCAATGCGCTCGAGGGGTGGCCGGGTCTGCCCCAGTCATTTCCACTACAAAATCAGCCAACACTTGCGCCTTGATGGCTCCTCGAGGCTCATATGAAATTTCAAATTCAGATAGCTCAATAGACCATTTTATCATCCTTCCAGCGAGGTCCGGTTTGCTGAGCACTGAACGGAGTGGCAAATCCGTTCTGACCAATACTGGGTGCGCATGGAAATAAGGCCTCAGCCGTCGTGACGCCCACACAACTGCCAGGGCGGCTTTCTCAATCTTCTGATACCTTCCTTCCGCCCCCTGAAACGTTTTACTAGTAAAGTACACCGGTCTTTGCCCTTCAGGGGTTTCTTTTACCAGGGCTACACCTAGAGCTTCGTCGGATATTGCCAAGTATAAGATTAACGTTTCGCCTGGATCAGGTTTAACAAGAATTGGTGGGCTCGAGAGAACGGCTTTGAGCTGCTGGAAGGCTTACTCTTGTTCCTCTCCCCATTTAAAACTCTTGTGTTTCTTCAACGCCTTATACAAGGGGAGGGACCTGTGCGCCATCTTAGGCATGAAACGAGCTAAAGCGGCCACTTTCCCATTCAATGACTGGACCTCCCTCAAACATTTAGGACTCTGCATGTCCAGGATTGCTTGACATTTCCCGGGGTTAGCTTCAATGCCTCGTTGAGTCAACATAAATCCCAAGAATTTTCCTGCTGGAACGGCGAAAGTGCACTTTAAAGGATTTAACCTCATGTTGTACTGCCGAAGCCTAGTGAAAACTTGGCGTAGATCTTCAATGTGGTCTCCTCCAGCGGGCGTTTTGGCTATGATATCATCGATATAAACTTCGACCAGCTTTGTATGCATCCCTTCAAAGACTTTGTTAATCATGCGCTGATAGGTAGCGCCGGCGTTCTTTAGTCCAAAAGGCATGACGGTGTAGCAGAAAACACCGCGGTCGTTGATAAATGCAGTCTTCTCCTGGTCTCCCTCCCACATCGGAATCTGGTTGTACCCCGAATAAGCATCCATGAAACTGAGATATTGGTAACCAGATGAATCATCCACCATGCGATCGATGTTGGGCAGGGGATATGGATCTTTAGGGCAGCAACGGTTAAGATCCACATAATCAGTACACATCCTCCATTTGCCGTTAGCCTTCTGCACCATGACCACATTAGAAAGCCAAGATGAATAGCGTATCTCCCTTATAAAACCTGCCTTCAACAACTCCTCTGTTTGCTCACAAGCCGCCCTCTACTTCTCCGGTCCCAACCTCCTCTTCTTCTGAGCCACCGGTCTGGTTTTAGGATACACTGCAAGTTTGTGACAACAGAAATCAGGATCCATCCCCGGCATGTCTGCTGCTGTCCATGCGAAAAGGTCTTTGAATTCCTGCAAAAGGGCTAATAAGCGTTGCTCCATAGCAGACTCCAGCTTATCATTGATGTGCGTGACCTTCTCTGGGGAATCTCCCAATATGACATCCCTGGAGCCACCATCTGGTGTGGGCTTAGATGGATTGAGTGGATCAATCTTCAATTCCGCTCTGGGGTCTAGGTCAATAAGACTGACAGATCCTGCCGCTGTTCCTCCGTCGTTCAACTTCCTCTTCTTGTTAAATGCATCCAACTTAACCATGTTGAGGCTCAGATTATAACAATATCGAGCCATCTCCTGATCTCCGCGGAGTGAGGACACACCATTGTCCTTGTCGATAAATTTGATCAGGAGATGAGGGGTGGATACAATTGCTTCCATAGCGTTCAATGTTGGACGGCCTATGATACCGTTGTACAGGGATTCCACATCAATCACCAGAATTCTTGACTTGACTGTTCTTGCACCGGGCTCCCCTTCAAAAGAAATCAAAGTGTCGAGGTATCCCTTAGTAGGTTGCTTGGCTCCGTTAAACGCTGTGAGTTCTTGTGTGTATGGTTGTAAATCTGCATCACTGAAACCCATTCGTTTGAAACAATTATAAAATATAACATCACAAGAACTTCCCTGATCGACGAGGATCCTCTTGACGTCCTTATTGGCTATGACGGCCACAATCACTACTGCATCATCACCTCCTGGAATTGTTGGGCCAAAGTCATCATCTGTAAACGACACCGTCGGGGCTGTCACCCCGTCCCTGAAAGGGCGGTTATTCCTTGGTTTACCCTGGACTGACAGAATCATCCTATGGTGGTTCTTTCGTGCTGTGATTGATGTTCCTCCTCCCGCGAATCCTCCAGCTATCATCTCAATCACTTCTCGTCTGCCCTGTCTCTGCTGCTGGGGCATATTACTTTGTTGGGCACCTTCAGCAATCACTACCCCTTTCTGCTTCTCAGCCGCAGTGAACTTCCTTGCTGGGTTGCGCGTATTATCATCTTCATCATCAGGATCTCTATTCCTTTTCTCCATCCTATGAGGCTCATCCATAGATCTCTCCTTAAACAAATACTGCTTCAACTTTCCTTCCCGAATGAGAGTTTCCACCGTATTCTTTAACGCCTTACACTCATCAGTGTTGTGCCCTGTCTGCTCATGGAAAGTGCAGTATTTACGTGGGTTACCACCCCTCTTGGCTGGGGCTGGCTTCCTTATACCAAAGACGTTCAGAGTTGGCCAACCAACTTCCCTCATGATTTGTGAGTGCCTGGTGTTCAACGGAGCATAGTGATCGAACGATGATACGCGCTTATCTCGTGGATGCTGACGAGCATTCACAAAGTCTTCTCTAAAGGCATGCTTCTCGGGCCTCGCTCTCTCCTTTTCTCTCCGTGGCTGCTGAGCGGGTGCAGAAGGCTTTACTCTTGCTGCAGTTGCCTCTAGATGCATCTCTATGCCCACATATTTGGAAGCTTTCCTTCGAAACTCCTCGAAGGTTGTAGGTGGGCTCTTTGCCAAAGATAGGGCAAAGGCTGAACTTGGCTGAAGAGCTTCCACTACAATATGGAGTTGTATGGCCTCCGTGAGGTTAGGGACCAACGCAGCCTCCTTGTAAAACCTTTTCAGGAACTCCTTGAGAGTCTCAGTTTCTCCCTGTCTTATCTGGGCCAGGGTGTGAGAAGTTCTTGGGATATCCCTGGAGATGACGAAATGGCTTTCGAATGCAGCAGCCATTTCCTCCCAAGAGTCTATAAATCCTGAAGGCAAACTTTTAAACCAACTGAGAGCTTCCTCCGTCAACGTCCTTGGAAACATTCTGCACATGACATCTTTGTCTGCTCCCAGATACATAGCTTCATAAACATAAGCATCCAAATGCTTAGTGGGGTCGGTCTCTCCATTATACTTCCCAATCGACAATGGCTGAGTTGTTTGCAAATGTTTTGGAATGACAATATTCATCAACCTCCTTGAGAAAGGGACACTAAGCTTGTATGTCCCTGAAGTTACCACCGCCTGCTCCCTTCTCCTGATACTAACTCTATCACCAGAGTCCTGCGTCTGCTCCCTCTCTTCATATGTGGGGATCTTCGAATACTGGAGGGTGGTAGATCTATCCCTCGCTGATGCATGGTGAGCATCCTCTGCATGGGATACTACTCTGTCCCCAGCTCCTCCTCTCTCTCGCCTCAGCTCCATTAGCTCCTCCTTCAGTTGCCTGATAACCTCATCGCGAGGGTCAGGTGTCTGCACTTGCACCATCCTCCGGGTTTGAGTTGCAGGAGATTCGAAGACGAGTCTCCTCCCAGCCTGTTGATGGGTCACATCCTCAACGTGACCTTCCATGAAATCTCTCCCGTCACCTTCCATTGTGCCAACCTAACTTCTGCGAAAATGGGAATAACTCTATCGAGTCCCACCGGGCGTGCCAATGAATTGGTCTGGACCGGGGTCTAGGAACCGGTATGGGACCAGCCACAAGGATGCAGGTGTTTTTAGGGTTTGCACACCGGAACTGTGTGTATCCGACGTACTAATCCGGTCTCTCAGTGGGAGAGGCCGGTCTTGTTGTCCTGGAGATCCTTCACACCAACGATTCGCGTTGTAGGAGGGCGAAAGGTGGTGCCACCTGCGAAGATTCTCCGACGCTCAAGTTAGAAGAGTGTATGAACTGAATGAATACTCAAGCGTGATAACAGTAAAATGTGAGATAGAATAACGATACCATGCATGTGTGTTGATATGGCTTCTTATAGTTGAACGTAAGAGAAAAAATGATACGTTGGATGCAGGTGGGTCCCTTATCTCTGATTGCGTGTATATTGTGTCAATCAAGGTGGCTCGACTTTCAGAATGTGTCAGGAGGGTAGGTCAATTATCAGAGTACAATCCTCTAGAGAGAGGAGAGGATAATCACCTTTTCCGCATAATCTGCTGACACGCCCCCTTACTTTCTGAAGCCATTGATGTGACGTATTTTGCCACAAACAGTGTCTTCGTTGATAAGTTATCAAAAGGCTCTTCTCTTGCTATGAGGGAAAAGCTAACAATTATATAAATATCCTGTATTAATGAACACAGAACCGTTACAGCGAAAATGAATGATGTTTGTCATGGAATGAGGGCGGATGACCAGACAACGGATATCCGGTGTGGTAACGTTGAACCTGGACACCGGTTCTCCTTATATGAGATCAGTCTGACGTCACAAGTATGGGGGCCGGTATCTAGACCGGATCAAAAACATTTTATGAAAATTAATAATAAATTGAAATAATTAAAACTTGAGATAAAGAAAATTTTTGTAATTTTTAGTATTTTTGGTTAATAACTTAAAGATTATTCTCTTTTAATAAAATAAAATTTTCAAAAGAAAATTATTTTATTTTTTCCAACTTAATAACTAAAGATATTTGGAAATAATTGAGATTTCTAAATTTGATTTTGTTAAGATTTAATTTGAGAAAGATTATGTAAAGTTTTATATGAGAAAGCTTTTAGATATTTAAGGCTTAGAAACTCAAATTTCAGTGAGATTCGAAAACTGTACCAAATTTATTTTTGTGGGACAGAAATTCAGAGAATTGAGAAAATGTACAGTTTATTGAAATGATATTGTAAACCTTTAAGGGATTTAATAATTGAGTTTCTAAAAGTCTTAACCAACTAAATACGCGAGTAGTTCATGCATCATGAATCATTAAAGTGAAATAAAATGATATTGTCTGGGGACGGATTATAGAAACCGAGGATACATTAGAGGAGGCTTAATTACGAGCCTTGGGATGAGAGGGTGTGAAAGGGTGCTTCAGGGGACCTGGGGTAGCTCCCTAGTGTCGGGTACTTTCACAATAAAAACTTTCTCAATCTGACTAGTCTCTAAGTGTTTCCATGCCAGTTGAGCTATTCATATTATTATTATCCGGACTTATGGAACAGTGTAAACTCCTGGTTGGCCCAGTACAAATTAAAATTTAAGGGCCCACATATATAGGTAAGTTATGATGAAGATATTGCATAACATTCATGCATTCATAATTGATTGTGTATGTGATTGTGATTGATATTATTATGTATTGGTTTGTGAAAACCCTTTGTTGCTTATGTCTTAATAGAGAATATTATATTCTGTTTCTCACTCCTTTCTCCGTGTTTTTGTTTCATATATTCTAAATTGATGGTTCAGAGGGAAGAATCGAAGAATATCGGCAGTAACTATAGCACGTTCTAGAAAGGGAGCTCGGTATGAATACCGTGGTCCAATGAATAAATAATGTTAATAAGTAACTGCTTCTGGGCCATGGAGTTTCCTCTCTTTCTTATAATGTTTAATATTTATTTTCGTTGGATCAATGTACAAATACTTTATTAAGTTTTAATAATATTTATGAGGTATTTCAGAAATAATGTATGTAATTTATTCCGATAGTTTCTTTCTAACAATCATATCTTTTAAAAAAACAAAAATTTACGAATTTTTTTTAGAATTTATTAAGGTGTAATAGGGGGTGTTACAGATAACAATTGACCACCATTTATCAGCTGGGTCAGTAACATAAAAAACTTGCTTCACTTGCGTTGCCATGATGATTGGTTCCTCCTTATAACCTATCTTGTTGAGGTCCACCAATGTAAATCCAAAATCATCAGTTTTGACACCGTTCTTGTTGTCAACCCATTTGTATTTAAACACAGGAACAGTGAAAGGACCGTAATTGACTTCCCAGATATCTTCAATCACACCAAAGTAGCATGACTCGGCCATGACAGGGTTATTGTCCTTTGAAGTTGAGAAATGCATTGACTGAGCCACAACCATAACTCCACTATTTTGATTTATACTCTTCTCATCCTATGTCCTTGTATAAAACGAATAGTTATTTATGTCATACCCACAAAAGGTAAAGACATCAAAGTTCAGGCCCCGTGCTAGTCTATGTAATGTCACAGAAGCAGATGTATCTTTCAGAACGGTTATTTGGAACCACTGCATAAATGTCTTGTTGTGTTCATTCAACACCCACTTTTCAGTCATTCTAGGGTTATTTCTTTTGACTAGCTCTTTGTGAGTGGTTAAATACGGTTGCACGTCGTCCGTGTTGTTCAAAATATACAAGTGCACTTGAAGGACATCATCATGTGGCATGCTCTTTATTTTTTACCAATCGTACCTTTTACATCCAATCACCCATCATGATGAGTCTTCGGAATACCAATGCTTTCAGCATGTGACATATAATCAATGCAAAACTCAATAGTTTCCTCTACAATATACCTTTCCACAATCGAAGCTTCAGAACGACGTTGATTCTTCATATACCCTTTTAATATCTTCATATATCACTCAATGGGATACATCCACCGCAAGAACGCTGGACCACACAAATGGACCTCTCTCACCAAATGGATGATTAAGTGGACCATTATGTCAAAAAAAGGCGGGAAATGCATTTCAAGCTGACATAGTATAAGTGATGCTTCTTATTCCAGCTCATCCAATTCGTTAGGGATGATTGCTTTGCAACATATGGCATTGAAAAACAAACACAGTCTTGTTATGACATTTCTCACATTTTTAGGAAGAATGTCACGAATGGCGATAGGTAAAAACTGTTGTATCAACATATGACAATCGTGAGACTTCAACCCAACTAACTTCAAGTCTTTCATGGAAACACAAGTTTTGATGTTTGAACCATAACCAGACGGAACTTTCCCACTATGTAACGATTCACACAAACTTTGCTTTTCTTTTTTCGACAACGTATGACATGCTGTGGGCAAATATATTTGTTTTCCCTTTGATTGTGGATGCAAATCCTGATGTATACCCATCAACTCCAAGTCCATACGTGAATTTAGGCCATCCTTCGTCTTACCGGGTATGTTTAAGAGTGTTCCAACCAAACTGTCGCACATATTTTTCTCCACATGCATAACATCAATGCAGTGTCTTACATCAATCTCCCTCCAATATGGTAGGACAAAAAATATTGACTTTTTCTTCCAGTGGTTTTGTGCGGTGGATTGTTTTTCACACTTGCCAAACACCACGTTGACGTCTTTCACCTTTTTATATATCTGGTGACTAGATAGTGATGGAGGAGGCATTTCAAAATCTTGAGCACCGTTGAATGACTTCTTTAACCTATGAAACGTATGATTAGCTTTAAGAAACCTTCGATGTCAAAGATAAACATTTTTCCTACCATGGTGCAGCCGCACAGAACTAGTTCCCTCCTCACACACAGGACAAGCTTTATGACCCTTCACGCTATACTCGGATAAGTTACCGTATGTTGGAAAGTCATTGATCGTGCAGAATAGCATGACACGCAATTTGAACGATTGCCCTACAAACTTGTCAAATACATCAACCCCGTCTTCCCATAACATTTTGAGGCCTTCAACTAATGGAGTTAAATATACATCAATGTCATTCCCTGGTTGCCGTGGACCAGAAATCATCATTGATAACATAACATATTCCCGCTTCATGCACAGCCATGGCGGCAAGTTATAAACAAACAACAAAATAGGCCGTGAACTATGGTTTGTGCTCAGGTTCCCATACGGGTTCATGCTGTCTGTGGCTAGTACAAGCCTAACATTTCTTGGTTCATAGGCAAAATCTGGAAACATCGTATCCACTTTTTTCCACTACGATCCATCTGCCAGATCCCTAAGTAGTCCGTCAACAACCCTTTCATCAGTATGTCATCTCATAAGTTTTGCATCATTTACATTGGCAAACAGACGCTTTAGTCTTGGAACTATGAGCAGATACCACAACACCTATGCAGGAGACCCTTTAGTATAGACTTCATCAGAATCAACCTTTTTCTTCTTATACCGTGACACCCCACACCTAGGACATCGATGCAGCATTTCATACTTACCCTAGAATAATACACAATTATTTAGGCATGCATGTATCTTCGTATACTCTAAACCCATAGGGCACAACACCTTTTTGGCCTCATAGTTATGATTTGGCAAGGTGTTTCCAGCTAGGAGCATTTCTTTCAACAACTTTAGTAAGTCAGTAAAACTTTTATCCGTCCACCTGTTTATGGACTTCAAATTAAACAACCGCAAAACTGTTGATAATCTCGTGAAATTGACATAGTTTGGATACAATGGCTTCTCAGAATCCTCACACAGAATCGTATATACATGAGCTCTCTTAAAACCTTCTACCCCCACATCATGGATCATATCCTCAAGTCGGTCATGCATGTCGACATCGGTGTCATGCATCTGGCTTTGGTTTTTAGTTTGAGAGTTGGTACTTGGCACCACCACATCTTCACCGTGCCATATCCAACGGGTATAACTACGAAGAAAACCATCACACAATAGATGTTCTCGCACCTCTTCCAAGTCTAGCCGACGCAGGTTCAAGCATTTAACACAAGGGCAAAAATACCATCCATTCACCTCCTCAGCATTCCTCACTACGAATTCTATAAATGATTCAACTCCCTCTCGTACTATAGACTTATGCGTGATGTAGTTATCCAACTTCGAGCCATACCAACTGTCTATAAGGTGCTATGATCAATCTTACTTTTTTTACAAAGGTGGTGGTCCTACCCATTGAGGATGACAATTGTTTTTATATATATATACAGGTTATTAGGAGTTATTTCAAAATTTGATCAAATTTTGGCAGCATTTCGCATTGGTCTCTAAGTACACAAAATAAGAGTGGTCAAATCAAATTCCACCACAACCAAATATGCACTCAGAGAATAACATAAAATGTAAGTTACCGAAACTTTATCAAATTTTAAAATAACTCCTAACTTTTACATACCAACAGTATATAAAAACAATTGTTCATCCCAAACTGTCCAAACAGACAATTTAAGATTCAACACAAACGATGAAATTAATTAATTTAATGACTATTTATGTCGAATCTCAAATGGGGAACTATGATTCACTCATGCAAAGCAACTTTCATACTAGTTAACTAGTATGAGCCTACGAGTTCATAACATTGACAACCACATACATACAACAGCAACAGAAATAACATTATATGAGAGCAACAAACAGCAACAAAAATAACATTATATATTGTACATTGAAATGTAAAATTTGATTAAAAATAATACTTCAAAATGTGTAATAATTAGTATGATATTTTTAATTTGTGTTATTTTCAAGTAGAACTATGGTGTTTTGGATGATGGATTATGGATTATAAGACTTTTAAAGTTTGAACTTTTATTTTATGGATTATGGATATGGTGTAGGATTATGACATTTTGAACCTGAAAAACTCAACATGTATAATCCTCACTCTTCTTCTCAAACTATTATTTACATGGGGTGCAACAAAGGGGAAATTAAGCTCGGGTTCTCCAATATGCCTCAAGTAAGCAAACTACATGTTATCCGGTATTAATTATATTATTATTATTATTATTAATTTTTGTATATTTTTTAAATAAATCTAATAATCCACTCTCTATCATATTCCTCATATTCCTACCCTATGTATTACACTAGTCCCCACCAGTATATTATTAAAAGAGGTAATATTCACTTTTGTCAACTACTAAATAAAAGAACTCAACTCAAAAATCTAAATATTGAAATATCAAAATTTTAAACTAAACTTCAAGAGAACAAAATTCAGAAATGGAAAATGTTTTAAAGGGAATGGTTATCAATGATTGACGCGACCTGGATCGCGGCGGGAGGCCGACCGTAAAAAGAAAATTAGGTTTCCCGAATTCCCTCCGGAAACCGTGGAGTCGCCACTAATGTTTTTAAGGTAAAACATCAGAAAAACCTTAACGTGAAGGTATTGGTCATAAATTAAGATTTTAAGTTCGGGAGTCTAATTACAGGTGGGGAAGGTATTAGCACCCCACACTGTCCGTTTTAAACGGTTACCCTAAATTGTTTAAGTTTGAATAATCCTACTACTTTATAATTTAAACCTCTTAGAGATGCCTTATGGATTGGTTGTTGATTTAATGATTTTTAAAATTATAAACTTTACGATTAACAGGACGTCTCATCCAAATTAATCGAGTTATTGTTAAAAGCATGATGATTTTATTTTTACTAGTAAAAGGGATATATATTTTTTAAAATTTGGGCCCGACGGGAATAATTGTTCCCGCTCCTACGTATTCCCCAAGCGTTAGGGGAAATCAGGGTTACGTAGTTCTTTGGGTTATTTTAAAAAAAACGCGAAGTAAGTTATATTTTTAAAAAGAGGAAGCCTTAGGTTTTAAAATGATTTTATTATATTTCAAAAGGAGAACTTAACAGTTTAGGTTAATTTGAGAATGAAAAGTTTATTTAAAGACCTAGATTAACAGGACGTCTCGTCCAAGGAATCTATAAGGATATGTTGATTTTATTATATTATAGATATTATTAAAGTATTTATGGTTTAAATTCTTTTAGGAAATTTTACATAGATTGACAGGACGTCTCACCCAAAAAATCTATAAAGTCCCTAAATTTGTTATCAAAATATTTTTTTTAGGTCTACGTTAATTTCAAGACTATTATATATTTACTTTACTCAAAGAGTTAGACCAACAGGACGTCTCATCCGAATTGATCCTTAATGTGAATGTATTAATTTCCGTTACCTATTAGTACTACCAAAATACTTTGTGATCTAAAAAAAAATTAAACATGGGTTAACAAGGCATCCTGTCTAAATTAACTCTAACATAAAAATTTTAATTTTAGGCACATACAAATATTAATTTTATTCTCTAATTTGGTAGCAAACATTAATGGGTACCCTACGCTACTGATTATTAAGATTCTTCTAAATGAGGAAGGGCTTCATACATTCAATCAAGCCTATTATGATTTTCTAGGAAACAAAAAAAACAAATGAATTTGAACGAGAAATTAAAAGGGAAGAAGAACAAATACCTATTCTTGTTGATTTCAATTGCTCTTCCTATGGTGCTATTACGTGAACAATATTGTGCAGATATCTTCAACCACCTTTTCACATCAATTTTCTTTTCCCTTGCGTCGATTGCCTTTTTTTCTTCTGCGTGTGTTCTGTTAAAAAATTCTGCTCTTTTCTTTATGCTGGCCTGCTTCTCAATTGCGTCAATCTCTTTCTATATTCCTAGCGCTGACCTTGCCTATCTCTTCCTTTTTTTTAGCGTGAATGTATAGTATATATATATATACCTGTTGGCCGCCCCTTCATTCCCTTTTTAATATATAAATTATTATCTTTTCTAACTAATTTTGTTTCTTCCTTTAATATATGTATATAATTTAAAATCAGGCCCCTGAACCTTAGCTGCGCGTGAATCCTAGCATTTTCATAATATATATATTAAAACTTATCCTTATCTTTAAGAAAAACTGTTTCCACTATATAATATATATTTTTAAAAGAAAAGCCTTATCTCATCTCATAATAGCTTTATCTTAAAAAAACTTTATCTCGTTTTCTAAAATCTTTTCACCACTTTTATCTCTTATCATAAAATCTAACCCTTTTTATCAATTTCAAATTTTAAAATTTCTTCCTCCCTTTTTGAATTTTAAAATTTTCTAAGTTTTAGAGGTTCAAAGCCCGGATCAATAATTTGAAATTCAAACAAGCCCATAGGTTCACTTTTTTTCTAAAAAAGAATTTTTTTATTTTTTGGTATTTTTATTTTTTATTTTAAATGGACCCGGACAAAATTGGGTAGCAACAATGATGAAGTGAAAATTTTTCATTTAAAAATATCTAACACATCCTAATTTCTAAGTGATCTTTATATAACATCTAATATGATTTTTTTATCTTGTTTTTTTTAAAACAATCAGTTTAAGATACTAATTAACGGTACCCTTAAAAATTTTACAGACAAAGAATTATTAAACTTTTTTTTGAAAATTTTATGAACTCTTCTACTTGTTACGTCCTAGACCCAAAAAAATCAAGAATTACCCTCTAATATGAATCAACAATGACAACTATATAGCATATCAGTATATATATATATATATATATATATATATATATATATATATATATATATATATAGAAACACACACTTGTAAGACCTTCCTCATTCTAACAAATCATGTCATTCAAAAATTGTACACTTTAAATACAACATGAAATTTTCATTAACTAAAAATATAGAAATGACATGGTTTTATCAGAGAGATAGAAAAGGGGATACATGATTTTCATCCATGTATATGTTGGACCTAGCTACCATGTTTTCTTCATTAATATATAACTTCATTCATATTGTAAAGAGAGTATACTTTAATTAGATTATTATTAGCTTACGAGCAATATCCAAAAAGAATGAACATGGCTGGTAAGAAATGAATAATGAGTTAATGTGCATATGAATGCTATGTTTCGGGAGGAACAAGAACCCGTCACTGTATATATCAGGAATGTGCCATATCAACTTTATATATCATTAGGGTTGTCTCTCACTTTTACATTATGCAATATAACTTATGTGGCATGTACACAACTCAAAACTGGGAACAGTCACATAAACAGAGCCAGAGATAAACAGACTACAGAGCTAGAGACAAATAGACTATAATGTATATACACAATAAAATAAACAGACGGAGACAAAGTATATAGCATAAGCATCGACAAACACTGATATAGCATAAGCACCAGGGGAGGATATACCAGAGAATGCTCCCAAGATGACAACTTGTAACGCCTAAGAAGAAGGAAAGAGAAAGTGCACGAAGAAGACTAGTACAAGCAACAAGCACAAATTGGAGCCAAAGACGAGGATGGGGATAAGAAGAAGACGAGAACCAGCGCTAAAGAAAAGGAGAAAGTGAAAAAAGGAAAACAGGCGCGGCTTTTGAAGTTTTTGAAAACATATATAATCATGGATTCCCTCGCAACTGTGATTATATTACACATATAATCACGGTTACACCAATAACCCTGGTTGAAGATTAACTCTATAATCACGGTTAAGACCACAACCGTGATCGTATCCATCAATATATAATCAAGGTTGTAAAGTCAACAGTGGTTATATAGTCCCTAACTGATATACCCAAAACCCTATATTATATATCCACGGTTGGAAAAACAACCATGATTATATATTTAAGCCTACAATCATGGTTTGGATGTTATCCGTGATTATATAGTTACACCTGAATCTACAACCATGGTTGTTTACCAACTGTGATTATATAGTTACCTTATAATTTCAAAAATACCATCGTGTATTCTTTTATCACTGATCCACTCTAACCCGTGATTATATCCAGTTGTTATATCCACTTTTTGCACTAGTGGTGGGACATGTCATAAATATCGCCTATTAGTCCCAAATTGAAAGTCATAAAAGATTGGGTTCAAACCCTCTTAAATTTGAGTTTTACAATATAGTGGGTCTGGTGTTTTACGCCTAATGAGAGTTACAAAACTCCAATTAATATGATTTTAATTTTTACACCCCTAAAACATAATTATCTACAATTGTTATGAAGAAGTCGGAGGCCAAAATGTCATTAAGTTGCCCAAAAGAGCCAAAAATAGCAAAGGAAAAGCAGCAGTTGAAAAATTCTGACAGTGGTCATTCCATTGGCCGTGGGAAATTCCTACTGGTCGCGGAACCCACTATTTTGACCACCCAAAATTGCCCAAATTTTCATGTTTTTATACAAAACAATCCACTGGTAGTGGGAAATTCCCACTAGCTATGGATCTCACTGTTGTAGGCATAAATTCTATAGCTTTTTGCCTTTAAGTTTTTGTCAACTTTAGGTCCCCTTTTCACTAGGCTATTCAACTCTAATTTGCATGAAATTTTATATACAACTTACCTACCCTAATATCAATGATGTGGCCAACTTTCAAGCCCAAATTCCATCCCAATCAAGATCTAAGCTATAGGGTAGCTTTATGCACATTTTGGGCATTTTACATGACATACCAAAATACAATTGGCTAAGTTTTTGTTTAAACTCCCTGTGGACTTATATTTACATATGTAAATATGACTTGCTCCAACAAGTCTCATCCAATAACTCATTTCCTAGATCAAGATATGCTCTAATGGAAATTCAAGCCCCTTTTTAGCTAAACCTGGTATGCCAAATTGCAAATTAAGCCTATTTGGCAACAATCAACCATGCACACAAGTTTCATACATATATTATGGGTTATAGGTGACCTCTACATGAAGTCTTATCCATTAAATGAAAATATAACCTATCCCCTTCCTTGTTTTGCATTCAATTCATGATGTTAATCATACACAAGTCATATATTTATTGCCAATGATCTTAGATCTCATAATATCATCATTCATTTAATAATATAGCATAAAAATCATTATATCACAAATAACATCAACTATATTAAGGTCATTACTAAAAATTAGTCTTCTAAAAACACTAAGGTCTAATTTTCACATGTGACCCTAAAAATCAATATCCATAACTATCCAAATATCATATACAAAACATATACATTATGCTCTTTACAAACACAATTGCCGACCAAGGCACAAGGGCTTCCTTCCAATATTTACCTCCTTGAAGTTCAACCTCCAAAAAAGTAGAACTTCCAACATACCTATATCAACCTTTAAAAATGGCAACTAGGAGGTGAGTAATATATACCAAATGAATCAATGTCATACATTAGGATAATATATACATACATGTGCACAACATATGCTCCTCAATGGAACCATATGATTTAGCCACACACAAGTTATTCTATATATAATTTCATCATCAATCATCATAATCATAGCATATGTACTAATCATTATATTTACACTATATATCATTTCATTGGCAAATCTCACCAATCACAACCATCCATTCTAGGTTAGCACCATAAATTTTTCCATTCACTTATCAATCATCCATCGCTACCACGGGCTACCAATCTCTGCATATCTTCGACTATATGCAAAATGCTCTTATAGCTATGCATATGCACAAAGGAATCATTATCAAATCGTGGATCCGACTGTGGGAATATATGGGCCAAGCATAAGTATGCTACCATGCCCCTACTACAGTAGTAAATGTGTACACTTATCTTTTATTTTTTCATGCATAACACCATCTTTTATTGGTATCAAATCGCTATCGCCCATATGTAGCACTAGTCACCCCATTACTTACGGATCAACAACATGGCCTCACTTTCCAAAAGTGTTATGGGCCCCTCCCGAACACACATCGAGAGAGCCACGCCCCATAGGGACACCAAGGTCACTTGCTCATCACAAAGCCACTCACCCACTAGGCCCGCCACATAGGGTGCCTTATCCCCAACTATGAACAGCCTCGTGATTCCACCAAATCACTAGGGAACAACAATAACTTTTGCATGTGCACAGGACCACCCTC
The DNA here is from genome assembly GCA_037962975.1 of Clitoria ternatea. NCBI lineage: Eukaryota > Viridiplantae > Streptophyta > Magnoliopsida > Fabales > Fabaceae > Clitoria > Clitoria ternatea. The sequence goes on from CM075674.1 coordinate 2,500,179, forward strand.
CCACTGGGCCTGCCTGTTAGAATTCCTAAACCTCAAAAGAGACAGCATAATGATATATCATGGATGCAAATGTAGATCAATGCACTCTCACACTGTGTATCCTAAAATGTCACTCCATAATCATCATCTTACCACCATCACTTAGTGGGTTTCAATAGTACCATTATTCTCAATCACTACCAATTATCATTGGATTTTGTTCACATATTTAGTTAGTGGAAAACAATATCCATGCACATTTTCATCAATTTCATATCATAGGATGCTCTCACACATTCATAGTTCATTCAATCATAACTATAGCATCAAACACAAATAAGTCATAGTCATACATCAAATTGATATCAAAATCATCATCCTAAATATCATTTACCATATAACACCAACCATTCCAATTACATTTCAAATCACATAACTCATCAAACCATTCATCCAAATTAAGTCATGGAAACACATCCATACATATACATCAATAATGGATGAAATCATGTATTTAGAAGATGTTACCCCCTCCTACCTCAAGAGAAGTAGAACTCACCGCGATCAGAAGGTCCCGCTTCGTCAATGGGGTCGTTTCCTACATCGCATAATATACCATACAATTATTTTCATCTAAACCACCAAGATTTTAAATGCTCTTAATTAACCACTTGGTGTTTATACCATTTTTAATCTCAAACCACTTTTATTTTCATTTAATCCACCACAACCACCATGAGTTTGATGCTAATAGTTATTTATTACACATTCATTACCATACCCATAAATGGGTTTCCATATTAATGACCATCTACCATTATCAAAGGCTATCTCTCATCATTAATAATATCTCCCAACATTAATATCATTACTCACACTCTAAATATCATATAATCATTCCCAAAATCAACTTTCCTAAACACATTACATATTTTCCCCAAATCTTAAGGTTCGGGTTTTATTAAAAACTCATCACCATCATTATTGTTCATCATTTCCCACCATATTAAATGTCATTTTCGTGTACCCAAATACACCCACACAAAAACATATATATATTACACCTCACCTTAAGGTTTTGCATAAAAATGGTTCCCATTCCATAACCCATACATATAACACTCTCTCTAAACATAATAACTCTCAATCTAGGCTTTAGCTCATGGAAAATAGTGAGAAAAACTTACCTAAAGCAGAAGTGGAGAAAGTCTCCACAAGAGAGAGGGGCAAACTGAAAATACAGGAGGGAGATGGGAAGCCTCCAAGCACCACAAGCTCTTCTTTGCTTAATGAAGGGAAATGAAAATAGAGAGGAGCAAGGCACCATACTTGATGGGTTTTAAAGAAGAAGAAGAAAAAGAAGAAGGGAAATGAGGAAGAAGAGAAAAAAGTCTCTTGCCATAAGAAAAGGTAGCCAATATGAGAGTGAAAGGGAGAATAGGAGACTTAGAGTTTTTATTGAGTCCCTATTAAATTTCTCTCCATTTTACAACAAACAGGATCACCGTACAAGCTCAATACTTATCCAAAAATTATTCTGAATATATGTTTGAAATCATATTAATATTCTTGACAGCCCTGACTAGCAATAGCTCAATTGGAGATACTTGATCCGACACCCATATTTTAATCGGTATTAAATTCAACTCTGTAAGCCACAATAAATTATGAATAGTCAAGATAAATCCCAATTTAATTATTTCTAAATTTTTGGCACATTGATCAATTCATATTTAATTATTTACTAATTATTTCACTCAATTAAGTATTTATTTAAATTTTGGGATGTTACAACCTAACCATTCAATTCTCATCCAAATTGGACCAAACCAATTCTCACATTCTAAATAGTGTATAAGGTCTATCAAACCTCTCCACAACCCAAGTCCACTGAAATAAAATTGGTTAAGGGTAAGCATACATATGTTAAATGACAAATATTGAACTGGACCTAGCCTTAATATATATTATTTCCTATCTAATTCTAACAACCACCATATTATTCATCAATCATCATTATTCATCATCATCATTATTAATTTTCTATTTAACATGAATTGATATATATATATATACACATATACATCATCACAAGTGTAATCAACCATAATCAAATCATTATCAATAGTTGTCCCACAATTTTCCAATCTCAATCTATATGCTAATGCATATGTATACGGATTAAACTTTACTGATGGGATTAATACTACAATATATAAAATTTCCTCAACTTATATCATCAATTATTTTTACTGTACTGAAATGTTTACCCATATTGCAACACCAATCACTCTCAGTGACAGCGACACCTCAACTCAAGTGTTGCAGACTGGCCTTGAGTCTAACTCAAAGGTGGCTATAGAATCTGAAGAAACCACCACAGAGTCTGTGTCTATCCAAAGGCCGCCCTCCTATATAGGTCGGCATTACAGGCTCTTTACAGTCCCGTGAGTATCTACATGCAGATGTTATGTCAAACAAACATCAATCATCAATAAACCACCTGATTACCATCAGGGGCTACCACTTGGTTAGCATCACCAAGGGTTTCATAACCAAATATTTCATCAGAGCATAGCATGCATTTACTAACAATCACAATAATCCATATAATTAATTCATAACATCAATCAAGCTACTTCAAGCTTATTCAATCATCATCAATATATTCATCATATCATCAATCTGTCAAGTATCAATACATAAACGGATTCCAAACAATCATCAATCATATCAATAATAATATCAAGAGAGGATATATCATTAATTCAATCCTAGATCATCACCATTATTAAATTTTTTCCAAGACGTCAAACAAATCATCATATCAAGCATATTTATATCCCTTATTCATTCATAATCCATACATTTAAAATATAAATGCTCCTCCTACTTAGAATCTGAGATCCCAAATGTCACTTCACGCCTCCGGTCACATCCCGAAGTTAAAAAGCTACATTACATATAACCTGATATTTTCTAATTAATTAACCAATCACTAGACCCTTAGTGTTAAATTAATTTCTAACTATCAAAGAACCCGAAACATGGCAAATAGGCGAAACAAGGATTCGAAAGTTTTTGATTTACTGAATGTCGCTGACGGGTTTCAAAACTTAATTCCATCGAGCTTTAGCGCTGCCCACACTTCCGCAATGGTCTAAAACAACCTATAGCCATGGAAATAAAGCCATTAAAGCTTGAATTCATGAAACAAAGCTGAATGAAACAATGGGTCATTCTAAAGCTTACTTGAAATGGAGAAGTCAAGAAACCCAAGGTTCTCAAAGCAACTTATAATTTTGATTGACTTTAAAACTCACTAAAAGCATGGAATTTGGAGAAATTAAGGATGGAATTCAAGGATCCAACAAAAACTGAAAATGGACATGGAAAGGTACCTTAGCCATTGAGAAAGTTAAGGACTCCCTTGACCTCTATGGCTACCCGTGAGAAGAAAAAAAGAAGTGGAGCTTGGATTCCAACTTCGCCTAATGAGAGTTTAAAAGAAAATAATAGCAATGGAAAGATGGTGTGCATGGTGGAGGAGAAGTAAAGGAGTAAAAGAAAGTTTCTAATTGCTTATGCATGCACAAGAGAAAGATTAAAAGGAAAGTGTGAAAAGAAAATTTGAAATAGGAATTAAGAAATTAAAGACAACTTGGTAACTTTACGTCCTCTTGTTAATTTCTAAAATTAATCTGGTAACCTCAGGTTACTCAAAACTTACCCAAATAAATTTCAAAAATTAACGTACCCTTATTTTAATTAATTTAAAATTCTCAAATTAATTATTTAATTAATAAAGATTAACCAATAATTAAAATTGGGATGCTACAAACCCCCAATTGGACTAAGGTAGTAGCTAAGGCTATTTTCGCTTAACCCTTCATCTTTGATGAGGATGACTTTAAGGATTACCTTTCAGATGAAGAGATTTTGGAAGCATCCTAGGAGTAGGGAGTTAGTCCTTCCGATCCTGTATAAGTTGTTCAAAGGAGGCGTGCATATGATATGGTTCTTCCAGAGAAGGACTTTTATTTATTTTAGTGTTTTTTCAAATTTAATAGTTTAATTTTTTAAATTTTTATTACTCATTGGTGCTCTACTAATGACTAGGTTGATGATCGATCTTGTGAGACCATAGTAAATTGTTATCGACCCTAATTTCATTTCAAATTTACAGCTCTATAATTATTTGCATTCATAATACATTTTAATATGTTTTAATGAGCAAGAGAAGTTTTAACGACATGTCGAGGAAATGAAAGGATGACTTAGGTGAGAATCTAGCTGTGGATGGACATTATTGGAATAAGGAATCGTAGTCATCTTTATACACTAGTTCTTTTAGCCACCAATGTTCACCAAGAAGACCCATTGATGACTTAGGCAAGGTCTTCCGCTATTCTTTTCTCATTGCGTCAAGATCTTGAGATTGCATACCTCTAAGCTGAGATGGAGCATATAAGAGCATGAATGAGAGGTATGGAGCATGTAAGGGCACAACAAGCATAAATGGATCTAATGAGGACACAACTAGCTTAGATAGATGAGATGAAGATCTAATTGGATAAACTTCAACGAGTTAAACAGGCTAGGTTGTCCAGGGCTAGCCATCAGTGTCACCGTATGATGTTAGACTAGACGACTAATCTATCTTTAAGGAGGAGCAGTAACCTCATCTTATTCACAATGGTGACATCATCCCTCCCCAGCTTCATCGCCAATGTCATACAGCTTAGCTTCTCTACATCATTCTCAGCCCTCAAGCGTCTCTAGCAGCCCACCTAGGTAGCCCCTTAGCCCCAACAAAATACCCCTAGCATAAGCTAAGTCACCCAAATGACCACACAAGACATCGCCTTCACCTTGAACTTTAGTTATTTCTTTTTCACATATGTAGTTTTTTTTACTTTTTTTGTTAAACACAATTATATGGATTTTTATATTTATATATATAATCTTGTTTAGCAAGTTTTGATTCAATTTAATTTGAATATGTCAATACTAGTAGTAGTATAGTTTTTTTTTCATATTTGTAGTTTTTAGTTATTATATGTAATATCCTTGATTTTTAAAAATGATTTGTTGGAAAATTAGAAAATTTTATCTACATTTGAATGGTCTAAAATAAAAATAAATTAAATACCTTACAGCTGTGAAACTTTATCTTAAATAAATTATTGATGAGAACCTTAAATGCATCCTCTTAGGACTTAGTTTTTCAGATTTTAAGTCATTTTGCATTGCATTCCCCTAAGATTCCATAGCATTTGCTTTGTTTCTACTTTTGTTACTTGGGTGTTCCTATTTTGTAGGTTTATTGATGTTTAAGATCATTTAAGAAGAAAATATGATACTTTAGAAGCATTATGAGCTTTGAGAAAAATTTAGAAGGAAGATTAAAGCCTAGAACATTACCTAAAAAAGGATAAAAGCATAAAAAAAGGGCCCTCTGACTGCCATGATAGTAGTGGCTACCACTGCCTGGCAGTAGAGCTTACTTCCAGGGAAGAGGAAAGGCAGATAATGACCTGAAGTGATCCATGACTTGGTTGTGGGTTAGGGCTGCGCAGTAGATTAAAGTTGCAACTCTAATCTTAGTTTAGGGGTTAACACTTTTGGGAGTTGCTCTTAAAGATTTTAGAGGAGAAAGGTAGTGCTTCTAGAAGGGAAAACACAAGGAGAATACAAAGGATATTTGGGAAATTGTGAAGGCTTTCTACCATAGGTTTTAGCAATCTTCTCTATGTAATGTTCTTAGTTTTCTCTACTTTTAACATGTACTTGAGGTTTCTTCTTCTATGGGGAACTAAACCTTGTTTGATAGGGTTTAAGGGGTTGTTGAATACATGTGATTGATTTTTTTCTGTTCAATCCATTACATGCTTAATGCGCCTTATGATCAAGACATAGGCTTAGGTGTGTTTAGATAAATGGAAAAAATTGAGAAGCCAACCCATTATTTGAAAAATATTAATTGAACCTAAGATTGAGGCTACAAAAGTAATCTAAATTTTTTGAGGATTAATTAGGTTTTCAAAGAATGATAAATGGCTTAATCTAAGAATTGAATATGGATCTTCTAGGGTTAAATACATTAGTGGAGTTCCAAGAGGAAAACGTTAATTAATTTAGGAAAATCTATCTTGGAAAACTAATTTGAATTTCATTACTAAAACATATCTTTATTAATTACGTTGTTCATTCACACGCACCTTAATCCAAAGATATCTCTCTTTGATTTTCAAAACAAAATTTTTGCTTATTTTAAACTTCCACTTAGTTTAATTTGAATTTTCAACTCCAAATCGTTAGTCTAGATAACTGAATCACATCAAATTAGTACTTGGTAACATAGTTTCTATGGATAAAAATTTTTTTTATATTATGCGATATCTCTATACACTTGTAGAGCGCTATCAATTATATTAATTAAAATTTTAAAAGAAGATTCCCTAAAATATGTAAAATTTAAAAAGGATAATCGATTCGGTTAGACTAACTTGTAACTCCTTACCATTAGGTCCTAAGCAGAAATCCAAAGTCCTTATTCTAAAAACTTGAATATGTTGGTAAAATCCTAAAACAAAATAATAGTGAGTAAAACTCAGTGACAATAGTAATATTAACAACATTTTAAATTATGATATATTAAACCATAACTTAGGAGAAAGTTATAGAAAACTCTTCCTTAAAATTTTTAGATATAGCATGTACAATCTATTCAAATGAAATAAGTCTTTTATTATTATTACTATTTGTCTTCCATTTGTCCTCTGAAACTCTAAGATCTTCTTCTTCTTCTCTCTTTGTTTTCTCTAGGATTAAGCTTATGGAAACTAAAGAAAACCTAACCCCCTTTTTTAAGAGACTCACTCATACTCGTTAAGCCTTTTGGGTCAAGCCCAAACTTATTATTTTTATTCTTTATTTAATTATAACTTTTATTATTTATTTATAAATACTCTTTTCTTAGAAAGTTATTATAAGTATTATTATTGTCACTCTTATTCTATTTTATAATAACTATGATATCCTTTAACTATCTTAAGAGCTCTCCATCTTAGAAAACTATTAATTATCTCATACTAAACTCCTTATTTATTGCAACCTTAAAGGTCCTAATTTAAACTTTTTATTATACTTTAACTTCCTAATCTTAATCATGGGATATTTATGGAAATCTAATAATGTCTCTCCTCTTAAATATCATATATGTTTAACTTGTTAAATGTTAATCGTTTTAGGTCATTCAGATATTATTAATTACCTTTAATTATATAGTATTTCCATAAAAAATTACTTATAAATCTATATTATTTATCAGTTAATTACTTAAAATTTAAAATGCTATATTATATGGGTTATTTTAGTTCGTGTGTGGGCTCTCTTTACCATGCAAAAAAACCCCTTATTCTTGTAGTTGTATTGTCTAAAACATTTTCTATCACTTCAAGTATAGAACCTTTAGCATTGGTCAAAAGCCAACACTAAATGGAAAAGCCCAGCGTAATAAAGTTAGTTAAGTACATTGAGGTCATGGTTAAATGAGTTAAAGATACATTTTTCTTAGGTTGTATGTTAGTTAAGATTGTCTTGTCTTACTAACACTACAAGAAAATAGGATCAGTGGTAGTTTGAAACATGTATTAGTAGCGGTTCGGCCACAAAAACATATACCAGCAGTTACGAAACCCCCGCTAAACTTGATGCAGGAATTTTATTAGCAGAAGTTTTTACACCTATTGGTAGTTTCGCCGTAAATGTGCGGCGATTTTCTTGGGACAGTTTCCCATTTTATGAACCACCGCTAGTCATTTGAAGAAAATAAAAAAAATTAATGCCACTGAACAAACAAATTTATGAAAACTCTATTATCAATAAAATTAATGCCACTAAACAAACAAATTTATGTTACTAGATTATTAACATTTATCAAGGTGGCTTTTAGATGAGCTAAACACAGCTTTATTTCCATCAAATAACAAACTGCATCATTTGGTGGCTAAGAACACCCTCAACAATTTTGCAGTCATGGCATGAGACTCATCATTGGCTACCAAGTCAAACTCTATGAATATAATACATATTAAGAAGGACTTATCATTGGCTACCAAGTTAAAGCTTGACACTGGATTGTATGGAACAAATCGTCAAAATTTAAACACCTAAATCAGATTTTTTTTAAACTAATAAGATCAGATATTTGAAAAAATATATATAGCAACTTATAAAAACCTATTACATAATAGCTCAAAAATACCAGAACCAGAGAAGTGAAATAGTTTTTATAGTAACTTAAAAACTCGCATCCATTAAAAAATATAGCAATTTTTTAAATATTACAAAATAACATTAGCTACACAAGAATACCAAAAGCAGAGAACTGAAATATAGTTGTTACGGTAACTTAAAAACTTAAAGCAACTTTAAAAAAATTACAACAAACTCAAGATTAAGATTGGGTTACAGAGGCAGAGCATACATTAAAATTCTAGAGAAAAGACAATAAAAGGGAAGGGAAACAAGAAAAAAAGTGAAAAAACACAGGGGGAAGCAAGAACTTAGAACAAACTCAAAAAAAATCAGCATAACAACAATTAAAGAGAGGGAACATTGAACTCAAAATAAGGCTAGCCGAGTGGATAAAATAAGTTATGTAAATATAAGGCAAGCTTTTAATAAATGAAAAAGCATAAATAAAGTTATGTAGCCAACCAACTTGCAATCCATAAGGGATTAACTCCCTTACCTCCAGGACTTTCTGCTTAATACTTCTACCTTCACCAACATTAGCTCTTCCTCCAATGTAAGCAAGATTGCACAAAAGTAACTTGGTGCTTTCTGTTTTCCCAACCCCACTTTCACCACTAACCAGTATTGACTGGTTGATTCCCTCATTCATCATAAGTCCAAATCCATAATAATTTATATGGCTAGACTTGTAATTTAATCAAATGAATTGTACACATAATATAATGAAATTACCTATATCTAGCATCTACAACAGTAAAAGGATGTGGACTTAGCTCACCAAAACCTACTCCTTTATATTATGCCATCATATGACTATCATGTAAATAAGGAAGCTTTATGAAAAGGTTCACAACAATCAATAAATTCCTATTATAAATCTGGAAGGAAAATTTGGTATGAGCTCATGTCAAGTAAGTATAAAAACACTAAAAGGGGGACAATATTTAGAGACTTGCCATCAGAATTACACATATATTTCATTGATATCAAAATATGTGGATAGTTATTCTTCCCATATTCAGAGTTGCTGGACAAACTTGCAGATTGAAAAATGCATTTAAACTATAATAATTCTTCCTTTCAAATGCCTTCACCGTGTAATCACTAAAATGGAAAGCTCTAATGGAAATAGGTTCACTAGGTGGTTATGTAAATAAAATAATCAGGAGAAAGATAACCATGGTATTTGTGATTGAAGGGGGAAATGTTATTCATAACCAAAACAATAGGTAAACAATATGTTTTTCTTCCCCTGTTCTTACTTTTAACTTCAAGTAAACTACATGTTATCAACTATCAAATTCTAGAGTATTAAGCTAAACATTAAAGATTGAACCACCAACTACACTACACACTCACTTAAAGTAATTTATTATCAAATATCAATATCTACTGTCAGTAGTGTATGTAAGATTTTAATGCAGGGAAACAACTTGATGAAAGATGGAAAATGAAGAATATACCTTTTTGTTTGTGTAGTTGAAAACAAAAATGTTTGCCTAATTCTATTTGTGTAGAGGCACATCAGTTAGTAATGTCTGATCACATACTACATATAAACTTATATTGTCCTACCTTATGTTTAATGAAAATAGATGGTTGAGAAAATAATTAAATGGTAAATATAGCCACTAATCTCAGCCTAAAAACCTTCGCTACTTCATAAAAATATTAGAACCTGTACAAGAGGTCTTTTCTATATATATAAAAAAATCTACTAGAGTAGATATCAAAAAATTTTACAATGTATTTGCTAACTCTAATTGTCTAAAACATCACTATTTTTAGGAATATTCAAAAAAAATTGTAAGGAACTGTTATCTTTCAAAGTTATAATTTGGTCGTCCCATTATGATAAAAGAGACAATATATGTAAACTTATTATCATTTAAGTTCTTCTTGTTAGGTGTTTTGCTCGTCAATAATCCAATCCCTAGATGGCAAATAGGGTAGACACAAAAACAAATTAAAACTATTCACACTAAGCTAGAATACATAGAAAACCTAGGGAACATTCTCTAGGAATTAAGATCTTATTAGCTCAAATGTGTCACTTAAAATACAATGAGGGGCTATAAGCCATATTTATAAAACGAGTTATGTAGGGGAACGATTGACTTCGGACCCAAGCCCATCAGGTAGTGACAACTATTTCTAGTGAGGTCATGGAGGCACATGTATGCTAAAATAAAAGGGTAAGGGGGTGCTTATGGGACCCCCTCGGGCTAAGGGGAACAAGAGCCCCTTAGTCATGAGTGTTGAGTGCAAGGTCAAGCCGAGTGACTAACAATCCGAGTGGAGAAACTAAAATCCAAGCCATATAACTTATCTGAGTAAAGAGACTAAAATCTGTGCCATGCAACTTATTCGAGTGGAGTCTTCCTTGATAGACCCAAATTCGATAGGAATCTGAAGGGTTTGTCATGCCTAAGCAGGGCGTGTTACTATGTCAGATGAGTCTCTGCTAATCTTGGTGCACCACGTGTATGAGGGTTGGTAACCGCTGTTTCACTTTCCCTACAAAGCCACCTGTGCACGGCCTTAATGATTACGACGTTTTTGTATCCTTAGGCCATTAAATATGTGTTTTGGGAATACAATACGTTGTGTCATAAATGGGTATTATGCTTTTTCAAAGCTGGTGTCATTTAGAAGATCATGACTTTTTCTTATGACTTATGAGCCCCCTGTCATTGGATCTATTGATTTGAAATGTTACGACTGACCCTATAAAGCTTTCCCTTTTCTTCATTTCTTTCTTTCCTTCTATGTCTCCTGTTTCTACGTTTTCGTTGTTTCTCTATTGATCCTCCGTAGGTGTGCCTTCAGGCTTGTCTTCCTTTGAAACTTCTAGCTTTCTGTCTTCTTATTTCCTATTCATTTAACAGGTTAGTGTCCTCATCCTTTCCTTTTCTATTTCACTTTTCCCTTTTGAATTCTATGGCTGCTCTTGTTGGGGTTTCGTAGTCTTGGGTGAGGGACGAGGTTTTGTCAATGCCTTTGTCCCTTCAAAGTGAGGAGTCCATTGTTAAGTTATGGGAAGGGGGAGCATTTAACCATTCTATTGTGGCACCCAACGTAGAGTGTACATATTGTACCCCCGTTGGTCGGGTCTGTTACTCCTATACACACTGACAGAAACCTTACTTGGGCCTTCTTTGGACCTTTTTATTAGTCTTGGTTATCATTTGTATATATTTTAATATCATGTTATTAGTTTTAGAAATATTTTAGGATTAGAAATTTAGACTCAGTTTTGGGCCTTGCATGAAGAAGTTATGCTTACTTGAGTTTCTATATATACATAGTTTGGTTTGGATTTTTGAAAAGTGTCTTCAAAAGTCTTGTTACTGCAATGATTCATGACATAACCTCAAAATTTTAACAAAAATTAAGCAAAACAATTTTTAGGTCAAAGTTGTTGACCTTTAGGTGTCTTACACTTCAAGTAACCTTCATATCCTTATGTTTTCTTGCCATTTCTTTACATATTGTGTTTGTTTGGTGCCATTTACTTAGTTTTTAGTATAGTTTCAGTTCTAGACCTGTTCATAGCCATGTGATATAATCTTGCTCATTAGGTGTTCAATTAATTGCTTATGTGCTTTTAGTTCCTTAGAAAGTGTCTTAGGTGTTGGAGCTTGTTTCTCTTGTTTTTCTAGGTGTTTCTTGTTGGCTTTGCTTTTGTGTTGTGTTTTTCTTAACTATTGTCATCAAAATGGAATTTAACCATTGATATCAATATTAATGTTTCAAATGCTTGTATAAGGGTCCTCTATATAATTTAATCTGAATGAATCTATGCAGGTACTGTCAAGAAATATAGATAACAGTGACATAGCTTATGCTCAAGCAATTACTTCCCGGTGGAAAACTATTGAAAATACACCAACTTTAAGTCTCTCAAAAGGATCACAAGAGATTGCTCCTCCTATTGTGTCAAGTAATTCTAAAATTGAGAACCCAACATAGTTTAGTGTCAGCATCTGCAAATCAAATAATAACAATTTTGAATCTATGTTTCCACCAAAGTCGAAATAAGAAGAATTCTTTCAGTTCGAGTATGTTTAATACTTACCTACTTATGACTAAGTTTAGCAAACTCTATTTTTTGCTTACCTTGATTTTATGTCTTCATGTAAATTTGATATTATTTAATTATGGTTTCTAAATAGTGTATGAGGACTTAGTCATATCACAGATTATGACTTTTCTCTTAGAATAAAATCTTAGTTTTTATTTGGATATAAATCATTCCTTTAACTAATAACTTTTTTATGCATATTTTTATGTGTAACAGATTTAACCTTCAGAGTCGTGTTGAAATATTTGAGGTTGATTTTCAATTAATTGTATAGAATATACAATCAAATTTTATATTCAATGGCAACACAAGTATAGCTTCAAATATATCATGTCTAGACTGTTTTATATTAATTTTATTATTAATTGCTAAGTAAGGGATATGTGACATACAAATTTATATGATATATTTATTAAACCATATCCTTTTGGAAGCTAGTCAACATTGAGTAATTTAATTTTCATTTTGTTTTTTTTCTACATAATGATATGTGATTTGATTTTTATTCTCGCTTCTAATTATCTATAACTGACTTGTCTTATCTCAATACTTTATAAGAATTAATGGCTCTTGACTATTTACGTGTAGTAATTATGATTTCGGTATGAAAGCATGGATGCAATAACATGAACTTTCTCTATTGTGTATATTTCATGAACACTAAACTTTTAGACACCTTTTTTATAACTACTTTACACATTCACTTAGTTATGTCTATCATCATATCTCTCATTATATATGTACCATTTAAGTCATTTTCATAAGTATAAATAAAGTATAAAAACCAAAAGGGTTTGAACCATATTTAATAAAGATTTAGCATTTTTTATATTCTACTTTAAAGGAAAAACTATAGTTGCACTTATCCTGATTACAATGAAAGTTTGGAAATTATCCTTTGAATTCATAGGTGAGCATAGAGCAAAATTATGGCACAATTAGGGGATTAACTAAAGAAGAGATCATGTTGCACATTAGGCGTGAACATTTCAAGTCTGCAGAAAATACACTAGAAAATGGAGAATGTTGTTGCATTTTTCAGGTGAGAGCCTTTATATTTTGATTTATTTGTGGGTAACCAACATGAAATTTTGAATGGATAGTCGAACACAAGAAACTCTTAATAATGATGGTGAAGAAACATATTTCTTTATCTTGTGTTAATTTAGTTAATATATTTCTTGAATTTAAATACCAAATTTATCTACCTAACATTATTGTTGGTTCATTGCACTTTTACACATATACATATTCTATTTATTTTTCTATAAATTTTATATCCATCTTTAGGATGATTATATTCATGGCGAAGAAGATGAAAAGCTGAATTGCAAGCATAAATTTCATATTGGATGCATTAAACAATGGCCTAGGCGCAAGAATGCATGCCCAATTCGTAAACAAACAACATTGGTTATGAATGTTGTTAGAGATGATGCTGGTAATGAAGAGGAACATTAAGTTGTTGTGATTAGTGATGATGATACTAATAACGATCAATACTGATAATGATAATGATGGGGATGAAGATGATGATGATGATGAAGGTGGTGGTGATGATGAACGAGACGACAAAGATAATGGCGACTACTAATTTCTTGCATGCAGCTTTACAAAGAAAAAACTTAAATTTTTTTCCCTTGGTATAATAAAATTGTTTTTAAACTTTTTTCCCTTGGTATAAAAAAATTGTTTATGTAGTAAGCTAGTATTTAATGCTTAATGATTATATACTTTGAACTTCTAGAAGTTTTTTCTATGAGTGTTATTATATATCACAAACATTTGGGAATGTTATTAAAGGATGGTTTCCAAATTCTAAAAATAGTTTAATTGTTGTCCCATTACGTGTTTTGGGATTTGAACTAACTGTTTTCTTACCTTATACAACAATCGATTTCATTTTCTAGTAGAACTTTATAATTAATTAATAATATATAATATCAGTGTTATGAAAATTGCTTTGCTGGATTTGATAAACATTTTTCAACAATAAATTTGATAACAACTTTGACATCTTTTACGTAAGATATATTTATAACAATTAATCCTTAGTTTGTCACATGAGTAATTCAATCAACATAAAACATTAAAAATTTGTCAAGTCAATATTTTTTATGATTTATTAATTTATCTTTCAAATACAACATTTATTAGATTACTCTTGTAATTTCTATAATAATCGTATTGATTAAGTTTTGTAACTATAATAATCTTTATATTTCATAACTTTTGTTTTTATAACGCTCTTAATTTCCAACTATTTTAATTATATATGTTTGAATTAAGAATTGAAATTTTATGGAGAGAGATAAAGTGTAATTCAAAAAAATAAAAGTACAAAAATTTATATAAAATCTAAAAAAATATACTATAGATTGTATTTGACTTTATGTAATGTTTATTGATATTGATTACATAACACACAAAAATGAAATCATAGAAAAACGTATACTAACATCATGAGAATTATGTAAATATTGACTCAAAGCAAGTTGTAGAATAAACATTCAAATTTTTTTAGATTCTAATTTTCATGTTGGCCATTTTGTTTACTTAGCGATTTCCTACTAACTCAATTAAGATTTTGGTATAAAATTATTTTGTTCACACGCAGTTTATAAGTCATTCAACAATAAAAAAAATTATAATTGTTAATTAATATATTGTTAAATAATAATTGTTAAGTAATATATTAAAACTAGAAATTTAAAACTCTAGTAATTATTTAATATTATGAAATCAAACGATTATAACCCTTAACATTAACAACATAATTATTTTATAGCCAAACATTTTGGTAAATACAATTAAAACTTATATAATTATTAATTAATACAACAAATATTGAAAACTATATCTATATAAAAATTATGTTAAGACATTTCAATAAAACTAAATAAATATGCTAAAGATTGTATTTCAAGTGGGTAATTTAACCAAGAACAATTAATCGTCCAACAACCACACATAATTCATTTATTTATAGCTTTTAAAAATCATGGATTAAATGGGCAAAGTCTTTCTTTTTTATAGGATGGATATGGATCCATCCAACATACTTTTTTCGGATATATGTAAGCTTCCAAAAAAACCCCAATGGATTTTATTGGTCACTCACTCCACTCTTACTCGCATTCTCAACCAATTCTGATATAGTCAAGTTATGATTTTTTTTAATTTTGGATGTTATTTGCTCTTTTCTTGGCACACTAAAACTCGACTATTACTCTTACTTAAATATCTTATTATAATCATTTTAGTCAAATGTATGTGTCTTTCCATGTGGTAAGTTTGTTATCTCTTTGGTAGATAGAAACTAGCTTTAACACAACTTAACACACTACATCCACGATTTGATACACACAAGTGTCAGTTGTCAATTTTACTATATTTTTTATGCCAAAAACCATATTTATTTCATAGTCTTTGCTTGTAAAATTGATATTAAATACTGTTAAACCATAAGTATTAAGTATGTAGTAAAATTTTCAATTATTTTTTCCCATAGCTTTTGAGGTTTAAAAGGGTTTATTTTGGGTAAAGAAGTGTAAAATTCACAAAGCCTGTATTTGGAAGGCCACACTTAAGTGAGGAAAAGTCATTTCAACAAATTAGCAAAAGGGCAAAATGGTTAACATTTTGGTTACCTAATTAACACTTTGGAAAAGTGCTAGTCAAAATTCAAGTAAAATCTAGATGCCCCATTTTCCCTTAAGCTAGGGAGATTTCACTTACGCTAAAGAATGAAACCCTAAAAACCCTAAGTCAACTTGAAGTTGCATGCTAAAGCGAAGTAGGGTTCACATAAGTGAGCTTGTGGAGGTTGTAACATCCTCATTTTTATTAATTAGAATATTTATGGGAATTTAAATAAGATATACGATTTAAATTCATCGACTTGAAATTAATTAAATTAATTATTTAAGGGGTTAGAAATTAACCTAGCAATTGTTAAAGACTAAATTGAAAGAACCATTAGTTTTGGTTGTCGACCAGAGGGGTTAAAGGACCTAACTACCCTTGGTTAACCTAAATCAATTAGATTTATTCCTTTTCTCTTTTCCTTTCATTCATATTTCTCGCTCACTCACTCCACTTTCTCATTTTTTTCCCACTCTCTATTCTCCCTATACTTTACGCCATCCCTTTCTCTTCCTCACTATCTTTTTTTCTTTTTCTCTTCCTCTCCAACTCACTTCACTTTCCTCTCCATCATCAACCTCCCTCACGACCATTTTCCTTCTCTTAAAACCACACTCCAAAATTTTCTCTCTTTTCTCCATCACCATCACCCCCTATATTGTGCCTTCCACCTCTACCATCCTTTTCTTCCTTTTCACAGTTTCTCTCCTCCATAATCATTACTAAATGGTCTCTCTCTCTCGTTCTTTTCTCTCTCTAAGACGTCACTACCATCTTCCTTCCCCTCTTACTATCTTGCCGCTCTCTCTCAAAAACCTTGCCATGCAAGTTGCTCGCGGAGCTCAGAGGTTGCGTTGAGGGTAACCGAAAGATCGATCAAAAATCAAAATGAAGATTCTCGATTACTGATTAATGCAAAATTGGTGTCGGCAAGTTAAAACTTTTTCTTTCCCTTGCACACATGTCATTCTTTTGTAACATCCTAGATTTTTTGGGCAAACCCCCGGACCCTAACCTCGCTTATATATATGCATTACGTACTGTGTGTTTCTGTGAAAGATATAAGGCTTCGGCAGATGTTATGACTTGTCTGTATTGGATGACAATGGTGATGATTAGGCTTTAGCCGATTTTACAACGTGATTTTGTATGTGTGGCCTCGAAAGGGGCTGTAATAAATTTTAGAAAATATCTGGCATTGAGAAATAGAATGGGAGTAGAAATTAAGGTAGTAATAATAAATGATAATAAATTTTGAATAGCATGGTTACATCGACAAACATAAATTAATTTCCAAACACTCGCGTATCGTGCCGACACTCCACATTTGGGCTCGGGGTTTAGTACCAAATATTTTAGTAGGCCTCGGGTAATAGGGAAGGCTATAGGGTTAAACCTTTTAGCCAAAATTGATGGTCTAAATAATATGCCTAAATTCTTCAAATTCTTGACCTCGTTTTCTTGGTTCCGTTCGTTTCCCATGCAGAAAATTCTACGTATGTTTTACTATTTTCAACGTAACTTTATCTCCCAATGTCGAAATTCTTATCCTTAAATTTTTGTAACAAAATTCACTACCATTCTCGTGAAGGATCCAAAGGCTACTTTTGAACCAACAATTCATAATTTTTAATTCTTTTCACTACTTCCAGAATTTGCATGGTAACCGAACATTTTTTGTATTTCGACCATAACTTTCTCTACCGTTATCAGAATTGAGTGACTTGTATCTTGAAATTCTCATAATAAAATTCTCTTCAATTCTTATGAAGACACCAAAATCTAATTCCAAACCTAGAAGTCCCAGTTTTTATTCTAAATCACTATTTCCTAGATTTACGCATAACATGAGCAGTATTTGGTATTTTGGATGTAACTTTTGTTATGTTTATCAAAATTAGGTGATATTTGGCTCGTTAGAAAGAGGAGAAAAAGATCTACAACTTTTATATTCATCATTTTAACGAATTCGCATGTGGTTTGATAGAACCAAGTCACTCATGGTCCCAACTAGTAATAGTAACTATTTGATAAATTCTAAAATTAATAAAAATTCATAAGAGAGAAAATATATAATATAACTACTCTCACGTACCATTCCATAATTAATTAATTAAGACCAATGACCCAAACTAAATAATAATTTTTGTAAAATGGAAACGTGAGCAATTACTCATACTACTCATCTAATAGCTTGCTCTGAAGGACCATTTTGGACACAAGTAAAAACACCCACGAGAACTCCGTAAAATACCTCTCTTATTATATTTACTTATAATAAAAAACACATACCAATGACATCGTTAGCTCCAAGTGGAAGCGGGCCAGGTGGAATACCTATAGCTACATTTGGTGAAGCATGACATACGCGGCAATGCTTTTCCTCTCTCTATCCAAAATTTGGTATCATCTGCATGGTTTTAATTATGTTGAGACAACCTCATTTGCCAAATAGACGGTAAAGAGGCACCATGATAGATATAATAAAATAAACAAAGGTAAAAATAGAATCAAACTTTTATACATGGTACATTCAAATTCAAATGGTACAATATTAATTCCTTTGGAATTGAAGAAACTCACTAACTTAATTATCATTGGTAGATTCAGCTTCGAATATACAATATATTCTTATTTTTCTAATGTAACACCCATTGGAGTGGTTGCATATCGATAAAACATAGTATTCCCCCCGGGATCGGGAGGGGGACCCCACGACGCCCCACTAGATCCTTTGCCACTTAGGGGAATAATCATGTGTATACTAGTCATAGCTTATAGTGGGTCTGGGTCGATTGTCATAGGGTCAGCCCTCATATAAATACTGCTTGTACATTCACACTGTGGACTAAGTGACACATTTGAGAGATTAATGAAACCTAATTCTTAGGGGATCTCTCTAGGGTTTTATGCCTAATACTCTTTGTGTGAACATTTTGACGCCCACTGTGGGGCCTGGTTAAACGGATCCTACACCTCACTTTCAAACCCTAATCCTAAGAAACACAACAACAATGGTGAACACATGTAACACTTACAGGGAGGAAGACGTTGGACGACGAAAGGAGCCCAGCAACAGTGATCAGATTGGAAGCCCTGTAACACACGGTGGAAAACTTACAACAAGAGAATACGAAACTCCGAGGACGACAGGGTTTAGAGCGAGAGGCCTCTAGCCATAATGAAACCCGATCCGCCCAACACAAGACTAATGACCACGCTTCCTAACAGACGTAGGAAACAACGAAATATGAGCCCGAGATCCCTTTCATCGCACACCTGTTTGTTGAGCAAATTATGGACATGCCAACCCCACTAAACTACAAACCCCTTTTATGGACAAGTATGATGGCAGAGGAGATTCAGAAGAACACCTCACCATGTTCACTACCACCACGCTAATCATCGGGGTGTCAGACTCCCTCTTTCGCAGGACTTTCCCCACCACACTGACTAAGTCCGCGCTCCATTGGTTCTTTCACCTCCCCCAAAAAAGCATCACCAGTTTTGCATATCTCACCAAGAAATTCCTCAGCTAATTTGTTGTTAGCTGAGCGGTATAGCAAACCTCGCACAGCTTGGTGAACCTGCGCCAACTCCTAAACTAGACGCTAAAGTAGTACATGGCTCGATTTTTTGAGCAGCCCATCCAGATCTGAGACCTTAGCTCTGAGGTAGTGCTGCATGTTGTACAAACTGGATATGGATAACTTCCGCCCAAGGACCTCCCAATACATCAGCATGGAGGAGCGAGAGGCGAACTGGATGGACCGAGTGACCCTCCCAGATCGATCCAGTCATCAATCCGATCAAAGAAAAAGAAGTCCTAAATAGAGCCGAGACAAACGTGTTGATGCTTATAATGCTCTCAGGTACACTAACTTTACACCACTGAATGACCGTCGTGATCGGATTATGCACGAGGTTTACAACATTAGCCCTTCCTCCCTCAAGAGAAAGGCCCAAGGGGTCGGATAAATCCAAGTTTTGTGAGTTCCATCGAGCGCACGGGCACAGAACTAAAGAATGCCGCTCCTTCCTAAACCAGATAGAACATTTAATTCGCCAGACGCACTTAGCAAGGTTTGTTGCTCGGAGGAACGATAGACCCAAGGAGGGAAACCAGAATCCCCGAGGCCTGAGAGCGGTAGAGAAGACAAAAAAAGAGTCATACACACAATTTTAAGAGGATTCCAAGGCCTTTAAAAATGCCAGTCACACCGAGCGGGGCAGGTAAACCTATTGCAGGAAGGCTTGGATTCAGCGGTCATCACTTTTGACAGGTCGAACTTCCCAGAAAACGGTCCCAATAGAGACGAACCGATGGTAGTCACTATAGGGATTGCAGACTTTGTTGTAGAATGAGTACTCGTGGACTAGGGAAGTTCTACAGACATTCTACACTGGAAAACGTATCAGAAATGGGTTTTCCCCCTTGTTGGTTGAAAAGGTACGATGGGACTTTACTCAGTTTTTTGGTGATTCTATGCAGGTTTTAGGGTTCATCGACTTGAGAACCACCTTCGGGACTAGGAGAGACAACCAAGCCATCATGGTTAAGTTCCAGGTCGTCGATTTTCCCAGCTCATACAACGCATTACTAGGGCAACCGTCCCTCAATGCCCTGGGCGCAGTAGTATCCACTATGCACTTAACCATGAAGTTCCCACTTGGTGATGGGAGAATCGGAGTCATCATGGTGGACCCAGAAGTAGCACAAGAATATTACTATGAAAGCCTCTATTCCAAGGAGACATTTATAATTGATGAAGATATAGAGACAGGGTTTGACCCTCACGACGACAAACAATATGAGAGACCCCAGCCGGTGGAATCCTTCAAGCTTGTGCAAGTAAGCCTAATCCTGAGCCAATTCACACGGATCAGTGCGACACTTAACCCCGATCTTGAGGAAACTCTAGTCAAACTATTGAAAGCAAATACAGATCTATTTGCCTGGAGCCCTACTGACATGCCTAGCATTGATCCCTTTGTAATCTGCCACTCACTCAATATCGAGTCAGATGCTAAGCCTGTATCCCAGAAGCCTTGGAAGATGGGTCCCGATCAGAATACTATAGTCAAGGAAGAAACAGACAAGCTCATGTCCACAAACTTCATCAGAGAAGTCAAGTATCCAACCTGGCTGTCCAACGCGGTCAAGGTGAAAAAGTTGAGCGGTAAATGGCGGATCTGTGTCGACTTCACCGACCTAAATAAGGTATGCCCTACAGATCCCTATCCTTTACCTAGTATTGATCATTTAGTAGATGGTACTTCAGGTTACAGGATTTTGAGCTTCATGGACGGATACTCGGGGTATAACCAAATCCGTATAGATCCTAAGGACGAGGAAAAAATAGCCTTCATTACAGGCGGGGCAAATTTTTGTTACCAGGTGATGCCTTTTGGCCTGAAGAATGCAGGAGCCACCTATCAGAGGTTGGTCGATAAAATCTTTCCCAAGAAAATTGACAAAAACATTGAGGTATACGTGGATGACATGGTTGTCAAAACCAAACAGGCAGAATTACATGTCCAGGATCTAGAAGAGATATTCATTGAGCTGCGCAAGCATAATATGCACCTCAACCCTGAAAAATACTCCTTTGGGGTCCAAGGCGGGAAGTTTTTAGGGTATATGCTTACCCACTGAGGCATCAAGGCCAACCCAGATCAGTGTTAGGCCATATTTGAGATGCAAAGTCCTTAAAATGTTAAAGAGGTCCAATGCCTCACTAATTGGATCGCAGCCTTTTCTTGTTTCCTCTCAAAGTTCACAAAAAATCCATGTCGTTCTACAAGGTGTTAAAGAAAACAGACTCGTTTGAGTGGACTTCGGAGTGTGAGAAGGTGTTTCAGGACTTGAAAGCCTACCTCACATCCCCCCGATCCTAATGCGACCAGACGCGAGGTTGGAGTTAGTCCTTTATCTCTCTGCCGGGACTGAGGCAGTCAGCTTAGTCTTAGTCCAGAAAGATGGCCCAGTCCAGAGACCAGTATACTTTACCAGCAAGACATTGTAGGGAGCAGAGGCGTGATACCAAAGGGTTGAAAAGTTTGTGTATAGCCTTGTTGTGGCTGCGCGCCGACTTCGACCTTATTTTCACAATCACCAAGTCATATTAAAAACTGACCAGCCGCTCGATAAGATCCTTCCGAAGCCCAAGCTCACAGGCAGGATGGTCGCTTGGGCAGTCGAATTATCTGAGTACGGCAAGAGGACCTATCAAGGCCCAGGTACTGGTAGACTACTTGGTAGAGCTTGGAGACGATAAAGACAGCTAAGACGCCGCACGCAGTTTATGGACTCTCTTTGTAGATGGGTCCTCCAATACGAAAGGCAGTGGAGCAGGAGTTATACTAGAATCTCCAACATGTTTGGTGGCCAAAGAGTCACTCAGATTCCTGTTCAAGGCCAGCAACAACCAGGCGGAGTATTAGGCCCTCATCGTTGGACTGCGCACAGCTCTAGACTTAGGGGCCATGTACGTACAAGTGAAAACTGACTCACAGTTGGTAGTCAAGCAAGTAGAAGGGTCTTACCAAGCGAAGGACCTAACTTTGGCAAAATACTTGGCGTGGGTAAGCGAACTGATTGGGGAACTTAAACATTTCTGAATAGTCCATGTTCCACGGGCGATGAATGAGCGTGCCAACCTGCTCTCCAAATTGGCCAGCACGGTCAAAGCAGAGAATCTCAAGACAATTGTCCAAATCATCTTAGAAGAACCCACAATACAAGAAGCTCAGCAAGTACTCCAAGTAAATAAAGCACCAACTAGTAACACATGGATGACCCCAATCATTGGTTTTCTCTACCAGGGGATCCTTTAGAAAGACCATCAGCAAGCCAAGAATCTACAGGTGCAAGCAGCTAATTATACTCTATTGGACTGTCAACTCTACAAGAGAGGATTCACCATGCCACTCTTGAAGTGCCTGAGCGAAGACCAAACAAACTATGTGATACGAGAGCTCCACTCAGGAATCCATGGCCTTCATGGGGGAGTCCACCCTCTGGCCGCTCGGGTCCTCCGGGTAGGGTATTTTGGCCGACACTACGAGCCGATTACTCCACTTTCATTAAGAAATATGACCCATGCCAGCGAAACATAAATCGGATTCACAGCCATCCTGAGCCTCTACACGGAACCCTGGCCCCGTGGCCTTTCAACACTTGGGGGATAGATATCCTGGGTCCATTCCCCCCTCCACCCCCCCTCCCCTCCGAAAAAGGCCAAGTCAAGTTCCTACTTGTGGCCATTGACTTCTTCAATTAATGGATCAAAGATGAGCCCTTTTCAACCATCACCACAGCTAAGGTCTAGACCTTCACCTGGAAGCACATAATTTGCAAAGATGGACTCCCTTACACAATCATCTCGGATAATGGCCGACAATTCACTGATAAAGGTTTCATTGAATTCTGCGAGAACTTGGGCATTAAGCAAAAATTCTCTTCTGTAACCAATGGTCAAACTGAGACGACCAATAAAGTAATTCTCCAAGAGCTCAAAAAGCGTCTTGAACAAGCCAAGTGAAAGTGAGAGGAAGAGTTTCCTGGAGCTTTATGGGCATACCATACGACTCCACATTCTGCCACCCATGAGACCCCGTTCCGACTCACGTACGGAGCCGATGCCAT
The DNA here is from genome assembly GCA_037962975.1 of Clitoria ternatea. NCBI lineage: Eukaryota > Viridiplantae > Streptophyta > Magnoliopsida > Fabales > Fabaceae > Clitoria > Clitoria ternatea. The sequence continues at coordinate 2,523,797 of CM075674.1, forward strand.
GATACAGGTCGAGCTAGGGGAGCCATCTCTTCGACGCCTCACCTATGATGAAGACTCGAATAACAAAGGAAGACGTGAAGATCTGGATCTTAGTTTAGAAGAACGTGACGTTACATATGTGAAGATACAAGCAGCCAAGCAAAAATCTGCCCAGCGTTAGAACTCTCTCCTCTAACCCTAACCATTTCACAGAGGAGATCTTGTCTTGCGCATCGCAGACAACAATCGAAGACCGCGAGAAGAAGGCAAATTTGTCACTACCTGGGACGGCCCATACCGGGTTAAGGAAGCTGTTGGAAAAGGCGCTTACTACTTAGAAGAGCTGTCAGGAAAGGAAATACCAAGGACGTGGAATGCCATTCATTTGAAGTTTTATTACAGTTGATCAATGTAAACAAGGGTACTATTTTTCCTACCCGAGAGGTTTTTCCCACAGGGTTTTTCTCTCAAGAGGTTTTAACAAGGCCCTCATTTCTCCAATAAAGTTTCAGAATATTCAGTTAAGAAATTCAATGCATGAAAGCCTGAGCGAGGAATCAATCCTCTCGGTAATACGATTATGAAACTTAAAGTGCATTTAAGTACGAAAGCCCGAGTGAGGAATCGATCCTCTCGACAATACGATTATGAAACTTAAAGTGTGTTTAAGTACGAAAGCCCGAGCGAGGAATCGATCCTCTCGGCAATACGATTATGAAACTTAAAGTGTGTTTAAGTATGAAAGCCCGAGCGAGGAATTAATCCTCTTGGCAATACGATTATGAAACTTAAAGTGTGTTTGAGTATGAAAGCCCAAGCGAGGAATCGATCCTCTCGACAATACAATTAGGAAACTTAAAATATGTTTAAGTACGAAAGCTCGAGCGCAGAATCGATCCTCTCGGCAACACAATTATGAAACTTAAAGTACGTTTAAGTACGAAAGCCTGGGCGAGGAATCGATCCTCTCGACAACACGATTATGAAACTTAAGGTGCGTTTAAGTAAGAAAAGCTCAAGCGAGGAATCGATCCTCTCGGCAATACGTTTATGAAACCTAAAGCTATTCGAAAGATTAAAGTTACGAGAAGTTATGAATCCAAAAGAGTTGGGAGAGAACGATAACTCGGAAATGCTACCTAGTAAAATTCAGGTATATGCAAAACATGTGAAGATAAAACACGGATTTCATTAAATTGAACTACATCACTGAGGACAGGTATATACAAAACATGTGAACAGGAAACCAATACATAAAAATCACTGAGGACCAGTGCCGGCAGATTCCTCTTGTCACTCAGGCTACTCGATAGCTTCAGTAGAATGGGTTTTAGAAGCAAGCCCCAACTCTAGACTAGAGGCTTCCCCAATACCACCATCACCTTTACCTTCATCATCGGAGTCGGTAAGAGCCACAATCTGACCATCAACTATTATTTTAAATGGGTCAAGCCCTTCAAAATTTAGCTCAACGGAGGGGTTGAACCACCATTTTTCCATAAGGTTTTCCCTTTATTTACATGAAAATATAATAGATAAATAGTCATTCGATGAAAAATCATACAAAAAATTTGAGAGATACTCTATTTTGAATATTCAAAAAATAAATAGAATAAATTTTGAAATTAGAAAAAAATTATCAAATTTATTATAAAAAATATTGAATTCTATTTTCAAAATAGAAATTAAATGAATAAAAAAGAATAAATAAAGAAAAAACCACCCTATTTCAAATAATGTCTTTATAAACCCAATTTTGCATTTAGTAATTTTTTCCTATATTATGTCTTTTATCTCTATCCATTTTCAAATGGTATTTACTTATTCCAGGGTCGTTTAGCTTTTCCTTGAATTATTGGGTTTAGACATTAATTCAGGAATCGTTAATTGTTTTATAAAACAGGTAGCAACATACCATTTTTTTTCTTTCTCTCAAATAACCATACAAATAGGAGGTTGATTCCTGGAGATACACTTTTAATCGAAATAGTTTTACAAATTCCAACAATTTTTTAACCCTGCTTTAAATAGATATTTTCGATTTCTCCATCAAAAAGAAACTGACAAAATTGTTCTAACTTATTCATTTTCACTAACCTTAGATAATTATCCCTGAGTAATGAATCAATTCAAACCCCATCATGTACTATTTACATGATCAATATTCCTCATGTTCCCAAAACAATAAGTTCTAGTGGAAATAGCAATCTGCTTTTGGCACAACTCAAAGGCATCATAGTACTTCATGGCTATATTCCTTTCGGCCTCTTCTAAGCGAACTTTCGCCTCCTCCTTTAGGAACTCCATATCCTCCCGGGCCTTCTCTAGATCTTTCTCCAGCTCCTTTTTCTTCACTGACAGCGTGTTATAGGTCCCCTCCACCCCCTTCAACCCGCTTGTCCCAGAAAGCATATTTGTCTTTAGCCGCCGACAGTTTCGACTTGGCCATCGCTCTCCCAGATCGCGCAATCTCCAAGTCACTCTCCGACTGGGTCAGGTCTTTCTTCAGTTTTGTAATTAATTTGGTCGCGTCAGAAAAATAAATATCCCCATCACTCTTCTCATTCATCAGGCCCTCATTCTCCTTCTTCAGCACCTCATTCTCACAAGTCAGAATGGCCAATGCTCTCCCTTGAGCACTTAGTTGCTTCTCTAGGGATCGGGTCATTGATGTTACCCGCAGGCCAAACATCTCAACAGCTTGACACATAGTAACGGGGTTGGAAGAAGCATACTTTTCTTCGTCTTCCTTAAACAGCACCGCACGGTCCATAAAATGCGGCACTGGGAAATGCGCATCCCATAATGATAATACAAAATTCCCATCAGTGGTCATAGAGTCGTTCATAAAGGCCTTCCAAAGTCGGTCAGTGGCCTCTGTCTCGCTAGGCACCGACTCTACAATATTTTCAGCAGTAATAGAGGCAAGAGAGTAGTTGGTCCCTCCAGATGATCTCTCCCGAGTCATCAGGGTTTCTTCCTCTAGCTCCACTCTCAGAGACCCGAATCACGTTAGCTATTTCCCCACCAAGATCTCCATTCAGAATGGGAATTAGAGGCGGTAGTGAGCTTCCCGAGGCTTGCACCACAGGTTCCCCCTAGCGTGACTTTTTCTGCACGTGGCCCACTTCCCTTTCCAGCTACGATCCGGCAGGTACAATGGTAAGGGGAATAGCGGGGGTCGGAGTGGAAACTTGAGTCGACCCAAGAGCAGCGGTAGAAGATGTACCCGCTTTCTTGCCACTACCCTTCTTCCCAGCATCTTGGGAACTAGCTTCTTAATACCGCTTCCTCAAAGCTCTGACAGAAAGTGTATGCGGGGCCATGTCGTCTGCAACAAGCATAAAGGGTCAGTAAAAACAGACGAATATCTACTCAAGTTAAATAATAATCAGAAAATTACTACTTACGAATCCAAGCGTCCATCTCTTCTGGGAAGGGAGATAGAGCAATCAGCGCATGTGAACTGAAGAAAATTCCTACATCCTCTGTCAAGAACTTTACTTCTGATTGCTCGGACACGGAGAGGTCATCCTATAACACTCGGAATTGGACCGGGGTTTGGGTCCAGTACAGGGGGAATAGGGGGCGAGACTCGGAATCGTGCAGGAAATCTTCCCCTGGGTAAATATAAACTCACACGGATCTTGAAAAAACTGGTCTTGAAGTGTTTGTATGACTGGTCAAAGGCTCAGATCAAGTTACGATGAGCAACCCCACTCAACAAAATCCACCCCAAGGGTACCCCGGCTTTAGGAACTTTGGCAAAAAAAAAGAGGAACGGAGAGACCCCGACCAAAATACTTGCAGATAAGCTCAAAAGACCTCACGAAGGCCCATCCGTGAGGGTGTAGCTGAGTCAGAGCAACAACAAGGAAGAAAGGAGACACTAACCTATTTAGCAGGGAAACTAAAGAAGATCCTAACGAGTGTTTCGAAGCAACGGAGCGGGAAAGAAGAAGAAGCAAGGAAAAGGCAACAATGACTATTGAAGGCCCGGATGGAATTCAAAGCAGAGATATTTATACTTTGCGAAAAGGGGGCCTCAAACAGACGTCTGTAAACAAAGGGCCAAGGGGATCCAACGGTTAGGGATCCACCCGTTATGACTATAATCATAGGGTTGCGATTAAGGGTCATGTGGAGAGTCAGGAAGATCCAACAGTTGAGGGTCCATCTAGTTCCATCATTAAACTCAACAACTCCATTAAGACAAGGCGACGCCCTGTATCCCATGCGCATAAAAACATCGCAATCATTAGGCACACGCGCATATTCATCGAAAACGTAAATGGCGGTTAGCTATCTTTTGCCAAGTGGCGTGAGGGAGCTCCATGTAATAAGGCCTTCCATGTGATGTGATGTGGTTTGGACCTCTCTCACTCGGAACTTCTCTCACTCGGAACATCTTCCAGAATCAACAGCACTCCACCTAACCAACATCAGAAAAATTCCGCTCGAGAACGTGAGTCGCTACCCACGCTTAGCCATTTCACTCGGCCTTACGACCAAAGCTCGTGGCTAGGGGGCTCCTATTCCCCCCGGGGAGGGGCACCCCAGGACACCCCACTAGGTCCTTTGCCACTTAGGGGAATAATCACGTGTATACTAGTTATAACTTAGTAGGCCTGGGTCGGTTGCCACAGGGTCAGCCCTTATATAAATACTGCTTGTACGTTCACGCTGTGGATTAAGTGACACATTTGAGAGATTAATGAAACCTAATTCTTAAGGAATTTCTCTAGGGTTTTGTGCCTAATACTCTTTGTATGAACACATAGTAATGTAACACGCATTGAAGTGATAATTAAAAAATAAACATTAATTGAATTTAAATTTTTTTAAAAAAATAAAATTATCTATCATCAAACATAGTAATTAATTCTTCTTTGTATTTAGCTCTCATAAAAGATTACTGATTACTAATTACTAATTGTGTATAATTAAAAAAACAAAAAACAATGTTACGTCTAAGTTATTTACCGACATGATAATCAGTGATGTGTCGTTATTGCTGACACCTCATTGTTCCAGGCCCCTACTCCCTTTACACATGATGGAGGGGGGCTCTGCTGCAGAACCGACCCAAATTGCATTGTTGATTATTGTTCTAAATTATGATATATACGATATAAACTAGCTATGAATTGTCATACACATAAAGTTTAGCCAACATTGATAATTACAATTCACGAACCATCATAGTGGTGCTTCCACTCCCTAGCTAGTCACATTTTGATATTATACTCAATTTTCAGAACTTAAGCTAGATATATAAAAGAAGAGAAACAAAGAGGTTGATTAACTGGAAGATAAACACTATAATTAATTTTTTAGTAAATAAATTAATTTCCTAATCGTATAAAAACTCTTTGAATAAGTCAAAGTTTTATAAAATTTAATTATAGGAAAATCTAAAAAGACACCGGTTAAAAAAACAAAATAAATATTTTTATTTTAAAATATTATTAAAATTCATTTATCTTAATTTTTAAACAATCCTTGTATGATTTTAAATAAAAATTATTTTTATATCTTTAAACAATGTGCATGATTAAAAATACCCTTAATTATGAATTTAAAAGACAAAAAAAAACCATCACTTCAAGAAAAATTGTGGTAAACCACATACATGCTATACCGCCATTCTCATCTTCTTGAGAAAAGGAATGAATCTAAGTACGTACATGCTATACCACCAATTTCATTTTCAGAAAGTGGATGAATCTAAGTTTCGTAAACCAAATAATAATGACAATTAAGGGGTAAAACTGACGATAATATAGCAGATAATTATTGTTCCAAAAAGTATACATAAAAGATAATTATATATACTAATCTTTTTTAGATTAGTAGTAATTACTTTATTATTCAAAAATAATAGGTGTGCCTATTTTATATATTATTATCAATTTAATTAGATCCATAGTTAGTTACGGTATTATTTTTAAAACTAATAAAACTATGAAAGCTGAAAGAGTAAAAGCTAAAAAAATAAAAATTATAAGTTAAAAATTGATATATTATGTGATTTTATTGAAAGTGTTTGGTTATATAAATTAGTAGTTGTGTTAGTTGATAAATATAAAATGAATTCTAATTTTTTAGTTGTTTACACATCACTTGTAGTCTTTTAAAATATTTTAATTTTACTCAATCATTTATCATCTAAAACATTATAAATTTTGATAATTTTTAATTTATATCATATAGAAAATTCAATATCTACTATTATTAAATTTAATCAGATAAATTTCTATCTCTTATAAAATTTTGATATAAATAAAATCTTACAAGAATTAAATTTTAAATTCTATAAAATATTTAATTAAAAATATAATATTGAACAAAGAGAAAGGTATTAAAAGGTTTTAATTTTTTAAAATAAAATAAAGGGTTAGTATAATGAATGAGGGTAAATAAAATTTACCTAATAGATAAAATCTTAAAATGTACGTTTGAAAAAAACGCTATCCCTGAAACACTTTTATTTTGCTTGAAACAGTAAAATAATTTTTCAACTATTATAATTACCAATTACTTTTAGGAGAGGTATATAAAAGCGGCACCTGAATCTGATACGTATGCCAGCCCACGGTTTGGAGCCATCTAAGAAAAATAAAATTCCATCTAATAAATATGAATCTTTTAACTGGTATTCCAAGGTTATTATTTAAAGAATTAAAATTTAAAATTTTCTATTGAAAATTATGAACATAAAATCCATATAGGGATAGCAAGATCTTGACAACCTTAGTTAGAAGCAAATTTTAATTTATTAATCAAAACGAAGTTTAAAAATCTCAAAACGGTGGTTGACCATTAAATAAATTGTCAAATTTGATTTTCTAAACTATATATCAAAGATGAAAGAAATTGACCTGTCAGAGTAAGTACCCAGTTCCACGCGTTAGGGACTCTTCACTAGCTAGAATCAACATTTTTCAGCATGTTTTCAATGCATATAAATAGCCAAGCTAAGCACAAAGAAGTCCCAAGCTCAAAATTCACTATATCCTGTAATCAGGAGTTGAAGATGATTAGGTCTTATTTTGCTGAAAAAATACAAAAGGGTCTTTCAGTGTTTGCACAGAGAAGGCCAGCACTTAACTACTTGAGTGAAGCCAAAGGTTTGATGGCGGCAGAAGTTAGGGAAGGGTGCTTTGCTGTTCTTGCAATCAAAGGTGGAGAGACCAAAAGGTTCATCATTGGTCTAGACTACTTGACTGATCCTGCATTCTTGGGACTTCTAGATCAAGCTCAAGAAGAGTTTGGTTTCACTCATAAGGGTGCTCTTGCTGTTCCTTGTCAGCCTCAAGAATTACAGAACATTCTAGATGCTCGCAAAGTGTAGACTGTGGAGCAGACAAGTAACAAAGCTGCAATTGTATAATAACTATTGGTGTTTGTTACTTTGGATTATCTATGCTATGAAACTGCATGTACAAGGAGTTCTTATATTAAGCTTTTTTTAATTAAACCTATGCCAATGAATCTCGAGACAGTGAGTAGATAGAATAGAATGAATCCTTTAACATTCAAATTCAAAGTATTTTGCTGCAAAAGGCAAAAGTTTACTCTCATGTTATCTGTACTAGTTGATAAAGGAAAAGATCTCCAGACAAAGATGATAATATTTAAGGATGACAGTGGGTTATCTGTCTCGTTCTGTTATTAACCCGTCAAAATAGAGGATAAGGTGGGTTTGACTCTCTATTAGAGGTGAGTTGAAATTTTTTGCTCGTCCTATTTTGATGGTGGGACGGGATTAGTTAACCTATCAACCTTTAAAAAATTTTAAAAATTAAATTTTTTTTTCATGTTTGAAAAAAAATTGATAGGAAGTTGGTTAATGGTTGGTCCGTTTGAAAATATAAAATAATATAAATTAATAAAATTAATTAACTTATTATTTTTAATAAGAAAAAGTTAATTAAATTAAAAAATAAAGTAGTATACCACTAAAATAAAAAATTTAAATATAATTATATTAATAATTCTAACTCAAACACTAATCAAAGTAATATGTTTAAATGAAACAATCTCCCTCATAATAAATTAACGATAGTAAATAAGGACTAAACATTTAAGTTTTCATTAATATTCAATAATAAAAAGTTTAATATATATCCAAAATAAATAATCAAACCAACATCAATAATTAAACTAGTCAAATTCATTTTCCAAAATAGGTGATTAAAGTTATCAAAATATCACTAATACCAAGAATCAAACTAGGAAAGTGCATTTCCCAAAATAGGTTATTAAAGTATCAAGCCATTACCAACACCAAGAATCAAAATAGGTAATCAAACTAGTACAGTGTATTCTCCAAGATAGGTAATTAGAAATTTTTTATAACATATTATTAATATTATATTATTTTTTAAAATAAAATATTATATAACATGTCGGATCAACCCACCCTACTCCGCCAAAAACCCATAAAAATATGGGACGGCAAGGGCCAATTTTGAACTCACCACGGAATAAATTTGGTCAACTCGCCCCGCCCCATTTTAGGCGAGTTGGCAGGCCGGTTCACCGACTCGACCCATTTTAACATCCCTTCTATTAGAAGAAATATTTATGCTTCTTTTAAGAATTAGAAGGTTAATATTCTATTTACCGAGTGATAAGGTGATCTAGTAAAAAAGTATTAGAACATAAGCTGTAACGCCCCGGCCGCTTTTCAGGAATGAACGACTCGCCCCACTTTTGAACTCACCACGGAATAAATTTGGTCAACTCGCCCCGCCCCATTTTAGGCGAGTTGGCAGGCCGGTTCACCGACTCGACCCATTTTAACATCCCTTCTATTAGAAGAAATATTTATGCTTCTTTTAAGAATTAGAAGGTTAATATTCTATTTACCGAGTGATAAGGTGATCTGGTAAAAAAGTATTAGAACATAAGCTGTAACGCCCCGGCCGCTTTTCAGGAATGAACGACTCGCCCCACAGACCAACACGAGACCTTTCCAATGTGCTTTTGTCCTCACTCACACATTTCCTGAGAACTTCCCAGGAGGTCACCCATCCCAGAATTACTCCAAGTTAAGCACGCTTAACTTTGGAGTTCTTAAGTGATAGGCTACCGAAAAGGCTAATGCATTTGTTGATATAGGTAGTACGAATTCATTTCTTTAAGCTATCCTCGACTGTATAGTCCCATACCTATACAGTCTTTGGATCCCTCTCATTCTGGTATGTATTCAGTTCGTTCATGTGTCCCTCCCACTGGAAGCCTGCCAGGAGCCGCTCCTTGTCCGTGCCTATGCACTGGCGATCACTCCCCGCCCTCAACAGTGACCGGGATATCACATCCCCCGCTGGAAGCCTGCCAGGAGCCGCTCCTTGTCCGTGCCAATGCACCGGCGATCACTCCCCGCCCTCAACAGCGCCGGGATGTCACACGCCCACCAGCTTCCGCCTGGTTCGTCCCCGAACCATACCGTACTAGGAGAGGCTAGGCTCTGATACCACTGTAACGCCCCGGCCGCTTTTCAGGAATGAACGACTCGCCCCACAGACCAACACGAGACCTTTCCAATGTGCTTTTGTCCTCACTCACACATTTCCTGAGAACTTCCCAGGAGGTCACCCATCCCAGAATTACTCCAAGTTAAGCACGCTTAACTTTGGAGTTCTTAAGTGATAGGCTACCGAAAAGGCTAATGTATTTGTTGGTATAGGTAGTACGAATTCATTCCTTTAAGCTATCCTTGACTGTATAGTCCCATACCTATACAGTCTTTGGATCCCTCTCATTCTGGTATGTATTCAGTTCGTTCATGTGTCCCTCCCACTGGAAGCCTGCCAGGAGCCGCTCCTTGTCCGTGCCTATGCACCGGCGATCACTCCCCGCCCTCAACAGTGACCGGGATATCACATCCCCCGCTGGAAGCCTGCCAGGAGCCGCTCCTTGTCCGTGTCCATGCACCGGCGATCACTCCCCGTCCTCAACAGCGCCGGGATGTCACATGCCCACCAGCTTCCGCCTGGTTCGTCCTCGAACCATACCGTACTAGGAGAGGCTAGGCTCTGATACCACTGTAACGCCCCGGCCGCTTTTCAGGAATGAACGACTCGCCCCACAGACCAACACGAGACCTTTCCAATGTGCTTTTGTCCTCACTCACACATTTCCTGAGAACTTCCCAGGAGGTCACCCATCCCAGAATTACTCCAAGTTAAGCACGCTTAACTTTGGAGTTCTTAAGTGATAGGCTACCGAAAAGGCTAATGCATTTGTTGATATAGGTAGTACGAATTCATTTCTTTAAGCTATCCTCGACTGTATAGTCCCATACCTATACAGTCTTTGGATCCCTCTCATTCTGGTATGTATTCAGTTCGTTCATGTGTCCCTCCCACTGGAAGCCTGCCAGGAGCCGCTCCTTGTCCGTGCCTATGCACCGGCGATCACTCCCCGCCCTCAACAGCGCCGGGATGTCACATAAGCCCTCGGATGAAGGAAGATAAAAGTTACCTTTTGATCCAGCTTGAAGATATGTGTCTAAATGATTTAGGCATGTTTGATTATTTATTGGGGTTGGTCAAACTTCGATTTAACTAATCCAAAAAAGATTTTATGGTCAGAGTTTTAATTATTTTGAATGACATAAAAAATTAATATTAACCTTTAGATTTTTCCATTTTCATAACTTTATTTTCTTAAATACATATCAAACAAACACTTAATATGTTTTTTAAGCCTATTTAACCGTACTCCGTGTAATAATAATGAAACTTTGAAGGAGTATATAGCAATATCGTGTCTATAACATCTACAAATTTTATTTCAACTTCCTAGTTCACAATAGTAGAAGAGGATCAATCTGTCAAATGAAATAGAAAATAAACTCACAAATTAAACATCGGGATTATATTTTGAATTAGATATTTTAATTATAAATTTTTTAAAAATTTAATTTACTCCATGACAAAGTAACTTTAGAGTCTTAGAAATGATAATTTCGATCCTACAATAACATTTACTCTAGAATAAGTTTAGAACACCCCTAATAAGACCAAAAGGGAAGAAAATGTGATATTACCTCAATCAACAATATGTCAAACAAAACAAAGTAAACTAATAAATTAACCTTTGAAACTATATTGTTTTCCATGTTCTAGCTTGTATAAGTTACTAAGCTAGGGTATAAGTCTTGTGTATGGGATAAGATACTAGTTAAGTGAGATTTGGTATGAGTTCTCCCCTTATCTAGGGGTAGTGATGGTAACAAAGCGAGGCAGGATTGGATTTAGGTCTCTTCGACCCTAATCCCATGAAAGTTGAAACGGATTCAGGTGTGAATTTAAAAGAAATAGGTTTGAAATTATACAACTCAAACTCATCCCCACAAGTCCCTCTCAAATTTGGGGAAACATGTGAGTTTCACATTTTATTATATTTGTTAGTTTGTATTCATTTTAATAACATATATATATATATATATATATTAATAAAAGTAACATATATCTAATACATTCTAATCAAAGTAATATATGAAAATAGTCTTAAAAAATAAAATAATAAAAATAAATTTGAATTATATTATATTTTAAGAAAAATATATTAATTTATCATTATTATTAATTATTATTAATATAATTAATTAACTTTTATAACATAGCAAGTACTGGTATTCCTAAACTCGTCATGTCCTTACTAAAATCAGGTGAGGATTAAGTTTCCTTTAAACTTAGTCAAAGTGAGTTTTTCTGTCAAAGTCAATGCGTGTGCGGGTTGGTACATGTGAAATCAGACCCATTGACATCACTACCTAATGGGGATCAAGAGGTCTTTTGTTGCCTCTAATCCGATGTCAACTTTGTTGAGGAGAAAATATGATGCTGCTGGGAAGACACTCCTCAATAATAGATATTGGTGTTCAAGCATATGGACTAGAAAAAATACCTCGAATACATTAAATGAGCGATACTTATAGAGTTTAGATAAATCATTTAATGATGGTTGTGTCAATATATTTTCCGTACTTTATGAAAAAGTTATAGCTTATAAAGTTATTCCTAACACAAGTTTATATATCATTCCATATGTCAATGGTTAAGCTATAAAATTTTTGAAGAGATCGCCAAATAAATAAAACATTTTTAAAGAAGTAATAATTATATTACAAGTTAAGTTTAATTATATTTTTATCCTAATATAATGTTTAAATAAAAGAATTTTATAAACTTTAAAGGATGAAATATATAATTATCCCCAATTTCTTCATCTCTTTCCCTCAACACCCAAACCAAACCGCCTCTTTCTAATCAACACTAGTTTACAATCAATTCACCATTTTGCAAGGAGCTTATTACTTATTTGTACCTCTGTCTAGTTTTCTGTTGTTATAATGTCTAGTCATTTTGTTACGAAACTGGAGAGAAGTTTATAACTATTTTTTTTTTTCAATCTTCAAATTGGTATTGAAGTAACTAACTAGGCACTAACATGTATATTATTTATTTTTTAGTATGTGGTAAATATGCTCCTGAGGTCTGACACGTGGTATGTTTGGTTGAAGAGTGGATATTATCCTGTTTCAGGCAATCACTAACAAGAATGATATTGGTTTATTATAAAAGAATTGAATAAGATCAGCGCCAACGTTTCTAGAAGCTTGGTCTTTGTTGCTGTATCGAATGAATAACCAAAACCATGGGGGCTTCAAATTGCTGTATTTTCATGAAAGAATAAGAATTAATTGATTGATCTTTGTTGGGTTTTCAAAATTGTCGTTGCAACATTCATGCGTAATATTGTACTGATTGTTGGTGGTGTTGTGAAGGTGGTGAAGAAGTAGAGTGGAATATTATACCTCGTACTGCAGAAGAAATGAAGATGCTGATATTATCAGGGGTTAAATATTTTAACCAGAATAGTTCTATCTTCATAAAATATGTTCATCCCCATTTCCAAACACATATTTGTCTATTGTCTACGGTTCACGTGACAGTATTAAGGTTGTCACCTCAGCACTTAATAAAAAAATTTAATGGTAGGAGTTTAAAATATAGACAAAAAATTTTATGAGAATTTAAAACTAAAATTTTTTTAGGTGTGTATATCTAAACCTAAAATTTTCGATGAGATGTTGTGTATTTCAGTAAACTTTTAAAGTATTTAAGAAAACCAATGAAATGTTTTAATGGTAACATTAAAATAATTATAAAATTAAATCTAATCTAAGGAATGTATAGAACTGGGTCCTGGCCTGCATGTGGTTCTTTGTTATATCAGCATGACCTTGGCTGTCCGCATAATGTGAAATTCTGATGCATTCAATAAAAATCGGATGCAATCAGTCATATACTAATATAGGCTGTAGGACATATTATTCAAATTGTAATGGATCACGAAATACTACCATCAAAAGACATGATAAAAACTGTTGGTAGATATGCATTAAAATTTTACACAAAATATATCCCCTAAGCTCAGTCGTTATTATATACATAATAATTACCATAACAACTTGCAATGAGTTTTTTTGTTCTCCAGAAATTGTATTGCAAACAAAGGGCAAAACCCCAGCACAACGGCCCAAAGCCAAGGATCCTTATACACGCTAAACTGAGGAGGTACAGGGGGGCTCTGTGGGATAGGATGAGTGCAGGTAATATACTATTTATACCCGTTAAAAATTTACGGGTACCCATACTCCTAAGTAGTTGTAACAGGAGATATATGTGAGCATCTATTGATATTTTAAAATTATAAAAAAAAAGAAAATAACACATAATGTATTAAATATTATATTATTTTATATGAAATAATAATATAACTTAATACATTAAAAATATTATCATAAATCAATAATAAATAAATTTTATATCATTATAAAATAATAAAAACCCTTAATATTTAAATATATTTAATAAAAAATAAATATTTATAAATATGCAGATACGGTACCCATCTATTTAATATATATGTGAGTACCTGTTATGATATTGTTGTAAGCATAGGTTATTTTTCACAAGCCTACACTAAGCAGCACAACGTGTAATAAGTTGATCAAGAAACTATCAACACACAAATCAAATGATCTAAGGCCTAGTCCAAACTAAAATTGTTTTTTACACCACACAAAATTTACATATGTGAATGACTCGACATTAAGGGTTTGTAAACTCTAATTCCATATACCACACAACTCAATTGGTCTAAAGCCTAGTTCACAATGAAATTGTATTTTACACCTTATTTTTTACATTTAACACCAACTCATGTTTTTTCTTTTACAAGTCAGAGAATTTTAAAAATAGTTTTTAAAATCTGGTGTATGAAGTTTACATTATTATATATGTGCAAATAACTCAACATTCATTGTAAACTCTAATACCATATACTATGTTAGATATAATAATAAGTTTAACTCAATCTAAAAATTTGTTTATAAGTTAAAATTTATACAAGCTTTATAAAAAATATACTAGTTATATTCTTAATCAACATGAGATATTTTAACAAATTAAGGGATTTGCTACAAGTTTCAGAACGAATTGCCCTTCAAATTATTTATGAGTCAGGTATTCAATTCTAGAGTTTAATCTGAAAATTAAGGAAAGGTGTCGTTTAAGTGAGGATTTGGTGAACCTCAACGCTAAAGTTTGATCTTTCTGATACTTTCTTCATACCTATTGTATTGATAATATTGACAATATTGATTTGAAATTGATTAGGGGGATTTGAAATTGAAAATATTGATTAAGAAATATATTAACCTTTAAGAAATTAGCTCACGATAACGTTCACCGGTAATTTATCACATTATCATATGAAATTGATTTTCTCTGAATTGGTTGCCCAAATTGTACTTGAATTTCAGTCCACAAGTGAAAATGGATACACTCACTGCTATTCTAGCCAAACTAGTTTCTAGGGTCATAGGTTTGTATTGAAAAACTTTATGCAAGTTCACATGCGAAGGATACAAAGAAATCACTAGAGTTATATTTCAATGTGACACTAGCAACGATACATCTCATTCCATGAATCCCTATTTTCATGGTTCATACTTCACACGCAACTGGGGTTAAGATAAAACTACTGTGAATTGCATGCATCAAACACCTTCTAACTAAGAGGCAACAGCACAAATTCCAATAACAGATCATATAATGAATGAAGTACAATTTCTTACCACTCCCATTTATACAACCAAAATGCATAGCATGACTCCATGTGTATATATTAACAATAAAATATATCATCGTGGATAATTTGAGTTCATTTCTATGTACCTATCATGTGACAAAATCACATTACTCAACAAAATTATTTAACCTCAGCACAATTATTAGGCCCAACGGGTTCTCTCAAGCAATTAGAAATTGCCGTAACTGCTGCTTCAATAGATGCGTCTTCCCCCTGTTTCATTTACTGTTAGATTAAGCCATCAACTGTAGGCTAATAAAAAATAGCTACATTCGGAAGCAGAGCCTACCTGTTCTTTCCAATAGAAAATGTTGCCGTACTTCCCTGCCAAACGACTCCAAAAACTACGTGGGATGTCCAAATCCACCGTAGCACCAACATTGAAATTCAATATATTGCCTGCTCAACAAAACCCCTTCCTAGTTTTGTAAAATTAAAGGATAAATTGAAGTTTTTAGTTTTTACAATCAATCTAAATTGTCTACCTGATATGATCTCGAGAATTAACACGAAAGTTTGCCAAACAAATATATAATAACACCAACAAGAATAACAAAGGAGGAAGAACAAAAAAAATGTGATGGATCTTTTACCAAATGTGGGATCAGCAACAAAGACAACTGTTCTGTCATCTACTTGCCAGAAATCTTTAACAGCCAAACCTGCAGAGTACATTAATCAGTCTCAATATTAATAACTTTAATCCTTAAGAGTCTCAATATTGATGGAAACTATGCAGTGACCATAACAAAAAACCTGGCGTATCCGGGTAGTTCTGGGCCAAAACCCTCAACTTGTATCCAGTATCTGCTTCAAGAGCAGCAATTTCTTGTGCAAGCCTTTTCTCCTGGAGATCAATTGACCAATTCAACACCACTACAACATCAATATTCCCTCTTCCCACAATTCATTAACACCAAAATTCAGCTGTAATGGAAATTCAATTTGAGTACTCAAAAAGATTTTAAAAGGGTTAAATTTATCATTTGCTCCTTATACCTGACTATCAATTAATCACTGTATTTAAAAACCTTACATTTTCGTCCTTATACGTAACTAAACTTACGAATTGATCATCGCTATGTGTTTCCTATTAACACCGTCAACGGTGTGACACTTTAAAGGCACCAAAGGCTCAACATAGGTACTCCTAACACCGTTTGGTACTTGAAAATTCAGGTAAGACTAAAGCTGAAGGATAGAAGTGAAACTAAACTTTAAAGTTAGAGGGTTAGATCACTATTTTTGCCAAGAAAAAGATAAACAAAAACAAAACAAAGAATAATAGTATTGGTAGCTTAGCTTCCAAGCGCCAGTTTCAATACATTCAAACAGATTAAGATTTTAATAACTGAGCTAAAAAATGGATTGTAACATGAAACAATTAAGTAACGGCAAAAGTGTTTACAAAAATTATGAGAACAGAAGACCTGTCCATCGGAGAGAAACCCAGCAACATCAATGACGGTACTAAACTCCTTAGGGAGCAATTCTGGTTTGTTGACACCAACTTTTGCAGCCTCAGCCACTCCAATTCCTTCAAAGTTTGAGACTTTTCAATTTGGCCATTGCTGTATTATGAAAAGGAAAAGAGGGGTGCGGGGTGATTAGTGGTTTTACCTCCGAATAGTAACCCAAGTGAGAGGGCTCCGGAAAGGGCAAAATGAAAAGGTTTGGAGAGAATGTTGCGTGATGATGTTGGGAATGAAGAGAGACGACACGACTGCGTCTTAGGTTTTAACGGAAGCGAGGGAATTGGAGAAGTGAGAGATGCACATAAAGATGATGATGGAATGTGAAGAAGATAACGATAATTCGACATCATTTTCCTTCTCTGGAAACGCGCCGGCTTTGATTAGTTTACGGTCACCCCTTCCCTTCTTTTGGGAGGGTTTAGGCCCATCTTGATGTGTAGGGCTTTTTGACCAAGTTTTGAAAATATTAGTGGATAAGAAAATTTTCATTGGGGTAAAATTTATCAAATCATGTTTGAAATGTATATGATGGAGGGGCAAATTAGGAAAACTTACAGGATGAAAAAGCGTTTTACATGAAAACGTAGGATGAGGGGACTTGTTTGACCATTTCGCGTAGGGTGGATTGACGTTTTAAGAAAAAAACGCTTCTCCAAGATACGTCTTCTACATAGGTCACGTATCATGGGCAGGCGTTTTGCAGGAAAACGCATGAGGAGGTGACGTGAAATGTCACGAGGCAATTTCCGCGCCTGGAGAGGCGTTTTACTCTGGCAAAAACGCCGCTTTATGGTACGTTTTTGTGATGTTCCCTACCGTGCCAACATCCATTTAAAAATCATGGTCCCTCCTCCATTGCTTCACTTTCATTTGTTTTCTAGAAACGCATCTTGAAGAAGCTCTTTGTTTTTTCCAAGTGTTTACTTGGTGCCTAGAGTGGTCCAGTTTGAAAGAAGCTGTTTGTTTTCTCTAAGTATTTACTTGATTTTTACAAGTACGCTATTTGATATAAGGTAAGTATTTTGTAGGGAATTTTGATTAAAATAGCATATTATTTAATAATGTTGGGATTTTTTAGGCAAGAACTGTAAATGTAGTATGTTTGATTTTGATCCTGGTTGGTATTTTTTAGACAAGAATTATAGATGTAATTTATTATAATAAGGTTGTTATTCTTTAGACAAAAATTATACATGTAGTTCATTTTAATTAACAAAAGTTGTACATGTAGTTTATTTTAATTTGGTTGGTGTTTTTTTGAGAAGAATTATATATCTAGTTTATTTCAATAAAGTTGGTGTTTTTAAGCAAGAGTTATACATGTATTTTAATAATATAAGGTTGGTATTTTAATTAAGTTGGTATTTTTAGGCAAGAATTACACATGTAGTTTATGAATATAAGGTTGATATTTTTTAGAAAAAAAAAATATACATGTAGTTTATGTTAGTAAAGTTTGTATTTTTTAGACAAGAATTAGATATGTAGTTTATTTTAATGAGGTTGGTATTTTTTATACAAGAATTATACATGCGTTGGTTTTAATAAAGTTGGTATTATTTAGACAAATTATTTGTATGATGACAATGTGGGATAATTTATTTTGACTTCATTATAGGATGGACGCAACATCTTCTTCAATGCACCAATCACATGAAGTGGACCCTAGCCCTGAATATTCATCACTTTTGTCGTTTCAAAATGTGCACGTGTTTGAATCAGTATGGAACGGGAAACCAGACTGTATATTAAAATGTATGTGTGCATTAGCTTTTCAAGGTGGAAGGGTCCCAGAGCAAACAGTTCCATACTTAAATAGAGTTGGTTTTTTAGGGGTTGCGCAATTACATTTTTTCAAGTTGAGCCAGCATTGTTATCTGCCTTTGTGAAAAAATGGAGACCGAAAACTCATACTTTCCATATGCCTCTCGATGAATGTACCATTACATTCCAGGATGTGCCAATCTAGGTTGGGTTGCGAGTAAATGGTCGACCAGTGATTACTGATACAACTGCTCAAGATTGGAGGGCTTTAATGAAAATTTGTTAGGAGTGTACCCCCCAGAGGATGTTATACAAGTTGAGTGTTTGAAGATGAAGTGGTTATCTGACAACTTCGGCAACATTGAAGATCATGTTGGTGATGATGTGTAACTAGTCAGATTTACACGAGCATATATACTACGTTTACTCGGCGGGGTTGTGTTCCCCGATACTCAAGTAGTAGGCTGTCCTTAAAATATTTACCTTTGCTTGACGATCTTGATAGTTGTGAGGAGTACAGTTGGGGTTCAACAACATTTAATTATTTGCATCGTGAGATGTGTAAGTCTACTAACTATGAGCGAGTTTCGATTTGTGGTCTACACGTTTTACTTCAGGTTTGGGCCTAGGACAGGTTCCTATTGATTGCTCCCAATGTCCGACGTCGTGATAGACCCCAGGGGTACACCATATGTTGTGAGGTAAATCACGTAGTGAACCGTAACATGTTTTTCAATTGTTATTTATTAAACTTATTATTGATGATTTGTCTTTGTAGGTGGTTGGGTTCTAAAATCTTTAAAGTTGAGGCAAGACATCGATTTCTACCATCGTGCTTTCAACCAAATCAAATTTGATGAGGTAAGAATCATTGCATCTAAATTAGTTGGATTATAGAGTAATTATTTTTTGCCGTAATTTATGTTTATGTTGTAGATTGTTTGGACACCCTACACAGAGGATGTCATGCAAATGTTGCCACCACAATAAATTGAAGGGTCAGAGACTTGGAGAGTTGTGGTCCCACTTTTGTGCACCAACATAGTGGAATGGCACCCTTTAGCTTCACCCAAACGCTTCTTAAGCCCTTTCAATACCTCTCTATTGGCTACTTCAGCTTGGCCATTAGTTTGAGGATGTTCAACAGATGAGAAGATTTGGACTATCCCCAGCTCTTCAAGCAGCTCTGTGAACTTTCTATCAGTGAATTAAGTGCCATTATCAGTAACAATCCATGCAGGCATACCGAACCGCGCTATGATATTCTCATAAACAAAACGGGCCCTAAGTTGAGAGAAAACGAAGTCGTACATATAGATGGATCGCTCATCCGGCACGCGATGGCAGATTCTATCTTCAGGCCAGGGTGCAAGCACCATGAACCGTTCTTTAAGCCTTTCTTCAACATGTGCCACGAAGCGTGGGGATAGTCATCCTCATCTTCTCTAGCATGCTGGGATGCTATCTTGTAGATTTCATCTTCTACCCAGTTATAAGAGGAGTCAGATGAGGGCATTACTACCCGCCGCCTTAAGTGAGACGCTTTACTCTTTCCTGAACGATGTGGCTCGGCCCTGGAAGGATTCACAGGGATCCTTCCTCCTCGATAGCCAGAAGGCCTTGCAGGGATTCTTTCCCCTCAATACACAGGACCAATGCAGTCTTGCCTAAAGTGCATGGTGACAATACAACAAGCAGAGCAAATGAACCAAAGAAAGGGAAGAAGATGGTCACCTAAGAAGGTTTTGGAAAGCAGAGAACGATGGAGAATTCCACTTAGAGCACTAGAGCAGGAACTTCTTCGAGGAGAAATTTAAGCAGAGGTTTTCTTAGGGTTGAAGCAAGTGGTTTCTGGAAAATGCTTAAGTTCCCCTTTTATAGCTATGGAGGGGGCATGGTAGCTACCGGTCAGAAGTCATGTCGTTTGTCAGTAGACGCATCACTTCAAGGGCCAACGATGGTGTAGTTTCAATCCGAAGCGCGCGATAATAGTACCGTTTTGCATAAAACTGAAATTGAATGGGCCGTAACGTTTAAATTTTAGGCCTAGTACCCATTATAAGTGATGATTGGCAATCCTCGAGCAAGTAATCATTAGTGTTCACGTGTTATTAGCAGTAACTGCTCATCATTGGTGGTGTCTCAACGCTAGGGAGTTGCAAATTTTAAATGCAAAGAGTTGCGAAATTCAAAAACTCTTAAGTTCCCTATGTAAAGACAGAACATTGTTTGGAGCTAGTGTCCATAGCCACAAAAAGGGACCTTAGAGGAAAGTCATTTGAGCCGGTATCCATATCCGCAAGAGCTACCTCAGCAAGGCAGTATAGCTTATGTTGAGAAACTTACTCAGTCCCTTAAACAAGCTAGGGGCAAATGATCCAGTCTAGATACTAGCACATGGGCAAGAGGGTAATTTCACCCAATCTCACTCGCCTACCGGTGTCGTAGGTAAACCTCCAAACTGTAAGCCCGTATCAGTTACCTTTCTATACCAGAAGTCTAGGTCAGCACCATGTATACTGGAAAGCATCTGTGTCATCCGACAAACAGTACAAGGTACAGTCGCAGGGGAACTTTCGCAGGCGACGCGGAGGCACCCGCCTCGTGTGTCAGAATCGTACTAACATATTATACGAATGGTCCCCCAACCTTAGGAGACTCTTCATTCTCCGCATGCATGCATATACATTTTCACGACTCTAGTACGTTAGACTCATTCTCAAACTTACGTTGATAAACCTTGAATTCTTTTTTTGGTTATTGACTTGAGCGTCAGAGAATCTTCATAGGTGACACCACCTTTCACCCCCTGTCAATGTGAAAACTTGGTATGAAGGATCTTCAGGACTTCAAGACCCTTATTTCCCACTAGAATAGGGGACATAATAGCATATCCCTACTAGACCGGTGTACTAAACACTAGAATCAGATAACGTTTGTGGCTGGTCCCACACCGGATTCTTAACCCCGGTTCAGACCAGTTCAATTATTAATTTTTCATGAGGTTCTTATATTAAAGACCAAAGAAATCTTTCCAAAGATTCTTATAATAAGCAACGAAGGTAGTATTATCTTTATATTTTTGTATAAATAAAAAGTAATGATAAATAGTTTTAAGATTAGATTTCAAAAGGATATATAATTGCTAAAAAACTAAGAAAAAAAACAACACATAATCTAAAATAAACTTTTAAAGGTTAGAAATATGAAAAATTAATAGACATATTTTTAAAACAAATAAATAAGATGTTAATTATAGAAATTCAATTAAAATGAATTAATTAAATTATAGAAATTATAAAAGTAGAAATATGAGGAAATGTCGAGTGATATCTTAGTGGAAGATATTTTATAATATTAATAGATAATATGATATTTTTTTATCATAGTTTTCGATATATCCTTTCGTCATATAATTTTTTTTATTAACTCTTTCGACATAGTATAATTTAATAATATTTTATTAATAAACAATTTTTAATATCCAAAATACATAGAGGTAGTACTGTACTGTAATCGATGTTATTGATGTTTATCAATTGTTCATCCTCGAATTTTCTGTAGTTCTCTCCGTCAATCAACCAAGATCGCACAGAAAAAACAAACACAATGGGTTTAGGTTTTGGTGTTGGATTCGTCGGGGTTCTCATTCTATTTCACGCCGCTTATTCTACCATTCAGTGTATGCATCCCTCTCTAGACTCTACCTTTCACGTTAACTCTTATTTATTTGAATTTTGTTGTTGAGAGAAAAAAAGGTTCATGGGTTTGATGCACGCTTGTCCGAATATCGGATTTGGTTGCAGACAAGACTTTGTTGAAGATTACAGAGGATGAGTTCTCAGGGGCTCCTGTGAATGTGAGTTAGTGTTGCTTTGTATTGTTGTATTGTTATTGTTGCAAGTAACTTTTTGAATCTTTTTATATTTTGGAAACTGTAGATGGCGATTGAGGTGTCTCTAGGGTTACTGCTCTGTCTTTGGGCTGCGCTTACCGTGCCAGGGATGCTTTTGTCCATCCACCCTCATTCTGAAGAAAACAGGTAACTGTTCCTTGTTCACTATACACCCCACATTAATCATCCATTGGATTTTGAAAACTTTGATTTAATTCCTGATTGAACTTGTATCTGTTGGTTAACTTAATCTGAGATTGTAAAAATCCTATGTTAGTCCATGTCTTTGTGAAACGATAATCAAGTTAGTTCTTTTTCGACATTAAAAAGCTATAAAATGTCAATAAAAAATAAAGTGGAAAAAAAGACTAAAGTGGCCATCGTTTTACAAATTCAAGGACTAAGGAAGAGTTTCAAAATCACGGGGACTAAATTACTCAACACATACAATATTTAGGAGCAAAGCGTTTACTCAATTCTACAATACGGCAATTATTTTAGTCTTTTTTTCTTTTATATTTCACTGTTTGTTTTCCACCAAAAAATGAATAAGTTTAACACCATTTTATATAGTCAAAACTCAAAATCAAATTGAGGTTTTCTCAAAACTAAAATGTCCCCAACCCATATAATTGGGAGACTAACATGGAGTTTACTCATTCCTTGTTTCTCTGTTTGGAAGTTTGAGTCATGTGAATGTGAGTTTAAGCTTGGAGTGGTTGATTTGGTTGTCATTTTACTGAAGGTGTTAATGTTAAGAGGTCATCTAATTTTAGAGAACTAGCAATATAGCATCTGTGTCCATTGAAAGCTGATATGCTTCCTTGACGTTGAGAATTAAACCTAGTGATTTTTGTGAACTGTTGTGCCTGACACAACTTGCTTTTTGCTATGTAATAAATGATCTTGCTTTTTTTTGTTTGATGTACCTGATCAAGTTCTGCTGTTTGGCAAAGAGGGCTGAAACAGAGAAGGTTTTGAAATTAAGGCAGTTGGAAAGGGGGTTAATATTAACTGAGAAAACAAATTCTCAAAGAGTTTCTTGTTCCAAGATAGGATATGTTATAGTTGCCGAGATCTCAATGAGTTACTCTTTTAGTCTTTTTGTTTAGACATGCTTGTTTGTCTTGTTTGGATATTTGGGTGGGGAATGGCTTTTGAGGAGATTTTGTTTTATAAAATTAATCTTGGAAGAGAGTTTTATGTTTGAGATGGTAGATTTATGAGTTGGATGCATAGTGAAAGGTTAATTTAGTGTGCAAACTCCTTTGTGGATTCAGAAGAATTTCTTTTGAGATGGCGCCCAAAATGTTTTTGTTTTTTCCTTTAAAGGTTGGTCTACCTTGAACCAGTTCTGTTGAATTTATAGGTCATTCATTTTGTCATAGAGCATATTGATAGAAACGGATCAGAATATAAGAACAAGAATTTTATTTACAGAAACCTGTCTCTTGGCCTGAATTGAAGAGTCACCAGAACAGAAATGAGGAAATGTGAATAGAGAGTACAGACTCCTCCAGGATAAACCTGGGCTCTTACTCCCAATTCCAAATTGAAACCGAAGACCACCTCTTTCTTATTTTCTTACTATTCTCTTCCCCTTCTACTTACATATCTAACCCACTAATTGGCAGTTCAGCTGTCAAAGTAACTAAATGCAGATATCTAATTGTTTCTGTCTCTAACGGATTCAAAACCTACTAAGGTAACTGACAAATCCTTGAAAGCAGGGAGTGAAGCTACACTGAAATGTAAATAGAGTAGGTTTGTAAGTTAGCCGGATTGGAAAAGGAAGAAAACATCCATTCATAGAGAGAAGGTAAAAGCAGAAAATATTTAAAACCATCTTTTCCCACCATGCTTGTTTGGAGTTTAGAAACGGATAGACAAATACTTCTAGGCAAGATATAAGAACAAATATTCATTCTGTTAGGGTTAAAATGGTACTGTAAAATTAAAATCTCATGTTCAGTACAGGGGATTACTTTATTGCAGTTCTTACTGTATTTTATTACTAGATTTAATTTCGCTTCTTTCTATCCACTAGAGGAAAAAAATTACTGACATTAGGATTAATTAATTCATTTCTTTTATTCTTCTTACATCAGTTATACTATACCAAGAAAAATCATGGTTTTGTACAGGGTTCATGATTTAAATGAGAGATTTAAGTAACAATAGACAAACTAGATTAAGGGTTTGTTTGTTTAAAAGTTAGAGTAAGGTTTGAGAAACAGGGTTTGGAAAATTGGGGTTTAGAAAAAGTGGTTGGGAAAACTAGGGTTTTGAAAACAGTGATTTGTATTTGGATAGTTTATGGTAAAAGTGAGTTGAAAAGTAGTGATTGTGTTTGGGTGGAAAAAGTTTTAGTAACTTTGGTTTAGAAAAATAGAATTTGAGGGTAAAATTACCAAAAAGGATATTAGTTAAAAAGTGATAATGTAGTATATTTTTTTGTAAATAATGTTAACAATTAAATATTAAAAGTTTCCATTTATAATTTGATCAACAAAATAAGAAATATTTATTATTAATAATAAATAATAAATATATATTATTATAAATATATATATATTGCAACTAAAATTTAATATTATTAAATATATATTAATTATATATTAAATATATTAATAAATGCATTGAGGTTACTAATATGAAATATATTATTATTAACAATTTATATTATTACATACTAATTGGTAAATTGAGCAAGCACAATCGCATCCCTAATTGAGTCACGAACATTGTTCATGCTCAAGGATGGGATTGTGTCAATTTCATCGTTTGGTATATAATCAATTTGATTTGGATGGTCCGTATTGTTCTCATCAATGTCAGGGATGTTATCAAACTCAATGTCAGACTGAGCACATCTTCGAATGAAGTTGTGGATTGCCATTATAGTACATACTAGCTGCACTTGAGTCTTATACTGAAACTTGGCATATGACGTATAATGGCAAACCTATTCTTCCACACGCTGAATGTTCTTTCTATAGTACATCTCAAGCTTGAATGAAAATAATTGAAGACTTCATTGTGATTTCCAAAATTACGATTACGCCTAAAGTCAGGGAGATGATATCTTTCACTTTTATACAGCCCCAAGTATCCCATTGGTGTTGGATACCCGCTGTCTACCAAGTAGTATTTACCTACAAAATAAGAAATATTAGTGTGCAACTTAGTATATTGAGTTGGTAAGCTAATGCATTCACAAATATATAGGGTGAAGGAGTATGAAACCAAACCTGGGGGAGGATGTTGAAAATTGTAAGCCGTATTTGTTAGTGTGTCCCTGAATATGCGTGCGTCATGGGCAGATCCCTCCCAGCCCGGCAATACAAATGTGAAACACATATCCCAATTACAAATAGCCATGATGTTCTGTGTTGTGTAACATTTCCTATCGATGAACTTGATAGTTTCTGAGGATGGAACCACACATGGGATATGGGTTCCATCAATTGCCCCAATACAATCCTTGAAATATCATCTCGTAATTTATGTGGCATATGTACAAATGTTGGATTAGTAGGCTTTATAAGGTCCGCTGACAACTTCAGACAAGCTCGTAGTACACGGTGGAAATGTCTACTAACGGTTTCACCAGAATGCTGGAATCTTTCCTGGATTACTCTATTACCTGCATCGTGGCCAACTGCATGTAAGAACATGGCAACCATTTCATTCACTCCCATGTGTTTGGAGCTTCTTAAACCTTGGTTTACAAACTTAGCGCACAACATTTCAAACACTTGTTTGCTTACCCTAAACATTTCATGACATCTAGTGTCATTTCCGCGAAGTATCTCTTGCACCCATGCATGCCCGCTTATCTTGCTTGTCTTACATGGTTCCTTGCAACAATATTTTCATACCCAGTCACCGACTTCAGAGATTGCAGCAGCTGACAAGCTCGCAATACACTTATACACTTCAGTGTTGTCATCTGAGGATGAATCGTCAGTTGAGGTTGCAACACCATAACTCTCTGCCATCCTTGCATTTTAAGGCACACATTTAAACATCAGTACATAGACACACATATAAACAGTTCATACATAAACATTTGTACATAGACACATATTTAAAAAGTTCATACATAAACAGTTCATACATGATTAAACAGTCAAATAAAAGTTTAAACTGTCAATACAAGACTAGTGTCTAAACTAAAGACAAATGGAAGATAAATTCATGTAAACAAGAACATTGTTTAATGAACCCTAATGATTCCCTAATGGATATCCGAAATGTTATCCGACATGAACGCCAACTGCTCAGATTGATCTGTTATCCTGGTGAACCACAGACAAGCATCCTTATCCCGAAGTACCCGCACACACTTTGTAAAGAGGACTTTATTAGCACATTCGGGCAACTTGTGAAGCATCTCAAGGGCAAGGTCAACGGAGGCGACATCGTCCTGTCTCTTGCTGACAATTGCCGATGCTTGTGAAGAAACGACATCGACCATCGGATTCATTGATTCACTGATTATTGAGGCACTGGGCCCCCTCTGCCTCTTCTTGCCACTCCTGGCTGTTTGCGAGGGTTGAGAGCCAGGGTTTAGGTTAATGTTTCCCACTCCCATGCGGCTAATTCCCCCAGTATTTGTTTGAGTATTTGTTTGTTTAGTACCAAAGGTAGCATCTTGACTATCACCTGAACCCTCACTTTTATCTTCCACTGGGGATTGAATATAACAAGGAGAACCAAACTCTGGAATGTATTCATTCCCCATCTCAGGTAGCACCCCTGACGATGGAGCCCAAACATATTCCCCTGTCGCTACATTGTCCTTGAACATGTATGTTAGCATAGGAGCATGTGGGAGGCCCTCATGGCGATACTTCACATACATAGGGTTTTTCTGTATGTTAGCATATGAAGGTGATGTTAATATATATAAATTACAACAATAATTCATAAAAAATTTAATTATTTTTTCCATACCCTTTCCTTTGTATCCCACCAGTCGTCATCTACGATGAACTTGTGCAGTTCATTATCCCACCCTAGCCCTGTTGTGTTGTGGAAAAGATTGTACCAGGGCAACCACTCTTTTCGTAGATTGCCCTATTT
The DNA here is from genome assembly GCA_037962975.1 of Clitoria ternatea. NCBI lineage: Eukaryota > Viridiplantae > Streptophyta > Magnoliopsida > Fabales > Fabaceae > Clitoria > Clitoria ternatea. The sequence continues at coordinate 2,551,172 of CM075674.1, forward strand.
GTTTTTAAATTGGTCTTTTGTGTACCTCCTACCAGTTTTCTCGTTGAAATATTGTTCCAACCCTTCCCAACCTTTCTTTGTAAGGGAAGTCCTCCTGCGTTCTCCATTCTTAATTTGTTCCATTGCACCCTCAATGAAGACTCTAACTTCAAACATATCTCAACTAGCTTTACTTGAGTAAGCAGGACTTTTACTCTTATCAATAGGTTTAGATGATATTCTTGGTATACTACAATCAAACACAAAAAAAAAAATATCAGTTTTGTAACTATAATCAAACTATTCAATTTTATTGTTTATCATCATAAATACTAATAACCTTAATTAAAATCCTAATTGAAATTTAAGTACCCAAATTAGATAAAAATTATATTAACTTCATAGTTATTAATAATATTAACAACCCTAGCAAATATCCTAATTAATATTAAAATCCCCTAACTACATATAAATTATATTCATTGAACATGTTATTAATCATATGAATAACCCTAATTCATATCCTAATTAATATTAAATTACCCTAAATAAATAAAAATTATATTCATTTTATTGTTATTAATAATATTAACAACCCTAACTAATATCCTAATTAATATTAAAATACCCTATTTAGATATTATTTGTGTTCATTTAACTTGTTATTAACAATACTAATAACCCTAATTAAAATCCTAGTTGAAATTTAAATACCCTAATTAAATAAGAATTATATTAACTTCATAGTTATTAATAATATTAACAACCCTAACAAATATCCTAATTAATATTAAAATCCCCTAACTACATATAAATTATATTCATTTAACATGTTATTAATAATATGAATAACCCTAATTCATATCCTAATTAATATCAAATTACCCTAAATAAATAAAAATTATATTCATTTTATTGTTATTAATAATATTAGCAACCCTAACTAATATCCTAATTAATATTAAAATACCATATTTAGATATTATTTATGTTCATTTAACTTGTTATTAACAATACTAATAACCCTAATTAAAATCCTAGTTGAAATTTAAATACCCTAATTAAATAAAAATTATATTAACTTCATAGTTATTAATAATATTAACAACCTTAACAAATATCCTAATTAATATTAAAATCCCCTAACTACATATAAATTATATTCATTTAACATGTTATTAATAATATGAATAACCCTTATTCATATCCGAATTAATATTAAATTACCCTAAATAAATAAAAATTATATTCATTTTATTGTTATTAACAATATTAACAACCCTAACTAATATCCTAATTAATATTAAAATACCCTATTTAGATATTATTTATGTTTATTTAACTTGTTATTAATAATAACCTTAATTATTATCCAAATTAATATTAAAATACCCGTATTAGACATAAATTATGTTCATTTAACTTGTTATTAACAATACTAATAACCCTAATTAAAATCCTAATTGAAATTTAAATACCCTAGTTAGATAAAAAGTATGTCCATTTTACTGTTAGATCTTCACTACAAAATAATTTATTTTAAAATAATACAAATTTAATGACTAAACTAAAAATTAAGTATAAATTACAAATAAACAAACGGCCGCTAAAAAAATTAAAACTATCGTATCTAGACGCTATTCGGATTTTTGTCTAAACATTATTCGGATTTGTATCTAAACTTTATTCGGATTTGTATCTAAATGCTATTTGGATATTAATATAAACGCTTAACCCAAACAAAATTTGTATCTAAACGCTTTTTGATTCTAGTTACAACATACAAACAATTACCATACAAAATTTTAAAAAAAGACACCCTAAAAAATAATCAAAAAATTTTTTAAATAAAAGAAATTAACATGGTCTACAGCATTCAGTCCACACCCATGCACCCTTAATCAAAACCAATCTAGACCATTAACTCCATCAGCCCTTACGGTGCACCCTAGCCCCTGTAGTACACCTATGGTCCACCCTTATCCACCATCAAAACCTTCAGTTTTTACAATGCACTCCACCTCCCATCCACACCCATGCACCACCACCCTAAACTAATGACCACCATCAGATCCTCCCACTGTTATGGTGCACCAAGCCAAACATCCCCACCGGTGCACCATCTTCTCCAACGACCTAAACCCACCATCCACTCCCGCCTGCTGCCCACCCCATCTACTCCCGCAGCTGCCCACCCCCTACACTCCGGCGGCAACTATTCCAAAACCACACCACACCACTGCGATACCCACACCAAACCACACCATACTGACAACACCACACCACACCCGACTCCGATCTTCCCCAACGGTCCATGACCCAGATCGACCTCCACCAAAACAAAAACCACAACCCAGCCAGTAAAACAAAACAGAGAGGGGGGAATGCCATACCTGTGAAGATCGACTTCGATCTCTGCTCTGCGAAGCCCAAAATCGCACCAAAGGGAAGGGTGAAACCGTCAATAGTAGGGGAAAATGAAACAGAGCTTTGGAATGGGAAGAATGGTCGAGCCACTGGATAACGCGGTTCAGAAGTTGCTAACGGAGAAGTGCGAACGGAGACAGAGAAACCATGTGTGACCCAAACGCACGAGAATAGAACGCTTTTTAAAACCTAAGGTTTACATAATGGAACGGAAGTGGAACTTTTTTCCAAACAGGCACTAATATATACAGGGAGTGGGAGGTAAGGTTAGGGAGGAAAGGTGAAGGAAAAGTATGCTTGTTTGGAGGATTTTAATGAGGAGGGAAAGGGAGTGGAAAGTGTTCCCCATTTGCAATTTATTCCTGCAAATTCCCCCACCTAAGAAGATATCTTGGTGTCTGCACTCTGCAGCGGAGAAGCTGTTTTCCTTTAATGAAAGTTACTTTGATTTGGTTTCTTATCATAGCTCCCCCTCTCCGTCCTTTGCTGACTTAAACACCCAAACAAACGGAAGTAACGCGTGCCACCCCCCCCCCCCCCCCCCCCCAACCACAAATGCTTCTTCCTTTCCTTTCCTTCCTCTGGATAGCTTCCAGCTCCAAAGGTAGAGCAAACTATCATCCGTATGTATTGGCAAGTGTCCATTAATTTGTTATAAAGACTATTAGACCACTTCTATTAGATTCTTCATCCATGATGCTTTAGATTAGATGTTAGGTAACTGGAATTGACAAATATGCACAGTTTGCATCGTTTGTCGAAAAGGAAAATGAAAAGGAACTTTTAATTGTTTACACCTTGACATGAGTACTACCATGAGTTATGAGGTTCAACCATTGATTTATTTGATGAACAATTTATTGAATAGGAACAAGTTTTCTTCTTGTTAGTTGTCTAAGTGTTAGTTGCAACCTGTGCCTTCCATTAAAATATGGCATGATGCCTAATAATATGCAAAATTGTGTGTTAAAGCATGCCTAATTTACTTTACACACCATTTACTCATAATCTGTTATTATTGGACCTTTTGTTGTTACCATTGATATGACATATGTGATATTTTATAATGAGTGATGCAAGTGCTGAAACATTGCATTGCACAGGATGTTAAGAGTAGCGTAGTAAAACGTTCAAATATCATTAATCTTTTTGTCCTTTGTCAAAGGTGTTTTCTGTTCCAAAACTCTGTAATTGCTATCCTTGGTTGCACTTACTTCATACTTGTGGTATATATAGCTTTGCAATGTAGTAACTTAGTCCAACTATACTGGCAATAGGACTTGTTATGGAATTGTTTGCTACCTTGGATGCAGGATTGTTTCTTTATCTGCCAACCCGGACTTCATGATCTTCAACCATCGAGGCAAAATCTTTCCTGTAGAAATGGATGTGAAGCTGAGACATTGAAGACTTTTGTATAACTGGACCACACCTACTTTCATATTCGAGGAAGAAAAGTCTCTCGAAAATTGAATAATTTATTTGTACATTTGATATCAGTCTTGATTGACTTGAGAACTTTTGCGGATTTCATTTATAGCTTCATACTTAACATTTCTCTACTTGGCTACGTGACTGTAATATTGACTTTTTGATGAGGTAGTCTGCAATTTCACCATCCTTCCGAGGTAGAATTTTGGACTAAAGAATGGTAAAATGTCCATAACGAAAGCAAACATGTCGGCTATCTAGGTGGAAATTGCTCGAGCTTCGTTAGGTTGAAAAGAATGCATTATTCAAGACGTCTATGCATGTGGCACTGGCACATGTCCTTTTGATGCCACTTACCTGTAATCCTGATGGCCTTATTCGTGTATGCAAATGCGGGGCTCTGGTGTCCTAAAATGCATTGTTCTATTTGTGGTTTATAAAGTCTTTGAAGCATACTATACACTGCCAATTGAACTGTGAACCTAATGTGGTTTGGTAAATCCGGGCATTGCAATGGGAGTGAGATTTCATTTTTGTCACATAAAGCTTTGGGCCCTCACTCTTTTGAGAGTTAGGAAACGAAAGAGAACGAAACAAAGATACAGAAATTAAGGACCAAGATCTTCTCCCGTAACTGGATGTCCAGCTAATATATTTTAAACACTTTTTATACTGTTTTCAACAACTGGTGAAAAATAATAGTTATTAAAAGAATTGGTGTAAAATATTAAAATTTTGACTATTTTTTACACTGGTTATTACATCAACTGGTGTAAAAAATATTAAAAAGGAATTAACTGGACCTTCAGTTTAGGGGGGACGATCTTAGTCCAGAAATTAATGAGGTGGGGAGTGGAAGGGAAATGGGGGGTAAAGGTGTAGCTTTTATTGGAATTCATGATCCTTTTTATTGTCGTTAATCTGCATAGGGAAGAAATGGGGGATTAACTGGGTATAATTTTATCAATTTTTGAAAAGAAAAATGAGTATGTTTGTCTAAGACATTTCTCTCATCGTAAAAGGATCCCTCTTATCAAACATTTTAAAGGTTAAAAGGATCTCCAAAAAAATCTTATACAAGTTCCTCTAAAAAATATCCTTATAAAACTCTAACTTATAAATATGTAAAGTTAAATTGTATAACATAAATCAGGGCTTACAAGCCCAACAAGACAACAAAAATACTAGCTATGAATTAATCTAGAAGAAGAAATTCCCCAATCATTTTACCAAAAAACAAAAGAAGAAAAATAAGGATCAATATCTAACTGATATCAAGTGGCCAAGGTAACTGAGGTGATCAACATACTTATCCCTCTCACTGTAGATATGTTTCATATTGACACACCAATCCAATGGGAGAAATTCTCTAATTTTCACAACAGCACCAAAACAATGATACTCTCTTGGACAAAACATGTTAGAAGATCCACTGCAGCTTTGGAGTTTAGCTCTACTAATAATTAGGGATGTCAAAACGGGCTAGCCTGGGCTTGACCCGCCAAGCTGGCTAAATTTGGCGGGGCGGACAAGAATTTTTAGCCCGCGTGGGCCGGCTCGATGGGCCCCCGTCAAAAAGAAAAAGTTATAAATATTACTTATTTATATTTATTTTATCAAAATATATACTTTCATTTTCTAAAATTTTAAAAAAAGTAACATCTCTTACTATTTATACATTTCTTTTAAAAATATCTTCTTTAAATTCTTTTAAAAAATTATTTTTCTAATTTTTTAATCTTAATTTAACAATTTTTTTAAAAAAATTATAATTTTAACTTTGATGGGCCGGCCCGCCAGCCCGCCAACCCGCTAGGCCCGCCATTAGGCGGGGTGGGCCTTAAATTTCAGCCTGCTTAATTTAGCAGGGCGGGCCAGCCCGGCCCACTTTTTGGTAGGCGGGCTAGGGCCTTATGGGCCAGCCCGTTTTACCATCCCTACTAATAACCTTTTCACACTTTTCTCTTTGCCCACCCTTGGGCCTGTTAACAGAACCCAAATTTCTGCATGAGTAATTGAGCCTATATTGTAGGAAAAACCATACAAGAACTCACCCTAATATGGTCCAAAAAAAAAGAACTCACCCTAATACAAATGCTGGTAGCAATACACAAGGCAAAAATAGAATCTTGAAGAATATATATTTTTTATTTCCTACTCACATGAGCCCGGATCCTTGCTTTTTTATCAATTTCTAATTCTAATCTTCCTCCCCAATCTGATATTATGGTATCAATATATACCGAAATTATGGTCTAATTCTAACCGGTAATAAATACTAAGACTTTGCAATATTTGATTGATTACAATTTTGTATATTCCATTTGCTATAGAGTTCCCAAAGAATTCATTAGAGGAATGTTTCCAGTAAAAATAGTTTGTTCTATATGTTCCTACTGTTTTTCTAAATTAATTCCGTTGATAAATATAATTTAGAGAAATATAAGTGATTGATATACAACATCTTTTTCTTTTATTACGGGTTGATGTAGCCTTCCAAGGGATGCAAACAATTTAATGTTATTTCATTTCCTGTTTTAAGTTGATTCTGTCTAGTTAAACAGAAATAATTTGATAACTACCACAAAATACAAAATATCCAATTATAAAACAACTCAAAACCATAACTGATACATCTAATAAAGTGTAAATTACTCTTAATAAAAAATTGAAATAGTCTTGTTTTCTTTTTCCTTTTAGTTTTTAAATTTGTAAAATAAAATATCTAAGTTTATTGCATTATTCTTAGGGATGCCAAAACGGGTCCGACTCACCAACCCGCCTAAAATGAGGTTGGGCGAGTTGACCAAATTTATTCCGTGGTAGGTTCAAAATTGGCAGTGCGAGGCAGGTTGACTCAGTGAGTTATATAATATTTTATTTTAAAAATAATAATATAATTAGGAATGTCAATACAAGTTACCCACCCCGCCATCAACTCACCAAAATATGGTGCAAGGCGGGTTTAGCTTCCTACCGAAGGTGGGTTGAAATTTCTGGCTCACCCCATTTTGATGGCGGAGCGGTTAGCCCCCCAACTTTTAAAAATTTTAAAAAATTAAAATTATTTTTAGTATTTGAAAAAAATTAATAGAAGGTTGGTTAATGGTAGGTCCGTTTTAAAATATAAAATAATAGAAATTAATTAATTAACTTATTATTTTTAGTAAGAAAAAGTTAATTAAATTTAAGAAATAAAGTACCACTAAAATAAAAAGTTTAAAAATAATTATATTAATAATTCTAACTCAAACACTAATCAAAGTAATATGTTAAAATAAAACAATCTCATTCTATAATAAATTAATGATAATAAATAAAGACTAAACATTTAAATTTCCATCAATATTCAATAATAAAAAGTTTAATATCTATTCAAAATAAATAAACAAACCAACATCAATAATTGAACTAGTCAAATTCATTTTCTAAAATAGGTGATTAAAGTTATCAAACTATCACCAACACAAAAAATCAAATTAGTAAAGTGCATTCTCCAAAAAATTTTATAAGATATTATTCATATTATATTTAGGGATGTCAAAGAAGGTCGAGCCCAGCGGGCCGGTCCGCCAACCTGTCCAAAACGGGACGGGGGCGAGTTGACCAAATTTATTCCGTAGTGTGTTCAAAATTGGCTCACTCTACCCCACATTTTTACGTATTTTTGGCTGTACGGGTTGAACCAATAGTTTGTATAATATTTCATTTTAAAAAATAATAATATCATATGAATAATATCTTTTTTTTAGAATGCACTTTAAGATTCTTGGTGTTAGTAGTTTGATAACTTTAATCACCTATTTTGGAAAATAAATTTGACTAATTTAATTATTGATGTTGGTTTGATTATTTATTTTGAATATATATTAAACTTTTTATTATTGAATATTGATGGAAATTTATATGTTTAGTCCTTATTTATTATCGTTAATTTATTATCAGGAATGAGATTGTTTCACTTTAGCATATTTTTTTATTAGTGTTTGAGTTAGGATTATTAATATAATTATATTTAAATTTTTTATTTTAGTGGTATATTACTTTATTTTTAAAATTTAATTAACTTTTTCTCATTAAAATAATAAGTTAATTAATTTTTATTAATTTCTATTATTTTATATTTTTAAGTGGGCCCACCATTAACCAACCTTCTATTAAATTTGATAGTTCAGAGTTAGACTTAGAAGGAGGATTGAATAAGTCTTAAACTTTTTTTCAAAAACTTTTACGGGCAGCTCAACAAGTTAGAAACAGTCAAGTAAATCTACAGACCAGAGAAGGATAGAGAATCACACAGTAAATTTATACTGGTTCACTTCCAATGCAGAAGTTACGTCTAGTCCCTTCAGACTAGAAAGATTTTCACTATTGTAAAAAGTACCTTTATAATATTTGCACTAGATCAGTGCAACAAGTATTCTTGACTCCAACAACTTTTGACTTATAACCCAAGTATTCTTTCAAAAGCCTCTTCAGGCCACAAGTGTTTCCATACTAACAGACTCTGGCATCACACTAGATCTTACACAAAGTATTGATAAAGAGTTTTGATGTTACAATAGATAACTCAACATACAGGAATATGAAATGATAACACAAGTATACTGAGCTATAGACTACTATAAGTCAAGGTCTACAAGAAGCAAAACTACAACGAAGACTTAAGTAGTGAAAATACAAGAACTTAAAACCTTTAAGAAAAGCATTTGGTTTCTGAAAGAGATTAGAGAGAATTGAGATAATGAGGGCAAAAGTCTCTCTTGAATTTGAAAGCTTCATGTATTTATAGTCCTTCCTTGAGATAGTCGTTGATTTATTTTGAGGGATGTTGATCTTCTTAAGGATTGTACTGTCAGCGATTACAAAGACATGCTTTAGAATTAATTCCTTAAATGGATTGCCTCGATAGTCTTCTTAAAAAGATCCATTTTGCTTGTCTTCTTTGAGTAAACAATTACATCTTCGTAGCAGTTGACTTTAGGCTATCTGTTCTGTACAGGTTTAGCTTTTGCTGACACATTGGAATATGTGAAATAATTTTTTGATATACGTGAGGAAGCTTTCAACTTTTCCATTAATTGCCTTTTTTATGATAGGCATAGACTCTGAATATGAAATCCTATGCAACTCCTTGCTTAGAAAGGAAAGATCCTTTACGCGTGTTGAAACATGGGAGAAAATACTTCATTTTGAGGCCTGTATCTTCACAAAGGCTTGACAGATTTGAAGTCTTTAGAAAGTACAGACTCTTCTTGATATGAAACAGATTTGATTTTTACGGACTCCCTCTATTCTTTGTAAATGGAGTTCTACGGACTCCCTGTCACACTTGAATAGAATAGCTAGATAAACAAGCGTACAAACTTCATTTTAGCTAAGAGTCTTGATGTATATTATTAACAAATCATATATGGTTCACACTTCTTAGTCATGAGTTCAAACTTGATTCTAACAATCTCCCGTTATTTGTTGATAACAAACATCAAATCTCTAAGATAAAATAAGGTATGTATTAAAGAGATAGTTGAAACATAATATTGAATTCTAAAACTCATGCGTTTATATTTCACAGTTTCAAGATGATCAAGTTTTTCGCATATAACATACTTTAGTTGTAACAAAAAGTATTTGAAAAAAATGTGAAACTAAACAGATTATTATTCATATAGGCAACAAGTTTACATATAACTTCAAACCAAAAGAAATAATCACAGACTACAGACTAGATATCCCTAACTCTTTCCCAAAGATAATGAGCCCATAACAGACCGCGAGTGTGACCAATAGGAGATGGGTCCAGACATAGAACTTCTAAAATGTCTGTAGGGAGCCTCTTTACAGTTCTCATATACCAATCGGGGGCAGAGGGAGCAGAAATCCAAACTGTTTCTTTCAATTTATTAGTGATGATCCTCTGGTTCTTAGGTATAAGATGGTCTAGATATACCAACAGATGAGCCTGAGGCTTGGCAAACATATAAATCCAAGGCTTGGTACGAAGCTCATGGTCTTTGAGATGCTGACGATGCTCTTGCTGCATGCGAATGGCTTGAGTGTAGGCTTAAAACTCAGGGTTGTAGAGTTAAGGGTTAGAAAAAGAGTTCCTCATGAGAAATATGAGGGTGAAACCGATTCCAAGGAAAGATACGAACACCACTTCCAGGGAAGAAGGTTTTCTTATAGATAGGTAGCTCACTAGGGGCATGGTAAGGCAATGGACGACTAGAGAGTTAAGGGATTTTGGTGCAATTTTTTTTCTCAGCTAAGGGTACAACTGGGCATTGGTAGAATTTTGTGTGTGGTGAGAAGGTGATTTCAATGTAAATGGGCCTAGGTATAGATGGAATGGGTATGGTTGGTTTAAAAGCAGGTTGGGATGATGGGGAAGCCTTTTTATATTTTGGTTTGGGTTTGGGTCCAGACTTAGGTTTAAATGATTTGGGAGGCAAAAGAATTGTTCAAACACCGGAGCTGATCCCGGAACACAGCGAATAAGAGAGAGCTAAAAGTCCTAAGCTGGAGGAGCATCTTCTTTCTGATGTTCATTATTATGCGTCACTATGGGCTCTTTGGCGGCTTCAGTTTACGCAGGCTCTTCGGTCTTACCATCACCATCATCTTCCTTTTCTGCTTCTTCATGCTCTGGGGACACTGGCTTAGGCGTAAGGCTCTGTCCTTCAGGAAGGGGAACCAACTCGTAGGGAGCATCTGTCGGCTCCTCATACTGGCTGTCAACAACAGAGAACAACCTACCACCGTGAAACTCATAGAAAGGGTTAATGCCCCTCAAATTGAGCTCCACTTCGGGGTTGCGATATTTAACCTGACGAACCGCCCCGCTGAAGGACTCGTGCACCAGAGAGGTACAGATCTTCAAAGCTTGGTTATTCTTAGCCTCTATGCCGGCTAGGTCCCCCAGGAGCTGCTGGTTCTGTTTCTTAAGAGGACGGGCTTCAGCATTATACTTCTCCAGCTTAGCTATTTGATCATTTAATTTTTTCCTCTAGGTGGCCCATTCATCCACTTGCTGGGCATGGTTGTCTTTACAGAGCTTCAGGTCTTCAACTAGCTTAAAGGTGCTTTCTTTTTCCTTCGAGGCTTCCTCCTTCAGTTTGGAGTATTCTTCCTTTAACTTAGAATTTTCTTTCTTCATTTTCCTCATCTTTACCGTGAGGCCGGATATTTCCATAAGATGCTTACTGATCCAGTCTCAATACCGGTATCCGATCTACAAGGTGTATTTCAGTATCTTTGACAGTCAAACAAAGTATGACCGGTGTCCTCGGTATACATCCGGACTGTAATTCCGTATCAGGCGCTCTCCCTATACCGGTTAGTCCGGATAACACCACACACACCGGATAACACACACGTCACTATGCAAAAGACAAGAATCATTGCTACAGGGATCGATCAATAATTCCCTGCACTACAAGCCAAATTCTGCTCACGGGGATGGTCAACTTATTCCCTAATCCTAGTCTATATTCTCCATGCTCAATATAAAATAGCCACTTGACCCAATCATGCTGGTAAGTGCGCAATAAAATAATGCTAATGGGAGTTAGTGGTTCCCCACTAACGAGTCCTCGTAAAACGAGCCAATCAGGTATATAAACTCATTTCATTAATGAAGTGGGGGATCTTTAACTGAATTCATGAACGATTACTCTCTGAAATACATTCCTTACTTGGAATATCATCACTGACTTGAGCGTCGGAGAATCTTTGCAGGTGACACCACCATTCGCCCACTTCAACGCGTTAGGTCGGTGTGAAGGATCTCCAGGACGCCCAATCCGCTCTCCTCACTCAAGGACAACGGATATTTACACCGGATACTCATACATCCGGTCTTTCGCACAGTATTTGCATACTATTTGTGATTGACTTGAGTCCGGATCTCTAGACCCCGGTTCAGGACAGATCACTTACCCCTGATCTCCTGCTCCATTTTTATGCGCTCCTCCATACGCTTAATCTCAGCCTTTTTGTTGAAGGAAGCAGCTCTCAGCCTTTCAACTTCACCATATAGCTTGTCAGCTTCTTCTATGCTGTCAGTCTCTGTGCTAAGAAAGTTGATGATGCCAGAGACCTCTACTAATTGCCATCTTGCAGTCTCACAAGCTTTCTTGGTAGCAAGGACTTCAAGTATGGGGTTGAGCTTGTATGAGGGAGGGGCAAGTGTAGGGGGCATGGGGCCCTCGTAGAACAGGAAGGAAGCGAGGCACGAAGATGATGGGGGAGTGCAGATCTCGTTTCTTTGAGAATGTCTAGCCGTTTGAGTTAGTTCAGTTATTGGTTTGGACTGTGAGATCTCCTCCACAATGACATTTGCCTTCTTTTTCTTCTGGACTTCAGGATTGTCCAACCTGGTGTTCTTCATGGTTTTCTGTGCGTTCTTCATAGTTTTCTATTTCTTGGATGAATTGGTGGAAGGCGCCTTCTTGACTTTAATGACTTTTTGGCTTTTCCTCCTTTTCTTCTTCTCCGGCTCTCCAACACCAACATGATCAACCCCTTCCAATAGAGGAACCTCCCTATCAACGCTGAAAATAAACAGAATAGTTTCAGTCTGGGTCTTGACGACGTTTCGCTTAGGATGGATATTGTTTTCAGTTGTGGTTGCTTAGGCCTCCGCTAGCATGGCCTTCAAAGTATTCATAGCTTCACACTCTTGGATTTGCTTTGCATTAAAGATAAATGATACGCCAATACTGAACATAGCATTCATCATATGGCAAGACTACAAAGAGTAAACGAGGAATTTACTTAAATATGCGGTGTTGGTTGGCCATTCCCAATAAACGTTTACACGAAAGTTTCCCACAAAAGTAGAATACTCACGCAGAGTGTTCAGGACCTCTACTAAGTGGGGGGACAGTTCGTTCTCGTCGATGAAATATGCCTTCTCGGTGAGAAGGAAATGTTTATGGGTCCACTTTGTAGGGAACTTAAGGATTCCATCCTTATTCCTCCAGAAAAATGATTTGTTCGGCTGGACTTGAATCCTCACAAAGTATTTATTGAAACTCCTTCCCCCTGTCTTAGAAGATTTGGTGAAGGCTTCGAAATTGATGACCTTGGAGTCACACCGGAGAGTGACAAAGCTAAGTCCTCCCTCTTTATTGGTCTGACGTACCACCTGGCAGTAGTAGAAGAACATTGCCATAGTGGGTGTAAAGTTAAAGTGCTCCCCGAGCACCTCTAGGGCTCGCATCAATCCCTATCCTTTGGGATGAACCTGAGAGGGGCACAATCCAGGAACCTTAACACAACTATCTCGAACTCCGTCAAAGGGAACTAGACTCTAAGCTGTGAAAAAAGAAAATCTTATATATAGACATACCGGTCATCAGGACCGAGATGACAAACTCTATCGCAGGGCCGGGGTGCGAGAATCATAAACCTGTCTTTGAATATTTCTTCAGAGTATACCCTGAAGCCTGGAGTGATCCGTCCTCATCTTCTCTGGCATGCTGGGTTGCTGTTTCTTTAGTTTCATCCTCTACCCAGCAGTAAGAATACTTCTTATTGAGCTTGACCCAATGTATATGGTGTGTAATGACATTCACCAGGCCAAGGACAATGGCAACAATTTGAACTAGCTCGGAACTACCTTCAGCAACCATTGTACGGACGATGTTTCAGAGAGTACAAACGCCGTTGTAAAAAGCCACATCGTTACAAAGGTACTTATGAACGCTTACCTCACTCTCAGGCGTACTGCTAGCCCTTGAGATGGAGAAAGATTTAGAAGGGGGTAACACCACCCGCCGCCTCGTCTGAGGAGCTGCACCCCTTTCTTTACGACGTGGCTCGTTTCTAGAAGAAATTACAGGGATCCCCCATTCGATAGCTAGAACCAATGCGATTCTTCCTAGAGCGCCTAGTTGGGGTGGTAAGTGAAAAGAAATGTATTAACAATAAGGGAAAGTAAGGTTACCTAAATAAGGTTGGAAGAGAAAATAAGGCTCGAAGAACTTCGCTCGAATAGGGATTCAGTAGTCTCTTCACAATTGCACAGAGGTTTCTTAGGGCAAAAGAAGGCAAGTACTTTCTTGAATGCCAAAGTCCCCCTTTTATAGTGTTGGCAGGGGGCAAGGTAAATATCGGTTCAGGGTTGAAATATGTCGTTACGAAGAGCAAAATGCATGTTCTTAATAGTCATAAAGCAGCCAAGTGACCATTTCACCTTGAAACGCACAAAAATAACGTCGTTTTACATCACTTTTAAATCAAATGGCCCGTAACATTAAGTTTTAAGGCCCAATGTGAAACGATGATTGGTTGATGTCCGTTATATGCGACGATCGAGGTTCATAATTGATCCGGTCTGGATACCGGTCCCCAAAGTTATGACGTCAGAGTGACATCTTAAAGGAGTAACCGGTATTATAAGAAGACAAAGCTACATCGGTTATCCGCCCTCACTTCATCCGTTCTCACTTCATCGAATGCTTCATCCGTCCTCGCCACGATGGAGGCTTCATCCGATCTTATCTCCATGACGTGAATAACCGTTTGCCTCAGGATCACTGTGAGATGAGAGTTCATTATAACTTATCAACGAAGATACCCTGCATAGCGGAATGTGTCTATGTCAATTATCTCTGAGAGTAAGTACAACTGTCAGCAAAAATAGGCGGAAAGGTGATTATCCTCCATCCCTATTACAGGATCGTACTCTGATAATTGACCTACCCCCTTGACACACTCTGAGCACTGAGTCATATTGATTGTCATGTTCAACACGCTATCAGAGCCAAGGGGCCCACTTGCATCCAACGATTCATTTCCTACGTTCAACTATAAATAGCATATTCCAATACATATGCAAGGTTACGTTGTTCTATCTTACATCTTTACTATTACATTGCTTGAGTATTCATTGAGTTCATAGAGTTCATACACTCTTCTAACTTGAGCGTCGGAGAATCTTCGCAGGTGGCACCACCTTTCGCCCCCCTTCAACGCGAAACACTGGTGTGAAGGATCTCCAAGACAGCAAGACCGGTTTCTCCCACTGAGAGGCCGGATTACAATACCGGATACCCACTGTACCAGTGTATAAACCCTAAAACACCTGCACTTTTGTGGCTGGTCCCACACCGGATCCTAGACCCCGGTTCAGACCAGTTCAATAATTATTAACTCCTTACGCATTATTATCAATAAATGCTCATTATTGGTAGCATCTCAAGGTCACAAAGTTACAAGCATTTAAAGACTCATTAAAGACTTAAGTTTTTCACGCAAAAGAAACACTGTTTGAAATCGGTAACCACACCTATAAACAGTGACCCCGGTAGAAAGTTATAGCTTATTCAAGCAGCCGACCCAGTCCTTCAGACAAGCTAAGATGCATATGATCTGGTCTAGATACTGGTACAAGGGTAAGAGTGTAATTTCACTGCCCTCACCCATATACCGGTGTCGTAGGTGAAACCTCGGACTCGCATAGCAGGATGAACTATTCTCTCTATACCGGAACGTCCAAGTCATCACCATGGCACACCGAAAAATAACCTGCTAATTCGACAAATAGTACAAGGTGCAATCGTTTGGGGAGACATTCGTTAGAGACGCAGAGGCGCCCGCGTCATGTGTCAGCTTTTTGCAAAGTCCTACTAACACATGATACGAAATGTCCCCTAACCCTAAAGGACTTTTACGTTCCTTGCATGCATATAAATACCAAAGATTTCACAACAATGGTACGTTTTTTTCTCATTCTTTAACTTACGCTCGAGCTCTGTTTTCTAATCTGTTTGCTGACTTGAGCATCGGAGTGCCTTTGCAATTGGTACCACCTTTCGCCCCCACAATGCTAGAGCTTGGTGTGTTGAATCTTAAGGACTCCAAGTCCTCTATTTTCCCACTGGAATAGAGGCTACAATACCGAATCTCACTAAACCGGTGTACAAATATCTAGAGGGAAGAACATTTGGTGGCTGGTCCCACACCGGATCCTTGACCCTGAATCAAACCAGTTCAATTATTAAATCAAGAGATAATTAACCAAATTAGCTCTTAAGTTAATTTAAAAAAAACTAAATTTTTTAATAAAAGTGTTTTACTAAATTGATTTTAAATTAAAGTAATTTTTTGTTGGAGAAATTTAAACAGTACTAAATAGTTTGTCTTTATTTTAAAAAAATTTATTTTAATTTTAACTAAAAATAGCTAAAAAAATGAACTGGACCGAAGGAAACTTATATCCCAAATTTTTGGCTATATTTTCAGAGATAAAAAAAATATAAAATTTTTCAATATATACAGTATTACACATGTTAAAAATGTTATAGTAAATTTTTTATATATAAAATTTCAATTTTGAATTGTTTTTTTTTTGCTAATATGAGTTGTGAGCTCTATAACACGACACATATCTTAGAAAAATAGAAATATATATTTAATGAGGAAAGAACAGGCAGGTTAGATTTCTGGGTGGGGGGCTTGAGTGGATAAGAGAAGTGTGTGTGAGAGAGGAAGAAAGGAAGCAGGGAGAAGAATGGAGAAATACTTCGGAAATGCTTATCGTGGTGACCCGGGTGTGCCTCATTCGGACCCGGATCGATTCGTCAACATTTGGGTCGGATCCGCTGTCTTCGGTGTTCTCACCTATTTCAATCCCTATATGTGGCAGCTCTCTAATCAGTACAAGTACACCACTCTTCTCTTTTTTCTCTCTATTTCTAACCCCTTTCCATAATTAAGGATTCTTATTTTGCTGTCTATTTAATGGATCTGAAAACGACTTGCTAAGAAGGTTCTTTTTAGTGTTCATAATTTAGGTCTTTCATGTGCTCGTGTTTTGCCTTTAGTTATGAACACAGTGTCTTCACCCTAGAGGACGAGAAATTCAAATAAAATGAAATATGAATAACATCTCACAAAAACTAAATTGATTTGTATAAAATATGTACATTCACCTTCACAAGTTTTGCATTTTTACGATGATAATATGGAGGTGTCCTGACCCATATAGAGGTGCCATCTAAGTGTTCAAGCCTATTGAAGAGTGATTGACGTATGTCGAAGACTGTGTTGAGAAAGGTATTCAAAGAAGAGGGTGTCCGTGCTTCATATATACGAAAGAAATTCATTATTTCCTGTTTGAATATAGCTATGAAGAAGGAATTTCATATCCACATTTCTCAGAGATAAAGATGACTCAAAATGTGGAAATGGACAACTGGAATGATATGTATGCTTCTAGAATTTCAACAGGGAATTATAAAAGAGCCAGATGACTTGTCTCTCTGTGTACATACACATGTTTTGGGGCTGATATAACTATAACTATTGGTTGCTTCAAGGCTAATTTGGCGCTTTTTTCTTGGTTTGTTTTACCTATGTCCTGCTTAAGATATTTGAACTGATTTGACAATCTACTTGAGACGTTTCTCTCTTTTTTAGCTTTCTTTTGCATCAACTGATTTTAATATCGAACATTCTAAGATCATATAATGTGCAGTTGGCATGATAAAGCAATGTTATATGAGCAATATCATTGGAAAAAGGCAATGAAGAAGAATGAACCATATGAGTTCCTGGTATGTTATTTTCCTCTTCCTATCTATTTTTTCTTGAGAGCTTTTGCTAAACAGACCTGATACTTGAGCAATTTGATGCTTTATTTAATATGAGCTAGCAGTTATCTTCAAAATTTTGTGCTGTTTCAGTGGAACAAGACCTGGGACAGGCTCCACCGAGATCATTACTACTACAATTGGCCTATTTACTTCCCTTAGGTCACTGCTTTTTCATTCTTGTTGGCATTGTCTTATCTTTACATTGGTTGCAAACCTGGATACAATGCACTCTGAGGTATAACATTTTGCATGTGACTTAATAAACAAATACAAGGGTGCTTTTCTTTTGTTTCAGTCCATATGCCTTTGGTTTACTGAGATTTGTGTGTTTACTACAAAATTATTCAAAGTACAAACCGTAAGATAAAACAGTGACTGAAACAGCAGGCCAAGCTATGTTTGTTACTTGTCAATGGCATTGTTATATTCAATTGTTTTGATGGAATGAGCATGTTCTGTTGACCTCCTATAGGGTGAAAAGTTTAAACACTACTTTGGATGATGTGTTTCAGGGGTAAAAAAGTTTAAACATGGTTGTAACTGTGGAAGCATCACGAAATATACAAAATAAGTCAGTGAACTCTAGGGGTGGGTGTGTTCTCGTTAGTTTCACAAACTGTCGACGGTGTACAATGTAATTTATTTATTCTGTGAGGAGTTGAAGGCTGAGATGCTATCAATATTAGCAACCCAGTCTTTCTCTGCTTCCTTCCTTGTACACAACCATCTGCTAAATATGGATAGAGTGTTGAGTTGTAAGCCAAGGATTATAAATAACGTTTTCTAAGTGTGTGTTGGTTTGTGGACCATAAGGAGATCTGTTATGAACGTTATTTAGCTTATCAAAATAATGGCTCTCGAGATGTAGCGAATCCTCTGCCTATAGACTAGAAATTTCCAGATTCTTTCTTTGTTTAGGTGAAAAGTAAGGGTATTGAAATAACTTTTACCATTTTTAATAAAATCTTTTATATATACAGAATTCTGGTTTCTTCTCAAAATCTATAGGAATATGATGGAAAAGACAGAAAATGATGTGTGTTTTTTTTATGGAAAGAAAATGAAAGGAAAAAGGAGGGAGGAGATAGAAAAAGAGAGGTCTTTCTGAAATTAATTTCTTAGTTAGATGGAAGTAAATAAGAGGAAATGTAGTGATTTTTTATTTTAATATTTATTGATATAATAAATATTAAAATTTTATGAAAATTAAACTAATTATATATATATATATATATATATATATATTAGCGTACTATAATAAAAAATGTTTTTATTGTAAAATGTAATTTATTTTTTAAATAAGTAATATATCTTGATCTATTTTTTCTATTTATCTAAATAAGAAAACATTTTTTCATTTTTTTTATTTTATCTATTCAAGTAACATACTTTTTTTATCATATTTCTTTCCTTTTTTATATTTCATTTTATCTCTATCGCATAAGAAGGATGGGAAGAATAGAAAGAACCTTGCCTTGCTTAGTAATTGAAGAAAAAAATGGTGGTGAGGGCACAACCAAGAGAGGGAAAAGAGAGGAAGCTTGCCCTTTTCCTTGGTTGAGAATGAAACACAAGTGGAGAAGAAGATGGTGGTTACGGTGGAAAGGGAAAGATGAAGGATGAAGGAAGGGGAAATGGTGGATGGAGAGGAAGAGGGTTGTACGCGTAGAAGGAAAAGAGAGTAGAAAACCTTTTCTTTTGTTTGTTTTGTGAGGAGAGTGTAAGTCAGCTTAGTTTTTAATTCTAAACTTAATTAATTCTTAAAAGAAATAATATTCCTAACAAAATTATTTATAAAGTGAAAAACATATCCCAAATGAGACTCAAGTGATGCCTATGTCATGCCCCCCCTCTTTAAGAGGATTTGTTCTCAAATCCTGAAAAGTCCTCAAGGCAATGCTCAAAATAATGACAAACCTACAAGATGAAGGGAAAGCAAAGTGAGTTGCTAAAAAATGAAAAGGAAAACAAAAAGAAAAAACAAAGGTAAAAAAAGCAAAGTCACAAGATGTGCCATCAGAGTCAAATACTAACCTTTTTAACTTTGTGAAAATAAAAGAAAATATAGCATACAAGAATAAAAAACAAACATTCCTTAACAAGGCACAAAGTAACCAATGGAATCCCCCGTGTATCCTAGAGATGGTATGAATAAAATGATGCTGAAAGAGGATGAGATGAGGTGGAGATAGATGATCATGTGTAATAGTAGTAAACAATGTCATATTGTCGCGACCGCTCCATTCATTTTCGGACGGTATGGAGAGGAGTTGTGGTGGGAGATTTTAAGAGTAGATGGAAAGGGGAGGGACGGTGTTGGAGAGGGCTGTGAAGTGTGTGTGTGTGGTTCGGTTTTAGAGGAAAAGAGGAAAGGGAGAGTACGGTGAGAGAGAGGGTGAGCGTGGAGTGAGAGGGAATGGGACGGTGGAAGGGGGCTGTGAGGTGTGGAGAGGGAGAAGACAGTATGGTGAGGGGTAAGGAGGAAGGGACGGTGTTTAGGTGAAGGGGGCTGTATGGGAGAGGAGAAGAACGAGTGAGGAAGGTTAGTAGTGAAGGGGACGGTTGAGAGGTGGACGGTGTGGAGGATTGAGGGCAGTATGGAGAGGGGGACGGTGTGACGGTGTGATAGTGTGATGGTGTGGAGAGGGAGAAGACAGTATGGTGTTTAGGTGAAGGAGGTTCGTTGGCTTGAAAGGAGAGTGAGGGACGGTATTGAGAGGGGTGAGGGGACAATCAAAAAAATTACTTCAGAGTTCTCTCTTCCTTTTTTTTCTCTCTTTGCTTCAGAATCCCCTTCCTCTTTATAGAGGTCTTGAACGTCTTCCATCAGTGGCAAGTGGACTTCTTTATTATTTTTTCCTTGTCTGTTGCCAGCCGCCCTTTGAAATTAGCAAATCAACTTGGATGATGTGTTGGAAACAGCCTAGATCTTTGACAATCAGGGAGAATGGAGGCTGGTGGGAATTCTTTATCATTTTCTTCCTTGTCTATTGCCAGCCGCCCCCCCTTAATTCAAGGATCCACTTGGATAGTGGAAATCCATGACAGCACGCGTAATTGATGGAATCTGACTCAGATTTCACTTTCTCTGCTGAATCCGAGTGGAAAAGGTGATTTTGTACACTAGACCGAGTGAACGTTTTGGTCGGTGTAAGGCTGCTGTGAAACATTCAATCGGAACCGAGTGACAAGTGACTCGGAACTGACTGAAGAGGACTCGAAAATGGCTGAATAATGACTCGGTGTTTAGCGTGAAGACCCCTGATGCTAAATTTTCTCTTCACTTTGCTTGAGCGAGAGTTTCTCGCTTAAGCGAAAACACTCCAGTAGCTCACTGTCCATCTTTCGCTCAAGCGAGAATTTATTTCGCTTAAGTGTTTGTTGAAGGAAACCACTTTATGATGATCTCGCTCAAGCGAAGAAGGGCTCGCTCAAGCGAGAAGTCTCCCTTAACTCGGATTTGCTCTGGAATTGAACCACTGTTTCACTCGGATATGCCATTCGGAGAAACCTTTTGCTCGGATTTGCTTGATAGCCAATCAGTTGAGGATGACCCTTCCTTAACTCATTCGAATGATGCACTCGGAAGTCCGAGTTGATTTCCACTCGGAATTGACTTCAGTCGTCAATTAACTCACTCGGATATACCTTTCACTCAGAAATTTGGACTTGAACGACTTTGGAATCTGGCTGATAGAAGTTCTTTCATGTCCGAGCCTTGCTTTGCTCGGAAAAACAATTTTCTGCCCCAACTCACTCGGATGTCTTCCTTGGGGACATCACACTCGGGCTTAGTGTGAAACTGTGAGTCTGCCCGATTGTGATTCATTTAGTGGCTTCTTCTGCTCGGAATCCATTCACTCGGAACAGCTTTTTGCCCAGAAAAGCACTTGTTCCCTAGTCAAACTTGTTTCAGTCAGCATCCTTTCACTCGGAATTAGCTTTGGGCAGCTTTTATTGGTCAGTCCCTTTTTCACTCGGAATGGTTGCATTCGGACAGCTTCCACTCGGATTCACCTCTAACAGGGACATATTTCTTTTCAGCATTGAACTTCCAACAAGGTCAGCCATTTACCACTCGGAATGTCTAAGACAAGGAACTTTCCACTCGGATTCTCCTCCAACAGTGAAGTATTCCACTCGAATTTGCTCCATTCTCGGATTTTCCTCCAACAGTGAAGTATTACACTCGGCAACGCTCCATTCTGAGTCAATCCACTCGGATTGGATCATTTCTGAGTCTTTCTACTCGGATTTCATCATTCTGAGTCGGATTTGTTTTCAATCAGAAAGGTTCCAGTCGACAATCAACCCTTCAGATGCATTCAGAAATTGGAATCTTCATTTAAAAATTTCTTGACAGTTGAGGCCCACTTGAAAACTCTCTATTTGGAGACACAGCACTCTGCTACGTCTCACTCGGGTTGTCCCTTACTCGGAAATGATCATTTCGAGTCATCTTACTCGGAAATGATCATTTTCGAGTCATTTTTTTTCTTATTTATTTATTATTATTATTATTATTTTATTTTTTTTTTGTTTATTATTTTTTTTAAAAATTAACTTTTTTTTCTTTTTTTTTTATTATTTTTTTTTGAATTGAATGCTTTTCACTTGCGGATCGACCGGACTGAAATAGGTGTTCACACATATGATGCAAAAGAGTAGAATAAACTGCCCAAAGGGGATCATAATGTGTGATGGCATTTAAACTATTGACTGGATCATGCATGACATGCAAAGATGATACTAACCCTCCTTATAATCCCCTATGAAAATGAATAGTAGAAGCATGATCATGTATATGATGTGGGTATGAACATAGAAAATTAAAAAATGAAACAAATGATAAACCTATGAAAATCCCAGATACAAGTAGAAACACAAAAGATAAGACATGAGGAAAGGTCAACTCAAAAGAATAAAGACACATCTCTATCTTAAAAGAACCTATAGTGACTATATATATTCTACAAGTAATCCTAAGTAAACTATATACACACAAAGATCCATCCATCCTATAATAAATATGAGAGGTTGGAAAGCAAACCTCTAAAGGATAAAATACTTCAATGGGCAAAGAAGGAGAGGGCCCCATAAAGCACAAAGATGTGCTAAAAGTGTATATATCATGAAGCATGTAAAGGGGTTGGTGAAGGAGCAAGGCTCTTTTCATATGAAGTTTGGAGGCAAGAAGAGAAGAATGCCTCATGGGATCATCAAGAGTGAGAATCCCTTTACCCTTATCTTTATGGTTTTGTTGTTTTTTATTTTTTTGTTTAAGAGGTTTTGGAGGGGAGGTGGAAGGCCCAACCTTCCTATCCCTTTTCAACTTCATTTGAAGTTGGTCTTCCAAAACTTGTTTGGGAGACAAGGGATGCAAAACAAATTTCTTACTATTATGCATAAAAGTGAGAGTGTTGGTGAAACCCTTTTGGGTAACCTTCTTGTCATATTGCCAAGGTCTACCCAATAAGACATGTGTGGCTTCCATATGCACAACATCACACCAAACTTGATCATGGTATGTGCCAATGGACAAAGAAAGAAGAACTTGCTTGTTCACTAACATCTAACCCCTTTCATTTAGCCATTGCAATTTATAAGGTCTAGGGTGATCAATTAGAGCACAATAAAGTTTGTGAACTAGCCTTTGGCTAGCCATATTTGCGCAACTACCATTATCCACAATGAGAGAACAAAGTTTTTCTTTAATGTAACATCTTGTGTAAAAGATGTTCTCTCATTGTGTAGTGCATCATCCCTTATATGGCTTCCAAGAAGCCTTCTAATCATGAAGAGCTCTCCCTCATCTCCAAGAACATGTTCACTCTCATAGGAATCACCATTTGAGCTATCACTAGAGTGTGGAGAGGAAGCTTCCTTATAGCTTGAATAATGATCAATGCCCCTTAAAATCATAGTTTTCTTTGTGGGACATTGAGAGGCAATGTGACCCTTTCACAAACACTTAAAACATTTGATGGAACTTGTTCTTGAAGAATTAGGTTGGGATGAAGTGTTGACATTTCTAGAAAGGGTATGTTTTGAAGGTTGTGTAGGGGGATGATCTCTATGAACCTCACTTATAATCCTAGGAGATGAAGTGCCCACTTCATGTTCCTTACCCTTTCTACCACTACCCTTTTTTTGGATGGAGTCTTCCTTGCCCTTCCACTTAGGCCTATATGGTTTAGAATCTTTATTATAATAAGAAGCTCCATTCATGAGTTAAGCTTTTACTCTTATGCATTGATGAAGAAGCTCCTTAATGTCTACATGAGGTAGAAGTTCCACTCTCTTTTTAATATTATGATTAAGACCATGTACAAATCTATGCATGAGGATTTCTTCATCTTCCTCAACATTGGCCCTAATCATAGCCATCTCTAAAGCCTTATAGTAATCCTCCACACTCTTAGACCCTTGGGTGAGTCTATTGAGCTTGACCAATAACTCACCTCTATAATACGAGGGAACATATCTCTTCCTAAGTAAGGCTTTAAGATCATCCAATTCATCAATGGGTGGGAGATGGTTTTTCTTTCTTTCTTTTAGGATTTGGGTCTCAAATTAATGCATAATTTTGGAAACTAAGGGTGGCAATCCTAACTTTCTTTTCATTTTTGGTTTCATAGGAGGTGAAAAGTTGTTCAAGTTTCATTATATGTGGCAATGGGGACATGGCTCATCATCTTTTAAAATTTAATTTTGTAAAATAATTATAAAATAATTCCTATTTTAAAAATATATTGTAAATATTAAAAAATATTTATACTATGAATATTATTAAAATTAAGTTTTTAAATAAAATAGACAATGATTTTTTAGTCTTTTATTTATTTTATTTAAAAAATTATATGTCAATTTCTATTTAAAAAATATATTTTAAATATGTTGTCTAATTTGACCTGATAGCTTTTGAGAAAGAAAAAAAGGAAACCATGTTTGTAAGGTGAGGAGAAACCATAAAAAAACTAAAAATAGGGAGAAAAACATTTTTTCGTGGAAAAATATCTTAGAAAACTTGGTATTCATCATAACGAAAATCTTTGAACTAATAGCTTAGATGGTTTGCTAAATAATAGGCGTTTTCTGGAATAATTGGTTCTCTATTTCCCAATTATTTTTCATGAAAAATTGAGTTATTAAACACGTTTTTTATTTTCTATTTTTCCTAAACACACCCTATATGATTCGTAATTCTAAGGAAGGAAAACTATTTTTATTTGAAATAAAAGCTACTAGGTGTAGCCTCACACCAAGCGTCATTTATCCTATGTAACAAATTTTGTAATAATGTAATTAAATGCAACTTGACTAGGAGAAACATTATCACAACAAATTCTCCTATGAAATTAAGGTGACATTTAGTTTACGAAAATGTTTTGTATTTTTATTTTGTATTTTTGTTTTTAAAAACTGTTTTGGAAATAGAAAATGTAACACCCCTACATTTTAAATTAAGGACTAAATGATAATTGTTAGAATGATGTAAATATAGTAAGATATATTTTAGGACTAAATATATCAATCATATCTTTAATTGTATATTCTGTATTTATGTATAAAATCCCTATAAATACAAAAGCTCCGGGTGATCACAAAACACACGGAATTCATATGTCTTCTTGTTTTTCTCTCTTTTAACATGGTATCTAGAGCCTAACGAGAGATCCCTCTTATTCCGTGTCTTTCCGGGGAGCCACTGCTCACTGCGTAAAATTTTTCCTCTCTCCCACCTCGTTTTCCGTGCTGCCGCCCCAAATCTGCCACCTCCGGCCACCGTTTCCTTCCGACGACCTTGCAATTGGCTTCCCCTTGCCCAGATCGGCGTTTCCCTAGAAGCCCTCCCCGATCAGAGCTCTTACGCGCCCCCACACGCTACCTCTTCCTTTGCGCGTGAAACCCACGCGCCGCCACTCTCAGCCGCGCGTGACGGCGCGTCTCACCTCCGGTGACGTCACGCCTTTTTGGGTTCTGATCGCCTCGGCCTCTTTTTCCTCGATCTGGTGTTCGTTTTCCGTTTCGGTCACTTTTTCCTTGATGTTTGGCACATTTTTCACTGCTGCCACTCTCTTTCTCTCTCCACCAGCATACTCATGGCTAATCCCGGTGATACTAAGTCTGATTCTTTGCTTTCGGGCACTTCCCTCAGTGCCCTCCTCTCTTCCGAGCTGTTAGATGACAAAAACTACTCATATTGGGCCTCTAATATTAAAATTTGGCTTATTGGGCTAGGCTATGAAAACCACCTCACACAATTCGAAACTGAAATCCTCGAAACCGGCCGACCGTTGTGGAGGAAAATTGATGCTCAACTATTTACAATTATGCGGAACACTATTGCCCCATCCCATCGTGATTGCTTCCGTGGTCAAAAATCCTGCAAGGGAGTTTGGGACCATGCCGAGCAACTCTTCACCAACAATATTCGGTGACTCTATCAAATTGGTGAGGACCTTATGACCACCTTTGGCTCTCGACAGTTTCATGGCTCTATAACTACTTATGTGGGTAAAGTGACTAATCTCTTGTGTGAACTCAATGAGATGCTTCCTATTGGTGCTACTCCTAAGGCTGAGCTTGAGAACCGTAAGAAATTACTTTTGTCCTTTACCTTATATGGCCTACCTACTGAGTATTCCTCTACTCGTGATCAAATTTTGGGTTGCCCCACAGAGGTTACTTTGGATGGTGCCTTGGCCACTCTCCTACGGGCTAACATTCATGGCCCTATCTCTCCCTCCATGCCTCCCTATGCTGCTTCGACTGTTTCTCATCTTGATTCTTCCGCTTTGCTTTCACGCAATAGCGACTCTGTGTAACACCCCGAATTTTTTTAAATAGAAAGTTAAATTAAGAAAGTAAATATTGAATAATTAAATGTGGACTAATTAATATCCCAAAATGCTAGAAATAATTTAATTAAGATTTTCGGAGACTGTTAGTGAGTTATTGTGACCGGATAAGCTGAAAACTGACCCGGATAAAATATGGGTGTCGGACCAAGTATCTCCGATTGAGATGCCGTTGGTCAGGGCTGTAAATAATGTTATTGGGAATCCGAATATGTATTCGGAATAATTTTTAGAATAAGTATTGAGCCCGAACGGAGAGCCTGTTTATTTAAAAACGGAAGAGTTTAGTGAAAGATTAAAAATTAAAACAAAAATCCTCACTCTTTTCACTCTCATTTTCGTGACTCTCCCTTCTTTTATGCAAGCACACTTACCTCTCCTTCTTCCTATCACTTCTCCATTCACATTCTTCTTCTAAAAACCCTAAGCAAATGAGTGATACATATTTCCCTCTCTCATTTTCGTTTCCTTGGAGCAAGAAGGAGAAGCTTGGAGTTTGAACTCCCTTCCTCCCCTCCAATTTCGTGGTCTTCATCCCCCACTCTTGGAACTTCTCTATTTCTTCATTTAAGGTAGGGTTCTAGTTATTTTTCAAGTATATGTAGGTTATTAGGAGAAGCATTAAATATGGAAACCCTAAAATGGGTGTCATGAATACAAGCTTTAAAGAGGGTATTAATGGGGTAGATACATTATGGTTGGAAAGAGATAAGAGTGTATGACTATTTTGAATGTTGATGAATTTGAATGAAACCCTAATTTATAATTTTGGGGGAAATGTGTAAGGTTGATGGGGTTGATATTTATTGATGAGGGAAATGTTATAAATGATGAGGTAGTAGCATTTAATAATGATTTATAACGTTGATTTGAAGTCACAATAAATAGGAAACTCACCAAGGTGTTGGTGGAAAATTAATGTATGAGGTGACCTAATTAATTAGGTTGTTGCCTTGGTAATAATGAATGGTGATTTAAGGGAAGGAATTCCCGAAGCCTAAATGAGCAAATGAATGAAATCTATAAATAGCTTTTACATGATAAAAATCATGAGTACACATATGTATATGTATATTGAAATGGTGTTTGAATGAATGATTGATGTGGCCCTATAATTGATTGATGTAGGGCTTGGTAATACTTGTGAGGCGGGAACATCAAACCCGAAAGTTTACTTCTCTTGAGGTAGGAGAGGGGTGTATTTTCTAAATGTATGAGAACTTGTATGATGATAATGTATGTATTGATGTAATGTGGCATGTTTCCTTGAATGGATGTAGTATCATATGTATGTAATGTGAAATTGAGTAAGATTCCTATAATGATTGATTGTGGGATAAGACCTTATTGAGGTTACGATTGGTATAATGTGTGATGACATGTTATGGACTCCATGTGTGGCTTGATGAATAGTTGAAATCCTTGACTTAATGATTCTTGAATATTATGATCGGAATATATATATATATATATATGTTTGAATATGTGAAATTAACATGGTAATTGAGTGGGAGTATACCCTAGATGAGAGGGTGAGATAATCTATATGAGGTTGAGGCACGCATGAGCATTATTGCATACATAACATGGCATACATATCATGATGATGTTGAAAAGTGGTTGCGATCACTTGATGTTGGAATATAAAGGGCTTGCGAGTTCCTGTGATTATTGGACCGGTGGTTGCGATCACCTGGTATTTGAAATGAAAGGCCCCATGGGACCATTGAGATTGTATGCCCGTGGTTGCGATCATGAGGCGGGAGTACCCCTTGCGAGGCGGGAAACCATTATGAATTGTTGAGTGTGGTTGCGATCACGAGAGAGCACTTTGCGAGGCTGCTAGAGGAAGTACCCCTTGCGAGGCGGGAAACCAATTTGAATGAATGAATGATTATGGTGGTTGCGATCACCTGAGGAAATGGAATCGGATCCGTGCATATGCATCTTAAACACCAGCATGTGCATTAGCCATAGAAGCATGGCATAGCGTGGTATCCCGTTGAGGAGATTGTGTGAGGAGTAGGTGGAACTCCCTTTTAATTGCTAACCGTAAATGGGTGAATGGTAGATGTAACCTTGTGAATCTAAATGGATATGTGTGTTCAATGAATTTGATGAATGGTTGATTTTGTGTTGATTGCCCTTCTTTTACGGGAAAATGTTATATTGCATTCATGTATATATATATATATATTATAACATTTGTTAGATTTTCATCATTGATAAAGTATACTCACTCTCCATATGGTATATCTTTTTAGCTCCTATGTTGTAGGGCTTGCCTATGGAGCTATTGTATGGAGAAGAGATGTGAAAGAAGCCTATTTGGGGTAAAGAATGCCTTGGCCGGCAATTATTTTGAGTTTGTGGGTTTTTCTTGACTTTTTGTAATGTATATAGTTATAATGAATGTTTTGTATGGCCAAGGATTGGTATAGACCTTAGTATGGATGATGAATAGACATTGTTGATTATAGAAGGTCATGTAGGAAAATGAGACCTTGCGTGTATGGCTCATTTTCATTAATGACCTTTGGTAAGGTATAATGCAAATTGGGAAGTTTGAATCTCAGTCAATTTGATGAATGAATGTTGAGAATTATGAATTATAGTTCTTTATGAGGTGTGGTTGAGATTTTGCATAGTTGTTTTATGCATGAGCTAGGAACTAGCATGGTTAAATGATGATATATGAGGTTTTGATGCGATGAGAGGAATGCAATAGCTTAAGTATGTTAATTATGGTTTGTGGGAAATTGAATGAATCCATTTTGCCAAAAGTAGACCCCTTGGTTACCTCAAAATGCCCTAAAATGAGATAAACGCGTCTATGCGCATAAATTACTCGTTTTTAGGAATTTTTGAGTGCGGCCAGTTGCCACACGTCACAAATAATGTGTTTTAGACTGTGGAAAAAATTGGTGACATTCTAATATCGTTTGCATGAGTTTTGGTAGTTGAGAAGTTCATTTTTGGTGTAAAATCTGTATAATTTCTGTAGAATGACAGGGCGTCACACTCTGCACCTCGCAAAGGGGGTAGGCCACATCCTCATGGTGATCATTGTCACAAACCAGGCCACACCATTGATAAGTGCTAGAAACTCCATGGTCGCCCTCCTCGCACCGCACAGGTTGCTCAGCTACCTCCTCCACCGTCTTCTGCTCCTCCGCTGCTGCCAGATCCGTCTTCATCGCCCTCCTACAATGACTTCCTAAAGTGGCGTGAAGAACGTCAAGTCTCTGGTTCTACTGCTGCTGTTGCACACACTGGTAATTCTTTCGTTGGCATCTCCCATTCTTTGGGTCCTTGATTCAGGGGCCACCGATCATATTACTGGTAATAAATCTCTTTTTTCTTCTCTCTCTACCACTGGTTACTTACCTTCTGTTACTATAGCCAATGGTTCCTGGTGCCCCATTTAATTTGTTATCCATTAGTCAGCTTACTCGTACTCTTGATTGTGTCATCTCTTTTACTAAAGATTCAGTTTCTTTACAGGATCAGAAAACGGGGAGGATGATTGGCTTCGGATGTGAGTCTCACGGCCTTTATCAACTTAACAGACCATCCCTTGTTGGTTCGGCTTCCGCATCTCCTCTTCTTATTCATGCTCAGTTAGAACATCCCGGTCTCGATGCTTTCAAGAAATTAGTCCCTCGTTTTTCTAATTTAGAATCTTTGTCATGTGAGTCTTGTTAGTTAGGTAAGCATACTCGTACTTTTTTCCTACTCGCATAAATAATCGGGCCTCGTTCCCTTTTGCTTTGGTTCATTCGAATGTTTGGGGTCCCAGTCGTATTGTGTCTTTAGGATCTAGGTATTTTGTCACCTTTATTGATGATTTTTCCCATTGTACTTGGATATATTTAATGAAAGATCGTTATGAGTTATTCACTATTTTTCAGTCTTTTTTTAATGAAATAAAAACTGAATTTGGGATTTCCATTAGTACCTTACAAAGTGATAATGCACATGAATACTTGTCTAACTCATTTCAGACTTTTATGGCATCTCACGGTCTGTTGCATCAAACCTCTTGTCCTCATACCCCCCAACAGAATGGGGTTGCTGAACGTAAAAATAGACATCTTCTAGAAACCACTCGGACTCTTCTTCTTCATTCTAATGTTCCTCTTCAATTTTGGGGTGATGCCGTCCTTACCGCCTGCTATCTCATCAACCGTATGCCTTCCTCTGTTCTTCAAGGTAAAATTCCTCATCAAGTCTTATATCCACATCGTCCTCTTCACTCTCTACCTCCTCGCGTCTTTGGTTCTACTTGTTTCTCTCATGTCCTTGGTCCTGGCATTGATAAATTATCTGCTAGATCTCATAAATGTGTTTTTGTTGGGTATCCCCATACCCAGAAAGGATACAAGTGCTACTCTCCTTCCCTTCGCAGGTATTTTATCTCTGCAGATGTTACATTCTTTGAAGATGTTCCTTTCTTTAAGTCTGAAACACCTCCTCTGGAGCCTTCTCTTCCTGTGACTACACCAACTGTCCTCTTTTCTCCTTCTGAGGAGTCTCCTCCCTCTCCAGATCCTCTTCCTCCTCCTCTTTTGCAGGTCTATCAGCGTCGTCCTCGTCCTCGTCCTCTACCACCACAGTCTGCCACCGATCAGATTGTAGACTCACATCCTGGGCTCACTCATCCGACCTCTTCTCCGGTCCCGCCTCCTGAGTCAGATCTTCCTATTGCCCTACGTAAAGGTATTCATTCTACTCGTAATCCTTATCCTCACTATACTGCTTTGAGTTATCATCGCATCTCTCCATCCTATTACTCTTGTCTTTCTTCTTTGTCCTCTGTTTCTATTCCTAAGAATACAGGAGATGCCTTTACTCATCCAGGATGGAAACAAGCTATGATGGATGAAATGTGTGTCTTACAAAGCAGTGGAACTTGGGATCTCGTTCCTCTACCAACAGGGAAGTCTGTTGTTGGTTGTTGATGAGTGTACACGGTGAAGGTTGGCCCGGACGGATCAGTTGACCGCCTCAAAGCCTGCCTTGTCGCCAAAGGTTATACTCAAATCTACGGCTTAGATTATGGAGATACATTCTCCCCTGTTGCCAAAATGCCCTCGGTCCGCCTCTTCCTCTCTATTGCCTCCATTCGTCACTGGCCTTTATACCAGTTGGACATCAAAAATGCTTTCCTTCATGGTGACTTGCTTGAAGAGGTTTACATGGAGCAACCTCCCTATTTTGTTGCTCATGGGGAGTCTTCTAGACTTGTTTGTCGCTTGCGGAAATCTCTATATGGCCTTAAACAGTCTCCCAGGGCATGGTTTGGCAGGTTCAGTACTGTGATTCTAGAGTTTAGCATGATCAGGAGTGAAGCAGATCACTTTGTCTTCTATCGTCATTCAGTTGCTGGTTGTATTTACTTAGTGGTATATGTGGATGACATCGTTATTACTGGCAGTGATCACCTTGGTATTACACAGGTAGAGCAACATCTCTTCAAGCACTTTCAGACGAAGGACCTTGGCAAACTCAAATATTTCTTGGGGATAGAGGTAGCTCAATTCAAAAATGGAATTGTCATATCCCAAAGAAAGTATGCAATGGATATTCTGGAAGAAACAACGATGTTAAACTCCAAATCAGTTGACACTCCCATGGATCCTAATGTCAAGCTCCTACCAAATCAGGAGGAGCCCCTTCTGGATCCTGAGAGATACATACGTTTAGTTGGCAAGCTGAACTATCTCACTGTCACTTGCCCAGATATTTCATTTGCAGTTAGTGTGGTTAGTCAGTTCCTAAACTCTCCTTGTAAGGAACATTGGGATGCAATGACTCGTATTGTTTGATATGTCAAGAAAGATCCTGGAAAAGGCCTGTTATATGAAGATAGAGGACACACTCGAGTTGTGGGATACTTTGATGGTGATTGGGCCGGCTCTCCCATTGATAGAAGGTCCACTTTCGGATATTGTATTTTTGTCGGAGGTAATCTTGTCTCTTGGAAGAGTAAAAAATAGAACGTTGTAGCCAGGTCCAGTGTAGAGGCAGAATACCGTGCTATGGCTATAGCCAGTCAAGAACTCATATGGCTCAAACAATTACTTCAAGAACTTCAATTTGGAGAGGTTTCACAGATGACACTTATCTATGATAATCAGGCCGCTATGCATATTGCCTCGAATCCAGTTTTCCATGAGATGACGAAGCACATTGAAGTTGACTGTCATTTTGTTAGAGAAAAAGTCTTATCTGGTGAAATATCCACTAGCTTTGTTAATTCTAATGATCAGTTGGCGGATGTTTTTACTAAGTCTCTAAGGGGCCCTTAGATTGACTATATATGTAACAAGCTTGGTGCATATGATCTATATGCTCCAGCTTGAGGGGGAGTGTTAGAATGATGTAAATATAGTAAGATATATTTTAGGACTAAATATATCAATCATATCTTTAATTGTATATTCTGTATTTATGTACAAAATCCCTATAAATACAAAAGCTCCAGGTGATCACAAAACACACGGAATTCATATGTCTTCTTGTTTTTCTCTCTTTTAACAATAATAAATGAACAATGAAGGAAATTTGATAAATTGTAAATCAATGGATAAATTAAATAAATTTTAAATTGATTAAGTTCATGATTAAATTAAGGTTATCCGGGTAAATTCGGGAATTAACTGACCTACCCTTAACCGAGGGTCTAAAGTAACTTAACCACTCTGGGGTTTTTCAACCGCTCTGGGATTTAACTTGGAACAACCGTGAATTCAAAATAAATTAGCATACAAGAATTTGTCAAATTTGTATTTTATTTCAGAATGAGCACCCCGGCTGCATACCTCATTAAAAACCTCCCAAGTAAACCGTGTGGGAAAAACCTTAGGTAGGGAAAAAGAGTGCATGACTTGTGACGCCGGTTAGCTGTAATATACACGTAGATTCTTTACATTCAATTTATTTTTGAACACTTCACCTAGTAAGGTTTCCAGTAGGTAGGCTCCTCCCGGAGTTACTTCATTCACCTGGTATGGTCCGTCCCATGTTGGTGCTAGCTTTCCTTGATGTGCCAGGCGGTTTCCAACCGATGCCTTCCTCAGGACGAGGTCGCCTACATTGAATCTTCTCTTTTGAACTTTGACGTTGTAATGTACCACGGCCTTAGCTTTGACTGATTGATCTCGCACAAACGCTGCTTCTTTAACTTCTAGAAGCAAATCTAACTCGTTTCTTAGCCTCAAACCATTGTCTTCATCATCAAATTCCTGTACCCCTGGTGAAATTTGGTTAATCTCAACTGGTATGACCGCATCAACACCTATACCAACCGAAATGGTGTTTCACCTGTAGACGAGTGCGGTGTTGTCTGGTATGCCCATAAAACGTAGCATAACTGGTTAGCCCATTCTCCTTTTGCTTCGCCAAGGCGTTTCTTCAAACATTTGAGAATTTTTCTGTTCACTACTTCATCTTGCCCATTAGTCTGAGGATGCTCCACTAAAGAGAATATTTGCTTGATCTGGAGTCCCTCAAGGATGCTTTTAAACTTGGAATTCGTGAGTTGCGCTCCGTTATCCGTGATGACCCTTCCTGGTATTCCGAACCTTGTGATCACATTTTCATAAAAAACTTTGGGTACATGCTGGCGTGATCTGTACAACCGTCTCCACCTATATCCACTTAGTAAAGTAATGTACTCCAACTATCAAATATTTGACTCCGCTGGATGCTTTTGGAAAGGGTCCTAAGATATCTATGCCCCACTTATGAAAGGGCCACGAGACAGCCGATGTGAATAATTCTTCTGTCGGGATGTGGCGTTCATTGCTGTTCGTCTGGCAAGCGTCACACTTCTTGACATATTCCACTGCGTCCTTAGTTAAGGTGGGCCACCAATAGCCTGCTCGCAGAATCTTTCTAGCTAAACTCCTTCCTCCGTAGTAGTGGCCACACGTGCCCTTATGTATTTCGGCTAAAACCTCCTCGACCTCGGCTTCATTCAAACATTTTAAGGAACAGATATCCCTATTCTAAATAAGCTTCCATCTACCAACACAAAGTTTGGTAGTTCTTTCTTCAATTTCTTCTTCTCTACTGGGCATTCTGGAAGCTTTCCTCTTACCATGTACAGGATGATTTGAATGACCCAGGAGTCTTCTAGATGGGTTGTGAACTGGATGCCACATACTTTAAGTGAATTCGAAATACTTGGAGCAGCTAAAGTGCTTTATATGATCGTAGTTGTGGACCCTACTTTCTTGGTACTGGCTAACCGAGGTAACACGTCCGCCTTGACATTTTCTTCTCTTGGGACATGTTTGTATTCGACATTCGTGAACTTGCCCCCTAATTCTTTCACCTTGGCCAGATATTGCTGTAACAACGATTCCTTGGTTCGGTAGCTCCCATTGATCTGCGTAATCACAAGTTGTGAATCACTACAAAGCACCGTAGTTTATGCTCCTACGTCCAAAGCCACCTTAAGTCCAGCTAGACATGTTTCATACTCCGCCTGGTTATTTGATGTTTTAAAATTGAATCGAAGGGAAATTTCCATACTTACCCTATCTTCACTTTCTATGACAACTCCGGCTCTACATCCTTTTTCCGTTTGACGACCCATCTACATAAATGATCTAGTGCTCTCGTAGTGGTGTGGGAGCTTCACCTGTTAACTCCATCACAAAGTCTGCCAATACTCAGACTTTTATAGTCGTTCTAGGCTCGTAAGAAATATCAAACTTCGACAGTTCTATAGCCCACTTCATCATTCTTCCTACTAGGTTCGGTTTATGGAAAACTGTTCTTAAAGGGAGATCGGTCCGGACTGTGATATGTTTTATGCTACAACTTTACTTGGTGTATCTATAGAATAATGAGTTTTATTTTAAGAAGGTTCAGGAAAGAAATTTGATCAAAGTAGTAAAAAAAATTGAAGCATGGAAGTGGGGTGTTCTCATCCTTGTTTAGATTGCTTTTATCATTTAATATAATGATTTGTGGAATAGTATAATCAAAGCCAGATTTTGGGTTGTAGGGAAAATCAGAGTAATATTTCTAGTGATAGAAATTTAAGGTGATTTTAGAAGTTTAATTTTATCAATACCATTCATAAGGGAAATGAAGATGAAAATAATGACATGTAATTTGTAGACTTTATTGAAAACGAGTTTTTGGTTGGTCAGGTAAAGCAATTTGGAGTGATCCTTTTATATTGCTATTTGGAGAAGGACAAGAAAAAAATGTTCTAATTAATTTCAATTTTGTTTCAGGTGGAAGACATTAAGAAGATCTCAGAATAAAAGCTTTGGAGAATAAAACTAGTTTCATCTTTTATCTAATATTAGTTGCCTGCATTTTTAGTGTTACATTTCTAATATCTAGGACAGAGCCATCATTGATTTATTTATAGTTATTACTTCAATTGTTCAGAAAATATAAAAAAAATTTACTTTTTTTGCTAAGTAAATATAATCATGATACAATTTATATTTTGTTTTCTACTATCTTTTTATCAAATAATATTTTCTATCCGTGAAAACAAATTGTGTTCTATTGTTTATTCGTTGCCATGAAGCTATTTATTAAGTTAACTATGAATTAGTGTTAGAAATGGCCTTTATTGTCTTTATCTTATTTCAGGTGAGCTTTCCAGCGTTGATGGGAAAAAACACAAAGCACTTAAATTAGCAACAAAGAGGGAGATTTCTCAGAGTGCTGATGTGATTTATTGATGTTTAACTTTATGCATTTATATTTATTGATGCTTTGGATATATGTATATATTAGATAGTTAAATTCAGCATCAATATGAATATTAATGTTTAACCCTCAATATAATTGATGCATATATATGGATGTTCATTTTTTACTAAATTGTTTTTTTAATAAAAAAGAATAAACAAAGAATTCAAAGCAGGAACTTTTGACACCAACTAAATTCTAAAACAAGTATTAAATTTGATAAAATCAACACAGGTTATAACAAATATATGGGTGTTAAAAATATTTTTAATATCAGGTACAAAAGAGATGAGTGTTACAAAAAAGTATAATCAACACCGGATAAAATGGTCTAGGAACTAACTGGTATGGAAAACAATATTTCACACCGGACGTTTAAAAAGGTCTGGTGTTGTAATGAATAAATAACACCGGATATTTTATAAGTTTGGTGTTAAAAGTAGTAATTAACACCAGATATTTTATAAGTTTGGTGTTAAAAGTAGTAATTAACACTGGATAAATGGATAAAATATCCAGTGTTAATTGTCCTTATTTTTAACACGTGCACTTAACACCCCCTAAAAATCTAGTGTTAAAAGTCAAATTTACCCGGTGTTAAAAGTGTTTTTTGTAGTAGTGTTGATGTTTTTGGAAGGTGTTTGGAAATGGTGAAGTATTTAAGAGATACTTATCTTCCTTGCATGAAGATTTAAAGGGATAATGAGTGTTTAAGCACAACATGGATGGGATTGAGATAATGAATGACGTGAAAGGGAGAAGAAAAAGTGAATGGCTGACTTAATGTTTTAACAACTTAGGAAGAATAGGAAATGTTTTAGGAAGAATAGGGTTTTGCATGTTGGTTTCCCTTGTTGGCCAAGGATTTTTGGCTGGTTGGAGGAGAAGGGAGGTGATCAAGTTACTTGGCATGCTGTCTAAGTGTCACACTCAGCCATGCAGACTGTAGGAGGAGTTAACAAGGGCAAAACAAATGTATGGCTGTTTTGATGTAATTGGACCACTTCCCTTGCATGGCTGGTGTGTCAATCATAGAGGCAGTAATTTATCTCGATTTTTAGAGGGTGTTACAGTGGGATTTTGGAAAATGCAAAAAATGTCTCCTCTTTAAAACGAGGTATGGTAGGCAAAAATCCAATATTGGACGAGGGAGATATGGCCCAAATACAAAAAATGCTCTAGGCTGTGACGATAATTAAATGGGCTAGCCTAGATTGAGGTAGAGGGTTCAGAGGTTTGAGTTTGGGCTGGCCTGGATTGTGGTATAGAGGTCTGGGGTGTAGGAGTACTAGAGGAGAATGAAGTGTGAGAATAAAGGGATTCAGACCTGCTAGATATAGCATCAGACTTCCTTATCTCCTTTGGTTCTTTCTTCTTTTTCTTTTTCTCTTCCTTCTTCTTCTTCTCAGCCTTTTATTCCAAGTACTTGTCACACTGATTGCAATAGGTATCTCAGCAGACCTTTCCATAGTCTGGTCTAGAAGGGGAGAGAAGATGGGTAGCTTACTTACCAAGGATGTATCTCTGAGTCATATCCACAATAGTTTGGGTTAGGACGTTCTCTAGAGCAAAGATTTTCATCAACACAACAGGGTAAGGGATCTTCTTCTATTTCTTCCCCACAGAAGAAATCAGGTAAGTCATGATAATGTTGGCAAGGCTTACCTTTTCTTTCACCATCATGTGGTACATACAGAACTGGTTCAACTTCGATACAATGTTTTTTGCACTATTCTTAGGGCAAAAAACCTATTTCATTAGAAGGTGAAACATCTTCACTTTTGGCAGTAGACACCCAAAAGTCATCTTGGCATGATGGGTTTTGCCATAGAAAACCTTATTAATCTCCAAGGCAAAGACTACAATGACTTCAAAATCCTCCATGTATATTGTTCCTCCTGGTGCACATTCATAAAAAGTAGCAATAACATCTTTAGAGATTTCAAGACCCCTTCCCTTAAGGCTTCCATTGATGATAAATTTAGACATATCCACTGTAACCATCCTCTAGAATTCCAGAACTAGAGAGGGAGAGAAAGGTTCCCTATCCACACAAAACTTCGTCCATCTAATTCCTTCAAGTTCTACGGTTACATCTTTTCCATCCATATTGTGTTTCACAAGATGGAAGTAGGCGGACTCCACAATGTCAGCAACTCCAAAATCGAGGGCCATGATGAGGTTAGGAGGTTGAAGAAGATGAAAAGGTTTTAGGGTTTTGGGGAGAATAAGGGGCTTTTCACAAAAACAGAGAGAGAAAGGAGAAAGGAAAGACACGAAAGGTTGTAGAGAGGGAAAAATGATGTGAAAGGACGTGTATTTACAAGGCAATAACTATATCAGAGAGAGGAGAGAGAAAATAATTTAGATACAGTTTTTTATAAAAGAACTAACTCTGCCACATAGGAAGGTTTTAAAGTTAATGACAATAAAACGTGAAACGGTTTAGTTAAAAAATTGCCAGTTAGTTTAACCTCTTAGTGTTAATAAGAGTATACTTTTATGGGTTAAGACATGCAAACAAACATACATACATATATGTACCCAGACACAGACTTGTCATGCATACTCATACTTTTAAAATAATTAAAAGCATTTAATAGACTTGTGCATAAGGCAAACTCATTTAAGCAACATTTCTCAAATTTAAGATCAACACTAACGGTTTCTTTTTATCATTTTTGTAGATAGGTTCATGTTTTGATGCAAAGAAATTAAAAAAATTTAAATTTTTTGAATGCTGTAATTTGATTGCTTGGCCTTGGTATATACTGTCTTTATATTGTTTTGGATTTATTTTATGGACATTTAGGCATATTTTGGATTAGGTATTTATATTGTGTTGCAAACTATATAAACTATTTCACTATTTTAGACTTTAATTTTTGGATACTTGTGCTTATACAAATTAAGCACATTAGTATTTCAGATATTGCCGCAAAGTATTTCAGATATTATTGCTACAAAGTATGACAATTGAGTTTTAGTACTGTTTATATATTTTTTTTATATGTTGTAATATATTATTTGTTATGTTTGAAAAATGGATGTCATTGTTAGTGTGTTTGGTAATTAATTTGAAAATTTTATACTTCAAATTTTTAAAAATTAGAAATAAGATAAAAGAAAACTTAAAATGGCCCAGCAGAGACCCAAAGGCCTCCCAATGATTTTTTTAAAAATAAAATAACGTAATGAAAAAACAAACAAGCCTGAAATTTTATAATTCAGGTTTTTTTAAAATTGATATAAAACAAAAGAAAATAAACAGAATTAGAATTAAAATTGGCCTAGAATAAAACCCAAATAGAATAAAAAGGTTAAAAATAATTAAAAAATGTGAACAAAAATATTAGACTGAATACTTAAATGGGTTAATAAAGGGCGAACTGATAACCCGCTCATCAAACCCACAATCCAAATAATCCGTAACCTGATAAACCTGAAAACACACCCAGTAAAAAATGAGCCTGTTTTTTTAATTTCAGACTCTGCCATTTTAGGCCCCAATGGGAGAGCAGGAGCAGCAACTTTTTAATTATTTTATTGAATAAAATCAGACCTTGCAATTTTTAATAATTACTTGACGAGTTGCAGAAGTCCATATGTGTGGAAGTGTTGTATTTGTCAAAGTCGGCTGCCGTTTTCTCTCTCCTTCATGTAACTTATATATTAACATTTTTGTTTTTCTTTTCATGTCGCTAAATTGCACCAGGTCGACACGTAGCTTCGTATATTCAATATTTTTATTATAAGATGACTATTTTTAGTGTTACGATGGCGTGATCGTGCAGCCTTAGAAGGACTAATCTTTTCAAAACTCTTCTAACTATTTTTTGTTTTACTTTTTATTTGTGGTACTTACGGATCTCTCTTTCTCTTGTTCATTTTTGGGGTTCGGGTTCACATTAGTAGTAGGAAGCAAATAAATGTTATACTCTTTTAGTATATTTAATTTCCCGCAAATTAGAGGAACTGATGCATGTCATACTCCCCTCATATTCAAGTCTCAATTCTCTAGAAATAAAGCATCATTAATATAGTATCATTAACTCTTCAAAAAAATCATTGAAACCAAAAATATCATGGCAATAAAATTATTTCTTTTCATGGTTGGAGAGAACCAACTCTCACAGAACCCTATAGTCTAGATTGAAAAAACTATGCCTCGAGCTATCAAGATGACATTAATTGGGGAACCAGATTGACTATATTCAAGCCTAAAACATAATCATGGGGGGAAAAAAGCTAGTCGTTAACGCACACAATTTCAAATCTTACAATAATATCTAGCCCTTAATATTGAATTTTGGATTAATATATCGTTATGAAACATCTTCTAATTTGAAGCTGCTTAGTCAAAGCATTTCATGAAAATTTCTGCATTAATTCCTACCCATGTGAATGACAGCTACGGTTTTCTTTCACACATTGGGATCGACAGATCCAATAACAACCCATAGTTTGAGTTGTCAATTTTTTCCGAATTTAACTTAGATATACCATAAGTTAGTTTGTTTAACAATATTAACAAACATTTGGGTAAAAGAATTCACAAATGTTTTAGCTTGGACCGAGGACCCAGCAACTTGGGCTAGTTTATCCAAGGAAAATGGGCCATTGCAGTTCAAAAGACAGAAGAAAGATCACATTTGTTTAATTTTTTATATTATTTGACGACCGAAAAAAAGTTTGGTAGAATATTTACAAAATTTATTTAAATTTCTAAAACTAATCTATATCCCATTGCCGCGTTGTGAGAAATTAGGTTTTCAAGACGCCAGGATTTACCAAAACTACTAATACTAAATAATATAAAATAATCAGAAAAGAACTTGCTAAGTTGAATCAGGCTATGTGGCTAAACAGAGAGCAGCCATAGTGAAAGGTGAGGAAAATTGAAATTTGGAATTAGGAGAGCTAACTTACAATGAAGGGATATTTCTATGAGGAGAATTGACATGTACAATTAGATAACGCAATTCTAATTTTCCAGTTCACTCCGTATCCAATCTTGTGAACACACCAGAGCTTGGACAGTGGCAGGATTAAGTGAGCTCCAATCTCGATCAAGAACTCTTCCACTGTAATTAAATGCCAACTCCGGTGCAATTTTTGACATTGGAATTCCTAACACGTTTCGTGCCATCATGGACAGAACAGGATACCTGGGAGTGTGAACTTTCCACCAATTTAAAATGTTGAAATCAACATTGCGTGGAAAGAGAGGTTCTTCTAAGTAATTTTCAAGATCAGATTTTTCCCCGTCACCCTGTGATGTTTCATTGAGGAACTTGTCAAATCCCATCAGTCTATCTCTTGAGTCTTTTGTGGAACCTTGTAAGAGAAGTGGATCCCTACCAACATGCCAATCTAAACCTTGATCATTGAAAGCTAACGGGGAGCCTATTGAGTGTTCATTGTATAGAGCCTTCACGCCCTCAAAGACCTCCTCAATGCGACCTGCAGACGTGCTGCCATAAATTTGGGGATAATAATAGTCCACCAACTTCATCTTGAATCTAGGGTCTAACATGGCAGCAACTGCCAACCCTAAGCTGCACTTGTCCCAATAAGCGTCAAACTTACTCCTTAATCGTGACACCAAAGGATTGATGCACTCATCTGAGTTCTTGCACCATTCAATCAAACGCAACTTAACATCACAGAGCTCAGGGAAGTATATATTTGCAGTTGGATACTTGCTCTTAGTGAAAACATTTATAACCTCAACAAAAAGCTTCAAGTAGCTAGTAACTGCAGTGACTCTCTCCCACTCTACATCAGATAAACAAATGTTGCACGAAGTATCATTTTCTTGCAAGAGAATTAAAACATCCTTGAATTCTAAGGTTGCTTCAAGCATTGAGTATGTGGAATTCCATTGCAATGGATTGTCTAGAAATAAGCCCTTTTGACTCATGATCCCAACTTCTTTAGCCATTGCATTGAACTTTGCCAATATAGTTTGTGAACTTTTAATGTAACGAATGGTTACTCGAATCTTATTGACTATTTCACTCACTGCCCCCAGAGCATCCTGAACCATGATGTTAATAACATTTGCAGCACAACGTATATCAAATAACTGACCATTACAATAAAGAAACCGGTTTTGCAAAAGTCTCTCAACAATTCTAATAGCAATGTTATCACAGGTAGAACAATTATCCAGTACCATGGAAAACAATTTACGGTCAATATCCCAATCCATTAGACAAGCCATGATGGCTTCCGAAATCATATCTTCAGTATGAGAAGGGTCAATCCTTATAAAATTCAATATCCTCCTTCTTAACTGCCATAATTCATCGATGTAATTTGCTGTCAGACACAAATACTCCGCATCACCCACAGCAGTCCACACATCAGCACTAAGACTGATTTTTCCAGGCAATTTATCCAATACCTCATTCACCTTTTTTTTCTCCCTCTCATAAATCTCAATACAATCAGCCTCAACCCTATTCAGCGTCACAAGCTCAAACAATGGCTGTAGATTTTTAACAAAAGCTCTGAAACCAACATGCTCAACCATAGCCAATGGGTATCCATGTAGAATAATCATACGAGCAAGATCAAATCGACTCCGCCTTTGATCAAAGTTACTAGTTCCTGTGTTGACACTGACAGAATCATCTTTCAACTGTGTTTGCTCAAATTTAATATTCACAAGACTAATGGTATCATCTTTGTTTGAATCTTGATCTAAATTGAAATTTGCGATTGCTAGAGTCCCTTCCTTTCTCTTTTCTCTGGCTGCGATGTACTGTGTTATGCCATGGTTAGACCTTCTTTGACACCTGATTAAATGGTTCCTTAGATGTGAAGTTCCGCTGGTACTTGATCCACTCAGTTTCTTTTTGCAATGCCTACAAACAGCCACACAGGTATCGCCTTTTTTAATTCTATCAAAATCATTCCATACAACGGACTTCAACCTACTAGATTTGACAATGACGGCATCAGACATGTCCATTGCATGAACCTGTAACAAAAGCATGCCACATTAAATTGCATTCAAACAATCCATTTAGAGGGATAGAATTAAAATGAACAGGATTGCATCTATGTACTGTCTATTATGCATGAGTGCAACTGTGTTTTCAATGATGAAACTTCATGAAGGTTTTATATCTAATATCTAAGTAATAAAAACAAAAACAAAATGCCATCATGAATTAAAAGACAAAAAGGGTAATATCATACTCAGGAGATTTATTTAAGAAGAGGAAATGTGAAAGATAATTCACTCATCAGCTACTCTAAGGGAATGTTTGTGTTAGGAATTTAGAGAAAAAGAGAGGGAGAACAGAACTTTTATCGAAAGAAAAAGTTTCACTACCAGAGCTAAGCTCCTCAGAGATAAATCTCTACCTAATTGTTCTAACAAAATTAACACTTCCCCTCATCTTATTTATACAGCCCTCCTAATAACAACAAAAAGTAACAAACTAACAGCCTAGTAACAGAAGAAACTAACAGACTGACAACCTAATAACAGAATGTTCTAAAAACCTAACATTGGGCTAACAAACTAACAAATGCCTAGCCCATGTCAGTGCTAGGCCTATTCATGGTTTAGGTTCATGAAAACCCACATCAAACCCAACCCAAACAACTTAAAAGGTGTGGTTTTTAAAAACCAAACTAATAATTTTCTAAAAGCAGTTTGTATACCGGATTTATAATCTCGTTCTAGACTGGTTTCGGTTTTAAACCGGTTTATATATCCGGTTCTAAACCGGTTTTCAACCTACTTAGAATTCATGTTCCTTCCATTTGGTAGCTACTTCATTTCATGCAACACATATTTGGTTAATTCTACTCGACCAGACACGGGGTATAAATGCTGAACATTTTGTCTATAAAATACTCAGTACCATTCATCTGGTCACATCAGCATAATAAAGGTTGGTGTTAAATGTCTGCAGGTTACCTAAATATAATCCTAATTCTAATTAAAGAACTTAAGATGTTGTATTACTAATTATTACTAATATATCAATTACAGAAAATAAAACAATTAACATTACTTGGGAAAAATTACAGAAAGTAAATCATCAATTAACATAATAATTTTGAAGTTTCCTGTTTTTTAGCCAAACAAAATTACAAGCATATTAAGTAAGCTTAACATGAATGTGGATACATCTAAACACATGGTTCAATCTAAGCCTAACAGGAATACGTCAGAGAGGGATCATCTAAACTCAGCTGAAAGCATATTAAGTAAGCTGGTCATTATTATTAAAAATTGAAATATGAACCATCTAGTAAAGCTCAAGTCCAAAACTAGTATAACAAAGTTCACTGTACTATGTCACCAAAGCATCTTCACAAACACAAGGTTTTCATAAAAGAGCATGGGGTGCACAACTGCTTTTTAAATTGTAATCCTTCCTAAAATTATAACAAATATCCCAGACTAGTTAAGTGTTACCATTAACATCCCCATGCAATCCAAGTTCCAAAGTTTTGGTTCTAATAACAAAGCAGTGGCAAAGATCCCCAACTTTCACATGATAGAAACCCCAAATTAATACTGTTCAAGAAATATCACAAAACATATTATTAAACTATCCAATTTATAGCTATAAAAAAAATTTGAAATGGTTCAGGGATTTAGCAAATACCTATGTTTCTCATTTGGGTAGCTTCAAATTGTGAAGAGAAAAGTTAATACTGAGACGTGGAAAAGATAAGCAAGGGGAAAGACGATGCTGTGTTATGATGAAAATGCTCAAATGTGAAACATGGAAACTGGAAC
Organism: Clitoria ternatea; assembly: GCA_037962975.1. Lineage (NCBI taxonomy): Eukaryota > Viridiplantae > Streptophyta > Magnoliopsida > Fabales > Fabaceae > Clitoria > Clitoria ternatea. Next base: position 2,595,967 of record CM075674.1, read on the forward strand.
AATTGGTTGACAAAATCGGATCAGAACAAAATGATACTGATATTGGTCAGGTTTCTAAAAATGGATTTAAGTTAAAATGGATCAGGTTATAACTCTATATCCAAAAAATGGGTTTAAAAAGGTTTGGGCTGCTGTGATTAAGGTTTGGAGAGGGCTAAATGGTGTTTTTTGAACAGGCCAAGTGCATTTAGGTATACAACTTAATTAAGAGTTTATTTAATAAGTTGTTTTTATATTAAAGCTTATACTATAAAATTTAACTTTTTAAAATAAGTTAAAAGAACTTATTTTGATAAGTTATACTTGGAAGCTTTTTGAAATAAGTCAAAAAGAGTTTACAGTAGCCATAAGTTATTTTCATAAATTTTCTATAAGTTCTACCAAATGCACACCAAGCATGATATACTTTATACTCAAATCTAATCTAAACATCCACATTCCAGAGCAAGCATTTTAAACATTCATCCAAGTTATGACTAAAATGCATTCAATACTATTGTAGTAAAAATTGCAGAAACGTTAGTGTGGGGTTGGGTGGCGTACGTGTGTATACATGCACAGAAACTAAAATTTCATACATTTTTCAATCAAACAGCATAACATTGTATCTAAAAGCATAACAATAACATCAATTGATCATTTTTCATTAGAAAGGTTTTCAATCAAACAGCAAAGCATTCCATTTGTACCAGACAACAGTAAAAAACAATAATAACAACTTGGAAGTGAAGGACACTCACAAAAGCAAAACACGATCAAGGACGCTGGAAGAGGACGGTCCGATGGAAGAGGAAGTCAGAACGAGGAAGATGAGATTCGGTAGCCGTTCGATTATGGTAAGGAAGAAGACCCAATTGTTTGCGTTGGACGATGAACGGTGGCCGTCCGACGTGCTCGGCGGTGGTGGACGCTGCGTCGGTGGTGCCAAAGAGAAAGAGGAACTAGGTTTTCTTTCGTCACTTTTGTTTTTCACCTTCTCAATTTGTGCGAATGCGAACTGCGAACCTCTGATCCTGTTTTTTTGTGTTGTCTGGTGAAAGGTGAAGGGGAATACCCGTAGAGATTGGAGTTATATACAATTGTTTTAGAATCAGGCTTCTTCTCCCCTTGATTTCACCCTAATGTGTCTCTGGTTCGTACCGGTCTTTTATAAATATCTTTTTTATAATTAAGAATATTAGTTAATATAGTTAAAATTATTAAATCTATTTAAAATATATTGTAATTTTTTAAAATTGTTTTTAGGGTGACTATGATTAATTATTCAACATTTTCTATTTATTTTCTTTTTATATAATCTCTCTCCACTTGTTATCTAATTATCACTAGAAAGATAATAATGTATCTCATTTATTGTTATATTGATTTCAAGAAAAATTATACATTATTATGAATATTTTTGTAACACCCCTTATTTTCAAGTGAAGAGCCTTAGGTAAAAATATGTTGTTTCTTCTAGCTGTGTGAAATGAATGAAAGTCGGGTTTCAACCGACATATTTATTATATTTTGTGTGCATACCTTTGGTGATTGTAGTGGATTAATAACTCTGAGAAAGTTATTAATTCCCAACATGATTTTATGATAGTAATTACGATGATGAAAATATTAGTATTAAATTTTGTCAGTACGGCAAATTGGTTACTCGATCACGTGAAGCGTTGTTTGTTGCTTTTCGGACTTCGAAATGGCTATAGAATTGTTTGTATCTCTGAGGAGATTAGAGAGTGATGGAGGGCTAAACCTAATGAGTTAGAAATGCCATGGACAAACTAAATAAATTTTTATTGAAAAATTGATTAGAATTTCTCAACGATTCTTCACCCGGAAAACCCTGAAATTCTGTGTACGAACCCGAACGCCTTTGGCAAATTATAATAATGATCAAGGACCATTTTCTCGTGCTAAAATACCACATGCCATAACCATTTTCAACCCACTAAATTACACAAAATATGATTTAATTGCATGGTCATGTGTCACCATTAGATGATTACACTAAATTACCTTCCATTACCTTATTTTCTTCAAACAATGTACCTAGTTCTTTATCAGCTCACTAAACCTGAATCTTAACGGCTTAATTTTCCACTAAGTCTCTCTCTTAATTACCTATATCTGTGTGTGTCTTGGTGAAGAAGAAAAAGGAACCACCTTACATTTGCTTTCTCTCGGCCGTGAGGTCACATTAGTTTGCCTTCTAGTTTTTATTTTTTTCTTCATTTTCTCCACTTCTCTCACTTCCCTTAAAATGTCCAGCACCACCTCCACCTCTTCAAGCTTACATCAAGCCATTCTTTTGGAGCAAAGGAATAAGGAAAAAGAAAGCACAAGGCCATCATTTTCAACGTCAAAATCAAGAGGTAGGGGGAGTTCTTCCTTTTTTTTCTCATGGATTTATACATGCATGGGTGGTGGAGATCACCCTAAGGTCTTTACCTTTAATGAAAGCTTAAAAATGAAGTATTTTTCTTGAGATCAAGGGTTGAAAATAGTTTTGAAAATTTAATTATTAGCAAGAAGATTTTGAGAAAAATGTCACTATCGTGACCAGGATCGTGGCAGGAGGCTGACCGTAAAAAGACAATAAAAAAGTTTTGAAATCATTTCAAAAAACGAAGTTGCCACCAATATTTTCTTTAAGGTAAAATATCGGGAAAACCTTTTGTTAAGACGCTGGTCATGAAAACAAGATTCTAAGTTCGAGAATCGAAATACAGGTGAGGAAGATATTAGTACATCACACTGCCCATTATAAAATGTTACCTCAAATTGATCACGTATTTTACGTAACCCAGAAATTGATTTAACCACTAGGAAAGGAAACAAATGACACAAACAAGGAAAAAAGAAAATTTCAAAATAAGGTTAACAGGACAACTCATTCAAATTAATCTTAAATCGAATATTTTCTGATAATAATTTCAATACATTGTGAACTACAGGAGTGAGGGAGCACTACGAGCCTTCCCTCTTTGAGGTCATGCAAATGATCAAGAAGAACAAAGGCGGTGCATGGGTTAACCAAAAGATGACAGATCTGGCGGTATTTTATTTTAACTTACACATGCTTATAATTTACAAATCAGCTTACTAACCCTATCACTATTTTACATTTACAGGAGACGTATCAGGCCATGAGGGTCAAGAAGGAGGCAGAGTTGGTGGCTTCCACTCCTGGGGTGAGGTACCTCCCACCCTGTCTTGTTTCGACGACAATGCCATCTACATGAAGGCTGTTGGTGGCGTGAACAAGAAAGGGAGGGTGTTCGGGTTGGGCAGCGTGGGCACGCAGATCGTAAAGAAGGGGAAGATTTCTTCCTTTTCCTTTTCTAGCCTTCCGGCGGATGTTGTTCAGGTCATTCAAAACCTGAACAACGAGCTACAGGAGGAGCGACACCAAATGAAGCTTTTAGAGGAGCAGGCCGAAGAGGACCGATGATGGGATGAGGAGCAACACGTAGAGACTAGTCGACAGCTTGCTGCGCAGCAGGAGCTACTGATGCAGTTGATGGCGAGGCTCCCTCCCCCTATTTTCAAGCCGCCACCACCACCACCACCACAAGATCCCCCTCCATCATGATTTTACTTTTTTAGCATTTGTTTATATTTTGTATACATTGATTTATACTTTATATATATATATATATACCTTATTTCAGTCTTTGTTAATGTCATTATCCTTTTTTTGTTTTATCTCATTCAATATTCGATATTTAGGGTTCACTCGCTCAACGAAGAACCACAATATTCTTAATCGATTCAATTAACAAATAATAAACTCGAAAAATTAAATTTAATTAATAAATAAATAAACACAATTAAATTTTTAAAAAATCAAAAAAATATTATAGCGACGGAACGACCATGGTCGCTAAGTACCAGTAGTAGTGACGGAACTCAGTGGTCGCTAGTAAGCCAATATAGCGACGACATTTGGTGGTCGTTAGTAAGGCAATATAGGGACGGGATCTGGTGGTCGCTACTAAGCCGATATAGCGGCGAGATTTTATGGTCGCTACTAAGCCATTATAGTGACAAGATTTTGTGGTCGCTACTAAGTCAATATAGCGACGGCAGAGCGTGGTCGCTAGTAAGCCAGTAACAGCGACGGGATCCGGTGGTCGCTAGTAAGCCATAAGTAGCGACGACATTAGGTGGTCACTAGTAAGCCACTAATAGCAACGAGATACGTCACCACAAAAAGGACCTCTTCAGCGATGGCGTGATACCGTCGAAACTTCAGCGAAGGTGTCTGTTGCCATCGCTGTAATATTAGCGATGATATAAACAGCGATGAAGTCTTGTCCATCATAAATTCTGTCGCTACAACTATTAGCGACGGAAAAATCACGATTTAGCGACAAGTTTTGGTGGTCACTTATAGGTTTTTTTGGTTGTGGGATATCTTAAGATTCTTCAATTCTTTTAATCCTCAACGTCTTTTTGGCGGAAAAGTTGTTGTTTTAGGTTGGAAGTTTAGGTAAATTTTTCCTGTAATCCTTAAAGGATCGAGACAGGACATCACCCATGCGACGATCAATTCTTCTTATTTGTGGTCTTTTTGCATGGTGTTAAACCTCACTGTTCCCTCCCTGGTCAAAGGGGGCCCCATGGTACCCCCTCATCCCTTTAATTTAGCAGATAATGATTCTCCATTATCCCACCAGAAGCGGTTATCTCCCTTACCGGACTTGGGCCTGGATTTCCCTTTTTTACTTTACAAGTGTATAAATATGACCTATAGGCTCACATTGTAACCTAAGTGACACATTATTGAGGAATAACAGACTGAAACCCTAGGGGAATTCTCTAGGTTTCTGTACTCATTCTTTTTGTGTGAACATTGCCCATCATGGGGTCCGGTAAAACGGATCCTACACCTCAACCTTCAAAACCCTAATCCTAAAAAAGCTATGGGGCTAGTCAGATCTACAGGGGCAATGGAATCTCTGTTCACAGTGTTCTCGTCATCATCTGTTACATCATCAACCTCATCAGTGAAACTGGCATTGGGAACGCTTGGAGAATCGTGACTCAAATTCTATGTCTCAAACTCTCCCAGATAAGTATCTATGTGTTTTTAATTATCACTAATTCTTCAAACCTTCTTGAACCAAATACTGCCCCAGGATAATCTGATTCGTAACCATGCGACAATTGATGATAATTGTTTTCAGTGGTGGCTAACCCATGCGATCGATCTTTGCGATTTTCGCTTTTTAGAAAAACTATTTTTCAAAATATTGCCAAAATAGTAAAATATATTAGCATTGAATGTAACAGTAGCACTCTTTTTCCTGCTCGAGGGGTTTTTCCCACTGGGTTCCCCCGAGAGATTTTTTACGAGGCCCATCACGACAACAAATGAGAGAAGTACGACTCAACTCATCTCACGAAGAAACAACAAAAGTTCAAGACCAGTAATCGTTTGGTATACAGCTACTCAGAATTGGTTACCCGATCCGTTTAGGCCTAATCACTCGACATCAGCTCATACACCCTCAAGACGAATCTTCGCTCAGCACCCAACACAGAGGTGTCTCACCTTGGCACTTAGGCACTTCGCTCGGCTCTACGCCCAGAGCTCGTGACTAGGGGGATCCTGTTCCCTCCCTGGTCAGAGGGGGCCCCACGGTACCCCTCATCTCTTTAATTTAGCAGATAATGATTCTCTATTATCCCACTAGAAGTGGTTATCTCCCTTACCGGACTTGGGCCTGGATTTCCCTTTTTACTTTACAAGTGTATAAATATGGCTTATAGGCTCACATTGAAACCTAAGTGATACATTATTGAGGAATAACAGACTGAATCCCTAGGGGAATTCTCTAGGTTTCTGTACTCATTCTCTTTGTGTGAACACTCACAAAAAAATAAGCCTTGCTTCTTCTTCAAATGGTAATGACTACAAACAATTGAGAAATTTTAGTGAATGACTTTTAAAGATAAGTGATGGCCATACAGGGGATTCTACAGATAGGGAAGTCGAAGTTCAAATTCTTGAGAAAATTTTAATAGAAAACTCAACATGCGCTGGATGAATTAATTAGTTTTACATACCTTTTTTTTACTCGATAATTTAGGTGTACCTTCTTCTTTCCACCAACAGTCAATATTATGCCTCACCCTAAAGATTGTTTCTAAAGTCAATAACTATATATCAAGTTTGATTCCAATTGATGAAAAGGTATATCTAAGTTCAAATTCAATATGTAAGGATGAGGTTAACTCAAATTTTGAGTTAAAGGCATTCACTCCTGGAATATTGAATGCAATTAATTATTCCGAACTTCCTCCCCATATGCTAGTTCTAGTTATGTGCAACAGAACTCGATTATAGATTAGACGTTTGGGAACTTATGTCATTTAATGTCAGGTTCCAACTAGAAGCCATGTTAGAGATGTTGTCATTATCCCAAGAATGAACATGATTCCTTCCTTCATGAAGTTACCTGTAAAGTTCCAAAGAAAAATTGTCTCATATGTAATTACAATCAGCAAGTCCCAAAGTCAAACGTTGACATTTATTGGGCCATATCTCCCCCACCCGACATTCACTCATAGTCAACTTTACGTGACATTGTCAAAAGTTACATCCAAAGAAGGGTCGGAGATTTTATTAGAAAACCATAATGATATTTCTCCAAATTGTACCCTTAATATTCAATATAATGAGGTTTTTAAAATCTTCATTAATAATATATTTTAAAGAGTAACTCATACTTCCTTTAGTTTTCATTTTTTATTTTTCCAAAAGAAATACAAAATTCATTCACTTTTATTTTACCCGGGTATAACACGGTTTCATTCACTGGTATTATAATAAAGGCTGATATGCCTACTAATAATTGATATATACTATTACTATGGTATGGTATCGGTTAATTTATAAAATAATTAATATTATAAAATCAACAAAATATTAACCTTTTATCCTTTACCACTTGATACGAGTTTTGCTTTTCTTTTAATAAAATGAAACATGTTATTTTGATATCAATTTATATAATATATTCATTTAGCATATAGAAGCTGACGTTTTTTTTTTCTCATGATTGATAAATTGTTTTACTTTTATATTTTATTTTCATTATAACTTTTTACTTTTTAAATATTTTTAGATATTATTTAAAAATACATATACATTAAATCAACTGATTGAATCATTGACCCATTAATTTAATCATGACCCAATAATTCAGTACTCTAACCGATTTGATTACCGGCCTTGTTATAATAATATTAAAGAATATATACTGTCAAATTACATGTTAGTTCTAAGTAAATAATGATGTTTATTTTATTTTATTTTTTTAATACTTATCAATTAATTCAGAAACTAATTTTGTCTAGCACTTTCAATTTATAGTTAAGTTACTGCTTTTAACTTTTAATTCTTGCCTTTCAATTAGTTTTTGTTTTAAAATATACATGTCATTTTTTTAGTTACAAATATATATATTTATAATATATATATAATGTTATGTTTTAAAGAGATTAATATTTAAATAATATTTTATAAATAAATATAATTATATAAAACAAAAAATCGTAACTAGTTTTAAATGTTCCATGCTTGTGCTTGATGAATATGAATGTGTATGTATTTATTTTATAAATAAAATATAATTGGTTCCCGCGAAGGCCATGCGGCAAGAAGAGATGAGGGAAGAATGCGAGGCAAAAGAATGTCCACAAAGATGGCGATTTTGCAGGCCATTCCGAGATTCAGATTTCCGCTTCCACAAACCTATCCAATCGCGCAACACAAAGACGAACAAAACTCATGAATTCTTTCGTCTTCCGTTATTCTCATTTCCTTTTCTTTTCATCTATCATTGTCTTCCAATTCAGCTTCAATCTGTGCAATTCATAGATACTTTCAGTTGAAGTTTGATGTTCCATCGATGATCTCACACCATCGAAAAATGTTCCCCGCACCTGGTACTCTTGCCCAGTGACTCCTATTCAGAAAACATGGTACGCTTCTCACTTGTTTCGATTTGGCTTATTGATATTCGCAGATCTTGATTTTTGTTAACTACGGACGTAACTCTATCCTCAATTATATTTTGCATTTGAAATTGCTTGATCTGTAAGTAACTGATACATGTCGTGAGTAGAGATTCTATAAAATTGAATAATTGATCTTTTATATATATATATATATATCATTCTCAATCTTTAAATTTGTTTTGCTTGTAATATTTTTTATCATCATATTAAATTTAATTAAAACATTTCTTTAAATTTATATTCATATATATTGAATATATTGATATCATATCTATTTTAATTTAAATTATATATAAGGTTTTTAACTCAGTGAGAAGTTGATACATATCTTTTCTAATTTTATTTAAAAATTTATGACCATAAATTATTTAATTATTTATTATTAATTAATTAATCATTTTATGTTATATATTATAATTATAATTATAATATATTATATTTTATTATTATTATTATATTACATATAATTATATTATATTTTCATATAGTATTTTATTATATAGTATTTTCTATTTTTGGTATAGTATATCATTATAAAGCATTTTCTATCTTGATAATTATAATTATTATTATATATTATATTTGTTACGTCTCACCTAAATTCTTAGAATATAGCCCTAAGGTATAATATACTTAGAGATTTCTTTTGCATTTTATTATTAAAACAACCTTGAAGAATAAATTCTAAGAATAACCTAAGCATTACACAACATAAAAACAATGGAAACAAGAGCTACACCCACACAAGGCTTAAGGGTGGACCTACATGAAGCTACAAGTTCCTAACAATATACTTTGGAATTAATCTAATTATTTAATCTCATTATAGATTCAGTCACACTTTAATTAAGAATTTTGTAAATAATATGGTACCTAAAAAGGTGGGAGAAATTAGGGGAAATGATAAATATAAGTGTAAAGCGGCTGACGCTCACGAGAGTGAAAAAATCCTTCCTAACACTACGAATCAAGCTACAAGTAAGGACCAAAACTTTTACCTAACGCTACACGTGGTGTGGGCACTACACGTCAGGTTCTACTACCAGAATACATCAAAATGCCTAAAAACCAGAATTTGGCAATTTCTACCCTACCAAAACCTATTCTACACTTATCCTAACATCCTTAAATTTTACAAGCAACTCATATATGCTAAATGTGATCTATTGCCTTTAACTGCACCTATAAATTCCTAACAATGAGGGAAATATGCAAGAAAATGCAATTGGTCAATTATAGTGCATTAGTACCTACCAAACCATTCCTAACACATTTCAAATATGCAATAAAAGTTATCTAACTTATCCGGGAACACCAAAACACCAGGATCAAAATATGACCTCATAGGTTCTGATTTTAGGCTTATTTCTTCATTAAAATATAACATGCTCTCAAGTCCAACATTATGTATGAATCAAAATTGAATCATTAATACTCTAAGGCCATCATGACCAATAAATACTAATTGTACCTTACATTACTAACTAGCACATACATTCTTACATTCATGCTACATTTTGCATACAATTAACAACACACCAATCACAACATAAAAAATTCCTTACTATGCATTTGCCAATGATTTGATCTATGATGTTTCTTGATTCAATTCTACATAACATTTCCATTTCACACAACAATTATTAATATCATAATCTAAACAGTTCCTGAGCATGTGAGAAATTAAATTCTCTTCACAACATAATCCCATATGATTGACATACATTCATAAGCAAAGTTATATACGTTCATATGCATATCAAGGCATAACATTGTAATCACAATTCATTGCTTGATACTAGCAAATCGATGTGAATTCAAAATGGGATTTTACCATATCAATTCCCTAAAACAACACATAATTAGCATTTCATATATATATATATATATATATATATATATATATATATATATATTGATCCGAAATGGATACGGCCCCCATTCTGCATGCTCAAAGGTTCCTGCCAATATAAGCCTCGATGAGCCATCATAAGAGTTACAGATCTATCACATCGTTTCTGATCTTCACTGGTGTCTTAACACTCTATAGCCCTGATTGAAGTCTTCACATGTCACTGCCTTGTATTAGTGTTTGTGATCAGAATCAGGATAAAGAGAGTAGTCAGTAAGGACATCAACCTAGACTTGTAAAAGTCAGTTATACATGTCATGTATGGACCTTGCTCTAAGATATGCCACAAAGGATGACCTCACTTTTTCACTTTAAATACCACTCCCACCACTCACAAATGGTAAGCTTTCTAGTACCCAACACTATGCTCTAACTGATTTGAGCGTCAGAGTGTCTTTGCAGGTACCACCCCCTTCGCTCCTCAGCGTCCTAGGCTGCATGAGGAGCTTAACAACATCAACATACAACGTCCATAGCCCAACTTCGGCTATGGGATCAGACTTGCTTGGCATATATAACATATTCCTAACCACATAGGGACTGACCTACGACACCGGGTCCTGAACCCCGGCTCTAGGACAATTCATATTAATACCAAGGGGCTATCTCCACAATAGTCATATTTTATCAAAATAAACTATATATTAATACCATTTACATATTCACGCTATGATTCATAACAAAATAATCAAGCACAATTTCTTTCTCCGGCATTGCATTGGTCCCGCCTTTAAGCTCATCAAGTAGCACCATCACCCTGAAAACTCACTAAAACGGAAGTTGGAGGGGTGAGTACCTTTCAAAGCAGTAAATAATAACTACAATAATATGCTAAGCATACTTCACTAAAATGATACATGAATCATTATTTCAAATTCAACCATCCTCAAATACTTCTAACTTCCAATACTTAACATATCTCAATACTCTCAATGAACGTACTAATATGCCATGGACTTTTAAAAAATTACATCACTTTCAATGCATAAATCATGCGGTTCAAATCTGACTCAAGTAGGTGACAAATCTAAGTGACAAAGCAAATCAAAGTGCTAAACTGAGGAAATAATGGCTATATATATATATATATATATATGTTTAAACCATATAACAAATCTGAGTGTTATAAACGGTGGTATCTTAGGAACCGCATAACAAATCTGAGTGTTATAATTAACAGACCTAGGTAGCAAATCTAAGTGCTAAGTGAATCTATGCGCAATAGGCCAAACCGGTCTGCATGGAAATATGTTCCTCCTCACAAAGTTGCCCCACCAAGGCTAGCAACAAAGGCCCCTGTAACCCCCGTGTCCATAAAAATGCATATCATGAATCAATTATACAAAATGCATGAACGCGAATCAAAGCGCAGCATCATAACATTGACATCATAGCCTAGCTCTACTAACCTCAATATTTATCAATACATCATTTATCACTTCACATACGAAATCAAATACATGGAGCTACACAATTTCATAATTTCACATAATCAACAACACCATCATATACTATTAACAACAAAGTTTGTTAAACATCACATATACTTGCATTTCATGATTTAATTTATATAGTACAAGTACAAGGCATAAATAATAATAATGTATAGTAGAAGATCATATATTAAATGTATTCGAGCCAAATTTTCAATATACTCATATATATATACTAAATAATAATTCTCGGTTCACTTATTTTTGTACCTACTAGTCACTACTCAAGCATTAAACCCCTTTCGTACGTTAACACGTACCTTATAGCGATTCTAACGTTCCTTTTAAACTATTTATGATCTTTTTTTTGCTTCCAAATACTTCTAGCTAAATTTTCAATTACTTTACATTCCTAATAACTTTTTTAAAATTAATTAAAACCATATAATCATCTATGAAGCCCCTAATTACCAAAATTGAACACTAGAACTTAATTGCCAAAGTTTTGAAGGAAATTAACTTTCCCAAAAATCACGCCAATATGCTCCCTCCTCAATCACGCAATTGCACCATCCTCCATCATGAGCCACCTCCTCCACCGCGTGCTCTCTTTCTCTCTTTCACTTCATGTTTCTCTTTTCTTCATCAACACCATCATCTTCTTTCTTTCCCTTTTACCATCTCAAATATATGCCTCTCTTCCTCCACTACCATCAATTTTGTCTTTTATTTTATGTTCTATTTAATTTTAATTCTAACTTTAACTAAAATTTAACATTTTACTTATAACCATGGTAACTTATATATTACCATCACCATTTGATTTAATTTCAAATTCATAATTTAATCACCAAAATCAATTTTTCAGATTTCCTATAATTTTACCATTTCGTCAATAATTCTCAACTACATTTGATTAAATTAGGATTATTCCTAATTAATCTCAAATTAATTTAATTTAATTCCCCAAAATGCTTAATAAATTTTTATGTGACATAATTAATTTTAATTTAACATCAGAGATATTACAATATTATATTATATCTTTATTATTATTTACTATTATTATGATATTTTTATTTTCATATATAATATTATTATTTATTTATTTTATGTTATATATTATAATTGTAACAAAACTATTATATATTAAATATTTTAAAAATACAGTAGCTGTTAGAACAATTTCTGTATTATATTTTAAAAGGATTTATGATCATAAAATATTAAATTATTTGTTATTTTATTATGTATTTATTTTATATTATATATTATAATTACAATTATATTATATTATATTATATTTTATTAGTATATATGTATCATATTATTATTATATACAATATAAATATATTATATTTGTGTATAGTATATTATTATATAGTATTTCCTATATTGATAACTATAACTATTATTATATACTATATTATACTATATCTTTATTATTATTTACTATTATTATTATATCCTTAATTCCCTATATACTATTATTACAATTAAAACTTAAAACAAAACATTTAGTGCGAATGAATGCAGGGTTAATTTATTATAGCAATAAAATTTTATTTAGCCTTAACTTATTGATTATAGTTCAACCAAATTATTTAAATATATATTTGATAGTTTAGCAATTTATAAGTATAAAAGAGTAAATATTCATTCATGATTGAACATGAAATATATATAGAATTTCAATTTATTGGATTCAAACAAATGACATTTTTTAGATGTTGTATTTACATGATGTTGTGATTAAAACATGTGACAACATATAATTTGATAAATTGTAATTTTTATGAATTATAACGTGTAATTTAACTAAATTATTTTTTTTCATATTGTCATATTCTATGATACTTTCATTATAATTTACATTAAAATTTAACTTTTAATTGATCATACTCTTATATTAATTAACAAAACTCATATCATATACTTTTTTGGTAAAATAAATAAATGAAATAATATAGTTTTAAAAGTATTTATTTGTCTAAAGTAAAAAGTATCACACAACTAAACCAAATATTATAATATAATTTAATTCAACAGTTTGATTCATGAAACTCATATCTTACAAAAAGTATGAGGTTGAGTAAGCATAAATGTTTGACACATAATATTAAAGAAGCATGAGATACACGCGTAGATAAGTGTGTGTCACTTCTTTTCAATTAACTTCCTATTAGGGCTATTCAAGAACTGAATTGGGCCATGGCTAACCGATCGAATTGAACCGCGAAAACCACCAAGGAAAGTATTTAGAGTCAAGTAAGTGAAATAAACGTGTAACCTTTTAATCGATGAGAGTATTTAGAGTTAATTTTGTTGGGAATATATTAAGTGAAATCACATAATTAGTAACATTTTTAATATTGTAGTTTGATATAATTTATTATTTGTAACTATAATTTGTTAAAGTCATGCTAATTCAGTATGGTTGACATTAATTAATGATTTTTGTGGACAAAATTATTTAGATTGTAATTTTTGTTTTAAAAAAAATAAAAAGAACCACATCAACCGAATTGGTGATTTGGTTTTTATAATTTTTCAACCAAACCAAACTAAATCATAAGTATTTTTTATTAAAATTATTGATTCTTTTTTTCCCATGCGAAGCACGGGGAACATGAAAATAATGTTTTTTCAAAAAATGTTTTTTTAGGGTTTTTAAAATTGGGTTGGGCTTTCCTTTACCTTGTCTAGGAATCATGAGATTCAACACAGAATCCTGATTTGAGCGATTCTAAGGTAATATACATGATACATATGTGATTTTGTTTCAAAAAAGATACATCAAAAGATTCGTATCAATGAGACTTTGACTTTATCGTATCGCATGTATCGTATCGAGATTCATGTAATACTGACTACCATTTCTGATACTATACCTAAGGATATTTAGATAATTGGTTGTGGAGCCACTAACCATATGACACCTTATCCTTCTCATTTCCTTACCTATAGTACATCTAGGAAACAATTGATCTATGTTGTTAATTATACTCATACCCCTATTTCTGGATACGGTAACATTTCCCTTACCTTGTCCTTAATAATTAAATATGTTCTACATGTTCCTCACCTTTCCAACAACCTTACATTTGTTCAAAATCTCATTCATGACCTAAACTTTTTGTAACATTTCTCCCGTGTCACTATGTCTTTTAAGATCTTACAACAAGGAAGACAATTGAAGTTGCTAAGGAACAAGGCAATTATTCTTCTTGTAGAGCATATAATCACAATATAGTACTAAGAAGAACGTGTCGTAGTCCCATCTCCAAACAAATGCATGGTCTAGATAGTCCCAAATCTGGCTTCAACACAAATGTCTAGGTCATCCTCCTTTTAGTATTATTAGGTTATGTTTTCTGGTTTGTTTAAAATAGAATTGGTAGTCTTTTAAATGTGATATTTATTAGTTATCTAAACATCATCGTAATTCCTATTCTAGTCATGATAATAAAAATGTTGAGCCATTTAATCAAATTCATTTTAATGTTAGGGACCTATTTCTGTTACAAGCATTTCTGGTGGTAAAATAGTTTGTTTCTTTCATTGATGATTGCTCATATATAACATGGATTTTTTAAATGAAGGATAAAATTGAGGTAGTACAATTGTTTAAAAATTTCTATAATATGGTTTAGATCCAATTCAATTAAAAAAGGTTATGATCTAACAATGGTATCAAATATGTGAACTAAGATCTGTTGAGTTTCTTCATACAAATGGAGTAATTGATGAGCTCACTTGAGTTAATGCTCCACAATAAAATAGAATTGTTGAAATAAAGAACCGTCACCTTCTGGAAATGGCTAGGGCTCTCTTCTTTCATATGTCTATTCCAAAATCCTATTAGGGAGAAGTTATCTTAGCAGCAACTTATCTAATCAACAAGTTAGCTACCCATGTTCTTAATGGAGTTAGTTCTATCCAGGTTTTGTCCTCCTTCTTTCCTTGTATTCCTATTCTAAATAATCTTGACTGTCATGTGTTTGGTTGTACTACTTTTGTTCATATTCATAGTCAACATCGTGGTAAGCTTGACCTTAGAGGTCTAAAATGTATCTTCATCGGTTACCATCCGAACAAAGAAAGGTACAAGTGTTACCATCCCTCTAGCCATCATACCTATGTCTCTATGTATGTTACCTTTGATGAGGGTGAGCCATTCTATCCGAGTCCTCAACTTCAGGGGAAAATAAGTTGGAAGCTGAATCTGTTTTTGAGTCTATTTCTAAGTCCTGCAATACATTCTTTGAGTCTTTGTCTTGTTGTCCTTTTATCTTTATCTGTGCAAGAATTGACACATTTGTTTGATAATACTTAAGAGGAATTTATAGAGGAAGCTCAAATGGAACCTATTAGTAGAGAAGTTCTCACTGGTTCAATAATTATGTACTAGAGAAGGTGAAAACCCGACCTGGTCTAACAACAACTCTAATTGTTTGAACCGGTGGTAAGTAATTTTGAAACCTTAGATATTCCTCTTCTTTCCTCTCAAGGTTCTAATGATTTACCTATTGCATTGAGAAAAGTCAAGAGATCTTGTGTCAAATATCATATTTCCCACTTTGTTTCCACTAAACACATCTCTGTGTAGCACTAGAGTTTCATTTTAGTCATTGAGTCTATTTAGGTTCCTAAGATAGTTCAAGAAGCCTTAAAGGATGACAATTAGTTTCGAGCCATGAATGAGGAGATGAGTGCTTTGAGTAAGAATGAGACTTGAGAAATTGTTAAAAGACCTAGAGATAAGAGAGCAATAAGTTGCAGATGGGTTTACACTACGAAGTATTATTCTGACGACGCTATAGACCATTACAAAGCTAGACTGGTTGCGAAAAGATACACTTAAACCTATGGAATTGATCATGAAGAAACTTTTTCACTAGTTGACAAAATGAATATAGTATGAATGATCCTATTATTAGCAGCTCACTATGATTAAGAATTACAACAATTCGATGTTAAGAATGCTTTCTTACATGGTGAACTAGAAGAAGAAGTGTATATGGAGATGCCTCTAGTAGACGTTTCTATTGGCAGAGAAAATCATATCTGTAAGTTAAAGATAACCTTATATGAGCTAAAATAGTCACCTTGATCTTGGTTTGGAAGATTTACTCATGTTATGGTGTCCTTGGGATATAAGCAGAGCCAAGGCGATCATATTCTCTTTATCAAACACTCTCAGAGTGATAAACTAACTCTTCTTTTAGTTTATATGGATGATATGATCTTTACAAATAATGATGAGGCTAAGAAACATATTCTAAAAGAGAGGTTAGTAGCACAATTTGAGATAAAAGATCTTGGGAGGCTTAATTATTTCTTAGGGATTAAAGTTGCTCATTGCAAACAGGGTATCTTCATATCTTAAAGGAAATATGTTCTTGATCTATTGAAGGAAACGGGAATGGAACTCCAATATAATAGAATCATTATATTAGGAATGAAGAAGAAAGTTCAATAGTTGATAAAGCTCAATATCAAAGACTTATTGGGAAACTTATTTAATTGGCTCATACTATACCCTACATAGCCTTTGTTGTCAGTATGGTTAGCCAATTTATATATGATCTCCAAGAGAACATATGTAGATTGTAACCAGAATGGGGAACCCAAGAAGAGGGTCACTGTTTAAAAGAGAAAATGAGTTATCATTGGAGGTATATATAGATGCAAACTATGCTAGCTTTATTATTGATAGGAGATCTACTTCAAAATATAGTATGTTCCTAAGTGGAGATTTAATCACATGGAAAAGTAAAAAGCAAGTGTAGTGGCTCAATCAAGTGCAGAAGTAGAGTTTAGGTCCACGACATAAGGAACAGTGGAACTTTAATGGATTAGAAACATATTGGATGATCTCAAGATCCAATACATGACATTTATGAAACGTTTTTATGATACTTAGTTAACCATCAACATCGCTCATAATCTGGTTCAACATGATAAAATAAAGCACATATAGATAGACCGAAACTTCATCAAAGATAAGCTTAATAGTGACCTCATAGAAACAACTCATGTTCCTTCAGGTGAACAATTAGCAGATATTCTAACAAAGGGACTACCGGTGAAACAGTTAAAGTTTCTTGCAAGAAATCTAGGAATGGTAGATATCCACTCACCAGATTGAGGGGGAGTGTTGGGAACATCCATTTTTATATTTGTTGAGATAATGATATCATAAATTATAGATAATGATTTGTTTTATCTTTAATATTTAGGAGATTAGTTTTCTTAGTTGTTGTAATCTTATTTCTAATTTTTAACGTATTTTTAAGAGTCATGTCTTTTGTATCTCATCTATATAACGATGTACACTCTTGTAAATCAAAACACACAATTATTCATTACTTTCAAGTAGTTATATACATTTCAAGTTTGTCAATTCCAACAATTTATTTATGTATTGAGATGCTTTTCTAAACTAAGGATTTTAGAATCCATTGAGTGTTGCAATTAATGTCTATATACTGATATTAAGAGTTTCATTGTGCATATAATGTTTGTTTCGTATCACTGAATAAAAATGTTGATACAATCATTAGTTCGTGATAGGTTGCATATGTATCTCCATTCTGAACTACTACTTGAAATTTTTTTATCATTCTTTTTCCCCATCTAGATATGAAAATTTTATAGAGATCTTGAAATTCTTTAATGTCGAGGGCTATAGAATTCCATAATCATGATTTAGGTAATTGAAGAATATAATAGTTGTGAAAAATGAATCCATACAGAGAAATGAACAAAGGCTTTGTTATGAAACCTTCATAATATGGATCCATAATGGTTCAACATACCACCCCTAGCATTTCTACTCTCAGAATTCCTTTTTTGCAGCCTTACAACATCATTTTCAACCCCCCACTCCAATACCTATATCATTACCTTACCATAATAATTCTGATCCTAATTCTCCTTTACCTGAACCTATCATTCTCCCACCATAATAGACTACTACCTTTGATAATTCCCATCTTATGATAACTAGGGCCTAAGTAGGCATCTTCAAACCCAAGGATTTTCTATCTACTACTAAACCTACCAATTATCAGGAAGCTCTAACCTCACCTCACTAAAAGGATGATATGCTTTAAGAATATACGGCTCTGTTAAGAAACTCAACCTGCGAATTGGTTCCCTTACCTCAAGACAAAAAAGCCATAAGTTGTAAATGGCTTTATAAAAATAAATATAAAGCTGGTGGTAGTATTCTCAAGCATAAGGCTAGGTTGGTGGCCCGGGGATTCGCACAGCAAGAGGGATTGAACTATTCAGAGACCTCAATCCTGTCATTAAACCTATCACAATCTAGGTGGTTCTATCTACAACTCTTTCTAAAGGATGACACATTCATCAATTTGACATAGATAGTGCTTTCTTAAATAGGGACTTACAGGAAGAAATATACATACAACAACCATCTGGTTTTTGTCAAGAACCTTCCAATATTGTTTGCAGGCTTAAGAAAGCCATTTACGGCTTAAAGTAGTCACCAAGAGCTTGGTTTCAAAAATAACTCATGTTCTTCTTTAATTAGGTTATTCCAATAAAAATGATCACTTCTTATTTGTCCACCATCCTAACAACTTAGAGCCTGTTTGGTTATTTGGTTTGGTTGGTCAAACACCCCAAAAATAAATCCTACGGTCAAACGGAGTTTTGACTATCTCGAACGGCGTGAAGGATCAATATCAACCCTTAAATTTCTCCATTTCCCCAACTCCGTTTCCCCAACTGGAAACCAAACGGACCCTTAACCATGTACATACTAGTGTATGTTGATGACATCCTCATCACTAACAACAACCCCACAACCGTTACCTCTCTTATCTCTAAACTAAATTCTTTCTTCCCTCTTAAGGACCTTTGACAAATACAAAATTTTTTAGGCCTCCAAGCTTCTTACACTAAATCAGGAAACCTACATTTAACCCAAACCAAATACATCTCTAATCTTCTTCATAACACTAACATGCATGATGCCAAGCCAATTAAAACTCCCATGGCTCTTTCATCTAAACTTATACATGATGGTACTGCTAGAGCTAAAGATCCTCATATGTACAAATCGGTTGTGGGAGCCTTACAGTATACTACATTGGCTAGACCTAATATTGCATTTATAGTTAACAAACTATGTCAATTCATTACAATTCGTTGGAGATCCACTGGAAGGCAGTTAAAAGGGTGCTTAAATATACTTGCAAGGTACCTTCACTATGGTCTCATCTTTCATAGATCCTCTAATTTGAATATCATAGCATATTGCGATAGTGATTACGCCAGACATGAGGTCAACTTCAAGTTTTTATTTGTACCTGGTAGACATAGTTTCATGGATGACAAAGAAACAATTAGTGGTAAGTCACTCCAGCATAGAGGCAGAATTCAGGAGCCTTGCCTCAACAAGTCATGTATCTTCAATCTTTCCTTTCTAAAGTGTACCTTTATCCCACCAAAGTTCCTTTTATATGGTGTGACAATCAAGGTGCGGTTGTTCTTTCTACAAATCCTGTTATGCATTCCAAAACAAAACATTTCGAGCTAGACTTAAGGTTTGTAAGAGAAAAGGTTGTACAAGGTCTTATTGTTATCAAGCATTTGCCTTCTAGATTCTAAATTATTGATCTCCTCACAAAGTCTTCAAGTTTTGCTACATTCCTTGACTTAAGATACAAACTTAATGTCATTGTTGCTCCTTCATTAAGTTTGAGGGGGGATGTTAGGAAACCTCCCTAATAGGAATTGCTGTTGTAATTGTTTTCTATTGTTACTGTTAGCTTTCCTTTTCTAGGTTTAGTTTTCCTTTTCTAGGTTTGTCATGCTCATGCTTGTATATAAGCATGGTTAATTGTAATTTCTCAAATAGAATACATTCAGATCTTGTTATCTTTCTTTCTTAATTTCCTTGTCTTTCAATATCATGCTCAAACCTGATTTCTACAGGTTTTGACTGAGAGAATGATGAATGCAACTGATTCTTATTAGAAATTGATAGAGGGAACACAAGCTGGTATTCATACAATGAGGCCATTGGCACGCAAGTTGGTTAAAGTAGCTAACCAACTAAAAGTGGTAAAACTGATTAATCTAGTTAGTTATCTACACCAGAATTAGAAACTTATCACCCCTATAAGCTAGCACAGGGAAAAAATATTCACCATGCCAAGTTTGGAGACAAAATTGTGAAAATATTTGAGATGTGAAGCTTTGGTAAAAGAACCAGCCACATGATCTTTAGTGGAGATGGGAAGGAGCTTGAAAATTCCATGCTGCAACTTGGCATGCACTGTTTGAAAATCAATGTCTAGCTAGGGCTCTCATGCAACTTGTCATGCAATTTACCTTTACATGTTGGTTGATACCGATAAAAACTATGAAGAATGAAACTTCAGATGTCTTGAAATGTTGAATAAATAGAATAAGTACAGACTTCTCTTTGCTATGTGTGTGTATATATATTGAATCATATAATTAATCAACCATCTCAGAATTTTGTGAACATTCATTGGTTTGGCATATTTTCCTTGCCAACAAATGGGAAGACGAATCCTTATTATTATTTTAAATATGTTGTAATCAAGAACTTTTTTAATGCTTTTGATTACAAATAATACAGGGCATTCCAGAAAACATTGTTGTTGGTTCTCACGTTTGGGTTGGAGATCCCGAACTAGTTTGGGTTGATGGATTAATACTGAATATTAATGGAGCGGAAGCTGAAATTGAAACGAGCAATGGGAAAAAGGTAAATTGAGATGTTTTCTAATTCACGACCTTCCAATCTTATCTTTCGAATTATCTTTAGTTCTACTTTATGACTTTCTAGTGTTTAAAGAATCTAGGTATCTCAACTTCTTCATTTTTTGTTTTTGGCGTGTTATTTAAAAAATTATTCTTATGTTAATTTGGTATTAGGCAATTACATGATGTAGCGTGAAACATGTAGTTATATAATTTGTGCGACAGAGTCTTAGAAGGTCATTAGGGTGTGAGATTGTTATTTCTAATGTTTTGAAGGTGGAAAATTCATCGTTGGCGGCAACCCTGTGTTGATGTATCCACTAAAGTTTGGCATATAAACCAGAATGTAATAGTATATTCCGAACTGTGTGTTTGTCTTGAGTCAACTCTGAGAAGCACCCATTCCGATACTCTTTATAAAATTCTTTTCCTTATATCTCATATTAAAACCAAAGAGTTAAAATTAGCTATTGTAATTTTTTTAAAGATTATTAATACCTTAAAACCGTTATTTAAAGTTAAACTCTACTTATGTAATAATTATAAAAATTAAAAGGTCAAATATATATGAAAGATATTTAAAAATTGTAATAAATGCTTGTTAAATGATCTTATAAGTAGGACGAGAGTACATATTGAAAGACTTTAAAATTATTTTATGCCTATTGAAATATGACTCAGAATGATGTCACTCCTCATTTGTTAAAACCTTCAAGTCTATAAAACTACACATTAACTTCTTTAGAGACATTAGCTATTTTTGAAATAGTCAAAGTTAATATTATGAGTAAATGTTAATTTTTGTTAATAAGAGGGGAGTCGAACCATGAAATTAACTTGAACACTTATTTCAATCAAGAGACCCCATGCCCATTACAACCGCCACTGATTCACATAATCAACATTGCTGCATGCACATGTGGTCATGTAATCTAAGACCAATCATCACTTTTTCTTTTCCATGTCATTAGGTCGTTTCCAATTTGTCAAAACTACATCCCAAGGATATGGATGCTCCTACTGTTGGAGTTGATGATATGACCAAGCTTGCTTATTTGCATGAGCCAGGAGTGCTGCATAATTTGGAAACTAGATTCAAGATCAATGAAATATATGTAAGATTAGCCCCACATTCAGTTTGATATCAGTTAGTGTTCACATCTATAGAAGACAAAAAAAATTAAACTGAAGCTATGGATATATCTTTCATAACAATTTGACATCTTGGCAGACATATACTGGAAATATTCTCATTGCAATGAATCCCTTCCAAAGTCTTCCAGAGTTGTATGATACTAATGTAATGAAAAGATACAAAGGAGCAGCGGTTGGAGATTTGAGCCCGCATGTTTTTGCAATTGCTGAAGCTGCATATAGGTGGGTTTGCAATGCTTTTACTGTCAAATTTCTTTCCTTAATGCTATTCATATTACTGACCGTTTACTTGAATTAGGGCGATGATTACGGAGGTGAAAAGCAACTCTATTCTGGTTAGTGGGGAGAGTGGAGCGGGTAAGACAGAAACCACCAAAATGCTTATGCGTTATCTAGCATATTTGGGTGGTCGCACTGCATCTGAAGGACGGAGTGTTGAACAACAAGTTCTAGAAGTAAGAAGGTTATCTCACTCTGGATTATGGTTACTATTATTTGTACATGTTTGGTTTTAACCTATACTGGGACATATTGTTTAAAGCTGCATGCATGCTCTTTGCCAAAAAACAACAACAAAGTGATGCCTGGAAACATAGTGTAGGAGACACTTAAGGAACAAGAATCAGGGTGTCTCTTAAAGGACAACAATGAAGACCAAATATACTACTGACTTTATAGACTGAAGAATGAAGAAAATGGATTCAAGTGCGAGATACTTAAACTTAGGCATATATATGTTGGCACCTCACACTGCTGCATCATTTGAGAAAACATAGATAACAGTTTTTTATTTTTAAAAAATGAATCTAACAGTTCACTTCAATTCCCAGATGGATCTGGCCTATTTTAGCACATTCTGCAACATACTTGTAGAAACTTGACACTACTATAAAAAGTGACAGTCATTTGATCAAGCAAACAATGCTAACTAGAATAATTTCAAGTGAAAGGATCTACTGAAATAGACACGCAATATTTTAGTAATGTCTGGATTTTGGTCGTGATAAGATCATGAAGTAAAGTAGCCTCCTCCTCTAGTTTATGTTTTTCTTAATCTTGTAATCTTTGTATTCTCCTCCCTGTCTTTAATAATTTTTTCTTATATGTAAAATAAGAAGCTCTGTATTCTT
Source organism: Clitoria ternatea (assembly GCA_037962975.1). Classification (NCBI taxonomy): domain Eukaryota; kingdom Viridiplantae; phylum Streptophyta; class Magnoliopsida; order Fabales; family Fabaceae; genus Clitoria; species Clitoria ternatea. The sequence goes on from CM075674.1 coordinate 2,619,384, forward strand.
TTACTTACTAGATAAAATTCTGGTTTTGATTACCCTTATTTTGATAAGTCAATTAGTTTCTCTTTCATGGTTTATTGATGGTGGTGAACATTGAACTCAAGATTCTTCTTAAGCTTTTAAATTTTAATGATGCAGTCAAATCCTGTTCTTGAAGCATTTGGTAATGCAAAAACTGTTAGAAATGACAATTCCAGGTAAAAGATTTCTGGTTGTTATATGATGCTTGGTTTTTGATATGTTATTGTGTCATAAGTATTTCAGCTCCATAATTGCATTTCTATGTCTGTGATTTCTAGTGTATGGTTTGTATTCATGTTAATATCATACATATCTGAACTAGAGGCTTTTGAATACTTGACACATTTTTTCTTCGTCTGTTTGACTTTATCTTCATTACATATTCAATTCCTTTTAGTTAGCCATGACATTTTATTGGGACAAAAAACTCAGTTCTTCATGGAAATGAAAGAAAATGTTTTTCCTTAAATTTTTATCTGGATCCATTTCTTCTTTTCATGCTACTTGTATACATGGTTACTGAGAAATATCTAGCATTGTAAAGGTTCTTTCTCATTTATGGATTATGATTTCAATTACAAGTAACATTTTGGTACTTCTGTTTGTTTCATTTCCTTGCAGCCGTTTTGGGAAATTCGTTGAGATTCAATTTGATAACCGTGGACGAATATCCGGTGCAGCCATTAGAACTTATCTGCTTGAGAGATCTCGTGTTTGCCAAATCTCAGATCCTGAGCGTAACTATCATGTTTTTTACCTTCTTTGTGCTTCTCCCCCTGAGGTAGGCAAGTTAAAGCTTGATTATCGTCTTATTTATATTATGGTGGATTTATATTTCTTTTTTACATTTCCTTGTTTTGGTGGACTTTTTATATTTCTTTTAGGAGAAGGAGAAATATAAGTTGGGAGATCCTAGATCATTTCACTACCTCAACCGATCCAATTGCTTTGAATTAGCTGGTGTTAATGCCGCCCAAGAGTATCTTAGCACCAAAAGAGCCATGGATATTGTAGGAATCAGTCAGGAGGAGCAGGTATTATCATTGTTAGTGAGTCTAATTATATAATTTGTTTAGCTTCCTCTCCAAACAAAACTTTTTAAATATAACAGTAATATATCTCCTTCCATCCTCCTCTTAGGATGCTATTTTCAGAGTCATAGCTGCTATTCTTCATCTTGGAAATGTTAAGTTTGCAAAAGCAGAAGAAACTGATTCAGCAGTTCTAGAAGATGAACAATCCAAGTTTCATCTCGATACAACAGCAGAACTTCTCATGTAACACTAAATTTTTTCCATTATCATTTTGCAGTATCTCTACATTAATATTATTTATCCATTGAATTTATATGATATCTCAGGTGTGATTCTAATGTTTTGGAAGCTGCCCTTCGTGAGCGAATGATGATTACCCCAGAAGAAGTCATCAAAAGAAGTCTTGATCCTCTTGGTGCGACTGTTAGCAGGGATGGATTAGCAAAGACACTATATTCTCGTTTATTTGACTGGTAATATAGTTTCTCTCTCTCACTCACACAGAACAGAAAAAGTATGAATTTTTATTTCACAATACAAGGAGTCGACTAAAACATCAAATACAATTATGTGTTTTTTGTTTCATGTCTAGGTTGGTTCAAAAAATTAATTTCTCCATTGGGCAGGATCCTGACTCAAAGTGTCTCATTGGTGTTCTTGATATATATGGCTTTGAAAGCTTTCAGACGAATAGGTTAGCATAGATCTTGCCATTCTATGTTTACATACTTTAATTTAGGAAGGAACAGACAAGCATGCGCTCACACACAAGGTCTAATACAATCCACATTCATTTTTGTCAACGGTTGGAGTTTCTGCCATGTGACTTCTAGGTCACACGTTCGAGTCATGCAATTAGCCTTTTGCACATGCCAAATAAGGCTGCCTACATTAGACTTACTAAGTGGATTTGGCCATTTCTTGAATTCTGCGCATAGCAGGAACTCTTGTAGCACCAGGTTGCATTTATATGTTTTTATAGTTCGTATTGGACCTAAGTTTCTTTAATTTTACCGCATCAAGCTCAGTGTTATTAAATTGTGGTTATGGCGCTGCCATGGTGCTATGGTGTTGTGTTCTGGGGTGAAACACCATTTGCTACGATATATGGCACTTGATATTGCCGTGTCCGCCATTTGAGGAATAACAGTGGTGGCGGTCCAATATGGTCATGGTGGTGACATTACTTGTTTTATTGTTGAGCTTTAATGACTTTGGGTTGGGTCATGAAAAAGCCTAAAGAAATTAGGTTTCACACTCTCTTCTAACGTTACCCTCACTCGTGCACCACCTATTTCTCACGTCCCTCTCTATTTTGTTCACTCCCACTCGTTTAAGTTGACCCACACCCCCGCATGCAAGGACTTCCAAAGAGGTAGACTGGCGACGATTTAAAGTTGCCGACACCCACTTTGGAGACTATATCTCTAGTTTTTTCAAACAACCTTCTCTAAGCTTTCCGGTGATGACTGTGACAAGGTTCTTCTTCGTTAGTCCTTTTCTCTAGATTTTTGTCCTTCGTTTAGTGTTCTTCACGTGTCAGATTCAGAATGGTTTCTCAACTCTGAAAATACCCACTCTCTCTTATTAAAAAAGAAGAGGAACAAAACATTATATAGCTATTATTTTTTTATCTTCGGAGATGCTTACAAAGATGCTTATTTATAGCCTTAGTTTCTAACAACTATCAACAGTTTTCCTCCCACATGACAAAAATAACTAACTAATTCCTAAAATACTTCTTTGATTACAGACTTGATCCTTACTACCATTTCACTTATTACAATTTCCCCACTTTAATTAGGACTTGTCCCTAAGTCCTTCATACTACTTTCCACTCAAAATCTACATATTATTCTTGTAACTCATGTAACTTCTTGAATCATTGCTAGACTATTGTCTACTAATGCTTGTTCCTACTCACAATCAATGTCTTGAACTATAACCTCATCTTTTTCTTCTTGAGTAGAGAAAATGACATTCAGTTTACCCCATACTTTACATTTCATCTATAGGTTTTATCCCATTTATCCCCACAGAACCTACGCAGTTCCTTAGCAACTCTATCACTTCTTTCCTTCCTAGAAATAGACATTGTCGTGTGTATCTTAGAAGCTTCTTTTGCTAGTGAAGAATTTGAAGCTGAAGGATGGTTTTGATGGAGACTTGTGATGGGTTGGCTTCTCTGTGATTTAGTAGGTGCTGTCTTGGACTGCATGTACTTTGTTTGTGTTTCAAGACTGCTAATCCTTCTTTACTACATCTTCTTTTCCATATCTTTAAGGATTTCTTCCTGGATTGCAATATGCACAACCTCTTGCAAAGATTGTGGTTTGTGGACCCTTATTGATTTTTCCAATTCAATTTTTAGTCCATACAAAAGGAAACTTAATGTCATGGATTCTGAGATACCTACACGTGCTAAGAGAGAATCATAAATTTCCAAATATTCACATAAATCTTTCTTGTTTTAATCTTGACTACTCAGCAACCGGATAATCAAATGCACTATCATCAAACCGATATGCTACATCTCAGAGAATTTGTTCCCAAGATTTATCCTTGAAGCTGGGTTGCTGGATGTAATGTCTTTGCCATGCGAAGGCTTTGCCATCCATGGATAGCAATAATAACCGCCTACGTTGTGTCTATAGTGTATTTTCTAATTCAAAAAATTGTTCAGCCTTTGCCCTCCAATCATGAAAATTGGTACCATTGGACATGGGAAATTGGATTTTCACGCATTTGATTGCTAATTAACCAGAATCTAGTGTTTCTTCTATGCCTTCTTCACGTATCACGATATTCTTGACCTCTTTCAATGATACTATGGAGGAAACAAGACTTTTTAACGTCTACTGCAATGAATCTAATGTCTTCTTTGTTGAATCTTGTGTGTCTGCAAACGTCTTCTCCAAAGACTCCATTCGAGTTTCAAGTTCCTTCGTTGTCCTAACCGTCCCAAGCTAACTAATACCAATTGTCAAATTTAGAATGGTTTCCCAACTCTAAAATCGCCCTTACTCCGCTAATTAATATTAAACATATATTAATAGATAATGAAAATTAGGATAAATTTTTTGTGATTAAAATAACCGTTGGAAGAAGAACACCACAATTAAAATTTTAATAATCACCCTGAATCTATATAAAGACCTATCTCGTATATGATGATATGAGAAGGTAATTATTTAAGTAAACGCCTACTTAGGACAATCATTCAAATAATTACAAATCACATATTTGCAGAATATTTAAAATTAGTTCAAAGGCAAGTTTAAATTTTAAGAATGAATTTTGAAAAGGGTCACATTAATGACTCTTACTCTTTTTCCTAAATTTGCATAACACTCCAAAGATTTTAAATTACCTAATCATGTCTTATCATATTCATAAATATACCTTTAGGTGAAACACTACATGTTATTTTTAAAGTACAATCCAAAATCATTTTAGGATATATCACTAGGTCCATTATCAATAACCTTATGTTTTAATTACACAATCTCATATGTAAATTTACATGTACCTAACTTCAAGTGTAGTAATCTAAATGCACCTATAATTTGCTAACACCATTTTAATACTTACATATTGAACAATTTCACATACTCATGTCAATAACCTCTATTATTTAATTTCCAACATCAAGTATCTCTATGTCACTAACCAAGATCAATAATATTTCTACTACTCATTCTTCACAACATTCATCAATTTGTAATAAATATTCAACATATAACATTAATAATAATCCAAATCACAAAGATCATTGGCAAGATTTTAATCAATGTCATGTACTATCAATTTGTACTTTGTGATACAAAAAGATCACAAGTCCATCTCAATGATCCTAATATATAAACAATGTCATAAGTATATCAAACCATCATCATGATCATGAGACAATGCATAATAGTAAGTCTATACAAAACAATTTCATTTACAAGAAATTCCAAAAAATGTTATAGTCAATAACATTCAAAATATGTCGGCCAAGACATCTAGGCATCTCCTCCTTCACACTATACCCCATCTTTTAAAAAAAACACCAACTCCATAGCCATGCCCTATATCACAAAAGCTAAAAGGTAGACAATATGGAGAGTGAGCATATTTTTACAATGATGAACAATTAAACAAAATGTGATAATATAATTATGTAAGTATAACCAAACATATTCTCCCATCAAGAATTTAACTCAATAATTAGAGACATAATCCATAACGCTTATCGTCAAGCATAAACATAAACAAAAAGACATAATCCATACCGCGTCCTAGAAGCAGTTTTCAGAATGTCTTCAGTCTTCACCCTGATTTAGTGATAACCTGAACATAAATGAATCTTGGAGAACACAACAACACCTCTCAACTAGTCTAGCAAATCATCATTGCGAGGCAAGGGATATTTATTCTTGATTGTCATCTTGTTTAGCTAGGGGTAATCAACACACAACTGCATAGTTCCATCCTTTTTCTTCACTAGCAACACTGGAGCTCCCAGGGTAATATGCTGGGTCTAACAAATTCTTTTTCAAGTAAATCCTCAACTTGCTTTTTCAATTCAGCTAGCTTCATAGGTGACATCTTATAAGGAGCCATAGAAATAGGTTTCGTATCTGGAACAAGATCAATAACAAACTCAACCTCTCATGGAGGTGGCAAACTGAGAACCTCTTTAGGAAACATATCTAAGAATTCAGACACCACCGGAATGCTAAAGGGATCGGAACCATTAGTCTCATCGACAAGAGATAATAACATACAAAGTTGGGATATACCTTGCACATCAAATTTGTCAACGCTTGGAGAAGGAAAGATGACAGCCCTTTGTTGACAGTCAACCATGACCTTATTGTTGGAAAGTCAATCCATGCCAAGAATGATCTCCAAGCCCTTCATGGGTAGGCAAATAAGAGAAGTAACAAATTTTCTCCCTTCCAAGAGCATGTCAACATTGTCACAATGAGTAACTGATCTAAGACAAGCACCGGTTGGAGTAGAAACCATAAAAGCATTTTTCATTATGTTTACCAACAATTTCAATCGCCGCACATAATCCTCAGATATGAAAGAATGGGTAGCACCTAAATCATAAATAACATGAACAGAAATATCGAGTATCTCACACTTACTTTCAATCAAGTCACCAGCTTGTGCTGCTTTCTCACTAATCACAACAAATACCTTTCTAGGAGTTTGTTGGTGATTCCCACCATTACCATTACCATTATGAGCACCATTTTCGTTTCCACAACCATTGCCATGTCTTCCACCATTATGTCCACCATGGCCACCAGCTCGGCCGCCATTGTGTCCATTACCGCGTCCCCAACCACCATTGTGGCCTCATCGGTTCACATGAGTGAGAGTAATAGCATAAGTAAGAGTGTTGGCTTGCACATCAGCCCTCCTTGCAAGTAAAGGACATGTAGGGTGAATATGTCCCACTTGATCACAATTGAAGCAAACAACATCATCTTGATGAATGCAATCTCGAGCATAGTGAGGTCTACCATATTTAGTACATCTTGGTCCATTGACATTTGCATTACCCCGACTAAAAATGTTACCATGACCATTGCCCCTACCTTAGGCATTAAAGTGTGCACCTCTTTGGAAGCGTCCCTTCTTGAAATTGCCACACTTCTTGAACCTAAAAAATTGACCCTTCAGCTTGGATTCAAACTTGGAGTGATGAGATGGAGCATGTTCTTCATAGATATGGCAGTTGTTCACAAGTACCAAGAAACTTTGGATCTCTTGGTGACAAATAGCCCTTTGAATATCAGGGCGTAGACCATTCTCAAACTTCACACACTTGGAGGCTTTGGTTCTCTCTTGCTGGTAAGGAGGGTATAACTTACACAATTCTTCAAATTTGGAAGCATACTCTTCCACAGACATGGTGCCTTGCTTAAGTTCCATGAACTCAAGCTCCTTCTTGCTTTTGTAGCTTTTTGGAACATATTTCCTCATAAGCTCAAACTTGAAATTTTCCCAACTTAAGGGAGTAGTAGTAGCAATTATCCTACTCAATTGGCGAGTCTCCACAAGTCTTAGCTTCATCTCTCAGCATGAAAACAACATACTCCACTTTCTGGAGCTCAGTGCACTAGAAATTGTCAAAGATCTTCTTTACATCACGAATCCAAATATAGGCTTGTTCAGGCCTAAATCCACCTCAAATTCAAAGGGTTTCCGCTTCAAGAATGTGTCAAGGCCATGAGCACCTTAAACTACAGGAGGAGTTTGTCTTTCAGCATCTTGCCTCTCTCAGTTTTACAACTCAAGGAGGTCGGCAAAGCGGTTTAAAGCTTGAGCTATAGCGTCATCACTATCATGGCAACAACAGGCCATTTCAGAATCTATAACAACAACACCAAGGTTAACTAACATTAGTAAGTTAGCCCATAGGCATGCATATATCCTTCTACTATAGCAATTCATCTTACACATAAACCTTGGTTTCCTATCATGGAATTCAACATCAATCAACATGTAGTAATACCAATCAGAGGCATATCATTACATTCTAATATTATGCACACATATATAAGCATAATAATTCATCATTGAGAGAGAATAGTGTAAAGAGAGCTTAACCAGACTTGTCAAAATCAAGTATTAATAACAATTAGTCCACCACAAGTTCAAACAATAATGGAAATAATTTAATAAAGTATGTTATGCTATGATACTAACCAATGTGGCACACTTAATCTGCTAATTAATATTAAAGATATTAATATTTAAATAATGAAAAATAGGATAAAATTTTCATGATTAAAACAATCGTTGAAAGAAGAACACCACAATTAAAATTTTAATAATCACCCTGAATCTTTATAAAGACCTATCTCATATATGATGATATGAGAAGCTATATTATTTAAGTAAATGCCTACTTAGGACAATCATTCACATAATTATAAATCACATATTTACGGAATATTTAAAAATAGTTCAAAGACAAGTTTAAATTTTAAGAAAGAGATCTAAAAAGGGTCACATTAATTACTCGTACCCTTTTTCCTAAATCTGCATAACACTTCAAAGATTTTAAATTACCCAATCATGTCTCATCACATTCATAAATATACCTTTAGGTGCAACACTACATGTTATTTTTAAAGTACAATCCAAAATCATTTTAGGATATCACTAGGTCCATTATACCATTTTAATACTTACATATTGAACAATTTCACATATTCATGTCAATAACCTCTATCATTTAATTCCCAACATCAAGGTATCTCTATATGTCACTAGCCAAGATTAATAATCTTTCTACAACCCATTCTTCACAACATTCATCAATTTGTAATAAAAATTTAGCATATAACATAATAATCCTAATCACAAAAATCATTGGTAAGATTCCAATTTAATGTCATGTACTATTAATTTCTACTTTGTGATACAGAAAGATCACAAGTTCATCCCAATGATCCTAATATATCAACAATGTTCCAAGTATATCAAATCATCATCACTATCATGAGGTAATACACAATAGTAAGTCTATACAAAACAATGTAATTTACAAGAAATTCCAAAAAATGTCATAGTCAATAAAATTCAAAATATGCCGGTGAAGGCATCTAGGCATCTCCTCCTTCACACTATACCTCATCTTTTCAAAAAAACACAAACTCCATAACCATGCCCTACATCACAAAAGCTAAAAAGTAGAGAATATGGAGAGTGAGCATATTTTCACAATGATGAACAATTAAACAAAATGTGATAATATAATTATGTAAGTACAACCAAACATATTCTCCTATCAAGAATTTAACTTAATAATTAAAGACATAATCCATAACGCTTATCACCAAGCACAAACATAAAAAATTTCAATATCCATATCACATTATGGAATCCATTCATTAATTCAAATTCTTATCATATTTCACAATACATTCCATACCAATACATATATATTCTATGGCACTGACAACAACAATACAAATAGTTAGTGTCAAAAATTTCAATTTCATTTCTCAATTCTTATCATTAATAGATTTTAATCATTCTTAGGCACCTCAAGGTCATATGTCATGTCCCTATGGCTAATGCATATGCTATGCCATCAAAATAATGCATATGCCCTCAAGACCTTAATTATTTCAACATGTCAAGTAATCGCAACCATGCATAGTCATTTAAATATTTGTCCCCCGCATAAGGGTTCTTTTCATAAGATCCCGCAAGATCCCAATACATTATAATATGATATGCCATGCATGCCATGAAATGCAAAATTGCATATGCTAGCTTCAGCTTTATAAAAATCTCACATTCTCTTATTTAGGGATTCCAGTACATTTTAAAATTTATAGTCAAGGCAGGCAACCAATTATACTATCCTCTAAGGCATACAATTTAACACAAAAATTCCCTAAGGCATCATTTCACATCATCCATAACATAATAGCCAAGGAGTCATATCAAACAAGTATATTCCAAATGCATATCATCATCAAATATGCCAATCCAACATCCAACCATCAACATGAATCAATCTCACTTAACATTACATATAAGAGGTAATATATCCATTCATGGCAAACATGAAAGTATTCACCAACATATATATTATCAACAACAATTATACATGCATTTAGAAAATATACTCCTTTTTTACCTTAAGAGAAGTATTCCGTAGAGTTAGATGGTCCTGCCTTATTAGAGTTATCAAACCCTACATTAAATAAATGTAGGACCATATCAATCACCAAACTAAAATTATTTTGATGTTAACAATTTTACCCATTATATACATAACATCATACTAGCTTATAAATATTTTTATCTTTGAGATTTTTGAGGTTTTGTTGACTCTTTCAATGTTTTCCAATACTTTAAAGATTTAGAACCTTGTCTACAATTTGCCAAGTGTTCAACAATTATCCTTTAAGCTTTACCAAGCTTCTAATAAACTTTTCTCATCACTATAATCATTGATAACACTTAAGGCAATAAATCCTCCACCACTAACAATTTAATTAACTTTGTTCTTCATCCATTAAAATACATAAGTCATTTGATAATAGTTTTAAATGCTAAATTAAATTATCATAAATCTTTAACATTTATTATCCACCTAAGCACATGATTCTTATGCAATACCCCTTAAAATACCAAGTCTTTTCCTCTTAAATAATTACTTAATCCTTACTAACGCACTAATTAATTTCTATAAATGTGGTTTCACTACTAATAATGATTTCCACACCTATTTTAGCTTATCCATAACTTCCAACATCATGTTTCTTTCACTTATTAAATACTAGCTTTCCATTCATTCAACCATAATTATTTCCAACCATAAATAATTGCTATACCACTTTTAATAACTCATTTTTAATCACTAACATCATGCCTAAGGTGAAGGGTACTTTTAGCTCTAAAATCTTAGTTTAGGTTCCTTGACAAATCAACATGCTAAAGTTATTAACCATTTCTAAAAGCATTTCCTAAACTCAATAATTATCCCATTAGGTTCTAATATGCTCCAAAAAGGTTTTCTAAACTAGTAACACATTTTATTTCTTATAAATTCTTCATGTTCTTCATTTAATTCACTATTAAATACTATACTCTTTCAACCAATAATTATCCAACAACCATCATAATTAATAATCCACATCCAACAATACTTTCCAAGTACACTAACAAAGCCAATGTATTTATGGAACCATTTATGACGTTTTGCCACCATTTTCCTACTTCAAGAATTAATTAAAGCTTACTAACAACGTCATTTTTCATGTCAACAACACCAAATCAATTCAAAACAGTAATCTAAGTCTCATAATTATTTTAAAGTCATTAATGAACCATTCAAAGTCTTAAATGAAAAATTTCCCTTAACATAAAGTAATCTTCCAATTCCAATTTTGCAACTAATGCATTTCCAACATCAATCAACCACATTTAACAACATTTAATTCATTTCTAACAACCAATTTCAATTAAATTCAAGTTTCTAACAATATTCTAACAACAACCAATAAATCTCAATGGTCTCACAACCTAGGGTTTTCATCATCATGTCAAAATCCCAAAGTTTCAACACTAATAACATCATTTCCAATAACTACAAATCATTAATTTAAGGATTAGAAGGTGTTTAATAACTTACCCCAAATTAGTTTAATCTCTAACTCAAGAGTGCTAAAAAATTGGAGAAGAAAGAATTCCAAACTTCTAATGCCTCCAAAAGCTTCCAAATGCATAACAATGTCCATCTTTGCCTAAGAAATTTCAAAATTTCAAGGGAGCTTTAGAGAGAGAGATTTTTAGTTTTGAAGGTGGAGTATGGAGGATGAAGAAAATGAATAAGAGAAGTTGATAGTAAAAGAGAAGAGAAAGAGAATGATTCTAACCTTAAAATTGTCAAAAATGTCACTTTCTTCCATAAACTTCAAGATTTTTGCATGGGTTTTGGTGGGTTATGATTTTGGTCATGGAGAGGAGAGGGAGAGCTACAATTTTCGTGCTTGCTATGTAAGGAGGAAGAAGGAAGTGAAATTTGCAATTCAACATATTTACAACATTGCCACAACTTAAAATTTTTTATCGAAGCCTATTTTTTTACACAATCAGATTTAGGCTTATAAAATGGGCATAGAACCAGCCCCAAAATATTGCACAGCTGGACCAAGGAAAATGGGGGAAAATCATTGCACGTTCAACTAAAAACAAAGTGTTTAGGCCAATTGGGCCCCCCTTTTTGCATAATTAATAGTCTAAAAGTTTTTCTGGGTTTATTTTTGTGTTTAACATAGTTATTTTAGTGTTTTCTAATTCTTGACATTTATTTTCGAATTAGCCCATTTAAAGTCCATTTCCAGACCGAATGTTTTCTGACGCTAAAACGATGTCGATAAATTCTGAATAATTCACGATAAATCCAACAAATGCCCAAATTAATTTGGCTTTATTCTTAGGACATAAATAATCATCTCTAATATTTATCTAGTGTATCTCTACACAATTATCTCATCTCTGCACTTTATCTGTATGTTCTTCATCGATTAAACGATGATAGTAATTACCGAATAAATCGTATTAATTCAAGGGGTGCCCAATTAATTTTCTCTACATGTTTGGGACTTCAAATAATTATTTCCTATATTTATTGTATTTATTTCCTCTATTTAATATATTATATGTAAAATCTGAGATGTTACACTAACTCGCTCTTATTAAAGAAGAAGAGGAACAAAGCACTATATAGCTCTTATTTTTTATGTTCAGATATGCTTACAAAGATGCTTATTTATAGCCTTAGTTTCTAACAACTATCAACGATTTTCCTACCACATGGCAAAAACAACTATCTAATTCCTAAAATACTTCTTTGATTATAGACTTGATCCTTACTACCATTTTACTTATTACATCACGCCTCTCTGTTTTTTGGGTTATATTATTCCTACTCTTATTCATTGAAAAAATAAAGCTGATTAAAAACTCTTCATACTTTATCTTTTTTATCCTTGCTCTCTGTTTATTATATTCATATTGGCGACTGATTCTTTGTATCTATACTCTCCCTTTTCTTACATTATGCTTTGTTTTTTATGTCCATACTTTTTGATTTTTATATTGTTACTCTTTTTTTATGTTTTCTCTATTTTTAATTTTAATCCTCTCTTATTTTATGTTTTCTTTGTTTTTCATTTTCATATATCTAATTTTATATTGTTACCGTTTCTCTAATTTTTATATAAAAATTCCGCGTTGTTAGTCTTTCAGTCATGCATTCATGCCATACTTTGTGATTGGTGAATGATTTTAATTTTTTTGGATGACATTTTACTAATGCAATATGCTTTTTTAAGTTATTTATGGCATTATACAGTTTAATTTTTCATTTATATTAATTTGTGTAGTTTTTAAATATATAGTTTTATTTTATTATGTTCCGTCATACTCTATTACAATGTTTACTATAACATTTATAAAGAAATTTTACCTCGCCGCAATAACCCGCAACTGCTATTTAATAACACTGATCAAGCTTAGGTGGTTTGAACTTTTTATCTTTCTCTTCTCCTCCTTGAACCTTTTATCTTTCCCTTCAAAATATGCTATCCTTTCATTTTGGTACCTTAGTAATATGACAAACTAGCTAATATGTAATTCCTTCTTTGTAGTTTTGAGCAGTTTTGTATTAATTTCACAAATGAAAAGCTGCAGCAACACTTCAACCAGGTATGAGGTTAGTTTTTCATATATGTTTAACAATTCAACTGTGACTTTTCTCTTAACATACATCTGATGTCAATGATTATTCTACAGCATGTGTTTAAGATGGAGCAAGAGGAATACACAAAAGAAGGGATTAACTGGAGCTACTTAGAATTTGTAGATAATCAAGATGTACTGGATCTCATTGAAAAGGTTTCTACAAACTTAGTATAGGCTTAGCTTTTACTAATAAATTGAAACTTTTCAAATCATACTTTCTAGGTGTGCATCTTTATAAAATTCATAGGCAAACAATTGCTGACCCTTATTTCTAGTCCAAGGACCATTGCTAATATTAATGCAATGGTTTATGTTAAGAGAGAGAAATAAGAGAATATAGGAATTCCATGTATGTTGTGATTACATCAGAACTTTTACATTTATAGAGAATTGTACATAATTATAGTACAATTTCTTAATTTAAGATTAATTACATAAAGATAAAATCAATCTAATTAATCTTAATATGTATGGTTACTATATTTACGTAACTCTAACACTCTCCCTCAAGCTGAAATATATAGCTCATATGTATCAAGCTTATTAGATACATAGTCAATTTGCTAATTGATCATTAGCTCTAAGAGAGCTAATGGATATTTCACCAGACATGACTTTCTCTCTGACAAAATAGAAGTCAACTTTAATATGCTTTTTTATTTCATGAAAAATTGGATTTGAGAAAATATGCATGGCGGCTTGATTATCATAGATAAGTTACATGTGTGCAACCTTTCTAAACTTGACTTCTTGAAGAAACTATTTTAGCTATATGAGCTCTTGACTGGAAATAGCATAGCACAGTGCACTAGACCAGCCTACAACACATTGCTTCTTTCTTTTCCAAGAAACAAGGTTACCTCCGATAAAGGCACAATACAAAAAAGTAGACTTTCTATCATGAGAACCTGCCCAATCAACATCAAAGTACCCTATAACTCGAGTATGCCCTCCATCTTCATATAATAGACCCTTTATTGGAGCTCTTTTGGTATATCAAATAATACATGTCACTACATCCTAATGTTTCTTACAGGGAGAGTTCAGGAATTGACTTACCACACTTACTGCAAAAGTGATATCTAGGCGAGTGATGATGAGATAGTTTATCTTGCCAACTAAGTATCTATATCTTTCAAGATCCGGAAGAGGCTTCCCCAGATTTGGTAGGAGCTTGACATTGGGATCCATGGAGCATTGATTGACTTATAATTTAGCATTCATGTTTCTTCGAGAATATTCATTGCATACTTCCTTTGGTATATAATGGTCCATTTTTTGGATTGCACAACTTCTTTCCCCAAGAAGTATTTAAGTTTGCCAAGATCCTTCGTCTGAAAATGTTTGAAGAGATGTTGATTTACCTATATAATGCTAAGATATCATTGCACTACCTCTGACAATAATGTCATCCATATAAACAACTAGGTAAATGCAACCAGTAGCTGAATAACGATAGAAGACAGAGTAATCAGCCTCACTTCAAATCATGTCAAACTTGTGAATCACAGTACTTAATTTGTCGAACCATGCCATAAAGGGATTTTCACAGTCAACAAAAAAATTTAGAAAACTCCCCTAAGCAACAGATTATAAAGGTTGCTCCATATAAACCTCCTCAAGTAGATCACCATAAAGGAAAGTATTTTTATGTTCAACTAGTAAAGAGTCTAGTGACGAATAGTAGCAATGGAGAGGAAAAGTCACACAAAAGGAACTTTGGCAATAGGAGAGAATGTGTCTCCATAATCCAACCCGAAGACCTGAGTATAACCTTTGGCGACAAGATAAGCTTTAAGGTGGTCTACTCTTTTATCGGGGTCAACCTTCAATGTGTACACCTTTCAACAACCAACCATAGACTTCCTTGATGGTAAAGGAACGAGGTCCCACTACTTTGTAACACACACTTCTCATCCATCATAGCTTGTTTCAGTCCTAGATGGGTAAAGACATATCCTGCATCCTTAGGAATACAAATAAAGAACAACAAAGAAAGGCAAGAGTAATATAAAGGAGATATGTAATGATAACTCAAAGTAGTATAGATATGTAATGATAACTCAAAGCAGTATAGTGAGGAGAAAGATTATGAGACTTGATAGGGTATTTTACCTTTTAGAGCAAAGAAAGACATGTGGTTAATGAGATAATATACAATAAAATGACATCACCCCAGAACTGAAAAGGGGCATAAGAATGAATAAGGAGAGTCCAAGTTGTTTCTAGAAGATGTCTATTATTACGCTCAACAACCTTATTTTGTTGAGGGGCATAAGGACTAAAGGTTTGATGCAACCATGGTTGTGCAAAAGGAGAGAGAAAAATAAGCAGCGATGAAAAAAAGGCAAAACGCCTAAGAAAATAATGGCCAAATGGGACATTGAGACCAGATCAAGATGGAGGAAGAAGAGGTGACCAAAACTCAAGGAGGATCACCAGAGAAAGCCAACAAATGCGTCGCCACGCGCAGCTGCAAGAGGCGATGTGTGGGGAAACTCGCTGGAGAAAGGGGTGGCTGTGTGAGTGCGTGAAACTCCTATGGAGATAAGGCTATTGGGTTTTGTTGGTCTTGGAGAGGTGGTCGCCAGTCAAAAAGGACGGGCGAATGTGGTAGTAGCGGCAGGTAGTGGCTGGAGGAAGACCAACGGAAGGTTTCGAAACCCCAGAGAGAGTTAAGGTTTCGAAAGAAGTTTACGCAGTGAGCAGTGGCTCAGCGGAGAATCACGAAAAGAGAAGAGCTTTCATTAAGTTTTGGATACCATGTTGAGAGATAGAAACAAAAGCACATATGAATTTTGTGTGTGTTGTGATCACATCAGAGTTTTTATATTTATAGAGAATTATACATAATTATAGAATATACAACTTTTTTAATTTAAGACTAATTACATAAAGATAAAATCAATCTAATTAATCCTAACATATACCGGTCATTTAGTTGGAGTAAATCTAGATTCTCTTTGGTGTTCAGCTCATGCCTACTTTAAGGATGTTAAGTTTCACGAAGCTTAAGCTTAGGTAGAAAACCAGATGCCCAAATAATTGATTTTATATTTAGAGAGGCGATATTTAGTGACATTAAGGGGGAAATTATAGACCTTTGTGTATTGCATGAATTCTTTTGTACCTTTTCTCATCATGTATGTATTATTTTATCTTTTCACTTTTCAGGATTCTTTCTCCTCATTTTATGTCTGTTCCTTTCGTTGAATAATTTCTTCTCCCAAATACTAACGAAAACTGTGTGTTACGTTGTCTTTTAAAAAAATCTTATGAACTATCATAAATACCTTTTTCTTGAAATATAATGTTATCTTTGTCCTTACGAATATATCGTGAGATTTCTTTGATTTATAATAAAAGAATTTCGTCAAAAGTTAATAATATTAATTAATTTTTTATTAAAATATTCTTATTAGTTATTAATAAAATAATCATTAATTAAGTAAAAAAATTAAATTTATGAGTTATAATAAATATATAAATTTATTTTTAAAAATCTAATATAATTTGTAGATAAATTAAATGATTTTAATTATATTAACTAAATTTATTTAAAAATTAAAATTTGTTGAGTCGAAATTGAGGTAATATATACTAGATTCCAGTCACCATAATTTTATATAGATTTTAGGCATCCAGAATGGCTCGTAACATCAGGTTTTCTTGTAGATTATGCTTTGCAAAGACCTGTTTATTTGCTAATCTTATCATTAAGAGAAACTAGGAAAGTTGAGATGTTACCTGGTACATATTATCAGCTGGGGCAAATGGCTGCTGCTGAACTCAGATGTCCTGTGGTTCGTCATGCATATAGTTTCACATTATTCATCGCTAAAGGATCATATATGCATCTATTTGATCAATGGACGCCTTAAGGGGGTTATTTGTTGTCAGTCATGGTATTGTAGAGATTGCACAATTGTCATCCATTAACCATTCTGCCAATAGGCTTCTTACATCATGATTTTGTAATTTGCAGGACTACTGTTTTGAAATATTTATGGAATATTTATTTCAGAATTTTCCAAGATCACTTCTACTGAATCTTCTTTCAGAATTTTAGAACGCTGATACATACAATTTTTTTTTTATGTTGTTTCAGAAACCTTGTGGAATCATTGCTCTGCTTGATGAAGCTTGGTATGAAGATATTTCTTTCTTCTTAAATTACAATATTGAGTGAGTACACATTTATATTTGGAAAATGAGAGAGCTGAATAGAGAAATAGGAGGGGTTTCGTGCTTGCACCAAGAAGTAACTTTATGCAATGTAGACTTGCCTAAGTACTAGAATGTTACTGTTTTGGTAAACGTCTGTCTAAGATGTCTGCAAGAAATTGGATGTGATAATTGATGTTTGGCATTGTTTGATATAATGATATTGATATTCATTCTTACGAATTTGGGGTGAAAAAGTTGGTTAGCTTTGGTCTCTTATTTACTAAGAACTTTTGCAAAAGAAATGGTATATGAACTTATGGTTGTTTCCTGAGAATTCCTTCTAATGAAGTTATGAAGTTATTGATGGTATTTCAAGATTGTACATAAGCAGTCTGTAAACTCTTCACAAAGTTGAATTCTTTTTAGTAGCTAATACTCTTGTTGAGTTGCTCATTGTTTTCTTGCAGTATGTTCCCCAAGTCAACTCATGAAACATTTTCTGAAAGGCTTTATCAGACATTCAAAGATCGCAAACGCTTCATCAAGCCAAAATTGACACGTTCAGACTTCATTGTTGTTCATTATGCAGGAGACGTGAGTTTGTTTCTTCAACATTGCTATGCAAATTTGTTTTTCACTTCAAGTTTCTGCTAAAAGTTGTTATATATTCATTTCTCTTCAGGTTCAATATCAATCTGAGCAGTTTTTAGACAAAAACAAAGACTATGTTGTTCCTGAACATCAAGACATGCTAAGCGCTTCCAAATGTTCATTTGTATCAGGGCTTTTCCCTCCACTTTCTGAGGATGCAGCAAAGTCTTCTAAGTTTTCTTCTATTGGTTCTCGTTTTAAGGTATTTAATATATGGTTCTTTACATTGCCATAACAAAATAAGTTATCTGATAAGCCTTATTGCCATTGAAGGATGGAAGATTAATACTTTTGTACAAATTTACGCAGCTACAATTACAACAATTGATGGATACCCTCAATATGACAGAGCCACACTATATCAGATGTGTGAAGCCAAATAGTGTATTAAAAGCTTGTGTATTTGATAATATAAACGTCATCCAACAATTACGTTCTGGTGTAAGTAAATTTGAGATTAAGTAGTAATATATTTGCTTTAAGGGTGGCACTATTGGAACTTTCATTGGTTGTTCGCATTCGTGACTAGTTACTCTTTCTGTCAATTAAGTAGTGGTTTCAATCAGTCAAACCTAATTAGTTGTATGCTTATTTGCCTATTCATATTTAATTCAATAGGGGACAATTAGAAATTGCAATTAAAAGTAATGCAAAGAATGTGAATAGGAATAAGTAGTATATTTTTTATTCCTCTTAGAGCAAAGTTTTTGGTTCCAGCCTAGTGGATAAAAAATTTCACACTGTGAATTAGTCTTACCATAATATGAATGTTCTCAGCTTGAATAAGATTGTTTCTAAAAGAGAATATTTACGTGGTTAAACCCAAAAAGAATGTGAATAGGCAATTTGAAGAATTAGCGGTCCTTTGCTTTCTTTAGTCAAACTTGTGGAATTTTCACCGATTGTTGATACTATAGGGTGTTCTTGAAGCAGTAAGAATTAAATGTGCTGGATTCCCCACTCACTGGACCTTTCAAGATTTTTTAACTCGATTAGGCATTCTTGCTCCAGAGATTGTTCGAGGGAAGTAAGTGCAACTTAACTCCACTTTCGGCCTTGTTCTTTTTACTCAGTAGTTTCATACCAGCGCTTCCTACTTTCAAATTTACTTTGCCTTCCCATCTTGAAAATTTTCTGCATATATGCAGCTTTGATGAAAAGGATTCATGCAAAAAGATTTTGGAGAAGGTGGGCCTGACAGGTTATCAGGTAGAGCAGCAAATTTGTTGAATTTTGTATTGTTTAGAAGAATGAAATATTAAAAGAATTTGTAATCATTTAATGTTAAAATTGCTGTCATTCAGATAGTATTGCCATTTCCTAGAATCTTTTTCCGGTACTTATCCAATTGACTCGCTTCTTGGGCCATGAAATGAAACATGTAAACTAATACAGAGGATGCAAATTCCGACTTCCATGTATTAACCGGAATTCTTTATTCCAAGATGGTTTTCTACACTCAACTGAGTTTTTTGTGATGGGGCCTCTATTGCAGATAGGGGAAACAAAAGTATTCCTAAGAGCTGGTCAGATGGCTGAATTGGATGCTCGGAGAACATGCCTGCTTAACAATTCTGCAACAGTTATCCAAAAGCATATGAAAACTCATTGCAGTCGGAAAACATATATTGCATTGCGAAATTCCTGTGTGATTTTGCAATCCATTTGCAGAGGTCAGTGATTTGTCTTTTTTGTACCATCATAAAGGACAAAAGTTTATTGTATGAGCCTTGGTTTCAGGGAGGAAGAGTATCTCTATGGGCAGAAAAGCATGAAGCTTTTCAGTTTGAGATGCACCTTCATTTTATTCAATTTACAAGCCCTTATCCTTTCTTAGTTTTTCTTTAAAGATGACAATTTGTTGTAAACTGTAAAAGGCCCTGTCTAGCCCCAAGGAATGGGAAACGAAATATGCTGATATATATCATATTTGGAGTGAAACATAAAAGAAACTCTTGAAAGAAGCTCTCTAATGACGATTTTTTTATATCACAGAATACTTACCTACCTTCCAATCCATCCATTCATGACAATATCTCTGTGTGGCCGTGTGTTGATTTTCCTTTCTAGGTCTTTATGAAGAGTCTGAAACATAGTATTAATTGACACTAATAGTAAAAATATGGCATGGAGATCTTTGCCTTAATAATATGTTTATGGTGCTAATGATATCTATCGGTCAATGAAAAATAGTGAGCAAACTTTTGTATTAAGTTAGGTCTGTCATTTTTTTTAACCTTAGAAACATAGATTTAAGGAGTTCTACATAGAAAATGATTTAAGTTCTGTTAAAAAATCTATAGCCCTTACTGGATTTATTTTACTAAGTACTTGTTGTTGCGACTTGTAGGAGAACTGGCTCGGAGATCATATTATCACATGAAGAGGGAAGCAGCTTCCGTCCCAATTCAAAAGTATCTGCGTGGAAAACTAGCCAGAAAATGGTACACCGAAATAAATATTTCTGCCATTATCTTGCAGACAGGTTTTCGAACAATGGCTGCTTATGATAAATTGAAACGTAGAAAGCAAGCAAGTGCAGAGCAAGCAAGTGCAGCAACTTGTATCCAGGTTACAGCTGTCATTGTCATGTCGGTGTGTGTATATATGTTAAACACGGCTAAATCCATATTTTGATCCCTTATTTTTTGTTTTTGTTTCATTGGAGTCCCATAGTTTTTTTTCCCTCTAGGTTCCCTACCTCTTGTTTTTGGGTCAGAAAGGTGCCTTCCATCAGTTTTCTCCTAATACTATTGAAGGGTTTTCGAGAACTCTCTGACGTGCTCACTCTCGACTCATTTAGAGAGGAATTGAAATCAAGAATATAATTCTTATTTTCTTTGAATCGTACTCAATTACAAGGGAGAGGGGTCTATTTAAACCAAACATCCTACAAATATTTTAGCACCACGCATCTAATCTTACAACTAATCTACTAAAAGATATCACATCTATTAAAAGATAATATCAGAAAACTAATTATGACTAATGATCTAATCTTTATCTAAAGGACATATAACAACTTTCCCTCCCTTAAAAAAAATGGCCTAGTCCTCAAGACCATCCTAAATAGCATGCTAGTCAAAATGTGGAAACTGCTGCTTAATATCATGGAGCTCCTACCAAAGTGCATTTTCTAGACTTGTATGTTCCCATTGAATCAATACTTCAGTAACTGCTCTATCTCCTTTTTACTTCATCTTTCGGTCCAATATTACTAAAGGCTTCACTGTTAACTTGCCATCATCATCAAATTCAGGTATGTGAAGATCCACTATTTGAGAACCAATGTGCTTCTTTAAGAAGGACTCATGAAATACATTATGGATTTTTGTTCCAACAAGCAATTCCAATTTATATGCCACCTTCCCGATCCGTTCCAACACTCTGAAAGGACCGTAATACCTAGCTGACAGTTTATGAAAAGAAGAATTTGCCACAGAATGTTGTTTGTGAGGTTGTAATTTGAGATACACCATATCTCTATATTAGAACTCCCTGTCTATCCTATGTAAGTCTGCATAAAACTTTATTTTCTCCTGGTCCTTAATTAGATGCTGTTTAAGTAAGGAATTGATTTCTTCTCTAGATCTGATGGTATAGTCAACAACTTCGACCATAGATTCAGTTGACATGGTACAAGTTGGAGATGGAGGTGGGTATCCATAAAGAGCCTCAAATGGAGTCATGCCTGCTACAGAATAAAATTTGGTATTATACTATAGCTCAACTAAAGGTAAGTAGGAATACCAATCCTTAGGAGTATTTTCCGCTATGCACCTCAAGTAACCTTCTAAAGCCTTATTCAAAGCTTCACTCTGGCCATCTATCTGAGGGTGGAAGGTAGTAGATTTCAACAATTGTACTCCATGATGCTTCAATAGCTCATTCCAAAATTTGCTCATGAAGATAGGATCTCTGTTAGAAACTATTTGGGTGGGCCATCCATGCAATTTAACCATTGAATCCATGAACACTTTCACCACTTTGGCAGCTCCATAAGGATGTTTCAAGGCTAGGAAGTGAGCATATTTAGTATATCTATCAATTACTACCAGCATTGTACTCATTCCATGTGACTTAGGCAACCCAATAATGAAATCCATAGAAATGCTTTCCCAAGCTCTCTCAGGAATAGGCAATGGCTGTAGTAGCCTTGTTGGATGTTAAAGCAAAGGTTTGAATCTCTGACATATGGTGCACTCCTAAACCCATCTCTTTACTGCTTTTTGCAGACCTTTCCAGTAGTAAAAGTCCTTTATCCTTCTGTAGGTTTGATCTATACCCGAGTGTCCACCAATAACAGAATTATGAAAGTGCTGCAAAAGTTTGATTCTAACTTGCTCATCTGCACCCACCACCAATTTTCCTTCTTGCTTTAAGAGTGTGTCATCCCAATTAAAGTGTTTGTAAGGTTGCTGGGAAAGAGTTATCTTGTCAATGATCTTCCTTGTTTTTAGGTCAGCTTGCCAAGTTATGCTATTTATGAAATTGCTATTAAGCTACCACCAGGATGTCTCCTTGATAAGCAATTTGCTACCACATTGTCTTTTCCCTTCTTGTATTGAATTTTGAAATCTAGTCCCATTAATTTTTCTAATCCCCAATTTTGCATCAAGGAGGTTGGTGGTTGATGCAATAAATGTTTTAATGCTTGTTGATTAGTCTTAATGATGAAGTGGTGACCTAAGAAGTAGTGTTGCCATTTCTTAACAGTAAACAGAATTGTATAGAATTCTTTTTCATAGGATGACATGAGTTGGTACTTCTTCCTTATCACTTTGCTGATATACGCAATAGGATGATTTTTTTGTAACAAGACTGAACGAATTCCTTGCCCAGATGCATCAGTTTCAATTGTGAAAGGAAGAGTAAAGTCGGGTAGTGCCAAAACAGGTGCAGTAGTTGGAGCGGTCTTCAATAATTGAAAGGCTTCTTCTTCATGTTGAGTCCATGCAAATGAAAATTCTTTCTGTAATAACATAGTCAACGGTAAATCTATCTTACCGTAGTTGGCAATGAATCATCTATAATACCCAAATAAGCCTAGAAAGCCTCTTATTTTTTTGACTGATTTAGGGGCAGGCCAATGCTTAATTGCACCAATTTTGAGTGGATCAGGTTCTAGTCCTTTTTGAGAGATTACATGGCCTAGATAATCAATTCTTGTTTGCCCAAAACTGCATTTCTTTTTATTTAAAGCCAGGGAATTTTGTTATAAAATCTAAAGTGTTGAGTCCAAGCAAGCTAAGTGATCAAACCATTCTTTTGTGTATACCAGGATATCATCAAAGAATACTAAGATGAACTTCCTTAAATGGTCTCTAAAAATGTCATTTATTAAATTTTGAAATGTTACTAGAGCATTACTTAGGCCAAATGGTAGAACCATCCATTCATGGTGACCAGAGTGTGTTCTAATTACAATATGTATGTCTGTCTCAGCCATTCTCACTTGGTTGTAACCACTACATAAGTCCAACTTGGAGAAGTACCTTGCCCATTGTAACTCATCCAATAAATCTTCTATTAAAGGAATTAGAAACTTATTTTTTTATCATCAATGCATTAAGCGTTTTCAAATTTGTGAAAAATCTTGAAGTACCATTTTTTTTCTTTATCAAAATAATTGGAGAAGCATAAGCACTGTTACTCTTTCGAATGGACCCAATACTTAACATGGCTTTAACCTGCCTTTCAATTTCAGCTTCTGCATATATGGATATCTGTATGGTTTTAAGCACACCGGTATGTCATCTTTGAGAAGGATTTTATGATCATATATTCGTTGAGGTGGAAATGTAGAGGGCTCTAAAAATAATTGATTGTGTGATTCTAAAAGTTGTTGTAACACTGATTTCTGTTCATGAAGCTCTTCATCTTCTATTTTAACTGTTAAAGAGAAATAGCTAGGTCCACTCATAGGCAGCAATATGCATTGGCAGTGTATAGCTTTCAATTTACCCTCTAACTTATTGATGATTTTTGAAGGATGTTCACCTTGTAACCCCATTAGGCTTCCTTCATGGTTAAATTTCATGGTCAAGTTTGCACAATTCCATGATATTTCTCCCAGATTTTTGAACCACTGCATTCCTAAGATTGGAACGAAATTTGCTCCAGGGAAAATCAAGAAGTCTACTGTGAATTTGTGATTATTAAAAAACCACTCTACTTGGTCATATTTCTTTGTAATCGGTATCTTTTTGTCATCTGCAACTACAATTGGGAAGTCTTTGATAAGTTGAGTCTTCAATCCCAAGGATTTAGCCCATCTCTCATTGAGGAAATTATGTGTACTTCCCATATCCATGAGGAAGGGAATTTCTTGCTTCTTAATTAACCCTTTCAATTGTAGTGTGTGTTCACCGGCTATGCCCTTTAAAGCATGTAAAGAGATATGTAAATCTTCCTTGTGCAATAAGGCTAATCCTTTCTCAATTAAATTCACGTCAGTGAATTCCTTATCATCATCACTATTAGCACTATCAACATTGTCCCCTTGAGCAACACAAATAACAGTTAATTTACCCCATACTTTACAGTGATTCCTATGATTCTTGTCCCAACTCTCTCTACAAAATCTACACAATGCTTCAGATATACGTTGTCCCAATTCTTGTTCCAATTCTCCCAATTCCTATGATTCTTGTCCCAATTTCCTATTAGTAGAATTAGTTATGCTAATCGTTGAATCAGACTTGGTTCTGGTTGCACTTACTGTCTGACTTAAATGTTGATTCAGGGTTGTAATGGGTTGTGATCTTTGAGATACTGTTTGTGTTGGCCAAGAACGGTAACTGCAATTTCATGATTATGAAGCAACTTATTTTCCCAATGTCAGCTTCTTCTCTATCTCGCACAAGAGATCCTCTTGTAATCTAGCCAACCTTGCAACTTCGTGAAGAGTCCTTGGTTTATGGACACGCATTGCTTTTCCCAGGTGAGCTTGCAATCCCGTTAAAAAGAAGCCGATAGCTATCTCTTTGGAAACCGAAACACGAGTAAGAAGATTATCAAATTTTGATAAGTATTCCCCCAAACCTCCATCCTATTTGAGTTGTGAAATCTCAGCAATAGGAATGTCACATGCATCGTCATTAAAGCAGTTAGCCATATCAACAAGAATTTGTTGCCAAGAACGAGTCTTGGAACCGGGTTGCTGAAGATAATGACGTTGCCATGAAAATGATCTACCATCCATCGATAATAGCAACAACTTGCTGTGTTGATCGATAGGCGTATTTTCCAACTCAAAAAACTGTTCTACTTTGGCTCGCCATTCATGGAAATTGGATCCATCGAACGTAGGAAACCGCAGATGTGTACGATCGATCACAAATTTGAGATTTTTTAGTGTTTCGCTTTCAGACTCATGGTCGTCGGTCGTTTTCCTTCGCGGTTGTTCCTGAATGAAATCATAAACCAGCTTCTGCAAATTGGCTATGGACTGCATCTCAGCTTGTGATTCTACGACAAGCTTCTCTAGGGATTCCACACGGGTGTCAACTTCCCTTGGTGGTCACCATCGTTACCAAGTCAATTGATACCAATTGTTGAAGAGTTTTTGAGAACTCTCAAACCTGCTCACTCTCGACTCACTTAGAGAGGAATTGAAACCGAGAATATAATTCTTATTTTTTTTAATCGTACTCAATTACAAGGGAGAGATGTCTATTTAAATTAAACATCCTATAAATATTTCAGCACCACGTATCTAATCTTGCAACTAATCTATTAAAAAATATCACATCTATTAAAAGATAAACTAATCTATTAAAAAATAATATAGGAAAAACTAATTATGACTAATGATCTAAACTATATCTAATCTTTATCTAAAGGACACATAACAAATACAGTTTATGGATCATGCACATAGCATAGACTGATACTCTATACTCACATTAATGTTAAGATGTTATCATTAGTTTTCTTCCCCTTAATATTCTATGATTTTAGGATGTTGACTCTTTGGTATGGTGATTTAGGATTCCAAAATTGGAAATGCATTTTAATAAAAATAAAAATGGTAGTATTAAGTGTACCCTTATTTAAGGGTATTAGGAGGATACTAATGGAAGAGACCTTTTTGATACAACATGAATTAGGGGATCAAATAAAAAAAAAATTATGGAACTGCGTTGACACAAAAGCAAGGAATAAGGGAACAAAATGTGGATTTAGCTTATTATATATTTTGCTGTTGCCTGAAATTTTATGCATGCAATAAAATGAAGTCCTATTGGCGCCGGCATAAAGCTCTCAGTGATTATCGAAACCTTAAGAAAGCATCTCACAATTCACACAATGCCAGTTATTCCAGTGATAAACGTGAAGACAAGGTTATATATTTTAATACTTTCAGTATGTTAAATTTCTTTTGTTTACATTTTTTTATATTGCTTGCCTTGGTTAATAATATTAGTAGTAACTTGTTAGATTTATAAATAGAGGATTGTGCAATTGTTAAGAGATATGACTAAACTATTGCAGAGCTTTCTCCTAATTGCTTAAAGCTTTTAGGAGGACCACTTCCTTTTGACTAAGAAAAGTTAGTAGGAGCGTCTTTGGTGCTGTAAATGGCATCCACAACAATGAATGCTAAAAAACCTGAAAAGCCCATTTTTAGTATAATTATCTTGAAGTCCTTGCTGTTGACATAGCAAAATGAACTGGTTTGCTATGATGGAATGCCAGGTTTTGGATATACCAATGGGAAATGAAAGTCCTTCCATGGAAGAATCTCCAAAGCCTTTCCAAAAAGAATCCTCAAGTCCTTCCCAAGACGATGAAATTGAAGCTATCAGGAATTCCTCTAGTCCTCTTAATGACAATGAAACAATTGAGGTTCTTACCGTAGAAATAAAAAACTTGAAGGTAATTAGAGTAACTAACTAATTTTACTACCTTCATTAAAATATATATGAAATATCTCATATTATCTAATATCTAATGCTTGTATATGAGAATATTTTAATTGTATCATAGATTATCTCTTAGAATGGTTTCTATATTTCAATGTATTTTATGTTTCTGTTTTTAATGAGGATTACCTTAGTATTAGTCAGTAAATAAGGGTTTGGTCTCTGTCTTTTGTAATGCATTGATGTCATTTTCTTCACGATTCTATTAGTAACATGAGGGAATAAGGTATGTTGCCCATAAATAATAGGAAGGGTTATGATGAGAAGGAGCTGGTCATTTTGAAGAGAATTAGTGACAACTTTTAGGCATGGGCTGTTGGGATACCCTAATGAATCCGACAATAAGATACAAGGATTTACATAAGTTTTTGTAAACTTTGTATTTTAAAGCATTGATAGATATTTAAAAAGGTGTTAAAACATTACCTCTCGTAAACACAACACAAGATGATTTATCGAAGCAATGATAGTTTCACCCTTAAGGAGTCCATATGAGCACTCCTATACTAGAATTTGCATGTCCAAATGCTAGTTTCTTAGAACACGACCCTTCGTAACTACTACCTCCGGTTCCAAATATAAGCAAAAATACCTAATTTCAACCATATTAAGAATAGTAGTTGGAGATAGTTATTTGCATTAATGTTACCATTATTTGATTTAATTTTCTAAAATACCCTTAGTATCATTTATTACATGAAGAATCAGTGGCCTTGGAAATATATGTAATGAGGACATATTTGGTAAACAAGCATTTAATGACATTGGAAAAGTCTAATTTTGCTTATATTAAGGGACCAAAAAATTCCACTAAAATTTGCTTATATTTGGAACCGGAGGTAGTATTACAAAAATTGAGTGTCCCAAGAGTGTTCTCCTATGAGCATACCATGCTCTACTTAGAGGTTTAGGTTTGACCTGATGAGCATTTATTAATCATATGTCTCTTGGCTCATTTGAAATAAGTTAGACTTTATAGTTTTATTTTAGTCTGACTAAAAAATAAAACTATTCTATCATGGACCTATTTTATGTGTGTGATCCTATAGACAAAATATTTGGTCATATTAATAATAAATATTTTATTATTAATATAAAATAAGAACGACATCTAACAATGCATCATTGTATCTAAATATTTTGACATAACCTATAAGGGATAATCATTTTATATGTTTGTTTCATTTGTCTTATGTTTGATTAGGCCCAAGACATGATCATTATCATACTTATATGGCTCAATTCTTTTTAAAAGATACTGAAGTTTTACACAAATAAATATCTAACATTTATTCTGCTAGCATGACCATGTATTTTCCTTAAGTCTCACTTTATCAATTGTCTCATAGATATCACTTTCGCTACATTCAGGAAACAAATATCATCTGCATCACTCACATCCTCTGTGCATAATTCGTTCACTTTTGAATTATAACTTGTATAATCCTCTTGTTAGAGTGAACGTTTGATTGTATTAAAACAACAAACTCCTCATGTATGAATCATAATAAATTCATGTATACCATTATTACATTAAGAATTGTTTATAACTTTCATGTAACGATCCATGCAACGTTTTCATGTTAGGTCCGTCTGGTACACCATTACAACTTATATAAAGACTTGAAATTGTCCATATCTATAGTCCGTCAAATCAATCAATTAGTACACTCATATAATAGTTTTAATATATTTATGTGTCTCCATATAAATAGTTAACTAAGGCAATTTATGCATAGTTCTTATATGACCTATTATTTTATAGATAAAAAGTTTTAAACAATTTTTAAAATTGAAAAGACTTATTTTATTTATAAGAATGAAATGATACTATGAAAAAACATAGCAACTTATAATACATACACCAACTTTAGGAAAGTGGTTGTCTCTCAAATATTAACACACAAAGAGTTATTTCAATAATAATTCAGTATATATCCTTTTGTGGTCTAGGTCTATTACATTTATTTTATTTTCTTTTAGGGTGTTTAATTTTAACAAGTTTAAAGCTTAGTAAACTTTAGCTTGAGGGAAGTGTGACTATTTTCTATATCTAGTATATGTTTCATAGTAGTTATTGCTTCTTGAAATATTTTAGAATTTCTTGGATGATTTCTAAGGAGTGGTTTCACATTTATATATTTTTTGGTTCTTTCCGTATTCAATAGGTTTGGGAGTCCACTATAAATATAAATATAAACTGCTTTCATCTTTGTAATTTCATGATTACCTATCTGGTCAATATCATAAATTATAGTAAGAGTTCTTGTAACGAATGGTTACTGTTGTTGAATTACATGAAAATTAACTATAAAGAGGTAGAAGAGCAATACATTTTCCCTTTGTTGTAGAAGTCTTATATTTATCATAGAGGCTAGACAAGATTGAGATGTAGTTTGACGCTAGAGGTGAACAAAATTTTTGGTAAGTTAAGATGAGATGGATGCAAATTAGCAGAAATGACCAGGAACTGATGCTCTAGGTAATTTCTGTACACGTTTGTAGTTTATAGTCACAGAATGTTCAATATAAGACCATAGATCTATAAAGGTGAAAAGAGCTCGTTACAGCATTGAATCAATGATGAACGGTTTAGATCAAAGCACCATTTAAAGAATCACATGGTCATCACTGTTATAATGATCCGGTGCTTTTATATGTGATACATGTCCTATGTACGTGCTTAACAGGTTTTGGCTTATGGTTATAGTTATTCAATTCAAACTTACCAAGTTCTATCTGATTATTGCATTGCCCAGGTCGTCTTGCAGGCAGAAAAACAAAGGGCTGATGAATATGAAAGGAAATATGTAGAAGCTCAAGAATCTAGTGAAGAGTTACGCAAAAAGTTGTCGGAAACTGAAAAAAGAGTACTTCAGCTTCAGGACTCATTGAACAGGTAGTATTAATATCATCCCCCTTAAGGATTCATACAATCTTGCAATTTGATTTTCCAATTATGTGGTTCATTAATGATGGTTAAATCGTAACAAATGATACCAAGAGGAGAATGGATGGAATCCAGGAAGCAGTGAGACAACCCCAGAGTAATTTGAGTTAGAACTTTGACTAGGGATATATTTCTTTCACCTGAATGTAGAAGTAGAACTTACATAAACAATTATAAAACCAAATGAAGGTGTTGAAGGGATTAAAATCACTCTGTCATCAGTCAGCCTAAATTTATGAGGAAGTGAGACGATTTTACTTGATGTTTCTCTAATAAGAGTTTGATCACAAGACATAAAAAGAACACCACAAAATGCAAATGCAAAATAAAGAAAGAACTTGAACGAAAATAGGATGAAACAGAGCATAAATCAATGCACGCAGACTTAAAGTACTTAAACGTAAAAGAGAGATAACCTACATCTACGGGAAGAACAACAAAATTGATTAAAATGATGTTGTTACGGTTACAATCATTAACCAACTCTTAGCCAACAATCCAACAACTTTTAATCCCATTACACAAGCATCCAAGGGCCCTATTTATAGGAAACAATTCTTAGCACCATCTATGAACCATGGCAGCTACATAGAAACTGAAACATAACAGAAACATACTAAGTCTGCTATAGACTTAGACAAAGTCTACGAACAGACTTTGCAGCATGCTGATTCTGTTGTCATAGGACCAATTGACTTTAGAGCAGGCAATAGACTTAGAGTTTGCAACAGTTTTTAGAGTCATAGTTCTTCACAATTCTCTACCTTGACTTTAACAGACCTTGACCCATAAAAAATGTTTCCATAGTTACTCTCTACTTATGCATCAACAACGTTTTGAAAAATTGATTAAGTCCAAATAATGCTTGAACTTCACTCTAGGAAGAGACTTAGTCAACATATCTGTAGGGTTTTCTTCAATAGTAATCTCTCCACCAGAATCTTCTTTGAATCAATCATTTCGCTTATGAAATGTGAAACTTCACATCAATGTGTTTAGTCTTTTCATGGCAAGTCTAATGGTTTGCCAAGTGGATTGCACTTTGGCTGTCACAAGAAATTGTAATGGTATCTTGGTTTATTCCAAAATCACCAATCAGACCTTTCAACCATAGACCTTCATTCCCTCATTCAGCTAGAGCAATGTAGTCAGACTCTGTTCTTGACAAATCCACCACAGACTATAAATTTTCTTTCTAGGACACTGCAATACCAAATAGGCCAAAAATGTAACCAGTGAGAGATTTCCTTGTGTCAATGCAACCTTCAAAGTCTGCATCTACATAACTAGTGAAAGGATCACTTCCTTGAGCCACTTTCTTGTACATTAAGTCAAAGTCTTTTGTGCATTTAAATATCTCAAAATCCACTTTAGAGCATTCCAATAAGAATGGCTAAGATTAGCGATGAACCTGCTGATTAGACTTACAACAAAGGCCAAATCAGGTCTGGTGCAGACCATACCATACAAAATGCTACCAACACCACTTGCATATGGGATTTAGTCCATCTTGTTTCTTTCTTTCTCAGTCACTAGTGATTGAGAAGTTTAAAGCTTTGACAGAGAGCTTAGAGAAGTTTCAACGTACATAGACTGATGCATTCTAAGTCTTTCAACAACTTTCTTCAAATACTATTGTTGAGATAAGAAGAGTTCCCTTTTATTTCTATTCCTAATAATGTCCATTCCCGATATCTTCCTAGATGGTCCTAGATCCTTCATTTTAAACCTTGATTTTAGATTCTATTTGAAAAACTCTATGTTCTTTATGTTTCAGCTTGTTAGCAGAATATCATTTACATAAAAAAGTAAGTATAAGACATAAATGTTGTTCCTTATAAGAGTGTACACACAACTGTCATAGATACTTCTACTGAGCCCAAACTTTACCAGAAAATCATCAAATCTTTTATACCACATTCTTGGACTTTGCTTCAGACCATAAAGAAACTTCTTGAGTAAACAAACTTTGCTTCTATCTTCTACAAACCTCTCTGGTTGCTGCCTGAAAGATAGTTTCCTCCAAATCACCATGAAGAAATGTTATTTTTACATCCATTTGTTCCAGCTCTAAAGGAAAATGATTTACCATACTTAGTAGAATTCTGATAGAATAGTGTTTGACTACTAGTGAGAAAATTTGATTGTAATCTACATAATAAACCTTGGTAAAACCTTTTACAACAAGTCTGGCTTTAAATCTTAGTGCTTCCACTCCTGATATGCTATCCTTTTTCTTGAAGATCCAGTTGCTTCCAATAACTCTTTACCCCTTAGGAAAATCTATAACTTTCCAGGTTTGGTTCTTCTTTAAAGACTTCATTTCTTCATGTGTATGACCTTCCTCCAATTATGTGCTTTAAAGCTTTCCATAACTTCCTTAAAGGATCTTGGTTCAATACTTTGAATTTCTTCTGCCATATTTAAGGCATAACAGATAAGTTCTGGATACCCATATCTATTTGGTGGCTTAGGAATTCTCTTCCCCTCCCACTGTCTCTGACCAATTAATAATTAGGGATAGTATAAAAGTCTGCAGCTCCACTTTAGCTATTAATTTCTGGAAAATTAGGTTCTTCTGTAGTATATCCTGGGTCTGGGTTTGGGTCTGTAGTCTGTAAGAAGTGTTCCTCCACATTTTGAGTATGCTTATCCTTTGAAGAGAGCTTCACCTTAATTTGAGTCTGTTCACCCTTTGGGTGTTTTCCTATAGAGTTTGCTCCTTGTTTAACATCTTTATTTTTGACTCATCAAAAATGACATCTCTACTAATGATGCACTTTCCTCCACTTGCTCCCAGTCTCTATAGCTTGTAACCTTTCATACCTTCTGGATATCCAAGAAAAATGCATTTGACATCCCTTGGTTCCAGTTTCCCTTTGTTGACATGGGCAAAAGCTAGAGAACCAAATACATATAGACCTGAATATTCTGTAGGTTTTCCACTCTAAGCTTCCATAGGTGTCTTGAAATTTAAATCTGAAGAAGGGCACCTATTTATTAGGTGTTCTGTAGTGGCAGCAACTTCCCCCCTGAAGCATTTAGGCATTCTTGCTCCTAGAAGCATGTATCTAACTCTTTCAAGAATTATCCTATTCATTCTTTCAGCCAGACCATTTTGTTAAGGTGAATGAGGAACTATCTTGTGCCTCTTAATTCCTTGTTTCCTACAAAACTCATTAAAATACTTTGAAAGAAATTCTAGGTCATTGTCAGTCCTTAAAACTTTAAGTTTGTTTCCTAACTGATTCTGAATCAATGTGTACCATTCCTGAAATCTTGTGAAGGATTCAGACTTATCCTCTAGCACATACAACCAGACTCTGCTTGAAAAACCGTTAACAATTTATAGCCTCCTCCTGGAGTCTGAACTCTAGAAGGCCCCCCACAAGTTAGAATGGACACATTCAAAAGGCTTGGAAGAAACATGCATGTCAAACCCAAATTTCACCTTATATGATTTACCAAGCACATAGTTTTCACAAAAATCTAACTTATTCATTTTATCTTTATTTAATAGATTTTGTTTTTCCAATTCAAATAAACCTTTTTCATTAACATACCCATGTCTGAGATGTCATAGTTTTGTTTTATCATGATAGTTTTTACTAGCTACAGACGCATGAGCAAACAGTGGAACCATCTAAGATAAACAAACCATTACATTTATCTTTAATACCTTTAGTAATGATTAAAGACCCATTGAAAATCTTAAGCACACCATCTTGAGTTTTAGTAAAATATCCTAGATTATCAAACATGCTTATAGAAATAAGATTTCTCCTAAGTTCAACAACATACCTTACCTCCTTGAGAAGATATTCTCTATCATCAAACATCTTTAATCTGATGGTTCCTATCCACCTTACAGAGATGATTATCCTTTAGTAAGATTGTTCCACCTTATTTTAGGTCTAAGGTCTCGAAATAATCCTTCTTATGATAAGAGCATCCTGAGTCCATGACCTAGTCTTTTAAAGTTTGCAAAGAAGAAGCAATTAAAACTCTTGAGTCCATGACCTTTTGATGCAACTGTAAAGTTTGCTACTTCAGTAGTCCCATTTGGACCCTTAGAATTTTTAGGACAATTTTTCTTGAGGTGACCTGTATTGTTATAGGTATGACATAAGTATTGGAAAGTCTATTCACCAAACTTTGACTTCTGAAAGGATTTCTTTCCTTTCTTTCCTTTCCATTCTCTTTTTTCCCTTATACACGTTCAGACTTTTACCATTTCCTTCTGACTTAGATTCCTGTTGCCTTTGCATCTCTTTAGATCTAATTAGGGTCATAACCTCCTCCAGAGTTATTGTCTGTTCCTTGCCATATAGTATAACATCTTTGATGTGTTCATAGGTTTTAGGGAGAGAATTTAGAAGTAAAATGACTTTATCTTCATTGTCCAGTTTTACCTCAATATTTTCAAGATCGCCTAGGATTTTGTTAAAGTCTTTGATTTGCTCAAAGACGTTTCTTGCCTCATTCATCTTAATGGAGTACAGTTGTTGTTTCAGACACAGTTTGTTCACAAGGGACTTTGTCATGTACAATGCTTCCAGCTTCACCCATATTGATGCAGCTGTCTTCTCCCTCACAACCTCCCTCAACGCCTTATCACCAAGGCATATGATTCCTTTTCGATCATTACTTCCTTCTCTATTGGATACAAAGAGGAAGACATTTTATCAGTCCCTTTTATAGCTTATACGCAGCCTTACTGTATCAAGATGGCCTATATCTTGATTTTTACAGACCAAAATCATTTTCCCCTGAGAATTTCTCAATGTCGAATTTCATGCAACCCATTTTTGATTTCTTAATGATTCAGACATTTCTACAGATGACACCACTTGATGATTCTTTAATAAGAGTCTAATCACAAGAAACACAAAAAGAACACCACAAAATGAAAATGCAAAACAGAGAAAGAACTTGAATAAGAAATAGGATGAAACAGGGCATCAACTAGTGCACGTAGACTTAAAAGCAATTAAACATAAAGGGGAGATAGAGAGGAAGAAAAACACTAAGAAATTACGTGGTTCAACCAAGAATAGCATACATCCACAGAAAGAGCAACAAAACTGA
Source organism: Clitoria ternatea (assembly GCA_037962975.1). NCBI lineage: Eukaryota > Viridiplantae > Streptophyta > Magnoliopsida > Fabales > Fabaceae > Clitoria > Clitoria ternatea. The sequence goes on from CM075674.1 coordinate 2,654,489, forward strand.
TTAAGATGATGTTGTTACATAGTTACAATCATTAACCAACTCTTAGCCAATAATCCAACAACTTTTCAGTCCATTACATAAGAACCCAAGGGCCTTATTTATAGGAGACAATGCCTAGCACCATCTATAAATCAAAGCAGTTACATAGAAACTGAAGCATAATAGATCAGGCTAAGTTTGCTAAAAGACTTAGGCAAAGTCTGCGAACAGACTTTGCAGCATGTTGAGTCTATGTCATGGGACCCACAGACTTTGGAACAGACAACAAACTTAGAGTCTGCATTAGTCTTTAAAGTCATAGTTCTTCATATTACATTCGAAAGATCTGCTTCCATAACCAAAAAATTTCTGCAATTTATATAAAATAAGTCCTTTTACCCTTTTAGTATCTGTGGGGAAGACTGGCAACGATGTTCAATGTGCTATATTTTGGTGCTTAACAAATGATGTAGTTTGAACTTTAAAGAACAGAACCTGAAGGGTTTAACTATGCTGAAAATCCATGAAACTGTTTACCTTATCTTCCTTTTATGGACATCATTATGATTTGAATTATGAATTTTAAAATTGAATGCTATTTGATTAATGCTTGATCTGAATTAGTGTGTATCAGGATGATATCTTCTATGTCAAGTCAAGTTTCCGAGCTGAAGACGATCTTGAGTACTTCATCAAGATTGAGTTCAACTTTTCGACCTATTGCAAGGGTTGATGTTGCCTCCAGTAATTCTGATACTTCATCCACAGACTCTGATTTCACATTTCCAGCTCCCACTTCAAATTTAGAAGCTATGTCTACCCCAAAGCCAAAATCCTTGCAACTAGTTGTTCAGGATGTCACTATAGCGGATGGATCAGGTCAGTCCAATTTTCCTCACAAATGTCAATGTACTAATCATCTTCCCATTGATTTTCTGACAACATTAGGAGAAATAATTTGGAAGTCAGAGGAGTAAAGTCACACTATCTAAACTTAAAGTTTAATAGAAGTCATTTTAGTTTAGGCGTTGACAACCTTTAATCTGAGGTCTATACGGGACATCACAGATAAGTTAGTTAGTGGTAGAACGATTTAGTTGCTTCGTATACCTGTTATGCATCTAGGATGATGAAAATAGTAATTGCAATAAAACAAACTTAGAAACGGTAAGAGCATGGCTTGGCTTATATTTGTATTTTTTTTATTAACTTTTGTTTGAATTGTCCTTTTGTTGTCTCTAAAAAGATCAAGTAAGTTACATCTGAATGTTATTTTTCCTTTTCTTCATGGTTGAGTTTTTCAGGATCTGAAAGTGAAAAGGAAGGTTCATTTGATGATTTCTTCTAGTAAAATTTATGTATCTTATCAGGCTTGAATTTTCCTTTCCTCTTCGTCTCCGGGGAAACAGAAAGATAAGGAGGTGCAAATGGTTAGGCATGTCCCCTCCTTCTGTTACATACCTTAACATATTTGTAGATACACAGTTCATCTCAGGATCTTGTAGATCTGTCAGCCTGTCAGGTAGAAGGTAGCAAAAGACTCAATCGATAATGAACTTGTTAATGAGTGTTTCATCTTGTTGACATCTCTTCTGCATTCTATCTTATATGATGTCGATGACACATAGAGTAACAGCTTTGTATATAACATCTGTCTAGAAGTTTTTCTTCTTTCCTCTCGCTGCAGTTCTCAACCTGACAAAGTTGTCATGCCATCCGTGTTTGGTGCTTCATCCTCCAGATGCCATTTGCATTTACACAACACTGTCCATTGAATTGCTTAATGCTCTGGGCTTAATGAATGGAAAGTTTCTTTCCAGCTTTTCTGTATGCATTACACGTGTTTTACTAATAAATATGACTCGAGGCTTGCTCAATTCGTGCAGCGTCTCTAACTTCTTACAACTTTTAACTTAAGATCCTTTCCAAATTTATGATGCCAATTAAGCTTGCCACTATTGTTAGCTCAGTCCTATCCATACCGTTTTAATTTATTTTGATTATCTGTCACTTTATAAAATGGAAAAGAAAAAGAAAATATAACAACCATAATTAGTATTTAAACTTGTACTGTCACTGAGATAAACTATGACTGCGAGAGTTTAAAATTAAAATGTCCACTTTTGCAAAAATGTAGAAGAGTTTAAACTATATTTGGCTCTTGCGGCCAATAAAAAATCATTCGCTACTTTTTTATGCACATGTGCTCTTTTTGTATAATGAAAACAAAAGGTCTAATGTATAAGTGTTTTTTCTGACCAAGATGGACCTATGACACTCCCCCTCTTTTCTATCTTACGCGGGAATATAAGGAACACCCGTTCTCACATCGTTATGGATCTGGACCTAAAGCCTTATGTATTAATTTTCCTCTAGTGCAATTAATTGTATAAATGGCCATGAAACTTCCTTATTGTATTTTTCAAGTGACACATTCAGAGTAATAATAACCATAATCATCAAGATATTTCTTTAGGCTTTTATGTGCATTACACTCTATTTTGTGAACAATGAGTATACTAATTATTTAGGATGTCTATTGTTTTTCAAATGAAAAAAATTGAAGGGTATCTATTTTAAAAGATATAATATTTAACATTTTTGAACAAATATTTGACTACTTTTAATTAATTTTTATGAAAAAATTGAATGAAAATTTTTATTATAAAGACTTAATCACATCATGCTCATGCACTTCGAATGATGTTGTTTGCAGATGGTATTATTTGCCAATATATTTTTTGGTAGGCTAGAGAAGGGCAGAGTATAGGAATTATCCCACCCATTTTAAAAGTCAATAAATGAGTCAAGTTAGTGTCTAAAATTCTGACACAAGTCATAGATGTGTTTGCATTTTCCCTCCTTCCACATTTGTCACTATTTTCACTTACAATTGTTCACCGATAAACAATCAATGATGGTTTAATTTTTCTCGGTTAACTAGAACAATTCCTTCCACTATATTGTTCTATTTAACTGAGAGGTTACTATTTTGAAAAAAATGTGGAAATAAAATTTTTTGTTTATAAAGTCAAATATAAACCGTAATAACATAATAAAATAAAACTAAAGTACAATAAATAAATAATCAAAAACAAAAGTGACAACATCAACTCATGGTGGAAAATATCATAATATATATATATATATATATATATATATATACATCATCACAAATTGCAAGTCTTATCGGGTTCGTCTTGCTAGAACAATAGGGGCATGCAGGCTCCCTGGCTATATACAATCAAAACAAACGTAATACAAGATCATAAGTCTCTAGTCTTCATCACTCAAAGGAGAGTCTGGACAATCAGGTTAGAACATGGGTGGTGATTGAGAAGGAGGTGTAGCTTCTGGTAGCGACGCCGAGCTAGAAGAAGGCTGATCCAGTGTAGGGGAAGGAAGTTGTCAATATCTCTCATTATATGCATCGAAGGCTTCCATCATCAAGTCCCTAGTAGCGAGGGACATCTCTATTAGCTATTCTGTCCCGCCATACATATAGGTCCTGAACACGTGCCTAAGAAACATGCGGGATTGATCTCACTGTCACCTGGCGACGAAGATATCCATCTGTGTAGTAACGGGAGCAATAGGAGGAACCAAATCTTCCATCACCATATCAGGCGCATACACGCTCATCGGCTCAACAACCAAAGCTACTGGTGCAGGAGAAGGAGGTACTGATGCTGCCATCATGTTGAGGAACTCAGAGGGCAGTAGCTGAATTGGAAGAGGTGGGAGATCGGATGGGTTAGCCATAACTACATCAACTGGTGCAGGTCTAGGCTTTCCCGGAGGTTGATCTTCAAGACGGTCTTCTGGAACTTCCATGATAACTGGTAGTCGGGCAGGTATAGGTGGGAGGTCGGTAGGATTAGTCATCGCTATGTCAACAGGAACGAGTCTATGATCTCCCTCTGCTATACTCTTGGCGTGCTTGCCCCTAGTATGTGAACTAAGGCGAATTTATGGTCTGCAATAAGAGTAAGGGTGAGCTCTCCCTTCCAAACAAATCAGAGGGTGTCATTTCTAACGTCCTCCCATAATCATCAATCAATCACAACCATAGTACTCGCACTCAGGGGAAATCTAGTTCCACTAAGTTATACCATACCTTCCTGAATTACCTAACATTCCTGAATGTCATACCCCAGTCTCACGACTAACCTTGTTACTTTCAAGGTAGATCCTAGCATAACAGTCATTCAATCACAGTAGCAATATATCAATGTTATGTAATGTAATGCATGGGTTCTTTCATTATATTCAAATTATTCATTTTTCTTATTAGTTCATATAAATGCATGTCGGCCCATTCGCATTTCATCAACCATTCTCATCATGATCATCAGAACCCATCCTGTACAGGCTGTCCTTGTATACAACATTTCTGGATAGAGTGACCGGAGCCCACCAAGTCCTTTCATCACATAATTGGGTACGAAGGACTCACAAGTCTTGCTCAATACTGGATCCATCTTATTATATCAATCATACTAGGACTTGGCTCTCCACGGTCATAGTTACACTTTGTCTTTAGTCAAAATACATTAGGTTTGCCACGGACCGTCCAACATTGGGCGTGAATCCAAGCCATTGTAATGCCCGACCCAATTGTACTCCTAAGATCCTTCATGAGGATTGAACGCGACTGTTCTCCAGTGTACCCCGGTGTATTCTTTAGTTTCTCAATAAATCATTCTCATGTAATGATGCATGTTTCACACATAGTCTCATTCTTTCTCTTGGTCCTCGTCACTGGTAAGGTCCCGTCAACAATTCATTTTCATTCTCAATACCCTTAGTTTCACATTTATTGTTCAAGCCTAAAGAATAGGTCTTATTGGTTGTTTGGGTCAGTCAAGAATTGTGGTAGTTGAGTTCTTTAAAGGTTAGGTATTGTCGCGACCGGGATCGCGGCGGCACGGCCGACCCTCAAAACGATTCGAAAAGAAAAAAAAAGGGAGTCGCCACCAATATTTTTTAGGATAAAATACCGGGAAAACTTTTCTTTAAAGCACTGGTTATAAAAATGAAATTCCAAATTCGCGAGTCTGATTACAGGTGAGGAAGGTATTAGCACCTCACAACTGTCCGTTATAAAAATGGTTACCTCAATATGATAGCGCGCATTATAATTAACCCAATAATTATTTTAAGTTCTTCATGAAAAGAAAGTATACGAGATGACAAAATATACAAAAATAAACACGGAATATTTACATGAGATTAACAGGACGTCTCGTCCAAATTAAACTCGCTCCACCTTTTCAAATGAGATTAACAGGACGTCTCGTCCAAATTAATCTCGCTCCGCCTTTTTAAATAAAATGTATGAAGCACTCATTCTTGTTAATATTTAATGTGAGTCTCGGTGGGGATTAATTCAAAAATTAATTAACAATTAAAAGGAAATGGATCCATCAATTAACAGTTAATTAATTTTGGCGGAAAAATAAATAATAACAAGCACTAATAATGAAGGAACAGATTTTTGATAAGGGAATAATCCGATCAACGAAAATTAATTACTTATTGAAAAGGAAACAATTCCATCGAACAACAATTAATTTTAACAAGAAAAAAAATAAATAATACAAGCATAAAAAATGAGGGTCAGATAGGGACCAGTGTAAGAGGAACTAGACAGTGTGACAAGAGAAAGAGAACTGAACGGTGTGGTGTGGATTTAAGGGAGTTGGACGGTGTTGGGGATTTAAGGAGGAGCTGGACAGCGTTGTGGTTTAGGAAGGGTCGGTGCTGGAAAGTTGAGGAGCAGGTCGGTTTTGGGGAGGAGAAGAACGGTATTGCGGAGCAGGTCGGTTTTGGAAAAGAACGGATGGGAAAGGTGCTGGGACGGTGTTTGAGAGGTTTGAGGGACGGTGTGGAGAAGAGAGAGGGGCTGTACGGTTGGAAGGAGAGGGACAGCGTTTGGGAGGAGTGAGTGAGGACGGTGTTGGTGGGTGCAGGAGAAAGGAGAGGGGATACGGTGCTGGGCTAAGAGGAGAGGGACAGGGAGAAAGACGGAGTGGTGTAGGAGGAGAGGGACAGTATTGGTGAATTTAGGGGCTGTATGGTTTTAGGAGAGGGACGGACAGTGGAGAAAATGAGGGTGTTGGGTGGAGAAGAAGGACAGTGTTGGGTGAGAGAGAGGGTGAGCGTGGAGTGAGAGGGAATGGGACGGTGTTGGAAGCTGTGAGGAGGTATAAGACAGTATGGTGAGGGGCGAGTGAGGTATGGAGAGGAGGACGGTTGAGAGGTGGACGGTGTGATGGTGGAAGGGGGGCTGTGAGGTGTGGTACGGTTTCTAGAGGGAAGGAGGAGAGGAAGTGTACGGTGTGGTTTTTGGGTGAAAGGAGGACGGGTTGGTGTGAGTTTTAGGAGGACGGTTGGTGTGGTAAAGAGGGACGGTGTGACTTTGGAGGAGAGAGGAGAGGGTATGAGAGGGGACCGTGTTGGAAAAGGGGAAAGGGACAGTGGAGTTTTTTTTAAAGCTCTCTTTCTTCTCTCTTAATCTTTCTTCATGCTTCCTCCCCTCCCAATGAAAGCTTTTTTCTTCCTCTCTCTCGTTGGGGTATTTATAGGAGTGTGCATGATTGCTTGGACAGCCTGGCTCTTGACAACCGAATGGAGGTTGGTGGGAATTTTTATTATTTCTTCCTTTGTTTGGTAGTGAGCCGCCCTTTGGAATTAGTAAATCAACTTGGACAGTGTGTTGGAAACAGCCTGGATCTTGACAAAGGAGGCTGGTGGGAATTTTTATTATTTCTTCCTTCGTCTGGTAGTGAGCCGCCTCCCATAATTCAAGGATCCACTTGGATAGTGGAAATCCAAGTCAGCATGGTGGAAATCCGAGTGGAAAAAGGGGTCGGTCTTCACTTTGCCTCCTGAATCAGAGTGGAAAAAGGGGTCGGTCTTCACTTTGCCTCCTGAATCTGAGTGGAAAAAGGTCCCTTTCGTGTAAAAGACCGAGTGAAATCCTGTCGGTGTGAGGCTGCTGTGAGGAGCTGGGTGAGCAAAACAACTCTGGTTGAAATATTCAATCGGAACCGAGTAAAGAATGGCTCGGAACCGACTGAAAAGGACTCGGAGATGATTGGAATACGACTCAGAATTGGGTGAGAAGAATGGCTCGGAAATTGGTGAAAAGTGACTCAGAAGTGGTTAAAAGGATGACTCAGAATTGGTGGAAATGGTGGCTCGGAAGTGGTTTAAGTAAGGCTCGGTGATTGAGTGAAAGGACTCACTCGGTACTGACTGAAGAGTCACTCACTCGGTGCTGACTGAAATGTGGCTCACTTGGTATTCACCCACAGGGAGTCAATCCGAATAGAGTCGATGGTGTTCATACACGAAAGACCGAGTGGAATCAATCTGCTCATATAAAAGACCGAGTGGGAATCAATCCAAGAAGAATAAATGCTCTCATATAGAAGACCGAGTAAAAGCTGAAATCCACAGGTCGGATCCGACCCCTGACACTCGGTGTGGGATTGAATTCGTAGATTATTCACTCAGAAATTGTTTTCCGAGTAGCATTCAATCAGGATCTCTGTTATTCGGAATTGCTTTACTCGGATATGTCTCTGGAATTGAACCACTCGGAGGAACCTTGCTCGGATTTTGCTTTGGATTCATTTGGACAAATTCATTCGGACACATTCACTCGGAAGTGCCTTCTTGCTTCTCACTCGGAATGGCCTTTATTTTCACTCAGAAACTGAGTCTGGAATCTGGCTGATTGAATTTTTTCTCATGTCCGAGCCTTGCTTTGCTCGAAAATGCATCTTTCTGACCCAACTCACTCGAATGTGCTTTCCTTGGAGACTTCTCACTCGGGCTTAGTGTGAAACTTGAGAGTCTGCCCGAGTGTGATTCATTCCCAGTCGGATCTTTCATTGCTTGATAAGACTCTACTCGGAAATGCCTTGTTCCGCTTGAGAATGCCATTTTCTCCGAATGAAACCACTCGGAGACCTCCTTATTCAACAGTTTATTCATTCTGTGGTTTCTTCTGCTCAGAATCCATTCACTCGGAACAACTTTTTGCCCAGAAAAACAGTTCAGATTTGTTTCAATCAGCATTTCTTCACTCGGATTATTTGAAATCAGAAAACTCCCACTCGGATTCACTTCAATCAGCAATCCTTTCACTCTGAGAATAGCTTTGGACAACATCTATTCAACGTCAGTCCCATTTTTTCACTCGGAATGGACGCAGTCGGGAAGGCTTCCACTCGAAATCACCTCTAACCGAGACTTATTCCATTTCAGCATTGAACCTCCAATAGAGTCAGCCATTTATCACTCGGAATGGCTTTGACAGGGAACTTTCCACTCGGATTTACCTTCAACAGTGTAGTATTTTACTCGGAAACGCTCCATTCTGAGTCAATCCACTCGGATTTGATCATTTCTGAGTCATTCTACTCAGATTTCATCATTCTGAGTCGGATTTGTTTTCAATTAGAAGTGCTTTCCTTGGAATCTTCACTCGGCCATGTCCCTTACTCGGAAATGATCATTCCGAGTCCTTTCACTCGGAAATGATCATTTCCGAGTCAGTTTTTTTTCTTTTTTTTTGGAATTTTTTTTCACTTATGAAAACCCCCATTCTTGGTGAAAATTGACCGGACTGAAATAGGTGTTCACAGATGCCCCTTTTTACTTCTTTTTCATGAGAAAAGCATGAAGTTTCTTCTTGCTTTTAAAATGGAAAGGGAGTAAAGAAGTGAACACCATCGTTGAGGTCATGCAAAACCCAATAATCACGAAGGCCAGTATTGTTCCATTAAAATGAAGCAAGGCGTGGGAACCTAGGATTTCTTGCTTTCTCTCTTCTTCTATTCTCTCTCTCTCTTTTTCTTTTTTTTTCTTTTTCTTTTTTTTTAATCCTAAATCTGGGAAAAAGAAGTGGGGTAGTGCTCCAATTTTTAGCAAGAAGTGGTTAACTGGGAATTATCCTTTGAATGACATGAAGCAGAAGGATTGTCTTTCAGTTAACAAGAGGCGAGAGGATTGAGTGTCTATTCTCAATTGATTGGAGATGAAGGATGCCTCGTTCTGTGACTGGAAGAAAAAGGATGCCTTCTTAGACGACTGAAAGGTAAAAGGATGCCATTTGTTCGGTGATAGGAAGATAAAGGGTGCCATTTGATCAGCGACGGGAGGATAAAGGGTGAGGGTGTTGCCTCCCGGTTGACTGAAAGGTAAAGGGTGCCATCTTCGGCGAAGGGTGCCATTTGATTGGCAACAAGAAAGTAAAGGGTGCCATTTGATCGGCGACAGGAAAGTAAAGGGTGTCATTTGATCGGCGACAGGAAAGTAAAGGGTGAGGGTGTTGCCTCCCGGTTGACTGAAAGGTAAATAGTGCCATCTTCGGCGAAGGGTGCCATTTGATCGGCAACAGGAAAGTAAAGGGTGCCATTTGATCGGCGACAGGAAGATAAAGGGTGCCATTTGATCGGCGACAGGAGGATAAAGGGTGAAGGTGTTGCCTCCCGGTTGACTGAAAGGTAAAGGGTGCCATCTTCGGCGAAGGGTGCCATTTGATTGGCAACAAGAAAGTAAAGGGTGCCATTTGATCGGCGACAGGAAAGTAAAGGGTGCCATTTGATCGGCGACAGGAAAGTAAAGGGTGCCATTGATCGGCGACAGGAAAGTAAAGGGTGCCATTTGATCGGCAACAGGAAAGTAAAGGGTGCCATTTGATCGGCGACAGGAAGATAAAGGGTTCCATTTGATCGGCAACAGGAAAGTAAAGGGTGCCATTTGATCGGCGACAGGAAGATAAAGGGTGCCATTTGATCGGCGACGGGAAGATAATGGGTGCCATTTGATCGGCGACAGGAAGATAAAGGTGAGGGTGTTGCCTCCCGGTTGACTGAAAGGTAAAGGGTGCCATCTTCGGCGAAGGGTAAGAAAACCCTGAAAAGTGCCAGCTTTGGCGATTGAGGAAGAATCTTTCTTAAAGTGCCAGCTTTGGCGATTGGTTCCACTGGGGAAGAGAATTTGGGAAGTGCCAGCTTCGGCGATTATGGTTCCACTGGGGAAGAGCTTGGGAAGTGCCATCTTTGGCGATTATGGTTGTCAGGGAACTGTCCCTTGATTTGAAAGAGAATGAACCTGGGGAGATCCCCTGGTTCACCATGACTGAAGGTTATTAGGGAAAATGCTTCTTGATTTAAAGAGGAAACACTTGGGATGATGTCCCAGTTTGAGGAGGTTTGAAGGAATCTTGGGGAAACTGCTCCTTCACTGGAACAAAAGAAATTTGGGAAAATGCCCCAGTTTGAGTTATTTAGGAAGTGTAATTCTACTGGGGAAGGATTTAGTGATTCGGGGTACTGTCTCTTAGGGTGAAAGAGAATGAACCTAGAGTGCCCCAGTTTGAATTATCTGCTTTGGAACCTTGGGGAACTGCCCCTTGAGCGAAAAAATGAACCTGAGGTGATGCCGTGGTTTGATTTGTTTGGGAAGTGTAATTCCACTGGGGAAGGATTTGGTTGGCATCCGTCTAGGTTCCACCTGGGGAAGCATTTGGTGGTTTGGGGTGCCGTCCTTTGATTGGAAAGAGAAATCTGGGGAGATGCCCCAGTTTGAACAAGACCAAAAGATTTTGCAGGTATTATCCCTTGATTGGGAGAAAAGAAACGGACGATGCCCCATTTTGGAAAGATTGAAAGGATTTTGGGGAACTGCCCGTTGATTGAAAGAGGAGATACTTAGGGTGATGCCCCAGTTTGAGGTGATTGAAGGTTGGTGAACTACCCCTTAAAGGAATATAGTGAGATACTTCAATTAGAATATGATTGAAAGAACCTTGAGGTACCACCCCTTGATCGAGAAACAAATCTGGGGTGATGCCCCAGTTTGACATAACTGAATTTTGGGATACTGTCCCTAGACTGGAAGAGAAATCCGAGGAGATGCCCCAGTATGGAAAGAATGAAAGTCTTAAGAGTACTGTCCCTTGACTGAAATAGAAATCTGGGGAGATGCCCCAGTTTAAGCTATTTTGAAATTCAGGGTCCCAGTTCAAGCTGTTTCAAAAATTTGGGGTATTGCCCCTTGGTTAGGAGAGAGATTTGGGGTCCATCAGGGATGTATGGCGGGCTTACCGAAAGAGAGGAATATGGGTGGGGGTGCCCCAGTTTGAGTTGTCCGAGAAGTGTAGTTCACTGGGGAAGGATTTGGTGATTCAGGGCACCGCTTTCTCGATTGAGAATGGATTTGGGGTGATGCCCCAGTTTTTTAGAAAGATTGAAGGATCAAAGGGTACCGCCCTTTGACTGAGTGAAGGATCTGGGGTGATGCCCCAGTTATTGGAAAAGTTGGAAGATTTAGGGGTACTACCCCTAAGCTGGGAGAAGAATCTGGGGTGATGCCCCAAAGATTGGAAAGATTGGAAGATTTAGGGGTACTACCCCTAGGCTGGGATAAGGATCTGGGGTGATGCCCCAGTTTGAGATTGAAGAAGCTAGGGGTGTTCCCCTTTGACAGAGAGAGGCCTGGGGTGATGCCCTAGTTCGAAATTCCTTCTTCTTGAAATTCAGGGCGTTGCCCCTTGGCCGACAGAAGGTCGAGAAGTGGTGCTCTAGTTTGAAGAGGAATGATAGACTTGGAGGTAAAATCCTAGGTTTGAAAGATTTCGGGTCAACAGGACGTCTCGTCCAAATTAACCCGTACTTGGTCGTCGCCTAGGAACGGGATTCACCTGACTGTTGGGATCCCCATTCTTGGTTGATTTTTAGAAATGCAATCCCTAACATGCCTCATGGACGAGACAGAAACCTTGAGAAGATACCGGCTCTGACTATGAAGCATTGATGGAAATCTCAAAGCACAATGGAAACTTAGAAAGGCGTCATGTTCGGCCATAGAAAATTATCTTGTCCAATGATTTGGGTGGGTTATGAGAAGGAAACCCGAGGAGAGCCGGTTGCAACAAGAAAAGATGAGAGTGAGCCTTAGAGACTAATGGATAAACTTCGAAAAGTGCTAGTCTTGGCGGTTGAGACTTGACACATCTACTTGTCATGACATCCTGCAAGAAAGGTTAGTGGTGCAAAACAAATTGGAACTTAAAGAGACCTCCTGCAAAGTCACAAACCTTAGAGATTCAAAGTGACCTATGATTGAAACAGAGTAGATGAAGCAACCCAAGCTTTGGAAATGCGTGAGGCCCAGTCTTCATAACGATTGCTTGAGGTGAGATCAAGTAACAGGAATATCTTATCCTCATGACTTTAAACTTTCATTACCTGAAAACTTTATATATTAAGGGAAAAACATATGTCTTACAAATCAGGGGAAAATCTCAATACGAACACGTATCAAAGAGGTAAGATTGTATTTATAAGTTGAGTAGGGGGTGGGAAAAGGGTGGCCAAAGAAGCAAGTGGAGTTGCATAGGAAATTTGATAATTTGGTAGAATAGGAACGACTTCACAAATCCTCCAGTGAACTGTTAAGAACAAGGTGTATCTCAATCCCACATCATGACTTTGAATTTACCATTTGACCATGCCTCTGAAAAAGGTAGTCGGACTACGGTCCTTATGCTTAGAATCAGACCATTCCCATAAGAATCTTTAAATTACTCTGCCAAAATCTTGATCCCAATTTATTGCCTAAGCTGCCTATTCAGGTTTTCAGCCTACCAGATTGCTCTAACTTTTGCCTAGGCTGCCTTTTCAGGTTTTCAGCCTAGCGAGCTTTTCCCTTCTTATGACGTCTTCCACCCTCTTTTTTTTTTTTAAGGTTGCGTCCTTCACAACAAAGGTTTAAGCTGATTTGACAATGAGCTTTTCTTGATTTAGTCTCAGCCCGTGGGGGAATATATGTTATTTCAAATAGGAAAGTTTTCTCCAACACCATGTATCCAAGGAAAAAAAGGGTGAGCCTTTTTTCGGCACCAATGAGGGGGCTTGTTCCAAGTCTTTGTCTTTTTGTTTATTCTTTCATCTCTTTTTTTGTTATCATTTTCTTCTTCTTCATTTTTTGTTTGTTTGTTTGTTTATTTGTTTTTCTTTTTTTTTCTTTTTTCTTTTTTTTTTGAATTGAATGACCCCCTTGGTACCTTCGTTATAATCTAGCTGTTTTATTTATTCTTAGCCAATGTGGCAAAGAACTATGATATTAATGGTATCACAGTAGACCATTCCCTTGGTTACACTGATATGGGAATAGTTATACTCCCTTAAAGTTGGGGTGTTGATCGTGACACAGATGAAAGCTTGATAACATTTACGTCCTCATGTGGAAGAGTGACAGTTTGATCTATGAATCAGTTCACCGCAATTAGTATATGTGTAGGGCACCAACCTTGAATTCCTTCATTTTTTTTGTTGTTTTTTTTTGGCAGAGTATTCCATATTTTCATTTATGGGTCTTAGCAAGCCTTTGTCATCCATGTTGGTCAATACTAACATTCCTTTGAAGGGTAAATATGCCATTAAAAGGTCTGGCATTATCTTCATTCATGTAGACTGCGTGTCACTACCATCATATTATAACATCTTCTAAGGCTACTCAATTGATTTTCTAGTTGTTTATGAATCCTTTTCACTCCGTGTGTTGACCTTGCTGAGCGCTTCGGGATAAAACTAGAAACATCTTGGTTAATTCGGCCAAGAAACTTTTGTATTTGCTACCCTCTTCGTCAGCGTGATCAAACAAGCGTTCAGAGTCATGACATAGGATTACGATCTCATTGTTCTCAGAAGGATGAATGTTTTTTTTAGTGTATGATGGCAAAGAGAAATAGGAAGATAAAAGAGAACCAACGGATAAAGGGAATGTCAAAACAAATAAGGGAAGAAAAAGGGAGACATTTTGAAATTTGATACGCATTTATTGAGAAAGCCCTAAAATGATAAAAATATGTTTTTGCCCTTATTACATAAAATATCCCAATGCCTTAGGCATAGCGTTTGGGTTGAAAAGTCATAAAAAATTTAAAGTCGTAAAGAGCTAGGTAGTCTCCTTATCATGAACTTCTCCACTTGGCGTGCAAATCACAGAACTCGCATCCTCTCTATGTCTTCAGTCCCTCCTTATCATACTGATCCCAGAATTCTCATGATTAGACCTGGGGTTTATGATTATATTGGGACTCCCTTCCTGGAAATCTAACCACTTGGCTTTAATCAGATCCCTTACTTTGAATTTTAAGGCATAACAATCCTTAGTAGAGTGCCCTGGGGCTCCAGCATGGTAATCACATCGGGTATTAGGATTATAACCTTTGGGGTAAGCAGGAAACATTGGTTTCAATGGACAGGGTACCGCAAGGGAACTACAGATAAGGTATGGCAAAAGTTCCGTGTAGGTTATGGGAATAGGGTCGAACCGGACCGGTGTTCGACTATCAGTGGGTTTTATTGTGCTTCGGTCTGGATTAGGTGGTTGAGTCTTCCCTAGTGGGGAACAGTAAGGTTGTGGAAAAGAGGGTCTAATAGCAGGTGAATGAGAATGTGAAGACGTTTGAGGGATATATGGTCGAAAGTAGGGTTGGAATGGGAAAAGATCGGAGTCCTGGTCAGGGGTGATGGCGGCCATGTAAGGTATAGGGGAATTGGCAAGCCGAAAGGAAGTATGAGTCATTAGTCTGGGTTGGGCTCTTTTTTGGTTATAGGAAGTAGAATTAACATCTCCTTTTCTTTTCCCCTTATCTCCCGATGCAGACATTCTTGTGATAGGTGCCTCAGGCGTCTGGGAGGATTGTGAAATATGGGGGTCCACTATTTGCAAATCATAATACTCTTGTTGATTATGGAATGGAGGAGAGTATTCTGAGGGTACTGCATAAAGCAGGTTGCTATCTGAGCCCATGAAGGCGTGTTGTGGTGCATAAGACATGCCATAGGTTGATTGAGAGTCAATGATGGGATCGGTCCTATTGATAGTGATGGGAGGTGTCATGGAAGAGGGAATTCGTATTTTCATCAGTCCATGAGGATGGAGAGGGGTGGCTGGTAAATGTTGGTCATTCTTAATACCCGCAGAGGGCTCCTCCTCTATGATCTTTTTTTCTAAAAGTCTGGTCATTTCTGCCACTTGCTTCTTTAGCTGGTCAACTTCACTCCTGAGGTTTTCAATTTCTTGCTCTCTTTCAGCCATAAGTCTCCTTTGAAAGTCTAGTAAGAGTGTCTTTCAGTGTCAGTGAAAGAAAAACAAGAAATGTCAGGTGAAAACAGAAAGAAGGAGAATGTCGTGGGAAACAATTACAGGCTTTGGCGAGTATCCTTTGACTATTCCTTAGAACTTATTATTCAAAAGTACTAGGTATGGTAAACATGGAAATTAATATGGGATAATTGTGAAGACAGAAGAAATCTTTCATCCTGAGGCGGGAGCCCCAAGCTCAAACATTTTCTTTGGGCAACTACAGCCCTCATTTCTTAAGCTCAATCCCATGTTAATTTCCATAGATACTCAAAGGGTATTCGTTAAGTTCTGAATAGCCTTCCACGAAAATAAGGATTAAGAGAAGAAATTAGTTGATGTCATGTTTTGGAACCGGTACTTCCCCATTGATTTAACATAAAGCAATTTTTTTTCTTGGGGAAACAACGATTACCAAGGGTCCAAGTCGCAATAGTCATAAATTTTTTAATCGTCATCAACGCCCCTGTTGGAGCAGAAATAAAGTTATATTTTTTTCTGATTTTTTGACGATTAGGAAAATCTATGACTCAGGACTCAGAGGTACACGACCAAAAGAGGATTATCTATTCACCTGAAGAATACTGTGTGTTTCAAAATGAGTCATTATTTCAAAAACTCAGTAAATCTGCGGGTGGTAGATAATTTATTTTTTGGATAAAAGGGAAAGCAAAAATGACGTAAGGTAAAGTAAAGTTTTCCCTTTTGTGCCTTAAGTTAGGTTTTTCTGGAGGTCTCTTAACGGTTCTAAGGTTGGTCTATCAGTGACATCTCGCATTAGGTGGCTTATTCTAAACTTTCTAAAGGTCACTAGAGCCAAGATCCTACTCATGATGTTGACCACAAATAGTAGGAAGTCTACTAGGTGTGGGCACCATGAATAAGTTGAACTCTAGCTGAGATTCTCACGGTAACCAGACAGGAAGTACATCCCAAATGGCTCCGTTACCAACCTCCCCTAATCTTAAGTTTCATTTGGGCCCGGGTATAGGGTCCCACTCAAAAATGTGTGCAAATTGTGAGTGTAGTGTGTGAAAGAGGCATTCAATACCTGTACCTTACTCATCCTGCACATAGAACAAACACAAAGCAGCAAATAAAGTTGTCTACCCTAGGGTTCAATAATCACACAAATATTTACAGAACATAAATGATAGAATACAAATAAAACAGAAACCAAAGAAAAATAAAATAAAGGAAGAAATCAAATAATTAATATGCTAATTAAAACATGCGCTATCAAATTGACTGGCTTGACTCTCTAAGTCCCCAGTGGAGTCGCCATCTGTCGCGACCGGGATCGCGGCGGCACGGCCGACCCTCAAAACGATTCGAAAAGAAAAAAAAACAGGGAGTCGCCACCAATATTTTTTAGGATAAAATACCGGGAAAACCTTTCGTTAAAGCACTGGTTATAAAAATGAAATTCCAAATTCGGGAGTCTGATTACAGGTGAGGAAGGTATTAGCACCTCACAACTGTCCGTTATAAAAATGGTTACCTTAATATGATAGCGCGCATTATAATTAACCCAATAATTATTTTAACTTCTTCATGAAAAGAAAGTATACGAGATGACAAAATATACAAAAATAAACACGGAATATTTACATGAGATTAACAGGACATCTCGTCCAAATTAATCTCGCTCCGCCTTTTTAAATAAAATGTATGAAGCACTCATTCTTGTTAATATTTAATGTGAGTCTCGGTGGGGATTAATTCAAAAAATTAATTAACAATTAAAAGGAAATGGATCCATCAATTAACAGTTAATTAATTTTGGCGGAAAAATAAATAATAACAAGCACTAATAATGAAGGAACAGATTTTTGATAAGGGAATAATCCGATCAACGAAAATTAATTACTTATTGAAAAGGAAACAATTCCATCGAACAACAATTAATTTTAACAAGAAAAGAAATAAATAATACAAGCATAAAAAATGAGGGTCAGATAGGGACCAGTGTAAGAGGAACTGGACAGTGTGACAAGAGAAAGAGAACTGAACGGTGTGGTGTGGATTTAAGGGAGCTGGACGGTGTTGGGGATTTAAGGAGGAGCTGGACAGCGTTGTGGTTTAGGAAGGGTCGGTGCTGGAAAGTTGAGGAGCAGGTCGGTTTTGGGGAGGAGAAGAACGGTATTGCGGAGCAGGTCGGTTTTGGAAGAGAACGGATGGGAAAGGTGCTGGGACGGTGTTTGAGAGGTTTGAGGGACGGTGTGGAGAAGAGAGAGGGGCTGTACAGTTGGAAGGAGGGGGACAGCGTTTGGGAGGAGTGAGTGAGGACGGTGTTGGTGGGTGCAGGAGAAAGGAGAGGGGATACGGTGCTGGGCTAAGAGGAGAGGGACAGGGAGAAAGACGGAGTGGTGTAGGAGGAGAGGGGCAGTATTGGTGAATTTAGGGGCTGTATGGTTTTAGGAGAGGGACGGACAGTGGAGAAAATGAGGGTGTTGGGTGGAGAAGGAGGACGGTGTTGGGTGAGAGAGAGGGTGAGCGTGGAGTGAGAGGGAATGAGACGGTGTTGGAAGCTGTGAGGAGGTATAAGACAGTATGGTGAGGGGCGAGTGAGGTATGGAGAGGAGGACGGTTGAGAGGTGGACGGTGTGATGGTGGAAGGGGGGCTGTGAGGTGTGGTACGGTTTCTAGAGGGAAGGAGGAGAGGAAGTGTACGATGTGGTTTTTAGGTGAAAGGAGGACGGGTTGGTGTGAGTTTTAGGAGGACGGTTGGTGTGGTAAAGAGGGACGGTGTGACTTTGGAGGAGAGAGGAGAGGGTATGAGAGGGGACCGTGTTGGAAAAGGGGAAAGGGACAGTGGAGTTTTTTTTTAAAGCTCTCTTTCTTCTCTCTTAATCTTTCTTCATGCTTCCTCCCCTCCCAATGAAAGCTTTTTTCTTCCTCTTTTTGGTTGTGGTATTTATAGGAGTGTGCATAATTGCTTGGACAGCCTGGCTCTTGACAACCGAATGGAGGCTGGTGGGAATTTTTATTATTTCTTCCTTTGTTTGGTAGTGAGTCGCCCTTTGGAATTAGCAAATCAACTTGGACAGTGTGTTGGAAACAGCCTGGATCTTGACAAAGGAGGCTGGTGGGAATTTTTATTATTCCTTCCTTTGTCTGGTAGTGAGCCGCCTCCCATAATTCAAGGATCCACTTGGATAGTGGAAATCCAAGTCAGCATGGTGGAAATCCGAGTGGAAAGAGGGGTCGGTCTTCACTTTGCCTCCTGAATCTGAGTGGAAAAAGGTCCCTTTTGTGCAAAAGACTGAGTGAAATCCTGTCGGTGTGAGGCTGCTGTGAGGAGCTGGGCGAGCAAAACAACTCTGGTTGAAATATTCAATCGGAACCGAGTGAAGAATGGCTCAGAACCGACTGAAAAGGACTCGGAGATGATTGGAATACGACTCGAAATTGGGTGAGAAGGATGGCTCGGAAATTGGTGAAAAGTGACTCGGAAGTGGTTAAAAGGATGACTCGGAATTGGTGGAAATGGTGGCTCAGAAGTTGTTTAAGTAAGGCTCGGTGATTGAGTGAAAGGACTCACTCGGTACTGACTGAAGAGTCACTCACTCGGTGCTGACTGAAATGTGGCTCACTCGGTATTCACCCACAGGGAGTCAATCCGAATAGAGTCGATGGTGTTCATACACGAAAGACCGAGTGGAATCAATCTGCTCATATAAAAGACCGAGTGGGAATCAATCCAAGAAGAATAAATGCTCTCATATAGAAGACCGAGTAAAAGCTGAAATCCACAGGTCAGATCCGACCCCTGACACTCGGTGTGGGATTGAATTCGCAGATTATTCACTCAGAAATTGTTTTCCGAGTAGCATTCAATCAGGATCTCTGTTATTCGGAATTGCTTTACTCGGATATGTCTCTGGAATTGAACCACTCGGAGGAACCTTGCTCGGATTTTGCTTTGGATTCATTCGGACAAATTCATTCGGACACATTCACTCGGAAGTGCCTTCTTGCTTCTCACTCGGAATGGCCTTCACTTTCACTCAGAAACTGAGTCTGGAATCTGGCTGATTGAATTTCTTCTCATTTCCGAGCCTTGCTTTGCTCGGAAATGCATCTTTCTGACCCAACTCACTCGGATGTGCTTTCCTTGGAGACTTCTCACTCGGGCTTAGTGTGAAACTTGAGAGTCTGCCCGAGTGTGATTCATTCCCAGTCGGATCTTTCATTGCTTGATAAGACTCTACTCGGAAATGCCTTGTTCCGCTTGAGAATGCCATTTTCTCCGAATGAAACCACTCGGAGACCTCCTTATTCAACAGTTTATTCATTCTGTGGTTTCTTCTGCTCGGAATCCATTCACTCGGAACAACTTTTTGCCCAGAAAAACAGTTCAGATTTGTTTCAATCAGCATTTCTTCACTCGGATTATTTGCAATCAGAAAACTCCCACTCGGATTCACTTCAATCAGCAATCCTTTCACTCGGAGAATAGCTTTGGACAACATCTATTCAACGTCAGTCCCCTTTTTTCACTCAGAATGGACGCAGTCGGGAAGGCTTCCACTCGGAATCACCTCCAACCGAGACTTATTCCATTTCAGCATTGAACCTCCAACAGAGTCAGCCATTTATCACTCGGAATGGCTTTGACAGGGAACTTTCCACTCGGATTTACCTTCAACAGTGCAGTATTTCACTCGGAAACGCTCCATTCTGAGTCAATCCACTCGGATTTGATCATTTCTGAGTCATTCTACTCAGATTTCATCATTCTGAGTCGGATTTGTTTTCAATCAGAAGTGCTTTCCTTGGAATCTTCACTCGGCCATGTCCCTTACTCGGAAATGATCATTCCGAGTCCTTTCACTCGGAAATGATCATTTCCGAGTCAGTTTTTTTTTCTTTTTTTTCTTTTTTTTTGGAATTTTTTTTTTGGAATTTTTTTTCACTTATGAAAACCCCCCATTCTTGGTGAAAATTGACCGGACTGAAATAGGTGTTCACATGTATTATTTCATAAGGATGTATACAATCACGTCACTTTCTTAGTGACTAGGTAATTGAGAATGAAAATGACCAAGCATATGATCTTTCCTCTCATTGGGTACTTTTCATCATATTCTCATATTCATCACTTTTCATATTTGATATCTCGCCTTTCATTGTACGGGAATCGTTACCGTGATGGATATACATTAAATTTTTCTTTCTGATGCACCACCAATACATCATATTAATACAGATGTATTCATAGTATAATCAGACAGTTACAACATCATCACTGATCAATTTATATAGATTATCAACATTGAAGTAACATCATACAGTCTATCCATTCTTTATTTAACTCGTCCTATTTGGTTATCATACGTACATCACCTAATTGTTCCTTACTACTCACCCCTATCAGATCAGCTCCTTATAGTTCAAGCTAAGTTTTATGAAGTTTATTAGTTTATAAAAGTTGTAACCCTCTCGCCTCCAGGTCTTACTCTTAAGTTCAATTGAGCACCTTACTCATGTTCGTGTTGCATTATGATCCAAGTATATTTCTATAACTTATTACGAGTGTAATTAGTTGATTATGAGGGTAAGTTCTACTATTAAGTGGTTGTAGTAATACTTTAATTATGGATCAAGTAGTGTCCCTACCTTATGAACGCTTCCTAGAGATGATTTCCATATGTCCTATTTGTTACAATTGTAGTTAATTAAATGTCATACTCAAATAACGTTACTTACTTAAAGTGTTAATTATTATCAAGATATAATAACCTTGTCCTAATCTCATTATTAGATGTTGGTTTTCTTGTAAGTGTACTAATTTTATCCTTCTAAGTGTCATCTACTTATTCTAGTCTAATTTAACTAGTCTAACTAGCTGCATTATTTATATACTCCAACCTTCTCATAAATGACTTAGTCACTTCATGTAACACCCAAAACCCAAAACCCAAATTCCAATTAATTAACCAAAATTTTTATAATAAATTTTTCACGTTTAAAGAATCATTTTGAAATTCGTAATTTAAATTTCAAGGTCATGTAAAAATTTATAAATGTGGAATATTATCATGCATACTAGTCGTGAACGAATAAAACATAATACATCTATATAGCAGAAACAATAGATAAAATTGCAGTACAAGGTATATAATAATATTATTACAACACATTAAAAGTCAAATAAAGTTAAAGTCCAAGCAATAAAACATAAAAGCTTCATCAATTTCACCACTCGTCATTCTGTGAAGCATGCACTGTAAAAATAATGTAAGAGTGAGATAAAATATAGAATAAATATAAAATAAGTAAAATTACATAAACACAATCAACAAACAATTATGATATGATGAATATGCCAAACAAGGTCATTTACATTCAATAATCTTTAATTTAGCCAAATGATGTCATGCTGGATCCATTTTGGTTTAGTGGAAATACTGCAGTAAAAAATCTCATAGAGACACAAGTAGGACTTAACATAATGTCACGAATCCCTACCCTTCGTAGTGCTCAAGTACCAAAGTACACAAGTAGGACTTAGCATATACCATTAATCCCTACCTTTCATGGTGTTCAAGTACCGAAGTACCCAAGTAGGACTTAATATAAACCATGAATTCCTACCCTTTATGGCGCTCAACGAAAATAAGGCTTTAACTTATCATAGAGTAACCCCCACCAGGGCTGGCAATCATAGAACTCTTAAATTCCATGGTGCGTCCAAATGCTTATGATGCATGAATGCCTTTAATTCTTTTTTTCAATTTAACATAACATGATATCAATACTTCCATAATCACTTGGAAAGTCATAAGTCCTCAAAGGACACATCACATATATCAATTCTTAAAATCATGGATTTACAGTTCAACAACATATCTCAATAAACCATAAGACATTCATGTATACATTAATTTAGTCATTCATAATTATTCATCACAAAGATATATATATTGTATGACATTCATAGGACACTCAATAACATCCATAATAATCAATAATCCCTCAATAATTCATAAATAAATCATTACCCATATACAACAGCTTTTTTCAAGTTGTTGTTAAAAGTATCTTATTCTGCACCAGATTCTGCCACGTGTCTCATTGATTCAGGTTTGACCAGAAACTTTTCTAATTACAAAGTAACCCCTAATATTTCCATGTATTTCATCCTAGCCCCATATAGTTTTCAGCTTACATATTGGCCCCTATAGTTTTATAAATTGTCTTTTTAACCCTAAACTCTTTGAAACTACAAATTTATCCTTTATTCATTTTAAAATTACTATTTTACCTCTATCCATCTAAAATTACCATTTTTACCCAACTTTCAAAATTACCCTTTTACCACTACCTTTAAAATGCCTCCTAGAAGACAATTTGAAAGAACTCTCCAAGACATCAAACTAGATGACTTGCGACAACAACTTCAAAGGTTGCAGTAAATAGTTAAAGCTCAACAAGCCTAGCTCAACCAATTGAGAAATACCAATTCTGTTGAAAGTGACTATAATGATAGTAATTCTTCCTCCTCTAACAATTATAGAGTGAGAAGGTCACAACAACAAGGCCATGACTTCAGAATGGATATACCAGAATTCGAAGGGACATTAGAACCTGACGAATTTTTGGATTGGACCTGCACTGTTCAGAGAATATTCAATCTAAAGGATATTCTAGAGGAGAAAAAGGTTAGAATCGTCGCCATCAAACTAAAGCGACATACATCTATTTAGTGGGAGACTCTACAAAAGAATCGTGCAAAAGATAGGAAGAGTAAGATTAAGACTTGGGAGAAAATGCAAAAACAGCTTAGAACTAGATTCTTACCTGCTAATTGTCGTTAAGATAATTACCTATGGCTTATTAATCTTCAACATAAGACAATGATAGTTGAAGAGTATACCAAGAAATTTGAGCAACTAAATATGAAATGTGAGCTGACTGAAGAAGAACATACCATAGCTCGTTACCTTGGAAGGCTAAATACAGAGATTTCTCATCTAGTCTAGCTACAACAATATTTCACCCTGGATGATGTCATCTGACTAACCATCAGGATAGAAAAACAACCTCCTTTAAAGAAACCAGTTCCATTCTTCTTCTTCCCGATTACCTTTCCAACCTTCTTCTTCCAGAAACCCTTCATTTCCCCCAAAAACACAAACCACCCAACCATCTACCCCAAACAAGACACCAGCCAAACCAAACAGAGATAACAACCCTACACCTACCTCTCAATCCAAGTCCATTGTAAAATGCTTTAGATGTCAAGGATTCGGTCATATAGCCTCTGATTGTCCAAACTGAAAGGTTGTCACAATTATTGAAGGAGAACCTTTTGAAGCTTCAGAAGAAGAGCTAGAAGTAGAACTGGGAGAGCCAGTGTATGACGATGAATTTACACCTGCTAATCATAGTGACTTACTAGTTGTCAGGAGAAGTCTATACATAGCAAAAATGAAAGAGAACTCCTGGTTGAGACACAATATCTTCCATACCTGTTGCACCTCGCAAGGAAATTTTTTTAATGTTAGCATTGATAGTGGAAGTTGTGAGAATGTAGTATCAAACTACATGGTGGAAAAGCTCAAGTTACCAACACAAAGTCACCCGTATCCTTACGAAATTGTAGTGGCTCAATGAAGGCAATGAGGTAAAGGTTTCTAAAAGATGTCTTATGTCTTTTTCAATTGACAGGAAATATCAAGATAAAGTTTAGTGCGATGTTGTTCCTATGGATGCTTGCCATCTTCTTCTTGGAAGGCCTTGGCAATATGATCATCGTACCCACTATGACAGTTATACAAACACCTACTCATTTGAGAAGGACGAAGCAAAAATTAAATTAGCTTCACTGCCACTTGATGAATTCAACCAAGACAAAAAAGAAGAAAAGCAGTTGGTGTCCCTAGTCACCAAGAATTAATTGAAGGTGGCTACAGATGAAGTCAATCATCTAGGTTTTTTACTGTTGATTGAGCAAAATTATGGAACCAGTATACCACCAGAAATTATGCCAATTTTATTAGAATTCCCAGGTGTTATTCCAAAAGAAATTCCTCCAAACTACCACCTATGTATGATATTTAACATGCTATAGACTTTATACTAGGAGTAGTCATTCCTAATAAACCTGCTTATCGAATGAATCCTTAAGAGCATGCTAAAGTGTAGAGATTTGAAGGATTGCTGAAGAAATGATTAATTCAGGAAAGTGTCAGTCCTTGTATTGTTCCTGTCATATTAGTCCCTAAAAAGGATGGCACATGGAGGATTTACATGGATAGTAGAGCTGTGAATAAGATCACCATCAAGTATCAATTCCCGATACCATGACTTGATGACTTGTTGGACCAACTACATGGTGCCATTATCTTTTCCAAGATTGATCTTTGTAGTGGATACAATCAAATCAGAATCAGGCCAGGAGATGAGTGGAAAACTACTTTCAAAACATGAGATGGTCTATATGAATGGACAGTCATGCCATTTGGACTATCCAACACCCAGCACATTCATGCGCCTCATGAATCAGGTATTACGCCCTTTCAATAGACAATTTATACTTGTTTACTTTGACGATATCCTGATTTATAGCAAAAGTAAAGATGAGCATTTAAAATATATAAGACAGGTGTTAGAAGTTCTTTAAGAAAAAAAAATCTATGCCAACCTGGAGAAATGTTCTTTCATAACTAAAAAGTGACATTTCTTGGGTATATTGTTGGCAGTGAAGGCATCCGTGTAGACCCTAGCAAGATCAAGGCAATCAACAACTGACCTATTCCTCAGTCAATCCATGATGTCAGAAGTTTCCATGGGCTAGCTTTTTTTTATCGCAGGTTATATCAAGAATTTCAGTACCATTGCAACTTCACTCACTAGTTGCATCAGAGGAGATAAATTTCAATGGTCAGAACAAGCACAAAAAAGTTTTGATGAATTGAAGGAGCACTTGACAAAAGCCCCTGTACTAGCATTACCTAACTTTGACCAAGTGTTTGAGGTAAGTTGTGATGCTTATAACATTGGTATTGGTGCAGCACTCAGTCAGGAAGGCCGACCAATAGCTTTCTTTAGTGACAAGCTAAATGACGCTAAGTTGAGGTACTCCACTTATGATAAGGAATTTGATGCCATCATACAAGCTTTGCAACATTGAAGTCATTATCTACTTCCAAAAGAATTCAATCTCTATTCAGATCATAAAGCTCTCAAATACTTGAATTCCCAACAGAAAATTAGTCATAGGCATGCATTATGGATCGAGTTTCTATAAGCTTATCCATTCTTAATCAAATATAAGTCTGGGAAACAAAATTCTATTACAGATGCCCTCAGCCGAAGTCATGTTTTACTATCAACTTTGCAAACAAAAGTTATTGGCTTTGAGATTCTCAAAGAATTATATCGAGATGATCCTGACTTCAGCAGAATTTGACAGTCAACTGAGAACCAACCTTTTTAAAGTTAGTATCGTCAACAAGGTTTCCTATTCAAGAACAATGTTTTATGCATGCCTCATTGTTCTTTTAGATAAGCCATTATCTGGGAAGCACGTGATGGAGGATTAGCTGGTCACTTTGGCCAAGACAAAATAGTTACACTGATCAAGGAGAACTGCTACTGGCCTAAGCTTGAAGGGGATGTCCTTGACATATCCAGCGATGTTGTATCTGTCACCTTGCTAAATCCAAAGAGTCAAAATACTGGATTGTATAAACCATTGCTAGTACCCATAGCACCATGGGAAGATGTCAACATGGATTTTGTTCTTGGGCTACCACAAACACAACAACAGAAGGATTTTGTAATGGTAGTCGTAGACAGGTTTTCAAAAATGGCGTATTTTATACCTTGTCAAAATACTAATGATGTTGTCTACATAGCTAACTTATACTTCAAGGAGATTGTATGACTCCATGGAATTCCCAAAACTATCACATCAGACAGAAATGTCAAATTTCTAAGTCACTTTTGGAGAACTCTATGGAAAAAGATGGGTACAAAGCTACAGTTCAGCAGCGCTAGTCATCCTCAAAAAGATGGCCTAACGAAAGCAATCAACCGATTGTTAAGAAACCTATTACAAAGTTTTGTTGGTAAAAATCTTCGTCAATGGGATCAATTCATAGCCGAAGTGGAGTTCGCTTATAACAATTCCACAAATTAGGCTACTAGAATGTGTTCTTTTGAAGTAGTGTACGGTGTACGACCTCTCAGTCCATTAGACATGGCTCCTTGTTCTACAAAGAATCAGTTCAATGCTGATGTTGACCAAAGAGCCAAAGAAATCAAGAAGCTTCATGAACAAGTTCGAGCTAGAATCGAGAAGCAAAATTCAAAATACAAAGCTCAATGAGACAAGCATCGAAAGCAACAAGTGTTTAAAGAAGGAGACTTGGTATGGATTCATCTTCGAAAGGGGAGATTTCCAAAGCAACCCAATGCCAAGTTGTCCCCTAGAGCCGATGGACCCTTTCGGGTAGTTTAAAAGATCAATGATAATGCTTATAAGATTGAGCTACCTTTAACGTTGCTGATCTCTCACCGTACTTTGAAGAAGAAGATGCTTAGACTTGAGGACGAGTCTTTTTCAACCAGGGGAGAATGAACCAGAAGCTTCCCTTCCCCCACCAACTCCCAAAAAGGGTGTAGCCATTGTTGACAAATGCAATGTGCTCTTCGATTCCAACCTATCTCTAGCTCATTTTCCTTGCAAGCGATGTTTAATTATTCTGTTTATTAACAATCTGAATTCTATAAATAGTCAGATATTGTAAGCTATTTTCATCAAGCAATCAATACAAGTTTCTTTTCATAACTCATTTCAGTTTTCTCTCTTTGAGAGTTTTTCTTTGACATTCTGAGCCAATATTTTTCAGTTCAACAAAGTCATTGGAGATGGAAATATGAAAATTAAGAGTGACAACCGATTCGTTGCTATATGATATATCTAACGACAAATTAACACAAAAGTTGTCTTGATATTCTAAATCCACATACAGCGATGGGATTTAAAATGCACCTTTGTGAAATATTAACAACAGAATTATCTTTATTGCTAATCTACGTTGCAAATGACCTTCAAGAGTAATTTTTGGTTTTAATTCTCTTGTCGATACTAAAATGGTTGCTTTTAATGACGACATATTATTGGTGGTTGTGACTTAAATAATGTTTTTTATAGTAATGTTCTATAAACATTTGATTAAGTATTAAAAATATAAGATTCAAATCTTGGATTTCCCACTTCAACTTCTTTCTCTTTTCACATTTACCTTTATTCTGTATGACAAAAAAGAGAAACAATTACTATTTTTTAGATTACGACTTTTTTATGGGGTAGATTACGTACTTATTTACATCCAACAATAATTTTAGTTATTTTTCTAAAACGAATTTGACGTATTTTGAATAATGGCTTATCCATGTTTCCACATTAATATTACATATTATCATAATCAATAAAGTTTCAAACTTATATACTAATTAACCTAAATATTATACAAACTTCCCCATAAAAGGATTGATTAACCGAAGAAAAGATTGTGCGAGGTAGTGATTAAATAGGTTTGATATATAGTCAAATAATTGAAGGACATGTGGTGGAAGTTGTGTGCGTCTGAGTGTGAGTTGCATATTACCTTTATACATTGGAAGTCAAATAGTGAAATTCTGTTCAAAGTCACTTGAGTGCAACAGTATGAGCATTACCTGCCATATGCCAGAGCTTTCCTGGATGAGGCAAAAGGGCAATACCACTTTCACACAGTTCCTCCATTTTATTTGCTAAGCAATATCCAAATACAGTAGCTGCTATCAGTGGCAGAGATGAAGTACACCTGCAGATAGAGATCTTCACTTTCTGCCTCAGCATAAGAACATACATGATGTTATTGTTAAGCTTCAGCATTATGAACGTATTCTTGGATCACTTTCTCTCTCTCACCATTCTACAGTGAACTCTCCAAACTTCTCTTGTAAGAGAGATCCATAAGTCCTACTCGATTTTATTCCAAGGGATCAAACAAATTCAAATGTTTTTTAATTATCCTTTGTTTTTAAAATTGTTTTGTTTTTAAACATGTTCTTGTCTCTTCAGGTTACAGATTTGGACTGAAAAATACAATACAAAAAGAAATCAAGCTTGATGGAAGGAAACTATTTGAACAGAAACCCCCTTGAGAGAGAGGATAGGTTTGGTTTTGAGGAGCATAGTACATGGGGAACTTCATGGCCTGCTAGAAATTATGCTTGTAGCTTTTGCAAGAGGGAGTTCAGGTCTGCTCAAGCTTTGGGTGGACACATGAATGTACACAGAAGGGATAGGGCAAGATTGAGATCTTCCTTATCTTCATGGGTTTCTGAATGCCCTAAACCTAACCCTAGCGCCAAGCCTAACACAACCCTTCTTCCACCCTCTTCTTCTAATTCACCTTCCCCTTTGTCTGATGAGCTTTTGAATTACTCTCATGAACCTTCTCCACTTTCTAGTCCTCCTTATCTCACTTTGTCCTCTTCACCCTCCCCATCAGCTTCCAACAGTGGTGGTGGAGATAAGAAACCAAGACTCACACCTTCAAATCACCAGTTCCCTCTTCTGAGTAGGGAAACTCTGGTGACTAAGAGCACATCAAGAAGTGGTTTTGATGAGGAAATATTAATGAAGGGATGTGAAGAGGAGCACAAGGTTTTCAAGGGTAATGAGGAAAACATTACTTTGGAGTTAGGAATAGGGTTGCTTAAACAGCAAGAGGAGAAGTTGGATTTGGAGCTTCGACTTGGGCATTAATTCCTTGCTAAAGGTGCAATATCATCAAGCAAATTCATCTATGACCGCCACTGCAAGTCTTCAACTTTGCAATTGTTTTAACTTCTTGCACCAGTTATCTGTTTGAGAATTCATTCCAGCTGCAGTTTTATATTATATTATTAATCCTACATTTGTTGGACTTCATCATTTTGTGTGGTTTTTGTAATTTAGCCTTGAAGTTGGGCACATAGCTCTATCTTGTAGCTTGATATATTCAAGCCATTGAGTGGTTGTTGATTAATTAAGGTGCGTGGAAAACCAATTTGGAGCAAATGGTCGAGTGATATACAGAAATTAAAAGCCATAAATCACAGACATAGTGTTGAATCTTCAATCAAGACGTGGATTTAATTGAATCTTGACATTGGGGGGTGACCCCTTTTCATCCACCAAAAGAAAATTGAATCTCAATCAAGATGTCAATTTTTCATAATGTGGTATTTTGAATTGGCAGTCAAATTATGCTCTTGGATGGTCTTTATTCTTCATCCTCTAAGATTCTGACAGCCAATGAGCACAGTTCTTGTATTAGTTTGACTGAATATGATTTCCTCTATGCTAAAATTTTATCAGCCGGTCACTCTAGATAGATAGAGGAGCATGTGACTCAGATAAAAAAAAAATAAAAAATTCCTTATAATATCCTTGCATTTTCCTGGGTATATGCACCCGTAGCCTTTACGTTTATGTCAGGTTGTTTCTTGGAAACACACTACTACGTTAAATCATAGATAACGAATAAAACATTAGTTATCATAAAATTGATTTTTTCACTTAGTTGTATGTCTTCTGTCCTTAAAAATTATGAAGTCTTTTAGCTTCAATCCTAAGAAAATAAAATTTTCATCATTTGCATTTATCTTAAATTAGATATTATATTTTAGTCTTTGTCGTTGACTTGTTAAATGTTAACTAGCTAATAACAATTTTAACAATGTGTATACATGGTATTTAAGTCATGACAGAGAGATTAAAATTAAAACTCGCATATTTCATAAGATCAGAAACAAAATTCACATAGTTTACCGAAACCATAAACACATTTGACAAAGAAACTATATTCACTTTTTTTTTTTTTTCATCTCTCTCGTCAAGCCTTAGCTCTCTTTTTAAATATAGAAAGTCATGTCATTCCCCACCCTTATATCTTCCAATTACTATTCGTTTTTTTTTTCTGCTATTTTTCTCCATCTAAATCACTCCGGTCAGACATTGATTACAAGATAAATAATGGAAAGGATTCAGTGCATGAACACAACCCTGGAGTTAATTGTTAAGTCCCCATCTGATTAATTAGGGATCCATGGTAGAAGGGATTATTCATTTTATTTACATTCATCTTCAATAAGTGTATTTGTTTTTTAAAAAATTTATTTCTCTCAAGAAAATTGTCTTTCTAAAACCTAACAAAGTAAATCAAAAAATAATCAAATTGTATCATCTTAGTAATAGTTAACGTAGCAAGATACTAATTCATTCATAATCATATCTTCGGGAGTGTAATAACTTCTTGTGTAACATTTTGTCATTTGTTAAATGGACGCATGAAAATACATTTCTTTATGACAATGCTTCTAGAGAATCATAGTGAAATAACTTCTATCACTACAATAACAAAATCTCTTGAGGTTTGGTCATATTCTAATTCCACTACTTGAATAGTTGTGATTGGCATAGTCATCAAAGAGCTTCTAATGAAGGAAGTTGAGAAAGAAAAGGGAAATGAGAAGATATAGCAGTTATGAGGGTTATAAAGATTTGAGGAGAGAAAAGTTGAGTAGAAAAAGAACAATGAAAATAGTTATTTTATTTTTCGGTTTTATTTTGTTTTAGATTGCTTTATTATTATGGTGTTAAAAATATATTAAGCTTTTCTTATCACCTAATGTTAATTTGTTTGTTGGTTTTGTTAATTAGAAATATTAGTGGGCATAATCTCAAACCAATCTCTCCCTTCTCTTTCCTCCTTCCACTCTTTCCCAACTAGGAAAATCTTATATTTTGCAAGTAAACCAAAGTTAATTTATTAGAGTTTTTTTACAAGTTTTGATGGGAGAATTCCGACCCAAAACCTTTTCCGCCCTCTTTTCTTCATTCACATTTTCCAACGTTGGGTCAACCTTGTATCATTGATTATTATTGTTTACATGCAATTTTAAAAAAGAAACAGATCTAATAAATTAATTCAACTTTTTCGTTTGAAAACTAAAATCCCAGTCAAGTCCTTCAATGCTTGGAATTCTGTCATTCATATATTGACATGTAGTAAATTCCACTTGCGACTACATATTTCCTTTGACGCCAAAACGATGGTGCTGCTTTTTCTTATACAATTATAGTTTATGAACACCTAAAATCATTCTCTGTTTGACACGTCTCATCTCTTTCCATTTATCTTTCTCTTTCTGATATGTTGCATCATTCATCACATATATTTTAGTGTGACATTAGTTATATATATGCAAATCAGGTTTATACATCAGCATAAAAAAAAATCAGGTTTATACATATATATCTAAAAATAAAACCGTGTAATTGTGTGTTTTCTTTAAAAAACAATTCTAACAAATATGATTTGCACGTTAACTGATATGTTATGCTTGACGTTATTCTATTCTTATTTCACTCCGGGCGTATATTAAAGTGGTGTAATCCAAATTTTTCATTTCTCTTATTAAGATATTGTAGAAGAAAGTAACCAGTTCCACCTTCTATATAGTTTTCACTTCTCCTACACATAAACACATACATATATACACACACATACATATATATATATATATATATATATATATATATATATTCTTTCGTTAGTGGAAGGTCTTGAACATTAAATATATATCATGAATTTAATGTTCCTGCAGTTTGTACGTGATGATACAAACGACCAAAAAAATATACGAACAAGAAACAATCATGTATACGATTGCGTAAGCATAATATAAATAGGAGTTGAAAGGAAAGGGAGGAGGCAGAAATGATGTCAGAATGGGGGAGGGACATTCAACATGTTACGAATTTGATGTCTTTTTCAGATAGAACTGTCAAACAGAACAAAGAGGACAGAGAAAGCAAGGCGAGAGAGATGAATGCGTTGTTGTTGCTACAGTGTTACATACTACTACTATTACTATATACTTCATGGTGTAGCAATTCATTCACAACTCTAGTCCAATTTATTCAAACTGGGTAGTTTTGGTGTCTAAGAGGGAGCATGGTGTTTTCCTGCAGCATTAGATATTTGCATGTTCCCTATGTGATGTGGCTCCATACCATGATGACCTTTCCCTAAACAGAAACTCCTTGTTTTTGACAGTACCCATCAAAACGAGAAATGCTTTTCTCTCTCTCTTGATTGGCCTGTACTGTGAAATTCAGTACCCAAAGATTAAAATATTAAGGTAAAAACTTATATGCATGACTTTATGTCTCTCTAGATAAAAAAAAAGTGTAAAAAAAATATAGAAAAAGTACGAGAAAGAAGAATGAAAGGAAAATAATTATGCTTGGAACATATGAAAATAAGTGAGAAAAATTTAGAAATTACAAATATAAATTCCTCCGAATGAAAAAATGAGATCCAGCGAACTTCATTAAAAGTTAATGATAGAAAATTGACAGTAAATAAACACAATAATAATAGAACTCAACCCAAGTTCATTGGGTGAAATTTCATAATTTAAATAACATGTTGAACTTTCTTAATTATTTATATGAAACTCCTATGTTCAATTTTAAATTCGATCTTAATATGATAATGGGCTTTTATCTTTTGATGGCTCCACTCAATACTAATCATAGTTTTTTCTATGAGCGTGTCTCTCAATGTAAACACACAATTTATATAGTTTAAGTTAACCTAAAAGACTTGTTTATTAGATTAGACAGTTTTATAACTTAAATATCATATTAAGTTTCTTGAGTTACTTAATATAAGACTTTTATGAATGTGAAAATCGAGTTATGTAAAATTGTCTTCCATCATACAAGATATAATTAACCAAACATTATAAAAAATTCTCATGTTCTTTTATCATTATATTTTTTTAAAAGGTTTTTTTATCATTATAAAACAAACAAAGCATCAGTGTTTTTTTTCCTCTCAGTGGAATTAAAATATTATCTTGATAACTCAACAACTATAGTTATTAATGTTGGCATGTAATTCATGGTTAGGAAATAACTCTAAACAGCAGGGTAAAGTTTCCTTCATATGTCATTGTAATTGGAAGGAGAAGTTTGAAACTTGAGAGGGAAGGGGCTTAACATAGAAGAATTGAAGTGTGGATATGCGATGATGTCATAAAAGTGTATGAATGAGGAATGAAAGTGGGAAGATGGACATGTATGTGTACAACAAATCCTGCTAAAGTGCAGTTTTAGTGAAAGATGGAAGAATGGGATAAAGTAAGCTAGTCGGCGCACGTCACTATCCTCTTCCATTCACTTACTTTTCCTTCACCCAAACTACCTTTGCTATCAATGACTCTACCCCCCATCTTTCCCGAAACAAGAAACTAGGAAAATATAAAACTACCTTTTGTCTCCTTTACATAATGATTCATGTACATGCTGTTATGAGTAAATTACAAACACCACCCACAAGGTTTGGAGATATTACAAATACTCCCATTCATGTACATTGTGTGCCTTTACAAAATTCTTAATAGGAGGCTGTTTTGTTTTAGAGGACGGGATCTAATTTCTTCTCAAAATATTTAGTATTACTCGTAATATATATCACGAGATCTCGCGGATTGTATCTGTAGTTTACCATTATGTTTTTATCTCACTACAATTTATTTATTTATTGAATAATATTAATATTAATGTTAATGGTACAATACAAAATTTTGGTTAAATTTAGTGCTGGACAAGAGAAAGAGAAAGAGAAAGAAAAGGAAAATGAAAAAATGTAATAGATAACATAATAGATAAAAGAGGAAAGAGATAAAAAATTAAATAATATATAATGATGTTTAACGTGGTTAATGTAAAAAAAATATTCATACAACTATTTTCCATTTAAATAAGAAAACATTGTATGACCCAGAACCATCATGTTATTTATAGTTTTAGCCAATGAATGCTTGAATATAAAAATAAATAAAGATTTAAGAGAGATAAAAAAAAATACTATCTTTGTCTTTATATATCAGACACTTTTTGGGTAAAAAAAGGCTTAATATTAGACCTCTTGCAACGGAGCATTCTGAATTTATGTTTGGCACCATTACTGGTGGAAAAGAAATACTTGCAATGAGAATAATGGAAACCTAAATTTTCAAGTTTCAGGTTCCATTTCTTCTATGCTACCTTCCTGTTTTATTCATTTTTTGATTATATGGTTCTGTGTGGATTAATTCCATTTCACCTCAAATTGATTAAGAAAGAGACTAAAATTGATGAAATTATTGATAAAGGAAGATGACACCATGCTGCATCCAAACCACCAAGCCATGATAAAGAGCACAACTATCAAGAGATTCTATTGAGACATTGTTGTTACCCAATTTTATCCGGGCCCATTTGAAAAAATAATCCGATATAGGATTTAGTTTTTGAGGGAAATGGTGTGAACACCCCCTTTTTGTTCAGGTGTAAAAAAAAAGAAGAAAAGCAAAAAGAAAGAAAGAAAAGAAAATGAAAAGGGAAGAAAAAAAAGAAAAAAGATGATAAAAATAGACTAGATTTAGTCCCACATTAAATTAGGAGTTGTTAAAATCTAAATCGTTAGCTTTTATTTTAGTCTCACATTAAATACTCTTATGAAGGGATGCTTGTTATGTTACTATATAAACAATATCATGTAACACTTGGGGGTGGACATAGCTCATTTCTTAGTATACTGTGGTTGCGACTTTGACGATCTCCCACATTAGAAAAGATTTGGTTTTTTCCACGGGAGTTTCAATTTAGAAGAAACAAGAGACACCACCGAATCCGAAGACAGTTTTAAAATTTTCTCTTTGATGCGGAAAAAAAGGTAAGTTTTTTCTTTTTGTTGTTTATTGCCTTCTAGGATGCTAATACTTTTCTCACCTGTAATCAGGCTCCCAAACTTAAAATCTCAACTTAGGACTAATACCTTTAGGTTAGGGTTTTTTTGAAGTTTTACCTTAAAAACATTGATGGCGACTCCACGGTTTCCGGAAGAAATTCAGGAACTTAATTTCTTTTTAGGGTCAACATTCCGCTGCGATCCCAGTCGCGACAGGTGGAAACCCCACTAGGGACCTTAGAGAGTCAAGCCCGTTTAAATTGTGTAGTTATATTTGAATAATCTTATATAACCTTTTGCCTATGTGTTTGTGCCATGTATTTTTATCGATATATGTTATTATGGAAACTTAAGGTAGAAGACACATATTATTTTGTTATTGAATCCTAGGGTAGAGGACATTGTAATATTGTATTTGTGTTTTTTTTAAGGAAAGGTAAGGTTCAGGTATGTATGCCCCTCGACACACTACACTTACACTTTTCACACACAATTCGAGTAGGACCCTACACTAGGGGTCTAAATAAACCTTAAGTTTAGAGGAGGTTGTGTAGCGATGTCATTTGGGATATTCGTCTCCGTCTGACATCGTGAGAGTCTCAACTAGCGTAACTTCCTTATAGTGCCCACTAGGGGTGTTCATCAACCGATCCGAACCGCGAAAAAACCACTCAACCAATCGAAACAAAAATTGAAACTGATCAAACCAAAAACCAAAAAAACCGAAACTGTTAAAAATCGCATTTCATATATGGTTTGGTTCAGTTTTCGGTTCCACCTATAGAACTGAACCAATCCGCAGGTTTTATGTTTTAATGTTCTCATTTCATTTAGTCACAACCTCTTTTATTTATTTCTTTATTAGTTTGTTTAATTTGGTCTCTATATTTTATTTTGTAATTTTGTTTAAACTGTATGATAATATTTATTTTTTAAAAAATTATCCAGGTTAGAGGAAGAACAAAAAGACTAAAATCTTGGCCTAAGACTTTTAATATTTGTTGTTTTACATTGAATCTTATTTAAGTAGTACTTTATTTGTTTTATGTCTGAATTTAAATTGTTGAAAAATTGTCTTATTTTACTTATTAATGATTCTCCCATCGTTGAGAAATTAAAATATTCTTTGCATTGCTATAATTATAATGTTCATTTGATTTTATAAAAAAATATAAAATGAGAAAAAAACCACATAAATCGATCCAATCCAAACCGCATTTGATCAGATCGGATCAGATCAGATGGTGTCATTCATTTTAAACGAACCGCACCAAACCGCAATTTCATAAAGTGATCGGATCGGATGATATTTTGTCATAAAATCGAACCGATCCGGACTGCGAACATCCCTAGTGCCCACACCTGGTAGGCTTCCAACCGTTGTGATCAACATCATGGGTGGAGTCTGAACTCTAGTAGCCTTTAGTAATTTAGAACAACCACCTAATGTGAGAGTACACTGTTAGAGGGGCCCTAGAATCAATAGGATTCTTTCAGATGAACCCAAGTTAGGGCATAAAGGGGCAAGCATTCCTTTTACCTTTGCTAATTTCTCTCTTTGTCAAACTAAAATCATTGGATCACTTACTATTTCAATGAATCATTGTTCTAAAAAATAAACCTCTATTTTCTTAACTGATGATCCCTCAATGGGCAAGTGGTTCCTTCGTGTTGTAAGCGTTCACGTTTTCCTTCAAGTCTTAGGTTATAGGCTCTCTGAATCGTCAAAAATCATGTGACGTCGCAAATCTTTTAAGGACAATAGGAAAGCCCGTAACTCTTTTTTTTCTACCAATTTTACTGTGAGCTTCATTAATCATTACTCCTTTCAGATGTGAGGAAAATATTTTGAAAGCAAGGAATCATAGGGGGACACCCTTACAAAACTCGACTCCAAACCAGACTCACGGCTGAAATGCAATACACGTCAGAAGATCTAAGGAACGAGGTCACCCAACTGAGGCAACAAATGGACGAGATTACCAAATTGCTACTGGAAAAGAGACTAATAGAAGGAGGTTCTGCTGCGGGCAACGAGGAGCAGCCAACTACCCCTCCTTATCCTCCTGGTTTTACCCCCACGCAAAACTAAGCCATGAACCCCACCGCGATCCCTCTTACTTTAAATACTAGGAATCCCAACCAAGTCACCGACCCCGGGCACCAAGCCACCGTGATCCCTCTTACTTTCAATACAAGGACCTGATGGTAACCCCATACGCTTTCCACCATATGGCTTACCTCTAAGGTACTTTCCCCCTTTTCTCACCAACCAACATGATAGCAATGACCCACACACGGTGAACCCCTATGTTTCGAACCCTTCCCAACCAATAGTCTAGCTTGTCCACCAAACCCATAGTCCTTTGAGCCATAAACCACATAAGCACAAACCGCCCAAGTGACCCAACCGATCCCTCACCTACAGCCTGTGGCCCAACCATAAAAACCCACATAAAACACTGGCCCAACATATCAAGCACCATTGTCCTTTCCCTTCTACCCGCAGTACAATTACCCCTAGAGGTATGCAATGCCCCGTGCCACTAACTATCAAGGTGTTACTCAGGCGGTAAATCCGGCTACAGGTCCTGCCACAGTCGTAACTTCCCCTACCAAAGGGAAGATAGAAATTATTGAAGAGCAGTTGCGGGGTGTAGTAAGTGTTAGAGGCCTCAGCTTGACAGACACTCTTGAACTCTGCCTGGTCCCTGATGCCATGATTCCATCGAAGTAAATAATGCTAGACTTTGACAAATACCAGGGTACGTCTTGCCCCTGAAACCATTTAACCATGTACTGTTGCAATATGGCTTCCTATGCCTTCGACAACAAGTTGCTTATACATTGTTTCTAGGATACCCTGACGGAGGCAAGACTGACTAGTTATATGCACCTAGAGCGCACTCTTATTTGCTGCTAGAAGGATTTGGTCGATGCTTTTTTGAAGCAATATAAGTACAATTTGGATATGGTGCCCGATAGACTACAAAAGCAGAATATGACAAAGAAGGGTAGTGAGTCATTCAAAGAGTATGGGAAACGCTGACGTGAGACGGCTACACAGTTGGAAACCCCGCTTCTAGAAAGGAGGTCGTGGCGATGTTCATTGACATGCTTCAATCTCCTTTCTATGATAGGAGGCATCAGAAGCGTTTCTTCCAACTTCTTTGATGTCATAGAGGAGAGGAGAGAAAGTAGAGTAAGAAAGGGGAAGATTTTCCAAAGCCCATTTGGGGTACCTGCCATGAAAAAGCTTATGCAAATCATCAGAAAAAGATGAGACAGAGTAACTAACGTCTTTGCCTATGACCAAAGAGGGCCCCATCGAGAGACCATTTAACCCTGTTGCTTTCTAACCTGTCAACCATTCCCTATTTGCACTGTACCTTTACATGGCTGTCGCTACTAACAAACATTCCCCTTACCTTTTTCCCCAACCATCTCACTTCCACCTACCATTCGAGCACCTAGCGCTCAACCCATGCCACTCTATCCCTCGTAACAATGGGCTCAACCTCCCAATCCTAACCAAAACCAAAGAAGACTTAATAATGACTGAGTACCAGTCTAATTTGATCCAATTCCCATGACATACACTAAAATTTACCTTACCTAATTCGTAACTCACTCGTGGTACCCTGTCCTTTGAAACCTGTAGAACCTCTCTACCCCAAGGGACATTGTTGCTGCCCAATTTTGTCCAAGTACATTTGAAAAAATCAATCCAACATTAGATTTAGTTTTTAAAGGAAACAATGTGAACAGCCTCTTTTTGTCCGGGTAAAAAACAAAGAAGAAAAAACCAAAAAAAAAATAAAAGAAAAAGAAAAGTGAAGACAAGAAAGAAAATAGATGATAAAAGTAGACTAGATTTAGTCCCATAATGAATTAGGAGTTGCTAAAATCAAAATTACTAGTTTTTTAGTTCCACATTGAATACTTTTTATGGTGGATGCTTTTTATGTTACTATGTAAACAACATCTTGTAACACTCGGGGGAAGGGGGCGAGGCGGTCGACATAGCCCATTTCTTAGTATACTCTGTGGTTGCGGCTTTGGTCGATCTCCCACATTAGAAAAGATTTACTTTTTTCCACGTGAGTCTCAGTTTAGAAGAAACAAGAGACACCATCTAATCTGGAGGCAGTTTTAAAATTTTCTCTTTGGCTCGAAAAAGAAGGTAAGTTTTTTCTTTTTTTT
This sequence comes from Clitoria ternatea, assembly GCA_037962975.1. Classification (NCBI taxonomy): domain Eukaryota; kingdom Viridiplantae; phylum Streptophyta; class Magnoliopsida; order Fabales; family Fabaceae; genus Clitoria; species Clitoria ternatea. Next base: position 2,693,638 of record CM075674.1, read on the forward strand.
GTTTATTGTCTTTTTTCCCTCTAATTTATTAGCTTTTTTGTTTTTTTATTGTTTTCATTTTATGCTTTGTTTATTAGTTTTTTTCTATTTATTCCATTATTTATTTTATAGAGTTATCTTTTTCCTTATTTCCATCCTTTTACTTGACACTTTTATTTTATTTTAGTTTTGTTTATTTTTTTTTATTTTCTTTTCTCATTTCTGTCTAAAAAAAGATAAATAAACCTAAGGTCCATTTTAAAAAATAATAATAAATAATGCAATATTTAAGATCGATTTGGATGAGATATTCTATTGATCGACGATTTTAATTTATTTTTCATTTTTTAAAAAGATAATAAAAGAAAGTACTACGTAACCCTGATTTCCCCACACTTAGGGAATACATAGGAGCGTGAGTAATTTATCCTGCCGGGCCCTTTTTTTAAAAAATAATCATATCCCATAATTCGTAAAAGTGTATATATAACTCTTTTAAGAGACGATTGATTAATTTGGAGGAGACGTTCTATTAATCACCTAAAAAAACACACAATTTTTAACAAATATAATAATTAATTAATTCGGTATAAAATTCATGAAAAATCTTTAAGAGGTTTAAATAATAAATTATTAGGATTATTCAAAACTTAAATAATTTAGGGTAATTATTTAAAACGGATAGTGTGGGGTGTTAATACCTTTCCTACATGTAATCAGACTCCCAAACTTAAAATCTCAACATAGGACCAATACCTTTAGGTTAGGGGTTTTCCAATGTTTTACCTTAAAAACATTAATGGCAACTCCATGGTTTCAAGAAGAAATTCAAGAACTTAATGACATAAGGGAATTACTATAAGAATTCAACCCACCTTGCATGTCTTTTATTTAACTTATATTGCCCTTTAATATGTCTAAGTGATTGATGATCACTATGGGTGACAAACTCTTTAGGGATTGAGTAATGTTCCCAAGTTTGTAGGGCTCCAATTAAAGCATAAAAATCTTTGTCATCGTTTGGGTAATTTAAGGAAGTCCCATTGAGTTTTTCACAGAAAAATGCAATAAGATGTCCTTCATGCAAAAGCACAACACCAATTCCCATATTAGATCGATGCATCATACTCAAGCTCAAAGGTTTTTAAAAAATTAGGTAATACCAAAATTAAAGCATGAGTGAGTTTATCCTTAAGGTCATTAAAAGCTTTTTCTTGTCTTTATCCCCATATAAAATGAGCATTTTTCTTAACGGACTCTTTAAGTGGTGAGGCCAAGGTAGCAAAATCTGTAACAAACCTTCTGTAGAAACTAGTCAAACCATGAAAACTTCTTACTTCATTTACATTCCTAGGTGTCGGCCAATCTTGTATTGCTTTTACTTTAGCATGATCTAGTTCTACCTCTTTTGAACTAACTACGAATTCGAGGAAGACATTGTTATCCATGCCAAAAGAACATTTTTCAAAATTTACAAAAGGGTAATTTGTTCTCAAGGCAAGCATAACTTGTCAAAGATGTTCAAGGTGGGGAGGTCATGGTGTTAGAGTAAATTAGAATATCATCAAAATAGACCACAATGAAGTGCCTAATAAATTCCCTCAAAATATGGTTCATTAAGCTCATAAAAGTACTTGGTGTATTTGTTAAGTAAAAAGGCATAAATAGCCACTCATACAGTCCAAGTTTGGCCTTAAAAGCAACTTCCACTCATCACTTTCTTTGATTCTTATTTGGTGATATCCACTTTTAAGGTCAATCTTAAAGAATATGGTGGAGCCACTTAATTCATCAAGCATATCATCAAGTCGAGGTATTGGATGCCTATACTTGATGGTGATATTGTTAATGGCTCTACAATCAATGCACATTCTCCATGAACTGTCTTTCTTAAGAACAACCAAAACAGGTAAGGCACATGGATTTAAACTCCGCCTTATCCATCCATTAGATAGTAGCTCATTCACTTGTTTCTCAATCTCTAGACTTTCTTTAGGATTACATCTCTAAGCAGGCCTATTAGGTAAGGTAGCACCTAGGATTAGATCAATCTAATGTTCTATGCCCTTAAACAAGAGGTAATCCATTTAGAATGACTTTTGGAAAGATGTCCCTAAATTCTTCTAAGATGTTTTGAACTTTTTTTAGCAAGCTGGAAGGGGAGGAGCCTATTGAGCACATAGAAGTGCTAGGAGCTTTAGGGTACATGATATATAGGGGTTGATGAAGAAGAAAATCTTGCTTCACATCATGTTTTGTTGCTAAGACATTGAGTTTAGAGTCATCATGTATGACAACTCTTTTGCCTTTATTGTATTTTTTATTTTTATGTTTTTCTTTTTATTGGGAAGAGGAATGTAACATCCCGGAAATCTTGAGAAGTGGAAAATATTGATAATTGATTTTAGGAATTTATTGGACATTTTTAAGAATTATTGGTTTAGTATGAAAGGTGTGATTAGAAGAAGAAAGACTTAATTAAAATTATTTGAGAAATTATAAAGGGAATGGAGAAGTGACCGGTTGAGCAGGTAATAGGTTGCCATGAGTTAAATAAAAGTTTCTCTCTCTCAATCATTCACTTTCTGTGAGAACCTTCTTCTTCTTCACCTATTCCTTTTCTCCTTCTCCTTCCTCCATCATCGAAGAGTTGTAAGCTTTGAAGGAAGGTCCCTTCTCATCAAACCTTGAAATAGTTGTATAGCCGAGACAGTGATTTCAAGGTGAGTTCTTTGGACCGTTGAGTTTCTCGTCTTGCCCCTTTTGTTTCTTTTCTGGACCAAATGGTCATGCATGTGGGGGTACTATTCCGATCTCCACTCCGTTTGGCTGTGAGCCTTAGAGTGGCCTTTAACCGTGTGAGTGGTGGTGCGATGTGACGTGTTTCAGGTTCCAGACCCGTAGGTGGTGGAATAGCACGGGTTGAACGCTTAAGGGAACTGGTGCTGGAACGACCATCAGTGGGACGATTAAAGGAATTGCTGCTGGAACGAAGATGGAACCGTGTACCCAGCAACTGTTGAAGCTCGGAACAGAGGTAAGGGGGTGTTCGGGTTATAATTAATTGGAATAGGACATACTGTCTGAGTTGTTGAGACATTTGTAAACCGAGTAAGAAATAAGACTGGAAGAAAGGTATGTGAATATGTATATGAATGTGTGTGTGAGACTTAGAGATATTGCCGAATGAAAGTTGTGAATGTGTATTTGTGTGCACACCGATCGGTTTAGGATCGTGTGTGTGTGTGTGTGACTTTGCTGAATGAAATTTGAGAATGTATGAGTATGCATGTGTGTGAGCACCGATCAGTTTCTGATCGTGCGTATGTGATTAGAGGAGTATTTGATGTTGTGATCATTGTGATGATGCCGAATGAATTGTATATGAATGTGGATGAATGCATGTATATGTATGTACCCCGATTGGTTTCTGATCGTGTGAGTGGTATATTCCGAGTGAAATGGAATTATTTGATGCTATGATGAAATGATGCTGAGTGAAATGTATTTGCATGTATATGGACATTGATCAGTTGAGGATCGTATGTGTATGTGTAAATCCGATTGAAATTTAAATGATGCTGTGACAATCGGTATTTTGAGGAATGAGGAGTCGGGTTTGACAAGCAGGTCGCCCGAGTGACAATGTGATGGATGGGCTTGACAAGTTGGTCGCCTTGTGATGAGAGCACATGCCAGTTTCTGGTAGTTGCATTTGTTGATTAATGATGATATGAAATGTGATTATGTGGTATGGGATGGCCGACGGTATATATAGCCCCTCATTTTCGGCTCCCGTGGTTTTTGTACCCAGTTGAGCTACCCAGTGGTCAAGTAGGACCCAGTGGTCGAGGTGGAGAGTCAAGCAGGACTCGGTGAACCAAGCAGGGTTCACGGGGTGTCAAGTAGGACCCCCAGCTGAAGGCCAATCCTTTAGTATCCGGATACTAGGAGTCGATTTTATGAGAGTCAGTTGTGATAATTAATGATTTTGCCGAATGAGAATTTGATATATTAGATGAGTAGGAAATTTTGTATTTGCTGAGCAAGATGTCATATTATCCGAGTGAAAACTGATGAGTATGATGTTGTATTTGACGAGTATAAATTGTTATATTTGCTGAATGAGGTTGAATATAATTGCCGAATATGCAGTATCATAACTGCCGAGTTGTTATATTTTCCGAGTGGAAAATTGTTATATTGCCGAGTGAAAGTTACTTGCTGTGTGAATGACTGTTTAGTGTTAATTATTATGATTGCCGAGTGCACTTTCATATATTTGTCGAGTGATTGTTATAATGACTGAGTGGTAAGATGTTATACTTGACGTATGTTACTTGCTAAAATTTCCGAATGAGAGTTGCCATAAAGCTGAGTGTTGATGGATATATTGCTGAGTTACTTGAGAGTGATTTGCTAAAATAGCTAAGTGTTAATTGCTAAGATTGCCGAGTGAGCGTATTACAGAGTGTGAGTAAATGCCGATTGAAATGTGCAGTTTGAGAAGAAACACCACTAAAAAAACATCTGTTAGCGACGGAAAGAATTGGTCGCTAATCAATGCAAAAACCGTCGCTAATAGGACTAGCGACGGTATTTCAGACGGCGAAACAACCGTCGCTAAAACCTTCATCGAAGATAGATTAGCGACCACAGAGACACCGTCGCTACATTACCGACGGCGTAACACCGTCGCTAACATGGTCTCTGCTTCACTGATCTCAGCCGTCGCTAACTGACCATGTTCAGCGACGACCAGTACCCCGTCGTTACTAGTAGACATATAGCGACGCCCTTACCCCGTCGCTATGTGTAGCCAAGTAGCGACCACCTGTATCCGTCGCTATGTGTAGCCAAACAGCGACCAGCTACGACCGTCGCTATAGTAGGCATACAGCGACCAATTATAGCTGTCGCTAGTAGTAGCCTTATAGCGACCAAGGTATCCGTCGCTATGGCTAGCCATACAGCGACTACCACTCTCCGTTGCTATTAGTCTTTATATAGCGACCACCTCTGTCCGTCGCTAATGGGATTTTTAATTTTTTTTTAAAATTGTTTAAATATATATATAGGTTTTGTTAATTTAACTTTAAAAATGTTCATTAATATTTTGTATTGGGTGATAAAATTTTATAATTAAATTTGAATAAATTTTTTAAAATATTTAATTATTATTAAAAACAAAATAATGGATTAAATTTATTTATCAAATAGGTTGAATTATTAATGATAATCATAATAAGGCATTTTTCTTTGAATTTAATTACCAATAAATATTGACATAATAAATGAAGAATGACAAAATAAATACTGAATGGAATATAATATAAAAACTATAAATGAAATATACAATGTGTATACATAATAAAAATACAATCATGGGGGTGGGGGATCCTGTGGTGGTGGTGGGGGCACCTGGGAAGTGGGGGGAGGTAGTCTTGCCATCAACTGCATCAGTAGCTCCTGCTACTGAGCAAGTTGCCGACGAGTCTCGGCGTGCTGCTCCTCGGCCCGACGTCGGTCCGCCTCGGCCCGTTCCTGCAAAAGTTGCCTCTGACGTCGCTCCTCCTGTAGCTCGTTGTTCAGGTTTTGAATTACCTGAACAACCTCAGTCGGAAGACCAGACGAAGAGGAAGAGGAAGGGGTCTTCCCCTTTTTCGTCAGCTGCGTGCCGACGCCACCCAATCCAAAGACCCCCCCTTTCTTGTTCACACCGCCAACAGCCTCCATATAGATGGCGTTGTCGTCAGAACAAGACAGGGTGGGAGGAACCTCCCCTTCAGGAGTCGAAGCCACCAGGTCCGCCTCCTTCTCGGCCCTCCTGGCCTGATACGCCTCCTGTAAATTAAAAAACACTGAAAGGATTAGTAAGCTGATTTGTAAATTATAAGCATGTGTGAGTTAAAAGTAAATACCGCTAGATCTATAGTCTTCTGGTTTACCCATGCACCGGCTTTGTTCTTCTTGGTCATTTGCATGACCTCAAACAAAGAAGGCTCCCGGTGCTCCCTCAGCTCCTGTGGTGGACAAAAAACATTGAGATTATTATTTGTAAACATGTCAGACGAATCATAATAGAAATGTTTAACATAAATATACTTACAAATCTTTTCTTGTGCTCGAGGGTTGAAATGCTACCCCCAGTGTAAACTGAGGCTGCAGCATCGACGGCTCTGTTTGCCCTGTTTCGAGCACTCGCCTGCTGGAACGGGACACCGCCCCACTTCTGGACCATCCCGTCCCAATGGTCCTCCGGGATCCAACGAGGGCGCTCACCCTTGTCCCTCACCTTCCAAAGGGTACTCTTGATGATTTTGGAGGTCTTTGTGCCAAAGACCTTCCTAATCTTATCGATCATACCCTCTGCCCACTGATAATCATGCTGTAAAATGAAATAAGAATTCAAAATTAATAAGAGGTCTATTTTACAAATCAAATGACAACAAATTGATGTGGTAACTTACCGAGAAGGTGTCAAACCACCTATCTTGGACAACCTTCCCAGCATCTGTCCAAGATATATATGGATCATCCCACTGGGAATTCAAAACCTTAGTAATCGCTTTGGTAGTGCGACTACTATTAACAAAGCTATAATGACAACAATTATAACAGGAGTAAAATAACACACAATCTAGGGAGACTCCCAAAATTCTGACAGAGTCTCCCCTGTAAATGTAACATTTCCAAGTTTAAATAGTTACCCTGTTACAAACAGAAGAGTTCCCAGTATAATTCAATATATACAAGTACTAATTAAAGTAACATACAATAAACGAACAAGTCTTTCCACTAAAGTTTAATATAAAGTACCATACAAATAACATAAAAGTATTTGAGTTTTAGTCACTTACTCGTCTCCAGCCGGCACGGGTACCAACATGGGCAGAGGGAATGGGGGAGGTGGGGTGGCCTGATGGCCATGATCCTCCAAGCCACCAATTCCAGGAGTCTGCTCTAGGGTGGTCAGCTGTGGGGGTGATGGGGTGGTCAGCTGTGGTGGTGATGGAGTGGTCTGCTGTAGTGGTGATGGAGTGGGCGCTGTGGTGGTGATGGAGTGGTCTGCTGTAACGGTGATGGAGTGGTTCCATGCTCTGGGGTGGGAGTCCCCAGACGGGATGCCGGGGTCCTAGACCCACCACCCCTACTGAAGGGCAATCGACGTCCCGTCATCTGTGGATAAAATCATGAAAAGAAAGGTTAGTCTCAGGATATATATAAACCTATGTGTATATGTTTAACAACTACATACTCTGTGTCTGTTTCAGTTTTAAATTCCCCCTCAGTTTTAGTGTCACTGTGGTTATCTGTTTGAACAACTTCATCAGTATCCAAATCAGCCCTAGACCATTTTGATCGAGAGACAAGGTCTTTGTCAATGTGTTCACCCCCCGTAGTGGCGAGTGTCTCATCCATTATGACTGGATCAATGTTGGACAACAAATTGGCATCGTTGAGCTCGTGTGGTGCAAGCTGATAAGCGTCATCGACCTCATCGGAGACATTGTCAGTGATCTGACTTCGGGCCTTGGCTTTGATTACTGCATACCAGTCCCGATGTCCTCCCGGGAAGTCGGTGTAATAAACTTGCTCGGCTTGTTGGGCAAAAATGAAGGGATCAAACTGTTTATATCTACCATTCTTCTTGACCTCAACTAAGCCGTAGTTGTTGTCAACCTTCGTTCCAACACCGATTGTGTTGTCGAACCAATCACATTTGAATAGAACAATATCTCTTCTTAGTCATCCAGAGAACGAAACTTCAACAATCTCCGTCAACACTCCATAAAAGTCTTCTTCTAACTGTCCGGCGGTGCCTCTAACACAAACCCCGTAGTTATGGGTACGCATCCCTTCACTCCATTGAAGGATATTAAACTTGTAGCCATTTACGTAGTAAATAGGCCATTTTTTAACAGTTTTCACCGGCCCCCAAGAAAGGGCTTGGAGTAGAGAATCTCCAATATGGTTGTTAGGGTCTTGTATCTATATACAACATAACAAGTAGGTCATTGTTAGATACTATAAAAGTTAGAAGCATAGATTAAAAATAGTCGGTATACGGGTCTTACGTGTTGTGTGAACCAACCAACGAACTTGGATGACACCTCACTATGAATTTGGTCATCCTATTAAAACAACCTCCAAAAAGATTATAATCTGCCTTTAGGCTTAAAGCAGCTAGGGAGGCGGATAACTCAGTGTGACTGTTGCACCCGTCCCAGAATGGAGTCTGAGCCGCCGCTAACAAATCATAAAATATCTTCACCTCTGGATTAGGATCCTCCTCTACATTGTCAGAGTCTCCATGACCTGCTTGGTCATCATGTTCTAGCATACGCCCGGTGGAGGGTCCAACATGATCCATCACCATTTATTCTATGTTGTTGTACGTATCCCTGTTTCCTCCAACCTCGTAGTAAGACTCACTAGTGGATTTTAGGCTTTTTACCACGGTTAAAAATGACTTTTAACCACGGTTCTACAACCGTGGTTGTTCCCAGCGTGGTTATAGATATAGACTTTTAACCACGGTTTTGAACCGTGGTAAAAAACGACCTATAACCACGGTTCTAAATAACTGTCATTAAAGAGGGGGTTTTTAACCACGGTTATTCCAGGAACCGTGATAAAAATGGGCTTTTAACCATGGTTATTCCAGGAACCGTGATAAAAAGTTGACCTTCAACCACAGTTATTCCATAACCGTGATAAAAAGTTGGACCTTTTACCACGGTTATTCCAAAACCGTCATAAAAAATGGGACCTGTTACCACGGTTATTCCTGAACCGTGATAAAAAGTGGGACTTTTTACCACTGTTATGGTCACAACCGTGGTTAAAATTTTTTTTTTCTTTTTAATGCAGGATTCGTTTTATTCATTACCCAAACCTGTAAGCAGAGAACCAGACAGCCCAATATATAAAATAGAGATGAAAAATAATAAATTTCAATAAAAATATATAAAACAACAAATATGGTACAAAAATACACAATATGATAATCCTAAAGCTACACTAATAGAAATAAATCCTATAACTAAGAATAATAAACAACAAAGACACTACTTAAGTCCATCCTTTACTTGAAGAAAGCTGGTGGCCCAATGGTTTCCGATTTCGTTAACATATTTTTCTGGGAATGTTAAGGAGTCTTGAAAGTGCTGCAAAGAAGAGACATTGTTAAGTAGCAAGCAAATAATTGATAAGTAGTATATGAAAACCAAATTAGAAATGTAGGAAGTGAAAACTTACAGTTGTCCATCCATCTACTATACCGGATTGGACAATGGTGAGCATCGTCTTCATGACGAAATACCCGCACTCAAAGCTACCATCCTGCCGATAAGACTACAAGGTACCACACATTGAAATCACAATTGGTTATTGTTTTTGTTACTAATTGAGGTAACTTTAAAAGTAATGCTTGTTAATTAAAATTACTTACTTTTGGGAAGACCCACTGTAGTTTTTTCTTACCCACTCCGCCCTGTAGTCGACAGTACCCATTAAAAGCCCTGTGATAGGATAAAACACCAGTTCAGTTAATAGAATGACTTAATTAAATATGTAAAGTTGTCTAAGTTTTGAAAGCAGCTTACGCGTCGAGTATTTTCATGTAGTCCGCACCAGGGTTCCCATGCAAGGAACAGAAGCATGCAACAATCCCATCCTTAGGGCAAATAACTAGCAGTTGCCAGTGAAGGCTGTAATGAACATTGATTAGTAATAACACCAAAATGATTAAATTAACAACACTAACTATGTATTTAGTAGAAGACTCTTACTCTCTATGAAATGGCGCAAGGTACACAGTCTTTTTCGAGGCATCCATCCAATTTTGGATGTATGCCTGAATATCTGCCTTGCTGTTCCCGCGAACTTGTATTAGAGAGGGCTCTAGGAAACCATAAGTGTCATGGACACCCTTCTCTATGCAAAGTCTATATAGAAACCTAAGAAAATTTACACATGTTTAGTTAGTGAAAATAACATTTTAATTCACACAATCATTGAACAAAAAACATTATACTTACAGCTCCCAACATTGAATCACAGAAATGTTCAACATCGTCCTCCCCATCAGGACCTCACACAGGTCAGGCCGTGCAACGTACACTGGCAAGGTACTTGGGCGACCAAAAACGGATTCATCCCATGGGATCTCGATGACGTTGTCGCGTAACTTAGCCGATAAAGCCCATAGTTGCTCCATCGGCTCAAGGGGGGCTTTGCCGGCCTTGCTGGGCCAACACCCTGCTAAAACAGTTAAAAAATCAGAAGCAATTTCGGATTATTTGAACCATAAGTTAATATAGAATTGATGATAGTTTAAGGAGCATACCTGGGGACCCGAATCTGACAAAAGTCTGGTCGGCCATATAAGGAAGTGTCCTACAGCCTGCCCGACCAGTTGTACCTCAGGAGTTGGAATGGGCACAGCTACCTCCGCGTCGAGGACCTGTATAACCGAAACCCTTGACACACCATCAGGCATTGCTTGATGGTGAACCAAAGGGCCTAGGTTATACACTGAACTAATGGTAACTGGCTCTTCCACTCCATCAACAAAGAGGTCACACTGACAGCAGTCTCCAAGATTTACGTTGTCATCATCACCGTCAGGTGCAGCATACGACCCCTTTGTACTGACCTGCCTAATCTGTATATTTACACAACATTTTGAAGTTATTCAAGAAATAATGATAGCAAACCATAAGTAATTCAATTAAATGATGTACAATATAACCTGTGGGTCCACCACCGGGGGTGTAGGTTGATGTTGTTGATTGAATGACGCCATCATCTCACTCCGAAACCGTGCCATCTCCTCTTGAAGCAGCCTCTGCATCTCCTCCTTAGCCTCTGCCTTCGCTGCAGCAACCTTCTCCTCAAAGGTCTTCTCCAAATCAGAGATTGACTGGGAGGAGGCAGCAGGACGCCCAAAATAAGTTCGAAGGCCTGCGGAGAAAGAACAATTAGAAACAGAATGTTAATATAAAGAATGTAACTAGTTGGGAGTATAAACATACCATGACCGTGACCAGCTGCACGGACTCGTCCAGGGTGCTCCGGTTGGCCAATGGCGGTGGTCAGGATATCATCCCTACCGTGTGACACGAAAGACCCTTGGGTCGACTGCTCCACCAAGGAATCATGCAATCAAACCCCAGTGATTAGTGTACTTAGTACCCAGATGGACAATTCAAGTATCATTAAACCTGATAAGAAGCTTGTACTTACAATTCGTTGGGCAACCTCCTCAGCATGAGATAAAGTGTACTGACCACTCTTCCTCATCTTGGCACGCTTCCATTTGTCGTGGCGTGCGGGTGGGGAGGGGGGATCCATAATAGTGGTGTCAGGGTGGCTGCTCTGGCGTTGACTGGCTTTCTCCTCCAACATCCGATCCTCCAACAGTCGGTAACCCCCGCGTGACAACCTATGAGGGTAGTCATTTTTCCCACGAATTCCCTGTGCTTTCATGCGTTTAGCCTGCAACAAAAACAATTCAAATACATTTATACCTTATATATACTTGCATGAAAATAATTCCAAAACATTAAAAGTATAAGGTATTAACCATAAAGTCATCCGTCTGCCTTGATGCAACAAACGAATCCCAAGTCTGCTGATCTATAAATGTGTATGAGTCTCCGGGAAACTTGCCCTGCTTCTTCCCGAAGACATACCTAAAATTCAAAATAGTTGAAGTAAGAAACTGACATTTTTAGGACAGGACAAATTTAAACACTTAATTTATAACAAGCATGCATACATGGAAGTCAGAAAGGTCTTGAATGACCTCCATCGTTCAGCGATCTCAGACATTATCTTCCTACGCAGTGTATCGACTGCAGGAATATCCCAAGCATCCTACAAGTGTCAAATAAACAAGGTTGAGTTTAGTATACATATCAAATTGTAATACAAGTAAAAACCAAATGTGCAGTTAAAGTACTTACAAGAATATCAGCCCAAATAGCATTCTTTATGACCTCCTCAACACTATCCCAATCAGGGATAATGATGGACACCTTCGACCTTGCCAAAACACCCAAGTAACTCTGAAACTTGGCGGCGTTAGGTCCCGAAGTCCTCCCCATGCAAATATCAATGTCAACATGGGTCCTCTGACCTTGATGGCGCCTAAGTGCAACATCGGACATCCAGGTAACACCTCGACCCCTCTTACCTGAGGAATTTGTATCCTGGGAGTCGGATCTCGTTGATGGACCCTGGTCAGCCATAAGTATCTATTTAAAGAAGCAAAAAAAACCATAGTAAGTATAATAAACACATTACATATACAAATTAAATAATAAATACATGTTTCTTTTTTATTAATGAACAATACATACAATCAACGATACACAAGCTTGACATACAAATAATACATACAATACATACCCTATGTTTCCCACAGACCTTCCTGGTGATCATGACGAGTCGCCACTATATCATCTATGTGATCTTCCACATTCCCAGACGGCGTACATGTTGTTAGACAAGGTATGTCTAGGACATCAAGAGTTGGATCTCCAATGTTGTGTCTACCTTGGGCAACAACTGACCATCTTTTATCAGACGGGTCAACAATGTAAAAAACTTGCTTCACTTGAGCTGCCATGATGAAAGGCTCCTCCTTGTGACCTACCTTATTTAGGTCTACCAATGTAAATCCAAATTCATCTGTCTTGACACCGTTCTTACTATCAACCCATTTGTATTTAAACACAGGAATAGTGAAACGACCATAATCGACTTCCCATATATCTTCAATGACACCAAAATAACATAACTCAGCCATGATAAGGTTATTGTCCTTTGAAGTGGAGAAATGCATTGATTCGGCCACAACCATAACTCCACTATTCTGCACCGTACTCTTGTCATCCTGCGCCTTTGTATAGAATGAATAGTTATTTATGTCATACCCATAATAGGTGATTACATCAAAGTTAGGACCTAGTGCTAGTCGAAGTAATGTCTCAGGGGCCGATGTATCTCTGAGAAGGTTTGTTTTGAACCACTGCATGAACGTTTTGTTGTGTTCATTCAACACCAACTTTTCAGTCATTCTAGGGTTGTTTCTCTTCACAATGTCTTTATGAGTCGTTAAATACGGGAGGACGGCATCTGTGTTGTTCAAAACATACAAGTGTGCTTGGAGGACTTCATCACGTGACATGCTTTTAATTCTTTTCCCAATGGTACCTTTCCCATCTAATCGCCCTTCGTGACGAGTCTTAGGAATGCCAATGGTTTCAGCCTGTGACAGATAATCAGTGCAGAACTCAATTGCTTCCTCTGCAATGTACCTTTCTACTATTGATGCTTCAGGTCGGTGTTGGTTCTTCATATAGCCTTTCAATATTTTCATATATCGCTCTACGGGATACATCCACCTCAAGAACACTGGTCCACACAAACGAACCTCCCTTACCAAATGGATGATTAAGTGTACCATTATGTCAAAGAATGAAGGCGGGAAATGCATTTCCAACTGACATAGTATAAGAAAACCTTCCTGTTCCAATGCTTCTAACTCCTCGTGGGTGATTACTTTGGAACATATGGCATTGAAAAACAAACACACCCTTGTTATCACATGTCTGACATTTTTAGGGAGAATGTCACGAATGGCAATGGGTAGAAACTGTTGCATTAACATATGACAATCGTGCGACTTTAAACCCACTAACTTCAGATCCTTCATGGAAACACAAGTCTTGATGTTGGAACCGTACCTAGATGGAACTTTCACACCATGCAATGATTCACATAAACTTTGCTTCTCTTTTCTAGATAAGGTATGACATGCTGGAGGCAAATATATTCGTTTGCCCTTTGCTTGTGGGTGCAACTCCTCACGTATACCTAATAACTCCAAGTCTAGACGTGAATTCAGACCGTCCTTAGTTTTTCTAGGTATGTTTAACAGGGTTCCAACCAAACTATCACACATTTTTCTCCATATGCATCACATCAATACAGCGCCTCACATCAAGCTCTTTCCAATATGGCAAATCAAAAAATATTAACCTTTTCTTCCAGTTCTTTTTTGCAGCGGACTACTTCTCAAACTTACCAAGAACCACATTGGCGTCTTTGATCGTTTCATATACTTGACGACCCGACAATGGTGGAGGAGGCCCTTCAAACTCTTGCATACCGTTGAATGACTTCTTTAACCTACGAAGTAGATGATTAGCTGTAAGAAACCTACGATGTTGAAGATAAACATTTTTCCTTCCATGATGCAGTCGATCAGAACTAGTTCCCTCCTCACACACAGGACATGCTTTATGACCTTTGACGTTGTAGCCCGAGAGGTTACCATACGCAGGAAAATCATTGATCGTGCAGAATAACAAGGCTCTCAATTTGAAGTTTTGGCCTGCAAACCCGTCAAACACATCAACCCCCTCTTCCCATAACATTTTCAGGTCTTCAACTAACAGAGTTAAGTATACATCAATGTCGTTCCCCGGTTGTCGTGGACTAGAAATCATCATCGATAACATAACATATTTCCACTTCATGCACAACCATGGCGGAAGGTTGTAAACAAACAACAAAACAGGCCACGAACTGTGGTTTGTGCTTAGGTTCCCAAACGGGTTCATTCCGTCAGTGGCCAGTGCAAGCCTAACATTTCTTGGGTCATGAGCAAAATCTGGAAACATTGTATCCATTTTCTTCCACTGCAATGCATCTTCCAGATGCCTAAGTTGTCCATCAACAACCCTTTCATCAGCATGCCATCTCATAAGCTTCGCATCATCTACATTGGCAAACAGACGCTTTAGTCTCGGCACTATAGGGAGATACCACAACACCTTCGCAGGAGACCCTTTAGTGCAGACTTCATCAGAGTCAAGTTGTTTCTTCTTATATCGTGACACCCCACACCTAGGACATCGATGCAACATTTCATACTGACCACGGTATAATACACAATCATTTGGGCATGCATGTATTTTGGTATACTCCAAACCCATAGGACACAACACCTTCTTAGCCTCATAGTTACGATTTGGCAAGGTGTTACCAACTGGGAGCATTTCTTTCAACAACTTAAGCAAGTTAGTGAAACTTTTATCTGTCCACCCATTTATCGCTTTCAAATTAAATAATCGTAAAACCGCTGACAACCTCATGAAATTGGCGCAATTCGGATACAACGGCTTCTCAGAATCCTCACATAGACTCGCATATACGTGAGCTTTCTTAAAACTTTCTACCCCCACGTTACGTATCATATCCTCAAGTCGGTCATCCATGTCGTCATCAACCTCATGCGCAAAGCTTTGGTCTTTTGTTTGAAAACTGGTACTTGGCACTTCAACATGTTCACCATGCCATATCCATCGTGTATACGTCTGAAGAAATCTATCACACAACAGATGTTCTCGCACCTCTTCCAATTCTAGCCGGCGCATGTTTAAGCATTTAACACAAGGGCAAAAATACATTCCATTAACCTCTTCAGCATTTCGTATCACGTACTCTATGAATGTTTCGACTCCACTCTCATATTGTGGACTTATATATTATGCAGTTATCCAACTTCGATCCATACTCACTCTTTACAATACCAGTAAATTTATCGGTGCTATGAATCTTACTTTCTTCACAAAGGTGGTGGTCCTACCCATTCGGGATGAACATTTTTCTATACATCATAACTACATACAACTTAGGAGTTATTTTAAAATTTGATAAAATTTCAGCAGCATTTCGCATTGGTCTCTAAGTACACGAAATGAAAGTGGTGACATCAAATTCAACCACAATCAAATATGCACCCAGAGAATAATACAAAATTTAACTAACGAAAACTTGATCAAATTTTAAAATTACTCCTAACTTGTACATAGCAATGATGCATAAAAAATTGTTCACCCCAAACTGTCCAAACGGACAATTCAAGATTCAACACAAACGATGAAATCAATTAATTTAATTACCATTTATGTCGAATCTCAAACGGGAAAACTATGGTTTGCTCATATACAATTTAAAAAATCACAAACTCATTTAAAAGGGACTAAAATATTAACATTAGTGTCACCAAATTCAAATTCAAATTAAAGACAATAAATAAAGGATTTTATTACCTAATCAATAATTTAAACACATACTACCACTAAATTATAATTTAAATCATCCTTTGTAGGGCTTGTGTGTAATTTTTATTTACTTGAAATATCAATTTAAATTACTAGAATTAATAAATATAGAATACTAATAAAAAAATTCTCATTCTAAATTTTTCTAATCTATAACTAACAACATTCTAATTTCCCTAATCATATTTCCAAATACTAATTACCAACATACTACTAACCAAATACTAAGCCTAACATGCATCAACCAAGCTACTACTAACCAACATTGCATGACCATAAAAGGAAGAAAAATAGAAAATAGAAATTTATATAACCAAATAGAAAATAGAAAATACACATTCATATAAATAAATAGAAAATAGCTACAATAAAATAAACATAGAAAAATAACCTCCTAAATCCAAACCACTAACACATACATTCATGTGAAATTGGTAAAAAAAGAGACAATGAAAGGGGAAAAGAGACTAACGAACTTGAAATGAAGAACAACGCGAATCCAAAGACCCTCACGTCAAACGCATACAACCACGAAACTGAAAATGGTTGAAGATGAACGGGCGAGTAAAAAGGTTAAAGATGAAGGGGGAAGTGGAAATGTCAAACCCAACTTCTTCACAAACGTCAACCCCAACAAATGGTTGAAGATGAAGGAGAAAGTGAAAATGGCCAAATAGAGGGAAGAGGAAAAGTGAAAATCGCGAGATGAAGGGAAGAGGGAAGCAAAAATGGTGAAATGGAGGGAAGAGGGAAAGTGAAAATTACGAGATGGAAGGAGGAGGGAAGTTGAAACTATAGAGAGATGGAGGTTTAAGAATCTGAACGGACTGCATGTGTACTTGTTGTGGGAAAGATATTAGACCACGGTTCTCCTACAACCGTGGTAATAGCCAACTTTAACCACGGTTCCTTTCAACAACCGTGGTCATAGAGTACACTTTTGACCACGGTTCCCCTATATCCGTTATTGTAGAGATTTTAAAAAATATATTTTAAAAAAAGACATGACATATAACCACGGTTAAATGGCAACCGTGGTGGTAGAGCTTTTAAAAATTATAATATAAAAATAGATGGTACCTATGACGACGGTTCCTAGTTAACCGTGATTAAAACTGTTACTTATAATTTCAAAAATACCATCGTATTTTTTTAACCACGGTTCTCCCATAATCGTGATTATATCCTGTCCTCATATATGTTTTTTGCACTAGTGACTGTTGCACGGTTACTTCTGATGGTCTTAGCGGTAACTGCTCACCATGATTGTACCAGCAATGGTATGTTTCCATGAACCCTTTCTCAGTTAGGTGGCACATGACATCATCCACGTATTCAAAACTCATGCATTTCCACCTTGAGCACGGACAACGAATCTTCTGAGTCACTTCAAATCCAGGCATGTTTGCCATAGCAAACGGAATGAACTCCAATAGCCCCATCATAAACTCCTCAGTCACTCACCGACTGCGATCTAGTCGGTTGTACATCCATCGCCGATTTGCCGATACCTCCATTTACAATATCTAACAAGAACGATTTCTGTTACTTTACATTTTTAAAATTTTATTTGACTATCGGTTGTGAATCACTCTCTATCTCTTTAATGTTGCAAATTGGTAGGGCCCTATCCCATTCGGGATGAATATGCAACCATCCGTAACCCATCGATGTTGTATGTGGTCTATCTTGTGTCGTTGATGTTCATTTGAAATTTTGGCAGCATTTCGCATTGATCCCCGAGTACACAGAGATACGTACGGTATGAAACACCGCACGCAGTCATACACCCTGGGGACAATACGAAACACCATAACCAAAATTTCAAATGAACATTCAACGTCTCAACATACACCACATATAACATTGATGGGTTACACCCTACTGGTTACAAATTCATACCAAACTGTCCAACCGGGACAATTCAAGATCCAACACAACACGGTATATCAGCCGGTTATTTTGAAACTTGAACGGGAATCTAATGGGTACACACACGGCTAAACCCTACATTTTTAAAGTTAGGTTTTATTTTTTAAGTTCCCTAACAAAGGGACCCTGCCAAAATTTCGGCAGAGTCTCCCCTATAAACTAGACATTTCCTATTTTTTTACAATGCCCTGTTACACACAGAAAAGTTCCCAGTACAGTTCAATATATATGCAACGCATTTTATATGAAATTGAGGGAGGTAATTACCACAACCTAGTGAGCTCTGCTCTCCACTAACAAACAACATTACACACGCATAAAAAATCATGTTATTAGCACATAAAACCAATGCCTAATGAGCTCTGCTCTCCACTAACAAACAACATTATACATGCACCAAAAATCATGTTATCAGCACACAAAACCAATGCCTAATGAGCTCTGCTCTCCACTAACAAACAACATTACACATGTATAAAAAACCATGTTATCAACACACAAAACCAATGCCTAATGAACTCTGCTCTCCACTAACAAACAACAATCGACATGCATACACATAATGAGAAAGCCAGTGTTAGGGGATTACCTAGGGAAAAAGTAAGGGATGAATATGAAGCTGTCGACAGACGATCAGAGACCACGCGTAACGTGTGCTAGTCTGCATGACAAACCAATAAGTGGTTAGACAGTTACAAGTAGCAAGGAAACTAAACAAAGAGAGACACGTAAAAGTCAAATTAAAGATTAATTATAAGGTTTGTAATTTGATTTTGTAACTTTTAAAAAATTCCTTTTTTGTAAGTTTTAAAAAATTAGGTTTTGGAATTGTGTTTTATTATTAAACTTCCAAAAATTTCTTTAATTAACCTTCCAAAAATTAGTTGATGAAAGGGTATTTTTTTTAGGTGAAGAAAGTTTGTGTGTGAGAATAAACAAACACAAATTTAACATTAAAGGGTCAAAGGGCATTTACCCATCAAAGTTACAACTCTATAATAGACTATAATGGTTGGTTTATCCATTCAAGAAAGATGCTATAAAAATCCTGAATATGTATCTCAACAATTATTAGAAAACATGACTCGAAGAGAAAATGGAAAATATAATAGAGAGAAATTGAGACAAAGTGTAAAAAGTGTTAAACTCAAGAATGAAAAAGTAAGTACATCAATAAACTGTAAGGGTTTATATAGCCGATACAAGTAACCTATTTCTTAATCAATATTACATTTCTAACCACCCTTCTCAAGTTGAAAATGCTAACACTTGTGACTTAAAACCCTAAGTTAGAACCATCAAAAGCCAATAGAAGAAAATGCTTAATCATTAAGAAGAAATCATGACTTTAAGTTTAACCATTCAAAAGAAGTAATGGAGTTTAACCACCTAATCAGGCAGCAATTGAGAAGATCAGGCCACATAAGGGTGAACCAAAAGCAAACAATGAAGAAGCATATAATAACTATAAGTAGAAAGGCTGAATGTACCTTTAAAGTCAACATATAGATCAAACAACTTATGAGCACAAAAATTACTTAGCGAACCAGGAAGAAAAATTAAAATCTCACACCTATAGTAGTGTAACTAGAACCATAACTAGTAAATCAATAAGATGCAACAATGAAAAGGTTAAACACCATACGCTGTGAATACAAGCGCGGGAAGGTAAGCAATCAATGCAAAATTCGTACATCAGTGTTTAATGATTGTCTTTGACAATGGAAAAGGTACAATAACCTCTTCCCATATGAGGCCCAAAAAAAATTCATGTGTGTCTGTGTCTGATGTTGGAAAATACTAAATAAACAGCATCACCTTCAGGTATTGCAAAGGTCGCTCTTGATGCAAGATTCCTCCACTGATCGATGAAGTCAACAGTACTCTCTTTGATCCCCGTAAATGCCTCTGATAAAGGTTAATCAACTTGATCAAGCACGGCGGACAATCTGCTTGCTTGGTGCAACTACTTTATGATGAATAAGTCCACCACATCTTCAAACGTTTGTTCGGATTCCATGAATGGGGAGAGATAAAAACCATCTACGGTGCCTCCTTCCAAGGGACTTCTGAAAAAGGTAGATCAACATCCCCTCCTTATTTTTGTACCCTCAAAAATCATTGCAGAAAGTGGCTAGGTGATGAGGAGAAAAGTCGCCCAATGTATGGTCCTAATTTCAACACGCCACCTACACGACTCACTACATAGGTTTAAGGAAAGCAGGATAATCGCGCACGGATCAGGCTTTCTGACTCGCGAAAATAGACTAATGCCTAAAAGTAAACATTGGATAAATGTCCGGGTCCTGAGATTACTTACTTTCTTGTAAAAGCAGGTTTAAGACTTTATATACATAATTTTCAGTCAATAGTCTGACTATAGGTCTATTTTAGGCAAAAAAATTATCTTTTTGTTCTTTGTTTGCTTAATAATAACATTTTTAAAATAAAGAGTAAGTGATGTTCGAGAACGCTTCTGTGCAGCGAATCCTGAATATCTAACTGAACGGAACTTTCTACGATTATAAAAAAAGTATAGTCTCGTACGTTCCGCGGCTTCGGCAGCCCAGCTCCATTAGGTAGCCACACCGAGGGGGCTAGAAGTTAGTGAAAGGGAGGATCTAGGCTATCATATCTTACTCTTTTTTTTGTTCAACAAATTAAGTGTATAGTTCCTATCCATTTAGGTAGAACGTAGGAGTGGGGGACGAAGTGAGTCTTCCCCGCGCTGGCTTGCTTAGAAAAATCGAAGATCTAGCATGTGTGCAGTAATTTTAATTTAATTTCAGGAAGTGAAGACATTCCTTTTCATAGGCCCCATTTTCCCTATAGTTACTTGGAGTTGCCATACTCATGAAATAATGTTTGTTTTTCTTTTCCTGGGCCTTTAAGGTGCTACCCTCGGTGCAGTACTCTGTCTGCTGTCCGAATTCACTTGTCGGTGAATCCACTGATTTCCATAGGGAGGCAAAAACTATAAATTAGTCGATTTGTCGAAACCACAGATTGAAGAAGGGCCCTGATCGAAGACCCGATTAGGCTTCGAAGGTCATAATTACCAAAGAAATTAGAATCCATGCAAGGATCGAACAAGAATTCTGAATTCACAAGGTTCCTCGTTGATACATCGAATAAGAAACTACATAAGAAAATCAAATCACAATGCCACTCAGCACTACAACTCTCATGAACTTACATCCTTGGTCAAATTTCTTCTTCAAGATTTAAGGTTTGATTGTAAATTGAGAAAGAAACAAAAATATCAATTATGACAAAATAGTCTAGCCAAAATAAAAAAATAATCATCAACAAAGGAGGAAATGAGACACTGAACCTTTTTTTCCTCAAGAAAAAGGAAAAAGGAAATTAAAAGAAAAGAAAGGAGAAAAGAACACAGAAAGAAGATGAAACAGAAATGAATTTTATGGTGTACACTAAAACTTTGATACCATGTTAAAAAACATGGCACACAGATAAAGAGAAAATATAATTAAGAGAATTTAAGAAAAAGTATAAAATGTATTAAACTCAAGAATGGAAATCGTAAGTACATCGATGAAACTAATTAATTCCCTAATCAATTACATTTCTAGAAACATGACATAATTTTAGCTAAATCCAAATACTGGTTGAGTTCCATACTGTTACTTCTAAAAATTCTGTTTTTTCTCTCCCTTTCTCCAAAGAGTTTATATTGTGGCCAGCCAAATAACAAAAAAACAAAAAAGAAAGTATATGTTATTAGATTTCTAGAAACCAATTTTCAAAATTTTAATACCATTTACTTTGGGGGAAGGCAATTAAAAGGTTAATCATTCTTTTTCATCATTTCCTCTCTACTCTCACGCATGATATCTTTCTAATTACTTCACTGTAACCTTGATTTAACTGTGTTGAATGAGTAGTAGTCTATCAACATTTTTACTTTGCATTTCTAAAGTTTAGAAAAGCAAAATAAATTATTATTGTAGTATATGCTTACATGGAGGAACCTTAAGTTTGTTTGGCATAATAGCTAGATACCACTATTGGCTTTGACATTATTATCAAAATTATATAGAGGAAGCTTGTGTTTGACAAAGCATGATTCATTAGGGGTTATTTGGTTTTGATTTTTGGAAGAAAACAAGGAAAAGCGTTGTTGAAAACTCTATTTCTTTTTGTATCATAAAATTTATTTAAAATGCATTAAAATGCATGCTTTGTAGAACAAAGACAATAATCTGTTGTATATTATATGCGTTAAAATGGACTGGCTGTCCTGTAGAGGCTATTAGAAGTACAAATCAAAGAAAGAGGTTCCAACTGGTAAATCTAAAGTTTTTCTTTATCAGAACCAACAACAAATACAAATACCAGAATCAAGGTAGTGGAGTATTACAGTGAGTATTGAGTTTGTATCTATTACTGAAACTACCTTTGGGAAGATCTTGGTGTCTGGTGTTACAATTTATCTAAGATTAGTTTCAATTTGTTCTAAGTACTAACAGAGTTGTGACATAGCAAGAGTTATTACATTTTTTTGTTCATAAATAATCCTTACATCAAATTCCCAATAACAGGAATGAAACTTAAGTTTGACTGTAATACATGACAGAAATGCTTTAGGAACACACTCTAATAGCCTTGGGAACACAAACTTAGACTTCATCTAATATATGGAGTAGGCTAAATAAAACATTTATTATTGACACTCATGCTTCTAGTAAAGGACTCAGGGCAGTTTTACTTCAAGAGGCTGACCAATGGCATTTCTCAGTTAACCATTATCAGAAAGAGCTTAATTGAAATTGGTTCATGAATGGGAACTCATGGCAATTGTAATGCCAACACAGAAATGGTGACTGCTACTAAAGTACAAGCAATGTCAAAAATAAAAGCCTAAATAAAAGTGATTATATTAAGCTTAACCCGATAAAGTCCATTACATAAACCTTTGTCAGGTTAACCCGATAGAGTATGGGCTACCAGGTCTAATATATATATTTTAATTTTTTTTCTATCTAAGCAATGACTAAAAAACTAAAAGTGTCTAAAACTGTGAACTTAAACAATAAAAGAAGTTAATGGTTAATACCTACATCCTCTTCCACTGTCATATTATGCAATAACCTTGTGTTTGTTTATCAAGTTAATGCTAACTAACAAATCTGGCTTCCTATGTATGATGACCCAAGTACAACTAGACCAGTTTAAATTCCTATCTCAGCCTGTAAAGCCTATTGGTAAACTGAGCCCATTTGTATAACCTCTTTATAAGTAGGCCTATTTCTTTTTGTATCATAAAATTTCTTTCTCATTTCTTCCCTTCCTTTACTTCTCTTAAAACTTTCCTCATCTTTCTTATGAATTTATAAATACATTATTAGAATGTCAAACACTGAGACTCTAAATTATTAGATATGGTACAGGGATCACTGGCCACGACTGCTACATTTTGCTTAATTTATTGGGCAATTGCAATCAAAAGACCTACTTATCCCATAATGTTCAAATTTGGATTCCACCTTACAACAACTCTAAATTAAAAAACTTGGATTCTGGAATAGGGGAAGAAAATAACACAAGTTTAAGGGGGTAAAATGAATCAAGAAAATTTTAGGACAACAAGTAAGGGGACTTACCAGATTGAGGTCGAAGGTTGGAGGGGACTTGCCGTCGAGGTCGCCGGAGTACGCGTGCGTCGTCGCGGATGCTAATGACATGGGACAGTGACAGTGAGAGAGTGAGAGACCGTGAGAAATTTGATTAGATGGAGTTATAAGGGGACTTACATTGGAGGGTCGGAGGCTTCTCGGAGGTCTCGGAAGAGAAGGAGAAGGGAGGAATGGGGAGGGAACCCACAATGTGGTCAACGGAGGGGGAGAGGGAAGTGAAGAGATGGCGAGATTAAGAGCTTGAGAGGGAAGAGCACAATGGAGAAGGACACACGGGCCAGAGAAGAAGAGGAAAGGGGCAGAGAAGAAGAAGAAGAACACAGTGGAGCAGAGCAGAAAAACTGATTAGGGCTCGTGAAAGGGCCGAGTAAGTTATAACCCGTAGCTACGGAATATCATTACTGTCGCTAATAAAAAAAACTAGCGATGGCTACCCATCACTATGGTTAGTACATCAATCGTCGCTAACTAGCAGTGGCTATTAAGGGTTTTTCTAGTACTGCATTTAGCGACGGTACAACAATTTTGTCACTATTCCCCTGAATAGTAGCGACGGCAAAACAACACCGTCACTAATCCCCTGACTATTAGCGACGGTTTAACCCCACCGTCACTACTTTCCCTTCTCAAAAGTAAAATATGGAGGGAAGACCAAAAATAATAGCGACGGTGTAGCCCCACCGTCACAACGTTCTATTCTCGAAAGTAAACAGATGGAATAATAGCGACGGTGAATCCCCACCGTCACTAGTAATGTTTGGAGGGAAACTCAGCGACGGTCATTACCGTCACTATCATTTGGCGCCAACAAAAAACCATGGAGGGAAACAAAAAAAGGATGGAGGTGAAATCTAGCGACCGCACCAGCGACGAAGGTTGGATTTAGCGACGGCGGTAGTGACAGAGTGTTGCAATTGTTAGCGACCACTACTCTTATGGTCACTAAAGGAGTCGCTAACCTCGTTTTTGGTCCCTTTTCTCCCAGCGGTCGCTAACTTGGTCGCTATTCAGCGACGGGTTTCGAGTGGTCGCTAAATCGAGGTAGCTATTTAAGGTTTTTTTAGTGGTGAAAGGAATCGGACAAAGTTTATACTCGTATTTTATTTAAATTCCGTTCTAGATTAATTATGATGCTAAACACTCACCCTTGCTGTTGTTTACAATTTTTAGTAACCAGTGACAGGGAGAAGGTCGGAGCCATGGAGGTGCGTCAAGCGGAAGGTTGATGCCAAGACACCGATTGAAATTGAATGAATTATGTAATATATGTATATTTTGAGTTTTTCCGAGTGTTGGTGTTACAGTATAAACTCTTGACATTACATGATTGGTGTTTATTTTATGAATAAATTTTGCATTGTTGTAGCAGAGTCCATTACCGGGTGAAGTTAGCCGAGTGGATTCCCTGTTATCCGAGCAAGGGCCGATTGAATTGGCGCCAGTTATGCTCAAGTGAGTATTGTTCGTTTCCTTGAGTAACGGATAACCAAGAAACTCACTCCGACTGAAAAGGTTAGGGCAACTCCGAGTGAACCTAGATAAGAGTAGAAGGCTCCCGAGTGAAGAAAGAGTGGAACATTCCGAGCGAAGCAGGGTAGATCACCCCCGAGTCAAAGTGAGAATGTTACCGAGTGAGTTATGGTTGGGAGAAACCTTACCGCATGAAGGAGGCTAGAGTATCCCCGAGTGAGCTGAGACCGAGTGAACTATTCTTGAGCAAGGTTGGGAATGAGTCCAGAGGGGTATGTCCGAGTGAATGAAAGCTGAGTTTTCCGAGTGATGAAATTGTAAACTGTTACCGAATGACACATAAGAGATACCCGAGTGTACCTACTTCCGGGTGAAATCCGACTCGTTGGCCTTACTCGTATGCCTTGTGCGCTCAAGTTTAAGAGTAGCACTCGCTCAAGCGAGTCGGCACTCGCTTAAGCGAAGCAGGGGCTCACTTAGGCGATTGACCCCTGACTCCGTTTTCCTTCTTTCGTTGTTATTAAATAACTGTTTCATTAATAGAGGTATTTCCGATCGGTTTCAGTCGGAACTCACTATTTTAAGTATTATTTTACTATTTGAAAGGTATTTAAGAAAAGTAAACATTATTTTTATTGAGACCGGGTGGATTTTTATTTAAACATGAAAAAATTATTTTGGAAAAATGAGAAAATGACAAGGGATGTCACAAGGAAAGACCTACTTCCCTGTCCCTCTTTAACTTCATCTGAATCTAATCCTCTAAAACCTGTTGAGGAGTCAAGGGATGTAACACTATTTTCTTATTCTCATGTTTGAAAGTGAGGGTGTTAGTGAACCCCTCATGGATGACCTTTCAATATTTTCATATATCGCTCTACGGGATACATCCACCTCAAGAACACTGGTCCACACAAACGAACCTCCCTTACCAAATGGATGATTAAGTGTACCATTATGTCAAAGAATGAAGGCGGGAAATGCATTTCCAACTGACATAGTATAAGAAAACCTTCCTGTTCCAATGCTTCTAACTCCTCGTGGGTGATTACTTTGGAACATATGGCATTAAAAAACAAACACACCCTTGTTATCACATGTCTGACATTTTTAGGGAGAATGTCACGAATGGCAATGGGTAGAAACTGTTGCATTAACATATGACAATCGTGCGACTTTAAACCCACTAACTTCAGATCCTTCATGGAAACACAAGTCTTGATGTTGGAACCGTACCTAGATGGAACTTTCACACCATGCAATGATTCACATAAACTTTGCTTCTCTTTTCTAGATAAGGTATGACATGCTGGAGGCAAATATATTCGTTTGCCCTTTGCTTGTGGGTGCAACTCCTCACGTATACCTAATAACTCCAAGTCTAGACGCGAATTCAGACCGTCCTTAGTTTTTCTAGGAATGTTTAACAGGGTTCCAACCAAACTATCACACATTTTTCTCCATATGCATCACATCAATACAGTGCCTCACATCAAGCTCTTTCCAATATGGCAGATCAAAAAATATTAACCTTTTCTTCCAGTTCTTTTTTGCAGCGGACTACTTCTCAAACTTACCAAGAACCACATTGGCGTCTTTGATCGTTTCATATACTTGACGACCCGACAATGGTGGAGGAGGCCCTTCAAACTCTTGCATACCGTTGAATGACTTCTTTAACCTACGAAGTGGATGATTAGCTGTAAGAAACCTACGATGTCGAAGATAAACATTTTTCCTTCCATGATGCAGTCGATCAGAACTAGTTCCCTCCTCACACAGGACATGCTTTATGACCTTTGACGTTGTAGCCCGAGAGGTTACCATACGCAGGAAAATCATTGATCGTGCAGAATAACAAGGCTCTCAATTTGAAGTTTTGGCCTGCAAACCCGTCAAACACATCAACCCCCTCTTCCCATAACATTTTCAGGTCTTCAACTAACGGAGTTAAGTATACATCAATGTCGTTCCCCGGTTGTCGTGGACTAGAAATCATCATCGATAACATAACATATTTCCACTTCATGCACAACCATGGCGGAAGGTTGTAAACAAACAACAAAACAGGCCACGAACTGTGGTTTGTGCTTAGGTTCCCAAACAGGTTCATTCCGTCAGTGGCCAGTGCAAGCCTAACATTTCTTGGGTCATGAGCAAAATCTGGAAACATTGTATCCATTTTCTTCCACTGCAATGCATCTTCCGGATGCCTAAGTTGTCCATCAACAACCCTTTCATCAGCATGCCATCTCATAAGCTTCGCATCATCTACATTGGCAAACAGACGCTTTAGTCTCGGCACTATAGGGAGATACCACAACACCTTCGCAGGAGACCCTTTAGTGCAGACTTCATCAGAGTCAAGTTGTTTCTTCTTATATCGTGACACCCCACACCTAGGACATCGATGCAACATTTCATACTGACCACGGTATAATACACAATCATTTGGGCATGCATGTATTTTGGTATACTCCAAACCCATAGGACACAACACCTTCTTAGCCTCATAGTTACGATTTGGCAAGGT
Organism: Clitoria ternatea; assembly: GCA_037962975.1. Taxonomy (NCBI): domain Eukaryota; kingdom Viridiplantae; phylum Streptophyta; class Magnoliopsida; order Fabales; family Fabaceae; genus Clitoria; species Clitoria ternatea. The sequence goes on from CM075674.1 coordinate 2,721,351, forward strand.
GTTACCAACTGGGAGCATTTCTTTCAACAACTTAAGCAAGTTAGTGAAACTTTTATCTGTCCACCCATTTATCGCTTTCAAATTAAATAATCGTAAAACCGCTGACAACCTCATGAAATTGGCGCAATTCGGATACAACGGCTTCTCAGAATCCTCACATAGACTCGCATATACGTGAGCTTTCTTAAAACTTTCTACCCCCACGTTACGTATCATATCCTCAAGTCGGTCATCCATGTCGTCATCAACCTCATGCGCAAAGCTTTGGTCTTTTGTTTGAAAACTGGTACTTGGCACTTCAACATGTTCACCATGCCATATCCATCGTGTATACGTCTGAAGAAATCTATCACACAACAGATGTTCTCGCACCTCTTCCAATTCTAGCCGGCGCATGTTTAAGCATTTAACACAAGGGCAAAAGTACATTCCATTAACCTCTTCAGCATTTCGTATCACATACTCTATGAATGTTTCGACTCCACTCTCATATTGTGGACTTATATGTTATGCAGTTATCCAACTTCGATCCATACTCACTCTTTACAATACCAGTAAATTTATCGGTGCTATGAATCTTACTTTCTTCACAAAGGTGGTGGTCCTACCCATTCGGGATGAACATTTTTCTATACATCATAACTACATACAACTTAGGAGTTATTTTAAAATTTGATAAAATTTCAGCAGCATTTCGCATTGGTCTCTAAGTACACGAAATGAAAGTGGTGACATCAAATTCAACCACAATCAAATATGCACCCAGAGAATAATACAAAATTTAACTAACGAAAACTTGATCAAATTTTAAAATTACTCCTAACTTGTACATAGCAATGATGCATAAAAAATTGTTCACCCCAAACTGTCCAAACGGACAATTCAAGATTCAACACAAACGATGAAATCAATTAATTTAATTACCATTTATGTCGAATCTCAAACGGGAAAACTATGGTTTGCTCATATACAATTTAAAAAATCACAAACTCATTTAAAAGGGACTAAAATATTAACATTAGTGTCACCAAATTCAAATTCAAATTAAAGACAATAAATAAAGGATTTTATTACCTAATCAATAATTTAAACACATACTACCACTAAATTATAATTTAAATCATCCTTTGTAGGGCTTGTGTGTAATTTTTATTTACTTGAAATATCAATTTAAATTACTAGAATTAATAAATATAGAATACTAATAAAAAAATTCTCATTCTAAATTTTTCTAATCTATAACTAACAACATTCTAATTTCCCTAATCATATTTCCAAATACTAATTACCAACATACTACTAACCAAATACTAAGCCTAACATGCATCAACCAAGCTACTACTAACCAACATTGCATGACCATAAAAGGAAGAAAAATAGAAAATAGAAATTTATATAACCAAATAGAAAATAGAAAATACACATTCATATAAATAAATAGAAAATAGCTACAATAAAATAAACATAGAAAAATAACCTCCTAAATCCAAACCACTAACACATACATTCATGTGAAATTGGTAAAAAAAGAGACAATGAAAGGGGAAAAGAGACTAACGAACTTGAAATGAAGAACAACGCGAATCCAAAGACCCTCACGTCAAACGCATACAACCACGAAACTGAAAATGGTTGAAGATGAACGGGCGAGTAAAAAGGTTAAAGATGAAGGGGGAAGTGGAAATGTCAAACCCAACTTCTTCACAAACGTCAACCCCAACAAATGGTTGAAGATGAAGGAGAAAGTGAAAATGGCCAAATAGAGGGAAGAGGAAAAGTGAAAATCGCGAGATGAAGGGAAGAGGGAAGCGAAAATGGTGAAATGGAGGGAAGAGGGAAAGTGAAAATTACGAGATGGAAGGAGGAGGGAAGTTGAAACTATAGAGAGATGGAGGTTTAAGAATCTGAACGGACTGCATGTGTACTTGTTGTGGGAAAGATATTAGACCACGGTTCTCCTACAACCGTGGTAATAGCCAACTTTAACCACGGTTCCTTTCAACAACCGTGGTCATAGAGTACACTTTTGACCACGGTTCCCCTATATCCGTTATTGTAGAGATTTTAAAAAATATATTTTAAAAAAAGACATGACATATAACCACGGTTAAATGGCAACCATGGTGGTAGAGCTTTTAAAAATTATAATATAAAAATAGATGGTACCTATGACGACGGTTCCTAGTTAACCGTGATTAAAACTGTTACTTATAATTTCAAAAATACCATCGTATTTTTTTAACCACGGTTCTCCCATAATCGTGATTATATCCTGTCCTCATATATGTTTTTTGCACTAGTGACTGTTGCACGGTTACTTCTGATGGTCTTAGCGGTAACTGCTCACCATGATTGTACCAGCAATGGTATGTTTCCATGAACCCTTTCTCAGTTAGGTGGCACATGACATCATCCACGTATTCAAAACTCATGCATTTCCACCTTGAGCACGGACAACGAATCTTCTGAGTCACTTCAAATCCAGGCATGTTTGCCATAGCAAACGGAATGAACTCCAATAGCCCCATCATAAACTCCTCAGTCACTCACCGACTGCGATCTAGTCGGTTGTACATCCATCGCCGATTTGCCGATACCTCCATTTACAATATCTAACAAGAACGATTTCTGTTACTTTACATTTTTAAAATTTTATTTGACTATCGGTTGTGAATCACTCTCTATCTCTTTAATGTTGCAAATTGGTAGGGCCCTATCCCATTCGGGATGAATATGCAACCATCCGTAACCCATCGATGTTGTATGTGGTCTATCTTGTGTCGTTGATGTTCATTTGAAATTTTGGCAGCATTTCGCATTGATCCCCGAGTACACAGAGATACGTACGGTATGAAACACCGCACGCAGTCATACACCCTGGGGACAATACGAAACACCATAACCAAAATTTCAAATGAACATTCAACGTCTCAACATACACCACATATAACATTGATGGGTTACACCCTACTGGTTACAAATTCATACCAAACTGTCCAACCGGGACAATTCAAGATCCAACACAACACGGTATATCAGCCGGTTATTTTGAAACTTGAACGGGAATCTAATGGGTACACACACGGCTAAACCCTACATTTTTAAAGTTAGGTTTTATTTTTTAAGTTCCCTAACAAAGGGACCCTGCCAAAATTTCGGCAGAGTCTCCCCTATAAACTAGACATTTCCTATTTTTTTACAATGCCCTGTTACACACAGAAAAGTTCCCAGTACAGTTCAATATATATGCAACGCATTGTATATGAAATTGAGGGAGGTAATTACCACAACCTAGTGAGCTCTGCTCTCCACTAACAAACAACATTACACACGCATAAAAAATCATGTTATTAGCACATAAAACCAATGCCTAATGAGCTCTGCTCTCCACTAACAAACAACATTATACATGCACCAAAAATCATGTTATCAGCACACAAAACCAATGCCTAATGAGCTCTGCTCTCCACTAACAAACAACATTACACATGTATAAAAAACCATGTTATCAACACACAAAACCAATGCCTAATGAGCTCTGCTCTCCACTAACAAACAACAATCGACATGCATACACATAATGAGAAAGCCAGTGTTAGGGGATTACCTAGGGAAAAAGTAAGGGATGAATATGAAGCTGTCGACAGACGATCAGAGACCACGCGTAACGTGTGCTAGTCTGCATGACAAACCAATAAGTGGTTAGACAGTTACAAGTAGCAAGGAAACTAAACAAAGAGAGACACGTAAAAGTCAAATTAAAGATTAATTATAAGGTTTGTAATTTGATTTTGTAACTTTTAAAAAATTCCTTTTTTGTAACTTTTAAAAAATTAGGTTTTGGAATTGTGTTTTATTATTAAACTTCCAAAAATTTCTTTAATTAACCTTCCAAAAATTAGTTGATGAAAGGGTATTTTTTTTAGGTGAAGAAAGTTTGTGTGTGAGAATAAACAAACACAAATTTAACATTAAAGGGTCAAAGGGCATTTACCCATCAAAGTTACAACTCTATAATAGACTATAATGGTTGGTTTATCCATTCAAGAAAGATGCTATAAAAATCCTGAATATGTATCTCAACAATTATTAGAAAACATGACTCGAAGAGAAAATGGAAAATATAATAGAGAGAAATTGAGACAAAGTGTAAAAAGTGTTAAACTCAAGAATGAAAAAGTAAGTACATTAATAAACTGTAAGGGTTTATATAGCCGATACAAGTAACCTATTTCTTAATCAATATTACATTTCTAACCACCCTTCTCAAGTTGAAAATGCTAACACTTGTGACTTAAAACCCTAAGTTAGAACCATCAAAAGCCAATAGAAGAAAATGCTTAATCATTAAGAAGAAATCATGACTTTAAGTTTAACCATTCAAAAGAAGTAATGGAGTTTAACCACCTAATCAGGCAGCAATTGAGAAGATCAGGCCACATAAGGGTGAACCAAAAGCAAACAATGAAGAAGCATATAATAACTATAAGTAGAAAGGCTGAATGTACCTTTAAAGTCAACATATAGATCAAACAACTTATGAGCACAAAAATTACTTAGCGAACCAGGAAGAAAAATTAAAATCTCACACCTATAGTAGTGTAACTAGAACCATAACTAGTAAATCAATAAGATGCAACAATGAAAAGGTTAAACACCATACGCTGTGAATACAAGCGCGGGAAGGTAAGCAATCAATGCAAAATTCGTACATCAGTGTTTAATGATTGTCTTTGACAATGGAAAAGGTACAATAACCTCTTCCCATATGAGGCCCAAAAAAAATTCATGTGTGTCTGTGTCTGATGTTGGAAAATACTAAATAAACAGCATCACCTTCAGGTATTGCAAAGGTCGCTCTTGATGCAAGATTCCTCCACTGATCGATGAAGTCAACAGTACTCTCTTTGATCCCCGTAAATGCCTCTGATAAAGGTTAATCAACTCGATCAAGCACGGCGGACAATCTGCTTGCTTGGTGCAACTACTTTATGATGAATAAGTCCACCACATCTTCAAACGTTTGTTCGGATTCCATGAATGGGGAGAGATAAAAACCATCTACGGTGCCTCCTTCCAAGGGACTTCTGAAAAAGGTAGATCAACATCCCCTCCTTATTTTTGTACCCTCAAAAATCATTGCAGAAAGTGGCTAGGTGATGAGGAGAAAAGTCGCCCAATGTATGGTCCTAATTTCAACACGCCACCTACACGACTCACTACATAGGTTTAAGGAAAGCAGGATAATCGCGCACGGATCAGGCTTTCTGACTCGCGAAAATAGACTAATGCCTAAAAGTAAACATTGGATAAATGTCCGGGTCCTGAGATTACTTACTTTCTTGTAAAAGCAGGTTTAAGACTTTATATACATAATTTTCAGTCAATAGTCTGACTATAGGTCTATTTTAGGCAAAAAAATTATCTTTTTGTTCTTTGTTTGCTTAATAATAACATTTTTAAAATAAAGAGTAAGTGATGTTCGAGAACGCTTCTGTGCAGCGAATCCTGAATATCTAACTGAACGGAACTTTCTACGATTATAAAAAAAGTATAGTCTCGTACGTTCCGCGGCTTCGGCAGCCCAGCTCCATTAGGTAGCCACACCGAGGGGGCTAGAAGTTAGTGAAAGGGAGGATCTAGGCTATCATATCTTACTCTTTTTTTTGTTCAACAAATTAAGTGTATAGTTCCTATCCATTTAGGTAGAACGTAGGAGTGGGGGACGAAGTGAGTCTTCCCCGCGCTGGCTTGCTTAGAAAAATCGAAGATCTAGCATGTGTGCAGTAATTTTAATTTAATTTCAGGAAGTGAAGACATTCCTTTTCATAGGCCCCATTTTCCCTATAGTTACTTGGAGTTGCCATACTCATGAAATAATGTTTGTTTTTCTTTTCCTGGGCCTTTAAGGTGCTACCCTCGGTGCAGTACTCTGTCTGCTGTCCGAATTCACTTGTCGGTGAATCCACTGATTTCCATAGGGAGGCAAAAACTATAAATTAGTCGATTTGTCGAAACCACAGATTGAAGAAGGGCCCTGATCGAAGACCCGATTAGGCTTCGAAGGTCATAATTACCAAAGAAATTAGAATCCATGCAAGGATCGAACAAGAATTCTGAATTCACAAGGTTCCTCGTTGATACATCGAATAAGAAACTACATAAGAAAATCAAATCACAATGCCACTCAGCACTACAACTCTCATGAACTTACATCCTTGGTCAAATTTCTTCTTCAAGATTTAAGGTTTGATTGTAAATTGAGAAAGAAACAAAAATATCAATTATGACAAAATAGTCTAGCCAAAATAAAAAAATAATCATCAACAAAGGAGGAAATGAGACACTGAACCTTTTTTTCCTCAAGAAAAAGGAAAAAGGAAATTAAAAGAAAAGAAAGGAGAAAAGAACACAGAAAGAAGATGAAACAGAAATGAATTTTATGGTGTACACTAAAACTTTGATACCATGTTAAAAAACATGGCACACAGATAAAGAGAAAATATAATTAAGAGAATTTAAGAAAAAGTATAAAATGTATTAAACTCAAGAATGGAAATCGTAAGTACATCGATGAAACTAATTAATTCCCTAATCAATTACATTTCTAGAAACATGACATAATTTTAGCTAAATCCAAATACTGGTTGAGTTCCATACTGTTACTTCTAAAAATTCTGTTTTTTCTCTCCCTTTCTCCAAAGAGTTTATATTGTGGCCAGCCAAATAACAAAAAAACAAAAAAGAAAGTATATGTTATTAGATTTCTAGAAACCAATTTTCAAAATTTTAATACCATTTACTTTGGGGGAAGGCAATTAAAAGGTTAATCATTCTTTTTCATCATTTCCTCTCTACTCTCACGCATGATATCTTTCTAATTACTTCACTGTAACCTTGATTTAACTGTGTTGAATGAGTAGTAGTCTATCAACATTTTTACTTTGCATTTCTAAAGTTTAGAAAAGCAAAATAAATTATTATTGTAGTATATGCTTACATGGAGGAACCTTAAGTTTGTTTGGCATAATAGCTAGATACCACTATTGGCTTTGACATTATTATCAAAATTATATAGAGGAAGCTTGTGTTTGACAAAGCATGATTCATTAGGGGTTATTTGGTTTTGATTTTTGGAAGAAAACAAGGAAAAGCGTTGTTGAAAACTCTATTTCTTTTTGTATCATAAAATTTATTTAAAATGCATTAAAATGCATGCTTTGTAGAACAAAGACAATAATCTGTTGTATATTATATGCGTTAAAATGGACTGGCTGTCCTATAGAGGCTATTAGAAGTACAAATCAAAGAAAGAGGTTCCAACTGGTAAATCTAAAGTTTTTCTTTATCAGAACCAACAACAAATACAAATACCAGAATCAAGGTAGTGGAGTATTACAGTGAGTATTGAGTTTGTATCTATTACTGAAACTACCTTTGGGAAGATCTTGGTGTCTGGTGTTACAATTTATCTAAGATTAGTTTCAATTTGTTCTAAGTACTAACAGAGTTGTGACATAGCAAGAGTTATTACATTTTTTTGTTCATAAATAATCCTTACATCAAATTCCCAATAACAGGAATGAAACTTAAGTTTGACTGTAATACATGACAGAAATGCTTTAGGAACACACTCTAATAGCCTTGGGAACACAAACTTAGACTTCATCTAATATATGGAGTAGGCTAAATAAAACATTTATTATTGACACTCATGCTTCTAGTAAAGGACTCAGGGCAGTTTTACTTCAAGAGGCTGACCAATGGCATTTCTCAGTTAACCATTATCAGAAAGAGCTTAATTGAAATTGGTTCATGAATGGGAACTCATGGCAATTGTAATGCCAACACAGAAATGGTGACTGCTACTAAAGTACAAGCAATGTCAAAAATAAAAGCCTAAATAAAAGTGATTATATTAAGCTTAACCCGATAAAGTCCATTACATAAACCTTTGTCAGGTTAACCCGATAGAGTATGGGCTACCAGGTCTAATATATATATTTTAATTTTTTTTCTATCTAAGCAATGACTAAAAAACTAAAAGTGTCTAAAACTGTGAACTTAAACAATAAAAGAAGTTAATGGTTAATACCTACATCCTCTTCCACTGTCATATTATGCAATAACCTTGTGTTTGTTTATCAAGTTAATGCTAACTAACAAATCTGGCTTCCTATGTATGATGACCCAAGTACAACTAGACCAGTTTAAATTCCTATCTCAGCCTGTAAAGCCTATTGGTAAACTGAGCCCATTTGTATAACCTCTTTATAAGTAGGCCTATTTCTTTTTGTATCATAAAATTTCTTTCTCATTTCTTCCCTTCCTTTACTTCTCTTAAAACTTTCCTCATCTTTCTTATGAATTTATAAATACATTATTAGAATGTCAAACACTGAGACTCTAAATTATTAGATATGGTACATTGATCACTGGCCACGACTGCTACATTTTGCTTAATTTATTGGGCAATTGCAATCAAAAGACCTACTTATCCCATAATGTTCAAATTTGGATTCCACCTTACAACAACTCTAAATTAAAAAACTTGGATTCTGGAATAGGGGAAGAAAATAACACAAGTTTAAGGGGGTAAAATGAATCAAGAAAATTTTAGGACAACAAGTAAGGGGACTTACCAGATTGAGGTCGAAGGTTGGAGGGGACTTGCCGTCGAGGTCGCCGGAGTACGCGTGCGTCGTCGCGGATGCTAATGACATGGGACAGTGACAGTGAGAGAGTGAGAGACCGTGAGAAATTTGATTAGATGGAGTTATAAGGGGACTTACATTGGAGGGTCGGAGGCTTCTCGGAGGTCTCGGAAGAGAAGGAGAAGGGAGGAATGGGGAGGGAACCCACAATGTGGTCAGCGGAGGGGGAGAGGGAAGTGAAGAGATGGCGAGATTAAGAGCTTGAGAGGGAAGAGCACAATGGAGAAGGACACACGGGCCAGAGAAGAAGAGGAAAGGGGCAGAGAAGAAGAAGAAGAACACAGTGGAGCAGAGCAGAAAAACTGATTAGGGCTCGTGAAAGGGCCGAGTAAGTTATAACCCGTAGCGACGGAATATCATTACCGTCGCTAATAAAAAAAACTAGCGATGGCTACCCATCACTATGGTTAGTACATCAATCGTCGCTAACTAGCAGTGGCTATTAAGGGTTTTTCTAGTACTGCATTTAGCGACGGTACAACAATTTTGTCACTATTCCCCTGAATAGTAGCGACGGCAAAACAACACCGTCACTAATCCCCTGACTATTAGCGACGGTTTAACCCCACCGTCACTACTTTCCCTTCTCAAAAGTAAAATATGGAGGGAAGACCAAAAATAATAGCGACGGTGTAGCCCCACCGTCACAACGTTCTATTCTCGAAAGTAAACAGATGGAATAATAGCGACGGTGAATCCCCACCGTCACTAGTAATGTTTGGAGGGAAACTCAGCGACGGTCATTACCGTCACTATCATTTGGCGCCAACAAAAAACCATGGAGGGAAACAAAAAAAGGATGGAGGTGAAATCTAGCGACCGCACCAGCGACGAAGGTTGGATTTAGCGACGGCGGTAGTGACAGAGTGTTGCAATTGTTAGCGACCACTACTCTTATGGTCACTAAAGGAGTCGCTAACCTCTTTTTTGGTCCCTTTTCTCCCAGCGGTCGCTAACTTGGTCGCTATTCAGCGACGGGTTTCGAGTGGTCGCTAAATCGAGGTAGCTATTTAAGGTTTTTTTAGTGGTGAAAGGAATCGGACAAAGTTTATACTCGTATTTTATTTAAATTCCGTTCTAGATTAATTATGATGCTAAACACTCACCCTTGCTGTTGTTTACAATTTTTAGTAACCAGTGACAGGGAGAAGGTCGGAGCCATGGAGGTGCGTCAAGCGGAAGGTTGATGCCAAGACACCGATTGAAATTGAATGAATTATGTAATATATGTATATTTTGAGTTTTTCCGAGTGTTGGTGTTACAGTATAAACTCTTGACATTACATGATTGGTGTTTATTTTATGAATAAATTTTGCATTGTTGTAGCAGAGTCCATTACCGGGTGAAGTTAGCCGAGTGGATTCCCTGTTATCCGAGCAAGGGCCGATTGAATTGGCGCCAGTTATGCTCAAGTGAGTATTGTTCGTTTCCTTGAGTAACGGATAACCAAGAAACTCACTCCGACTGAAAAGGTTAGGGCAACTCCGAGTGAACCTAGATAAGAGTAGAAGGCTCCCGAGTGAAGAAAGAGTGGAACATTCCGAGCGAAGCAGGGTAGATCACCCCCGAGTCAAAGTGAGAATGTTACCGAGTGAGTTATGGTTGGGAGAAACCTTACCGCATGAAGGAGGCTAGAGTATCCCCGAGTGAGCTGAGACCGAGTGAACTATTCTTGAGCAAGGTTGGGAATGAGTCCAGAGGGGTATGTCCGAGTGAATGAAAGCTGAGTTTTCCGAGTGATGAAATTGTAAACTGTTACCGAATGACACATAAGAGATACCCGAGTGTACCTACTTCCGGGTGAAATCCGACTCGTTGGCCTTACTCGTATGCCTTGTGCGCTCAAGTTTAAGAGTAGCACTCGCTCAAGCGAGTCGGCACTCGCTTAAGCGAAGCAGGGGCTCACTTAGGCGATTGACCCCTGACTCCGTTTTCCTTCTTTCGTTGTTATTAAATAACTGTTTCATTAATAGAGGTATTTCCAATCGGTTTCAGTCGGAACTCACTATTTTAAGTATTATTTTACTATTTGAAAGGTATTTAAGAAAAGTAAACATTATTTTTATTGAGACCGGGTGGATTTTTATTTAAACATGAAAAAATTATTTTGGAAAAATGAGAAAATGACAAGGGATGTCACAAGGAAAGACCTACTTCCCTGTCCCTCTTTAACTTCATCTGAATCTAATCCTCTAAAACCTGTTGAGGAGTCAAGGGATGTAACATTATTTTCTTATTCTCATGTTTGAAAGTGAGGGTGTTAGTGAACCCCTCATGGATGACCTTCTTATCAAACTGCCAAGGTCGTCCTAATAGGATTTGGGTTGCTTCCATGGGTACTACATCACATAAGACTTCGTCTTTGTATGACCCTATGGTTACTACAAGAAAACACGTAAATAGTGGAGGTTTTCTAAAAGAGGTTTTGACAACCTCCATAATGTTGTAAACTACGGCGTTTTTTACACCCTCCTAAATTAAATATTATAAGGGAGGTTTTTATCTCAATTAATGGAGTTTTCCCAAACCTCCAAATATTAGGATTTTAGTTTTCCCCAAAATAACTTTCTTAATCGCAAATTTCCTTTAAAAATTTCTAAAATCTTAATTGAGATTTTAACTTAACCCTAAATCTCCTAAAATTACAATTTTTGTTTGCCAAAAATAACTTTTTAAATCCTAAAATCCTATTTTTTCCACTTAAAACCCCAATTGAGATTACAAGTGACTTTACTCATCCTAAAAATTTTTCAATCCCTCTACCTTGCATGTTCCCACTATCTCGTACATTCCCTATGTCTTGTGCATTCCCATCAGGCTTTTGTGGTCCCTCTTTCTTATGTGGTCCTTCTAACTGTTCGTGAGTTCCAACTTCCGTAGTTCTCAACGTCTGTGAGTTCCACAACTGGGCCAATATTTACGGTTCCACTATAGGGTCAATGTTAATGAGTTTTGCAAGTTCCACTGCTGGGTCACCGTTCACAAGGTCCACCATTCACGAGGTCCATTATTTGCAGGTTAGAATTTTATTACCCTCTTTTTTAGAGATTTAAATATATTTGTTTATATTTTGATGATTTAAGGTTAGGGTTTAGTTGATGTTGTTGGCTCTTACTTTTTGAACCTGGACCATTCACGAGGTCCATTGTTTGCAGGTTAGAATTTTATTACCCTCTTTTTTAGAGATTTAAATATATTTGTTTATATTTTGATGATTTAAGGTTAGGGTTTAGTTGATGTTGTTGGCTCTTACTTTTTGAACCTGGACCAAACTATCAACCACAAGAAGATTTTGTCAAATGAATTCAAAAAGGACCAAAGCCATTATATTTTGGATTTAGGAGCATGGTAAGGCAATTTTATTTGAAGTGATTCATTTTATATGAATAAATTGGTGGTTTTTTTGGAAATTTGAATTTTCTGTTTTAGATTATAAGACCTTTAATACCACTCACTCAGATTTTTAATATTTACAACATTCTTGGGAGGTCAAACCTTTAAAGAAAATAAAGCAATGGACATGACTTTGCATGGGAGTATTTATAGGTTATAGTTGCCTTCATGGCTTGGCTTGTGCCTAAAATTGCAACAACAATGTCTTTGTTCATTGGATGTACATATTGCAGTACAAGTTTAATTTCACTCTACCTATAAGACTTGCCTAAATGTTTAAAATTCTCAATTCATGACCTGACAAATTTGGACAATCTATAATCTGTGTATTATTAGTTAAACATTTTAATATAAAGGCTTTGCATTTATTTGATCGAATAAGTCTAATTATTTATCTTCTCACAATTAGTAGTATCAACTATACTTAAAGTTAGAAAACTTGGCATTTTAGGCCTTTATAACATAAAACATAATGAAATTTTGGAGTCCGCTAACAAAAATATCATTTTAGCACTTTTTAAACTAATTTGGATGTCTAAATAAAATGACAATTGTGATTGGTTTGTGATGCATTGTATTAATTTGTTTATTATCTTATTTCTTACATTTATTTCAGGGTTGAGAATTGTTCTAAAAATTGTAAAATCTATCTTTAAGAAACTACAATAAGATGGAGGTCAAGGAGTTAACTTTGGTATGGAATTACTTACATAAGAAAGTAAATGAATGTGTTAGTACTGAAAACATCAGGCATTTAAGACATATTTTGTCAGTACTTGCCTCAACTATAAAAGTACAAAATGGGCAAAAGGGTGTCTGGTAAGTTATAATACTTTGTCCTTGAACTTTTCGTCTTGCTTTGTTAGCTTAAGCTGAATCACTTGACAATGATAAAAAACTATGGTTATTTTTAAGTGAGTTGATGACAAAACTGTAACACCCTCGGTTAACTAGGACAATCCCTTCCACTAGATTATCCTAGTCAAGTGAGAGGTTATAAGTTTAGAAAAATGTGGAAGTTTTTTTTTGTACAAGAAACTTGGTGGAATAGATATATCTTATATACAACATAATCATATATAATACATGGTCGTAACTGTAACTCTATAAACTGAAAGTAAAGGGCACACAGGCTCCCATGAATGAAAATAAAATTTGACCTATTCTATTCGTCCATAGTCCGAGAAGAGTCTAGCTGCTCCTCATTTTGAAGTCTGTCTTCATCCCCATGATGTCTGGAAAAATAGCGTAAGGGTGAGTCTTCACCTCCACCACAATCGGGAAAGTGTCTCATCGATACCTGCCCTACATACGACACAAACAATCTGGGATTGAGTCCCTCCCACTCTCTTTGGGATCCCTAAGTTACATTCTAAGTCATCTCACCACTCTAGGTCCTTATTGACCATTACCCATTTTCCCATCCACCCCTCAGGATTTCTAATATCTATACAATCATATTCAAACAATGAGCAACCACAATCTCAAGACAACGATGCAATGCATGAGTTCATTTCGTTATTTCTAATCTTTTATTATTCATCATGATGCATGTGGGCCCATCTCCTCCTCATCATTCCCAACATAATACATGTTATAGTTCCACCTTATCCTTCCAGTCCACTAGAGCAGCCAGAGCTCTCCTCGTTCTGGTTTTCACAAATGGGTAAGGACTCGCAGTCTAATCATTATAATGGCCAATCACACATCTCCACAGAATGAGAACTCCACGGCCATAAACAATCCCACCTCTTGTCGAAGTATACCAGAGTTTTCCACTGGCTGTCAGGTGATGGGCGCGAATCCAATGCCACTTGGAATTCCCGCCTCTGATATACTCCCTAGACTGCCCTCAGGTATCGAGGCACGACAGATTCTTCAGTGTACCCCTCACTTTTATGCTCTAGGAAGTTTCTCGTCTATCACCCTTATCCTCTATGTATGATGCACACAACATACAATTTCTTTTTACCAGTCATCAGTAGGGTCCTTTCAATGACTCCGTTTTATTTCTAACGTCGGGTCTATTTCAATTAATTCTTTCTTAGTTTTCTAAAAATTTTCCAATCCATAATGATCTTACCCGACACTTAGAAATGAAAAGAGACTTCACATTTTCTAAAAACCACAGGGTATATTGGCGCTACAATGCCCATCATCACATCGGATCTGATCTAGTCTTATCACATCATTTTTGAAATTTATTCATCTCAGGATCTCTACCGAGATATTTATTCATTATTTTCTTATTTATTTCATCATATTCATTTAATGCATCATATAAGTACAACATTATAGTCCATACACATGTCATCATACCATACTCATCATACATTTCATCACACATACTTATGACATATAATTAACACATATTCATTAATTAGGTATGATTATCTCTTTACTCAATTTAATTTTCTAAGGTCTAATTATGAACTCTTTAGTCCTCGTCAAGCAGTCTTACCATTGATTTTCCTTTACTAATCCAATTAAATTTTATTAACTGAATGACCTATTTCCTTGGTCACTAAAAGGGTCACTAATTCTTTATGTATAATTATCAATTTAGTGATCTTCTTCTAGGTTCATGACTACTTATCTTCTTATACCTTTTTCTTTATTCCTCTTGTTAACTGATTTGCTTCATTAGTTAATCAACTAAATTTTACTTCTTATGGTGTTGATTTATTGCTTAGAAATGTAGAAACTACTCTAACCTTTACATTATGAACTTAGTCAATTATTACTTAGTTACTAGAAGTCATTATTTAATTAATAAGTCTTGCCCCTTTTTATTATCAGTCTAAGATCTAAGTCCTAAAATCTTTTTATTTAGATAAACAATGTTTCTAGGTATAAAACTCCTTTTAATTCGTTTCTCTTACTTTTTAATGATTACCTAGGTTTCTAACTCCTAACATTATTTTCTTTTATTAGATTTCCAAACTTTAGATCTATTTTATTTAGGTGTATAATTCCTTCCCTAATTAATTTATTAAAATCCTTTTACTCCAAGTTAGACTCTGGCTATTCATTTCTTTTTATTCTTAGCCTAATTAGTCTATTAAAATATTTAACCCAAAAATTTCATTTCCTATTCAAATTTCTTTTGCCAAATTTATTTTGTTTAATCAAGTTCTTAAAGTCACTTTTTTTTATTCTACCTTAAATGGTCACAAAAGTGGTCACTAAATTGGTTGCTAAAACTCTTAAATTCTAATGCTCATTTTAATATGCTTCAAAGATTTCTTTTTGTATCCTTTTCTTTTCCTTAGCTAGAAATTCGTTCGGACACAGTTCTTTTTTTTGCTTACTAATAAAACTTTCTCAAATAATCTTATTTTACTTAATTGTCACTTTTTCAACATCAATTTATTTATTTGGTTAATTCTTAGAAAATTTTATAATAATTTAAAATGGTGCTACTTTTAAAACTTGGTAAAATAAAATGTCGTAATCGTTCGGTCAGTGAATTTTCTTAAAACGTGCAGTATCATCAAAATAATCCCAGCGATGCTTGGCAATAAATCCAATTTTTAATAGCGAGGCTTACCGAAAATGAATCACAAATGACATATTAATACTATAAAATTTAAAATATAATTATACAACCATATCGAATCAATCATGCCCGCCTAACGTTGATTTTCTTAAGTTTTTTATCTTAACACCGATCGCGATAAAATTTTCTTCGAAATACACCATTATCGAGATACGCTTAATAAAATTTATTAAAATTCTTTTTAGTGACAAATTCCATTAAAGTTAACTACCGCTGATGAAAAGTTACGTAACTCAAAATGTAACCGTTAGATCGCAAAGAAATTTAAAATGGAGACTCCCAAACACTAAAGCAATATTATGGGGTGATTAAAAATGAGATTAAACGAGGTGAGACCCCCTTCCTACATAGAACAACTGCTGTCTGTAGGAAGAAAAATAGTATGCTCGCTGAAAATTCACTGGATACTCTGAAACGTCCACCGATCGTCATCGATCGTCCCCGGTACCTTAGGAAATTAACATGCGCAGATTTTTTACACAACACCAAGCATGGGCAGCAAGAGAAATCAAGAAAACAACCATGAAAATTTTAGAATTGAGAGAGTCTAGAGAATCGGTTACCAAAATTTACCAATCGCTCGAAATCTTTGGTTTGTCGCCTCTGATCGTCGTCTAAGTTCCCGATCTTGAGGAAAACTTGGTGACCTTGGATGGTCATGGCTCCTACGAATGGTGGAGCTTAATGGATAAAGCTTGGATAATGGATTATGGAAGGTGATAAGGAGCAAGTTTGGTGGCTATTTTTGGTGAAGGTGTCCACGGGTTGAGAGGAGAAAAGAAAGGAGAAGCAGAATTATTTTCATGGTGGATGGTGGTTGGTGGTCCCTGTTTAGGCGGCCGGTGGTGGTTGGTGGCTTTGCTAGGGAGGAGAGGAGATGAAGAGGAAAGAATTATGGTGGTTGAAGGCTGAGTTTTAGCTGTGAGATGTAGAGAGAGAAGAGAAAGTTGGATGGAGTTAGAAGGAATGATGAACAAAAGTGATGGGAAGTGATTGCTTTGCATGCACTTGATCAGCTTGTGGAGCAAGGAGTGAGTGAGTGGCCGAGGTTAAGGCATGAGCAACAAGTGTCTCTGAAGCCTTGAGAGTGTTGAGTAAGGGTTCAAGGTGAAGGAGACAAGTGGGTATGCATGTGCAATGTGATTGATCTACTCCCATGGAAGGTTGAGGTGTCCACTCCAAAAGCATTGAATTGTGTGGGCTTTTTAGGGCCTTTATAGATAGAATTTAGAAATAGGCCAAACACAAAAATTGTATAACTTTTTGTTATCTTTAATTTGGTATATGGCAAAAAAAAATTCCATTAAGAAATGAGAAATTTATGGCCCCAATACAAAAGGGGTGCAGGGCTGTGATGGGATATTTTGTTCCTTGCAAAGATTAATTTTTGGAAAAACTGGGTGAGGATTTGGGCTTTGTTTACTCCATAAAAGTTGTAGGTAATTGAGTTACAAAAATTTTGGTGGATGAATCATTCAATTTCTTGATCATACAAGTGAGATACGCGAAAAATACTGAACATAGTGCAAGCTTTCACTAGGAAAACATGAATTAGTGTAGTATTTTAAAATTCTGGGATTTATGGAGTAAGAATTGGCTTTCAGCCTTGCATGAAGTTTGTATATCTCTATCTCTTCTTTAATTTTATATATCATTTGTTATGAACCAAGTTCCGTAGCCCGAGATATACCCGATTTAAGACAGGGTGCTCTAGAAGCTTCCCGGATTAGCTAGGGTCTTAGAAATAAATTCATCACTAATTCTCCTTTGCAAATTTGTTTTCGTGCCCTTCATCAACATTGTAGAGGTCTATGATACAGATCCATAGCAAAAAGAATGAAGTGATTCAAGCATTGGACAAAGGATATATGTGAATTTTATCAAAGGCTGGAAGCATAGTGATGAAACAGACAAGGGGTCATAAAGATTTATTAAACTGTACTTTTCTAGAGGGATTTAGCCTTTGATGTCTTCACAAAAACATAGATAATTTTGCTATTGAGATTTTTACACCAATTTTGTGCAAATTGAAGGTTGTATGAGAAAGTTGTGAATTTTTTCTAAATTATGCACAGAGAAAAACGTCCAAACTTTGGAATTTTGAGGTGAACACACTTAATTTTTAATTTTGGGGTTGACAGAGTGAGAATCGGAGTTTGGGTCTAGAAATGGAGGTTGAAGATCTTTTCAAAACAAAGAGATTGAGACCAAAATCGTCCCATTTCAAGTTTATATGCAAAAGTTGGGTCTAAAACACTGAAGGTGTGCGGGTCGAGTCTTAAAACAACTTTTGAAGAAATCATTTTATGGGAAAACAAAGATGAAAGAGTCCGAACCGGGCTTCGACCTCTTCAGGAAAAGTTTCTAAAACGTCGAAACGAGTTAGCAGAGACTGACTGTGCCACCATCGGATATCCCGAGGTATATGAATGGTCAAACGTAGGAGATGCTAAAGGTTCTGATTGGGCTGGTCAGGCCAAGTCAGACACCCTTGATTTTTCGCAGAGGGATTCTAACAGGACTAGTGTCCCTACTGGATCACTAATCACAGGTCGAACAATTAGAGTCCCACCTCAGGTTGGGTCCCACAGTTTAAATCTGAGGAACCTGATAATATTTCATTATTAAATATAATTATTAATTAATTAAATAAACAATTTAAAATATAATAAAATATTGTTATAAATATTTATATATTTTCAAAATAATCAAATGAATATATTTTATCAATATAAATTTTAAATATCAGTTATTAAGCATTAATTCATTATGTTAAACTAAATGTTACTAATAAGGAATGATTACTAACTAAATAATTATCAACTAAATGATTATCAATTAATTATCATCAAATTATAAAATTTTAAATTAAATGGATAAACAAATATTCATCATTTAAAATTAAATAATAATATATTTTTAAATAAATAAATAGTGATTGAGATTAGGTATTAATTACAACTATTAAGTATTATCCATAAAATATTTTTGGCAGAAAATAGTCATCAACCAAATAAAATTAATTAGCACCTAAGTAAATAAAATAATCTTTGTTAACGTATTATGAAATAGTATTGTCAGACGTTGTTATTATTATTTTCTTATCGCTGCTTCTCTCATTCACTATGCTCTCGGTATTCTTATACTTCATTTTAAATATCTTAACTTACTCCGCTTTTTATTATTTTTCTTATGTTGAACTACTCAGGGAATAGACCAAAGCCTCAAGCTTTCTACTAAAAGCTCAACAGAGTATCCTCAAGAGTCCCGAGGGTCTGGTTTCCTATTCTCAAAAATCAAGGCTATTACAAAACCCATGATGAATAAATAGAGTGACTGAATTTGAAGTTTCTTTAGGTGAATATGCCATAATGTTTTCTTTTCTTTTTTGATTTTTTAATTTTGGAAGGTGTCTCTACACTCTTAGGGTATTTGACTGATCCCTTCTGCCTTGGAAAGATATGGTTAGGAGTGACCTTCCTCTAAATGATGTTCTTAGGACTTAAACTTTGTCCTCATTTAAGACTTAAGAGTGCAGTTTGCTTGTTGTTGTTCCAACCCATTCTGGTTTCATATTAAAATTTTGACTTTTGATTTTGCTTAATACCTGCTTATATATGTGTGGGCGTGACTTCTATTGGTTATCTTATATTATCTCACTTATTGAGAAAAAAGGTAATAAATAAGAGTGAGTGAATTGGTTATGTTTAGGTGCTACTAGTATCAGTATCACGTGGCTTGACCACATGGGATTATCTCTTATGTTTTCATTTGTCAAAAAAGTGCATTTTATTAGTATTTAACTTTTTTCAAATATGTTACTTGGATATCAAGATGGCATGGATTTTATTTTCTTTAGAGAGTTCATTGAGTTGTCTATGTGCTCTTGTATTGATTTTAATTGTCCTTACATTGGGCAGATTATAAGCCTATGCTAGAACTAGTTCAATAGCTTTTGGTGACACTTATCACACCTAATGTGGTTATTGATTCGTAAGAAGATATACATTTAGTTGTTGAGAAGATTCTGAAGTTAATGTTGGCCATTCTTAAAGGGCTCTGTAATTGTGATAACTGAATGATATCAGAATGAGCTTCGTAGTGGGCTCTGATTTATAAATTACAAAGCTTAAGGTAATTATGATTTGAGTAGTGCAATTGTGATATTGACATTCTCTTTAGCTTGTTGCTATACCCCTTTGACATGTTTGAGTTTGGTTCCAGTTTGTTGTGTTTTATTAGAGAATTGCTAGAGAAGGATCTTTGTTTACTTTGTAACATCCCATTTTCTACTCAAATAGAAAATAGATATTAATATATCTTTAATGAGAAATACTTATTATTAGTTCGTTTATTATTATTATTTTTTTTATAAAATTTTGGTATTTATATTTAATTATTTTGTTTAAAAAATAATAATAAAATAATAATAAAATAAAAATATATATGTCTTTTGAATGAGAATTTTAAAATGACCTAATTAGCAGTCATTGATTAATGAAATTATGTTAAGAATTTTATATATCTTTATTATTCACAACTTTTATTTTATGTTTTTATATTTATGTTTTTACATATTTATGATTTAACTCTTATTAGAATTTTAAAATAAAATTTTAAAGAAATTAGACTATGGTTCTTTAGAACTTTTTGATCTACATAATAATTATGATTTTTTAGATTTTTTTGAAAATTTTGAAATATTTTAATAAAATAATATATTTTAAAAAAATTTAAATTCATATAAGTTACTTAAAATTAAAAGTATTTACAAGAAAGTGAAGTTAAATTATAAGAAAATTTTCTAAAATTCATTTCAAGTAGACTTATCTAAAAATGATCAGTTTGAGAAAAAATATTAATTTTTACCAATCATAAAAAAATCAAAACATACCAATAAATTTTTATTAACAGAAAATTTTAGATTTTTAAAATTTAAACTTTATATTACTTATCATAAAATTAGTGAGAGTTGATATAATGTCGTTAACTTTCGAAAAGGGTCGATTTTGAATATTTAAAATATACCGAGTGAATAGTTACTATTTGGCTTAATAATTCAGCCGACATTTACTATGCAAAATACCATGCATGAACAAAAATTTCAAACTTGTACAGTAACCATAAACAAAAATTTCAAAAATTGTATAGTACTGTTATAATAAAATATTCAAATGCATAATGAACTTTTCTGCTATAAATACCGAAGGATTTCTCAAGGAAAAATCACAATTTCAGATTAAATTTTCTTAATATAGTAGTGCTAGAGAGATAGTGGTGGGAGTAAGAGAGAGAAATAATTTTTATGGAAGGAAGTTCTGCCAAAATCATAAGGTAAGAATAACTCTCTTTTATACTTTTTAGGTTTATTTTCATATCGTTTTAGAAATCTATTGTTATACTAGATATAATATTATTTTAAGTTACTATTCTGAATAGTAAATTACTATGTCAATAGTAAATTACTATTGAGAATAGTGAATTACTATTCAAATAGTAAATTACTATTTACTGTTACTATTTATAATTTACTATTTACCATTACTATTTATGTTTTACTATTTACGGTTACTATTCACGTTTTACTATTTATTGTTACTATTCATGTTTTACTATTCACTATTCACTATTTAAAATTTATCATTTTTGTTTTACGTAGTAATTTTTATTTTTATCTTATGCCTATGCTGAGATAAGTTGGTATTAATATTTCTAGAACTCGGAGGTGCAAAACGAACTCACTTTTGGTAGCAATTCAAGGTAAGGGGGAGTGAGATAGGAATATAATATGAAAAGACATAAGAATAATGGGAGGAGTCCCCTACTCCTTTTAAATTTAATAATATTATTATTTTAAAATAATAACTATTTAACTTAAAAATAAATTTTAAATTGTGTATCTTGTGTAACTTGATCTGAAATACCTATGCAAAGACCTGGATAACCTATGCGAACTGGACTAAACCTATGCAAGGACTTGGACTATTGTGACTTGTATGGACTGAACTATACATATACGAAGAATGGATTATATATATGGACTTATATAGACCTGTGCGAGGAATGGACTATAAGGACTCAAAATCAACTCTACTAATTTAAATAAACATTAAAATTTGAATTATATTTATGAGTGATATTTAGTTGATTTGATTTTATTATAATTAACTATATTTGATTTTGATTAATGATATTGTGATTTATAATATTAGACTGTGATTGATAATATGTAATTATGATTGATAATATTTGTGATTGAAGATATTTGATTGTGATTGATGACATTACAATACTTGATTGTGGTTGATGAATGATTGATGACCTTGTGATATGAAGTTTGAGCATATAGCAAGCATGACAGAAAGTTAAAACTCAGTAAGAATTTTCTTACTTTACTATTTAAATTTTTATTCTAAGAGAAAGTATTTTATAATTATTTTAGTCTTTTATTTCTTCTTAGAAATAATTTTCACTAACTTTATTTTTAATCTCTAGAATAAAATCTAGTATTAGAAAGAAGCTATTTTATGAAAATCAGAGGTTGAGATAATTAATTCTTGAATTAAAGAAAATTTTTATAGTTTTAAGTATTCTTAGTTAATGATTTTAAAAATTATTTTCTTTTAGAAATTAGAAGTTTAAAGTAAATTATTTTGGTTTTGCCCAATGAAATAACTAAAGGATATTTTGTCGAGATTTCTAAACTCAATCTAGTTAAGATTCAAATTGAGAAAGATTATGTAAATATGTGAAGTTTTTTAAGAGAAAGTTTTGAGATATTTAAGGTTTGAAAACTCAATTTTAGTGAGATCTGAATTCAAAAACTGTACT
Organism: Clitoria ternatea; assembly: GCA_037962975.1. Classification (NCBI taxonomy): domain Eukaryota; kingdom Viridiplantae; phylum Streptophyta; class Magnoliopsida; order Fabales; family Fabaceae; genus Clitoria; species Clitoria ternatea. The sequence continues at coordinate 2,743,849 of CM075674.1, forward strand.
AAATTTATTTCTGTATAACAGAAGTTCAAAGAAGAACTTATGGGAATATACAGTTTATTGAGATGATTTGTGAACCTTTATGGTATTTAATAATTGAGTTTCTAAAAGTCTTAACTAACTAAATATGCGAGTAGTTCATACATCATGAATCATAGAGAAATGAGATGTGATGTTGCCTGGGGACGGATTATAGAAACCGAGGATACATTAGAGGAGGTTTAAATGCGAACCTTGGGATGAGAGGGTGTGGAAGGGTGCTTTAGGGGACCTGGGGTCGCTCCCTAGTGTCAGGTACTTTCACAATAAAAACCTTCTCAATCTGACTAGTCTCTAAGCGTTTCCATGCCAGTTGAGCTGTTCATATGCCATGAAGGCATTTATGTTATTATTATCCAGAATTATGGAACAGTGTAAACTCCTGGTTGGCCCAGTGCAAACTAAAACTTTAAGGGCCCATATGCATAAACTGAATGAGATAGTATTAAAAGCATTACATGTCATACATGTGATTATGACATTCTGTGTGAATAGTTGTGAATGAAGTATGATTATTATGCGTATAAAAACCCTACAATTGTAATTAATTGTGTATGAGATTATGAATGATATTATTTTATTAGTTTGTGAAAACCCTTATGCTTATGTCTTATCTGTAAAGTATTATATTCTATTTCTCACTCCTTCTTTTTTGAATTTGTGTTCAAAATATATGTGATGTATAGCTAGCAGCTCACGATGAAAGGATGTAATTACAAAAAGGTAAAGGTGTCTTATCTCAAGGGTAGGATTCCAAAACACTATGGTTCAAGAACTAGGAAATGATTGGTCACGGTCGTAGTAGAGCTATAATTTAGTTTTAGTTTACCTTATTACAATATCAAGTTGGATAATTGTAAAAAGGTGAAGGTTAAACTTTGATAAACCTTATCATTCAGATATAATACTGTAAATCTTTTATCACTTATGATTTCTATAAATTATTTTTATCATTATGGATAAATATTGAAAGACGACATTTTTTTACTTTCAATATTCAAAGGAAATCAGATGTATATACGTTCTTGTATATGCGAGATAAAGAGTGATAAATATGTATATCTTTCTAAAAGTTTTTTTTTTAAAACAAGCAAGAAAAATACATATATATCTCGTGTATATAAGGGGGTGTTACACACTTTCTTTTAGAAGTAATTTTATAAGGTAACCTTAAAATTGAGTTTTTTATGCATGATCAAGTTATTGTTTAATATTACCCCACAAATATAAATGTTTGATTTCTATTCACTTATGTTTAAGTGCAACGAATGATTTAATAGAGATTTCAAAGGAAGAGGTCATTCATATGTTATAATCCTTCTATGAGAAAATTCTATTAGATATACAAAACTCAAACTTCTATGTTATAATCACTTATGACTCAGCTACTCTTGTTCATTGTTCATCTTAGCAAAGGGATGAGGAATATGATAGAGAAGCTTATGGTTATGGAGGCCTCAACAATCATTAGTAAAGGATCACCCTTGTTCTTCTCTTCCTTTCCTGCTGACGTGAATATTTTTACAGTCGTGATTCTGTCAAATTAGTACATTAAAATTAATTAATGTAGTACTAGGGTGTCAACCTAGGTCGTTCTCTCAAGGATCAACACAAAAATTTAGGAAAAATCAAGTCTTAAACTAATTTTTAACAACTAAAAACTCAACAACTAAAATTTTTTACAAACATAAGTTCAACAAGCATACAATTGGGGGGGCGGGGGGTTTGATTGATTTTTGTTGTCACAATTAAAATTAAAACAAAGTAAATACAGGATTTAAAACAATAAATAACAAGCGATTGATTTTCTTGGAGTATTGTAAATAAATTTATCCTTGGTTCACTAAAGATAATTTGTATACTTTCATTACTATTAATTTGTTAGCTCAATTTGAATTAATCAACTAAGCGTCTTTTTCAATTCATAATTCCTTTACTTTCATTTAAAAATGAATATTTTAATCAAGCATCCTAATTAAGCAAAAGGAGTCAAGATTGTAAAATCTAGGAATTATTGAGCATATGTAAGAACATCGCCTACATACATAATCAATTCTCATATTATGGAATTAAGCAAACCATAATTATTAAAAGTGATTATGAAAATATTCATTAAGCATGCATATTTCCTTAATCCATTCTAATTTAAAATCTTATTTTATTCCATTTGAATAATTAAACCGATTAAGCATACAAATTTAATTAAACAGAATGGAATTAAATAAGCAGAATAAGATTATGAAGAAATAACAATAACAAAAACATACTGTATTAAAAATAATGACCTCAAAATTACATTACAATATTCTCCAAGAAAATCAATCTAGGGGTTTTAGCCCTCCATAATTAAAACAAACTGAAAATAAAAAGATCCTAACCCGGAAATGAAGAACTTGCTGGAAGAAAAAAATAGAGAAGAGGAGGAGGAAGAACGAATGGCTTCTGAAGGAATTAATGTGTTCTGATGATTTTGAAACCTTCTCATGGTGCCTATTTATAGCAATCCAAAAGCAAGCCAATGCCATAAACAATTGTAATGGAGGTTACACTCTTCAATTAACAAGTCCTTTGTGCTCCATTATCATCTTCAGTGCTCCATTATCAACTTCAGTGCCTTGCCCACCATCCCGAAGCTCGAAAACGTGATCCTGGGCCAATAATTCACTCATGAATCGATTCAATGGTGAAATGAATCGATTCATGCGTTCCAAATGCAATTCTGGCCTAAAAATTAACGTATGAATCGATTCAAATGTGGGAAGAATCGATTCAACCCTTTAAAACCCGAATGAATCGATTCAAAATGCTGATGAATCGATTCAAGCTTCAAAAATTCACATCCTGGGTGCATTAAACCGTATGAATCGATTCAAGTGGGGGATGAATCGATTCATCCACCTGATTCTCCATTCTTTGTGTATTTTTCCACCCTTTTTGAGATCCTTTTGCATATTCCTTGATTCCCTTGATCCTTAGGCATTTTGATCTTCATTTTGGATTGGAATTCTTGAGTTCTTGGATCCATTTTCTTTTGGCACATATTAAAAATCAAATATTACATAAAGCTCAAATGATGAAAATGTGTTAAAATGCAATATATTACACACTAAGTGATGGTAAATTATACACATTTAAAGTGAAGAATTAAAGATAAATCATGCATCATCAAATACTCCCACACTTATTCTTTTGCACTCCCGGGCAAAATCAAAATAAAAATAAGTATCACAATTTATTGAAAACATTAAGTTGAAAACAACACACAGAATTGGCATGAAATCTTAGGAATATACAGAAAAAAAACAAGAGTTATTCAACATGCAAGATACAGAGCATCAAGATATATATAAAAATCATTTAAACACTTAGGCATGTGAAAATTAAATTAAACTGAAAAGAAGATCATAAGTGATAGAACCTCACAAGACATACTCTCAACTCTCAAGTGTTTAAGGTTTGTGTATACTCTCTAAACATTTCCTGAAAAACAAACAGTCTAAAAATTTGGCAAGTTTCTCAATTCCACAATCAACACAAATGTATGTATAGATCAACAGGGCTTTGTAGGGTTGTAATGTGGCCAAGATTAAAATGGATGGAAATTTTTTTAAATACCAAAAAGAATGATGAAGCAATTAATTTTAACTGGCAAATAGTGAGGGTAAAACATTTATTGTATGATATTAGGTCGTAATCATAATATTATTTTTTATTTTTTTTATTATTATTAATGAGATTGCATAACACTTGGAACAAGAGTTGCAATTTTTTGCACACCCCCACACTTATTTGAATGCCTGTTTTTGACTTGATTCCAAAGCTCCAATATATTCCTTAAGGTAGGTATATTTTTGGTTTTTCATCCATAGCTTATTTGAGCTGCAACAAGGAAACAGTTAAATAGGCTCAAAATGGCTAGCAAGAGATAATTTATTCATGGTAGGCTTATCTGGCTTAGTGGCTCAATTGAACAAAATGCCTGTATCATTTCAAATACATTCATATGAGTTTCAAGTATCATCAAGAAACAAGACAAAAATTAGGATGTAAGCTTTCAGGAATTAATCACACATGAAAGAATTCAGATGGCGTAAAGTGATCCATCAAATTTTAAGGCTCAAAAATCTCACAAGGTATAATTCTATCATATATGATCATCTATCAATTATCATGTCATTCTCATCATACCAAAATTGCTTGAGTTCAAATTATAACATATCATTAAGCTCATATCAGACATGAAAGAATTTACCTGTTACTCATGCATATCTTAAAATTCCAATAAAACATGCCTTTTTAAAACAAAAACACACACAAAATCTTTTATTTTTAATCCCTTTTTTTTAAACATAGTCACACAAAATTAATCACACAACAATAATACACAACAATAAAACAATATACAACAATATTCCCACCGCCACACTTAAATCATACATTGTCCTCAATGTAAGACAGAGCATACAAAATAGACAATATAATGATAAAGTAAAAAGATGGGTAAGAAAAACTCCCTCAAGGGGGGTCAAGAAGTGGTTCCCCCAAAGCATGTTCCTCCATTGTAACATCCACAAGTGAAGGATTTTCATGAAATGGCTTCAAACGTTGTCCATTAACCTTGAAGCTTTTATTGGAGTTTTCACTTTTTATTTCCACAGCTCCATGGGGAAATACATTAGTAACAACGAAAGGTCCTTCCCATTTAGAGCGTAATTTTCCGGCCATCAGTTTCAACCGGGAATTAAACAGTAGCACTTTCTGTCCAGCAGTAAAATCCTTTCTAGCTATTGAGCTATCATGGAATTTCTTTGTTTTCTCCTTATAGAACCTCGAGTTCTCATAAGCTGCCAAACGGATCTCATCAAGCTCATTCAGTTGTAATTTTCTTTCTTTACCTGCTTGATCAAGTGCTAAGTTGCAAGCTTTTACAGCCCAATAAGCACGATGCTCAATCTCCACTGGAAGATGACATGCCTTACCAAAAACAATTCTATAGGGAGACATTCCTATAGGTGCTTTAAAAGCTGTTCTATGTGCCCAAAGAGCATCATCCAGTTTCCTGCTCCAATCCTTTTTATTAGGTTGTACTATCTTTTCTAGGATTCTTTTGATTTCTCTGTTAGAGACTTCTGCTTGTCCATTGGTTTGGGGGTGATATGGAGTAGAGACTCTATGAATAACCCCATACTTCCTAAGCATAGCTTGCATGGTCCTGTTGCAGAAGTGTGTTCCTTGATCACTAATGATTGCTCTCGGGATGCCAAATCTGCAAAAAATTTGAGATCTAACAAAATCCACAACAACTCGAGCATCATTAGTTCTGGTGGCTTTAGCTTCCACCCATTTTGAAACATAATCTACAGCTAATAAAATGTAAGTAAAACCAAAGGATGGAGGAAATGGACCCATAAAATCAATGCCCCAAACATCAAATACTTCATAAAACAACATAGGTTGCTGAGGCATCTGTTGTCTCCATGTAGTAGCATTACTAGCTCTTTGGCATTTCTCACAGGTGTTACAAATTCTCCATGCATCCTTAAAAATTGTGGGCCAATATAAACTAGAATCCAACACTTTCCTTGCTGTTCTTTGTGGACCAAAATGTCCACCAACTGGTTAAGCATGGCAGAATCGAAGAACTGATTCTATTTCATGATCGGGAATGCATCTTCGAATCACCTGATCATTACACAATTTCCACAAATACGGGTCATCCCAAATATAATACTTTGCATCACTTTTTAATTTTGAAATTTGGTTTCTGGATGCACATGGTGGAAAAACAGAAGCAACAAGATAATTTACAATGTTAGCAAACCAAGGTGTATCAAAAGAGTTAGAAATACTCATGAGGTGTTCATCGGGAAAATGGTCCCGAATAGGTGCCGAATAAGGAGCATTCTCAATTCTGCTTAAATGGTCTGCCATAAGGTTTTGTGTTCCACTTCTGTCACGAATTTCCAAGTCAAACTCTTGGAGCAAAAGCATCCAACGAATTAATCTTGGCTTGGACTCACCTTTCTTCAACAAGTACTTCAGAGCTGCATGGTCAGTAAAGACAACTACTCGAGAACCGAGTAGGTAAGATCTGAACTTATCTAATGCAAAAACAATGGCCAGGAGCTCTTTTTCAGTGGTGGTGTAATTTACCTGGGCAGCATCTAAAGTTTTAGATGCATAGTAGATGACCCTAGGCTGCTTGTCAATCTTTTGACCAAGGATAGCTCCCAATGCATAATTAGAGGCATCACACATCAACTCAAATGGGGCTGTCCAAACAGGTGCTTGAATTATTGGGGTAGTGGTCAATGCTTGCTTGAAGCAATTAAAAGCCTCTTTACACTTTTCATCAAACTCAAATGCCACATCCTTTTGAAGCAGACTGGATAGTGGCCTAGCCTTCTTGCTGAAATCTTTTATGAATCTTCTGTAGAATCCTGCATGACCAAGAAAAGAACGAACCTCTCGAACACAAGAGGGGTAAGGCAAATGTGATATAACTTCTATCTTGGCAGGATCTACCTCAATTCCTTTCTCAGAGATTACATGCCCTAAAACTATTCCTTGTTTTACCATAAAATGCCATTTTTCATAGTTCAAGACAAGGTTAGTTTCAATACATCTGTTTAAAACTTTATCCAAACTATCAAGGCATGCATTAAATGAAGATCCATAGACAGTAAAATCATCCATAAACACCTTTATGCAATTTTCAATGAAATCATGAAAAATACTTATCATGCATCTTTGGAAAGTTCCAGGAGCATTGCATAGGCCAAATGGCATTCTTCTATAAGCAAATGTGCCAAAGGGACAGGTGAATGTGGTCTTTTCTTGATCCTCAGGTGCAATGTGAATCTGAAAATATCCAGAGAATCCATCAAGAAAACAGTAGTAAGACTTACCTGCGAGACGCTCAAGCATTTGATCAATGAAGGGTAAAGGGAAATGGTCCTTCTTTATTGCTTGGTTTAGTCTCCTATAGTCAATACAGACTCTCCAACTATTTTGCACTCTGGTAGGGATCAATTCATCCTTCTCATTTTTCACAACTGTGATCCCTGTTTTCTTAGGAACCACTTGAATTGGACTCACCCATCGGCTATCAGAGATAGGATAAATGATTCCTGCTTGTAGAAGCTTGGTAATCTCCTTCTTAACCACATCAAGGATTATAGGGTTAAGTCTCCTTTGAGGCTGTCTTACTGCTTTAGTATTTTCCTCCAGAAATATTCTATGCATGCACATGGATGGACTAATTCCAGGAATGTCTGCCAATGTCCATCCTATAGCCTTCTTATGTTTTTTCAATACCTGCAACAATTTTTCTTCTTGATTTTCATCAAGAGAAGTGGAAATTATTACCGGGAGCTGTTCATTTTCCCCTAAGTATACATACTTTAGGTTCTCAGGTAGGGGTTTCAATTCTAACTTGGGTGCCTGCAAAACAGATGGAACTAACAAAGTAGATTTTGATTTTGCTGCTTGCACCTCAAAAATTTTGTTAGAATTTTCTTGAAATCCTGCATTCAGCTCCTTATGGTTAACAGGTATATCTAAAGACTCTGAATCAGAAATTATGTATTTATCAATTTCAACACAAATATCACAACTTCCAGAATCATTGCATGCAAAACATTTGTTTGAATCATCCATGTATTCCAAATCAACATTAGAAAAATGTTCAAAAACTAGTTCATCAATAATGTCAATTTGGAAAACAGAATGATTTTCATATGGGTATTTAATGGCATCAAGAATATTAAATTGAACTCTCGTGTCACCAAATTCCATAGAGAGAGTTCCAGAATGAACATCTATTTTGGTTCGAGCTGTTTTCAAAAATGATCTTCCCAAAATGATAGGAACAGGAATTTGAGGCATACCTTCTTCCATATCAAGTACGAAAAAGTCAGCAGGGAAAACAAGTTGTTCTACCTGAACCAAAACATCCTCTATAACTCCAGCAGGGTAAGTAGTGCTCCTATTGGCTAGCTGAATTACTACACCAGTAGGTTGTAAATTTCCAAGAGACAATGATTTGAAAACAGACATAGGCATAACATTTATTGAAGCTCCTAAATCTAACATGCAATTTTCAAATTTGTTATTGCCTATGATACAAGGTATAGAAAACGTACCTGGATCTTTGCATTTCTCAAGAATATTTGAAATTTCCTTACCAAGCAGTGCAGATACATTTCTTCCCATGCTGATCCTTTCATTCCCCTTGAGTCTCCTTTTGTGAGTACACAACTCCTTCAGAAATTTGGCATACTTGGGAATTTGCTTGATTGCATCAAGAAGAGGTATATTCACTTCCACTTTCCTGAAAGTATCCAAAATTTCTTTGTCCACTTCTTCCATCTTCTTACTTGGAATTGCTTTTGGTGGGAAAGGAAGAGCGATATGAGGTGGAATTTAGGGTGGTTGTATCTCAGATTTGCTTGAAGAGGGTACATCATTCTCAACTATTTCAGGCTCAGTTGTTTGTTTTTCAGGTTCCTTGGGTATGGGTACTTCAAGGTTCTTATCTGATCTTAACTGAATTGCACTCACATTTCTTGGATTTGCAGCTGGTTGAGATGGTAATTTGTCAGAGTTTTGAGATTGTAACTGGCTTAATGATGAAGCCAATTGCCCAATTTGGTTGCTTAAACTCTGGTTGGTAGCATCATTCCTTTGTTGATACTCTAAGTTCTGTGTAGCCATTTGTTTCACCAGATCCTCCAAAGAAGGGCCATTTCTGGATGGTTGAGGTGTAGGTCTTTGGAAGGTTGGTGCATTGTTTTGAAATGGGGGTTGGGGATTTTGTTGTTGGTTGCCCCATCTCAAATTTGGATGGTTCCTCCAACTGATAAGTCTTAAAAAGACTTAATTATTCCACTGTTTATTTAACATAAATTACTAAGTATTGTCTAGTTTTGATATTATTATTTAATAATTTGTTAATAATTCATGTTTTAGTTAATTATTTCAAAAGTATGCTATTTATGTAAGAAACTGATTGAAAATATTAATTAGATAAGGAATTTTGAAGTATTTATAAATTCACTAAGCAGCCAGCGTATAATTGCTAGGCAAGTAGCTGTTTATTGGTACAGGAACAGGGCGGACTCAAGATAAGAAGAAAATTCCGAGTGAAATCCTACAAATCCGAGCAGAAATTGATAAATCCGAGTGAGACTTCCTAAATCCGACTGAAAAGAGCCCAAATACTGACCAAGCGAGACTTCAAGTAAGCTAACTTAAGAAGACTCCAAAGACACTGACTCCAAAAGAGAACAAGGACTCGGAATATTGCATGAAGAACCCAAGCGCCAACTGCAGAATACCGAGTGAATAATCAACTCGCTCAAGCGGGAGTTAAATTCGCTCAAGTGAAAGCCAAAAATTAGCTCAAGCGTGACCCCAAAACATCACCTTTCACCCAAGCTTCGCCATAACGCTTAAGCGACCAAGCAACACTGTAGTACAATTCCCGAACTCGCCCAAGCGAGAGTTTAATCCGCTCTAGCGAAAACTTAGCAGTTGAAGCATAAAAGCAGTAATTTAAACACTGTTCCTTCCCTCCAACAGCACACTTGGTGCAGTACTGTTCCGCTTCCATTGCCTTCTTCTCTACTACTGCAACCTTAAGTAACTTAAGAAGTGAGCTGTCAATTAGCTGGTGCTGAGCTGTAAATTAGCTAAGGTTAAGCTGGATCCTGTTAAGCGTTGAGCTGTAATTAGTTGATTACTCTGTAAACTATGTAATTAATTAGTTTTATTCGTTAACTTAAGTTCTCTAAGTTATCAGTTAAGTTAGTTAGTTTAGTTAGATGCCTATATATATTCATGTACATACTCTGTAAAAGTGTGTGGAGACAGAGACAGAACAGCGTACAACATAAGACACTTCATTTTCCATTTCCAATCTCTCACTACATTTTCATCTCTCTAAACTCTTTCCTCCATGACGTTCCACAATCCTTCGATGGAACCGAAGTCTATGGAGTTCTAAATCCCTAAGGTTGGGATTGTGAAGGTGAGCAATGGAGTCTTGAAGCTGTGAGCAAGTAGATCGACTTCTAGATCTTGAGGCGAACAAGCTGAGGAGTGGAGCAGAATCGCTGGATTGACAAATCCAGAACTGATGAAGAACTTCACCAGTGAGGAATCATGGTTGAAGCTTAGGTAACTTCCAGCTTTCTAACTAGTTCAGGCCTAATCAATTTAGGTGAATAGTTAGAGTTCAACCTCCAATTTCGCATTAGATTCTTAGGTTAATCGCGCACTTAAGGAATTAAGGTTCATTGCTTAAGGATTAGTGTTTTTCACCTAAGGAATTAGGGAATAACCACAAGCGGATTATCCTCTAGATTGTGAAGTTCGATTATACTTAATTGCATGTTTCTTGAGGAGATTGTGAGCCGAAGCAATCCTGACCTGTTTTCTATTAATCACTTTACACATTTCACTTTAACTCTATTTCTGAAAATACAAAAACAACTATAAAACACTAAAACCATAAAAACTGAATGAACTTCACGTATTTTTTGTTGGTTCAGCTTGTACTAGTCCTAGATTGAGGTACTTACCACAATCCATGTGGGACGATCAAATACACTACAATTTTAACGACTGGTGCGCTTGCCAAAGTGTAAATCCGAGAGTCACATTTTATTTTACTAAGATTTTTACACCAAATTAATGGCTCAGGATTTCAGCATCACCAACCTGGATTGTATCTGTTGGTGGAAAGGTCATGGTTTTGTTGTTGTGGTTATGGAGGTCTATCATGGTAGATGTTAGCTGCATAGGCTTGGGGATTATTATTATCCTTTTCTTGTAGAGAAGGACAACAATCAGTAGGGTGCTCTTGTGTAGAGCAGATGCCACATACTTTAGCAGTCATGGATTTTTGATTTACTGCCAATTGTGTGACCAGAGTGGTGAGAGCATCAAGTTTGCTCTCCAATTTAATTCCAGATGAACTAGAATTGGAATCAAACATGGGTTTGAAAGAATCATTTCTCATACCAAATTGTTGAGAGTTAGATGCCATCTTCTCAATCAGATTTCTTGCTTCAGCAGCAGTCATATCTCCTAAAGCTCCTCCACTTGCCGCCTCAATCATGTTGCGATCAACGTGGTGCAGACCTTCATAGAAGTACTGAAGGAGAAGTTGTTCAGAAATTTGGTGGTGAGGGCAACTTGCACAGAGTTTTTTAAATCTCTCCCAATACTCATACAGACTTTCTCCAGAGAGTTGCCTAATGCCAGATATGTCTTTACGGATTGCAGTTGTTCTAGAGGCAGGAAAGAATTTTTCCAAGAACATTTTCTTTAAGTCATTCCAACTTGTGATTGATCTTGGAGCAAGGTAGTACAACCAATCCTTAGCAACACCCTCTAAAGAATAAGGAAACGCTTTAAGATAGACATGGTCTTCTTGAACGTTTTGGGGTTTCATTGTGGAGCACACAATGTGGAATTCTTTGAGGTGTTTGTGCGGATCTTCACCCGCAAGACCATGAAACTTAGGCAACAAGTGTATAAGTCCGGTCTTAAGAATAAAAGGGACATCCTCATCAGGATATTGAATACACAAACTTTCGTATGTGAATTCAGGTGCAGCTAGTTCTCTAAGAGTTCTTTCACGAGGTTCAGCCATATCAGAAAAACTAGCAGTAGTACTTTCAGCAGATTCAGAAAAGATACTATCACTATCAATATCAACAAAGTTATTATTAAATCTAGCTTCTCTAATTAACCTATGAAAAGTTCTTTCAATTTCAGGATCAAATGAACATAAATGCTCAAAAGTTCTTCTAGTCATACATAGCATACAACAAGATATTTGATCATCATGAGCAATAAATCATAAGAATCCTAAATCATGCAAAAGAAATAAAATAAAACAAACAAACAAAAATTTTTATTTTTATTTTTTTTATATATATATTTTAATTTATAAAAAAAAATTAATCTAAAATAAGAATTTTTCCTAAAGATCGTTGATCCCCGGCTGCGGCGCCAAAATTTGACGTGAATATTTTTACAGTCGTGATTCCGTCAAATTAGTACATTAAAATTAATTAATGTAGTACTAGGGTGTCAACCTAGGTCGTTCTCTCAAGGATCAACACAAAAATTTAGGAAAAATCAAGTCTTAAACTAATTTTTAACAACTAAAAACTCAACAACTAAAATTTTTTACAAACATAAGTTCAACAAGCATACAATTGGGGGGGGGATTTTGATTGATTTTTGTTGTCACAATTAAAATTAAAACAAAGTAAATATAGGATTTAAAACAATAAATAACAAGCGATTGATTTTCTTGGAGTATTGTAAATAAATTTATCCTTCGTTCACTAAAGATAATTTGTATACTTTCATTACTGTTAATTTGTTAGCTCAATTTGAATTAATCAACTAAGCGTCTTTTTCAATTCATAATTCCTTTACTTTCATTTAAAAATAAATATTTTAATCAAGCATCCTAATTAAGCAAAAGGAGTCAAGATCGTAAAATCTAGGAATTATTGAGCATATGTAAGAACATCGCCTACATACATAATCAATTCTCATATTATGGAATTAAGCAAACCATAATTATTAAAAGTGATTATGAAAATATTCATTAAGCATGCATATTTCCTTAATCCATTCTAATTTAAAATCTTATTTTATTCCATTTGAATAATTAAACTGATTAAGCATACAAATTTAATTAAACAGAATGGAATTAAATAAGCAGAATAAGATTATGAAGAAATAACAATAACAAAAACATACTGTATTAAAAATAATGACCTCAAAATTACATTACAATATTCTCCAAGAAAATCAATCTAGGGGTTTTAGCCCTCCATAATTAAAACAAACTGAAGATAAAAAGATCCTAACCCGGAAATGAAGAACTTGCTGGAAGAAAAAAATAGAGAAGAGGAAGAGGAAGAACGAATGGCTTCTTAAGGAATTAATGTATTCTGATGATTTTGAAACCTTCTCATGGTGCCTATTTATAGCAATCCAAAAGCAAGCCAATGCCATAAACAATTGTAATGGAGGTTGCACTCTTCAATTAACAAGTCCTTTGTGCTCCATTATCATCTTCAGTGCTCCATTATCAACTTCAGTGCCTTGCCCACCATCCAGAAGCTCGAAAACATGATCCTGGGCCAATAATTCACTCATGAATCGATTCAATGGTGAAATGAATCAATTCATGCGTTCCAAATGCAATTCTGGCCTAAAAATTAACGTATGAATCGATTCAAATGTGGGAAGAATCGATTCAACCCTTTAAAACCCGAATGAATCGATTCAAAATGCTGATGAATCGATTCAAGCTTCAAAAATTCACATCCTGGGTGCATTAAACCGTATGAATCGATTCAAGTGGGGGATGAATCGATTCATCCACCTGATTCTCCATTCTTTGTGTATTTTTCCACCCTTTTTGAGATCCTTTTGCATATTCCTTGATTCCCTTGATCCTTAGGCATTTTGATCTTCATTTTGGATTGGAATTCTTGAGTTCTTGGATCCATTTTCTTTTGGCACATATTAAAAATCAAATATTACATAAAGCTCAAATGATGAAATGTGTTAAAATGCAATATATTACACACTAAGTGATGGCAAATTATACACATTTAAAGTGAAGAATTAAAGATAAATCATGCATCATCACCTACCACTACACAAAACTCTCATTTCCTTATTAAATCCATGGCCGCTCCTAAGCCCATTCCCCTTGCTTCTAGAACCATTGCCTCTAGAAAGGTCAGTTCTACATATAGTCGCATTCTTTTTGTTCAAAATGTGTTGCTTTGAACTTTGAAGACAAGCCCTTATCTTTTAATACTTTTATGTATTATGTATTTTTGCTTATAAAAAAATATATGCATTTTTGTCTACTATAGAATGAAAAAAGGCTCTACTGAATTCACTTGTTTGAACCAATACATAGAAAAGAAAAAAATTGTAATTGGCTAATGGTGATTAGCCTTTAAAGTGTTGTAGTTTGGTGTATGTATATGCATTAGACTTGCATGCTTTAACATATATAATGATTCTTTCTGTAAAATGGTTCTGATGTGAATGACTTGTTTAGAACCCAAATTGCATAAAGAAAACATTATAATGGTTATTAGCTCAAATATTATAGGACTTGCTCATGAAAGTCTCCAAAACATATAAAGGAACATTGGGTTTAATATCATCATGACATGACATAGCTGATAACATGTTTTCCTTGAGTCAAGTAGTGTTTTTTTTACTTAGCAGTACATTAAATAATTAGTCTTTAAGATTATTAAGAAGTGGTTTATCAGTGCCTAAAATCATAAAAATGCCACAACCATTTTGGTCTCTTTAAGTTATTGTGAAAACAGTCATTTTAGTCCCTAAAACTATACTCATAAATACTAAACTGATCCCTCATGTTTGATAATGTTAAACAAAATATGAATGCAGAATTCAACTGTATTTCCACTTAAGGAACAACCTAGGAGCAGTGCAGTGACAAGTATACCTCCCATAAAACTTTTGACAAGGATGGAGTAGCTAAAACTGTTGAGCAAGGCAAAGAAAGTAGCGTTGTTATCAGTAGCAGAGAAGTTTGGGTTCTCTCTTTTAGCCATAGAGAGATTGTGATTCCTCTCAAAGGCAGAAGAGTTGGGTGTGCTATCTGCTGCCACTAATCCATGAACTCCAATGACTCTCTTAACCCTCAGCTTGGGATTGTTGCTCTTGGGTCCCGTGTTTGTTTACTTGGTTCTTGAGGATAACCTTGGAGAGGTGGGGTTACAGGTTCTGGTTGCCTTCATCTGTGTAATTGGTGGTTTTTTTGGTCTTGCTGCATCAAATTTTGTATCCAACTTGAAGAAATTAAAATAAATTTGATAACCTTTTAATTTCTCCTTTGGTCTCTTAAAAGAATTTCTTTCTTTGTTATCCCATTAACTTGTTTTGGTGCTTTATCTAGAAAAATTTTAGGTATAGTTCTTTACATGCTTTCTATGTTGAACTTCAATTAAAATTGGAGTTTCACTTCTGTAACTGAACCAACCATTAACGTGGATGTATAATTTATTAGTTGTCGAGGTGAGATTTCAGTGTTACCAACATTGTATTTTGGAATTATGATTAATGACAGTTTATCTTTATTGGTCAATGTTTGAAAAATGTTTAATACAATGGTTATTTTTAGTAGTATTTTTAATTTGTATTTGTGCACCTTTCAAATTTGTTTTACTTATATACATTAGATATAATTTACGTGGAAAATATATAAGAAAAAATTAGTTAAAAAATTAAAAGGTTAATAAAAGAAAATAAACTTTAATATAGAAAAGGTTAAGAATATTCACTTAAAGGAGAGTATTTTAGTGAAAAGTAAATAATAAATATGATATAGTAAAAAAATAAAGGGGGATTAAACCTTATTAAAAGAGTTCTACAAATACAAGAGGTTAAACCTTCATTTAAGAACCTCTTCAAATAGAGAAGGTTATAAACCTCTGGTAAAAAACCTCCAAAAGTAGCGGAGGTTCAGTCCATGGTACCAGAGGTTAAAGAAAACCCCTGTAAATTACCTTGTGGCGATGCTAACTGTGGCGGTTTTTAGAAACGCCGTAAATTTTTAAGGAGGTCAAAATCCGCCACAAATTGCAAAAAAAAAGTTAGCAAACTATCTATTTTCTTCTAGTGGATGAAGGAAGTTAAAACTTATTTATTTACCAACATCTTACCCCTCTCATTTAACCATCGAAGTTTATAAGGCCTAGGGTGATCTATAAGTTTTAAACCTATTTTGTGATAGCCTTTGACTAGCCATGTTTGCACAACTCCCACTGTCTACAATTAGAGAACATAAGTTTTTAATTTATGTAACATCTTGTGTAAAAGATGTCCTTTCTTCGTGTACAATAATCCGCCTTTACATGACTTCTAAGAAGCCTTCAAATAATGTAAAGTTCACCATCATCTTCCAAAATGTGCTCATTGTCATAAGAGTCACTACTTGAGTCATCACTTGAAAAGTGTGTTAAGAAATCCGTAGTGCATAGGCAGTGAAAATACCAGGATTATCATTGATTGCAAATCACGTGTTTCAAAGCAATAACAAACAAATAAAATGATTAATTAATTATCTCTTGATATGTAGAATCATATCTTCAAAGCAATAGTAGCTTTCCCTTAAAGAGTCCACGCAAGCACTCCTACTAGATTCCACACGTTCGAATGCTAGTTCATTAGAGCGCGGCCTCCGCAACATTTAGGGAATGTTTATCTATCACAAGAGTACAACTGATGAACATAGCTTAGGTCTGACCTAATAGGAAGAATTTAGTGAATGGGCTCTTTTACTCTTTCTAAACGAGTTAGGCCTAATAGTTTTTATTTAAGTCAAACTAAAAAAACTATCCTCTAATAGGCTTACTCTAAGCGTGTGACCCTATAGGAAATATATTTAGTTGATATCAAATATAAACGTTTTATATTTAATATAATATAATGAGCGAGGTCTAGCTATACATTATTATCTAAATATAATTATCAAAATAACCTATAAGTGATAAAATTTATATGTTTGGTCCCTTTGTCAAGATATCTAATTGGGCCCAAGGCATGGTCGTCGTCATCCTTGTATGGCCCAATTCATTTTACTTGATACAAGAGTAAATTTTCATTAAATAAATATCTAATATTTATTTTCCTAGCATGACCATGCATTTTCTTAAGTTTCACTTTATCAAGTGGCCCACAGATATCATTCCTGTCACATAGGAGAGACAAATCTCATCTACATCACTCATATCCCTCTCCATGATTTGTTCACTGCCTAATTAACCTTTATGATCATCTTGTTACAGATGACATTTGATTGTATTAAAACAACAAACTCTTCATATAGGAATCGTAGTGACTTCAGGTCGAAGGACTATATATACCATTATCACATTAAGAATCGTTTATGACACTCATGTAACGATCCATGCAACGCTCTCATGGTGGGTCCATCCAGTACATCATTACACTTAATGTGAACCCATGTGAAGACTTGATATCGTCCATATCCATGATCTATGAGATTAGATTATCAATACACTCAAGACTAGTCATAATGTATTTACATATCCTTGTATAAATACTTGACTAGGGACATTTTAGGAATAATTCTCATATGACCTACTATTCAAATGACTAATAAAGGTTATTAAACTATTTAACAAAAAATGCCTTATTAAAAATGATGCATCCTATATAGGCTCTTAGTGCATATTTCCAACAATCTCTCACTTGCACTTAGAGCCGACAAGGTTAATGCCCAATGTTATTTACACTGCCCTCATGCTTTTGCTACGTAAGCGGTTTTACTAGTGGGTTCCCAACAATTTTATTGGTATGCACATTGCATATTTTTACATCTTCTAAAGATGCAACTATTTAAGTATATGCTTATATTAATCCGTTTCCTTATGTTATTCTATGATTCCATTATCATCATAGTGAAAACTCATAGGGTACAAAATATTCGAAATAATTAAATGTAAATCAACTTCTTTTGTAATTTAAAATAGTAAAATACTTAGATTTGTTAGTAGAACCAATGACTATTTCTTGCTTTGAACCTTTTAAGCATTCATCGCAACCATCTTGACAACACATAAATATTTTGATTGCAATCTTAAGTCATTCAAATTACCAAAAGGTTGGCATTGATGTAACCTTTACAATGAGCTTATCTTCCATTTATCAAGATCAAATCCTTAGTCCTTCTTAAGTGTTTAAGGATATTCTTGATTATAGAATGAGAATATTAGTTCTAGAAGAAGCATGTCTTCTACATATAATACTAGAACTATAATTGTGCAGTTACTAACCATTTTATAGTCACAAGATTTATCTTTATTCTTTAATAAAGATTCTAGCTTCTAAAAGCTTGCTTTAGTCCATAAATGGAACATTTGCAGTTCACATACCTTCCTAGATATTTCAGGCATAAAAGGCCTTTAGGTTGTGTCATATACACATCCTCAAGATGATTTCCATCTTGACATCTATCTACCATATTTCATAATGGTGGTATACTACCACAACAAGCAAGATCTAAATGGTTTTTAAGCTAATTGAATTTTGTCAATCTTACTTTTAAAGGTAATTTTATTACCATCCATTTTTAGTTTTCCTTTTGAAAATCCACTTGCATCCTATAGGTTTTACCCTTTGGGTGCGTTAACCAAGGTTCATACCTTGTTAATGTACATGGAGCCCATTTCAAATCTCACGGTCTCATGCCATGTCTAAGAATCTAAACTTGCATTGGCTTCTTCATAAGAAGCTTGCTCATTTAGCAATATGCCTCCTTCTTGATTCATAAGATATCCATATCTTCCAGATTTGGTGACATATCCTATTTGATCTTATGCAAGTCTTATGCTACTGAAGCTAATGATGTCACAATACTTTGTGATTTCTGCTCCAAGTCTATCCTTGACTTTTCAATGCTTTGTGATACTTAAATTTCTTCAAGTTTTACTATTCTCCTACTGATTCTTTAAGAGATGTACTCTTATTCAAGAATACAACATTCTAAGCAACAAAACTTTTATTCTCAGATGGATTGTAGAAATGATAACCCTAAGCTTTCTTTAGGTATCTCCATAGAAGACATTTATCCAATTTGGATTCGACCTTGTTAGAGTTGGATGCTCTATAGAAGCATTATAGTTCCAAATCATTATTAAAGAGATACTAGGTTTCTACCTAGTCTATATCATATATGGTTTCTTTAAGAAAGCCTAAGATGGAACATGGTTAAGTGTGAAAATTTAGTCAATAAAGGAACATTGAAAGAGTTAGAGATGTTTGATAATAATCAATAATCAAACTGTGTCCAACAAAGTTTGACTTTTCCCCGTAGAGGTGCTATTATGGCATTCCATGAGGAATGAGTTAAGAGGTAATCTCACTCTATTAGATAGTTATCAACTTGTAGCTTAAATTATTTGCTATTTTGATCTAATCAAGAGCTTTAATTATCTTTCCAATTTGGTTTTTCACTTCATTATGAATTCTTTAAACTTTTCAAAGACTTTCTAACTTGTGTTACATAAATCCATACTCATTGACTTTTCAATTAGTATGTTGAAGTATTGAAAAACACATCTAGTTATTGTTCTAATAGGCCAACATACATCATCATGTATTAGATAATAAATTACTCATCTTTGACTTTTTAATCTCAACTATCTCTCCAATAAATAATATTTACATGTCTCAATTGATTCCAAATTAAAAGAGTCTAGATAACCATATTAATGGTGTCTAGAAATGTGTTTCTCATTCATTTTCCTTATGAGACAATACCATGTAACTAAGGTTCAAAATCACTTACGTTAACACACTTTGACAATTGTGTTTTGAGATTTAGGATGTGGAATCCATTACTCAATTGTGCATCAACATCCTTTTGAAGAAATAAAGTTATTTTATAAAAGAAAACATTTCTTGCCCAACAAGAAACAATATGCATAATGTCTAGTTCACTAACTAGCCCAATAGATGAATATCTTATCTTTATTGTAGCAACTTTTGTGACACCTTCGATTAACTAGGACTAATTCCTATACTAGAACGTTCTACTTAATTAAAGAGTCACTAAATATTGAGAAAATGGCTTTTTTTTTACTGGTAATCATCAGCACATGACTTTAAATAAGATCATAACATAGATCAATTCATTAACACCAATACACTTAAAAGAGTACGGGGCTCGCAGGCTCCCAATAATAGTTACTACAAAATAACAACATGAAATAAAGGTCGAGATCTGCAACGGTCTCGACATAGATAGAAAATATACACAGTCGACATTCTCAATTCGACATCCTCTACTACAGGTAGTCCAAGTCCTGCTTGCGTTTGCCCTGACATTTGACTGATAACCATAACAAGAGGAAATAAACATACAACACGAAAGGGGTGAGTAAAAGCTCTCAACCCATAACAGCCACATGCAAGGGCAGCTTTAAATATTTAGCAAACATGTAAGGATGAAGCAAAAGAAAAGTTGTACATAATATACCTTAGAATAATCATACAGCATTTTAAAAGATACAAGGAAAAAGGAACACCAACAGTGTTTGTCAAACAGTTATGGTATGCTATGCATGTGTTAGGTTCAATTATTACTCATCTTAATTTAATACCAATATGCAACAGAGCCCAACTTCTACTGATCAATCTCATAAATCAACAATCATGTGCACATTAGTCCCACCTTATTCTCCCTGCTCAACTAGAGCGACTAGAGATCTCCTCATTTTGGTTTTCACAAATGCGTAAGGACTCGCTGTCCAATCATCACAATGACCAATCACACATCTCATCAGAACGGGCACTCTATGGCCATAGAAACCCCCGCCACTCGTCGAAGTATATCAGAGTTTGCTACGGGTTGTCCGGCGTCAGGCGCGAATCCGAGCCATTGGAGGTCCCCCCTGATATACTCCCAAGACCACCCTCAGGGGATCAAGCCGCCTGCTATTTCTCTAGTGTACCTATCACTATATGCTCTAGGGGATCATTCCGACATCCTTCCTTAACTCCAAATGTAACATGCCATATGCTTGTCTTATCACTAGGGTGCTCGAGAACTAGATGAAACTTTACCCACTCGTCGTATTTGTCCTTAAAGCATGTAAAGTATTTATAAAATCTTTTCATGTAGCAGGCACTAGGGACCAAGGCCTAAATACTACCCAAATCATTTTGCTTAGGAGTATCGAGGTCATTTTCTAAGCAAGTCTTATAAGAAAATCTTCTAGAATTAAAATATCCAATTTATTTTTTTTTCAAATCTATAAAGATATCTAAGTATAATTTGTTTATTAAATTTTTAGGGAATGAAATTCTCTAACTTATTTTGTTTCTTTATTCAAAAGTATGATCTTAAAATTAGATATCATTTTTAAGAGAAAAATAAGGAGAAAATATTTTTCTTATGATTTTCCAATTCTTTACCAATGTCGTTTTGTCGTATTGACTTACGACGAACGAATTAAATTAGTTTCGACTTTAAAAATTTTTATTAGTCCTTAGGTAAAATATTTCATCACTTTAAAATATTTCTCCTAGTCCTACATTAAAAATAAAAGAAATTCTATTTTTCTAAATTAAGGATACAAAGTGATTAGTTTTAGCCGTTTATCAAAACTTCATTTTTGTCATATTTTATCTAGAAAATTCCAAATTGAGTGAATTCAAAGCTAAAAGTGTTTAACTTTTAGAATACTAACTAAATATAGTAATTTCAAATACTAATTCTGTCTAGAAACAGGCCCTACATGAAAAGGTAGCAAGGTGCCAAGGTTCATCGTTTTAACATTCACAAAAACGTATTTAAGGACAAATCGCGCGTCGGAAAATCTGCAAAAAATATTTAACTCATTTGGGTATTTTTATTATGCTAAAAATTCATCTCTCATACCACAAAATACCCCTCTAAAATAATTTTGCTAAATGCCTCCATTTACCCATGAAAACACGTTTTTAACTCGTTGTTCGTGTCTAAACTCGGGCCCCTTTTAATTCTTTCATTAATGATCACATCCAATTTTTTTAATCAAATATAGTACTAAACACAAAAGAATACAACAACTCTAACATCTCATAATTTACCAAGAAATAAGCTGCAAATGATCTTTAAATTACTTTTTCTGAGTTTCAAGCATATCGCGTAATTACCACAAATATAAGCCACTTGTTTCCTTTATTTAATAAAATTCCAAAATTTAATATATATCCATAATGTCATTTTTAACACAAAGAATTCAAAGATTTGATCATGTGACACATTCCAAGATCTAAATCATTTTAGGTGAGTTTATACATTAGGATCTCTTAACGTTAAATCTTTTAACTAACTACAATTATTTTCCAGCAGCAATAGTTAATTATTTTAGTCATCAAAATTCATTTTAAAATATGTTAGATCTTTCAAAAAAATGTCAATACCACAAGTCATTATATAAATCAAGAGAACACAATATTTGACAATTAGTATTTCATGCATGCACTTCAAATCAATTTCTGCAGCAAGACCATCAATCACATTAGTAACTTCAAAATTTTAATATTCATAAATTCAAGGAATTTAAATTAATCATGGTACAACCATGATACCACCCAAAGATCACAATTTTCCAAAGAGTTTTTTTCAAGATTTCAAGCCATGAGATAAGGATCTTTAGGGAGATACCAAGGTATAAATTTAAGGGACATTTATACCTCACCATGTATATGTAAAATAATGGATTTAAACAAGCCAATACTCCCCTGCTTACCACAAGAAATTCTTCCTCCAAGAAGAATATAACAAAGGCGTCAAGGGTTGCTCCTAGATCATCATTGATTGCTTCACCAAGGAGAAGAAAAATGGATGCTTGGAGGGTGGTAGATTAAAGAGAATTTACTGGTGAAGGGAAAAGGAAAATGTTACTGTTTGAGGAAAATCCAAAAAGAAGGTGTGGTGTTTGGAAGATGGTATTTTCTATTTTAAGGTTAGGAAGGGTTGTGAAGTGGTTGGGGTTGTATGATTATGAGTGGATGATGATGTTTTAACACAAACGAAAGAGAAGAAAAGAAGGAGAATGTGGCTAGAAAATCATTTTCTTAACTTAGAGAAATGAAAGAATGGAAGGAAACCAAAAGTGCCTAGGTAGAATGGAAGATTTTTTTACATGTCTCCTTCACTAAGGATCTTCCATGACAATGAGTGAGAGGGATAAGTGTCATCTTTCATTCATGCACAAGATAGGTGTCTCGTGCATCTCATTGAGTGATGAAGAAGGACTTTGCATGGTCATGGCAAGTGGCACGGTGATGGTGCAATATGATTGGCTTATCCCATGCAAAGCTGATGTGTCAAGCAACAAAGGCAGTGAATTGTTCGTGGTTTTAAGGGCTGTTGTGAGCCAAATTTGGAAAACTCCAAAAAATAAAAGTTTTAGATCTCTTTCTTATCTTTAATTTGGTATATGGCACAAAAATTTTGATCAAGAAATAAGTGAGTTAAGGCCCATTTATGTAAACAGTGTAAGGCTATGACAAGATTGATGTTTCTTGCAAAGACTAATTTTCTGGGAAAAATTAGTGGGGAATTTGACTTTGGACCCTTCATCAAAGTTGCAGGAAATTACGTTTAGAAAAATTGGGTGAAAGAATCATTCAATTTCATGGTCATACAAATGAGAAACACTAAAAATACTGAACATAGTGAAAGTTGCCACTGGAAAAACGTGAATCAGTGTGGTGTCTTCAATTCAGGGAGTTGTGGGGTAAGAATTGGCCTTCATGGTCAACATCAAAGTTATAGATAAATTTGGTACAAAGATTTTGGGACAAGAATGACTCAAATCCAATAACGAGAGAGGAAATTACGCTCAAAATACGTATAGGTATGCAGTTTGGCCTATACGGTTTACTTAAGCAAAACCTTTGGGTTTGGGTGATTGAAAATGGGCATCGAGCCCTTCATGGAAATTGTTAAACACTGTGCGAAGGATGTCTTGGGATGAAGGATGTCTTGGAAAAATCAGTGGGGAATTTGACTTTGGACCCTTCATCAAAGTTGTAGGAAATTGAGTTTAGAAAAATTTGGTGAAAGAATCATTCAATTTCATGGTCATACAAATGACAAACACGAAAAATACTGAACATAGTGCAAGTTGCCACTGGAAAAATGTGAATCAGTGTGGTGTCTTCAATTCAAGGAGTTGTGGGGTAAGAATTGGCCTTCATGGTCAACATCAAAGTTGTAGATAAATTTGGTACAAAGATTTTGGGATAAGAACGACTCAAATCCAATAACGGGAGAGGAAATTACGCTCAAAATACATACAGGTATGCAGTTTGGCCTATATAGTTTACTTAAAAACAAAATCTTTGGGTTTGGGTGATTGAAAACGGGCATCGAGCCCTTCATGGAAATTGTAAAACACTGTACGAAGGATGTCTTGGGATGAAGGATGTCTTGGAAAAATCAATGGGGAATTTGACTTTGGACCCTTCATCAAAGTTGTAGGAAATTGAGTTTAGAAAAATTTGGTGAAAGAATCATTCAATTTCATAGTCATACAAATGAGAAACATGAAAAATACTGAACATAGTGCAAGTTGCCACTGGAAAAATGTGAATCAGTGTGGTGTCTTCAATTCAAGGAGTTGTGGGGTAAGAATTGGCCTTCATGGTCAACATCAAAGTTGTAGATAAATTTGGTACAAAGATTTTGGGATAAGAACGACTCAAATCCAATAACGGGAGAGGAAATTACGCTCAAAATATGTACAGGTATGCAGTTTGGCCTATACAGTTTACTTAAAAACAAAATCTTTGGGTTTGGGTGATTGAAAATGGGCATCGAGCCCTTCATGGAAATTGTTAAACACTGTGCGAAGGATGTCTTGGGATGAAGGTAACTAACTCGGGTACTCTGGATGATTTCTTGGCTAGGACCGGGGGAAATTGCATGTTTAAATAACTTAAACGGTATTACTTAAATATTTTTATTAAATTACTAATACTCTAATTAATTAATCTCTGTTATTATGAGTATTATTAAACACACTTATTATTATTCTAACTATCATTATTACTCACATAATTAAAGGAAGGGTATTCACCTCATATTCATAAAATCTTCTAAAATATAACTCAACCATCATACACAAGCAAGTCGGTCGTAGCCCAGTCATCAATCCACATAAACTTGTCACGAAATCAAGACATTCGGTCTCAAGGACCTATCACACAAAACGAGGGCTATTATAACTTTTGCTCAATTTTAAACATGGATTTCTCTACCCTTAGCAAGTGATCTACTTCCTTGATCTTTCAAATAAATGTGAGATATGCTAATACTATCGGATCCTAGTTCCAGTGAAGTAAAATAACTTGACTTCTATGACATGAATGGTAGCGGAAGTCTTACTTCCCTTTCTTTTGAACTCCCTCAAGTTCTTTAGACAAATTATTTCAATGTCTTATTTGGCTAAAACTGGAAACAATTTCCTTTCTTGATCACCTTTTAAACTTTTATTTACCTAGACCAACTCATCCTTAATAGAGTTTGTATACAGTCATATCATATATCTCCATATATTCATATTTCCTTTTACAGCTCAGAGTTTATACAAACTCCATAGGGTATTCAATACCCAACGATAGATGATATTGAAATAAGCCAAACCCAATGTCGCTTCCTCTTTATTGAGGACAATTCTCAAGTCTCAATACCTATCTGGACATTATTCTAAATAAAGTGTCCTTCCAAAGGGTAGATTACAACGAAAACAATATTTAATTTGTCATGGTTGTTCTAAAACAAATTATATGAAAATCTATCACTTTTATTTAAAACATATTTAACTTTTGGTCATTAAATAAATATGTTGTCTCCTGCTACTTAGATTCAAAACAAATACCCTCGCTGAATTAGAAAAATCCTGTTGGAAGATTTTTCTAGTGGGCTAAGATCCATATCTGGCTTAGTGTTGAGTCAGCTTTGGCCAATCACCCAACCCTTAGTTATTTAGGTAGAAAACAGATTTCCAATTGCATCTCATGCAACTCTTGGATGATTGAGTGGGTAAATTTTTCCCCTTATTCATCTTATGAATTTAAGCTTAATCCTCACGCCTCTAAGTTATTTTCAATCCAATTGAAAAGCTTAGTTAAGTTAAGGCTCAATAAAAACAATTTGGATATTACAATTCTCCCATCACACCTTACTAATATAAATGATAGCACCCTGCGTTGGCAAGGCCATTATTTATTGATATTAGTCTCGACGAGTGTTACTTATTGGAAGGCGTTTAAACTTAATATTAACGCTTCTAGGTTCTTCAATTTGATTAAAGTTACCTAGATAAGTCCAATAACAAATTGTTGGATAATCCAATTATCCATTATCCTTTACTAATATCAATAAAGGCACCCTGCTTTGGCAGAACCTACACTTAATTGAAACTAACATTGATGAGTGTTACTTATTGGAACGCGTTTTAGACTATTCATATGTTTAGGCTATTCTAATCTAATTAAAAAATGCCTATTTGAATAAAACTTAATAAGTTATATTTGGATAATCCAATTATCCAATCATGTCCTACTAAACATTAGTAAAGACACCTAACTATGGCATGACTCGCACTTTATCTATATCAAGTTTGACGTTATTACTTATTGAAATGTATGATTTTCATGCTTTTATTATCAACTTTCATTAAACGCTTTAGCGTAAAATAAAACCACAAAACATGCAATCTAAATATGAGATAGTTATGGTCTTCCTAGAAAGAGCATAAACCTAAGGAACTATGGTGGCACCACTTCTTGAAGTCCTACTTCCAGGATCCACCATCCTTTAGAGTCACCACTACATTGTTCCTTTGAAGGTCAACATCTTCTAGGTCTTCATCTTTTTGTCTCAATCCGATCATGATTACAATCATATATATAGAAACTCGTTTTACATAGAGTGAAAGGTTGAGAGGAGAAATACAATAGAATAACGGAGAGGCACAACATGTAGGGTGTATTTAAATAAATTCTTAAACAATATCTAAGACCATAACTATTCACCATGCTGCATGTTAATTAATTAATAGAGTGATGAATTGTATTTAGAATAAAATAAATTTTAAAACACATAATTAAATACGTGGGGTCATAAAAGGAAAACTACACAAATAAGTTTGGCAATTCCGTTGATCGTTCAACGGACAGGGTCAAAGGGAGGCTACCCTTTGTAGAGTACCGAATAATGTTCCAACCTAAAAATTTAATACTGTAATCAGGTTAGTTCCTAGGAAAAAAAAGGTGGGTCCAGTGTGACCGCTTAAGTACCAAGTCTTTCCTAGCCAAAATATCTCACTGACGATTAACAACTCAAAATATTCAATTAGGATTTCAAACAATTTGAAATTCTAATTTTAAGTTTCAACTCTTGAATCCTAAATTTTGGAACGGCCAATGTTTAACTTTTAAACCTTATCTTTTGACCCCAACAACTATCCTAAAATAAGAATAGTCAAGGTTTAATTTTTAAACCTTATCTCTAGAGTCTCAACAATCATCATATTTTTTAGGAACGGTCAAGGTTTAAATTTTAAACCTTATCTCTAGAGTTCAAGATATTTTATTTTGAATCCTATTAAATTTGATAAAGATCTTATCCTTAATTTGCAACTTTCGTAAATCCTATCAAATTTATTAATGATTAAATATTTGATTTTAAAAATTATTAAACTAATTAAAGATCTTATCTTTTATTTGTAAAAATTACAAATCATACTAAATTTGATGAATATGAATCAATTTGTAACTCCTATAAATCACATTAATTTTAAAAAGATCATATATGATGCAAATCCTATTAAAATTAATAAGAATAAATTATTTAAATTTGTAACTCTTACAAACTTCAAATTTAACAAACATTTAAAATTTGATTTGTAACTTTTACAACCTGAATTAAAGAATAATATTAAAATCAAATATTTATTTGTAACATTTACAAATAAATAAAATAACATGATGGCTAGGTGAGAAAGTCTATTTTTCCACTAGTGCCTACTTTTCATTACGGCTAAGGTTTAACTCTTAAATCTTTTAAACACAATCTCGTATGAATAATTCATATTAGAAAGATAAAGCATATAGACACGGATTGCATACAACCTTTGTTTTCAATTTAATTAAACGAACATAAAAATATGCTTCATAATTAGAACACATACAAAACAATCACCATTGCAACATACAACATGTTCATATAATAAAACACATCAAAAAAAAAATGTTCTTTAATTAAAATGTTGAGAAAAGCAATCAATATGCACAAAACAAAATTAAATTGATACTAGCTTTCAAAAAGGGGCAACCTTTGTAACATATCTCGTAAAAATGTAACATTTGCATAATATCTCATTAAAATGAAACCTTTGTATAATATCTCATAAAAAGATGCAACCTTTGTAAAAAGATTCAATCTTTGAATTTTATTTTTTTACAAAAAGATTCAATTTTACAATTCTTTTCCGTAAAAGAAAAAAATTTACATATTCTTAAACAAACATTTACCCAAAACATGGTTTTTACAACTAAGCTCTGATACCACTAATTGGAAATCCCTAGTGCATATGTAGCAGAAATACAAGGATTCCCATTGGTCGTGCAAATCACGTGTTTTAAAGCAATAACAAATAATTAAAATGATTAATTAACTACTTCTTAATGCGTAGAATCATAACTTTGAAGCAGTAATAGCTTCAGCCTAAAGGAGTCCACGTGAGCACTCCCATAAGATTCCACGCGTTCGAATGCTCTCCGCAACATTAACAAAATGTTTAATCTATCACAAGAGTATAGTTGATGAGCATCTCATGCTCTATATATAAGCTTAGGTCAAACCTAATGAGAACTCTTTAGTGAATGAGCTCTTTTACTCATTTTAAACAAGTTAGGCTCAATAGTTTTAATTTTAATCAAACTAAAAAAAACTATCCTCTGATAGGGCTTACTTTATGCGTGTGACCCTATAGAAAATATATTTGGTTGATATTAAATATAAACATTTTAAATTAAATATAATATAATGAGTGGCATCTAGCAATACATCATTATCCAAATATAATTATCAAAATAACCTATAAGTGATAAAATTTATATGTTTGGTCCCTTTGTCAAGATATCTAATTGCATCTAAGGCATAGTCATCGTCATCCTTGTATGGCCTAATTCATTTTACTTGATACAAGAGTAAACTTTCATTAAATAAATATCCAATATTTATTTTCCTTGCATGGCCATGCATTTTCTTAAGTTTCACTTTATCAAGTGGCCCATAGATATAACTTCTGTCATATAGGAGAGACAAATCTCATCTACATCACTCATATCCCTCTGCATGATTTGTTCACTGTCTAATTACAACCTTTATGATCACCTAGTTATAGATGACATTTGATTGTATTAAAAAACTAACTCCTCATGTAGGAATCCTAGTGACTTCAGGTCGAAGGACTATATATACCATTATCACATTGAAAATTATTATAACATTCATGTAATAATCCATACAACGTTCTCATATTAGGTCCATCCAGTACACCATTACTCTTAATGTGTACTTGTGTGAAGACTTGGTATCGTCCATATCCATGATCTATGAGATCAGATCATTAGTATACTCACACGTTAGTCTTAGTATATTTACATGTTCCCATATAAATACTTGACTAGCGACATTTTAGGAATAATTCTCATATGACCTACTATTCTAAGGATTAATAAAGACTATTAAACTATTTAACAAAAAATACCTTATTCAAAATGATGCGTTCTATATAGGCTCTTAGTGCTCATTTCCAACATATTGAACATAAGAATTAGAGTTTGATTGACTTAAGTAACACCCATTAATTTTCAAAATCATAGTTTTCATTGTAGGACAGTCAGAAGCAATATGTTCTTTACCTAGATATTTAAAACATTTGATGGCAGAAGATTTGGTAGAAGAAGGTTTTGATGTAAAGTGATTATTATCTTTGTTAGACCTATAAATTTTACCTTCTTTATGCAAGTCACTCTTTACTTGTGGAGAAGAAGCGCTTACTCCCTTCTCCCTAGGTTTTCTTTCAAACATCTTTCTTTTTCTAAGGCTAGAATCCTCCTTGCCCTTCCACTTGGGCTTAAAGGGTTAGTAGTCCGTTTTATTATAAGAGTCATTTTCATTAATTTGGCTTTCTACCTTAGTGCATCGATGTAAGAGTTCTTCTATATCAACATAGGGTAAAAGTTCTACTTTATTCTTTATGTTCCTATTAAGATCATAGTGGAATCTATGCATAAGGGTTTCCTCTTCCTCCTCAAGATTAACCTTAATCATAGTAATTTGTAAGGCATTGTAATAGTCTTCCATAGATTTTGACCCTTGGGTGAGTCTATTTAGCTTGGCTAATAGCTCCCCACGATAGTAGGATGGAACATATCTCTTTCTAAGCAAGGCATTTAGATCTATCTAATCTTATATAGGTGGGAACTTATCTCTCTTTATTTCTTTACACATTTGGGAACACCAAACTAAAGCATAGTTTTGAAATGAAAGGGTTGCAATCTTAACCCTTTTATTTTCTTTTATTTAATGAGAATTAAAATGTTGCTATACCTTTATCTCTCATTGCAAATAGCCTCCATATCACTCTTTCCATGAAAAGGTGGTATTTCTAACTTAACTTCTTTTAAACCTACCTCTTATCTCCTATGATGTCTCCTTGACCTAGTATCATCCTCACTACCACTCTCTTGATGCATATTATATCTTTGATTTCTTTCCCCATGTCTTGGTCTAGGTTGATTATTTATATTTTCTAGATTATCTAACCTAGAATTGATTTTATTCAAATTCTCCATTATCAACCTTAAGGGGGACGTGTTATCTCTATCACTATACCACATGTTGAGAAATCCAAACAAGCAGAGAAAGGTAAACAATTGATATACTAGTCAGATATGTAAAGAATTGAAACTTAACCTAGCATGCAAAGATAGATTAAAGTATAATCTAAAGCAATAAAAACAAACCTAGTCGAAGGTGCAAAAAATTAAACTAAGTCCTAGGCGTACTAACCCTAATCAACTAAATAAACCAAAGTCCAAAATGTCCAAAGTCTGTCCCAAGAATACAAGGGCTAAAGTGTAAAGAAAAAAATGACAATATTTTTGTATTTTCTTTCTTTTACAAGGCTTTGTTTCCAATATAGTTGTCGTCAAGTCTTCAAGCTTTAAAACCATCACAACACAAGCTTAAGTATACTCATAATAAAAGTTATCACAATTAATATAGTAAAGCAAAAATATGGTCACTCCACTCTAGTGTTTCACTCTCACCACTCCTCCAAATTTGTTCAAGTTTCTTAACCTCAAGCAATTATCACTTTTACCTCAATGTGTGAATTATGTTACCCATAAGATATTGAATTAATCCTTATCTCAAAATAATGCAAAAGGTATGAAAATTCTAAGACAAAACTTTAGAAGAGATAAAGACAAGCAATAAAAGTAAAGTTAGAAAAGGGTAACTCAAATTGGATTTTATATGACAAAAGGAATGACTCAAAGCAATAAAAGAAAAATGAAAAGAGCTTCTACTTAGGATTTGTAATTGTCATGACCACATAAAACTTTGACCAAATTATACAATCAAATAAATATATGCATAAAAGAAACAAGCACAATTTTAAAGACCCAGAAACCTAGAATGCATCTTTTGTGTAAAGAAAGGACAATTATGGAAAATGAATTTTGAAAGGATGTTTTTTTAGGCAATTTAACAAAATTGAATTAGGCTTTAAAACAATACTCAAAACCAATGCTCTCTTTTTCTTTTTAAAGGGTTCATTTTCTTATTTTCAATTTTTCCAAGATACCTTTACAAGTTTTGTATTTTTTGAACAAGGGCTCAAGCTTTTCTTTTTAATCTTTTTTCTTACTTTTTAATCTTTCGTTTTCCTCTTTTTTAATTATGTTTTTGCAGCACTTCATAAGAAATATTCAGCCCACACAAAAATCATCTAAGAAACTAGACTAGAAAATCTAATTTTTAGTGCATATTCTTACATAACAAGCATGCATCTTCGCCCATATGATTAAGGCATGGAAGGAAACATATCATATGACACAAAATGTAATATTTTTCAGTATGTAGACATGGAATAAGATTGTACCTAATGTGCTAGACAAATTTTCAAGATAACCCTAGAAGACAACTAAAGAAAGGAATATAACAAAATGAATTGAGATGGTTAAAACTCAAGATTTGGAGCCTTAAAGTGAGATGGTTGAATCTCAAGATTTGGAGCCTTAAAATCTATTAAAAATGGTGACTTTTAATGACTTGAGATGCAACACTTTTCTACAAACCAAATTGAAAAAGTCCTAGAAACAAGGAAAAGGCTCCAATTGATGCACCAAATGACCTAATTTTTGCTCTACAAAAATTATAGCTTTCAAAATCAATTTTGAGGAAACTAAAACCAAATTGCTAATTGTGCAAACTCAGATTTCTAAAGCATACAAAACAAGTTTACAAACTAAACTTTGACAAAAACTCAAACTATATGCAAGAAAGAATTCAAAAGAGCAAAGAAAATGTGAAAACAACATGCATCTTTTTGATCTTTTTTTGTATTTTCTTAGCAAGAAGGCATATAAACTTTGAATAACCAAAACAAAATCAACATTTCCAAGAACCTGACAGCCCAAGAAAACATAAATTATAAGAGAAAATGGAAGAAGAAGAACCTCTAGACTTTTGATAGCGCTTGATGTAGGAAAGATGATCTAGTTGTCCTTCTTTCTCTTTTGATATGTTTCTTTTCTTGTTCAATGATGGAAACAAAAGTAATGTAGAGAAAACAAAAAATAAGGATTATAAAAATAAGGAAAGTGGCCAAGGCATGAAAAGGAAAATAGGGAAATAAGGAAAAGGGTTATGGAAGAGTGAAAGGAAAAATAAGGATTAGGGCGCAAACAAGGATTATGTAAAAAAGGAAAATGGAGACGCCACCTTAAAAGGATAAGCCTCAAATACTCGCCACCTAAGCGGGGGAAACCCCTAGGATAAGAGCTTGCCTATGTTAAGAAACCCTAGCTAAAATGAAGGATGAAAACTCAACTTACTTCTTACAAAAAAAAATTATTCTCTAATTCAAGGTGTGAGTATTACAAAGGAGAGCTTGTTTTATATAGGTTAGGAGGCAGCACACAACTCTAATTTAATGGACTTCACTATCTCCTAAGCTCAAAAGCACTAAAACTTATAAAAACTAAGAAAGGTGGCCAAAATAGAAGGCTCAAACTCAAACATAAGCATGAAATAGTAATGTAAGACCCAAAAACTAAACCTAACATATCTAAAGCATGATTTTACTCACAAAGACCTAATTTTCTAAAATATTACAAGAAAATATAGAAAAGGTCTTTAATTGTGAGTCTTGAGACTTTGACCCATGCATGGTGACAAGAAAGGAAGTTAGGACTTTGTGTGTGATGTCCTTGGCCTTCTTAGATCTTGACCTAGTCAAAGGTCCCTTGAAACTCTTCAACCCTTTGTCCAAGACTAAGCTAAGGTCCTTTTTAGTCATGTCCTCATTAGTAATAAATAATAGAAATGACATATAATAAAAATAAGGTAATGTTTTATAAGTTAATAATGGAAATAGGTAACTTAAGACTTTATTGATCTTTAATAAAGAGTAAGGACGATAAACTTTAAGTTATAGTATTCAAGATAGAAAAAATAATAACCATGGTCGATTTTATTGTAATAACGCCAAGTTACGGTTTATAATAATTCTAGCCGATAATGGTAAGACAATAATAATGAATATGGTTTTATAGATGACTAATAATAATGAGGATAATAGTAATAATATAATAAGTATAGTTTCTTGATTTATGCATAAAGTGACAATGGGTAGTTAGTGATAAAAGGAAATATTTTATGACTAACGATCTAAGGTAGATAAAAAGAATAATAAATAGGATCCATAACGAGAAGAGAAAATAGAGAACATGATAGGCATGTTTTACTTAACCAGGTAGATATGAGTTACAATTAATTTATAATACCGAGATAAACTAGACTAAAGATAAAGGGTTAATCAAATAAGGAATATCGTTCCATTAGTAAAATAGGACGCAGGAACTCGACCGATAAGTGGGTATCTTATAATTAATGACGAGATTAAATATGTAGCTTGACGAACGATAATGATAAGACATGCTAGATTAAAATACAAAAGGAAATTAATGGGTAAATAATTATGTGTATGGTTGATGATTGATGTGATGACTGATATGCTAAATAGATGTATGTATGCATGAATCTGTTGGGTGGAATTGCATGATTATGTGTGTTATGTATATGATGGAATGATTAAACTACAACAAAACTGAGATTAGCGGCGGTTATTTTGGAATTTTGCGGGGATTTCAACCGCCCCTAAATGATGTTTACGGCAGTTTGGAAACCGTTGCTAAATGCTCTGCCGCTAGGAAATTAGCGGTGGTATTTTTAACTCCTGGAATAACCGCCGTAATACTTGCGAGCAAAACCATCATGATGTAGTTACTTGCGGTTATAACCGCCGCAAAAAAAAAAAAAATGATTTAAACATCACTGGAACCTCCGCTAAAAGTTTCAATTTTTTTAAAAAAATAGATTTTCCTTCATTATAACAAATTATTCTTTTAACACGATCATTATTTATTATGTCTTCGATATTATCTATATAATAATAACTTTTAATATACAAATTTGATTATCAACAGTAATTATATAATACAAAGTTAATAGGCCTTAACCCAACTACATGTAATTAATGTACTGAAAGTTATACATCTATAAATTTGATTTTGTGTGAGTTCAGTTTTATAACAACCCTTCATGCGAGTACTCTACTGGGAACACTAACAATTTGATCAATTCTTGGAACCAATGGGTCACTGTCCCTGCCACTTAAGTCTTCATGGAGCTTCCTGCAGCTGATGTAGCTGCTCCAAGCTTTGTGCCTTCTGATGTGTTGACCTCTCAGGTTCTCCCTGCTATCAAAGGGTCTTCAAAGTATATATGGCGGTGTCATGCTCTGGAATAGATTCAATGATATCCAAAATGGTTACAGTAATGCCATTATTGAAAGTGTTTAATTATTTTTAGGCATTTACTATATTTTATATCATTATATCATAATATAATACTAATAATGAGAATAATAATAATAATAATAATAATAATAATAATAATAATAATAATAATAATAATAATAATAATAATAATAATAATAATAATAATAATAATAATAATAATAATAATAAGCAGTTGCAGTTGCTAGTTGGTCTAATTTTGTTATGCTATATTATTGAACAGTGTGCATGTAATTGTAATAGATAGATGACTTACGAATAATATGACATGGCCAAATTTATTTATTAAAAGGATCATTGTGAAGTGTCATTTTCAACAGTTAATTTTCATGTTTTGATGAAAATTATGTGTTTCTTACAGGGAATTTCTTACATGTATTCCTCCGTGAGCATGTTGATCCATTGTTTAATATGTTATCTTATTGGTTTATGAGTCATTGACGAGGACGCATCTAAATTTATAAATGTATGTACTTAAGGTACGTTATCTGTCTTTTCTTTGTTGATGAGAATTACTATAAATGAAATATTACTTATTAAGTGCATGCTTGCATAGATTCATTTTTAATCTATGGTTACCTATGTGGAGATTATGATTATGAGTTATTAGATAAATTTATGCTCAACTTTTACTTTCCTATTTATTCTCATCAATGCACATTCAATTACCCGAAATAAATTCATATATCTTTTTATGATTTTAAAACAAAATAATTGATTACTTCAAACTATTCAAATATAAGAAATTTTATTATACTTTTAAAAACCGGAAAAACCATTAATATATTTACACCTCTAACATGTACAAATATATGCACTGTGCATCTTAAGCAAGATATAATATCTAATATTGGACAATCAAGTTGAAGAAAACTAGGAATACAACTTCCCCTGAAATACAACTTAAAATATTTGATCTGCCAAAATCCCGTACATGTTAGAGTTAGAGAGAAAATCCAATACCCAAATACTAGGGACATATCACATCTTCCTCAAGATATCTTGGTGTAAAAATTGAACTAAAATAATTCAATAAAAATAGAGCATAGAGATAAGATGCTTACAAGTCTACGCATCAGACACTCAAAGCACCAAAATGGATCTACTTCATCATCAAGAAGGATTATCATACGAGAACATAGGTCACTCATTCCTATTCAAAATTGTGAAATGCTTAGATTAGTTGCATGTGGTGGTAGCAATTATTTCTACCAAGATTGCATGGAAAACAAAAGTAGCAGTAACACATAAATGAGTAGACCCTATATTTATTATATTTTCTCCATAAGAAATCAATAACTAAGTTGGAGTTTTCTTCTCACGTTGTTCAACTTTTCTTTAATGAAAATTCAGAGGTCTTTAATTTTAAATTAAAGGAATGGTCGCGTTATGTCTAAAACTCAAAATACAATTGAATAGAGTAAGTGTACATTAAATAATAATTAAACATTCTATGAATATTTGTTGAGGTTAACATTAACAACTTTTCAGATATATAATGGAACACTGCAAACTAGTTAAATGGAATTATTGCATGTATTAAGGTAAGAACTCGGAATTAATAGGAATATTTAAAATTCTAAATATAGTACCCGTCTAAATATAGTACCAGTAACCAACATCTTTATCTATCCAAGCATAAGCAACAAGAATATCCCATAATTTTGACTAGTTTTCTTGCTTCTCATAAAAGACCAATGTCCTGTCTGTGTAAACCACATCAAGACCTGAAATGTGTTATGTACAAGGGTCATCAACCATGTGAATTATATTATGACTATAAGATCTTATACTACTAGATGAGAAAACTTTCAAAAGATATCTGTCTCCACTACTTTCATACCCATTTAATGAAGGTCAAGGTCAATGTCAACTAAGTCATGCCATGTACATCAGATTGCATTTAAATAATGCATTTCAGTCATAATAGATTTACAAAGAAAATAATGGTAGGGTTCTACCTTTGTTTTTGGGTTGAAAATTTGAAATCAAAGTCAATGTGAATGCATTTAATGAGATCAAGGTCAATGTCAACTAAGTCATACCTATTTTTTGTTCGTAGGGCTCTGCCAAAAGAATACATAACATAATAGCTGAAATGTAACAGCGGTTCCTTGAGGAAAATTAATCACAAACCTATTTGATGGAGAGTTAACATCCATTGGACTACTCTCTTGTCTGTCACCTTCACTAAATTATTTGCATCATCCATACTTAAAGGGCTATTATTATCTTGAGGAAGTACAGCCAAATCCAATCCCTTGGCCGACATTGTTTCTTTCAGAACATAAGGATCTTGAATTGGCTGACCATCTTCAGTAATAACAGCTATAGTGATAAATCTACCACTTCCAATAAGAGGAAACAATAGGCGGCATTCTTCCTTCCATGTAGCATGTTGCGTCCTAATACATATATATCAACACCATTTTTCAGGAGTGTGGATCTTGGTGGTGGAGTAGTTAGCCTATCTGGCCACTTGGGAATTATGAGAATTGCACAGTGTTCTTTGACAGAAGATGTCCTAGTGACACATTTCTTCAATTTAAAATACCTGCAAAATAAAACATTTTTAATTGTGGTATCCCAAGCAACCACTGAGACGTATAAAAACAAATAACAAACATAAAATTTAACTAAGTGTTATTATCATGAGGTTCATATGATATGGAAGTGTGTTGCAAGAAACAATAAATGGTTTTTATACTATAAATGTTGAACAATATAAAGCAAAGACATTAACAGGAAAAATTAAAAGCAATAGCCTACTAGAAATTACCAAGCAAAACTTGGGTAATCTGAATCATCACATAAGTCGAGACCAAATTCATTTTGGTTGGGGAGACAGATGTCTCATGCTGGCTTTTTCCAAATCACAATGTTACCTGTAACACCCTCGGTTAACTAAGATAATCTCTTCCACTAGATTACCTTAGTTAACTGAGAGGTTACTAATTTTAGAAAAATATGGAAGTTTTTGTTTTGTACAAGATAACACATGGTGGAACAAAAGCATCATACATATATATACATACATAAAGTGGTCTTATCAGATCTGTACAATTGAAATAAGAAAGGGGCACGCAGGCACCCTATACAAAATACCTACGGGTATAAACCGATAAACCTAGTAGCTAAGCATCTCCTCCCATGAACTCATCGTCATACTAAGGTGTCTCTGGAGAATCTAAGGTGGTTGCTAACTGTGTCAGGTCCGGGGGACATGACGACCCAGTAGGAATCATGCTCAGAGACGGTGAATTGCTGACTTGCTGAACTAGCTCGTGCCTCCGGCTGTTATAAACCTCATGTGCCTCTGTTAGGAGACCTTGAGCCTTTGAAGACATGACCGCATAGCCCTCGGTGTCCCCATACATATAACATCTAAAGGTGCGTCAGAGAAAGCCTCGAGACTGGTCCCACTAGTGCCTTGCAAGATACCTCCCCAACGGCATCATCACCAGTACTCCCTGCTGCACAAGGACGTCCACTGGTCTCTCCTGCTCGTACACAACTAGAGGGTTTGTCAGTGGAAACTACTGGGTAAAGCTGGAAGAGAGACCGAGTCCACAACTGTTGGGTCCATCAACACATCAAGCAGGAATTCCTTAAGATCCTCATCATCGTCATCATTGTCCACTAGCTTGGGTACATACTCAAAAGTCGGCTCTCTCTAAAGGTCTACTCCTACTGGTCCTGGTGCGGCTCACATCTCTTCTACACAGAGAACTCCTTATTTGGTATGCATGCCTGATTGGGAGGTCTGAAAAATAGTTGTAAGGGTGAGCTTTCACCTCCACAACAATTGAAGTACTGTCTCGTACCGACACACACCCCGTAATACACAAACAGTCCAAAATCAAGTCTCCTACTCTCTCAAGGGGGTTCCTAGCAAGACTTAATCTAAGTTATCTCACCTCTCTAATCTCAACTAATCATTCCTGTCCCATTTTACTTTCAAAAGAGTAATACCCGTATCATCATGATCAAATAATGATAAGAAATCAAATAGAACAATGATATAATGCATGTGTTTTCTTTCTCTAGATTAAATATTCTTTAGC
This sequence comes from Clitoria ternatea, assembly GCA_037962975.1. Classification (NCBI taxonomy): domain Eukaryota; kingdom Viridiplantae; phylum Streptophyta; class Magnoliopsida; order Fabales; family Fabaceae; genus Clitoria; species Clitoria ternatea. The sequence goes on from CM075674.1 coordinate 2,782,719, forward strand.
CAGTACGATGCATGTGGGTGTATTCTTCTTCCTTATTCATAACACAATACACCTCACCATCTCGCTTTATCCTCTTTCCCAACTAGAGCGACTGGAGCTCGCCTCATTCTATTTTCATAAAAAGAGGTAAGGACGCACGGTCCTGTCAATAGTGAATCCAAATCATATCTCATTAGAACAGGCACTACACAGCCATGGTAACCCTCATCCAGAGTCGAAGTATACCAGAATTACTAGGCTGTTCGGCCTTGGGAACGAATCCCAGCCATTGGAGGTCTTCCCTGGTATACTCCCAAGAACGCACTCAGGGGATCGAGACGCCGCTGTTCCTCACTATACCCATCATTGTATGCTCTTAGGGATCACTCAATCGTCCACCCTTATCCTCCATGTATGATGCATGATTCACATATTCAATGATCACTTATTGGTCCTCGATAGGGTCACTTCAATGACTCCCTTTCATTCCTAACGTCGAGCTCTTTTCTTTTCATTAAGTATTATTTAAATCCTTCTTTTCTTTATTGACAACTTATAGTGGTCTCACCTGGCATTTAGGAATGAAATGAGATTTCACAATTTCCATCAAATCACGAGGTATATTGGCGCTACAGCACCCACTAATCACATCTGATCTAGATTCCCATATTTTCGCAATTTAATCATTCTAGAACCCCTACCAATACCACTTTCCACATTTCTTCTTTATTCTCATTTCATAAATTTCTGTTATTCAATCATTCAAGCATCACATGACACTTATTATGGCAATATAATCATGAGATACTTCACTTAATCAATACATTCACAAATCAATCATATCTTATCAATAGTTATCCAATAGTACTACATTACACATAAAATATGATATAGTAAGAAAGCGACATTCATTTTCACTTCTATTCAACCAAAGTTTACAGAGAAATCAAACGTAATCATTGGCATTGAATCCGATATACTAGCTCACGTATTATCAATTTGCTTCTAATCTAGACGTTAGATCGCATGTTTTAGTCAAAATATCTTATCAAATGGTTTGGATCTTGTTATATCCTTCAGTTATTTATCCTCATATTATTTATTAATACATTTGTTTTTCGTTACATGATTCTAGTTTCTCAATGTCAAATTTTTATTCTAATTATGAAACCCAAGTTACTACTAAATGGTCTACCCTTTATTTTCTTCCACTAACTAAATAAGTGTTACTAGTTAAGTGACTTGTTTCTTTTATTACTAATTGGTTGCTATATTCCTTATGGGTATTCTTTTATCACCACCAACCTATAACACCATTAATTATACTTATTTCTTCACTTCTACTATTGTTCCCTTACTAATCATACCAACTAATTCATTTAATCAATTCTAGTCCAATATCTCTATATAGCCAATTTATTATTTTACAAATCTAATTACTATTCTAACTTCTAGATTTTGGGCCTATTCAAAAGCATTATTTTCTTTAGAAATGATTACCCAATTTATAAGCTATTATAGTTCTTTTTATCACTTAGTTTAGAGTTAAATTCCAAAGCCCTTCTTATTACTCCTATTGTTATTGATCACTAAAACTTCTAAATTCTAACATTTGTTCCTTAGTTGAACTTCTAAATTTTCTTTTATCTTGTCTAGTCATTTATATTATTTTCTTAACTAAACTTTTTAAGTCCCTTTTTTATTACATACTCAAACTTATTGCCCAAAAATTTCTTTTCTCTCTTTTTTTTATTCTTGAGAATTTAGTCATAAAAAAACACTTACACCCAAAATACTTACTTTTTACTTTAATATCTAAAATGACCTCTATTTTACTCATTTTTAATACCAAAATCAATTTATTAAAATTTGGTGAAACCATCATAACTCTTATTGTAAAAATAACATCTTTTCTCAAAACTTAGTAAAATAAAATATCATGATCGTCCCGAACAGAGAAATTTCTTGAAATACGTGCCTTCCTCAAAATGATTCCAAAAACACTTAGCGATGAATCTAAGTCCTATTAGTGGGCTTACTGAGAAATTTAAATGAATTACATAATAACATAATAAAATTTACAATTAAATATTACAACCAAATCGAATCACACCGAGCCCGCCTAACTTTAAAATTTCCTAAAATCTCCACTTCAACTTCGATCACGATAAAACTTTCTACCAAGTACACGGATATCAAGGCATATTTTATAAATTTGTAAAAATGCCTATTAACTTAAAATATAATAATTTTAACCATAGGTTATGAAAAATTTTGCGGTTTGAGATCTAACTGTTGGATCGTGATGAAACTTGAAATGATCGTTATTAAAGTGATATTATAGAGTAATTTAGAATGAAATCAAAAGAGGTAAAGCTCCCTTACCTTGCCGGACAGCCGCTATCTCGGAGAAAGAAAATGGTGAGCTCATTGAAAATCCATCAAATGCTCTGAAACGCTGACCGATCGTCGCTTACGGTTTCTAATCCTAAGAAAACAACACATACAACCAAAAATTGGGCAAAAGGGTCATAGTTTTAAGGCTTCTAAAATTAAGTAAAACCATCACAAAGGCATGCTAAAAATTTTGTTTTGAAACAAGTAAGGAAAATCAACAATTCAAGAATCAAAACCTCACCTTGGTGGCCTTGGGTGGTCACGGCCTCAAGAGGTGAAGATGCTTGATGGATGAAGCTTGGATGGTGGGATATGGAAGGTGAGTAGAAGTAGAATCTTATGGCTGTTTGGTTAAGGAAGCTCGCAGGTCAAAGGGAGGAAGAAGGAGAAGAAGGGAAATTTTAAAAGATAGTGGTTGGTGGAAGTGGTGTGGTCATGAGAAGGGAAGAGGTGTGGTGGCTTTAGGATGTTTTATGGTGGTTGAAGGGGGGAGCTAGAGAGTGGAAGAAGAAAATTTTAGAGGGTTGCGATGGTGTGTGGTTCAGTTGTGGAAAGAGGGAAGAGATTGAGTGGAGTTTTTGTTGTTAAAGGTAATTGATTAAGTTTGGTGTAGAGGTTGTTTTGCATGTAATATGATTGGTGGGATTTGGAGGTAGGGGCTGAATGAAGCTAGAGGTGACACCTAGCTGGGTGAGTGGCATGAGCCGGTGAGGTGTGGAGGACAGGTGTTGTGTAACGGCCATGCCAAAAAATAATTTAGGGTACCAAAAATTAGATACCCGACAGGTAACTAATGACCTATTTAGATGACGTTTAAAAATAAATATACAATAATTTGTGGAGTGGGAATTTGGAAAAAAGACCAGCACAAAAGTTATATATCTTTGTTTTCTCTTTAAAACGAGGTTTGGTACGCGAAAATCCAACATCGGACAAGGGAGATATGCCCCAAATATGGAAAACTGCTCAAGATTATGACGAAAATAGATTTGTGAACAAAATAAATTTGTTGGGAAAAATGGGTAAGGAATTAACTTTTGTGCCCTTCATGAAATTTGTAGATCTCTCTAGTGCAAAGCCATAGAAAAAAGAATAGAGTCATTCCAATACCATATGTGGGAGATACAAATTTTTTTCTAAAAGTGTGTAGTACAGTCACGAAATTGGGAAAGGTCCACAAAGATTATGAAAACTACATCGATTGGGAAGGATTCATCCTTCAGGCCCAACACAAAAAATGTAGAGAATTTTGTTACAGAGATTATTACATAGTGTTTGCACAAATCGAAGGTCGTATGAAAGAGTTATGAAATTTTGAATGGACCATGCGTAGGATAAAGTGCTCAAATGATGAAATTTTGAAGTGGACATGCTTAATCCTTAATTTTGGGGTGACAGAGGGAGAATCGAAGTTCGGGGCTAGAAATAAAGGTTAAAGATCTTTTCAAAATGAAGAGATCAAGACCAAAATCATCCGATTCCAAGGTCGTATAAGAAAGTTAGGTCTAAAACACTAAAGGTGTATGGGTCAAGCATTAAGGCAATTTGAGGAAACCAATTTATGGAAAAACAGGGTTGATATAGTCCGATCAGGCTTTGGCCCCTTCAAGAAAAGTTCCTAAAATGTCAAAATAAGTTACCAGGTACAGACTGTGCTGTCATTGGATACCCCAAAGTATATGCACAATCAAACGTAGAAGACGTTAGAGGTTTTGATTGGACCGGTTAGGCCAAGTCAATCATCCTTGATTTTTCATGAAAGGATCCTAACAAGACTAGTTTCCCTACAGGATCACTAGTCTCGAGTCAAATAGTCAGAGTCTGGCCTCTGGCTGAGTCCCATAGTTCAAATCCAAAGAACCAGGCGATATTTATCATTTAAATATTATCGATAACTAAATAAATTTTAACTAACTCTCATTATAATTGAGCTTTTATATTTTAAAATTTATCATTAACAATATTAGGCATCAAAATGAGTAATGTTTAATTATTTTATTGTATATTAATTAATAGAATCAGTAATAATAAAATTTATTAACCGTTCGACACTAAATTAAATAAGATACTCATTACTAATCCTATTCATTAAAGAGCTAATTATCATCTTATGAAATTTTGAGTTTTAATAAATATATAGTATTAAAAATTAAACCCGATATTTAAATAATTAAATATTCTCAATAACTATTACTATAATCAATGAATGGTTGACTAAAATTACATATTAATTACTAAAATTTAACATCAATCTACTAGTCATCATTTCATTAATTTAGCATCATTAACAAGGAGATGCTTACTTCTTCAATAGTTTCAATATTAAATCAGACATGATTACTATCTCATATTAATTAATACTAAATCAATAGACTTTCTAACTAAACATCATCACTAGGCACTGCTATTATTACTCACTTATCTCATTGAACTAGATTGTTCACTACTCATATTCACTCGAGGTCTCATTCCCTTACACTTAGAGCAACTCAAGGATCAGGTTGAAGCCTCAACTCTCCTAAAAGACTTAATAACTCTCAGGGGTCCCAAGAGCCTGGGTTCCTATTTTGAAAAAGAATTAGGCTTTTACATTACCGTCTACAATAATCAATTCATAACACAAAGCTCTTGTCGTAACTTAGAGGTCTGACCATTTTTTATCTTGGTTTGGCCACTGAACAAGGGGACCAGAGATGACTAAATATCCACCAGGGAGGAGTAATTTATCTACTTCAATGAAATAAGTTACATATGCAAGACAACGTTTCTGCACTAGGAAGCATCTATTTAGATGATTGTAAAATTTGTAAAGGTTGGCTATGCCAAAGAACTTACTGTAGGCTATAAAAGGGATTAAACACCGAGAACAATGGACTAAGTCAAAGCCAAAGGTAGGAAAAATTCTGCGAGTACCAAGCATGGTAACAAAAGCTGGTACTCCTCTTTCAAGAGCAAATTGTATCTATGACTTGTGTGAACCTCTTAATGCAAAAGACATGGTTAATATGTTTTGAGATGATAAATATTCTCCGAAACTGGCAACTTGTAAAACAAGAGAAATATTTACTTGCTAAACAAAATTAAATTCTAATAAGGTCAGGAAACTTTATTCTTCTCTCCTTTATTCTCTAGACTGGCCCACTCAAAGGGGAAATCTATTTTGTAGTGCATCATTTGGTGCTTCAGTTACTACCTAGATTCTCACCACTAGTCCAACCCTAGTTGTTTTGCTTCTAGATAACTAGAACAAAGCATTTTATTAGATCACTAAATACTTAAACCTGAATAAATCACATACTATATAAAATAAACAAAAGCAAGCTTCTTTCTTCCAAACATGATAATTATTGATCTGCCAAAGCACCAGGATAATATCTCTTTAAAAACATCAATCATTAGTTCATTACTATTTTTTACGGCTTACACTCAAACTCCAATTCTTTAAAAACACAAAGCTAACAAGTCAAACCAGAATCAACCACACATCAGCGAACACTAAAAAATAAGCTCTTAACTTCTAAACATGATAAATCAGTCTATTTCCAATCATTAACATAATAGTTCTCTATGCAAAATGCTAAACCAACACAAAGCACCATCCATATAACCATTACAAATTTATATAAAAATTACACTCACTCACATGTATAATATTTAACCAAAAAAACTTTGATACCTCTCTCTTAAGTTATACTATTTACACACCACCACAACCTTGGCTTCCTTCTCAGCAGCTAGTACCAAAACTGAAACAAAAAATAAAAGAAAAAGCAAACACACAAACAGAAACCAAAAATAAAGGGAAAATGCTTATTGATTAGGGATTTAGAAGATTAGGTTAGGGTTCAAATGTATACCTATTTTTGTTGGGAGTGCTAAACTGAGATGGAGCTTTATGGGAGTGACAAACAAAGATCAAGTGGATTTCGGAGAAGGAAACAAAAGAGAGGGAAAGGAATGAGAGGAAGAGGATGAGAGGGAAAGGAATGAGAGGGAAGAGAGTGTGAAGTTTTACACGAGAGAGGAACTTTTGGGTTTCTTTTTTCTAAAACTTTTTTATATTTGATTTTTTTTCTATATAAATGGTAAATCACCCTTAAAGGCATCTAAATTGCCCCTATTCGAAATCAAATAGCGGCAGTTACATAAACCTTGGTAAAACCGCAAGCACATTGTAAGCAGTGGCGTTTTGCTGTATAACCGTTGCTAAATTCCCACTAGTAAATGCTTATTTTCTTGTAGTGATTAGATATGTTATGATTGTGTTGATTGGTGTAATTGTATAGATTCTTTATGTGTAAAGAATTATGTAAGACACCCATTGCGATAAGTTAAATCATGAGATATAAATTAAAGGCTGAGTCTCGGTAGGGCCCACACGTGATGAGTAATGAGATGAGAAAGCGTGGTATGATTATGATGCGAAAGTGTATGATGAGATATGGTCCAGAAGGACATGGTGAGGTGATGACGCACCAAGGTGCTGAGAATTGATGTGAAACCGTGATGGATGATGGTATGTGGTTACTTTGTCCTTAAACGCCATCTAATAACTTAAGATGATCTAAACGTTATACTTGGGTCTTATAATAGGATCACTTATTAAGAAAACAATAAGAGCATTATCCAATCCAATGAATTTAAGGAAAGAACATATAATTAAAATAATTCGCTAGTAAAGAGAAACCCGTTAGTTAACGAGCATAGAAAATAGCCATGAGTTGAGTTAAAGGAAGACCAAGAGACCTATCTCATTGAAATCAACTACACCTACCATGGTGATATAGATAATTCTCACTAAGTAAGCAAACCCCACAAGATTATAAAATAAGACCATAATAAACAAATAAAAGTAATAGATAAGTGATATTCCTTAGTAAGTATGAATAACTTATTAAAATCTAATTAGCATCTTGCCTGGTAATACAAGAATAATGTCATAAGAAACTTAGGATGATCTCTGATAAACCCTAAAAAGGAGGGATAGTGAGAGTGTAAGTAACATAGTTTGAGTGAACAATTTAGATGTGCAGTCATAAGAAAGTTAGAAATAAAACTATTCCCGACATTAAGGATAAAGGCGGGTAGACAGGAGCACTCTACGCTATAATGCTGGTAGTAAAAGATAAAGATTATGCACCAATCATGCATCATGTGCATATGGGTGGAAAACTATAGCATACAGTACGTTCGGTCCATGAGAAAGACATAGGGAGTACAACTAGGTCCAAATCCCAATGGCCTCAGAGTCGCTCTTGAAGGCGGGTGTATCAATGCAAGCCTAGTATACTTTGAATTAGACAAAGTGTAACTATGATCGTGCAGAGCCAAGTCTCATTGTAATATATGATCATGAGTTGTGGGATAAGATGGATCCATGATGAGTAGGACATGTGTGTCCTTGATACCCTTATGTTGTGAAGGACTTGGTGATCTCCGATTGCTTTAGTATAGCAATGTTATGCCTAGTGAGAGACTAAGTAGGACGATTTTGATGGAATGTGATGATATGATTTTTGAGCCTGTGTGCATTACATTAATAAAACTAAAGGATGAGTGGATGATGGAACACTTGCATACATGCATAGCATAATGTCTAATTGAATCTTTGCTTGATATGTGATGCGAGTGATAATAGGTATGTAATGTTGATAACTGATATACGTATATTAATGCAATCATAAAGATGAAACCCTTGTAAAAGACTACATAAACCCCTCTCAGGATGAGCTAGCTGTAAATCACAGAGTGAGATGAGTTGAGCCAGAAGTGTAGAATGAGAAAGAATGATAATTAGTGGACGTCATAGGAGTGAGGCCCAAACCTCCTTGTAGCCTTGTGTAGTGAATAATTGTATGGATGGGAGAGATATCAACAATGATAATTCTACGTTGTTTGTGAGTGAGGGATATTCCTTACCTTGACAAACTATTTTTCAGGCTTCAAATGAAACCTCGCGCAGAGCACCCTCGATAAATGAAACTAACCCTAGTATGCTAGGAGTCACCAGGGAAAATTCAGAAGACGAGTCTCGTTTGGGAGCCTGCGTGCCCTTGATACTCGGAGTATGTATAGTTCTGTTGAGACCATGTATTTATACAAAGGTTGTAAATAAAGTTTCTGTCCCACCAAGTTTTCATGTATAAAAAAACTTCCATATTTTTTAAAAACTTGTAACCTCTTAGTTAAAGAGGATGATCTAGTGGAAAGGATTGTCCTAGTTAATCGAGGGTGTTGTAGCTAGCATAGTGGTATGCTGGGTAACATACTAACGTGCGTGTGTCCTAATCCAGCAAACCTTGTCAACATTTCCTTACATTGCGGTGGGCGTAAGCACGCTCCATCCCTTATGCTTTCGATCCCTTGATTGCTTCCCAGCGTGAGTCTGGGTGTTAACTTGGGACCTCAAATTGCACAAGTAAACAACAACCTAGTGTACCCATATTAGAGTTAGTCATGGTTACGCTGGGGTTAGTTGAGGAGGAGGATCTAGTGGAAAGGATTGTCCTAGTTAACTGGCACACCTTGATTTTCCGGACTTGAATCCCAATGTAATCAAGATAATTAAATAATAAAAATACGAGTAAATTTTTCACGTTCGAAATAATTTCAAAACACCACCACGACTACATCAAGACTCGATCCAAAAAAAACCAAAGGGTGAGATTTGATAATCTATATCTGGATTGTTAAATAGTTTGCCCATAATGGTATACAAAATAACAGAGATTACAACGGAAGAAGAATGTGTATATCGGCATACGCCTAGTCTCATATATGATGATATGAGAAAAGGCTTGACAAAGCATACAACAACATATCTTCAGCCCAATAGACAACCATCATCTTTTAGTATAATTTCATGAACGTACAAAGCCTAAGATATATACATATACATATCTATATAGTCATACATCATACATCTCCAATATTCATATTCTATAATTGACCATATCATTTCAACCCTCGATTTATGTATTTTCAATACTTGTACATATTTAGAGGATTAATAAATCAACATCCTATTATACACCAAATGGGTATAAATCCAATGCCTCAAATATTGATATATCATCCATATTTATACACATTCACAGTTCATCCATCAACATCAGTAATTAATAACATCATAATACCATTTTATATACAACTTAATAAATTACAAACGCTACCGGCCAAGGCATTCCATTACCACTATTTACCTTCCCAAAAACTTTACTTTACAAACATCCTCATCCCATGATGTTCCTGCATCAGTACTAAAAAGGAAGACCACATGGGAGAGTGAGTTATACATTTCAAATGACGATATGAATACAATTGAGATTATGTGCATATGTATATTAACATCATGTATGCTTTGCTAAAAATCATCAACAATCATCATAATCTATTCATTTCAACAATATACATATCATGTATTCATCTATCAATTCATAGCAAAACAATCACATATACATATCTCTTATCTATGCCACTATGGGCCAACATGATCATCATCATCATCAACCATTCATATCTTGTCTCAAAGCCACAGTGGGTCAACAATCATCTTCATCAATCATACATAAACATGCCCTTCATCACGTTAGGCCATCACACATATATCATCATATTCAATATCACTTCGTGTATTCATATCATTTATTAATTTTATGTGGTCTTTTAGGTACTCAATTACCCATCTCATCAACACCATACCATAATCTTAATCATCATCAATCATTATCATATTCTGGCATATCTCCATGCTATATGTAAATGCTCTTATGGCTAATGCATATGCACAATGGAATAGACAACAAAGGCGGATCCGACTGTGAGAATAAACCAATTTGTGGGTCAAGCACGTGATCACATACCATGCCCCTACTGCAGTAGTATAATGTGTACAATATCTCATAAAGCAAGCATAATCACTAATTTTTACTTGTACTAAACCGCATCGCCCATAATGCAACACCTGGCCATTTTCACCATGACCACGGTAAACAACATAATCAACAATATAAGGTGTTGCGGGCCGGCCATATCTCATATCATGGCGGCTATGATCCAATGGACCACCGGGGTCACCTGCTCATCAAGAGCCACCCCCCGCAAGGGTCGGCCACATATAGCTCCTCGTAGCAATACATGGGCAGCTTAGTGACTTACACACCGAGTCACAGGGGAAACAACAGATTGCTCGTGCACTGAGCCACCCTCCTATTGGATCGGTCGAGGGAACTCCCCTAATGTTCCAACATCAGCGGCTATGATATGCCATGGATGCAATGCAATGCAATGCAAATCAAATGCATTTCTCACACTGTGTATCCTAAATGCCACTCAACAATCATCATCATCATAATCACCAACACCACCATACACACCTTAATGGATTTTATCATTGTTGGTTTTAGCCATTGTTTTCAAGTTTTATATGTGACATTTCATTTCAACATATTCCATATCATACATGCAAGTCAACACTCATAATAATCACAATGACATCAGATAAATCATTAATATTTATCCATTATTCATCAATATCACCACATAATCATTTAGTGGATTTCATCTCATTATTTATCACCTTTGTTTTATCTATATATTGGTGTGGCATTCGTAACATTTCATTAATATAATTCAAACCACACACACAAGATCACATTGGTATCACACACAATGGTATACGACGTATTATTAATACTAATAATCATCTATCATTTCTCATTATCAATGCCATCTCTGATTCATCGATCTATAACCAATACTATGTCATTTAATCATTCTCTCATTGGTTTCATAATCACACAAGGGTGTATTTCACAACCTCATTATTATACTTTCATATTTTTCACCACATCATATTATTGGTGGTGGACCTTTGGCTCTCCATAATATAACATAAGTATGCACATAATTTCCAAAGTCTTAATCCATATCAAACACCACCAAGTCATGTCATTATTATATGTCCTTTATACATTCCCTCAGTTATTACATAATACAAGGGAAGAGGTTTAACATCAGCAAAATAAAGAAAATAACATAAAATTTTATATCGGGCAGCTCGCTTGAGCAAGACCCGACTCGCTTGAGCGAGACCAGAGGGGTCGCTTGAGCGCGCCCAAATTCCCTTGAGCGAAGAAGTTTTTTTCTAAGTATTAGGCCCCGATCTTACTTAAGCGAGCCATTCTCGCTTGAGCGAGACCCTCAATTCGCAAGCTCTTTCGCTTGGGCGAGGCTCCCTAGCCTGGGCGAAAATACTCCAGTATCCAACCCCTCACCCGTTCGCTTGAGCGAGGCTTCCCAAGGCCAGTCACTCGCTCGGGCGAAATAGTCTAGAACCAATCTCTATGCTCCCTCGCTTGAGCAAGTCACGCTCGCTAGAGTGAAATCATCCCAAAACCATTCTACCTGACACTCGCTCGAGCGAGGCCAAGCCCGCCTGAGTGAGATTCATCCACTAAGCACCCCTCTGATGCACACATGTATCACTAGAGCGAGAGATCATTCTCGTTTGAGTGAGTTTAGGCCAGAGGCCACACCATTGATGCACAGGACTTCCGCTTGAGCGAGAATCCATCTCTCTTGAGCAAGATTACCAATTTATGCAAAATAAAACTTCAAATTTTCACACACATAACACACCAATATCTGTCGTATACAAAATTGGCTTAAACTAACATTTCTCATACATTACTTCATGTATTTAGGTCTTGATTCAACAAGCCATACCTCACCATTTTTCATTTCAATTTATCATCTATATAATGGAGGTTTTTAAAACAACTTTCATCATAAACAATCATGCCATTATGCATAGTCATCATAATTATCACTTCCTATTTTAGTAATTCATCCATCCATGGGTTTACATCAACAATAAATCATATCCAACTAAGGAACAACTAAACATCCATCATTAACTCATACATACAAAACTCCCAATCATTCAATAATTTGTCGAGCCTATTATTATCACATTATCAATTATCTGATCATTCAACATAATCATGGCGAGGCATGCATGAGTACCATAACATATAATAAATCATCAATTATTCACTCATACAATTGAAATGTAAACTCCTCTCCTACCTCGAGAGAAGAACCGCAATGCAAACACTCTGATTATTCCGCATCGTCGTCCAGAACACATTCCTATCAACAAACATATATATACACGCCATTAATAAGCCATCATAAGGCATCATCTCTTAAAACTCATTATCTAGTCATAGACTTGTCTAAACTCTAATTCATACGCTTATGTTAGGCTTCGGGAATTCCTTTCCCAAAACCAAGATTCTTTAGGTTTCAAAAGGGCTAACCATACCCAATAGCAACAAGATCATATCCTGCATCCATAATACATCCAAACATCATCACAATTCATTCAAATCCATTATAAGCTTGTTGACTCCATCTAAGACCATCACTACTCAACAATCCCCTATCAATGGTTGTTAACTATTATTATCACAATAACAACATCTCATATTCACTCTCAACCGAACTCCTCAAATCATTATTCCTATAAACATGCATATATCATCACACACAACCTCATAAACATAGTTTAAAATATGATCAACCTCATTAATCGATCTCAATGATTCTAAAAACTCACTCTCCTTTCATAAATCATTTTAAGGCACCAAAATCCTCAAATTCACTTGTTTTGCCAAAAACCCCAATTTAAAACACTTAGGGTTTCTCACACAAATCACCCAACAATAATTAACACTCACCATCTTTATTGATTCATCATAAGTCCATTAACCCATATCCATTTATAACACAAAACCATTATCAAGAACCATGTCTTAAACCATTCAAGCCTAGAGTTTCATATTTTCCTCAATAATCCAAGTTTCTAACATTACCATTTCAAACCCAACATCATAAAACCATAAATGAGATAAGGTGGAGGTAAAAAATATTTACCTCAAGTCCATGCAATTTCCTAAACGAAAATGAAGAGGAAGAAGAGGGAAGATGATCCAAGAAAGCTTCTAAGCTCCAAAAATGCACCACCAATCTATGGTTAGTTTTTTTATTTTTTGTAACAAGATGGAAGTGGAAGGAATGGTGGGCAGTTTGATAGAGAATGGAAGAAGAAGAAGAAAAAGAAGAAAAAGAAAAAGAAAAAGAATGGAGAATGGTGAAAGGGAAAGATGCTACAGAAAAATGAGACAAAGGGAGAAGGAAATTGTATAAAAGTTGGACATTGTCCAATAGGTAACACAATGCATCATGGTCATTTGTCCATTGGGTCATAAAACCCCATTCACCATTGTGTAATAGCATGAAAAGCAAAAATGGGAGAGAGGGAAGAAGTGGATGGCTGAAGTGTAGAGGGAAATGAGATTTTTAGTTTTCTTCTAATTCCATTTGGCTCGTAATTTCCCCGTTTAATAACATATGCCGAGTTCAATTAATTATTTCCTTAACACTAAAAATTATTTCAACTATACCGTCATAACCACCATAATTTTCCAAGTATCCTAGACCCATCAAATATTTAATTTGATCAAGTAGGTCCCATATCATCTATAAAAATCACCCGATTCCAGTAATTCTCAATCTACCGATAATTTATTTCTAATGTCTAATAAAATCTCCCATAATTATTTGACCATAAATAATCAATTATCATTATCCAATAAATTTATTTTCTTCAAATTTGGGGATGTTACAATCCACCCCACCAAAAAGAAACTTCGTCCTCGAAGTTTAACATCGACATATATCATAAGGCTACACTTCGGCCACGCACCAATAGGGTCCAATGACACCATGAAGTAATATCGGACTTCCCAAAGTCTAGCAGGACATGATTATTATCATTCCTTTGCTTGAAGCATAAAATCTCATATATCCGAAGTGAGTCACAACTAGTCAATTCTCAATTCATTTGATTTAACTCATACATTCATATCCAGTACCACCATATAGACGCAAACATTCACCATAAGCAGTTACAACCCTACACATGCCCGGTCTATGTGTTGCTACATCCGACATACAGGAAAGCGTCTCAATCCCGTAATGGTTACCATAAACACATGAGATCAGCGCATAAGTGCATGTTGCCACAATGCTTATGGCATGTAGAGACATATCAGGGTAAGTACCTTCATGTCTTATTCCTTACATATTTCATATCAATTCAAATAATACCGTTTCACATGAGACTTTATGACAAGTTTCACAAGCCATAACCAATACATCCACATCACATTATCACCTATCATAATTCTGTCATAATTCATGCCATACCAACCATCAAATATTAAGCACCATAATCATACATAGGTGTACAAACAATGGCTTTCTAACCATCATAGGGTAGTCACCCCACCATTGGACTTCATCCATCCCGAAGTCATAGTCAAATAACTTAGAAATCATTTGTCTAATTCAAACATTGTCGGCTATAATTTGATTCAATCCTAATTGATTCACCAAACTCATGTCAAGTATACACCCTTTAGTTTAAGATAGGGTTCATAATCATATAATAAGCTTTCACACTAGTGGATTTCCTCACATATCATAAACAAAGTCCATAAATTGGACGTATAATCCATGTAATATCACATCGTTATGTGGTCTATATCACCAATATAACTCCTTTCAAAGTAAAAAGGGAGGTAATGACATGATTAAATTCTAATTTACCAACCCATGATCACATATATCATCTCTTCATCATATCATAATTCCTAGTCAATCAATTGATCATAAGGTCAAGGGCACATAATTCAGCCCAACTTCATACCATAAATTTTTTTTCTTTTCATCATAGCCAATGCTAACACATACCACGAATTCATCATCATTATTCACTAAATACTTAGGGGTTTACATCTATTATTCGCATTCCCACACACATCAGTTCTAGCCTCAACAACTCATTCCATAATCAATTTCACTATGGCTTAATTATTCATGAGATTTAATCCATCATCAGGCTTAGGAAGTTCAAGGGTTACCTAGAACCCATTGTGGAATACTCCCACAACACATGAAATCATTAAACATGACTCATAAAAATAATATAGAGCCAAGACCACCATATGGTCTAATTCCACAAGATTCAATCTTTCAAGATCATATTGAGTTATTTGGGGTTACCATACTTAGTGAGTCACAACCAAATTAACCATTCACTCGGTTCCTAAACATAAAACCGGGACATAACCCCAATCATGTGCACACAAAGCTCACATGTCACCAATTTATCACTCATTTATGTTCCCTATCTAGGGAATATAGCAATTTACTTGTGTAATACCATATAAGGTTTTTGTGCCGAAGGATACAAAATCCATTATTCCAAATAGCACAATTAGTCATTTCAATTTATCTTTCAACAATAACATAATCCAACATTTCATTCCATGAAAGTCCATATTAGGGAGTTCTCTCATTATTATTCATTCAATCAATTTTAGCACATGAATCATTCATATCTAATATCTCCTATCCGTGATCAACATATGACATAGGTTCATCATCAAATCAATTCATATTCAATATATCATATCTATGATCACACATGGTATAAATTCATCACCAATTAAAGTCATACTCAATATATCAATATTTAAATGCATAATATCAATGTATTCGTCATTAGAAGGAAATAGTGTAAGGAACTTGGCCGGACTTACACAAACAACCATATCGATCATATTGAGGAATTTATTCATATATATTTGATCCTTATGAATTAACCATAATCAATAATGAGCAACTATGCTCCCTTTATGCGTCATATAATCTCAATGACAATGATCATACTTCCATACACAACAATTATAAGTCATGAATAATAATTCACGAGAATCCTCAATGAGCTATATTCACAATCCAATACTAATGGCTCACTAGGAATCACCATTGAGAAAACAATACCCTGATAGTCTATTCACAATTCTTAGATAATTAGTCATTCATAAATCCATATAGGGCAATTAATACTTTAACATATCATCATCCTCTAGATAATTTCACTCTTAAGTCTATACAAAACAACCGTTTTCCAACAATGAGCATCACACTCCAAGGATCATCAAAATGTCTCACTATTGAACAATCGTGCTCCAATCATCCATAACACCAATTCAATGAAGAATAACCTTACTCTATCAATAATTGATACTCTCAATATAGAGCAAAACACACTTCAATAATAATTAGCAACATCAATTCAGAGCAAAATATGCTTTGATACCAGCTTGTCACACCTCGATTTTTTAGACTCGAATCCCGATATAATCAAGATAATTAAATAATAAAAATACGAGTAAATTTTTCACGTTCGAAATAATTTCAAAACACCACCACGACTACATCAAGACTCGAACCACAGAAAATCAAAGGGTGAGATTTGATAATCTATATCTGGATCGTTAAATAGTTTGCCTATAATGGTATACAACATAACATAGATTACAGCAGAAGAAGAATGTGTATACCAGGCATACGCCTAGTCCCATATATAAGGATATGAGAAAAGGCTCGGCAAAGCATGCAACGACATATCTTGAGCCTAATAGACAACCATCATCTTTTCGTATAATTTCATGAACATACAAAGCCTAAGATATATACATATACATATCTATATATACATCATACATCTCCAATATTCATATTCTATAATTGACCATATCATTTCAACCATCGATTTATGTATTTTCAATACTTGTACATACTTAGAGGATTAATAAATCAACATCCTATTATACACCAAATGGGTATAAATCCAATGCCTCAAATATTGATACATCATCCATATTTATACATATTCATAGTTCATCCATCAACATCAGTAATTAACAACATCATAATACCATTTTATACACAACTTAATAAATTACAAACGCTACCGGCCAAGATATTCCATTACCACTATTTACCTTCCCAAAAACTTTACTTTACGAACATCCTCATCCCACAATGTTCCTGCATCAATATTAAAAAGGAGACCACATGGGAGACTGAGTTATACATTTCAAAGGACGATATGAATACAACTGAGATTATGTGCATATGCATATTAACATCATGTATGCTTTGCTAAAAATCATCAACAATCATCATAATCTATTCATTTCAACAATATATATATCATGTATTCATCCATCAATTCATAGCAAACAATCACATATACACATCTCTTATCTATGCCACTATGGGCCAACATCATCATCATCATTAACCATTCATATCTTGTCTCAAAGCCACAGTAGGCCAACAATCATCATCATCAATCATACATAAATATGTCGTTCATCACGTTGGGCCATCACACATATATCATCATATTCAATATCACTTCATGTATTCATATCATTTATTAATTTTATGTGGTCTTTTAGGTACTCAATTACCCATCTCATCAACACTATACCACAATCTCAATCATCATCAATCATCATCATATTCTGGCATATCTACATGCTATATGCAAATGCTCTTATGGCTAATGCATATGCACAATGGAATAGACAATAGATGCGGATTCGACTGTGGGAATAAATGCCAACTTGTGGGTCAAGCACATAATCATATACCATGCCCCTACAGCAATAGTATAATATGTACACATATCTCATAATGTATGCATGATCACCAATTTTTACTAGTACCAAACCGCATCGCCCATAATGCAACACCTGGCCATTTTCACCATGACCGCGGTAAACAACATAATCAACAATATAAAGTGTTGCAGGCTGGCCATATCTCATATCATGGCGCCTCTGATCCAATGGACCACCAGGGTCACCTGCTCATCAAGAGCCACTCCCACAAGGGTCGGCCACATGTAGCTCCCCGCAGCAATACATGGGCGGCTTCGTGTCTTACACACCGAGTCACAGGGGAAACAATAGATTGGTCGTGTACTGAGCCACCCTCTCACTGGGTCGGCCGAGGGAACTCCTCTAATGTTTCAGCATCCACGGCTATGATATGCCATGGATGCAATGTAGTACAAATCAAATGCATTTCTTACACTATGCATCCTAAATGCCACTCATCAATCATCATCATCATAATCACCAATACCACCATACATACCTTAGTGGATTTTATCATTGTTGGTTTTAGCCATTGTTTTCAAGTTTTATATGTGACATTTCATTTCAACATATTCCATATCATACATGCAAGTCAACACTCGCAATAATCATAATGACATCACATACATCATTAACATTCATCTATTATTCATCAATATCACCACACAATCATTTAGTGGATTTTCATCTCATTATTCATCACCATTGTTTCATCTATATATTGGTGTGGCATTCACAACATTTCATTAATATAATTCAAACCACACATACAAGATCACATTGGTATCACACATAATGGTATACAACGTATTATTAATACTAATAATCATCCATCATTACTCTTTATCGATGTCATCTCTGATTCATCGATTTATAACCAATACTATGTCATTTAATCATCCCCTCATTGGTTTCATAATCACACAAGGGTGTATCTCACAACCTCATTATTATACTTTCATATCTTTCACCACATCATATTATTGGTGGTGGACCTTTGGGTCTCCATAACATAACATAAGTATGTACATAATTTCCAAAGTCTCAATCCATATCAAACACCACCAAGTCATGTTATTATTGTATGCCTTTTATACATTCCCTCAGTTGTTACATAATACAAGCAAAGAGGTTTAACATCAGTAAAATAAAGAAAATAACATAAAATTTCATACTGGGCAGCTCACTTGAGTGAGACCCGACTTGCTTGAGCAAGACCAGAGGGGTCGCTTGAGCGCGCCCAAATTCCCTTAAGCGAAGAAGTTTTTTTTTTAAGTATCAGGCCCCGATCTCACTCAAGCGAGTCATTCTCGCTTGAGCGAGGCCCTTAATTCGCAAGCCCTTTTGCTTGGGCGAGGCTCCTTGGCCTGGGTGAAAATACTCCAGTATCCAACCCCTCACCCGTTCGCTGGTGCGAGGCTTCCCAAGGCCAGTTACTCGCTCGGGCAAAAATAGTCTAGAACCAATCTCTACGCTCGCTCGCTTGAGCAAAATTGTCACAGAACCATTCTGTCTGATGCTCGCTTGAGCGAGGCCAGGCCCGCCTAAGCGAGATTCATCTATTAAGCACCCTTCTGATGCACGTATGTCTCACTTGAGTGAGAGATTATTCTTGCTTGAGCGAGTTTAGGCCAGAGGCCACACCATTGATGTAGAGGACTTCCACTTGAGCGAGAATCCATCTCGCTTGAGCAAGATTACTAGTTTATGCAAAATAAAACTTCAAATTTTCACACATAGAACACACCAATATCTGTCGTATACAAAATTGGCTTAAACTAACATTTCTTATACATTACTTCATGTATTTAGGTCTTGATTCAACAAGCCATACCTCACCATTTTTCATTTCAATTTATCATCTATATAATGGAGGTTTCACTAGTACAAAAAGTAGTTATAAGGACGGGGAATTAAGCACGGTTCACGTAAAACCGTGTTTAAAAGAGCACGGTGGTATTTATGTAAATATGAGGAACCGTGTTTTGTTTTTCAAAATTTTTAAAAGGGGCATATGAGCACGGTTGTTACATACCCGTGTTTATAGGGGCTTTATTAACACGGTTAAATTATATCCGTGCTTAAAGGTGTTGATATTTTAAATGTTTAAAATTTTTAATAATATATATAAGAACGGTTAAGGGAACCGTCTTTATAGGGTATCTATAAAGACGGGTGTTGGGGACCCGTGTTTGAAGGTTACGCTTACAAGGACGGTTAATTGGGGAACCGTGTTTATAGATGTACTATAAACACGGTTATAGGGGAACCGAGCTAATAGACCCCACACTTATTTTAAGTTAAACACCCACCCTCCTCTGTACATTTCACAGAAACACTCCTCCCTCCCATTTTCATTTCACGAATCACGAGACACTACACTCCCTTCCATTTCCATTTCACGAGACACTCCCTTCCATTTCCATTTCACGAAACACTTCTCCCTCCCATTTCCATTTTTCGTGTTCCCTCCATTTCCACATCTTCACTTTCACAAATCCTCTCTCCCTCCATTTCCACATCTTCACTTTCATAAACCTATCTCCCTCCATTTCCGCATCTTCACTTTGAGTAAGCCTCCCTCCCTCCATTTTTCACAGTTCACGAATCGTCCCCTTCTCTTCCTTCTTCACTTTGACGAATATCCTCCCTTCTCCTTCTCTCGAACGACGCATAACAGGTTCTTCCATAAGCCCCATTTTACTCTTATGATGCAATATTAATGTTGGTTAGTAGTATGTTTAGTTAATATATCTTACTATTTTAGGCTTAGTATTTGGTTATATTGGTTAAGATTTGGAAATACGTTATTAGGGAATGCTTAGTATTGTTAGTAATAAATTAGGAATTCTTAGGAAAATTTAAAATGAGAATTCTATTATTTTATATTCTGAATTTATTAATTTTAAAAATTTAAAATGCTTAGGAAAATTAGGAATGCTATTAGGGAATACATAGTATTGTTAATTATAAATTAGGAATGCTTAGGAAAATTTAAAATAAGAATTCTATTATTTTAAATTCTCTATTTATTAATTAGAAATGCTTAGGAATGCTATTAGGGAATGCTTAGTATTGTTAGTTATAAGTTAGAAATGGTTAGGAAAATTTAAAATAAGAATTCTATTATTTTATATTCTCTATTTATTAATTTTAGTAATTTAAAATGCTTAGGAATGCTTAGGAAAATTATGAATGCTATTAGGGAATGCTTAGTATTGTTAGTTATGAATTTTACTTTCTGTAATTTGAATTTGAATTTGTTGTCGTTCATTTTGATAGCTTAATTTTTTATGTTAGGTTATTAGTTCCTGATAGGTTTTTTTTGTCCTTTTTATTTGTGAGTGAACCATAGTTTCCCGTTTGAGATTCGACACAAATGGTAATTAAATTAATTGATTTCATCATTTGTGTTGAATCTTGAATTGTCTGTTTAGATAGTTTAGGATGAACAATTTTTTTATGCATCATTGCTATGTACAACATAAGACTTATTTTAAAATTTGATCAAGTTTTGGTTAGTTAAGTTTTGTATTGTTCTCTGGGTGCATATTTGATTGTGGTTGAATTTGATTTCACCACTTTCATTTCGTGTACTTAGAGACCAATACGAAATGCTGCCGAAATTTTATCAAATTTTAAAATAACTCCTAAGTTGTATATGGTTATGATGTATAGAAAAATGTTCATCTTGAATGGGTAGGACCACCACTTTTGTGAAGAAAGTAAGATTCATAGCACCGTTAAATTTACTGGTATTGTAAACAGTGAGTATGGATCGAAGTTGGATAACTGCATCACGTATAAGTCCAGAATATGAGGGTGGAGTTGAAACATTCATAGAGTACGTGATACGAAATGCTGAAGAGGTGAATGGAATGTATTTTTGCCCTTGTGTTAAATGCTTAAACATGCGCCGGCTAGAATTGACAGAGGTTCGAGAACACCTGTTATGTGATGGATTTCTTAAGAGTTATACGCGATGGATATGGCATGGTGAACATGTTGAGGTGCCAAGTACTAGTTTTCAAACAAAAAATCAAGGCTTTGCTCATGAGGTTGATGATGACATGGATGACCGACTTGAGGATATGATCCGTGATGTGGGTGTAGAAAGTTTTAAGAGAGCTCACGTATATGCGAGTCTATGTGAGGATTCTGAAAAGCCGTTGTATCCGAATTGCTCTAACTTCACGAGGTTGTCAGCAGTTTTACGATTATTTAATTTGAAAGCAATAAATGGGTGGACAGATAAAAGCTTCACTGACTTACTTAAGTTGTTGAAAGAAATGCTCCCAGTTGGTAACACTTTGCCAAATCGTAACTATGAGGCTAAAAAGGTGTTGTGTCCTATGGGCTTGGAGTATACGAAGATACATGCATGCCCAAATGATTGTGTATTATACAGTGGTGAGTTTGAAATGCTACATCGATGTCCTAGGTGTGGGGTGTCACGGTATAAGAAGAAAGAGGTTAATTCTGATGAAGTTTGCACTAAAGGGTCTCCTGCAAAGGTGTTATGGTATCTCCCTATAGTTCCAAGACTAAAGCGTCTATTTGCCAATGCAGATGATGCAAAGCATATGAGATGGCATGTTGATGAAAGGGTTGTTGATGGACTAGTTAGGCATCCGGCAGATGGATTACAGTGGAAGAAAATGGATACAATGTTTCCAGATTTTGCCCGTGACCCAAGAAATGTTAGGCTTGCACTAGCCACAGACGGCATGAACCCGTATGGGAACCAAAGCACAAACCACAGTTCGTGGCCTGTTTTGTTGTTTGTTTACAACTTGCCGCCATGGTTGTGCATGAAGCGGAAGTACGTTATGTTATCAATGATGATTTCTGGTCCACGACAACCAGGGAACAACATTGATGTATACTTGTCTCCGTTAGTTAAAGACCTAAAAATGTTATGGGAAGAAGGGGTTGATGTGTTTGACGGGCTTGCTGGACAATCATTCAATTTGAGGGCCATGTTATTCTGTACAATCAATGATTTTCCAGCGTATGGTAACCTCTCAGGCTATAGCGTCAAAGGACATAAAGCGTGTCCTGTATGTGAGGAGGGAACTAGTTCTGTTCGACTACATCATGGAAGGAAAAATGTTTATCTTCGACATCGTAGGTTTCTCACACCTAATCATCCACTTCGTAGGTTGAAGAAGTCATTCAATGGTGCACAAGAGTTTGAAATGCCTCCCCCACCATTATCTGGTCGTCAAGTATATGAAAAGGTGAAAGAAGTCAATGTGGTTCTTGGTAAGTCTGAGAAGCAGTCTATCTCAAAAAACACGTGGAAGAAAAGATCAATTTTTTTCGATCTGCCATATTGGAAAGAGCTTGATGTGAGGCACTGTATTGATGTGATGCATGTGGAGAAAAACGTATGCGATAGTTTGGTTGGAACCCTGTTAAATATACCTGGAAAAACAAAGGATGGCCTGAATTCGCGTCTAGACTTGGAGTTGTTGGGTATACGTGAGGAGTTGCACCCACAAGTAAAGGGCAAACGAACATATTTGCCGCCAGCATGTCATACCTTGTCTAGAAAAGAGAAACAAAGTTTGTGTGCATCGTTGTGTGGTGTCAAAGTTCCATCTGGGTACGGTTCCAACATCAACACTTGTGTTTCCTTGAAGGATTTGAAGTTAGTTGGTTTGAAGTCACATGATTGTCATATGCTGATGCAACAATTTTTACCCATTGCCATACGTGGCATTCTCCCTCAAAATGTTAGACATGTGATAACAAGGGTGTGTTTGTTTTTCAATGCCATATGTGCCAAAGTAATCGCCTATGATGAGTTGGAAGCGTTGGAACATGAAGGGTTTCTTATACTATCCCAGTTGGAAATGTATTTCCCTCCTTCATTCTTTGATATAATGGTACATTTAATCATCCATTTAGTGAGGGAGGTCCGTTTGTGTGGGCCAGTATTTTTGAGGTGGATGTATCCTGTTGAGCGATACATGAAAATTTTGAAAGGCTATATGAAGAACCAACGTCGTCCCGAAGCATCGATAGTAGAAAGGTACATTGCAGAGGAAGCATTGAGTTCTGTACAGATTATATGTCACAGACTGAAAGCATTGGCATTCCGAAGACTCGTCACGAAGGGCGATTGGATGGGAAAGGTACCATTGGGAAAAAAATTAAAAGCATGTCACGTGATGAAGTACTCCAAGCACACTTGTATATTTTGAACAACACAGATGCTGTGCTCCCGTATTTACATGCACATAAAGACATAGTCAAAAGAAACAACCCTAGAATGGCTGAAAAGTGGGTGTTGAATGAACACAACAAAACGTTCATGCAGTGGTTCAAAATGACCCTTCTTAAAGATACATCTGCTTCTGAGACATTGCATCGACTGGCACTAGGACCCAACTTTGATGTAATCACTTATTATGGCTATGACATAAATAATTATTCTTTCTATACAAGGATTCAAGATGACAAGAGTACGGTGCAGAACTGTGGAGTTATGGTTGTGGCCGAATCAATGCATTTTTCCACTTCAAAGGACAAAAACCCTGTCATGGCTGAGTTATGTTATTTTGGTATCATTGAAGATATATGGGAAGTTGATTATGGTTGTTTCACAGTTCCTGTTTTTAAATGTAAATGGGTTGATAGCAAAAATGGTGTCAAAATAGATGATTTTGGTTTTACGTTAGTGGACTTAAACAAGGTTGGTCATAAGGAAGAGCCTTTTATTATGGCAGCTCAAGTAAAACAAGTTTTCTATGTTGTTGACCCATCAGATAAACGATGGTCAGTTGTTCTCCAAGGTAGACACAACATTGAGGATCCATGTCTTGATGTCCTAGACATACCTTGTCTAACAACACGTACACCAACCGATGTTGTGGAAGATCTCATAGATGATATAGTTGCAACTCGTAATGACCACCAGGAGGGTCTGTGGGAAACATAGGGTATGGTTAGGATATCATTCATCATGTTTGTAAACTGATTCTTGTTTGCTAGAGCTGGTTTATTATACTCACCAATTATATTTTTGTTTTTTTGAACAGATACCTATGGCAGATCAGGATTCACATGCGAGATCTGACTCCCAGAGCACAGATTCCTCAGCTAGGAGGAGAGGTGTTACCCGGATGACCAGTGTTGCACTTAGGCGGCATCAGGGTCAGAGGACCCATGTTGACATTGATATTTGCACCGGGAGGACTTCAGGACCCAACGCCGCCAAGTTTCAGAGTTACTTAGGTGTCTTGGCACGGACGAAGGTGTCCATCATTATCCCTGATTGGGATAGTGTTGAGGAGGTCGTGAAGAATGCAATTTGGGCTGATGTTATTGTGAGTACATTTATCTATACATTTATTTACTCGTACTGTAATTTGTTATACGTAATAATCTCATCATTGTTTATTTGGCACTTATAGGATGCTTGGGATATTCCTGCAGTTGATACACTACGTAGGAAGATCATGTCTGAGATCGCTGACCGATGGAGGACATTCAAGAGCAACCTGACCACTACGTATATTTTAATTTTAGAATATAAAGTTAGTTTAAAATCATCATGTTTTAAGTTATCAATTACTTAATTCAAATATTTTAAATGTTAGGTATGTCTACGGGAAGAAGCAGGGTGAGTTCCCTGGAGATAAATACACATCCATAGATCGGCAGACTTGGGATGCATTTGTGGTATCCAGGCACACAGTCGACTTTATTGTATGTATCTTCTACTAATTATGTTTTTATAGTTATCAGAGAATGTATCTTTTACTGATTATGTTTTTGATACAGGCCAGACGCATGAAAGCACAGGAAATTCAGGGGAAGAATGACTGCCCTCACAGGTTGTCACGTGGGGGTTACCGATTGTTGGAGGATTGGATAGTAGAGGAGAAAGTTAGGCAACGTCAAGGTAGCCACCCTGACGCTACTATTGTGGATCCCCCCTCCCCACCCTCACGACATGAAAAATGGAAGCGTGCTAGGACAAAGAATAGTGGTCAGTACACTTCACGACATGTTGAGGAGGTTGTCTCAAGGATTGTAAGTACAAAGCTTATCAAAACTTTTTATGAAACGTTAATTGTCCATCAAACCTTAACAATACTAATCACTGAGTTTTGGTTGTAGGATTCTTTGGTTGAGCAGTCGACCCAAGGGTCATTTGTGTCACATGGTAGAGATGATATATTGACCGCCGCCATCGGACGACCAGAGCACCCTGGACGAGTACGTGCAGCTGGTCGAGGTCATGGTACGTTTACATTAATAGTCTTAGATTCTATATGATAACATTTTAATTTCTAATTATTCTTTCTCCGCAGGCTTTCGAACCTATTTTGGCCGTCCTGCCACCCCTTCCCAATCCATATCTGATTTGGAGAAGACCTTTGAGGACAGGGTTGCTACAGTGAAGGCAGAGGCAAAGGAGGAAATGCAGAGGCTGCTTCAGGAAGAGATGGCACGGTTTCGGAGTGAGATGATGGCATCATTCAGTCAACAATGTCAACCTACGCCACCGGTGGTGGACCCACAGGTTACATTGTACATTATTTAATTGAATCACCTATGATTCATTATGATTATTTCTTGAATAACTTTAAAATGTTGTGTAATTATGCAGACTAGGCGGGTCAGCACAAAGGGGTCATGTGCTGCACCTGACGGTGATGATGACGACGTAAATCTTGGAGACTACCGTCAGTGTGACCTATTTGTGGATGGAGTGGAAGAGCCAGTTGCCATTGGTTCAGTGTATAACCTAGGCCCTTTGGTTCACCATCAGAAATTACCTGATGGTGTATCAAGGATTTCGGTTGTACAGGTCCTTAAGGCAGATGCAGTTGTTCCCATTCCAACATTTGAGGTACGACTCGTCGGCCAGGCTGTAGGACACTTCCTTATGTGGCCGACCAGACTTGTGTCAGATTCTGGTCCCCAGGTATGCTCTTTACCCAAGCATCAATTATATATTAAGTTACCCATTCAATAATCATAAATTGCTTCTAATTTTTTTAACTAATTTAACAGGTTGCTGCCCCATCAAAGAAGCCAGAGCCCCCCCTTGATCCGATAGAACAGCTATGGGACATATCAGCTGGGCTTCGCAATTGCACTATTCCGGTTCCATGGGAGGAATCCGTTTTTGGTCTCGCGAGTGAGTTCCCAGTGTACATTGCACGACCTGACTTGTGTGAGGTCCTAACAGGGAATCAGATGTTGAATATTTCAGTGATTCAGTGTTGGGAGCTGTAAGTATAATGTTTTTCGTTCAATGAAAGTGTCAATTAAATTTATATTTTTTACAACACTAAACTTCTTCAAATTTGATTAGGTTTTTACATAGACTTTGTATAGAGAGAGGTGTCAATCATACTTATGGTTTCCTGGAGCCCTCTCTAATACAACTTCGTGGGAACAACAAGGAGGGGATTCAGGCATACATCCAAAATTGGATGCATGCCTCGGACAAGACTGTGTACCTTGCGCCATTTCATAGAGAGTAAGAGTCTAATAAATATTAAGTTATTTTTGTTAATTTAATAATGGATTGTGTTGTCACTATTCAACGGTACATTCCAGCCTTCACTGGCAACTGTTGGTCATTTGCCCGAAGGACAACATTGCTGCATGCTTCTGTTCGTTGCATGGGAGTCCTGGTGCGGACTACATGAAAATACTCGACGGGTAGGTTGATTTTTAAAAATAAAACAACTTTACATATTTGATTAAGTCATTCTATTAACTAAACTGGTGTTTTATTCTCTTACAGGGCTTTAATTGGGTACCATCTACTACGCGGCAAAGGGACCAAGAAAAGACTAGAGTGGGTCTTCCCAAAAGTAAGCACTTCAATTAATAAGCATTACTTTTAATGTTACCTCAATTAGTAACAAAAAAACCAATTTTGAAATTAATGTATGGTACCTTGTAGTCTTATAGGCAGAATGGCAGCTTTGAGTGTGGGTATTTCGTGATGAAGACGATGCTTACCATTGTCCAATCTGGTATAGTAGACAGATGGACAACTGTAAGTTTTTGCTGTCTACATTAATTTATTTGGTTTTTACATATTACTATTACAAATTGTTGCTTACCTATTAATGATCATGTCTTCCTTGCAGCACTTTCGAGACTCCTCCTTAATGTTCCCTGAAGGATACATTGATGAAATCAGAAACCAATGGGCCACCAGCCTTCTTCAACTCAAGGAAGGACTCTAATAAAATTCTGTCATTTATTATATTATTACTGTGTAGTTATATACTCATTAGTGTAGATTAATTACTAGTTAGGCATTTATGTAACATATTTGATGTTTAGATAATTTGATTGAAATTTATTCATTTTCATTATTATTCATCATTGGGCTGTCTGGTTACTGTATGCAGGTTTTGGGAAACAATAAAAACAAAAAATTTTTTTAAAAAAAATAAGTGTTTTAAGCACGGTTATGGTAAAACCGTCTTTAAAAGTCACACCCTACGAACACGGTTGTGAAATAACCGTCCTGAAAAGTCACCTACAAAGACGGTTATTCGCAGAACCGTCCTGAAAAGGACCCTACGAAGACGGTTATTCCCAGAACCGTCCTTAAAAGTCACCTACGAAGACGGTTATTCAGCAACCATCCTTAAAAGCTACCTACAAAGACGGTTATTCAAGAACCGTGCTTAAAAGCCAACCTACGAAGACGGTTATACTCACAACCGTGCTTAAAAACCCCACCTACGAAGACGGTTATTCCAATAACCGTGCTTAAAACCCCACCTACGAAGACGGGTATTCTCAGAACCGTTCTTAATATCCCCCCCTACGAAGACGGTTAAAAATAACCGTGTTTAAAAGATACTTACAAAGACGGTTCATAACCGTCCTTAAAAGTACCCATCTACAAGCACGTTAGGAAACAAGGACGGTTCTGGAACCGTCCTTAAAAGCCATCCAGAACCGTGCTTAAAACCCCTTTCTCCACTAGTGTTTTTAAAACAACTTTCATCATAAACAATCATGCCATTATGCATAGTCATCATAATTATCACTTCCTTTTTTAGTAATTCATCCTTCCATGGGTTTGCATCAACAATAAATCATATCCAACTAAGGAACAACTAAACATCTATCATTATCTCATACATACAAATTTCCCAATCATTCAATAATTTTCCAAGCCTATTATTATCACATTATCAATTATCTCGTCATTCAACATAATCATGGCAAGGCATGCATGAGTACCATCGCGTACAATAAATCATCAATTATTCACTTATGCAATTGAAATGTAAACTCCTCTCTTACCTCGAGAGAAGAACCACAACGCAAACACTCCGATTATTCCGCATCATCATCCGGAACACAATCCTATCAACAAACATATATATACACGCCATTAATAAGCCATCATAAGCCATTATCTCTTAAAACTCATTATCTAGTCCTAGAATTGTCTAAACTCTAATTCATACGCTTATGTTAGGCTTCGGGAATTCCTTTTCCAAAACCAAGATTCTCTAGGTTTCAAAAGGGCTAACCACACCCAATAACAACAAGATCATATCCTTCATGCATAATATATCCAATCATCATCACAATTCATTCAAATCCATTATAAGCCTCTTGACTCCATCTAAGACCATCACCACTCAACAATCCCCTATCAATGGTTGTTAACTATTATTATCACAATAATAACATCTCATTCACTCTCAACCCAACTCCTCAAATCATCACTCTTACATACATGCATATATCATTACACACAACCTCATGAACATAGTTTAAAATATCATCAACCTCATTAATCGATCTCAATGATTCTAAAAACTCATTCCCCTTACATAAATCATTTTAAGGCACCAAAATCCTTAAATTCACTAGTTTTGCCAAAAACCCCCAATTTACAACACTTAGGGTTTTTCACACAAATCACCCAACAATAATTAACATTCACCATCTTCATTGATTCATCATAAGTCCATTAACCCAAATCCATTTATAACACAAAACCATTATTAAGAACCATGTCTTAAACCATTCAAGCCTAGGGTTTCATATTTTCCTCAATAATCCAAGTTTCTAACATTACCATTTCAAACCCAACATCATAAAACCATAAATGAGATAAGGTAGAGGTAAGAAATCTTTACCTCAAGTCCATGCAATTGCCTAAATGAAAATGAAGAGGAAGAAGAGGGAAGATGATCCAAGAAAGCTTCCAAGCTCTAAAAATGCACCACCAATCTATGGTTAGTTTTTCTATTTTTTGCAACAAGATGGAAGTGGAAGGAATGGTGGGCGGCTTGATGAAGGAGAATGGAAGAAGAAGAAAAAGAAAAAGAAAAAGAAAAATAATGGAGAATGGTGAGAGGGAAAGATGCCACCAAAAAATAAAAGAAAGGGAGAGGGAAGTTGTATAAAAATTGGACATTGTCCAATGGGTAACACAATGCATCATGGTCATTTGTCCATTTGGTCATAAAACCCTATTCACCATTGTGTAATAGCATGAAAAGCAAAAATGGGAGAGAGGGAAGAAGTGGATGGCTGAAGTGTAGAGGGAAATGGGATTTTTAGTTTTCTTCTAATTCCATTTGACTCGTAATTTCCCCGTCTAATAGCATATGTCGAGTCCAATTAATTATTTCTTTAACACTAAAAATTATTTCAACTATACCGTCATAACCACCATAATTTTCCAAGTATCCTAGACCCATCAAATATTTAATTTGACCAAGCGGGTCCCATATCATTTGTTAAATCACCTGATTTCGGTAATTCTCAATCTACCATTAATTCATCTCAAATGTCTAATAAAATCTTCCATAATTATTTGACCATAAATAATCAATTATCATTATCCAATAAATTTATTTTCTTCAAAATTTGGGATGTTACATTAACCGAGGGTGTTGTAGCTAGCCTAGTGGTATGCTGGTCAACATACTAACGTGCGCGTGTCCTAATCCAGTGAGCCATGTCAACATTTCCTTACATTGCGGTGGGCATAGGCACACTCCACCCTTGATGCTTCTGATCCCTTGATTGCTTCCCAGTGTGAGTTTGGGTGTTCTGGGCATGACCACACTAACTTGGGACCTAAAATGGCATAAGTAAATAGCAACCTAGTGTACACCTTGGCTGTGGTTAGGCTGGGGGTTAGACTTAAGCAAAAATAACATAATTGATTTTCTCCTTTTTTTTCTATATAACATGCATAATTAATCCTACAAATTTAAATATTTTATTCTTTTCTTGAAATACTTAAACTACTAAATATTTATTGATACTTTACTTAATTAATAATTATAAGGCCTTAATTAGTAAAACTATTTCTAAAATTTTACCAAATAACACCATGCCTATAATGTTTGTATGCTTAATTATCCATGGCAAAACATATGAGTTGACATACTCAGACTCGAAGTGAAGAGAGTCTTCTATGCCATCCATAAGGTGGGAAAACATAGAAGCATGTAGGTGGTTTGTACCTAGAGTTTTTGAAAGACCCATGCAATGCACAACTCAGGTTATGTGTGCAAACGGGTTCAACTCATTTGGCCAATTGAGTAAGAGATACTCTTGTTGACTAATAATATTTACTATGTACAATCTGCCACCTAAGATGTGTATGAAGAAGGAGGTAATGTTCCTAACGGTGTTTTTTCCAGGACTGGATAATCTAAAGGCAAAAATTGATGCCTTCCTACAACTATTGATAGAAAAATTAACAAAATTATAGAATACTAGGTCTTAGATTTATGATGTGTCACTAAAGAATAATTTCATGGTAAAGACTACCTTGATGTAGATTGTGAATGACTTCCTTACCCGTGGGATATTGTCTAGCTAGTTGACCTCAAGAAAACTTGCTTGCCTTATTTGCATGAAAAACACTAGGGGCATTCTCTAGGAAATGGTGAACAAGCATGGGAGAGGGTATCCAAATATCCCTTTATTTGGGATAAGAAGGTTGAGAAGTTTGTAGGGATCAAAAAGGAGTATATTTTAGGAGTTGTCTTATTGGAAGAACCAATTGTTAAGACATATCCTTGATGTGATGCACACCAAATGAAATGTTTTCATGAATATTTTTAATATGGTGATGGACATAAAGGGGGTGGGGGACAAAGGACACTGGAAAATATTACTTAAACTTGCCAATTTTATGCTCTAGAAAGGAATTGAAGTTGAAGAATATGGGATGTGGAAAGATTTTCAAACGACATTCTAAATATCCTTTGATCAAACTGCAAAAGATTGTTGCGTCGCGTACTGTTTTATAAAAAGGAATTTATAGCAAAATTAGTCACAGACTTACCTTTGCAAACCTATCTTGTCGCTAAGGTCGTCACTAGTTCCAACACCAAACCTATTTTTATAGATACCTTCGTGTTGTCCCTAATTCTGTGGTAATTAGCGACGGAAGACCATGTTGTTACCAAAAGTGGTTTTTTTAGCAATGATGGTTGAGATTGATTGAATAGTATGAGACATATGTTGTTATGATGGAAAATACAAAAATAACTATATTTGAGTGTGAAAAAATATTACATATTTAATAAACATAAAAAACTTATTATATGTTGTCAATGATCCATAACTAAATAAATTGATTGGGGATACCAATATGTGTGAATGATAACCTTCTGAATAATGATATATTATATTATTGTATATATTATATATTATATATAACATATAAATATATATATATATATATACACCTATATATATTACTTTGATTTACTTTTCATGAATTATGATTATATAGTAAAATAAGTAAAAAATTATAACTAATTTAACTTCATTTATATATTAAAATTTTAAAGACCTTTTATCAATGTTTTATAAGTAAATGGTTATAATCGTTTAGAAATTTAACTTTGATTAATATATAATAATTTTTTATTTATATTTGTTACAGTCTTTAACTTATTTATATATTATATATTATATAATTATATTTAACTTTTATTTACTTTTTTCTGAATTATGATTATATATTAAATAAGTAAATATTATTATATATTTAAATTTAATAAGTTTGTTTAGTTTTTTAGTTCATTGGTATATATGTATATATATGGACGTAAATATTTTAAATTACACTCGTATATTAGAGTATGTATATATGTGTATATTATATTATAAGGTTGCTTTACTCAAAATAAATTTAATTTATTCTATAAAAATATAAATATATCTATTTCTTTGATATATGTTATTTTTTATAACCTGTTACCCTTTATTTATATTCCAGATTTTATAAAAAATATACTCGATAATATATATATATATATATATATATAGAGAGAGAGAGAGAGAGAGAGAGAGAGAGAGAGAGAGAGGTAAAAGGGTAACTAAAGGTGTTTACTGTTTAGCTAGACGAAAAGCATGTCATTCCAAACAAGAGACAACATAAATAATAAATAATGTGAAAAATGAATCCGAAAACTAATTAAAAAGCAAGACATTCGTATTTATATAGACATTAATCCACAGCCGGCTAACAGAATACATCGCTAAGCAAACTTCTAAGACTTTTCCACTTTACAACACATTCCCTTGACCATCATTAGGTAATGCCTATGTCCTTAATTTGTCTCTTTCTCAAACCTTCTCCACCTTTTTCTTTCTATAATACGCTTCCCTCACACCCTTTAATTATTCCTCACAAGGATATGATATCTAGATCTCCTTGTTAATTTCTCACCATGGAATTCAGCTACCAAGAAGACTCCAAAAGCTCCAGTGAAGAAATTGATCGATCATCTGAACCTAATGATGACATGGGAACTGGCAGATCTTACGAGTGCGTGTTTTGCAGGAGAGGCTTCACTACTGCACAAGCTTTGGGTGGACACATGAACATACACAGAAAAGATAGAGCCAATAAGGCCAAACCCACTTTCAATCACAACCGTTCCACTTCATCATCAAAAATTGATTATGAGAGTAATTATGCAGATCTTGGGTTGTTTTCAGCAATTAATCAAAGCCATCTTGCAGGAGGGAATAATAGTTACTACTATTCCACTGCTCCTGATCCAGAGGTAGACACTAATAATTACAATTACTACCATCAATTGTATTTTCCTTCACACGCATGTGGTACCAGATCATCATCACCTTCACATGTAGAGTACAGTAAGGTTTTATCTGTAGAGAACCAAAGGGATCCTCAAGTCCTGTTTGGACAGGATTGGAGGCAAAGGGGTTTGAGCTTGTACGCTAATCCATTTTGTGTACACGAA
Organism: Clitoria ternatea; assembly: GCA_037962975.1. Classification (NCBI taxonomy): domain Eukaryota; kingdom Viridiplantae; phylum Streptophyta; class Magnoliopsida; order Fabales; family Fabaceae; genus Clitoria; species Clitoria ternatea. The sequence goes on from CM075674.1 coordinate 2,816,938, forward strand.
AGTAAGAACAAGGTAGAAAACAGCAGTGAAGAGGATGACCTTGATTTGGAGCTTAGACTTGGTCACTATCCTTAATATATATACCATATATGTGTAGAGTGTGTGTATATTCTCTATCTATAATTTACCATGTCTAGCTGCCATTTTAGGCCTATATATGCGTGTGTATTCTTATGGGATGCAACTGTATAGAGACATGTTGTTACTTGGAAGCAGAAAAGAAACAATATTTCCATGGACTTCTTTAAGGAAAGGTGCTATTAGGTTGCAAAGCTCGAGCTTCTGATGAAGGAAAGGTATTCACGCTAGAGCTAGGGTTCGTCAAGTTATTCTTATAAATTATGTTTTTATTTTCTATTCTCTTTTGTTTGATTTATGAATATATGTGCTTCTTCCTGCTCATTGAAATGAAAATTAGGCTAATTACTTGATATATGAGGGGGCTTCTATTTTGATCTAGTATTTTAAAATGAATCTCTAACTCTAATTTATGAGCATATATAATCTTTAAAGCTGTTTCCTTGGTATGTACGAAGATTGTTCTATTGCTTCTGGTCCATCTTGTGTGCAATGTTAGAAGTATATGTTACACCAACTGAGTGTTACACATTCGAAGACAAATAATAATATTATGTTTATCTGAATAAGGAGAGAGTAACTACCACACTATAATTCATAAGTAATTTCTCACAGTAAAACGATTAAGTTAAGCAGGAGAAGTTATTTTGTTAAATCAATTTTGAAACTATACTAATTTTCACTTGATTTGATTTCTGCCTTTCGGATATGAACGTACATGTTTACTTGGTAATGAAGCAAGAAGGAATATGATTTCTCTTGATTAGCATTATTACCATTTGAGCTCGAAGTACCTTGAGCTTATGGGAAATTGCATCAGTATAAATGTGTCTAGCTAGGGTACCATTTCTCCAACTAAAAATTTTCAGCTTCTGTTTTTTTAGCCAGCAAATAATAAAGATTTCTATGGTATAACGAGTTTATTATAATTTATAACTTATGATTTATATAGTTTATAATTTTTCATATAAATTATAATTTTTAGCTTTCAAATCCTACCTTTGTTTTTCATTATATATTTGTCTTTTTAGAGTATAAATCTATTTTTAAATATCTATCATTTTAAGATTCAAACACAAAATTAAAGATTCTTTATCTAACGTAAAGATCGTAGTATCTTAAATTATACTAAATGAATTTCAATTTCTTATGATATTAAAATTATGTGATAGGTAAAAGTTGTTATTTTCTTTTAAAAAATAAAAGGGTAAAAATATATTATATATAATTAAGGAACTTTATAATTTTAAAATCCTATAACTAGATTTTTATTTTTTAAACAATTTTATCTTGAATTTGAAAAGTTGTAAGTTATTGCTAGACTTACAAACTATTTTTATCAAACTGATGCAGAATTTGAAACAATATATAATTTAATTTTATTTATTATAAAAAGAAAAGTAAATTATAGAAACTTAAGATTGTTGGTACAACAATATAAGTGGAAGTTACATATCAATTTTACTCTCTGCGTGTGTCTTTCATAACCAATTATGAGTGATTAATTAGATCATTGTTGAAAAGAATATCCAAATACCAAATGTTCTTCTCCGGTAAATAATTTTTCAAATATTTTTTTGAACCTATTCTTTTCAAAAAAGCATATGTATACTTTTATGCTTGTGAGCCTAAATTTTTATATAGGAAAGCCGAAGTATATATTTTTTGAGATGTGTGTGTGTGTGTATATATATATATATAGAAAGTGTAATGTGACATCTCTCCATCGACTAAGATAATCCTTACACATAGTTGCCTTAGTTGACTAAGACTGTCACGTAAAGTTGTAAAAATGTGGATTTTTTTTATGTGAACAACACAAAATATACTGGATCATCACCTCATTAATCAAATCAGCTCATACACGATTCAACATTGCTTTACATACTCAAATGAAATCAGGGGCACGCAGGCTCCCATAATAAATTAAAATACAACTCAACTATCTAATACAAAAAGACAACCTACTGATCCAAACGACATTCCTAAATCCTAAACCTAGTCAAGGCCCACCCAAAGGATGGATCCCTCTACTGCTGCTCGCCTCGGCGACAATTTATTACCCACAATAATCTCAAGCTCTCTAGGTAGCCTTAGGCAGGGGTATATGCTCCGGTGGAAGAGATCCTAGAGAATAGGGAAATGCTCTGAAACATTCCCCATGCTCATCGTCCATAACCTGCAAAGTGGAGACCAAACCATGGAGATGAGGTAGCTCTTCTTTCCTTTGGACCATGCTCTCAACCATCCTAACGTCCATCCAAGGAAAAAGAAGTTTCATAGCCTATGCATCCAACTCGACTGGAAGATCTTCGAGGATCAAAAGCAATCTACCTCACACATGATGTCTTTTCAATAGTGCACCAACCATGCTAAACAAAAAACGTAAAGGTGAGACACTAACCCTACTTGTCCACCTCTCAATGGGAAGTTTCTCATTACTGACGTTTCCCTTCACCATATCATCATGCATCACCAAATATCACTCACAATCGAGGATATATTTACCCTATATCCAACATTAGAGATTTCATATCATCCTCGGACAACTCATATCATGTTCATTATGAAACTACACTTTACCACCATTATATATATATATATATATATATCAAAATCACATCAAACAGTTTCAAGCATAATATATGTATAACAAAATTGTGTTCTAGTCATATTTAATCTCATCATATTGCCATGGATGACATAGTCATGTAGCACAACAATCATCGATATAATATTAGCCTATATTGATCAGATGCACCATTATACACAACACACACCCTACCGTCCATATATCATTCTCACACTCAATAACAACACCCAACAAACATAACCTACTAGTAACCTAAGGTTCATAATTTCATAAACATAAACTATCCTAATATATTCATGTTCACATGTAAACGTCCATACATGTATATACCTATTTCGTAAACCCCATCACATACATAATCACAAAAGACTATCACCTAACCAACACATTACTCTCATTCACAATTCCCACACAATCAATACACAAGTATTACCTATTTCATCATAAAACCAATACATTATTTGTAGTCACCAACCATCAGATAAATTCACAAATCATCACATGATTTAATGCAATTTAAACAAACATCTATCTAGGACGATCAATTACTTAATCCCCATACAAGTATTTACGGATTGTGAAAATTAATCCAAGAGTAAGGGGTAGTATGAGAAATAATCTAGGTATGCATAAGGTTATTGTCAAGATTCAATAAAAACATACATATTCAATCATACAAACGTTCCATGAAGCAAGGAAGTGCAAATCATAACCCCAAAAGGCATAAAAGTATGTAAAATCCAACACTGGAGAAATCCACTGGCAGTGGGAATTTCCACTCGCGGTGGGAATTTCCACTTGTCGTGGAACTCACTACCTCCTACCTAGTTTTGTGAATTCTCACAAACATGAGGATCCATTGGCCGTGGGAATTTACCCTGGTCGTGGATCACCCCGGATCCTCCATTTTTCAATTTCGAATGTTCCATGCCTTTAGGACCTTGAATCATGCAATGCCTAGACTTTTGAGGTCTTATTCTCATAAAAGTTTACTGATAATAGGGTATAAACATGAAAAGGACATCACAAACTCATCAAGACCTTTTTTCATCAAATCCTTTCATCAATTCAATTATCAAATCATGACTAAAACATGCATCAATATTGAATCGCAAATTAACAAGAATAATGTTTCATCCCTCTATGGGTTATCCTTCAACATAACATTAATACCATTATAGTGACTATCAAATTCATTGTCATGCATCATCATACATCACTTGGTGATACAAAATGATCACAAACTCAATTCCAATGATCCTAATGTATCAATTATCATTCTAAGATGTCATGTCATCAATATCCAAACATCATCATACTTATAAGACATTAAACAATAGTATAACTATACAAAACAATGTCATATACAACCATTTCAAAAGGAATATACAAAGGTTGTTTATCTCAAAAACATGTCGGCCAAGGCATCTAGATAGACTCTTCCATCTATACCTCATCTCTTGAAAAGCTCTACTCTATGGTCATGCCCTACAACATAAGTGCTAAAAAGTAGACAATATGGAGAGTGAGCATACTTTCTCAATGATGAACAATCAAATAAATTGTGATAACATAAATATATGAATGCAACCTAACATATTCTTTTATCAAGGGAGTTCAATCCAACAATAATGTCAAATATCTTATCAACTTCCATTAGGCATACATATTCATACATAACAAGTTCATTAACAATGGCATTGCCAAATAGAACCATGTCACCAAAGCACAATATTACCACTCCTATTGTCACAATCCATAAGCAATATTAGGAGCTCACACCAACAACAACACATAATTAGTTAGTGTCCAAAAGTGATATTCATCTCTCAATTAACACTCTCAAAGGGGTGTTAGTTTTCTTAGTGTTCCCTAACTCAAATGACATGTCCCTATGGCTAATGCATATGTTATACCATGAAATGCATATGCAACGGATCCAGTTTGAAACAATTATTCATAACACGTGTGCACACGATTTATCAAATATTTACAACCACGCATAATTGCTTAAGTATTTGTCCCCCGCAAGGGCCTTTTTCACAAATCCCGCAAGACCTCTATTATTTCAATATGTTAAGTGATCGCAACCATATATAGTCATTCAAATAGTTGTCTCCCGCCAAGGGTCTTTTTTCACAAGATCTCATAAGACCTCTATTATTTCAATATATCAAATGATCGCAACCATATATAATATGATATATCATGCATGTCATGAATGCAATAATGCACATGCCACAAGAATTCCTTACCCTCTCATTTAGGGGTAGATTTTACACTTAACATTATAGTTAGTGGCATACAACCAATTATAATGCTCTCCAAGGCATACCATTCATATTGTTGACAATATAATAGCCAAGGAGTTATATCAATATCAATACACACATGGAAATCAACAAAGCATGTCAATATATATACTCTAAATTCATATCCTCATCAAATGTGACAATCCAACATCTAATCATCAATGTGAATCAATCTCAACTAATAATACACACAAGAGGTAGTATATCTATTCAAGGAAAAACATGCAAGCATGTACCAATATATATACATTATCAACACACAATTGATCATGCCTTTAGAAAATATACTCCTCTCCTACCTCAAGAGAAGTATTTCGCCAGATTAGATGGTCCCACCTTACTAGAATTATCGAACCCTACATTAAATAAATGTAGGACCACATCAATTACTCATTCAAACATCATTCTCAATCACTACTACAAAAATCATATTTAACATCTAAAATTAACACCGGATATTAACAAATCTGGTGTTAAAAAATAAGCAGTGGCAGTTTTGTAAATAAAAGGCATTTGTTGTTGATTTATAACACCGGACTATAAAATACCCGGTGTGAAAAAGTATAATTATCACCTGCCTTTTTAAACCGGTATTAATTAATTAGTGAGGTAATATTTAACACTTGATAAATTTTGATCCATTGTTAATTTGTTAGGTTAAAATTAAAATAGCCATCTTTCTTGAAAATTTTTCCTCTCACAAAGCCCTCTCGTCCTCTGACTCTCCCTCCCATAAAGCCCTCTCGATCGTCTCACGCTCTTCTCCCTTCACCTCATATTCTCATCAACTCTTTCACAGTTCTCAGGGAGCATTGATTTGGATTTCCCTCTCATTTTCCCTCACACTCGTCTCACTCCCTTTTTTCAGATCGCACCAACACTTCTTCCTCTTCCCCCTTCTTTGTTTCCCTTAAAACTCTCAAACTTAACCCTTTTTCTTCTTTGGCACTAGATAAATCTCCCATGGAATGCACCTCTGCTACCACTAATGTCGATTACAATGCCCCAAACCCTAGCTCTACTTCACTCAAAATGTCGTCTGTACACGGTACTTTTTAATTCCTTATATTAATTTTGATATTTCTTGATTTTACGAATTGGAATATGATTTTGATTTCTCAAGAAACATGGAGAAGCTTACTTGGAGCCAAAGAGATTGCGGTTCGTGCCTAGGACGAGGCTCTCAACACCCAGCCTAAGAAGCTTATTTGGAATGTAAAGATAACTACACTTTTTTAAGCTTTCTTTATTTCTTATGTATAATATAACTTTACTTTTTCTTAATATAGTTGTTTATAAAACAATGTGTGGCAGGGTGCTTGAAAAAGGCATTGCTAAAGCTAAATCCAAAAATTTGATGGTTTCTTCAGATGATATACCTAATGTAGGAGAAAATCCCAATAAAGAAGATAAACAACCTAAGCATAATATTCATTCTAGTGATGATGAGAAATATATGTCATGTATTAAGGTGGGAACTTCATTCTTATTTGAGTGATGCTGAAATGTTAAGAGAAACAAAATGGTAGCTGGGCCAGTTATCTCATTTGCGTTGGTAATTAGATGGACAATAATGGTTTCTCAATTATTGTTACTAAAACTTATAAATATCTAGACTCGGCTAACATTAGTGATTTTGAAGTCAAACTACTATGTTAGTTTCCATTAGTTTTGTTTGTTATTAGAGCTCTAAGTGTTATCCCACTTATTCTATTTAATATAGTTATATGGATTAATAATAACCTTATATAAATAGTATTTTTAAAGACTCTTTTTCATAAAGGTGAGGACACCAAGCAAAATTTTTATCCTTATTATGCATGTGTTAATTTTTTGTTACTATATTTGCTAATAATTTCCTTTATGCATTTCAAATTAGTAAGTAGCAACATCTAATCTAGGTCCCTTAACCGTGTTTTGAGTAACCTTGATGACATTCATGTGCAACCATAATTGCTGCACTCCTCCCTTATTATTGCTTTATTCCAATCATATTACAAAATTTTACCATGTTTTGTGAGAAAATTGCTACAATACATTATTTCTTTACTCATTATATAAATATGAATGTGATGCTAGTTAAATTTTAGTCTATCCCATATCCAGTTTTTCCAGGAGGAGCATTTATTGGATGTTCAACTAGCTTTTTGAATGTACCTAAGATAAAGAGAACTCACACAACAATGAAATCAGGTAGGGGCATACTCCATTTCTTTGGGTTGACTTTTTAGCATATTGCGTCTCTTAAACTGAAGTTAATTTTATAGTTTTGGTCAAAGAGTTTCAAATTACGATGACTTTCAGTGTTGCTATAAATAGACACTTTTCAAGACATTCATTAGCATTTGACATGGATCTGAATATTGATCAAATTTAAGGAATTAACCAATCTTTAAAATCATTTTGATTGGTACAATAGACATGGGCTTCCCATATGTATCTAAGGCAAACCTAATTGGTTATGCAGATGTGGGGTATTTGTTTGATCCCCATAATGGTTGATCACAAACAAGATATTTGTTCACATGTGGTGGTACAACAATCTCATGGAGATCCATAAAATAAATGATCACAGCAACATCGTCTAATCATGCTGAAATTCTAGCATTAAATGAAGCAAGTCTTGAGATCTAATCAAGACTATGAGAGGTAATTTGTGATTATTATTGATAACCCATCAATTTATTCGTATTCAACCATTACCATATTTGGACATGTGGAATCATCAATATCTTTTGTGATATGTAGATAGTGATATTTTACAATTACCATTACTTACATTTAATACTTTTTTAAGCATTGCTATTTTATTTTATTTGGACATTTAATATTTTACATACAAAGAAAGTTCTAAAATTATTTAAGCATTGCTATTTTATTTTACTTAAATTTTAGTATTAAACTATTACTTGATACTAAATTTGAAATTCTTCGAGAACTACTGAGACAAATTTGACAGTTTTTATTTTTTGGGATGCCAAATAGAAGATGATTGGTTTATTAAAATACCATCTTGTGTCCAATTCTGGTATTTTTGATGCTGGTTTAATGTTGGATGATTTTGTATTTATTATGTTGGTTGGATGTTGGATCATTTCTGGTATTTTTTATATTGGTTTGATGACACAACATGCACTTGCTTCCTATTTTTTCGTTCATGGCCAAATGTATTGATGTTGGTTTAAGATTTTGATTGTTTTGAATTTACAGATATTCACGGAACAAGAATCATTCTCTAACACTAAGATTGAGGACATTCAAAAATGTTAGGCAAAATATTTTATATAGATTGCTAGATTGTAGTTTTTGTTAGATGTTTTAGATATATAATGTATGTTGGGATTAAAGACACAAAGTCTATGTTTAACTTTATGCATTTATATTTATTGATGCTTTAAATATGTGTATATATTATATATAGTTAAATTCAACATTAATATAAATATTATGGTTAACCTTCAATATTATTGATGCATATTTATATAGATGTTCATTTTTTATTAAATTGTTTTAAAAAAACAAAGTATTCAAAGCAAGAACTATTGACACTGGCTAAATTCTGAAATAGGTGTTAAATTTGATAAAATTAACACCGGTTATAACAAATATATAGGTATTAAAAATTTTTTTAATGTCAAGTACACAAATGATGGTGTTATAAAAATGTATAATTAACATCAGATAAAATGGTATAGGAACTAATTGGTGTGAAAAAGTATATTTCACACCGAATTTTTGAAAAGTCTGGTGTTGTAATGAATAAACAACACCGGATATTTTATAAGTTTGGTGTTAAAAGCAGTAATTAACACCGAACATTAAATAAGTTCAGTGTTAAAAGTAGTAATTAACACCAGATAAATAGATAAAATATCTGGTTTAATTGTCTTGATTTTTAACACCTGTGCACTTAACACCCCCAAAAATCCGGAGTTAAAAGTTAAATTTACCCGGTGTTAAAAGTGTTTTTTGTAGTGGTGAATTCTTATTATGCAAATAAATGTATATACATGTTGCAAATATTTATAGGTTTTATTTCCTCATTTCATTAGGTTTCGGGAATTCCTTCCCATTAGTCAAAATCCAATATATTAACACAACATCTACGTTACCAACACACATCAACTTTTTATCCAACATCCTTAATGGGTTTTCAATGTTTCAAACACCTTGTATCTATCTCATTCATACCATCGCTACTAGAATATACTTCCATCATTTCCAATAGTTAAAACACTAACACCTCTTAATTTTCAACACCAACATTCATTATTACACATTCAAAAATACATTTCTACATACAAAAACAATCCCATGGCAATTAAATTTCAAATTTCACAAGTCTTGCTAAAAACCCCAATTCCTTAAATCTTAGGGTTTTCACTTAACCTACCAATCCTCAATTTCAATCATTCACATAAACCATTTCAAGCATCCTTAAGCTATCAATATTATATTCAATCATCAACACAACAACAACAATAAGTCCAAATGGACATTTAGCCTAGGGTTGATTCCACATGCATTTATTCATCAAAACAATACCTAATCTATTATAATGCTTCAAGAACCCCAAAACCACCAAGAGGACCCATTAAAAGTAAAAACACATACCTCTCTTCCAAGCCTATGTGAAAAACAAAGATGGCATGAAGAGAAGAGGTGATGAGTAGAGAAATGCCCCAAAGTGCCAATAATGCTTCACAAATCCAAGCTTAGAAGTTATTTTTAGTGAAAAATGGGTATGAAGAGAGGTGGCCGGTTTTGAGCTTAAGTGTAAAAGGAAGGAGATGAAAATGAAGAGAGTGGAGAAGGAGAAGAAGTCCACCAAAAATGTTAGGGGAAGAGAAAGGAAAGTTATGTAAAATTAGGTATTAGCCAATGGACATTACACACACCTTTTAGCTTTTTACCTTTTGGTTCTTAAAACCCCTTGTCCATTGGACAAAAGATATTAGAGAAAGAGAAAAGAGGTCCACAACAATATGAAGAGAAGAAAAAGGGATTTTGTAATTTTCTTAAATTATATCCCACTCGTAATTTCACCGTTTATTAATATACGCTGTGTACAAATAAATATCACCTCAACACTAAAAATTATTTTGAACATATCACCGTAACCATAATAAATCCCTTATTATTCTAGACCCATCAAATATCTAATTTGACTTAATGAGTCTCACACCATTCGTTAAATTGTCCAGTTTTAGTAGATTTTAATTTATCGATAAATCACAATTACTACATAATAAATTTCCTATGCATTTTGGGCATCAAATAATATTTAATTTCATACTAATAATTTATTTTTCTAAAATTTGGGATGTTACAGACCTAGGGTGGCAATATATACCAGAACTCACGCTACATAGCCCTAGAAACATTCATTCACATCAAAGTACCCTTGGCTGGCCACAGAATATTAGGCATCGGGTGCATGACCAAGTTATCTGGATGCCTGAACCAGGAGTACTCCCAAGGCTCATTCAGAACCTGAAACATGTACATTCTCTAATGTACCCCCTGCACTATAATGAAACTGCCCACTGATGGTTTGGAGAACAGACTTAGAAAGGGGGTTGAATAAGTCTGTCCACTTTTTACTTCTTTAAACGAGGCACTTAAAATGAAGAGCGTATTGCATAGCGGAATGATCACCAGACTAATGATGGAAATAAATATGAGCAAGTATGTTCTAGACTTATGCAAAGGATAAAGAGAGAAATAGCATACAATAGATTTATATTGGTTCACTTCCAACACAGAAGCTACATCCAGTACCTTCAAACTTGAAGGGTTTTTCCACTATATAAAGTATCTCTTTCACATAAGCAGCCCGGACCGAGCCCATGAGTATTATTGACTTCAGCCACTCCTAGCTTAAGCATAACCCGTGCTTCTGAGTATTGTAGACTCCAGCCACTCTTGGCTTAAACTGAGTATTCTTTTGTAAGCACCCACTCCTGAGGCAGATCTAAGTATTCTTTCACAAGCCACTCCTGGCTCAAACCTAAATATTCTTTCTAAAGCCTCTTCAGGCTAACAGTGTTTCCCAGCAGGTCAATCAGACTTGTGTTTACAAGAGATTGGAAATATTAATACAAATGTCTGGGGGGAACCAGTTATAATGAAAAAACTATTATGAAATCAACATAAACAAAAATAACACATAATAAACACACACATATGAAAGAAAACACACATCATATAGAAATAAGTTGCAAGATAAATCCACGCACGACATTATAACTTAAGTGGGGGGCAGGGTATTTCTGCTTGAATGGATAGATAGAACCATATTTGAATTGTATGTTTTATGAAAATTTTGTAGGTCTCACACCTAGATCCATGATGCGTTCTCATCGGATGATGAATTTTATGGCAAGCGCACTAATCGTTAAAAAGTAGTATGTTTGTATTATTCCCATGGGGATTGTGGTAACTACCACAACCAAGGAATGATATTATCTGAACCAAACAGGAAATGCGAACAATTTATTGAATTTCTTTTTATAAATTTATGATTTAATATTTGTTTTGCTTTTGAATATGCAATTTCAGTAACTAAAATGTAACAAAGTAATGGTGTGAGACACAAACTTAAGAATAGGTTAGAGTTAGCTTCAACATTCAATTTCAGCCAAAACTCATATGAATAAAAGACAAGACTCTAACTAAAAACATGTTGAATTCCATAAATGACTAATTCCTAATTCCTTAGGTGATTAATGCTAATTTCAATGCATATAAACCCTAATCCCTTAGGTGATCATACACACTGAAACCTAATGCAAAATTAGAGAAATGAACCCTAATTATTCACCTAACTTCATAGGCCTAAAGTAATTAGGTAGCAAGGAATATACTAGAGCTCTCAGCCATGATTCCTCTCTGGAGAGATAAAGTTGAATCACCATTCCTTATTGTGTTCTAAACATGCCCAGCATAGAATTGCCTCAATCATAGAGTCAAGCTTCCATTGAAGCTTCAGCAACCTTCAACCTTATGGATTTAGCAATCCATGGAGAGGTAAGAGATGAAATTAGACATTGGAGACATAATACAATGTAGAGAATTTAGAGAGAGGAAATTATAGAGAGAAGTTAGAATCTGAAGAATGATTCTATATCTGAAATCTTCTATCATAATCACATCCTTAAAGCTATTTATATTAACTAGAAAGAGAAAGCATATAGACACGCATTTCATAATTACATTCTATATCTAAACACAATCTCGCATGAACAATTCACATTAGAAAGAGAAAGCATATAGACATACATTGCATGCAACCTTTGGTTTTAATTTAATTAAACGAACATAAAATTATGCTTATAATTAGAACACAAACAAAACAATTATCATTGTAACATACAACATGTTCGTATACTAAAGCACATCTGAAAAAACATGTTCTTTAATTAAAATGTTAAGAAAAGCAATCAATATACATAAAACAAAATCAAATTGATACTAGCTTTCAAAAAGGTGCAACCTTTGCAACATATCTCGTAAAAAAATACAACCTTTGGATAATATCTCATTAAAAATGAAACTTTTGCATCATATCTAATAAAAGATGCAAGCTTTACAAAAAGATTCAACCTTTACAATTCTTTTCATAGAAGTTTTTTTCACATGTTCTTTAAACAAACATTTGTCCAAAACAAGGTTTTGCAACCAGGCTCCGATACCACTGTTAGGGAATCCCTAGTGCATAAGCAGCGGAAATACAAAGATTCTCATTGGACTTGTAAAACTTTGTGTTTCAAAGCATAAGACAAACATCAAATTTAAAAGGCGTTTTAGGATTACCTCTTGAAGAAAATCGAAGCAGTCTTAGCCTCGTCCTTTAGGAGTCCACACGAGAACTCCCACTAGAAATGCTACACCTTCCAAATGCTAATTTGACGATGTGTAGTTTTTGCAACTTTTAAATATTTTGTCTCTTTTCAGGTAACCGCCTATGAGCATCTTATGCTCTATTTATAGGATTAGGTTTGACCTAATTTGTTCTCTCTAAAGAGTGGGCTCCTTATTCCTTCTAAATGAGTTAGACTCAATAGTTTTATTTTAGTCAAACTAAAATAAAACATTTTCTGATGGGCTTACTCTATGTGTGTGACCCTATAGGTAAAACACTCAGTCATATTAATAATAAACTATTTTATTATTAATATAAAATAAGAGTGACATCTAGCAATGCATCATTATGTCTGAATATTATTTAATATTAACATAACCTATCGGTGATAATTATTTTATATGTTTATTCCTGTTGTCACGATATCCTAAGGGGCCCAAGGCATGGTCGCGTCATCCTTGTACAACCCTATTTTATTTTACTTAATACCAGAGTAGACTTTATCTGAATAAATATCCAATATTTATTCTTTCTAGCATGACCTAGCATTTCCTTAGTCTCACTTCATCAAGTGGCCTATAGATATCACTCCTATCACACAGGAAAGACAAACCTCATCCATATCACTCATATCCCTCTATATAATTTATTCATTGCCTAATCACAATCTTTATAGTCCTTTTGTTACAAAAGATGTTTAATTGTATTAAAATAACAAACTCTATATGTAGGAATCGTAGTGACTTCAGGTCAAAGGACTACATATACCATTATCATATTGAGAATCGTTTATGACATTCATGTAACAATCCATGCAACGTTCTCATGGTGGGTATATTCAGTATATCATTACTCTTAATGTATATCCGTGTGAAGACTTGATATCATTTATATCCATGATCTGTGAGATCAGATCATCTATATACTCACACACTAGTGGTACGCCGGACAAATAATACGGGTGGTATGAGCTTCATGACTCTCCGTTGTGATGCAAAGGTTGTCAATTTTGAAACCTTCACATGGTTTGCCAAGGTGGATGGAAGGTCATTCAAATACTACTATACCAAGATCTGGATCCAGCCCAATAAACCAGTCTTCTAGAGAAACAAAGAGGGTCTTTTAAAGTTCCCTGTTGAGTGGACTTATGAACATTTCTTACTCACCTCTCAGGCCTATTACACTGAAGAGAGTGAATTGTGCCCTCACTCTGTGGAAGTCTTGAGTGCCTTGCAAAGGTACTCCTCAGTGTATGGGAAATTCTCTTGCAAGCGTTTACTGGGGTCTCCCTTTATCCAAAATGAATACTTAAGTAATTTCCTACTATTATCTTTTACTGTATAAATACTGGTATGTGTTGTGCTTGAAACTAACATACTTTTTCCTCACCCCGTTTCTGAAGTAGGAGGGTCTTATGCCTGCCACACTCTCCAAGCCAACATATAAACTAAGGCCCACGCTGGAAGTTTCTGAAATCAAGGAGGCTTGTGAGGTAGGCCGATGGCAACTTGATGAATTGTCCAGCCTCATCAACTCTTTGAGCAGGACGGCCGACAACACCGAAAAGGCAGACAGACTTCATGCTAAGGTCGAGGTATTGAATCTTTTAGGCGTTAGGGATAGATATAATCTTCAAATAGCAGAAGAGCGCCTAAAGGAAAGAAAGGAACAGGCCCTAGAACAAGAGCCTGAGATCGGCTCGCTCAAGGCCGTTGTGAAGGACCTGGAGGGGAAGATCGTTAAGCTGAAGGAAGAAAACAAAGCAGTCCTCCAGCTAGAAGAAAAACTTCAGGCAGAAAAAGAAAAATCAACCAAACTGACTAGGGACCTATAAGCTTCTGAGGTTAGGCGCTCGAAGTAGGTTGAAGAATGGGCTAGGAAAGAGAAACAACTGCTCTAGCAAATTGAAGAACTTAAGCTGGGAAATGTTGGGTCACTCAAAGAGAAGAATGCCAAGCTGAGGAAGAGCCTTGCTGATGCAAAGGTTGAAACCAAGCGTGCCCTAAAAATTTGCATCGATGTAGCATATGATTCCTTTGGTGGGGCCATCTGTCAAATCTTCTATAGAAACCCCAACGTGAAACTCGACCTCTATTGATTGTATCCTTTTTACGAGTTTCATAGAGGTAAGTTATTTGCTATAAAGGATGGCCAACGTGTAGAGCTTGAAGATTCTTTGTATGAGCTGCCACCTCTCTTTGAAGGTCAAAGTATGGAGCCTCATCTGGCCTCTCTTGGACCTGGTAAAGAAGAAAAGAATGAAGAGCCAGAGGAGGGTGATGGCGGAGGCAATGACACACCAATGCACACTACAGACGATGCCACCGAGTGAACTAAGGCCATGGAGGACAACAAGGCCCCTAAAGATACTACCCTTCGTTGAATTTTCATTTTGTATGTTAGCTGTGTTCAGGGATCAGCTCTGGTCTTGACTAATTTTGTTATCACTTCAAATATATTTCTACCATGCAAATTTCTTAGTATCTCTATGCTCATTTTGCTATATCATTGATGAAGCATTTATCTCGTAGTTTCTTCGTATGATGTTCATTTTGCACCTCTGTTTAACTTAGGTTTAGTCGTTTGCTTGTACGAGAACCGTTCCACAGAGACTCTATCACTGGTCTTTGCATAACCAATACTTGTACCACTTGTTGGGGTCTGGTATGACCTTGAATAAAAACCAATCCTCGCCACTCGTCGTGGTGAAGTTAACTAAGGTACCGCTCATGGAGTTATGTCGTCAGTTATAGAATAACTAACTGAGACTATCTGTCCAGAGGGTTATTCTCCATGGCCAATTACAGAATAGGTAATTGGGGTGCCACACGTTGGGGTTTGGTACGGCCTTGAATAAGGACCAATCCTTACCACTCGTCGGGGCTATTTTCCACGTCGTTCGTAAGGCTATGTCGTTAGTTAGAGATTCGGTAACTGAGACGAAGATTTGACTTACACTATACACTGGGGTCTAGTATGGCCTTGAATAAGGACTAATCCTCGCCACTCCTGGGGGTAAAGTTAACTAGGGTGCCGCTCGTGGAGTTATGTCATCAATTACTGGATAAATAATTAAGACTATCTGTCCAGAGGGCCGTCGCCCACACCATTCGCAAAGCTTAGAATCATAAAATAAAGAAAAATGAAAATAATATTGTAATTGATTAACTTTCTCATTAGATGAAGTGTATACAAGAGATGCATAGTTGGGTCATGCCTCGTTAAAACCTTCTTGAGAAAAACTCAATGGGAAAAAACTCAATTTAGGAAAAAGAGTACATGCCGGCTTACCAACTAGCTGTAATAAGATGACCATAAAGATTATGATTAGGCAATGAACAAATTATGCAGAGGGGTGTAAGTGGTGTAGATGAGATTTATCTCTCCTATGTGATAGGAGTGTTAACTATGGGCCACTTGATGGAGTGAGACTAACAAAATGCATGGTCATGCTAGGAAGAATAAATATTAGATATTTATTGTGTAAAGTCTACTCTGGTATCAAGTAAAATGAATTAGGCCATACAAAGATGATGATGACATGCCTTGGACCCAATTAGATATCGTGACAAATGAAATAAATATATAAAATAATTATCACTTATAGGTCATGTAGATGATAAATAACATTCAGACATAATGATGTATTGCTAGATATCGCTATTATTTTATATTAATAATAAAATAGTTTGTTATTAATTTAACCGGATATTTTACTTATAGGGTCACAAACATAGAGTAAGCCCACCAGAAGATAGTTTTATTTTTGTTGGACTAAAAATAAAACTATTATATCTAACTCATTTAGGATGAGTCAGGAGCCCAAAATTTAATAAAGCTCATCAGATTAAGACCTAAGCCTATATATAGAATATGAGATGCTTATAGGCTGCTGCTCAAAAATTAGGATTACTCTTTGAACTTCTGTGCTAGTATTCAGAAATCTGGTTTCTGGTGGGAGTGCTCATATGGACTCCTAAGGACGAAGCTATAATTGCTTCAATTGAGGAACTTATTTTGCATCTACAAGAGGTAAACTCTAAAATGAAAATTTTAATTTTGTATGCAATGCCTTGAGACATCTATTTTTGCAGTTCCATTTTTTGGGAATCCTTTGTGTTTCCACTACCTGACCTGAGGGATACATCTCCCGGTCAACTAAGACAATCTTTTCACATAGTTGCCTTAGTTAACTAAGAGTGTCACGTAAAGTTGTAAAATGGGGAGGTTTTTTTTGTACATAAGAAACATGAAACATGATGGATCATCACTTCATAACCAAATCAGTTCATACACAATTCAACATTGCTTTATATACCAAAATGAAATCAGGGGCACGCAGGCTCCTATAAAAATAAAAGAAAATACAACTTGACTATTAAATACAAAAGACAACCTAATAATCCTAATGACACTTCTTAATCCTAAACCTAGTCAGGGACCCCCGTACATTCTCCGCGTAGTGCCTAGTTACCAACCCTACATGTTTAATTACCCATTTTAAAATTAATTACTCTTTCAATGCTTTTAAATGGGTTATAGTTAATTAATTAACATGTTGCATGGTGAATGGTTATGGTCTAAGTTATTTTATTTAAATACAACCTGCATGTTGTGCCTCTCTTTATTCTGTTATATTTCTTTTCTTAACCCTTCACTCGTATGTAAAACGAGTTTCTCTATAATCTTGTAATCTTGATTGGGCCAACAAAGTAGAGACCTATAAGAAAACTAGAGTGGTGACTCTAAGCGCTTTTGACTTTGAGAGGAACCAAGGAGTGGTGACTCCAAGAGGATGTTGAGTTCAAGAAGTGGGACTTCATGAAGCCATGGCAAGGTTTATTTATTTATTTTTCTTCTAGAAAGACCATAATCATATCACAATTTTGTTTGCAAGCTTTAGGGATATTTCTATTGTGTTAAAACATTTAACAAAGACGGTAATTTAAAATAAATTAAAATCCCTCAAAATAATATTAAGTTTTAAACGCCTTCTAATAAGTACACTCGTCAATACTAATGTCAATAAATAATAAGTCTGCCAAAGCATGGTACTATCATTAATATTAGTAAGACGCAATGGGATAGCTGTAATATCTAAACAATTTTATTAGGTTTTAACTTAACTAAGTTATCAATTGGATTGAATAAACTTTTAAGTGTATACATTGGGCTAAACTTTCATTAGATGAATGATCGGTAATGGTTACCTAACCCAATATCTAGGAGTCGTATAAGATACAATTAGAAAAGAGTTTCCTACCTAAATAACCAGGTGTTAAGTGATCAGCCAAAATTGACTTAACATTAAGCCAAATATGGATCTTTGCCCACTAGAAAATCTTCTAACGGGATTTTCTAATTTGAAGAGGGTAATTTTATTTTGAAACAAAATAGTAGAAGATGTGTTTAATTTTAAGACCAAAAATTAAATGTTTTTAAAATTGATACTTACTACATATTTTTCTGTTTTAGATAACCATGACATCAAACACACCTTTAAACCTTTCGTTGTAATCAATCCTAGACAAAGAAAAATTGTATGGACCCAACTTTCTAGATAGGTATAGGAATTTGAGGAAAAGCGGTATGTCCTGGAAGATCTGATCTCGGAACCACCCACGGCCAATGCCTCTAAAGCTAACAAGGATGCTTACAAGAAGCATCAGGATGACGCTTTACACATCCAATGCTTTATGCTAGCAACCATGTCTCTTAAGCTTTAGAAGCAACATAAACACATAAAGGCTTTCAATATGATTAAAAACCTAAGGAAACTATATCAAGGTTAAGCTGAACAGGAAAGATATAAAGTTTCTTTAGCCCTTTCTAGCTGTAGACTTCAAAATAGAGGTTTTGTAGGACCTCATGTGCTCAAAATGATTGGGTACTTGGAGAATCTAGCTAGGCTAGGATTCCCCTTCCCTCAAAAGTTAGCTACCAATCTCATTTTGAAGTCATTACCTGACAGTTTTAAGTCAATCATCATGAATTATAACATGAATGTATTGGACAAAACATTGTCAGAGCTACTCAATATTTTGAGGACTGCTGAGCCTAATATTTCTAAAGGAAAGGGCAAGGCCATAATGATGGCTAATTCTGGCAAAGGTAAAGGAAAAAGAATGCATAAAGGCAAAGGAAAGGCCATTATAGGAAAGAGCAAGACAATTTGGAAAGACGAGGATAAGCCAAGTACATCGGCCTTAAAACCTGTGGGGTGGCTAAGGAAGGTAATTGTCACCATTGTAGACAGAAGGGATACTGGAAGAGAAATTGTCTAAAATACCTGGAAGAGTTTAAGTAAAAAGGAAGTAAGACTTTCACTTTAGGTATTTTTGTTATAAAAATTAACTTATCAACTTCAACATCATGGGTATTAGATACTGGATGTGAATTTCATATTTGTCTTAATGTGCAGGATCTAAGAAGGAGTAGACAGTTAATGAAGGGCGAGGTGGACCTACGCATTGGAAATGGAGCAAGAGTTGTTGCATTAACTGTAGGGACTTATTTTTTATTCTTGCCCTCAGGGTTTGTTGTTGAATTGGAAAATTGTTTTTGTGTTCTGGTAATAAGAAGAAACATTATTTCTGTTTCTTGTCTAGATAGGAATGGGTTTTCCTTTATAATAAAGAAGAATGGTTACTCTGTTTATCTAAATGGCATGTTTTATTGCTGTTCAAATTTAAATAATGGACTTTATGTTCTCAATCTCGAAACCCCTATCTATAGCGTTAATACTAAAAGGTTTAAAACAAATGATTTGAACCTTACTTATCTTTGGCATTGTCAAATAAGATATATAAATGAGAAACATATTTCTAAACTCCATAAAGATAAATATTTAGAATA
The DNA here is from genome assembly GCA_037962975.1 of Clitoria ternatea. Taxonomy (NCBI): domain Eukaryota; kingdom Viridiplantae; phylum Streptophyta; class Magnoliopsida; order Fabales; family Fabaceae; genus Clitoria; species Clitoria ternatea. The sequence continues at coordinate 2,836,640 of CM075674.1, forward strand.
TTTTGATTTTGAATCAATAGACACATGCAAATCTTGTTTATTAGGGAAGATGACTAAGACCCGATTTACCAGAATAGGTGAAAGGGTGAGTGATCTTCTAATCTTGATACATAGTGATGTATGTGTGCCAATAGGGACAATGGCTAGAGGAGGTTTTAGCTACTTCATTACCTTTACTTATGATTTTAATGGATATGGATTTGTGTTTCTGATGAAGCATAAACCAAAGTCCTTTGAAAAGTTTAAAGAATTCAAACATGAAGTAGAGAACCAACTTGGCAAGATAATTAAAGTACTTCGACCTGATCGAGGTGGTGAATACTTAAGCCTGGAGTTTGATGAATATCTTAAAGAGTGTGGGATTATCTCTCAACTCATTCCTCCTGGAACACCACAATGGAATGGTGCTTCTGAGAAGAGAAATAGAACTTTGTTAGCCATGGTTCGATCAATGATGAGTCAAACTGACCTCTCTAACTTCTTCTGGGGACATGTTTTGATGACAAGAGCTTTCACACTTAACTGTGTTTTAAGGACGTCAAAAAGACACCATGTGAGATATGGACCAGGAAATAACCCAGTATGTCTTTTCTTAAGATATGGGGTTGTGAAGCGTCAAATTTCTGACAAACTTAGAATTGAATCAGATAAATGTCTTTTTGTAGGATACCCAAAGGAAACTAAGGGTTATTACTTCTACGATCCTACTGAGGGCAAAATGTTTATCGCTCGGAATGCTGTATTCTTAGAAAGGGAGTTTATCTCTAAAAGAATTAGTGGGAGGAAGGTAGAATTTGAAGAAGTTCAATACCTACAAGGCATTGAAGAGACAATGGTGGAAATGGAGCAGGAACCACAATATGTTGTGATAACTCTAACTCCAATAGAACAAGACTTGCATATATCAGGTAGAATACGTCAACAACTTAAAATATATAGATTTCTTATAACTTAGGAAGAAGATGTATTGTTAATGGATCAAAATGAACCAACATCTTATGAAGAGGTCATTGCAAGTCCAGAATCTAAGAAATGGATTGAAGCCTTAGGATCTGAAATGCACTCTATGTACACTAATCAAGTTTGGTCTTTGGTTGATGCACCCGAAAAGGTAAAACCTATAGGATGCAAGTGGGTTTTCAAAAAGAAAACTGACATGGATGGTAATATAAGTACCTATAAGGCATGATTGGTGGGGAAAGGTTTCAAGTAAATTCATGGTATAAACTATAATGAAACCTTTTCTCCAATCGCTATGCTAAAGTGTGTTCAGATTCTGCTTATTATTGCTGCATACCACGATTATGAAATATGGCAAATGAATGTCAAGACTACTTTCCTTAATTGAAATCTTCTTGAGGAAATGTATATGACACAACCCAAAGGCTTTACAAAGCCTGAAGCATATAGCAAGGTATGCAAACTGCAATGGTCTATTTATGGACTTAAGCAAGCTTCCAAAAGCTAGAATCTTCATTTTGATAAGGTTGTTAAGCAATTCGACTTTATTAAAAATGAAGATAAACCTTGTGTCTACAAGAAGGTTAACAACTGCATAGTTGTTTTTTTGGTCCTATATGTTAATGACATATTACGTATTGGAAATGATATTCCTACCCTTCAATCTATGAAGGCTTGGTTGGGAAGTTGTTTTTCCATGAAAGACTTAGGTGAAGCAACCTACGTGTTAGGAATTAAGATCTATAGATATAGATCAGGAAAATTACTTAGCCTAAGTTAGAATATATACATAGACAAAGTGTAGGTTTAACATGCAAGATTCTAAGAAAGGAACTTTACCTATATCTTATGGCATAAGTTTAACAAAGGCTCAATCTCCTTCCACTAAAGAAGAGAGGGAACGGATGAATAGGATTCCATATGCATCTGTTATTGGGTCAATTATGTATGCCATGATATGTACCCGACTAGATGTCTCGTATGCTCTAAGCATGACAAATAGATACCGGTCTAATCCCGATGAAAGTCACTGGACTACCATCAAGAATATCCTAAAGTACTTGAGAAAAACTAAGGATTCATTCTTGATATATAGAGGGGAAGGGAAGCTCATTGTAAAGGGTTACACTGGTGCTAACTTCCAAACTGATAAAGATGACTCAAGATCGTAATCGGGGTATGTGTTTTGTTTAAATGTGTTAGGGAATCCCTCTTAGATACGCAACGGGAAATACAAGGATTCCATAAGACTTGCAAAACTTCGTGTTTCAAAGCATAAGACAAACATAAAATTTATGCGTTTTAGGATTACCTCTTGTAAAAAAAATATCGAAGCAGTCCTAGCCTCATCCTTTAGGAGTCCACACAAGCACTCTGATAAGTCTTGAAAAGACTTATTTATTTGGCAATATTTGACTTTATTTTATTTTGAAAGATGATATTTAATTATCAAGATTGGAAGTAATTAAAAAGTATTTATTTATTTTTACAATTATACTATTTAATTATTTTGTTAACTTTTATTAAGAAAAACTTTGTAAAAAGATAATTAAATAATAAGTTTAGAAAAGTGGTTTCTTGAGCTTTAAGTTATCTGAGCGTACTAATGCCCCATTGCCAGCGTACCTAAGCTAGGCTTCTAAATTTTGCTTGTTTCAAGTTCCAGAAGCTGAATGTACCTACACTAGTTAAGACCGTACCGCTGGGCTAACAGAGGACCCGCTGTACCCACGTGGTTGTTTACACGTAAAATCAAGACTAGATCAAAAGAGTGGCGTGTTTACGCCATAAAGGAGTGTGCCTATGCTGAAGTTATCATGAATCTCAGCATCCTAGCGTAGCTACGCAATTCCTACACCAAATATTACGTTGGACTCATTTGCATTAGGTATCAAACCAGAAGGGGAGCATAAGTATACACAAATAAAGTTTTAAAAGAAGAATCAGATAGAAGACCAGCATACTTACACTGCAAACCAGTATGCATACGCGTATTTGAAGGGTAAAGACTCAACATCAAACCAGAAGGTCAGTACCTACACTGACCTAAAGCGTACTTACACATAGACAAAGATTAAGAGGAAACTTCTAAGCAGAGAATCAGCGTACTTACATTGGTTAGCGGCGTGCCTATGCGCGCTTGTGAGAGAAATCAAAATAGCCTTTGAAATTCTGTTGTAAACTAGTTAATTTAAGTTTACCTATTTATTTGTAAGTCCCTTAGGAGCAGATTTGAAATTAGTTTAGTTGTTAGTTATTAGTTATTGATATAAATAACTTTAATGATGTAATTATGATATACAATATTTTATATATAGAATCATTCCTTAGATTTTAACTTTTCTCTATAATTTTCTCTCTCTAAACTCCATGCATTCACCATTCCTTCAATCTCCAACTTCGTCTCTTTCCTCTCCATGGATTACTAAATCCATAAGGTTAGAGGTTGCTGAAGCTTCAATGGAAGCTTGACTCTGTGATTGAGGTAATTCTATGCTAGAGCATGTTCAAAACACAGCAAGGAATGGTGTAGCAACTTTGAATTGGAAGATTCGGACCTAATTGTGAATTCTCTCCAGAGAGGAATCATGGCCGAGAGTTCTGGTATATTCCTTGCTACCTAATTACATCAGGCCTAAGAAGTTAGGTGAATAACTAGGGTTCATTTCTCTAATTTTGCATTAGGTTTCAGTGTGCATGATCACCTAAGGGATTAAGGTTTATATGCATTGAAATTAGCATTAATCACCTAAGGAATTAGGGATTAGTCATCAGTGAAATTCTATATGCTTTAGTTAGGACCTTGTCTCTGATTCATGTAAGCTTTTGGTTGAAATTGAATGCTGAAGCTAACTCCAACCTATGCTTAAGTTTGTGTTTCACACCATTACTCTTGTTGCATGTTAGTTTCTGAATTTACATATTGAAAAGCAGAAAAATATTAAATTAGAAATTTAAAAAAAGAAACTCAATGAATTATTCACATTTACTGTTTGGTTCAGATAGTATCAATCCTTGGTTGTGGTAATTACCACAATCCCTGTAGGAATGATACAAGCATACTACTTTTTAACAATTGGTGCGCTTGCTAGAAAATTCATCATCCGGTTAGAATTCATCACACTCCCACCAAAAATGTTACACCTTCCAAATGCTAGTTTGACGGCGTGTAGCTCTTACAACTTTTGCGTATTTATGTCTTTTTTTGGTGAACCACCTATGAGGATCTCATGCTCTATTTATAGGCTTAGGTTTGACCTAATTTGTTCTCTTTAAAGAGTGGGCTCCTTACTCATTTTGAATGAGTTAGGCCCAATAGCTTTATTTTAGTCCAACTAAAATAAATAAAAAATAAACATTTTCTAATGGGCTTACTCTATGTGTGTGACTCTATAGGGCAAGCGGGAACTGAGGGCTCTAAATGTATAAAATTTGAAAGCGGCTTAAGGCCGGAGATTAAGAAGGCATTCAGACATCAGGAAATCTGGAATTTCCTAGTCTTGGTGAACAATTGTCGAATATATGTAGATGATAAGGCCTATTTGGGTCAAAACAAAATTGACAAATCTTTGAAGCCTCAGCAGCCAAGCTTTAGGAAGCAAGGCTATTTTGGGTAGAGTTCTAATAGAGGTGGATCATCCCCTCGATCTAGAGAGTGTGGTGGAAGAGGAGGTTCTTCTAGTGGTCGTCCACAAAATAGTAAATGTTTTAAATATAGTAGAGATCATTTTGCTAGATATTGTGATCGAGATGATATCATTTGCCACCAATGTAATCAGAAGGGGAACATTTGCCTTAACTTCCCTCAAAATCAACCTGTGGATAATGGTAATGTGAATTATAGAGGCTTTAGAAGTTGAGACTATAGAAACAGTAACCGTGGAGGTCGTGGTAATGGTGGTCATGGTAATCCTAATGCTTGAAAGAATATGGACCAAAATGCTAACCCACAACTACAAGCCAAGTCTTTGATATTAGTGTTGAGCAAGCTGCATAGGCTGGTGATCTGGTGCAAAGTAAGCTTATTGTGAATGCTTCTAAGTTATGTGTTATATTTGATTCAGGTGCTACACAATGTATAAGGCACTTAAAACTCCCTATTGCTATGTTGAAATGTGATCTATGTGTGTATACACCTATGGGCTCTTGCTTGAGAAAAGTGACTAAATAGACTAATGTTGACATGTTACTTAAGGGTAAGAGATTTGTTGTTACCCTGGTTTTTTTTACCTCTGAAAGACTTGGAGGTTATTCTGGCATGAATTACAAAACAAAAAAGGTGATCTTTCCAATGAGGAACAGCGAAGACTTCACAATCCAAGGTATATCTCAGTTATTCATGTTGCTAGTTATGGTTATAGATGAAATTTTTGTTGTGTTTGTTTCTCAAGAGGTGTTTCTGGAAGATGTGTCTGGTGTTTTTGGGATATGTTATTTCTAAAGATGGTGTAGTTGTTGATCCATCTAAGGTAGAAGCTATCATGGCTTAGGAAAGACCCACATCTGTCACTAATATTGGAAGTTTCATGGGTCTAGTAGGTTACTATAGGAGGTTTATCGAGGGATTCTCCAAAATAACACTGCCTATGACTAAGTTGACCAGAAATGGCGTTCCATTTATGTGGACCATTGAATATGAAAGTAGTTTCCCAGAATTGAAGGCCAAATTGACTTCTACTCTTATGTTGGCGTTGCCCAATTTACATGAAAGCTTTATAGTGTATTGTGATGCATCCGAGTTGGGTTTTGGATGTGTGTTGATGTAGAATGATAGAGTTATTGCTTATGCCTCAAGACAGCTGCGGCCTCACTAGCAGAATTATCCCACACATGATTTAGAGCTTCCAACTGTGATTTTTGCACTGAAAATATGGAGACATTATCTCTATGGATCCAAATTTGAGGTGTATGGTGATCATAAAAACCTGAAAATATTTGTTTGATTAGAGAGAATTAAATATGAGGTAAAGGAGGTGCATGGAATTCATGAAAGATTATGATTTTGAGTTGAGGTATCATCCGGGAAAGGTGAGTGTTGTTGCTAATGCCTTAAGCTAGAAATATATTCATTTAGCTTTGATGATGGTGAAAGAGATAAAGTTGTTGGAACAATTTAGAGATTTGAATATGGCTGTGGATGTTTTATCACCTAATTAGGTGATTGTGGGCACTTTAAAAATTATCAATGAGTTCTTGAAGTTGGTTTATAAACAACAATTGTCTAGTCGTTATCTTTTAGAGTTGAAAAAGACTCAGGCTGGTGGTAAGGACTTATCATTGACTAAAGGTTATGATGGGATTTAGAGCATCAAGGGCCAAATTTATTTGCCCAATGCTGGTGGATTAAGGAATATGATACTTGATGAAGCCCACAAGAGCATGTTGAGTATCTACCCGAGTACTACAAAGATGTATCAAGATCTAAAATTAAATTTTTGGTGGCTAAGATTGAAGAAAAATGTTGTTGAGTATGATGCTTCTTGCATTATTTGTCAGAAAGCTAAGGTTGAGCACCAGAAACAATCTAGTGGGTTACAACTTCTTGAGATTCCAGTGTATAAGTAGGACACGATCACTATGGATTTTGTTTCTGGTTCACCCAGGACCTGAGCTAGTCATGATGTCATTTGGGTCATTGTTGATAGATTGACGAAGTCTGCACATTTCTTACCTATCAATATGAGATACTCTTTGTAAAGACTAGCACAGTCGTATATTAGTCATATATTAGTGAGATCATTTAACTGCATGGTGTTCCATCTAGCATTGTGTCAGATAGAGATCTAAGGTTTACTTCTCGATTCTGAGGAAGCTTGCATCAGGAGTTAAGCTCGAAGCTCCGGTTGAGTTCGGCCTATCATCCTCAGACAGATGGGTAGTGTAAGCGTACTATTGAGTTTGGAGGACTTGCTGAGGTCCTATGTGCTAGAGCATGATGGTAGTTGGGAGCATTATCTCCCACTGATCAAGTTTACTTATAAAAATAATGACCACAACAGTATCGTATGGCTCAATTCGAGGATTTGTATGGCCGAAAGTGTTGAACGCCTCTGTGTTGGTTGGAGACCGGTGAGAGTTTAACTTTAGGACTTGAAATTGTGCAGCAAACTACTAAACAAATTGAAATGATTCGTGAGAAAATGAAAGCATTCCAAGATAGACAGAAGAGTTACTATGATTAGAGGTGGAAACCACTTGAATTTTAGGTTAGTGATTTTGTATTCCTGAGAGTTTCACCCCATAAGGGCATTGGCCGAGTGTTTGAAAACAACAAAACTAAACCCGAGATATATTGGACCCTATGAAAACAAATTGGTTTAGTGCCCTACCAGATTGCACTTCTTCCTCATTTGGCAAATCTTCATATTGTATTTCATGGTATCAGAGCATTAGGTGCTCACATGTACTCGGGTGAAGACTGGATATCATCCATATCTATAATCTATGAGATTAGATCATCAGTACACTCACACACAAGTCTTAATTTATTTATATGTTCCTACATAAATACTTGGCTAGGGATAATTTAGGAATACTCATGACCTACTATTCTAGAAACTAATAAAGGTTGTTAAACTATTTAACATAAATGTCGTATTCAAAGTGTTGCATCCTATATAGGCTTCTAATACATATTTCCAACATTAGGCATGTCATCCATCTATTGGATAAACTGACCTTCAAGTTGGATTAGTGGTATACTGTTCAAACCTGATCTGGACCTGGATAATATGTGTGGATCAATTATGATCATCTTAATATGGTCCTTATTAAACGAAATAATTCTAATAGTATATCATAAATATTAATGATAATTCCCCTTAAAAGTGTGATATTAATATATAAAAATATTTAATATATTTAAACATAAATTTAAGTTAAAGAAAGAAATATCAATATAAATCGGTGATTCAAATTAGATATATGTTTGGATTTGCTTAAACAATGACAGTTCAAGGGTTCTAAAGGAGATTAATTAACTCCACATGTTATGTTTCCCCTCAAGCAGAATTAAGGTTTTATAAATTAATACGTCATTTTTCTTAGTTTTTTTTAATAAAAAACACAAAAGAAATTAAGTTTACATATCTTTAAATTTCCTTGGTTTTCTACATATAAATTAGCGATGTGTTGGTTTTAAAAGTTAGCATTTCAATTTCCTTCAAGAAAATGTTATGAGAAAAGCATTTTTTTTTTTTTGCAATCTCTCTCACTGTGATTTCTTATATGTCTGCGGTGAGAAACAACTAAACTCCCAATCTTTTTCAATCAATACCATGCATTTCACCAAAAGGGATACTTATGTCTCTTTTGCTTGGCAATTTAAGTTTTCTGTCTTTTGTCATGCATAATAGTCGGATTGATTCCGGCGAATATTTTTTTTTTTTGGTAATCCAATCCCTACCCAACTAAACATAATAATAATAATAATAATAATAATAATAATAATAATAATAATAATAATAATAATAATAATAATAATAATACTTTATCTAATGTGCAATCTTACATAGGATAAAAAATTAAAAGTAAAATTATTTTATTAAAATTTATGTAAGGATTATTTAGAAATTAGTGTAAATACATATTAATGATATTTCTAAATAAAAACTATCTATATTTTTTTCTCTTAACATTTTACATTGCACCGATTAAATAAACCTAATAATGACTAATATATTATTATTATTTATAGCAAAATATATATATTAAGAAATCATGTTAGAGTTAATGCAACGATTTATAAAAATCATTAATTCAAACTCAAACTCTATTTTAATATTCAATCGTGACACATTTCAGAATACGTTAACTGAGCAATATATATGGCAGTAGAGTGATGACACAACTTCTATGGTCATGCATTAACCAAACATGGATATGGAATAATGTGAAGAATTAATGAAGATGCAAAAGAACAAAGAGAAAAGAAATTGAGATCGAAGGAGAATAAATGGGAACAAATGCATTGCATATGTTTGCAAATTTAAGCAGGCCATGGACGGGTCTCCATTTGACTTGGACTTCAACGTACCTTGTTCCTTGTTTTTAAATGTATGGCACACTCGCTTTGGTCATGCTCTTGCACATGCGTCGTTTCTTATATGAGATATATATGCCTTTATTAGCCCCTCAATTCCACCCTTTATACTTTGACATAAATATTAGTTTTATGTTTATCTTTTTATATAAATGAAGGGCTTAAAGCCCAAAGAAAGAAAATTACATCTAATATTTCTTAGTAAGAGACTAGGGGTGGGCCAAATCCGAGCCACCTGAAACAGGCTGAAAATTCCGAACCGAAAAAATGTTAACGGGTCGGGGGGATTCGGGTGTAGGGGAAAAAAGAGAAGGTGCACGGTTTAAAATGGAGAAACACAGACGGGTACGAAATTAATTTTCACATTTTTGGTACCCATACTTACCCGTAAGAGACTGACCAGGTCCGGGTCCAGGCCCAGCCCAATTATTGTACCAAGTCTGTAGCATACATTTCATTTGCCTTACTTTTCAATTTTCACCTAAACTAAATTTTCTCTCCTAGGGTTTACGTTTTCCTCTTTTCTCTTGCGCCGCCGTCTCGTCGTGTTCCTTCCTTTCATCCAAAAGCATCTTCATTGGCCGTCGTCCCCACTGGCCGGCCTTGTCATCCTTTCAGTTACATGTTGCTTTCTAAACCTCTTTGATTTGTTTTGTATCAAAGTTCATTCCTTCCTTTATAGTTGAAACTGGTCACACACTTGCTTATTCCAATCTAACTCCTGTTAAGCCATTGCTTATTCTAATCGATCCACTTGATTCTTGTCCCTTGGGTTATACGAAGTTTGGAGTGGAAAATGGAAGGGAGGCCTTGAAGTTTGTCATGCTCGCATGCACTATTTGGCTTTACAAATGAGAGAAGTTGTAAAAAAATGGTTACTGATATCACGTGGAATTGCAAGAGTTCTAGCTTCTGTCTGTTAGAAAGTGAGTTCAAGAAATGCACTGTCATCTATTGCAAGAATAGTTAGGCCACCTGATTTTGTGGTTAGGATGTGCATTGAGTTGGTTGATCAATTGTGTGGTTTTCATGATACGGATAAAGATGTTGAAAGACTTTGCCTTTCTCAAGATTGTAACGATGTCAACAGATGGAGTAGTGTCAGGTGTGGAATCACTTGGTGAGTCTAGCAATGAGGGAATCAATAGTTTTGGGGATGCAGCTGGTGGGGTAGGTGTAGGTTGTGGAGGTTTTAATGGGGTAACAGCAGGTGATAATTATGCTAAAATGATGTTGGGTGGGATACAAAAATATTGAAATTAACAATGCTAGTGAGAGGGACAAGTGTTGGAAGTCCCACATCGCCTGCCTCGTGATATTTCGCATGGCTTAAATACCTGTTGGGCAGCTCCAATCATTGCCAATTGGTTTTGGGATGGAACCTTTAACATGGTATCAAAGCCAGAGCATTCTTTCCGGTTCTTATGGGCTAAGAGTTGCCCTTTCGTTGTGGGTCAAAAAGTTACCCTTTGCCTGGTCCGGCAGGCTTCGTTGGAGGGGGCGTGTTGGAAGTCCCACATCGCCTGCCTCGTGATATTTCGGATGGCTTAAATACATGTTGGGCAACTCCAATCATTGCCAATTAGTTTTGGGATGGAACCTTTAACAACAAGAAAGATTATTTCATGAGCATCATTCTGAATATGAGAATAAAGGAAATAAATTTGAATTTTGGTGTTTCTATTAAAGAGTTTATACTTAAACTGTAAGACTTTCTTTTGGTAATAATTATAAGTTGTTTTCTTTACAATATCTATAATAAATAAATTCATGGATTTCATGTTGCGATATGTTTTCTGTGTTCTTATTTTGTGTTCTTATTTTATGTGAGTTTATTTGTTACTGCATGGATTGTTGTGCTTGTTTTCTTTCATGGTGAGAATCTAGTTTATTAGCCCCTTTGATATATTGAGAAAATACACATCAATGGATTGAGTAAATATGGGCTTGCTTTAACTCCAAAACATAGTTACTTATTTTAATATCTTGTCTTCTAGTTTTATTCATTAGCTTTGCTTGGCAAATCCATTTTGCTTGTAAAATTTGTAATTTTGAACTTCCTTTCTTTGGAGGACTATTATTTTGGATTTAATTCTTGTATTTTGCTGATTCTTGGGCCTGATAGTGGTGGGCAACTGAGTCCTTTGATAGATATAGTAACCACCGTTGTTGTAAGGAAAACATACCGTAAAGCTATGCTCTTTGTGCATCCTAAGCTACAAGAGTAGGGAGCAAGCATTCAACAAAAGTACATTTGTAAGAATGTATTTGATCTTCTAAAGGTTTGGCCTTCATCCTCGATAATTAAACAACATGAAAAATTCTTTTGATCAAAAAATAGTAAACATTTTATTCTTTTCACTTCTCCTTAATGAGTAAAAGTAATACTATCAATGCAATAATTTCAACCTGTGATTGTTATATTCACTTCTAAGTAAATGCTTACTCCTTTTGTTGTTAAACTTACATAGTTGTGGTTAGGATTTGGATCCTTCCATGTTAATAACATGTAAGTAAATATTTTTTTGGGAGTGTAAAATAACTTAGCTAAATGAAAAAAGTTTTATTGAAAGTTATACATAATATAATTCTATTAATTTTATAGTAACTCGAACAAATTTTTAATAAAATATTTTCTTGGATAACCATTTTTATATTATTTAATGAATATGTTTTGTGGTGCACATTAAAAAAATTAATTAGGTAAATGGATTAAGAGCTTGTCTATAGATCATTAGATATCACTTCTTATTAATTTCAAGATAACTTTAACTGCGTTGATTTTTGTTTTTTCACCTCCTAAAATTCGATTTCAATTCCTGAACACCGAACATTCAATGTCCAAAAATCAAAAATCTTTTCAAACTCAAGCTTTATAAGCTTAATTTATTTCATGCTTATCTAAATGATAATTATGGGTATTATTTCTTTTATCATGATCATAAGGAAAATGTAAAATTATATTTTAGAAAAACCTCACATTTTTAATCTAATTTAACTCCCTCATATTTGTTAAGTTGAGTCAATTGATCGTCCTTCTATTATTTCTGACGTTAATATCATCTCTTTATCTAATTTTCATTCCTCTGTCATTTTCTTATTCATTATATTCCTAGATAACACCAATATACTACATCATCTTTTGTTTCTAATTATATGTAATTTGTAGTAAGGAAAAATCTTTAAATGAAAACAAAATTATGAAAGTGAAGGGTGTCACAAATTTAATTATTAAACCAAATAAAAGTTTAACTAATTAGTTTAACTTTTACTAATTGTCATGTAAAATGTGAACTTTATAGTTACAAGTTAAAGATGGTTGATGAGTTAGTAAGGGATATGCATCAAACAACAGCTAGAGAAGGAGGTGAGCACCAATCAGTAGCTAGAAAAGGAGGTGACCACCAAGCAGCAGCTAAATGAGGTGATCCTAGGATAATTTTTTGATAATAATTCTTGTTTGATACTTTTTCATGCTTACAATAATACATTGTAACACAGTAAAATAATTTGATATTTTAATGTATTTTGTAAGTGTGATATACAAAATGACATTAAAATTTAAAACATTTTTCTTTTGTTTTGCGAGTCTATTGCTTAATATTTGATAGATATTTTAATATGATATTGTAAAATACAGTGATCTTTTAGTGTGTTTAATATGTTAGTTTGCTTGTTTTAGCCTATATGTCTTTTATTCTTATGTTTACCGTTTGCATCATGCTTTTGTTTATTTATTTGTAAGTTTAATACTTTATTATTTTGTCAATCACATGTTAAAATGTCACATTGATTTGGTTTAATGTGATTTATGACTACGTGATACATATTTAAACACAAGCAAGCATAAGTTACAATAATAAGACTATAAGTTAAAAAATTATTGTAAACCTTGAAATCTACAGTAGGACATCCAATTAATCAACAACCTGAAGCCATTAATCAAACTGAAGTTATTAACCAAAATGTAAGAAAAAGGAAAGCTAACGCTAGTGAAACCCGTAAGAGATCACCTGCGTGGCTGTACTTTGATAGATTGCCTGAAGTTGAGGGGAGATCTCCTGAAGCCTGATGCAAATATTGTGAGGAAAGGTGTTGGTGTGACCCTAAGATACATGGAACATCTAGCTTACTCAGTCATTTAAGAGTGTGTAATAAAGTGCCTCTTGCAGTAGCAACTGATCCTACTCAAACTGTATTGACACTTAATCAAGAAACAAATGAGCTGGCTGCTACAATAACTAGATTTGATAATAAGGCCTGTAGAAAACCTGTAGCAAAATTTGTCATCTTAGATGAATAACCTTTTAACGTTGGTGAGGGTGAAGGCTTTAAGCAGCTTTGCAGACAACTCCAACGTCAATTTAGTGTACCCAAGAGATAAGTAGTTACTAGGGATTATTTTCAACTTTATCAAGATGAGAAAAAGTGTCTAAAGGATTTGTTCAAGTTAAACAACAGTAAAGTGGCATTAACTACTGATTGTTAGACATCAATCCAAAATTTGAACTACCTTAGTCTTACTGCTCATTTTATAGACAATGATTGAAAGTATCAGAAGAGGGTTATTAGTTTCTCTATCATTAAGGATCATAAAGGTGAGACTATAGGCAAGCATGTTGAGAAAGTGTTAAGATATTGGGGTTTAAGTAAGGTGTCAACCTTAACAATTGACAATGCCTCCGCAAATGATGTGGCTGTTACGTATCTTAGGAGTAGTTTGAAGACTATTGCTGGCTTGGTGTTGGATGGGGAATTCTTTCATATGCGGTGTTGTGCCTACATTTTGAATTTAATGGTGAAGGATGGGATATTGCTGGCTTGGTGTTGGATGGGGAATTCTTTCATATGCGGTGTTGTGCCCACATTTTGAATTTAATGGTGAAGGATGGGATAAAGTGTCTTGATGACTCCATTAACAGCATTAGACTTGCTGTTAAATATGTAAGGTCATCAACCACAAGGTTGCAGAAATTTAAGGAATGCATAGAAAGGGCCAAGGTTCAATCTTCCAAACTAGTGTGTCTAGATGTTTCCATTCATTGGAATTCTACTTAATCCATGCTTGATACTACAGAAAAATTTGAAGAAGCCTTTGAAGGATTAAAATTCCATTATCTAGTGCTTTTGAAAAATTTTGGTCCACTTGGACCACCCACGTGTATTGATTGGGCAGACTCAATGATGTTTGTTAATTTTCCAAAAATCTTTTATGATGCTACAAAAACATTTTCAGTGTCTACAAGTGTTACTATATATGCATGCTGCCTTTAACCAGTTAGCACTTATTTTTTGTGAGGTTAATGCTGCCATACTTGGTTTTGATTCTACTATTAGCTGTATGGCTTTTAGAATGAAAACAAAATATGAGAAATATTGGGGGAATATTCTGTACATGAATCATTTGTTGTTTTTTAGTGTGGTATTAGATCCTAGATTCAAATTTCATTTTGTTGAGTGGTGTTTTACTAGAATGCATAATGACCCTCAACTTGTTGAACTTTTATCTAATGTCAAACTGAGTTTGGCAAGGATGTTTGCTTGGTATTCATAAATTTCCAACAAACATAAGTCTTCTCATGCTCCATTTGTACCACCTCCACCCAACCCAGCTGCTAGTAATACCAGTGATGTTGAAGTGAAGAAACACAAAGCATGGTCAAATGATTTTAAGTTACATCTAAAGGCAAAAAGTTTAGTTGATAAAAAAGATAAGCTTGAGACATATCTATATCCCGTGTATGGGTGAGGAAGATAATTTTCTACTGTTAGTTTGGTGGAAAAATAATAGTTCACGATTCCCAATATTGTCAACTATGGTAAAAGATATGCTAGCCACTCTTGTTTCTACAGTTGCCTCTGAATTTATTTTTAGTACCGGGGGAAGGGTATTAGACCCATATAGGAGCTCTCTAAAGCTAGAAATAGCAGAGGCTCTTATATGTGGCCAAAATTAGTTGAGGCCATCAAAAAATATTTTACATGAACTTGATGTTAGTGAGGAATTAGAAATGACCAAGCAAGTTGTTATAGGTACTAAGTAATAACCCAACTTGTTTGAATTTTTTATTTGTTTATTTTATTAGTTAACTAATTATTTGTTTGAAAATTCTTATAAGACTTGAATGACCCTATGACTAGAAACAAAAGGCAAAGTGCTACCAATTTGGTGACAATGGCAGTACCTAGTGCAGGGGATAGACCTTCTATATCACACCAATAGATTGCAGGTATCAGCTTCATTTTTTAGCTACTTATATAGTGCCAGTAATTTATATATAATTTTAAAAATGTTTCAGCTAACTCTGTTTTATGAGTTTAATTTTTTAGGTGTCATTAGTGGAAAAAATGGATATAATCACAGTTAAAAATGGCCTTTAATCATCATTAAAGAACCGTGGTTGTTGCAGCCGTGGTAGTAGATGAGGGTCTTTAACCACGGTTAATAACCGTGGTAATAAATCAGATCTAACCACGGTTGTCGAGCATAACCGTGAATACAACAGACAATGTATATTCACGGTTATAGTAGAAACCGTAGATAAATAACATCTATATTCACGGTTGTTTAGCATAACCGTGAATATAAGTAGTAAAAAGAATTCACTTACAGACTATGTATATTCACGGTTATAGTAGAAACCGTGGATAAAGAACATCTATATTCACGGTTGTTTAGCATAACTGTGAATATAAGTAGTAAAAAAATTCAGTTACAGACTATGTATAATCACGGTTATAGTAGTAACCGTGGAGAAATAGTGTCTACAATCACGGTTATAGTAGTAACCGTGGATAAATAGTGTCTATAATCACGGTTGTTACGATAACCGTGAATAAACACTGAGGTTTTTTTTTAATATGGTTTCTGTTTTATTGTTTTCCAAACCTGCATTCAGACAACCAGCACAATATACAGTATCCCAACATATCCAGCAACAAACAATATATAAAAAGAATGGTATATATATAACAATTAATTTGATATGAATTCATAACAACCTAAAAAATGAAACTATATACAATTCAGATGAATGTAACCTAATAAAATGTTAACCCTAAATCTTACACTAGATACATATTTAAGAGAATGAAGATCTTATATCTAGCTAAGTTCTTTTGCTGATTTCAATGAAGTATGAGGCCCATTGCTTTCTAACATTATCTACAAGTGTCTTAGAGAAGTATGACCGGTCCTGGAAGTACTGCAAACAATGCACAAAATAATTAGAACAAAAGCTATATTTATTACATGAAATTGATGAAATTGTTAGAAAAGCAGTCCAAATGATGAGACTTACATCTGTCCATCCATCTACTAAATGTTGTTGGACGATGGTCAGCATGGTATGCATGACGTAATAGCCACACTCGAAAGTACCCTCCTGCCTGTAAGACTACAATGGACATAAAATATAGAATAAGTGAATTCACAACTTAAAAATATATATATTGAAGATTTGAATGAATACGATTGACTTACTTTTGGGTGCACCCACACAACTTTTCTTCCGCTGGACTTAACTCCAAGCAATCGATTGTATCCAACCACCGCCCTACATCAAATAAAACACAAGATAAGTTAGAATCGTATAGGTCCAAAATGATGTAATCGAATTTGTACTTATTGTTTAGGGATTAACTTACCTGTCTACTATACTTTTCAGGTCTTGTGGAACTGTCTGATGCATAGTATCAAAGTACTGAGTAAGATAAGCCCGGGGACAGATCACCACAAGCATCCAGTGAGCGCTGCAGTTACCAGTGATAAGTGAGACTTCAAAATGAAAAAATTAATGACAATAATTATGGAATAGAATATTACCCTTTATGATAGGGGCCCATGTATACAGCCTTCCCAGACTCAAACATCCAATTCTGGATGTATGCCTGGGTGTCCTGCGTGGTGTTTGCTTGCTTCTGTATGAGAGAGGGCTCTAAGAAACCATAAGTTCCTTGGAAACCCAAGTCCACACAAAGTTTTGTCAAAAACCTAAACAAGTTGAGACATGGTTAGTGACAAATAACTTGTATAATGAAAAAATTGGACAAAAAATGATATACTTACAGCTTCCACAGCTGAATGATGGAGATGTTCAACATCGACGTCCCCGAAATAATCTCACACATGTCAGAATGTGTAATGTAAAGTGGTACTGCACTTAGACGGCTGAACACTAGTGGCTCCCATGGGACCTGAACAGTCTCATCTCCTTGCTCATACCCGATGCGCCATAGCATCCGGATGGGATCGTCGGCCGGGTCTGGCCTCTTCAATGCCTGTTCCTGTTGAACAATTAACAACCATCATAGTTTGTACCATAATTGACAATATAACAAAATTAGTTAGTGTTTAAGGTGTTTACCTGTCCATGGCAACCTGTAGAAGTCTGTTGGGCCACATAAGAAAGTGGCCCACCGCCTGACCGACGGTCTTCACCTCTGGAGTTGCCACTGGCACAGCAGCATCCTCCTCGAGGACGAGCACAACAGAGACCCTGGACATACCATCAGGTAATGTATGATGGTGAACCACAGGGCCTAAGTTGTAGACCATGCCAGTGGCAACTGGCTCCTCCGACCCGTCAATGAACAGGTCACATTGACGGGTGTCTGGTGGCTCGACCCCATCATCGTCAGGGTCAGCCGCAGTGCACGACCCCTTAATGCTAACCTTCCGTACCTACATATTTACACATCAAGCAGAAGTTATTCAACAATGAAATAAAGTGATTACAAACAATAAAACCGAGGAAATTAAATAAAGAATCTAACCTGTGGGTCGCTAGCTGGTGCAATAGTCTCCTGGTGTTGGCTGAGTGAGGCCTTCATCTCCTCCCTGAATCGGGCCATCTCCTGGTGGAGCCTAGATATCTCCTCCTGATACTCAGCCTTCACAACAACCACCTTCTGCTCCACCATTTTCTCAAGGGAGGGGGCAGGGTCGGGAGCACCGTAATAGCTGCGGAGGCCTGTGAAATGTGAATGATTAGCCGATAAGTGTTTAATAGATAACAAAATGAAAGGATACAGTTATTTCCAACTTACATACACCTCGACCAACAGCACGCACTCTTCCTGGGTGCTCTGGCCTGCCGATGGCGGTAGTCAAAATATCCTGCCTACCATGGGCTATGAAAGACCCTTGGGTTGATTGCTCAACCAAGGAATCCTGAAACCAAACAAGTTAGTATTCACTTCCTTCACGTAATACCAAAAAAAAGACACTGATACAAGGGGAATACTTACTATCCGTGAGGCAACCTCCTGAGCTTGTGAGGAAGTGTATTCCTCACTCTTCTTGGTCCTGGCCCGCTTCCATTTGTCGTGGCGTGTAGGTGGGGAAGGGGGATCCACAATACCAGTGTCAGGCTGACTAGTCTGACACTGACTCAGCCTCTCCTGTGCCAGCCGCTCCTCCAACCTACGGTAACCCCCACGTGATAGTGTGTGGGGGCAGTCATTCAGCTTCCTAATGTCCCGGGCTTTCTTTCTGACCGCCTACAACAAGAAAGACAAATATTCAGAGTTAGGCGTTTAAATTATACATAAGTTAATCATTTAAAAACCAATGTACCTGAAACTGGTCAGAATGCCTAGATGCAACGAAAGCATCCCAAGTCTTCTGATCAATGAATGGATATTTCTCTCCGGGGAACTGTCCTTTGTCCTCCCCAAATACATACCTACAATTCAGGTACATTTAAACTAAGGATTGGTACAATTTGGTAAAGCGTTGATTAAGAATTTAAAGTCCAAATATACCTCGTGGTGAGTATTGACAGGGCCCGCAAGCGCACGGGTTATGTCGCGTAATATAAAAGATTATCGTTCTCCACAGGGACTGTGTTCAAAGTACCAGCATATTGAAATTTAATTATCCACACAATTAATTTTTAAGATTTTTATAAAATAAAGCACAAATTAAAGTTGCACAGAATATGAATAAATATAAAAATAAAATTTACTTGACACTAAAAAAATCAGAGTTGAGAATATCTTGGGATTTTGGGGGATTAAGACTCTATTTTATGTTTAATGAATTTTAACTTTTCATAAATAAGAATCGAATTAAGTTTTCCAAGGCGAATTTTCCAAAAGCTAATTAATATGTTCCTCTCGGAATCCTATTAATGTACCTAACCTATGGAAAGCGCTGCTTAATCCTCAGAAAGGCCCATTATCGTTTTATGAAAATCCCTTTTATTTCCTCAAAAGAATTTTGATTACTTTCACGGTTTTACCGAGGTCACATAAAGCATTCAAAAATCTTAGGTTTAGTTCAAAGCTTTCCGGTAAAAATAAATCTTTCAATTCTATTTATTACCTAAACTTACTAATATACCCGTAAGTATACAGTTTTAACATTTAGGTTCTTGTTAGGAATTACTAAAAGCATTAAGCAAAATTGAACTAAATGGAAAACAGAAATTTATTTAATTCCAAGTCAAAATAACATTAAAATAAAATATTATCATACCCCCTTTATCCCAAGATAATTAATTTAGCTATTCATGAAATAATTTAAATTCATGTAAATAATGGAAAAATAAAACATACAAGACATGGTAAAAATAAAGACTTACGGGTTTCTCCAAAAGCTAAAAATAATTTACCACTGTATTTCCTTGTTGCAATATTCTCCACCAATTACAAATTTAAAAATCTCACTTTTACAGCCCTCACACTCTTACAAAATAAAAGAAAGAAAAGAAAATAAAAAGAAAGAGAAGAAAATGGACAGAGAAAGAAAAAATGGAAAAGAAGAAAACTAAAGAGAAAACGAAGAAAGGAAATCTGATGTGGTTGATGGAAGTGATTCCGCATTGCTCCTGGTTGCTCTCCTTTTTATAGGCAAATGGATGAATGAATCCAGCTTGGAAAAACGCGTTGCCAGTTGGTGCAATTGTCTTTTTCTCAGCCGCCCCACCGTCACAGCTTGGAGGCAGCCTGGATGATGTCAAGTAGGAGAAAACTTTCGGTGCATGTGACTTCCAACTGTGCCAACTTGTTTCCAATTTGCATTATTTTAATATATCCAATAATTCGGTGCTTGGATTTTAGTGAAGATCGATGCAGAATAAAGAAATTCAGAGTGGAAAAACGTTATTCTCCCACAAATCTGAGTGAAAGCTTGCTGGAGGGTGATTTGGACGGTGTGTTGGTTACTGGGCGTTGTTGGTTGCATGGGCGTTGTTGGTTGCTGGGCGTTGTTGGTTGTTGGGCGTTGTTCAATTGATCTGGTGTTGGGCCAGTGAAGAGAGTCTGGGCGGTGTGGAGAGTACTGCTGGACGGTGTTGTGGTTTAAGAGTCTGGGCGGAGTTGAGAGGGTTACTGGGCGGTGTTATGTATTAGAAGAAAAAAAGGGAAACGGTGTTGGGAAGTTGGGCGGTGTGTTGAGGTGAGGACGGTGGGGCGGTGTGTGAGGTGAGGACGGTTGGGCGGTGTTTGAGAGTGTTGGAAAGGAAAGGAGTATGGGCGGTATAGGTGTTGAAGAGGATTGTTGGGTGGTGTGGAGTATTGGAAAGGAGAGGTGAAGTGGGACGGTGTGTGGTATAGATTAGAAGGGGACAACGGATAGGGAATGGGACGGTGTTGTTGATGGAAAGGAGAGGAGTCTGGTTGGGTGAAGAATCTAGGCGGTGTCATGGATTAGGAGCTTTGGCGGTGTCATGGATTAGGAGCTTGGGCGGTGTCATGGATTAGGAGCTTGGGCGGTGTCATGGATTAGGAACTTGGGCGGTGTTGGTTGGGGAAAAGTCTGGGCGGTGTTCTGGATTGAGGACGGAGTTTGTGGAGTAGGTCGGTTTTCTCTTGTTTTTGACCCTTTATTTCCTTAATTCCTGCAAAATAACATACCCAAGTAGAATAGAGTGGAAAGAGAGCAAAAATCGCAATAAATAAAGGAAATACAATGGACAATGACTAAAATCCTAAGCAAACTAGATCTTATTTATTATATTAAAAAGCACTTATCAAAATACTCCAAACCAAAACATTGCTTGTCCTCAAGCAATCACCATATTCACAAGATAAAATACAGAAAACACTAAACTTAATAAACTAAGGAATCCAAAATAAAGAAACAGATTTATTCAAATGCCAATTTTTATTTACTTATGTGAATCAAATTTCAATGTCAAGACTTGAGATACTCTTCTCACAATTTTCACTCAAGTGTTTCAAGGTTTGTGTATCTCTCAAATCATCATAGTCAAAAAAACATTACCATAAGCTTGTTAATAAACCAGACTCCACAGTTTAGATAGAAAATATGTCAAAGTCTAAAGGTCTTTCAAAGGTTGTAACGCGGCCTTGGGTTGTATTGGTAGGAATTTCAAGAAAAATGGAATACAAAAGGGCTTTAACATCATGAATGATTCAAATCACCATTATAAATTTAACAGAGCAAATTTTTGAACTTTTATGGACTTTTTGGAATTCATTCAATATCATCCTTTTGATTTTCTTTTTCTTTTTCTTGCTTTTCTTTGCATTCAATACATATTTTTCTTAAGTCCTTTTTTTTTCACTAAATTTCCAACTTTTTCACCATTATAGAGGATATTAGTCAATGAAAGGTTTCAAAGAAAAATTTTTACTTTCAGGCTCAAAAGGGACAACTGGGGGTCAAATTATACAAAATTCTGAGGCTTAAGAATAAGACCTAATTGTGCCTTTTTAATCCTAAGACATATAATCAAAAACCATTTTGAATCGGTTGAAAAACAAGTTCTAGAATATTAATGACTATAAGATTCACTCAATCAAGAAAATATGGGTTTTGAAAATTTGTTTGATAGATAACCCATTTTGGCTCAAGTCTCACAGTGGAAAGTCCTTTCAAAGAAAATTTTAATCACATAAGGTTCATTTAAGCATTTATTTGGCATTTAAACAATTAAATTTTTTTTAAAAATTTTACTCAAAATTTTGGGGTCCTTAGATACTTTAGCCTTGTGTTCAAAGTAAATTTATCATGCAATCATGGTAAATTACAAGATTACAAACAAATCAAAGAAAACACACATGCATAATAAAATAACAATCACACAACATAAACAAAACAGTTAAGTTTTCTTACCTACCACCCCAAACCAGAATTTGACATTGTCCTCAATGTTAAAATGGATGATAACAGGATAAGAAAACTTACCTGTAATAACCCCAAACCAGCATCTGACATAGTTGGTTTTTTTTTTTTTAGAATAAAAGCTTAAAATAAAACAACAACTTTTTATAGGGTTACCTCCCTATAAGTGCTAAGTTTTAAGTCTTCAGCCAGACTTCTCACCATTTGGATTTACTCATCAGGAGCATCAAACAAGTCCAAGTCACTTGCTTGTTGTATTGGTTGACCGGTGAAGTAATGCTTTACTCTCTGTCCATTTACCCTAAATGTACCAGATTTCTCACTCCATAGTTCGACAGCTCCAAAGGGAAAGACTTTTGTCACCTTGAATGGTCCCGACCATCGGGATCTCAGTTTACCTGGAAAAAGCTTCAGTCTAGAATTAAACAATAAAACCATATCACCTGGATTAAATGTTCTCCGTTGGATGTGACGATCATGCCATTGTTTGGTTTTTTCTTTATAAATTCTGGCATTTTCGTATGCATCTAGACGGAGTTCTTCAAGCTCATTTAATTCCAACAATCTTTGTTCACCTGCAGCCTTATGATCAAAGTTAAGAGTTTTAACAGCCCAAAAAGATTTATATTCTAGCTCAACAGGTAAATGACAGGGCTTCCCATATACTAGCTTAAAAGGTGTGGTTCCAATAGGAGTTTTGTATGCGGTCCGATACGCCCATAAGGAATCATCTAATTTAATAGACCAATCCTTACGTGATGTATTCACCATTTTTTGAAGAATATTTTTAATTTCCCGATTGGATACCTCAACTTGTCCACTAGTTTGTGGGTGATAAGGTGTAGCAACCTTATGCTTAACTCCATATTTCTTTAGAAGGGTTTGAAAAGTTTTTTCAATAAAATGAGACCCTCCATCACTTATAACACATTTTGGGACCCCAAACCTTGGAAATATTATTTTCTTGAAAAGTTTAATAACAGTCTTAGCATCAGAATGAGGTGAAGCAATGGCTTCCACACATTTTGACACATAGTCAACTGCCACTAATATGAACTGATTTCCAAAAGAAGAGGGAAAGGGACCCATAAAATCAACACCCCATACATCAAACAATTCAACTTCTAAAATTGTATTCAATGGCATTTCTTGTCTCTTACCAATGTTACCTGTTCTCTGGCAAGCATCACAAGTTAGAACATACTTACGTACATCCTTAAAAATATTTGGCCAATAGAACCCAGCTTACAATATTTTAGCAGCTGTCTTGGAGGTGCTCATGTGCCCTCCACAGGAAAGAGAATGGCAATGATCCAAGATAGCATGGACATCATCTTGTGAAACACATCTCCGAATCATACCATCTGCACATTGCTTGAAAAGGAGTGGTTCATCCCAATAATAATGCTTGACATCTGCATAAAACTTTTTCCTTTGCTGAAAGCTAAGATCAGGAGGTAAGATACCACATGCAAGAAAATTTACAAAATCAGCATACCAAGGAACACGTTGGATACTAAGATTCAAGAGTTGTTCATCTGGAAAAGATTCATTGATGGGAATATTATCTGTTTCTTCTTTTTCAGATGTCAACCTAGATAAGTGGTCAGCGACCAAGTTTTCGGTACCCTTCTTGTCCTTAATTTCCAAGTCAAATTCTTGCAATATTAGAATCCACCTAATTAATCTAGGCTTTGCTTCCTTTTTATTCAATAGATACTTAATGGCAGAGTGGTCAGTGTAAACAGTAACATGTGAACCTACCAAATAAGATCTAAATTTATCAAAAGCAAAGACAATAGCTAACAGTTCTTTTTCAGTTGTGGCATAATTTACCTGAGCATCATCTAGCATCCGACTGGCATAATGAATTACATGGAGCTTTTTATCCTTTCTTTGCCCCAACACAGCCCCCACTGCGTAATCACTCGCATCGCACATTAGCTCAAATGGGAGTTTCCAATCAGGTGGTTGTACGATGGGGGCAGAGATTAGAGCTTGCTTAATCCTGCAAAAAGCTTCCATACAAGATGAATCAAAATTGAAAGGCACATCCTTACCCAGAAGAGTTGTAAGAGGCTTTATGATCTTGGAGAAATCTTTAATAAACCTACGGTAAAACCCTGCATGTCCAAGAAAACTCCGAATACCTTTCACATTTGTGGGTGGAGGCAATTTTTCAATCACTTCCACTTTAGCCTTATCAACTTCTATACCTCTCTCAGACATCAGGTGTCCAAGAACTATGCCTTCTCTTACCATAAAATGGCATTTTTCCCAATTTAGAACCAAATTGGTTTCTTCACAACACTGCAAGACTTGGCACAAATTTGTTAAACAATTATCAAAATCCAAACCATGCACTGAAAAATCATCCATAAAGACTTCCATCACATTCTCAATAAGATCAGAAAAAATTGCTTGCATACACCTTTGAAAAGTCGCAGGTGCATTACATAAACCAAAAGGCATACGTCTGTAAGCATAAGTCCCATAAGGGCAAGTGAAGGTAGTCTTTTCTTGATCAGATGGATGAATGGGAATTTGATGAAAACCTGAATACCCATCCAAATAACAGAAATAAGAGTGTTTCGCAAGTCTTTCAAGCATCTGATCAATAAAAGGGAGGGGAAAATGATCTTTTTTCGTGGCGCTATTTAACTTCCTATAATCAATGCACATGCGCCAACCAGAGACAATCCTAGTAGGAATCAAGTTATGTTTATCATTTTCAATCACAGTTATTCCCCCCTTTTTAGGCACCACATGGACAGGACTCACCCATTTACTACTATCAACAGGATATATTACTCCAGCATCAAGCAATTTCAAAATTTCCTTTTTAACCACTTCTTGCATTTTAGGATTTAATCTCCTAAGTGGTTCTACTGTGGGCCTACTTTCATCTTCTACAGTAATCCTGTGCATACAAAGAGAAGGGCTAATCCCTTTGATATCATCCATTGTATAACCTATTACCTTTCTATACAACCTAAGTTGTTTCAAAAGTTTTTCTGTTTCAGATGGATTCAATTCAGCATTAATAATCACAGGATATGTGGAATTAGGACCAAGAAACTCATACCTTAATGAAGCTGGTAAAGGTTTTAATTCCACATTGGGGCTTACCACTTTGTCACACATGACCTCAGTATGTGGGGCCTCAGAGCAATCAGATGTTTCTGTCGGCTCAATCATGAAAATAGTTTCAAGTGGGTCATTAGGAAGGGTTGATTCCTTTACCACTTGTTCGAAAAAATCCACAGTACAGCAAACATCATTATAAGGTTTTTCTAAAACATTTTTCAAGTTGAAATCAACCTTTTGGTCTCCAACAGTTAGAGACAACTTACCATTCTTGACATCAATCACAGCACCTGCAGTTGCTAAAAATGGTCTGCCTAAAATAATAGGAATCAAAGAATCTTCGTCCATTTCAAGCACAACAAAGTCAGCAGGTATAAAAAATTTTCCTATCTTAATAGGAACATCCTCTAAAATTCCTACAGGATATTTTACAGATCTATCAGCCAATTGTAAAGACATCCTAGTAGGTTTTAGTTCACCCAATCCTAACTTTTCAGCTACAGATAATGGCATTAAACTCACACTTGCTCCTAAATCACACAATGCTTTATCTATATTCATGTCACCAATCATGCAAGGAATAGAGAAACTACCTGGATCTTGGAGCTTGGGTGGAAGTTTCTTTTGAATTAGAGCACTGCACTCTTTAGTAAGTGCAACTGTACCATCTTCCTCCAGTCTTCTTTTGTTGGACAGAATGTCCTTTAGGAACTTTGCATATGTGGGCATTTGCTGCAAAGCATCTGTAAAAGGAATATTAATATACAATTTCTTTAAAACATCAAGGAACTTACCAAATTGTTTGTCCAACTTTGCTTTGGCTAAGCGCTGAGGAAATGGAATGGGAGGTTGATATGGCTTAACTTCCTCCTTCTTTTCTTGTGGTTTCTCTTCTTCAATTACTGGATGAGATGAAGATTCATCGACTTTCTTTTCCTCCTTTGCTGTCTTGTCAACTGGCCCATCGTATTGAGTACCACTCCTAAGAGTGACAGCCATGGTTTGGTTAGACGGTCCAGCCTATGGTTTCCCAGGAAATGTTCCTGGTGCTCTTTGAGAATAGGAGGCTTGTTGGGCAATTTGATTTTCCAGTATTTTGTTGTGAGTGGCAAGAGAGTCCACTTTTGAAGCCAAGTTTTTTATTACATCAGAGAATTCATCATTTTGTTTAAGTTGAGTAGCTACAAATGTTTCCATCAAGGATTCTAGCTTTGATTTTTGTGGAATATAGGTTCCTTGTTGAGGTTTGTAGTTACTTTGGAATTGAGGTGGCCTATTTTGGAAGCCAGGTGGACCTTGTGGAGGTCTGTAGTTACCTTGATAGTTTCCACCATAGTTTCCAATAGCGTCTACCTGATGCATTTCTTGTTCTTGATTAGGGGTCATGGCTAAGTTACAGTTTGTAGCTCCATGTCCTGAAACACCACAAACTTCACAAACAATATTAGTAGCACCTGTTGACCCTATTTTATCAAGTTTTAATGTTAATGCTTCAACTTTGGCAGAAAGTAGGGAAAGAGCATCAACAGAGTACTTACCTGGTGTTTTAGAAGGTAATCCTCTCTCAGAGTTCCATTGGTGAGTGTTTTGAGCTATTTCCTCGATCAGGTTCTCAGCTTCATCAACATTTTTACTCATGAAGGCTCCTCCAGCTGCAGCATCTAAAGAGATCTTTTGTGTGGAAGTTAGTCCATTATAGAAAATATGGATCGTCAACCACCTTTCTATCCCATGGTGAGGACATTCTCTTAGCAACTCCCTGTATCTTTCCCAGGCTTCATACAAGGATTCATCATCTTTTTGTGAAAAATTGATGATTTGTTTTCTCAGCACATCAGTCTTGTTCCTTGGGTACTATTTATTGATAAAAGCACTGGACAATTGTTCCCAAGTTGTGATGGATCCTTCAGGAAGAGAGTATAACCACGCTCTTGCTTTATCTCTTAAGGAGAAAGGGAAAAGTCTTAAGCGAATGGCATCATTGGTGGCTCCGTTCATCTTCAGGGTGTCACAGTATTCAAGAAAGATTTGAAGGTGAAGGTTTGGATCTTCAGAGGGTAAACCCCCGAATTGGTTCTGTTGAACCATTGAGAGTAGTGAAGGCTTCAATTCAAAATTGTTAGCCTCCACTGTGGGTCTGAGGATGCTAGATCCTCTCCCATTAGTGCTTGGAGCGGCAAAATCTCTTAAGGGTCTATGTTGGTCCGCCATTTGTTTTTCTTTTTGTTCTTTTTGTTGTTTTTGTTGTTTTCTTAAAGCTCTAAGGGTACGTTCTATCTCAGGGTCAAATCCTAAGTTTAGATCGACACTACGGCTTCGTCGCATAAAAAGAAAGTAAATGACAAATAAAACAAACAATTACAAAAGTAAAACCACAACAGATACACAGAATATAGAACAAAATACAAAATTACAAACAAAATAAAAATAACAATAAAAATATTAACAAGTATGATCTAATCGAATTTCAATATTGCCGATATTTGAGGGACAACAGTCCCCGGCAACGGCGCCAAAAACTTGACAGGGCCCGCAAGCGCACGGGTTATGTCGCGTAATATAAAAGATTATCGTTCTCCACAGGGACTGTGTTCAAAGTACCAGCATATTGAAATTTAATTATCCACACAATTAATTTTTAAGATTTTTATAAAATAAAGCACAAATTAAAGTTGCACAGAATATGAATAAATATAAAAATAAAATTTACTTGACACTAAAAAAATCAGAGTTGAGAATATCTTGGGATTTTGGGGGATTAAGACTCTATTTTATGTTTAATGAATTTTAACTTTTCATAAATAAGAATCGAATTAAGTTTTCCAAGGCGAATTTTCCAAAAGCTAATTAATATGTTCCTCTCGGAATCCTATTAATGTACCTAACCTATGGAAAGCGCTGCTTAATCCTCAGAAAGGCCCATTATCGTTTTATGAAAATCCCTTTTATTTCCTCAAAAGAATTTTGATTACTTTCACGGTTTTACCGAGGTCACATAAAGCATTCAAAAATCTTAGGTTTAGTTCAAAGCTTTCCGGTAAAAATAAATCTTTCGATTCTATTTATTACCTAAACTTACTAATATACCCGTAAGTATACAGTTTTAACATTTAGGTTCTTGTTAGGAATTTCTAAAAGCATTAAGCATAATTGAACTAAATGGAAAACAGAAATTTATTTAATTCCAAGTCAAAATAACATTAAAATAAAATATTATCATACCCCCTTTATCCCAAGATAATTAATTTAGCTATTCATGAAATAATTTAAATTCATGTAAATAATGGAAAAATAAAACATACAAGACATGGTAAAAATAAAGACTTACGGGTTTCTCCGAAAGCTAAAAATAATTTACCACTGTATTTCCTTGTTGCAATATTCTCCACCAATTACAAATTTAAAAATCTCACTTTTACAACCCTCACACTCTTACAAAATAAAAGAAAGAAAAGAAAATAAAAAGAAAGAGAAGAAAACGGACAGAGAAAGAAAAAATGGAAAAGAAGAAAACTAAAGAGAAAACGAAGAAAGGAAATCTGATGTGGTTGATGGAAGTGATTCCGCATTGCTCCTGGTTGCTCTCCTTTTTATAGGCGAATGGATGAATGAATCCAGCTTGGAAAAACACGTTGCCAGTTGGTGCAATTGTCTTCTTCTCAGCCGCCCCACCGTCACAGCTTGGAGGCAGCCTGGATGATGTCAAGTAGGAGAAAACTTTCGGTGCATGTGACTTCCAACTGTGCCAACTTGTTTCCAATTTGCATTATTTTAATATATCCAATAATTCGGTGCTTGGATTTTAGTGAAGATCGGTGCAGAATAAAGAAATTCAGAGTGGAAAAACGTTATTCTCCCACAAATCCAAGTGAAAGCTTGCTGGAGGGTGATTTGGACGGTGTGTTGGTTACTGGGCGTTGTTGGTTGCATGGGCGTTGTTGGTTGCTGGGCGTTGTTGGTTGCTGGGCGTTGTTCAATTGATCTGGTGTTGGGCCAGTGAAGAGAGTCTGGGCGGTGTGGAGAGTACTGCTGGACGGTGTTGTGGTTTAAGAGTTTGGGCGGAGTTGAGAGGGTTACTGGGCGGTGTTATGTATTAGAAGAAAAAAAGGGAAACGGTGTTGGGAAGTTGGGCGGTGTGTTGAGGTGAGGACGGTGGGGCGGTGTGTGAGGTGAGGACGGTTGGGCGGTGTTTGAGAGTGTTGGAAAGGAAAGGAGTATGGGCGGTGTAGGTGTTGAAGAGGATTGTTGGGCGGTGTGGAGTATTGGAAAAGAGAGGTGAAGTGGGACGGTGTGTGGTATAGATTAGAAGGGGACAGCGGATAGGGAATGGGACGGTGTTATTGATGGAAAGGAGAGGAGTCTGGTTGGGTGAAGAATCTAGGCGGTGTCATGGATTAGGAGCTTGGGCGGTGTCATGGATTAGGAGCTTGGGCGGTGTCATGGATTAGGAGCTTGGGCGGTGTCATGGATTAGGAACTTGGGCGGTGTTGGTTGGGGAAAAGTCTGGGCGGTGTTCTGGATTGAGGACGGAGTTTGTGGAGTAGGTCGGTTTTCTCTTGTTTTTGACCCTTTATTTCCTTAATTCCTGCAAAATAACATACCCAAGTAGAATAGAGTGGAAAGAGAGCAAAAATCGTAATAAATAAAGGAAATACAGTGGACAATGACTAAAATCCTAAGCAAACTAGATCTTATTTATTATATTAAAAAGCACTTATCAAGTATGGATTTGAACGACCTCCATCGCTCAGCCATAATACCGAGGATCTTCCTTCTCGCTATGTCATGTGATGGTATGTCAAAAGAATCCTACATGAAAGGAGTTAGTCCATAAAGGATTCCTTATTATGAATTACATGAAATAATACACTAAAATAAAACTTAAATAATATCTAAGTTACCAGAACATCACTCCATAGCTGGTTCTTCACCACCTCCTCGACATTATCCCAGTCGGGGATAGTGATGGACACCTTCGACCGAGCCACTAGTCCCAAATAACTGCTAAACTTCACGGCATTTGGTCCTCCAAATCTACCAGTGTTGACATCCATGTCAACAGGTAACCTCTCTCCCCGGTGTCACCTAAGTGCAACGTCTGCCATTCGGGTAACACCTCTACTCTTCTGAGTAGAGGAATCAGTAGCCTGTGAGTCAGACCTAGATCGTCCATCCTGATCAGCCATGAGTATCTGTCCAAACAAGGAAACACAACTGTCAAATATTTAATATAACATTTAATACAACGAATAATTAATATAACATGTAATTCAATGATTCATTAACATGATTAATACCCTATGAAGATGAAATATTTTCCCACAAGCCTTCATGGTGGTCATGACGACTGGCAACTACATCATCTATGTCATGTTACATAATAAATGTTAGAATCCGTGTTGTGGTCGATGGAATTTCCACAATATCAAGATTGAGGTCTCCAATGTGTCTACCTTGGATAACAATTGACCACTGTTTGTCAGCTGGGTCAGCAACATAAAAAACTTGCTTCACCTGCGTTGCCATTATGAATGGTTCGTCCTTATGCCCTATCTTGTTGAGGTCCACCAATATAACTCCTAATTCATTAGTTTTGACACCGTTCTTATTGTCAACCCATTTGCATTTAAACACAGGAACGGTGAAGGGACCGTAATCAACTTCCCATATATCTTCAATCACACCAAAGTAGCATGACTCGGCCATCACAGGGTTGTTGTCCTTTGAAGTTGAGAAATGCATTGACTGGGCCACAACCACCACTCCACTATTTTGATTTGTACTCTTTTCATCCTGTGTCCTTGTATAAAATGAATAGTTGTTTATGTCATACCCACAAAAGGTGAGGACATCAAAGTTCGGGCCCTGTGCCAGTCGATGTAATGTCGAGGAAGCAGATGCATCTTTCAGAACGGTCTTTTGGAACCACTGCATGAAACTCTTGTTGTGTTCATTCAACAACCACTTTTCAGTCATTTTAGGGTTGATTCTCTTGACTAGCTCCTTGTGAGTGGCTAGATACGGTTGCACGTCGTCCGTGTTGTTTAAAATATACAAGTGTGCCTGAAGGACATCATCACGTGACATGCTCTTCATTTTTTTTCCAATCGTTCCTTTCCCATCCAATCTCCCTTCATGACGAGTCATTGGAATACCAATGCTTCCAGCATGTGACATGTATTCAGTGCAAAACTCAATTGCTTCCTCTGCAATATATCTTTCCACAATTGAAGCTTCGGGACGACGTTGGTTCTTCATATACCCTTTCAATATCTTTATATATCGCTCAACGGGATACATCCACCATAAGAACACTGAACCACACAAACGGACCTCTCTCACCAAATGGATGATTAGGTGGACCATTATGTCAAAAAAAGAGGGCGGGAAATACATTTCAAGTTGACATAATATAAGTGATGCTTCCTGTTCCAACACATCCAATTCGCCGGGCACGATTACCTTGCAACATATGACATTGAAAAACATACACAACCTTGTTATGACATTTCTCACATTTTTAGGAAGAATGTCACGAATGGTGATAGGCAGAAACTGTTGCATCAACATGTGACAATCGTGAGACTTCAACCCAACTAACTTCAAATCTTTTATGGAAACACAAGAGTTGATGTTGGAGCCATAACCAGACGAAACTTTCACACTTCGTAACGATTCACACAGACTTTGCTTTTCTTTTCTGGACAATGTATGACATGCTGGGGGCAAATATGTTCTTTTGCCCTTTGATTGTGGATGCAAATCCTGACGTATACCCATCAACTCCAAGTCCATACGCGAGTTTAGGCCATCCTTAGTCTTCCCGGGTATGTTTAAGAGTGTACCAACCAAACTGTCGTACACATTTTTCTCCACATGCATTACATCAATGTAGTGTCTTACATCAGGCTCCCTCCAATATGGCAGGTCAAAAAACACTTACTTTTTCTTCCAGTTGTTTTGTGTTGGGTGCTGTTTTTCACACTTACCAAACTGCACGTTGACGTCTTTCACCTTTTCATATGTCTGGCGACTAGATAGTGGTAGGAGCCATTTCAAAGTCTTGGGCACCGTTAAACGACTTCTTCAACCTCCGAAACGGATGATTCGCTTTAAGAAACCTTCGATGTCGAAGATAAACACTTTTCCTACCATGGTGCAACCGCATAGAACTAGTCCCCTCCTCACATACTGGACAAGCTTTATGACCCTTCACGTTGTACCCGGATAAGTTACCATACGCTGGAAAGTCATTGATCGTGCAAAAAAGCATGGCACGCAATTTGAATGACTGCCCGGTAAACCCGTCAAACACATCAACCCCGTCTTCCCACAACCTTTTGAGATCTTCAACCAGTGGAGTTAAATATACATCAATGTCGTTGCCCAGTTGTCGTGGACCAGAAATCATCATCGATAACATGACATATTTCCGCTTCATGCACAACCATGGCGGAAAGTTGTAAACAAACAACAAAACAGGGCATGAACTATGGTTTGTGCTCAGGTTCCCAAACGGGTTCATGCCGTCTGTGGCTAGTGCAAGCCTAACATTTCTTTGTTCATGGGCAAATTCCAGAAAAATCGTATCCATTTTCTTCCATTGTGATCCATCGGCCGGATGCTTAAGTAGTCCATCAACAACCTTTTCATCAGCATGCCATCTCATAGGTTTTGCATCATCTGCATTGGCAAACAGACGCTTTAGTCTTGGAACTATAGGCAGATACCACAACACCTTTGCAGGAGACCCTTTAGTGCATACCTCATCAGAATCCGCATCTTTCTTCTTATACCGTGACACCCCACACCTAGGACATCGATGCAACATTTCTAACTCACCCCGGAATAATACACAATTATTTGGGCATGCATGTATTTTTTCATACTCTAAACCCATAGGACACAACACCTTTTTGGCCTCATAGTTACGATTCGGCAAGGTGTTTCCAGCTGGGAGTATTTCTTTCAACAACTCCAGTAAGTCAGTGAAACTTTTATCTGTCCACCCGTTTATGGCCTTCAAATTAAACAATCGCAAAACTGCTAATAACCTCATGAAATTGATGCAGTTTGGATACAACGGCTGCTCAGAGTCCTCACACAGAGTCGTATATACATGAGCTTTCTTAAAACCTTCTACCCCCACATCACGGATCATATCCTCGAGTCGGTGACAGGGCCCGCAAGCGCACGGGTTATGTCGCGTAATATAAAAGATTATCGTTCTCCACAGGGACTGTGTTCAAAGTACCAGCATATTGAAATTTAATTATCCACACAATTGATTTTTAATATTTTTGTAAAATAAAACACAATTTAAAAATCCAAATTTAGAAACAAAATTTACTTGATACTTAAAAAATCAGAGTTGAGAGTATCTTGGGATTTCAGGGGATCAAGACTCTATTTTATGTTAATGAATTTTAACTTTTCATAAATAAGAATCGAATTAAGTTTTCCAAGGCGAATTTTCCAAAAGCTAATTAATATGTTCCTCTCGGAATCCTATTAATGTACCTAACCTATGGAAAGCGCTGCTTAATCCTCAGAAAGGCCCATTATCGTTTTATGAAAATCCCTTTTATTTCCTCAAAAGAATTTTGATTACTTTCACGGTTTTACCGAGGTCACATAAAGCATTTCAAAAATCTTAGGTTTAGTTCAAAGCTTTCCGGTAAAAATAAATCTCTCGATTCTATTTATTACCTAAACTTATTAATATACCCGTAAGTATACAGTTTTATCATTTAGGTTCTTGTTAGGAATTACTAAAAGCATTAAGCATAATTGAACTAAATGGAAAACAGAAATTTATTTAATTCTAAGTCAAAATAATATTAAAATAAAATATTATCATACCCCCTTTATCCCAAGATAATTAATTTAGCTACTCATGAAATAATTTAAATTCATGTAAATAATGGAAAAATAAAACATACAAGACATGGTAAAAATAAAGACTTACGGGTTTCTCCAAAAGCTCAAAATAATTTACCACTTGTATTTCCTTGTTGCAATATTCTCCACCAATTACAAATTTAAATTCTCACTTTTACAGCCCTCACACTCTTACAAAATAAAAGAAAGAAAAGAAAATAAAAAGAAAGAGAAGAAAAACGGACAGAGAAAGAAAAAATAGAAAAGAAGAAAACTAAAGAGAAAAGGAGAGAAAGTAACGAAGAAAAGAAAAGAAATCTGATGGTAATTGACTGGGAAGAAGTTGTTGTTTGCTGATGGGTTGCTGCTGCTTTTATAGGCAAATGGATTGAGGATTCCAGCAATGAAAACGCGTTCAATTTGCAAGTGGAAGAAACTTTCGGTGCATGTGACTTCCAACTGTCCCAAATTGCATTATTTTAATATTTTCCAATAATTCGGTGCTTGGATTTATTCAGCTGGGCAAATTCTGAATGGAAAAGTACTGGAATTCCACAAGACCGAGTGAAAGCTTGCTGTTTGGTATTAGTTGCTGGGCGTTGTTGGTTTGTATGTGGCAGGTATGGTGATATGAGGGACAGTGGAGTTGCTGGACGGTGTTGTGTTGAGTGAGTTACTGGGCGGTGTTCAATTGATCTGGTGTTGGGCCTGTGAAGAGAGTCTGGGCGGTGTGGAGAGTACTGCTGGAGGTGTTGTGGTTTAAGAGTCTGGGCGGTGTTGTGATTTAGAAGAAGAAAGGGAGACGGTGTTGGGAAGTTGGGCGGTGTGTTGAGGTGAGGACGGTTGGGCGGTGTGTGAAGTGAGGACGGTTGGGCGGTGTTGAGAGGTGAGGACGGTTGGGCGGTGTTGAGATGTGAGGACGGTTGGGCGGTGTTGAGAGGTGAGGCCGGTTGCTGGGCGGTGTTGAGGCTTGGATTAGAAGCTTGGGCGGTGTCATGGATTAGGAACTTGGGCCGTGTTGGTTGGGGAAAAGTCTGGGCGGTGTTCTGGATTGAGGACGGAGTTTGTGGAGTAGGTCAGTTTTCTCTTGTTTTTGACCCTTTATTTCCTTAATTCCTGCAAAACATACCCAAGTAGAATAGAGTGGAAAGAAAGTAAAAATCGTAATAAATAAAAGGAAATACAGTGGATAATGACTAAATTCTAAGCAAACTAAATCTATTTTATTGTATTAAAAAGCACTTATCAGTCGGTCATCCATGTCGACATTGGTGTCATGCATCGAGCTTCGATTTTCAGTTTGAGAGCTATTACTTGGCACCACCACATCTTCACCATGCCATATCCAACGCATATAACTACGCAGAAAATCGTCACACAGTAGATTTTTCTCGCACCTCTTCCAAGTCTACCCGACGCAGGTTCAAGCATTTAACACAAGGGCAAAAATACTTTCCATTCACCTCCACTGCATTCCTCGCTATGAATTCTATAAATGATTCAACTCCTCCCTCGTACTCTAGACTTAGGCGTGATGCAGTTATCTAACTCCGATCCATGCCAACTGTTTACAAGGTGCTATGATCAACCTCACTTTTTCTTCAAAGGTGGTGGTCCTATACCCATTCAGGATGACAATTGTTTTTATACGTCATTCATATATACAGGTTAGTAGTTATTTTAAAATTTGATGAAATTTCGGCAGCATTTCGCATTGGTCTCTAAGTACACAAAATGAGAGTGGTCAAATCAAATTGAACCACAACCAAATATGCACCCAGAGAACAACACAAAATGCAAGTTACCGAAAGTTTATCAAATTTTAAAATAACTCCTAACTTGTACATACTAACAATGACGTATAAAAAATAATTGTTCATCCCAAACTGTCCAAATGGACAATTCAAGATTCAACACAAACGATGACATTAATTAATTTAATGACCATTTGTGTCGAATCTCAAACGGGGAACCACGGTTCACTCATATACACAACAACTTTCATACTAGTTAACTAGTTAACTAGTATGAGCCTATGAGTTTGCAAGATTGAAAACCACATACATACAATAGACAGAAATAACATTATATACGAGCAACCAACAACAACAGCAATACCATTATATAAGTGAAATGTAACTTTTTCTTACAACTCAACTCAAAAATCTAATAATGAAATATCAAAATTTTAAACTAAACTTCAAGAGAACAAAATTCAGAAATGGAAAATGTTTTAAAGGGAATGGTTAACAATGATCAAGTGAAAATTTTCCATTTAAAAATATCTAACTTGAACCTTATCAGGCCCTGTGTATTCAGAATGTGACATTAAATTGTTTAGATCATGTGTGAGGTGATTTATAGCACCAGTGTCAGGATACCAAGAAGGTTTTACTTCAAGGGCAACTTAAGGAAGGACTTTGTATTAGATAAATTACATCTGATTCATCCTAGTCAGAATCTAAAACAACTAACTCAATAATTTTTGATTTAATTTACTGAAGATCTAACTGGTCACAGAATTAAAGTTTGGTGGCCATTGGATAAGAAGTAAGTGTTAATTATAAATTTTATAGGGATCAGTGGCTGAAGCAAATAAAAACTTAATGGTAATGATTTTGGTCATTCTAATGGAGAATGGAAGAAGGTTTAAGTTTTAGTGAGGGAAGCATTTTAAGCATAATTTTGAAGATGGTTTCCCTTACACATTCATTTTAAAAACTGTTTTCTAATATTTTTATATTCTTAATTTTTTCAGCAGGCTACATCAGTTTAAGAGTTGTTATGTCTTATGACCCTTTGAAAGGGAGGCATGTGATAAGTTGAATGATGCTAAACTTGCCCTCAGAATTTGGCACAAACTTAATAACAAGCTTAACCAAACTTAATAACAACATAAAGACAGAGACAATGAAATGTTGGCACAATAAAACAAGCTTAACCAAACGTAATCACTAGTGGAACATTTTCTATAAGCTTTGTTCACCTTGAACAATGCACACACACAGAGATAACACATTCATTCAGTTCTACTATACGTAAGAGAAAACACACACAAATAGGTTCCACAAACAATGACAGAGAATAATAACGAGGTAGACCAACAGTGAGCGGAGAAGAAGGGTAATGGAGCACTTACTTGAAAATGGTGCGAAGATGACAATAGCACGAACGGAAGAAGGAAGAACCAAGTGAACACGACCAGCAAAGAATAAACTCGAGGCAAAGAGGAGGACGAGGAAGAAGACGACAACCAGCGTGAAGAAGAAGAGAAAGTGAAAAAAGACTGAAAGGCGCGGCTTTTGAAGTTTCAGAAAGGATGTATATTCACGGTTCCCCTTGAAACCGTGAATATATTACACATATATTCACGGTTGAACAAACAACTGTGGATAAATGTTAACTATATCACCACGGTTACGAGCCCAACCGTGGATAAATATTAAATCTACAATCACAGTTATAGAAACAACCGTGGACATACAGTACCCAGTGGTTAAACCCTAAAACCTAAACTATATATCCATGGTTGGAAATACAACAGTGATTATAGACATCAATATATATCCACGGTTAACATCATAACCGTGAACGTACCCATAATATATAGTCACGGTTGTGCACACAACCGTGGATATATATTGCAGGTACTATATATCCACGGTTGACTCCTCAACCGTGAATATATATTGATGGGTACGTTCACGGTTATGATGTTAACCGTGGATATATAGTTTTCTCGGATTATATCGTTCACTTTATAATTTCAAAAATGTCACTGCGCATGTTTTTTTCACTGATCCACTTAAACCCGTGAATATATCCCGTTGTTATATCCAATTTTTGCACTAGTGTGTTCTGCAATTTTTTTAATAGGCAATTGGTTGTTAAGTATTATCAATACTGAATCACCACAAACTCTTTTGAACCATATTTTTTGCTTACTCATGTTAGTATTTAGCTGTCTCCACCTTTTTAGACTTAGGTTAGTTGAATGTTTCTTTTCTTGTTTTTCTTTTCCTTAAATATATTCACTATTTATATTCCAGGATCTTTGATTTATTTGTTTATAAATATTGCTGCAACATTGAAGATGTTTGTTTGCTTACTCATGCTAGTATTTAGTTGTTTCACCACCTTTTTGGACATAGGTTGGTTAAATGTTGCTTTCCTATTTTTATTTTCTTTAAATGTATTTCTATTTATCTCTAGTAGATCACTAGCCTATTATTTATAAATGTTACTGCAACAATGAATCATTATTTTTTGCTTACTCATGGTGGTATCTAATTTTGTCAACACCTTTTTGGACTTAGGTTGGTTGAATATTGAATTTATTTT
The DNA here is from genome assembly GCA_037962975.1 of Clitoria ternatea. Classification (NCBI taxonomy): domain Eukaryota; kingdom Viridiplantae; phylum Streptophyta; class Magnoliopsida; order Fabales; family Fabaceae; genus Clitoria; species Clitoria ternatea. Next base: position 2,875,042 of record CM075674.1, read on the forward strand.
TTTACTCATAAATATGCATATTCTAACTTTTTCTACTGTTACAGGTCTATCATAATACAATAGTTTTGTTCAATATCTCCTGATACTTGCTATAACTATTGATAATTTTATAACATAATAGGTTATATTGTATATTAATTGATTTGAAATAAATTGGATACAAAGTATAATTGTAATAATTTTTATTTGTTTTTGTTAGATTTATGGGAAATCTTGAAAATTTTAACTCTGACTTGATATACACCACCACCATGAGTTTAAGGTGGGTATGCAATTTTGTCTATTTTTGGTGTCTTTCTCTATATGAAGGAATTGCTCCTAAATATTGTCTTTATTAATTTAATTTAATTTAATTTTTTTGTAGGTTCACACAACCATTACAAATGTATCAAATATGATACTGGATATGATACTATGATTTCTATATTTTAACTATCAATTATTAAATTTTAATAATGTGGTCACGGGTGTTAAACATCATATTTTGTATTAATGTTTTTTTTATACTTAATTTAAACTTGTACATATTTTTAGATTGATGAGCATAAATATCATGGACTCTATGACAGATTTAATATGACAAGATATCCTAAAAAAATTAACTTTCCACTTAAAGTTAAATTTATATATCATGGAATGCTACATAAAGGATAAAAATGGATCAAAATTTTATTTTGACCCAATAACATTTCAAAAATAGCGTACTATTTTTTTATTCTGATGAGTTATAAAAATAATTATGTGAACATAATTACTCAAATTAATTTTTGACATAAAAAATGTTGTTTGAACTTTGTTCAATTTGAAGTTATTCACCCATATAATCCATCTACCCGAACAACCCAAAACCCAAAATCCCCGAAACCCATTACGAATGGGTTTGGCTCAAAAATTAAGTGTATTGGATAAGTCTGGATGTTAATTTCTTAGGTCAAACCCGTCTGAACCCGCCCAATCACCAGCCCTATAAGAGACTCTCTTAGATCTTCACTTGTCAAACAAGCGAGTAAAGATTTATCAATCATTAGTCTCTTCCCTCAATTTTTTTTTATTTTTTTTAAAGAACAAGTTATTTAACCATACGTGTGTCTATATATATATATATATTAAGAGGATGTATCATATGAGAAAGACTCTCTTATGTGAGAATGAGAGAAGCGAATCTAGACTGTACAACCATACAATGGATGGTTGAGATTAATCATGTAAGTTTATAAAAAGTCATGTGACCTTTTCAGTCATCATGTGACTTTGAAAAACTTTTAATCTCGACCATCCATTGTATAGTTATACGGTCTAGATTCGCTCTGTAACATCCTAAGAATTTTGAATTGGGGAATTTGATAATTAAGACTAACAAAATGAATTATAGGAAATACTAGGATATAATATTTAGGATTATATCGGTTGGTTAAATGAGTATGTGTTTGATTAAAACAAATTAAATGATTACACTAATCTAATTAAATAATTAATTTCATAAACCCCTAAAATTTTAATTTAAAATTCCTGTACAATTTGGGGGGTTAAAAATTAAATTGATCACTCTATCTGAGGTTTAAGATTTAGTTAACAAATTCCAATTACTCTATTTTATTTTTGAACTTTTTAATTCCTTTTTGAATTTTCTTCTCTAAATTCTTTTCTTTTCTTTAATTTCCCATACGCATTTTTATTTCCCCTCTTATTTTTGCTTTCTTTGTCCAACCGTAACCCTTTTCTCCATTTTTACATGTGTGTGTTGCCTCTCAAAGGGCAGAACCTCATTGTTCCTCTTCTCTTCTTCAAATCCTCAACCTCCATCATGCCTTTCCTTATCTCCTTCGCTGATTCTTTATCAATCTCTTTAAAGTTATCACTACTAAAAAAATCACTAACAGCTACCTAAATTTAGCCACCGCCTGACACCGTCGCTAATAGCGACCACGTTAGTGACCACCAAGTAAAAAGGGACCCCAAAAAGAATATTAGTGACTACCTTAGCGACCACCAAAATCCCGTCGCTAAAAATTACAAAATTTCGTCGCTAATACGGTCGGTATCATTGACTTCCCTCCTTTTTGGTTTCCCTCCAAGGGTTTTTGTTGGCGCGTAAGTGTAGCGATGACATTATGTCATCGCTGAGTACAGGAAAAATGTAGCAACGGTCTACCTGACTATCGCTAGTACTATACTATTGCTAGGGTAATCGATATCTTTTACTTCACTCCTTTTTTTGGTTTCCCTCCAAGGGTTTCTGTTTGCGCATAACTGTAGCGACCGTTTTATGTTGTCGCTAACTATAGAAAATTTGACGTACCTCAACTTTTTTGGTTTCCCTCCAAGGGTTTCAAAAGTAGCGACGGTAGCCGTTACCATATGTTATTAAACAGCGACGGATATATGTGCAGTCGCTAAGTAAAACCTCTAATTTTGTTTTGCCTCTTAGGTAGCGATGCTTTGTACCGTTGCTATGTCAAAATAATGTTGGTGACCGAGTTAGCGACGGAGTTCGCCGTTGCTAAGTTTAATAACATACTCAAGTGAAGCCTTTCCCCTTCATCATTCTCTATTTTCCTAAACCCTAAATCCTTTTCCTCTAATCCCTCTTCTTCCCCTCTCTCAGGCCTCCTTCCCCTTCCCCTCTGTCCGACGAGCTCCTTCGTCCGACGAGTTCTGGCCTCCGATCGGCAACCCCCTTCATCATTCTCCATTTTCATAAACCCTAAATCCTTTTCCACTAATCCCTCTTCTTCCCCTCTCTCAAGCCTCTTTCTTCTTTCCCTCTGTCCGACGAGCCCCTCCGTCCAACGAGTTCTGGCCTCCGGGTGCCTCACCTCTTTCGCCTCTTTCGCTCTTCTTCTCCTCTCTCAGGCCTCCTTCCCCTTCCCCTCTTTCGCTCACGGGTGCTTCACCTCACTCTCATCCGACTCTCAACAACAAGGTATGTTTCTTATCTTATATACTCTCTCGAATGCATGTTCTTGTTGTTTGGGTATGAAGTGGTTGTAATATACATCAAGTTGTGTTTTCTATTTTGCTTCCTCAAGGTGGTGTTTGTGTAGATGATGATTGTTCTTATTTTGGTTGTAGGCCTGTTGTGGATCTCTTGCTTCAGCTTCTTTCTGCTTCCTCTACTTTTCAACTTTCTGAATTGCTTCCTCTTTTTTAGGTATACAGTACAATAATTATTCGGCTTCATTTTTTATTTTTCCCTTATTCTGTATGTTAAGACTTAAGAGTTCATTTAAGTTAGAATTGGTAAAATTAAATATTAAAATGTAAACTCAATTGAAATTCAATCTCAAAGTTAGATGCTACAGAATTAATATTTTGATATATAATAAAGTTTAGATATCAGAGGACTTTGTTAGTGTCTTGTCAACTTTCAAGTTCAAATAAGATATTTCAGATAAAAGAATCATTAGTTGTCTTATAGTTGAAGGGGAAGGTGCTGAAACCCAAACAAACTGTGGTGGTGTGGACATGATGATAGGAGGGTGTGCTTGTATAGGTAAGGGTGAGGGTGATTGTGAAGGAGAGAAAAATATACTAGGGTGATTGCTAATAAGATAATGGAGCTGATGCTGAATCTGAGCCACTTTCTGCTGGTGAAAATGGTGAGGGTGGTGTTGATAGTGTAAGCATCTCTTGGTTATCATCCCTATGGATTTTGTGTGTATTTAGCAGAATTTGGTACCTTGAGAAGTTGCCTCCTATATCATGTATCCTTATGTTGCCCAAATTGCTTGAGAAAAACATGTCACATCACAAATAAGTAATCTCAAACTTTGATCTAATTATGAACTTCACAATGAATAAGCACACTATAGAAACATTGGACTGGAAAATAATAATTCCATGTAACTTAAGTGTATGTTATGGTAAGAAAAACAAGGCAGAGCAAAATGTCATTCAACCATTTACTGAGAAATCTAGTCATCAAATTTAATGTCAGTGAACTCAAAAATCTGTTTTGTACTATCCCACATAGAAACACATGCTAGTGTGACTCGTGTCAATCTTTTGAACTGGTTAGTGTTAAATCCTAATTAATGTAGTTGTTCTAGCTGCATGGTCATATTCTTCTCTAGCTGCGGTACCAGTTTGTTGTTTCACTTGCATGATGAAATTCAGAAATTGTCTTGAGCTTATCCAGTTCTGGAGTTAAGTTGGATAAATAACAATTGTTGTCCAATAATCTGTAGTGTAAATTTGAATTACATTATTTAGATAAAGAACATGATAGGAGGAAAATATTTGGCATGAAAGGATTAACTTACATTATTTTGCAAAACATTTATTTCAATGATTGAGTCAATTATATTAGAATTTATTTTGATGTTTAGACATGATTATGAAAAAAATTATCCGCATAACCCAATCTAGAATTCCCACAGATTATATTGAATCTTTTACTCCAACGTAGCTGTAACTTTTTAGACTCATGTAGACCCCTTAGTTGTCTACTTCATAGCTTTATCTCTCCTTGTTGTCTCATCTTTCATCGGCCTAACCAAGAACTTAATACCCATTAATTCCCATTCTTTCTCACTATTCTTCTCCATCATTCCAACTTCCAAACTCTCAAAAACAGTCTCAAGAGTAAATAATATCATATCTAATATGAAACTTGCCTATTGTATGATTCATCAACAAATAGTGATGGTAGGTTCATTATCTAAAACATCAAAGTAATGTACATTGTTATTTCTCATGTACATTGTTATTTCTTAAGCCTATAAACTAAATACACAACAAAAAGGAAGAGACATAATAGGCCTCATAAAACCTACCATTCAGTTCTATGTCATGAGTGGTTTTTCTTAGAACCCCATTAACTATTGTTGCTAATCTCGAGGTCTCAAAAAATCACCTGTAAAACACACATGTAATAAACAACATCAAAATTTTGATACACTACTCTAGATAACTATTAAAGTAAAAACAAAACAAAACAAAACAAAACATAGTAATTTGAAAAGATAGAAACATGTTACCACACGAGTAAACCTCATTAACTTGAGATCATTAGAGTCAATTGGATCTTCTGGTTTTTTTCCTTTCTCTGATGGCAAAATGCTCTTTCTACATTTCGTGTCATCACAGTCAGGAAACAGCAACATAAAGCTACAGCAAGATACATAATAAAGAAACCATGAGAATTTTTGCACTCACTCTGATTTCTTCAAGCACTTTGGGATGATCACGTAGGTACTTCACAACCATCATTGAAGTGGTTGAAACAGTTTCATAACTAGAATACATAATTGTAATAATTAGATCAATGATTTCCTCATTAGTTAATTTGTATCTATTTTCACTTTTTCTCATCATGCAACCAAGCATGTCCACGTGTTTTTCTTGTGATGTTTTCTTTTTCTCTAACAACTGTCTTAGAATGCTTACAATACTTTTCCTTGCCTTTGAAGTCTCATAAATTGCCTTACTGATTCTTTCTTTCTTCCTTTGTTTCTCCCTTTCTCATAATCATGTGACTTGTTGGCAAGACTTACTGACATAGTTAAAGGCCCATTTATTTTCGCTTCAGTTCTAAAGCAATGCGTTCATTTTCAAGCTTCATTATTTCATTTTCTAGTCTCAGCTTCTACAACTCACGCTCTTTTTTCTTACTGAACCTCTGCCAGCTGAATCTCTATTTCTCTACTTCTAGCATCTCAATCTGAATTTTTTCCTTCTTTAAATTTCATTAAACTTGAAGAACACCAACCATAAATCAAAGCCTAATCTTTCTGAAATGTGAAAATTATCCAAGTTTTGTTTCTCCTAACTGTACCATGTTTTGTTGATAAAAAAATGCAGTTCTCTTGTAAAACATCCTTAATAAATATGAGTTAGTTTATTTCTAATATTTAAGAAAGGGAAGGTAACATTTTTAAATAAAGGAATATATATTCAGACCAAAGCGTTAGTGAACCAGAAGTTTCCTCTCCACCAACTCCCAAAACGGTGCAACCATTGTTGACAAATGCAAAGGGAGCTTTTCAAAATCCAACCCATGTCCAGCTCATTTTTTCTTGCAAGTGGTGTTTAATTATTAAGTTTATTAGCATTCTGAGTTCTATAAATAGCAAGGCAATGTAATCTATTTTCATGAAGCAATCAATAAGTTTTCTTCCTTAGCTCATTTGAGTTTTCTCTCTTTGAGAGTTTCTCCTTGGCATTCTGAGCCATCTTAGCATCAGAGCAAGGTTCCCAGAACTTGTTGCGCCTTAGGTTGAGTTAGAGAGAGCGGAAACAGTGAGTGGGTAGTTGTTCCCTCACCGGAAAAATTTGGGTCACCACAAAACGCCCTTTTCCAGTCCGTTTTTGACAAAACCGCCACCGCAGAAGTGTCCAGAAGGTCCCAAAACCTTAGGATACTAAGTTTCGTGTAAAACGGAACTCATTTGAGGTTAGAACAGCCTCGCCAGAAAAGTCCCCGGAAAATGGGCTTCGCCGGAAAATCTAGAGGTTGAAGACGATACTTTTAACACCGGTTTTATAACCGCTGTTAAAAGTCTGAACAGCCGCTGTTAAAAGTTTGGACTTTCTACAGCAGTTTTTTTTCAAGCTGTTGTTAAAAGTATCCTCCACCATATCCTGCCACGTGTCCCTTTGACCCAGGTTTGACCAGATACTTTTTTTTATTGCACATTAGCCCCTTATATTTCTATATATTTCATTGTAGCCTATAGCCTTTCCAAATTACACATTGGCCCCTGTAGTTTCAATAATTCTCTTTTTACCCCTAAACATTTTGAAATTACAGATTTACCCTTATCCATCTAAAATTACCATTTTGCTCCATCCTTCCAAAACTTACCATTTTACCCCTATCCATCTAAAATTACCATTTTTCCCCATCCTTCCAAAAATTACCATTTTACCCCTATCCATCTAAAATTACCATTTTACCCCTATCCATCTAAAATTACCATTTTACCCCTATCCGTCTAGAATTACCACTTTTACCCAATTTTCAAAAAAATTATCCTTTTACCACTACCTTTAAAATGCCTCCTAGAAGACAATTTGAAAGAAATCTCCAAGACATCGAACTAGATGACTTGCGACAACAAATTCAAAGGTTGCAGGAGATAGTTGAAGCCCAACAAGCCCAGCTCAACCAACAAAGAAATACAAATTCTGTTGAAAGTGACTCTGATGATAGTAATTCTTCCTCCTCTAACAATTATAGAGTGAGAAGGTCACGACAACAAGGCCATGATTTCAGAATGGATATACCAGAATTCGAAGGGACATTAGAACCTGACGAATTTTTGGATTGGATCCGTACTGTTGAGAGAATATTCGATCTGAAGGATATTCCAAATGAGCAAAAGGTTAAAATCGTCGCCATCAAACTAAAGCGACATGCATCCATTTGGTGGGAGACTCTGCAAAAGAATCGTGCAAAAGATAAGAAAAGTAAGATTAAGACTTGGGAGAAAATGCGAAAGCAACTCAGAGCTAGATTCTTACCTGCTAATTATCGTCAAGATAATTATATGCGGCTTATTAATCTTCAGCAAAAGACAATGACAGTTGAGGAGTATACCAGGGAATTTGAGCAGCTAAAGATGAAATGTGAGCTGATTGAAGAAGAAGAACATACCATAGCTCGTTACCTTGGAGGGCTAAATACAGAGATTTCTCATCTAGTCCAGCTACAACAATATTTCATCCTAGATGATGTCATCCAACTTGCCATCAGGATAGAAAAACAAATCCCCAAGAGAAACCAGTTCCATCCTTCTTCCTCTAGATTACCTTTCCAACCTTCTTCTTCTAGAAACCCTTCCTTTTCCCGAAAAACACAAACCACCCAACCACCTATCCCAAATAAAACACCAGCCAAACCATACAAAGATAACAACCCTAAACCTACCTACCAATCCAAGTCCACTATAAAATGCTTCAGATGTCAAGGTTTTGGCCATATAACTTCTGATTGCCCAAACCGAAAGGTTGTCACCATCATTGAAGGAGAACCTTTTGAAGCTTCAGAAGAAGAGCTAGAAGTAGAACTAGGAGAGCCGGTGTATGACAATGAACTCACGCCTGCTGATCATGGTGAGTTACTAGTTATCAGGAGAAGTCTACACACAGCACAAATGAAAGAGAACTCCTGGTTGAGACACAATATCTTCTACACTCGTTGCACCTCGCTAGGAAAGATTGTAATGTCATCATTGATAGTGGAAGTTGTGAGAATGTAGTCTCAAACTACATGGTGGAAAAACTCAAGTTGCCAACACAAAGTCACCCGCATCCTTACAAATTGTAGTGGCTTAATGAAGGTAATGAGTTAAAAGTTTCTAAAAGATGTCTTGTGTCTTTTTCAATTGGTAGGAAATACCAGGATGAAGTTTGGTGCGATGTTGTTCCTATGGATGCTTGCCATCTTCTTCTTGGAAGGCCTTGGCAATATGATCGTTGTACCCAATATGACGGTTATACAAATACCTACTTGTTTGAAAAGGACGGAGTGAAAATCAGATTAGCTCCACTACCGCCTGATGAATTCAACCAAGACAAAAAAGAAGAAAAGCAGTTGGTGTCCTTAGTCACCAAGAATCAATTTAAGATGGCTACAAAGGAAGTTAATCATTTGGGCTTTTTATTGTTGATTGAGCAAAATTGTGGAACCAGTATACCACCAGAAATTATGCCACTTTTATCAGAATTCCCAGGTGTTATTCCAAAAGAAATTCCTCCAGGACTACCACCTATGCGTGATATTCAACATGCTATAGACTTTGTGCCAGGAGCAGTTATTCCAAATAAACCCGCTTATCGAATGAATCCTCAAGAGCATGCTGAAGTACAAAGACAGGTTGAAGGATTGCTAAAGAAAGGATTAATTCAGGAAAGTGTCAGTCCTTGTGTTGTTCCTGTTATATTAGTCCCTAAAAAGGATGGCACATGGAGGATGTGCATGGATAGTAGAGCTGTGAATAAGATCACCATCAAGTATCGATTCCCGATACCACGACTTGATGACTTGTTGGACCAACTACATGGTGCCTTTATCTTTTCCAAGATTGATCTCCGTAGTGGATACAATCAGATCAGAATCAGGCCTGGAGATGAATGGAAGACCGCTTTCAAAACACGAGATGGTCTGTATGAATGGACAGTCATGTCATTTGGGTTATCCAATGCCCCCAACACATTCATGCACCTAATGAATCAGGTATTACGCCCTTTCAATGGACAATTTGTGGTTGTTTACTTTGACGATATCCTGATTTACGGCAAAAGCAAGGATGCGCATTTAAAACATATAAGACAGGTGTTAGTGGTTCTTCAGGAACAGAAACTCTATGCCAACCTGGAGAAATGCTCTTTCATGACCAAAGAAGTGATGTTTCTTGGTTATATTATTGGCGCTAAAGGCATCCTTGTAGACCCTAGCAAGATTGAGGCAATCAACAACTGGCCTATTCCTCAGTCAATTCATGACGTCAGAAGTTTCCATGGGCTAGCTTCTTTTTATCGCAGGTGTATCAAGAATTTTAGTACCATTGCAGCTGCGCTCACCAGTTGCATCAAAGGGGATAAATTTTAATGGTCAGAACAAGCACAAAAGAGTTTTGATGAATTAAAGGAGCACTTGACGAAAGCCCCTGTACTAGCACTACCTAACTTTGACCAAGTGTTTGAGGTAAGTTGTGATGCTTCTAACATTGGTATTGGTGCAGTACTCAGTCAGGAAGGCCGACCAATAGCTTTCTTTAGTGAAAAGCTAAATGATGCTAAGCTGAGGTACTCCACTTATGATAAGGAATTTCATGCCATCGTACGAGCTTTGCAACATTAGAGTCATTACCTACTTCCAAAAGAATTCATTCTCTATTCAGATCATGAAGCTCTCAAATACTTGAATTCCCAATAAAAAATCAGTCGTAGACATGCTTCATGGATCAAGTTTCTACAAGCTTATCCATTCCTAATCAAACATAAGACTGGGAAACAAAACTCTGTTGCAGATACTCTTAGCCGACGTCATGTTTTGCTATCCACTTTGCAAACAAAAGTTATTGGCTTTGAGGTTCTAAATGAATTGTATCAAGATGATCCTGACTTCACCAGTATTTGGCAATCAACTGAGAACCAACCTTTTCAAAGTTACCATCGTCAACAAGGCTTTCTATTTAAGAACAATGTTTTATGCATTCCTCGTTGTTCTTTAGGAGAAGCCATTATCTGGGAAGCACATGATAGAGGATTAGCTAGTCACTTTGGTAGAGACAAAACAGTTGCACTGATTAAGGAGAACTTCTACTGGCCTAAGCTTGAAAGGGATGTCATTCGGCATATCCAACGATGCCGTATCTATCACCTTGCCAAATCCAAGAGTCAAAATACTGGATTATATTTACCATTGTCAGTACCCACAGCACCATGGGAAGATATTAGCATGGATTTTGTTCTTGGGCTACCACGAACACAACATCAGAAGGATTCTATAATGGTGGTCGTAGACAGGTTTTCAAAAATGACGCATTTCCTACCTTGTCAAAAGACTAATGATGCTGTGTACATAACTAACTTATACTTCAAGGAGATTGTATGACTCCATGGAATTCCCAAAACTATCACATCAGACAGAGATGTCAAATTTCTAAGTCACTTTTGGAGAACTCTATGGAAAAAGATGGGTACAAAGCTACAATTTAGTAGTGCTAGTCATCCTCAAACAGATGGCCAAACAGAAGCAATCAACCGATTGCTAGGAAACCTATTACGAAGTTTTGTCAGTAAAAATCTTCGTCAATGGGATCAAGTCGTAGCCCAGGTGGAGTTCGCTTACAACAATTCCACAAATCAGGCCACTGGAATGTGCCCTTTTGAAGTAGTGTATGGTGTACGACCTATCAGTCCATTGGATATGGTTCCTTGTTCTACAAAGAATCAGTTGTGCTGATGCTGACCAAAGAGCCAAAGAAATCAAGAAGCTTCATGAACAAGTTCGAGCTAGAATCGAAAAGCAAAATGCAAAATACAAAGCTCAACGAGACAAGCATCGAAAGCAACAAGTGTTTAAAGAAGGAGAGTTGGTATGGATTCATCTTCGAAAGGAAAGATTTCCAAAGCAACCCAATGCCAAGTTGTCCCCTAGAGCCGATGGACCCTTTCAGGTAGTTCAAAAGATCAATGATAATGCTTACAAAATTGAGCTACCAGGTTCCTATGGTGTATCAGCTACCTTTAACATTGCTGAACTCTCACCGTACTTCGAAATGGAAGATGCTTAGACTCGAGGACGAGTCTTTCCAACCTGGGGAGAATGAACCAGAAGCTTCCTCTCCACCAACTCCCAAAACGGTGCAGCCATTGTTGACAAATGCAAAGGGAGCTTTTCAAAATCCAACCCATGTCCAGCTCATTTTTTCTTGCAAGTGGTGTTTAATTATTAAGTTTATTAGCATTCTGAGTTCTATAAATAGCAAGGCAATGTAATCTATTTTCATGAAGCAATCAATAAGTTTTCTTCCTTAGCTCATTTGAGTTTTCTCTCTTTGAGAGTTTCTCCTTGGCATTCTGAGCCAGTTAGTTTAACTAGAAATCTGTGAGGACACCAATTTAGACAAGTAGGAGAAAATTGAATGGATTTATTATTGTTAAAATTGGCCGAAACCCAATTAAAACTTATCAAAACCGGTTGAAAATTGATCCAAAAAAATAAGGTTGAATTGGTAAAAGTAACCTAAATATTTTTAAAGAATGTGTTGTTTTATCTTTTATAATATTTTTAAATTGATTAAAAGGATAATATATAATATTTTCATACCATTTTTATTATTCTTACAATTCTTATAAATATAATATGTATTGTTTTATGTTATTTTCAACTTCAACTCAACTCAATTTTGATAGTGTAACCAACTAACCATGTTACAGCTTTTAATTCTTTTATTATTTTTACCCTTCTCAGTTGTACCACTCTCTGTTTCCCCGCCTATTAAACTCATTGGTTGTGTTTTGGTTTGTGGCATTTCCTTATCTGTGTTTTGGGTTAACCAATTTTCATAAAGAATTATTTGTTAATCAATTTCCCTCTGAACTCTTCTATATATAATAGTGGCTTTTCTTCTCTTATTAAAATATTTGGTACCATCAGAATAATATATTTGGTAGTTTTGATGGAGTTGTTGAACCTCTTAACGTCACATTGGCAATGTTTATATTATAGATTTCAAACATTATAGCCTTTTCTTGATATATGATACCTTATTGTACTTTATAATAAGATTTTGCCTTGATAGCTTTGCAATATAACTAATAAAACCTAGATCAAAGAAAGGCTGACTTGGTCGCTTTCTAACATAGTCTTTGTGAAGCAGCACATAACAAACGTGATCATCCATATGGAGAGTAGTTTGTTTTTTCTTTGATAACAAAGCAGTAATAACAACATGGTCTCTGCTTGTTAGTTGGGAGGATTGGAAAGCATCTATGTTTCTCTTCTATAAATTTTGTTAGCTCTTATTAGACGAAGCCTGATTGAAATGCAATGAAGTCAGCTTCTAATTGCTTTTGCTCTCATCATAAAAATGTGCTTAAATGCCAAATGAGTCAATTTAATAGAGCATTGAAGGAAATTAAATACTATCGATGAGAGCATTGAAGGAAATAAACCAAAGTTGTTTTTGGTATTTTAATTCCACATGTTACCGACAAAGTAAAAAACATTCTATTTATATTAATGATTAGGTTGAATATAACAAATGCGCAGGTTTTACTTCTGAATTTTCATTGCAGTGAAATTAATCATGAATATAATTAATGCATGGATTAAATATACATGTGGTACATTGTGAGTAAGAACTAACTGAGTTTTGTCTTCCTCTTACTAAGTTTCTCTCTTATAAAGGTGCGGCAGTTCCCTCGACCCACCCATTTACTCCTCTCCGGTCTGGAAGTGTCCCTCTTTTCGAAGGTCCCTCCGACAGCTCCTCCTCTCTGGTCAAGGTGCATTCTAATTGAACAAATCTAAAATTTTGTTTAGCAAATCATGGAATTCATTTCAGAATAATACATTTCAAAATTTGGATTATCTAGTTCATAAATTTTGTAATTTTGATCTCTATGTTAGGGGAGGGGACCACAAAATGTTACCATAGGTGTAGTTCTATGATCAAGTCTATGAAACATTAAGAAATTTTGAATGGACCCATTCTTCTTTGTAATCTAATCTCAGTATACTTGTTTGAACCTTGTGTTGTGCCTGTGATAGATAGAGATAGTGCTCTTTCAATACAAAAATTGTTATATTAGGCAAAATTTTGTTCAAACTCTCAATGACCAGATTGTTCTCTTGTCCAAATGGCGTGGTTAGCTTAAGCAGGTTAGGGATCGTTCTCTGTGTTTATTGCAGAACAACCTATATAGGTTTCCCTATTCTGAAGCAAAATATATAGGTGTATTTTCTTGAAGGTGTGTTAGGAATTTAGCTGCCGCTACAGGTGAATTTTTTTAGTTTGCTTTGTATTCAAGAGTTTATTTTGTTATTTGCTAGGTATTGTGTATCAATCGATGTCTAGTAGTAACATAGAGTGAATGGTCTATTGAGATTTTGTTCTATAAATCAATGGAACATGCTTGCAAGTGGAAAAAACTTTAGGTTATGTGATTTTCACGTATTTCATTAAATTCAATTTGAAATCTGCTTCAACTTATTATGACAAAGAAGAAGTACTGGTTTGTATTTAGAGAAAATCGATTATTTCACATCACATTTTCTTATAGATAAGACTGAGTTTATTATATGTCCCCTGATGATAGGTCAAGATCATAACAGATAAGTTAGTTCAGAATCATGCAAGAATTTCTGGTAGTTCAGCTGCTTTTGATACTGTTTTCCAATAAAAGTTTAAGTTTCCTCTTGGTAATGGAACTATAATTCTTTATCACCTAAAAGATTTTCTTTCTGGTTCTATGATGATCATGTTTATGGCGTCACGTGAATGATTATTTTGAATAGAGTTTAGTGTTTCTGATGTTGTTTCATAGTCGGCTGTTTGATATTTGAGTTGTTCAAATTAATTGTTTTAGATTAACGTTCCCATTAATTCAAATGTTAACAGAATCCCCTTAGAATGTTTGATATTTGAGTTTTGAAAAATGTAAATGTACTTAAATCTTAGAATGCTTGAGAGAAATGTTCTATGTAATATATAAATTTTCATATAGTATTATATTCTATATTTTACTAAGAATAATTTTTATTTTTATTTTTTCTATTGTTATTTTAACAGAATCTGAGTTGTAACTCTACTCTCAACTCTTTATATTAAAGTAAAATATCAGTTTTGATTGTCTTCCTACTTAAGATGATAATAGATCAGAAGTAGCTTGCACAAGACCTTGAACTTGCTATTTTTTTTTGTTAAAGTTCCCCGTTTCTTTGCTGTCCTAACCTATTTTTTTTCTTCATATACTAATTAACCTCTTTGTCAAGTAGTATTACCAATTAATATGGCTTTGATTTACATAGCATGAGGTTCATAAGTCAATTACATAACCCCTTTGTCTAATCCAAGTAATCACCAGCCATAATACTTTACATGATAAATTAGTTATGAAAATTATATTTCAATTATCAATGATCATGTGCTCATGTGTTTGTTTAATAATTAGTTATGAAAACAAAGAAATTTTAATAGTTAATATATAATTCTATTAATATTAGACAATTAAATTTTTATTGAGTCAATAAATTTATTTTCTATTGGCCGAATCCTAATTTGGTTAAGAAACAATCACCATGCATGTTTTACCAAGCTTGTTTTTTTTGGTGAAATTACTACAATTATTTTTGAATTAACATTAATTATGTTGGTTGATTTGTTTGATTCCGAAGGGTTCAAAATAACATAAGGTGGAAATTGAATGAAATGGACTCGACCTTTTTTAATCAAAACTGTTTTAAAATGTTGATCTAATTTCATCTATGAAAATATTTACAAAATCTCATAGATAGTGGTTATGCTGTGAATTATAAATTGAATGATATTAGATGTAGTGATTATGATTTTTATTTATAGAATTTAAACAAAATCTCATATTAGAAGTTTTGATTTTGTTTTAAGAAAAAGATGTTATTAAGACTTACACTAGTGGAAAAAGGACTTTTAAGCACGGTTCTGGTGACCTTTTAAGCACGGTTCCAGAACCGTGCTTGTTCCCAGCGTGCTAATAGATAAGGACTTTTAAGCACGGTTCCGAACCGTCTTCGTAGGGGGTTTTAAGCACGGTTATTCTAACCGTCTTCGTAGGCTAGTTTTAAGCACGGTTCATTTGAACCGTCTTCGTAGGGTTTTTTTTTTTAAAAAAAAATCTTTTATTTTTTTAACAAAATTAGAAACTTAATCATCGGCTCAGGTTTAACAAAATTACAATTATTCATCAAATTATCTAAAACTAACATTACATTCTATTCTAATTAATAACTTACAAGAAACATTACATTACATTATCTTAAGCAACCTGTTCCTTCTCCTGGAGAAAGTTACTTGCCTACTCGTTTCATTTTCTATGCGCTTCATCTGAGTTTTCCCCTCACCATCCTTTCTCATCTGAACTTAGAACTGAAAATGATTGAGATCTAGTTAACCATACCAAACAAAATGAAGGATTCAGTGTTTCCATAAATATAAAGTGAATATTAAATGAAATTAATATTTAAATGAGAAGAATACGAACCAATGGAAGAAAATGAGTTGAAGAACACAAAGCAATGTAGTCGTGAGGGAGGAGAGAAGGGACAACTCTGTGAAAGGGAAGATGGGTGAGGAGGGAGGAGGAAGACGAAGAAGGAGAATGGAAGGAGGGAATGTTTAGTTGAAAAGTGAAATGGAGGGAGAGAGGGAGGAGACGTGTTCGAGAAAATTGAAATGGAGGTAATGGAGGGAGGAGGAAGAAGAGGAGGGAAAACAATTTTCGAGAAAATGCACTTATAAGCACGGTTCTGAGGGGAACCGTGCTAGTAGCTCAATTTTTTATTACTTTTAAGGACGGTCCCCCTTCAACCGTCCTCGTAGCTCAATTTTTTATTACTTTTCAGAACGGTTCCCTTACAACCGTCCTTGTAGCCTCACCTTTAAGCACGGTTCAAAGCAACCGTGTTCGTAGCCTCACTTTTAAGCACGGTTGCCACTCAACCGTCCTCGTAGCCTCACCTTTTAAGGACGGTCCCCCTTCAACCGTCCTCGTAGCTCAATTTTTTATTACTTTTCAGAACGGTTCCCTTACAACCGTCCTTGTAGCTTCACCTTTAAGCACGGTTCAAAGCAACCGTGTTCGTAGCCTCACTTTTAAGCACGGTTGCCACTCAACCGTCCTCGTATGTGTTTTCAAAAATTTCAAAAATGCCACCGCCTCTTTTTTAGCACGTTTTTGACATAACCGTGCTCGTATCCTGTCATCGTATCCATTTTCTGCACTAGTGTTATGAAAACATAATATTTGTGTTTCTAGTTCTAAGTTAGAATTGTAGAATTGTTTTGTTGTCTAAAATCTAAATATACAAATTTTAAAGCTAAATGAAGT
Organism: Clitoria ternatea; assembly: GCA_037962975.1. NCBI lineage: Eukaryota > Viridiplantae > Streptophyta > Magnoliopsida > Fabales > Fabaceae > Clitoria > Clitoria ternatea. Next base: position 2,891,581 of record CM075674.1, read on the forward strand.
TAAAAAAACTAAATGTACAGATTTCTAGTTCCATTTGCTGTTGATGATTTGTTGTTGATTATTGTTGCTATTTTTTTTTTCAAAATCAATACTCGGTTAAGAAAAAAACATTAACTCCATTTAATTCTGAAATACTGTCAAATAAAATACCTAATAACTTGTGAATCTCTAATTCTAAGTTGAATGATTAGGACATTTGATTAACTTGATTTATGGTCAACCATAACTTGATTAAAAATTTTAAGTCCCTTTAATTAAGCGAAATATATTTTCTAAGAAACATTTATTGATTTTTTGTAATTTACCCTTATTAATTAATCTACATATCTTACATTGTATTAAATATATTTCCAATTATCGAAGACATTAAGCTCGTATGTAGAATAAATTGTAATGTATTATTTTCTTAGAAAATCAATACAGGTACCAGTTAATTACTTTTTGTTGCTAGGGTTTTTTTTAGAACTTGTTGAGTTCTCTTTGTTATTATCTGTTCTCCTTTTCATTTGATTTTGGCTCTTCAGTGCAGTTGTCTCTAGTGTTGTCATGTCATTCTCACAATTCATCTCTCTTGAGCTAGTCTCAATCGCTGTGTCTCTTTCCCAGTTAATCCTTTAATGCTATCTCGTGATCTGCGTTGATCCTCTCTATGTGTTATTTTGTCTTTCATTTTATATTGTTTCCTTTTGTAAGTATACTTGATTTAATAAGATTGACTTTGGATTGAATTATTTTGGTATGATCTGTGTTCATAAATTGATTTTTTCAGAAAGTTGACACTCAAGTCACATAATTCAGTACAAGAATGTAACAATAAACTCTTTTGAACACAATTTTTTTTGGTTATTGATTAAAATGTATAAAATTATGTAAGTTTCACTTCTAATTTAATATATTTCATTCATGATTTATACTTCCGAACAAATTCAAACCAATAATAAATAGTATATGTTGGAAAATAAGTTATATAAGTATTCTTCTTTAAAATTATAATATTTAGGTATCAAAAAGGAGCTATTCGTGCTCACAAGAAAAGAAAAGAAGTATTTGTCTTTTTTATATGGTATAAATATAGTAATTGGGGAAATAATACTTGTTGTGCTTATTATATAACAACAACGAAATGAATTAACTCATCCAAGACGAGTCTCTATAATCAACCTTTAGAATGTTTAATAATGCAAATGTAGTGTTACCTCTCTCATGGACTCATTGTGTAAGTAATGTTAACCACTTCTCGGTTTGTCATGCAGACTAGCACACGTTACGCGTGGTCTTTGTTGGTCTTTCTTCAGCTTTATCTCCAGCGCTTAATTTCTTTCCCAGCTAATCCCCTAACGCTAACTTTTCTGGCTATGTGGGTTGTATCTTTTGAAGTGTATGCATGTTGATTGTTGTTTGTTCATGGAGAGCAGAGCTCATTAGGCATTGCTTATGTGTACTGATAACATGTTTTAAAAGTGTGCATGTGTAATGTTGTTTGTTAGTGGAGAGCAAAGCTCACTAGGTTGTTATGATTATCTGTCTCAATTTCATATACAATGCGTAGCATATATATTTAACTGTACTGGGAAGTTTTCTGTATGTAACAGGGCGTTTCTAAATTTAGGAAATGTCTAGTTTACAGGGCAGGCTCTACCAAAATTTTGGCAAGTTCCCTGGTTTAGGATACATAAAGAAGTATATTAAAGTTTAACAATGTAGGGTTTAGTCGTGTGTGTACCCACTAGGTTCCCGTTCAAGATTTAAGACAAGTGACTGACATGCTGTGTTGTGTTGGATCTTGAATTGTCCCGGTTGGATAGTTTGTGATGAATTTGTAACTAGTAGGGTGTAACCCATAACCGTTGTTGTTTGTGTTCTATCTTGTGTTGTTGATGTCGATTTAGAATTCCGGTTTGTGTTTCATATTGTCTGAGGGTGTTTGTCTGTGTGTGGTGTATCATCCCGAACGTATCTCTGTGTACTCAGGGACCAATGTGAAATGGTGCTGAAATTTTGAATGAACATCAACGACACAAGATAGACCACATACAACATCGATGGGTTACGAATGGTTACATATTCATCCCGAATGGGATAGGGCCCCACCCACTTACAACATCAAAGAGATAGAGAGTGATTCACGAACGATAGTCATATAATGTTTAAATTAAAGTAACAAAAATTGTGCTTGTTAGATATTGTGAATGGAGGTACCGGCATATCACGATGGATGTACAATCAGCTAGATCGTAGTCGGCGAGTGACTGAGGAGTTTATAATGAGGCCGTTGGAGTCCATTCCGTTCACTACAGCAAATACGCCTGGATTTGAAGCGACTCAGAAGATTCGTTATCCGTGCTCAAGGCCCAAATGCATGAGTTTTGAATACGCGGATGATGTCATGTGCCACTTAACTGAGAAGGGGTTCATGGAAACATACCACTGCTGGTACAACCATGGTGAGAAGTTACCGCCCAGGCTATCAGGTGTAACCATACAACAGTCTTACTACGAGGTCAAAGGAAATAGGGATACGTACAACAACATAGAGTAGATGGTGATGGATCATGTTGGACCCTCCACCAGGCGTATGCTAGAACATGATGACCAAGCAGGGAATAAGGATGACAATGTAGAGGAGGATCCTAATCCGGAGGTGAAGATATTTTATGATTTATTGGCGGCGGCTCAAACTCCATTGTGGGACAGATGCGAGAGTCACACTAAATTATCTGCCTCCCTAGCTGCTTTAAGCCTAAAGGTAGATTATAATCTTTTAGGAGGTTGTTTTAATTGGATGGTCGATCTGATGGGTTCTACCATGCCTAGTAATCATTGAATGCCATCAAACATGTACCATGCTAAAAAAAAGTGGCAAACTTGGAGTTGGGTTGTGTGAAGATAGAGTATTACGTTGGTGGGTGTATGCTGTTCAGAAATGATTTTGCAGACAAGAGTGTCACAAAATATGTACATTGTAATGAAGAATGCTACAAAACCGTTAAAAGGAGAGGGAATGTAACGAGGATGGCCTGGAAAAAAATGTGGTACTTTCCCATAACACCGCATCTTCAACGCCTGTACGCCTCATTGTCCATTGCAAAACACATGCGTTGGTATGCTCTGAACTAAACACGGAAAGGTCTTGTGTGCCATCCTTCCGACGGGAAAGCATGGAAGTGTTTAGATGAGCTATATCCAGACTTTTCAGGCGAGCCACGCAATATACGACTTGGGTTAGGTACTGATGGGTTCAACCCGTTTGGTAAATACAAAAGAGCGTACTCTTGTTGGCTAGTCATACTGACCCCATACAATCTGCCTCCTGATATGTGTATGAAGAGGGAGGTCATGTTTCTCATTGTACTGGTTCCAGGACCCAAAAATCCAAAGGCCAAAGTAGACGTGTTTTTGCAACCTTTGTTTGAGGAGTTGTCACAATTATGGGATGTCAGGGTGATGACATATGATGCATCCTTGAGGAACAATTTCATGATACAGGCTGTTTTGATATAGACCATTAACGACTTCCCAGCGTATGGTATGCTTTTTGGATGGTCAACGTCTGGGAAGCTTGCTTGCCCTGTATGCATGGAACATATCGGGGAGAATCACTCCCTGTTAGTGGCAAGACAAGTTTTTTTGACTGTCATAGAAATTTTCTACCGTTGGATCACCCGTTCAGGAGAAATAAAACCGCTTTTAAGAAGAACAAGGTTGTTAATGAACCTCCACCCCGTAGGTTATCCGGTGCACAGGTTTGGCAGGGAGTCGAAGAGTATCCGTACATCTGGCACAAGAATGTTAAGGAGTTTGCTAGTTATGGGAAGGAACACCACTGGGTGAAGCAGAGTATCTTGTGGGATTTACCATATTGGAAAGAGTTGTTGTTAAGACACAACATTGATGTCATGCACACTGAATGAAATGTTTTCATGAATATTTTTGACATTGTGATTGACATCAAAGGGAGAACAAAGGACAACAAGAAGAGTTTTCTAGACCTTCCGATTTGGTATTTTAGGAAGAAGTTGGAATTGAGAGATGCGGGATGTGGAAGAATGTTTAAACCCCACACAAAATATGTTTTAACTAGTCCTCAACAGATTGCTCTGTGTGGTGGATGAATGGGTTAACCCTGCCTGACGGATTCGCTTCTAACTTGAGTAGATGTGTCGACGTGAAGGAGGGCAGGGTGTTTAGCATGAAAGGTCATGATTGTCATGTGTTTATGCAACAACTACTGTCATACGTGTTTCATTCCTTACCGAAACCTATTTAGAAACCGCTAGTTGAGTTGAGTCACTTCTTTAAGGAGTTAACGGTAACTTTGTTAACTGAGGAGAAACTTATGAAGATGAAGGAAAGTATCCCGGTCTTGATTTATAAGTTGGAACAGATTTTTCCGCCAATTTTTTTGACTCGATGGAGCATCTCCCTATCCATATACCGTACGAGGCCTTAGTGGGTGGCCCAGTGCAGTACCGTTGGATGTATCCATTCGAAAGGTGAACGTCGCAACTATTTAATTTTGTTGCAAATTGTTCCTAACTATAATAGTGTTATGTAACTTAACATCTGTTTATGTTATTCTAGATTCTTACGCTCTTTAAAGGATAAAGTGTCAAACAAAGCGTGCGTTGAAGCATCAATTTGTGAGGCATACTTAGTGGAAGAAATGACCACTTTTACTTCTTTCTATTTTTCAACGGAGATAGAAACTAGGTTGAGTAGAATTCCCTGCAATCTTGGGGTGGCAACCCGCATAGGGTTGGATGATCAAATTTCAATTTTTAACTATCTCGGTCGTCCGAGGGGCAAGGTCACAAAATGTTGCATTGATGAGAAAGATCGAAAGGCAGCTCACTTGTACATTCTTCTAAATTGCCCAGAAGTGGAACCATATCTTGGGTAAGTCACAAACTTATATTTTACATTCTAAACTAGCTTTTATTGTATCTAAATTTTTGTTCCGTTAATAGCTTATATGCAGATATGCTAAAACTTGAGGAAAATGATATAACTGCTGACCAAATTCAAAATAAGGTATCATCCAAATTCATTGGTTGGTTTGCACAACACGTAAGACCCGTGTACCATGTGTTGTTTAGTTGTACTTCTAACGTTAGGTATCTAACGATGACTTATGTGTTATGGTGTACATAGATTCAAGACCCTAACAACCATATTGAAGATCCCTTACTCCAAACCCTTTCTTGGGGCAGGTGAAAACTGTTAAAAAATGGCCTATTTACTACGTAACCGGCTACAAATTTAACATTTTTTAATGGAGTGAAGGGATGCGTACCCATAACTACGGGGTTTGTGTTAAAGGCACAGTCGGACAGTTAGAGGAAGACTTTTATGGAGTGCTGAGAGAGATTGTTGAAGTTTCTTTCTCCGAACGACTAAGAAGAGATATCGTTCTATTCAAGTATGATTGGTACGACAACACAATCGGTGTGGGAACCAAGGTTGACAACAACTACGGCTTGGTTGAGGTAAAGAAAAATAACATATATAAAGGGTTTGATCCCTTCATTTTTACCCAACAAGCCGAGCAGGTTTATTACACGGACTTCCCAGGAGGGCATCGGGACTGGTACACAGTAATCAAGGCCAAGACTCGAAGTCAGATCACTTATAATGTGTCTGATGAGGTTGATGATGTTTATCAGCTTGCACTGAACGAGCTCAACGATAGTCATCTATTGTTCAACATTGACCCAGTGATAATGGATGGGACACTCGCCACTACAGGGGTGAACACATTCACAAAAATGTTGTCTCCCAATCAAAACGGTCTAGGGCTAATTTGGAGACTGGGGAACCTGTTGAAACAGATAGCCATAGTGACATTGAAACTAGGGGAGAATTTCAAACTGAAACAGACATAGAGTATGTAGTTATTAAACATATATACATATCTTTACATTCTGAAACTAACATTCCTTTTAATGTCTTTATCCACAGATGACAGGATGTCGACTGCCCTTCAGTCGGGGTGGTGGCTTGAAGACCCCAGCATCCCGTCTGTAGACTCCCACCCCACAACAGGCCACCACTACACCACTACAACAGACCACTCCTTCACTACCACAGCAGACTACTCCTTCACCACTATAGCAGACCATACTACAGCAGACCACCCCATAACAGACTCCTCCACTTAGTGGTTTGGAGGACCCTGGCCTCAAGCCGACCTCACCTCCAGCATCCCTCTACCCATGTTGGTCCCACTGCCGGCCGGAGATGAGTAAGTATATAATAATTCATTTTAATTTTCTTAGTTGGTAATTTGTTTTCATGTTTGTATGTTACTTGTATGGTAGTTTATTTAGTACTTGTATACATTGAATTGTACTGGAAACTCTTCTATTTGTAATAGGGCAATTGTTCAAAGTTGGAAATATTACATTTATAAAGGAGACTCTGCCAAAATTTTGGTAGCCTCCCTGTTTTTCATGGTTTTATTTATTTTTAATTATTGCTTATTACTGCTTTGTTGATAGTAGTCGCACTACCAAAGCGATTACTAAGGTTTTGAAGGTCCAGTGGGATGGTCCATACATCTCTTGCACAGATGCTAAGAAGGTTGTCCAAGATAGGTGGTTTGACACCTTCTCGGTAAGTTAACACTTCCCTTTGTTGTGAATTTATGGCTAATATACACATGTTATTAATTTTGAAATCTCATTTGATTTTACAGCATCATTATCAGTGGGCATAGGGTATGATTGATGAGATTAGGAAGGTCTTTGCTACAAAGACCTCTAAAATCATCAAGAGTACCCTTTGAAAGGTGAGGGACAAGGGCAAGCGCCCTCGTTGGATCCCCGAGGACCATTGGGATGGGATGGTCCAGAAGTGGGGGGGTGTCTTGTTCCAGCAGGTGAGTACTCGGAACAAGGCAAATAGAGCGGCTGATGCTGCAGCCTCTGTCTATATTGGGGGCAGCATTTCAGTCCTTGAGCACAAGAAGAGATTTGTAAGTTTACATTTTTTACCTTTTCTTAATGAGTGAGTTAATATGATCTATTAACCATTATAATTTTATTCTCAACAACAGGAGCAGAAGGAGCACCGGGAGCCATCTTTGTTTGAGGTCATGCAAATGACCATGAAAAAAAAAGTCGGAGTTTGGGTTAACCAGAAATCCACAGACATGGCAGTAATTTAATTTAACTTATGCATAATTAAACTTACAAGTTATATATTACTGACTTTTATCATCTATTTCTCTTTTGCAGGAGGCTTATCTTACTATGAGGGCTAAGAAGGAGGCGGAGTTGGTGGCCTCCACACCTAAGGGGGAGGTACCTCCCACCCTTTCTTGTTCTAACGACAACGCCTCTATATGGAGGCTATTGGCGACGTGAACAAGAAAGGGAGGGTATTTGGATTGGGCGGCGTCGGCACGCAGTTGGTGAAAAAGGGGAAGACGTCTTCCTCTTCCTCTGGCCTTTGAACCAAAGTTGTTCAGGTAATTCAAAACCTGAACAACGAGCTACAAGAGGAGCGACGTCAGAGGCAGCTTTTGGAGAAGCGGGACGAGGCGGACCGACAGCGGGTCGAGGATGATCGACGGCGGGCCGAGGAGCAGCACGCTGAGACTCGTCATGATTACTTTTTTATACTTTTTTAATTATGTATACACATTGTATATTTGATTTATACTTTTTATATTATATTTTATTCAGTATTTATTTTATCATTTTCCATTTATTATTTTATTATGTCAATATTCGATATTTGTAATTAAATTCAAAGAAAAACGCGTTATTGTGATTATTCATAATAATTCAATCTATTTGATAATTAAATTTAAACCTTTATTGTGTTTTTAATAACAATTTAATATTAAAATAAATAATAATCAGAAAAATTTAAAAAAAACAAATAAAAGTATTAGGGACGGAATAATATGGTCGCTGACTACATACTTTTAGCGACGACAATGTGTAATCCCTCCAGGTATACTTTCAGCGACGACAAGGTGTGGTCGCTGAATACATACTTTTACCGACGGCAAAGTGTGGTCGCTGACTACATACTTTTAGCGACGACATTATGTGGTCGCTGAATTCATTCTTTTAGCGACAGCAGTGCGTGGTCGCTGAAGGCATACTTTTAGCGACAACAGAGTGTGGTCGCTCCAGGCATACTTATAGCGATGGTAAAGTGTGGTCGTGGACTACATACTTTTAGCGACGACATTGTATGGTCGCTGAATTCATTCTTTTAGTGACGGGTATGCGTGGTCGCTGAAGGTATACTTTTAGCGATGACGAACTGTGGTCGCTATTTGTAGGAGTAGCGACGGAATTATGTGGTCACGGATGGGCACCTGTAGCGACGGCGTTGGTCACCAGCATAAGGACCGAGTTAGCGATGGCGTTACGCCATCGACAAAATAGCGACAGGGTCCTTTAGCGTCACTATTGTGTCAGTGACTAAGGATATAGTGACGGGTATATGTCTGTCATAAATGTCATCGCTAGTGGTGTTAGCGATTCCAGAAGCAGTTGTTAGCGACCGTATTTTTCCATCGCTAACAAGTTTTTTTTTAGTTGTGCATCAAAGGTGTATGCATGAGTAGTGTCGACCTCTCTCATTTTCCTTATTTCATGTAATACTCGTTGTGCATATGCCTAATTTGAAATTCTCTTTCTCCTTCTTCTAATATTGGAGTTGTGGTAGTCATTAATATACGCCCTAGGAGGCATTGATTTTTATTTTGGGGGGCTTTTAGATTTGGGGTCTTTAATTCTCTCAAGAAATTCAGCATTATAACTTTCCCATCATATGCAATTGTTAAATCCTTGTCTACTTGTTGCCGGGCAGCCATTAAATAAGTAATTCGGAAGTTATCGGTTAACGTTCAGAGCATCAGAATTATATACATAGAGTTATTGGTGAAAGGAATGACATTTCGGTGACTCGTTACCTTTCGAATCTATGTCAGATGTTTGAATTAGGCTTCGAAACATATTAAATTTAATTCTAGGATGACTAAAATGATTATCTGGTATTTTAGGAAAATTTTCTTAAAGTGTGGTAGCTACCCGAAGACTGTTCAACATTATATCAACGTGTATATCTTAGCTTCGGAATTTCTGGAATCATGAAAAACTGTGATCGGAAGCTTAAATCGTATAGTGGGGTCGTCGTAAGGTACGTTTAATGTACTGAGGGGACTACTTGTCGAATAATGAATAGGGATTTAATTTTGGGATCATGGGTTTGACTGAGATTTAAATTATTTATGTATATAGATATGTCTCTTAATAAAACTTGGTGATGAAAGAATGCTCTATAACTGGAATACTTGCTATTTTAATTTTGTGAATTGGTTGAAGTCTTTTGTGGATAATCAGCATTGTACCATTTGCTAGTGATGCTAAATTTTGTTGATTATATATGTAAAGGTGTGGTTGAGTGTGTGGAAAAATCTTGATGTTAGCTAGATTCATTGGTGATGTTAGGTATGATTTGGAAGAATTATAATACACTCATTTAATTTCTTGTTTAGCCCCGTATTGTTATTGTATACAAAGGATGCTAAGTGATGGATGATGTTTGATGAGTTGATAATGTGGAACAACGTAGAAAGGTAAGCTATGATGTCAGTATTGATATGACTTATGCGCCATGATTCGCATTTCAAACATTAATTGCATCTTATGACATCATATGCATTTCCAACACTAAGGTTTGTTGATGAGGCTGTCACGATTATAGTGCTTTAGTTTACTATACATCCTATAGCATGTTGCTTTTGAGTCTACCGCTTATAGTGCTATGGTTCACTGGTAGTCCTCGGGTACCACCGCTTATAGTGCTTTGGTTCACTATGTGGTTACCCAGATGCCCCTCGATTATAGTGCTATGGTTCACTAAGTGGGTTATCTTGGCACTTGCTCTATATTATTAAGTCGGATCCACAATTCATTATTTTTATACACAAATGAAAGAAAAGATTTTTAAGACCATGGCATGCATGTAAAGCATTGGTGAGTAAGCGATAGTTATGAGTAGTTGGTGGATGTTGGATGGAATTACGGAGATGTTTGGTTGATCTTAAATGCTTCAGTGTTTCTTTGTTGAGGATGGTTAAGTTTGAGTCCATATAGATGTTGTGTTAATAAGTTAAATATTATGGTGCCTTGATTTTATTGAATGATGGGAAAAGGTACAATGATTGGCCTGTCTAATGAATTGTTATTCATTATTTGACTAGTACATACCCTTTAAAATTATGGATATTTCAGTAAATTTTCAGGGGGTGAGTCTGCTTGTTGACCCGGAGGCAGGGATGCATTGCCCAGCCATACTGGATGCCTATGTGGATAAATGTATATATGTGTAGTTGTACATGGCATAACTTAACTATTTTGTTGATCATGATACTAGCATATGTCTTTTTGAATGTATGAGAATAGGATGGTAAAATATGAAGTAGAAACTAGATTGTTATGTGTTCTGATGAATTTTGAACTTGAAGAAATGAGATGGAATTGATGCAAGATTTGAAAATTTGGAGTGCTTGGCATTGAGCCATTTTGCTTATGGCTGTAATTTATGCCTATATATATATATACTTGTGTATATATATATATTTATGTATTTATATATATATATATATATAGTCCATGGTACAAGTAGTTATAGGGTAGTGACATTCCTGTGGGAGTTAATTATGAGTAGTTATAATTATGCATTAGGGGTGTGATGGACAGGTTATTTTGTTACCCCGACTCCATGAGTTCTGAGATTAATACCATAATTATAGTTTATAATGAGTCTTATGCAATGTAACGAATTTGTGCAATTATAGACATGTATTAAACATTTTTATAAATAATAGAATTATGTTATGGGTGTGTGGGATGATATTCTTATCATTTGGTGCATTGAGAATTAATAAAATTATGGAATGGGCCGAATAGTTGATACCATAATAGAATACATGAACATGGTTTTTAATTGTTCTGGTTGGAATAGTGGTGAATCAACCATTGAGGCTTTAGAAGAACTGAATGTATCATAATGGTTAAGTGTGGGATTCTGATTCCTCGGATTGTTGATACATCTTGAAATGGGTACTTAGAAGTTGTATACATGAGTACATATTTAAATACTATGCATATGCCCAAGGTAGAATTTTAAGTTGTATGGAAAGAAGATCAATAAAGCAGCATATATTTGTAAACTTCCTTGCACATATTGGAATAAGTATGCCCATTTGAATGTGACTATCTATAGAGATAAATGAAGTGATACTAGTAGGAGAAAACAGATACTTTGCTGTCATGAATTCTAATGTTGCATGATTCTTCTTGTTGTGGATATTAAATCCTAAACATTTTGAATGCCACTGGGTTTAGTTTCTAAATGGGAAAAACTACTCTAACAGTTTAGCGCAAGTCTTTGTTAATTAGTATGATGAAAATACTTGTCTGTATAGTTTTATTCTTAACCTGCTCGTTAGCTCAGGATAAAAGTCATTTTATATGCAGCTATTTTTCCTCTGAATGACTTGATGCTTTGAATCCTTGCCCAACTACGTGCGTGGTATGGTGCATGTGTGTGAATTTGTTTCTTTGAAGATTGATTGGTCCTCATTCATTAGTGTTAGTCAAAGGTGGTAGGTGGCTCAAAATTTAGCCACTTTCTTTGACCATTCCATGTGCATAATTTTTGCCACTTTTTGCTCCATGTGTTGCTCCGTCTTTTCTACAGCATGGCTTCTAGGTTCATCAATTGCCTATAAAAGGCATTGATTTGCACATTCAAAGCACCGTGCAAAGACAAGAGAAAAAAGAGTAGTGAAAAATATTGAGAGAAAAGAGAGAGTTTTACTCGTTTTAATATTTTTCTAGTTCCATTTGAGAGAGTAATTTTAGTCAGAAAATTAGAGAGATTACTTTGTTTTAGTCCTCATTCTTTTGGGGATATATTTATGTTTGAATATGTATACAGGTTCAAGGATGTTCAAAGATTTTGATAATGGACAAGCACTCTTGAAGAAATCTGTGCAAAAACAAAGATATGGAGTCAGGTGCTAAGTAACAGCGAAGCTAATCGATTAGGTCACTTATGCTAATCGATTAGGAGCATTCTGTTTTGGAAGAAACTGCATCAGGATGTAAGCTAATCGATTATGGAAATGAAGCCAATCGATTATGAACTCACTGGAATTAAGATAATCGATTACACACTTGAAGCTAATCGATTACAACTATCAAAATGGGATTAAATGCATCAGGTATGATGTCTAATCGATTAAGGAAGCTATACAATCGATTAGGAAGCCACTGGAATTAAGGTAATCGATTACAAGCCATGCTAATCGATTAGGAAGCTGCGAAATCAAATTAAATGCATCAGGTACAGATGCTAATCGATTACAGGAAATGAAATAATCGATTATGGACTCTCTGACTTGAAGCTAATCGATTACAACGCGAGGGTGTAATCGATTACACTAGTGGAAAAACACATTTAAGTGGGAAACCAGCTCATGTCTCCACTATTCTTCAAAATTCCACTAAGTGCAACGGCTAGGAAGAAGAAGGGCACACCTCAACACTTCAATTGGCTCTATAAATTAAAGAGGAACACAAGCACAAAGACACACCAAGAAGCTACAAATCTTTTGCTCTATTTTGTGCTTTGTAAGCCCTATTTCTTGTATCTTGAATTTCATTTGTATATCCTCTCATCTTGAGAGATTAGAAAGTTTGTGAGCTATCATTGTCTATTCACTCTATTAAGAGAGTCATTCACTTGTAAACACTTCATAAACACCAAAGATTTTCACTCTAGGTTGAGTGGTCACAAAGGTTGGGGTTCAACCTTTGGGTATTGAGAGTTTAAGAGATTGGGTGGGTTGCCCTAGTGCTAGTGAGGATTGAGTTCTTGAGTGTGGGACACTAGGAAGCTGCAATTGCTCATAGCTTGTATCTCTAAACTTCAATAGTGGAAATCCTCTAAGTGGGTTGCTTAGAGGCGAGACGTACACCAGTTTGGGTGGAACTCGTTACATCGGTTTGCAAGCTTCTCTTCCTTACTCTTTACTTTCATATACTGTATATTGATTGATTGGTATTGATTGCTTGTGAAGTTCATACTTGAATTTGCTTAATTTGTTATACTTCAAAAGCTGCCTACCAAGTGTTTGCTAAATTGCCTCAGCAATATTTTCCATTGTAGTGCTTTGCATATTTTCCTTTACTTAATTTCACTTGCATATTCTCATAAACTTGGTTATAAAAATCAATTTCAAAGGCATTCCAATCAAAAGTTTTATAACTCAATTCACCCCCCTTCTTGAGTATTGAGGCCACTTGAACAACAAGTGGTATCAGAGCTTGACTCTTGGTAGATCAAGCTTAACAGCTTCAAGAGACTAAATGGCCTCAAGTTCTCAAAATGTTTTTCCCGAGGGTGGTGCGATAAACAGACCTCCCGCTTTCAATGGGGAAGGGTATGCCTTTTGGAAAGAGAGAATGAAAATCTTCATTCAATCAATTGACTTGAGAATTTGGAATGCCATTAAAAATGGTCCTTATATACCAATGCATACAATAGATAGTAAAAATGTTGAAAAACCTATAGATGAATGGACAAGCGAGGAAGAAAAGAAAGTTCAATATGGCTACAAGGCCAAAAATCTAATTACTATGGCTTTAGGTCAAGATGAATTTTTTAGAATAATGACTTGCCAAACTGCTAAAGAGATGTGGGATACTCTACAAGTAACTCACGAAGGTACTAACGATGTAAAGGACTCTAAGATTAGTACACTAACTAGTCAATATGAGTGCTTTAGATTAAACTCTCATGAATCAATTGTTGATATGCAAAAAAGATTCACTCTCATCATTAATCAACTCATTACACTTGGAAAGACTTACACTAACAAAGAGCTCATTCATAAAGTGTTGAAAAGTCTTAACAGAGAATGGCAACCGCTAGTTACCGCCATCAAACAATCTCCTAGCATAAACGAAATGTCTCTTGCCACACTATTTGGTAAGTTGCAGGAACAGGAACAAGAGCTGAAAGAATTAAAGATGGCGGAAGAGGAAGAAAAATCTTCCAAGAAAAAGGGTCTCGCTCTCAAGGCTACTCCCATAAATGAAGAAGAATCCAGAAGTGAACTTGATGAAGAAGAAGAGTTTGGACTATTTGTGAAACGCTTCGGGAAATTCATGAAAGGCAAACGCTTCCAAAGAAGCTTCAAAAACCCAAGTAAGAAACCTATCACTAAAGAAAATTCTTCCTCACCCAATTGTTTTGAATGTGGCAAGGAAGGGCACTTCAAAGCGGATTGCCCAAATCTTAAGAAGAAGGGAAAAGAGAAAAGAGGAAGAAGGAGAGCATATATAGCATGGGATGAAAATGAGATAAGCAGCTCGGATGACTCAGAAAATGAAGCAAACCTTTGTCTCATGGCCAACTACCAAGAAGAAGATGATGAGGTAAACTTCCATGACTTAGATAAGGATGAATTACTTGATGCTCTAGAGGAATTGTATGATAAATTTACAAAAGTCTCCAATAGACTTAAGGTGTCTAGAAAAACTAGTGACACTCTAGAGATGCACCTTATGGAGGTTTCCAAAGAGAATGAATGCTTAAAAGAAGAATTGAAAAACGCTCAAACATGTTCCAAGGATAAACCATGTGATTTTGCAAAAAGATGTATTGTGTTAGAAACCAAGGTTGAAGACCTAAATAGGACACTAGAAAAGTTTACTAATGGAAGAGATAATTTGAACATCCTACTTGGGCAACAAAAATGCATGTTTAGTAAAACCGGTTTAGGATATGACCAAGAACATAGCAATCACAAAATGGAGAAACAATATAAAAATTTCTTTGCACCTCCAAGCAAATCCTCCTCACCTTTTATGAAATGCAATCATTGTGGTACCAAAGGACATAGTGCTTATAAGTGTAGTGTTAGGAAACTAGGACCAAAGGTCTTAAGAAAGGTGTGGGTTCCCAAAGGAACATCTCCACAAGCTAACCTAAAAGGACCCAACATAAAATGGGTACCTAGTTCTCTAAACTGATTTTGTTTTGTAGGTATGCTTCAAGGCAAGCAACACCCATTGGTACTTGGATAGTGGGTGTTCAAAGCATATGACGGGAGACATAAGCAAATTTACATCATTCACTCCCAAAAGAAAAGGAAGTGTCACCTACGGAGATAACACTAAAGGAAGAATCCTAGGCATTGGAAATATTGGTAAGAATTCTTCCACCTCCATAAGTGACGTATTGTATGTTGAAGGCCTCAAACATAATCTACTTAGCATAAGTCAATTATGTGACAAAGGATATAGAGTTTTATTTGAATCCAATTGTTGTATAATTGAGAATAAGCTAAACAAAGAGGTCAAATTTGTTGGAAAAAGAATTGATAACATTTACATGATTGATGTGGATAGTTTGTCTACAAATGATGAACAATGCTTCATTTCTAAAGAGGATGAAACTTGGCTATGGCATAGAAGAATAGCTCATATACATGTAGACCACTTGAACAAACTTGTTTCTAAAGATTTAGTAATTGGTTTACCAAAGCTTAAATTTGAAAATAGATTTTGTGATGCATGTCAAAAGGGAAAACAAGTAAAGGCATCCTTTCAATCCAAAAACATTGTTTCCACTCAAAGGCCTTTACAACTTTTGCACATGGACTTATTTGGACCATCCAAAATCAAAAGCTTTGGAGGCAATCACTATGGTCTAGTTATAGTAGATGACTATTCAAGATATACATGGACATTGTTTCTTGCTCATAAAAATGAAGCATATCATGCATTCAAGAAACTTGCAAAGATTATCCAAAATGAGCAAAACTCAAAAATTGCATCCATTAGAACCGATCATGGGGGAGAATTTGAAAATCAATCTTTCGAAAACTTTTGCGAAAAACATGGTATTAACCACAACTTTTCAGCTCCTAGAACTCCACAACAAAATAGAGTAGTTGAAAGGAAAAATAGATCTTTAGTGGAGCTTGCTAGAACCATGTTAAATGAAAATAATATTGCAAAACATTTTTGGGCCGATGCGGTAAACACCGCGTGTTATGTTATGAATAGATGTTTAATAAGGCCTATTTTAAAGAAAACCCCCTATGAGCTTTACAAGGGTAGAAAACCCAACATTGCATACTTTCATATTTTTGGATGCAAGTGTTTTGTGCTCAACAATGGAAAGGATAATCTAGGAAAGTTTGATGCAAAATCTGATGAGGCAATATTCCTAGGATACTCTCAATCAAGTAAATCTTATAGAATCTTCAACAAACAAACAAATACCATAGAAGAATCTATTCATGTTAAATTTGATGAAAATAGCCATAACCCTCCGAGAAAGGAAGATGTTGATGATCTTGTAGGTACCTTCCAAGAAATGAACTTGGAAGACAAAGAAGAAGTCAACAATGATGGAGGAGCAACACAAATTGATAAACAAGATTGGGTAACCTTAAAGGATCATCCCTTGGACAAAATCATTGGAGAAATAACCAAAGGGGTAAGTACTCGAAATGCCATTAGAAATGCATGCAATCACTTAGCTTTTGTATCCCAAATTGAACCCAAAAATATTGATGAAGCCATTATTGATGAGCATTGGATGTTGGCCATGCAAGAAGAGTTAAACCAATTTGAAAGAAATGAAGTTTGGGAACTTGTGCCAAGACCCAATGACCATCTAATAATAGGCACCAAATGGGTTTTTAGA
This sequence comes from Clitoria ternatea, assembly GCA_037962975.1. Lineage (NCBI taxonomy): Eukaryota > Viridiplantae > Streptophyta > Magnoliopsida > Fabales > Fabaceae > Clitoria > Clitoria ternatea. The sequence goes on from CM075674.1 coordinate 2,908,333, forward strand.
AATAAGCTAGATGAAAATGGTATAATAACAAGAAACAAAGCTAGACTAGTTGCAAAGGGATACAATCAAGAAGAGGGAATAGATTATGAAGAAACGTATGCTCCCGTAGCTAGGTTAGAAGCCATTAGGTTATTGCTAGCTTTTGCATGCTGTATGGATTTCAAACTTTATCAAATGGATGTCAAAAGTGCATTTTTAAACGGCTTCATTCAAGAAGAAGTTTATGTAGATCAACCTCCCGGCTTTGAAAATCATAAATTTCCAAACCATGTCTTTAAATTGAGAAAAGCTTTATATGGTTTGAAACAAGCTCCAAGAGCTTGGTATGAAAGACTAAGCAAATTCCTTTTAGAACACAATTTTGAAAGAGGAAAGGTTGATACTACACTGTTTATAAAACGCAAAAATAATGACATTCTTTTGGTACAAATTTATGTGGACGACATAATATTTGGTGCTACTAATGAAAATCTTTGTCAAGAGTTTGCCAAGATTATGCAGAATGAGTTTGAAATGTCCTTGATGGGAGAACTCACCTTCTTCCTTGGATTGCAAATAAAACAAGCAAATGATGGAACGTTCATTAGCCAAACTAAGTATTGTAAGGAACTACTTAAAAGGTTTGGAATGGACAAGGCAAATGAAATAGCAACACCCATGAGTACATCCTGCTATCTAGACAAAGATGAAAAGGGTAAGGACGTTGAAATCACTAAATATCGAGGTATGATTGGATCTTTACTGTATTTAACTGCTAGTAGGCCCGATATTATGTTTGCGGTATGCATGTGTGCTAGATATCAAGCATGTCCTAAAGAATCACACTTAACTGCCATAAAAAGAATTTTGAAATATCTTGTGGGTACTCAAAATGTTGCTTTGTGGTATCCCAAAGGCGTTGAATGTAATCTCTTAGGATATTCTGACTCTGACTTTGCGGGCTGTAAACTTGATAGAAAAAGTACTAGTGGAACATGTCATTTACTTGGTAGTTCCCTTGTTTCTTGGCATAGCAAGAAGCAAGCAAGTGTTGCATTATCTACGGCTGAGGCAGAATATGTAGCCGCCGGTAGTTGTTGTGCTCAAATTCTTTGGATGAGACAACAACTTCTTGATTTTGGCATTGCTTTAAACAAAGTACCCATCAAATGTGATAATACTAGTGCCATTAACATCTCAAAGAATCCTGTAATGCACTCTAGAACCAAGCACATTGAGATTAGGCATCATTTCATTAGAGATCATGTGTTAAAAGGGGATTGTGTACTTGAACATGTTGAAACTTCTAGGCAACTAGCAGATATTTTCACAAAACCCTTGGCTAGAGAACAATTCATTCACATTAGAAGAGAATTAGGCATTCTTGACATGTCAAATTGTGTTTGAATGATAGAATATTTTGATAAGAACTATGTTGTATGGCATGATGAATGGTATATATCACATTTCATGTTTGGAACTTTGCTGTATGAAAAATCTGAAGTTTTTGAATCAATAATCGATTACATGCATCCTCACAATCGATTACTATGCTTCTGTTTCTAATATAATCGATTAGTAAAAGTTCCTAATCGATTACAATCATTCTGTTTCTAAGCTAATCGATTGCCCTTGATCCACAATCGATTACACAGCCTCTGTTTCAGGTTCAAAACGTTTCCTCTTCTCCATAATCGATTACCACCCTGCTCCAATCGATTAGGACTATTCTGCTTCTTGACTAATCGATTAGTCAAAGGCTCTAATCGATTACTCTCTGCACAAAACATTTGGAATTCCCAGAAACAGTGAGCTAATCGATTACGCACTGTCTAGTAATCGATTAGCATCGGTTCTGAAGAGTCAATATTGTAATTTCCAAGGCATACTCGAACCACTCCCTCTCTTAACTCCCTTCACTCCTTTCTAAACCCACTTTCCTCCTTCCTAAACCTAATTCTCACCTATAAATACCCCTCTCTTCACCTTCTTATCTCACACTACCTCCTCCCTCTCAAACCTCTCCAAAACTCTCAAGCACTCTTCTCTCTTCATCTTCTTCTTTGCCTTCCTTACCATGTCTACATCTCGCAATGTCAAGAGAGCAAGGTCTTCCATAGCTCAGGCCCATAATCCCTTTGATTTTTCAAGGTTCTTTGCTTCTCCTAGAGACCTCCAAAACTTCATGAAAAACTTTTCTGAAAAGGAGATAATGACCCCCCACTACACCATTGCCGACACTTTCGACAACCCCAGCCTAACCTTCACTCAAAGCCTTCACCACTACAACCTCTTTCCTTTCCTCTCCCTCAAGGAAGAAGAGTACTACCCTGAACTAATAAGGGTATTTTACTGCAATCTCCACCTTGTGAATGGCATGGTTGAGTCCAAAGTGAAGAACACAACCATTAAGCTTTCCAATGCTCAATTTGCGGAGATTTCCCAACTGCCTTTCAACAATGCTGATTTTGATGGAGGAGAACCGGAAGACGAATGGGGCTTCAACGCTCTAACTGCTCGTCAATCCTTGTGGAAAGCTGACCGCCCCAGGAGCAACCACAAGTTGGTAGGCCACTTGACCATGAATAACCGTTTACTTCACTTTTTCTTGGTCAAGATGATTGTTCCTCGTGGAGGGAACTATGCTTTGGTAGAAGAGGATGATGTCCTCTTGATGTGGGCAATGCTGAATCATAAGGAGATCAACTGGGTTCAGTTGGTCAAATTTCATATGCGCCACGCCAAGGACCAACAAAAACTCCCTTATGGTATTCTCCTTACTAAAATTTTCAAATATTGTGGAGTAGACTTGGCTGGAGAATTATCAGAAAAAGTACCTCCTAGAGCTTGCATTGGCACCCATCACCTCACCAAAATGGGTCTTGTTCTTACACATGGAGCATGGTACTCACGAATGGAGGGCATTCATGCCAATATTCCCTTCGAAGCTCCTGCTGAAGAAGAACCCGTTCCTCCTCCTCCTCAATCACAAGCTGCACCCCAAGCCTCTTCATCTGCACCCCAAGCTGACCCCTTTGCATCTCTTTACGCCCATCTTGACCGCCGCTTCGATCGCCTTGAAAACTCCCTTCAAGAGTTTTCAATGACCGAGCAGCAACACTTCGAGATGATGCAACAACGCTATGAAGAGCTATCCCACCAAATCGCTGAAATTTGCTTTTTTAATCCGGATAATTAGATCCTTAGTTATGCTTTTGTTTTAGGGTGCTTATGTTATTGTTTTTTAAATTCTGAATAGTTTGCTTCATGTAATTCTCATCCTTCTGCAATTCAATAAATTTTTAGTTCATCATATTTTATCTCATTACTTGCACGAATTATTTTTGATGATTCCAAAGGGGGAGAAGAATAACTGTTCATATCTTGCTTATCATTTTGTTCATATCTTACTTATCATCTTGTTTAAAATCTGAAAAAGATAGGATTAATAAATTCCTTTTGATAGGGGGAGATTTATTTGTTAAAGAGATAAAAAGAGATAAGAAATAGATAATACTGCTGAATGTGATAAAGATTCTGTTTTTAAATTTGGTCAATAGATAATCTGCTATTTTGAAAAACTGATAATGCAGTAGAGATGTTTTTGCTAAGAGATAAAATTAAAGATAAGTTTAAAATTGCTTAACTAACAACCCTCAAGAGATGAACATAGTTGTCATCATCAAAAAGGGGGAGAATGTGTTTGAATATGTATACAGGTTCAAGGATGTTCAAAGATTTTGATAATGACAAGCACTCTTGAAGAAATCTGTGCAAAAACAAAGATATGGAGTCAGGTGCTAAGTAACAGCGAAGCTAATCGATTAGGTCACTTATGCTAATCGATTAGGAGCATTCTGTTTTGGAAGAAACTGCATCAGGATGTAAGCTAATCGATTATGGAAATGAAGCCAATTGATTATGAACTCACTGGAATTAAGATAATCGATTACACACTTGAAGCTAATCGATTACAACTATCAAAATGGGATTAAATGCATCAGGTATGATGTCTAATCGATTAAGGAAGCTATACAATCGATTAGGAAGCCACTGGAATTAAGGTAATCGATTACAAGCCATGCTAATCGATTAGGAAGCTGCGAAATCAAATTAAATGCATCAGGTACAGATGCTAATCGATTACAGGAAATGAAATAATCGATTATGGACTCTCTGACTTGAAGCTAATCGATTACAACGCGAGGGTGTAATCGATTACACTAGTGGAAAAACACATTTAAGTGGGAAACCAGCTCATGTCTCCACCATTCTTCAAAATTCCACTAAGTGCAACGGCTAGGAAGAAGAAGGGCACACCTCAACACTTCAATTGGCTCTATAAATTGAAGAGGAACACAAGCACAAAGACACACCAAGAAACTACAAATCTTTTGCTCTATTTTGTGCTTTGTAAGCCCTATTTTTTGTATCTTGAATTTCATTTGTATATCCTCTCATCTTGAGAGATTAGAAAGTTTGTGAGCTATCATTGTCTATTCACTCTATTAAGAGAGTCATTCACTTGTAAACACTTCATAAACACTAAAGATTTTCACTCTAGGTTGAGTGGTCACAAAGGTTGGGGTTCAACCTTTGGGTATTGAGAGTTTGAGAGATTGGGTGGGTTGCCCTAGTGCTAGTGAGGATTGAGTTCTTGAGTGTGGGACACTAGGAAGCTGCAATTGCTCATAGCTTGTATCTCTAAACTTCAATAGTGGAAATCCTCTAAGTGGGTTGCTTAGAGGCGAGACGTACACCGGTTTGGGTGGAACTCGTTACATCGGTTTGCAAGCTTCTCTTCCTTACTCTTTACTTTCATATACTGTATATTGATTGATTGGTATTGATTGCTTGTGAAGTTCATACTTGAATTTGCTTAATTTGTTATACTTCAAAAGCTGCCTACCAAGTGTTTGCTAAATTGCCTCAGCAATATTTTCCATTGTAGTGCTTTGCATATTTTCCTTTACTTAATTTCACTTGCATATTCTCATAAACTTGGTTATAAAAATCAATTTTAAAGGCATTCCAATCAAAAGTTTTATAACTCAATTCACCCCCTCTTGAGTATTGAGGCCACTTGAACAACAATATTGACTCTCAGTTCTCATCATTTCAGAGAACTTTCTTGTACTCTCCTTTTTACATAGTGGAATTATTTTGCCCGTGATCGTCCGTGGTTTTTCTCCGGATTTGGAGTTTTCCACGTAAATATTGTGTGTCAATATTTCTTGTCTCTCTACTTACTTCTCTTTATTTCCAATTAACTTGATCCGGTGCTTCTGCATCCCCCTGATTTCCTAACAAGTGGTATCAGAGCCGCTTGTTCAATTGGAGATTCAAGATGTCTACCGTCACCAAATTTGACATTGAGAAGTTTGATGGCAAGATAAGCTTTTCCATTTGGAAAGTCCAAATGAAAGCCGTTCTCATCCAGAACGGATTAAAGAAAGCTTTATATGGAAAGTCAGAAAAACCGACTTCCATGACCGATGAGCAATGGGACGAGTTGGATGAAAAGGCGCTTTCAGCAATCCAACTATGCTTGTCCAAGGAGGTTCTTCGTGAGGTAGCCAATGAAACCACCACTGCTGCTTTGTGGTTAAAGTTGGAATCTCCATATATGACCAAAAGCCTCGCTAACAAGCTTCGTCTCAAAGAACGACTATACACGATCCGTATGGTCGAAGGTACTCCCATTCAATCTCATCTTGATGAATTTAACTCTATTATTATGGATCTGGAAAATATCGATATCAAAATTGATGATGAAGATAAAGCTGTTTTGTTGGTTGTCTCTTTACCTTCTACCTATAAACACTTTAAAGAAATTATGTTGTATAGCAACAATGATACCTTATCCTTTGAAGATGTTAAATCTAATTTATTGTCCAAGGAAAAATTTGATCTTGATATTCATACTGAGGACAAGGGTGAGGGCTTAAGTGTCAGGGGTAGAACTCAAGAAAAAGGGAGTACCAGTAACAAGAAAAGCAGATCCAAATCTAGAGGATGTAAATCCAACAAAACCTGTCGCTATTGCAAGAAATATGGGCATGATATTTCTGATTGCTTTATCTTGAAAAAGAAATAAGAAAAGCAAGAGAAAAACAAACAACCTGCTGAAGCTGCTAATATTGAGACTGATTCTGATGGTGATGTTATGATCTCTGTCTCTTCTGATAAGAGGAGCAAAAATAAGTGGATTCTTGATTCTGGATGTACTTTTCACATGTGTCCTTATAAGGACTTATTTACCACTTTAGAACCTGTTGATAGTGGTATTGTCTTAATGGGTAATGATACCCAATGTAAGATTGTAGGAATTGGTACTATTCAGATCAAGACTCATGATGGCATTGTCAGGACTCTTTCCAAAGTTCGCTTTATTCCTGACTTGAAGCGGAATTTAATTTCTCTTGGTACCCTCGAATCTCTTGGGTGCAAGTACTCAGCTGAAGGTGGAGTTCTAAAGGTATCTAAAGGTGCCCTTACTTTATTAAAAGCTAACCGTGTTGGTAGTTTGTATATCTTGCAAGGATCTGTAGTGACAGGATCAGCAGCTGTTTCATCTTCTATGCCTGATAAAGATGTCACCAAATTATGGCACATGCGTCTGGGCCATATGAGTGAAAAAGGCATGCACCTTCTGAGCAAGCAAGGTCTTCTTGGTAATCAAGGTATTGGTAAGTTGAAGTTTTGTGAACATTGTGTCTTTGGGAAGCAGAAAAGAGTTAGCTTCTCCACTGCAACTCACCGCACAAAAGGTATCCTTGATTACATTCATTCTGATCTTTAGGGACCTTCAAAAGTCCCTTCTTATGGAGGACGTCGCTATATGATGACTATTATTGATGATTTTTCTCGTAAATCTGGGTTTATTTTCTAAGGCATAAAAATGAGACCTTCCCCACTTTTAAGAAGTGGAAAACTCTTGTTGAAACACAGACAGGGAAAAAAGTCAAGAAGCTCAGAACGGATAATGGATTGGAGTTCTGTGAAGGTGACTTTAATGAGTTCTGCGTAAATCATGGTATTGCTAGACACAAAACCATTCCAGGCAAACCCCAACAGAATGGTGTAGCAGAACGTTTGAACAGAACTATTCTTGAGAGAGCTCGTTGTATGCTCTCAAATGCTGGGTTATGGCATCAACGTGAGTTATGGGTCGAGGCAGCATCTACAGCTTGCTACTTGATCAACCGATCACCACACTCCTCTCTTGACTTCAAAATTCCAGAAGAAATTTGGTCAGGTAATCCTGTTGATTATTCTAATTTAAGAATTTTTGGATGTCCTGCATATGCACATGTCAATGATGGAAAATTAGCTCCAAGAGCTATTAAGTGCATATTTCTTGGTTATGCATCTGAATCTAAAGGATATCGTTTATGGTGTTCTGATCCTAAGTCACGAAAATTAATTCTCAGCAGAGATGTGACTTTTAATGAGGATGCATTATTATCTTCCGGGAAACAATCTTCTATGTCTTCTTCTAGTACTAATAATCTACAGGATACCAGCAAGAAGGTGGAGTTGGAATTGAAGTCTGTAGCTCCTAATGTTGATGTCCCATCTTCCTCTACCACTGAGTCTAGCACTGATGACCATACTAGTCATCCTATTCAACAACAGGATGATTATAATATTGCTCGAGATAGGCCAAGAAGACAGATCAAAAGGCCAGCTAGATACACTAATGATGATAATTTGACTGCTTATGCATTGTCTATCGCACAAGAGGTAAATGATGATGTTGAACCTGCCAGCTATACTGAAGCTGTTTCTTGTGCTGATTCATCTAAGTGGCTAGTGGCTATGAATGAAGAAATTGAAAGTCTTCATAAAAACAACACTTGGAGTTTGACAAAGCTCCCTGAAGGCAAACGACCTCTAAGGTGTAAATGGATCTACAAAAGAAAAGATGGTATTCCTGGTGTTGAAGATCCTAGATGCAAGGCACGATTAGTCGTCAAAGGCTTTTATCAAAAGGAAGGTATCGACTTTAATGAGCTTTTCTCACCTATTGTTCGCCATACTTCTATTCGTGTTTTGCTTGCTTTTGTTGCTCTGTTTGATTTGGAATTGGAGCAGCTTGATGTAAAGACAGCTTTTCTACATGGAGAGCTGGAAGAAGAAATTTATATGCATCAGCCAGAGGGATTTGTTGTTCCTGGTAAGGAGCATCTTGTTTGTCGACTGAAGAAATCTTTATATGGCCTTAAGCAAGCTCCCAGACAGTGATACAAAAGGTTTGATTCCTTTATGCTTGGGCAAGGTTATTCCAGGAGTCAATTTGATGACTGTATATACTTCCAACAATTTTCTGATGGAACTTTCATATACTTGTTACTTTATGTTGATGATATGTTGATTGCATCACGTGACAAGTCTTTGATCAGGAAATTGAAAGCTCAACTCAACAGTGAGTTTGAGATGAAGGAATTAGGTGCAGCTAAGAAAATTCTTGGCATGGAGATTCACAGGGATCGTCAAGCTGGTAAATTGATCTTATCTCAACAAAAATATATTGAGAGATTGCTTGACAGATTTAATATGAGCAATAGTAAACCTGTTGCCACTCCACTTGCCGCACATTTCAAGCTATCATCAGAACTTTGTCCAGAAACGAAAGAAGAGATGGAGCGAATTACACACGTTCCATATGCTAGTGCAGTCGGCAGTTTAATGTATGCTATGGTGTGCACTAGACCGGATATAGCATATGCTGTCAGCATGGTGAGCAGGTACATGCATATTCCTGGAAAGGATCACTAGAGTGCTGTCAAATGGATTTTTCGATATCTTAAAGGTACTACAGATATTGGCTTGGTATTTGATAGATGCAAAGCTACAACCAATGATGTTGCAGGTTTTGTTGATTCAGATTATGGTGGTGATCTTGATAGAAGAAGATCTCTTTCTGGTTACATCTTTACTCTCTGTAATTTTGCTATCAGTTGGAAAGCTTCACTTCAATCTATTGCTGCATTGTCTACAACTGAAGCAGAATATATCTCAGCAACTGAGGGTGTGAAAGAGGCTCTTTGGATTCGAGGTTTGGTCAATGAACTTGGTCTCACACAAAAGGTTCTTATTGTGTTTTGTGATAGCCAGAGTGCTATCCATTTAACCAAGAATAGTCGTTACCATGATAAGACCAAACACATAGATGTAAAACATCACTTTATCTGTGATATTGTTTCTGTTGGTGAAGTTATGGTGCAAAAGATTCACACTTCTGAGAATCCAGCAGATATGCTTACTAAGCCACTTCAAAATGTTAAGTTTCAACATTGTTTGAACTTAGTAGGTCTTTACAGCACATAAATGTCCTTCGGGACTTTATCTGAGGATGAGCAACTTATCAAATTTTGATCCAAGGTGGAGATTGTTAGTCAAAGGTGGTAGGTGGCTCAAAATTTAGCCACTTTCTTTGACCATTCCATGTGCATAATTTTTGCCATCTTTTACTCCATGTGTTGCTCCGTCTTTTCTACAGCATGGCTTCTAGGTTCATCAATTGCCTATAAAAGGCATTGATTTGCACATTCAAAGCACCGTGCAAAGACAAGAGAAAAAAGGGTAGTGAAAAATATTGAGAGAAAAGAGAGAGTTTTACTCGTTTTAATATTTTTCTAGTTCCATTTGAGAGAGTAATTTTAGTCAGAAAATTAGAGAGATTACTTTGTTTTAGTCCTCATTCTTTTGGGGATATATTGACTCTCAATTCTCATCATTTCAGAGAACTTTCTTGTACTCTCCTTTTTACATAGTGGAATTATTTTGCCCGTGATTGTCCGTGGTTTTTCTCCGGATTTGGAGTTTTCCACGTAAATATTGTGTGTCAATATTTCTTGTCTCTCTACTTACTTCTCTTTATTTCCAATTAACTTGATCTGGTGCTTCCGCATCCCCCTGATTTCCTAACAATTAGCATGCTTGTGTATTCCTTGTTTCGTTTTAGATAGAAAAGAACTAGTAGTTTTTCTTTTTAATTTCTCCTTTTCATGTCCATAGTTTCTTATTGCTTTACTCTTATACATGTTTTTATATTCCCTTGTGGAACAGTCACGGACTTAACACAAAGCTATATCATGATTAGTATGTAAGGAAGATGTGGTATAGTTGTGTACAATTTATCATGAGTCTCTCTTGATAATAAAAAGCAAGCAACAAATAGAAAGCTGTAAAATCTTTACCTTGGGTTACAATTGGCCATCCAATATTGAGTTGAACCAGGATGCTTCTTTATCAGTAAACTGGAAAGACTCTGTTTGAACTGTTATTCCCTGAATTGTTATCATTACCTGAATTGTTGTCCCTATGATTCTCTTGTACTACGTACCGGTATTTTGGGCTCCCTTCCGGGTGGCACCTGCACGTAAATACACCGCCTAGCGTATGGACGCTGACTCGTGCACTCACCACCTGATCCATTTCTTTGCGTGCCTCACCTGCACAACCCAATCCCCGCGCGTCTTCATGTTGTGCAGACGTGAATACGCTCGTGCCACGCGTGATCAATTCCATTACCTATCCAATCCGCGTCTCTCTTTGTCCACTGCATGCCCCTTTGCCGCTTCCTATGCCATATCCCTCAGTGAATTGCTTCTGTACTCATGCTCGTGAGAGTGTGAATTTTTGTATCATGTTGTTGGGGCCCGCGCGTAATCTTATGTTAAGCTTGTAGCATTACACCTCATTCTATCCATGGCCAGGTTCTGAATTATGAATGTCCACTAGGCCATTTTGAAGACTTAAAATTCTGCTGGTGGTGTTCTATAATAATAATAATAATACATTAATAATAATAAATAAATAAATAAATAAATAAATAAATAAATAAATAAATAAGTAAGTAAGGTGATGTATAATATATATATATAAACTAAATCTGATATATATATATATATATATATATATATATATATATATATATGGTTTATCTATTTTAGTTTAAGCTTCATTTACTCTATTGTTTTCTCTAAGTTTAGTTAATTAATTATTTTATTTTGTTAATATGGTATCAAGTTGTATAATGGTATTATTATTTTATTTATTACGTTATATTTTAGCCATTTATTTTTATTTAACTTTTGGACTCAATTGCATTTAGCTACTGTTTAAATTTTTAATAATTGCTATCAAGGACATTAATATCCTATAAAACTGCAAAAAATTTATCCATATTTTTATTTATTCCTGAAGTAATTATTGGGATTTTAGTATGGACATAACACGCTCCTCTCACTCTCACGTAAGAAAACTTTTCTCATAAGATACATCCTCTATATATCATATATTTTTTTGGTATGGATATATCATATATTTATATGCATAGTGATCCGGTCCCAACACCGGCCCCCAAGAGCATGGCTTTAATACTTTGCCAGATCAGCATTTCGAACAAGAGAAGTACGCTTTGAATACATTATAATTGTTTCTATACAGAGTACATACAAACAGGGCAAGTAACTCCGCCAAGGCATGTTACTCCGCCAAGGTGTTTTACTCCGCCAAGGTTTGTAACTCCGCCAAGGAAGAAAATATCGAATACCTTATGCATGAAATATCCCTAATGCATATTACTCCGCCAAGCCATAGGCTCAACACAGGCGAAATATTGAATTTCCCATACTGCGTAGCGAGCCCATACTTATAACCCTGGCACGAGACTGACTCTATCCTGAGAGGTTGAAAATGGGAATCACGCTGTCACGCATTAAAGGGAAAAACAAATAAAATAATAAAGCATTCACGCTTTCCAAGTAAGTGGAAACACCCACTACAATAACAGTGCTTACAAACGGCGCAGGGACCCACTACCTTTCCAGCATAATGCCTGAAAATAAGGAACGGGTCCCACTAATAATGGAGCACCAGTAACAGGTATATAAACCTCAGCAAAAAGGTATATGGGGATCCCCAATTCTAAACCTTACACTCTCTTACTTGTATAATTCTCTCAGATTTGCTTTCTAAGTCTAAGAGTATTCTGAAATACTGACTTGAGCGTCGGAGAATAATTGCAGGTACCACCACCAATTGTGTCAAGGCAAAGAAAACAACTTCAGGAGGACTACTACACCGCCACAGAGTGAGTTACACTCCGCCCCAGTGTGGATTATACTCCGCCCAATACACAAGGACACTCCGTATTTGCATCTGTATAACATACCCTTGTATCAGATTGACATTACATGTACATTTTGAGCTGTTTCAGAATCATAACTTTACACCCCTTGTAAAGGACAGTTCATTGGCACGCCCAGTGGGACTTGTAAATTTGGTATTCCCACAATCTTTGATCAATCTCCATTACATTCATCATTAATGGAAAGACCAGGACCAGAGGTGCAGACTGAGGATTCTCCTCCACGCAATCCTAGACGTCTCAACTTTGACAACGATGCTCACAAAAAGGCAACGCACACTGACTCTCCAGATCCGAGAGATGACATGATCAGGATGCTGAGAGAAGAAATTGCTGAGCTTCGTCGTGAAAAGGCAAATCATACTCACGAGAGAGCAGGTCCTGCAAAACAGCCGCATCATGAGGCGCATGCACAGGAGGAATCAAGTACTCCTAGCTACTCTCGCATCCCTACTTACATGGAAGAGCAACGAAGCCTTCCACTGGCAAATGCTCAACACCAAGAGGGAAGGAGAGCAGGCTCAATCGCATCCCCCTTGGGGTACAAGATGAGTATCCCATTTTCCAAAAGGCTCATGAATGCGCATGTCCCCAGACATTTGCAGACCATGCAACCTGTTTCCATAGGAAAATACACTGGGGAAACAGATCCTTCTAAGCATCTAGATGCTTACATCTACGAGGCTATGTTCCTAGGTGCAGAAGAAGATGTCATGTGCAGAATGTTCCCCAGAACCCTTACAGGTGAAGCTCTTAGTTGGTTCAAGAGTTTACCTTCAGGTTCCATTGATTCATTGGAGGACCTGGCTACAGCTTTTGGCAGCCACTTCATGATCTCTAGGGATGCACCTAGAACCTCTCATACCTTGGCTCAGATCAAGCAAGGTGACAAAGAATCTCTGAAGGATTTCCTTAAGAGATTCTATAAGGAGGCAGCCATGGTTCCTGATCTGACAGAAGCAATACAGTTGCATATCCTTATTGAGGCTATGCAGCTAAAGTCACCTTTTGCTCTGTCGTTGGCAAAGGGACTTCCATCTACGATGGAGGAATTTCGCAGGAAGGCATCCAAGTATGTGGGTATTGAGATGCATCTGGAAGCCACTGCATCTCGCAGTCAACCACCCACTGCAACTCCACACCATGACAAAGGTAAAGAAAAATCATCCAGGAATGATAAGTTACCTCAGAAAGACAAAGCAGGGAACCAACCCTTCAAACAGCAAGATAGACGTGTGTTCAATTTTGCTCATTATGCACCCCTGAACATGTCATATGAACAAATCTTGCGTGAAATAGGATGGACTACCCTTAACATTTATGGGATTCAACGTCCACCTCCAATCAGACGCGGTGGGAACCCAAAGAAATATTGTGAGTTCCATGAGTCAGTTGGCCATACCACGGAGGAGTGCAAGCAACTCAAAAATACCATTGAGGTACTCATTCGTGAAGGCAAACTGAAACATTATTTGTTCAAGCGTAAATCTCACGATGAACCAGAGAGGTTTGAGAAAAGATCTCGTGATCGTTCTCCTGATCCTGATAACACTCGGGAGCCAAAACGTACGGTGGCAACAGAAAAACAAAAGGGCGTTGTTCTTGAGTCCGCCCAAAGAGAGCCAAGCCGAGAACCCAGATCACGGGGTAAAAGGCAGGTTTTAGATATGATTGCTGGGGGCTTCGTCGGAGGCGGACCCTCAAACACCGCCAGGAAAAATCATCATCGTATGATCTTGTCTGTGCAAGGCAAGTGTAAGGAATATCGTCCATTCAGGAACAGGGTCCAGACTTCGCCTATAACCTTCACAGATGATGATTTTGGCCCTACTATTCCTGAGGGAGATGATGCAGTAGTGATTATTGCAGTAATCGCTAATATGGATGTAAAACGCATCCTAATTGATCAGGGAATTTCCTGCGACGTTATCTTTTATGACTGTTTTAAACGCATGGGACTCACTGATGCTGATTTGCAGCCTTATACACAGGACCTTACAGCCTTTAATGGCGCCAAACAGCCCACTAAAGGCTACTTGGACACAAGGATCACTTTTGATGGCGAGCCTGGTGCAAGAACTGTGAAATCTAGGATTCTTGTCATTGATGTTAAATCTCCATACAATGGCATCATTGGGCGGCCCACTCTGAATGCCATGGAAGCCATCGTTTCAACCCCCCACTTGTTAATCAAGTTCATTGATAAAGATAATCAAGTCTCATCTGTAAGGGGGGACCAGGAGATGGCTCGTTATTGTTACAATTTGAGTCTTAACATGGTGAAGCTTGAAACCATGTCTAAGAAAAGAAAATTGAACGAAGGAAGCAGTACGGCGGCATCCGCCAATTTGGTGGATCTTGACCCCAAGGCGGAGTCTTCTATAGACCCACTGAATCCTTTGAAACCAACCCCTGATGGTGGCTCCAAGTCTATTGTTTTAGGCGGCACCCCGGAGCAAATCACAAACATCAATGACAAACTGGAGGCTAACATGGAAGCAAGACTGATTGCACTCCTCCATGAATACAAAGAAATTTTTGCTTGGACCGCTGCAGACATGCCTGGCATGGATCCTAACTTTTGTTGTCACCGCCTGGCGGTGTATCCTGAAACTAAGCCAGTGGCACAAAAGAAATGGCGTATGGGTCCTGCTAAGCAAAAAGCTGCTTGTGAACAAACAGAGGAGCTCCTCAAGGCGGGGTTCATCAGGGAACTCCGTTGCTCCTCCTGGCTGTCCAACGTGGTTATGGTACAGAAAGCCAATGGCAAATGGCGTATGTGCATAGACTACGTTGATTTGAATAAATGTTGTCCCAAAGATCCATACCCTCTCCCCAACATTGACAGATTGGTTGACGATTCCTCAGGATACAAGTATCTATCTTTTATGGATGCCTACTCCGGATACAACCAAATTCCAATGTGTGAGGATGATCAGGAGAAGACAGCATTTATTAATGACAAGGGGGTCTTTTGCTACAACGTCATGCCATTTGGGCTAAAGAACGCCGGGGCAACCTACCAGCGCATGATCAACAAAGTTTTTGAGGGTATGCACACAAAGCTGGTAGAGGTTTATATTGATGACATTATTGCCAAGACCCCGGAGGGAGGAGACCATGTTGAAGACCTACGCCTTATCTTTCAACGCCTACAGCAATACAACATGAGACTCAATCCATTAAAATGTACATTTGCTGTTCCTGGGGGCAGATTTTTGGGTTTCATGTTAACACAAAGAGGCATAGAAGCTAATCCTGATAAGTGTCGCATAATCCAAGAGTTACAGAGCCCCAAAACATTGAAAGAGGTACAATCCCTCAATGGCAAAATCGCTGCTCTAGCACGATTCATGCCAAAAATGGCTCATCGCTCTCTTCCCTTGTACAAGATGCTGAAGAAGGACAAGAAATTCAGTTGGGGCCCAGAGCAAGAGGCGGCCTTCCAAAGCTTCAAAAATGTCTTGGCCAGCCCTCCAATTCTGGTAAAACCAAGCCCAGGTGAACAACTCATTGTCTATTTGTCTGTTTCAGATAAAGCATTGGCAGTGGCTCTGGTCAAGGAGACAGTTGAAGGCCAACGACCGGTGTACTTCACTGGTAAAACATTGCATGGTGCAGAGTGCCGTTATCAGAAGATTGAAAAAGCAGCACTTGCAATTGTTTGGGCCTCACGACGCCTAAGACCATATTTCCATGCCCATCCCATCCTGATTCGTACAGACTTGCCACTTCGTACTATACTGTTCAAACCAGACCTGGCTGGAAGGATGATCAAATGGGCCATAGAGCTCTCTGAATTTGACATATCATACGAACCAAGAACTGCTATCAAGGCACAGGTCCTAGCAGATTTCGTAGTTGAATTAACAGGCTCTAGCCCAGATGCAGATCATTCACATTGGACAATATACGTTGATGGATCTTCAAATAGCAAAGGATGTGGAGCAGGAATTGTTATAGAAAGTGATGACGGAGTACATCTTGAAATTTCATTGCACTTTACCTTCACTACGTCTAACAATCAGGTGGAATATGAAGCCTGCTTGGCCGGACTCAGGGCAGCACAAGATATTGGGGCCAAAACTGTTACCCTATGCAGTGATTCTCAATTAGTCATCTCACAAATTCTTGGTGAGTATCAGGCTAAAGAACCTCTGCTGCAATAATACTTAGACTGCGTCAATGAGTTAAAACTACGCTTCAGTGAAGTCACTTTCAAGCATGTACCCCGCGAAGAAAATACACGCGCTGATATCCTCTCCAGGTTAGCCAGCACAAAGAAGGCGGGATGCACAACTACGGTTGTACAGAGTACCTTGGCGGAGCCAAGTATTTCCTTTCCTTCCTCAGTACATATGATTAAAAGCCGCTCCTTTGATGATAACTCCTGGGTAGCACCAATAGTTCGTTATCTTGTTAATGGACAATTACCCACGGATGATCTTGAGCGAAAGAAACTAAAGAAAAAAGCGCCTTATTATACACTCCTGGACGGACAGTTATACCGTCGAGGAATTTCTGTTCCTTACTTAATTTGTATAAATGAAAATGAGGTGCAAGCTGTTTTGGAAGAAGTCCATGAAGGGCAGTGTGGACATCATCCAGGGGCACGGAGTCTAATGAGAAAAATACTCAGGGCGGGGTATTGGTGGCCTACTCTGAAGCATGACTCCGCCTCATATGTTCAAAAATGCGATCAATGTCAACGATTCGCAAATCTTCATCACACTCCCGCAGAGGAAATGTCATCATCAATAACGCCTTGGCCTTTCTATCAATCGGGCATGGATATCTTGGGTCCATTCCCAACTGTGCCCGGCGGTATCAAATACTTGATAGTTGGTGTTGATTACTTCACCAAATGGATTGAGGCAGAAGCAGTGGTGCACATAACGTTAGCCAGGACTCGAAGATTCGTATATGAAAATATCATTGCACGTTTCGGAGTCCCTGGACGCATAGTCACTGACAATGGCACCCAGTTCACAGATCGCAAGTTCACTGAACTCCTAGAAAATCTCAGCATTACGCAGATTTTCTCTTCTGTGGAACACCCTCAAACCAATGGACAAGCTGAAGTTGCCAACAGAGAAATCTTGAAAGGCCTTAAGAAATGCCTTGGTGAGGCAAAAGGAGATTGGGCAAACCAGTTATGCCACGTTTTATGGGCATACAGAACAACCCCTCACTCCACCACAAATGAATCTCCATATCGGCTGACATACGGAGTTGAGGCTGTCATCCCCATTGAATTGGCATCCCCTTCAGCTCGAGTCCTCCATTTCAATGAGGAAGCCAATCAGCAGAACCTCGCACATGAACTCGAGGTTTTAGCGGAGTTGAGAGAGGAAGCCTTTGTGAGAGACCAAGCTGTCAAAGCAAAGGCCGCCAAACGGTATAACACATGTATTTTTGAACGCCGTTTCAAAGAAGGAGATTTGGTCCTAAGAAGGGCCAATATTGGCAACAAATTTGCACACCAAGGCAAATTGGCACCAACCTGGGAAGGTCCATACCGAATCATCGAGGTTTTGGGCAAAGGCACATACCGCCTAGAAAACTTAGATGGCACTCCGGTCAGGAATAAATGGAACATTTTAAATTTACGCATATACTACAGCTAGTTGGGTAATATGGTATGATCTTTTCTTCCTAACTCAAGGTTCTTCCCAGATATGCTTTCCTTGAAAAGGTTTCGAAGAGACATACCCCAACCCAGCTCTTTATGTAGTTCCATTATTAATGAAATGCCTTCCTACATTCAATCTTCATTCTAACTTTCAATTGATTATCCATGGCAGAACTTGTTCCCATGCAGATAAGACACCGGCTCCAACAATTGAAGCATAAAAGCATAACTCTTTATTCCATAAAGATCATCCAACATGCAACAAAGCTTCACAAACGGAGTCAAAAAACTCCTTGGGGGGATTGGTGTCACAGCTATATGCTGCACCATACCGACCCTAAGGTCTAAAAAACTCCTTGGGGGGAAAGGATTGGTGTCACAGCTATATGTTGCACCATACCGACCCTAAGGTCCAAAAAACTCCTTGGGGGGAAAGGATTGGTGTCACAGCTATATGCTGCACCATACCGACCCTAAGGTCCAAAAAACTCCTTGGGCGGAAAGGATTGGTGTCACAGCTATATGCTGCACCATACCGACCCCAAGGTCCTGCAGGCCGCCTATGGAAAGAACTGGTGTCACAACTATATGCTGCACCATTTCGGCCCCAAGGTCCTGCAGGCTTCTTGTGGAAAAAATGGTGTCACAGCTATATGCTGCACCATACCGCCTCAAAGGTTCAACCAAGTTTTTGCAGGAAAAAATGGTGTCACAGCTATATGCTGCACCATACCGCCTCAAAAGTTCAACCAAGTCCTTGCAGGAACAATTGGTGTCACAGCTATATGCTACACCATACCAATCCTGGATTCAACAATTTTCATTTGATCAGGAGTTACACTCCAATTCAAATTCAAAGGGATGAATGCTCCATCCAAAATTTGACTCCGCCTAACTGCCAATGCTTTACGGAGTACATAATTAACAAACTCAAGCACTATCAACAAGTTCAAGTAAGTATATTACTTGTAAAAATTGTGCTTCAATGAAATTCTCAAGAGGCTACTACGCCTCATTATTGAGAACATTCTTCATTGAAATTCTCAAGAGGCTACTCCGCCTCCATATTGAATTTACTTCATTGAAATTCTCAAAAGGCTACTACGCCTCATTATTGAATTCACTTCAATGAAATTTTCAAGAGGCCACTCCGCCTCATTGCAGAACATTCTTCATTGAAATTCTCAAGAGGCTACTCCGCCTCCATATTGAATTTACTTCATTGAAATTCTCAAAAGGCTACTACGCCTCATTATTGAATTCACTTCAATGAAATTTTCAAGAGGCCACTCCGCCTCATTGCAGAACATTCTTCATTGAAATTCTCAAGAGGCTACTCCGCCTCCATATTGAATTTACTTCATTTAAATTCTCAAGAGGCTACTACGCCTCATTATTGAAATTACTTCAGTTAAATTCTCAAGAGGCTACTACGCCTCATTATTGAAATTACTTTAGTTAAATTCTCAAGAGGCTACTACGCCTCATTATTGAAATTACTTCAGTTAAATTCTCAAGAGGCTACTCCGCCCCATTACTGAATTTATTTCATTGAAATTCCTAAGAGGCTACCTCGCCTCCCTACTGAATTTTACTTCACCAGAATTTCAAAAAGGCTATTCCGCCTCGTTATACTTAGTCATATTCCATTAAGTCCTCAAATGAATACTCTGCCTTCTTAATATCATTTTACGAGGCATAAATACGACGGACTCAAACATTGCTTATATGAATAAGTATAGATTACAGAAAATATATTTCATTGAATATTGCCAAAAACTGATAAAGATCCAGAGCCTATCCTGGAACAAGGCAATATCATTAAAATGCAAAAAAACAAAAATTTGTAAAAGGACTCCGACGCTGATCTTCATGGCTCGGGTGGCACTCCTTCCTGGTGGGCGGAACTGAGCTGACTCTCACTTGGTCTTGACAAACTTTGTGAAGGGGGCAAGTCTGCCAAAACATACTCAACATCGGGTGCAGGAACATGACCCCCTCGAGCAGGCACCATCAATTCACCATTGATAAATTCATAGTATGGATGAATGCCTGTAGTGTTAAGAGCAACGCCTGGGTTGCGATGGCGGAGTTGGCGAATAGCCATACTGAAGGCGTCACCAATTGCTACTTCAGCTGCATCCAAAGCCGAATTCAAATCCTTGTTAAGCTTCTCATTGGCAGCATCTGAAACAGCCTTCTCAGTCTTCAACTCCTCAACCTGTTTTTCAAGGTTGCTGTATACGGTAGCTGCTTTGTCCAACTCCGTAGCCCAGGCGTCTGCAGCAAGAGCCCTATCAATTTCAAAGGAAACCAACTTCTGCTGAAATTCGCTCACACCCTCGCCCAATTTTTGGTTCTGCTGATTTAGATCTGAAACTTGTTGTTTCAGCAGAACATTGTCAGCCTTCACCTGGGAGAGTCCACCCACCTCTTCGCCCAGCTTTACATTCTGCTCTTTTAAGCCAGAAACTTGCTTTTCCAGCAAGACTTTATCAGCTCTCACCCGAGCCAGCTCCTCCTCCAGCTTCTTGATGTCGGAATCGGCGGTGTCAAGGTGTCTATCCTTCGCCTTGATCACCTCCGACAGCTATTCATTATCATGTTCCAAGCTGCGTATCTTTTTAACAGAATCATGAAAAGATTCTTGAAACATGTTGGCCTCAGCAGCAACATCAGCAATACGTGGCACAGAGGCTAGAAAACCATCAATTTCTGCAAGGTGCCACCTTGCAGCTGCAGCAGCGTCTGGAATCTCTTGGAAGTCGATGTTGGGGCGGAGGATGAACTCCGGATCACGCCTCTCCGACTGGCGGGATCCCATATTTGCAAAATACAAGAAGGGATTCAGTCGAGACCCCGCCAAAGGCAGAGAGACGGATCGCCTGGATGACTCCCCTGGAACATCAATAAAGAAAACTGGTGTCCCTCGAGTAGCCAAGCCCAAGGCGGGATTCTCAGCCGGGCGGACTGGGGAAGTTTGAACTCCCTCCGCCTCATCTCCCACAACTTGGTTTGGAGAGGCTTGAATTCCCTCCGCTTCCTCCCCCACGACATCTCCTTCGAGGACGCCTTCAACACCGCCCATATCAGCAGTAGTACCCATAACAGGTACCTCCTGAGTCTCCTCCAAGTTGATGGCGGTGTCAGCTGATGCTCCTTCCCCAATCTTCTTCTTGCCCTTGTTCTTTCTTTTGAGCAAAGGTTGGGGATCCACTTCCTCTTCCTCCTCCTCAAGAGCTTCTGGTTCTTGGCGTTTCTTAGAACGCCTTTCAACATCAACTGCTGAGGACCCTACACCACCTTCCAAATTCACTATAGTAGTGGATGTAGGGAAAGGAAGAATCTTTGTTAGAGCAGCAGCCAAATTCCTCCTGGGCTGCACATTGTTCTCCGCGTCAATTTCCTCGCGGCTCATACGAATCTGCTTGATGCGCTCCATCCCAGGGAATTCAGCAATTTCTCCTGTAAAATAATATACATACACACGATTAGAAGCTACATGAAAAAACAAAAGTAATATTTAAGCAACAAGTCTTAAAGAATTACTTAAATAATCCTCAGCATCCCGCCCAAGCAGCCTTTTGCATAAGAACTACTTGTGGACGGAGTTGTACTCCTTCAACGTCCGGAGCACTTCCACAGAAGTAGCTGACAAGGCACCCTCCTCAACTTCATAAGCTTGTTTGGTCAGGAGGAAGTGCTCATGGGTCCACGCTACCGGGAATTTGTCAATTCCCTCCTTACTCCGCCAGAAAACGGACTTGTTCTTCCTGACAGAGACTTTTACAAAGCTCATCCTAAAGTGAAGTCCGCCTTCTTTGGCGGAGTCAGCAAATGCCTTGAAATTTACAATCTTCGGCTCCGCCCGAAGAGTTACAAAGCCCATGCCGCCAGTTTTTGTATTTACTCTCCTCATAATGCGGCAAAAGGCAAAGAATAACGCCACAGTAGGCGTAAACTCCAGATGTTTAGCCAACACCTCGAAGCTACGAACTATTCCCCAACCGTTAGGGTGAAGCTGAGAAGGGGCGCAATCCAAGAACCTCAGTACGCCCATCTGGAATCTATTCAGTGGAAATCGTACCCCCAACTAGGTAAACAAAATATCGTACATGTATAATGTACGTTCATCTTGAGGACGATGGCATATACGTTCATACGTCTTGGGTGAACGGATGATGAACCTCTTCTCATACCTCTCATCCTTCCAAACTGGCACAGACAACTCCGTTACCCCTCCGCTTGTTGTCGCATGACGAGAGGAAGCATCTTTAACATCTTCCTCAACCCAACAATAAGGGTCAACCTCAAGCATCTTTTTCCAGTCCAACCCATGCAACACAACGTTTCGACACTCTGCCATCGTCCTTACTTCAATCTGAGGAATACCTCCTGATACAAACGAATGTACAGCATTACTAAAAAACTCCACGCTGCTGTAAAATGTTGCATCCCTCCCAGTATAAAAAGCCTCATCTCCACTCTCAATATCCGAAAACATTGGACGAACAGAAACCCTAGAGCACGACTCTGACTTTTTTCCTCTCATCCTCGTTTCAACAAACACACATATAAAGAGAACAGAACCAACCCAATAACAATGAAGACAGGAGACAGAGGAAAAAGAGAGTTACCTTAAGTTTCTGAAGAAATGAAGAACTGCAACAACAAACGACTCGCATAAAAGCAACGTTCAAAAGGCAGTTCTAATACGCAAACGCAGAGAAGAAGATGAAGCGAAAAGTTTCCCCTCCTAAGAATTTATCTATTTATAGGCATGGCTTGGGGGGAAACGAGTAAAGCCTCATTAATCTCAGAAACGCAACTACAGCCATTGGATGAATTTAACGCAATTACAGTCGTTGGATAAATCTCGAGACAGGCATCTTTTGGGCCGTATTTTCAAACCCCAAGGCCCACGATAATAACCTCGAAAACGTATTCAACTGCCACCCCACGCATTTATGTCCCATCATTGGAATGGCAATCGTTACGAGGGCATACGTGGCAATGAGAGATTGAAGCGGCAAAACGCAGTTTCGAGGCGCATTAATGACAGGCGTGGCAAGTAATGATGAAAGCATTAAATGCACGAAAACACTTGTCCGAAAAATCCTGAACTAGCAAACGTCGCCTAAACCCATGCCTATAAAAGCTAAACTTAAGTGTTATAGCTCATTAAAGTGACTCCGCCAGTCACTATAACAAGCTAGGGGGTATATGATCCGGTCCCAACACCGGCCCCCAAGAGCATGGCTTTAATACTTTGCCAGATCAGCATTTCGAACAAGAGAAATACGCTTCGAATACATTATAATTGTTTCTATACGGAGTACATACAAACAGGGCAAGTAACTCCGCCAAGGCATGTTACTCCGCCAAGGTGTTTTACTCCGCCAAGGTTTGTAACTCCGCCAAGGAAGAAAATATCGAATACCTTATGCATGAAATATCCCTAATGCATATTACTCCGCCAAGCCATAGGCTCAACACAGGCGGAATATTGAATTTCCCATACTGCGTAGCGAGCCCATACTTATAACCCCGGCACGAGACTGACTCTGTCTTGAGAGGTTGAAAATGGGAATCACGCTGTCACGTATTAAAGGGAAAAACAAATAAAATAATAAAGCATTCATGCTTTCCAAGTAAGTGGAAACACCCACTACAATAACAGTGCTTGCAAACGGCGCAGGGACCCACTACCTTTCCAGCATAATGCCTGAAAACAAGGAACGGGTCCCACCAATAATGGAGCACCAGTAACAGGTATATAAACCTCAGCAAAAAGGTATATGGGGATCCCCAATTCTAAACCTTACACTCTCTTACTTGTATAATTCTCTCAGATTTGCTTTCTAAGTCTAAGAGTATTCTGAAATACTGACTTGAGCGTCGGAGAATAATTGTAGGTACCACCACCAATTGTGTCAAGGCAAAGAAAACAACTTCAGGCGGACTACTACACCGCCACAGAGTGAGTTACACTCCGCCCCAGTGTGGATTATACTCCGCCCAATACACAAGGGCACTCCGTATTTGCATCTGTATAACATACCCTTGTATCAGATTGACATTACATGTACATTTTGAGCTGTTTCAGAATCATAACTTTACACCCCTTGTAAAGGACAGTTCACATAGGATATGCAATTTTCTTAAAAATAAAACAACCGTCTCCTTTTCCTTTTTATTTTGGCTTATTACAAAGAAAGTAATGGGAAAATATGTTGCTTACTGAATAAGCGGTAGAAGGAAATTAAATTCATGAGCACGTACAAACACAAAAGCGTACATGCATAAACATGATCAAAAGAGTTATTAACTTCACATGAGTGAGGAGGCAAGTGAATTACGCGTCCAGGAAAAATAAAAGAGGCTTAAGTCTCTAAATATATTGAAATCTTTACAAAGGAACTTAATTGACAATTAAATAAAGTTTTCTGTCAAATGGGTAAGTTTAATTTTATAATTTAATTATATATTTTTATATAAGTTAAAATATTTAACTATGTTTTCTGGATCAAGGGAGGCCCCACGACAATCCTTCTCTCTCCCATTTTAGGCTAGAATCGGGGAATGATCAAACCCTCACTCGATCCTACTAGGATACGGTTACCCCCTATGTCATCATGAACCTTGGCCTAAAGCTCCGCATACCTCATTTTCCTTTCATGCGTACTGATTGTATAAATGGCCTCAAAACCCCCTATTGTAATTAAATAACATGTTTTATAGAGTAATATAATCCTATTTTCCTATAGTAATTTTCTAGGGTTTTCTGTACGTTACACTTTAATTGTGAATATTTTGGTGCCCACCGTGGGCCCGGTAGAATAGGTTCCCACTCACAAGACACTAAACTTTAAGATACCAGTAATGGTTACCACCTGTAACAACCACAACCACCGAGAAGATGGCAACTCCTGGCAGTAATCGTAAAATGGAGATAATCAGATACAGAAACTATCGGCCTTGGTCAAAACATTCCAACATACAGTAGAAGAATTACGCTAGGAGAACAACGAGTTACGTATTCATAGGACAGAGGAAGGATAAGCCTCTAGCTACAACACACAAACCACCCAATAGGGGACTGGATATTGCAATACTCAGTTGACAAAAGGAATAGACAAACCTGACCCGAAGAACCCCTATGTTGCTCATCCATTCACAGAGGAGATCATGGCAACAAAACCCTTCAAACTACAAACCACCAACCATGAAGAAATATGACACGAGGGGGATCTGGAAGAGCATCTCACCATGTTCACCACTACCATATTGATCACGGAAGCATTTGATGCCTTACTCTGTAGAATATTCCCGGTCATGTTGACTAAGTCTGCCCTACGATGATTCTCGTATCGGAGCCTATCAAGTTTTACAGAGTTGAAGGAGAAGTTATTGAGTCAATTTACATCTAGTTAGGGGGTACAACAAACCTCCTATAGCTTGGTGAATCTAAGCCAGGCCCAGGATGAGACCCTCAAGCAGTTTGTGGCTCGCTTCAATGAGCAAGCTATCCAGATAGGATTGAGCCTTGGTATATTTTCTGATTCTTGGCTAAAAAACCCTCGTGGATATCGATAATTTCAGGCAAAGGGTCATACAGTACATCAACATGGAGGAAAGGGAAATTGGCAGAGTAGGCCATGTTGAGTAGAGTACAGCTAAGACAGAGTTATAGAGGAGAAGCCTAAAGTGGGGCGAGGAGCAAAAGAGTAAGGCCTATCCAAACCCCAATTATAATATTTTTGCTCCCCTAAATAGTAAAAGAGACTGGATAATGCACGAGGTCTATGACACAGGACTGCTCAAGTTGCCTTCCCTAGAGAGGACCCTAAAGGTTCTGACAGGGTGAAGTTCTGCGAGTTCCATCACGTATTCAGACATAGGACTGAAGATTGCTAGTCCTTCAAGAACCAGATCAAACACTTCATTTATTAGGGGTATTTGGAAAAGTTTGTCGACCAGAGGGACAAGCACTATGTGATGCCAGTCAGGAAAAAGAATAGGAATTCCTAAGCCAGGTAGAGTGTTACAACCGTGAGACCGACCCTGGCATAAGCATGAGCGCTTCTGCTCCTGTAAGCACAGTGGTGTGAGGAACAACAAGAAAAGAGTGATCCACACAATCTTGGGAGGCTTCCCCGGCTACAAGACTAGTTCTCAGCATGAAGTTGAGTAAATAAATTCAATACAGAGTTATCTGAGTGTAGGAATCATTGCCTTCAACAATCTGACCTCCCTAAGGGAGCCCTAAATAGGGACGACTCGATGTTGGTCGCCATGGAGATGGAAGAGTGCATAGTCAGAAGGGTTCTAATGGACCAGGGGAGCTTAGTAGATATCTTACATTAGAAGGTGAACAAGCAACTCTAGCAAACCTCAAGCTAGCTTAAAAGGTATGGTGCATTACTTAGTTTTATAAGTGATTCTGTGCAGGTAATGGGGTACGTTGAGCTACAGACCATCTTTGGCTCAGGAGGCGATAGTCGGGCGGTAATGGTGAAGTACCAAGTCGTTGACTTCCCCAGCTCACACAATACCATTCTTGGGCACCTGTCCCTCAACGTACTTGGACCAATCGTCTTACTCAGGCGTAACGACACTCTTCCCTCAAATTTACATTAAGTCCTGAGGACCTGAGTGAAGGAACGCACACTCAGGACAACAGCGAGTACAATTAAATCCGTGTAACAATGAAAGCAACAAAGTAGAACAGCAAAGCTTAAAGGCGTTAAGCAGTAAAAGAGGAAGCAACATGCATACAAGATTTTAAAGAGTAAATACTTTATAACTCACAAGACGAAGTTACACTTTATCATAAAGAAATAAAATTACAATGAAAGAAGAAAATTACAACAAAAAAAAGATTAAGGGGCAAGGGTAATGGTGGCAATTTCAGAAGAAGTCTTTTTCAGCATTGGGAGTAGGAATCGCTTCAGCCTTTCCACCGAGCGGGGGAAGAGAGAGGTCGACAGCACCAACCTCATCACCATTAAAGTCGAGAGGATCAACTACCCTCCTATCCATCACGACTTTATGGTTGACTCTCTCCCAAGAAATTTCAAGAGAAGGGTTCATAGCGAAAACCTGCTCCTGACAAGCTTCAAATCCCAGAATGAACTTTTCAGCAACCTCCCCTCTTAACATCTTTATCCGGGCCTCCATCGCCGTACACTTCTTTTATCCCCAGGACTCTGCCTCCTTCAAATTCTCTCGAGCAAAATCCAGTATCTAGCGAACCCTTTTAATAGAGTCCTTCATCTTCATATTCTTCACGAAGAGTTCTCGGCGAGTGTAATCAGAAATTATCAAATTCTTCTTGTAGAGTGCCAGCTCTTCCTTAACGGTTTTAAGTTTTAACTCGGAAAAAGCTCGACTAGCCTCCGAGTCCTTTAAAGACTGTTCAGCATTCCTCAAGGCCTCCTCGACATCCTTTAATTTCCTCTCCAGCTCGGACATTTTCCCGATCGACCCAACAGCCTCCTGAAGCCTGGCATCTGCCTCCTCCTTCTCGACAGTTAACTGGTACAAAGTTTTCTCTTAGGCACTGAAATAGTCACCCACGTATCTACTCATGAAAGCGACTCAGAGACCAAAAATTTCCATTGAGCGACAATGGCCACGGTATTAGAGTCCATGTATTTCTTTCTGTCCTTCTTGAACAGAATGGCCCTGCCGATAAATTTTAGAATCTGGAAGCGGGCATTCCATAGACCTTGCGGGGTTCCTGGTAGGGATAGAAATGGGCCAAGCCATCCGTCGGGGGCCTATAGCCTGGCTTATTTAAAGCCTACATGGGCCAGGCTTGTTGGGCTAGAAAGCTGGGCTTAGGCTTTTAAAAAGGCCTTTTTAACTAAACAGGCCAGGCCATAGGCTTTCTAAAAAGCCTTTGAAGCCCAACGGCCGGCCTATTTAATTAAATTAATTGTTAATTAGTTATATATATAATATTTATAACATAAACTAATATATATATTTACATTTATATAATATAAATTAATATTACAAGTTTATAATTAAAAAAATTAGAAGGGAATGAAACACAAATTTTTTTTAGGTTGGTTTTAGCATTTTAAAAGTTTCACTATAAACAGGCTTTTAAACAAGCCAGGCCTTCAAACAGGCCATAACAGGCCTTAAAAAAAGGCCTATAACAGGCGAATAGACCAGGCTCAGGCCTTGACAATTTGATGTAGGCCAGGCTCAGGCCTTTCAAAGCCCGGCCTGGCCTGGCCCATTTCCATCCCTAGTTCCTGGTAAACACTAAACTTTGATTCATAAATTTCTCCAACTACTGGGAGACTTCCTTATACTCACTACATAAGGGGCGACAATTCGCTTAGTAATTATCTGAGTTGTTCTGTCTCAGGTGGATAGGGATGCTTATAGGGACTCAAGGTTCTTAGAAACCATAATAATAGGGGACCTGGGGGCGTTTCATCCTGAGGAGCTGCCTCGCTGGAGATGGCCTTGCTAGAAGCAGCCTGCCCATTCTCAGTGGCTTGTACATTCTCTGCCTGCGAGGGAATGAGCTCCTTCTCAACATGTTGCCTTTTGGCTTGGCAAATGACCTCGATAATCATGGTATTTTGTGGCAAGTGTCCACTATTCGTGTAGTATATGTTAAAATAGAGTATTGTTCCACTGAAATTCGATATTTAAAATGATGATTCTGAAATATTATGACAATCAAAAGAAATTTTTTCATGATGCCGTAATAAAATAAAATAGTAAAATGCAACCAAACATAAACTAAGAAAAGCAATAAAATGCAATAACCAAACAGTTGATAAAAACTGGGACTAGATTTCATTTATCTCACCCTTTGACACATTGTATATATCTATATAAATGGTTTCTAAACTATCATTTTTTACGTCACAATCTAAGTCATTCGTATTGATTCCTTGACTATGAAATTCATAAGAATAATTCAAAATATGTTGATTCCTTAATCACTTTGAAAGTATTCCAACATTAAGAACGATTGTTTCAACATTCATTCCATCGATTATTATTCCTAATAATCTCTGCCGTAATCAGTATTCCATTTAGATCTATTTTTAAAAGTCATTTCCCAATAACCAACGGAAAGTAAAATAAAGAAGCTATTGATCAGATAGATTCAAGCATTAAACATAAAATGGAAAGCCAAAAACCATAGAATGAAAATACCAATTACATAAATATATAACAAGTGTATGTCGAGTTTGAATCGATTACATCCAATCCCAAATAAAGATTTAGCTACACATGGTAGCCATTACAATCAAGCATAAACGATGAAAGAAAATGATGACAGGGATGAGAATAGGTCTACAATGGAGCTGGCCAAGAGAGAAGATAGAATGTGCATCCTCTACAAAATTTCTTCTTCTTTTCTTTTATATTAGTCAATTCGCTCAAGCGAATTTCTTACTTCACCATGAAGAAAGCTCTTTTCTCTTGGTTTTTCCCTCAACGATAGGCGAGTTTACCAATGCCCTATTTCCTCTATTCTCCATTCGCTTGAGCCATTCTGTTGTTTGCTCAAGCGAAGTCTTTTTATTTGGCCTCTGGAAGAATTTCGCTTGAGCAAAGTGGGCTCGCTCAAACGAATTAACCTGGAATTCAATTCTTCCTGATTTTCACTTGAGCTAATTAATCTCACTCAAGCGAATTCCTTCAATTTGCTCTCTGGACTGATTTCGCTCAAGCGGACATAGATTCGCTCAGGCGGATCTTGCCTCTGTTGGTCAAATTTTGCATTTTTCTTGGCCTAAGTTAGGGAATTGCCTTTGAATTTCTTCCTTCTTTTCTTCCTCATCCTTTTCACCTAAAATTATACAAACTTTAGAATAAGAAACACATATTTACATCAATCAAGTTAAACAATATCCTGAGATTTAATCAAGATGAATCATAACAAATTTAACACGTGCATAGCATACCATACTTGTGTGACAACTGTGTTTTTTATGTTGTCTCTATGTATGTTCTAAATTGTAATGAGTGTATTAATATCTGTTGTTTAAATTGTGTACGTGTTTAATTACATATCTATGGCTACCTTGCATATGAAACATGAGGGTGACGGCTTATACTCACCCTTTTTGTGTTATGTGTCTACTTTCCCTTATGTGATCATCAGCCGAAGGTCAGGGTGAGAGTGAGCAGGACCTGAACTACCTACAGCAAAGGACGTTGAGTCGTAGACGTAGACTTTTTATACTCACTGCTTGTGTCGAGACGGTTGTAGGCCCCGATGTTTAGTTATATTATGTTATTATTATGATAGTTGTTATTGGGAGCCTGCCAGCCCCGTACCTTTTGAGTACACTGTTGTTATGAAGAACCGACTTGTGTTTAATGTTTATTCCAACTATGTATTGATGATCATCAATAAAAAAAACTCTTAAATTTTTAAAATAACTTATGACTCCTTAAATTAAGTAGGATGTTCTAGTGGGGGAATTGATCCTTGTTAATCGAGGGTGTCACATTTTCTAATACGTTAGTTATTCCCATTCTTGTTCATTGTCGCAACTATGCCACCACGCTAACACTCTCTCCAATAAGTATGTAGCTTCTCCCTTTTTTCTCTATGAAAGGAAAAGTGAAAACTAGTTATCTTAGCCTTTGTTTCTTTACTCGACAAATAATAATAATAATATCTCTTATTGTTAAGGGGGTGACAATGTGAATATAATGACAGTAGTCGTAGCTTGTTAAAAAATAGTTATCTTAGCCTTTGTTACTCAACAAATAAGAATAGTATTTTAGATAACAATTGAAATAAACTAAAAATAATAATAATAATTTGGATAACAATCAAGACCATAACCCATCAAGAGTTGGTGGAATTGGCTTATAAAATAAAAATCAAAAGTTGGTGGAAAAATGAAAAAAGAATCAAATTTTGCATAACCTATTGGAAGAAAATCAATTGTTCTTCTAATTTTATTGATTTAGTTGATTTAATTGCCGTAAGTAGCTTAAAATTTCTCTGCTTTGCATTGATGAACCGTAGATTCCCGTTTGAGATTCGACACAAATGACAATTAAATAAATTAATTTTATTGTTTGTGTTGAATCTTGAATTGTCCGTTTGGACAATTTGGGATAACAATTTTTTTATACATCATCGTTATGTACAAGTTAGGACTTATTTAAAATTTGATAAAGTTTTAGTTACTTGTATTTTGTATTTTTCTTTAGGTGCATATTTAATTGTGGTTGAATTTGATGTCTCCACCTTCATTTTTTGTATTTAGAGGCCAATACGAAATGCTGCTACAATGTTATTAAATTTTAAAAGAGTCTGTACTTGTATGCAGTGATGAAGTATAGAAAATGTTCTTTCTAAATGGGTAGCACCACCACCTTTGTAAAAAGAGTGCGATTCATAGCAATGTTATCTTTATGTGTATTGTAAACAGTTAGTATGGATAGAAGTTGGATAACTACATCACGCATAAGTGAAGAGTATAAAAGCGGAGTTGAATTATTCATAAAATTCGTAATACGAAATGCTAAGGAGGTCAATGGAAGATTTTTTTCCTTGTGTAAAATGCTTGAACATGCATTCACTAGCATTGGAAATGGTACTAGAACATCTATTATGTGATGGTTTTCATATGAGTTATACGTGTTGGACATGGCATGGTGAAGATGTTGTCGTTCCATATAGCATTTTCAAACTAAAAGTCAAAGGTCTGTGCATGACATCGATGTCAACATGGATGGCCGACTTAAGGATATTGTCGCGACCTAGATCGCGGCGGGAGGCCGACCGTAAAAAGAAAATTAGGTTTCCCGAGTTTCCTCCGGAAACCGTGGAGTCACCACTAATGTTTTTAAGGTAAAACATCAGAAAAACCTTAACGTGAAGGTACTAGTCATAAATTAAGATTTTAAGTTCGGGAGTCTAATTACAGGTGGGGAAGGTATTAGCACCCCACGCTGTCCGTTTTAAACGGTTACCCTAAATTGTTTAAGTTTGAATAATCCTACTACTTTATGATTTAAACCTCTTAGAGATGCCTTATGGATTGGTTATTGATTTAATGATTTTTTAAAATTATAAACTTTACGATTAACAGGACGTCTCGTCCAAATTAATCGAGTTATCGTTAAAAGCATGATGATTTTATTTTTACTAGTAAAAGGGATATATATTTTTTTAAAATTTGGGCTCGACAGGAATAATTGTTCCCGCTCCTACGTATTCCCCAAGCGTTAGGGGAAATCAGGGTTACGTAGTTCTTTGGGTTATTTTTAAAAGAATGCAAACTAGATTGAAAAATGTCGAGATTTAAAACGTTAACCAACAGGACGTCTCATCCAAATTGATTTCGAATGTTGCATAAAAAAAGAACCTTGAGTTTTAATGATTTTATTATATTTTTAGAGAAAAATAGCCTAGATTAATTTAAGAATGAAAAGTTTATTTGAAAACCTAGATTAACAGGACGTCTCGTCCAAAGAATCTATAAAAAATATTTTGATTTTTTTGTTATATTATCGATATTGTTAAAGTGTTTTGTGGTCTAAATTATTTTAGACAAATTTAACATAGATTGACGGGACGTATCGTCTAAAAAATCTATAAAGACCCTAAATTTTTTATGGTCAAAATTAATTATGAGACAATTAAAGACTTATTTTTATTTGAAAACTTAGGCCAATTGGACGTCTCGTCCAAATTGATCCTTAATGTGAATATATTAATTTTCGTTACCTATTGGCATTGCTATAATACTTTATGGTCTAGAAATTAAACATAGGTTAATGGGACGTCTTGTCTAAACCAACCCTAGCATAAAGATTTTAATTTTAGGCACATACCAATATTAATTTTATTCTCTATTTTTAGGAATGTAATACTCTAAACTTAGTTAGTAACAAACATTAACAGGCACAATGTGATACTAATTATCAGAATATTTCTAAGGGAGAAAGAATTTCATAACTTAATTCCCTGAGAAACTAGGATTTCATATAATCACAATAAGAAAAGATAAAAGAAGAAAATACCTGAAGTTGTTAATTTTCTGCGTTATTCTTTATTCTTATCTCCTGCGTGAATATGCTTAGCCTTTTTTCGTGGGCCAATTACTACCAGTGTGAACGTGACCTTTTTCTTCTTGCGTGAAAACTCATATGAATTTGGGCTTCCTGATTTGCGTCAATATGCTCTATGTTTCTATCCTCTCAGCGTAAAGGTATTCCAATATATATATTTCTAAAGCTGCCTGCTCCTCAATTACCTTTTCTCTCCTTCTCTGCTCCCTTGCGTGAATGGTATATATAATGCTTAATTTTTCATCCCCCTCCTGATTCACGCGTTCCTCACTTTTATATATATTATAATTTCCTTTATCTTTTAGCATTTAATGTGAATAGATAATAAAAAAAATATGATTCCTTTGCTCTCCTCTTATCTCTTCAGCGTTATATATACTGTTATCAAAACTCCTCTTGTTTCCTTTTTTTAATGTATCTGTATATCTCTCAATGTATATGCTTAAAAGAATAATAAAAAAAAGCTATCCGCGTCATCCCTTTTTTATATAATAATATATCCAAGCGTGACTGTTTTGTTTTATTTGTATTATAGTACATGAGATTTTGTTATTATATGTATATATAATTATATAATTTGATAAGTTGATTTTGATATATATATATATCTTTAAAACTTTATCTCCTTTTAAGAATCCAAAAACTAATTTCAAAAGCTTTATCTCATTTTTATAATATATTTATTTAAAAGCTTTATCTCTTCTTATTCAAAAACTCTATCTCATTATTTTTAACAAATCCTCTATCATTTTTCTCTAATCTCTTAAAGATCTGATCCTTTATAAAATTCAAACTTTAAACTTCCCTTTTAAAATTTCTCTAAGATTAGAAATTCAAAATTCAAATTTTATGGTTTTGATAAGAATTTAAAAATTTCAAAAATCAAAGCCCGGATCAATAATTTAAAATTCAAACAAGCCCACAGGTTCACTTTTTCTTAAAAATAATCCTTAAAAAATATTTTTATTTTTTTGGTATTTTTATTATTTATTATTTATTTTGAAAATTTTAAATGGGTCCGGACAAAATTGGGTAGCAACACCTTTACTGTGTTACAGTAAAGGATAAGTAAAGACTGAGCGGAACAATTTTGTCCAGGGTGCCAGTTTTAAAGAATGTCATGTTTGACGACGAAGAAATTAAATGGTGCCTCGCTCGGCGGCTAAACATTTTAGTGGTGCCATGCTCAGCGATAGGAAAGTAAAAAAAGTGCCACGCTTGGTGACTGGAAATTTAAAAGATACCATGTTCGGCTTCTAGGAAAGTAAAATGATGCCCCGCTTGGCAATTGAAATGGTGCCCCGCTTGGCAACTGAAAAGTAAAATGGTGCCCCGCTCGGCGACTAAAAATTTAAACGATGCCATGTTTTGCGACAGGAAAGTAACAGAGTGCCTCGCTCAGCGATTGAAAATCTAAAAGATGCCATGTTTGGCGATTGGAAAGTAAAATGATGCCCCGCTCGGCAAAAATGGTGCCCCGCTTGGTAACTAAAAAGTAAAATGGCGCTCCGCTCGGCGACTGAAAATTTAAATGGTGCCATGTTTGGCGACAGGAAAGTAAAATGGTGCCCCGCTCGGCTACTAGAAAGTAAAATTGTGCCTTGTTCGGCTACTGGAAAGTAAAATTGTGCCTCGTTCGGCGATTGGAAAGTAAAATGATGCCCCGCTCGGCAATTAAAATGCTGCCCCGCTTGGCAACTGAAAAGTAAAATGGTGCCATGTTTGGCGAAAGGAAAGTAAAATGGTGCCCCGCTCGGCTACTGGAAATTAAAAGAGTGCCCCGCTTGGCGACTGGATGTTTAAAAGATGCCATGTTCGGCTCTAGGAAAATAAAATGATGTCCCGCTCGGCAATTGAAATGGTGCCCTGTTCGGCGACTGAAAAGTAAAATGGTGCCATGTTTGGCGACAGGAAAGTAAAATGTTGCCTTGTTCGGCTACTGGAAAGTAAAATTGTGCCTTGTTTGGTGAAAGGAAAGTAAAATGGTGCCCCGCTCGGCTCTAGAAATTAAAAGAGTGCCCCGCTCGGCGACTGGAAGTTTAAAAGATGCCATGTTCGGCTCTAGGAAAATAAAATGAAGTTTAAAATCCGGGGAGAAACCTTTAGAACTGCAATCTTTATAGATTTTAGGTTTATACTCATGGGTGAAATGGATGAACGAGGTGATTTTCTCTTTTGAGCATGTATTCAGCGCGGTCCTTGTGATGCTTGTCTGAGGTGCTAACAAATAACAGAAGCCTCTCACTCCCATGACTTTCCTTTTCTCTTTTTATGAAAATAATTGTCATTGCCTTGTTTTATTTTGTTAAAACACATGTTTTGTCACATTAATGAAGCTCATGTATAAATGCATATTGAAAAGGTAGCACCTTTATGTAGGTTGATCAAGTACCGGAAAAGACAAAGGGAAATCAAATGCAAAAAAGAAACAAATGTGGTTAAAGAGTTTGGTAATGAGGGATGTAATGGGGTTTGCAGATCCTCCAGTGAATCCCTGAGAACAGCAAGAATCTTGATCCTGTATCACAGCGACGAGTTTATCCTTTGATTTTGCTTCCGAGAAAGTAATTCAACTATAGCTTTTGTGCCCCAGTTGGATCCTATTCTGCTCGTACAGAAAATTTTAGTTGCTTTGCCAATATCTTGACCCTAATTTTTGCTTAAGCCTTTTCAGGTTTTCGACTCACCGGGTCGCTCTAATTTTTACCTAGACCGCCTTTTCAGGTTTTCAGCCTAGCGAGCTTTTCTTTCTTTTTGACATGTTTTTTTTTTAAAATCAAGGTTGTATCCTTCACAATAAAAGGTTTAAGCTGATTATACTGAAACCGAACCCGCTTAGCCTCCTTTGATTTACTTTCATCCTTTTAGGGACAGATATCACTTCAAATAGGCAACTTTGCCCCAACAACATGTACCGAAGGAAATGAGATGAGCCTTTTTTCTTGCCTCAATAAGAAAGGACCATTCCGAATCTCTCTTTTTTTTCTTTTTCTTGATTTTTTCATTTGTTTTTTTCTTTTCTTTTTTTGACCTTTGAATGATCCCCTTGGTACTTTTTTTTCTCAACATGGTAGACCATTTCCTTGGCTACATTAGCATGGGAGTAGCTACATCCCCTTAAGGTTGATTGCAACAGGGATGAAATATTATTTTTTTTTGTTGCGTTCTTGGCTTGATGACATCCATTCCCCATATAGAAAGGTGATGACTTACTTGGTGATCTAGACATGCCCTGATATGGTAATGCGAGAGCATCAGCTTGCCCCAGTTGGTATGTGCATAAGACACTAACCTTGATTTTTTTGTTTTTGTTTGTTTGTTTGATTTTTTTTTTTGGCAAAGTATCTCTTGATTACGTCTGTATTTATGGGTATCAAAAAGCCATCTCCATCCATGTTGGTCAATACTGAAGCTTCCTTAAATGATAGATATGCCTCTGTTCATCATGTCATGAAACAGGGTTACCATTGCCCTCTGATAAATTGCCCCAGCGTTTTCAAACAAAGGACATCAATAACTTAATTAATTTCCCCTATTGTTCTTGACTCAGGGAAATGTCAATCTTGACCTTTTTATCTTGATGATATTGATTATCTTTTGATAGGGCTGAATTTCTCTAGCCTTTTGTTCCCTGGTTAATTTGGGCGAGGGACCATAGTCTTCCTTACCCTCTTCGTTAGCGCAATCAACTAAATACTCAAAGTCGTGAAATGGGATCATGACCTTACTATCTTCAAGTGGATCATTTTTGGCTCTGTATTTGGATGAATGGTCGAATGAGGGATAAAGGGAAGGGGAATCGGTAAAAAGGTGCAAAGCAAGAGGTATCCAAATTCAAATACGCATTTATTAACAGAAAAAATGACAAAACATGCTTCGCCCTTATTATAAAAATAAAAGACCCCAAAGCCTTGGGCATAGCAATGAGAATATTGAGTTATTAAGGCAATTACAAATTATTTTGAATCAAAAATTAAAATCGTAGGGAGTCAACAGCCTCTCAATTACAAAATTAAGTGCCCGGTGAACAGGGGGCACACAAAGCTTGCATTATCACAGGAATTGTCTTCAATAACAGCTACTTGATCTTCTTCCACAACATTAACCCCAGAGCCCTCATGGTTAGGCAAAGGATTTGTAGCCACATTCGGATTTCCTTCCCGGAAATTAAGCCACTTGGCTTTAATCAAGTCTTGCACTTTATGTTTCAAGGCCAAACAGTTTTCTGTTGAGTTCCCTGGTGCCCCGGCATGAT
Source organism: Clitoria ternatea (assembly GCA_037962975.1). NCBI lineage: Eukaryota > Viridiplantae > Streptophyta > Magnoliopsida > Fabales > Fabaceae > Clitoria > Clitoria ternatea. Next base: position 2,945,437 of record CM075674.1, read on the forward strand.
AGTCACATTGAGCATTCGGATCATATCCTTTGGGATAAGGTGGTCCAAGAATTGTGGAAGGACAAGGCACCACAAGGGAGTTCTGGATAAGGTGCAATAATAGTTCAGTGTAACTCATAGGGATAGGGTCAAATTGAACATGGTTGTGATCATTGTTCGTCCTTTTCTGATTAGGGTTTGGGGGTCGAGTCCATTGTTGCGGTGGTTGTACTGGCATATGATGATGATTGTGTGGTGGTATGGATGACTGATAACGAGGTGGTTGAGGGGAAGGCGGAGAATGGTTATTGGTAGTAGCAGCTACTTGAGGATATAACGTGAATTTATAGGGGTTATTCTGGGGAAGAGATGTAGGGTGGTGCGGTCTTTGAGGAAAGTTCCTTAAATCATAGGTGACAGCATTAGCCCCACCTTCCTTTCTTTTTCCAGTTTGCACATGTTTTTTCATGGAAGGTTCCCCTAATGCAGTTTGGGCAATTTTCCCTGTCCTTACCCCACTTTCCACTCTTTCTCCAATGGTAACGATGTCAGAGAATTTTGATGATACACTCCCAATCATTCTGTCATAAAAAGGAGCTTGAAGTGTATCGATGAACATTGCCACAACCTCCTTCTCTAGCAACGGGGGGTCCACTTGTGCAGCCACTTCTCGCCAACGCTGGGCATACTCTTTGAAAGACTCATTATCTTTCTTAGTCATATTTTGTAATTGCATCCTGTTTGGTGCCATGTCTAGGTTGTATTTGTTTTGTTTCAAGAAGACATCAGCTAGGTCTCTCCAGCAGTGTATGCGAGCACGTTCTAGATGCATATACCAAGTCAGGGCAGCTCCCGCCAAACTATCTTGGAAACAGTGAATAAGCAGTTTATCATCGAGGGCATGAGAAGCCATCTTTTGACAATACATGGTCAGATGATTCCGAGGACAAGTTGTGCCCTGATATTTATCAAACTCGGGCATTTTAAATTTGGGGGGTATCACCACATCTGGAACTAGGCAAAGTTCAGATGCGTCTGTTGGTCCAAAACCTCCCACACCTTCCATGACGCGAAGGCGTTCTTCAAGAATTTCCATCTTTCCCTTAGGCTCAGCGTTTGCAATAGCAGGATTGGTGGTTTGCACGACGACAGGGCGAGGTACCATATACCCATAAGGATAATTATGTTGTGATTGGAGGTGAGGAAATTGTTGTGTTTGATATGCCAGATATAACTGTGTCGTCCCTTGTGGGTTCATAGTAAGTGTAGTTGCCTGAATTATAGGTGGCTGAGTGTTTCGAAGCTCAGAGGTCTATGGGCTCGGGACTTGATTCTGAGCCTGTGGGTTTAACGGGGGTACTACATTCCCATCTTGTGGACCCGAGATTACAGGAGGAAAATAACCAGGTGGTAAACCATACAACGAAAAGGGTATGAGGTTACCATCTTGATCAGTGAAGGTTTGAGGAGGCATGCATCCATATGGCATACCATAAAATGGTGGTTGCATGGTGCGGGGTTCAGCAGTTTTGCCCTGGTTTCTGATATCGTTAGCAGGTGGCGTATCCTGGCCAAGAGCAAAACCAGGAGGGTACACCGGAGAAGTTGGTTGACGCTCGCTGTTTGAGGATGGGCCCTCTTTTGTGACCTTCTTTTCTAGAAGCTTGGTCAACTCAGTTATCTGCTCCCTTAAATAGTTGACCTCATTCCTTAAGTTCTCAGTCTCGTTATCTGTTTCAGCCATGAGTCTTGTCTGAAGCCAGGTTCTATAAGGATGTCTCCCCGTGATTTCTTTCTTTCTTTCTCTTTTTTTTTAAAAAAATAAAAATAAAAAAATGTATTAGTGAAAAGAAAAAAAAAAGGAAAAGAAAGAGACCAAAAAAATAAATAAAGAAATAAATAATAAAAAATAAAAATAAAAATAAAAATGATTGAAGCGATCATGAGCCTTGGCGAGCATCCTTTTACCGTTCCTCAGAACGTCTCGTTCAAAAGTACTAAGTTAGCAATGTGGAAACTAATATGGATGTGAAGCAATCATTTTATTATTTTAATAAAAGCAGTCATTACATCCAACAGAAATAATCAGTCTTTCCTAGCTCGGGCAATCATAGCCTTCATTTCATTAAGCCAATTTTTACAATATTCTTGGAAAACTACAATCTCCTTGGGGGTAGTGAGGGGATTTGTCATTCCATCGGCCTTTCTCAGCAGCTGTGGGATGTCTTCCAAAGTTTCGTTTGCCAGATACGCTAGCTGGTGGAAGTGGCGCATCCATGAGTGAATGATTTCATCCTGATTTGCTACTTCGGCTCTCATAGACTGTATCATCTCTTGACATCTGTTCTCTATCTCGTATGCACGCCATTTCTCATCATTTATTTCTTGTCGAGACATTTCTGTCATATCTTTGATTTGTTGCTCCATGATAGTGATTTGAGATTACAGAAAATCTTTTTCTGCCACGGCCTTCTGTTCATTTTCTCTTGCTCTCTCCATCATCTGTTTCAATAGCTGTTTGTCTGCAAGAATAACATCTATTTCTTCATTCTTGGCTTTTAGCTGGGAGTTAGCTGCTCGGAGGCATTGATCTAACTTCTGCCTATGAATCATTTCGGCCTTTCGCTTTCTACTAATGTCCTCATAGGCTTGTTCTTTTTCATGATTTTTCCTCTTCAAAAAAGCACAATTTTGATAGGCTTTTGTCAAGTCATCTTCTAACTTCTTGTTCTTGGCTTTCAGCTCCTCTATTTCTCTGGCCCTTTCATCTTTAAAAAGGGGTCCAGTAGATGACTCATACCTCAAAGGGGGATCGAATGTCCTGAATGGCAGCTTGACGATAGAGACCCGATTTAGGATCCACCGATAGTATTCTTCTTTAATACCATGACTTCTGACACCTAACTCTTTCCCTTTCTTGCAAACTTTCTGCCAGGCACCCCTTATATGCTTGAGGGTAGAAACGTATTCCCCGTTGGTGTAGTAGAGGACAAAGGGGGTCAATGACTCTTCACTTGGTGGTCCGAGCAAAGGGTAAGCCAATTGGCGCTTGGCTATGACTGGATTATAATTGATGCATCCGCAAGTGCCTATGAGCGGGACATTCGGATAACTTCCACAATGATGAATGATGGTGTCAACCTTTAGCCATTGCGGATACCATCTTACCTTTTTAGCAGTGAGCCCAATAAGATGGCTGGCCCATTCACGCCCGCTCTTCACAGTCAACTGGCACCACTTTAGGTCTGATATAGGGCATTCAACCTTTCCCATTTGGCTGAAGACATGTGATGTAAGCCACACAAAGCAGGTGAGCAACAAAGGATTCTTTTCCCCCCTTGAGTATGGCAATAGTCCATGGTACAGTAAACATCCGCCAAAAGTGCAGTAATAGGATTTTCACGATGAAGTTTACGGGCCAAGAAAACATCTATAGCATCATAGTCTACATAATTCTCGATTCGAGGAAACAAGATGATACCATAAAGGGTAAGTGCTAAGGTATTCATGAAAGTTTCCCAATCTTTATTTTCAGCCAAACTGTTCATGTGTTTTTCCAAATATGCCCTGGTAAACCCTGGTATCTGATTCCTACATAGTCACGCTTCTTCTAGCTCGGTCGGACTAATCTTCAGTATTGAAGAAAGAGAGGTGACGTTAGCATACTGCCCAAGTCGTCTGTAAGGTACCTGCCCCTCTAATGGTAAGCCCAAAATCTGCTCGAACTCTTCCACTGATGGCGCTAACTGGAAGTCTCGAAATGTGAAGCATCGAAGAGGTGGGTCGTAAAATTGGGCTAAAGCAGTGAGTGCTTTGACCTGTACTTCCACTTCCAAAAGCTTTAGGATCCTCCCATATTTCCTTGAGAAGGTCATCCTTTGGGTCAGATTCAGCTTCTTTCCTAAAACCTGCAGGCTAGCAGTGTCAATTTTCCCAACCTTGATATGTAGTAACTTCCCCAGTTCGGTCTTGTTGGCCCCACATTCATCTAAATCCACATTAGTTTCCATTTTTGTTGGATACTCGCCAAGTTCCGATTACTTTCTGGAAGAGGAAAAAAAATCAACTTATGGGCTTGTTATCATTATTTCTTAAAAATATTTTCTGTGTGAATAAATTACAGACATCTCAGATCATCCACTTTTTGGAAAACTTTACATAAAAACTTACGATCCAAAAGGCCTATAATTTAAAGCACAAAATTGAACGGGCTTGAACTATTTGCCCCATGTCAAAGTATTGGGCTTTTTTTTTAAGAAAATGTTTATTGGAAAAGGAGTCTTTTAATTTAGAAAAAAAAAGGAAGGTAAAATACCATTGCCCCTTGTGTTCTCTATACAGGGTTTGTCTGAAGGTCTCTTATCAGTTCTAAGGTTCCTCTAATAGTGTCCTCTCACATTGGGTGGCTATTTTAAATCACTAAAGGCCACTAGAGCTTAGACTCTACCCATGATGTGGACCACAACGATAGGAAATCTACCAGGTGTGGGCACCATGAGAAAGTCACACTCTAGCTGAGGCTCTCACGATGTCAGACGGAGACGAATGTCCCAAATGACACCGCTACACAACCTCCCCTAAACTTAATGGTTTATTCAGACCCTTGGGTGTAAGGTCCCACTCAGAATGTGTGAAAAAGTGTAAGTGTAGTGTGTGAGGGGCATACATGCAATTTACCCTTCCTTCACAAGAAACAAACACATAGCAAATAAAAAAAAAATCATCTACCCCAAGGTTCAATAATACAAAATATAACATCTTCTACCCTAAGGTTCGATAATAACATATATCAACAAAACACATGGCATAAACATAGACAAGAAATCATGTAGGATAATTCTAATATACTTAAACAAATTAAACGGGCTTGACTCTCTAAGGTCCCCAGTGGAGTCGCCATCCGTCGCGACCTAGATCGCGGAGGGAGGCCGACCGTAAAAAGAAAATTAGGTTTCCCGAGTTTCCTCCGGAAACCGTGGAGTCGCCACTAATGTTTTTAAGGTAAAACATCAGAAAAACCTTAACGTGAAGGTACTGGTCATAAATTAAGATTTTAAGTTCGGGAGTCTAATTACAGGTGGGGAAGGTATTAGCACCCCACGCTGTCCGTTTTAAACGGTTACCCTAAATTGTTTAAGTTTGAATAATCCTACTACTTTATGATTTAAACCTCTTAGAGATGCCTTATGGATTGGTTATTGATTTAATGATTTTTTAAAATTATAAACTTTACGATTAACAGGATGTCTCGTCCAAATTAATCGAGTTATCGTTAAAAGCATGATGATTTTATTTTTACTAGTAAAAGGGATATATATTTTTTTAAAATTTGGGCCCGACAGGAATAATTGTTCCCGCTCCTACGTATTCCCCAAGCGTTAGGGGAAATCAGGGTTACGTAGTTTTTTGGGTTATTTTTAAAAGAATGTGAAGTAGATTGAAAAATGTCGAGATTTAAAACGTTAACCAACAGGACGTCTCATCCAAATTGATTTTGAATGTTGCATAAAAAAGGAACCTTGAGTTTTAATGATTTTATTATATTTTTAGAGAAAAATAGCCTAGATTAATTTAAGAATGAAAAGTTTATTTGAAAACCTAGATTAACAGGACGTCTCGTCCAAAGAATCTATAAAAATATTTTGATTTTTTTGTTATATTATCGATATTGTTAAAGTGTTTTATGGTCTAAATTATTTTAGACAAATTTAACATAGATTGACGGGACGTATCGTCTAAAAAATCTATAAAGACCCTAAATTTTTATGGTCAAAATTAATTATGAGACAATTAAAGACTTATTTTTATTTGAAAACTTAGGCCAATAGAAAGTCTAGTCCAAATTGATCCTTAATGTGAATATATTAATTTTCGTTACCTATTGGCATTGCTAGAATACTTTATGGTCTAGAAATTAAACATAGGTTAATGGGACGTCTTGTCTAAACCAACCCTAGCATAAAGATTTTAATTTTAGGCACATACCAATATTAATTTTATTCTCTATTTTTAGGAATGTAATACTCTAAACTTAGTTAGTAACAAACATTAACAGGCACAATGTGATACTAATTATCAGAATATTTCTAAGGGAGAAAGAATTTCATAACTTAATTCCCTGAGAAACTAGGATTTCATACAATCACAACAAGAAAAGATAAAAGAAGAAAATACCTGAAGTTGTTAATTTTCTGCGTTAATCTTTATTCTTATCTCCTGCGTGAATATGCTTAGCCTTTTTTCGTGGGCCAATTGCTACCAGTGTGAACGTGACCTTTTTCTTCTTGCGTGAAAACTAATATGAATTTGGGCTTCCTAATTTACGTCAATATGCTCTATGTTTCTATCCTCTCAGCGTAAAGGTATTCCAATATATATATTTCTAAAGCTGTCTGCTCCTCAATTACCTTTTCTCTCCTTCTCTGCTCCCTTGCGTGAATGGTATATATAATGCTTAATTTTTCATCCCCCCTGATTCACGCGTTCCTCACTTTTATATATATTATAATTTCCTTTATCTTTTAGCATTTAATGTGAATAGATAATAAAAAAAAATCTGATTCCTTTGCTCTCCTCTTATCTCTTCAGCGTTATATATACTGTTATCAAAACTCCTTTTATTTCCTTTTTTTAGTGTATCTGTATATCTCTCAATGTATATGCTTAAAAGAATAATAAAAAAAAGCTATCCGCGTCATCCCTTTTTTATATAATAATATATCCATGCGTGACTATTTTTTTTATTTGTATTATAGTACATGAGATTTTGTTATTATATGTATATATAATTATATAATTTGATAAGTTGATTTATATATATATATATATATATATATATCTTTAAAACTTTATCTCCTTTTAAGAATCCAAAAACTAATTTTAAAAGCTTTATCTCATTTTTATAATATATTTATTTAAAAGCTTTATCTCTTCTTATTCAAAAACTCTATCTCATTATTTTTAACAAATCCTCTATCATTTTTCTCTAATCTCTTAAAGATCTGATCCTTTATAAAATTCAAACTTTAAACTTCCCTTTTAAAATTTCTCTAAGATTAGAAATTCAAAATTCAAATTTTATGGTTTTGATAAGAATTTAAAAATTTCAAAAATCAAAGCCCGGATCAATAATTTAAAATTCAAACAAGCCCACAGGTTTACTTTTTCTTAAAAATAATCCTTAAAAAATATTTTTATTTTTTTGGTATTTTTATTATTTATTATTTTTTTTGAAAATTTTAAATGGGTCCGGACAAAATTGGGTAGCAACAGATATGATTCGTGATATCGAGGTAGAATGTTTTAAGAGAGCTCATGTATACACGACTCTATAAGGATTCTGAGAAACCCTTGTATCTGAACTGCACCAATTTCACAAGGTTGTTAGAAGTTCTGTGATTGTTTAATTTAAAGGCGATAAATGGATGGACTAATAAAAGTTTCACTGAGTTGCTTAAGTTGTTGAAAGAAATGTTTCCAGTTAGTAACACCTTGCCAAATCATAACTATGAGGCAAAGAAGGTTTTGTGTCCTATGGGTCTGGAGTATGAGAATATTCATGCATACTCAAATGATTGTGTACTATACCGCGAGGAGTATGAATTATTAAATCACTATCCTAGGTGAGGGGTTTCATGATACAAGAAGAAAAATATGGATTCTGATGTAGTCTGCACTAAAGGGTCTCCTGCAAAGGTGTTATGGTATTTGTCCATAGTTCCAATAAAGAATATGTTTGCCATTGCAGATAATGTAAAACTTATGAGATGCCATGCATATAAGAGGGTTATTGATGGACAACCTAGGCACCCGATAGATGGATTGAAATGGAAGAAACTGGATAACTTGTTTTTGAATTTTACTAATGACCCAAGAAATGTTAGGCTTGCACTAGCCACAAACAAAATGAACCCATACGGTAACCTAAGCACAAACCATAGTTTGTGGCCTATTTTGTTGTTTGTTTACAACCTGCGGCCATGGCCATGCATGAAGCACAAATATGTTATGTTGCCAATGATGATTTCTAATCCACGACAACCAGGAAACGATATTGATGTATACTTAGCTCCAGTAGTTGGAGACCTCAAAATGTTATGAGATAATGGGTTAATGTGTTTAATGGGTTTGTAGGACAGATATTCAAATTACGTGTCATGTTATTTTGCACGATCAATGATTTTCCAATGTGTGGTAACCTATTGGGTTATAACGTCAAGGGTCATAAAGTGTGTCCTATATGTGAGGAGGGAACCTGTTCTAATCGGCTGCATCATGGAAGGAAAAATGTTTATCTTTGACATCGAAAGTTTTTTAAAGCTAATCATGTGTATTGTAGGTTAAAGAAGTCCTTTAACAGTGCGCAAGAGTTTGAAATGCCTTCTCCATTATTAACTAGTCGTCAAGTATGAAAAGGTGAAAGATATCAACATGGTTTTTGGTAAGTTTGAAAAGTAGTCCACTTTAAAAAACAGCTGGAAGAAAAGGTCAATATTTTTTGATCTACCATATTGGAAGGAGCTTGATGTAAGACATTATATTGATATGATGCATGTGGAGAAACATATGTGTGATAGTTTGGTTAGAATCTTTCTGAACATACCCGAAAAAACTAAGGATAGCCTTAATTCACATTATGACCTAGAAGACTTAGAATTGATGGGTATATGTCAGTAGTTGCATCCATAATCAAGAGGCAAACAAACATATTTGCCCCCAACATGTCATACCTTCTCTATAAAAAGGAAGCAAAGTTTTTATGGATTGTTACGTAGTATGAAAGTTTTGTTTGGTTACAGTTCAAACATCAACACTTTTGTTTCCATGAAGGAACTAAAGTTAGTTAGTTTGAAGTCTCACAATTGTCATATGCTGATGCAACAGTCTCTACCCATCGCCATTCGTGACATTCTCCCTAAAAATGTAAGACATGTTATAACAAGGTTGTGTTTATTTTTCAATGCCATATGTTGCAAAGTAATCGCCCCTACGGAATTGGATTTGTTAGAGTATGAAGGATTGCTTATACTATGTTAATCAGAAATACATTTCCCGTCTTTATTTTTTGACATTATGATGGTCCAGTTAATCATTCATTTTATGAAAGAGGTTTTGTTGTGTTGTCCAATGTTCTTGAGGTGAATGTATCCCGTTGAGTGATACATGAAAATATTGAAAGGGTGTATGAAGAACCAACGCCGGCCCGAAGCATTGATTATTGAAAGGTACATTTTAGAGGAAGCAATTAAGTTTTGTATTGATTATTTGTCACACGCTGAAAGTGTTGGCATTCTGAAGACTCGTCACGATAGGCGATTGGGTGCGAAAGGTATGATTGGTAGAAAAATGAAGAACATGCCACGCGATGAAGTACTTCAAGCACACTTGTATATTTTGAGCAACACGGACGAAATGTTATCGTATTTAATCACTCACAAAGAACTAGTGAAAAAAACTACCTTAGAATGACTGAAAAGTGGTTGTTAAACGAACACAACAAGACGTTCATATAGTGGTTCAAAATAACCGTTGTCAAAGATACATATGCTTCTATGACATTACATCGACTAGCACAAGGTCTTAACTTCGATGTCTTCAACTATTGTGGATATGACATAAATAACTATTCATTATATACAAGGGTACAAGATGGCAAAAGTATAGTGCAGAATAGTGGAGTTATGATTGCGGCTTCCTCGATGCATTTCTCAACTTTAAAGGACAACAACTCTGTCATGGCTAAGTTATGCTATTTTGGTGTTATTGAAGTTATATGGGAGGTTGATTACAGTCTTTTCACGGTTCTTATGTTTAAATACAAATGTGTTGACAGTAAGAATGATGTTAAAATAGATGATCTTGGATTTACATTGGTGGACCTCGACAAGATAGGTCACAAGGAGGAGCCTTTCATCATGGAAACTCAAGTGAAGCAAGTTTTTTACATAACTCACCCATCAAACAAAAGGTGGTCAGTTGTTACCCAAGGGAGACACGGGATTGGAGATCCCAGTCATGATGTCTTGGAAATGTGTTCTCTAACAACATGTATGCCAACATCCATTATGGAACATGACATAAATGATGTAGTTGCTAGTTGTCATGACCACCATGAAGGATTGTGGGAAAATATTCCAACTTCATAGTTCTGATTGATCATAGGGTATGGTTGTATATGATTCATTGTATTTAATGTTTACTGAAATTAACTAAACATGTAATTCATTATATTTAGTGTTTTTGTGAGACTTACTAATCTTTCTTTCTTGTTTGAGCAGATACTTATGGCTGACTAGGATCCACCTAGGAGGTCCAACACACAGGCTATAGATTCCTCTGCCAGGAGAAGTAGAGGCGTTACACGGATGAGTAGTATTACTATTTGCTTTCACTCCAATGTAACTCTAGGGTTTAGATTGTGTTTTATTTCAGTCATGTAAATATTATTCATAGTATATAGATTCAGTTTCTTCATCATGTAAATATTATGTGTTTTCATCAATTTGTGTAATGAATATACTTTGTTGGGTTATGGTAATCTACTGTGCTACTTGTGTAACATTACGAGCTTGGGAAATTAATAAAACTAAACCTACTTTAAAAAAAAACTTATATTTAAACTCGATTATGATAACAACCGTGTTTAAATTTCCCTTTTAAACATGGTTTTTACCATAACCATGATTAAAATTTAAACACGGTTATGAGATAACCGTGTTTAAATGTCAATACTTTTAAATATGGTTCTGAACAACCATGGTTAAAAACCCTTATGTATTACCACGGTTAGAAAAAACGTGATTTTAAAACCGTGTTTAAAAGTCCAGTTTAATCATGTTTATATCTCCTTTCTACACTAGTGAGACGTAAAGTTGAAGAAAACTCTGAAGGAGAAATGTTAAAATTAAGAGTTGTTCAACATTATTAGTTTTTGAATTTTGTTTTGAGTTAGTTTATGTTCGATAATGTTAGGTATTGAAAAATTTATGTTGTCTTGTTATTATGAATCGTTGTATCTAGTTAATAGAATAGGCTTAGTTTTTCATTATAAAAAGTTGAAGAAAACTCTGAAGGAGAAATGTTGAAATTAAGATTTAGTTTATAAGTTTCTTAGATCAAGACTTGAAGTTGAAGAAAACTTTGAAGGAGAAATGTTAAAATTAAGAGTTGTTCAACGTTATTTGTTTTTCAATTGTTTTGAGTTAGTTTATCTTCGATAATGTTAGGTGTTGAAAAATTTATGTTGTTTTGTTATTTTGAGTCGTTGTATCTAGTTAATAGAATAGGCTTAGTTTTTCATTATAAAAGTCATATACCTATGGTGAAAACAAAAGTGAATATTTTCCTTTCTCTATTTTCTCATGCCCTTTTCCCATGGTAAAAGTCTTAAAGACTTACTCTTTACTCTTTTAGTAAATGAAATAGTCCCATATATATATATATATATATATATATATATATATATATATATATATTTCACTCTACGATTACATATTTATAAAATTTTCACTCTACGATTACATATTTAATTATGACATCCTTTTTATTTTTATATTTTTAGAATAAACAAGTAGGGAACCCACAGAAGTGGGTGGAGCAAAAGACAAAGTTCTCTGTGTGGGAAGGCATGGTTACTTACAGTAATGTGAAGCAGTGGAAGTTTGTTAATTAGAGTAATGGATCAAAGGATGCAGACAAGGTACGAGTAGAAAAAGATGTGAGTGCTTGGGTTAGTATACCAGTACCACTGTAGTAGTTTTCCAAATGACGTAACGTGGTATAAAAATTTAAATGGAATGCAAATCTAGCTGGCAGCGTGAAGCAACGTTGATGGTTTTGGCCAAAGAGCAGCGACTCTTGTTCTTGACCACCGAAAAGACGTAAAGAAAAAACAAGGAATTATATCCCCAGCCCCATGCATGTACACACTCCCATTATGACAACATGTTAATTTAACATTCAGCTAAGGAAGGGAACATGATTAAGGTTGTGTTCGGATTATTCTTTGCATATGAGTAGGTTATAGAATGGAATGTGATGAGATAGAACAGTTAAAGTTTTACATGCATTGTTTTGATTTTTAGTTTTTTACATGTAATTGTTTTGATTTTTAGTGTTGGATATGGGAAAGAATTTTCAATCCTTTGTTAGGAAATTATAGTGGAAATGAACAGAATAATTAATTGAGTTTATTCTTTCCCTATATTAATTTATTTCAAATATATTGTCTCATTATTAAGCACAAAATTGCTGATGAAAAAAAAGCACAAAACTGATTTCATTTAAGCATTAATTGAAGAGCTGCAAGAGCCAAACTAACTTTGGAAGGAAAATTTTCTCACAATAATCATAGTTGGAAGCTATAGATACAAGCTCACGAGCGACCTATCACTAGTGGAAACTTTTTATACCGGGGTTTTTACACCGGTTATAATATGACCGGTGTAAAAAATAAGGTGGTGGCAGACCGGTCTCCACTCTGGACCGGTGAGAAATAGTTAAGTTTATACCGGTTTTAATTTTCGAGCGATGAGAAATGACAAAGTTTGTACCGGGCTTACTTTTGGACCAGTGAGAACTTTTCATATTGCCCATCTATCTTCTCATTTTCGAGCCTTACCCCTCTCAAAACCCTACCCCCTCTCGAACCCCTTTCAACTCAACACTCGTCTCCCTCTTCTCCACCATTGTCTCCCTCTCCCTAGAAGCCCCTGTCTCCCTCTCCCTCGAAGTCCTCGTCTCCCTCGAAGCCCCTGCCTCGCTCTTCTTTCTCAAAGCTGCAAGGTCTGTCCCTCTCCGCTAAGGGCCCACCCGGTCCCCTTCATTTGTGTTGTTTTGGTTTTTTTTTTGTTTTTGTTTTGTGATCTTAGGAGGTTGTGAATCCGTTGTTCAAAAAATGTTCAAAGCAGTTTGGCTTCAGACATGGTTTTATATCAGCCAGTAAGCAGTCTCATAAAGTATCATATGGTTATCTGCTACTCCCTTCACGTTTCAGGTAACTTACGCTTTCAATTTTTCCTTTTAATGTTCATTAGCCTGTGTGCATGTTGATGTCAGATGCCTAGTAAGTGGCTATTTTTCAACAGTGAGGGTTCTAAGATTGTGACTATCCTCACATTTATTGACCGGGTGCAGGATTTATGTGGTTCATTCTCACATAGAGGGATTTAATTTTTTTGGTAGGTCAACCTTGTTAAAATCATGTCCAACAATGCATCAGGTGGTATTAATTTTAGAGTTAACTAAGGAAATTAGAGATGGATGGTTTATGTATGTTATGTGTGCATTTCATTATTATGTTGACAATCAATTTGCTTTTTCTCATTGATCACTTTCTTGTCTTGCAATGCATGTATACAGAACTTTGAAGTATGAATAGAAATATATAATTGCCACTAGTCTCCTTGTAAAAGGCTGCTATTCTGATAACTAAACTCAAATTTGTGAGTATCAACATCTCCTTCATTTGTTATGATATGACCATGGTTTCAGCAAAAGTGTTGTTTTGTATGGCAAAATATTGTCACTTTTAACAAAGGCGATAATTGCTATAGCAACGGTGAGGACACTGTTGTCATGGAATTTAGGTAGCGGTTTATAAGTTTAGGATGCACTTTTTAGTTATTATAGAAAATGAATAATGTTGCAATGAATTGAATGACATTTCACTCCACTAAAGTATAAAGTATTTGTTTTCTAACTATTTTAATAAATTTTAATTCAACATGATCAATAAATTTTGATGAATTAAAGAGAATAGTTTTAAAACTAATAACATACAAAACTAGTATATTGGTTTAATTAACAATACTTTCCTGAATACCTGATGGCTGTCATTATGTACTAGAATTCTTTTTCTGAAAATGACTTCTTAGTTTCAATGCAATTGAAGTTAAATTTCCAAGAAATTGAGTACTTACCTGTTGGAATTTAGCGGCGGTTATACAGTAAACCGCCGCTGATTACAATGTGCCGGCGATTTAGTGGCGGTTTCTGTAACCCCCGCTATTTAATTTCCAATAGGGGCGGTTTGGATATCTTTAGGGGCGGTTGTTCATTTATTTTAAAAATAAAAATTTAAATATAAAAAAAATTTTAAGAAAAAATCCGAAAGTTACCTCATCTGCATGTAAAAGATTCACACTCTCAATTTCCCTCTCATTTGTTTCCCTCTCCGTAACCCATAACCCACTATCTTTGTTTGGCACTCCCACAAAGATCCATCTCAGCTTAGCACTCTCGACGGTATTCATAGTCTATGGATTCTGAGACACTGGTATGTGACCGAGACACTGCCTAAAAGCCTAAGCCTATCTATTTATTTTTCCATAACCCTTGTTTAGTGATGCGTATGAGTAATTTATTCTTTTTGTTGCTTTTGTGATTCATTTTGTTTTAAACCCTTCATTGTGTATCTAATAATAGTTATTTCCTCTTATGTATCTGGTTTAATCATGGAAATCAATATTTACTTCAAGTATACTTGTTACATTTGATGAAATATGCTGCTGATTTTCTTCCTTATCTGATTTAAGATATCGTTCCCTTTTCAAGAGCATGTGACAAACGATGATGCAAGACAAAATTTTTTGCATATTTTGAGAACACTTCCTTATGGGTTTTCTGTTTTCTTCAATGTTTGAAAATTGATGCTGTTATTGGCCTCTTGCCTGTACTACTGGGAATAAACAAGAGAGGGGTAAGACATAACAAATGATTAAATTATATTATAAGGATCACAGATTCCTTTTTTAGGAATGAATTAGGCCTTTAATTGAATGTCTTTTTTGATAAATTATTTCCAGGTCCATTTTTTCTATCCTGTTCCCAAGGAATACATGCACTCTGCCGAGATGAGGGATATAATGCAATTTGAGAGCAGCAACACTGTAGTATTTTTTAAAATGCGAGTTGCAGGTGTTCTTCACATATTCTAGTTTGAAACAAAATAGGTATTAATGTCTTCATGGACATGTTACTCTTTAAAGTTCTTATTTTATTCCTTTGTATTTGATTCATATCTTTATTAGTTGGGGGTTAATTTATGACATTGGCATTTTATCATTCTTTGAAGGGAGAAGAAATTGGTGTAGCTCTTCAGACACGCATAACTGATGTAATGCTACACCATTATTCAAAAGCACTATTTGCAACGGGTGGTTCTTTGAATGAAGACATTTCTAATAATTTCAAGGCTCGTAATTTGGAATTGTTTGAAAAATGTGTTCAAGATTTATCAAAACTTGTTGAAGAGTCTTAAAAGAACGCTGATCAAGTAAGTCCAAAATTCTAATGCATGTTATAGTATGTTATGTAGGGTGTAAAATAATGTCCATATTGAACCAGTAACCTTAAAGATAATTTCTTTTACACATCATTTAATAGTAAAAGTAATCAGTAAGGCTTATTTTCTTCCCTAGGATAAAGAATTTTGCTCCTCCTGATCTGGTTTCAGACTAGAGAGCCATTGGGATGTAAATTGCATATTTCTCAGTCATTTGGTGTATTAATTTTCAATCACATTGAATAGTTGCTAGAAAAATGACGTGAGACAAAAAAACAAGAATTAGAGGCCTTAAAAGAATCTTCAAAAGCAGATAAGCAGAGTCTCGCAGACATTATGAATGACCATGACAGGCTTAGGTCATTATGCAATGAAAAAGACAAGGCACTTTAGGTAAAGGTTTTAACTCTTATGGAATCATTCTAATTTTAATCTTTGCACTATTGACCTGTCTTAAAATATTTTGCCATGTATTAGGCTTACATTCAAGAAAAAAAAAACATGGAAACCCAGATTTCCAAGCCGAGTAATCTAGTAAGAGAGAACACTACCAAAAAGGATCATGGTCAAGCTATTAACCAGGTAAGATGCCTTTTAAAACTATCTATTCACTTGTTCATTGCTTGATTAGTATAGACGTTTTTACTTTTTGGTGTATAAGAACATATTTTTTTTCTTGAATGGGCATATCCTTTTGTAATGTAGGTTATCCACCTGATCCATGACCAGACCTTCTATCTGACCATGGAGCATAAGAGGAAGCTTAAGGAGGAGTATGGTTAATTGACACAATTTATTTTTTTTTTTTGATTGGGGGAGGGTTTGAATTGTATGTCTATATTAACAGTTTTGTATTTTCTTGCAGGAATTGAGCCTTGGACTTTTATTTAAAGGCTAGAAGATATCATTTTATCCCAACTGGTTATCCTCACCAAGTCAGAAATCTTAAGGTAAAACAAATATAATTACTTAAAAGGTCATCTACCTAATTGTTTATGATTATATCATTAACTATGTCACATGCTTCAAGTGGCAGCCTAGTGATTTGCATGTAAAAATTAGAACATCCTGTAAGAGTTTTCAGAGTTCATAAGTTGTAGCATGTTTGGTAAAGTTTCAGTTATGATGAAACAATTAATAGCTTTTTTATTTTTTATTTTAAAAAACTATCTTAACAAACTGTTAAAAATCAGTAATTATTTTGTTTAGAAATTGTTGAATCAATCACACACATGGACTTGGTTTACTATTATGAAGTTAATTCTCACATCTTCTAATTACACTCAATAGTTTCAAATAATTTTATCAAAGGTTAATTCAATCAATCATTGACTAATTGGATGATAAATTAATCTTAACATAGGTTTTTATTAAAATGTGTGATGAGAAATTGATACAAGAAAATGTACATGCTCATATCATATTTTGCATAAAGTGTTTATTGGTATAAATTGAATTTGTTGTCCAATCCACATTCAACAAAATTGGCAATGTGGGGAGTGAGTAGTTGTGTCTAGTTGGATGGGTAACATGCATGATTCTTTAACAGTCGAATATATATCAAATAACTGTGTGATAATTTTATGTATATTGGTTGTGTGATGGTCTTTTTTCATGACAGAACAGAGCTGGAATTGGTAGCAACGCAATTCATAGAGGGGGCACCAACTATTTATATAGGAACGAAAAATGAGTAGGAGTGGTCAAAGGTTTTTCTGACAAGCTTTTATTTCTTGGTGGGTGGACTTATTATTCATGATTAAAATCAAATATATAAGAATAAGCGGTTCTTGTATTTGTCAGATCATTGGTAATTTTACTTCCTGAATTTACTCGTTTGTCTAATGGTATTTATATTTGTATTTGAGTGACATGCTGGCACATCTTTCTCTTAGTGGAGTAAAACCTATGCACCTTTAAGCAAATCTCCTTCCCACCAAATTTATTTTGAGAGAAGGTCATCCAATTTTGCAAATGAGTAAGCTGCCCCACTGCTTTCTTAGTCTATTTAATTTCTTTTTTTTGTTGTTTCATTATTTTCTTAGCCCTTTAAGATACCTTATCCATACCATGATATACTAGTAATCTGTTAATATACTTTTTATGCTAAAAATAATTTTCCTCTCTTATTAATTAGTGCATCTTGTTAATGGCTCCAGAGACAGGTATTTTAACTATAAATATCATCTTTCGAATATAATGTTTAGAATTTAGTTATAATTTAATCTCCTCATCCCTTTTAAAAAATGTATCTAATGATAATCGAGCCCAAAATTTTTAAGTAGATTTAGAGTTTACAATTGATACATATTATAGCCCAATGAAACCAATTATTTGATTTTGGGTTGTCTAATTGAATGTTGCTTTATAAAGTCAATGAAGAGACTGAAATGTGTTATAAATTCAACTTTAAGGACTAATCTGGGTGTTTACTCAGTAAAAGTGTTCTGATAGAATAATTGAAACAAAGACAACATATGAAATTTCCTTCTCAATTTGCAGAAATTCTGGCATATAATGAAGCAGCTCCAAGGGGCTATAATTATTGGATTGACTTTTCAAACTTTACTTGGATATACTGGACTTATGTCCCTGTTAGTAAGGTATGATATTGAGATTTCTTTGCGTGAATTTTTTTATTGGGCTTTACTCGTACATGTCTTCATTGTTTCACCAAACAGAATTTATTATCATATACTAAAGCAAAGATTTGTGGTAAAATTAAAGCTATTGTTGTATGGGAGAAATTTCTCATTTATTATATTTTCCCTACCTTAGTTTCATGATTGAAGAAAAGCAAACACACTAGTTCATGCTGCAACTCATGAAATTTTATGGCGTAATCATACAACACAACATATATTGGTTCCAACATATATCAAAATGTTATTTTCTACTCTGATGTATATGTAATTATACCGGTTTTTTGCATTTGCAGGCGACTAAATGGCAACAATTTGTCTGGTAATATACCAGATGAAATGGGCTACCCTTCAAAAGATAGATTTCAAGTTCTCTTCAGGATGGAGGATCGCCTGCACAAGCAAGACTTTCTTCCTCAACTAGTCATGAGTCATATAATTTTATATTTTATTGAATCTACTATATGAGCTTGATTTAGTTGTATAATATTTGGTAGAAGACAAATTTATTATTACTACTCCTATATTACTTGTTGGGTTAAGACCTTACTTTGTTATTTATATATAATTGTTATTGAGTTATTGATTCTTGTAAATATATTTTTATATGTTTACTTCATTATACTATTATATATTGTTAATAAAATAATTTAGTATATGAAAACTTAATTATATTTAGAGCGGAATTAAAATCTAATGAATTTGTCAATGAAATATGAAATGTTAAATGAGGTGTTAAAAATTAATAAAAACAAAATGCTACAATAAAAAAATGTTGATTGGCATTATAAAAAAATAATTGGAGCTTTTGCGGTGGTTTTTCCTGCGGTTAAACTTTTTGCGGCGGTTATTTCAGTGGTTAAAAACAATCGCCGTTAATGCTAGCGGCGAAGCATTTAGCGGCCGTTTACAAACCGCCGTAAACGTCATTTAGTGGCGGTTTAAACCGCCGTAAAATTCCATAAAACCGCCACTAAATTCCAGTTTTGTTGTAACATGTCCTGTGTCACTTGATGTGAACTTTATCCTTGTGCACTAGGCTATTACTTACATTTCACAGGGATTAATTACTTATACTGTTGGTTTCTGGAACTCGGTAACATGAAAAAGTTAAATATGTTCTTCTAAATTTTGGTTAGAAGTTGGTTTGAGCTTCCTGCTTCTGAGCTAATCTCAAGAGAAGTAGTTACACTTTAGAGGATTAAGTACACCAATAGTTGTTGAAAAAAATGGTTGAGATTGTATTTGTATTTGTAACAACTTAAAAAGTATGTTATTGATTTTCTTTAGTGTTATCCCAATCTTAATCATTGATTTTCTAATTAATGGTTGTTAATGCACTTTACCCTCTAAAATGCACCTTCACTTTTGAATTATAAAGTTATTTGCTTCACTGGAAACCAGGTGCAATATCCTTGGATAAGCAACAGATGAATTTTGATACAAGGATAATATATTTCCTATCAAAAACCATTACATAGGTATGCTTTAACACATGACAGCTCTCATTCAGGTTTACTGGATAATTATAACAAATTTACTAGATTTCTCTTCTGGGAAAAAAGAATAAAAAGAAATGAAAAAGTGACTAATATATAATTTTCTTGAAACAATTGATTTTCATAAGTTTGAGGCCTAATTCCTTATTGAAGTTGGAATATATGTTGTCTATATTCTTTCTTATGATCTGTTAGATTTCTATTTGAGTGTTTTTTTTTTGTTTAGTAGCTTTTGTAAGAAATTGGAAGATTTTGTTTGTATTACTCAAACCAATAAATGGAGTTGAGAGATTGATAGTGCATTGATATTAATCTAGATTTCTATTAGAGTAATATTATAAATTCTCTAGTTGCTATTGTTTCTTTACTTTCTCCTTCCTTTGGTTGTAGTTATACCCTCAATAAGGCTTGAGTGGCTACCATTAGTGTAACACCCTCTGTTAACTAGGACAATCCCTTCCACTAGATTATTCTATTTAACTGAGAGGTTACCATTTTGATAAAAATGTGGAAGGGTAAAAAATTTTGTTTTGTAAAATCAAAGATTAAACTATAACGACGTAATAAAATAAGACCAAAATACACTATCATAAATAATCGAAAACGAAGTAACAACATCACTCGGGGAGGATAACATTAAAGTAGATACATAAAACAAAGTAACAACATCACTCGTGGTGGATAACATCATAATATGTACATCATCATAAAATGTAAGTCTGATCAGGTCCATCCTGCTACAATGACCAGGGCACGCAGGCTCTCTGCTATATACAATCAAAACAAAGCATAACACATGATCATAAGTCACTAGTCCTCGTCACTCAATGGTGAGTCTGGGCAAACAGGTTCGAACGTAGGTGGTGACTGAGAAGGAAGTCCAGTATCTGGTAACGGGCCCGAGCTAAAAGAAGGCTGATTCAGTGTAGGGGAGGGACACTGTCTATATCTCTTATTATATGTGTCGAAGGCCTCTCTCATCAAGTCCCTAGCTGCGGGGGACATCTCAAGTAGCTGCTCTATCCCTCCATACATATAAGTCCTGAATACATGCCTAAGAAACCTGCGGGGTTGATCCCAATGTCGCCTGGCAACAAAGATATCCATCTGGATAGTAACAGGAGCAACACGGGGAACCAAATCCTCCATCGCCATATCGAGCACATACATACCTACCGATTCAGCGGCCAAAGCTACCTGGGCAGAAGGAGGAGGTACCGATGCTGCCACCATGTCGAGAAACTCCGAGGGTGATAGCTGAACTGGCAAGGGAGGAAGATCTGTTGAGTCAGCCATAACTACATCAGCCGGTGCAAGTCCAGGCTCTTCCAGAGGCTCCTCCTCTAGGTCTTCGTCCTCTTCTGTCTCAGTGTCCCCTCCAGGAGAAAGAGAAAAATATACCAACGAAGGAGATTATGGTGGATGCACTAGAGGTAGAGGCAAAGGGTGAAGCGATAAGACTTCTAAGTCGATAGCGACCTGACGCCCAGCTATCTCCTCCAACTCTGTTGTACTAGGTGGAAAGGGTGGATCCCCATACCGTTGTACGGGACTCTCTATCACTTCTGCATTCTTATCATAAGGACGCTTTGGCTCCTGCGAGGGAGGAACATCAGTTGGTGGGTGATCATCGGGGAGGTCTTCGAGACCCTCAGGAATAACTAGAAGACAGGGAGGTCTGAAGCCTCCCTTCACTGCGATCCGGGCATGCTTATGTCTGGTATGAAATCGAAGACGTATCGGTGGTCTACAAAAAAAGTAAGGGTGAGCTCTCTCTTCTAAACATAATCAGAGAATGTCATTTCTGACGTTCTCTCACAGTCATCAATCAAACACAACAAGGATACTCGCACTCAAGGGAAACCTAGTTCCTCTAGGTTATATCACACCTCTCCAACTTTCCTAACGTTCCCAATACCATACCCCAGTTCCACGACTAGTCTTTACTACTTTTAGAATAGGTTCTATCATAACAGATATTCAATCACAGTCATAGCACATCAATGTTATGTAATGCAATGCATGAATTACTTCATTGTATTCAGATTATTCATTCTTCTTATTAGTTCATATCTATACATATGGGCCCATTCTCATTTCATTAGCCATTCTCATCATCATCATCAGAACCGGTCCTGTATAGGTTGTCCCTGTACACAACATTTCTGGACTAGAGAGGTCGGAGCCCACCAAGTCTTTTTTATCACATAATTGGGTACGAAGGACTCACAGGTCCTGCTCAATACCGGATCCATCTCATCATATCAATCATACTAGGACTTGGCTCTCCACGATCATAGTTACACTCTGTCTTTAGTCGAAGTACATTAGGTTTGCCACGGACCGTCTGGCATTAGGCGCGAATCCAGGTCATTGTGATTCCCGACCCAATTGTACTCCCAATATCCTTCATGGGGATCGAACGCGAATGTTCTCCAGCGTACCCCGGTGTTTGCTCTAGTTTCTCAACCAATCATTCTCATGTAATGATGCATGTTCCACACAAAATTCTTATTCTTTCTGTTGATCCTCATCACTGATAAGGTCCCGTCAATGATTCATTTTCATTCTCAACCCCTTCACTTTTACCCTTACTATTCAGGTCTTATGGAGAGATTTATTTGGTTTGTTGAGATGGGTTAAGTTTTATGGTAGTTGAGTTCTTTGAAGGTTAGGTATTGGTTTCACAAGTGTGTCTATAGTCACATCACTTTCACAATGATTGGGGAAATTGAGAATGAAAATGACTAAGCATTCAATCTTCTCACTTGGTACCTTTCATCACATTCTCATACTCATTTCTTTTCATATCTCATATCTCGCTTTTCATTGTACGAGACTCATTACCGTGACAGATATACATTAACTTTTACTTGTTGATGCACCATCATTATATCATATTAATACAAATGTATCCATAGAATAATCAGCCAATTACATCATCATCACTAATCAATTTATGCAGATTATCAGCATTGAAATAATGTCACATCGTCCTCCATTCTTAACTCATCCACCTGGTTATCACACGTATATCACTTAACTGTTCCTTACTATTCACCCTTATTAGATCTTTTCCTTATAGTTTAAGTTATGTTTCATAAAGTTTATCATTTTCTAAGAGTTGTAACCCTCTCGCCTCCAGGTCTCACTCTAAGTTCAATTAAGTACTTGTTCATGTTTGTGTTATATTATGGTTCAAGTATAATTCTATAACTCATTACGAGTATGAGTTGATTATGAGGGTAAATTCCATTACTAAGTCTTTGTAGTAATACCGTCCTTATCTTATTGGTGTTTCCTATAGATGATCTCCTTATGTCCTATCTCTTATGGTTGTAGTTAATTAAATATTTCACCTGAATAACATTACTAATTAAAGTATTAATTATCATTAAGCTATAATAACCTTGTCCTAATTCTAATAATTAGATGTTGGTTTCCTTTTGAGTATACTAATATTATCCTCTTAAGCATCATTTGTTTATTCTAGTCTAACTTAACTAGTCCAACTAGTTGTACCATTTATACACTTCAGCCTTCTTATGAACGACTTAGTTATTCCAACCTTCGACCTAATGAACTTTGTTAACATTCTTCTTTAATTTTGGGTACTTTAAAAGATACCCTATTAGTTTCTATTTACTAATTATTCTCTACTAATTCCATTGCTAACCTAAGTAATAAGTTCATTTATCATTAAAGCACTTAAACTATAATACCTTCCTTTAATTTAGTTACCTCTTTACCAGTAATTTATTTTTTTTAATAAAACTTTCTTCATCCTTACACTTATAATTTATCATTTACTTGTCTATTCTAGTTCTTATTTTGAGGACTTAGCCATTTTAATCTAACCTTAAACCTCGTGCAGCCCTAAGACCTAGTCTTAGTGATATCTAACTTATAAATATACTCTTGTTTTAAGTTACTTGTTATAGTTGTTCAATTATCAAGAATCTCTTTTAAGTCTTATATTATAATATTTACTAGACTATTAGTTACATAATAATTTGTACCTTAATTTCTTTAGTTACTAACATATCATTTAATAAAATACTAAGACAGGGTTGGTTCATTCGGCGTTGGCCCATTATAAATTATCTTGCTACTATAAAACCAAATGCCTTGGCCATTATTGGTAAGATACTAGGGCAAGGCTTATTCACCGACCATGAGCTATGATGAGTTATAAACTATCCTGCTTTACTTTATATCGATGGTGTTGGGTACAGAGGTGTCGGGTTATGATACCATGTAAAAATAAACAACTGTATAATATTCATCTTGGACGATTTATATGTTGTTGGTGGACAAAGGCCTAACATGCATTCATGCTACTAAAAGAAGATAACTAAACTTATTCAGGTTAGGTGTGACTATTCATTTAGGAATGGGTGTCATGTGTTTGTGATTGATACTGGATGGATTATTGTGTAATGAGTTTCATTGAACTTGATTGACCATTCTTAATGTTGTGTTAAAAATATGGATGAATTCTTGTATATATGAATGAACCCTCTCAACCGTGTGCAATGATGTGTCCTATTTACTATTTTATATATGTGACTTGTACTGCACTTACATCAACTGTAATGCATCCTATGTCTATGACTATCTTCTAGACTTGGTTGACCACTTTCTTGAGATTGAGTTTAGGATATGAATATGTACATGTTTGATAGTATATGCCCTGATTGATTTTGATGTCACATGTACTTGTATCTACTTACTTTGTGGTCCGAGTGTTCATTAATGCAGATTGGCTCAGTGCCTGTGTCTATAATGATAGAGATAGGTTTGTAAAAGTAATGTTTGGTAAAGGCTTGTTTTGCATTGGAAGTAAAAAAACAGATAAATGTTGGTCATGTTTGTATGCTTATGTTTATGTGTTACTACCATTCTACCTTGTGACTCTTGCAACAATGACCTCACTCTTTGTTTGTTTTCTGAATTCAATATGTCCATGATCGTGCTTGATAGTTTGATGGTCAGTCTTCAGGCAAGGACAAGAAAGCATAATTATGTAGATCTTGTGGAACATGCTCCTCAATCGACCAAACGAAGATCATGAGTAATAATGTGTTGATAGGCCACTATTGCCCAGGCCCAGTAGAACAAAAAAGACTCCAATTTGGCAAAAAGATTACATATAGTTTTATTAAAATTTAGGACCAATATCAGGTGTAGGGTTTCTTTCGGAAAATATTTCCTTACTTTATGTATTTAAGAACTATTCCCCTTCTATGAAGGCATGAATTAAGTGGTATTTCTCTTTTAGTTGTTCTTAGTTTTGTAGTGGTATGACCTTTAATCATCCACAATCCTATCAATCTGGTGGTTTCGTTTGCCCTCTCTATGCCTCCCAAAACCCTTACCACAAAGGATATGGAGGAAGCTTTGCAAGCCCTCACTGAAAGATTGGGTCTATGCAAACCCAGCTTGATTCTCAATTTTCTGAACGTTTGGGTAACCTGGAATCACAGATCCAAGGTCAGCAACAACTCCATGATTCCAGACACCATAATCTGGAACTCATGTTGGATAGGCGCATTGAGGCGTTGGCTACTCTTATGGGTCAACACGTAAGGCCTCATCAATTCCAGCCCCCCAACACCATGGCGTCTTCCTCAGGTACAACCCACTCCACCCCTCCCTCCCCTAACATTTCTTTCTTTACTGATACACCTACCCAACCAGCTACAAGCCCTATTCCCTCATCTACCCCCATTTCCACTCAAATGGTTCAATTTGGGCACCTACCCCCTTTGTCGCACCCCCCTATCCTTCGTCAACACCTATCCCCCTACCCCTCCTTTTATTCCCAACACTTTCCCGAGCTTCCCTACAAACCCCCTTCTTTGTTCCCCTCAAAACATTATTCCTACAACCCCATTACACACAAACCCCCCTAAAATCACCCTAAACGTGTTTGATGGTTCTGATCCTTTAGACTGGCTGTTTCAAGCAGAGCATTTTTTTCTGGTCTATCAAATACCCCCTGACCATCGTCTGTCTTGGGTTGCTTTTTACATGAAAGGTGAAGCTCTCAGTTGGTTTAAATGGATGCATCATAACAACCAACTAACTGATTGGGGAACGTTTACTAGGTCTCTGTCTCTCCGATTTGGTCCCTCCACATACGTGAATCACCAAGCAGAACTCTTTAAACTCCGTCAATTTGGGTCCGTTGCTGAATACCAAACTAGGTTTGAGAAACTCTCTAACATGGTGGTGGGTCTCTCTCAGGAAATACTCTTAAATTGCTTTCTTTCTGGTTTAATCCCAGATATTCGCAGGGAATTAGCCATCCTAAACCCTACCTCTGTCCACCAAGCAATACACCTAGCTAAGTTACTTGAGGACAAATTCAAAGATACAAAAACAAGACCTTCCCGTTTATTTACCCCACTTCCCCCCACCTCCTCCTCATCTACTACCCCACCTAACCGCCAATCTCCCTCTAATTTTCCCATCAAGAAACTCACTCAAGCTCAGATGCAAGAACGTAGAGCACAGGGCCTCTGTTATAATTGTGATGAAAAATATGTGTTTGGCCATAAATGCACCACTAGTCGTTTTTTACTATTTTTACCTGACGACGATCAAGAGGCTATCACCACAGACCATACTCCATTCAATGATCCTACCCTTTACCCCCTATCACTCCTTCCAATTCCCAAGTTCCTGACACTCCAGATGCCTTTCATTTTCACCTTTCACCTCAGGCACTCACTGGCCACCCATCCCCTCAAACCCTTAGATTCCAAGGTTCCATCTCTGGCCTCCCAGTCATGATTTTGGTGGACACTGGCAGCTCCCATAATATCCTCCAAACTAGACTAGCCAACCATCTTAAACTACCCGTGGAACCTACCCCAAAGTTCTCTGTCCTAGTTGGTAATGGTTCACATATCCATTGCACTGGATTTTGTCCTAAAGTACCTATTTCCATACAGGACCATGCCTTCCATCTTCCATTTTATTTATTACCTATTGAGGGCGCTGATGTTGTCCTTGGAATGGAGTGGTTATGTACACTGGGGCCAATACATTCTGATTTCTCCATCCCCAGCCTGACTTTCACTTACAATGATCAACCCATTACCCTTACTGGAGCCACTCCCACACCCTCCCCCGCCACTTTTCACCAACTGTCCCACATGATACACACAGACTCCATTGCATCCTTTCATCTACTTTCCTTCTAGCCCTTCTCTCCCTCAAACCACACCTCCCACAAAACCCTCTCAGCTCACTTGCCCACCCCTCTCACAAACCTTATCCAAAAATATCACCATGTTTTCCAGGATCCACAGGGCCTACCCCCATCTAGACCTCATGACCATCATATTCCCCTTTACCCTAACTCTACCCCAGTCAATGTCAAACCTTACCACTACCCTCACTCCCAAAAAGAAGCCATGACCCACCTTATTGCTGATATGCTTAAACAGGGCCTAATCACACCCAGCACAAGCCCTTTCTCCTCCCCAGTTTTGCTTGTAAAAAAGAAAGATGGCACATGGAATTTTTGCGTAGATTACCGTGCTCTCAACGCTATAACTATCCCAGATCGGTTCCCTATACCCACCATTGATGAGTTGTTGGATGAACTAGGTTCTGCCACTATCTTTACTAAGATTGACTTAAAAGCTGGATACCACCAGATTCGTATTTCCCCCTCAAATTCTCATAAAACTGCTTTTCGCACCTTTGATGGGCATTATGAGTTCCTTGTTATGCCTTTTGGTCTAACAAATGCCCCATCCACATTTCAATCAGCTATGAATGATCTCTTTCGCCCCTACCTACGGCGTTTTGTGTTGGTTTTCTTTGACGATATACTCATTTTTAGTTCTACTTTTGCAGATCATGTGGAGCACTTACAATTGGTTTTAGACTTATTCTCTAAAAATCATTTTCATGCTAATTTTTCAAAATGCTCTTTTGGAGTTTCTACTGTTTCCTACTTGGGACATATCATTTCAGGTCAAGGTGTTGCCCCTGATCCTGATAAGATTCAAGCAATTGTGGACTGGCCTCAACCGCGTTCACTCTCGGCATTACGTGGTTTCTTAGGTCTCACCGGCTTTTACAGAAAATTCATGCAAAATTACGCCACACTCGCCTCTCCTCTCACCGATATACTGCGTTCCACTACTTTTACATGGCCTACATCTGCCTCAGAGGCTTTTACAGCATTGAAATACAAAATGACACACATACCAGTCCTAAGTCTACCAGATTTTGACAAGCTCTTCGTGGTGGAAACCGATGCTTCGGGCACGGCCGTCGGTGCTGTGTTATCTCAACAGAAGCACCCTATTGCGTTTTTTAGCAAGCGTTTGAGTCCTCGGTTGCAAGCCTCGTCTATTTATGTTCGCGAAATGTATGCTGTCACAGAAGCAGTTAAAAAATGGCGTCAGTATCTTATGGGCAGACATTTTCACATTTATACTGACCAACAAAGTTTAAAGCATTTAGTGAATCAATCCTTCCAGACACCAGAACAACTCAAATGGGCCACTAAGCTACAAGGTTATAGTTTTGAAATCTTTTACCGACCTGGGCATACAAACAAAGTTGCTGATGCTCTATCCAGACAATACTCGAACGCCACTCCACTCTTGTTGTCCATCTCTTCTCCAATCCCAGGATTCCTTGAAGTGCTTCGCCAATATTTTCAGAATGACACTGCAGGGCAGGCTTTCCTACATAAAATCAGTTCAGATCCAGCCATGATCCCAAATTTCCACATCTCAAATGGCATTGTATATTTTAAAGATAAAATATTTGTTCCAGACTTACCACAATTTCGCCAACAACTCCTCCATGAGTTCCATGCTACACCAATGGCAGGTCATTCTGGTTTTAAGCCTACTCTGGCCCGTCTGGCGGCATCCTTCCATTGGCCGGGACTCTCTAAGGATGTTAAGATATTTGTCCAACACTGCTCCACATGTCAGAAGAACAAATACCTGCCCAAAAAGAAACAAGGGTTACTCCTGCCCCTTCCAATACCTCAACAAGTATAGGAGGATCTAACCATGGACTTTATTACTCACTTACCTTCCTCGTTCGGCCATACCGTGATCTGGGTGATCTGTGACTGCCTCACCAAGTTTGTCCATTTTCTGGCCCTTCCCACCAAGTTTACAGCCCCCACGTTGGCCTCTTGTTTTTTGGCAGAGATTCACAAATTGCATGGCATGCCCAAGTCAATCGTTTCTGATAGGGATCCATTATTCATTAGCCACTTCTGGAAGGAAATCTTTCACCTGCAGGGTACATCACTCAAGTTTAGTTCTTCATACCACCCCGAAACAGATAGCCAATCGGAGGTTACCAACAGATCCTTGGAAGCTTATCTTCGTTGTTTTACAAGTGACCATCCACGGCTCTGGTTTAAATTCTTACATCTGGCAGAGTATTGGTTCAACACCACTCATCATTCTGCCATTGGCATGACGCCATTTCAGGCTTTATATGGCCGTTCCCCGCCTTCTGTGCGCGATTATCTTTCGGGGACCGCAACTATTTCTGCGGTGGATATCTGTTTACAGCAAAGGGGAGTTTTGTTAGAAGAGTTGAAACACAATCTGGCCTGAACACGGCAACGGATGCTAACTCAAGCAAATCAAAAAAGGGAAGACATTACCTTTGATATAGACGAATGGGTTTTACTTCGCTTGCAACCTTATAAACAAACTTCGGTGCGGCAACAGATCTCACAGAAGCTCTCACCGTATTTTCATGGTCCTTTCCAAGTCATCAAACGCATCGGAGCCGTAGCTTACGAACTGGCCCTCCCCCCATCAGCTCGGATCCACCCGGTCTTTCATGTCTCTTTTCTCCGCAGGTTCCACGGTGAGCCCCCTTCGTCTCCTACCGAGCCTCCACCAGAGGATTCTCCTATTCTGGATGATATTGGCCCTTTCAGACCCTCACCTAATTCGGAGGCAAAGAAAAACACCTCTTCAATTCTCTCCCCCTCTGATAATAACTCTAGTTTTCCTTATGGTAAGGTAAACTCTTCCACTTCAAAGGCTCCTTTTCTCTCTCCGCGTGAAGCCTTCACATCTGGCCCGTCCATCTCCCACATGGACCCCCATGAGCAATCTCCACTCTTCACGTCCCAATCAGCAACTGAAGCACCTGTCACTTCGAATCTCCAGGCACTCCACCAGTCTTCCAATCCACCGTTAGATGCCCAAGGTACACTTCAAACTGCATCTACACCATCCGTTCAAAAGGGAACCTACGTGCCAGCTGTTTCACATTCGGCAGAGTCTTCAAGGCTGTCCCCTTTTCACATGAAGCCCCATTCCTTTTCACATGAAGCCCCATCCCAGCCACCCATTCCTTTCGTGATTCGTGACTTCTCCAATCCTCTAACCCAGTCACGCCACGTCACTCGCACTGCTCCTGCTCACCTTGAGGACAAGGTGCCTCTGACCCCGCGGAGTAATGATGGGCCACTACTGCCCAGGCCCAATAGAACAAAAAAGACTCCAATTTGGCAAAAAGATTACATATAGTTTTATTAAAATTTAGGACCAATATCAGGTGTAGGGTTTCTTTCGGAAAATATTTCCTTACTTTATGTATTTAAGAACTATTCCCCTTCTATGAAGGCATGAATTAAGTGGTATTTCTCTTTTAGTTGTTCTTAGTTTTGTAGTGGTATGACCTTTAATCATCCACAATCCTATCACTCATGGTTGTGTAATGTGATAAGCTTCAAAGAGACTTAATTATTGACATATTTTCCTTTAATTATGAGTTAATTGTGTTTAAAATAAATAATAAGCAATAAGAAATTAGAAATAAATTAAAAATCTAATTTAATTATAAATTAGAGTTATTTATAGTTAATTATAAAATAGTTAATTAAAATTTGATTAATTTTATGCAAGGTAACTTATCAAGTAAGCAAAGGAGCAAGAAAAAAAGTTTAAGAAGAGCTGAAAAGTGTTGCCTTTGATGAGAAAATATGGTTGTTGCTAAGAAAAGTGTTGCCTTTTCTTAGAAAAGTATTGTTGTTGGAAACAATGCTACTATAGGCATGCGCATTAGCAGGCCCCGATGTACCACTCCACCACGCCCAAAATCAATTCTGCATGTCAATTTGCGTGTGGTTACACCCCAAATTAAGCGTAACCACGCCTGAGATCCCTGATACTCAACTTTTGTATGTTAGCATGCCCGTTAGTCCAACATAACCATGCTCGGCACCAGTTCCACACATTTTCTCCGTGCTAATGGGTGTTAGCAAGCCCGAAAAGTCTAGCGTGGTTATGCCCAGCTATTATTATGTATTTTTACATTTTTTTAGTGTTCCTACACCAAATTTCTAGAGTAACTACGCCCATTGCACGACTAATCATATAATTTTCAGTTATGGGACACATGGCATAGTTATAAATTAAGTTTCTTTTTACTTATTATTTACCTATATATAGGATCTAAGCTTGTAAAATTGAAGGGGGATCATCATATTACTTATTCACTATAATAAAATTCCATATTTTATTTAGCTTTTCTCTTACTTTTCTCCCTTTCTCTATTCTATTTTCTTTATTTTAGGATATTCCACCATAAATCACTCTTCCATCTCATTCTCCTTCACTCCTTTCACCATGTGTGGCTAGATTCCAAGGTTAAGAAATGATGAATATGAAGCGATGCTTGGGGAATTGTGGTTGTGATTGCCATGCATAGAGCTTCAATGATTGATTGAAATTTTCATCTCCTAATGATGTTCTTGGAGTGGTCATCCAAGGATTAATTGAAGAATTGGATTCTAGAGAGGAATCATGGTCTCCGATTCATATTTAAACACCACTAAAAAAACACCTGTTAGCGACGGAAGGAATTGGTCGCTAATCCATGCCACGACCGTCGCTAAAACCATTAGCGACGGCATCTCAGACGGGACATAGGACGTCGCTAAAACCCTCGTCGAAAACACATCAGCGACCACATACATGCCGTCGCTACCATATTGACGGCGTAAGGCCGTCGCTAAAATCGTCTCTGCCCCAATAACTCCAGCCGTCGCTAAGTGTTGCCATACAGCGACCTCAGAACCCCGTCGCTACTAGCAGCCACCAGCGACCACCATACGCCGTCGCTATGGGTACTCATGTAGCGACCACGTGATCCGTCGCTGTGGGAAGCCATACAGCGACCACGATATTCCGTCGCTGTTTCTTACAATACAGCGACCACTGCTGTTCGTCACTGTTTTTAACAATACAGCGACCACGATATTCCGTCGCTAGTGGTATTGATGTAGCGACGACAAGATCCGTCGCTAGTGGTATTCATGTAGCGACGACAACATCCGTCGCTAGTGTTAATAATGAAGCGACGGTCCACTACCGTCGCTAACTGGAATTTTTAAATTTTTTTAAAATTGGTTCAATATTAACTGGTTTTGTTATTTTAACTTTAAAAATGTATTAATATTTTGTATTTTGTATTGGTTGATAAAATTTTATAATTAAATTTAAATAATTTTTTTAAAATATTAAATTATTATTAAAAACAAAATAATAGATTAAATTTATTTATCAAATAGGTTGAATTATTAATGATAGGTACAATAAGGCTTTTTGATTTGAATTTAATTACCAATAAATATTGACATAATAAATGAAGAATGACAAAATAAATACTGAATGAAATATAACATAAAAACTATAAATCAAATATATACAATGTGTATAAATAATAAAAATACAAGCATGGTGGTGGGGGATCCTGGGGTGGTGGTGGGGGCGCCTGGGAAGTGGGGGGAGGTAGCCTCGCCATCAACTGCATCAGTAGCTCCTGCTGCTGAGCAAGTTGCCGACGAGTCTCGGCGTGCTGCTCCTCGGCCCGCTGTCGGTCCGCCTCGGCCCGCTCCAACAACAACTGCCTCTGACGTCGCTCCTCCTGTAGCTCATCGTTCAGGTTTTGAATTACCTGAACGACCTCAGTCGGAAGACCAGAGGAAGACGAAGAGGAAGGGGTCTTCCCCTTTTTCGCCAGCTGCGTGCCGACGCCACCCAATCCAAATACCCTCCCTTTCTTGTTCACACCGCCAACAGCCTCCATATAGATGGCGTTGTCGTCAGAACAAGATAGGGTGGGAGGAACCTCCCCTTCAGGAGTGGAAGCCACCAGGTCCGCCTCCTTCTCGACCCTCCTGGCCTGATATGCCTCCTGTAAATTCAAAAACAATGATAGGATTAGTAAGCTGATTTGTAAATTATAAGCATGTGTCAGTTAAAAGTAAATACCGCTAGATCTGTAGTCTTCTGGTTTACCCATGCACCGGCTTTGTTCTTCTTGGTCATTTGCATGACCTCAAACAAAGAAGGCTCCCGGTGCTCCCTCAGCTCTTGTGGTGGACAAAAAACATTGAGATTATTATTTGTAAACATGTAAGACGAATCATAATAGAAATGTTTAACATAAATACACTTACAAATCTTTTCTTGTGCTCGAGGGTTGAAATGCTACCCCCAGTGTAAACCGAGGCTGCAGCATCGGCGGCTCTGTTGGCCCTGTTCCGAGCACTCACCTGCTGGAACGGGACCCCGCCCCACTTCTGGACCATCCCGTCCCAATGGTCCTCCGGGATCCAACGAGGGCGCTCACCCTTGTCCCTCACCTTCCAAAGGGTACTCTTGATGATTTTGGAGGTCTTTGTGGCAAAGACCTTCCTAATCTCATCAATCATACCCTCCGCCCACTGGTAATCACGCTGTAAAATGAAATGAGAAATCAAAATTAATAACAAGTCTATTTTACAAATCAAGTCACAACAAATGAGCTAGGAACTTACCGAGAAGGTGTCAAACCACCTATCTTGCACAACCTTCCCAGCATCTGTCCAAGATATATATGGACCATCCCACTGGGCCTTCAAAACCTTAGTAATCGCTTTGGTAGTGCGACTACTATCAACAAAGCTGTAATGACAACAATTATGTTAGGAGTAAAACGACACACAATGTAGGGAGACTCCCAAAATTTCGGCAGAGTCTCCCCTATAAATGTAACATTTCCAAGTTTAAATAGTTACCCTGTTACAAACAGAAGAGTGCCCAGTACAATTCAATCTATACAAGTACTAATTAAAGTAACATCCAATAAACCAACAAGTCTTTTCACTAAAGTTTAATATAAAGTATCATACAAATAACATAAAAGTATTTGAGGTTTAATATAAAAGCTACGTTAAGAATGTATAATATAACTTCTATGACTTACTCAATAAAGAGTTCCACTTCTGGGCAATTTAGAAGAATGTACAAGTGAGCCGCCTTTCGATCTTTCTCATCAATGTAACATTTTGTGAGCCTGCCCCCCGGGTGACCAGGATAGTTGAAAATCGATGTTTGTTCATCAAACCCTGTGCGGCTGGCTACCCCAAGATTGCGGGGAATTCTACTCATTCTAGTTTCTATCTCCGTCGGAAAATAGAAAGAAGCAAAGGTTGTCATTTCTTCAACTAAGTATGCCTCACAAATTGATGCTTCAACGCAGGCTTTGTTCGACACTTTATCTTTTAAAGAGCGTAAGAATCTTCAACATCATTAACAAGATAGTGTTAAGTTAGAAAATACTATTATAAGAAGTGTTTGCAAGGAAATTAAAGAGTTCACCAAGCATTCACCTTTCGAATGGATACATCCAATGATACTGCACTGGGCCACCAACCAAGGCCTCGTACGGTAGATGGATAGGCAAATGCTCCATGGAGTCAAAAAAACTTGGTGGGAAAATCTGCTCCAACTTACAAATCAATACCGGGATAGTTTCTTCCATCTTCACAAGTTTCTCCACAGTCAATGAAGTAGCCGTCAACTCCTTAAAGAAGTGACTCAACTCCACCAACGGTTTCCAAATAGGCTTCGGTAAGGCATGAAACGTGTACGGGAGTAGTTGTTGCATAAACACATGGCAATCATGACTTTTCATGCCAAACAC
Organism: Clitoria ternatea; assembly: GCA_037962975.1. Classification (NCBI taxonomy): domain Eukaryota; kingdom Viridiplantae; phylum Streptophyta; class Magnoliopsida; order Fabales; family Fabaceae; genus Clitoria; species Clitoria ternatea. The sequence continues at coordinate 2,979,825 of CM075674.1, forward strand.
CCTGCCCTCCTTCAGGTCGACACATCTACTCAAGTTAGAAGCGAATCCGTCAGGCAGGGTCAACCCATTCAACCAAATACACACAGCAATCTGTTGTGGTCTAGTTAAAGCATATTTTGCATGGGGTTTAAACATTCTTCCACGTCCCGCATCCCTCAACTCCAACTCCTTCCTGGAACACCAGATCGGAAGGTCTAGATGACTCTTCTCGTTGTCCTTTGTTCTCCCCTTGATGTCCATAACAGTGTCAAAAATATTCATGAAAACATTACGTTCAGTGTGCATGACGTCAATGTTGTGTCTTAACAACAAGTCTTTCCAATATGGCAAATCCCACAAGACACTCTGCTTCACCCAGTGGTGTTCCTTACTGTAACCCGCAAACTCCTTAACACTCTTGTCCCAGATGTAAGGATACTCTTCGACCCTCTGCCAAACCCGTGCACCAGATAACCTACGGGGTGGAGGTTCATTAACAACCTTGTTCTTCTTAAAAGCGGTTTTGTTTCTCCTAAACGGGTGATCCAACGGTAGAAACTTTCTATGACAGTCAAAGAAACTTGTCTTGCCACTAACAGGGAGTGATTCCCCCCCGGTATGTTCCATGCATACAGGGCAAGCAAGCTTCCCAGACGTGGACCATCCAGAAAGCATACCATAGGCCGGGAAGTCGTTAATAGTCCACATCAAAACAGCACGCATCATAAAGTTGTTCTTCAAAGACGTATCGTATGTCATTACCCCGACATCCCATAATTGTGATAACTCTTCAACCAACGGTTGCAAAAACACGTCAATGTTCGCCTTTGGATTTTTGGGTCCTGGAACCAGTATAGATAGAAACATGACCTCCCTCTTCATACACATATCAGGAGGCAGATTGTATAGGGTCAGGATGACTGGCCAACAAGAGTAAGCTCTTCCGTATTGACCGAACGGGTTAAACCCATCAGTACATAAGCCAAGTCTTACATTACGCGGCTTGCCTGAAAAGTCCGGATATAGCTCATCCAAACACTTCCATGCTTTCCCGTCGGAAGGATGGCAAAGAAACCCCTCTTGTGTTCGGTTCAGAGCATGCCAACGCATGTGTTTCGCCGTGGACAATGAGGCATACAGGCGTTGAAGACGCGGTGTTATAGGGAAGTACCACATTTTCTTCCTGGCCGTTCGGGTTACCTTCCCTCTCCTTTTAACGGTCTTGTAGCGTTCCTCATTACAATGCAGACATTTTGTGACACTCTTGTCTGCAAACTCATTTCTGAACAGCATACATCCACCAATACAACACTCTATCTTCACACAACCCAACCCCAAGTTTGCCACTTGTTTCTTAGCATGGTACAGGTTTGCTGGCATTCTATGATTACTAGGCATGGTGAAACCCATCAGATTGACCATCCTATTAAAACAACCTCCAGAAAGATTATAATCTGCCTTTAGGCTTAAAGCAGCTAGGGAGGCGGATAACTCAGTGTGACTGTTGCACCCATCCCACAATGGAGTCTGAGCCGCCGCTAACAAATCATAAAATCTCTTCACCTCCGGATTAGGATCCTCCTCTACATTGTCAGAGTCTCCATGACTTGCTTGGTCATTATGTTCCAGCAGACGCCCGATGGAGGGTCCAACATGATCCATCACCATTTGTTCTATGTTGTTGTACGTATCCCTGTTTCCTCCAACCTCATAGTAAGACTGTTGCACAGTTACGTCTGATGGTCTACGCGGTAACTGCTCACCATGGTTGTACCAGCAGTGGTATGTTTCCATGAACCCTTTCTCAGTTAGGTGGCACATGACATCATCCGCGTATTCAAAACTCATGCATTTGCACCTTGAGCACGGACAACGAATCTTCTGAGTCACTTCAAATCCAGGCGTGTTTGCTGTAGCGAACGGAATGAACTCCAATAGCCCCATCATAAACTCCTCAGTCACTCACCGATTGCGATCAAGTCGGTTGTACATCCATCGCCGATTTGCCGGTACCTCCATTTACAATATCTAACAAGCACGATTTCTGTTACTTTAAATTATTGTAATTTTATTTGACTATCGGTTGCGAATCACTCGATCTCTTTGATGTTGCAAATTGGTGGGGCCCTATCCCATTCGGTATGAATATACAACCATCCGTAACCCATCGATCTTGTATGTCGTCTATCTTGTGTCGTTGATGTTCATTTGAAATTTCGGCAGCATTTCGCATTGGTCCCCGAGTACACAGAGATACGTACGGTATGAAATACCGCACGCAGACATGCACCCCGGGGACAATACGAAACACCATAACCGAAATTTCAAATGAACATTCAACGTCTCAAGATAGACAACATACAACATTGATGGGTTACGCCCTATTGGTTACAAATTCATACCAAACTGTCCAACCGGGACAATTCAAGATCCAACACAACACGGTCTACATCAACCGGTTGTTTTGAAACTTGAACAGGAATCTAATGGGTACACACACGACTAAACCCTACATTATTAAAGTTGAGTTTCATTTTTTAAGTTCCCTAAGAAAGGGAGTTTGCCGAAATTTTGGCAGAGTCTCCCCTGTAAACTAGACATTTCCCAAATTTACAAATGGCCTGTTAAATATAGAAAACTTCCCAGTATAGATAAATATACAATTCATACGCATTGTATATGATATTCAGAGTTATGAACACCAAATCATGTTATCAATATATAAAATCAATGCCTAATGAGATGTACTCTCTACTAATTAACAACATTACACATGCATCGTAAATCATGTTATCAGCACACAAAACCAATGCCTAATGAGCTCTACTCTCCACTAACAAACAACATTACACACGCATAAAAATCATGTTATCAGCACACAAAATCACTGCCTAATGAGCTCTGCTCTCCACTAACAAACAACAATCAACATACATACACTTCAAAACATACAACACATATAGCCAGAAAGTTAGCGTTAGGGGATTACCGTCGAAAGAGAGATAGCGATGGAGACAAAGCTGATGAGAGCCAAACACAGACCACGCGTAAAGTGTATTGGGCTGCATGACAAAGTTGATTGTTAACAGTGTTAATCAAAGTTTCCAACATTCAACTGGTTTCCATAATGAGGTTTCTAAAGATGTAATAGATAATAATGTAATAACTTTTAGCTTTACAACTTACTAAAAAAGAGATAACTGAAAAACTGAATCCTAACTATCTTTAGGAAATTAACAATTTTTGTTCACATCAATACCATATCGTATGTCCTAACTATCCGTGTTCAATTTTGTTAGTTTTATGCATGAAAACCTGAATGAGCATAAGGGAAAACTTGACCCTAGAGGATGGAAGGCTGTATTTTTGGGTCACAAACCTACGATAAAGGGGTATGTGTTGCTAGATATGTTTACCCGAGAGGTTTTTGTATCCAGGGATGTCTATTTTATTGAAACAACTTTACCATTTAACAGTTCCACATCAGGCCACAAATTAACATTATTCCTTTCACCAACTTATCAGTGTGTGGATCCTCACATGCCTGAGTCTGAAGGCATACTAACAATTTCAGATGATCCTCCTGGTTCATCTACCATTCCCATCACCCTTGACCATTCTGATGAGGCAGCCCTATCACCATAAACTGCTCCTATTAGAAAATCAACCAGACTCACCAAACCACCATCACACCTTATGGACTTTTATTGTCCCACACTAGAGGCCTCTCCTAGTTCTACTAGACATCCCATTTTAGCCAACCACACCTATAACAACCTTTATCCTGCTCATAAATCCTATACTCTATCCATGATTACTAATGTTGAACCACAAACATACAGTGAGGCAGCTCAGAATCCAAGGTGGGTTAAGGCTATGAACACTGAACTAGAGGCATTAAACAAAAATGGGACCTCGCAGATTATGAATACTCCAATTGGAGTCAAAACCATTGGTCACAAGTGGCTTTTTAAGATCAAAAGACATGCTGATGGGTCTGTTACAAGATACAAGGCCAGGCTAGTTGCAAAAGTATACACACAAGTAGAAGAAATTAACTACTTTGACACCCTTGCTCCTGTGGCAAAAATGACAACCAGTCGGGTCCTTCTTACTTTGGCAGCTGACATGACTGGCATTTACATCAATTAGATGTAGACAATTCTTTCTTGTATTGGGATTTGGAATACTCTGTGTATATGGAAATTCAAGCTGGGGTTCATGCAACCTCTACTCAATCCCGCAAGCTTGTCAAGTCTCTTTACGGCTTAAAGCAGGCTAGCAGAAAATGGTTTGAAAAGCTAACCTCCATCTTAGCCTTTTATGGTTTCACCCTTGCTCAATCTGATCCCTCATTATTCTTGAAATTCAATGGCACTTCCTTCACTGCATTTACTGTGTATGTTGATGATGTCATCTTGGTAGGCAATGATCTCCAAGAATTCAGCACCATTAAGAAGGAGCTACATTGTCTTTTTGGCATTAAAGACCTTGGATCACTAAAGTACATCCTTGGTCTTGAGATTGCTAAATCAAAGAAAGGTATTTCAGTTTGCCAAAGGAAATATTGTCTAGAGTTACTCTCTGATGCTGGTTTATTAGGCTACAAGTTTATTTCTACCCCGATAGACTCTACTCTCAACCTGCACATGGATTCTGGTGACTTGTATCATGATATTGTAGGATACAGAAGATTAATAGGTAGGCTATTGTATTTGATCAGCACCAGACCTGAGATAACATTTGTTGTCCATCAATTGAGCCAATTCCTAAGTGCCCCTCGATCCAAGCATTATGCTGTAGCTTTGAGAATTACTAAATACTTGGAAGCCTCTCTAGGGAAAGGTTTATTTTTCTGTACTTTTTCCTCTCTTCACTTGCAAGGGTACAGTGATGCTGATTAGGGAAGTTATCCCTTCACTAGAAGATCCATCAAAGGATATTGTTTCTTCCTTGGGAGTTCCTTGGTTAGTTAGAAATCCAAGAAGCAAAACACTATTTCCAAGTCTTCTTCTGAATCAGAGTACAGATCCCTTAGCAATGCTTCATGTGAGCTACAATGGCTAATTTATTTACTCAGAGATCTGCACATTCTTGCTCTAAACTGCCTATTATTTTTTTGTGACAATAAGAGTGTTATTCATATTGCCTCCCTGTGTTTCATGAGTGTACCAAACATTTAGACATTGATTGCCACATTGTCTGAGAAACACTTCAACAAGGTCTCTTTAAGCTTTTGTCTATCTCTACCAAGGACCACTGACATCCTTACAAAAGCCTCCCGTCTGAAATTCTTTCATAGTCTTGCTTCAAAGCTTGGCATAGCAGATATCTTCTCCTCATTGCCAGCTTGCGGGGGAGTCATAAACTCCTCTATTACTTAGCCTTGTGTATATTAATTAGTTTTACGTGTAACTATTTTTACCGTTCTTTTCTTCTGTATATAAATCTTTGTGCCTGTGATATTTATTTCATTCAATGAATCATGAAATTAAAACGTATTAAAACGTACTTTATGTTTAGATAATTTAGATAAATAAAACGTATTAAAACGTACTTTAGGGTTATGAAAAAAAGATTATTTAGATAATTTGTTTTGTTTAGACTGTATTAAAACGTACTTTATGTTTAAAACTATTAAAATAGATATAAGAATTATGAAATTTAAAATATGTGAAAGGTACGATAGAAAAATAATAAGAATATAATAAAAACAAATAGTTTTTTCATAATCAAAATCTAGAAAAATTTAGATTCTAATTATAATCATTTTTTATAAAAATTAATTTAATAACTTATAATATATATTTTTAAAAAAACCCAACTACGGAAATAAATAGTTTTTCTACAAACTAAGGAAAATAAATACTTATTCCCAAACATACACCTAGTGTTTTGTATTAGTTGCACAGTAATTTAATGTTCACATACATATTTATATCAATTATCATGAATAGAGGGGACAGTACTTTATCTTGTTCTAAGAGTCTGGTTAGCATTCAATTAGAAAAACAATGTTATGAAAGGAGAAAAATCTAAAAGTTAATATTAATTTTTCATGTTGTTTGAGATAATCAAAATTCCATTTAGCCATTAGATTTGTTTTAGGTTGGTTAAATCTCAACTTTTAACCAAACACCCTTAAGTCATGCATGGTTAGTCGCTAAATCTTGACCATTCATGTTGGTTGTTTGGTCAAGATTATCTTCTTTCATGCTCGCTTCTTAATTTTAATTCTCTAGCTGTGTAATGTTCTATTTCCTCACTGCCAATACTGAATCATCCAAAACATCAACAGCTTAAAGCAATCTATGTCGCGCTTTTTTGACTTATTTTCCACATTTTTCATTGAATTTAACTTATGCCCTCTCTTTTCTCACTTTGCTAAATATTAACTTTGGCATGTTCTCCTTTTATTCATCAAAATATGCATATATCAGCAATGTTAAATCAATAGTCATTGAGCTTGTTCTTTTGAAATGATTTTCAAGCATAATTGTGGTAGTTTTAAACCTTCAGAAAAAGTATTTTGGCAGCCAAAAAAAATTTGGATAAGTCACATTTTAGGTTTATGATTTTCCATCATACTAATTTTTAGGAATGCTAATTAAATTCATTTGTACTTTCATCATCCAGCCCATCCATGCATAAATTCATCATTACAAATTATAATAATAAAAATTAAAATTAATGAACTGGATTGATTGGAAATTTGGATCACCATTTATTAGTGAATGGTCAATGGGCTGGCATATTTGGTAGTCCATTGGTTCAAAAGGTTCATTGGATGGTTGAGTCTTGAACTTTTAGAAAGAGAGAACCGAAAATAGAGAGAGAAAGAAGGGAGACTGAAATATCTATTATGATCTTGATTCTTGCATTTACAATAGAGAGGAGGGGTATTTATGAGGGGAGAAGAAAGCTTGCACAGCAAGCTAATGTACCTGGCAGTAACTAAATTAACAGGTTAGTTATCTGCTGAAACAGAAATGCTACAAACTAAATGTACTCCCAATATCTCCTTAAACTGCACTACACCTGGCTAAAAGAACTCTTAACATCTTCCCCTCAAACTGTTGCACAACACCTGGCAGTGCATCGACATCTTCTAATAAATGCTCCCTCTGAGCCCAGGGTGTCTTGATAAGAGACAACTTGTCAAATACTTTCAGATGATCTCTTAAAAGTGCAAATCTGGAAGCTGAGAAGGGTTTTGTCAGGATATCAGCACATTGATCCTTTGAAGGGATATGAGCTACTACAAGTGTCTTGTCTGCCCTGACAAAAAAATATATCCAGAGCTCCATGTGTTTTGTTCTACAATGAAGTACAGGGTTGTGGGATGACATAACCCTGCTTTGATTGTTGCAGAACACTTGAGGTGTAGAGAATGGGACTTTTAATTCAGTCAGGGAGAATTGGCAAGGTGTGGATAAAACTGTTCCGCAACATCTTAGAGATGTTGATGAAGGTTCCAAAACTTTTAATAATGAAGATTTTAGTCATATCCAGAGGAGGAAAATGAGGGTGGAGAGAAGGTTAGTCAGTGTCTAACAAGAGTTAAAGTAGAGGGAAACACATGACGTCATGTGTTTGGAATGAGATCTCCATAAATAGTATAATGACATTCTTTTTCAAGAAGAGCTTCTCTAGTTTCAGATCTCTAGGGAGTAGTGGGTGTGATTCGGAGGTAGAAATATAGTGTTTTTCTATACTCAAACCTTGATCTAGAGGTAGAGAAACAAAGTTGAGGGGTTTTATCTATCTGATAGATCTTGGTGTTCAGATTAAGAGTGTCTCTAAAAGGAAGCGATGGTTTTTTACTATAACTTGTTTTTGATTGATTTATAGGTTGTTCCTAATGAGATCTATAAAGTTCAGACTCTTACTTTGTCTAAGGATAGAGTCATGTCTCTTCTTGCCCTAATGAATAAGCAAGAGGTTTGTAGAGCAATTACAAGCATGAAGTTCTTCAAGGCTCCCAGCCCTAATGGTTTCAAGAGTTTTTTCTACAAACAATATTGGCCACATATTAGTTATGACATTTTCAACATGTTGAAAAGAGCTTTAGAATCTAGTATAGTTGATCTTGCTATACTTGTTACTATACTTATGTTGGTCCCTAAATCTGATAGCCTTATTAGAATCAAGGATTATATTCCTATCATTCTTTGTAATGTGGCTTATAAAATTATTACAAAGGTCCTGGTAAGTAGGTTGATACCCTTTTTTTATTTGAGTTGGTTGGCCTTTTGCAAGAAAGTTTTATACCTAGTAGAGGTTTATAGGATAATATTATTATTGCTCAGGAGATGATGCATACAGTTATGAAAAATAAGTCTAAAAGAGGGTATGCGGTGGTTACAATTGATCTTGAGAAGGTGTATGATAGATTGAGTTAGGATTTTTAAAATACAACAGATTTAGCTACTGTTCTAAACACATAATATAAATCACACACATACACATTCCAGATAAAACCAACAAACATTCTACTCATTCTCAGTTCCAGTATATGCATATATAGAAATTACAAGACAGATTAGGGGACTTACCAGTTGAGCTCGAAGGTGAGAGGCGACAAAACACAACTTCCCCGGAGGTCACTGGAGTGCATGTCAGACAGTGAAACAGTGAGATACAGCTACCAAATTTGCTTTCCACGGCTGCCATTGACAAGGAAAACAAAGATGAGTGTCTTGGCACATTCGAAAGCTCCAATGACAGACACATTCGAAAGCTCCACGGAGAGGGAAGGACTTACATGCGATGGACGAAGGCTGGTCTCTTGGCACCAAGTCTTGAAGGGGAAGCTTTGATTACCGAGAGAGAAATGGAGAAGGTGAGAGAGAAATGGAGAAGGTGAGAAACTGAGAAAGAAGGGGGAGACAGCGCCGCCGCCACAGTAACGAACGGAAGGAGGGAGACCGGTCGAGTTCCGTCGGAGAAAGGGAGGGGTGATCGAAAACAGAGGAGAGGGATTGGGATTGAGAGTTAGGGCAAATGATTAGGGGAGAAGGTGGGCTCGAGTATTATTAGAATGTAGCGACGGTATACGACCGTCGCTAATAACGTCACTAGAATAAAAAGTTTACGACGGCAAACCACATCCGTCACTAGGCTCTGAATATTAGCGACGGATAAACAATTCCGTCACTACTCTTGAAATATTAGCGACGATGTTTGGATACCGTCGCTAAATTCCCAGGTTTAAACTAAAATAACGGAGGGAAGGTCAAATACAATAGTGACTACAAAACCCTCCGTCACTAATTTCCAGAACACTAGCGACGGCTTGAAGCTCCGCCACTACCCTAAAAACGTAGCGACGGTATTTTGCGTCGCTACTGTTGAATGCAAATGTAGCGACGGTCGTTACCGTCGCTCATATTTGGCGCCAACAAAACAACATGGAGGGAAACCCAAAAAAGGGAATGTTAGCGACGGTACTAGCGACGGTTACATTATGGTTATAGCGACGTCACAACACGACCGTCGCGACATTGTGGCCATAGCGACGTCGAAGCACCACCGTCGCTACGTTGTGGCCATAGCGACGTCGTGGAGGACGTCACTGATGCATTAGAGGACATAGCGACCCTACATTCCCGTCGCTACCGGTTGGCGCCATAAATACATTGGAGGGAAACCAAAAAAGTGGAGGGAAATAACTATAGCGACCGGGTCAGCGACGACGTATGATATTGTGACGGAGGTAGCGACGGTTCTTTACCAAATTTAGCGACGGTGAGATATCGGTCGCGGATGTGGTCACTATGTTTCGTGTTCCAGGTCGCTTTCATTTTGTGGTCGCTAACGCGGTCACTAATTAGCGACGGTATGTGGCGGCCGCTAATTGGTTGTAGCTATTAGCCATTTTTCTAGTAGTGAAAATTTCTACCCTGATTTAGGAGTGACCTAAGGGATTAGGTTTTTTTTATCATAAGGTCTTAGGAACTCAAGAATTCAATTCATTGTTTCATGTTCATCTAAGGGATTAGGGTTCATGATCTAACAAATTAAGGATTCTGACCTAAGGAATTAGACTTTATCTATTTGTGTGAATCGACCTTCAATTGCAGAATTGAAACACATCCAATATAGATTTCATGAATTCAAGCTAGCTGAGGAATGACTCCAATCTTAACCTACTGTTTACATTTTCTTATCCTTACTTTTATTTTCATTTTATAAAAATTACTAAAAATTGATAAATACGATTACTATTACTATTACATAGGAACATGATAATTGTCATTTAGATAGTGTTAATCTAGGATATGGTAATTTGAGACGTAATCCCTATGGGAAAGATACTGAAAATATACGCAGTTAAACGATTGATGCACTTGTCAAAAGAATATATAAAAATATCACATCAAGTTTTTGACGTCGTTGTCGAGGATTGTTGATCCCAATATCAAGAATTTCTAAGGAGATGCTAATCTAAACATTTGTTTTGTTGTTTTTAGTTAGTTGTGTAGTTTGTTTCAATTATTGTTAGTCATTTTTTTCCAGTTAACCTTTGTGTGTTAGTTGTTTGATAAAAAGATATAGTTGATGGAACTATCTTTAGAAGATATCCTTGATTAATTCATACATGAAACATAAGAAAGGTCCATGAATTCTGATATAGTTGTGTATCCAAAGGAGCAACCTTCATCAATTTAGAGGATGTGATTGTTGAATTCATACAAGAAACACAATGAATGTGTAGAAATGTTGATACAATCATGAATTTAAAAGAGCAATGCAACTTTGTGCTTGTGCAACAAGAAGATCCTAAAACCAAAGATGAAATTGAGGAAAAGCAACAAGTCAAGGTCAGGAGGAAAACCACAAGAAAGCTGTTGATAAGAAAGAAAGGTCTGGGAGGAAAACAAATTAGGAATTTCTTGAAGAAGCATATAGACCAATAACGCTTGAGGAACTAAGATATGCTCATTTTCCTCATAGATTGACGCATAAGAAAGTTCTTGAAATTAAGGTTGAACTTGATCCTCTAATTGAAGAACACAGGATGAATATATAATAGTGGAGGATGACAAAGAAGTTAAGACACAATCATGTGCTTTTTATGATGAACAAGGTGATTGTACCGCATGTGTTGAAATCTTAGCTTGGTTACAAAGATGATTGTGAAGATTCAATAAGCACAAGGCTAGTTGAAGTTGAGGCATTTGCAGTTGAAGAACAATGTCATATTTCATGTTCAATGTCAATTGAAGAAGCACCAATTATACAACCTAAACCAGGTTCAAAATTTCTAGAAATTGAAGCAAGGAAACTAGGAAGAATAAAAGGTAACAATAGTAAATCCAACCTAGTTAAAACTTCTCTCTTTTGATATCTAATGTTGGATAACTATGGAGAAGTATGAGTTAGACCTTGACAAACATTAGTATTTAAACATATAGTCATAACTCTTACTTACGTATCTTGATAATTGTAATTTATTTTGATATAAGGAGCATTGTTTGAAAAAAATTTACTTTCGTATTTTTAGAAAGTTTAAGTAAGTCATGTTCTTATATATATATAAGGTAGAGCTTTTGAGGAAGAAAAATCAATTTTGACAACTTTAAAGGTAGTCATCTCGTATATATAAGATGTTACATATATGGTTGATACTATTTGAACATAAACAATAGGGGTTATATAAACCTTCTTAATCTTATATAAAAGTATAACATTGGATACCATTATCATTTACGCTAATCTCCCCTAAACTTTTATACACTTACACAAGATACGAAATGTCAATATGACGTAAATAATTAAAGCACTTAATTTTACCAAACTTCAAACTTGTGAATGCAATTTTCCCATATAAAAATGATCTCAGAACAATGTTGGTGGGCAAAAGGAAAACCTCGTAATACAAACAAATGTGATCCACTAATTAATGTGTATAAGTTCAACGTTAAAGATTAATTAGAGCCACCGCTTCTAATCATGTTGACTATCGTAGTCTTCTCGTCACCAATAACTAATAAATGAATCTTTCCGGTAAAAATTTAACATCTCAGGCATGAAAATCTGATCTTACTTAAACTTGTCGCATTGTACGTCCCACCAATTGAGTACCATTCAGTGTATTGTGTTCAGCTGCATAAAATCAATTGCTCTTTATTTTAATTTTTGGTTTTTGGAAACAATTGAATTTGTCTTCGAATTGACCAAATTTAAGTTCAATTATGTTCACACTGGCCCTAAATAAAGCATAGATTTGTTGATTAAGGTCTTATATTCACATAGATCAACCCAGCCCAGGCAATCTTTCACAAAGTATGTTCACTCTATTAAATAAATGAAATCACTATTCATACATCCATCCTCCACCAAACATCATAATATCACTTTCTCAATTCAAATAGTGAAAATATTTAATTGTTAAATAATCAACAGTGGCATCCAGTTATAGCAATTGAGAACTCACTTTATAATATTAGGTTAGGTCTAGCATAGATTTGACACAAAGTATGATAGTGAAAAGCAAAAGAAAATCCAAGTCATGCAATTGAATGGACATGTTTATTATGCCAGAAGAGAATACGCTTTTGACAGTCACCAAAAATAAAAATACTTTCTGTTCCTTAAATAAGTTACTTATAACTAAGTCATTAACCAAAAATTAATTAATATTCTCGGGTTTATAAAATTAATTACAACTTTTCAAAATCTCCCTAGACATCTTTCGGTAATCTTTACATCTCGAAAAAATTAGTTACCTTGCCAGGACTACAAAATATAGCCAGAAATAATAAGTTGCAAAATATAAAACCCCTCTTCAAAATAAGAAGTCACAACAATCATCAATTGAGTTCTAAAACATGAGCATATGAAAACTTAACATGAACTACATGTTGGTCCTCGAGGAACAAAACACAACAATGATTGAATATTTTCTTGATAACTAATTCAATGTTTATTTTAAGGAGAACTAACTATCCATAATTCTTATTGTATCTTCTAATCTACAATGCTATGGCTGGCACCTCCAGATGAGATACAAAACTGTCAGGTACCGCCCCTACGCCCAGAAACTAGTTATACAATGTACAGTTTATTGTAATCAAATGCCACCATGAAAAACACAAAAAAAAAAAATATTTGTTATCTAAATATACCTTCCTTTCCACACCATGGCAAATCTTTAAGAACATCTCTTAGAGCATAATAATGGCTATCACATCTGTGATCTGTGATCAAATTTCCTGAAAGGATTATCTGCGGGAAATGCTCACCAGGTTCCATCTTCAGAAGGGTATAGAAATCCTTTCCAACTTCATTTTTGGATCCCAAGTTCCTCCTAAGATAGTAAACTGTCCCGGGTATAAGTAACTCCTCAGTTACTGTAGGTTTAGTTCCCTCAACTTTCACGATAACTGAATTCTCATTTTCTACTTTTAGGGGAGGGGAAGTCTCTGTAGCAACTGGCAACTCCTTACCAGTGGTACCAACTGTTTACACACACCAAAACAATCAACTGATGATAAAAATATCACAAAAAAAGGCAATTAAAGAGCATCCGCAAGCATTAAACACTAACACAAAATTTAAATTGCAATTTCTTCATTTTATGTGTAAATGTAATGCTATTTCTAGTATCTAAACATTCAAATATCTTTTCCTAGCTTCTTATAATATTATATACTTCATGCACCATAAATTTTGGTCCCAACACATAAAATTTATCTTCCAATGAGAAACAAGTTTGTTAGGTTCTACGACATAGGTTGAAATGCAGTTCTGCTACTGTCCACGACAAAGAAGAGGCAGCAAAAATAGAATGTGTTCATGACAAAGAAAGGGCGACTATAAGTGTGTGTAGAGGGGGGCATGCTAAAGAAATAAGGGAGGGTGGAGATGTCCATGAAGCCACCAATAGTACAAGTTTTTATGTAATGATCTCTAACAAGAAAAACAATAGTTACAAACCCAGCCCCCCCCCCCCACCCCCCCCCACAAATAAAAGTGATCACAGCAAGCCCATTGGCCAGTGCCATATTTGATGCTTAAAAGAGGTTTGAAATGGTAGCACTGTATAACAAGAATCTAGGATCACATTCTCAGAGAAAACTAAGATTTGAACCAGTACAAAGAAAAAAAAGTACCAGTTACACTTTTATTTCTCCTGAAATTTGCATAATCAGCAAGTTTACGAGCTACATCTTGCGCTGAAGACACAACCTGCTTTGCATTTGTAACCAAATCTGACACACTTTTCCAGTCCTCTTTCTCAATTACACTCATCCTGAAGAAAATATCATATCATCTGATCAAACCTTTTGCTGGTTAACTACCAAATATGTATCAAGCTTTCAAAGTCATTGACACCTACTAAATTTTAGGTATAGCACTACCATGTTGTAGTAATTCTCTGTTGCAATACATCATCCACACATTTTCATCCCACATATGTCACTCAGTTAAACCAACTTCTTTCCAAAATAATAAATTTCCATTTCTCATACAAAACTAAAAATTTACATGCAAAAGGAAAATAATTACAATACTGTACTGTACACATATTCTTTTGGAGCCGACCTGGGATTAGTTCCTAAGCACTTTCCTACATTCCCTATTAAGGGACAGGAGAGAGGTGTGCTTACTTCAAGATCGTAAATTAAAGGCCACTCACCAATCAGTTTGAAGAATTTCATTTCTGAGCCTCGTCAGGGACGCTACACTCAATCTTGGTATAATATCATCCTGCACATATCAGAAAATAAGAAGTCAAAAATAAACACAATAAATAAAAACAAACTTTAAAAAGAATATTGATCATCTCAGGACAGGAATCCATAGATATAACTACTTTCTTCCAAATCCAATACTTTTAAAAAGACATTTTAAAATCTAATCACACCTGCATCACAACTGTTGTCACATAGCCAGAGCAGCTTTCAGCAAGTTCTTTCGAGACACATGGTGGAGTTCCATATCCAACAGCAGATACAATGTCAGGACTAAAACCCAGATCCTTTGTTGATTTTTTATGGATCATCATGGCTAATACAGAAGCTATAGCACCACCCAAGGAATGACCCACAAGTCTTAACCTAAAACCCTGTTAATGAGTTAGCCATGCCTCATGCCATGAATAGAAAAACAAATAAACTAAGAACTGCAAACCAAAATAGATGAAGATCTTTCCACCTCATATTTCTCCAGGCATTTTCTTATGATTTCAATCTCATGATGGAGAAACCAACGTGCAGATTCAGAAGTGCCAAAGTGGGCAGAATAGCCTTCAAAGGTGACTTCACCATCACTTGAGGAAACAATATCAGTGATAAGATCATATAAAGTATGTGTTCCACGAATGCACAAAATTACAAGTTTTTTACGGGTATCAACCCCTATATAATATGCAGGCCTCATTACACTGGAGTTCTTAACAAATTTTATGACATCACTTTCTCGTAGCATGCTATTCCTAGAGATACTTGCAGGACTATCCCTATAAGCAGATTTAGCCAACTCAAGGTGGTAAATGAGATCATGGACCTGAAATACAGTAAGATATCTTGATAAGACTCAAGCATGTAGTGGACTACAATAATTTGTAGCAATATATGTTAAAATTAATGGTATAAGATCATAAATATCACATGAACATATTATATGTGCCCTCTGCCTCTAAAATGCAGTTTAAGACATTACTATTGATTCTGACGATATCTGACTGCCTTTGATATCTTCAAATGGATGTGTAGAAGCTTGACGAAGATAGATCAGATACAAGCCAACTGTAAGGTCACTCAAGCTCCAATCCTGGATTCCAATCTTGCTCCGCTGGATACAGGCAATTATTTCCATAAGGGATCGATTGCTTGGTGGGGGTTTGTTTGCAATTCCATCTCCTGCATAACATGGTAAACAGAGTCAGAATTGTTTTATTGTAGAGCAAATTGGAACACTATATGCTCAATTTTTTATGGAGCACAAGAAAAAATATGCTAATGATAATAAATAAATTTAGCACATAATGTAATTTAGTCATGAGGGTGAGCCTTGGCATAACAATAAGGTTGTTTTCTTTTCATTTGGAGGTCATGAGTTCAAATCTTGGGAGCATCCACTCCACTTGTGGGGTAAGGTTGCATACATTTACCCTTCTTAGACCCCAAGTGGTGGAACCGTGGGAGCCTTGTGCACTGGTTCACCCTTCTATAATATAACTGAGCCATTTAGGACCCACAACTTTGTTTGTAACAAATGATGATATAATAAGGTACTTGCAAATTATATTCATGAGAATAGTCTAACTTAATCAGATGAAGCATGTTATGACTTAACAGTTAACAGACCTGTTGGCAGAGCCCACCTACAAAATTGAAGAGCTGGTTCAAGTGCTTTTGTGAGCCAAGCCAGCTCTATCTTCCACTTACTATCTGAGGGATCTTCATCATCGGAACAGTATTTGCTAGGCCCAGAATTCTCACCCGTCTTCTTAACTTCAGACTTGATAGAAATCTGTTGTGTTTCTTGCCCTTGTTCTAGCTTATCTTCTTCTACCTTGTCCGCTCTTGACGTTTGCAATTGAAACCGGTTAAAAACACTATGCATATGGTTTCGATATGGTTCATCTCTATTCAGGAAAAATTTGGTGGAATCTGCACATTCAATTGAGAAAACCATAGATATGAAAATTCAGATAGTATTTAATAGCAAGAAAATTGCATCAACAAAAAATAATGAAACTTAAATACTAGGTTATAGACACTTGGGACCGATTCTGATATGACAATTGGTGATATAAGCCTTTCATGAACCTATCACTGCAGAGACCCATAACCAGATTAATAACATAAAATCTCCTGTTGGAGAAAGGCCATAGCATCTCTAGACAATAAGGTTACGAGGTTTAGGGTTTAAACCATGCATTGCACCCTGCTTCTTTTCCCATCTTTCCCTTTCCTCCTTTGGAGCTTCCCCAAGTTCCACATCAGTGGTGAGCCCCCTCTCTTGTACATTTTTCCCCCTAAAACAAAAGGCAGGC
Source organism: Clitoria ternatea (assembly GCA_037962975.1). Taxonomy (NCBI): domain Eukaryota; kingdom Viridiplantae; phylum Streptophyta; class Magnoliopsida; order Fabales; family Fabaceae; genus Clitoria; species Clitoria ternatea. The sequence goes on from CM075674.1 coordinate 2,996,812, forward strand.
ATTCGATGATGCCCAATAACTCACAGAAAGAGAAGAAGACATATGCTATGAATGAACAAGGGGAAATGATTCTTTGATTGAAGAAAGTGAGAGTACAAGCTTATATACAGGAAAAGCGATAGGCATCAAAATTAGTTTGAGTTAACAACTTTCCTAACTAACTTGAACACCAATTAGACTAACCAATCTAACTTACAGCTAATTCCTTATCAATTACCATATGCAATGATAGTTTGGGAAAGGTGCAAAAACTATGTTGCTTGAACTTGAATACAAGTTGGAGATATCCAATATGTGCGTCAATACAACTATTTATTTAAAAATTGAGGTACAGGTACACAAGTTATATTAAAGTAAAACATCAAAGAATAACTAAACAACTAAAAAAATACTACATAATTCAGAATAATTACTAATTCACAGTTTAAAATGTGTCCTTTCATTTTAGCAACTAATTTGCTAATAACTAGAAACCTTTACCAATTGGTTATGATTCAGTTGACAATGTAGACTGAGATTGTTGGAAGAATCCTGGTTTTGATCTCCACTAAACACACTTATCGAAAGGAGCGGAGAATCTTAACTATCACTAGCCGTAATTGGAATTGCCTATGAAGAATGATACATGTGGTTAATACCAAAAAAGAATTGGGAACCTTTCCACCTTACAATGCCTTTCATCCCAATTTTCCTCACTTTCCCTCATATTTTGGAGCCATCCTTCATTCAATGAATCATAATCGACAATAAAGCAGCTTCCTTTCTGCCAAATGGGTTCATGATTTAAACATTTTCACAAATGGGTTCCTTTGATTCTTTAATAGCTCATAGTGGAATCATCTTCATTTAATTCTAGTCTACAATTGGGACAAACCACTCAGCGGTAACATAGTACATATTACTATTACGCAAGCAAACTTGGGAGACATTAAAACGTTTTTCGAGGAGGTAAATATATCAAATGCATGATTAGCATGAAGCTATGACAATCAAAATGGGAAACAAAAGAAAGTGAACTTACAAATATTACGGAGCAGTTGCTTCACGTATCGGGTATTCATTTTTCGAGGAAGCGGGAAATTGATATAGCGAAAGAGGAAAAACGAAGTGATTCGGGTCTTATTGAAGGGAAATAGGAGATAGTTTCGAAGACCGCAAATGCAGGGCGTCGCAGCCACAACACAACCGATTCAGGAATTCTCTACCGATCTTTTGATTCTTTTCTATCCAAAGAGACTTCTTTTTTCATTTCCCCCTTTAATTAAAAAAAGTCAATCTAATTGGATAAACAGTAAGCTTTCATAATTGAATTTAAATTCCAAACCAAGAAAAAATAAAGACAAAAAAAAACCACCAATAGTTATTTTTCAATAATTTTGAGAACAATTTTCATAGCAAAAAAAATTGTATTTTAACTCAGCAATCATGTATTATTAGCATGGTCCGGTTTAACCGGTTGAACCGGAAACCGATCAAGGTACCAGTCCGGACAAGAGAAAAAACCGGTCATCTCAGAACCGGTCAAAACCGGTTGAAAACCGGTTGAACTAGTCAAAGTTTTAAAATTATTTTTTTGCTATTTTTCAAAAAAATCTATTAAAAAATATTTTTAAATAAATAAAAAACTTATATATAATATTTACATATTATTTTTATTTATTATAATTTTTTAATGCTATAAAACATGTAATATGATCCTTAATTAACTTAGTTTTTATATAATTTATTGTTAACATATCAAGAATTATGTTATATTATATTAAAAATATATATTTTATTATGACCGGTTCGACCACGGTTCAATCATGGTTGAACCAATGAACCTTGAACCAGTACCTTCATCGGTTCAATCACCGGTCCGTTTTTAAAACCTTGATTATTAGTTAATTGGAGAAGATATAATCATTTTAATAAACTAACGTATAATGTAGTTACCAATTTTTTGGTTGTAGTTGTACCCTAAGTAACTCATGGTGACTAATCCCCCATTCACTTGTACGCACTCGATAGGTGAGACAACTAGCCTATAATTTTAAAATTGCTCTATACAAAAGGTGGAGATCAAACCTTTTACATTTGTTTAAGGGACGATGAGCCTAATCTGTATAACACAGATTACATGTGATATTAATTTTATAATTGTTGTGCCAATAAATGAGAAATATATATATATATATATATATATATATATATAATATGTTTGTCTAAAATATCTTACAATATGACAGACCACTCCTTAAATAGGCAAGAAAAATATTAGGTCTACAGTATCGGTTGCATGACCTAAGTTGTAGCCACAGTGCCGGTTGGTTTTATCAATTACTACAATGCATTATTAATAACAAAATCTAATTTATTTGATTATTAAAAACTTTGTCTTCAACAATCTCCATCCAAGTTTATGTCAAAGCAATCATCATCATCATTTTGGTAGAAATAGAATTTGTTTAAGGCTACTAATGAAGTCGCTAAGCTAAGTTCCTTCTTATGTGAGAAAAGTTTAGCTTCTTCTTATTGGAGCAGCGTCAAAATATCTTGAAAATTTTTTCCAAACCTTTCTTTGAATTGACAACCTGTCAATGTTGTTGTAATTTTTACTTTTTGGTTGTGGAATTTGCAATTTTATGGGTTCGTTACCTTTAATAGTTATGGATTATTTTTAAACCATAGTTTGAATTTTTCTAAGCTTAGGGTTTGGACTTGGTTTATCCACATACTAGTATTTCTAAGAGAATACCTGTAACACCCTCTGTTACACCTTAATAAATTCTAGAAAAATTCGTAAATTTTTTTTTTTACTAAAGATATGATTGTTAAAAAGAAACTATCGGAATAAATTATATACATTATTTCTGAAATACCTCACAAATATTATTAAAACTTTATAAAGTATTTGTACATTCATCCGAAGAAAATAAACATTAAACATTATAAGAAAGAGAGGAAACTCCATGGCCCAGAAGTAGTTACTTATTAACATTATTTATTCATTGGACCACGGTATTCATACCGAGCTCCCTTTCTAGAACGTGCTATATCTACTGCTGAAATTCTTCGATCCTTCCCTCTGAACCATCAGTTTAGAATATATGAAACAAAAACACGGAGAAAGGAGTGAGAAACAGAATATAATATTTCCGAATAAGACATAAGCAACAAAGGGTTTTCACAACCGATACATAATAATATCAATCACAATCACATACACAATCAATTATGAATGCATGAATGTTATGCAATATTTTCATCATAACTTATCTATATATGTAGGCCCTTAAATTTTAATTTGCACTGGGCCAACCAGGAGTTTACACTGTTCCATAAGTCCGGATAATAATAATATGAACAGCTCAACTGGCATGGAAACACTTAGAGACTAGTCAGATTGAGAAAGTTTTTATTGTGAAAGTACCCGACACTAGGGAGCTACCCCAGGTCCCCTGAAGCACCCTTTCACACTCTCTCATCCCAAGGCTCGTAATTAAGCCTCCTCTAATGTATCCTCGGTTTCTATAATCCGTCCCCAGACAATATTATTTTATTTCACTTTCATTATCTATGATGCATGAACTACTCGCGTATTGAGTTGGTTAAGGCTTTTAGAAACTCAATTATTAAATCCCTTAAAGGTTTACAATATCATTTCAATAAACTGTACATTTTCTCAGTTCTCTGAATTTCTGTCCCACAGAAATAAATTTGGTACAGTTTTCAAATCTCACGGAAATTGAGTTTCTAAGCCTTAAATATCTAAAAACTTTATCATATAAAACTTTACCTAATCTTTCTCAAATTAAATCTTAACAAAATCAAATTTAGGAATCTCAATTATTTCCAAATGTATTTAGTTATTAAGTTGGAAAAAAATAAAATAATTTTCTTTTAATTTTTTTTTATTGAAAGAGAAATATTTATTAACCAAAAATACTTAAGATTACAAAATTTTTCTTTAACTCAAGATTTAATTAAATAAATTCTAATAAAATATTTTCTTTCTAAAATAAATACTAATTTTTTTATTCTAAATATTGAAAATAAAGTTAATAAGAATAATTTCTAAGAAGAATTAAAAGATAATAAAATTTAAAGAGTAAGGTAAGAAATTCTTACTGAATTTTAGCTTTCCGTCATGCTCGCTATATGCTCAAACTCCACATTACAATATCATCAATCAAAATTAAACAATATCAATCATAACTAAATATCATCAATCAATCAATCATAATCAAATCATAATCAAATCAATTAAATATCATTAATACATATCATAATACAAAATTTAATGATTATTAATATAGTCAATTTTAGTCCTTTTGGTCAATTCCTCGCATAGGTATATGTAAGTCCATATAATCCAGTCCTTGCATAGGTATAGTTCAGTCCATATGGGTCATAATGGTCCAAGTCCTTGCATAGGTATTGTCCAGTCCATATAGGTCATAATGGTCCAAGTCTTTGCATAGGTATGTTAGAGTTAGTTAAACCGGATATTTAATTTAAAATTTATTATAAATTTTAAGTTAAAAAAAATTAATATTTTAAAATAATAATATTATCAGATTTAAAAGGAGTAGGGGACTCCTCCCATTATTCTTATGTCTTTTCATATTATACTCTTATCTCACTCCCCCTTACCTTGAATTGTTACCCAAAATGGATTTGCTTTGCGCCTCCGATTTCTAAAAATATTAATACCAATCTTATTTCAGTATAAGCATAAGACGAAGATTAAGATTACTACTTAAAACAAAAATGGTAAATTTTGAATAGTGAATAGTGAATAGTAAATCGTGAATAGTAACAGTAAATAGTAAAACGTGAATAGTAACAGTAAATAGTAAAACGTGAATAGTAATGGTAAATAGTAAATCGTGAATAGTAACGGTAAATAGTAAATCGTGAATAGTAATAGTAAATAGTAACAGTAAATAGTAATTTACTATTTGAATAGTAATTTACTATTGAAATAGTAATTTACTATTGAAATAGTGTTTACTATGCAGAATAGTAACTTAAAATAATATTATTTTCAGTATAATAACAGATTTCTAAAAACGATATGAAAATAACCCAAAAAATATAAAAGAGAAGTATTCTTACCTTAGGATTTTGGCAGAACTTTCTCTCCAAAAACTTTTCTTCTCTCTCTCACTTCCACCACTATCTCACTAGCACTACTATATTAAGAAAACTTAATCTGAAATTGTGAATTCTAAAGAAGAAATCCTTCGGTATTTATAGGAAAAAAATTTACTATGCATTCCATTATTTTAATATAAAAGTACTATGCATTTTTGAATTTTTTATTCCAGGTTACTGTGCATCTTTTGAAAATTTCATACATGCACAGTGATTTGCATAGTAATTGTCGGCAAAATTATTAAGTCAAATAGTAACCCTTCACTCGGTATATTTTAAATATTCAAAATGAGTCCTTTTTGAAATTTAGCGATATTATATCAGTCCCTACTAATTTTATAATAAGTAATATAAAGCTGAAATTTTAAAAATCTAAAATTTTCTGTTAATAAAAATTTATTGATACGTTTCAAATTTTTTAACGATTGGAAAAAATCAAGATTTTTCTCAAACCGATAATTTTTAAATAAGTCTACTTGAAATGGATTTTAGAAAATTTTCTTATAATTTCAATTCACTTTCTTGTAAATATTTTTAATTTAAGTCACTTATATGAATTTAAAATTATTTAAAAAAATATTATTTTTATTAAAAAATTCCAAAATTCCAAAAAATTCCAAAAAATCATAAATAATACGTAGATTAAAAAGTTCTAAAGAACCATAATTTAATTCCTTCAAAATTTTAATATAAAAATAAAAATAGGGGTGTTACAATACCCATGCCAACAAAAAAGTTAAGAAAAATTATAGATCGATTGGAATCCAACAATCTTCAATTTTTATCATTTTCAAAACTATTTGATATTCATCCAACAATAATGGAGTAAAGATTTCTTTTATCATTATAAATGATTGAATGGTTTTTATTAATGTGCTTTGAGGAGTAGTACTATGAGTCCTTTAGAAAGTATTGAACCCACATGGAGTATAGTTACAAACACTTGGACTATACCTTGGTCACGATTTTGGTCATGGAGCTCCCTTGGTCTAATCATGTTTTTAAGCTCTAAAATTACACTTTCGGATGATGAAAGTTTAGATCAAGGGGCTGGTTGTGATGTGCATGAATTATTAAATGTTGCATGTTGAAAACTTTGCTTTTCTTAGCTTGCATGTTAATTTTATGCCACCTATGATTGAGATCTCTCTTTGCATGCTTGAGATTTGAAAACTTGATATTTCTTTTATGAGGAAATCATGGCTATGTGCTTGATTCTGGTAAAGTCCATAAAAATTATGAAATGCATGTAGTTATGCTTGAAAAATATGTCTTCTATGGTGTTAATCGTTGCATGTAAATTCTAAAATTTTGGGCTTAATGTGTGACATGTATTGTGGCTATTTTAGTGGCTGTACATGGTGTGAAATATTTGTTCAAGTTACTGTTTGGGAAAAATCATGAGAGACCCCGAGTGTCGGTGTGAATCCTTAGCAAAAAATATGTGAAAATGTATAAATACGAAGGTATAAGGGAGGACGGGCATGCTGCCTTTATTTTGTAATTTGTTGCAAAATTTTGGTATGTAATAATGATGTATGAGTACTGCCCAAAGGTGATGAGGTGGATGGTGAAGGTGTTTCACAGTGATTGTCCTTAATTACGGTTTGCAACATTCCAAAACGAGGAAAAAATAACATTTTAAGAATTTTGGTGCAAAATTGAATTCTGGGTAAAATTTGGTTAAGATTTTATTTTATAAATAAATAATTTCAAAAATTAATTACTTTTGGTTTTGGAATAACCTAAATTGGAATTTTTTAGCGAAAATTCGGTAAAAATGAAGTTTCTGACAAAACTGATGAGAAAGAAAGACTTGTACCAATTTTTATGATTTTGGACAAGAAATGCTATTTTATGAGTTATAAGGTATTTTTATAAAACAATCTTATTAAAACAAAACTAAAAAAAGGTTTTAACCCGAAGGCTGAAGAATAAAGTCCTGTGGCAATTAAATATGATGGGACGATGTTTGTAAACAATCTGACAAATTTCAAGGTACACCCAAGTTTCATTTAAGTAGTCAAGCTAAAGAAATCCTAGTTTCTAGTAAGTCACTTGAAAATTTTAATTTCCAGTACCGAGGGAAATGGAGCTCGAAATCGAATTTTACAATGAAGTAACATTCCACTAAATCGATAAAATAAGCATGTTCTGTTATTTTCATGGAACCCAGTAAGTTTGGATAGACGTAAATTGGTTAACTAATAAAATACCAATAGTCAATAAGTTTTTATAAGATTACTTGAGAATTTAATTTCGAAATTAAGCTCTAGTCTCAATGCTCCTAAAAAGAGATTTAGAAAGCAATTAGGACTTAGGCGTAGATATTCAAACCCCTACGATTCTTTGAAATTGTGGCACTTATAAATAAAGATTTCCCCGACGTATTAAGGACAAGGGCATCGGACGTAAGGGTTCCATCTGACACTCGGCTAATAAAAGGAAAGATTAAATAAAGTAAATACATATGACATCCAATACATGAGATCGAATGATGAGTTGGGTTGCAAGACCTAGAGTAATAGTGATGGGTACACCAGAGGGCATAAGCGTTCTGATTCCATGGGAGAATCTTAGGAGTACAACTGGGTCAGGCACCCAATGGCTTAAAGTCACACCCGAGGTCAGTCCGTAGCAAACCTGGTGTGTTTTGATTAGAATGAGTGTCACTAGGGCCGTATAGTGCCAGTTCTACTTGAATGTGATCATGATGGGTGTGTGATAGATCCATACTAGTCTGCGGACAAAAGTATACTTTACCCATATTGGTTGCGGGAACTTGGCGAGCTCTGGTCGCTCTAGCGTATATGTGTATTCCTCCTAGTAGACATCTGTGGAGAGGAAATAGTGATGGTGAGACTTTAGGCCATATTCGCATCATAAACCTAATCAAAGATGATCCATAAGACACCTAACACATGCATAGCATAACATATGAGTAACTAACCCCTATGAACTGTGTTTGTGCCAGTGACTGTAATATCTTCCTGATACTATTCTGTATGAGTATGTGTGGTTATGATGACTTGCCCTTGCATAAGAATCTATAGGTTCAGAATATACACTTACCTCTCTAGAATTGTCTGTATGATTCCCTGTATGTTTAACCAGTCGAAGATCAAGGCGAGCGTGGATTAGATCTACATCTCCAATTACGACAACAATGTAGGCGATGATGTTTAGAGTCTTTCTTTTGAATGACTATCCATATATATATATATATATATATATATATATATATATATATATTAGGGCATGCGAGGCCCGTTCTTTTAAGTATGTAACCCACTTAGAGGATCAAACCATGTTACTGCTTTGTTTATTTAATCTATGCTTATGATAATCACCGCACAAAAAAATCTCCTCAAATTTTCAAAAAATTTAGTAACACCTTAGTTAATTAGGACATTCCAATGTGGGAATTCATTCTAGTTAATTGAGGACGTTACAGAAAGCACGAGTATTACCATAAATACTCAGGGAGGCGTACACAGTGCAATTGGAAGGCCAAAGGCAAAAAGGAAAGGCTTTTACGATCACTAGAGAAGAAGCATCTCATCTTAATTCCATGGTGGAAGGTAAGTGTATCATTAGTAAGATTCCTTTAACTATTATGTATGACTCAGGTGCATCCCATTCCTTTATTGCCAATGACTGTATAGAGAGACTAAAATTGTCTTTAATAGAATTACCATTTGACTTGTCTGTTCATACCCTTAGGAATAATCCAATTGTCACTTCTAAAACCTGTTGGAAATGCCCTATTATCATAGAGGTATGGACTTTAAGGTTAATCTCTTTTTCTTACCCTTTTCTGGCTTAAAAGTTATTATTATGCTAGATTAGTTGTCAGACAATCATGTTCTAATAGATTATCATCATAAAACCATAATGTTAAAAGAACCTATAAATTTGAATCCAGAGGATTTGAGATTTCTAACTATCAACCAAGTAAGTGCCTCTTTAAAAGAAGGGGCTCAACGATTCATGCTATTGGTTTCGATGAAAGAAGAGCGAGAATCCAAGATTAGAAATTTGTCAGTAGTGTGTGAATTTCCCAATGTTTTTCCTAAAGATATCCTTGGTTTGCCCCTAGAAAGAAAAGTGGAGTTTTCCATCAATCTAGCATATGGAGTTGGACCAATATTAATAGCACCGTACCGAATGTCACCTCTAGAATTGGCATAATTGAAGAAACAACTTGAAGAGATGTTGGAGAAGCAGTTTATGTGACCCATCCCCCTAGGGGTGCACCAGTATTGTTGGTTTAGAAAAAAAGATAGTAGTATGAGATTATGTGTAGACTATCAACAACTCAACAAATTAACAATCAAGAACACATATTCTCTAGGATTGACGACTTGATGGACCAATGTTAGTCCTCAAATTTACTGTTATTTTTATTATTAAAAGTGTGATAAAAATAATAAAAGTTAGTTTACATGTTAATAAATTTAGATTTTATTTGAAATAAATGGAAACTATTAAAATTCAGCTGCTATGACCAATTTTCTCTATTTTTGCAGTAAAAGAGGAAGATTTGAAATGAAAATTCATTCAAGCTGAAGGGCTGACGCGTAGCATCAACACCACGCATAGCGTCAGGGTTTTGATGCTCACGCGTAGCGTTAGAGGCTACGTGGCCTTCACTTCCAGGTGGCTTTGCACTCAGAATTGGGCCAATTAATTATTGAAAATGGCCAACCCACTTTTGATTAGTGTCCACAAGACAGTGGGATCTGTCTGAGCATTATTAAGACAAAATGGGGGAATTATGGCTGAAAATCGGGAAGATTAACGAAGGCTCGACAGGCTCACGCGTAGCGTGAGGACCTCTGCTCATCCCTATAAATAAGGCCATTCTCCATCCATTTTAGGCATTCAATTCTTCATTCTTTTTCATTCTCTCTGCGAATTTACTTCTTATTTCTAAGTTTGTACTTGAAAGTAGTTTCCATATACTTGAGAGTGTTGTGTTGTGTCGTGCTCTTTCCGTATTGTAAAGTATTGCCAAGTGTTTATAATGTCATCAACTGTAAGTATTGTTTTTACTTTCACCATGTGTAACTAATCTATTTATGTTGGAATTGGTGAACCTATCTATAAATATAATGTTGTGATTATGACCTCTGCATGTTTATGATTCAAATTCCATGTTAGTATTTCAATCTTTTATTAGTATGAACTTCAAACAGGAGAATAATTTTTATGTGTGTTAAAAACCACTTTAATAAAAGTAAAAGTTAAAATACCCTTAATATACCAATTACTAGGGATAGAGTTGGTAATTATTGTTGTGTTAAGGTCAGAACTTAAAGCAAGTTTTTACTAAGAAAGCATTTGAGGGATTATACTTTATGGTAACTATTTAGAATTTATATCACGAGGAATCAGGAATAATGATTTTAAGCTGCAATGACATGAACTTAATGATTAAATATGCATGTCTATGATTATTTCATTATGTTTTAGTGTGGGGACCCTAAATTACTACATTATGTCTATTCTGAATTACTACTCAAAGTCATTTTCTAGATAGTTGTATAATCTTTTATTCAATGAACAAATCAATCTCTAAATCTGTGAATATTGTACAAATTGTGAATAAATTATTCTTTTGTTAATAAGTTTTGATTTGTTTACCATAGTAAGTAAAAATTACTGTTTCACACTGAAAACATTGAATCCTTGTGGGAACGATATCTTTTTCAAAAACTGCAATGATAAATTGGTGCGCTTGCTAATAAAAGGATCAAACAATCCACTCAACAATCAACTATGTGGTGCCACAATATTTTCCAAAAAGATTTTGGAGGGATTTTAAAATTTAACGACAAATTTCACCATCAGTAGTGTTAGTAAGTTAGCGACGGACTTCTATAGTAGTCCCTGAATCTGTCACTTTCCAAAAATATCCACGGTTTGAGCGACGGTGTGTATCCATCGCTAAAAGTTACAACTAAACCCACCTCCACCTTTCCCCTAGGTCACTTTCTCGAACCCTAAACCCTATCTCTTCTTCTCTGCCCCATGCCCCCCCTTCTTTCTCCACTTTTGCTCGGTGTTTGCCTCACTGGTTGCCTCTGTCCCTCACCGCCGTGTTGTCTCCCTCACCGGTTTCCCTAAACCCTTCCCTCCCCTCTTCCCTCTTCGTCGTCTTTGATCTTTTGCTTTATCTCTCTGTCGTCTGCTTCTTCTCAACTGCCCCCCTCTGCTATTCCGTCATTACCCCCCTCTGACAACCTTTCCCCTTCTTCTCTGTGGTGTGCGTCATATCCAGCGAGGAAGTGGTCTTCGAGCAAAGGCCTGTGTGAGCCACGCCCTCCGTAGGTAATATACTACCCATTCTAAGTTGCTTTTCAAGTTTCTAAGGTTTCATATGTTGGTAAAAATCTTCCTCGCCCCTGTGTGATAACTTCATTGTTGTCAATGTTTGGCGTTTCTGACATTAAAAGAAAATTGTTATTCTTGTTTAGCAAATATGCTCTTGTATTGACTGATTTAGTAGGATAGCTGCTTGAATTAAGATAGAATTAAAGTGGATGGGGAACGGGTCGATTAAAATGTTACTTTTTTATGGCTATCTTAGTAAAGTTTTTTTAGGATTAGAAGTTGAACCTGAGACGTATAGAATATGTTGCATATTCCAGTTTTTATAGTAGTCTCCAAAACCCTTCAGCCATCAACTCCAACAACCTGAACCCGACCACTACCCCTGAAAATGTAAGTAACCTACAAAGTAGAATCACAGGAAAATCCAGGAGAACACATGGCTTTTCCATCCAGCCTCACAAGGTCAGCTCCTAGTCCAACCTCATCAACCAAGGGAAGATTTTGGGTGTTCAACACTACAACCCTTCCACCACCCTTAATATCAACATCCAATGGAGCCTCTTCATAGTTCAAGGCCATACCATTTCAGTAGTCCTGTTTAGGCTCAGGAAGAGTAATATTCCATTCCAACTTGACAATGCCTTTCCCTGATTGTTTTCCTACAAGGGTCTTAACATCTTTCTCTTCCAAGTCTCAAGCCCTGCCCAAAAACTCAGTTGAAAATCCAGTGAAGATCCCATTGGAACCAGTCAGAAAAAAGTCAATGAATTCACCAGCCTTGTGGGCTTTTAAAGTGTCCCCGAGGAATGGAACAACCAACTCAGTTTCTTCCTTGTTGTACCACCATGTCACAACACCAAATGGGAGTGCCAAGGCATCACCTTTCTTGATTGCAACTACCTTCTCTTCCAATTCAGGCTGCACTATTCCAGCAACTCCCCTTCCTATATCAACAAGACAAATCCACAAATAATCACAAAGACAATTGACAACATAAATTCATAATTCATAATTTAAGTATTTGTAAATCATTAGTACTGTTAAGATGTTGAAATAAATCTCACATTAATTAGAAATATGGTTAGTATGTAATTTATAATACCTCGAATAATCCTTTACTTATGAACTAATTTTTGGGTTGAATTAAACCCATAATTTTTTATTAAGTATGAATGAACTATGATCTTCACTTCATAGAAGGTTTTGCTACTTGTTAGTAAAATTAATTTCATTTTAGATTTGTTTTGGGGATTGAAGTAAAAAATAATAAAATATAGTTGTTAAAACTGTATGAAGTATGCATTTTAATCCTATAATATTTTGAAAATCTTACATTAGTCTGTCACATTATGATGACTTTAATTTAATCTCTTTAAAGATAAAAGGATAGTCAAAATAAAGAATGTTAAAAATATTAAAATCAACGTGCTTTTTGCAATGTCATAAATATGATATTGTTCAGGACTAAACCATACAATCTCACCACGGACTTTTTACTTTCAAAACAAAATTTATAGCATTCTCTGTAAGATTAGGCATTGAAGTGAAACTTTCACAAAGTTACGGATTAAAATGAATCAAACTTTTGACGTTTTCAAAAAAAAATTAAAATCTTTAAAAAAAATTAGGGATTGAAGTCAAAGCTACAATAGTACCATGGTGATTTCCAGTAATAAAGAATCACATAGAAATTTTAAATAATCAAATGATAAAAATATACACCATATTTAATTATTTACTTATACGGTATTTAAAAAAACTTTTAGGATCCCAAAAAAATCTGATTTCCAGTCAATGAGCTATTTATTTTTTTTATGATTTCATACAGACAGTTTAGCTTCAAATATCAATGAATCTAGAAATTTGTATTCATAACATAAACCCTCGACACGAATTAAAAAATAAATAAAAACTGAAATTTTTTTTGAACAATGACAAATAAAATAAAATAAACAATTCCATGCTCTCAAGAGAATCCATAACTGGTTCTGTTGCCTCCCTTTTATTGCTGAAATTGAACTCAATGGTGCATGATTGTTGCCTCCTGAATCTAGCGACAAGGTTAGAGGTGGAGGCATTGTTAGAGAAGGATATAAAGCTTAATGAGTTATAACTGTTGTTGTTCCGGTTCCATTGGTTCTGAGGCTGTTTGCTTTGGTGGAGACAGTGGCATAGTATGTTCCATTTTCTTTTCAACTGGATTAGTTCATCCTAAAAATGTTGATTTGTTAGTAAATAATAAGCCTTTACTATTTTTCAAATGTAAACATATTTCAAACAATAAAACAAACTAAGTTGAACTAACTCTATATCAAAAGAGCATCCTATGTTCTTTTAATTTGTTTACATAAAAACTATAAAGAAATTTCAATATGAAGAGTTTTGCATATGACAATTACTATAGTCAATTAGGGGGCTGTTATAACTGTATGTTGAGATGATTTTGTTTAAGTGATTTAGAAATGAAGCTTGAGAAATACAAACTCTTAGTTGTTCCACTTTGTGCATTATTCCTGTCTATATATAAATATATGATGTATGGTTGCTATCAGCTTGAAAATAAAAATTACTCTTTTGTATTCAAACTTGAAAATTAAAAAAATGAAAATAATAGGTTTCAAATAATAGTTCAGCCTTGATTGCAAGATAAAGTTGCTTCCACTTCTCCACAGCTTCATCTCTCCTTGTTGTCTCCTCCTTCATCTGCTCAACCAACAACTTAGTGCCCATTAATTCCCACTCTTTCTCACTATTCTTCTCCATCATTCCAACTTCCATCTCCTTAATCTTCTCCTCCTTGTCTTCCACCACCTGCCTCAACTGCTTCACCTCTTCCCCTCTTGCTTCCAATCTGCCTCCTTAAAAGTAAACACCATTATGTCCCTCTCATAGCCCCTTATCTCCTTCTCCCTCTCATACATGATCTCCTTTATTTCCTCTTGCAAAACTCTCATTTTGTCCTTCAAATTCCTCTTGCAAGACTCTCTCTACAGTACATTAATATGTAGGGAATAAACAAGGTATAGTATATTTATCTTGGTAATTATGTTTAAGAAAAGGTTAACTCGTGTGATTTCCTAACTACCTAATTAATTGAAAATATACAAGTCTGAATTAATTGAAAATTACTTTTGGATCTATTTAGTCTTTTCTTTTATTTGGTTCAACTTAACTATTGTTGAATATAAAATTTAAGTTATAGGGGATTTGGAATATACTAATAAAGTCATTCAAAATTATTTTAGTTTTTAGGTATCCAGAGTCTACAATAAAATTACACATCAAATATGAAGATGTTGAGTATTTGATCATTAAGGTTATAGGTTCAAAATAACCCTTTTAAAAAATGAAGGTTACCTTACTTTAAAAAATGATATTTGTTTTTTAGTCCAGCAAAATATACTCATTTTTATTTTAACTCATAAGATTTTGTTAGGAATAACAAGTAGTCAATTATTATGATGAACTAAATAGATAGATCATTTAGGTGAACCAAAATATAATGTCTGGTTCTAGGTCCATCATGAAGGCCTACAAGAATGACAATGATCATGCTAGTTGAACAATCTCTAGTATTTCTATTTCAACCATGAGAAGATAATGTAGTTTGATTGACTCCAAGTTCTTTGAGAAAATTTAGACCTCATCCTCCTACTGTATCTAAAGGAAGAGGGGATTTGAAAAACAATTGCAGCCAACTCAAACTTTGGCACAACATTAGTTTCCAACAAGTCAGTCCCAGCAAGAGCATGAAATGGAAAACTTTCTCTTATGGCTTTTGATCTGCTGAACTTTGAGAGTATTCTGTGTTTGATAATGAACTTTGATCTACAATTTGCTTTGCGTGTCTCTCTTTGTTTAGTTTCCTTGCTACTTGTAACTGTCCAACCACTTCTTGGTTTTCCATGCAGACTAGCACACATTACGCATGGTCTCTGATCGTCTCTCTTCAGCTGCATATTCATCGCTGACTTTTTCCCCAGGTAATCCCCTAACGCTGACTTTCTCGTTATGTGTATGCATGTTGATTGTTGTTTATTAGTAGAGAGTAGAGCTCATTAGGCATTGGTTTTGATGTGTTTATAATGTGTTTTATGCATGTGTAATGTTGTTTATTAGTGGAGAGCAGAGCTCATTAGGCATTGGTTTTGTGTGCTGATAACATGATTTTTTATGCATGTGTAATGTTATTTGTTAGCGGAGAGCAAAACTCACTAGGTTATTATGATTATCTCTCTCAATTTCATATACAATGCATAGCATTTATATTTAACTATATTAGAAAGTTTTCTGTATGTAATAGGGCGTTTCTAAATTTGGGAAATGTCTAATTTACAAGAGAGACTCTGCCAAAATTTTGGTAGGTTCCCTGGTTTAGGATACATAAAGAAGTATATTAAAGTTTAACAATGTAGGGTTTAGTCGTGTGTGTACCCATTAGGTTCCTGTTCAAGATTCAAGACAACCGACTGACATACCCTGTTGTGTTGGATCTTGAATTGTCTCGGTTGGACAATTTGTGATGAATTTGTAACCAGTAGGGCGTAACCCATAATCGTTGTTGTTTGTGTTCTATCTTGTGTTGTTGATGTCGATTTGGAATTCCGATTTGTGTTTCGTATTGTCTCTGGGTACATGTCTGCGTGCGGTGTATCATCCCGCACGTATCTCTATGTACTCAAGGACCAATGCGAAATGCTACCGAAATTTCAAATGAACATCAACGACATAAGATAGACCATATACAACATCGATGGGTTACGAATGGTTGCATATTCATCCCGAATAGGATAGGGCCCTACCCACTTGCAACATCAAAGAGATAGAGAGTGATTCACGAACGATAGTCACATAATGTTTAAATTAAAGTAACAAAAACTGTGCTTGTTAGATATCGTGAATGGAGGTACCGACAAATCGGCGATGGATGTACAACCGGCTAGATCGCAGTCGGTGAGTGACTGAGGAGTTTATGATGGGGTTGTTGGAGTTCATTTCGTTCGCTATGACAAACATGCCTGGATTTGAAATGACTCAGAAGAATCGTTGTCCGTGCTCAAGGTGCAAATGCATGAGTTTTAAATACGTAGATGATGTCATGTACTACCTAACTGAGAAGGGTTTCATGGAAATATACCACTGCTGGTACAACCATGGTGAGCAGTTACTGTCCAAGCCATCAGGCGTAACCGTGCAACAGTCTTACTACGAGGTCGAAGGAAACAGGGATACGTACAACAACATGGAGCAGATGGAGATGGATCATGTTGGACCCTCCACTGGGCGTATGCTAGAACATGATGACCAAGTAGGGAATGAGGATGACAATGTAAAGGAGGATCCTAATTCAGAGGTGAAGAGATTTTATGATTTGTTGGCAGCGGCTCAGACTCCATTGTAGGACAGTGTGAGAGTCACACTGAATTATCCGTCTCCCTAGCTTTAAGCCTAAAGTCAGATTATAATCTTTTAGGAGGTTGTTTCAATAGGATGGTCAATCTGATGGATTCCACCATGCCTAGTAATCATCGAATGCCATCAAACCTGTACCATGCTAAGAAAAGAGTGGCAAACCTGGGGTTGGGTTATGTGAAGATAGAGTGTTGCGTTGGCAGGTGTATGCTGTTCAGAAATGCGTTTGTAGATAAGAGTGTCACAAAATGTGTACATTGTAATGAGGAACGCTACAAAACCGTTAAAAGGAGAGGGAAGGTAACGGGGATGGCTAGGAAGAAAATGTGGTACTTTCCCATAACACCGCGTCTTCAACGCCTGTACGCCTCGTTGCCCACTGCAAAACACATGCGATGGCACGCTCTGTACTAAACACAGAAGGGTCTTCTGTGCCATCCTTCCGATGAGAAAGCATGGAAGTGTTTGGATGAGCTATATCTGGGTTATGTACTGATGGGTTTAACTCGTTTGGTCAATACAAAAGAGCGTACTCTTGTTGGCCAGTCATACTGACCCCATACAATCTGCCTACTGATATGTGTATGAAGAGGGAGGTCATGTTTCTCACTGTACTAGTTCCAGGACCCAAAAATCCAAAGGCCAAAATAGACGTGTTTTTGTAACCGTTGGTTGAGGAGTTGTCACAATTGTGGGATGTCGAGGTAATGACATATGATGCGTCCTTGAAGAACAATTTCATGATGTGGACCATTAACGACTTGCTAGCGTATGGTATGCTTTTTGGATGGTCAACGTCTGGGAAGATTGCTTGTCCTGTATGCATGGAACATACCGGGGGGAATCACTCCCTGTTAGTGGCAAGACAAGTTTTTTGACTATCATAGAAAGTTTCTACCATTGGATCACCCGTTCAGGAGAAACAAAACCGCTTTTAAGAAGAACAAGGTTGTTAATGAACCTCCACCCCATAGGTTATCTAGTGCACGGGTTTGGCAGAGAGTCGAAGAGTATCCATACATCTGGGATAAGAATGTTAAGGAGTTTGCAGGTTATGGGAAGGAACACCACTAGGTGAAGCAGAGTATCTTTTGGGATTTGTCATATTGGAAAGACTTGTTGTTAAGACACAACATTAATGTCATGCACACTGAATGAAATGTTTTCATGAATATTTTTGACACTGTGACACACCTAAATACACAACTGTGATGAAGAACTCCAAGCTCAAATCCTTACCCATTTGGCCCAGAAAAATAATCTATGCAGGGAACAAAAATCCCATTATAGCCCTGCACCCCTTTTGTATTTGGGTCATAATTCACTCAATTCTTGATGGATTTTTTTGTGCTATACATCAATTTAAAGAGAACAAAAAGTTCTATAAATTTTGTGTTACACTCACACAAAATCGGTCCAGAAACCCACTTAAAGCCACGAGCAAGCGTCTGCCCTGTACTTGACACCTAAGCTTGCATGCACCTTGAACCAATTAAATTACTCCATCACTTGGCCACTTGTCCCAACCATGCAACACACTTCACCACCTCACTACCAGCAGAAATGGACACCTAACAAGTGCATGAAACAAGCTTGACACTTGCACCACCCACTTGCATGACCGTGGGAACACCTAGGGAGCAAAGCATTGCATGCAAAATTTCTCTTCTACCAAAAACATGCTTTGTTCTCTTGTTTTCTCCATTCTCTTTCTAACTTAGAAAAAATTCCAACAGCTTTCTTCTTCACTTTCTCATGCTTATCTCCATCTAAATGATCTCCACACACCCATCATCATCCATCCTAAATCACCACACCACACTACAACTTCAAGATACCACCTTCTAAAATCAAAATTTCTTCTTCTCCTCCACCAAAAACAGCAACGTTTTCTTCATTATTCCACCACCAAATTCACATGATCCACCATCTTTCAAGGCATCCATTTTCTTCCTCTTTAATGAAGCAATCCATGGTGGTCTAGGAGAAAATTTTTGGAGTCTTTGCCATCTTTCTCTTAAAGCACAAAATTTAGTGGTAAGGGGAAGTACTTTGCTTGTTTAAGATCCATAAATTAATGCATGCATGGTGAGATATAAGTGTTCCTTAGCACTTATATCTTGATGTTCCCTTAAAGATCTTAAATTCTTATGATTTAATCTTGAAGATCCTTGGAAAAAATGAGATCTTTAAGGAGCATCATGGCTATACCATAAATTTAATTAATTCTTTGAGTTTTGCAATTTTAATGATAAGTTACTAACTTGTGACTTTTATTGTTGCAGATTTTTGATTGTTATAACTCTATGCATGTGATACTTGTTGAATTTTGTATTGTTTGGCTTAATTGGTGGCTTATGGTGTTAATGATATTTTAGAAAATATGAAATTTTTAAAAGTGAATTTTATAATAAATAATGAACTAATATTACTGCTGAAAAATTTTTAATAGTTAGTAAACAACTTAATGAATTTTAGATCCTAACGTATAAACTTCAAAAGAAATGATTTTGTGGTTAAAAATTTGTAACGTGACTTGATCTTGAAAATTTTGCGATAAAGAATAAATTTTAGTATAAAATT
Source organism: Clitoria ternatea (assembly GCA_037962975.1). Classification (NCBI taxonomy): domain Eukaryota; kingdom Viridiplantae; phylum Streptophyta; class Magnoliopsida; order Fabales; family Fabaceae; genus Clitoria; species Clitoria ternatea. The sequence continues at coordinate 3,016,282 of CM075674.1, forward strand.
TAATTCTGGAATTTTTATTAAAAAAAGTGATTTTTTTGGTAACAATTAAATGATATGTTTATGACGTTAAGAAAATGAATTACAAGGATTTTAGAAGTTAATTCTTGGTAATTATTTGTGATGGATGATGTTGCTGTATTTTAATGTATTTGGGGTATTATTGTGATTATAAAAATGTTATGGATGTGGTAAATAATAAAAGAAATAAAAAGGGACCCGAGTTTAGGCGCGAACGAAACATTGGAAACAATATAAAACGCGTTTTTATGAGTAAACGGATGAAGTTGGCAAAACTATTTTGGAGAAGTATTTGGTGGTATTAGAAGTGAATTTTGAGCATAATAAAAATTCCCAAAGAATAAAAATTGGTTGGAAGAATTTTTGACGCGCGATTTGTCCTTAAAACACATTTTTATGAACGTTGGAACGACGAACTTTGGCAAATGGTGAATTTTCGTGTAGGGGCTGTTTTCTGGACATAATTTATTTTTAATTTTACTATATTTAATTAGTATTTAAAGTTAAACATTTTTGTCTTTGGAATCACTTAAATCTGAATTTTCTAGATAAAATACGACGAAATTAATGTTTTAGACAAAGAAACGAAAAATTTACTACCTTGTATCTTACTTAGAAAAAGAGGAGTCTTTTATTTTCATATAAAATTAGGAGGATTACCTTATGATAAAGAAGTATTTCATTTACTCTTCCATAAAAAGTTTTAGAAAGATAAAATCAAATTAATTAGTTCATTATAAGAAAATACGATGAAAATGACTTTAGTAATCGAAAAATTAAGAAAACTTTTATACCTTATCCTTAAAATTCCCTTTTAATAGAAGAGCTTAGATTTTCTTAAGATTGTATTTCCAAGAAACATATTTGAAATTATGTTACTCCTTTTTACTAAGATATATATATATATATATATATATTATAAACTTGTAAATCAATTTAATATCTTATAATAGAGAATTTTCTTATAAAAATTTAGGAAATAACCTTGGTATTTCTGATGAAATGAATTCTTATTTCAATCTTTGAGCTTTGTTACCTACTACATGAATAATTTTATGGCTTAGATACTTTACATGTTTTAAGGACAAATGCGCTATGTGAGTTAGGTTCCATCTAGACTTTGGGCACCCTAAGTAATTAAGATACATACATGGCATTTTGCATTTGGAGTTGAGGAGGGATGTTGGGATAATCCCCTAGAGCATACAGTGATGGGTACACTAAAGAATCTGCTAGTGCCTTGATACTTGAGGGCGGTCTAGGGAGTATAACCGGAGGCGGGAATTCCAAGTGGCATCGGATTCGCGCCCGTTGCCGAACAGCCCATAGCAAACTCTGGTATACTTCGACAAGAGGCAAGATTTTCTATGACCGTGGAGTACCCATTCTGTGGTGATGTGTGATATGTATGATTGGCCATTTTGATGTTGGGACTGAGAGTCCTTACCAGTTTGTGAAAACTAGAACGATGAGAGCTCTGGTCACTCTAGTTGGGCAGGGGAGATAAGGGTGGCAGATTGTGCACATGATTATTGATATATAAGATTGAGGAATGGAAGTTGGGCCTCATTTCATATTGGTAATGAATTATGACTCATAGTAATTAAATCTAACACATGCATAGCATGCCATCATTATATGACTAACCCTCTGATTGTTATTGATATTTGTCTATGTGAAGCTGTGTATGTCTATGCTAAGGTATGTTGTATGTAAATTCTCTGTAGTTTAAAATACTAGGCCACCCTTGTATGTATGTTATGGGTTGAGAGCTTTGTACTCACCCCTTTATTGTTGTGTGTTGTTTCTCCTTTTCTGTGATCGTCAGCTGAAGAACAAGGCGAGCGTGGGCAGGACTTAGAATACCTGCAGTAGGAGACGCCAGTTTGGAAGCATCATCTGTGTATATTTTTTGTTTACGTCGAGATCGTTATAGACTCGAAATTTTATTTCTGTTGTGTTGTTATTTTATAGTAATTGTCAGGAGTCAGTGAGCTCTATACTCTTTTAAATACTCTCTTGTTAAAAGAATCTATCTATATAATGTATTTATTTTAAATCGTGAGCTGATGATCACCAATAAAAAAATACTCCTATTTTTAGTGACTCCTTAATTGAGTAGGACGTTCCAGTATAGAAAATCGTCCTAGTTAATCGAGGGTGTCACAAATATTTCTCAAACTATAACTCGTATTTGGTTAAGGAGTTATATTAAAACTCACAAGACTCCACTTAAATTAAAAAACTAAATGTTTGCTATCAACAAATAGGGGGAGATTGTTAGAGTCAAGAAGACTTTTGAAGAAATTTTAGATTTATTAATAACCAACATTAAGTATTCTAATTTAATGAAGTCATGTTTTGTCAACAACTGATAGTCTATCTAAGTGTTTTAGGTTACAAAGCATGGGTTATAAAACAAGGAGGGAGTCATTTCATAACACAAGTCTGGTAAGACGAAACAAAGAGAAGGACACATCAAAGAAGGAAACAAGATCTGGGAATGTTCTTTAAAGCAAAAAGCTCATCTAGATTCGTACCAGACCTAGACTTGTTAAGTCATACTGCATGTATCAAGTGTGTGGAAGAGTCCTCTCCTTAAGGCAAAACTCTTCATCAACCAGACTCTATCCTCGTGTTTCATTAAGCCTAAATCTACTCCAAGACATCTTGCATTTTTCTGAGCAATAATTTGATTGTTCTTTACTTTGAGTCTCATCATCAACACTAGACCCTAAATTATTTTCAGAAGTCCTCCCTGAACGAGATAAGTCTGGTCCTTAACTGATGACTTACAAGTTAGCTAACTCTATCAAAGCATAAAGGTGATTTCCCTCTAAAAGAAGGAAAATAATAAAGCAAGGCAGATCAAGATCCCTATCTCAAATGAGAACTTTCCATCTTGGTGAAACTTATACTATCCTTCTCTACCTCTATCTACACAAATCTCAAAGGCTCTTTGTCCTATGCTCTGTGACGTGGACTATCAAAGTCGGTCAAATTGAAACAATTAAAAAAAATTGTAGTATTAGGGTGTGAGCCTAGGTCGTCTCTCGAGGATCAACAAAATTAGGAAAATCAAGTTCAAAATTTAACAAACAGAAAACAACAAACATGAGTAGGACTCACAAGACAAGTCTGGTCCTCAACTGATGACTCACAAGTTAGCTAACTCTATCAAAGCATAAAGGTGATTTCCTTCTAAAAGAAGGAAAATAATAAAGGCAGATCAAGATCCCTATCTCAAATGAGAACTTTCCATCTTGGTGAAACTTATACTATCCTTCTCTACCTTTATCTACACAAATCTCAAAGGCTCTTTGTCCTATGCTCTGTGACATGGACTATCGTAGTCGGTCAAATTGAAACAATTAAAAATAATATAGTATTAGGGTGTGAGCCTAGGTCGTCTCTTGAGGATCAACAAAATTAGGAAAATCAAGTTCAAAATTTAACAAACAGAAAACAACAAACATACAAAGATATTTGGGGGTTTAGTTTGGTTGTCATAATTAAATTTAAAACAGAATCAAATAAGATTAGAACAAATAAATAACAAGAGACTGATTTTCTTGGAGTACTGTAATTGGATTTATCCTTGGTTCACAAAAGATGATTCGTACATTTTTATTACTGTTAACTTCTTAGCTCAATTTGAATTAATCAACTAAGTGTTTTTTAATTCACAATTTCTTTACTTACATTCAAACTAAATGAAAATATTAATCAAGCGTCCTAATTAAGCAAAAGGAGTCAAGATTGTAAAATATAGGAATTATTGAGCATACATAAGAACATCACCTATATACATAATCTAGTCTCAGATTATGGAATTAAGTAAACCATAATAATTAAAAGTGATTCTAAAAATATTCATTAAGCATTCATACTTCCTTAATCAATTTTAATGAAGTCTTATTCTATTCCATTTATATAATTAAACCAATTAAGCATATAATTTAGTTAAACATAATAGAATTAAAATAAATAGAGTAAGATTATGAAGAAATCAACAACCATAAAAAAGTACTATGTTAAAATTAGGAACCTTAAAATCATACTACAATAACCTTTAAGAAAATCAATCTAAGGGTTTAGCCTTCCATAATTAAAGCAACTAAAAATAAGAATAATCAAACCTAAAATTTATAAAAGAATGAGAAGAGAGCTTCAAAGAGGCTTTGTGCGTCCTGTATTTTTGTTGTCCAATGGTGTTTGAAACCCTTGGCAATGGTCCCTATTTAGTGAAGGGCTGGCGGAAAGTTTCCTGCTGACCCAGCTGTGAAAATTAGCTCCCACACTAGGCGTGGTTTTGATGCTACGCGTGAGATCCTACCGAATCAAAATACATTATTTTCCTCTAATTTTCTTTAATAATTTCCAATAATGCTTGAATAGTGTACATACAAGTGTCTCATTGTCCCCCATTAAAGTTTCTGCCCATTCTTGCTAGTGGACTGATCCATTATATATAAAAAATCATGCATCTTTGAAGTTGTAAATAGTTTGTCAGTGGGACAACGTCACAACTGATGCTACGCGTAGGCTGACGCTACACCTCATGTTCTAAGATCTCATGCTAAGCGTGGTTTGGATGCTACGCGCCAGCTCTCTGATGCTCAAATGTATAAATTTTGCATTATTTTCCAATTGCAACCTTAATCATTCACTACAAAATAAAAAAAACATGTCATACCAAGTAAGATTTCATTATTTCCATTTAAGGACTAACCCTTAATTCATTTTAAGATCAAACATTAAAGAAAGCTCAAATTATGAAAATGTGTTAAAATGCAATTTATCACTCTGTATATAGAACAACTATCTTTGACTCAAAATGCTCATGTCTGTTAAAGAAAAATCTCTTAGTATTAGATGTATCATTCTTCAATGGTCATCCAATGGATCTCTCTCTCAATTGCATATCTGAAAGAAAAATCATATAAATTACAACTCTTCTCTTCATAGAAGGGTGTGAGATTATAAGAGAGAAGAAAAGAGAACATGAGAAAAAGCAAATGAGAACGTGAGAGAAAAATAGAGAGAAGAAATGAGAGTCGTATGATAAAAAGAGAGTTTATGAGTAAAAAGATAAAGAGAAAAGAAAAAGAAAAGAAAATGGCATATGTCAATGAAAGAAAAAATGAAATCAGAAAATGCCATTAGAGAAAAGGAAAGCTCACTATATGCATATCAATCTTATATTTTCATAAGCCATAGTACCCAAGTCAAAGATATGCAATCTATCCATCTCCTTTAAGAGATCATTGTCTTTGATTAAGCTTTCAAACTTAGTATGTATTTCACTTCTCTTACATCATCTACATGTACTAAGTTTTATGTAAAAATAAGCCTCTCTTTATTTGTGCAAGTCTATTGACCAGACTCACCACTTAGCTCAGCTAAGATAGAAGGCTTATTAATTTTGTTCTTCTAATTCTTTGTAACTACAGGTCTGGTAGACCTGTTGGGAAACACTGTTGGCCTGAAGAGGCTTTGAAAAGAATACTTAGATTTAAGCCAGGAGTGGCTTGTGAAAGAATGCTTGGGTTTGCCCCAGGAGTGGGCGTTACAAAAGAATACTCAACTTAAGCCAAGAGTGACTAGAGTCAAGAATACTCAACGACATGTGAGGTGCTTAAGCCAGGAGTGGTTGGATTCAATAATACTCAAAGAACATTTTTACATAGTGGAAAAACCCTTCAAGTCTGAAGGTACTGGATATAGCTTCTGTGTTGGAAGTGAACTAGTATAAATCTCTTGTGTGCTGTTTCTTTCCTTATCTCTACAAAAGTCTGATGCTATCATGTTTATTCTCTTTGATTTGCAAAAGTCTGTTCCGCTGTGCAAAAGAGCTTAAAATGATTATACATCATTTTTTGTTTGAAAAAGTAAACAAACTTATTCAACCCCCTTCTAAGTCTGTTCTCCAAACCAACAGATGGCTACACAGAAATCAAAGCATCGTAACTAATCCTAGAACACCACATGTAACTCTTAAACTCATACCATAAATTGGGGTCTTATCCCACAACAATAAAAAGTGACATCAGTTGGAAATTTTAAAAGCAAACATTACAATACTGGTGTCCTATGAAAAGATAAAGTTGATGTATATTGGCCCATTGAAGAAACCCCAAGTCACTTCTATAGGATGAAGAAAAAATGATTTGGTTTTGATACCAGTGCTGGTATCTATAGTGTTAGGGAACCTTAAAGAGCCATGTAGTGGAATACAAGGATTCTAATGAAGTATTGAAAAATCACGTGTTTAAAAGTATATACAAAGAATAAAACCGCGTTAAAATATTACATTAAGTGGTTTATACTACATCACTCATATCCTTTTACACAAATTGTTCATTACCCAATTATAACCTTTATGATCACCTTGTTACAGATGATGTTTGATTGTATTAAAATAATAAACTTCTCATGTAGGAATTGTAGTGACTTCAGGTCAAAGGACTACATATACCATTATCACATTAATAACTGTTTATGACTTTATATAATGATCCACATGCGGCGTTCTTGTCACACCTCGATTTTACGGACTCGAATCCCGATGTAATCAAGATAATTAAATAATAAAATTACAAATAAATTTTTCACGTTCGAAATAATTTTAAAACACCACTATGACTACATCAAGACTTGAACCACAGAAAATCAAAGGGTGAGATTTGATAATCTATAACTGGGTCGTTAAATAGTTTGCCCATAACGGTATACAAAATAACAGAGTTTACAGCGGAACAAGAATGTGTATACCGGGCATACACCTAGTCCCATATATGAGGATATAAGAAAAGGCTCGGTAAGGCATGCAACGACATATCTTAAACCTAATAGATAACCATCATCTTTTCACATAATTTCATGAACATACAAAGCCTAAGATATATACACATACATATCTATATGGTCATACATCATACATCTCCAATATTCATATTCCATAATTAACCACATCATTTCCACTCTCGATTTATGTATCTTCAATACTTGTACATACTTAGAGGAGTAATAAATCAACATCCTATTATACACCAAATGGGTATAAATCCAATGCCTCTAATATTAATACATCATCCATATTTATACATATTCACAGTTCATCCATCAACATCAGTAATTAACAACATCATAATACAATTTTATACACAACTCAATAAATTACAAATGTTGCCGGCCAAGGCATTTCGTTACCACTATTTACCATCCCAAAAACTTTACTTTATAAACATCCTCGTCCTATGATATTCCTGCATCAATACTAAAAATGGACCACATGGGAAAGTGAGTTATACATTTCAAATGATGATATGAATACAATTGAAATTATGTGCATATGCATATCAACATCATGTATGCTTTGCTAAACACATCAATGATCATCATAAATTATTCCTTCGACAACATATACATATTTCATATTCTTTAATCAAGTCATAGCAAAGTAGACATATACACACCTATTCCAATGCCACAATGGGCCAACATCATCAGCATTGACCATTCAGGTCTTTTCTCAAAGCCACCATGGGCTAACATCATTATCATCAATCATAATAATTATGCCCTTCATTACATTGGGCCATAACATACACATCGTCATATTCAATATTGTTTCATTGTATTCATATCATTTATTAGTTTTATGTGGTCTTTTAGGTACTCAATTACCCATCTCATCAACACCATACTACAATCTCAATCATCATCAATCATCATCATCTTCTGGCATATCTCCATGCTATATGCAAATGCTCTTATGGCTAATGAACATGCACAAGGGAATAGACAACAAATACGGATCCGACTGTGGGAATAAACACCAAATTGTGGGTCAAGCATAGGTGTGCTACTATGCCCCTACTGCAGTAAAAAATGTGTACACATATACCTCAATTCATGCATGCTTAACAACATATTTTACTGGTACCAAACCACTCTCGCCCCTATGTAGCACTAGTCACCCCGTGACTTGTGGATCAACAACATGGCCTCACTTGCCACGAGTGCTACGGGCCCCTCTCGAACACACATCGAGAAAGCCGTGTCCCGTCGGACACCGAGGTAACTTGCTCATCACAGAGCCGCCCGTCCACTAGGCCTGCCACATAGGGTGCCTCATCACCAAATGATGGACAGCTTCGTGATTCCCAGAATCATTAGGGAAATACAACAATATACCTATGCACTGGGTCGCCCTCCCACTGGGCCCGCCTAGTGGAACCCTTAACATTCCACATAGACAGCGTATGATATGCCATGGATGCAATGCAATGCAAATCAAGTGCATTCTTACACTATGTATCCTATTATGCCACTTATCAATCATCATCATCATAATCGCCAATACCACCACACTCATTTTAGTGGATTTTATCATTGTTGGTTTCTTAGCCATTGTTTTGAGTTTTATATGTGGCATTTCATTTTGACATTCTTTCATATGTATTTCATATCGTATATTCAAGACAATACTTGCAATCAACCACAATGGCATCACAACATAAACATCATTCATCAAACTTTTATCAATATCACCACATAATCAGTTAGTGAATTTTCATATCATTATTCATTACCATTGTTTCATCTATATATATATATATATATTTGTGTGGCATTCACAATATTTCATCATTATATTTCAAACCACACATACAAGATCACACTTGTATCACTCACAATGGTACACAACAAATCATCAATAATAACAATCATCCTTTACTCAAGGAAATGATCCACAACCTTATTCATTATTACACATTACCGTTATCATCTCCGATTCATCGATTTATGACAAATACTACGTCATTTAACCATTCCCTCATTAGTATCATAACTATACAAGGGTATATTCTATAACCCCATCAGTAAACTCTTATTATAATTCACCATATCATATCATTGGTAGTGGACGCTCATATTTTCATAACATGTCATCATCGTATGCCCCTACTATATTTTTCTCAGCTTTTCATAAAAGGAAGGGGCTTAGCACTAGTAAAATAAAGGAAGGAAAATAGAATTTCAAAGATGGGCAACTCGCTCAAACGAGACCCATACTCGCTTGAGCGACATCAGCATGGGGCGCTTGAGCGAGCCCCCCTCTTGCACATGCGAAAATCATCCAGTAGCGTTTCCACGCTCGCTCGCTTGAGCGAGATTTCCCTCAACTGGTCACTCACTTGAGTGAGTAGAGTTTAGCATCAGATCCTTCACACACGCTCAAGCGAGTCACGCTCGCTTGGGCAAAAATTATCCAGTACCTCATTTTAGGCTCGCTCGCTTGAACGAGATTCAACTTGCCTTGCCACACGCTTAAGCAAGATCCACCCAGAACCATTTTCCCATCTCGCTCGCTTAAGTACGGCCACACCCGCTTGAGCGAGATTCGTCCAGTAGCGTACCCTTCTATTTTGCACGCATCTTGCTTGAGTGAGACCATTTCTCGCCTGAGCGGAATTGGGCCAGAGGCCACCCTCTGATACAGGGGACTCTCGCTTGAGCGAGATTGTCAATACACGCCCAAAACTTAAGTTTTTCACTCCATATCACATGCCCATATCCATCCTATGTAAAATTGACCTGATTCATTATTATACACATAGTAAATCACATCTTTAGACCCAATTTAACAAGCCATACCTCTCCATTTTTATTCTAATTCATCAACTACATAAGAGAGGTTTCTAAACCATTTTTCTTCACCACCAAGCACACCATTATGCTTAATTATCATAAACATATTTTCCATACCTTAAGCAATTCACCCATCTATGGGTCTATATCATCAATTTACTCATGCCCAACAAAAGGGTCAACTAATCACTCATCATCATTATACATATATATATATATATATACATACATATGCAATTTCTTAATATTCAACAAAGACTAAGCCATCATTCATTACATCATCAATTCAACATTTAACATATTCATTGCAAGGCAATGCATGAGTTCATACATATACATAATTCCACAATTATTCACTCATGCAATTTGAAATGCAAACTCCTCTCCAACCTCAAGAGAAGAACCGCAATCCAAACGCTCCAATTATTCCGCATCATCATCCGAATTATAATCTACACATTACACATATGCATTTTATACAGTCAATAAGCCATTCCAAGGCACCATCATAATTTCAAACAATGTAAATATGTCTTAAGGCTCAATATCAAGTCCTAGACTTGCTAAGACACCAATTCATACCATTGTGTTAGGTTTTGGGAATCCCTTTCCCAAAACCATGATTCTCTAAATCTTAAGGGCTAACTATACCCAACAACTTCATTACCTCTTATCCATAAGTCTTCCAAATCATCTTATGAATCACTCAACTATCATCACAATTTATTCAAACTCATTATAAGCCTCTTGGCTCTATTCAAGACCATCATCAATCAATAATTTCTTATGACATTTATCATGGTCTAAGGCTTCATCAAATCAAGTATCCATTTCCTTAATCCACTATCAATGGTTTTTAATTATTAATATTATCATAAATGTCAACACACAACAAAGAACATCATGCATTCATCCTCAAAATCAATTCCAACATTCCTAAAATTCATTTCCTTTATATAGTTCATTCTAGAGCATTTATAATCATCAAAATCATTAAGTTGGTCAAAACCCCCAATTTATCATACCTAGGGTTTTACCAAAAATTACATAACCACAATCCTCACCATTTTCTCAAAACATTTCCACCACAAGGATATTCATCCTCAAGAAGCACTACTCTATAACCAAAACCATGTTTTCCAAGCCATTCAAGCCTAGGGTTTCATATTTTCCTCAACACCCATAATTTCTAATATAACCATTTTAAATCAAACAATCCAAGATCATAAATGAAAGGAGAAGGGTTCAAAACCTTACCTCATCCTCTAAGTTAATGCCAAAATGAAAATGAAGGAAGGGAAAGGAGATGCTCCAAGTTTTTTGCTCTAATATGCCATTTAATCCTTCATGAATCCAAGCTTTTGTGTTAATTTTGATAAAAATGGGTATTAGAAAGAGGTGGGTCACGGTTTTGGCATGGTGGATTGAAGAAGAAGAAGAAAAATGAAGGAGAAGAGAAAAGAGGAGAGTGCTGCCGAAAATGAAGGGAAAAAGAGAGAGAAAAAATGTGTTTTGTTGACCTATTGACCATTGGTTATTAAAGTGTATCCTTATGGCTTTTCCCATTGGTTCATATTTACTTTGTCCATTATGTAAAGGAGGCTATGAAGTGTGTAGAAAAGCCACACGGTTAGTTTAAGGGAGTAAAGGGAAACTTACATTTTTATTTAATTCCATTTGGCTTGTATTTTTCCGTTTTATATCCTACGTTGTGTCCAAATAATTATCTTCTCAACACTAAAAATTATTTCAACTATATCACCTTAACCATAATAATTTTCTAAACATTTTAGATCCATCAAATATTTAATTTGACATGGATCCCACATCATCTATTAAATCACCCGATTCTGGTAATTCTCAATTTACCGATAATTCACTTCTAATGTCTAATAAAATCTCCCATAATTATTGGACCATAATTAATTAACCCTTATTATCTAACAATTTTATTTTCTTTAAAATATGGGACGTTACAGTTCTCATGATGGGTCTGTCTAGTACATAATTACTCTTAATGTGTAGCCGTGTGAAGACTTGATATCATTCATATTTATGGTTTGTGAGATCAGATCATTAGAACACACTAGTCTTAATGAATTTATATATCCCCATATAAATAATTAACTAGGGACATTATATGAATAATTCTCATATGATCTACTATTCCAAGGATAAACAAATTTTGAACAACTTTTTAAAATTAAAAATACTTATTTTATTGATAAGCATAAAATGATAAATTGAAAAGCATGATAGCTTGTAGTAGATACACGTGCGTGCAGACCCATACTAGTAGCTACACATGGTGTAGGGTATCAGTAAGTGCACTAAGGTATCATTTCCTCATAAAACCCATGATATCTAGGATCATTGATGAGCTGTTATCAAATAAAAGTTACTGAAGGCAATACCGGTCAACACCTATAATTGTGTCAAGAATGTCTTCCTTTGTGTCAACTTTCCCTAAACTTATAGAAAAGTACTGACATAGGAACGAAGGCATTCAATCACCACTTGACTTCTATAAATACTACTCATTTACTATGCATAAGGTATGTTCAACAACCCCTACATTTGAGCTCTGATATTGAATATCATATTGACTTGAGCGCTAGAGTGTCTTTACAGGTGACCTCCTATTTTGCTCCCCAACATGAGATAACAGTGTGTTGGACAAAATCATAAAGAGACATTAGGATCACATTAGATGTAAGGATATAATACAGGATCCTCACTGGACTGATGTATGACATAATACACATTGACCTGGACTGATGTATAACATAATACACATTGACCTGATATCCATAACGGAAGCTTGTCTCCCTATACTAGGCATATCAATATTATAATTTTTTAATTTTTCATACATGTATATAAACAAGCTAGCATTTTAGGTTCAATATGCTTGTTTAAAAGCCTGGGCTTGGCAATTTTATGTGATAAGCTTCCAAATACAATTTCTCCTTTTTTTAATTAACAATCTTTCTCCTTTTCTATCTTTTAAATACTTAACCTGGTTTGATTTTACTTTGTGGTTGCACCGTTGGATTTTATTCAATTGATATTTAGATCCTTAACTATATGCCATGTTTAATTTAATTTTTCAACTAGTATGATAGATTCACGCTATTTAGATTGATTTGATTTCACATGTATAAAAACCTTTCTAGAAATCAATCTTGAGCCAAAAATTTTCCAAGCCCATCATGCTCAAATCTTTTGAAATTTTGCATAGAAAAATTCTAAATTTGGGGTGAACATGTAAAGAATTATTTTAAAAAAATTACCACGAATTGAATTTAAGGTAGGATTTTTGTACAAATAAGTAATCACATAATTTGTTATAGTAATTGAAATGGTTGGCTATTGACCGTCAACATTAATTGTTCACTTAATTTCAAAAGTTTCCTTGAAACTGATACAGTTGAATGACACAGACTATGTTTTTTTACTGTTGATTTTGCTTCATTCTTTTTCTTGTGATTTCTTCATGTAGTCATGAAATAATCAAGGCAATTTTTGAATCTTAGGGACCCTTAGGCCGAAAAAGCCAACCTTATTAGAAATATCCATTACAAGTTAGTTAAGCCCAGAATTTGAAAATTTTCTTGATTCAAAAACTCAAAGGTGTGCAAAAATTTATGAAAAACTAGAAATAAGTCCTTAAAGTTTAAATTGTTTGATAGAGCATTTTTTCTTGAAAATTTTTGCTTTTGATCAAAAAGTTAACAATGTGGAGGAGGATTTGTGTTGGTTGAAAAGGCCCGCAAAGAAAGTTAGTAAAAATATGGTGAGTTGAAAATGTGCTTATTTACAAAATGTTTTTTTCCATAATAAGCCTTCTTTGAATATCTAGAAAAATCAAGTTTTCTTTTAAGCCCAACCTCATTATAACCTTTAGAAGATCTTTATGATCCGGACAAATTGTTTGAAGGTAATTATAGGAAAATAGATAAAAATCAAAATTGAACATGCAAATTACATAAGTTAGGTATTAAGTGAAACAATATTTGGAGCTACAAAGAGAGAAACAGTTGTTAGGAATAGTTGGAGAATTTTAAAGTTATTAAATCTAAATGTGTGTTGTTAAAGACCTAGGCAAAAACTTTTATTGTAACTACATTGTGTGATTCTGAATTTCACTACTTTGATCCATTTTTTTGACAAGTTCAATTCACGTAAAAACCTTGTAGTTAACATGTGTACTTTTTCTTACAAACAAAGCGGTTTTCAAGGGCTTTTTTTTATTAATAAGGTCATTCCAAAAAAAAATTATAAAAATGAAGTTGTTTTGAAAAAAATTACATGTCTGTGGTTGTTTTCTGTGTCATATAGGGCCCAAACGACATGCAAAATTGTATTTGTGCAGGGCGACACAAGGGGAGCGTGACACGTGGCTGTGTCATATTTGGTTCAGACGACACGATTATTGTCAGCGGTTAAAAATCATAACCGCAGACAATTGATCTCAAATTCAAAATGTGAAGGGTCAGGTGAGAGTTTGAACATTGTCAGCGGTTAGAATTTTGAACCGCAAACAATAATACGTAAATCTAAGATATAAATCATTTAAAAAAAAATCAATATATATATTAGTACCTAAAATTTTGATATAAATTAAACATTCTAATGCATGATATTTTTATTTGTTAAATTCAAATCAATAATACTAATGTATGATATTTAAATTTGTATTTATTAAATATTAAGTTAATCTAAATATGATAAATAATAAGTTAGCAAGTAAAATTAAATAAATACTTATCTCCTTTTTTTTGGAATGACCTTAGTTTTATTTACTAATATTTAACCTATATTTATCATATTTATTTTATAATAAAAGAGATAAGTGTTTTATTTAATTTTACTTGCTAACTTATCATATTTAGATTAACTAATACAAATTTAAATATCATGCATTAGTATTTTTTATTTAAATTTAACAAATATAAATATCATGTATTAGAACTTTTAATTAATGCTAAAATTTTATGTACTAATATATATTGATTTTTTAAGAAATAATTTATATCTTAGATTTACGTATTATTGTTTGCAGTTCAAAATTTTAACCACTGACAATGTTCAAACTCTCACCTAACGCTTCCCATTCTGAATTTGAGATCAATTGTCTGCGGTTATAATTTTTAACCGTTGACAATAGTGGTATCGTCCGAGCCAAATGCGACACAACCACGTGCCAAACTCCCCTTGTGCCGCCCTGCACAAATACGACTTTGTATGTCGTCTAGGCCCCATTTGACACAGAAAACCACCCCAAACATATAATTTTTTTAAAAACAACCTCACTTTTATAATTTTTTTTGGAATGACCTTATTAATAAAAAAACCCGTTTTGAAGAGTGGAAATGACTATTAATGATAGTATTATTTTGCTTGAGGTCAAGCAAAAGGCTAAATTTATAGTTGCTTGACAAATAAAAATTTTACGATGTTTCCACCACTTAAAACTACTCTAAATTTACTATTTAAGCTATTATTTTATATTAATATACTTTCACTTTCATAACTGAGTTTTTAAAATTTTAAAAAACAAGTTTCAAATACACAAAAGCAAAAGAGGAATAGTTGGATATTGAGGTGCGCTTCAACACCCATTTCAGCACTTACCTACTTAAGGATGAAATAATCATTTCAGCAAGTTATCTTGGACCTTTCACCTTGCAACTAGGAGGTTGCAACACGCCACTTGGGGCTAATATGTTTTTAATAATTAGTTAATATTTTTTAGTTTTCCATTCTTAGGTTTTTAAGAAGTATTTTAAATTTTTCATTTTTTTAAAAAGTATAAAAAATTAAAAAAATGCGTTTAGTTACCATATCCATTTTCTCAGTTTTTCATTTTTTTTACTTTTTTTGGTTCAAATTAATTAAAAATTATTCTCTATATGTTATTTATGATACATAAACATATATTTGATAACGTGGTATTTCATGAATAATTTTTTATTTTTCCCGGAAAAAAGTGGTAACTAAACGCATTTTATTATTTTAAATTTTTACATTTTATTTTTCCAATTACCCTCGTTCACCCCTTCTCTACGTAACTTTTTGGGTCTAACCCTTAAGCCCCACTCTCACTCTCCGATGCCATTGCGCCGTAGCCGCCGTCGTACTTCCTCATCTCCGTCATGTAAGTTGTCGGTTCGAGGTAAGCAGACTCAAAGTGTAACCATGTGTCAGATGCTTATCTCTTTCCACCTCAAAACCCTAAACACCGCCTATTTCACTCCCCAATCTGCTTCCGCCGCTGCCACATCCTCTTTTCTTCCTTACGATTTCGCACTCACCATCCTCTGTCGATCGACGTCCTCCTCCCGTGTGCGTCGTTATTGTGAGCATCGTATGGCATTGTCGTTCTCGTTTGCCACTTAATCTTGTGTATAAATATCTATATTATTTCTTTCCTGAATTGCTTATTCATGTGTATAAATATCTAGTACCTTTTTTTTAGTTGCTTACTCATGTGTATAAATTTCTTGCTGCCTTTTCACTAGCAACAGGCTGAAAACGAGGAGTGTAGGAGTGTTGGCCCATCTTGTTGATTTCCGATTTTGCATCTCTTGCATCTTTGTGTTTTTTCGTGAAACAAATTTCAGCCTAGGTATGTTCTTTCTTCTCCCTTTTGTATCCATTATGGGCTTTCCCATTTTTATTTTGTTCTATATGAATCTTGATGGTTCTTGATGTAGGCCTGTTCACGTGGGCTTTCCTAATTATTTGATGATCTCTGCTTATGAATGGTTACTTCTATGCTTTCTTGTGTATTCTATTGTAATTATTAGCTAGCTTTTCATAAAGGAGGCAATCTAGTTTTGCGGCAGGACAATGATAATTTCAGTCTTCATAGTTGTAAGCAGAGGGTTGGTTAGAAGAATGGTAGTTTTCTTTTGGGATTGTATTGATTATTAAGTTTAACTGTTAGGGTAACGCATAATACAGTGTATATATATATATATATATATATATATATATATATATATATTTTAAGGATCCATTGAGTTTAGATTTTTGTACCTTTATGCTTTGCCTTAGATCATGTAACAGTTCTAAATGAACAACAAAAAAGATATTTTTGCAGTCCAACTGTTTATAGGTCACAAACTAGTTCTCGAAATTTGTCTAAACTTTATCACAGTGCCTTTTATTACATAGTTTTATAATTTATTGCATATTTGAGTCAACATGAAAGCAACAATTCCATTTGAACATTTAGCAAGTTTCCTCTACTGACACAAACAGAATCCCACCATGCATAGATTTTCCCCATGACGAGAATTTTAGTAATCTGAATGAGGAGCTGGTAAAAAATTTAAATGGGGCTCCCTTTTGCAACTTGGCTATCCTTGTTGTTGAAGAGGTTGAGGAACCCAATCTGATTTTCATGCCTTGCCATGCGCCCTCCCGAGTTGATACTTGGCCTTCTGAGGGATTTCCAGCTTTCTCTCAATTCATGTCACTCCTTCCTCTTTTAACTCTATTTTATGTTTGTTGTTCTAGTTTTTCCACTTTTTGATATGTTTTTTTTGGAATTAGCAAAGGGAACTGGTCTGAAAGATACCTGAAAATGTTTTTTTTAACTGTTGATTGGACAAATGTGTGGTATTATTATACATGACTAAATTACTTTATTTATTACAAAAAATAATTTTTAAACTTAATTTAAATAATTCAAGCATTTTATCATGTATTATGCTACGTATTCTGGGAGTGTGAACATGGAGGTATCTTAATGTTATTCAGAGTAGCTTCCTCATTTTGTATCCAAGTTTATTTATAGTGTGATTTGTTTCCAATCATACACTCAACCCTTCAATTTGTAACTGTAATAAGTTCATTTTTTACTCTAGCTGTTAGTGAACAACATCAACTGATTCACAATATTATTCAGTAACTATATTGACTAGTGTACCTTAATATTTGTCAGAGGTGAATTGAATCCTTAATATTAGGGAATAGTAATTAGACTGACAAACAATGATTAATTTTAAGGGTGAAATTCTTTTATTTTTGTAATTCCAGAGAATAAAATGATTAGCAGTTATCTTTTAAGGACTGATTGGATGGACTGAACTGATGGGTTGCTTTTTAAACACATATGTGCTGCTTGCTGTGATATTTGAGATGCATATTACAACCATTTGCATGTTTCCAAAAAAAAGATGTGTACATTAATTGAGGCTGTCAAACTTATCAATTGCTGTAGCTTATGAAGAACATAAATAAAAACCATGAGAAAGAAGAGTAGTGGATTTGGTGGTAGTGTATTGTTAATTTAATTGAAGCCATGAATGTCTATCAGATGCTAGCACCCTTTGACATCAGATTCATTGTTGATTGCCCTCATTTTGAATTTCTAAGATGTCATATTCAGTGACTATTACCTTCATTCATGTGAAAATGCATATATTTCTATCAAACTACTAACAAATATATGTAGGTTGTCGGTATCAAAGGAATATATCTTATGCTATCACATATTTTGCTATCAATTCTATGTGATGAAAGGGATATACTTGCACATTAGTAATGCCTTTTCTTGTGCTAACAAGTTGTGATAGCATAAGTTTGAGATTTAGTTTGATTTTTAAAAACATGGAAATACATGTTTTGTGAGCGGCTGATAAAATTGAATGGGTCGTTTGAGTACTAATGGGTCTTATTGATCATTAAATATTGCTGTCTGGAAATGCTAATTGTTTTAATCTCTTTACACTTCAATAAAGTACATTTTCAGTTGAAATAAAATAAATAAATAAATGGCTATGCTGTTTGGTATGCTAATCAAACAATTCCTCAATGGTGAGAGACTCATTCTTGAAAATGAAGTTGTTTCTGAGTCCATAAGGTCCAAATAGAAGCAAACCATACTGATTCTTTGACTTCAACAGGAGCACTTGGAAAGCATCAAGATTTCGTGAGTTACTTGTATTCATTCCAAAGTTGCTATGCACACTACATACTGACCTGACCTTTCTTTGGTTATGTTCCTTGTCTATTAATAGGATATTTTTCTATGTTGCTGAGTTAGTGTATTTAGTTGATTGGTGTTAATAATTTGTTTCATATTTGAATCAAAATGAAAGCCAGAATTCTATTTGAAGTAAACAAATTCATATTTGAAAATTTGATTTAGTTCATTAGTTCTCTATGTAGTTTTCTTTTTTACTAATGCACGTGTAATCTTTAGGGTCTACTTGATATTTACATGGACTTGTAGTTTAGAGTATAGGATTGCTCATTAACTAATTGTTATTAAGTAATTTTGTTACAGCAGGTATAGGTATAAAATTAGTGAAAATCAATATATATGAAATTATTAAAAAATATATTAACCCTAAACCCTAAATCAAAATAATAACTAGGGACATGACATTTAAAAGGATGTTTGGTATTTGGTACCAACGGAGAAAAAGCTCCGTTGAGCTCCGTTCCAGCAAAAGGAGCTAAGAGTTGCTTTGGCACCAACGGAGAAAAATCTCCGTTCACTTCCGTTGGAATTTGCTGCCAAACATGCTTTAAGTATATCATTTTCAGGGGTTATACATTTAAACCACAGACAATGATATCCCTTTTGTCAGTCAGTGGTTCCATTGTACAACTGCGGAAAATAGTTATACTGTTTGCTGTTCGCAAGCACTGACCTTGTCAACTGGCTCATTGTCAATGCATACATTTTCTGCGGCTGAAACCGCTAACAATGGTATGGGCAAAACTGTTGACAAAGGCCTTTTTTTGTAGTAGTGCTTACAACTCATGCAGCTTAGATGGAAGGATAAGTCCCTAAGTTGTCACTACTCTTGCTTATATTTTAAGTTCCTAAAGATGTTTTAGCCCTTGGTGTGGTATGGCAGGAGAACTCTACTCCATTGTAAAAAGGGCTTAGAGGTGACAAATTCAATACCTTGTAAGTTGTAACTTATCTTTGTGGTATTCTTTTCATTTAAGAATAGTCCACATGAAAATATGTGACTAACCCTTTTTTGTTCGAATTAAAGTGTAGTGAATCTTTTGTTAGGATCTATGTATTGATCTGATTATGAATGCTTACTTTATGATTATGTTAGTTTCTATTTTTGTGCTCAATGTTTGTTTTGCATGATTTTTATGTTAATGAAGATCACTAGGAAATGCTCATTAAAATTGTATGTATATATATTAAGTAACTCCAACCGCCACATGAGAACAAAAAGATTACTAATAGCTGGGAAGCACTACTTGAATATATGAAAAAACTGGAATAGAATCCTAATCGGTTTATTTGTTTCAGAATAGAGCTTGAATTGGTTAATTTCTTAAACCTGTTTACATAATGCTGAGTTGATAGCGTGTTGTAATGACCCTTATTTGTTCTTCTCAATGAAAACGCAAACCCCAAAAAAGAAAAATCATCAATAAACCTGAACAATAACTAGTTGAATACTCAGTACTGATTCCAAGTTAGTGAGTTTATATACGTATTCTGTATAAATAGGTAATAGTGGGTTTGTTGGTTTTTTCTATTTAATGAATTTTAACATGTTATTTTATTCTTGCCTCCCCTTGACGCCTTCGCGTGACATGACTCTTCTCCCTCTCTCTTCGAATACTATTACGCCTATAATGACGACTCCTCCGACTCAGTCATTGGTCGCGATGCTGCAGCAAACACCATTCAATTTCATTGTGGAGTTTCTGGATATGTTTTCAGGGGTGGAAGAAGGGTTTTTTTAGGAACACCCTCGTGACGCGGATTGGGATTAGTAGGATCAGTTTGTAAATATTTTATTAAGAATTGGAACTCGAGTAGAGAGCAAGATTATCGCGCTTCAAAAATTAAAAGTAAAAAATGAAGATTCTTTCCCCTTTTAATCCTGTTCTTTTTCTCGTTTTTAGGTAATAATTATGGTTAATGTACAATGAAGGAACTCGATGCCAAGAGAAATGCAATAAGATAAAAGTTGCCAAAGGGAAAAATGTGAAGTTTCTGTAACTATTTTTAACAATCATCTCTTGGTTCTGTTGACCAGGCTAGTTTTGAAAGAGAAAGAAAAACAAGCCTAGAAAAAAATACGCTAAATAAATTAATTAACGATTTTGGTTTTAACCGTTTCAAAGTGTGTAGAAGTTTGGTCAGTGCATATTCAAGGGATGTATAAATTTCATATAGTCATGTGCCTAACATTGAACTTGATAGTGGAAGAACATGGGTACAACAAGGACGTGGACATGAAGTTCGTGGCGGGGATGGAAGGGCTCATGGAGAGAGGGAAAGGAAAGAGTCAAATGGCTAACATTGATTATGACCGGTTGAGTAAGTAACCTATTATGACCATCGATTCTAGGTCATCTAGATTAATAGCTGACATTTCAAAGGGATTAATGCACCATGTAACTGAGCATGTGCATGATAGAAACCATCCAATAACTAACTTAAATTATGCATGAGTCTAGGTTCCTTTTGTCATTTTAACTCAAGGTTGTTCATCAAAAAAAAAAAAAAAACAAAACTCAAGGTTCTCTGGAAAGATACCTAGTAGTTAAGTCAAAATGTGGAAGGTGAGAAGAATTTTCAATTAAGCCCTAGGCCTGTAGATTAACCCTCT
The DNA here is from genome assembly GCA_037962975.1 of Clitoria ternatea. NCBI lineage: Eukaryota > Viridiplantae > Streptophyta > Magnoliopsida > Fabales > Fabaceae > Clitoria > Clitoria ternatea. Next base: position 3,037,569 of record CM075674.1, read on the forward strand.
TAGCCCTCTCTGTAATGGGTATTTTCTAGCCTTAATCCCCACAGGCCCCAATTAAATATAAGTTTAATGGGGTTACTAGTGAGCCAACCTAATGCTTCCTTTTGTTTCTATCCTTAACTTGTGTGGCAATAAAGGAGACGTGGCTCTGTGAGGGAATGTGTTCTATTTTGATGACATGGATTTGAAGCTTTGGCAAGTTGCGAGAGAGGCGCAAGTTGGATATTGTGGTTAGATGATGAAATGTGTGGCGACGTGTACGACTAAATAACGATTTTCATAAGTTAATATTTTTCATAATAAATTGTAAAAAGGTGTAGAGTTGCCACCACGATTTTATTTTTATTTTAAAATGGTAAAATATTGGAAAAAACTTTTTAGAGATCTAGGTTCGGGAGTTGATTACGAATACAGAAGGTTTACCCTATTCGCTTGTTTTAAAGAAACAATACCTTAATTAAATTGCATAATTATTTTTTAATAGTTTAAAAGTGACCCATGATAAAGAAATAGAAAAAAAACAAATATCTACATAAAAATTAATTTAAAAAAATGGGTCCGACAAGAATTGATCTTGCTCCTACGTATTCCCAAGTGCACTTAGTTCTTGTTAGAAAGTACTCTTATGATTTTATTTAATCGATATCATGTATCCCACGACGCCAATATGATTTTTATAGCAATGTTATCAGTGTAATGTATCCCATGACACCGATAAAATTGTTTATGAATTTTAGAGCAACTTTATTTGTGTAATGTATCTCATAACACCAATAAAATTATTCATATAATTTTCGAAGCAACTTTATTGATGTAATGTATTCCACGACATTAATAAAGTTATTCATATAATTTTTAGAGCAACTTTATTAATGTAATGTATCTCACTACACCAATAAAATTGTTTATAATTTTTAGAGCAATTTTATTGATGTAATGTATCCCACGACACCAATAACGTTATTCATATAATTTTTAGAGCAACTCTATTAATGTAATGTATCCCACGCCACCAATAAAGTTATTCATTAAATTTTTAGAGTAATTTTATTGATGTAATGTATCCCACGATATCGATAAAATTATTTATAACTCTTAGAGTAACTTTATTGATGTAATATATCCTATGACACCAATAAAGTTATTCATATAATTTTTAAAGCAATTTTATTGATGTAATGTATCCTATGACGCCAATAAATTGTTTATATAATTTTAAAGTAACTTTATTGATATAATGTATCTCACGACATCAATAAAATTGTTTATATAATACATGTTAAAAGAACAAACTTACAAGTTGTATATACATTCTAATTAAAATGTATGCTTCAAATAAATTTAAATATGATATGTCATATTTCAATCATAAATAAATAAAAAATTACACATGCAATGAATTACGGAATAAATAACTAACCAATTAAAGCATAAAAAGAAAACAAGAAGAAGATAAATATATCCAACATAAATAATAGAACAGATCCAACAATTAAAATAATAAAAAAAGAAAAAGAAAACATACCTTATTTTCTGAACCAAAGGAAAATTTTAAAGCTAACCTCTAGATTTGGTGGCGTCTCTTATTTTTCTAAACTGACACTTCCGTGGACAACGACAGAGTATACTCAAAAATATATACTCAGATTATATAGTAACTTGATAAGTAAGCTCCCATAAGAGTATTTGATGGTGACTAATTAACACTAACCATTTATATTTTAGTATTTAGTAACTTCCAATCTTAGAGCATTCGATGTGGGACTAAATGTAGTCTATTTTTCCTATTTGTTTTTTCTTTTTCCTTTCTTCTTTATTTTTTGTTTTTTTATTTTTCTATTATTTATTATGCCCTTTAACAAGATACACATTTTTAAGAGTCATTTTTTAAAAGATTTAAAACTTATTACCTTTTTATTTTTATTTTTATTTTTGAAACGGTAACTTGAACGAAATTGGGTAACAAGATGGTGAAAGAAAAAATAAATTACTCAACATGCATAAAACTGTTTTTGTTCTCTAATTAAAGATGCATTTGTTTGTTGTACGAAATATGGAGAAAGTTGAAAAATTTAATGGAGCTTTCAAAAAGCTTAATTATATATATATTACTATTAATTTTTATTTAACTTATTTTTCATTACACTATTAATTACTCAACAATATTACCACCACCATCATGCTTAGTGAATTCTTTAAAATTTTTAATTTATTAACAATTTATTTGTTCTAAATATTTATTACAAAATATATTATTTCATTTAATTATAAATTTATTAAAATCATAGTGTGGGTTATACAACCTAAGAAACTCAAAGTGGATTAGTCCAACTTTAAAAAAATTAATTTTCTAAATTATAAGGCCTATGGGCTAATCTTCTCTTATAGGGTTTTGTGAGCCTTTTAACCCTATGAGTTTTTATTTTATGGGGGCTTTTTGGGCCTATGAAATTTTATGGTCCTAACCTAACTCATACAAATCAAGACTAGGGTTAAATATGATGGAATGGACTATTTTGGTTCCATTCTTAGAAAGATCTTCAAACCTTCATTTAAAACTAGGTTGGCCCATGAGATTAATGAAAACTAACTCATTTAATAATGGAAGAACTGGAATTCTCTTTCCCTCAGTAAACACTCAGGAGGTTTGGGATTTAAGGAGATGTTCAGCTTGAACTCAGCTTATTTAGCTAAACAAGCTTGGCGGGTCTTAAAAAATCCAAATGAGCTCTGGGTCTAAGTCCTTAAAGGGAAATATTTCCCCGATAAGTCTTTCCTAGATTAGAATAGGAGGAGGAACAATTCTTGGGTATGGAATAGCTTGCTTCAGGGGAGAGATATTATTTTGAGACTGGGACAATGGGGCATTGGGAATGGTCAGCAGATTTCTATGTTTGACCACAGGTGGTTGTGGGATGGATCTAGATGTATTCCTAATCAGAGTCTTGATAAGGGACTTGATAATCATTCTTCTTGCTCCTGGGATGTCCATAAACTAAGGCAGATGCTTCCCCAAAATTTATGGCTTACAGTTCTTCAAACTCCTATTAGTCTGAGTGGGGAAGAAGACTCATTAAGATGGCCATACTCCCCAAATGGTGAGTACACCATTAGATCTGGTTATAGGGCTATCAAGAAAGAGGCAGAGGAGGCAGTTTCTAAGCCTTCCACTTCGGTCAGCCTTAATATGGATTTCTGGAAGAATATTTGGAAGTCTATGGTGCCTAAAAAAATTCAAGTATTTGTATGGAAGTTGTGCAACAACCTCCTCCCAGTTAATCACAACTTGAAAAGAAGAAAGATCATTAGGGAATCTGTGTATCCTATTTGTTCTGAAAGGGAGGAAACAACTGAGCATGCTTTTTTATTATGCCCTTGGACAACATCCATTTGGTTTGGGGTCAATATTCAGTGCCACACTAGGGATGAACAGATTACAAACATAAACCAGTGGATAGACAGTAAAATTAATCTATTTTCTAGGAACTATTTGGATTGTCATAGGTTAACAATAACTTTATTATATACACTATGGATAATTTGGAAAGAAAGAAATAAATTTGTCTTTCAGCAATCCACACTTGAGCCAGAACAAGTTCTTGGTACAATTCAATGAGGACTACATGACTTTCTCAGTGTTAACCTTTAGAAAAAGGCTAATTGTGATAAGGTACCTGCTCAAACTTGCCATTCTTCTTGGAGACCCCCTCCTCTCGGAAAAATCAAGATTAACACCGATGCTTCCTGGTGCCATCCTTCTCAAAGAGCCTTCTCGGGCATTATAGTTAGGGACTACAATGGGGATATCATTGTTGGTCAGGACTCAGGATTTTGGGCTCCAAATGTGTTGCATGCAGAAGCCTTGGCGTTGAGGGAGGCAGTCGTCCTTGCCAGGAACCTCGAGCGGGATAATGTAATATTTGAATCAGATAACCTTGGTCTTATCAAAGCAGTAAGGGGTGACTCAAAAATCGGAGATATCAAAACCATAGTGTGGGACATCTCTAACCTGAAAAGCTCCTTTGCTTCGTGCGGATTTACTTGGGCCAAGAGGGAGGTGAACTTTGCGGCGCACACAGTTGCTCATCTAGCTCAGACTAACTCCCTTGGCAGGTTCTGGTGGTGCTCCCTGTCGATGAGTCTTCAGAAGGTCCTGGTGGGAGATAAGCGGAACATCCCCCCTTATCGCCATAAGGTGGTTTCTCAGGCCTAGGCTCCGTGCATCTTCTCTCTTTTCTCCCCCGTGGTCCATCTCGCATAGGTTTCCCTTTCTTTGGTTCGGGTACTCTATCCGAGTTGGGCCTTGTCTCTTGTTTCTTCTTGTGCAGACACAAGCAGGCCCTTGATATTGTTCAGTCTAAATTTCAGCCTTGTGTATTGTATCTAGGTTGCTGGGCTTTTGGCCCTTTTCTGTCTCTTTGTACTGTGATTCACCAAAAAAAAAATGACTAGAGATGCCTTACCGCTTATAAAAAAAAAATAATAAATTAATTTAGTATTTCTTGAAAATGAATTGGTTCAAGGTTGGGCTGACTCACTAAGCCTTATAGCCTTTCTAATCCTTTGAGTTTTTCTTAAAAAAAGATATTTTGACCCTTACATACATACCAATTGAGACCTAGGCAAAAATTGGAAGTAGGGACAAAATTGACGAGACGGTTTTTAAATTGCCACACCTTGTTAATGTCTTCCGGCTTTGAATATATGAAGATGAAGTTTAAAAAAGTCTTTGCTAGATATAGGGTGTATAATTTGTATATACGTTGCACGAGCGCCAGTAGTAACAACTTTATTTTTAAGTGGGTCGGGACCAAAATGTTAGGTAACTTGTTGAAATAAAGCCTAAACAAGGGAAGATTTGTAGGACCATGCTCCACGCATTAACACTACATCTGTATGCATAAAATGTCATTAATTCCTTTCCGTCAATTGACCTACTTTAGCGTTTAACTATGTATATATGTATTGGTATATCCACAAATACAATTAAGTTGTATATGTATATATACTATATTACCATGTCTTTAAGCTTTTTCCAGGTTGTCTCCAATTGTGATCACTAGGCTTGGTCCTATAATAGAAATTAATCAACTAATTAATTAATTAAGTAATTAAGTTCTTTTCATTGCATACATTACAAGCAAGAGCCAAAAAAATACTTTCAAGCGTGACAAACTCCCATCTCTCTCACGAGATTTCTCTTGCACCATTAACCCAACCTAGTTGCCCGTTGTAATTTATTCCAATTAATTAATATAGATGAAACAGGTCCATATTTCATGGCTTAGCTTTGAACAACTGCCCCCTGTTCAAACTACATTTCATTTTATTTTAAATTGAAAGTCTCTTATATATGAATAAACTAGTGTGTGTAACTAGCTTCAGTATTTCCAATATTTTTATACGAATGGTTGTTTATGTTTTTTTAAGAGTTTATGTATTTTCATCTAATGTGAACGTCACAGTTGAAAGACGTTTTTCTCTTTGGTAAACATCGCATTAAAATTTGATATAAACGTCACAAAAAATATTAATTTACATTGTTGTATGTCAAGAACAAGTAATAATACCAACAAATAATTGTTTCAAATGATAATTGTTTAATTTATCTTTAAGGAAAGTGACAAACAAATAACAAGTAATACATTATGATATTTTCCTATAAATATTGAGCAAAATCAGGGAACATCCAAACCCTAGATATATGGCAATCATTCATAAACGTTGGCCCATATGAATCCTCAATGTCTACTTGACCGGTCTTGCGAAAAGCACTTGTCAGCATCATTTTCCAGCGGTTCATACAACAATCACGTGTCCATCCCCTTTCTCCCTCTCCCGAATAATGCAAATCATACTAGGTAGAATTTAATTAATTACACTAATTAGTTAAGAAATCATACTAGATACACTAACCAGACCCTAGGCATTTCCATATCTTAACTTTTTTAGTTCTTACCAACACGTGCACCACTTTTGTCTCATGTATATATATGCACTATACACAATAGCCATGGCATTTTCTTCGCTGCCCTACATCATTCATCGATGGCTTAAGATTTGAGATTTTTTAAAGAAAATTATTGATGAATTTAAACATCCTTAACTATAATAGTGGTTCATTGTGAACGTTAAGGCTAAAACCCTAAAGAATTAAAAATTAGGGCTTTCACTCAAAAATATCACTTAACTACAATGGAGGCTACGATACCTTATTTATACAATAGAAAAAGTAGGAAAAGGGGGCTTGAATTCGGCCTAATTACTATAAGATGATGATCATCGCCTAAGATTAGGGGGAATCAGAATATTAAAAATATTCTTCCTAAAAGAGAGGGAGAGAAGGGTTTTACGAGCCCCTCTCGATTTGGGGGAAAACAGGAGCCCCCAGTCACGAGCTCTCGACAAAAGGTTTGGCTGAGTGATTATGTGCGAAGTGGAGATGCTTTTAGGCGTATTGATATCGAGTGGAGATATTGAGTGAGGAATTCTGAGTGGCTCGATTTTAAGTGAGGGATTCCAAAGGGTCTATTTGCGTCAGGGGGAATTCATGACGTTTCCCGAAGGGGGGGATCAATAGAGAACACATGTTTAATAATGGGTAGCCGTTATTTCATTTCTCAAGGTGATGTCTAAACAAAGCTGTTATTGCCATGATGAGGCGTTTTGCATCCCTATGCTTTTAAATGCGTCTTTTGGGTTTATGAGTATCGCTTCTAGTGAGTATGGGATTTTCGACATGTGTCAAGGCAATTTTCCTTTGAGAAGCCTTTGTGGTATTGTGGCCGTGGGGTTAGTGATGTTGTTTCCAACCATTAGATTTCCTAACTATGGGCTACCTTCCCCTTGTGTATATATAGCCCAAGGCTCCTTCGTTTTCATTTTTTTACCTTTTTAGGTGTGATTCCCTCTGGGCCTTTCTGTTATACTCTCAACTTTCTATTTTCAAGTCTATGTTCTTCCTTGGTTCTTCTTCTTTTTTTCTTTAGGTCTCTTCCTGTCTGTGGGTAGTATTCTTCTTTGACAGAGGTTAGTTATTCTTCCCCATTTTACTTGCATTGTTGGGTTGTAGCATTTTCGCTTTTCTCTTTTTGAACAATTGCTTTTGCTTTGAATGCATTCTCATGGGTTAGAGGGAAGGTTTTGTCTTCCTTCTCCTCTATTAGGGATGAGGATGTTGTTGTCAGGTTATGATAAGAGGGGACCTTTAATAATTTTGTGTTAGCCTCTAATGAAGAGTGCTTAGGCTATTCAGCGGAGGAGAGGGTTTGTCACGCCAGGACAAACCCCAGGGAGTTGGATTACACCTACATGTATGAAACCTTCTTCTCTCGCTTCTATTTGTCTCTTTTATTTTCCAGTTTTGAGATGGGTGTTCTGAATGCCTTGAATATTGCGCTTACTCAACTTCATCCGAATAGTGTGCCTTTGTAAAGGCCTTTGAGGTCCTCTGTGACTATTGTGAGCATGTTCCTTTGATCTCTGTATTCTTTTATTTTCTCCAAGATTTTTAAAGCGGGGGTTCCTGTCGGGTAGGTTTCGTTGAGTGGTGTCCCTGGTCGTCGTCTGATAGAGGTATTCGACTAGTCCTATAAGAATTTCAAAGGGTATTTTTCAAAAGTCGGGTGAGTCCAAATGTAGCAAGGACTTTCTTCATTACCCTGACGAGCATTCTTCCTTTCCGATGTATTAGACTCGGACGCCAATTCAATATTGGGTAAACTGGGAGGATCTGTTTTGTGCCGAACACGATGTCATAAAGTTCTTTGTGAAAGACATGAGACATTACTTTAGTTCCCAGGCGTTAATCTCCTTGTCCACCGACCTGGTGCTCTGGACTCCTGGATGTGTCAGTTTAGCTTTCTATAGGTTTTTGTCTTAATTGTTTGTTTTTTGTACTGGTTTTTGCTTGTTTTCTTCAGGTGATATAGGCCCTCGTAAAATGCTTGTTGGGATTTGAAGAAAGCCTATCAATCCAGGAAAGGGGGTTCAGCCAGGGGTGAGTCTTCCGCTGCCTTCGTCCCTATCACATCTGCCACTCTTACAACTTTCGCCTCGGTACCAGTGACCGTCCCGGGCCTTGAGTTTGATGCTCGAGCCACTAAGAGGAAGAAGACTCAGCTCGGTTCTTCATAAGGCGTGAGTATGGCTTCTCAAGGAATGAGTGAAAGTTCATAAAGAGTGCTCTTTGGTTCTCCCATAACCCGAGTCTGTTGAAGTTCCTCTAGTCACTCAGGAGCGTGTGTCTGTCGACCACCTGATAGCTCCTTTTAGACTCGATAACAATCCTACTTCTCAAGAGTAGAGCGCTTCATGCACTAAGACTAGACAATTGAGAATCCTGCTATGTCCCTCTGGGATGCTCAATTTCTAATCCCTCAATTTATTGATCGTGCTTTGGTATTTGAGAAGGACCAATCCAAGTACGTGCGTTTTAACCCTTTGGCTGTGCGCCAGGTCATGGAGATGTTTTCCCTCCGGCTAGTGTCAATAGGGCGTTATCTGTATGAGTACGTTACTGCCCAAGATAAGGCTTTGGCAGTGCTGACTAAGGAAAAGGAAGTCTCAGACAGTAAGGTTTGGGAAGTCGATGAGGCCCTGGAAATGATGGCAGATCTAGAAGAGTGCCTGAAAGAAAAAGAGAAGGCACTAGGGAATGCTGAGGCGTTATTGAAATACGTTGAAGCAAAATTGGCAAATTCCGAGGAGGCCCGTAGGGAACTTGGTGTGAAAGTTATGAAAGTTGATGCGTCTTTGAAGGGGGCGCATGATGCTTTGGAGTCTACACGGGAAAATACCTTGGAAGATGAATCTCAGACTCGTTAGGAGCGCTCGGAGTGGGAGGAGCAAGTCAAAATGTTAAGGGGAAAGGTGGGAGAGAAGTTTGTGTCAGGGTTTGATTTCTGTCATGTGTAGGTCTCGACCCTGAATCCTCTTTTTGTCATTTCTTGGGAGGGAGCAGATCCTTTCAAGGTGGTGGTGGATAGGAAGGTCGTGGATCTTCTCGAGTCTGATGGAGATGATATCACTACCAATTAGCTTGTATTTTTTTGTCTTGTACTCTTCTTGTTGATGTAACTTTCTTCTCATTAATGAAATGAAATATGACTTTTCTTTGATGTTTCTAATGTAATTTGTAGTTTCCTATTTTTTCTGCTCAAGGTGTGCAGTGTTTAAGAGTTTTGCCTTTGCTTCCTCGTGTAAGAAACTTGTTGATATTCCATTACTCGGGTTTTGTAAGAAAGTTTGATGTTTCTCCTCCGCTCAGGGTTTTTAAGCGTAAAAGAAATTGCTGTTACCCCCTTACTCAAGGTTGTAGGACTTAAATGTAAAAGGAATTGTCATTACCCCTTCGCCCGGGGTTTTAGGACTTAAACATAAAAGGAATTACCGTTACCCCCTCGCTTGGGGGGTTTGGGGACTTAAACTTAAGGATAAATTACTGTTACCCCCTTGATTGGGGTTTTAGGACTTAAACACAAAAAGAATTTTTGTTACCTTTGCGCTTGGGGTTTTAGGACTCAAACGTAATAATAATCTACCGTTACCCATTCGCTTGGGGGTTTTAGGACTCAAACGTAAGAATAATTTATTATTACCCCCGCGCTTGGGGTTTTAGGACTTAAACATAAGATGAATTGTCGTTACCCCTGCGCTCAAGGTTTTAGGACTTAAATGTAAGAATAATTTGTCATTGCCCCCTCGCTCAGGGTTTCAGGACTTAAACGGAAGAATAATATGTCATTACCCCTATGCTTGTGGTTTTAGGACTTAAACGTAAGAATTAATTGTTATTACCCCTTGCTGGGGTTTTAGGACTTAAACGTAAAAGGAATTATCATTACTCCTTCACTCAGGGTTTTAGGACTTAAACATAAGCATAATTTATCGTTACCCCTGCACTCAGGGTTTTTGGACTTAAACATAAGAATAATTTGTAGTTACCCCATCGCTCGAGGTTTTAGGACTTAAACATAAGGAGAATGATGAAAATTGATAAGTTGAATCATACGTGTGTTATTGATGTTTGTAAGGGCCTTGTTAAAACCTCCTGGGATAAAAACCTAGTGGAGAAAACCTCCAAAGTATGAAGAAAGTACCCTTGTTACATTCAACTATGATACATCTTTAAATGCGTGGCATTCCATGTACAATGGATACTTTTGCCTTCTAGTCAGTATGGTTATTTTCCTACTACTTCTCTTACCTTGTATGGACCTTCCTAATTAGCTGTTAGCTTCCTATCTTCTCCAGCTCTCATATTGTTGTCTACCATTCTTAAGACTAAGTCCCCTCTCTGAAAAGGTTATGGCTTGAGCCTGGTATTCCATTTTTGAGTAGATTTTTGTTTGAAGACCTGTATTGTTACGTAAGCTATGTCTCGTTCTCCCAGACTAAGATCTAGGTCCCCTCTTCTTCTTTCTTCATTCTATTCCTCATCATAGATCTAGAGCAAGAATAGGAGCATGTGTGACTCTATGCTTAAGGTCTTGAAAAGCATTTTCTTGCTTTAGTCCTCAACGAAAAGGAACATTTTTCTTAAGCAAGTCATTAAGGGGGGATGCTAAATTAGAAAAGTCTTTTACAAACCTCCTATAGAAGCTAGCCAAGCCATGAAAGCTTCTAATGTCATGCACACTCTTGGGGGTAAGCCAAGCACTAATCGCTTTTACCTTATCTTGGTCAACTTTGACCCTCTTGGAGCTAACTATAAATCCAAGAAAAACTATGTAATCCAAACCAAAAGAGCATTTATCAATGTTAGCAAAAAGTTTATTTGCTCTGAAGGCTAGCAACACATGTTTTAGGTGATTAAGGTGAGAGTCCATATTTTTGGAGTAAATAAGGATTTTTGGCATAATTAATTTTAGTTACAACTATTCATTTCTACTCATTCCTATTCCATAACTAAAATTAGTTACATCCATTCACACCACTCATCAAGTCTTTTACCTTTTCATCTCACCCTCACCTATACTATATAAACCCAACTAAATTCATCACCATGACCACAAGATCATCTAGAAACATTATCAAATCAGAGAAAATTTAAGCAACGGAGGATGGGAGAGAGATGAGGAGAGACAAGGGAAAGGGCATTACAACTTTAAGAAATTCTACTTCTCCCCCTGCCAAGAAAAGCAAGAAAGCTAAGAGTGAGAAGGCTAAGAGGAGGTCCAAGCACAACCATGACTATGACTAGAAGAGATTTAGATATCCCAGGGCTGAATAGGATTATGAGCACCATTTAAGCAAAAAAGCATCATAAGGGACAAAGTTATGTTGCTCCAAGATGATGCATGCTCATATCCTGAAGTGAGGGATACAATGCATTCTAGAGAATGAGGGTATTTCAACAAGATATTGGGTCAGAGATACCAAGAGTTGACAAGGGAATTTTATTCCAATCTCAGGCCCAATGGGGATCCTGATTCACAAGATAAAATCCCCTATTCTTTATATGTAAGGGGTGCTGTGATAGAATTATCTACTGATATCTTGAGAAAGACTTTCAAGTTTCCTATTGTCGAGTATGCTAAGTGTGAATACTTAAAGATATTGAGAAGATTCATAGAACCTGAGAACAAGGATATGGTGCAAAAGGTGCTATAGATGTGTTGCAAGGACGGAATGTAATTCAAAGCTACTGTAATTAACGTTCCCAAATTTGTTCAAAAAAATTCTCTTCTTCCTATCCCTACTATTTGGTACCAATATATTTTGTCTTCTATTCAATCTATCATGCTACAAAAGTTATAATTAAAAGAATGGTTTTGATATATTTCTTGATGGAGGGCTTGTATGTTGATTTAGGTGAATTTATCCTCAATGAGATTATCAATGCTACCCATAAGAAGGTACAATTCCCCGACTGCTCTATGATTTCCTCGTTGGAAAAAAAGAAAAAAGTCAAAATCCATAAGGAAAGTTGTCTGAAGGTGAAGGCTGAAAAAACCTTGGACAATGAATAGGTTTAGGAGAGAATTGACAACGCACCTGTGAGGGACCAACCTCAACCACCAAGGCCTCGCCCCTATCAACCACCTGTTCCAACATTGACTAATGTGATGGTTGAACTACAGGCCATGAAGAGGATGCAAGTTAGAACTGACGATCTGATGATGAACCGTGATATGCTCTTGAGAATGATGACTACAATGAATTTGTATCCTAATGCAAACATGGGTTGCCAATTGATAGGGATCAATGGTTGGCTTCCATTGGGTTCACTATACCACCCATGGAGACACCCCTTGTAACATCCTTATATTAATTCTTAAAGTTTATTTCAGGGACTGATTAAAATCAGAGTAAATTTTTTGAAACATCCCTGATAATAAACGGTAGTAGCCCAAGGGCTACGTCACTCGGAGCCACTCAAAACCTAACTTGTAGCTCTAGTAATCAATTACAAGAAACCTATAATCAATTACAAGAGACCTGGTAATTGATTACACCAGACTGGTAATCGATTACCAAAGACTAGCCTATACATAAAGAAAACATGGTCCTTTGGTAATCAATTATGTAATCGATTACCAGACACCCTATTCTACATAATTATATAGAATTTGGTCGGGCCAAATTCTACACTACCTAACTTGCTCATTTTAAGTTTGATTGCTACGAAATTCATGGACACTATATGTCACTCATTCCAGACCTACAGGCAAAATTTGTACTTAAAAGTTCACCCGAATCGTAAAAATATGCACTAAATTGCATTTCATTCTATTTCAAGCAATTCCGCCACCTAAACCATTTCAATTGCATACCAATGGGCAATCTCTTTACTCACACACACTCTAAATATGCTTAGGGTCCTAAGGATACCCTCCATGGATTTTGGATCCCTTTGAAACTCATTTTCAGCCTCTCGGTTAGCTAAAACTCATATGTTTCTCATTACAACTAACTTTCCTTTCCTGATTTCAATATATACCTGATTATACATTCATCACCATTTCTTTCGAATTAGACTTAGCTACTTTTACGGACTAATTTTGATTCATATGTATTCTCAAGCAACCAACATTAACATTCACCTTTAGTTAGCTCCATGCCATTCATTTATCAAATCACTATCTACGTTTACATACACCTACGCTTACATACACCACACACATGCCATCATATATCATTACAATATCCTGTCTATATTCACATAGTATCAATCAAATTGGCTCAGTGCCATAAATAATCCTTGGGTATCAATTATTCTATTCATCATCCTTTATATTTATCATAAATTATCTCAAATAAGGTCTGGATCCTCTTGTCACAGCACTACGGCCATCAAAATGGCACCACTATACAATATGCACACACAACATTTATAAATCCTCAACATTTCAATTAAATCAACATTTCTTCATGATCATTTAATTAATTCATCTCAATCTGGTCTTGGCACTTTAGCCATCACCCTAGGACATTCAAATAAGCCACTTAAACAACTATTTCATCACAACTTCATTATACTTTTTCAATTCATCATCACATCATCATTTCATCTCATTATTACATATAATTATGCCATCAATTTCATCCACATCAAAATTCATTATCAAACTCATACACCATAATTTTAAATCAATACAATTCACACAATTTCATTCTAACATTAATATAGTTCACATATTTACAATCACAACTCATCATGCTTCATTCTATCATTCTATTAATCATACACCTTATATATATATATATATATATATATATATATATATGCATGTGTGTGAATCAACTTGGGTTCACCATTTATATTATGATCTGCTATCCATACACTTATACATTTATACTACATCGTAATACTTTCCCAAAATTAAGTTATCTAACGTAACTACCCTATAGCTTCTCAAATTATCAACAAAACTATTGCAATTAATTATGTATCAACTTATTAATTTATCTGTTATTCACGGTTCTGAATGTCTATAACCACTTATGTTTCACATAAATCATAACTTACCATTATTCCTATTTAAGACTCAATCCTCCAATTGTTAATTTAATTCATCCTCATTATTTATCAATCATCATAAAATCATTAAAATTAATCAAATTAACTAACAATGGCTATGATTTACCCATTTCCTATACGCCAGATGACACAAAATTTTAAGTTTTCATAACAAATTGGATGCCAATTTTAGTCTATAAGCAAACAACCATGGCTTTCTCTCTCTCGGCTTTGTTTTCTCTTTTCTTTCTCCCTTAGCACGTGTGAGTGAAAAAGAAAGGAAGGGAAATAAAGTTTAAATCCTCAAGGGTAATTTCATCTTTTCACCCATTTTCCTTTTTCCTTTATTTGCTAATTTCATTTTCTTGTATATTTTCTTTTAATTTTCTAATTAAATATATTTTACTTTTACCTTGTGGTAATTAATAATTTACTCTCACAATTTAATTTATTCTAATTTTTAATCAACCCCACTTAATTAGTCAATTCAATCTTATTTCCAATTAAATTTCCCTTAGTTTATTTAATTTAATTGACATTGACCTTTAAATAATTCATTCATTAATTCCCTATAACGTAAATAATTAATTTGAATATTTGGGATGTTACACCCTTTAACATAGAATACCCAACCCATAAAGACCATTTTATGCATGATGTTACTCTTGAAGAAGGAGAAGAAGGAGAGGAGAAGCAATACCACACTGAGGGATAAGATGAGGGGGTTGAGTAGAGCCTTTAGACTTAAAATTTTGAAGTTTTAATGTTTTCTTGTAGTTTAAATTCTGTACTTTTCAATTCCTAGGGTAGTTTACATTCCTTCACTTTCGTTGTAATTCTGTAGTTTAAATTTTGTTATACTTTTTCAATATTATATGTGCTTTGTATTTCCCCCCATTGTACATCTTCTAGCAATTTCCCCTTATTTCCCTGTACATAGCATCATTCCTTTATCATCCTCGTTAACCAACCACAAAAAGGGAGTTCTCTTTATCCCTGCCTTCTTTTGAAAATGATTTTAGAAAATATAAAAAATAGAGTATGGTTTTAGGAAAAAAAAGAGGTGGGACTTTCACATTCGAATTTGAAAATTAGTTGTCCTGTTTGCTAATTGGAAATTAATATATCATGTTGTTGCTTGCTATGCTCTGATTACAGTTCACACTTTGTTTTCCTATGATGATAATTTGATCACATAGTGATAAATTAAGTTTGGGATGTGTTCATGATGCTTACATATACAATTGTGAGACTTCTGCCTATATTTATTGATGAGTGTGCTTGCTTGATAATAGTTTGACAAAACTTGGTCCTTTTCTTGCTTGTGCATATATTTATGTTTACATGGAAATGATAAAGGTCTTGTTTCATAATCAGTTAGAGTCAAATACAAGCCACCGTGTACATCATACCATTATCCTTCATTTGAGCCTTAAGCCATTTTTCTTCGAATATTAGAAGCTGACATTACAAGTCATGAACACTCAAAAACCATAAAGACCCTAGCATGTGATTCTTTAGTGCTTGTCATGTCATGATACAGGGTTGTTAAGGGACTAATAACAACATTTAAGTTTAAGGATGGAAGTGTGTAACAACCCTCATTTTTGTGTGTTTGGTCCTTGAGGTTAAGTGTATTATTTTTATGTGCGCAATATATTAGTCTTTGATTTATATGCTCATGATATATTTTTACGAAAATTTAAGAGCTAAAATAATTAAACTAGTCTGAACCGATGTCAAGGATCTGGTGTGGGACCAGCCATGAATATTCTTCTCTATGTAATAATTTTCAGAGAGGAAAGAAAAGAAACACTAAGAACGTGTGACTGAATAACCAACTTCATTATTCTGTTTTTGGAAACAATAAATTTCCCCTATTTATACAAACAGAGGCAAACTAAAATGCAATTATAAAAGTCAAAGTCAACACATAAAATGCAACTAAGGGTCTTCCTCTATATCTCTAATATGCCCTCTCAAGCTGAACCTTGGTAAATGTCTACCAAGTTCAGATTGTTACAAGCTGGTAAAAATAATTTTGGTGCCTATGGCTTTGTGAACATATCAGCAAGTTGATGATGTGAACTGACAGGTAAAAGCTTCAAGGCTCCACTTGTGATCTTTTCTCGAATAAAATGGCAATCAATTTCCAGGTGTTTAGTGCGAGAGTGAAAGACTGGATTATGAGCCAAGTGTCTGGCCCCTTCATTGTCACAAAAAAGGACTGGGATCTTGATAGATGGTTCCCCAATTTCTTGTAACAAACAACTGATCCAAAGCAGCTCTGCAGTGGCTTTACCAAGAGCCCGATACTCGGCTTCTGTGGATGAACGAGCAACAGTGGTTTGCTTCTTCGATTTCCAGCATATAAGCGAATCACCAAGCTTGAAACAAAAACCAGAAACAGACTTTCTGGTAATGGGGCAACGAGCCCAGTCAGAGTCACTAAAGCCCAGGAGTTGGGGGGAAGAATTCTTGCTTAGGAGAATACTTTTTCCTGGACAACTCTTGAGGTATCTTAAAATACGTATGGCAGCAGTGAAATGAACCTTACTGGGGCAGTGAAGAAACTGACTCAACTGCTGTGTAGCATACATAATGTCAGGCCTAGAATTAGTGAGATACACTAACTTACCAATGAGCCTTTGATAGCCTAAGGGGTCATCATATGGTTCAGACTTGGCATGGATAGAAGAAGAGGAAGTTGGAGAATGGTAGTCCATAGGCACCCGTGCGGGTTTGCAACCAAGTAAACCAGAAGACTTGAGAAGATCAATGCAATACTTTCTCTGAGTAAGAACAATACTAGAGTCAGTGTGAGAAACTTTCAGCCCAAGAAAATATCTCAGTACACCAAGATCTTTGATGCCAAAAGTACTGTGAAGTTGGTGTTTGATAGAATTGAAACTTGAAAGGGAATCGCCAACCAGAATTATATCATCAACATACACCAATAAGGCTAAAAAATGGCCAGAGGTGTGCTTGAGGAAGAGAGAATGGTCTGATTGTGCCTGAATGAATCCTTCATGCAAGAGAAAGTCAGTCAACTTCTCATGCCAGCTTTGACTAGCCTGCTTCAAGCCATAGAAGGACTTGAGTAATTTGCACACATGATTGGACTTGTTTGGATGAGACATGCCATCAGGAGTGGCCATGTAGACAGCTTCCTTGAGGTCTCTATGCAAAAAGGCATTGTTCACATCAAGATGATGAACAATCCAGCCTTTGATGGAAGCTAAAGCAAGAATGGTGTGAATGGTGGTCATTTTCACCACTGGGGAGAAGGTCTCCAAGAAGTCCAAGCCTTCAACCTGAGTATATCCCTTTGCTACAAGTCGGGCTTTATACCTTTCAATACTACCATCAGTATTTCTCTTAATTTTATAGATCCATTTGCTACCAATGGGATGGATATGTGGTGGACAAGGAACAATTTCCTAGGTATTATTGTGATGCAGGGCCTGAAACTCTCTATCCATGGTAATTTGCCATTCTGGAAGTTGAGAAGCTTCCTGATAAGAAGCAGGTTTAGAAAGGGAATCGGGTGAAGTGGTATAGGCTAAGTGATTAGATGGAATCTTAGAATAATTAATGTAACTGGTAATAGGGTATTTGGGAGGAGAAGAAGAAAGGTTGTTGCATTGATAATCTGCCAAGTATGAAGGTGTTTTTCTGAGTCTAACAGCTCTATGAGAGGGTGAGATGGGAGAAGGTTCAGGTGATGCAGGAGTGGGCAAAGGAGAAGAATTTTGAGGTGTAGAAGGTTCAGGTATATTGGAGTAGGCTGGGTCTGGTGTTGATAGGTTTGGAGAGGTGGCTGGTTTTGGAATAGATAGGTTTGGAGAGGCTAGTTCTGTAGGTTGTGTGCTCAAAGGCATGGGAGCATATCTCCAAGATGAGAGTGGTAAGGTGTACTTATATGGAAGAAACCTTTCATAGAATATAACATTTCTTGAGGTGTGAATAGTTTGGGTTTTCAAATCAAGAGTTACAAACCCTTTGGTGCCTGCTTTAAAGCCCAGGAAAACTGAAGGAACAGCCTTAGCATCAAACTTGCTTTTGTGGTTCTCAAGAGTGGAGACATAACATAATGAGCCAAAAACTCTAAGCCTTTGTAGGTCAGGTAAGGTGCCTGTCAACAATTGAAATGGACAAGCATTGTGGAGAGTGGGTGAAGGAACTCTATTGATAAGAAACACAACATGTAGAATGGAGTAGGACCAGTACAATTTTGGTAATCCTGACTGTATCATCAGTGCCCTTGCCACAGAAAGGATATGCTGATGTTTCCTCTCTACTCGAGCATTTTGTTGTGGGGTTTCTCTGCAGGAAGTTTCATGGAGTATACCATGTTTGGCATAAAATTCTAACATATTAAACTCCAAGCCATTGTCACTTCTAATCACTTTGACAACCTTGTTATGTTGAGTTTTAGTCATGTGCATAAAGATTTCTATTTGTTTTCTTACTTCATCTTTTCTCTTCAACAAAACCACCCAAGTGAATCTTGAGAAATCATCCACAATGGTGAGAAAGTATTTATGACCATGCACAAAAGCTGTAGAATAGGGCCCCTAAATATCCATGTGAACTAAATCAAAAGGTTATGCAGCCTTGGAATGACTTAAGGAGAATTTGAGTTTCTTTTGTTTTGCTAAATGACACACCTCACATAATTCACAGGCAGGATCAGAAATGAAATCATATTGTGATTTTATTAAAGTCAATCTACTATTAGAACAATGACCAAGTCGAAAATGCCACACACTAGATGAAGGAATGCAAGGCTGCAATGGTAAAGTATCTATGCTATTACATGATGAATTATGAGAAAAATCAGGAAGCTTACTACCAGTAAAATGAAATAAACCTCTTTGCAACTTACCCAAACCAAGGATCTTCTTCCTCTCCTTCTCCTATATAGTGCAAAGGTCATGTTCAAAAACCAATTGGCGATTAAGATCTGAGCAAAGTCTAGGTACAGAGATGAGATTGAAGGCAAAGGATGGAATATAAATGGTGTTGTGTAGTGTAATGTGAGGTGCAAGGTGCACAGTGCCTGTGATGTGTGCTGTGATAGTTGTTCCATTAGGTAGATGCACAATCATGTCATCAACTTTAGTATGTGAACTAAAAAAACTCAAGGAGTTGCATATGTGATCAGATGCACCAGAATCCAGGATCCAATCCGAATTAAATTTACCAGTTGCTGCCACTGTTGCATGATTCTCAGCATCAACTTGTTCCCTCATCACTGAGATTTGGTTTGACACATGGTTTCCCCCAGTGTGTGATTGTTTCAACAGATTCATAAAAGCTTTATATTGTTCATCAGTGAGCTTGTTTGCTTCAGCTTGTGGTTCCTTACTAACATCTTCAAAACTTGCTTCATTATATTCATCAGTGTTTGAGTAGTTGATGGAGCTATTGCCTCTTTTTCTAATGGAACCATAACTATTTGACTGGAAACCACTGGAATTTCTTAAAGGATAGCCATGCTTCTTGTAGCATACATCAACTGTGTGGCCCTTTCTACCATAATATGTACAAACTTTCAATTTACTTCTTCCTTTGCCAGCACCAAATCTTCTTATTTCAGATGAATTGATACTAAATTTAGCATCATCACTAGGCAAGGGACTAAGTCCATTCTGCCTCTCGTGTTGTAAAGTCATCGAGAATACTCGATTCAGAGGAGGTAAGGGTTCCATGATCAAAATGTGAGACCTGATTGCTGCAAATTCATCATTCAAGCCTGTAAGAAATCATATGATCTTATCTTGTTCCTTATAGAATCTTGTATTTCGCATGGCAGGGCAAGAGCAAGGCACAACACAGGTGCAATGAGGAACAGGTCTATAATTCTCGAGTTCTTCCCATAGTGACTTCACATCAGTAAAGAACTCAGTCACATTGGATGAACCTTGCCTCATGCCATGGATTTCTTGTTGAAGTTCAGAAACGCGAATTAAATCACCTTGAGAGAACCTCTCACGTAGTTCATTCCATACCTCTGATGCAAGATCTACATATACCACGCTTTATGCAATCGAATCCGAAATTAAGTGTATAATCCAAGAATGAACCAAATTGTTACATCTCTCCCACAAATCAAACATAGGATCAAATCGATTTGGCATTCCAATAGTTCCATCGACAAATTTGAACTTGTTCTTGGAGATGAGAACTCTTCGCATGAGACGCGACCAAGAATGGAAATTCGTACCTGTTAGAACTGGAGTAACCAGAGCCAAGGACGGATTCTCCCCTGGATGGATGTAGTATGGCGAAGCAGGATTTTGAGAGGGATCGAGGTGTGGTGGAGGCACAACACCACCACTGCCGGCGGCGGAAGTTGAACCTCTTGCCATTCTCAGAAGACTCTAGAAACCTAGAGCTTTGATACCATAATAATTTTCAGAGAGGAAAGAAAAGAAACACTGAGAGCATGTGACTGAATAACCAACTTCATTATTCTGTTTTTGGAAACAATAAATTTCCCCTATTTATACAAACAGAGGCAAACTAAAATGCAATTATAAAAGTCAAAGTCAACACATAAAATGCAACTAAGGGTCCTCCTCTATATCTCTAATACTATGGATATTTATACACCAGTCTAGTGGGAATCCAGTATTGTAGCCCATATTCTAGTGGGGAAATAGAGGACTTGGAGTCCTTGAGATCAACACACTAAACCCTCGTGTTGTAGGGGCGAAAGGTGGTGCCACCTGCAAAGGCACTCTGACGCTCAAGTCGAAAAACAGATTAGGAAGTAATGCTCGAGCGTAAGTTAAAGAATGAGAAAAACGTATCATCGTTGTGAAATCTTTGGTATTTATATGCATGCAAGGAACGTAAGAGTCTTTTAGGGTTAGGGGACATTCCGTACCATGTGTCAGTACGACTCTGCAAAAAGTTGGCACACGATGCGGGCGCCTCTACGTCTCTAACGAACGTTTCCCCTAACGGTTGTACCTTGTACTATTTGTCGAATTAGCAGGTTACTTTCTGGTGTGTCATGGTGATGACCTGGACATTCCGGTATAAAGAGAATAGCTCATACTGCTGTGTGAGTTTGAGGTTTCACCTGCGATACCGGTATATGGCTGAAGGCGGGTAAAATTACACTCTTGCATGTTAAAAACTTTCTTCCTCTCTCGATTTGCATGCATTCCAATCTATATTCTGTTCCCTCATCTCACTATCTACGCCTGAATCCTCCCTTTTCTTTTGTGCCTCACGCTCAGTGTATATATATATATAGAATTTTCCTTCCCCCTACAGCGTATCCCTTTCTTTTATATATCTATAATAGCCTTTTCCTCCATGTGACGTGCCAATATGTATTTATATCTAAAAAACTTCTACCCTTACTAGCTGCACATGAATCCTTTTATATGTATCTATTGAAAAAATATTTTACTCCTCCCTGGTGCTTCGCATGAAAGTCTTCTATCCCTCTGGTGGCTCCCGTTCAATCTATATATATATATATATATATATATATATATATATATATATATATATATATATATATATATATATATATATAATTCCTAATTGTGTGATCTATTCCTTAATCCGTGCGAATCTTTATTTTTTTTCATAGCCAACGTGAACTTAGAGCCTATTTGTATAAAAATTGGATGATGTAAACAGAAGTTTGCAAATGGGTAATATTATATCCTATAGTCAAACGAGGTTTTGATTGTTTCAAACAGCGTGAATGATTAATATTAACCTTTAGATTTCTCCTTTTTCTAAACCTCGTTTTCCCAACTACATACCAAATGGA
The DNA here is from genome assembly GCA_037962975.1 of Clitoria ternatea. Classification (NCBI taxonomy): domain Eukaryota; kingdom Viridiplantae; phylum Streptophyta; class Magnoliopsida; order Fabales; family Fabaceae; genus Clitoria; species Clitoria ternatea. The sequence goes on from CM075674.1 coordinate 3,059,330, forward strand.
TCCTTAATATATATATATATATATATATATATATATATATATATATATATATATATATATTTAAAACTGATTTCATTATATAATATATATTTAAAATCTCTATCTTATTCTAATATATATATATATATTATTATTAAAACTCTATCTCATTATTTTTCAAAATTTAAACTTCCCTGTTCTATTTGAATTTTAAAATTTCTCTAATATTAGAAATTCAAAATTTACGGTTCCTATGATGAAAAAATTTAAAGATCAAAACCCGGATCAACAATTCGAAATTCAAACAAGCCCACACGTTCACTTTTCTCTTAAAAATTAAATCCTATGTTAGATTGATTATTTTTGTTATTTTTTATTTTTTCTTTGAAATTTTTAAAATGGGCCCAGACAAAATTTGGCAACAACAAGGATGATCTAAAGCAAGCAAATTAAGTCTCAGATAATTAATTTCTTTCACCAATATATAATTAATATATCTCATAACAAGCCCCTATATAACAAGCAATTTTTCCCTTATGAATGGTATTAATAAAATTAAACTTCTAAAATCACCTTAAATTTCTATCAATAGAAAGATTACTCTGATTTTTCCCTACAATCCAAAATCTAGCTTTGATTATACCATTCCACAAATCATTATATTAAATGATAAAAGCAGTCTAGACAAGGCTGAGAACCACCCCACGTCCATACTTCAATTTTTTTTACTGCTTTGATCAAATTCCTTTCCTGAACCCTCTTAAAATAAAACTCATTATTCTATGAATACACCAAGTAAAGTTGTGGCATAAAACATGACCAATCCTATTCAGCAACTAAAAGATTCACTCAAAAACTAACCCCTCCTAATAAGAAAAAGGAAAGAAAGAAAGGAACAGTGAAAGGAACTCCATAATTTTTCCCGAATAATTGAAACTTCATCCTTTTTGAACAGGCTGAACAAAAATTGCATACCTTTCTAATTTTTTTCTCATCAAGAAAATATATGCACCAGGTATATACATTTCTAGTTATGCCATTTGTGCTACAGAAATTACCAAACAAAGAAATCCTTGAGAGTAATTTATTATCACACCAAAACTCATAGGTGCATATGTGTCTCTAAATAAACCTTATAAGTTACAAGGGACTACACAATATCATAAAATCATCTGATTCAACAAAGGAAGCAGAAAAACAATTAATAGAATCATTAGGGAGATATAAGTAATCAACATCATACATGCATCACGCTCCTCTGAAGTACAAGACTCACTATGACAAAGTAAAGTGGGGAGTTACAGCCATTGGGCAAACAATTAACAATTAAGATAACAATTAAATGCACATGTGTAATAAAACATCTGTTTGTTAAGGTGAAAGGACCTTTTCGAGTGAAAGTGTTGGGCAGATATAGACGGTTACATTAAAACATAAAAAAGTCATTACTACCAAACATGATGTGATTTATCTTTACAAATGTGTGTACTAATCATAGTTGAATTAGGCTATTTGACAATATAATTATCATTCATGTGGAGTAAAGCACATACCGCCCATTTGACATTAAGAAACAACCCTCTTCTAATTTTCGAACAACAAACTCTGTTGTTTCTTTTCTTCTAAATATAACAAAAGCTTGACCTATATCATTAACAAAATATTACGACATTGTAATATCCAAGCTTAAAAAAAAGAATCAAAGACACTAGTTCTAACCAGAATGAGGACTGCAATATGCAGTTTTCTGGATCATCTTTGCATTACAACTTTCTTTAAAGCCATCCATGATAATATCCCATGATTTAGAACAATATATATATATATATATATATATATATATATATATATATGAACAGTGACATGCGGCTTATAGATGTAAACAACTAGATGGAAATTTAAAGGGACATACAACACATTATCAAATAAGAAACAAGTATACAATTTGAGAACTGGATAACTCACTCAAAGCTCCATTCTAACCAAAGAATCAATCCCAGGAAAACTTTCTTTTTTCTTGATCATTTTGTGTCTCCAAAAGCATCTTTTGTCCATCCCTTTAATTTTTCTTTAAGAAGTTTAAATTCCTTCAGAAATTTGAAACCGTTTAACCTCTACAACTTCCCCTTCAAATCTCTAACCTGGTAAATTACACCCATCTCCATTAACGTGTCGTGTTGCAGCCTCGCCACCTCCGCCTCAAGGTCCGCCGCCCGAGCGGCGGTAACCTTCATCACCTTCGCGGCCCGTGCGACTACGCTACCTCTCTCTACAACACGTCGATCTTCTCCCTTATCTCATCATCATCGCTCCTCAATTCTTCGAGCTTCGTCGTCAACCTCTTGATTTCTTCCTTCCTCTCTACGTTTTCGCTCACCAATCTATCTCTCTCAGGCTATAACACCTCCATCTTCATCATTGATTCCTCTCTGTGCTGATCATCGACGCCATTAGCAATATCGTCATCCGCCATGGCTAATCCTACCAAGAAAAGGCACGAACACCAAAAACTATTAATTAACCTCATAGGAAAATAGAAATCTCAATAAAAAAATACCACATCGAGTGTGAGACGAGAGTTGAACGAGAGGGAGACGAGAGGGTTTCAAGTTCGAGTAAGAGGGAAAGTGAAACAAGAAGGAAAAATTTTTTGAGATAGAAAGGGATTTTAATTTTAATCAAACTAATTAACACCTAGTAAAAATTTAATAGGTGTTAAATGTTACCTTATTAATTAATTAATCCTGAGTAAACAAAGACTGGTGATAATAGTATTTTCCACATCAAGTATTTTATAATTCGATGTTATAAATCAACACCTGACACCAATTATTTACAAAATTGTCACCGCTCACTTTTTAACACACGAATTTTGTAATATCCGGTGTTAATTTTAGATGTTAAATGTGTTTTTTCTAGTAGTGCATGATATCCAGTTGGGCTCGAAGAATGGTCGTTATTATTTTTATATGACCCAATTCATTTTACTTGATATTAGAGTAGACTTTACTCGAATAAATATCTTATATATATTCTCCCTAGCATGACCATGTATTTCTTTAAGTCTCAATTCATCAAGTGGTCCGTAGATATCATTTCTATTATATGAGAGAGATATATCACATCTACATCACTCACATCCCTCAACATAATTTGTTCATTGCCCAATTACAACCTTTATAATCATATTATAGATGATGTTTGATTACATTAAAGTAACAAACTCCTTATGTAAGAATCATAGTGACTTCAAGTTGAAGAATTATATATACCCTTATCACATTGAGGATCGTTTATGACTTTCATGTAACAATCTATGCAACGTTCTCATGGTGGGTATATTCAATACACTATTACTCTTAATGTATGCTCGTGTGAAGACTTTATCATTCATATCTATGATATATGAGATCAGACCATCAATATATCCACATACTAGTCTTAATGTATTTATATGTCCCCATGCAAATATTTAACTAGAGACATTTTAGGAATATTCCAAGGATAAACTGATTTTAACCAATTAACTTTTAAAACTGAAAAGACTTATTTTATTGATAAAAATAAAATGATATGATAAAAAAATATAATAGCTCGTAGTGCATATACCAGGAACAACCACGCTCCACAAGCAAGTGCTTGTAGTGATAAAATCTCTACGGATATGATAAATTTGGCCTAAATCAAGATTCTATTTTGTGTTTAAATAGGTCACCAGACGTCTCCTAAGAAGTTATGTGACATTAATAGAGAAAACCCCAATGCTTCAATACTTTCTAGGTGTTTTCTAAGGTATCTAAGCAATTATAAATTTATAGTACAAACGTCAAAATTGTGTAATTACATATATACATACATATATATATACACACACATTATGAAAATGGGAAGGGAAAAATGTGTGCTTAAAAGCTTGACACTATAAGAATATAATGATTTTTTTCTCGCACTTATACATTTCAAGCAAAAAGTTTTATTGAAATAATCGATCCTATATATATATATAGGTTACCAACTTACGGTAATGGTGTAATTAACAATAAGATTTTAATTAATTAGTAATAAACAATTTATTAAACTAGTTTAAATTCTATCACTAGTGGAAAAAAAGGATATAATCACGGTTAAAAAAGGCCTTTATTCACGGTTAAAGAACCGTGGTTGTTGCAGCCGTGGTAGTAGATGATGGTCTTTAACCACGGTTAACAACCGTGGTAATAAATCACATCTAACCACGGTTAAGAACAACTGTGAATATAACTTACTATTTATATTCACGGTTATCGAGCATAACCGTGAATATAAGAACTGAAAGATGTCAGTTACATCCACTTATATTCACGGTTATGATGGACAACCGTGGATATAGATACATTTTATCCACGGTTGTGCATCACAACCGTGAATATAAGTATGGATTGGTTTCAGTTACAAACTACTTATATTCACGGTTGTGATGGACAACCGTGGATAAAATGTATCTATATCCACGGTTATGGTAGTAACCGTGGATAAATATAGTCTATATTCACGGTTGTTGCCATAACCGTGAATAAATACTAAGGTTTTTTTTTTAATATGGATTCTGTTTTATCGTTTCCCAACCCTGCATTCAGACAAACCAGTACAGTATACAGTATGCCACAGCAACACTATGCCGAAAGAATGGTATGTATATATATAACAATTTATTTTCTATATCAATTCATAACAACCTAAAAAATGAAAGTATATACAATTAAGTTGAATGTAATCTAATAAAAGTAAACCCTAAATCCTACTAGATACATATATAAAAGAATAAAGATCCTATATCTAGCTTTGCCTAAATTCAATGAAGTGTGAGGCCCATTGCCTTCTAACATCATCTACAAGTTCCTTTGGGAAAAATGACCGGTCATTAAAGTACTGCAAACAATGCACAAAACAATTAGAACAAAAGCTTTATTTATTACATGAAATTGATGAAATTGGAGAAAAGTAGTCCAAATGATGAGAATTACCTCTGTCCATCCATCTACTAAATGATGTTGGACAATGGTCAGCATAGTGTGCATGACGAAATAGCCACACTCAAAGGTACCCTTCTGCCTGTAAGACTACAATGGACATATAGTATAGAATAAGTGAATTCGGAACTTAAAAAATATGTACTGAAGATTTGAATGAATACGATTGACTTACTTTTGGGTACACCCATACAACTGTTTTTCCTTTGGGCTTGTTTCCAATCAGTAGATTGTATCCAACCACCGCCCTGCGTCAAACAAAACACAAGATAAGTTAGAATTGTATAGTTCTAAAAATGATGTAATCGAATTTGTGGTTATTGTTTAGGGATGAACTTACCGGTCTACTATATCTTTCAGGTCTTGTGGAGCTGTCCGATGCAAACTATCAAAGTACAGAGCAAGATAGTCCTTCGGACAGATCACCAGAAGCGTCCAGTGAGCCCTGCAGTTACGAGTGATAAGTGAGACTTCAAAATGCAAAATATCATGACAATAATTATGGAATAGAGTATTACCCTTTATGATAGGGGCCCATGTATATAGACTTCCCAGACTCAAACATCCAATTCTGGATGTATGTCTGGGTGTTCTGCGAGGTGTTTCCTTGCCTCTGTATGAGAGAGGGCTCTAAGAAACTGTAAGTTCCTTGGAAACCCAAGTCCACACAGAGTTTTGCCAGAAACCTAAACAAGTTAAGACATGGTTAGTGACAAATAACTTGTATAATGAAAAAATTGGACAAAACAAGGATATACTTACAGCTCCCACAACTGAAAGATGGAGCCGTTCAGCATCGACGTCCCCGTAATAATGTCACAAATGTCAGAATTTGTAACGTAAACTGGAAAATCACTGGGACGGCAGAACACTAGTGGCTGCCATGGGACCTGAACAGTGTCGTCAGCTTGCTCATACCCGATGCGCCATAGCATCCGGATGGGATCCTTGGCCGGGTCTGGCTTCTTCAATGTCTGTTCCTGTTGAACAATTGACAACCATCACATTTTGTACCATAATTGACAAGGAAATAAAGCTAGTTAGTGTTTAGGGTTTTTACCTGTCCAGAGGCAATCACCAGAAGTCTGTTGGGCCACATCAGAAAGTGGCCCACCGCCTGACCGACGGTCTTCACCTCCTGAGTTGCCACTGGCACAACAGCATCCTCCTCGAGGACGAGCACAACCGAGACCCTGGACATACCATCAGGTAATGTCTGATGGTGAACCACAGGGCCTAAGTTGTACACCATACCAGTGGCAACTGGCTCCTCCGACCCGTCAATGAACAGGTCACATTGACAGGTGTCTGGTGGCTCGACCCCGTCATCGTCAGGGTCAGCCGCAGCGCACGACCCCTTAGTGCTAACCTTCCGTACCTACATATTTACACATCAAGCAGAAGTTATTCAACAATGAAATAAAGTGATTACAAACAATAAAATTGAGGAAATTAAATAAAGAATCTAACCTGTGGGTCGCTGGCTGGTGCAGTAGTCTCCTGGTGGTGGCTGAGTGAGGCCTTCATCTCCTCCCTGAATCGGGCCATCTCCTGGTGGAGCCTAGATATCTCCTCCTGGTACTCAGCCTTCACAACAGCCACCTTTTGCTCCACCATTTGCTCAAGGGATGGGGCAGGGTCGGGAGCACCGTAATAGGCGCGGAGGCCTGTGAAATGTGAATGATTAGCCCATAATTGTTTAACAGATAACAAAATGAAGGCATAGAGTTAGTTAGCACTTACCTACACCTCGACCAATAGCACGCACTCTTCCTGGGTGCTCTGGCCTGCCAATGGCGGTAGTCAAAATATCCTCCCGTCCATGGGCTACGAAAGACCCTTGGGTTGATTGCTCAACCAAGGAATCCTGAAACCAAACAAGTTAGTATTCACTTCCTTCACGTAAACTGAAAAACAGACACTGATATAAAGGGGAATACTTACTATCCGTGAGGCAACCTCCTGAGCCTGTGAGGAAGTGTATTCCCCACTCTTCTTGATCCTAGCCCGCTTCCATTTGTCGTGGCGTGCAGGTGGGGAAGGGGGATCCACAATACCAGTGTCAGTCTGACACTGACTCAGCCTCTCCTGTGCCAGCCGCTCCTCCAACCTACGGTAACCCCCACGTGACAGTGTGTGTGGGCAGTCATTTAGCTTCCTAGTCTCCTTGGCTTTCTTTCTGGTCTCCTACAACAAGAAAAAAATATTCACAGTTAGCCGTATAAATTATACATAATTTAATCATCTAAAAACCAATGTACCTGAAACTCGGCAGAATGTCTAGATGCAACAAAAGCATCCCAGGTCTCCTGATCGATGAAGGGATATTTCTCTCCAGGGAACTTTCCTTGGTCGTCCCCGAATACATACCTACAATGAAAGGTACATTAAAACTAAGGATTGGTACAATTTGGTGAAGCGTTGATTAAGAATTTAAAGTTCAATATACCTCATGGTGAGTATGGATTTGAATAACCTCCATCGCTCAGCCATGATACCGAGGACCTTCCTCCTCGCTATGTCGGAAGATGGTATGTCAAAAGAATCCTACATGAAAGGAGTTAGTCCATAAAGGAGTACTTATTAAGAGTTACATGAAATAGTACACTAAAATAAAACTTAAATAATATCTAAGTTACCAGAACATCACTCCATAGCTGGTTCTTCACCACCTCCTCGACACTATCCCAGTCGGGGATAATGATGGACACCTTCGACCGTACCACAACCCCCAGATAACTGCTCAACTTCGTGGCATGCGGTCCACTGAATCTACCGGTGTTGACATCCATCTCAACAACTACCCTCTCTCCCCGGTGACGCCTACGTGCGACGTCTGGCATCCGGGTAACACCTCTACTCTTCCGAGCAGAGGAACCACTGGCCTGTGAGTCGGACCTGGATCGTCCATCCTGGTCAGCCATGAGTATCTGTCCAAACAAGGAAAAAAACTGTCAAATATTTAATATAACATTTAAAACAACGAATAACTAATATAACATGTAATTCAATGTCTCACCAACAAGATTAATACCCTATTAAGATGAAATATTTTCCCATAAGCCCTCATGGTGGTCATGACGACTGGCAACTACATCATCTATGTCATGTTCCACGACAGATGTTGGAATACGCGTTGTAGTTGATAGAATGTCCACAATATCAACATCGGGGTCTCCAATGTGTCTACCTTGGATAACAATTGACCACCGTTTGTCAGCTGGGTCAACCACATAAAAAACTTGCTTTACCTGCGTTGCCATTATGAATGGTTCGTCCTTATGCCCTATCTTGTTGAGGTCCACCAACGTAACTCCTAAATCATCAGTTGTGACACCGTTCTTATTGTCAACCCATTTGCATTTAAACACAGGAACGGTGAAGGGACCGTAATCAACTTCCCATATATCTTCAATCACACCAAAGTAGCATGACTCGGCCATGACAGGGTTGTTGTCCTTTGCAGTTGAGAAATGCATTGACTGAGCCACAACCATCACTCCACTGTTTTGATTTGTACTCTTTTCATCCTGTGTCCTTGTATAAAACGAATAGTTGTTTATGTCATACCCACAAAAGGTGAGGACATCAAAGTTTGGGCCTTGTGCTAGTCGATGTAATGTCGAGGATGCAGATGCATCTTTCAGGACGGTCTTTTGGAACCACTGCATGAAACTCTTGTTGTGTTCATTCAACAACCACTTTTCAGTCATTTTAGGGTTGGTTTTCTTGACTAGCTCCTTGTGTGTGGCTAGATACGGTTGCACGTCGTCCGTGTTGTTTAAAATATACAAGTGTGCCTGAAGGACATCAGCACGTGGCATGCTCTTCACTTTTTTTCCAATCGTTCCTTTCCCATCCAATCTCCCTTCAGCTTTCTTACAACCTTCTACCCCTACATCACGGATCATATCCTCGAGTCGGTCATCCATGTCGACATCGTTGTCATGCATCGAGCTTCGATTTTTAGTCTGAGAGCTGTTACTTGGCACCACCACATCTTCACCATGCCATATCCAACGCGTATAACTACGTAGAAAACCGTCACACAGTAGATGTTCTCGCACCTCTTCCAAGTCTACCCGACGCAGGTTGAAGCATTTAACACAAGGGCAAAAATACTTTCCATTCACCCCCACTACATTCCTCGCTACGAATTCTATAAATGATTCAACTCCCCCCTCGTACTCCAGACTTAGGCGTGACGCAGAAATCCAACTCCGATCCATACCAACTGTTTACAAGGTGCTATGATCAACCTCACTTTTTATACAAAGGTGGTGGTCCTATACCCATTCAGCATGACAATTATTTTTATACGTCATTCATATATACAGGTTAGGACTTATTTTAAAATTTGATGAAATTTCGGCAGCATTTCGCATTGGTCTCTAAGTACACAAAATGAGAGTGGTCAAATCAAATTCAACCACAACCAAATATGCACCCAGAGAACAACACAAAATACAAGTTACCGAAATTTTATCAAATTTTAAAATAACTCCTAACTTGTACATACTAACAATGACGTATAAAAAATAATTGTTCATCCCAAACTGTCCAAACGGACAATTCAAGATTCAACACAAACGATGACATTAATTGATTTAATGACCATTTGTGTCGAATCTCAAACGGGGAACTACGGTTCACTCATATGCACAACAACTTTCATACTAGTTAACAACCACGTACATACAACAACAATAAACATAACATATAAGAGCAACCAACAATAACATAAATAAAAATGAGGTTTGTGAAACGGGGTTTGGAAAAGTGAGGTTTTAAAAACGTGGTTGGGAAAATTGGGGTTTTGAAGATAGTGATTTGTGTTTGGATAGTTTGTTGTAAAAGTGAGTTGGAAAGTAGTAATTGTGTTTGGTTGGAAAATATTTTGGTAACCTTGGTTTAGAAAAATGGAATTTGAGGGTAAAATTACTAAAAAGGACATTAATTAAAAAAAGTAGTAAAGTAGTATATTTTTGTAAATAATATTAACAATTACACATTAAAATATTTCATTTATAATTTAATTAACAAAATATATTTATTAATAAAAATTAATAATAAATATATATTATTATAAATATATGTATTGCAACTAAAATTTAATATTATTAATATATATTAAATATATCAATAAATTCACATTTTTTGGTAATTTTACAACATACCATTATCATACAAAATTATAAAAAAAAACCCAACACCTTAAAAAAATATAAAAAGTTATTTAAATAGAAAAAGTTAACATGGTCAACATTTTTCAGTCCACACCCATGCACCCTAAATCCAATGTAATCTAAACCCTTAATTCCATCAGCCTTTAAGGTACACCCTAGTACATGAAGCACACCCATGGTGCACCATCCAAACCAATCATCCACCATTAAACCACTCAATTTTTACAGTACATCTCACCCCCCATACACACCCATGCACCACCACCATAAACCAATCACCATCTCAGATCTTCCAACATTTATGGTACACCAAGCCAAGAATCTCCACCAGTGCTCCATCTTCTCCAACAGGCAGAAGGGCAAAACCGTCCACAACACACAGAAATGTAAACGGAGATTCGGATGGTGCATAAACAGAGTTTAAACATAAACAGGCACATAAACAGAGTTTAAACAGAGGGTACCGAGGCTAAAAAATGCATATAACCAAACAGAGTTTAAACGGATGGTGCATAAACAGAGTTCTAAAAAATGCATATAACCAAACAGGCACATAAACAGAGTTTAAACAGAGTTTATAACTTAAGCTTTTGAACCAGTAACTATCGTGTCAGGAAACAAGGAATACCAATAGAGAAAGAATCAATATATTATGACAAACACGCATGACAATGGGGGTTCAGGGAACCTACCTGAATGAAGAAAGGAAGAAGATGCTGAACAGAGAGAAGGGCACGAAGCTCACAGATAATGGAGAATACGACAACCAACGTGCAGAAGAAGAGAAACTGAAAAAAGAGTGAAAGGCGCGGCTTTTGAAGTTTCAGAAAGGATGTATATTCACGGTTCCCCTTGAAACCGTGAATATATTACACATATATTCACGGTTTAACAAACAACCGTGGATAAATGTTAACTATATATCCACGGTTACGATACCAACCGTGGATAAATATTAAATCTATATTCACAGTTATAGAAACAACCGTGGACATAGAGTACCCAGTGATTAAACCCTAAAACCTGAACTATATATCCACGGTTGGAAATACAACCGTGAATATTGACATCTATATATATCCACGGTTAACATCATAACTGTGAACGTACCCATCAATATATATTCACGGTTGTGATTAAAATCGTCGATATATATTTCAGGTACTATATATCCACGGTTGACTCCTCAACCGTGAATATATATTGATGGTTACGTTCACGGTTATGATATTAACCGTGGATATATAGTTTTCTCTGATTAAAACGTTCACCTTATAATTTCAAAAATGCCACCGCGCATGTTTTTATCACTGATCCTCTTCTACCCGTGAATAATATCCCGTTGTTATATCTATTTTTTCCACTAGTGTATTCTCATCATATTGATACGCATTTAAGTTGTCCAATAAACATGCACTTATTATAAATAAACAATTAGTGGATGTCCCCCCTATTAGTCTTATAAATAGGACTAAGACCTTGCATTAAATGGACTAACTTCCTTATTTCATCACGTCTCTCATTCTCTCTAATTCTCACTCTCTTCAATTACCTTTCTTTTACTTCAATTGTTTTCTATTTCATTTTATTTCATAACACGTTATCAGCACGAGGTTCCGACCAACTAAGATCTAATTAAGTCTTTAAGAGGTAACACGATTATTTTATTTTATGTCTCCCTTCATGATTTTATTTTAATTTATGTATTTTCTGTTACATATATATTATAAAAGTTCCTGAAGAACTTATATTTTAAACATCCCGAAAGGATGTATAAGATTATATCTATATCATGAAAAATAGGTTCCTAAAGAACTTATTCATAAACATCCTTGCAGGATGTATTAAATTAATAGTCAAATAAATTAGAATTCTTGAAAAATTCTTAAAAATGTTTATTGATAGTTCCTGAAGAACTATAACAATTTAAAAAATAAAAATAAAATCATATAAATTTATGCTATATTAAATGTTATATCCATTTCCATTGTAACTTCACGTTAGATCCATTACTTGCTTTATATATTATTTTATATATATTAAATACACTGTGCTTACTTTATATGCTATTAGTGTGTGACAATTGCTACTTGTTTTCCACTATCTGATTCATGCTTCCATGTTTTATATATTTTATATGCTACTTCTAAATTCCTACATATGTTATTGCTGATTTATATATTTTATACTATACATTTTGTTAATTTCTTTCCACTTTGTGCTGATTTGCAATTCGCTTACCTTTAATTGATTCAATTGTTATCTGATTTGGAATTCACCTTATATATTATTTTAATTACTATAATTACAATTCAAGGGGTATTGATTTTATATCATTAAAAGATTACTTTTTTAGACTTATAATTGATATTTATAATTAATAAAATATATTTTTTATATATAAAATTGTTAATAAATAATATGCACATTAATAGAGAATCGAACCTAGGTTTATTCAATGATAAATTATCACTCTACCACTTGGCTACTAATACTTCAATATTATTTTATGAAAACTTTTAAATATTCACTATCGGATCACTTATGTGAAATTTTATTTAAGTTGATTTATAAGTTATTTTACCTTAATTACTTGTCTTCTTGTAGCTGAAAAACTAATAAATTATTTATGTAAAATCAGGAGTCCCGTCCAACTAGAACTGCTTCATTTCCAGAAGTAATGTAGCAACACATGATTATTATACTAATGGTCGTGGTCAACATGATAATAAATCGTTTGCATGGAAAAATAAAGATCGTATAGAAAAGGGGAAAAATGTTCAGAGTAGCAAACAAACTAAAAATATTTGTTATCGTTGTGGTAGCCAAGGTCACTGGTCTCGGGTTTGTCGCACACCAAAACATCTGATTGATCTATACCAAAAATCCCTTAAGAAAAAGGGAAAACAATAGAAACAAATTTTACTTGTATAAATGATGTTTTTACTCACTGTGATATTGATGATTTCTTTACTCTTCCTGAAGAAGACATTGACCAATCGGTTGGAGAGGGGAGTGCCCCTAAATAAATCATTTTATGTTTCATATAAGTTGTTTTGTTACAAATTTTTAGTCTTTATCAATAATATTTTATATTAAATATTTATTGTTAATTATATTTTTCACTCATGATTTATCTATTATTATTTAATGAAAAATGAATGCTCATGTGAATGATGAATATATATGTCTCGCAGACAGTGTAACAACTCATACTATTCTCAAGAATAAGAAATATTTCTACCATATAGTAAAACAAGAAGCCAATGCTAATACTATATTTGGTAGTATAAATATAGTTGAAGGCTTCGACAAAGCCAGTATTTTGTTACCCGTAGGAACAAAATTGCACATTGAAAGTACATTATATTCTATGAAGTCTCAAAGAAATTTATTGAGTTTTAAGGATATCCGCAGAAATGGATATCATATTGAGACCACAAATAAAGGAAATGATGAATATCTTTACATCACAAAGTTAATTTCTGATAAGAAATGTATATTGGAAAAATTACCTTCATTTTCCCCTGGTTTGTACTATACCTATATTAGTACAGTTAAAACAAATGTTATTGTAAACCAGACGTTTACAAATAAGAATAACTTTGTTATTTGGCATGAACGGTTAGGCTATCCTAGAACAATAATGATGCAAAAAATAGTTGAGAATTCAAAAGGTCATTACTTGTCCAACAGTCAAATTCTCCAAACTAATAATTTCTCATGTGCTGCTTGTTCTTGAGGGAAATTAATTACTCGACCATCACTAATGAAATTTAGGAGTGAATCACTCATATTTTTAGAGAGTATACAAGGTGATATTTTTAGATCATTTAGATATTTTATGGTTTTGATTGATGCATCAACTAAATGGTCACATGTTTGCTTATTGTCAACTCGCAACCAGGCGTTTGCAAGATTACTAGCTCAATTAATTCATTTAAGAGCTCATTTTCTTGATTATCCAATTAAGAAAATACGTTTTGATAACACTGGTGAATTCACATCTCAATATTTTAATGATTATTGTATGTCAATCAAAATTGATGTTGAACATCCTGTAGCATATGTTCATACACAAAATAGACTTGCTGAATCATTAATTAAATGTTTGAAATTGATAGCAAGACCATTGTTAATGAGATGGGACCTCAAAGAAGGTTGGGAATATATGTTGGATATGAAAGTCTATCCATAATAAAATATCTTGAACCCTTAACAGGTGATTTATTTACAGCTCATTTTGCTAATTATCATTTTGATGAATCTATTTTTCACCATTAGGGAAGATAATAAACAGTTGGATAAAAAGATTAATTGGAATGAGATATCTCTATCTTATCTTGATCATCGAACAAAGCAATCTGAACTAGAAGTTTAGAAAATAATTAGTTTGTAAAATTTAGCAAACCAATTACCAAATGCATTCGCTGATCCAAAAGGTATGACTAAGTCACATATACCAGCTGTTAATACCCCAATAAAGATTGATGTTCTTGTAGGACAATCTAAAATTGCAAACGAGTTTGAAGCCAAAATAAAACATGGCAGACCTGTTGTTTCTAAAGATAAAAATCCTCAAAAAAAAAGTAAATATAAAGGATGGTCAAATCGATGATATAATGACTCTAGAAGAGTCTCCTGATATAATCAAGGTTTCAAATCCAAAAGAAACCAAGGTACCTAAAATTGATAAGATTAAAGAGATCTCTATAAATTATGTCATGGGTGGAATACAATGGAATCGATATGAAGTCGATGTTGATAAATTTTTTGCATTCAAAGTAGCTCTTGATATTATAAATAATGATAAGAATCATGAGCCAAAATCTATTAAGGAATGTGCACAAAGAAATGATTGGCTAAAGTGGAAAGATGCAATGCAAGAAGAGTTAAACTCACTTGTAAAATGAAAAGTTTTTGGACCTGTAGTCCAAACACCTGAAGATGTAAACCAGTTGGGTATACAAATGGGTCTTTATGAGAAAAAGAAATGAAAATGGTGAAATTGTGTAATATAAAGCAAGGCTTGTTGCACAAGGTTTCTCACAAAGACCTGGTATTGATTTCTATGAAACATATTCACCAGCAATAGATGCAAGTACTTTTCAATACTTGATTAGTTTGGCAATTCGTGAAAAACTTGATTTATGCCTAATAGATGTTGTTGCAGCATATTTATATGGCTCACTTGAAAATGACATCTATATAAAACTCCCTGAGGGATTTAATTTGCATGAAGCAAAATGACATCTATATAAAACTCCCTGAAGGATTTAATTTGCCTGAAGCATACAAGACAAATTCTTGAGAAAATTATTCAATTAAATTGAATAAATCCCCTTACGAACTAAAGCAATCTAGACGTATATAGTATAATTGTCTCAGTGAATACTTGTTGAAAGAAGGGTATAAAAATGACCCGATTTATCCATGTGTTTTTATGAAAAGATTCAGAAAAGAGTTCATTATAATTTCTATTTATGTAGATGATTTAAACATCATCGGAACTCCTAAGAGCTATCAAAGATTGTGAATTGCTTGAAGAAGGAATTTGAGATGAAAGATTTAGGAAAAATAAAATTTTGTCTTGGATTACAATTAGAATATTTAAAGGAAGGAATTTTAATGCACCAAAAGATTTATACAGAAAAGGTGCTAAAATGGTTCTATATGGACAAACCATACCCATTGAACAGCCAAATGGTTGTAAGGTCACTTGAAGTGAGCAAAGATGCTTTTTACCTCAAGAGAAAAATGAAGAACTACTTGGTCCTAAAGTACCATATCTTAGTGCAATTGATGCACTAATGTATCTTGCTAGTCATACAAGACCTGATATATCATTTGCTGTCAATTTGTTAGCAAAACATAGTTCTTTACCCACAAAAAGGCATTGAAATGGGATTAAGCACATATTTTGCTACCTCAGAGGTACAATGGACATAGGTTTATTTTTCCTATATAAATCTAAGGCAAAACTAATTGGTTATACAGATGCGGGGTATTTATCTAATCCTCATAATGGTTGATCATAAACAGGATATTTGTTTACATGTGGTGGTGCAACAATTTCATGGAGATCCATAAAACAAACGACCACGGCAACATCATCTAATCATGTTGAAATTCTAGCATTACATGAAGCAAGTCCAGAATGTGTTTGGTTGAGGTCTATGATTCAACATATTCAAGAAACCTGTGGCTTGCATGCTGAAAAATTACCACCAACAATCTTATGTGAAGATAATGCAGCTTATATTTCTTAGTTAAAGGAGGGTTATATCAAAGGAGATAGGACAAAGCATATTTCACCAAAAATTTTCTTTACTCATGATTTTATAAAAAATAGTGAAATAAATCTCTAGCAAAGTCCGGTCATGTGAGAATCTAGTAGATATTTTTACAAAATCATTACTAACTAAAGTCTTCAAGCAGTTAATACAAAAGATCGGTCTTCGGCGCCTTAGACATGGATGCTCTAATGAAGGGGAGAATTAAATACTTGTTAGTTAATTATTTATTTTATCCATGAATATACTTTGTAAAGAATGCTGTACTCTTTTTCCATTCACTAGATTTTTACCCCACTGAATTTTTCCTAATAAGGTTTTAACGAGACACATTTTAAAATAGAGACATCCAAGGGAGAGTATTATAAATAAACAATTAGTGGATGTCCCCCTGTTAGTCCTATAAATAGGACTAAAACCTTACATTAAATGGACTAACTTCCTCATTTCATCACATCTCTCATTCTCTCTAATTCTCACTCTCTTCAATTACCTTTCTTTTACTTCAATTGTTTCCCATTTCATTTTATTTCATAACAGCACTTAATTACTAGGCAACGATGCATATTATTCAGAAAAGAGAGGACAAGAGTTGATAGATCCAATAATATAACCAAAATGGGTTCGGTTAATTAGCTAGCGCTCATTCGTCATATATAATATAAGGATGCTAATGGAATCTCATTTTTTAGATACAAATATATATAATACGGTATATGACAGTGTTTTTTAGATAGGCAAAAAATAATGATCAGTGTAGGCCATTAAGGGAACCAAACGTTACTAATTATTCCTTATTCTAATATATCCCTTCCTCTTGCTCCGGTGTATATAAAGATGGTGGATAAATGATCTTGATCAACACAAAGCTGAAGAGATTATAATTGCTAGAACCGAAAGGGCAAGATGACTGGATTTGGTTCTCCTTGTGGAGCCTGCAAATTCTTGAGAAGAAAATGTGTGAGGGGTTGTGTTTTTGCACCTTATTTTTGCCACGAGCAAGGGGCGACTCATTTTGCAGCCATTCATAAGGTGTTTGGTGCAAGCAATGTCTCAAAGCTCCTTGCTCACCTTCCTGTGAATGACCGTTGTGAGGCTGCCGTAACAATATCATTTGAAGCTCAAGCAAGACTTCAGGATCCAATTTATGGCTGTGTGTCACATATTTTTGCACTCCAACAACAGGTTTTCTGTTTCACAATTTTTAATTGAATTTTGGTGCTTCATTTTGTTTTTGTACTACAAAGTATAAGTAATTAATAATTTCAACTCGCATGCACTTAAATTAGTTTTTCTTTGCATAATATAGGTTGTTAATTTACAAGCACAACTAGCTTATCTCAAGGGCCAAGCAGCTCAGAGTTGTTCCAATGCCTCTATCAATGAAAGCCCTTGTGAAAAATCCTTTGAAAAATCTTCCTTTGCTTTGCCCCTTGATCTTCAAAGTTGGTTTCAGGTGGAAAATTCCAACATGAGGCAAGAATTTCTTCCTAACTTGTGTAGTACTAATTTAGCCTCAGCAACACAGTATTTTGGGAACAATGCTCTAATGGAGGATCTAAACCCTATTGGGGTTAATTGTGAGAATTCTGGAGGCAGTGATGAGAGCGGTACATTTTGCAGCTTTGATGAGAGTTCTAATTATTCAATGTCCTTTAACATGCAAACAAACAAGACGGCGTGGGCTTTTCATGAATTGGCTTTTGGATATATTGCTGATTCACTTTCGTGACAAAATTGGTGGGGACAATTTATCAATTTAGAATTGCTGCATATTGTGAAGCTATATATACCTGTTGCCATATATATTATGATATGTATAATTGGAATGAAAACCAACCCTGTTGTTGTCTTTGATCTAGTTTAAAATTTATTCTGTTAATTTGGTTTGTTTGTGTTTAAACTTGATGCAAACTTTAAGAAAATTATGGAAAACTAAAGAAAAGCATGTGTAATACGATAAATAATCTAGAATCATATAAAATTAAAATAATAATCAGTGACATATAAAATGTGGTGATACAAATGCCTATAAATAGACATTAGCGTATTGCTATGGCTTAAGTAGCTAATCCCACAGCCTTAAGAAGCTGTTCTCTGTTCACTAATTTGTACCCATCTACTAGACGCAATAATAAAACATTCTCCTTCCAATAATAGTTCCACGCTAACACTCATCAAGTCAGCTAATCAATCAACTATCAAATTACCATTTAACTATCCCAAATTTAAATTCTAACAGTGGCATTAGAGCTACCTTTAGTCATCTCCTATAGGCGTAGAAAACCTCTCAAAAATACCTTATACTATTCCCAAATTCCAAATATTTTTGAGTCATGGCCTTTACTACCCAATCATCATCTCTCTCGGTCCATATTTTTTCTGATGAAAATTATGATTTTTGGACATCGAAATGAAGATGTAGAAGATGAGTTTAATACTCGTAGACCCGTCAACTCTTACAGCAACAGCAAAATAGGAGTTGAAGGAAAATAAACAAAACGATATGAAGGCATTATTTTTTCTACAAATGGTTATGTTAGCAAAGAGCACTAAAGAAGCGTGGAATAATTTGTAGGAGGGGTTTCAAGGAACTGACAAGGTACGCACCAGTACACTTTAGACTCTAAGATGAGAGTTTGAATTAATTAAAATGAAAGAGTAAAAAATTGTAAAAGATTATCCTACAAAATAAACATTAGCGACTGACAAAAGACGTTGCTAATCGATACGAATTCATCGCTACAGTGTCCAGCAACAGACATAGGGATACCTTTCTCGTCACTGTGTATGGTGTCTTTAACCGCTTTAGCGACACCCAATGAGATCCGTGGCTAATTAGCCTTCAATAACTTGCGTCTCTAACATATAAACTGTCCATCACTAATCTCTTTACCCCACAGGTTGCTTTTTTTTAAAAGTTCACGCACGTCCCTACGGATTTTAGTAAGGCCCATCACTAAAACGGTGGCAAACATTGGGCAGATTCCCAATACTCATAACCTTAGTGACAACTAACTGGCCATTGCTACCATGGGTATCTGAACCCCAACCCCAATAATGAAGTCTTAACGAGCGTCGCTATAGAGGGTCTCTAAGCAACCCTAGAGATGACTTACTTTTCGTCGCTGTAGTGGGTCACTATAGCAACGTGATGGTTTCCATCGCCAAGTTAGGTCTCTGATCCTTTACAATAGCGTCGTCACACCCTTCGCATCACTATGTAGGGGTCTCTGAATCCATAATCCACTGTAGAGATGTCTATCTGATCACACTACTATATTTGTTTAACTTTTTTTTGGCAAATTGTTACCAATTTTTTAAAAAATTTAATGTTATAAATAAAAGTATAATTGTGGTCCAAACATTATATAATGTGTACACGGCAATTATAACGCTAAATGGTAAAGCTATTAAAAAGTGAATAATCAAAATCTATATATACATGAAAAATATTGAAAATGATTATACAATACAAAGTAGACTGTTTATAGCAAATATAGAATATAATGCAGGCTGATGGTGTTTGGTGGTGGTGTTACGGTGACGTGCAAAAGAAAGAAGAAAAAAGAGGAGAGAGCTTGACGAAGAGGAAACAAGAGAATGAAGAGGGATCTGAAATTGAAGGGAAATAAAACAAATACATAGAGGGATGGTGATGAGGACATGGCCAATAGGCTTCTTTTGGATTATATGAGCTTTCATTTTCTCTTTTATAAATACTTTTAGATATTATTTTTTAGGTTTTTAAGTGTATAATATTGTTGTGTACATTTTACGGTTAGGTTTTGGACCTTACATAGGATCACTTTTGGGCCTTGTATCTTATTTTAGGCCTTGCATTTGGCCACCTTTCCCTAAGCTAGTTATTTTGGGCCTTAGGAATTAGCTAATTCCACTATAATACCAAATTCCCCATGCCTATATAAGGCACCAATTTCCTTTGTAAAACTTACCATTAGTTTGAATGAAAATTACCTTTTGTTAGAAGTGTGTTTATAATTCCCCTTTTAGGCTAGAGAGAGTTTTAGGCTTCTTCAAGCTCTCATCTCTAGGTTTCCATCCCTAGAGTGGAGAGTCAAGGACTTATCTTTTACTTGGTGGCATCCTAAACCAATCTTTTCCATTCTTCCATTTCACCTTTTATCTTTTCTTTGCCATCCTTCCACCATTCCCCTTCCATTTCCCTTTAAGTAATTAGAGGTCTATCATTTCCTCCACATTTTAGTTTTGGTTTCTTTTCACCTTTCATGCTTTTGAATTGTTTAGCCATCAAAGAAGGCATCATGCATCAAGATTGAAGAGAAGGAAAGCTAGCTAGATGCATCCATCTCCCTAAAAGTGATCAAAGGGCTACATTATGTGGTATCATGAGTCAAGATGGTCTTTTTCCATTCTTTCTTCTTAGAACCACATTTAGTTTTGTGTTGTGTTGCTGGAAATTTTAGAATTTGATCTTTAGTTCATGGTTCATACCTTTCTTTTATTGAAATATTCAAGAAAAACATAAAAAGATGCATGATCTTGCCTTTTCTATTGAGTTCTTTCATTAAATTTTTGTATATTGGTTTGAGTCTTTTAATTTTTGCATTTGTGTATGTTTTGTATGCTTCTAGTTTCCTTATTCTTGCACCATTATAATTCTTAGAAATAATATTTAACATTAATTTTTTAAGCATTTCACATTGGTTTTCAAACCGATGTGGATTTGGCCGTTGTGAAATATAAGTACATCTCACATCAGTTTTAAAACCGATGTGAAATAGGGATTTAGCATTGGTTTTTA
Organism: Clitoria ternatea; assembly: GCA_037962975.1. Classification (NCBI taxonomy): domain Eukaryota; kingdom Viridiplantae; phylum Streptophyta; class Magnoliopsida; order Fabales; family Fabaceae; genus Clitoria; species Clitoria ternatea. The sequence continues at coordinate 3,080,583 of CM075674.1, forward strand.
AGGAAAAACCAATGTGAAAACTAACTTAGCACATTGTTTTTTAAAAACATGAATGTGAAATTGTTATCTCACATCGCTTTTTAGGGTAACAGATATGGTATATGAGACTTCTAACATCAGTTTTTATTAAAAACCGATGTAAAATTGTAGACTTCTAATATTATTTTTGTAACAGCCCTCATTTTATGTGATGGGTCCCTGACACTCGATACCTTGTTTGTGTTAAATTCTATGTATAATGATGATTGGGCTACGACTGACTTGCTTGTATAATAGGTGACTAATGCTCTGGAAAAATTTAAAGAACTAAAGGATGATTATTTTCAATTTAATCATGTGAATAATGATAATAATAATAATAACAATAATTAATTAATTAATTAAGAAAACTTGGTAATTTAATGAGAATATTTAGATTATGTCATTTTAAATTATTAATTTTATACGTTTTCTCGATTCTAGCTAAGAGGTTATTCGGAGTATTCGAGTCAAGTCATTCTATCTTGGTACATCCTCTATAACATGTATTACAATTTTCATGAAGGGCTCGATGCCCGTTTTCCATCACTTAACCCCCAAAGACTTATTTTCAAGTTAATCGTGCGAGCCAATCTGTGCACCTGTACATATTTTAACATAATTTCTTCTCCCATTATTGGAATGGAGTCGTTTTTATCCTAAAATTTCCATATCAAAATTATCTACAACTTTAATGTTGACCACGAAAGCCATTCTTACTTAATAAGTCTCAAAATTTAAAATACCACACTGATTCACGTTTTCCTGTTGACAACCTACACTATGTCCAGTGTTTTCCGTATTTCTCACTCATATGACCATGAAATTGAAAGATTCTTTTGCCAATTTTGCCAAAATTTTTTATACTCAATTCTCTCTAACTTTGATGAAGGGAACGAAGACTAATTCCTTATCAATTTGGCCCAGGAAATTATTTCTTGTAAGTAACTTAAATCCCATAACAACATTGAATAGTTTTCATAAAACGACCATATCTCCCTCTTCTGATGATGGATTTTTATGTGCTATATATCATTTTAAAGTTAAGACAAAAATCTTAAGTTTTTGTGTTTCATATTTTTCCTAATTCGAACCACAACATCCTTTAAAAACTGAGACAAGTTGCTGGACCTGGTGTTGACACCTTAGCTTTGTATGAAAATGGACCAATCACATGGCACCATGCCAAGAACACTTACCCTTCCTTTGGCAAATCCTTCCTCCATACTCTAATAGCTGAGTTTGATACATGGGCATGCATGATGAGAGCTTGACACCTCTCTTTCACTCTCCCTTCAGCCATGAACTCCTTAGCCACCAAGGAGAATCCATGCAAAATTTTCATTCTCCTTCTAAAACGCTTCCATTTCTCCTAAGACCAAGACAACACCTTCCTCTTTCTTCCCCTTCACGTGAATGGCCCATTTTAGGTGGTCTAAATGCCAAAAATTTTCCTTTGATCCAATGAACTAGCTTTAACAAACTCTTACACACTTCACCATCTCTTAATACCTTCCAAAAACAACAATTTCTTTCACTTCTTCTCACCATTATCACGTCACACTCCACCCACCAAACCTCTATCTCCTCCTTGCTCTTGATGTTCCAACTAGTGGTGATCCTAAAGCAAAATTTTAAAGCTCTTGGTGTCTCTTTTTCTCTTGGCTGAAACTATCATCAAGGTAGGGGGAGTATTTGCTCATTTAAATCCTTTATTTTCACATGTATGGTGAGGTGTGAATGTCCCTAAAAATTCACACCTTGATACCCCTTGAAAATAACCATTTTAAAAAAGTTTTGATCATGAAATCTCTTGCTAAAATTTATGTTTATCTTGGGGGTACCATGGTTGCACTATAATTTATCCATGATTTCTATGAAATTTTAATTTGTGAGTTGTTGTTTCTAATGATCTTGTTGCTGTAGAAAATTTTAATTTAATGGAAAGGTGCATGCATGTCTATTTTATTAAGTGGGGGGCTATAAAACCATGATCTCTTAAAGCCAAGTATTAACGTCATACCTCCATGGTTTGATGTAAAGATTAATGTTAAAAATACAAATTTTATTAAATAATTTAAATTTTTGGACAGAATTAGTAAATCTCAAAACACAATTTGCATGTTGTTAAAAATATTAAAGAAATGAATTTTCCTCTTAATTTAATATCCACGTGCTACCCTCACAATTTTCTAAAATTTAGATAAATTAAATATGCTTGAAAAATGAGTTCTTAGATGTGTAAATTAAAGATTATGTTGCTGTTGGAAAAAGTCACCATGTACTTAATGATTTAGACTTATAAATTTTCATATAAAAGTAAGTTTTAGTAGCTTGATGGTTGTGAAGAACATGCCTAGTTAAAATATTGATTTTTGATGAAGAAAAATAAGCTAGATATGATTTAATTAAATTCTGATATTTTTGTGAATTAAGAAATTAAATGCTTTATGATAATTGTTTTGTATGCAAAATTGATATAATTAACTTATGAGTGTATGGATGAATTTTGAGTTTTCGAGTAGCATAATGTGGTGGCTATTTGGAAGGATTTAAATTATTAGAAATGATCATGAAAATATGAATAAAATGTTGAAATTAAAAAGGATTAAAAAGGGACACGAGTATAGGCGCGAACGATGAGTTAGAAACGGAATAAAACGTATTTTCATGAGCAAATGGGAGAAAATGGTCAAACTATTTTGGGTGTGTATTTTGTGATATGTAAGGTGAATTTTGAGTATTAAAAAATTACCCAAATGAGAAAAATTGGTTTGAAAGAATTACGACACGCTATTTGTCCTTAAATGTGTTTTTACGAAAGCTCAAACAATGAACTTTAGCACTTTAGTGCATTTTCATGTAGACCTATTTCTAGACAGAATTGACACTTAATTTTATAATATTTAATTAGTATTTTAAAAGTTAAGCACCTTTTGCTTTGGAATCACTCAATTTAGAATTTTCTAGACAAAAAACAAAGTTTTCAACGAACGAAAAGAATTAACAATTTTAATAACTCCCAAAATTACCCAAGAAAATTTCATTTTATGTATAAATCGAGAAGGGATTTTAGTAATCATAATAAGGTACTTTTATTTGAGGCTCTAAGCAATTTTAAGACTTGAGGCCAATCTAGTCAGTTTGTCGTAAATCGATATAACAGTATGATAACGATAAAATACTTTTCTTTCTAGAAATTAAATATTTTCATATAAATTCACATCATTAGAAGTAAAAAAAAGGAAATTAGAAATTTTATTTTGTAGATTTATTAAACAAATAATTTATAATATTTCTTTAAACAAAGATTTAGAAACTTGTTAGCCGTTAAGATCTTAGAAATCCTTTGTATTTAAATTTACTTAAGACCAAAACTCAGTGCTCCTAAAAAGGATAGGTAGCACCTAGGCCTTGGTTCCTAATGTTCTTTTCATTAAAAAGAATTTATGATAAGAAGTTTATACGCCTTTAGGGCAAATACGTTGGGTGAGTAAGGTTCCGTCTAGTACTCGGGCACCCTTATAATAGGACAAGTAAACTGCATACTGCATATGGAGTTGAAGAGGGACGTTAGAGTGATCCCCTAGAGCATACAGTGATGGGTACATTGAAGAAACAGCAGCGTCTCAACGGTCTTGGGAGTATATCAGGGTGGACCTCCAATGGCTAGATTCATGCTCAAGACCGGACAGCCTATGGCAACTCTGATGTACTTCGACTCCGGAAGAGGGTTTCTATGACCGTGAAGTATCCGTTTTGACGAGCTGTGTGTTGGATCCATTATTGATAGGACTGTGAGTCCTTACCCTTTTGTGGGAACAGAATGAGGCGAGCTCCAGTCGCTCTAGTTAGGCAGGAGGATAAGGTGGGTTTGTTGTGTACTTGGATATGAATACATGTGAAAGTTAGGCCCCATTGCATACTAGCACTTAATCAAGATGAGTAATAATGAACCTAACATGCATAGTATACCATAATTATATAACTAACTCTGTTAATGTTTATTTCCCATATGTGGTTTCCTGGTGCATGTAATAGAAATTCCTTATATCTGTCTTGTACTTGTTTGTATCATATCTATGGTTGCCCTTGCATGTGAAGTACATGGGTTGAGAGCTTATACTCACCCCTTTTATGTTGTGTATCTACTTTCCCTTTTGTCATCATCAATTGAAGGTCGGGGTGAGCGTGAGCAGGACCTGAACTACTTGCAGTAGAGCATGTTAAACCGTAGGCGTAGACTATTTTTGCTCATTGTTGGTGTCGAGACTATTGTAGGTCCTGACATTTAGTTATGTTATATTGTTATTATAATAGTTATTATTGGGAGCCTGCGAGCCTCATACCTTTTGAGTACACTATTGTGACAAAGAATCGATCTATGTTATAATATCTATTTGAACTATGTGTTGATGATCACCAATAAAAAAAACTCCTATTTTTCTTAAATAATTACTGACTCCTTAATTAAGTAGGACGTTCTAATACGGGAATTAGTCTTAGTTAATCGACCGGTGTCACAATGACCATGACCATGCTAAGGCCATTGCTCTTGATTTTGGGTTTCAAATGATTGGCGTAGGTTTCGGAGCTACCGTCGAGGCCAGGGAACGAAAGAAAATGAGGAATTAAAACGTCACTGAGAGAACTCGCATGGAGAACCCTAGGTAAGGGGATGTTCCTCTATTGGATTTTAATAAGCTTTTTGTATAAAAGTAATATTTGTTTATTGGTTAAAAATATTATGGTCATGTTGGATAAAATAGGGATGTAACTAAGCCAAATGCATGATAGATTTAATGCCATAAAATATGATCCTTAAGCCTAAGAAAATGTATAATTCGTGGGTATGGAAATTCTAAAATATTACATGTTGTTCGGTATAATTTTGGGCATGAATACTTGCTGGGAAAATTAGGAATAAGTGCTAAATGAAAAAATGAGAAATAATATAACAAGCTCTAGTAAGGAAAATCACTAAATTAGGCATTAAAAAGTAATTTTATTAAATATAGGATTGGCTAGAGAATTTCAGAACAATGAGGAATAAAATTAAATTAATTATGTTTATGTATTGATAAGGAAAAATATGGTAGTAAATGATCAAAGGGTTGTATGTAAAATATTGAAGAAACGATACTCATAATTTAGGCAAAAATACAAAATTTAGGCGATTAGCGTGAAATTCTTATAAGTGGTCTAGTTTTGAATTTGAGGTGTAAAAGTGGTGTGTGTGTGTGTGTATATATATATATATATATATATATATATATATATATGTGTGTGTGTGTGTGTGTGTATAATAATAGATAAAAATAATGTATGGCATGTCCTTAAGGGTATGAATGAAATTGATGGAGAAAAGGATGAAATGAGGGTTAAAACGGTGAATTTAGTAAATTAGGTACGGAAATGGTGCATGTGTATATTTTGAATTTAAATTTGATGATGAATTCAATTAATTTAGATAACGTATTGAATAATCTGTAATGGTATAATCTATGCATGTGATGATACATGAAGGTTTTTATGAAATTATGTGGGTTGTATTGCCTTATTTGAGAATCGGCCATGTTTCTATTGAAGATTGGGATAAGGGTGAATTATGATTAATTAAGTTGAATGATGTGATGGATAACTTATCATGGTTGTACTTGTATCTATAATAATTCCTATAGGATTCTGTGAAATTATGTGAAATATGTTACTATGTAAGAATCTATTACTATGTTATTGACGATTCGAGTAAGATCAAATTATGATTGATAACATTAGGTAATGTTGTGAATGATCCATGGTGATGGACCGAATATGTATGATTTAATGAATATAAATGAACTGAAAACCCGATAGGGTCTGTGATGAGTAACTAATAAGCGTTGATGGGAGTAATGAGAATGTTGACGTGTGATGGCATATGCCTAGATGTGGATATTGAATTGAAAGTACCCCATGAATTATGATAATGATGATGATTAAGAATGTTGAAAGCAAACGACTCGTAAGACTTTGTCCTTCATCGTCAGTAAAGCAAAGGTTAAACGATAAGTAGAAAAGAGACTAATTAAACAAGAAATTATGGTATGATATTTTAATTTATGAAGGGTGAATTATCTTATATTAATGAGTAATATTTGAAAGGACATTGAATTGAACTTCTAGATTAATTAGTCTGGATCGTTCTAATAGAAGTATTAAAATTAATAAGTTTCAACAATACAGACGATTTTGTAAGAAAAGTGTTTTGGGAAAATCTTATTCTTGAATTTTAGAAGGAAGTATTTTAATTATAAATTATTTTGGAAGGATATAAATAAGTTCAAGAGTTTTAATTTTTAGAACCGAGGAACAAAGTTCCACAACAACAAATGCTATGGGGTAGCGTTCATTATAATGGTCCAAAGCTAAAATAGTGAGTTTCTAACATATCTGAATCTCAAACCCTAACTTCGAGTGGCATGCACTCTCAATGAAGATTAGGGGGCTTGAGGATGAGAATATATGTATATATTTAAAAATTTTGAAGCTTTAAGAAATATTGGTTAAATAAGAATTATCTACATATGTAAAATTATTTTGAAAAGAGATAACTATGACTTGAATTTTAAGTAGGGTATTAAGTATATAAATGTGTGTAATTTTATTAAGGTTGATTTTAAGGCAATAATATTAACTATGTTAGGAATAATTAAATGGACTAGAGAATGTGTGTAAGTATGAAAAAAAATAATGTAGAGGAGATTCCTTAATGAGACTCTAGCTTGGCATTAAGGACAAAAGTCTTAGTGAAGGAGAACCCTACCCAGTGACAATGATGAAAATTAGTAAAGAATGAGACGTTATAAATGTGCATCATAAATGCATCATGTGAATTGAGAATGACATGTGATGATATCCTAGAGCTACAATGTTGAGGCATATTGGACAACATATACATTCTGAGTCATGGCGTAAGCGGGATCTTGGGAGTACGAATGGGTTGGACACCTAGGGGACCCAATGTACCACCTTGTGTCAGGCCATCCGTACAAGCTTGTTGTACTCTGACTAAAATGAGTGTTACCATGGTCGTGGAGAGCCAATTTCTATAAGGTCGTCAGAGTGTGACATGGATCCTTTATACATTAAGGTTGTTGGTACCCTACCTCGTAGAGTATGGTGGGAAGGAACTAGTGTACTCTGATCACTTTAGTGATGACTATTCTTGTTGATGATTATGATGATTATGTGATGATGAGATAATGAAGGCCCATAAATGAAAAGACAACTTAAAAGAACGCACACATCCATAGCATATTATGTGGCTAACCCCATCTTGGTTGTGATTGTATGTGTATCACCGTGTGCTTAAGGATTATGTTCTAAATATGTGACACTTATGGTGTCTTCAAAATTATGTGACATCTTAGTTATAATGGATTAACTGGATGTCTGCTTAGTTAGTAGTGGCTAATAACTGTTGTCTACTTATAATATGGCCATGAATGAAGTGAATTAAGAGTGGCAAGGCGGTAGTCAGGAAAATGTTAAGAGTAATAATCTTAGTAATAAATGAGTATGAAATAATTCATAATTGATATGTTGAAACTGGGTTAGAAAAGGTTAAGTGTTAGCTTTTGACCGATAAGAGAACCCTAAGGTATGTAATGATGAAACAAATAACAGTAGTTACATGTGCCTATTTAGCAGGACATGTGGGATTGGAGATCAGACTCCATAATTGTTGTGATGTGAAAATACTTGCTTGATAATGTCTGGTGAATGTCATGTATGACAGGTGCCCTTATATATATGCCAACAAGTAGGAGTGACAACTCACCCCTCTTGCTTTGGTTTCCTTAGCATGACGTTAAGAGTTAGAAAGGAAGGAACCATCGTCAATGACATTCATGTAGACCCTAACAAATATGTCCTAGGAGGAAACATAAAAGAACGAGTTCAATCAATGAAGAAGTTTTGAGGACCCTTCCTCCTTTGGTGAAGAATAGAGTTAGGATTTTAATTTGAATCTATACATAGGAGCCTATGTGCCCTAATTATTCAAAGTATGTAAGGCATTGTTGAGACCATGACATGTATGAAATTATTATTGAAATTCTTGATCCATCATTATTTTATTATACAAAAAAAAACTTCCATACATTTTACACACACCTCAGTTAAGTAGGATGATTCAGTGGAAGGGATTGTCCTAGTTGACCGAGGGTGTTACATTGTCTCTGAAAATAAACAATAGGAATTTAATAGATACATGGCTCAAAACCACATAAAACTCTCTATTTTTACTCTGGTAATCGATCATAAAAAAGCTGTAATCGGTTACATGTAATTGATTACTGTAATCAATTACCCAAGAGTAACCTGTGTAGGATTTTAGGATTTTCTCTCTTGTAATCAATTACATAATCGATCACTAGCAGACTAGAATGTAGAACTATGTATATTTTGGCCTCCAAGCTAATTTCTATACCTCCTAACTTGCCCGTTTTAATTCTAAATGCTATGAAACTTTATGGGCACTATCTAGGACTCATTTTGAACTTTCTACTGCAGTCTATACTGCAAAATTCTCTAGATTATGGAGTTATGCAGAAAAATGCAATTGGTTACATTCCAAACAACTTCATTACCCAAACTTTTAATACACCCAAATAATTGGTGCCATTAATTAGAAATTTCTTTGCACACTCAACTTTTAAATATGCCCAGGGTTTTATTGATACCTCCCAAGGACTCCAAATCCCACTAGAACTCAAAGGCACCTACCCAGTTGGCTTAATTTTCCATTTTTCTCTTACAAGACATGTTCTCTACTTATGGTATCTATCAATTCTTACTTATGCATTTACCTCCATCAAGTCTCAAATAAACCTTGCCATACCTATACCATCATATGATTCACAATCACCGTCATTCAATACTACATCATTATTCCACTTTAGTTATTATCAACTTTCCTAATATCATCATTAGCATCCATATATAATTGGCTCAATGCCTTTCATTCACAATATGCATATACATACACCTATACTACACTATCACAATCACCTGCCCATAATCACACAATATCAATCAAATGGCTCATTGTCATTCTACAGTTCTTGGTCATCAACTACTCTACTCATTATCATTAACATCAAATCAATCATTCCAAACATACTCAGTCACAATCATCAACTAGGTAATCAAGAGATACCTCAGACATCTATCCTATGTCTCCACAGATATCAAGATGATGATATTCATCAACCATATACATCACGTACCCAAGTTCTATATATATATATATATATATATATATATATATATATATATATATATATATTTACACCAACCGACATCATAATATTAAATTCTCAAAACATAATATATATATACACATTTGAATTTTTAAGCCTTCTTAACATTGTTTTACCAGATCATCTGGTACAGGCTTTTGTGGTATCAGCAAGGTCTTTGTCTTCAGGTACTAAAATAACAATAAGGATGAGTGATTGGCAATATAAACCAATGCAAATAATTCAAGTTTATAGGAACAGCATAACATAGCTAAATTCTCATTCAATTACATATTCAACTAATTCGCTCTTATTCAACTTCTAATACAACTTACAATCATCAATTTCATCAATATTCAAAGTTAGTAATCAATTTTTCAATATCTCATTCAATTCATCAGCTATTAATATCAATTCAAACATTAACACAACTAACTCTCAATCAATAATTTAAGACTCTCTAGTATCTAGATACTAAATTGGATCGGTTATTAGTTGGGGGTCCTACTCGACCACCCATGAACCCTACCCGGTCCACCTAGCCCTATCTGGCTACCCACCTCACTACTGGGTCTTACCTGACCTCTAGGTAGCTTAACTAGGCAGCGCTCGACCACTAGAGTCAAAAATAAGGGGTAAATATACCGATTGGTCGTCTATACCACATAATATACACATATGACAATTATATCACAACATTAGCTCAATTAATTCTCAATAACTCACCCTGGCACTATGGCCATCAACTGGGATCTCAACCAAGCCACCCAAGCCTATTCTTTCTCTTTTATCTTATTTCACAATATACCTCAATTTCCAAATCATCAATAAATCATTTCATTTTATCATCCCACATCAACATGTCATTCTTTCCATATAAAATTATGATAATATAATTTCCATGCTTTCAATTATAATTTATTATCTTAATATAATCAACTTTTATATAATCAATTCTTTCTAAATATACTTATAAAAGGTTTATTTATTACTTAGTATCACAGATTAATTACATACATCAAACATTATATTATATATATATATATAGAATTGACCATGCTTAAACTATCCTATCATTTTCTTATAAGCCAAAATCCCTCTAAATATTATTTCCATTAATTCATACACTAAATACACCCTTCGTATCTCGCTTCCAAGCTTTTAGAACTTTCTCTTTAACGTCGAATATGCCAATTATCTAAAATTTCAAGAACTTACAAATCAAATTAATGTTTCGACCTCTGGAACCATTATCTGTTTTACCAAAACAATTCTAATTTCATTTCAAAGGTTTCTAAAGCTTACCCTTTTCAATTTCAACCTCTGTTTCCAAACTTCCCTTTTCCTAACAACCCTCCAATGCTTCGTTCAAAACCTAACAACAATAAAATGAAAACCCATTCATCATTTATTGATACCCATTACACAAAATTTAATTTTCAAGCTTTAAAAGAATCAATGGAAATCGAAACCCCCATGAAATCTTCCATTTGTGGTTTTGGGGAGAACCAATGGAAATGGAAATTGAGACCACCAATTAACTTACCTCGGCTTCACAATTCCAAAAATATATTCAATTTTAGCTTTCAGCAAGCAATCGAGTGTTAATCTCCACCTAGAAGCACGCGACCATGGATGAGAGAAAAAAGAAATTCACGCGTGAAAATGGTGGAGGAAAAGGAATTGAAAAGTATTTTTATGCATGAGGGCATTTTTATCTTTTCACCCCTTTTCTTTTCTTTTTACATTTTTTTTATTTTCTAATTTTATTTCTCTTTTCTTTTATTTCCTTTAACTTAATTTAATTAACTTTTAACCATAGTAATTTATATCTTACCATACTAGTTTAATTTAATCTATAATTTCTCAATTTCTACCATAAAATCAATTATTCTAATTTTATTAACTTAATAATCTCTCTAATTTATTCAACTTAATACTCAATGTCGTTTAATCCATCTTATGTGGCATAATTAATTAAATTTAATAATAGGGGTGTTACACGTCGTATGAATGGACGCTCTCTAAGTAAAGATGTAGGAGCGATAGGGTGTCATTAGCCTATGCCTATGGCTAAGCAAAAGACTACTGTGTAGTTGATCATCAATGGTTAAAGAACCCTAAGAGTAGTAGCTGTAGGCATGTGCTACTGTAAAGTAGAGGCAATCGATGTGTCCACCATATAGTGCCACCGTGACTACTAGCACCAGGACCGCGACCACCAGTGGTCATTTCCTGTACTACATATAGTCACCTGTTCATAGAATGTATTTCAAACAATTAGTATTTTACCCAAAATCTTTATGGATCACTAGATTGATATGCAACATAACTTGAAAGTCATCAAGTCCGGTTAGAGCAAGCTGATAAGCAACCACAACCTTATCAATCACATTGTCACTAATTTGACTTTGTACCTTGGTTTTCATAACTTCATACTTATCTTGATGGCCTTCAAGGAAATTTGTGTAATACATTTGCTCTACTTATTGGGTAAAACTAAATGGATCATACACTTTGTATGGACAAGATTACATGACTTCAACTAAACCATATTGGTTGTCAAGCTTTATTCCTTGGTTAATTGTGTTTTCAAACTAATCATACTTGAATAGAATAATTTTTTGGTGGGTTTTCTGGTATACTCAACTTTAATTATATATGTTAACACATTATAAAAGTCATCCTTCAATTCCTCGTTTATGTCTTTCATACAAACCTCGTAGTTTTCCCCGTTCATGTTCCTTCACTTCAATCGTCAACGTTGAACTTTCAGTTGTTTAAAAAGTAAATCGGCCATTTAGTAATACTTCTAATTTTGTCCCCAAAAAGATCTTTAATTTGATTTGTTGGGTCTTAAATCTAGTTAAATGAACTAAATAAGACATGTAAATTAAAAAAAACTAAGATACAGAGGGGAATTAAGTGAGTCATAAAAGACATGTAAATTTAATTCAAAAATATCTTACGTCTTGTACAAACCAAGTGGGAAAATAAGATGATATTTCATGTAGGTCTGGTGTTATATGTGACACCCATAATCCGGTAAATAATATTAAAGATATTAATATTTTCATAAGGGAAACTAGGATAAATTTTTCATGTTTTAAAGTTCATCACCTTGCCTAAGGGACACCACGAATTAAAAGAAAATCATTTAACATTGCGCCCTAGATCTTTGATTAGTCACACTTCCCATATATAAAGATATGAGAAGCGACATGGGAAAAGTTCATTTTTAATCCTAGGAATAGTGGGACATGTTATAAATATCACCAATTAGTCCCAAATTGAAAATCATAAAAATGTTGGGTTCAAACCCCTTTTAAATTTGAGTTTTACACTGTAGTGGGTTCGGTGTTTTACGCCTCATGAGGGTTATAAAACTCCAATTAAGATGATTCTAATTTGTAAACCTCCACAACATAATTATCTATAATTGTTATGTAGAGGTTGAAGGCCCATTATGCCCCGAAGAAACCTTAAATCACGAAAGGCTAAAAATGTTATGCATCATAATTTCTACATGAACACCTTGTATTTTAGGCATATCTAGAGCTACAAACCTCCAAATAGGATGATTCTAGTGGGAAAATATCCATAACATAATTATCTACAACTTTGGTGAAGAACACAAGGGCTAATTCAGCCTAGAACATCCCCTAGCTCAAAAATAATGCCTTAATCAATTAGTAGGAAGGCTTAATCGATTTAGCACCAAACAAAAAGTTGTTAATCGATTAAGTGCTCAACTTAGTCATTTAAATTTGTCAAAAATTGATCCTGGAGCTGGCAGAAAGCGTTTAATCAATTTAAGGGACCTCCCTAGTCGATTGACTATGTAAAATGGTCAAAAACTAGATTTTTATAAGCTTCTACCTACTAAAACTCATCCTAATCATATCCAATCATCATCAAACCTTGTAGGGAGTTAAAAACATCAATTTAGACTTTCTAGACTCAATATCACTTAAAGATTCATAAATATGAGGCCTATACATGGGATTATGCATAAAATGCATTTTATGAGCAATGACATACCTAAAACAATTCAAACCACATCAATTATGCCTCACACCAATGCCAATAAGTTTCAAATGTGTAATAGGGTTTGTACACCCTAGTCCCATGTCTTAGAACCTTTTGGATCAAAATATGACCCACTCACTTCATCAATATACACACAAATCCACTATTTCCTTCAACCACATATTTCATATATAATCTCCAAGCATCATAATAATCATAATTTCACTAAGCATGAATCTTAATATCATTCATTACAAATAGTGTGGTTCAAATTCACCAAGTCATGCATCATCATACATCTCTTAGTGACACAAAATGATCATAACTCAATTCCAATGATCCTAATGCATCAACTACCATTCTAAGATGTCATGTCATCAATATCCAAACATCATCATACTTATAAGGCATTAAACAATAGTATAATTATACAAAACAATGCCATATACAACCATTTCAAAACGAATATACAAAAGTTATTTATCATAAAACATGTCGGCCAAGGCATCTAAACAGACTCTTCCTTCATACCATACCTCATCTTTTGAAAAGCTCTTCTCTATGATCATGCACTACAACACAACAGCTAGAAAGTAGACAACATGGAGAGTGAGCATACTTTCTTAATGATGAACAATCAAATAAATTGTGATAATATAAATATATGAATGCAACCCAACATATCCTCATATCAAGGGAGTTCAATCCAACAATAATGTCACATATCTTGTCAACTTCCATTGGGCTTACACATTCATGTGTAACAAGTTCATTAACAATGTTATTATTAAATAGGACCACGTTACTAAATCATAATATTATCACACCTATTATCACAATCCATAAGCAACATTAAGAGACTACACCAACAACAATACATAATTAATTAGTGACCAAACATGGGATTCATCTCTTTATTAACACTCTCAATCGGGTGTCATTTTTCATGGCCTTCTCTAACTCAAATGTCATGTTCCTATGGCTAATGCATATGTTATACCATGAAATGCTTATGCAACAGATCCGATTTGAAACAATTATTTATAACACGTTGTCGCGACCGGGATCGCGACGGCACGGCCGACCCTCAAAACGATTTTTTTTAAAAAAAATGAACAGGGAGTCGCCACCAATATTTTTAGGATAAAATACCGGGAAAACCTTTAATTAAAGCATTGGTCAAAAAATGAGATTCCAGATCCGGGAGTCTAATTACAGGTGAGGAAGGTATTAGCACCTCACAGCTGTCCGTTATAAAAACGGTTACCTCAATTTAATAGCGCATATTATAATTAACTCAATAATTATTTTAACTTTTCCATGAAAAGAAAATATACGAGACGACAAAATATATAAAAATAAACAGAAATAAATACGAAATATTTACATGAGATTAACAGGACGTCTCATCCAAATTAAACTCGCTTCACCCTTTAAAAAAAATGAGATTAACAGGACGTCTCGTCCAAATTAAACTCGCTCCTCCTTTTTAATTAGAAAAATAAAAATTGTAATAATAATAATAATAACAATAATTACACCTTTTATGCTAATTTAAATAGAATATGTGAAGCACTCATTTTTATTAATATTTATCAATCAATAAAGATTAATTGATAATTAAAAAGGAAGATAAAATCACCGAATAACAATTAATTTAGCAGAAAATAAAATAAATACAAGCAATAAAAAAAGGAGAAGAGTAGGACCGGTGTGGTGAAAGTGGAGTTGGATGGTGTTATGGGCTTGAGGTGCTGGACAGAGAGGAAATGAGGAATAAAGTGCTGTTTTTTTTTAAGAAATGAAGTGGTTTTTTAGTGGAGGGGAACGGTGTTTGAAAGGGAAGGACAGAGAGGTGTGTGTGTGTGGTTTGGATTTAATGGAGGAAAAGAAAAGTGAAGTGAGCATGGAGTGAGGTGAGGTGAGGGAGAGTGGGACAGTGTAGAGGGGTTGTGAGGAATGAGGGGGTCGGTATTTGGAGGGTACTGTGAGGAAAGTGTTGGGGCGGTGTGGAGAGGTTTGTGAGGTCAGTTTGGGGCGGTGTGGAGAGGTTTGTAAGGGGGGCGGTGTTGAGGACGGTGTGTAGAAGGGTAGAGGGCGATGTCTTGGGGCGGTATGGAGAGGTTTGTAAGGGGGTTTGGGCGGTGTGGAGAGGACAGTGTTTTAGGGGGCGGTGTTGAGGACGGTGTGTAGGGGGGACGGTGTTTGGAGGGTTAAGTGAGGACAGTGCTTTAGAAGAGGAGGTCGGACAGTGAGGGGAAGATAGTATGGGGACGGTGTGTGGAAGGTTTGTGAGGACTGTGTTGAGTGAGGAGAGAACGGTGTTGGGAGAAGGTGAGGACAGTGTTGGGAAGGGCTATAAGGATGGTGTCTTGGGGCGGTGTGGAGAGGACGGTTGTGAGGCAGGGAGGGGCGGTGTTGAGTGAGGAGAGAAAATTTGTTTTTCGGGTTCTCTTCAATGAATCTTCCAGGATCCCTTCTTCTTCCTTCGCTTGCTGTATTTATAGAGCATTTGAGGAGCACGTTGATTTCCTTAACAGGAACAGAGACAGCCTGGCTGCCAATTGGTGAGGATTTTTAATATTTCCTCCTTGTCTTGTTGTCAGCCGCCTCACGAGATTGTCAAACAACTTGCATGGTGGTGTTGGAAACAGCCTGGATCTTTGACAATTAAGGAAAATGAAGGCTGGTGGTAATTCTTTATCATTTTCCACCTTGTCTTATTGCCAACCAGCCTCCGTAGTTCAAGGATCCACTTGGATAGTGGACATCCAACTCAACAAGATAAAAATCCGAGAGAAAGTGATGGAAATCCGAGTGAGAATGGTAGAATTCCGAGTGAAAATGACTCGGATCAGCCTCTTAGTCAGTGTTCATCCACATTGGGAGTTAATTCCGAGTGGAATGAAGCATTTCCCATAGAAAGCCAAGTGAAAATACTCATTTCCGAGTGATTTTGCTCGGTATGAGGTTGCTGTGAGACACTCAATCGGAATCGAGTGGCAAATGACTCGGAACCGACTGAAATGGTTGCAATGGGCTCGGTAATTGGCTTGAGGAGGGCTAACTAGCTGAATTGCCAGTCGGTTCCAAGTGAGCATTGGTTCGGACTTGAGTGAGAGTGGTCATTTGGGAGTCGGAAATGATTGGAGATTGACCCAGAACCGACTGGAAAATGTCACTTAAAAACCGATCGAATATTGCCTCAGAACTGATTAAAAATGACTCAGAATGATGACTCGGAACTTGGTAATAATTGAATCGGAATCCGGGTGAGAATGGTGAGCCAGCTTTGGGTGAAAATTGGTGGCTCGGGTTTGGTGAAAACGAGCTCAGTGATGTTTAAATATGGCTCGGAAATAAGTGGAATGGAGGGTGATGGCTCGGAGCCGACTGAAAAGGGAATGACTCGGTGCAGACTGGAAATACCTCGCTCGGTTCTGAGTGGATAACCTTTACTTGGTACTGATTGAAGAACATCACTCGGAAAACTCCTTCTTCCCTCGGTTCCGAGTGGATTTTGAGCTATTTAATAGATTCTTTCTTCCCTTAGTTCCGTATGGCTTTTCACTCGGAATTTCTTTCAGTCATCCCTCATTTCATCCACTTGAAAATCTAACCTTTTTACTTATTTTCCAATCGGTAATTGGCTTTCATTCGTCACTCAGGAATGGCTTTCACTCGGCAATCAGGTATTTGATGCATTTTCTTAGAAGTTCTTCACAAGTCCGAATCTTGGTTTGCTCGGAAACACATGACTGTTCTCCAAGTCACTCGGAGTCGGCCTCATGCTTTAATCAGAATCAAAAACTTAGTTTTCATCAATCGGTATCTTCTTTCTTTGCACTCGGAAATTAGAAGTTTAGCCATTTGCACTCGGAAATTGCCTTCTTATTACTCAGAATTTGGAAGCTTGGCATTTTCACTATTTTTCACTCGGATTCTGGTCTTCTTTCCACTCAGAGGTTGGAATTTGACTTCTGCACTCGGGTCCAGCCCTCTTTGTGTCCTTCCTTGACACTTGAGGTCCACTTGGAGGCTCCTTCACTCGGAAATGATCATTCCGAGTCCTTTCACTCGGAAATGATCATTTCCGAGTCAGAGTTTTTTTTTTTTAACTTAATTTTTTTTTCTTTTTTTTTCTTCTTTTTTTTCTTTTCTCTCTCTTTTTTATTATTTCTTTTCCTTCTCTCTTTCTTTCTTTTATCCTTTTGCCTTGTGAATTCCCCATTCTTGGTGAAAATTGACTGGAACGAAATAGGTGTTCACAAATGCCTCTCTTTACTTCTTTTTCATGAGGAAAAGCATGAAGTTTCTTCTTGCTTTTTTTTTGAAATGGAAAGGGAGTAAAGACGTGAACACCATTGGAAAAGTAGAAAGTGAAGGTGTTACTTCTTGGTTAACAGGAATGATGAGGATGTTGTCTCTAGGTTAACAGCAAAGGTAAAAGGTGAGGGTGTTGCCTCTCGGTTAACAGCAAAGGTGAGGGTGAGGGTGTTGCCTCTCGGAAAAGTAAAAGGTGAGGGTGTTGCCTCTCGATTGACTGGAAAAGTAAAAGGATGAGGGTGTTGCCTCTCGGTTGACTGAAAAAGTAAAAGGGTGAGGGTGTTGCCTCTCGGTTGACTGAAAAAGTAAAAGGATGAGGGTGTTGCCTCTCGATTGACTAGAAAAGTAAAAGGATGAGGGTGTTGCCTCTCGATTGACTGGAAAAGTAAAAGGATGAGGGTGTTGCCTCTCGGTTGACTGGAAAAGTAAAAGGGTGAGGGTGTTGCCTCTCGGTTGACTGAAAAAGTAAAAGGATGAGGGTGTTGCCTCTCGATTGACTGGAAAAGTAAAAGGATGAGGGTGTTGCCTCTCGGTTGACTGGAAAAGTAAAAGGGTAGAGCTAACAGGACGTCTCGTCCAAATTAACCCTCTGTACCTAAAAGCTCAGGGTGATGCCCCGGTTTGTCATGACTGAGGCCCTGGATTGAAAGGGAATAAATCTGGGGGTAATGCCCTAGTTTGGGGTAGTCTGAAAGAATTCTTGGGGCATTGCCTTTTGTCTAAAGGGAAACCTGGGGTGATGCCCCTGTTGGAATTGTTTAGGAAGTGTAGCTCCACTGGGGAAGGATAAGTCCTCCTGGTAACCTTCATGGTACCACTGGGAAAGTATTAGGTGAGTTGGGACAGAGTAATCTGGGGGTTGTCGGGGAACTGTCCTTCTAATTGCCCTTTGAATAAACAAAAGAAATCTAGGGAGATGCCCCAATTTGACATAACTGAAGGTTGTTGGGGGACTGCCCCCTTGAAAGAAATCTGGGGAGATGCCCCAGTTTGACATAACTGAAGGTTGTTGGGGGACTGCCCCCTTGAAAGAAATCTGGGGAGATGCCCCAGTTTGACATAACTGAAGGTTGTTGGGGAACTGCCCCCTTGAAAGAAATCTGGGGAGATGCCCCAGTTTGACATAACTGAAGGTTGTTGGGGGACTGCCCCCTTGAGAGAAATCTGGGGAGATGCCCCAGTTTGAGCTTTTTAGTGAGAGGAGTATGATGGATGCTAGTTTGGTAATGGTGAGCTCACTGGGGAAAGATAAGTCCTCTTAAGCCTGATCAAAGAAACATCCCGATTGAGGGAACTGATCCCATTTTTATGGAACTCCTTGGGAGAGATCTTCAGTCTATAGGTCTCGCTGAGAGAAAACTTTGGCGAATACCTGCTTTTGGATGATGGATTTGGCGTCCCGCTGACAAAAGAATGAGTTAGTATAAAAAGACTGACAGGTAAATTTTCCCTGGCGACTGGCTCTTTAAGATAACTCATGGATGAAACAGAAACATCCTCCGACTTTTAGCGCTAGGATACATTTCATCCCCCATAACTTTATGCTCTGTTGTTTCCAATTTCAAAAAATTTTAGGCAAAAACTTGTTTATTCATAAAAAATGAGCACATGTAGGATGAAGAGAGACTTTTATTTATAAACATCAGATATGTACAGCAATGAAAATAATATTAAACACAGTGATGTGACAAGGTATATAAAGAATTGAAGGCAAATAAAAAGGAAAAGGCTCATATATCCTCAAATGATCCTCCGCGAGAAATGAGAAACTTGATCCCATATCATGACTTTGTGTTCGTCCTTTGATTTTGCTTCTGAGGGCGTAATTTGACAATGACCCTAATACCCGTTTTGAGCTCCTTTGACTTTGGCTTGAAGGGCTTATGTTGTGGAGTCGAATTTGTAGAACCGCCTTTTTAGGTTTTCGGCTCATCTTGCTGCTCTAACTTTTGCCTAGGTCGCCTTTTCAGGTTTTCAACCTAGCGAGCTCTTTTCCTCTTTTTTTTGTGAATATTTTTTTTATTATATTTTTTTATTATTATTATATTATGCAAAGTATCTTTTCACTGCATCGATATTGACAGGCATTGGCAGGTCGTCTCCATCCATATTGGTGAGTATGAGGGCTCCTCCAGAGAAAGCCTTCTTTATAACATATGGTCCCTCATAATTAGGTGCCCATTTCCCTCGGACATCCCTTTGAATTGGTAAAATATTCTTGAGGACCAAATCACCCTCTTGGAATTGTCGGGGGCGTACTTTCTTTTCGTATGCCCGCTTCATGCGTCTTTGATACAATTGTCCCTGGCAAAGGGCAGTTAATCTCTTCCCATCAATTAGATTCAATTGGTCATATTTGGCCTGGACCCATTCATCTTCTTGCAATTTAGCCTCCATGATCACCCTAAGGGATGGAATTTCCACTTCGAACGGTAGTACAGCTTCCATTCCGTAAACCAAAGAAAATGGGGTTGCCCCAGTTGAGGTTCGCACCGAGGTTCGGTATCCATGTAGTGCGAAAGGGAGCATTTCATGCCAGTCTTTGTAGGTTACTACCATCTTTTGCACTATCCTCTTTATATTTTTGTTGGCTGCCTCAACCGCTCCATTCATTTTCAGACGGTATGGAGAGGAGTTGTGATGGGAGATTTTAAAACTCTCACAAAGCTCCTTCATCATTTTGTTGTTTAAATTTGTACCATTGTCCGTGATGATTTGGTTTGGTAGGCCATACCGGCATATCAGTTCACGCTTGACGAATTTGACCATAACATTTTTCGTCACATTGGCGTATGAAGCTGCTTCTACCCACTTGGTGAAATAATCGATAGCAACCAAAGTGAAACGATGACCATTCGAGGCTTTTGGTTCAATTGGCCCAATTACATCCATACCCCACATTGAAAAAGGCCATGGTGCTGACAAGACATTTAGGGATGAAGGAGGAGCATGAATGTGATCAGCATAAATCTGACATTTATGACACCTCCGTACGTAAGCAAAACAATCGGCTTCCATAGTCATCCAATAATACCCAGCTCTCAGTATTTTTCTTGACATAGCATGCCCATTTGTATGAGTTCCGAAAGATCCTTCGTGGATATCTTTCATGATCTGGTTTGCCTGAACTGTATCAACACACCGGAGGAGAATGGAATCATAATTCCTCTTGTAAAGCACGTTACCACTCAATAGGTATCCCATGGCTAGCCTTCTCAAAGTTCGTTTGCCATTGTCCGTGATACCTTCAGGGTATTCTTGGCATTGGAGGTATCTTTTGATGTCATGATACCAGGGCTTGCCATCCGGTTCTTCTTTTATGGCCTGGCAATGGGCAGGTTCTTGCTGTTTCTTTACCTTAATGAGAGGCACTTCGTAATCATTGCTGACCTCGAACATAGCGGCTAGGGTGGCTAAAGCATCTGCCATTTAGTTGTCCTCCCGTGGAATATGATGGAAGGTAACTTTATCGAATCTTTTGATCATCTCTTTGATATGAGCATGATAGGGAACTAGTTTATTATCTCTAGTCTCCCATTCATCCTTTAGTTGATGGATAACTAAAGCAGAATCTCCATAAACCTCCAGAACCTTTATTCCCACGTTTAGAGCCGCTTGTATTCCTAGAGAACATGCTTCATATTCCGCAATATTATTGGTGCAGTCAAAACACAGCCGAGCGCAAATAGGGATGAATTCCTTATCAGGTGAGATTAAGATAACCCCAATTCCATGTCCTAGTGCATTGGATGCTCCATCGAATCTCATGACCCATCTGGTTTCCAGGCCATCTTCTTCTTTGGAAAGAGCCAAGATATCCTCATCTGGGAAATCATGCCGCATTGGTTGATAAGCTTCAATGGGTTGGTATGCCAAGTAATCTGCCAGCGCACTCCCTTTAATTGCCTTTTGGGTGACATATGTTATGTCATATTCCGTCAGTAACACTTGCCAACGGGCAATCTTTCCAGTCAAAGCGGGTTTTTCAAAGATATACTTGATGGGATCCATCTTAGACACCAGCCAAGTAGTATGATTAAGCATGTATTGCCGTAAGCGTCGGGCAGCCCAAGCCAATGCACAACACGTTCTTTCAAGAGATGAATACCTTATCTCACATTCGGTAAATCTCTTGCTCAAGTAGTAGATGGTGCATTCCTTTCTTCCAGTCTCATCATGTTGACCCAATACACATCCCATGGATTCATTCAACACAGTCAGGTATAGGATTAATGGTCTCCCATGAACGGGTGGCACCAAGACTGGTGGCTCCAATAAGTACTGTTTTATTTTTTTAAATGCAATCTGGCAATCCTCATTCCACCGTCCAGGCTGATTCTTGTGAAGCAACTTGAAAATCGGCTCACAAGTTGCCGTCATTTGGGAAATGAATCGGGCGATGTAATTCAATCTTCCCAAGAATCCTCGGACTTCTTTTTCAGTACGAGGAGGAGGCATTTCCAGAATTGCCTTGACTTTGTTAGGATCAACTTCTATCCCCTTCTCATTCACAATGAACCCTAACAATTTGCCGGATCTTGCGCTAAAAGTGCACTTGGCGGGATTCAATCTAAGCTTGAATTTCCTCAACCTTTCGAAAAGTTTTCTCAGGTCAGCAATATGCTCCTCCTCAGACCTGGACTTGGCAATTATGTCATCCACATAGACCTCTATTTCCTTGTGCATCATGTCGTGGAAGAGAGTCACCATTGCCCTTTGATAGGTGGCTCCTGCATTCTTTAATCTGAAGGATATTACTTTGTAACAAAAGGTGCCCCACAGAGTGATGAACATGGTCTTTTCCATATCTTCTGGTGCCATCTTGATCTGGTTATATCCCGAAAATCCATCCATAAATGAGAAGATGGAATGTTGAGCTGTGTTATCAACCAATACGTCAATCTGAGGTAAAGGAAAATCATCCTTAGGACTCGTCCGATTCAAGTCTCGGTAGTCCACACACATCCTTACCCTCCCATCTTTCTTTGGAATGGGAACTATATTGGCTACCCATTGCGAATACTTAGCTACGGCTAAGAAACCAGCGTCGAATTGTTTCTTGACTTCTTCTTTGATCTTAAGAAGCATTTCTGGTTTCATTCGTCGTAACTTTTGCTTGATCGGTGGACATTCCGGCTTTAAAGGCAACTTGTGTTCCACAATGTTATTATCCAGACCTGGCATATCTTGATACGACCATGCAAAAATGTCTCGAAATTCCCGGAGTAGTCTAATCAATTCACTCTGCCGTTGTTTGCTCAAGAGGGTGCCTATCTTGACTTCTTTATTTTCTCCTTCATCTCCCAGGTTAATGGTCTCAATCTTTTCCTGATGAGTTTGAATTTCTTTATCTTCTTGTTCCATTAACTTTGTCAACTCGAGTGAAGGTTCAAAGTCTTCCTCACTATCCTCATAGGCATAATCATTTGGATTATCAGAGTCATGAAATAGAACCGAGTTCTCATTGTTCTTAGAAGAATCTCTTTCAGATCTGCATTTAGTGTTATATCATAATGAATGAAAACAAAAAAAGGCAAGCAAATGGAATGTTTAAAAGAAAGAGATTGAACAAAGATGAGGTATGAAATCAGACTGCATTCATTTAATTTAATAAACAAGCAAGTTTTTGCCTTTATTACAAAACAGATCCTAAAGCCTTAGGCATAGCAAGAGGATCGACAAGTTTTGAAAACAACAATTACTTTGGCTGAGGATTGATAGTTATGGGGAACTCCATGATTTCCCAGTTGTCCAGTTCTTGACCGGGTAAGCAAGCGTGCACTAATTCCACATCATGGTTGTGTCCGTCTCCAACCATAGCCACCTGACCCGGATATATAATCCCGGCGCTTTTAAAGCTTTGATAGAGGTCACAGATAGGGATTCTAGCAGTGACAAACTTTTGACCGGTAAGGCGAGCGATCCTTCTCTCCCTTTTTTCTTCTCCCATCCTTTTTCTATCAGCTGCCGTAGGCTTGTATCCCAGACCATACCTATCCCTGTTTTCTGGGAGACATATAGGTTGGGTTCTCCCTTCTGATTCTCGTCCTAACCCCTTTCCCAGCTTGTATCCTTCTCTCAACATTGTCTTTGCAACCATCAGAGGCACGTTTGGGAAGGATTTCTTTGTAATGCTCGTTGCATTGGCCACCTCTAAAGCCTGAAATAAGGTTTCAAGGGCTTCCTCAGTCGCTTCAATGTATGGGGTGTTGGCAGGCTTACTAACCAACAAGTCTTCTTCTCCAGAGACAATCACCAACTTGTTGTCAATGATGAACTTCAACTTTTGATGTAGAGTAAAAGGAACTACCCCAGCCGAATGGATCCACGGCCGTCCCAGCAAACAACTGTATGCGGGCGTAATATCCATGACTTGAAAAAGGATTTGAAAGGTGCATGGCCCAACTTGTATAGGCAATTCAATTTCTCCCATGACTTCTCGGCGAGTTCCGTCAAAAGCCCGGACTACCATGGAACTGGGTCTCATATGGGTCCCATCAAAAGGCAACTTTGCCAACGTAGATTTTGGCATTACATTCAAGGACGATCCATTGTCAACCAGCACCTTCGCCATGATATGATCTTGACATTTTACGGAGATATGAAGGGCTTTGTTGTGCCCTCTTCCTTCCGCTGGTGTCTCATCATCCGTAAAAGTTAGATAGTTGTTGGCCATAATGTGTCCCACTATGCCCTCGAATTTATCTACCGGCAAATCATGTTTCACATGTGCCTCACTCAAAACTTTCATCAGCGTGTTCCGGTGTGGTTCAGAACTCATTAGTAAGGACAACAGAGAAATTTTTGCCGGGGTGTGGTTTAGTTGGTCCAACACCTGGTAGTCACTATGACGAATGAATCTAAGAAACTCTTGGGCTTCCTCTTCAGTTACTACCTTCTTTGCTTCACCGGAGGATTCTCCCTTCCCAGGTCTAACATTCCCTGTGGCTTTGTCAAGTTTTGGTTCTGGGGAAGCATATACTCTTCCACTTCGGGTGACACCCCCGATTCCGGCAATATTCGTGACAGGGGATGATGGGGTAGGCTCAACGGCCTCAGAACTAGTAACAATCACATCAGTACCATACTTCCATGGTACAGCTCGCGAATCCTTGTAAGGGAACGGGGTTGGAGTGTTTACCGTGATGACAGTTTTAACAGGGGTTGAAGCCACAGGTGTGTTTTTATTGTAAAATATGACTAGAGGTTTTGGGGCTCGAACTCGGCCTTGCTCTTGTATCATATTTATTCTGTCTTTACGATGCCGGCAAACTTCTATGACGTGACTGTCCATAAATCCCTGAAGGGTTTTCTGGAAGTCCCTTCGCTTTGCGGACAGGAGGTCATTGCACTCTTTATCCCATGATCCTTCTATCAATCCCATCTTAAGCATATGGGAATGAATTGTTTCCAACGGCATTTGGATGTCCTGAACCTTGGAAATACATTCCTCATCTCTTTCCATAGCGTTAACCCCTGGTCTCCCATGGTTAGGCAAAGGATTGGTTGTCACATTTGGGCTTCCTTCCTTGAAGCTTATCCAATCAGCTCTGATTAAATCTCTTACCTTAAACTTTAATGCCAGGCAATTTTCGGTGGAATGTCCCGGTGCACCGGCATGGTAATCACATCACGCATTTGGGTCATACCCTCTGGGATAAGGTGGTTGAAGCGGTTTTAAAGGACAAGGTGCCACTAAGGTGTTTTCAATAAGATGGGGGAGAAGCTCTGTATAGGTCATAGGAATTGGATCAAATTGCACTTGAGTGCGGTCATCATTCTATCTCCTCATGTTTGGATTCGGTGGGTTTATTTGTGGTGGTTGATATGGTGTTTGTGGTGGTACGGGTGGTCGCATGACAGGTGGTCGAAAACGCGGTGGGTTTGGATTTGGAATTGCAGCTACATATGGGTGTGGTGTGTTATGGTAAGTTGACGGAAAGGTGACGGGAGTAGGTGGTCTGAGCTGGTTCCTTCTTTGGTTGTGGGAGACCAGGTTAGTCTCTCCCTCTCTTCTTTTTCCTTCTCCAAAAAAAGGTTTTCTTGCTGTCCCAGCCCCAGATGGGCTACGAGTAATCTTCCCCGTTCTCAAGCCATTTTCTATTCTTTCTCTGATAGTGACGATGTCGGAGAAGTGGGAGGAAATGCTTCCAATCATCTTGTCATAGAAAGGTGACTGGAGTGTATCAATAAATGTGGAAATCACCTCCTTTCCTGATAGAGGTGGATCGACTTGTGCTGCTACTTCTCGCCACCGTTGGGCATATTCTTTAAACGTCTCATTATCTTTTTTGGCCATGTTTTGCAACTGTACTCTATCTGGCGCCATATCCAGATTATACTTGTACTGTTGCATGAAAGCATCTGCCAAATCTTCCCAACAGCGTATATGAGATCGTTCAAGGTGGTTGTACCAGGTAAGAGGTGCTCCCGTCAAACTATCCTGGAAACAATAAATAAGCAGAGGGTCATTAGAAGCATGAGAGACCATCTTCCGGCAGTACATGGTGAGATGGTTCTTTGGACAGGTTAGCCCCCGATATTTGTCAAACTCTGGCATTTTGAATTTGGGGGGAATGACAACATCAGGAATCAGACAGAGTTGTGCAGCACTGCCCATTCCAAACCTGTTTGTTCTCTCCATTTCTCGGAATCGCCTTTCCAGGAATTCTAGCCTTCCCTCCTGGGTAATAGCAGCAGCACTTGGACCCGCAGTGGCATGATGACTGGTATCCCTAACTGGTTGGTCGACATGTGCCGGGTTTGCATTAGGCATTGAGATGTGGGGTCTGGCTGTCGTCTGGGTAGCTTGTGGTTGCGTAACTTGTGCAAGGATTGGATTTGCTTGAGGGTCTCGGACGGGCGGGACACTTGGCTGGGCCGTATGTAGAATCGCCTCTTGATAATCAGGTTCTTCTTGAAGCGGTGGGAAATAACCCTGTGGCAATCCGTAAGGTATGACGTTACCTTCTGCATCTACAAAGATGGGTTGCTGAGCGTCAGCAGTGTTTGGTTTCCTAACATGAATGGTTAGGGGAGGCGCAGCTGGGTTTGAACTTGGTCCCCCGGTGGGACCCTGAGTGGACGGTCGTTGTCTAGTGTCTTCAACTCCTGCTGAAGAATCCCCTTCTGTGACCCTTCTCTCAAGAAGTTTGGCCATTTTAGCCATTTGCTCTTTCAGTTGATTGACTTCAGCTCTCAAACTCTCATTTTCTTGTTCTATTTCAGCCATGAGTATGGTATTAAGCCGAGTCGCGTAAGGATGTTTACCCGTTATTTCTGGGAAGTCAACAAGAAATTGTTAAAAAGAAAGTATTAAACAAAAACAACAAAAGAAAAACAAATGATACGTGAAGCGATCGCGGAATTCAACCAGTATCCTTCGACTTTTTTCAGAACTACATTCAAAAGTGATAAGTGGAAATTAACATGAGATAGTTGTGGAGACATGAAGAAACCCCCCTTTTTCAGAATACATTACTGCTGCCAGTCTATTTTTATGTAGAAAAAGTAAATCAGCCATTCCTAGCTCGGGCAATCATGGCCCTCATTTTACAAATCCTTTCTCTACAATAATCAAGGAAGGTCACAATTTCTCTTGGAGTGTTAAGAGGATTAACCATCCCCTCAGCTTGCTTGAGTAGGAGCGGGAGGTCTTCCAGAACTCCATTAGCCAAATATGCCAAGTGGGCAAAGCGATTCATCCATGAATGAATATCTTCATTTTGCTGTGTTAGTTCATCTTTCAAAACACGGATAGCTTCACCACATTCTCGTTCAGCCTCTATCACACGCCGTCGCTCACCATTTATCTCATGCTGGCAGGCTTCTACCATCTCATCAAGCTGATGCTCTGATCGGCTAGCTTGCAATTGCAGAAGTTCTTTCTGCACCAGGACATTTTGCTCGCGCTCTTTGGCTTTTGCCAACATGTCCCTTAGAAGCTGCTTATCAGTCAACATGGTATCTCTTTGCTTGTTCTTCGCTTTTAGTTGAGCATTAGCCGTTCGGAGTCATTGACTTTGTTTCCTCAGGTAGTCCCTTTCAATTTTTCTTTTTTTTCCAATCTTCCTGATGGTTTGCTTGCTTTCTAAATTCTCCCTTTTCTGAAGGGCACATTCTTGTTGAGATATCAGCAATTCTTTTTCTAATTCCTCATTTTTTGCAGTTAGCTCTTTTATTTTGGCTCTCATTGCCTCTTCTTCAAGGGTAGGAGAGGTAACATGTGCGCTTGTCGGGAGATAGGAGGGACTCTTGAAAGGTAGCTTGATAATGGAAACTCTGTTTAAGACCCATTGGTAGTACTCTTCCTTCACGGCGTGGCTTCGACTTCCTAATTCTTTCCCTTGTTTGTGGACTTTCTTCCATGCATTTTCTACATCCCGAATGACAGACGTGCAATCCCCCTCTGAGAAATAAACGATGAAAGAAGTAAGGGATTCTCCATCGGGTGACCCAAGTAAGGGATAGGCTAGCTGACGTTTGGCTATGACAGGGTTGTAATTAATACATCCATGAGTACCCATGAGAGGAACATTCGGGTAGTTTCCACAATGGTGAATTATGGTGTCAACTTTCAACCATTGCGGGTACCACCTTACTTTATCAGCTGTGAGCCCTACCAGGTGATTGGCCCATTCACGCCCATTCTTCACTACTAACTGACATAACTTCAGATCTGAGACTGGACATTCAATTTTGCTGACTTGATGGAAGACATGTGATGTAAGCCATACATATAGAGCAGGTAAACAGCAAATGATTCTCTTTCCACCTCGTGTATAGCAGAAGTCCATGGTGCAGTACATATTTGCCAATATAGCAGTGACAGGATTTTCAGATTTGAACTTATGGGCAAGGAAAACGCCAATAGCATCATAGTCCACGTAATTATCGATATTAGGAAACAAGATAACTCCATAAATGGTGAGAGCTAGAGTATCCATGAAGGCTTCCCAATCTCCTTTCTCAGCTAGCAAGTACATGTGCTTCTCAAAATACTCCCGATCAAATCCCAGGATCTGATTTCTATTCAGTTGTGCACTCCTTAACACTTCCGGGTGAATCTTTAAGACATTAGCAACGGTAACAATATTCGCTTGACGTCCAAGATGACGGTAAGGTATTTGTCCTTCTAATGGCATCCCCAGAATTTGTTCAAACTCTTCAACAGACGGAGCTAATTGGAAATCCCGGAAGGTAAAACAACGAAGAGGTGGGTCATAGAATTGAGTCAAAGCGGTAATTGCCTCGACTTGTACCTCCACTTCTAGCAGTTTTAGGATCCTCCCATATTTCCTTGAGAAAACCATCTTCTGATTCATGTCCAATTTCTTCCCTAATGCTTGTAGACTGGTTGTATCAACTTTCCTAACCTTAACATGCAGTAATCTTTTCAATTCGGGTACATTTCCACCACAACTATCTGACCTCATGTTAATTTCCATATTTCACTCAAAGATACTGGCCAAGCCCTTGATAGCTTCCTGTAAGGACATAAAGAAAAGAAAAATCAATCACTGACATGCTTTGCAAATTGATACTCCCCTAATAACTTTCTTGAAAACATTTTGAGATTTAGGGGAGTTACAATTTGTTGAAACTTGCAATAAATCAAGGATCACACGAGCTATGAATTTTTTGATTATTTTTTCTTTTTTTTCTTTTTTTTTAGAAAGTTCATAACTCCAGATCCTAAGACTTAAGCAAATATAAAAGGAAAGGTCCACTTGCCCATTAGAGGATCACAGGTTAAAAATAGGTCATTCTTTGAAAAAGTAATCCTCTAAACAGGCAAGCGGTCCATTAGTTTGGATTGGAAGAGAAAACGAGAATGAGAAAAGGTATAAGTAAAGTTTGCCTCTTTGTGCCTTAAGTCGGGTTTTTCTGAAGATGCCTTAATGGTTCTAAGGTTTATTTATCAGTGATGTCTCACATTGGGTGGTTTGTTCTAAAATTTCTAAAGGTCACTAGAGCCAAGATCCTACTCATGATGTTGGCCACAAATAGTAGGAAGTCTACTAAGTGTGGGCACCACGAATAAGTCGAACTCTAGCTGAGATTCTCACAGTAACCAGATAGGAAGTACATCCCAAATGGCTCCGCTATCAATCTCCCTTAATCTTAAGTTTTATTTGGGCCCGGGTATAGGGTCCCACTCAAAAGTGTGTGCAAGTTGTGAGTGTAGTGTGTGAAAGAGGCATTCAATACCTGTACCTTACTCATCCTGCACATAGAACAAACACAGAGCAACAAAATAAAGTCGACTACCCTAGGGTTCAATGATCACACATATATTTACAGAACATAAAGGATAGGATACAAATAAAACAGAGACCAAATAAAATAAAGGAAAAAGTCAAATAATTAATATGCTAATTAAAATATGCGCTATCAAATTGACTGGCTTGACTCTCTAAGTCCCCAGTGGAGTCGCCATCTGTCGCGACCGGGATCGCGACGGCACGGCCGACCCTCAAAACGATTTTTTTTAAAAAAAATGAACAGGGAGTCGCCACCAATATTTTTAGGATAAAATACCAGGAAAACCTTTAATTAAAGCATTGGTCAAAAAATGAGATTCCAGATCCGGGAGTCTAATTACAGGTGAGGAAGGTATTAGCACCTCACAGCTGTCCGTTATAAAAACGGTTACCTCAATTTAATAGCGCATATTATAATTTAACTCAATAATGATTTTAACTTTTCCATGAAAAGAAAATATACGAGACGACAAAATATATAAAAATAAACAGAAATAAATACGGAATATTTACATGAGATTAACAGGACGTCTCATCCAAATTAAACTCGCTCCACCCTTTAAAAAAATGAGATTAACAGGACGTCTCGTCCAAATTAAACTCGCTCCTCCTTTTTAATTAGAAAAATAAAAATTGTAATAATAATAATAATAACAATAATTACACCTTTTATGCTAATTTAAATAGAATATGTGAAGCACTCATTTTTATTAATATTTATCAATCAATAAAGATTAATTGATAATTAAAAAGGAAGATAAAATCACCGAATAACAATTAATTTAGTAGAAAATAAAATAAATACAAGCAATAAAAAAAAGGAAAAGAGTAGGACCGGTGTGGTGAAAGTGGAGTTGGATGGTGTTATGCGCTTGAGGTGCTGGACAGAGAGGAAATGAGGAATAAAGTGCTGTTTTTTTTTTAAGAAATGAAGTGGTTTTTTAGTGGAGGGGAACGGTGTTTGAAAGGGAAGGACAGAGAGCTGTGTGTGTGTGGTTTGGCTTTAATGGAGGAAAGGAAAAGTGAAGTGAGCGTGAAGTGAGGTGAGGTGAGGGAGAGTGGGACAGTGTAGAGGGGTTGTGAGGAATGAGGGTGTCGGTATTTGGAGGGTACTGTGAGGAAAGTGTTGGGGCGGTGTGGAGAGGTTTGTGAGGTCAGTTTAGGGCGGTGTGGAGAGGTTTGTGAGGTCAGTTTGGGGCGGTGTGGAGAGGTTTGTAAGGGGGCGGTGTTGAGGACGGTGTGTAGAAGGGTAGAGGGCGATGTCTTGGGGCGGTATGGAGAGGTTTGTAAGGGGGTTTGACGGTGTGGAGAGGACGGTGTTTTAGGGGGCGGTGTTGAGGACGGTGTGTAGGGGGGACGGTGTTTGAAGGGTTAAGTGAGGACAGTGCTTTAGAAGAGGAGGTCGGACAGTGAGGGGAAGATAGTATGGGGACGGTGTGTGGAAGGTTTGTGAGGACTGTGTTGAGTGAGGAGAGAACGGTGTTGGGAGAAGGTGAGGACAGTGTTGGGAAGGGCTGTGAGGACGGTGTCTTGGGGCGGTGTGGAGAGGATGGTTGTGAGGCAGGGAGGGGCGGTGTTGAGTGAGGAGAGAAAATTTGTTTTTGGGTTCTCTTCAATGAATCTTCCAGGATCCCTTCTTCTTCCTTCGCTTGCTGTATTTATAGAGCATTTGAGGAGCACGTTGATTGCCTGAACAGGAACAGAGACAGCCTGGCTGCCAATTGGTAAGGATTTTTAATATTTCCTCCTTGTCTTGTTGTCAGCCGCCTCACGAGATTGTCAAACAACTTGCATGGTGGTGTTGGAAACAGCCTGGATCTTTGACAATTAAGGAAAATGAAGGCTGGTGGCAATTCTTTATCATTTTCCACCTTGTCTTATTGCCAACCAGCCTCCGTAGTTCAAGGATCCACTTGGATAGTGGACATCCAACTCAGCAAGATAAAAATCCGAGAGAAAGTGATGGAAATCCAAGTGAAAATGGTAGAATTCTGAGTGAAAATGACTCGGATCAGCCTCTCAGTCAGTGTTCATTCATATTGGGAGTTAATTCCGAGTGGAATGAAGCGTTTCCCATAGAAAGCCAAGTGAAAATACTCCTTTCCGAGTGATTTTGCTCGGTATGAGGTTGCTGTGAGACACTCAATCGGAATCGAGTGGCAAATGACTCGGAACCGACTGAAATGGTTTCAATGGGCTCGGTAATTGGCTTGAGGAGGGCTAACTAGCTGAATTGCCAGTCGGTTCCGAGTGAGCATTGGTTCGGACTTGAGTGAGAGTGGTCATTTGGGAGTCGGAAATGATTGGAGATTGACCCAGAACCGACTGGAAAATGTCACTTAAAAACCGATCGAATATTGCCTCAGAACTGATTAAAAATGACTCAGAATGATGACTCGGAACTTGGTAATAATTGACTCGGAATCCGGGTGAGAATGGTGAGCCAGCTTTGGGTGAAAATTGGTGGCTCGGGTTTGGTGAAAACGAGCTCAGTGATGTTTAAATATGGCTCGGAAATAAGTGGAATGGAGGGTGATGGCTCGGAGCCGACTGAAAAGGGAATGACTCGGTGCAGACTGGAAATACCTCGCTCGGTTCTGAGTGGATAACCTTTACTTGGTACTGATTGAAGAACATCACTCGGAAAACTCCTTCTTCCCTCGGTTCCGAGTGGATTTTGAGCCATTTAATAGATTCTTTCTTCCCTTAGTTCCGTATGGCTTTTCACTCGGAATTTCTTTCAGTCGTCCCTCATTTCATCCACTTGAAAATCTAACCTTTTTACTTATTTTCCAATCGGTAATTGGCTTTCATTCGTCACTCAGGAATGGCTTTCACTCGGCAATCAGGTATTTGATGCATTTTCTTAGAAGTTCTTCACAAGTCCGAATCTTGGTTTGCTCGGAAACACATGATTGTTCTCCAAGTCACTCGGAGTCGGCCTCACGCTTCAATCAGAATCAAAAACTTAGTTTTCATCAATCGGTATCTTCTTTCTTTGCACTCGGAAATTAGAAGTTTAGCCATTTGCACTCGGAAATTGCCTTCTTATTACTCAGAATTTGGAAGCTTGGCATTTTCACTATTTTTCACTCGGATTCTGGTCTTCTTTCCACTCAGAGATTGGAATTTGACTTCTGCACTCGGGTCCAGCCCTCTTTGTGTCCTTCCTTGACACTTGAGGTCCACTTGGAGGCTCCTTCACTCGGAAATGATCATTCCGAGTCCTTTCACTCGGAAATGATCATTTCCGAGTCAGAGTTTTTTTTTTTTTAACTTAATTTTTTTTCTTTTTTTTTCTCTTCTTTTTTTTCTTTTCTCTCTCTTTTTTATTATTTCTTTTCCTTCTCTCTTTCTTTCTTTTATCCTTTTGCCTTGTGAATTCCCCATTCTTGGTGAAAATTGACTGGAACAAAATAGGTGTTCACACACGTGTGCACACGATTTATTAAATATTTATAACCATGCATAATTGCTAAAGTATTTGTCCTCCACAAGGGCCCTTTTCACAAGATTCCGCAAGACATTTATTATTACAATATGTCAAGTGATCACAATCACATATAGTCATTCAAATAGTTATCCCCCAGCAATGGTCCTTTTTCATAAGATCCCACAAGACCTCTATTATTTTTTAATATATCAAGTGATCCCAACCACATATAATATGATATATCAGGCATGCCATGAATGCAATAATACACATGCTAGCCTCAACTTCATAAGAATTCCTCACCCTTTACTTAGGGGTAGATTTTACACTTAACATTACAGTTAGTGGCATACAACCAATTACAACGCTCTCCAAACCATGCACATTGTTCATAATATAATAGCCAATGAGGTATATCAACATCAATCCACACATAAAAATAAAGAGATCATATCAAACAAATATATTCCAAATTTATATCCTCATCAGGCCAACAGTGTTTGCCACACCAACAGATTTTGGCAACACACCAAACTTTACAGTTTATTTATGAAAGAAAGAGTAATTCACTGAACTTAGTGTATAACAAATATACAAAAGAGATTATACACTAAGTTATGACACGAGACTAAGGTTTGTTAGAGGCAGAACAAATAACAAAAGTCTTTGTCTATAAGAGAAGAATGAATACACAGAATTTTGACTCAAGAGAATTTTGATGAAAGCTCGTGAGAGTTATGTATTTTTAATTCAATCTTCCTTGGTATAAATAGGTGCTGAAAAAATAATCGTTGTTGTTTCTTGAAAGGAGATATAGATGTTGAAAATCCTGTGAAGGTTTTTACCTTAAACTTTCAGGTACCAGATCTTTGGTGATCAAGCAAATCCAAGGGGTCTGGTAGCAAGCTTCTTTAGTTCTTTCATGGAAATGGTTTCTTATGCATTTCCAATGCATGATACCATTCTTGTTTCATATCTTGGTCGAGTAAAAGATCAGAAGTCAATGTTAAAAACTCTCTGAGATATGCTGATATTTCTTCTAAATATAATAAGCTTTTTCTGAATATGTATAGAGGTAGGTACGCTGACTTTAGCTGTTGAGCTTGATTTTGTTCCTTGTGCTCTTTCATGATAAGCACACATAAATAAGAAGTGCATAAGCCCCAATGTATCACCAAAATAGTATTAAGAACATTAAAAAAAAAGATTACATTATTTTTCTGTTTGTGCATGACGTTCAAAGTCTGATTTGAGTGCTTCTACTAGACTTTTGGTCATCTTATCAAACTTCTGAATGTTGGGACTCCCCTTTTGTTTTATGGCCTAAGACTTGTATCCTGAAACACTTAGGTACACAGATTAGTCATAAGATATACAGGCTTTATTTATTAACAAAAGTTCTTTATGTATGTTATTGACAAATCTGAGGGTGCAAGCATTAGGGTCTGGTCCAATATAACGTAATAAAATCTTTTTCAACCAGACCCTTCTTCAATAATCTCCCCTTATTTGTTGATAACAAACATTAAATCTTTTTCATAAATGAAGTCCATGATTTAGGAAGGATAAATTCTCAAGGTTATGCACATCAAAAAAATTTCACAAAGATCAATGCTTATCTTAGAAAATATTACAGGGTTTACTCAATTCAAGTCATATTTATGCAAGATCAAACGATTTTAAGTAGAGCAAGATATTCTTCATTAATAGATTCAAAATGTCATACAAGAAAACAAACATCAGACTTGTTAACTTGTCATCACCCAACACAAAAGACTTCTAAGATATCTCTCCCTTTTGATATCAACAAAAAAGAGGGGCGTCACTAAGAACCTAACAACATGTCACGGGTTAGAGAAGAGTTAAAAAAATGTGATACAGCTAAAGAGACAAGAATAAAATAATGAGTCTGAATAACAAACAAAAAATATGAATTAAAATTGACAACTAAAGAAGAGAGAATACACGATCAGATGACAGTTGCACAAATAAAGGAAGTAACTGCTGCCATGATGTACATGTAAAAAAATGAAATGATTGGCAGTTAACACAAATCCCAAAAGACATAAATAGTTTCTCTCAGAAATATTTAGAAGAGAGTATGTGTTCAGACTAGTCATACATCAAATATATCATGCAACAGACTTTTCATTCATCAAACCTATCATGTAATAATTCTTAAATTTAAGTTGTGCTTAATAAAAGCAAACTTGGCCTCAGCTAGAGGCTTTGTGAGGATATCTACCTACTGATGGTCTGTATCTATAAACTTCATGTCCAGAATCCTTTTTTGCACATAGTCCCTGATAAAGTGATATTTTACTTCAATGTGTTTTAACTTTAAATGTTGAATGGGGTTATTTAATAGGTTTATTGCACTTATATTATCATAAAATATAGGGATTTCTCCTTCTTTGATTGAATATTCTTCAAATTTATACTTAATCTAAAGAAGTTAAGAACAACATCCTACTACAGACATGTATTTAGCTTCAGTTGTTGAAAGTGCAACAAAATTTTACTTTTTGCTTCTTTATCATATCAGACTTCTTCCCAAGTTACATCCATCACTTGTACTCTTTCTGTTAACTCTATCTCCTGTAAAATCTACATCACAGAATCCAGATAGGGAGAAAGAGTCTATTCTCTTATAGAACAACCCAAGGTTAGTTGTGCCAACAAAATATCTTAGAATCCTCTTCACTATAGACAAATGTGATTCCTTGGAATCTAATTCATATCTTGCACACATACAACACTAAACATTATGTCAGGTCTATTGGATGTGAGGTACAAAAGTGAACCTATCATTCCTCTTGATCTGTCCTGAACCGGGGTCAAGAGATCTGGTGTCGGGGTAATCATAAATAGTGAGAGGATCACGTCTCTGAAGACCGGTTATGTGAGTATCCGGTCTATGTATCCGATGTCTCTGTATGAAGAGAGCGGACTGGGCATCCTGGAGGTCCTTCACACCGTCCTTATGCGTTGATGTGGGCGAAAGGTGGTGTCACCTGCGAAGATTCTCCGATGCTCAAGTCAGTGATAATATTCCAAGTGAGGAATATATTTTAGACAATAATTATGAGTTGAAGAAGTCGAAGATCCCTCCCTTCATTGATGAAGAGAGTTCATATACCTGATTGGCTCGATTAACGAGGACTTGTTAGTGGAGAACCACTAACCTTCAATAACATTATAAATTATTATTTTATTATGCACTTGCCAGTATGATTGAGTCAAGTGGCTATTTTATATTGAGCGTAGGGAGTATAGGCTGGAATTAGGGGAAAAGTTTATCATTCCCGTGAGCAAATTTTGGCTCGTAGTGTGGGGAATGGAATCTTTATACTCGCCCCTGCAGCAATGCCCTTTATCTTCTACATGATGACGTGTATGTTATCCGGGGTCATGGTGTTATCTGGACTAACCGGTGCTGGGAGAACGCCCAACACGGAATTAGAGTCCGGATGTATACCGATGACACCGGTTGCACATTGGTAATCTGTCAAAGACGTTAAAATATACCTTGTAGAACAGATACTAGTATCGAGACCGGATCACCTCTGTACAATGTCTGATCCACTGGTGTACCAGATTCATCTTTATTTATTATGTAGTTTAGATTCATAGAAGTGCTCATGGCCTTAACATTAGCCATTTTAAACTTTTTGAGCAACTCCTTGGTGTACTTCTGCTGATGGATGAAAATACCATCATTAGTCTCTTTAATCTGCAAGCCTAAGAAAAACTTAAGTTTTCCCATCATACTTATTTCAAATTCTGCTTGCATCATTTTAGAAAAATCTTTACATAGACTATCATTAGTAGCACTAAATACAATATCATCCGCATAAATCTGCACAATAATAAAATGTTTGAGAGGTTTTTCTAAACAAGGTTGTGGCTACTTTTCCTCTTGTAAAGCCTTTTGAAATCAGAAAAGAACTGAGTCTGTCATACCAAGCTCTTGGAGCTTGTTTTAGACCATACAGTGCTTTACTTAATTTTAAAACATGGTTAGGAAAAGACACATCTTTAAAACCTGGATGTTGTTTTATATAAACTTTTTCAATGAAACCATTCAGAAAAACACTTCTTATATCCATCTGATATAACGTAATTCCTTTAAATGCATCAAATGCAAGAAGTATTTTGATAGCCTCAAGTCTAGCTACAAGTGTAAAAGTTTTAGTAAAATTTATACCTTTTTATTGGTTATAGCCTTGAGCTACAAGTCTAGCATTGTTCTTGATGAATTTTCCATCTTTATTAAGCTTGTTTCTAAATACCTATTTTGTTCCAATAATGCTTTTATATTTTGGTCTGGGAACCAATTTCCATACTTTGTTCCTTTCAAACTGATTTAGTTCCTCTAGCATGGCAACCCAATTACTAGTTCTTTTGAAACAAGTTTATTTAAATGGTCTATGTGAATGTGTGCTATTCTTCTATGTCATAGTCATGATTCATCCTCTTTAGTCATGAAGCATTGTACATCATTTGAGAATAAACAATCAATATCAATCATGTAAACATTATCTACTCTTTGACCAACAAATGTTACTTCTTTATTTTACTTGTTTTCAATTATGCAATCATTTGATTCAAAAACCACTCTATATCCTTTGTCACATAATTGACTTATACTAAGCAAATTATTTTTGAGTCCTGCTACATATAATACATCACTAATTGAGGTAGAAGAGTTTTTACCAATATTTCCACTACCAAGAATTCTTCCTTTGGTGTTGTTGTCTCCATAGGTGACCCTTCCTTTTCTTTTAGGTGTGAATGTCTTGAATTTTCTCATGTCACCTATCATATGCTTTGAACACCCACTATCTAGGTACCAATGGGTGTTGCTTGCTTTGAAGCATACCTACAAAACAAGTCAAGTTAGAGAACTTGCTACCTATTTTATGTTGGGTCCTTTTGGGTTAGTTTGTGGTAACGTTCCTTTAGGAACCCACACCTTTCTAACAACCTTTGGTCCATACTTTCTAATATGACAACTTAAGGCATTATGACCTTTAATACCACAATGATTACACTTCATGAAAGGTGATGATGTTTTACTAGGTGGTATAAAGAAATTTTTATAATTCTTTTGTTTCCTATGGGCATTAAAACCTAATCCCGTTTTATCAAACACATGCAACGTTGTTTTCCATGTAAGACATTTAAATTGTCTCTACCATTTGTAAATTTTTCTAAAGTTTTATTCAAGTCTAAAACCTTAGTTTCTAGAATGTCACATTTCTTTACAAATTCACAAGGTTTAGTCTTAAAGCATGTTTGATCATTTACTACTTCCTTTTTTAATATTTTGTTTTCTCTATTGAGTTCTAGAAGATGCATTTAAAGAGTATCAATAGTTTTCCCAGATAGCTTATACTTGTTTGAAATTTTAACAAATTTATCATACAATTCTTCGAAGGCATCAAATAATTTATCTCTATCTCGGTCATGTAGATTTACCTCATCATCTTTATCTTGATAGTTGGCCATGAGGCAAAGGTTAGCTTCTTCATTGTCTGATTCTTCGGAGCTGCTTACATCATTTTCGTCCCAAGCTATGTATGCCATTCTTTTTCCTTTTCTTTCTTTGTTCTTCTTCTTTAGATTTGGATAATCTACTTTGAAATGTCCTTCTTTGGCACATTCAAAACAATAGGGTGAGGAAGAATTATCTTTGATCATAGGTTTCTTACCTTGGTTTGTGAAGCTTCTTTGAAACTTCTTTTTCTTCATGAACTTGCCAAATTTCTTCACAAATAATCCAAACTCTTCATCTTCATCAAGATCACTTTTGGATTCTTCTTCATTAGTTGAAGTGGCCTTAAGGGCTAGTCCTTTCTTCTTAGAGTACTTTTCTTCTTCCTCTGTATTCTTCAAGTCTTTGAGCTCTTGCTCTTGTTCTTGAAGTTTTCCAAATAGTGTTGCAAGGACATGTCATTGATGTTTGAAGATTGTTTGATTACGTTGACGAGCGGTTGTCATTCCCTAGTGAGACTTTTCAAAACTTTATGAATGAGCTCTTTGTTAGTATAAGATTTGCCTAGAGTGATAAGATGATTTATGATTAAGGTGAATCTCTTTTGCATTTCAAGAATGGTTTCCCCAGACCTTAATCTAAAGCTCTCATATTGACTAGTGAATGTACTAATTTTTGAGTCCTTTACATCACTAGTTCCTTCATGTGTGATTTGAAGAGTATCTTACATTTCCTTAGCAAATTTACAAGTCACTAGTCTAAAAATTTCATCTGGACCTAAGGCTAGAGTGATAAGATTTTTGGTTTTATAATTATATTGGACTTTCTTTTCTTCTTCACTAGTCCAATCATCCATTAATTTCTCTACTTCTTTTCCATCAATAATATGCATAGGTATAAAGGGACCATTTTCAATTGCATTCTAAATTTTCAAATCAATAGATTATACAAAGATTTTCATTCTTTCTTTCCAAAAAGTATAACCTTCCCCATTAAAAGCAGAAGTCAATTTGTAGCACCACCCTCGGAAAACATGTTATATAAGGTAGAGGCCATCTTAATCTCTTGAAGATGTTAAGCTTGATCTACCAAGAGTCAAGCTCTAATACCACTTGTTATTCAAGTGGCCTCAATACTCAAGAGGGGGGTGAATTGAGTGTTTTAAAAACTTTACTTGGAATGCCTTTAAACTTGGTTCTTTATGCAACTCAAACAAGATATATAAGAATTTTACAAGCAACTAGTATGTAACACACTTTGAATGGTTTGAATCAAGGTATTAAACTTCTAGAATCAAAGTAATCTTCACTGAGAAATGAGAAACAAAACAGAGTATTGGTTCAGCAATTTTAACAAACAGTTTGTATGCAAGTTTATGTTTCTTCTTGAATAGCAAGATCAATTCAAGTATTCAACTTAGGCAAAATAACAAATAGTTTTATGCATAATTAAGTAAAGAGTTCAAGGTTAAGAGAAATGCAAACCAATTTAACGAGTTCCACCAATCCAGTGTACGTCTCGCCTTCAAGCAACCCACTTGAAGGATTCCACTATTAAAGATTTGAGATACAAGCTTTGATCAATTGTCTCCTAGTGTCCCACACTCAAGAACTTAATTCTTACAAGCAAATGGGTACCTCACTTAATCTCACAATCTCTTAGTACCCAAAGATTAAACCCCAACCTTTATTACCACTTAACCTAGAGTGAATACCTTAGTATTTAGTGTTTGGTTTACAATGATATACTCTCTCAATAGAATAGATGTACAAATGAAAGTTCACTCAAGATAGTAACTCTCAACAAGAGAGGATTTACAAATTTAGGAATAAGAGTTTCAGAAATTGAAACTATACAAAGAAAATAGACTCACAAGGCATAAGAGTAGGA
Source organism: Clitoria ternatea (assembly GCA_037962975.1). Taxonomy (NCBI): domain Eukaryota; kingdom Viridiplantae; phylum Streptophyta; class Magnoliopsida; order Fabales; family Fabaceae; genus Clitoria; species Clitoria ternatea. The sequence continues at coordinate 3,121,323 of CM075674.1, forward strand.
TATAAATGATTTCCCTTTGATGTTTTTGATGCTTTTAGTAGCTTGAGTGAGTGTTGTATTTATAGGCTTTGGAGAGGAGCTGGAAAGTCTTCAGAGCTGTTGCACAGCATGAGCATTTAAACTTTTATGGAGAAGTGAGATGGTTCTGCACTTAAAAATCACTTTCCCCAAATTCTGGCACTTTCGTAATCGATTACACCTCAAGCTGTAATTGATTATGATTTGTTGTATTCCATTAATTCAAGTCTCCAGTAACTATGTAATCGATTATGGAATCTCCTGTAATCGATTATGTTAGTGTAATCGATTGTCATATTTCTTGTAATCGATTATGAAGTGTACCTGATGCCTTTAATTCCTTTTGGTAGTCCTATAATCGATTGTCTATGTCATATAATCGATTATGGTTTAAACAGAAACTCTGTAGTCGATTATATCTTGCCTTGTAATCGATTGAGCAACATGTCTGATACTTTTTCTTTTTATTGCATTGGTGTAATCGATTATGTTATTCTTTGTAATTGATTAGGTGACAAAACAGAACCATGGTAATCAATTTGTACAGCCTTATAATCGATTGTGGTTTATACCTGATTCTCTTAATTCCTGTTACACAGCATCATAATCGATTAGCTTACTTTCTGTAATCAATTAGGTTCATTCCAGAACCAAGGTAATCGATTGTTCCTGCCTTAGTAATCGATTATACTTTATCAAATTTGGGTCTGATGTTTGATTTGATTTGTAGACTCTTGCTCTTCTTTATTTAAACTTCTGGGAAGTTTATTGCACATTGTTCTTGGCATTTTGAGTCTCTATGGGCTTCATTATCTTGTCATGATTCTTTAATTTGTTACTTTGTCATTATCAAAATCCTGAAACAATTTTCAAACACAGTTGAATATCCCATAAATATTCCTTTGTCATACTTAGAATCAAATTTTCTAAGATGATCCTTAGTGTTTAGAATATAGCAAGTACATCCAAATGGGTGAAAATATGAAATGTTTGGTTTCCTTCCTTTTTTCAATTCATAAGGAGTCTTATTCAATATTGGTCTGATAAGGATCGTGTTTTGAATATAACAAGAAGTGCTCACAGCTTTTACCCAAAAATATTTTGGAAGATTGTTTTCGTAAAGCATTGTCCTGGCCATTTCCTGTAGAGATCTGTTTTCCTTTCCACAACACCATTTTGTTGGGGTATTCTTGGAGAAGAAAAACTATGAGTTATGTCAGTCTCATTACAGAATTTTTCAAAAATTTCATTTTTAAATTCTCTACCATGATCACTTCTTATTGTACCAATACAAATACCTTTTTCATTCTGAATTTTCTTATAAAAATCTTGAATACTTTTATAGACTCATCCTTGTGTGTTAGAAAGTATACCTATATCATTCTTGTGTAGTCATCAACAATGACAAATTCATACTTCTTTCTTTCGAGACTTTGCACTTGAGATGGACCAAATAAATCTAAATGTAATAGTTCTAGAGGTCTGGTGGTGGAAATAACATCCTTGTTTTTAAAAGATAAATTGTGTTGTTTCCCTTTCTGGCATGCCTCACAAGGCAAGGAGCTATTAAAGGAAATTTTAGGCAATCATTTAACAAGATCCTTTCTGTGAAGTTTTGAAATATGTTTTAGAATTACATGTCCAAGCTTTTTATGCCAGATCCACCTCTCTTCAGAGTTTAAAAACAAACATGTTACATTCTGATCATTTAGTTCATTTAAGTCAACCTTGTACAGGTTGTGATATTTGTTGGCATTAAAGAGTGTAGTTCCATCATGTTTAATGATGGTACACTTATTTTTGTCAAAAAAGACCTTGTACCCACTGTCATAAAATTGATTGATGCTTAGTAGGTTATGTCTCTGACCTTCAACAAGAAATACATTTTCAATAATAGGTGAAGGAATTTTACCCACTCTACCAGACCTAATGATTCTTCCTGTCTTATGATACGAGCATCCACTATCCAGATACCAATGTAGAGGCTTTGTCTGTGTCCTTAAGCATATCTGCAAATGGGATAATTAATGACTTTGGTACACATATTCTTTTGGGTCCTGCATTGTTAGCAACTTTTTCATTTCTTCTTTTCCTTTTTTTATAATCATTCTTACAATAATTACACTTGACATGTTTCTGACTAATTGAAGTAAATGAAAAGGATGAAGTTTGCTTGAAATCATTTTCCTCTATATATCCCAAACTTGGCCTTTTTCGATTACCATGGGACTTTCCCGATAACATGTTTAAATTTTTAGTACTATTTATAAATTTGCCCAGGTCTGAGGTAAGAGAGCTAACTTGCTTTTACAACTTAATGATTTCTTCACTCTGAGAGTTGCAACAGACCTTGGATTTTTCAAAATCAGTTTTCATAATAGTATTTTCTTCTCAGTCTGCTTAATGCTTCCAAATGCAACCTTTCATTATCTTCCATTTCTTTCAAAACATTTTTGTTAAGATTTTCTTCTTTTAGTTTAAAAATTTTATTTCAAAATCAGTAATCATGTCAACATGCTTAATTTCATTTTTTTTAAAATTCTTTAAGAGCTTAGAGAAATCATTAAACAACAAATCATAATTTTATTTTAGTTCAGAATAACTTACATCCTTAGTATCTAAGTCACTAGAGCTTACTTCAGAGTCAGATTCCTTATTTGCCATGAGATAGATTTGAGCTGATTCTGTTTCCTCATTAGACTCCTCTAAACTAGATGATCCTTTATCATTCCATGTTATAAGACCTTTTTATTTCTTGGGAAACCTTCTCTTCTCTTTTCTATCTTTCTTATCTTTGTTTAGAAGAGGACATTCTACTTTCATATGTCCTGGTTTCTTGTAATTGAAACATTCTAGAGTAGACTTGTCAGTTTTAAACTTAAATTGATGTTTACCTTTGTAGTCCTTCTTTTGAAATTTGTCAGGTCTAAACTTCTTCTTTTTCAACAGTTTGTAGAATCTCTTGGTTACAAGAGCTAGTTCTTCATCAGTGTCAGCACCTGATTCATCAGAGTGTGGATCAGAACCTGAGGATTCTTTAGCTTTCAGTGTTTTGGATTTTTTGCTTGACTCATCAAACTTCAAGGCAGTGCTTTTAAGTTTTAGCTCATGCACTCTGAGGACTTCAAGCAACTCATCTAAAGAGAAAGTGCTTAGATCTTTAACTTCTTCTAGTGTAAAATATTTGGCATCAAACCTTTCAAGCAAGCTTCCATGAAGCTTAACATTGATGTTCTTCCAAACATTTGATCCATAGACTCATGTTCCTTCATTTTGAAGGTATCATACTGTTTGGTCAACAGTATCTTTTTAAATCTTTTGACATTGGATGTGCCTTCATAATTTTGTTGAAGAGCATCCCAGACTTATTTAGCTGTCTTGTAGCTAAAAACTTTGTTGTACTTAGATTTACTAACAGCGCAAGTAAGCAGAAATCTGGCCTTGGCATTTATCTCCATTTGTCTGATTTGAATGGTTTTCCATTCATCTTTAGATTTTGGCTTTCCTTCTCCATCGACAGAAGTATCATAATCTTTATTAACAATGACTACCCATAGACTGTACTGAGTAAATTTTATGAATATTTCAGATCTATCCTTCTAGTATGGGCAGTCTTCTCAAAAGAAGGTTAGAAGCCTGTTGATTGAAGATCTTTCTACTATCAATTGATTACTTTGAGAGGCTGCTATAGATCTTTATCTTTTTCACTCAAGGAAGTGATCAACCCAAGAGGACAAGCTCTAATACAAAATAATGGTTCAGAGTCTGCCTTAGAAAGGGGTTTAAGTAAGTCACAAACTTTTTATACAGAAATTCAAACTAAATAAAAAACTTGTAATCAAATGATGCAAGAGAAAAGATTAACATAGAGAGTTTATATTGGTTCACTTCCAACTTAGAAGCTACGTCCAATCCCTTTTAACTTGAAGGATTTCCACTATTGTAAAATCTCCTTTACAATAACAATATCAGCCCAGTGCCACAAGTATTCTTGACTCCAACCACTTCTGGCTTAAATCCAAGTATTTTTTCAACAAGCCACTTCTGGCTTAAACCTCAAGTATTCTTTCAATAAGCCACTCCTAGCTTAAACCCAAGTATTATTTCTAAAGCCTCTTTAGGCCAACAGCGTTTGTCATACTAACAGATTCTGGCAATATACTAGACTTTACAGTTTGTTTATGAAAGAAAGAGTAATTCATAAAACTTAGTGGATGACAAATATACAAAAGAGATTGTACACTAAGTTATGATACAAGACTAAGGTTTGCTAGAGGCAGAACAAACAAAGAAGGTCTCTATCTACAAGAGAAGAATGAATACACAGAATTTTGACTCAAGAGAATTTTTTATGAAAGCTAGTGAGTGTTGTGTATTTTGTAATTCAATCTTTCTTGGTATGAATAGGTGCTGGAAAAATGACCGTTGCTGCTTCTTGAAAAGAGATATAGACGTTGGAAATCTTGTGAAGGTTTTTGCCTTAAACTTTCAGGTACTAGACCTTTGGTGATCAGGCAAATGCAAGGGTTTGGTAGAAGGCTTCTTTAGTTCTTTCATGGAAATGGTTTCTTATACATTTCCAGTGCATGAAGTCATTCTTGTTTCATATCTTGATCAAGCAAAAGATCAAAAGTCAGTGTTGAAAAACTCTGAGATATGCTGATATTTCTTCTGAATGTAATTAGCTTTTTCTGAATATGCATAGAGGTAGGTATGCTGACTTTGGTTGTTAAGCTTAATTTTATTCCTTGTGCTCTTTGATGCTAAGCATGCGTATATGATAAGTGCATAAGTCCCAATGCATCACCAAAATAGTATTAACAATGTTAAAAAAGATTACGTTCTTTTTCTATTTATGCATGACGTTCAGAGTCTGATTTAAGTGCTTCTATCAGACTTTTGGTCATCCTATCAAACTTTTGAATGTTGGGACTCCCCCTTTGTTTTATGGCCTAAGACTTGTATCTTAAAATAGTTAGGTACACAGATTAGTCATAAGATATACAGACTTCATTTAATAATAAAAATTCTTGATGTGTGTTATTGACAAATCTGAGGGTGCAAGCACTAGGGTCTGGTCCAATATATATAACTTAATTAAATCTTTTTCAACCAGACCTTTCTTCAACAAGATCTTTATTAAATTTAATAATTTTGAAAATTAAATATTTAATCCTTAATAAATTTGATAGTATTTATAAAATTTACGAATCAAAGATAAGATCTCTATTAAATTTAATAGGATTCAAAATAAAATATCTTAGACTCTACAGATAAGGTATAAAAGTTAAACGTTGACCATCCTTAAAAATAAGATATTGATAATCTAAAGATAAGGTTTAAAAGTTAAATCTTAATTATTCTTGTTATTAGAATAATTGTTATGGTCAAAAGATAAAGTTTAAAAGTTAAACCTTGGTCGTTCCAAAGAATCTAGGATTCAAAAGTTGTTACTAGAAACAGGATTTTAAATTGTTTGAAATCTTAACCAAAAATTTTGAGTTGTTAATGCTAGTGCGATGTTCTAGCTAGGAAAGACTTGGTACTTAAGCGGTCACTGTAACACCCTCGGTTAGATAAGACAAACCCTTCTATGAGATCATCCTATTTAACCGAGAGGTCATAAATTTTCAGAAAAAGTGAATATTTTTTTAAAAATAAAATAAAATAATGGCATCTCAGTGGAAGCAAATAGTATGTAATTCACATAGTCATTCACAAACTGTAAGTAATTGTACTCTTAACAAAATGGGGCACGCAGGCACCCTTAAATATTATACAGTCATCCATAAATATTCAATTACTTATATTCTATTTAAGGAGCGCTCTCATTTGGTTCAGCATATTGCTGTTCTTCATACTCAAGTTCTTGATTTCCTAATTCCTCTGAAATATCAACAGTAAGAGTGAGTATAACCCAAGACCCTGAAGGTCACCCGGTGCGGACATAATCCAGTCAACAGATAATATCACATAAATCATGCAATTAACATATTTATAACTATAACAATCAAACATTGTCATGGAAATGCATGAGTAGAGTTTATTATGATTTATCTTAATTAAGTCTCATGATGCATGTGGGCCCAATAAATCAATCCACCATCATCATTCTTTCATTCTTTGGAATTCATCCTGCTCAAGTTGTCTCTTGGGCACAACGTTTCCATTCTAGAGCGATCGGAGCTCACCAAGTCCTCCATTCATTATCATAGGGTACGAATGAACTCACAGGTTCTCATCAATATATATTATTTCATCTTGGGACTTGGCTCTACACGATCATAGATATATCCCGTCATTTAGTCAAAGTACACCAGAATTGCATCGTCTCACCCTGCTATCAGGCGCGACTCTGATGCCATTGGGTTGCCGTTCCAGTCGTACTCCCAAGATTCCTCTCAGAGATCGAACGTGAATGTCCTCCAGCGTACCAGGTGTATGCTCTAGTTTTTCTCCTTCAAAAATCTTTTCATGATGCGAAATGCATTCTTTTTATCATTTGATCCTTGGGTATCTTATGTGTTTCCAGTCTCTTATACTTGTTCATAAGCTCTTGAATCTCATAAATTGTTTAGACGTTGCAAGTCGTTTTATTGTTGTATTAGAGAAAATATATCGGTTATTTCCTAGTTGAAATTTATACTTTGTAAAGAGTAAAATAATATATTCCTTATTTAATTACTCATAATTAAAACAATATTAATATCAATAATAATAATATTATTAGTTAATAATAGTAAGAATAACAATAATAATAAGAATCATAATAATAATAACAATAATAATAATAATAATAATAATAGGAATAAGAACAATAATGATAATTGTAACCTTCCAATATTTCAAAAAGGAGTAAAGAAGAGTTTGTTAAATGAAAATCCGAGTGAAAATGTCAAATCCAAGTTTTTCCGAGTGAAATGAGTTATTTACTGGGTGAAAATGGATTTTCTGAGTAAAAAGAGTTTGGTACCGAATGAAAAGTGGGTTTTCTGAGTAGAACAAGTGTAATTCTGAGTGAAATAATTATGATTCCGAGTGGAATCATACTGAGAAGAGTTTTCTAAATGAACTGACTAAAAATCCGAGTGAAATTGAACTAGAAAGCTGTTTTCCGAGTGAAATGAGTCTGATTCCGAGTGAAAATGTTGGGAACCAGATTTTCCGAGTAAAAATGTTTGATTCCGAGTGAAATCAGACTGAAAAGGACTTTCTGAGTGAAATAACTTGAATTCTGAGTGAAAATGAGTTTCTGAGTGAAAATAACTATGTTTCCGTGTGGAATCACTGAAAAGAGTTTTCTGAGTGAAGTTAAAATGTTTTCCGAGTGAGGAATTATTCTGTCAGAATGAAACACGTTCGGGTAAGGTAGAATCTGATTGGAATTATGCAAAACCGATCTTGTTATTGATGTAAAACCGGTCGGATTATTAAAAAACCGAGTTTGTTATTTGATAGTTGTTTTGCTTATATTGAGTTTGCTGAAAGAGAATCAAGTTTGTATAATATGAACTCAATGAAATGAATGTGCCAAGTTTAAACACAGAAGTTGTAATACAGTATAGTTGTCGTTCCACTGAGGAGGTGCTAGAATGAAGACTTTAGTTTGAATTGACTTGGCAGAAAGTTTTTGTTTGGGTTTGTTGTGAATGTTGTTGAATGAAAAACAGTAAGTAACAGAATAATAGAGAATAATATTGTGCAAAAGATGACAGTAAATGAGGTTGGAAAAATCAGTTTTGTAAAACAGGGATTGGCTTCATCACATCTTCACTTCTGTAAGCTGCATAAGTTTCCATATAAGTAAATCGAAAAGATAAGTTCTACGTCACAATCAAAGTCATTTGCATCGATCCCTCGACTACAAAATTCATAAGAATGATTTCCAAACCGCTGATCCCTCAGTCACTTTGGAAACCATTCCAGCATTATCGATCGATTGTTTTGACGTTTGTTGCGTTAGACGCCATCCCTGGCTACCTACTCACAACAAGCATTTCTTTCAGAGTCTGCTTTCAAAAGTCACTTCCCAGCATACTCAAGAAAACTTAGAACAAGAAAATAGTGATCAAGTACTTTCAGGCATTAAACGCAGAAGGAAATACAGAAACTTTATCAAATCTCATTACTCAATGAAAACTTACGACAGCATTACTTCAGTGTTGAATGGATTACAGCCAATCCCATAAGGGAAATTAGTTACTCATGCCTTGCATTTTCACCATCAAAGAAATGAATACAGAAAATGGAAAGTGTGAAATGAAAAATACAGAGGATGGATCTGATGTATCAGATGTTAGGAGATTGATGATTTGTGCTCTGTTTGCAGCTTGATTTATAGGAGTTTTGACTCAGCTTCTCTTGCCCCACTTACGTAGAACCCATGCGGCATCTTTCAGAGACTGGTGGAAACAGAAGAAAGTGGGCGAGTTGGCATCGCATTATTGGTGAATAAAGAATGAAGAAACCCATGCTGTGTGAGTCACGCTTGAGCTTGATGGTCACGCTCAAGCGTGAAGGGCTCTGATGCTTTTTGATTGCCTTGCGCTTGAGCTTCCTTGACCACGCTTAAGCGTGGCTCCTTTGTTTAACATATGCTTGATCCTTCGCTTCAAGCTGGGCCTGTTACGCTTTAAGCGAGCTCCTCTATCCTCACAGATATGTTCCACGCTCAAGCTACGCTCAAGCGGGATCGAGGTCACGCCCAAGCGGCTCCTTATCACGCTTGAGCGTGAGATGCCCCTGATCCTGTTCCTTAATTCAATACAGTCACGCTTTAAGCTCCATGGTTCCACGCTTGAGCGCCAGGCATGCATGAAATCACGCTCACGCTCACGCTTGATCCTTTTCAGCCGCGCTCAAGCGCTCTTGTGGTCACGCTCGAGCGTCCCCTTCTCACGCTCAAGCGTGGGTAAGTCTGATGCTGCCTTTTGTCTTTCAATCCACGCTCAGGGTCACGCTTGCTCCTCGCTTGGGCGTTTTAGGACTCACGCTCAAGCGACGCATTCTCCCGCTTGAGCGTGAGAGGTTCCTGAAACTCTCTGTTTTCTTTAGTCCTTCAACAAGGCTGCGCTCAAGCGTGCTTGATGTTAACCCTTAAGCGTGGGGTTCTGATGATGCTGAATCCTCTTGAATTTCTATCAAGCTTTTGGAACCTGTCCTCAATATTTTTCAGAGCAAGCTTATTTACTTATTTATGGTAAAGATCATGCTCAATTTTATCAATTTAGTTAAGTATTTCGGGAAATGGATCCAATTGAGTCATAAATTTAATCATAAAATAAGCACTTATCAAACTCTCCCCAACCTAGATTTTTGCTTGTCCTCAAGTAAAAAGAAGTTTAGGAAAGGGGATCAAGCGTTCCAAAATCTAAGTTTCTGTTGCAGACAAAAAGTTTAAAAGACAGTAATCTGAGTTGATGTCTAGGCAAATGATTTTCTTAATACCAATTCCTTGAAATGTAATGTACCATTACCTTGTTCATAAAGCATGTAACCCATTGCTGTAAGAATATAGAATTCTCATTATTTCTTACCATGTGTCTGTTTCACTCATCCATCATTAGAACTGCTTCGTTAACATTGGCCGTCATTTCTAGTAAAACCAAAATTCAAATGAATAGCAAGGATCAAAAGGTCTTTTAAGGATGTAATGAGGCTGGGCTAACAAGAATCTTTGGTTTTTCTTGGTTTCAAAACGCATGTTTAAAGAAGAGCATAAGTGTTTTTGGTTAATTTATTTAACAAATTAGAAGGCTCCTTCTTTGCATTGAAACTTCAGAATTTTCTTTTGTTTTCCTCCAGCTCTTTTATACAATTTTGGAGAGCTTACTATTCTTTTTGCATTTTCTTCTACTGCCTCCATTTGTTTCATCTCCTTTTGAGAAAAATATTTTATGCTCTTTTTCAAGATGAACATGCAGGTAGGATAGAATTTTTGCTTTTATGCTTAGCTCAGGGCAGAGAAAAATTTTTATGCTTTTATGGCTCAAAGATGGGCTGCCAAAAAAAAATCGGATATTTTTATCAGGGTAGCTTTTTGGCTCTTGGCTAATTATTTTTCAAAATTGCCTTATCATTTCCTTGCTTGTTTCTTAAGAAAAAGGTTTAATTAGAAAATCAGTCAATGCTAATTTAACAATTTCAAATGAGGCTCTCAAGTGTTTAGATTTTTCTCACCTCTCATCAAGATATAAAGGTTACTTCCTTATTCTAACAGAAAAGGGTTCAAGTCATATAAACAAGCAACAATACATGCATTCCAGTTCCTTGGTTCTTAATTAAGTCATTTTGCCTAAAAAAAATCAGTGTTGTTGCCTAAAAACATTGTGCTGCTTAGAAACTTTTCTTTGTTCAAAAGGCGAAATCTTTGGTTGGGGTTTTCAAAGATGTTCAAAGTTTTAATCATCAAAACAGGAATAATCACAAACAAACAAGAATAATCACAAGCAGATAGGAATAATCACAGGAAGATAATCTCATGCAATTTCTAAAGTGTGCTGTACTAAAGATAAAGTAAAGCTATAAATTGTCAAGAACTGAAAGCATTAAAAAGTTTCACTCTTCCTCGGATGAATCCTCCTCTGTTCCCAAGTCTCTTTCTGGAGGTCCCTGAGTTGAAGTTCCTGGCCTATCCTCCTGTGTAGCCTCACCTCCTCCCACAAACGGAGGCCTGTCCCCAGGCCAAGCAAGCAGGGCCTCAAACTGGGCAGGTGGCATCCATGGATTGTGTTGACCTGCAGGAATGCTATGATAAAGACCATTGTGAACATGTAACAAACCTCTATGCTGAGCGTTCTGCTGGGCTAGGAGATGGCTGTTTTGAACTTTCAGGATGTGAATGCCTTGTAAAATCAGGTTGGTTTCAGTGCTGAGGGGGGGGTGGGCAGGTGCAGTGCTGAATGCTTGCTGTGCTGCTTGTGAGGCATGTGGAGGAGGTGCATCAGTTGCAGGGAGTGCTGGATTGCTGCAGTAACGCTCAATGAAGCGTTTGTCTATTGAAGGCCTGATTGGTTTGAGGTCTTGTACCTCAACACCATGAGCTGCACAAAAATCAGTGATAAAGGCAGGAAAACCAAGACTCCCTTTTACCTTTTGACCTGCCTGGGAGTACTTCTGATCAGAAATCACAAACTTGTGGATTTCATCCGATAGTACTTGGGCTAGATCAATAGAGATGTCCTCTCTCATAATGCAGTATAGGAGATAACACCTACTAAAAATCAAATCAGAGACATGAGCGTTAGGTGCTATGTTAGCTAATAAGAAGGAAGTCCAAACTTGAGCAATAGTAGTCATGTCCTTTCTTAAAACTCTCATTGGTGTCTCTCCTTGCCCCATTTGAAAGTGGTGTCCTGGAACACAGATAGCGGCTTCAAGGTCATGTGTGGCAATGAACTGGTTCCTTGCAACCATGGCAGCATATTCGCAGATTTCCCCTTCTCCTAAGGTCATGATGTTCCCCAAGTAGAAATTGATGGTGTCTCTGTCATATGAGAGCCAGGTACCCCGCACATAGGTTTTTCGTTCCCCCCCTCCATCTCTTGTCCACGCGTTTGCATAGAATTCTCTTACCACTTCAGGGTCAAATTTCTCCCTTGGGTAACATACTTTTAGCCAATTTCTCCTTCTTATAATCTGCAGGAAGGCATCACATTCTCCCAAGGCCAAGTCTACTTTCCTTTCTGGTATGAATGTCCAATTTGAGATGTCTTCATACCGCTTGCTGTTGCCTTGCTTCCTGAATCTTGGAGCATCATCTTGTTTATCTGTTCGTGGTCTTTTGCCCTTGTTCTTTCGGGAACTTCTTTTTGGGGAAGTGGTGGCAGGGGGATTTGGTGCAGTTGCTTGGTTCTGGCCATCTGCAAGAAGGTTAAGAACCACTTTGCACTTAAAATACTTCCTTTTAGGACTTTTATCAAACATTCAGCATGCATTAAAAGAATGTGAGATAGAAAAGGGACATGCATTACAATGAAAGTGAAACACAAGAACCAAACCTTGAATGTCTTTCTCTAATAATTCAGGAACAACCAAGTATAGATCATAGCATTCATTAAACACAGAGAGAAATGACATCAACATGTGAAAAAAGAAAGGTATAAATCCTCCCTAACACATATGCTGTTAGTTCAAAAAGAAAGGATGGTGCAGTGGTTACCTGGAAGGATCCGAACGTGCTAGAGAGAATGGTTTGCAAAATAAAAGTGTGATTTATGAAATGAAAGGGAAAAGACAATTATTGGAGAAGAGAGGGTGGTTACAAAACTTAGAGAGTCAGAAGGCGTTGATGAACGGTTACGTGAGTGAGAGAGTGGGCGGTTTCAAAATTCAGCATTTATTAGCATCAGGGGCTGTTTGCATTCACGCTTGAATTCCACGCTTGAGCGCAATGCAACCACGCTTGAGCGTGATCGATCTGGATGCAAATTTGAGAATAGAAACTTCACGCTTGAGCGCAATATAACCACGCTTGAGCGTGATCGGCCTGGATGCAAAGTTTGGGAATGAAAACTTCACGCTTGAGCGTGTTTTTGTCACGCTTGGGCGTAAGAGTTTCGCGCTTGAGCGCAGATTTATCACGCTTAAGCGTGTGGGCATTGCTCCAAGGTATGCTTTCCTCGCTCAGGCTGGTTTTTATCTCGCTTGAGCGTACAACATTTAAATACCTGATGCTCTATTCAATGTCTCGCTTGAGCGCATGTTTGGCACGCTTGAGCGTAGTTGTGTTGCGCTTGAGCGCCAAAGTATCACGCTTGAGCGTGACCACCCATCTGATGCTTAGTTTAACTTCTCGCTTGGGCGCAGGAGTCTTGCTTTGAGCGTGTCAGCCTCTGATTGCTGTCCAGATCCTTTCGCTTAAGCGTAATAGGTCACGCTTAAGCGAGATCGGGTTTATTTTGTTGAAAATTTCTTTAGCAGAGGTGTCACGCTTAAGCTTGACTCTCACGCTTAAGCTTGATGAGATGGTTTAGGACTTACCTTGGCTCGCTTAAGCTGGATTATCCACGCTTGAGCGTGGTGATGTCCTCATGTCTCTCTGAACTCAGCCTCCAACTCCAGTTTTGTTTGCCTTTGTTTGAGACTCTTCTACAAGGTAAACAGAAACTTTTTTTATTTTTATTTTTATTTTTTTATTTTTGAAAAATTTTCAAAGAAATAAAACACAAAAGATTGGGTTGCCTCCCAATAAGCGCTTGTTTAACGTCATTAGCTCGACGCCTGAGTTTGATCATGGGTCTTTTAGCAGGATATCAGTGGCAACCTTCTCCACTTCTCCCCCTAAATAGGGCTTTATTCTCTGTCCGTTCACGACCCAAGTTCTTTCAGATTTTGGATCTTGCAACTCAATAGCTCCATAAGGTTTCACCTCCCTGACAATAAAGGGTCCTGACCATTTAGACTTGAGTTTTCCTGGGAATAGTTTCATCCTTGAGTTGAAAAGAAGAACAGATTGTCCCTGGTGAAAACTTTTTTTCATGATGTGTCTATCATGGTAAACCTTCATTTTCTCTTTATAGATCCTGGATGAGTCATAGGCATGATTCCTCCATTCTTCTAATTTGTGCATCTGAATCTTCCTTTCTTCAGCTGATGCCTTTGGGTCATAGTTGAGGGTTTTCAGTGCCCAAAATGCTTTATGTTCAAGTTCCACTGGAAGATGGCAATTTTTACCATATACCAATTGATAAGGTGAAAATCCAGTTGGTGCCTTGTATGCTGTTCTATAGGCCCATAAAGCGTCATCTAATTTCAATGACCAGTCTTTTCTGCTTTGGCTGATTGTCTTCTCAAGTATCCTCTTAATTTCTCGGTTGGATACTTCCACTTGGCCATTGGCTTGAGGATGATAAGGGGAAGTTACTTTGTGCTTGACTCCATAATGTTCAAGGCATCTTTGGAGTTGACTGTTGCAGAAATGAGAGCCTCCATCACTTATTAAAACTCTTGGGGTGCCAAACCTGCTGAAAATGTGTTTCTTAAGAAATTTGATAACAGTCTTGGCATCAGCTTTAGTACATGCCATGGCTTCCACCCACTTAGAGACATAATCTACTGCCACAATTATGTACTCATTTGAGAATGACATTGGTAATGGCCCAGTAAAATCGATGCCCCAGCAATCAAAGACTTCTATTTCAAGGATGGCAGTCAAGGGCATCTCATGTCTTTTTGATATGTTTCCTGTCTTCTGACATGCTTCACAATGCTGCACAAAAACATTAGCATCTTTAAACAAAGAGGGCCAATAAAAACCTGATTGGAGGATCTTTGCTGTTGTCCTTTCCCCATTGAAATGTCCTCCATAGGGTGAGCTGTGACAGTGCCATAGGATGCTCTCAGCCTCCTCTTGGGACACACATCTCCTCAAGATGTGATCTGATCCAAGTTTGAATAGGTAGGGGTCATCCCATATGAATTGCTTTGCATCCCTTAGAAACTTCTTCTTCTGCTGCCATGAAAGGTCATCAGGCAGTACTCCAGCAGCTTTAAAGTTGGCCATGTCTGCAAACCATGGCCGTTCTTTCATCATCAGTAGCTTTTCATCAGGGAATTCTTCCTTCACTTCATGTTGGAGCCGTGTGACTTCCTGATTGACAAGTCGGGACAAATGATCTGCAATAAAATTTTCGCTGCCCTTTTTGTCTTTGACTACTAGGTTGAATTCTTGCATTAGCAAGATCCATCTAATTAGTCTGGGCTTAGAATCAGGCTTATTCAACAGATATTTAATGGCAGCATGGTCAGTAAAAATAGTAATCTTGGAACCAATCAGATAAGGTCTAAATTTTTCCAGGCCATACACTATTGCTAAGAGTTCTTTTTCTGTTGTTGCATAATTTGTTTGTGCAGGATTTAAAACTTTACTAGCATAGTGTATAACATGAAAAATTTTAGCCTTTCTTTGTCCTAATACGGCCCTAACAGCATAATCACTGGCATCACACATCATTTCAAAGTCTAGTCCCCAATCAGGGGCAACTATTACAGGTGCACATGTTAGTTTATGCTTTAGAGTTTCAAAGGCATGTAAACAAGAATCATCAAAAATAAAAGGAGTGTCTTTGTTTAAGAGATTACTCAAAGGCTTTGCAATTTTTGAGAAGTCCTTGATGAACCTTCTATAAAATCCTGCATGGCCCAAGAAGCTTCTGACTCCTTTTACATTTCCTGGTGGTGGCAATTTCTCGATTACTTCTACCTTTGCTTTGTCCACTTCAATACCTCTTTTGGAGATTTGATGTCCTAATACAATGCCTTCAGTCACCATGAAGTGACATTTTTCCCAATTCAAAACCAAATTGGTGTCTACACATCTTTTCAACACAATGGTCAAATTATTCAAACATTGATCAAATGATGAACCAAAAACAGAGAAATCATCCATGAAAACCTCTATGCATTTTTCCACCAAATCAGAGAAGATAGCAAGCATACATCTTTGAAATGTTGCAGGGGCATTGCACAATCCGAAGGGCATTTTTCTGTATGCAAATACCCCAAAGGGACATGTGAATGCTGTTTTTTCTTGATCTTCAGGTGCAACTGCGATCTGGTTATACCCTGAGTATCCATCTAGGAAGCAGTAGTATGCTTGACCTGCAAGTCTTTCTAACATTTGATCCATGAAGGGTAGAGGGAAGTGATCTTTCCGGGTAGCAGTGTTTAGTTTCCTGTAATCGATACACATCCTCCATCCTGTGACTGTTCTTGTAGGGATCAATTCATGCTTCTCATTCTGTATGACAGTGATTCCTCCTTTCTTTGGAACAACCTGCACAGGACTTACCCAAGAGCTATCAGAAATAGGATAGATTATACCAGCTTCTAGTAATTTAGTTACCTCCCCTTTTACCACTTCCTTCATAGTTGGGTTCAAACGTCTCTGTGGCTGAGCAATTGGTTTGAATTCTTGTTCCATGTAAATGTGATGAGTGCAGTAAGCTGGGCTTATTCCCTTCAAATCTTCCAGCCTCCATCCAATCGCTGTTGAATGTTCCTTTAACACTTGAATCAACTGCTTCTCTTCTGTACCTGTCAATTCCCTATTAATAATAACAGGTTTTTGGTTATCATTATCAAGAAAGACATATTTCAAGTGTGGAGGTAAAGCTTTTAACTCCACTTTTGGTGGGACAACTTCTTTTGTTTCCTCAGACAGCCTTTCAAAGTGACTTTCTTTTTGAGCATCTGGCTTGTCCTTCTTGTCTTCCTCCATTGCTCCAATGTTCAGCTTCTCTAGTGGGTCTCTGTTGAACCATTCGTTGGTTTGTTCTCTGATGGCATCTTCTTCAATGTCAATTTTGAAGCACTGTTGTTTGTCTTTTGGGTATTTCATTGCATCAAACATGTTGAAATTTACTTCTTCATCTTGTACTCTCACTTTTAACTTCCCGTCATCCACATCAATGATTACTTTTGCAGTCTTCATGAAGGGTCTCCCCAAAATGAGAGGTACTTCTGCATCTTCTTCTATATCCATTATGACAAAATCTACAGGAAACACAAACTTGTCAACTCTTACCAGTACATCTTCAGCTATGCCATATGGAAATTTCATAGACCTATCCGCCAGCTGGAGGGTCATCCGGGTTGGCTTCACCTCAAGATCTCCAATTTTTTTCACCATTGAGAGAGGCATTAGATTAATGCTTGCTCCCAAATCCAAGAGTGCTTTTCCTACTGGTAGAGTACCAATAGTTACTGGGATTGTGAAACTTCCGGGGTCTTTTGTTTTTTGTGGCAGTGCCTTTTGAATGATGGCACTGCAGCCTGCTGCAAGCTCCACTGTTTCTTCAGAAAATCTCTTCTTCTTTGTTAACAGTTCCTTCATAAATTTAGCGTAAGTTGGCATTTGCTCCATGGCTTCCACAAAAGGTATGTTTATTTGTAACCTTTTGAAGATATCCATAAATCTTGCAAATTGCCTTTCTTTGTCCATTTTTGAAGGGTTCTTTGGATACGGCAAGCTCTTCAGTTGTGGTGTTGGGTCGTCCACCTTCTTCTTCCCCTCTTTCATTTCTTTCTTTTTTTTCTTTTTCAACTTCCTCCTTCATATCATTATTCTTCTTTTCACTAACTTCCTCTTCTGTTTCTTTTTCTTTTTCTACTTTTTCTTCCACCTTGTCATTCTCTTTTTGTCCAATGACCTTTCCACTTCTTGTTGTGATTGCTTTGCATTGCTCCTTTGGATTTGGGTGTGTATTAGCCCCAAATTGAGAGTTGTGATGCTCTGCAATTTGGCGAGCCAATTGCCCCACTTGTGTCTCCAGGTTTCTTATCGAAGCATCAGTGTTCTTTTGGTTGGTGATTGAGACCTGCATGAATTTTTCTAGAGTGTCCTCTAGTTTTGATGTCCTTTCTGTCAATGAAGGACCTTGCTGATAAGGTTGCTGTCTGTTGGATGTGCTTGCTTCTTGCTTCCATCCACCATTTTGACTATTCCTCCATCCCTGTGAAAAATTATTGGGGTAAGTATTGTTATTGAAGTTACTTTGCTTACCTTGGTTATTCATATAGAGGATAGATTGGTCTCCTTGTTCTCCTTGGCAGTGTCCATTCTGATGTTCTCCTCCACAAAAGTCACATCTAATTTGTGCTTGTTGGTTTCCTGTAGAGGACTGTACAGCATGCAGTTGTTGCGGGAGTTTTGCCATTTGCTGTGTCAGAACTTCAATTTGTTGTGTCAAAATCTTATTTTGAGCCAAAATGGCATCTGTTGTATTAAGTTCCAACACTCCCTTCTTTTGGATTTGTGTTCTGTCATGCTGAGCCTGGTAATCTGTGGATGATAATGCTTCAATGATCCTTGTAGCTTGCTCTGCATCCACTGTCATCATGGTTCCTCCAGCTGCTGCATCCAAAATCATTTTAGTATCACCCTTTAAACCACTGTAAAAGATATTCAATTGGGCAATATCTTCCAGTCCATGGTTTGGGCATCTTCTGAGGAGAGATTTGAAGCGTTCCCATGCTTCACAAAAGGGTTCATCATGGCTTTGTTTAAATGTTGTGATATCTGATTTAGCCTTGATGAATCTGGATGGTGGGAAGAATCTGTGTAGGAATTTTTCCTCCACTGTCTCCCAGCTGTTCAAGCTTTGATTTGGGTGTGACTGGAGCCATTCTTTAGCTTTTCCTGCAAGAGAAAAAGGAAACAATCTCAGGTATGCTGCCTCAATTACTTCCTGTTCAAATCCCATTGTTCCTACCAATTCATAGAATGTGGCCAAGTGAGTGTAAGGATCTTCACTGGACATTCCATGAAATTGATGGGAACTAATTAAACTAAGGCATGCAGGTTTCATTTCTATAGCCCTGATTGTATTTGGTATAGCAATGCTTGAGTAGTGTCTAGGTCCTTGTTGCAATGTGTAATCTCCAAGTGTTCTCCTTGGTGGATTTTGATTATTGTTGTTGTTCTCCATTGTAAGAGAGGAAGTTTGTCCTACGTGGAAGTTTTTCTTGACTTTCTTGATTTTCTTGAGGAATCTGTCTATCTCAGGATCAAATGCAAGTTGTTCTTTTGTACCCTGTCCTCTCAAGATCATGAATCAAGAATTCAAAGTAGCAAGGTAAAAATAAAAACAAATTGAAAACAAATTTATTTACACTGTCTTATCAATTCAATGCTAAAATGTTCAAGCTCAAATCACCTCCCCGGCAACGGCGCCAAAACTTGATAGTTGTTTTGCTTATATTGAGTTTGCTGAAAGAGAATCAAGTTTGTATAATATGAACTCAATGAAATGAATGTGCCAAGTTTAAACACAGAAGTTGTAATACAGTATAGTTGTCGTTCCACTGAGGAGGTGCTAGAATGAAGACTTTAGTTTGAATTGACTTGGCAGAAAGTTTTTGTTTGGGTTTGTTGTGAATGTTGTTGAATGAAAAACAGTAAGTAACAGAATAATAGAGAATAATATTGTGCAAAAGATGACAGTAAATGAGGTTGGAAAAATCAGTTTTGTAAAACAGGGATTGGCTTCATCACATCTTCACTTCTGTAAGCTGCATAAGTTTCCATATAAGTAAATCGAAAAGATAAGTTCTACGTCACAATCAAAGTCATTTGCATCGATCCCTCGACTACAAAATTCATAAGAATGATTTCCAAACCGCTGATCCCTCAGTCACTTTGGAAACCATTCCAGCATTATCGATCGATTGTTTTGACGTTTGTTGCGTTAGACGCCATCCCTGGCTACCTACTCACAACAAGCATTTCTTTCAGAGTCTGCTTTCAAAAGTCACTTCCCAGCATACTCAAGAAAACTTAGAACAAGAAAATAGTGATCAAGTACTTTCAGGCATTAAACGCAGAAGGAAATACAGAAACTTTATCAAATCTCATTACTCAATGAAAACTTACGACAGCATTACTTCAGTGTTGAATGGATTACAGCCAATCCCATAAGGGAAATTAGTTACTCATGCCTTGCATTTTCACCATCAAAGAAATGAATACAGAAAATGGAAAGTGTGAAATGAAAAATACAGAGGATGGATCTGATGTATCAGATGTTAGGAGATTGATGATTTGTGCTCTGTTTGCAGCTTGATTTATAGGAGTTTTGACTCAGCTTCTCTTGCCCCACTTACGTAGAACCCATGCGGCATCTTTCAGAGACTGGTGGAAACAGAAGAAAGTGGGCGAGTTGGCATCGCATTATTGGTGAATAAAGAATGAAGAAACCCATGCTGTGTGAGTCACGCTTGAGCTTGATGGTCACGCTCAAGCGTGAAGGGCTCTGATGCTTTTTGATTGCCTTGCGCTTGAGCTTCCTTGACCACGCTTAAGCGTGGCTCCTTTGTTTAACATATGCTTGATCCTTCGCTTCAAGCTGGGCCTGTTACGCTTTAAGCGAGCTCCTCTATCCTCACAGATATGTTCCACGCTCAAGCTACGCTCAAGCGGGATCGAGGTCACGCCCAAGCGGCTCCTTATCACGCTTGAGCGTGAGATGCCCCTGATCCTGTTCCTTAATTCAATTCAGTCACGCTTTAAGCTCCATGGTTCCACGCTTGAGCGCCAGGCATGCATGAAATCACGCTCACGCTCACGCTTGATCCTTTTCAGCCGCGCTCAAGCGCTCTTGTGGTCACGCTCGAGCGTCCCCTTCTCACGCTCAAGCGTGGGTAAGTCTGATGCTGCCTTTTGTCTTTCAATCCACGCTCAGGGTCACGCTTGCTCCTCGCTTGGGCGTTTTAGGACTCACGCTCAAGCGACGCATTCTCCCGCTTGAGCGTGAGAGGTTCCTGAAACTCTCTGTTTTCTTTAGTCCTTCAACAAGGCTACGCTCAAGCGTGCTTGATGTTAACCCTTAAGCGTGGGGTTCTGATGATGCTGAATCCTCTTGAATTTCTATCAAGCTTTTGGAACCTGTCCTCAATATTTTTCAGAGCAAGCTTATTTACTTATTTATGGTAAAGATCATGCTCAATTTTATCAATTTAGTTAAGTATTTCGGGAAATGGATCCAATTGAGTCATAAATTTAATCACAAAATAAGCACTTATCATTATTATAGATTCCAACTTCTGTTTCTAATTCTTCACTGGAAATCACACAGGCACCCACGATTCTTAGTATTTTCACAGTCCAACAACAATCATATCTTTTCACAAATCAATACTGAACATTTCGCTAAATTATCATGCATAATAATAATCATTACAATCAATTTAATCATATACATATTCAAATAAAATGCAAAAAACAATAAAACATTAAAACATTTAATCAAACAAATCCTGAACTGCCCTGGAAAGGTGAGGAACAAGGTTCCTTAACCCTTTCCTTTCCCTCAAATTTCCCCAGAGTACCCGAGAATATACCCCCTTACCTTAATGGAGTTCTTGATGAGAAGAAAATGTTCCCTTCACTGTCCTTGCTTCAGTTCCGAGTGGGAGAGGAAAGGAATTGAGAGAGAGGAAGCTTGTTCATAGAAGGAGGAAGAAAAGAGAGCTGGTGTTAATTTCAGTAGGTTCTGAGCTTGGGAATGAATTGTGGCATTGATTAATAAGGAGGAGACAAGTGGGAGACAGTTTTTCCCATGACTGAAGGTTAGGTGGAAAATAATGGAAACTTTTGACTCCTTTCCATGTCAGCTTGCATTGATTGGAATGAGTATATAATAAAATATATAAAGGTGTTTTGTTTGGAGTGAAAAGTGCCTGCACGTGAAGAGAAAAGGAAACAGGACCGACTGCGTGGGTCCTTCACGCTGTGTCAGCAAGACAAAATTCCACCTCGCTCAAGCGAATTCCGACTCGCTTGAGCGAGTCTTGCTGTCCTCGCTTGGGCGAAGGGAAGGAATTGAGCGAAATGAGTGATTTTGTATCAGGGGTCCTTCTCGCTCAAGCGAAATTCGACTCGCTTGAGTGAGTCATGCATACTCGCTCGGAATTCATCTAAAACCGACCCAAGTACTTGGTTTCTCACTCGGTAGAATCTGACCAGACCGAGTTCTCTCTCACTCAGACTTCCACTCGGTAATTTATTCTGAATCCGAGTCTTCATTCACTCGGGTTCCACTCGGTAAAGCCTTCCAAAACCGACTCTCACTTAATTGGACACTCACTCGGAACTGTCCTCTTGAAACACTCGGTCAGATCTTCCTTTCCGAATGGAACCACTCAGATTTTGTTACTCAGAAATGAGTTTTTTTTTCTCCAATTGAACGTGCATCTCTCTGATTCTCACACTCAGGGGAGTTTCACTCGAAAAAGGAAGTACTTGGCAAGGTTTGACTCGGAAACGAGTCATTCAAGGTTGTTTGACTCGGAAATTTCACCTAGAAGTGGTTCTCTTGAACACCCTTCTCTCCATACCAAGATTTCACTCAGTAGTATCCCTCTTGGTCATGTTTTACTCGGAAAACGTAACCTCACACTCGGAATTTCATTCCTTCACTTGGAACAGAGCCCTTTTTCACTCGGAATTTGCATAATACCATTAATGGTCTATATAATTTCCATAATTATACACAAAAATGATATTTCTGAGATATCACATACCATCTACAGGGTATTTATTCATTTATTCTTACTTACAAACTTTTCATACTTCAAAATTACAAGATTAAAACTGTTTCTAAAAACAGGGATGTTACACTCTCCTCCCCGTTTAGGAATTTCATCCCGAAATTCAAAGTTGAAACAATTGAGGGTACAGTTCCCTGATCTTCTCCTCAATTTCCCAAGTAGCGTCCCCATCATCTGTCTGACTCCAAACTACTTTGACCAAAGAGATTTCCTTGCCTCTTAGCTATTTGAGACGTCGGTCAACAATCTTAACTGGTGATGCTTCAAAGATAAGGTTTTCTTTTAGAACAAACTGATCAGGACTCAGAACATGATCAGGGCTTGGTATATATTTACGGAGTTGAGAGACATGAAAAACATTATGAAGGTTTGTTAGCTCGGGTGGCAGAGCAATACAGTACGCATGAGTTCCTATCTTTTGCAGAATCTGATAGGGTCCTACGTATCTGGGGTTTAACTTCTTAGCCTTCAAAGCTCTTCCTACTCCAGTGGTAGGGGTAACTTTGAGAAATACATGATCTCCCTCCTCAAATTCTAATGGCTTCCGACGTTTGTCGTAGTAACTCTTTTGTCTATCTTGCGAGGTCTTCATTGCCATTTGGATCTTTTGGACTTGTTCTGTAGTCTTCTGAATAATCTCAGGTCCAATTATCGTCTTCTCACCCGTCTCATACCAACACAAAGGTGTATGACATTTCCTTCCATATAAAGCCTCATAAGGGGCCATTCCGATGCTAGCATGATAGCTGTTGTTGTAAGTGAACTCAACTAGTGGAAGATATTCTTGCCAACTACCCCCATGTTCTAAGACACAAAGACATAACAAATCTTTAAGAGTTTTGATTGTTCTTTCTGATTATCCGTCTGTCTGTGGATGATATGCGGAACTTAACTTCAGACGAGTTCCCAGAGCTTGTTGCAGGCTCTTCTAAAATTATGATGTGAAACGAGGATCTCGATCAGACACAATAGCAGTAGGTGTCCCATGTAATCGTATAATTTCCTTGATGTAGATCTGGGTGAGTTTCTCTAGGGAATACTTCATATTGACGGGGATAAAATGAGCGGTTTTTGTTAATCGATCCACGATTACCCAAATAGCATCATATCCACTTGATGTTCTGGGAAATCCAGTCACGAAGTCCATAGCAATCTCATCCCATTTCCATTCTGGAATATCCAAAGGACGAAGGGTCCCACTTGGTCATTGTTGTTCTGCCTTTACCTTCTGACACATCAGACAAGTTGTTACATACTCAGCGATATCCCTTTTTATTCCTTGCCACCAGAATATTTTCTTCAAGTCCTGATACATCTTGGTTGATCCTGGGTGGATGCTATATTTACTTTTGTAGGATTCATCAAGGATGGATCTTTTAAGATCTGTGTTGACTGGAATATAGAGTCTCTGTTGATACCTGATCACCCCATGTTTATCTTTGCTAAATTCTGAGCCTTTTTCTTTTCTCTTTTCTGCTAGACTTTGTAATTCTTGGTCATTAGCTTGAGCTTTTTTGACTTGTTCTAGGAAATCATTTGAGATTTTTAGCATTCCAACCATGAGGCTTCCCCTCTTAGGTGTTACTGCCAGATTCAGATCGTGAAACTGTTCAATCAATTCCAACTCCTTTGTCATCATATATGATAGGCGTAAAGCCTTTCTGCTGAGTGCATCAGCCACAACATTTGCCTTTCCAGGATGATATCGGAGCTCGAAATCATAATCTTTGATGAATTCCATCCACCTACGTTGTCGCATATTCAACTCTTTCTGGTCGAACAGGTACTTCAGGCTCTTATGGTCACTGAAGACTTCAAAGTATGTGCCATATAAATAGTGCCTCCATATTTTCAAGGCAAACACAACTGCAGCTAATTCCAAATCATGTGTAGGATAATTAACTTCACGTGGTCTTAGCTGTCGTGAGGCATAAGCAACAACCTTTCTTTCTTGCATTAGAACACATCCCAGTCCTTGTCTTGATGCATCACAATATACTTCATATGGCTTGGCAAGATCTGGCAAAATCAAGACAGGTGCACTAGTGAGTCGTTGGCGTAACTCTGTAAAACTGCTTTCACATTTATCGGTCCATTCAAATGGTTGCTCTTTACGGGTCAGTCTAGTTAAAGGTGCTGTAATTCGAGAGAAATTCTCGATGAATCGACGATAATATCCAGCAAGTCCAAGGAAACTGCGAATTTCCGTCACATTCTTGGGTTGTTCCCACTTCAGTACAGCTTCAACTTTTGTAGGATCCACGGCAATTCTTTCTTTAGAGATGACATGTCCCAAAAATTTTACTTCAGTTAGCCAGAATTCACACTTTGACAACTTAGCGTATAATTGTCTTGCTCGTAGCATATTTAGAACAATTCAGAGATGCTCTTCATGTTCTTTATGGCTCTTGGAGTAGACAAGAATGTCGTCAATGAATACCACCACGAATTTGTCCAAGTACTCATGGAAAATCCGATTCATGTAGCCCATAAAGACTGCAGGTGCATTGGTAACTCCAAAGGGCATGACCAGATACTCATAGTGCCCATATCGTGTCCTAAATGCTGTTTTGGGTACATCATCTTCCTTCACCCTTATTTGATGGTAGCCTGATCGTAGATCAATCTTTGAGAAGACAGTGGCTCCTTGTAGTTGGTCCATCAAATCATCAATCCTTGGAAGAGGGTATCGGTTTTTGATTGTAGCTTTATTCAATTGACGATAGTCAACACATAATCGCATACTGCCATCCTTCTTCTTGACTAGAAGAACTGGTGCTCCCTAAGGTGAGACGCTTGGTCTAATCATTCCTTTCTCTAAGAGTTCTTCAATTTGCTTTTTGAGCTCACAGAGTTCCTTGGGTGACATTCGGTAAGGAGCAATAGAGATTGGTCCTACGCCCGGTATAATGTCAATACTGAATTCAACTTCTCGCTTTGGAGGTAGCTCTCGTATATCCTCAGGGAATACTTCCGGAAATTCTTGGACAACAGGAATCTGATCAATTTGAGAAGTGTCCCTGCTTTCAGTATCAGTAAGGATCATGTATAGTTGGACTTCCTTTGCTGGAATTACCTTTTCTGAGCTAACAGGACAAGAATCAATGACTTGCTCACACTCAGATGTAGTAGACCCGAGAGAGATGGATCTATTATGAAAGTCAATAAGAATATGGTTAGCAGTAAGCCAATTCATTCCTAGAACAATATCTAGATCAATCAAAGGTAAACATATCAGATCTACTTGATAAACTTTCCCTTCGATGTTGAGAGGACATTCCAAACACATGAAGGAAGGGCAAATAGGCTTATTGGCAGCAGTTGTGACAATCATCTTATTGGGCAGAGAGGTTGTAGGAAGCTTTAAATGTTTTACACAATTCTCAGATATGAAAAAGTGAGTGGCTCCAGAATCATATATTACATTCAATAGAGTGCTTCCTATAAAACATGTACCTTGCACAAGGTCGTTCCCTTGTGATATCTCCACACCATTCATAGTAAAAACTCTGGGATTTCCTCCCTGTCTTCCAGTCGAGCTATTCCCAGGCCTTCTAGGATTATTGTTCTGATTGAAGTTGTTGCCGCGGTGAACATTTTGCATCCTTGGGGCATTATTCGTAGAAGTGTTTGTAGCAGATCCTCCACTTCCTTGACCTGTTGGTCGTACTGCCTGCCTTTGAGTCATCTGTCGCTGATTATTCGTATCCTTGTACCAACATTCAGTATCACGATGTCCAGTCCGTCCATAAATTATGCAGGTTCTACAATTTACTACCATATGTGGTCCTCCGTAGATATAGCATCTCAAGCTCCGGCTGTTCCCTTAATCCCTAGGAGGAATTCGGTTGGCTAAGTTGGAAGGTCGGAAATATGGTCGATCTGTTCGAAAATCCCTTCTTTGTTTTCGATCTGGCATACGTCGTTTTGGACCATGATTAGACGTTCCAGGTCGTCGAAGATTAGAGGTATTTTCAAAGATACGGCATCGGTCAACCAAATTAGAGAATTGCGTGATCTGTTGACAACATATAGCTTGGCGAATTTCCTGTCGCAACCCTGCTTCAAATTTTACGCATCTTGACGCTTCTCCCATGTGGGTGTAGTAAGGACAACATTTGGCCAATTCATCAAACTTAGCAGCATATTCTCCAACTGTTATATTGCCTTGTTTCAGATTAAAGAATTCCTGCTCCTTCTACCTCCTTATGTCTTCAGGGAAGTATTTGGCGAGAAACTCTGTCTTGAATCGTCCCCAAGTAACGACATGTCCATCAGTTGTTAATCTGATTCTAGCATGAGTCCACCAGTGTTCTGCTTCTCCAACCTGCATGAAGACAGCAAATGTTACACGATCCTTATCAGAACATCGCATAGCGGCAAAGATTTTTTCAAGGTGTTCGATCCATAATTGTGCTTCTTCTGGATCAAAGCCTCCCTTGAACTGCATAGGATTGTTCCTCTGAAAATTAGCTAATCCTTGGCTCTGCCTAGTAGAAGCATGAGGTAACTCCTGTCGTTCTATTACCTCCACAATTCGGGTAAGAAGTTCCTCCATGACATGATCATTGTTTCGGCGAGCCATTAGGAATTTGCTGTAAGAATATCAACAAAAATGTTCAGGGTATAAGTTATGTGGAGACTTCCACATAGAAAATTTAGTCCTAGATATTTTATGGATTATGTAATAATTCTATCAGAGTACGTGGAAACCTAATGGTCCACTCCCCAAGTTTAATGAATCGACTATGCTCTGATACCACCAATGTAACACCCTCGGTTAGATAAGACAAACCCTTCTATGAGATCATCCTATTTAACCGAGAGGTCACAAATTTTCAGAAAAAGTGAATATTTTTTTTTAAAATAAAATAATGGCATCTCAGTGGAAGCAAATAGTATGTAATTCACATAGTCATTCACAAACTGTAAGTAATTGTACTCTTAATAAAATGGGGCACGCAGGCACCCTTAAATATTATACAGTCATCCATAAATATTCAACTACTTATATTCTATTTAAGGAGCGCTCTCATTTGGTTCAGCATATTGCTGTTCTTCATACTCGGGTTCTTGATTTCCTAATTCCTCTGAAATATCAACAGTAAGGGTGAGTATAACCCAAGACCCTGAAGGTCACCCGGTGCGGACATAATCCAGTCAACAGATAATATCACATAAATCATGCAATTAACATATTTATAACTATAACAATCAAACATTGTCATGGAAATGCATGAGTAGGGTTTATTATGATTTATTTTAATTAAGTCTCATGATGCATGTGGGCCCAATAAATCAATCCACCATCATCATTCTTTCATTCTTTGGAATTCATCCTGCTCAAGTTGTCTCTTGGGTACAACGTTTCCATTCTAGAGCGATCGGAGCTCACTAAGTCCTCCATTCATTATCATAGGGTACGAATGAACTCACAAGTTCTCATCAATATATATTATTTCATCTTGGGACTTAGCTCTACACGATCATAGATACATCCCGTCATTTAGTCAAAGTACACCAGAATTGCATCGTCTCACCCTGCTATCAGGCGCGACTCTGATGCCATTGGGTTGCCGTTCCAGTCGTACTCCCAAGATTCCTCTCAGAGATCGAACGTGAATGTCCTCCAGCGTACCAGGTGTATGCTCTAGTTTTTCTCCTTCAAAAATCTTTTCATGATGCGAAATGCATTCTTTTTATCATTTGATCCTTGGGTATCTTATGTGTTTCCAGTCTCTTATACTTGTTCATAAGCTCTTGAATCTCATAAATTGTTTAGACGTTGCAAGTCGTTTTATTGTTGTATTAGAGAAAATATATCGGTTATTTCCTAGTTGAAATTTATACTTTGTAAAGAGTAAAATAATATATTCCTTATTTAATTACTCATAATTAAAACAATATTAATATCAATAATAATAATATTATTAGTTAATAATAGTAAGAATAACAATAATAATAAGAATCATAATAATAATAACAATAATAATAATAATAATAATAATAGGAATAAGAACAATAATGATAATTGTAACCTTCCAATATTTCAAAAAGGAGTAAAGAAGAGTTTGTTAAATGAAAATCCGAGTGAAAATGTCAAATCCAAGTTTTTCCGAGTGAAATGAGTTATTTACTGGGTGAAAATGGATTTTCTGAGTAAAAAGAGTTTGGTACCGAATGAAAAGTGGGTTTTCTGAGTAGAACAAGTGTAATTCTGAGTGAAATAATTATGATTCCGAGTGGAATCATACTGAGAAGAGTTTTCTAAATGAACTGACTAAAAATCCGAGTGAAATTGAACTAGAAAGCTGTTTTCCGAGTGAAATGAGTCTGATTCCGAGTGAAAATGTTGGGAACCAGATTTTCCGAGTAAAAATGTTTGATTCCGAGTGAAATCAGACTGAAAAGGACTTTCTGAGTGAAATAACTTGAATTCTGAGTGAA
This sequence comes from Clitoria ternatea, assembly GCA_037962975.1. Lineage (NCBI taxonomy): Eukaryota > Viridiplantae > Streptophyta > Magnoliopsida > Fabales > Fabaceae > Clitoria > Clitoria ternatea. The sequence continues at coordinate 3,149,835 of CM075674.1, forward strand.
AATGAGTTTCTGAGTGAAAATAACTATGTTTCCGTGTGGAATCACTGAAAAGAGTTTTCTGAGTGAAGTTAAAATGTTTTCCGAGTGAGGAATTATTCTATCAGAATGAAACACGTTCGGGTAAGGTAGAATCTGATTGGAATTATGCAAAACCGATCTTGTTATTGATGTAAAACCGGTCGGATTATTAAAAAACCGAGTTTGTTATTATAGATTCCAACTTATGTTTCTAATTCTTCACTGGAAATCACACAGGCACCCACGATTCTTAGTATTTTCACAGTCCAACAACAATCATATCTTTTCACAAATCAATACTGAACATTTCGCTAAATTATCATGCATAATAATAATCATTACAATCAATTTAATCATATACATATTCAAATAAAATGCATAAAACAATAAAACATTAAAACATTTAATCAAACAAATCCTGAACTGCCTTGGAAAGGTGAGGAACAAGGTTCCTTAACCCTTTCCTTTCACTCGAATTTCCCCAAAGTACCCGAGAATATACCCCCCTTACCTTAATAGAGTTCTTGGATGAGAAGAAAATGTTCTTTTCACTGTCCTTACTTCAGTTCCGAGTGGGAGAGGAAAGGAATTGAGAGAGAGGAAGCTTGTTCGTAGAAGGAGGAAGAAGAGAGAGCTGGTGTTAATTTCAGTAGGTTCTGAGCTTGGGAATGAATGGTGGCATTGATTAATAAGGAGGAGACAAGTGGGAGACAGCTTTTCCCGTGACTGAAGGTTAGGTGGAAAATAATGGAAACTTTTGACTCCTTTCCATGTCAGCTTGCATTGATTGGAATGAGTATATAATAAAATATATAAAGGTGTTTTGTTTGGAGTGAAAAGTGCCTGCACATGAAGAGAAAAGGAAACAAGACCGACTGCGTGGGTCCTTCACGCTGTGTCAGCAAGACAAAATTCCACCTCGCTCAAGCAAATTCTGACTCGCTTGAGCGAGTCTTGCTGTCCTCGCTTGGGTGAAGGGAAGGAACTGAGCAAAATGAGTGATTTTGTATCAGGGGTCCTTCTCACTCAAGCGAAATCCGACTCGCTTGAGCGAGTCATGCATACTCGCTCGGAATTCATCTGAAACCGACCCAAGTACTTGGTTTCTCACTCGGTAGAATCTGACTAGACCGAGTTCTCTCTCACTCGGACTTCCACTCGGTAATTTGTTCTGAATCCGAGTCTTCATTCACTCGGGTTCCACTCGGTAAAGCCTTCCAAAACCGACTCCTACTTAATTGGACACTCACTTGGAACTGTCCTCTTGAAACACTCGGTCAGATCTTCCTTTCTGAATGGAACCACTCGGATTTTGTTACTCAGAAATGAGTTTTTTTTTCTCCAATTGAACGTGCATCTCTCTGATTCTCACACTCAGGGGAGTTTCACTCGAAAAAGGAAGTACTTGGCAAGGTTTGACTCGGAAACGAGTCATTCGAGGTTGTTTGACTCGGAAATTTCACCCAGAAGTGGTTCTCTTGAACACGCTTCTCTCCACACCAAGATTTCACTCGGTAGTATCCCTCTTGGTCATGTTTTACTCGGAAAACGTAACCTCACACTCGGAATTTCATTCCTTCACTCGGAACAGAGCCCTTTTTCACTCAGAATTTGCATAATACCATTAATGGTCTATATAGTTTCCATAATTATACACAAAAATGATATTTCTGAGATATCACATACCATCTGCAGGGTATTTATTCATTTATTCTTACTTACAAACTTTCCATACTTCAAAATTTCAAGATTAAAACTGTTTCTAAAAACAGGAATGTTACAGTCACCACCAAACCTACCTTTCTTTCTTGGGAACTAACTTGATTACAGTACAAAATTTTCAGGTCGGAACGCTACCTGGCACCCCACAAAGGGCAACCTTCCCTTGACCTCGTCCATTGAACGGTCAGCAGAATCACTGAACTTGTGTAATGTGTTTTTTATAATCACGCTGTTTAATTATATGTTTTAAAATTTATTTTATTTAAAATACAATTGATCACTCAATTAATTAATTTACACATGATGAATAGTTATGGTCTTAGGTAATTTAAATTTATTTAAATACAGTCTATGTGTTATGTCTTTCTCTATTATGTTGTATCTCTCTTCTTAACCCTTCACTTGTATATATAATGAGTTTCTATATATATATATATATATATATATATATATTTGTAATCTTGATCAGGTCGAGGCAACAAGATAAAGATCTAGAAGATATTGACCCTTGAAGGAACAATGGAGTGGCCCAAAGTAGTAGTGACTCATATGGAGTGATGACTCCAAAGGATGGTGGATCCTAGAAGTGGGACTTCAAGAAGTAAAGCCACCATAGTTCCTTTAGGTTTATGTTCTTTTACTTTTCTAGCAAGACAATAAATATCTCACAATTTCGATTACATATTTTGGGGTTTATTTTACATTAAAGCGTTTATGAAAATTGGTAATGAATAATAAGAAAATTGTAATCTCTCAAGTCTAATAATCATACCTTCCAATAAATAATTGTAACACCCTAGAGCCAACTTGCAAATCTCAAGATAATTACCCTCACCATATAAAATCTCTTAGATAACTTATTTTTCACTTGGTAATTATCAAGAGATTCACAACCTGATTCTAGAGGTTACTGATACAATATCAGAGTACGCAACCTTTACATAATTAACTTCTTATTATTATACATAACATCAGAGTTCCATACATATTATATTTTACAACAGGCACCTAGATCTTATAAAATATAAAGATGTAAAGTACCAAAACATAGCATATACAGCAATAGTAGTTATGCAAGCAAGTATCATCATCAAAAGTCTTCATAATTCATCCATATTCAGCAACATCCACTTTGTCACATGCCTTCCTGGTTAACCACTAAAAGGTTGCCACAAGTAACAGAAAGAGTGAGATAAAATATCAAATAAATAGAAATTAAATCAGAACAAACTCAATCACAAGTAGGATGCTATGCGATGCAAATGTCAAACAAGTATTTTGTTTTATACTGATATTATTATATTTTGTTCTTTTATATAAATGAAAATGCATGATGGATCCATTCTGGTGGGAACATCTGCAGTGATTTCCAATAATAACATTTTTACAGATATCCAACCGATACCACGCCCCATAATGCAACACCAACATCGGATAACAATATCATAATATCAATAACAAGTGTTGCGGGACCCCCCTTAAGGACACACTGCTTAGCCCTTAAGACGGCCGTGGTATAAAACCACCGCAGAGGTCTGTGCTCAACAGAGCGCGTTCCCCCACCGGGAACCCCCTCAAAGAACCCCTCTGCAGATTCTTTGAATGGCCAATGCATATGATGCATGAATGCATTAAATTATCAAATTCCTTTATAATTAATTTTAACAATAAAATTATTATAACAATCAATTAGGCATGCTTTATTTGTAATTCAAAGAATATGGAAACACATTTTCCATACTATTTTTATCATAATTCAATCATATGGAACACATTTCCCATAATATTCATATCATATTTCAAACATATGAAAACATATTTTCCATGTTATAGTAATTGTTTAATATCATATTCCAAACCATTTGCATCCATTTCACAATTTAATTCAAATTAAATTAAAATATAACTATATGAGTTTCTAAACAATTAAACAAGCAATTCTAACTTAATTTCTATGTATTTAATATCTTATCCCCTCTTTCTTACCTCAAGTGAAGATCGTTAAACTTTCCTTATGCTAAACTCCCTTGTATTTCTTCAAATCTTCAAGTTTGCGTAATTTCTTCTTATGCGAAAATTAAAGAATGAAGGTTTTGAGAGCTTGAAGAGGGAGATGAAAGGTTATAGGATCAGTGAGGTTTTTGGTCTGAGGAAATGTGGGAGGTTGTGGCTCTATTTATAGGCTTTCAATGACGGTTACTGTAGCAAATTACTGTAGCAAATCACTGTAGCAAATCACTATAGCAGCTCGAAATTGACATGAGGCGGTGGAAAATTGGAGAATTCTCACGAATTCTCTACATTCTACAACATTTTTCATGTGATGTTTACTATAGCATTTTACTATAGCATTTTACTGTAGCAGATTTTTATTTTATTTTATTATTCTATTCTATATTCCATTCTCATTTATTTCCGTTTTAAGTCAACTGAAAATATCCTTGTATTCATATTTAAATTTCCTATTTTCTAGGTTTCAGTTCTTATTTCTCTGAGAAATTTTAATTTTTTCACTATTTAATTTACTGCTTAAAAATTTGGGCTGTTACAATAATAATGTTAAATTTAATATAGATAAAGTGTAGGTCATGTCATAGCTAGATGCCTTTATTTATGTTTAGTAAGACATGATTGGATAATTGAATTATCCAAGTGTGACTTATTGAGTTTTATTTAAATAGACAATTTTTCTGATTGGATTGGAACAGCCTAAATGTATGAATAGTCTAAAACATGTTCCAATAAGCAACACTCATCAACGCTAATTTTAATAAAGTGTAGGTTTTATCAAAGTAGGGTTCATTTATTGATATTAGTAAAGAATGATGGATAATTGGACTATCCAACCATTTGTTATTGAACTTAAGTAGGTAACTTCAATCTATTGAAGAACCTAGAAGCATAACTATTAAGTTTAAATGTCTTTTAATAAGTAACACCCATTGAGACTAATGTCAATAAATAGTGGACTTGCCAAAGCAAGATGTTATCATTTATATTAGTAATGCGCGATAGGATAACTGAAATATCCACATTGTTTTCATTGGGCTTAAAAACTTAATCAAGTTTTTAAATTTGATTGAAAATAACTTAGAGGCATAAAGGTTAGGCTTAAATTCATAAGATGAATAAGGGTCAAGAGTTATCCACCCAATCATCCAAGAGTTGCATAAGATTCAATTAGAAATGTATTTCCTACTTAAATAACCAAGGGTTGGGCGATCAGTCAAAGCTGACTCAACACTAGGCCAAATATAGATCTTGGTCGACAAGAAAAATCTTTAGTGAGGGTATTTGATTTTGAATTAAAGTAGTGGGAGACGACATATTTAGTTAATGACCAAAAGTTAAATATGTTTGATAATAAAAGTGATAGATTTGCATATAATTTGTTTTAGAATAACCACGACAACCAAATATTATTTTCGTTATAATTTGCCCTTTGGAAAGACATTTCATCTAGAAAAATCCCTAGATAGGTATGGGACTTAAGGGTTGTCCTCAAGCAAAAGGAAGTGACAATGTGTCATGTTTGGCTTATTATAGTATCATCTATCGTTGGGTAATGGATACGTTATAGAGTCTATATAAACTTTGAGCTGTGAATGGCAATATGAATAAATTGAGACATACAATATGATCATGTATAGAATTTAACAAGGCCAAGTTGGTCTAGATAAATAGAAGTCTAAAAGGTGAGTAAGAAAGGAAATTGTTTCTATTTTGGCCAAATAAGACATTAAAATAATCTGTCTAAAAAACTTAAAGGAGTTCAAAAGAAAGTGAAGTAAGACTTCCACTTTATGTTATGTTATAGAAGTCAAGTTTTGTCTACTTCACTGGCATTAGTATCTGATACTAGATGAAAATCTAACATTTATTTAAAAGATCTAAGAAGTAGATCATTGGCTAAGGGTGAAGAAATCTATGTGTAAAATAGAGCAAAAGTTACTACATTACAGATAGGATTTTTACTTATTGGGCTAGTTAGTGAACTAGACATTATGCAAACTGTTTTTTGTTGGATAAGAAAGGTTTTCTTTTATAAAATAACTTTATTTCTTCAAAAGGATATAAGTGCATAATTGAGTAATGGATTTTACATCTTAAATCTCAAAACACCTATTTATAGCATATCTATCAAAGTAAGTTAAAATAAGTGATTTTGAACCTTATATGATATTGTTTCCTATGACAAATGAGTGAGAAATGCATTTCTAGATACCATTAATATGGTTATCTGGACTTTTGATTTTGGAATCAATCGGGACATGTAAATACTATTTATTGGGAAGATAATTGAGACCTCATTCACTGAAAAATGAAAGGAGAGTAATCTATTGTCTAATACATAATGAAGTATGCGGGCCCATAGGAAAAATAACTAGATGTGTTTTTCAATATTTCGTTAAACTAACTAAAAAAGTTCAATGGGTATGGATTTATGTAACACAAGTTAGGTAGCCTTTGAAAAGTTCAAAGAATTCATAATGAAGTGAAAAACCAAATTCGAAGTCAAACTTTATTAGACACATGTTCCATCTTGGGCTTTCTTAAAGAAACCATATATATATAATATGGAGTGGGAAATATTTTAAGATAGAGATTACTAAAAAGTAATACTTATGGGAATTGAACTCATGCTCTCTCAATATTAAGATAGAGATTACCATAATACCAACCTTCTAAATTAAATTATATGTGCATTCTTTAATTGATATACTACTTAAATGATGTTAAAGTCCCACATTGAAAAATATACTTGTGTTGGTTGATGATAAGTTTTATATATAGGTACTTTTTACTAAAAAGATAACATTGGTTATTAAAAGCAAAGTCTCACATCAAGTGGATTACTCATGGGCACAAATGAAAATGAAAGACTCTTTATAAGAGCGAAAAAATAGTTTTTTTTTAATTCTCACATTGAATATATTACTCATGTGTATAAAAGACTTTATACAAAGATTTGTATATTGTGTCTATGCGAGTTGTTTAAATTATAAAATGTCTAACCCATATATGATGGCCTTTCTTTTTTTTTAGTTAAAATTAGTCCAAATTTAACCAGCCGGTCTAAGTCAGTTTTAATAACACGTTGTTATATTAACTAGGTGTTTAGTACACAGACACTTTTTTGAATACCAGGAATTACATTTCCCAAGAATTATATTTTTTGGAAATTATATTTCTCATGAATATTATAACTATGTTTGGTATAATTAAAATATTCATAGGAAATTACATGGATATTTTGAATTAATCACTATCGTATTTCTGATAATTTTGAATGATGATTCAATATGCAAAAGAGATTTAAATAAGTTTATATCTGAGACATAATTATATTTATACAATATAAAAAACTTTCGGACTAGGCAGGAATTAGGATTCTCACCCTTTTTAATAGAAAAGTTTTGGTGGAAATTATAAATAAAAATAAATTTTTAGGAATCATACTTTCTCAAAAATATTTTTTAAAACAATTAGACCAAACGTGAGAATAAAAGATTATATTTCTTGGGAAGTAAAAAAAGATCTACGTAACAAACACCTCATAAATGTAAAATTATATGATCAAAGATAAAATTATAGGCAATTTTTAATTCTTGTTAATTAATTTGACTGGCCAACCTGAGCCTATTTTAATAACACTAGATGGTATAATTATTAATCATAAATCTCTTCAGTTACTTTATATTCATATGTGTTAGTTCCTTGACATTGAAGTCATACACTAGAAATATACTTGTGGGAGTAAATAGTAGATTTTATATATATTAGATGTTACTTCTTATACACAATACAATGTAAGTATTAAAGTCTCACATTGAGAAATATAAGCATTTTTTACTCAAAATATAACATTAGTTGTTGGAAACAAAATCTTACATTAAGTAGATTACTCATTGACACAAATGAAAAACTTTTTATAAGAGTAGAAAATCAATTCTTTTAAAGTCTCACATCGAGTATATTACTCTTAGGAGTGGATGAAAGACACTATATAAGAGTTTACACATTGTGTTTATATATGGGCTATTTAAACTTTAAAGCCCTAGCTCATATATGATGGACTTTAAATTAGTTCAAAATTTTTAACTAAGACACAATTAACTTGCAGGTATAATTAACTACATGCAAAACGGTTCGATGTATTCTTGTAATGGACAAGTGTTGACCACTAAAAGTCGTGATTAATCCACCCTTTAAGTTAAGGGCACAAAAAATAGTTATGGATAACTATAAAATATTGTTCCATTAAAACTAGTGAGAATCAAACTTCCACTACGTCATACCTTGTGGATTGGATGTCATATATATGAAAATTACATCTTATTTCATCCTTTAAATAATATTTTAGCATTACATAAGGCTATGTGGCTATTATTTTTACTTTGTGCAATAATATTGATTTAGACAATGTTAAAATTTATGTATAATACTTTATTATCATATCTTTATCTTTCTTTCTTTATATCCAAAATTTTATAATTAATCTTGGTACATTTTACTTTTATTTCTAATAATAATATATTAATATTTTTTAAAAATAGTTATAATAATAAAATTTTAATAAAATACAAATATTAAAATTACTATACTTATATTAAAAATATTTGTAACTATTAAAATATTTATAAGAAATAATTTTAATATTAATTTTTTATTAAGCATCCAAACAAAACATGAGTACCATGCCTAGTTTATTTACAAAAGAAACTCATTTAGATAATATTAAAATTGTTAAAGAAAATTAAAAAACCTAAATATAAAATTAACCCATAAAAGTTTAAAATTAGGGTCAATCCTGAGAAATATTTTTAAGATTTAAGCCCTGAAATATTTATTGTCAAAATTAACTCTACCATTAACTTTCCATAATTAGTTCAAAAATTTTAACTAAGGCACAATTAACTTGCAAGTATAATTAACTACATACAAAACGGTTCGATGTATTTCTTGTAATGGACGAGTGTTGACCAATAGAAGTCGTGATTAATCCACCCTTTAAGTTAAGGGCACAAAAAATAGTTATAGATAACTATAAAATATTGTTCCATTAAAACTAGTGAGAATCAAACTTCCACTATGTCATACCTTGTGGATTGGATGTCATATATATGAAAATTACATCTTATTTCATCCTTTAAATAATATTTTAGCGCTACATAAGGCTATGTGGCTATTATTTTTACTTTGTGCAATAATATTGATTTAGACAATGTTAAAATTTACGTATAATACTTTATTATCATATCTTTATCTTTCTTTCTTTATATCCAAAATTTTATAATTAATCTTGGTACATTTTATTTTTATTTCTAATAATAATATATTATTATTATTTTAAAAATAGTTATAATAATAAAATTTTAATAAAATACAAATATTAAAATTACTATACTTATATTAAAAATATTTGTAACCATTAAAATATTTATAAGAAATAATTTTAATATTAATTTTTTTATTAAGCATCCAAACAAAACATAAGTACCATGCCTAGTTTATTTACAAAAGAAATTCATTTGGATAATATTAAAATTGTTAAAGAAAATTAAAAAACCTAAATATAAAATTAACCCATAAAATTCTAAAATTAGGGTCAATCCTGAGAAATATTTTTAGGATTTAAGCCCTGAAATATTTATTGTCAAAATTAACTCTACCATTAATTTTCCATCTGTTAAGTGTTAACTTGGCTAATGGTTAGTCACCTCATCATTGACGATGTTTAATTTTTTTGCTTAAATATAAAATTAACCATTGGAAATTTTCAAAATTAGGATTAACTCCCTAAGAAATTTTCTTTTACGATTTAGCCATTGGAATATTTTTTTGTTAGGATTAAGTCATGTTGTTAACTTTTTGTTAGTTAAGTATTGATCCAGCATTGACATGTTTACTCATTTAAAGGTTAAACATGTTTTGGATTCTTGTTTTTATTAATTTTTGGTTTTGCTCCCTCATATATTTTTTTTTATTGGTTTTGGTTTTTATGTTATTGAATATGTTGAAATTGGTCCTTAATATATTAAAATTGTTCACTAAAATGTAATACCATTAACTTCATTACTAACTAAATAAATAAAAATATTATGTCATATGTCTCTTATTTTGTCTCTCCAACTTATTACACTCTTTAACTTTTAAAAATAGACTTTATCTTCTTTTCCGTCAATACTTTTAGAAACTAATTTCAACACATTCAATAATGTAGAAAGCAAAACCAATAAAAAAGCAACTTAAAGAACAAAACCAAAAATTGTAAGAACATAGAGACTAATAACATATTTCATCCTTTATTTATTTTTTTAAAAGTCTCACTTAAGTGATATTCATTTTTTCTTCTCTTGCCTTTTTGTGACTTTTCTTCTTTTCACATCTTTGTTACTTTAACTTAAAGAACAAAACCAAAAATTGTAAAAACATAGAGACGAATAACATATTTCATCCTTTATTTATTTTTTTAAAATTGTCACTTAAGTGATATTCATTTTTTCTTCTCTCGCCTTTCTGTGACTTTTCTTCTTTTCACATCTTTGTTAAGAAGGAGGAGGAGGAGGAGGAGGAGGAGGAGGAGGAGGAGGAGGAGGAGGGCTTAATGTTAACAAAAAAAAATATTTCAAGAAGAAAATTTTTTAAGGGGTTGATCCTAACTTTAATTTTTTTTAATGTTAATTTTATATTTTATATTTAAGCTAAAAATTACAAATGTTAGTGTTGAGGTGACTAATCGTTAACTACCCTAACACCAAATTGTAAAATTTTTACAAGAAAACATAATTCTAACAAAAAAAATCCATAGAAAGTTAATTATAATTTTAAATTTTTATACACTAATTTTATATTTAAATCTAAAAAAAAATCCATTAATTTCCCCACACACAAAAAAGAGTAAACCGTTATTGGCGGCCCATTGGGCCGTTTCGTGGGAGCACAAATGCCACGGAAAGACATATGGACTCGACCAAAAAAAAAAGAAAGACATCTGGACCAAGTAAATGGACAATATTACCCCTCTTCTCTTATAATTTCAAATCTTGTCATTCTCTTTCTTTCTCTCTCACTCTCTGTCCAGGAAAGGAAACAGAAAATCCACTGCGCCCTAGATTTCCTCTTCTTTGCTTAGAAAGAAAGAGAATCCACAATGGCCTTCGCTTCTTTTCTTGGCAGAGTCCTCTTCGCCTCAGTTTTCATACTCTCTGCTTACCAAGAGTTAGTGCTCTCTCTTTTTTCCTTTTCTTTTACTTAATTTTTAATTCTTGATCCTACGATGTTGTTTTTGTGATTATATATATATAACTGAGTTAGAGTAAGTTTCTGCATCCTCGGCATGTTTGTTTCTATAGATTTGGCTGTTGACTTTACGGTGGTTGGATCCGTTACGTTTAAGGTTTGAAAGTTGAAACCGTTTGTCTCGGTTAAACAACCTCGTAGATCTGTGTTTGTCTTCGCTTGTCTTGAGCGCTAAAAATTGGAGACAGTGTTATCTTATGCCTCCATGTAGATGCAACTTCTTATTTTGGTTTTTTTCTAACTTTACTGCTAAATTAGGAGTTGAACAGCTTCCATTTGAGCACTATGATTTAAATACATGAAGTGTTGTTGTGTGGAGCTGCCGAATTTGTCCTTTTATTGACTTTGAAAGAGGCGTCTCTAAGCGAGTTTGCTCAGATTTGGTAGAAGTGCGAGGAACTCGACTCTAACGTTGCAAAGTGTCAAATGAACTATTATTAGAGGGGATTATGTTTGTGCCTTTTGCCTTTTCATTAGACAGATTTATGTGTTCCTTCGTATCCTTGATTATAGTATTAGTGGTTAGATATTCTTGCATGATTGGTGTGTGGATGTAAAGGAATGTCATTTTTTTAAGCTAGAATATGGCGATTTTATGCATTATGTTGAATACTTACCATGTTATTCTGTGTAATGTGCAATCTGCATTAACTTGACGGTTTTTTTGTTTTTACTGAATTGGATTGCCTTGGATTATTGTATATAGATTTCTTAATGGTTTGGTGCATTCAGGTTAATTTATTTTAAAAAACTATTCATTTGGTTGTGCTGGGATTCTTTTGTCTGTTATTTTTTATCCCCTCTTTTGTGCTGAAGTGAAATGTCTTGTATTGTGTCTTCTGTTGCTTACTATAGATTTAACGAATACGGACTTGATGGGGGACCTGCAGCTAAAGCACTCAGACCAAAGTTGGACACCTTTACAAATCGAGTGCATTTTCACGTTGGTTTTCAACTTCCAGATATTGAAGTTAGTCTCTCTCTCTCTGTGCTTGCACGCATGTGTGCTTCTTTTGGGAAAACTGGGGTTTGTTGTGTGCTTCTTGTGGGAAAACTGGGGTTTGTAATGGAAACTGTATTCCAAAAGATGACCGTAACTGTTCCCTTTCATTTAAATAAAAGAACAATGGGGAATGTTGGCTAATTTGCATGCAAGTTTAATCATGTTTTTACATTTTTGTATAATTTTGTTTGAATTAGGACTGCATCTGATTATGGTTTGTTGGGATATCTAACTTGTATTAATTATTAAATTGTCTTTTGTTATCCCCCACTTTATGAAACTTTAAACTCTTATGTTGACAATCTTATACGTATTAGGACTGTCATTATCCTTGAGGCTTGCCCATACCAAATTTAGGATTGTCAGCAGGCAAGGTTATTCTGTTTGTGTTGGCCATGAATGATAAAATTAAGAAACTAACAAAACCGTAGATCTGTTATAAATAATAAAAATGTTGGAGGTGGGCAGGGATTAGGGAAGTTATCAAGCAATTGAACATCACATTATATGCCATGCATATAGCACATTCTTAGTTTACAAGTCAAAATATACATAGTTGACTTTCCTGTCTCTTGCATGCATGTTACATTATGGTTGTATATTTGAAACTTTCTGATATACTTGATGTCATGTATTGTACAGCTGAAAATCTTAATTGCTGGGGCTATTGCTCTGAAAGGCTTTGGAGGGGTTCTTTTCATATTTGGGAGCTCTTTTGGTGCTTTTCTTCTGGTTTGTAGTCAAATTTCCTCTGAATGTATTGGATTTCATCTTCTTCACATATGCTCAGTTCTGTAACATATGGCTTTTATTTTATTTGTTTCTGTAGCTCCTGCATCAGTTGATTGCTACTCCAATCTATTATGATTTTTACAATTATGACAGCGAAGACAAGGAATTTACTCAACTTTTCATAAAATTTACACAGGTGAGAGTAGTGAGTTCTTTATTATTTTGAATTTGTTTTCATGTCAGTGTGCCATTTTAAAGCTGTTGTTTCAATGTTTCTTGATGTATAGTTGCACTTATCCATCAAATTTAATTACTCCTTGCAGAATATGGCTCTCTTTGGGGCTTTGTTGTTTTTCATTGGGATGAAAAACTCCATCCCGAAAAGGCAACCCAAGAAGGCTCCAAAAACAAAAACCTATTAAGTGCAGCGTTGAAACGATGGCTTTCAAGGATTCTTCATTGTATCCAAGATTTGGCTTCCATAATCAATCCAGGATTCTTCATTCCCTCCATTTTGGAACATGAAATTGTGATCACTTTTTGTTTTAGGCCAAATTAGTATTTCAGTACTCCATCTTATTGTGGAGTTATCTTTTCAATTTCATTTGCTAAAGTCTTTAAAGGATCAGATCCTTCGTGCTTAAGCTTCGAAGTGCCAATTTCAATTTTTCGTCCTTGTCAGAGTCTTTATTTGGCACGGGAAATTACTAATTAACTGAATTGTGGACTTCTCCACTTTGGCACATGAAATTTTGTTCTCCTTTTGTTTTCGGCCGAATTAGTGTATCGGGTTCAGTACTCCGTGTAATGGTCACGCTATCATTTCAATTGCTAACGTTGTCGATCAAAAGGGAAAACAAAAGGATAAGAAGTAAGGTTTTAAAAACCGGACTGATGATCGAACCGGTGAAGGTACTGGTTTAAGGTTCATTGGTTCAACCGTGGTCGAACCAGTTATAACAAAATATATATTTTTAATATAATATATTTCTTGATACATTAACAATAAATTATATAAAAATTAAGTTAATTAAGGATCATGTTACATGTTTTATAGGATTAGAAAATTATAATAAATAAAAATAATATGTAAATATTATATATAAATTTTTGATTTATTTAAAAATATTTTTTAATAGATTTTTTTAAAGAAATAGCAAAACAACAAAAAAAATAAAACCCTGACCGGTTCAACTAGTTTTGATTGGTTCTTGACCGGTTCTAAAATGTTCTTTTTTCCTTGTCTGGATCGGTACCCTGACCGGTTTTGGTCTAATCAATCGAATCGATCGTTTCGGTTTTCAAAAAATTTCCTTCATTTTCAAGGTCTTCAAATTGACTTTTACCTTTGTAGTCTTTCTTTTGAAAAGTTTCAGGCATGAGCTTCTTCTTCCTTAGTAACTTATTCTTCATCGGTTTCATCATCTGAATCACCAGAGTCTTGTTCAAAACTAGATGACTCTTTAGTTTTCAAACCCTTGCCTTTTTTTCATATCATCATATTTCAAGGTGATGCTTTTAGTGGAAGCAGATTTGCTAGTCTCTTTCTGCTTCAGCTTTAGCTCATGAACTCTAAGAACTCCAAGCAACTCATCTAGAGAGAAGGTGCTCAGATCCTTAGCTTCTTCCAAGGCAGAGCATTTAGCATCGAACCTTTCGGACAAGCATCCGAGAAGTTTGACATTTATGTCTTCTATATAGGGAGTAGTTCCAAGATTTTTCAAACCATTTAGAAGAGTTTGAAATCTTTCAAACATTTGATCTACTGACTCATGTTCCTCCATTTTGAAGTTGTCATATTGTTTAGTTAATAATATCTTCTTAGATCTTTTGACATTCGACGTTCCTTCGTAGTTGCGTTGCAGAGCATCCCAGACTTCTTCTGCTGCTTTATAAATGAATACCTTGTTGTATTCAGACTTACTGAGAGCGTGTGAGAAGATATCTGGCTTTGGCATTTATCTTTATTTTTTTATTTCATCAGAGCTCCATTCGCTTTTAGCTTTAGGTTGTCCTTCACCATTTACAGGAGAGCTATAATCACCGTTAATGATGACCGCCCAGAGATTGTATTGGGTGGATCTTATGAACATTTCCATCCTATCCTTCCAGTAAGGATAATCTTCCCCAAAGAAGGCTGGGGGTCTATTGATGGAGGATCCTTTTGTGATCAATTGATTACTTTGAGAAACTGCCATGGATCTTGATCTTTTTCACTCTAGGGAATGATCAACCCAAAGGACAAGCTCTGATACCAATTGATGGTTCAGAGTCAGACTTAGAAGGGGAGGTTGAATAAGTCTTAGACTCTTTTTCTTCGTAAATTCTCAAATCATAACAGATGTAAGTAATCAAATGATAAAAAAAAAGAAAAAAAATAAGACACATAGAGTTTATACTGGTTTACTTCCAACACAGAAGCTACGTCCATCCCTTCCAACTTGAAGAATTTCTACTATTGTAAAATCTCCTTTACAATGACAGTACCAGACTTGTGCTCCAAGTATTCTTTCACCAAGCCACTTTTGGCTTAATCCTAAGTATTCTTTTCAATAAGTCACTTTTGGCTTAACCCAAGTATTCTTTCAACAAACCACTCCTGGCTTAACTCAAGTATTCTTTCGAAAGCCTCTTCAGGCCAATGTGTTTCCCAACACTTAAAATAGTCTTGGTAACTTACTAGACTTATACAATCAGTAAGAAGACAAATGTTTTAAGAACTTAGTGTACAAAAACGATAGGCAAATTTTTGAGATCAAACACTAAGTATGTTTGACACAAGACCAGAGTCTGCTAGAAACAAAGCTAGAGAATAATGAGGGTCTTTGTCTTTTTATAAAAAAATGAACTAATTGAATGATAAAATTGAAGAGTTTTCTTCTTGGATATTTTTCTCTACTTTTGAATGTTCAAACTTCCTTGATATTTATAGAGGCTTAAAGGTAATAGTCGTTGATGCTTCTTGAATATATACATTGGAAATCCTTTGAAGGTATTTTGCCATAGGCTTATAGAGATCCGACCTCAAAATTGAATCCAAGCTTGAGAGAGGTCTGAAACATATTTCAATATTTTCACGAAAATAGTTTCTCATGTATTTCCATGCATAAAACTTTTCATGACTATATTCTTGATTGAGCGAGAGGTTACTTTCAAAGATGTCCTGGTGAGGTTTCTGACTTGCGATCAAAGTTTGCAGGAGTAGATACACTGACAGCTGTTGCTCATGTTGATTTTGTTCTTTGATGATAAACATGCAAATATGGTATGATCATTTCTTTCGAAGCATCACCAAAATAGATTTTCAAACGTTGACGAAGAGTTCTTTATACAAGATGCTTCCATCAGACTTTTGTTGATCTACCAGACTTTTTAAAGCATACATCCGTTCCCCCTTAGTTTTTACAACTTAATCTTCATATCCTGAAAATTACTTTTGTACTTAAAAGAAAATGTTATAAGCAGTTCAGACTATATTCTTTTAGCGAAAATACTTGATGATCGATATAAACAAATCATAAAGCATGGGGTCTGGTCCAACAGTACTTGAGGCTTATATTTTTTACCATACTTTTTCTCAACAAATTGCAATATTCTTAATTCTATTTGCATATTGCATTAGGTTCTATGCTCTTATCAAATATGCGTGTTTATCATCAAAGAAGGCAAGAGACGAACAAAGCCAAAGTCAGCATACCTAACTCTACACATGAATAGAAAAAGTTGAACCAAAGTCAGTATATGTGTCAGCTCAAATTCAGAAGATTACTAAAAAAACTTAATTAATAAAACAAGCCTAAAAACTCAAGAAAATTTTTTCACAATTTAATTGTAGTTCAAATAACTAAGTTTTGGTTAATAAAAGGCTCATAACAAATTTTAACACTAAAACATATGAAAAAGGTTCATTTTAGTCTTAAAAAAATAGTGAGACATGTCACAAATATCATCTATTAGTTCCAATTTAACAATCATAAAAAGTCGGGTTTAAAACCCTCTTAAATTTGAATTTTACCACGTAGTGGGTCTGCTATTTTACGCCTCATGAAGGTTAGAAAACTCCAATTGAGGTAAGACTAATTTTCACACCTCCTTAACATAATTATCTACAAGTTTCATGAAGAAATCGAAGAATAAAAATGTCATTAAGATACCCAAATGGGCTAAAAATAGCAAGGAAATAAAGAAAAATGAAGAAAATCCAAAAGCTGTCAGTAGACCAGATAGCGTGATTACGCCCACTGACCAGTGTACCCACGCCCAGTGACTAACCATCCAGCGTGCCAACGCCCAGGCTAGCGTAGGTACGCCCGGTGACTCGACAGCAGTTGTTCCAGCAGCTTTTTGTGCCTCGTTTTCAGCAACTTTGGGTTATCATTTCACTAGGCTAATTAACTCCAAATTTCATGAAATTTCATACACAATACACCTACCCTATCATCTACAATGTGGAAAAGTTTCATGCCCAAATTCTTTCCCCATCAAACGGTAGTTTTATGCATTTTCTAACATTCTATATGAAAAATAATCCATATTTTCAACTTCTAAACACTAACTTTTTCATATGGAGTCCAATGACCATCAAATTTTGACACTAACTAACATACATTATTTATGGTGTATAGCCACTGGCCGCACTCAAAAATTCCTAAAAACGAGAGATTTATGCACATAAATGCGTTTAGCTCGTTTTAAGGCGTTTTTATGCAACTCAATGGTCAATTCTTACTAAAAATGACCCATTCCAGTTTCTACAAGTCAAAAATCATGCATAGTAACTATTGCAACTGTTCTAGAACATTCATTCCTCCTAGTTTAATATTTGACCATCTCAATTGCTCAATAATGCATGAAAAACCATATAAACACTCCATTTTCATGAACTTGTCATCTAGCCACTGCTATATCTCATTCAAGAACAGTTCTTGGACATTGATGCATCAACAAAACATCATGTATAAGTCCATAATTCTTGGTCATCAAACTCATATGCAAATGGTGGGACCATCCATGGTCTCCACTTTTCTATAACCTTAAGTAAGTACCATTATCCATCATAAACCAAACTATATATTCAAAATAGGTTCTAGGCTTCGAATTGAAGCGGTCAACTATCTAGTTCACTGTATATTCATCTATACACACTCCCATACACATAACAAAGTAGGTATACACAGGAGCCAACCAAGGCTACTACAAAACAACTATGTGCATCATGTACCATACATATATATACATAATGCTCTATGCATGCTGAGTGACCTCATATACCATCACTGTGTTCTATATCCACTGTAAAAATAACCACAAATAGGGGTAAGCATAATACATGTTAAATGACAGTTATTGAATCGGATTACATATCCAATTCACTAACACATGTAAATCATATTCACTATCATATAATCTCATCACATTTCATTCATTCATATATTCTCAAATGATGATGTAATCATGTTGTTCTCAACAACATTCATCAATGTATAAAACATGCTCAATCAATTGCTTCCATTATTAAGTTTTAATTTGTGTTGCAACATTAGCTCTCAGCCATATACTCAGCTCTCAGCTGATCTGGCTGTTTTACTGGTACCAAACCGTTTGCCCTCTCACGTGACACAATCACTCTCAGCGACAACGGTAGTGTCACGGGCTAAACCCCGAGCCCCGCTCAAGAGGTTTTTTCCTTGAGTCCCACCCAAGGTCTTTTGTGGAATCCTCGAAACCACATCATATTTCATATTTGTTCATCAATTCAAGCATCCTATGCTATCTCAATTTGCATCTCATGCATATACTCATATCATCATCACATATACTACTGCATCTCATGCATAGGAATCACAACAAATTCACAAATATAATATATAGCTCATGCCAATTCAATATCAATAATATGAATGGAAGACATGAAAACATAAAATATGTCACATTTGTCATTCAATCGGGGTTTCACACTAATAATTCACAACACATATTATATATAACATAACAATATCACCTCGAATCCATTCATAAACTATTCATTTAAAATGTAAAGCTCCCCCTACCTCAAAATGGAGAATCCTAGAAACACTTTAACTGATCAAACACTAGCAACTAATAATCGCAAGCTTCGATCTCTATTTCTCAAGTTCAAAGACTTCCTAAAATTCATAATACTTGGTTTTAATTTCATATTTGATACAAATATCACTTGCCAAGTTAAAAATCATTGAATTAGAACCATTTCGGTAAGATATAACTCACTGAACCAAGACTCCAACTTCGAACCTCTCCCCCAAATCAATCTCCGAACTCTGAATCGTTCCGAAACCTTCTGAAACTCTCCGAAACCACCTTAGTTCATTGAAACAACACTTAATAAGTTGCAATCTTATGGAATTAGTAATCTAGAATCATTTTAACTCTTTTTTTCATGAAAACCCAAGGTTCTAGAAAATTCCAAAGCTACCCACCATTACCAATAGCTTCAAAGTGCTTCAAAATTCATAAATTTGCAAGAATTGAAAGGTGCAAGCTATGTTATAATAAAACCCATGACAAAAACTCATTAAATCACCTTGAGTTAGAGAATTTCAAGCTCTCTCCCTTGATCTAGGGCTGTCCACTTGAATCAATGGCTTCTAGTTGCTTCAAAATTCATAAAATTGCATGAATTGTAAGATGGAAGCAAGATTAAACTAAAACTCATGGTGGGTATTCTTCAATTTACCTTAAAGTGAAGAATTCCAAGCTTTCTCTCTCAATCCATGGCTGCCCACATGAAAAAGAAAGGAAAGGAAGCTTAATTTTCACTTTAATTGGATAAATTTAAGAAGAAATTGAAGAAGAAACAAGTTAGGGATGCTAATTAGAAAAGAAGAAGGAAGTAGAAACAAGTTTCTCATCTTCTCTAAAGCTCACGAAGGAATAATGAGGAAAAGAGAAAGAAATTTGAATTTTAAATGATTTAGGGACGCATTGGTCATTACGGTAATTGTTAGGGACGTGTTCGTCATTTTGGCAATTGTTATAAGTAATCTCTCATTTTCCTTTAAATCCCTCTTTTAACCATGCTTTAATAATAAATTCTATTTTTAGGATGTTACAATTACAACATTGACTTCCGCTTTGTATTAATCAAATAAAGCAAATAAATAACTTTATTTGTTGAAGAAACAAAAAAGACCATTTTCATACAAGCACTGTCAAACCCTGCTACCAGACTCTTGAATGTCTCTCTGATTATCAAAGGTCTGGTAATGAAAGCTCAAGGCAAACACCTTCATAGGATTTTCAATGTCTATATCTCCTTTCAAGGATCAACAACGGTTATATTACAACACCTATTTATACTACAGAGATAAAATTACAAAGCAGAGAAAAAGAGAAAAGAAGTTATTGAGAAATCTCTTAAGTGAAATTATCCTTCTCTGTAATTCATTCAATCTTTTTAGACAAAGGCCTTTCTTACTCGTTCTACCTCTAGTAGACCTTGGTCTCGTGTCATTTATAACTTAGTGTTCAATCTCTCAATTATATATCTGTCACACACTTAGTTGTAAAAGTTTGGTGTGTTGCCAACATTTGTGAGTGTGGGAAACACTTTATGGCCTGGAGAGGTTTTAGAAAGAATACTTGGGTTAAGCCAGGAGTAGCTTGTTGAAAGAATACTTGAGTTTAAGTCAGGAGTGACTGGAGTCAAGAATACTTGTGGCACTGGTCTGGTGCTGTTATTGTAAAGGAGAATTTACAATAGTGGAAATCCTTCAAGTTAGAAGGGACTAGACGTAGCTTCTGCGTTGGAAGTGAACTAGTATAAATTCTTTGTGTTGATTTCCTTTCTTACTCTTCAAAGGTCTGCTTTGCAAAGATTGTTATTGGTTTTCTTTGATTCATTATTCTACGAAAAGTGTCCTTAACTTATTCAATCCCCTATTCTAAGTCAGACTCTGAACCATCACAAACAACCTCCCTAACCTCTTTCACGATTGAGAACTTAGATAGTATGTCTCTATCCTCATCCCCTAACCTTTGAAAACCTAAGTTTTTCATATGTGAACATTTCCAATTCTACTTTCCCAAGAACTTTACAAAATATCTTCGAACATCTTCTCTAACACCTGCTACATCTTCTAACCTCCTTCCATCAATAATGACATTATACATCCTACTCACCCTCTTTCTCTTATTTAACAAGCCTGGAAATAAACAGAGTTCTCATCCTCATACTTTAACTGATACATTCTAGATTCCCGATGTATCCTGCTAGTTATAAATTGATTAAGAAACCATAAGCTCTCCATAATGAACTTCCTGTCCAACACCTCATCTTTAACCAATCTCACTTCCTTATCCTTAGTATCTCTTTTAGCCAATATATATTTTTGAGTTCTTATTTTTTTCTCAATGTTCTTGGTATGTGTATTGTGCCATTCTTTCAGTTTCACCTCTATCCTTTTTAGTTTATCTTTTAACAACATTGATCCCCAACAATCATGTATAAAAGAGGTGTACCCTAGTAACGCTGCCTAACAATTTAAAATTCAAAAAGGTTAAGGACCCTATTTAAGATCATTGTCCTTCAAAATTATTGGACAATGATCAGATAAGTCTCTCTACAAACCCCACTGGGTCATATTTCTCCAGCATAACATCCACTCATCGAACACAAGAAACTTGTCTAGTTTGTTTTTGGCGTTCTTATTCGATCCGTACCACGTAAACTTTCAACCTAATAACAATAAATCCAACACCCTGTCATGCATCATAAACTTCCTAAATAGATCCATCTCCTTACTCATATCATGCTCACATACTCCATATCTCTCTCTCTCTCTCTCTCTCTTTCTCTCTCTCTCTCTCTGTTCAAATGACATTAAAATCACCACCTATACACCAAAATTCCCATTGACTCTTCCTTTTCCTTCCACCAATTCCCCCATAACTATTTTTTCATGCTTAACTTACAAGGAGCATCACATTCACAAGATTATGTGCTAGTGTATTCTCACACCAAACCTTCATCATACATGAACTTATCCCTAATCTCCTGTCTTTGTAACTCAAACTCACTTTTTCCATAGATCAACCCTCCATACCTCCCACATGAAGGTTAAAAAACCACTCTAATTCATCATTACACCAAATCGTTTAAATGAAATTTGGACACATAATTTCCATTTTAGTCTCATAAAAAAAACACTATACCCACCCTACATTCTCCCAATAAAGTTTTTATATCTCCTATCTTCCTAACACCTTGTAATCCCTACAATTTAAAGATAATATGTTTATAATATACCATATAATTCGCTAACCACACACCTGTACCACGCATGCACCTATGATAGGGAACCACCTCTTAACCCCCTTTCCACCATCCTTTGAACTCCTTCAAATTCTTAATTCTATTAGTATAAAGCAATCAAGGTGATAGTTATCTATACATTTTTAAATGAATCATCCATAATAAATTTCTTCATGCTTTTCCATTTGAACTCAGATTATGATGACATTGTATTGTTTATGAAGGTAATGGGAAGCAAACATTTTGTGAGAATGAATATTATACTAATAAAAACTTATTGCCAATTTTTGAATATACTGATATTTTAATAATTTTATATGATAAAAGGAAATTTTATTGGAATTTTTTCCCAAAGTAACATGGGGAGATTCAAAATTATTTTTTTATATAAAAAAATTCTAAACAATTCCCTGAATCTAATTTACCAAACATGTGATTTATTCGCCCTTATGAGGAGCAAAATAGTAGTAACATCATTAGAAACGACGGCGTTTAGTGTTCACCTCCCTGCTGCTTTAGTTTACATTCCCTCATTCTCTCTCCCCTTCCCCTTCAAAAGAGGGTTTTGCGAAGGTTTAACTAAAACGGGAAACAACCGAAAAGCTCGTCAATTCAACAGCATGAGAAAACTCTGGAATTCGATCATTCTCCTCGCTCGTCGCAGATCAAGCTCTATCTTTTCCAAATCGTACGGTTCCGGTGCACTCGTCAACCAGTGCACCAAAACCCACGCTTTACTTAGCAGACCCAACAAGTTCGTCACAACCCCATTTCGAAACATGGAAACCCTCGTCCAGAAACCCTCTCCGATCTCCTCTAGACGGCGCAAAATGATGGAAAAATCGCAGCTTGAGGAGGCTTTCGAGTCCGCAGAAACCTCCGAGGAAATGCTCAAAGCGTTTAAGGACATGGAGGGTGTCTTCGATGAGAGAGAGCTTGGTTTGGCTTCTCTGAAAATTGGCCTCAAACTTGACCACGAAGGTGAGGACCCTGGAAAAGCCCTTTCCTTTGCTAGTAGAGCTTTGAATGCCTTGGAGAAAGACAGCAGCAACAACGACAACCCTTCTTTGCCTGTTGCTATGACTTTGCAGTTGTTGGGGTCTGTTAATTATAGCTTGAAAAGGTTTAGTGATAGTTTAGGGTACCTTAATAGGGCTAATAGGGTATTGACTAGGTTACAGGATGAGGGTGTTAGTGTTGATGATGTTTTGCCTGTGCTTCATGCTGTCCAACTTGAGTTGGCCAATGTTAAGAATGCAATGGGAAGGAGGGAAGAGGCGCTTGAGAATCTTAGGAGGTGTTTGGAGATTAAGGAGATGACTTTCGAGGAAGATAGTGGAGAATTGGGTAAAGCCAACCGTGACTTGGCTGAGGCTTATGTTGCGGTTTTGAACTTCAAGGAGGCGTTGCCATATTGTTTGAAGGCTTTGGATATACATGTGAAGCAGTTGGGGCAGAATTCTGTGGAGGTTGCACACGATAGGAAACTTCTCGGAATTGTATATAGCGGGTTGGAGGAACATGAGAAGGCGCTGGAGCAGAATATGTTGGCGCAGAGGATTTTGAAGAATTGGAAACTTAATGCGGATTTGTTGCGTGCTGAAATTGATGCTGCGAATATGATGATTGCTC
Source organism: Clitoria ternatea (assembly GCA_037962975.1). Classification (NCBI taxonomy): domain Eukaryota; kingdom Viridiplantae; phylum Streptophyta; class Magnoliopsida; order Fabales; family Fabaceae; genus Clitoria; species Clitoria ternatea. Next base: position 3,173,537 of record CM075674.1, read on the forward strand.
TGGGGAGATACGATGAGGCTGTTGGCACTTTGAAGAATGTTGTGCAGCAGACGGAAAAAGACAGTGAAACTCGAGCACTTGTGCTCATATCAATGGCAAAAGCATTGTGTAATCAGGAGAAGTTTGCAGACTGCAAAAGGTGTTTGGAGATTTCTCTTGGGATTCTTGACCAAAGGGAACGGATTTCCCCAGTGGAAGTTGCCGAGGCATACTCGGAGATATCAATGCAGTATGAAACCATGAACGATTTTGAAATTGCAATTTCGTTGCTGAAGAGGACACTAGCTTTGCTTGAGAAGCAACCGCAAGAGCAGCACTCAGAAGGAAGTGTCTCTGCAAGAATAGGGTGGCTACTGTTACTGACAGGTAAGGTGCAGCAGGCAATTCCTTATTTGGAAAGTGCTGCTGAAAGATTGAAAGATAGCTTCGGTCCCAAGCATTTTGGAGTGGGTTATATCTACAACAATTTGGGGGCAGCATATTTAGAGTTGGATAGACCCCAGTCGGCCGCACAGATGTTTGCAGTAGCCAAGGATATCATGGATGTATCCCTTGGTCCCCATCATGCAGATACGATTGAAGCATGCCAGAACCTTTCAAAGGCTTATGGTGAAATGGGAAGGTATAGATGGTTTATTCATTTGACTTTGTATCTTAATCTGTTGATTTTGAGAAAAAATGTTTTGGATGCCTTTTTTATAGTATATGATGTACATCATCCTATGTGAGTGTTTCGGTCTAAATGCAAAGTTTTTAGCATATATCCATTAGTGATATAGCATGCCATCCAAATTCCAATTTCCATCATAACTACTGTTTGTGAGTTGTCATTTGTGAAATTCCTTGATGGCTGAATTCTTAGCCTTCACCTTTAACAATTCATTGTGAAGAAAGAGTTAACTATGATTGATATGGCTGCATGTGGTTTCCCATTATGTTTATTGACAGCTTCCGGATGAAAATTGTGCAGTACTCCTTGTCCTTTCTGTATGTCCCTCCCATGTAGATCTTATCATCCTTGAAATTAAGTTATATTCTTCAGTGCGTCCTAAAATTTTCTTAATTTATAAACCACTATCCTCTCATTTGCACTTAGCATAGGATTTCTGAGTTGGCAGTGACACAGCGCTAGTGCTATTCTTAAAATTTTAGGTAAAATTGAGTTGAGGGATGAAATCCATCACGAGTACAAGGAATTATGTTCTGAGAAAGTGCTGCAAAATCTACCCATAAAGTTTTCGGTTCTCTTAATATAGGAGTTAAATGTATCAATACTCTTATTGGGTCAATCATGAATGGAATGTGCAAGCCTATTTCTGTTCCTTATTTTGCTATGCTGTCTCTCTGGAACCATCTACAACTATCTCTACCTGCTTAATTCATTAGCAACTATAACTTGTCTCTCCACAAGGATAAGTAATAAGTTTATAGTTTTTCTTAAGATTTTGAATCTTGGTATTACAGCTATGTCCTCGCAATTGAGTTTCAACAGCAAGTTATTGATGCTTGGGAAAGCCATGGTGCAAGTGCAGAAGATGAACTTAGAGAAGCCCACCGACTTTTCGAGCAATTGAAGATAAAAGCTCGCGGGGCCTCTGCAAATGGGGCTCCAATGAAGGCTTTGCCCTTATCACACATGCCTGCTGCGTCCGGGAGCTCCCAGCTGCCATTACGTAAATCCTGAACAGTTCAGCAGACTTTCCCTTTCACATAGCCGTTTCATGAATATCTCTGATAATTGTCATTGGTTGCCAGTTCTGAAGTCTCCTTACAATGTAGGTAATTACTAAAATTATGTTACCGTCATATCTCTATCATTTATTTTGGCTTTGCCTTTGTATTATTCATATAAAAGGAAAAAAACTAAATCTCTACTCATTTAGTTGTCATTATTCAATAATATGAAATTTCCTTTTTCAAAAATAGTATAATACTTTCCATATTTGTTTTCTAGCCTTGATGCAAGCATTCACCACTTATGTGATGCAGTTATGGGGGAGATGCCCCGTCATTCAGATTCAGTACTACCTCCGGTTCCAAATATAAGCAAATATACCCAACTTCACACATATTAAGAATAGTAGTTGAAGGTAGTTATTTGCATTAATGTTACCACATATTTGATTTAATTTTCTAAAATACCGTTAGTATCATTTATTACATAAAAAATTAGTAGCCTTGGAAATATATATGATGAGGACATATTTAGTAAACAAGCATTTAATGACATTGGGAAAGTCTACTTTTGCTTATATTAATGACAGCAGAGTATAAACGTTAAAGATAAAGTTTGTATGACATCCTTAAAATTTTGGTCGTTTGTACTATAGCAGGTTTTGTGAGGACAATCCATTAAGTGTCCATAGACTCTATACATACTGAAGTATAATTATTAATTGGTTTAGGCTTCTGGGTGAGAAGAGCTATTGCAGCGCAATAGTGAGAGCAAGGATAAAGAATTAAATCAGTCATTTCTTTAAATGGGTGGTTGGGGTTAAGTTGGAGGACAAGTTGGGAATGTGCTAGGCCTTAACTAGGTCTCTTCTAAGACATATTTTTAGGCTTAATTTGACATCTTCTCAAAAGACAGTCGTAAAAAGCTATATTTTTACAAGGCTTATCAATAAGGTTACAAAATTCTTTTAAATAGGTTAAAAGATTTGCTATTATATATTGTCAAACGAGTTCAAACTTTAAAAGAGACTAATAAATATATAATCTGAAAGTATCATAGTAAAAATTTAAAATGCAGATACTTACGACATTACTATTACTTGTGCTTATTTGAATATGTTATTATTATTACTTGTGTTTATTTGAATATGTTAGTGTGACCAAAATACTTTTGAATAGGAGCATGGCTTGTACTAAAAAAAATATAAGCATGGCGCTACGGTGCAACCATTAGTTGCTCCATGGTGCTATGGCAGCGCTAGATTGAAAATTTTCAAAAGAATCCATTTTTTACCTCCATTTGTTGAAGGGGAAATTATTATTTCCCTCATCTTTTTAGAATTGTAAAAAAACCCCTTGTTGAAATCACTACAAAAATTCATCCAAGGTGTCGATTCTTGGACCGACACAAACTATGTAAAAGCAACGTTAGCATTGATCATTGATAAGGTCAGCTTGATAGCTAACATTAACACATTAATGAGGCTGTTGCCATGTTGTAAAGTTAGCGTTGGCAATAATTGTCATTATGAAAGGATGTTTTCTTAGCATGGCTTTGGTCAATGCTAACTGATTTCTGTAGATGAAAATTAGCTATCTTTAAGTTGGTTAATATCTCAATTTGTCACACTAACTAGTTTATCATGTTAAAGCATCATCTTTTAATCCACTAGTTAAAATTCAACCAACAATGATTTTTTAAATGTTTTTTCTTAAAAAAGTATTAAGTGGGCTTTTTGTACTCTTGAATAAATGGATGAAGATGTCTCTGGTAGGGTTTTTAACACCAATGGCTCCAAGCCACTGGGTGCTGGAGGTTGGGGGTGTCTCTCAGCCATTTGGTGGGTGTACGCAACCGGTTTCCTTTTAGAGACAAGCTTCTTGATGGGGAAGGCGGTGGTTTGAGTCAGGAGAGGTCAATCTTCATGCTTTGATCTTGTGAAATTGGAGTTGGTGGATCAGGACCACTTGAAGCCTATGGTTCAGTTGTCTAATCAAGTGATGAGTGAAATCTTCAAACCATGGTATAATGCTTTGGTGATCAAGCTGTTTGGAAAGTTTGTGGGGTTTGGGGTGTTAAAAGGAGAAGGTGTCTAGGTGTGGAAGCTTTCTCAAGGTTTCAAGATGGTCAATATGGGGAATGGTTTTTTTATGCTTTAGTTTGACTCAGAAGCAGACCTGACAAAGGTGATGGAGGGTGATTCTTGGATGGTTTTTGACCACTATTTGGTGGTCCAAACTTGGTCTCCCACTTTGGCTTCTCTTGCTGTGAAAATGGACAACTTTGGTTTGGGTCTGTTTCCATAGGCTTAATCAGGTATTTTACGATGAGAATATCCTATTTGCAATGCCTCAGCCATTTGTGTTCCCAAATGAGTGGATATAAATACGTTACACATTATTAAAGGAAAATATGCTTATCTTTGTGTGGAGATTGATCTCTCGGTGCCTGTGGTAAGGATGGTAGGGTTGAATGACCATTGGTACATTGTTGAATATGAGGGACTTCACATTATTTTCTACTAAGTGTGGTTGTTATGGCCATCACTGTATGCGTGTGGTGGTGCAGTTGTCTATACACCGTAATCTACGGTTCCAGTTGAAGGAGAGAAGCATGTAAAGGGTAACGTTATTGATAGCATGAATGGTGAGCGGTTGGTGAGAGTTCAGGGAATAGTGTTATTGCAGGCCCGCACAATCATTTGAAAATAATGCCAAGGTTGTTATAAAGGAGAATGACGCTGGTTGGGTGAAAGTTTAATGTAAAATCCGTAATTCCAAGAACCAGGGAAGCATGCATGAGCACATGGTCTCTTAAAAAAAATCACACAGGAGAGGGAAAACAAATGCCTATGAGGTGACGTCCTCGTATGAGTCACCTGTTACGTTTACAACTGCTCCTTTACATGAGGCATGCGTAATGCATGTGAAGCCAAGGGGTTGTTTGAAAGAGTCTAGGAATGTGAAGGCTGCTATAAGGCAATCTGACCATGTTGTTCAACCTTCTTCGCCCAAAAAAGAAGGCAAGGGGATAAGTTTATGGGCCTGAAATAGGATGCCTCGATGAAAGTTCCAAATAGGGACGTGAATAGGGAAGCATCGAGTAAAGATGAAGTCTCTTTGGATGCTAGGGAAGGTCCTACAGTGAGAGTGAAAGAAATAGAGCTAACCATGTAGTTGTTGGGGCTCCTCCTAGCCACATCTCCTTTGTTTTTCATGGATTTTGTAGATTTTAATATCATTGCTTGGAACATAAGGGGGTGCCAAAGGCAAAGAGAATGCCATTGTTTTTTGCGGGATCTCCTTCGCCGCTTCAGACGAGCATTCTTGTGCTGGTGGAAACTCATATGGTTTTCAATGGTAATGATCCTTTTTGGCAACGAGTTGGGTATTAAATGGTGGCTTTGGAGGAGGCTAGGGGCATAGTGGAGGGATTTGGTGCCTTATTCCCCATGATGCGATGTTTACTGAGGAAATGGCGACTACATGTTCTTAATTGATCACTCTTCGGATTCTCAAGGGAATTTCTACTTGGGAGGTTTCAGCGGTGTATGCTAGTTCGACTCAACGAGCAGGTCTAGTCTTTGGAATCATATGTGTGAGCTAAGGCAGTTTATTAATGATCCTTGGGTGGTTATTTAGGATTTCAATGAAGTTGTATATGGTCATGAGCAAAAGGGTTGCATCTTCTCCTTTGTAAGGGAGAGACTCTTTTAAGAAATGATGCAATCTTGTGACATGGTGGGTGTCCTTCGGGCTCTGACCCCTGTCCATTTAGATTTAGGGCAATATGGTTGTCTTATAAGGACTATCGCCATGTTGTAGTTTTGCATTGGACAAAGAGACTTAATAAAAAAAAGGTTGGAGACTTAATAAAAAAAAGGTCATCTTTGGATGACCTGAGTTCGGACTCTATTGAGTTCAACCAACAAGTCTTTGGTAATTTGTTTCGTAATAAAAAAAAGGTTGGAGAGAAGGACTTAAAGAGTGCAACGAGCTGTGGAGCATCAAGAGTCTCACACTTTTTCGACTTTTCAGAATCAACTCCAAAGGAAGTATGAGACTCTTCTAAATCATGACGTGTTTTGGTTCCAAAAATCTAGAAAAAGATGGGTTACAAATGGTGACCAAAATACATTCTTTTTTCATGCCCAAACTATGATTCAAAAGGCGATCTATCTAGATAAATTGCCTTTATATTAGTAATGATATTTGGTGTACTGACTAAACCGTTCTTCGGTATAAAGCTAAGGTGTTGTTTAAGCAAATCTTTTGTGTCCAAGAGGAGGTGGATTTTGGGGTTTTAGTTCATCAAGCTCTAATGTCTATTCATTCTTTTAAGTCCCCGGGGCTCGATGGTTTCTAAGCTATTTTTTATAAGTCCTTTAGGGATATGGTGGGTGATGATGTGTGGAGGTTAGTCAGTGATGCCTTTATTTCGGGTACATTTGATGTGAACATTTCCAATATTCTCATGATTCTGATTCCCAAAGTGGATAACCCATTTTTGATGAAGGATCTTAGACCGATTAGTTTATGTAAATTGTTGTATAAGCTAATTACTAAGATTATTATGCTTAGATTGAGATCTTTTATTGTAAGATTATGGGTCCTTTTTAGAGCAGTTTCATTCCAAGTCGGGGAACGAGTGATAATGCTATTGTCCTTCAAGCCAGGCTTTGCTTTCTCCAGTCGAGGTTTCATTTTAGAGCTGGGAATGGTGCGTCTTCAATTTGGTTTGAGAACTGGTTAGGGAGTGGCACTCAATGCGATTTGGTGCCTTTTATTTAGTTCCAAGATGAACCTACGAATTCGGGATGTGGTGTTTAGTGGTCTAGTGAATTTGGACTTGCTTTATACCCCTCTTCCCCCTAACGTTCGACAAAAGGCCTGGACCAATTTCCTTATTCTAAATGAATCTATGAAGGATGGATATGTCTGGGGTTTTGATGTTGAAGGTTGCTACTCAGTGAAAAAGGAGTTTGTGTGGCTAATGGAATGTTTTTGTAGTGCTTGTCAAGGGAAATGGTCATGAGCTTGACGCTTGAAGCTTCTAGAGAGAATGAAGTTCTTCGTCTAGCAACTGCTTCATATGGAAATTTCAGGTAACATGTTGCGGGTTCATAGGTGTGTGTAGGGATGGAAATGGGCTAGGCCAGACCGGACTTTGAAAGGCCTGAGCTTAGCCTACATCAAATTTTCAAGGTCTGAGTCTGGTCTACATCAAATTTTCAAGGCCTAGCCTATTAGCTTGTTATAGACTTTTTTTTAAGGCCTAGTTTGGCCTGTTTAAAGGCCTGGCCTATTAGTCTGTTATAGGCTTTTTTTAAGGCCTGACCTGGCTTGTTTGAAGGCCTGACCCGATAGTGAGACTTTTAAAAACCTAAAAATATTTGTGTTCCCTTCCCTCCTAATTTTTTTAATTGTAAACTTGTAATATTAATTTATATTATATTAATGTAAATATGCTATATATGTATATATATATATATATATATTATTTTATGTTATAAATATATTATATATATAACTAATTAATTATTAACCTAATTAAACAGGCCGGCATGTTGGGCTTCAAAGGCTTTTTAGAAAGCCTTTGACCTGGCCTGTTTAGTTAAAAATGCCTTTTTAAAAGCTTAAGTCTGACTTTTGAGCCCGACAAGTTTGACCTATGTAGGCTTTAAATGGGCCCGGCCATAGGCCCTCGACGGATAGTCTGGCCCATTTTCATCCCTAGGTGTGTGGTTTTTTATGACTTGTAGCCGTTGTGGAGCAAGGGATGAAGATTTGTTCCACTGTATCCGTGACTGTTAATTCGACAAGCAGGTCTGGGTTCACTTTGGTTTCATTTCAGTGGGCAATTTCTTTATCATCTATGATCCTTATGTTTGGATTAATATGTTCATCAAAAATTGGAATCCAATGTTCTTTGTTGTTTTATGGCAAATCTGGCTAGAAAAGAATGCGAATTGTCTAGCTGGGAGGAGAAGCTCCATGCAGGGAGTGATTGCTAACTACTGGGGATCTTTTCATGAACTAAGTCTTATGTATGAGCACTCTAGGACTCTTCACCAACCTTGGTTAGTTTCATGGCTTTGTCCAGAGGATGGATGTGTGGCTATTAATGTTGATGCCAATTTTAAGGCTCAGGTTGGTTCTTCTGGTTTAGGTGGCCTTGCCTTGTTCGTGACTGTGGTGGGAGATGGTTGATGGTTTCATGGGGGAAACTTAGAGCACAAGATAATCTTTTTGCTGAGTTGATGGCTATGTTTAGGGGCTTCAAGATAGCTGTGCAGAGCAATTGTTCTAGGGTGGTTCTCCAATCAGTTTGTCTCTACGTTGTTAATCTTGTGTGGTGACGTTTCATATATATGTTTCTGTGATTGGGCTGATTCGTCTTTGTCTTTCTCAGAATGGTGGATTCTCTTAAGTTCATGCCCTTAGGAAGGTAATAGTATGTTGATCATTTGGCCAGACTAGGTTTTCTTCCGGTGGAGCAACTTTGTGGGTTGGTTAACCCCCTCTCCTATTTAGTCTTTCTTTTGTTGGCCGATACCTCTCGGGTTTAGCATTTGAGGCCTTAGTCTTGTTTGTATTTTCCTTGATTAGCAAAAGAAAATATTTTTTTATACCGATTGTTTTAATAACTAGTGTAAAATTTTTTTATGTAAGTTATTGGAATACTCAAAATAAAAAATATAAAAATTAATATTTCACATTGGTTGTTTCTATAAACGGCGTAAAAAATATTTTTACATCGATTAATATAACAAAATAAAAAAATTAATTAATCGGTTGTAACTTAATTAATAACATACGCTGAGATTGAAGGAAGAATCTCAGGCTCGATCCCACAAAACACATTTATAGGGAGGACGAATAGCTTAACTGAGACTAAGTATCGAATAGGATTGTTTTTGAAAAAAATACTTATAATTAACAAAAAATAAAATAAAAAATAATATTTTACACCAGTCTAATTTACATAATATATTTTAACTAGAAATAAGACACGAGAAGAGATGGGACAATAGATTTTTATTCCTCATTTGTGTACACAACCGTCAAACTAATTGATTTAATCTAGTTTTCATTATTATCTTTGTGGTCGAGGATATGGTGTGTTTTAGGAAAAAAAAGAAAATATTTTTTTTTAATAGATATTTTGAAGCGTTAGTTGTAATGCACATATTTTTTTATAAAACACAAGTGGTATATACATTTTATAGAGAAAGAAAAATTGCTGAAGTCCGAAATTATTGTATCCTTATAATTTCATTACTGTTTTCTGGATTCTTAGCAGATAATTTCTGGTATAGATTTGTTGTCGGTACATAAAAGTGTCTAATAACGCCTAGCCTTGGGGAGGTGGGTTTTTGACCAATATAGGGTAGAATCTAAAAGTATCTAGTGGTTTGGGGTTCATTTAGAAAAATTTAATGATCTGAGGTTGAAGTAGTCAAATCAACTTTTAAAAACCGTAACAGGAAAACCGCATGCCAATGAGACGGTTTCTTCAGAGCATGTCAAGTGTCAACTTGGGGTGAAACTGTCTCCTTAAGAGACGGTTTTAGAGTGTAGAAATTTAGGACCCGTCTTGTCAAGCATAAACCGTCCCACGGGGAGGCGGTTTATTTGTACGAAATATAATAAAAAATATATTTATCAAATATATCTTTAATAATGTTTATTATTAAATATAATAATTTGTCCACTTTTAGATTTTATATAAATTTAAAAATTCGTTTAGTTTTAGTCCCTAGAAAAATTAAGTTGTTTGGAATTAGTTTTTTCTATTAAGCGATTTATGATAACTAAAAATGATATTTAACATTAAATATTTAACTAAAAACTAATATACTAAATATTTAACATTGTTTGGAATTAGTTTTTTCTATTAAGTGATTTATGATAACTAAAAATGAGATTTAATACTAAATATTTAACAAAAAACTAATATGCTAATGACTGCCCACAAATGCATTTTCATCACCGTGAGAAGTTCAGATTTAAAAGGCCAGAAATGGGCTCCGATTGTCGTGCAAATCACCGGTCCACCTGACGGTTTCCAGTTTCAGGGGAGCAGGTCTGAAAAGCAGTGAAACCGCCTCTTGGAAAGACGGTTTCTGACCGTTGACTCTGTAAACTCGCCTCTTCATGGGACGGTTTCTGTGCATGGGTGACACGTGTCAAACATGCAGAAACTCGCCCCCCATCATGTGATTTATAAACACGATTTGACATATAGCACCCCAGACCATGTTTTTTTTTTAAAACACACCCCTTCCTCCTAAATATTTCTTAAAACTACCCCTATCCTTGCCAAAATCCTTTGGGGAGGTAGTGGTTAGGAGCTGAGAGGGACATGGACAGAGGTGGAATACCAACCACAGTCCTAAAATTAAGCCATATTTAATGCTGTATTATGCAGTTGAGTTGCCTAATATCCAAATGATTGCAGTGAGGCAAAAAGGCACTAGTGATAATTTCCTAAAAATACATTTCTCATGCCTCTACTTATGGTTTCTCATTGCGTAGGTCCCTCTGTTCCGGGTTCCATTAATTATTAGCTTATACCAATCAAACCTGCTTCTTTGTTCTGTCTGTCTCTACATTTCCTGGACCCAAATGCTCTACACTCAAATCAAATAATGGAAGAGGAATCATGAGCATTATAGCATGCTGGAAATAAGGACCCAGAATCAAAATGTTTAACATCTTATCAAATACTAGTACCAAGTTTGGGGTCGATCTAAAAAAAATATAGTACCATTAAATTTTGGTAAGAATAATTTTGTCATCCATAATAATCATATTTGACTCATACTCCAATAAAATACTAGTATCTAAGAAAAGAGAATGAGAATGAAAGTGACATGGTCATACCCTCATTACAATCATTTACATTCATTTGTGAGAAAAGATTGACACCTTGTAATTTAAGCAAGGTACAAGTCTAAAGCAAAGTGTTTTTTTTTTTGCCACAATAATTCAAGTGTCAGACTCACTAGGTCACTAGCAATGCATAAGTCACTCTACAGTATCACCACTGAGATTCAAACATCTTTACTTCATTTGAAGATCTCAATTTCAATAACTGTAAATCATTAAAACAAAAGAGAAAAAAGAGTTTGAGAAAAAGTAAGAGTAAAAAATGGAAAATCATCTCACACTACACATCGTTCTCCAAAGGAAGGACTGCATTTTTTGATCCCTTTCCATAACAAAATGGAAAGATCATTGCTCTTCGACTTTTGCTATTACAATCCTCGCTAGCACTAGCCTCATTCTGATGCCTGTTTTGTTGTTGTATAATGGCTTGGACATCCGAGTAAGCTTGTCTATCATGCGCAGAATCCATTGAGAAAGATCTTCGAATGCCCTGAAAAGAAAAATGGTCATCTTTCTTTCTGATATCAATGCACTCATCTCCCATGATGGAAACATGGTGATGATGGTGGCACTTCCTCTGTTTCCAGTGTCCAAGACCAAGTTTCTGTTGCTCCATTTTCCTAGTGGAGTGAATTGTACTCTGTGTTAGGCTTCCCCTTGATTCATGTCTCTCATGTTGCACTTGTGCTAGTACTCCCCCAGTTTCTCCTCCTAGTTCAATAACCACAAAATCCTCATCACTACCCATGTTGGATAGTAGCTGAGAGTCCTGAGGAGAAGAACTTGGGGCTATGATATGGTCAAATGGACACTGTGTATTGCCTGAAATGCTTGATCTACAAAGAGGGCAATTGGAATTGGTCTGAAGCCAAATGTCAATGCAATCCAAATGAAAGGCATGGTTGCAATTCGGTAAAACTTTCAGCACATCTTGCTCTTTAAACTCGTTCAAACAAACCACACAGCCATACACACTTCGATCCTCACCTTCTCCTTTTATGAACTGAAAAGTTGGGATCTCTCTGATGACAGATTCATCTAGTCCACGGTTCCACATGGCAGGAGAGAATGCTATGAAAGGATCATCATTTTGTCTAGCCCTCAGGGTGGAAATCCATCTAGTTGGGTTAACTTGATGCCAGTTTGAGCAGTATTTGGTTAAGAAAGTGAAGTAGCTTAGGAGCAACAAAACGGTGGCCAATATGCTGAGCACAACAATGACAAATATGGGAAAAGCATAGTCTGAGGAAGCAGGTTGTGGTGGGTGATGAGTTTTGATGGGAGGGAGGGCTCGATAACCAAGCTTGTAGTTGTAGGAGTGGTTCTTGTTCGTTGCCATAAGCAAAGATGTGAATGGGAGATATGGAATGCCCTTTAAACTTTTAGAGCTATGTTGTATATGTAATGTAATAAATAGGTTTGACTAATGGGATTAATTAGAGTGTTAATTTCATTTATTTATCTTTTAAGTATCTAATCTATCCACACATAATTCATCCAATTTATCTATTTATAAAATAAAAATATAATGAATATAATGTATTGAATTTTATTTATTTATCGATACATATAGAAAAATCCATTATAATTTAAATCTATTGGATTTTACTTTTGTTTTTTTATTAAAATCTATTGAATTTTTAAATAAAAAATCCCCACGTTTTTATTTGGAAAACAAAAAAAACATCCCCACGTTTAAGTGAAAGCAAGATTGAACTGAAGCAGTGGGTGTCGCATCCAAATGGCCCAAGTCATCCCCAAGGTTGCTCAGATTTGGTGTTTGATATCATTCAAAGTCAATTTCTCTTAATCCTGAGTCAAAGAATAATTTAATACAATATTATAAATTACGTTAAAAATTGAATTTGCAAAATCCTATAGGACTATAATTACATTGATTTAAATATTGTTGGAAAAATTTACAACTTATTAACATAATAAAAAAATTCAAACAACAGACGTGATTGATAATATTATATTAAATGACTAATTTGATAATCTAATAATGATTATGAAATTAAAGTATAAAAATATAAAGTGAGAAAATAAAAAAAAGAATTAAAAGAAAAATTGGAGAGTAAAAAAAGAGAAATTAAAATGTAAGAATATGAAGGGAGAAAATAAAAAAGAATTAAAAAAATTTGGAGGGTAAAAAAATTAAATAAAAAAATATGGAGAGAAATTAAAAGAAAAAGTTTAGAGAAAAAAATTAAAGTGTAAGAATATAAAATATAAAGTGAGAAAATAATAAAAGAAATTAAGAAAAAAAAGTAACACTATTTTTTAAATGGATGGTTGGATATCCATCCACAAAAAAATGTTAATGGATGGATTGAGTGAATTTAATTAATTGAGGTTATGGATTGGATGGATATTTCAAGAGTTTTTAAATGAATCATAAATGGATTAATGGATGGATTTTGTCCATCCAATAAAATTTAACTCAAATCTTATCCAAACCATCCATTTGGCATCCTTAGATTAGCTAAGTGAAGGGGAAAAATCATGTCTAGCATATAAATGAGTCTTGCCAGCAAATTGAATTAAAAAGATCATGTTGTATTTATTAGTTAAGATAGATTTCAGGAAAGTGGAAACCCTATCAATGAGTTGGATTTAAGTAATAATAGCTAAAGAATTTTTGGTAAAACAAGCTTTCTCGCTTTTAACTTATAACTCTTATGAATTTTTGGGTAGTTTATAGCACATAGTTTCAGGTTGCTTATTGAAATATAACGATTGATAAACTAACTTAAATTGTGTTAAATGATTTTAAATAATGTATAATATTATAATTGCATGGGAGATTAAAAAGGATAAAAATGATAACTAATCTAATGAAGATGAAGTTTATAGTTTTTAAAGCTATAAGCTAACATCAAATAACTTTTCAAAAACTAAAAACTCATAGTTTTTTTCTTATTTTTTATTTACAAAATAATTTTACTACACTACAAGAAAATTAAGTTTTTGCTTAAGGTCTATGCATGGGACTAGCTCCCACGTAGGTCTTTAGGTGAGACTTAACGGTTGCTGTGTGAGTCATGTCCCACGCAACATTTGAGAACTACAAAAGACATGTTTTCTTAATTGTTACATGGGATCCTATCCTTCACAAAAGTTGAATGCCCAAAACTATTTGGATCTATGATAGACAGAGGCCAAAATTTTAAAATCCTGTGTGTAGAATGTTACGTGGGACATGTCCCACACAACAACCAATGTGAAAGATGAGCTCAACTCATTTCATCCCCTTATTTCTCTTTAACATTACAATTTTTTTCCCAAGTTCTTTCAATCTCTCATAATTTCCTTTGTGTGATTCAGAGGGTAGAAGAAACTATTTCATTCTCCAATGGTGATATTGTGTTCGTGATGTAAAAATGAGAGTTTCTATCGATTTGAATTTGCAATAAATCAAAGGTTAGTAACCTATTTGGTTTCCTTAGTTTTATGCTTTAAGATTCTTTAGAATAATTGTGAAAACTTTAGGTTAGATGACTTAGATATTATCATGTTTTAGAAAATATTGACATTTAAACTTTAGGACAGATAATTTATTGTAAAGTTTGTTTATTAAAGTATATTTCACACATGAGTACGTTAGGATAGAATTTTAGAAATTTAAGACTTTACACATTTAAAAATTAAACTTTATAATTAAAACTTAAAACTTAAAACAATAATAAATTTATAAATTTCAAATTAGAAATAAGAAAATAAATAAATTAGAAATTTATAATTAGAGTTTAGAAAAATAACAAAAAATTAATTTAGAATTTAGAAAATAAAAAATTTAGAAATGTACAAATTAAATATTTACTCAAGTGTTACATAATTAATTTAGGTTTGGTATGCATTGTGAGTAATATATGTGTTGTAACTTAGTAGTATGTCGGTAATGTAGATTTTGTGATTGGCCTTTTGTAGATGTATGATAGAGTTTGTCCCCATATGAGAGGTTTAAAAAGTGAGCTTATGACAGAGGTTAGGGAGTTTATTAATATAACTACAAAGCAACCCTATTATTATTTAGAAAGTGGTATAAGGTGTTTGATGGTTCAGAGACAGACTTAAAATGAAGGGTTGGATAAGTCTGTAACTCTTTTTGCAGAATAAAAATTTTTCAAACAGAAAAGGTAATAAACTTTAACAAACAAATATTAAAGCTTAAAGAGATAAGGGATAGAGAGAAATGCCATAACAGATTTATACTGGTTCACTTTCAACGATGAAGCTATGTCCATTACCTTTAGGCTTGAAGGATTTTCACTATGTAAAAATGTCTTTTTACATAAACTGCACAACTCGTGCCTCAAGTATTCTTGACTCCAGCCATTTTTGGATTAAACCTAAGTAATTTTTCAACAAGTCACTCCTAGCTCAATACCCAAGTATTTTTTCAAAAGCCTCTTTAGGCTAACAATGTTTCCCACTAGAAACTAAGACTGCTAACACACCAGACTTTGACACAGGAAATGCTTTGAAGTTGTTTGTGTTTGGTAACTTAGTGTACAAGATATGAACTTAAGAACCGATACACACTAAGTCTGGAATGGGCACACTTGATAGATTTTCTCTTGAACGTTGCCTTGTAACATATTTAAGTTGGGATAGACTTGCCTAAAAAATGATTTGTCCCACGTAGCCTCGATCTTAAAATATTTTGCATTGCTCAAAACAGACTTTAAGTGATGGACTTACCCTTTCAGTTATAACATATGCATCACAAACTTTGTAACCTGAAATACTCAAATATAGAGGTTATATAACACATAGGCAGACTTTATTTAATCAAAGACCTTGATGTGTATTATTAACAAATGTTGGGGTCTTTAAATAATATCTAAAAATTCCACAGCCCTTTATGAAATAGACTTTGGTCCTAACAATCTCCCCCTATTTGTTGATAGCTAACACGATGTCGTTTCGGGCCAAATAAAAAGTTAAATTAATGTAGTATAAGGTAAGCAACCTTAGCTGTCTCTCGAGGATCTTAGTCAAATTTAGTACACTCAATTTTTATAACAAAAGGGGGGTTTGTAGTTGAGATTGGAAGGGAAACTAAATAATTATATAATAATGTGAAAAGTAAATTTATGAATGAGTGATAAATCAAATTTAAAAACAACCAACCTAAGAAATTAATAAATTTTTGGTTAACTAATCATTGATCATAAATATGATTAAATATAATTAATTTCTCAACCTTGAATCACTTGGAATCCCTAAATGATTGTATTCTAGAAAATCTTCTAGAATCGAATTAATGAACTAATAAGAATAATCAATCAATATATTCTTATTAATTACTAATATAACTTTAAAATCATAATTTGGTTAGGTTAAGAAACTAAATAGAAATTTCTTATTTAATGACTTAATCTTTGTACTTAAATTGATTATTGATTAACCAACCAATATCATTTTAGATTATATATTGTTTAATTATATACCAATCGGTTATACACTTAAATAATCTACTATCATAAGTGTGTGAGAAACAAAGAAAAGTAATTATCTTCAATCAAAATATTAAGAGCAAGAACTCAAAGTTAACATAAAGAAAAATTAAATTCCTTGAGTTGATTTTAAAAGATTAAGGTTCCATGATGATTTTAAACAATGAAAGATAAATTTAAGTTAACTATAACTTTGATTATAAAAGTAAATAATAAATAATGAAATTAACTTACTTCATATTGAGAAACAAAAATGAAAGTCATAACTTGAGAAATGGAATATAGAGCAAAGAAATAAAGCAAGAGAAAGAAGAACTAAAACTTAAGAAACTAAAGCAAAGACATAGAAATGTAATGAAAACTTAAACATATATTTATTATATATCTCTTGTGTATTCCTTACAACTTCAAACATCTATTTATAGGCAAGGTATCATGGCACTATACATTCATATTCTGATCATTGATGCATTTTTTTAACATTGGCAGGACTTGAGATTACAATAATTCAAAAGAAAACAATGGTAGGTGTTGAAATTCATCCTCCTTCTTATGTTTTCCATTTGTGAGCCAAATTTAACCCTCTGAATGACCTAATTACGCAACATTTTCAACATGAAAGTTACAGAGATTTGTCTTATTGAGAATTGGGCATCAGAATCAGGTCATTTGGACATCCACAACTCAAGATATGTGTATTTTAGTGAACTATGTCAATGTTGTTAGGATAAATACGAGTTGATTGATTCAAACTCTATTTCTTCATCATTTTTCAGATGGAAAATAACCAAATATGATCAGCATAATGTAGGCCTTTCTCTTAGCTTTCCATGGGCTCCATGATCAGCCTAATTGAATCACAAAAGCCCAAGTTATGACCAATATAAGGCAAGACATTCATGATACAAACAAAAAATAAAAATTAAAACATATATACATAATACTTCAATTAAACTAAACAACATAAAACTTAATTAAAATACTATAATTAAACATAGTAAATATATAATAAACCCCAAGTGTAAAACTATAATAAGCGTATTAAAATTGATTCATCAAATTCCCTTATACTTAAGCTTTTATACTTCAAGGCAAAACAAAACGAAAACTAAAATGAGAAACAACAGAAAAAGAACTATACAACTGTACCATACATACATAAATGGTCTCAACAGAACTATACAACTGAAAGTAAGAGAGGCACGCAGGCATCCATACAAAATGCTGAGGTAAGGCTGGTAGGGCAACTGGATCCTCAGCCATCAAGTCCATCGGTACATCAAGCGGGAACTCCTCGGGGTCCTCGTCGTCATCCTCAACTGGTAAAGGTATATACTCGAGAGTCGGCTCCCTCTGAACACCTGCCTCAACCGGGCCTAGTACTGCTGGCGCCTCTACCTGCTGGAAGTGCCTCGAAGCCAAAGGGGGCTCTGGTAGAGGGTGGAAACTAAGACGGTCTGCTATCAATGCTGCCTCCCTACTTGTTAACTCCTCAATCTCGTCAACACTCAGAGGATGTGGGGGATCGCCGTAACGTCAGATCGTTCTCTCTATGACCTCTATGTCCCGGTCGTAGGGTTGCTTAGGGGCTGAGGTGGTGGAAGTCCATCAACGGGGGCCTCCTCATGCTCCTCCGGTATCACCGATAAATAACTAGGACTTGCTTGGTCCTCTTTGCACAAAGAACTCCTTGTTCGATATATGTGCCTGAGGAGTGTAACATCCCAATTTTTAAAATAATGGGTTAATTAAGAAAATAAATATCGCATAATTGAATGTAAATTATTTAATGTCCCAAAATAGTGGAAATGATTGAATTAATATTTTTGGAGACTGTTGGTAATTTTTTGGGACCGAATGAGCTGAAAACTGACCTGATTAAAATATAAGATGATGCTTGAGAGACTAAAAAAATTACTAACACCCTTAAAATTTCAGTGACATTCTTTAATAGAAGCAGAAAAGTGGTGAAATACAATAAGGTCAAGGATAAAAAAATCCACCAAAACAGAAAGGAACAAAATACAAAAGAAAACAGGAAAAGAAACATATAGGAAGGCTACCCTTAAAAACCTAGCAACTTTAGTTGCAAGCTGTTGCTGCTTAAGGGAGGATTAATTCCCATGCCAAGTGAAAACAGCTGAACCAGATTACAGGAGAAAACAGTCAATAGAATTCAATGATGCTACAACCTGAATAAGAATAGCGTAATTAGGGTCAACTAGTGGATAAAGAATCCCTATTACTAACATAACTATGGTTGACAAGAATGAATAATTTAATTTTTAATGGGAACATACCGCATCACCTTGCACTGCTTTATTATTATGAATGGATGTTCCAAAAATTTGAATAAGTGCAACACTCTCTGCTGTGTACGTCTCATCTAGCACACCCTTATCTGCAATTAATTTTTTGTAGCCAGAGTGCAAACCTCCCTGAAACAGACATAAGTAAGCTAAACACAACCCATGTATGTTAATAAATATAACATTGGATTTTGTTGATGATACCTTCAGGACTACCATTAGTTAGAAAAGTGCAATAAAGTGTGGTGGCTCTTTACCTTCAAATATGCGACCCTGCAAGAAACTACTACAATTATACAGAGTTTCCAGTAACATCCCTAACTTGATATTCAAATTACGGATACCTAAACAGGTCTACCCTTTAGCGAGTTGAACATTCTATTAGTCAATCGAGTAGCCGTCCTTTGGTCCTCCTGAAAAATTAAACATAGTCAATTTTTTCTATCATGTGTTTAGCAGATAGACAACAATGTGTTTAGCAGAAATTGGAAAACGTGGTACCTGATAGAAGCAACGAAGGCAACATGAAGCCGACGAGAAACTTTCCCATTGGATTCGGAGGCAACACAAATCAATCACATCGAGATTCAAATCAATAAGCTGGTAAGGTATTCAATCGTTTATCCACGAAATGAGTTTCTCAAATCACGAAGAAAACACTTCCGGTGCAGACAGAGAAACTCACTGGAAATTATTGCCACGAGAACAAGATCGTTTTTTGGATGACGATCCTCAAACTCTCTTCAAAAATCATGTCGAAGTCTAGGTAGAAGAAGAGGAATGACACGGGATCAAACTCTGAGGGCTTATTCTTCAGCTGCGAAAGTTGCTTCTTCAGCTCTATGACCTTCTCCTGAGAAGATGACAAATGGTGAACTTTTTCACGGGCTCCACGGAGTCCTTCTGTTGAGCAGTTTCAACGGTTGTAACGGTTTAAGAAGGTTTGAGTTTGGTACAAGAGTATAGGAGGCAAATGCCGTGGTCGGTGGTGGTAAAGAGAGAAGAGAGTTAGGAGATGGAGATGGAGATGGAGACATCGGAAAAGGAATACGTTGGAAAGGGATAGAACCAGCCACCATTGAGAAAGGGAGACAAAGAAAATAGGAGGAAGCCGATAAAGGGTTTGAAGGAGCCTATGACAAAAATATTGAAATTGAAAGAGAGATTTGCATAATGGTACTACGGGTAAACATTTCTCACCAGTCCAAAAACTATAACCGGTGTAAAAAATGATTATAATTTTAAGTTATATAGTCTTAAAGTAAGACCGATGTAAAATATATATTTCTCACCAGTTCCAAAGTAAGAGCGGTGTAAAGTTGTCAAGTATTTACAAAATTACCACCGTATCATTTTTTATACTAGTTACATTACAACCGGTGTAAAAAGCCTGATGAGAAAAGCCATTTTTCCACTAGTGTATATCCGAATCAAATTCTTAAATTTTTCAATAAATCATAATGAATGAAAATAGTCCTTTTCTCAAAAACTCGGCAAAATGAAATGAAATGTCACACTCATCCTAATCGGTGAAATTTCTCGAAATGCATACTTTTCTCAAAACGGCTCCGGGGATGCTTAGCGATAAATCTATTCCTATTAGCGGGGCTTGCCAGGAAATTACCACAAACTACATAATAATACATAAAAATTTTAAAATTAAATATTATAACCAAATCGAGTACGACCAAGCCCACCTAAACTCTAAAATTCCTAATTTTTACATCACAACTTAGAATGCGGTAATTTTTTTTTCTTTGAGTACACGAATATTAAGGCACGCTTTACAAGATTTATAAAAATGCTTATTAACTTAAAAAGTAATAATTTTAACCATTAGTTATGAGAAATTACGTGGTTTGAGATCTAACCGTTGGATCGCAATGAAACTTGAAATAATTATTCCCGGATACTAGAGCAATATTATAGAATAATTTAAAATGCAATCAAATGAAGTAGAGCTCCCCTTACCTCATGGGGCAGTTTTAGTTGTGAAGAGGAGGAAGGGTGTGAGCTTGCCGAAAAATTACTAAACGCTCTGAGTCGCTCGCCGATCGTCGCTGACGGTTCCCGCACCTAAAGAGAAGTAACATGCAACCAAAAATTGGGCAAGAGGGTCACAGTTTTGGGCTTCCAAAACAGAGAAAAAATGCCACAAAACCCAAAATACAAACTGATTTGGCACAAAGGAAAAGGAAGACAAGATCAAGAACCAAAATGCAAAAATCCTTAGCTTGGTGGCCTTGGATGGTCATGGCTTCAAGAGGCCAAGGAAAAGGGGTTTCAGCTGGGTTTTGAGAGCTCTATACTTGAATAAAATTGAGTAAAAGATGGTTGTTTGGTGAGAGGAGGGCCACAGTTTTAGTGAAAAAGGAAGGAGGAAGAAGGGAAATTTTTGTGGTTGATGGTGGTATGGTATGGCCGTGAACTTGAAGAGAAGAATGAGGGGATTAATTTGAGGTGATGATGGATGGAATTTAGATAAGGGATTATCTTTCTGGAAATAGCGTGAAGAAGGAGAATGTGACTAGCTGGAGTTTTGCTTCTAAGAGAAGAAATGAAGTTTGGAAGAAAATGATGGTTAGTTTACATGTAATTTAATTGGTGGATTAAGGAAGTGAGAGGCTGAGTGGAGGGGAGAAGCCAGAGGGTGACACCTCTTATGGTGGGTGATATGAGGTGATGAGGTGGTCGGAAGAAGGTGGCCAAGAAATTAACTTGTTACATAAGAAATTAAGGCGTGCAGGATTTTTAGGAACCAGAAACTAAGAAGGTTAAAAATAAATAGGGGTTAATTCGTGGGATAGGAATCTTGAAAAATGATCAACATAAAGTTTGTAGAGCTTTTTTTTCCCTTTAATTTGATATATCATTTGCAAAGATCTAAGGTCGGTATCCCGAGATATGCCTGATTTAAGATAGAATGTTCCTAAAGCTCCTAAATCAGTTAAGGCTTCGTAAATAAATTCTCCATTGATTCTCCTTTGAGAATTTTCTTTTGTGCCTTTCATTACATTTGTGTAGTTCTTTGATATGGATCCATAAAAAAAGAATGAAGCAATTCTAGTACCGAACGAGGGAGATATGCGAATTTTTCTAGAAGCTGCCAGCATGGTGACGAGACAATCAGAGGTCAGTGAAGATTCTTAAAACTGTATTAATATAAAGGGATTTAGCTCTCAATGTCTTTATGGAAAATGTAGAAAATTTTGTTTAAAAGATTTTGACACCAGGTTTACATGAATCAGAGGTCGTATAAAATAGTTATGAATTTTTGAATGAACCATGCGCAGGATAAAATGCCCAAACAATGAAATTTCGAGGTAGTCATACTTAATCCTTAATTTAAAGGGTGACAGAGTGGGAATCAGAGTTCAAGGCTAGAAACAGAGGTTATAGATCTTTTTGAAACAAAGAGATTGAGACCAAAATCATTTGATTCTAAGATTGTATGAGAAAGTTTGATCTAAAACACGGAAGGTGTTCGGGTCGAGTTTTAAGATTAATTCTAAGGAAATTGATTTATGAAAGAACGGGGTTGATAGAGTTCGAATCGAGCTTCGGCCCCTTCAGGAAAAGTTCTTAAAATGTCAAAAAGAGTCACTAGAGACTGACTGTACCACCATCGGATATCCCAAGGTATATGTACGACCAAGCGTAGGAGATGTTGGAGGTTCTAATCGGACTAGTTAGGTCAAGTCAGTCACCCTCGATTCACCATGAAAGGATCCTAATAGGACTAGTTTCCCTATAGGATCACTTGTCTCAGGCTAAAGGGTCAGAGTCTGACCTCCAGCTGGGTCCCACAGTTCAATTCTGAGGAACCAGGCGATATTCATGATTAAATATTAATAAATAACTAAATAAATTTTAACTAAACCTCATTATAATTAAGCTTTTATATTTTTGAATTCATTGTTAATAATATTTAGACATTAAAATGAATAATGTTTAATTATTTTATTTTATATAAATTAGTCAATAAAATCATTAATGATAAAAATTATTAACCAATCGACACCAAATCAGAATAAAATAATCACCATTAATTGTATCTGTTAAAGGACTAATTTTTATATTATGAAATTTTGAGTTTAATATATATATATATATATAGTATTTTAAAAAATTAAACTTGAAATTTAAATAATTAAATATTTCCAATAACTATTATTATAATCAATGAATGATTGTTGACTAAAATTGAATATTAATTACTAAAATCAAACATTATCTATTAATCATCATTTCACCAAATCAAACATCATTAGCAAAAATAGATATTTACCTTATCAATAGTTCAACACCAAATTAGACAAGATCATTGTCTCATATTAATTACTGATCCGGTCTAGATACCGGCCCCCATACTTGTGACGTCAGACTGACCTCATATAAGGAAAACCGGTGTCCAGGTTCAACGTTACCACACCGGATATCCGTTGTCTGGTCATCCGCCCTCACTCCATGACAGCATCATTCATTTTCGCTGTAACGGTTCTATGTTCATTGATACGGGATATTTATATAATTGTTAGCTTTTCCCCGATAGCAAGAGAAGAGCCTTTTGATAACTTATCAACGAAGACACTGTTTGTAGCAAAATACGTCACATCAATGGCTTCAGAAAGTAAGTGGGCGTGTCAGCAGATTATGCGGAAAAGGTGATTATCCTCTCCTCTCTCTGGAGGATTGTACTCTGATAATTGACCTACCCTCCTGACACATTCTGAAAGTCGAGCCATTTTGATTGACACGATATACACGCAATCAGAGATAAGGGACCCACCTGCATCCAACGTCTCATTTTTTCTCTTACGTTCAACTATAAGAGGCCATATCAACACACATGCATGGTATCGTTATTCTATCTCACATTTTACTGTTATCACGCTTGAGTATTCATTCAGTTCATACACCCTTCTAACTT
Source organism: Clitoria ternatea (assembly GCA_037962975.1). Classification (NCBI taxonomy): domain Eukaryota; kingdom Viridiplantae; phylum Streptophyta; class Magnoliopsida; order Fabales; family Fabaceae; genus Clitoria; species Clitoria ternatea. Next base: position 3,196,804 of record CM075674.1, read on the forward strand.
GAGCGTCGGAGAATCTTCGCAGGTGGCACCACCTTTCGCCCTCCTACAACGCGAATCGTTGGTGTGAAGGATCTCCAGGACAACAAGACCGGCCTCTCCCACTGAGAGACCGGATTAATACATCGGATATACACAGTTCCGGTGCGCAAACCCTAAAAACACCTGCATCCTTGTGGCTGGTCCCATACCGGATCCTAGACCCCGGTCCAGACCAGTACTAAAATCAAACATTATCTATTAATCATCATTTCACCAAATCAAACATCATTAGCAAAAATAGATATTTACCTTATCAATAGTTCAACACCAAATTAGACAAGATCATTGTCTCATATTAATTACTACTAAATCCACAAACTATCTCTAACTAAACAATATCATTAAACATTGCTATTATTACTCACTTATCTCATTGAACCAGACTGTTCACTACTCACATCTTAAAATGACGAATCTGAATATATTGTGATCATGTGTACATGCATATAAACAACATGTGTGCTTTGTAGTATAATCATCAATTTATCACTAAGCCTCCATCAAGGTATCATCATAGACATACAAGTCTCATTATTTACAACTTATAGCAAGCACATACACAAACATATACACATTTTCATTGCCCTACATCATCATAGGCTATCACAAGTATCGTCATCAAGTTTTTACATCTTTAATCAATTCACACTCTCAATAGGACTCTCAATAGGATATCATTTTTCTTGGCCATCTCCAACTTAAATGGCATGTTCCTATAGCTAATGATATGTCATAACATTAAGTATATATGCAATAGATCCGATTTATAACATGTGTACACAGTATATCAAGTAATCACAACCCGCATAATTGCTCAAATATTCATCTCTCACAAGGGTCTCTTTCACAGGATTCCGTAAGATCTCAATTATTTCGACATGTCAATGTGATTGCAACCACATATAATCGTTTGAATATTTGTCCCCCCGCAAGGGTCCTTTTCACAAGATCTCGCAAGATCTTAATCATTTCGACATGTCACGTGATCGCAACCATACATAAATATTTAAATATTTCTCCCCCCGTAAAGACCCCTTTTCATAAGATCCCCAAGATATTAATTATTTCAACATGTCAAGTGATCGCAACCACATATAATATGATATGTCATGCATGCCATGAATACAAGAATGCATATGTTAGCCTCAGCTTCACAAGAATCTCTCACACTCTCATTTAGGGGTACATTTTATACTTACATTAGAGTTAGTGACATGCAACTAATTATAGTACTCTCCAAGGCATACAATTTGTTACATAATCTCTAAGGCATCAATTCACATTGTTCACACTATAATAGCCAAGGAGTCTCATTGATATCAATCCACATATGGGAGTCAAAAGGCATATTAACAAACATATTCTAAATACATATACCATCAACATATTTGCCAATTCAAAATTAAACCATCAACAAGGTTCAGTCTCATACAACTTCTTAATAGAAGTATCATATCCATTCAAGATAAGTACATAAGTATGCACCAGCATATACATTATCAACACATAATTCTTAGTGGATTTCAATTTTGATTATCTTGCCATTGTTTCAAGCTTTAGTGTGACATTCACAATCTCTTTAATCATCTTAATTTATTTTTAACATCATTTCCAATTCACTAATTCGCAACAACATAATGGCATCCAATCATTGTATCAATATTTTCATCAACACTCATAGGTGTGTCACACAACCACATCATTCAATTCTCATCAATTATCATATCTCATCAATAGTGATGAAATATACATGGTTTTCACAACATGACACAGGCACACACTTTGCCAAAATCTTAAGTCACTATCAATCACCACCAAGGACACACCACATACATATATTCTAAATGCAATCACATATTTGCCAAACACATTGTCATCACAATATCAAACATCACATGATTCCAACATAACTATAGCAAGGCAAACATGAGCAACATCATATACGTTAATCATCAATTATTCAAATCATGTATTTAGAATATAAACTCCTCTCCTACCTCAAGAGAAGTAATCCGAGCAATTCGACGACCCCGCCTTATCGTTCGAAATAGGATCTACACCAATATACATATATACATACATTTAATCAATAAGCCATCTTAAGGCATCATCAAAATTCTAAACAATTGTTAACATATCATAAATCTTAATATCAAGTCATAGACTTGTTGAAATATCAATTCACACAATTGTGTCAGGTTTCAGGAATTCTTTTCCCAAAACCAAGATTTTCTAAGTCTTAAAAAGGTTAGCCATACCCAACAACAACAATATCACATCCATCATCTACAATATGTCCAATATTATATAAATTATCCAAATGTCATCATTGCCACCTAAGTTTCAACATAAACTATTTTAGCCTCTTTTGAACCAACATCAATCAACAAGTCCAAATAGCACTTATTATGGTCTAATACCTCATCAAACCATAATTTTATTTCATTTATCCATCACAACCACCATGGTTTTGGTGTTCACATTCATTTCTATACATCCTATGGCAACACTCATCCATGAGTTCCATCCTTAATGGTCACCCACCATTACCAACGTCATTTCTCCAAATCTTAGGATTAAGGTTCATTAAAATCCAATAACCACTATCTTCACATTTCGACATGGTTCGTTAACCATCAACAAAAAAAATTAATGTTAATCATTCCAAACCTTATTTCCACCTACAAAATAACTCTTATGGCCTAAAATCATTAATTTCACAAACTTTGCCAAAAGCCCTAAATTCCAATTCCAAGGGTTTCCATTTAAATTGGCAAGCATCAATTCTAATAATTTTGCATGCATCATTTTCAAGCATAACATCTCCACCATTTTAGTGTAGCACCTCTAATGTACTAAATCAATTATAAACAGTAACCAACAAATCCTAATGGTCATCTAACCTAGGGTTTGGGTTCCACATGCATATACCATCATCCATAATAAAACTTATCTTAGTTCAAAACTTCATCAACATCAATAATTAATTCCAATCCTACAAAAATTTATTTTCTTCATATAAAATTATTCTAAGGGCACAAAATCATCAACACCATCAACTTGGCCCCAAAACCCTAAAATAGAAATACTTAGGATTTTATCAAAAATCACCAAACTACAATCTTAACCAATTTCTTGAATCATTACAAGTACAATAACCCTCACTTTTGTGTAACACTAAGCTATAATCAAGAATCATATTTCAAGTGTTCAAGCCTAGGGTTTCACCATGTTCATCAATAGCCAAAAAACTCAATGCCATCATTTCAAGCTTAAACAACATTAAAACTAACAAATGGAACAACAAAGTAAGGAATCCTTACCTCTCATCAAGCTTCAAGCCCAAAACAAAATTGAGAGAGAGGAAGGAGAAAAGGATCCAAGACTTGCCTCAATATCCTATATATGCTTCATAAATCAAAGCTCAGGTTTTGATTTTTACAAGAAAATGAGTTAGAAGGGGTGTGGTTCGGTTTTTGCCTTAGGAAGAAGGAGGAAGATGAAGAAAAAAAAAGAAGAAAGTGGAGGGGGAGAGAAGCTAATGAAAATGCTAGAGGGAAAGAGAAAAGATGACCAAAATTGGTCAATAACTAAAGGATAAAGCCATGCACCATTTGCCTTTTGTCCATTGAATCATAGAACTTCATATCCATTGGGTAAAAGGATGAAAAGTAACCATGATAGAGAGAGGGAAAGCTACGGCAACATCAAGGGGAGAAATGAGATTTTTGGTTTTCTTTTATTTCATGTTGGCTCGTATTTTTGCCGTTTATTAACATACGTTGTGTCTGAATAAATATCTTCCTAACACCAAAAATTGTTTTGAACATACCACCATAACCACAATAAATCCCTCATTATTCTAGACCCTTCAAATGTCCAAAATTATTTAATGGGTCCCACGCCATCTGTTAAATTTCTGGTTTTACTAAATTTTAATTTACCGATAAATCACAATTAGTGTCTAATTAATTTTCTTATATATATTGGACCACAAATAATTAATTGTCATTATCTAATAATTTTATTTCTCTAAAACTTAGGATGTTACAATGTTCCTATGACTAATGCATATGTCATACCATGAAATGCATATGCAACAATTGTTCATAACATATGCGTATTTATCAATTAATTGCAACCACACATAATTGCTTTAATATTTGTCCCCCTGCAAGGGTCCCATTCACAAGATCCTGCAAGACCTCAATTATTTTCACATGTCAAGTGATCGCAACCACTTATAATCGTTTAAATATTTGTGCCCCGTGCAAGGGTTCTTTTAACAAGATCCCACAAGACCTCAATTATTTCCACATGTCAAGTGATTGCAACCACTTATAATCATTTAAATATTTGTCCCCCGCGCAAGGGTCCTTTTCATAAGATCCCGTAAGACCTCAATCATTTCCACATGTCAAGTGATCGCAACTACATATAATATGATATGTCATGAATGCAAGAATGCGTATGCTAGCCTCAACTTTACAAGGATTTCTCACCCTTTCACTTAGGGTACATTTTGCACTTAACATTTTGGTTAGTGGCATGCAACAAATCACATTACTCTTCAAGGCTTACAATTTATCATAGAATCATCTATGACATCAATTCATATTGTTCATAATATATTAGCCAAAGAGTCTCATTAATATCAATCCACACATGGGAGTCAAGCGACATATCAAAGAGCATACTCTCTCTCTCTCTCTCTCTCTCTCTCTCTCTCTCTCTCTATATATATATATATATATATATATATATATATATATAACATCAACATATTTTCCAATCCAAAATTAAATCATCAAAAAGGTTCAATCTCATACAACTTCTCAATAGGAGGTAAACTATCCATTCAAGGAAAAACATGCAAGTATACAACAATATATATGCATTATCAACACACAATTGATCATGCATTTAGAAAATATACTCATCTCCTACCTCAAGAGAAATATTCCACCGGGTTAGATGGTCCTGCTTCATTATAATTGTTAAACCCTACATTAAATAAATATAGGACCAAATCAATCACCCATTCAAACATATTCTCAATTTTTGTTATACAAATAATTGTATGTAATAAATTTTTATAAGCTTTATTTACTTATTTTATTAGGTTTCAGGAATTCCTTTCCATTAACCAAAATCCATTATAATTAAAAGGCTATGACATAACACCTAAGCCACCAACACACACCAAACTTCTTATCCATCATCCTTAATGTGTTTTATTATCTCAAACACATTATACCAATCCCATTCATACTAACACCATCAAATATCACTCTTACCAAATTTTACCAACTTAGTGTTTTATCATATATTCTTGATTTCTCAAATTCACAACATCAATAATTAATAACAATCATTCCAAAATTTTATTTTCATATGAAAAATCACTCAAATGGCAATTAATCACATTCTCTTCAAAATTTTGCCAAAGGCCCCAAACTCCACACTTTAGGGTTTTTGCTTAAAATGCCCAACATTAATTCTAATAATTTTTCTTGCATCATTTCAAGTATTCTTAAGCCAACAATATCAAATCTCAATCATCAACAACCAATCAACAAATCCCAATGGTTATCTAGCCCAGGATTTGGGTTCCACATGTATTTTCTCAACAAAACAACACTCAATCATTCATTATTAAGCTTCAATAATCCCAAAACCACCAAGAAACCCATTAAAAGTGAAAAACACATACCTCTTCTCCAAGCCCCAATAGAAAAATGAAGTTGAGAGGGAAGAAGAGGAAGATGACTCAAGCTTAACACCAATGTCCAATATATGCTTCACAAATCCAAGCTCAAGTATTGATTTTGCAAGAAAATGGCACAAGAGAGGGGGTACACGATTTTTGCTTCATGGAGAGGAAGAAGAAGGTGAAGAAAATGAAGATAGTAGAGAGGAAGGAGAAACCCATCGAAAATGAGAAGAGAGGAGAGAGGAAAAGTGAAAAATTTGTATTACCCAATGGTTAATGCATTGCCTCATTTTGCTTTTACCTTTGGTCCATAAAGCCCATTTATCCTTTGGTTAATAGAGATTAGAGAAAGATAGGGAAAATGTTACGGTGATGAGAAGAGAATAAATGAGATTTTACCTTTTCTTTTATTTCCATTCCGCTTGTACTTTTGTTGTTTATTAGCATATGCTGCATTCGTATAAGTATCTCCTCAACACTAAAAATTATTTTAATCATACCAACATAACCACAATAGATTCTTCATTATTCTAGACCTATCAAATGCCCAAAATTATTTAATGGGTCCCACACCTTCCGTTAAATTGTTTGGCTTCAGTAATTTTTAGTTTACCAATAATCATAATTAATTCCTAATTAATTTTCCTACACACATTAGGCCTCAAGTAATTAATTATCATCATCTAGTAAATTTATTTTCTCTTAAATTTGGGATGTTACAAGGACGATGAATAGGTGTGTGCAACAATGGAAGATTCGGAAACTATCGTTTGATGCGAATAGCTAATAGGGAAGCTTGGTTGACAATTGAGTATCTAACAGAGAATAAATTTGCAACGACAACTACATTTGGATCGTTACCATTCTTAAAGGAGTGCTTTGAGTGCATATTAAAATTCTTACTTAAAGGAAAATATATTGATCCAAGTACAAGAGTGTATAAATTCATATTAAAAGACGAAAAATACAAAAGGAAATTAGAATTATATAGGACTCTAATAAGAAAAGGGGAAACAACTAACTATAACAACCTAACTAATCATAACAAGTTAACAACTCTTTTACTTCTTATATCCTTGGACACACCATAAAAACATTAAATACTTCTTATTTGCCAAAAAAACATGTATGAAGTATGTATGGTTTTAAGCTATTTTTTAATTTTTAACCTCGTAGACGATTGTTTAATATTTATTTTTTATGGAGACACCATAGATAATTCCTAGATTTTTTTTCCCAACAAAATTACACTTTCTTTAGGGATACAGACAGACTACCTTCCTCCATTTTACCACCCGCATATGGGTTGGCCGGCGAACCTCAATGAAAGTTAGAAATCTGGTGATGCAGCGTGATATAATACCTTATAATTTACTTTAGGGAGAGCATCAATTATGGACCCACCCCAAAAAACAAATGCCATATCCACGGTAGCTTCTGAGTATGAATCAAATATTATAACATATATTGCTGCTTCTCCTTCCATCAGGGCCCGTATCATTGTCACTGGTGAAGCAGAACCAAGGTTCAAAAAAGCTAATGGAAAATCTTCTTTCAAGCAGGTTCAATGATGTATCTATCCCTGAGAACTACGTATTCCCACCAGAATCAAGACCAGGGAACCTCAAAATCCCCTTCATTAGCAACATCCCAGTGATCGATCTCAGTGAAGCACAAAATGATAATAGAACCAATACAATTCGGAAAATTATCAAGGCTGCCGAGGAGTTTGGATTCTTTCAGGTTCATACTTTTCTTTCATCATTAAAATGTTTTATTTCCCATGCACATGCTAAATTAGTTTATATATAAGGTGGCACAAATAGTTAGATTTGGGCATAAAAGAAGAGAAGAGCTAGAGGAGGTCGCTAGTTCAAATTTACTTCTAACAATGCTCACAATTAACTGAGAATTAACATTTGTGAATAATATATACTACCTCAATCCCTAAATATAAAACTCTTTACAGAAAATTTTTTGTCCTTTAATATATGATCTTTTTTTAAATTTCAATGTCATTAATTAGTTTTTGACCTAAATACCTCATATTAATGTATAACTTTTGTTGAAATCAATATGATATATCTCAATTAAATTAATTATGTCTCCAATAATATTTAAGTAGTAAGTGAAGAGAGAGTAAATGAAGAAAATTTAATGATGAGTGATAATTACTTTAAGGACAATTTTAAAAAACTACTACAAATTTTAAAGAAATTTAATGATTTTAACTAAATTAACCAACTTGCATAATACATGTGAATTAGGTAAAATGGTTTTATATTTAGGGATGAAGGTAATATATGTTTAACAGAAATTGATGAAGTGAGATTGGAGCAGGTTATCAATCATGGAATTTCGATGAATGAAATGAATGAAGCAAGGAGTGTTTTCAAGGAGTTGTTTGAAATGTCACTTGAGGAAAAGCAAAAATTATGCACATCTGATCCTTCGAAGACGTGCAAGATGTTTACTAGCAGTGTTAACTACGCAACTGAAAAGGTTCATTTGTGGCGTGACAATTTTAGACACCCTTGTCATCCTTTGGAGCAGTGGCAACACCTCTGGCCTGAAAATCCACCTAGATACAGGTAACTCAACGCTGTATCAATACATCTTACAAGTTAAAATCTTTATTCATTTCATTCTTATTATATGAAAGTTCATTCTAAAGTTTTACCCACCACAAATTTACTAGTTCAAAATTAGAAATGGTCTGGTGATACTTCTTTGTGAACCTTAATCATTAACATAGTTTTTTTTTTTTAAAAAAAACTTCTATGGTAGGTATTTTATCTTGCCTATGTAAGCTGAGGAGTATTTTCTTTTTTCTGTTTTTTCTGATCTAACCTAAACAAGAGAATGCGTTGGAGCGTGTTCGGTTGAAGTTAAAAAGTTGGCTTCGAGGATCTTGAGTTTGATTTGTGAAGGGCTTGGTCTTAAAAGTGGATATTTTGACAACGATCTTACTGGGTCGATGCTTCTTGCAATTAATCATTATCCAGCATGCCCAGAACCAAGTTTGACTCTGGGAATAACTAAGCATGCTGATCCTAATCTCATAACAATTTTAATGCAAGATGATGTATGTGGGCTCCAAGTCTTCAAAGATGGACAGTGGATCGCTGTTGAGCCTATTCCTCATGCATTTGTGGTGAACATAGGCTACCAATTGGAGGTACGTATCTTTCATTGAATCTTTGAAATTAATACCCGACAATTTTTTAGTATTTTTATCATATTAACCAAATAATGGTGAAGGTTTGGTATATCCAGAGCAGAAACAACTACAAACAAAGTTATTAATTAACGGTAAATTCACACCCTCCGTCACACTCTGGAAGCAGGCCGTGTCGGAAATGTTTATAAGATTAGTAAATAAATAAAAAGGTTTGACTCTTCAGAATAATTGTGTTAATGGGCAAATTTTGTTGGCGTGTGTCGTGTGGTATGCTGCAGATTATAAGTAACGGAAAACTAAAAAGTGCTGAGCACCGTGCTGTGACAAATTCAAGTGATGCTCGCAACAGTGCTGCATTTTTTGTAGCTCCTTTAGATGACTGTATCATAGAGCCAGCACAAGCTCTCACTGATGAACACCATCCCCCTGTTTTTAAGTCCTTCAAATACAAGGAGTTCAACGCACTTTACTTTGCCAAACAGGGTGACACAGAAGTGGTGCTTAAATCATTTGAGGCACAAAAAAATTAATCCCTAAAAGCCAAAGTATTATACCAATGATGTAATGATGAGATTGATAGATTTCTCATTGAGAAATAAATGATGTTCCCTTCAGTTTGGTATACCGCAGATTATCTTATTCTAAGGCACTATATCGAAACAAATCGTTATCTTTCACCAAGATGTTAAAAGTGATTTATCCAAAAAAAAAAAAAAGAGTTAAAAGTGAAATGTTAACCTTCCCCTGCTTTGAAGCCCTATATATTCATAAAAAAAAGCACTATATATAGAAACATATGGTTCAGTTTCACCAGAATATTTGCTAATTAATCAATCATAACAGAGCTAACATTTGCTAATTGAAGAAAAACAACTAGTCAATCATAACAAAAAATTTAGTAAAACTATTATGAATATATCCATTTTTTCTTCAATATTATTATAAATATAATTTCAACCAAAACCATATTGACATTGTTGATTAATTCCTATTATTCACACCGAAAAGGGTGGGAGGAAACTATATGAAAAACCTAGCAAAAAGGGAATTTTCAGCCTTAGCCTTTAAGCCGTTGAGGACATGGAACATTTCCATCCTTTTTAAATGATGTTTTGTTTCGGCTAAAATACAAAATTAACCCTCGCAAAATTTTGGTTTAAGGAAAACTCTTTTTTGGATATCCTCTCTAAATTGAGGGGGTTTAATACCCTTAGTCATGTGTCAAAATTGTGTGTGATTTAAATAACTAGAATGGATGGATATGATCGTGTCTAACAATCGGTTACTTGTAAATAGTCAACATATTAAAACATTTTGTATGTCAAAATTTGAATGTGACAAGGTTTGATTCTGCAACACATTAGAGAGAAAAAAGGAGTAAACACCTCAGTTAGTCCTGACTCCAATAAAGTCGGACACTTAGGTCCTCCAGTTAATAAGTGAGTCCTGTTAGTCCTCCACGTCCGTCAACGTCGGACAAATAGATCCCTGCCGTTAATGAACGTCCGTGAGTTTCAGCTAACGTGGATCGTTAAATTCCAACAGGGATGCCACGTCAGAGTCGGAAGGGATCTATTTGTCCGATGATGACAGAGAACTAACGGGACTCACTTATTAACTGGAGGACCTAAGTGTCCGACTCTGCTGGGGTTAGGGACTAACTGAGGTGTTTACTCGTTTTAATTTTTTTTATCCTGCTTTGCTATATTCTTTGTTTTTTTGGATTAAAAGACAATTTAATCAAAAATAAATATCCATATGCATATCCTATAATATTCAAAATGAAACAGTTGCAATTATGGATTCATATCTACAAAATTTCAGATTTTAAGAACCTCGAATACCGTAGTTTGGAACCAAACAAGATCTCACTAAATTGGGGGGGGGGGGACTAGTAGAAAATTCTAAGGCTAGCAAATTGAAAATTTCATTTTGGTAAATATGAAAGAAATGACCAAAAAATCATGCAATAAGAGGAAAAATTCCAATGCTAGCTAATTGAAATCTTGACACAGGTAGAATAATCATGCTTGGCATGACCATCCATGAGTCCTGGAATGGTGCTGAACTGCCTACAAACTTCCTCAACCTTCAAAGCTGTACTCCCGACACTCTTCATGGTCATGGCAAAAAACCAGTTAGGAAGCATGGCACCAACTATGAGTCCAATGAAGACCTTGGGAGTCAGGACATCAACAGTTGAAATTCCTGCTCTGCTTACAAATGCACCAAATAGGGCCAAAGATACCAAAGAAACAGACCCAATAGCAAATCCCTAGTACAATAAAGATAGGGAAATCAGTAAGATACATGGAGAGGTATAACTAATCAAATGTAACTTTGGCTTCATGTTATATAATCATGATCACTGGAGGAATGAAAGCAATTGAAAAAATAAGAAACCTTTGAACAATACCATACATAGCAGCAAATGTAAAACTCACAAATATACTAATTGTTAACATTTAACTACCTCAACTTGTAAGCATTGCTTGTATAATATTCAGTAACAAACCCAATAATAAGTCCAACCTATAGACCGATAGAAAGGATAAAAAGTCAATACATGCCCGAAAAATAAAGTCAGAAATGGTGATGGAAATGATACTTTTTAATCACTTTTTTTCAAAAGGGAGAGAAGCAAGGGTCTCAACGACAATTGTGACTTATAGCTGGATATCTTTCAACTTTTCCAACCAGATCAGCTCCAACATCAGCAGCCTTGGTATAGATGCCACCACTGACTCTCCCAAATAGAGCCATGGAAGATCCACCCAAACCATAACCAGTAATAGCCTCAAAAAGACCTTCCCAATCATCACCATAATATAGCTTGAAGAGATTGATGGTAATGTACAGCACCAAAAGACCATTTATTGTAAGAAGGAAACCCATGACTGCTCCAGACCTGAGATTCATCCCAAGGTAACCAGATAGAAGTTATCGCACCAAGCAAGAAAGATACATTGCTAAACAGTGCAGTTGCGAGGGCTGGCTTGCATACCCTGTTCTTGTTATATGTGCAGGCTGGTTCTTAGTAATGAGAACCTTCTACTGAGAATTGAGGTCCTCTTTGAGCTCAAGATACTAACAATGAAGCAAACTCAGTGTTTCGGTGGTTATGGAAGCTATTGAATTAGGAAGGAACAAAATATCGAAGAAGGAGAAGAAGAACCACAACGACAACGAGAATATGGAGAAGGAAGAACATAGATAGGGTTTGTCCAAAACGGCGCCGTATTAGATGTGGTGTTATGCGTCGTATTAGTCCCTGACTCCAGCAGAGTCGGACACTTAGGTCCTCCAGTTAATAAGTGAGTCCCGTTAGTCCTCTGTCATCGTCGGACAAATAGATCCCTGCCGACTCTGACGTGGCATCCCTATTGGAATTTAACGATCCACGTCAGCTGAAACTCATGGATGTTAACACTTCATTAATGACAGGGATCTATTTGTCTGACGTTGATGGACGTGGAGGACTAACGAGACTCACTTATTAACTGGAGGACCTAAGTGTCCGACTCTATTGGGGTCAGGGACTAACTGGGGTGTTTACTCGAGAAAAAAGACTTTCACCACTAAAGTATTTGACACATTTAAAAAATATGACGCAACTATATATAGTTATATTATATATGTAGAATGTATATCCGTTAATAAAATCTATCTACGAAATAAACATTTTTGTCTTTTTTCACTTAGTATTAAAATTAAAATTAATGAACGAAAAAAGGTGGAAATATTTATTTTGTAAATAAATTATATTAATGAGTAATCATTCTACGAATATAATATAATAATATATAATTATATTACATCTCTTAAATGTAATCTAGTGGTGAGACTCTTCTTCCATCTCTTGCTTAAATCGAATGCTTCAGATGCTATCTTAGAATCCAAACAAAAATAATGACTTGGAAAAATATGTGGCATAGATTGAGTTGACATATAGCTAGAAACTAATACATGTGGTATAAATTCAGTTAACACGTGGCTAGGAGCATCTATTCCAGTCGCTTAAATCATACATGTGGCTAAGGGCATCCATTCCTAGAAAAATTCATATGATATATGCCCTTAATTTGCTGAGGCTTCTCTTCCATTTCTTATATATTAGAGGATCAAACCTTGCCACACTTAAAATTTGACATATAAATATTTTAACATGTTGACTATTTATGAGCGACTAGTTTAACCGGTTGCTAAGCGTAGTAAATTGAGGGCTCTAATACCTCTGGCCTTCTAGTCATGTATTAACTGAATTTATGTCACACGTATTAGTCTCTAGCCACGTGTGAACTCAATCTATACCATATATTTTTTCAAGTCATTATTTTTTGTTTGGATTCTAAGATAACATCTAAAGCATTAAATTTGAGTAGGATATCAAAGAGGAGCCTCACCATTAGGTTACATTTAATAGATGTGATATAACTATATATTATTATATTATATTCGTAGAATGTATATCCAATAATATAATTTATTTGTAAAATAAATATTCCCGCCCTTTTTCGTTCATTAATTTTAATTTTAATTTTTATACTAAATGAAAAAAGATAAAAATGTTTATTTCGTAGATAGACTTTATTAATGGATATACATTCTACAGATATAATATAACTATAGATAGTTGCGTCATGTTTTTTAAATGTGTTAAAGAGTTTAGTAGTGAGGCTTTTCTTTTCTCTCCAATATGTTGCGGGATCAAGCCTTGTTACATTCAAATTTTGACATATAAAATGTTTTAATGTGTCGACTATTTATGAGTGACTGATTGCTAGACACGATCATGTACATCCATTCTAGTTGCTTAACTCACACATGATTTCGAACATGGCTAGGGGCATTTGAAACTTCCTATTTAGAGAGGGCACCCAAGAAAAACTCTTAAAAAATAACCATTTTTAGTATCACATGTTTGACACTTGTCAATTCTTTAAATATAAAAAAATCAAAATTCCATGACGTTGACAATAGTCTAACCACAAAAATAAAAGGATGATGGAAGCATTATTTACGATTCAAACGTTTAATCGTTGACAATAATCCAATATCTTTTCTCAAGGTGTTAAGTGGACATCTTGCAGGCATATTAACATAACTACATTCATTATGACATAACTAAATATTCAAATTCTAAAAGGTGTATTACCAAAACTTTAAGAAAATTTTATGTTAGAAGAATAAGAATCATAGTAACCCACATGAACAATATTCTCAATTCCAAAACAACAAAATGACAACACCATCAATGAACATCATTCATTCTCAATCCAACTACAGCAAAAACACATCAACTAAATAAAGTTTAACTTATTGGCATTTAAGGAACAAGTTATAAAATTTCATAAATAATATATCAAATCAAGAAGGCAAAGCAGTTACCTTGGAGCATGTTTTCTTCACAAAAAACCACTAGTTAACATAAAATCCCAACTTTTGCCTCTACAACGCGTAAGGATGGTGATTTGGTATGAGGATCACTTCAAGACCGTTATTCCTCGCTGGAATCAAGGATATAATATCACATCCCACTAGACCGGTGTAATATTAGAGAGTAAATATGAGATTTAGGGAATGTTGTAAGGCCGATTCTTAGACCCTGGCCCAGACTAGTTCATTGACACGCTTAGTAGGACCTGTAAATTTTTAGTCCCAAGATCACAGAAAAAGTTAAGTCATCAAGGAGGAAAGAGTTCCAGAGGAGCACGTTGAAGATCTGACGTTCTTGGAGCCAAGGCGTTTGGCTTTTGGTACTTCCAATGCTTAAACTAGGGAGGTAGTCCCTGTGGTTATTCCTGACCTAAGGGATAAGATCATTAGGCAGCTTAGGGAGTAGCTTGCTGAGTTAAGACATGAATGGTCTGTCCATGTAGAGAGAATGAGCCCAAACAAGGCTCACCACCAGCAGCAAGTTTCCAGGCAAGAGATGTCGCTACGTTGTCGTACTCCAGGATCCCTACGTACGAGGAGGAGTAGGAGACTCAGTCTCAGGCATATCAACCAAACCCTAGGTGTAAGGGTGTTCTTTCCAGCCCTCCTACGTCTAGATACAAGCAGAGTATCCCTTTTTCCAGAAGACTCATGAATGTGCCTATTCCCAGGAACCTCTAAACCACCCAACCTCTTTCGATCAATAAGCATATGAGTGAGACGGTTCCATGTAAGCATCTCGATGCTTATGTTTATAAAGCGATGTTTTTGGGAGCTAAAGCTGACGTCATGTGCCATATGTTCCCATGTACATTGACCGGTGAACCCCTAGCATGGTTTAAAGGTTTACCTTCTAGATCTATCGATTCATGGGAGGAGATGGTTGAGGCGTTTAGCCAATATTTTGTTATTGTCAGATCCAAGTTTGATTGAAAGACTAAATAGTCTGTGTTGAAGAAAAGTCTAGTCGAAGTCGAAATCCTTTTTAAACCAGATTCCATAAGATTTGTTGATAACTAACATTATGTATTCTAACTTAAATAAAGCCATGTGTTATTATTTGATGTGGGTATTTAAGCATTCCAGGAAACATAAGGATTAAGCTATAATAGAAAGGGGCAGCCTATGCATCAAAAGTCTAAAAGGCTCAATCGCAACATGAACTTTACATTCTAAGACAAAAGAGTATGGAAATTTGCTTCAAAAGGAATGGCTTTGCATCAGAATAACTCACCAGACTCTAACCTAAAAACATCATTCAAGCTTTAGAATATATGAAAGCATCGGTCTAAATCACTTAAGAATCGGTCTGATGCATGAATCATCAACAGTCACAAGTCATCTCCATCGAAGCTTAAAAAAAAGATTCTCGAAAGAAAGATTGACTAAACAGGGTGGATTCTAATCTAGTTTGAAAACCATCTAAGTTTCACCTCTATCTTACGCATTCAGAGATTCCCTAAATCAAAGTTTTCCCTCTTTGTGAAACTTATGCTACCTCTACTCCACTTACGACTGCATACATCTCAAAGC
Organism: Clitoria ternatea; assembly: GCA_037962975.1. NCBI lineage: Eukaryota > Viridiplantae > Streptophyta > Magnoliopsida > Fabales > Fabaceae > Clitoria > Clitoria ternatea. Next base: position 3,212,706 of record CM075674.1, read on the forward strand.
TCTCAAATTTATATTGCGTGTATAGAACATCTCTCTCTGACAACAAAAGCTCTTACTCTTTGTGCAACTTCAACAAGAAGGCTTTTTTCCCCTATACAATAACTCTCTCAATGATCATATAATTAACAGTCTCTTCCTGAGCTTAACAAGATGATTCTATATAAACAGAATCAATCTCCTCTCTATAGTAGCCTCTTGAAAAACATAGAAGAAAGCATGAGGAGAGCAAAATCTATTACCGAGAGTTGAGGTTAAAAAGAAATACCAGAGAGCATAAAAAGAAAAATGAAAAAGAAAAGATCATGAATGAACACCAGACATTCGTGTACTAAAGCTCATGAGAAATGAAGAAATGGCAGTATACTCAACGAGTAACTTTACCTGAAAGATTTGTCATGAAGACAAAGAAAGCTCGCTTATGTGCAATCATCTTTCTACTTAGATGCCATAGTAACTTGCGATATGCCTTTGTGTGCTTAATAGCATACTATCCCAAGTCATGCTTTCTAACTCAGTACATTTTCCAATCATCTTTCACTTTTTGAATGTACTGAGCCCTATGGGAAAATAAGCCATTTCTTTCTTCACGAACCCATTTTCATGGTTTATCACTTAGCTCTACTAAGTCAAAAGGCTTATTCTATTTGAAATAATTCTTCCAATCCTCTAGTAGTACAGGTCTGGTGTGTTGCCAGACTCTGTTAGTGTAGGAAACACTATTAGCCTGGAGAGGCTTTTGAAAAAATACTCAGGGTTTGAGCCAAGAATGGCTTGTGAAAGAATATTTGGGTCTGCCCTAGGAATGGGTGCTACAAAATAGTACTCATAGGAATCCAAAAGGGTCTGGTGTGTTAAAGCACAGGCTGTGCTTAGGCCAGGAATGGCTGGAGTCAATAATACTCAACCTCTAATGTAAATGATTTTTACATAGTGGAAATCCTTTAGATTTGAAGGTACTAGATGTAGTCTCTGGGTTAGAGGTGAACCAGTATAAAATTGCTTATGTATTGTCTCTTTCTCTCTCACTCTTTACTATCAAAAGTCTGATGCTTTATTATTGATATTCTTAATAGTAAAAGTCTGGTAAAATTACACTTGCTCAATCAAAGTATCACGCTCTTCGCATAATCAAAAGTCTGGTCCGCTGTGCAAAATGCTATTGTGCTTGAATATCACTTTTTGGTTTGAAAAAGTGAACAGACTTATTCAACCCCCCTTCTAAGTCTGTTCTCCGAACCATCAGTTTGAACCCCTAGGATTTGTTAATAACACCCATTAAGACTTTTAGTTAAATCAAGTCTGCTTGCGTGTTTGCTAGCATTTTTAGTGAGTATTTCAGGAAAAGTCTGAAGTGCACCTATTGAAAGAAAAAATGGAGTCTATCAAACAAAATTTATTTCAAAGATAAGTTTGGCTCATCCATGTTAAAGAAGCTTTTCATGAAACATCAAGAACTGAGAAGAAAAGTCTGAATGCATTACCAGACTCTTGATAATCATTCTTTTCAAGAAAGTTTTTTTGAAAAGCAACCTTCCCTTTCTATGAAAGTGCTAACATAGTGTTTTACTTAAACCCTGCACCTTTCATTAAAAAGGGAAAGGACAAAAAGCAGAGGATCTCATGCACACAGGAAACCAGGAAGATGTTTTGCATATCTCAAGATTCAGAAAAAACTAAAACTGTGACAATGTAAAAGCCTAAGGTCAACCTCTAAATGGTACACCCTTTAGCTTGAAAAAGCTAAGCAAATACATGTCTTTTGACATGAGATTCTTAAGGAACACCATTTTGGTATAAGTTTTGAAGCATACCTAATTCAGACCTTTCCATTGTGTATATCTTCAAAGTCAAATATGATCAACAACTATATCTTCTCCAATGGCTAAGCAACAACTATCTCAACAACACTATAAATATGAGAAGATTAGAAACTTTAAAGATCTTCAAGAACGTGAACAAAAAATTAAAGTGCTTGCTATCAAATTCTTAAGCTTTTCATTGTTCTTATCTCTTAAGCCAAAGCCTTTATTGTTGTCCTGCCTCTAGCAGACCTTGGCTTCTTGCTTACCATAACTTCGTGTATTCTTAGTTTCAAATACAAATCTCTTTGCATGCTGAGTTATCTTTGTATCACAACTTATATCTATCACTCATACTTTATGTAACAAGTCTGGTGTGTTCACCAGCTCTTAGATTAAATGGGAAACACTTTTGACTTGAAGAGGCTTTAGAAAGAATACTTGGGACTGTGCCAGAAGTGCCTTAATTGAAAGAATACTTGGGTTAAGCCCGAAGTGGCTGGAGTCAACAATACTTGAAGCATAGGTTATGATTGTTGTGTAAAAGGTGTTTTTACATTGTGAAAATCCTTCAAGTATGAAGGTACTAGATGTAGCTTCTACTTTGGAAGTGAACTAGTATAAGTTTGTTGTGTTACCTTTTCTTTGCCCTTCACTTTCTAAATCTACACCATCTTAACTCTAAAATGTCTTTCAGATCATTTTGGAAATCTGTGCAAAGAAGAGTTGAGACTTATTCAACCCCCCTTCTGAGTCAGACTCTGTACCATTAATTGGTATAAAAGCTTGTCCTTTTGGGTTGATTACTTAAATGAGTAAAAGGATCAAGATCTATTGCTACCTCTCATCAAGATCAGCTTGTTGCTGAAGGTTCTTTATTAAACAGACCACTAACCTTCCTTGGTGAAGACTAGGCCTATTGGAAAGACAGGATGAAGATATTCATCAAGTCTACTTAATATGGTCTGTGGGGAATCATTGCAACAGTGATCATCCAGTCCCTATGGATGAAGATGGAAAGCCCACACCTAAAGATAAATTATCTACGTTTGAATTCAAGAAGATGGAATCCAATAAGGCTAGATTCCTCCTAGTCTGTGCTTTAAGCAAGTCAGAATACAACAAGGTCTATACTTACAAATTTGCAAAGGAGATCTGAGATGCCCTTCAGTGTAACTATAAAGGCATCTCCAATACGTTCTAAGAATATTTTGGTGACCAAAAAGTATGATAACTTCAAAATGGAGGAGCACGAGTTTGTTGACCAAATTTTTGGCAGATTCCACTACTAAAAAAATATGTTAGAGACGACCTAAACCCGTCGCTAAGTGATGCTACCGCCGTCGCTAAGACTATTAGCGACAACAATTATCACGGAAAGAACACCGTCACTAACTCAATCGTCGCTGATATCACAACGACACGATACACATCCATCGTAAATGTTTCAACAACATGATGTAATTGCTAATGGGGTCCCTATATTGGTGACGTACTTTGTCACTATGAGTGCTATACAGCGACCACAACACGCCATCGTTGTATCGCCAATAGTAGCAACGACAGAAGGTAGCCGTTGTATCGTCAATAGTAGCGACGGCCGTATGGGGTTGTTGAATACTCAATAGTAGCGATGGCTCAACACGGTTGCTATTAGTGGCTACATAGCGACCACATGCTGCCGTCCCTGTTATTGGTCACATACTACCGTCGCTACTATTGAGGATACAGTGACCACCCTGTGCCGTCGCTACTAGTTGGGTATTCAGTGACCACGTTTCACCGTTGCTACCACGTTTATATACTAGCGACGGGCTTGGGTTTCGTCGCTAATATTAATTTTTGTTTTTTTTGTTTTTGTTGACTTTTTAAACTATTAATATAGGTTGAATATTAATAATATAGGTTTTCTTCGTTGAATTTTAAACTAGAAATATCGAATGATATTAAAATTATAAAAGGAGAATGACATAAAATAAATACTGAATATGATATAAAAATAAAAAATACAATGTCGTTGCTAGTCGCTAAATATACAAACAAATGAAACATAAAAAAAGTAAAATCATAGGTGATGGGGATCCTATGGTGGTGGTGGTGGCGGATCGGAAGTAGGGGGAGGAAGCCTCGCCATTAACTGCATCAGTAGCTCCTGTAGCTGAGCAAGCTGCCGACGAGTCTTGGCATGCTGCTCCTTGGCCCATCGTCGCTCTTCCTTGGCCCATCGTCGATTCGCCTCAGCCCGCTCCTCCAAAAGCTGCTTCCGGTGTTGCTCCTCCCGTAGCTTGTTGTTCAGGTTTTGAATGAGCTGGAACAACATCCGTCGAAAGGCTAGAGGAAGAAGAGGAAGAGGTCTCCCCCTTCTTCGCGAGCTGCATGCCCATGCTACCCAACCCGAACACCCTCCCTTCCTTATTCACGCTGCCAAGAGCCTCCATATAGATGACATTGTCGTGGGAACAAGATAGGGTGGGAGGTGTTGTTCAAGTGGCCTCAATACTCAATAGGGGGGGTGAATTGAGTTTTAAAACTTTTGATTGGAATGCCTTTGAACTTGATTTTTATATCAAAGTTTAAAAGAATATGCAAGTGAAATCAAGTTAAAGATAGTATGTAATGCACCACAAGGATAAATGTTGCTGAAGCAATTTAACAAACACTTGGTGGGCAGTATTTGAAATGTAACAATTTAGGCAAGATCAAGTATGCACTTCACAAGCAATTAACACCAATTAACCAAATGCAGAATGTGAAAGTAAAAGAGTAAGGAAAAGAAGCTTGCAAACCGATATAACGAGTTCCACCAACACCGGTGTACGTCTCGCCTCTAAGCAACCCACTTAGAGGATTTCCACTATTGAAGTTTAGAGATACAAGCTATGAGCAATTGCAGCTTCCTAGTGTCCCACACTCAAGAACTCAATCCTCACTAGCACAAGGGCAACCCACCCAATTTCTCAAACTCTCAATACCCAAAGGTTGAACCCCAACCTTTGTGACCACTCAACCTAGAGTGAAAATCTTTTGTGTTTGTTGAAGTGTTTACAAGGAAATGACTCTCTTAATAGAGTAGATATACAAGTGAAAGATCAATCAATTTCTAACTCTCAAGGTGAGAGGATATACAAATGAACTTCAAGATATACAAGAATAGGGCTTACAAAGCACAAGAGAAAGCAAAGGAATTGTAGCTTCTTGGTGTGTCTTTGTGCTTGAGTTCCTCTTCAATTTATAGAGCCATTTGAGAGCTTGAGGAGTGCCTTTCTTCTTCCTAGTCGTTGCACATAGTGGGATTCAAAAAAATGGTGGAGACATGTGTTGGTTTCCCACTTAAAAGTGTTTTCCCACTATCGTAATCGATTACACCTTCGAGCTGTAATCGATTATCTTCAAGTCAGAGGACAACTAATCGATTACATATTGGCCTGCAATCGATTAGCAACTATACCTGATGCATTTAATTTGACTTCGCAGCTTCCTAATCGATTAGTTTTGTCTGGTAATCGATTATCTTAATTCCAGTAGCCTTCTAATCGATTGTATAAATTCCCTCAATCGATTAGCCATTATACCTGATGCCTTTAATGCTATTTTTGATATTGGTAATCGATTATATCATGTGTGTAGTCGATTAGCTTAACTCCAGTAGCTTTGTAATCGATTATCTTGATTGCTGTAATCGATTAGCTTATGGCCTGATGCAATTACTTCCAAAACAGAATAACCCTAATCGATTAGCCTGGTCTTCCTAATCGATTATCTTCGCTGTATTTGAGGGTCTGATTTCATGTCTTTGTTTTTGCAAGGATTTCTTCAAGAGTGTTTTTGTCATTATCAAAATTCTTGAACCTGTTTACACATTCAAACACAGGAGGTACCTCCCCATCAAGTGTGGAAGCCACCAACTCCGCCTCCTTCTCGGCTCTCATGGCCTAATAAGTCTCTTGTAAATGTAAAATAATGATAGGGTTAGTAAGTTGATTTGTAAATAATAAGCATATATAAGTTAAAATAAAATACCACCAGATCTGTAGTCTTTTGGTTAACCCATGCACCAGCTTTGTTCTTCTTGGTCATTTGCATGACCTCAAATAGGGAAGGCTCGTGGTGCTCCCTCAGCTACTGTAGTTCACAATGTATTGAAATTATTATTAGAAAACATGTTCGGTCATTCATAAAAGAAATGTTTAACATCAATATACTTACAAATCTCTTTTTATGCTCAAGGGTTGAAATGTTACCCCCAGTGTAGACAGAGGTTGCAGCATCAACGGCCCTGTTTGCCTTGTTCCGCACACTCGCCTGCTGGAACTGGACATCTCCTACTTCTGGACCATCCCGTCCCAGTGGTCTTCGGGGATCCAACGAGGGCGCTCGCCCTTGTCCCTCACCTTCCAAAGGGTGCTCTTGATGATTTTGGAGGTCTTTATGGCAAATACCTTCCTAATCTCATCAATCATACCCTCTGGATACTGATAATCACACTGTTACAAAAAATGAGATTTCAATATTAGAAACAGGTGTATGAATTAGCCATAACTTGTTAACAAATGGGAGTGTTAGCTTACCAAAAAGGTGTCAAGCCACCTATCCTAGATAGCCTTCCCTGCATCTATCCAAAAGATGTATGGACCATCCCACTGGGCCTTTAGAACCTTAGTAATCTCTTTGGTAGTACGACTACTATTAACAAAACTATAATAAACAATAGTTAGAAACAAATAAAACAAGTTACACATGGGGAGGCTAAGAGTCTCCCCTGTAAATATAACATTTCCAAATTTAAAGGATTGTCCTGTTACAAATAGAAAAGTTCCCAGTACAATTCAATGTATACAACTACTAAATAAACTAACATACAACAGACCAATTTAGGCACTATGTGAGTTTTATACACAAAGCAACTAAGAAGGTACCAACTAAGAAACCTAAAACAAATTATAGTACACTTACTCATCTCTGGTCGGCAGTGGGACCAGTATGGGTTAGGGGGATGCCAGAGGTAGGGTGGCCTAGAGGCCAACATCATCCAAACCATCAGATGAAGGAGTGTGCTCTGGGGTGGTCTGCTGTGGGGTGGTGAAGGAGTGATGGTCTGTTGTGGGATGGTGGGCCCAGGTGGTGAAGGAGTGGTGGCCTGTTGTGGGGTGGTGGCCTATAGACGGGATGCAGGGGTCCCCGAACCACCACCCCGACTAAAGGGTAGTCGACATCCTGTCATCTGTGGGATAAAGCATGAAAATAATTGTTAGTCTCAAACTATAAAGATATGTATGTATGTATATATGTTTAATAATTGTATACTGTGTCTGTTTCAATTTTAAATTTCCCCTCAGTTTTAGTGTCACTATGGCTATTTGTTTCAACAGGTTCCTCAGTCTCCAAATTAGCCTTAGACTATTTTGACTGAGAGATAACATGTTTGTCAATGTGTTCACCCCTCGTAGTAGCGAGTGTCTCATCCACTATCACTAGATTAATGTTAAACAGCAGATGACTATCGTTGAGCTCGTTCAAAGTGAGCTGATAAGCATCCTCAACCTCATTGGAGACATTATCAGTGATATGACTTCTAGCTTTGGCCTTGATTACTGCGTACCAGTCTCGATGCCCTCTAGGGAAATCCGTGTAATAAACCTGCTCGGCTTGTTGGTGAAAAATGAAGACATCAAACCCTTTATATCTACCGTTTTTTTACCTTAACTAAGCCGTAGTTGTTGTCAACCTTTGTTTCTACACCGATTGTGTTGTCGTACTAATCACACTTGAATAGAATGATATCTCTTCTTAGTCGTCCAGAGAAAGAAACTTCAAGAATCTCTGTAAGCACTCCATAGAAGTGTTCCTCTAACTGTCCGACCATGCCTTTAACACAAACCTCGTAGTTATGGGTACGCATCCCTTCACTCCATTGAAAAATGTTAAACTTGTAGCCGTTTACGTAGTAAATGGGCCATTTTTTAACAGTTTTCATCAGCTCCAACGAAAGGGCTTGGAGTAAGGGATCTTCAATATGGTTATTAGGGTCTTGAATCAATGTACAACATAGCATATAGGTCATCATTAGATACCTAACGTTAGAAGTACAACTAAAAAAAGCAAGGTATACAGGTCTTACATGTTGTGCAAACCAACCAATGAATTTGGATGATACCTCACTATGAATTTGATCATCAGTTAAACTTTAGTTTACTTCTTTATGTATCCTAAAACAGGGAGCCCACTGAAATTTCGGCAGAGTCTCCCATGTAAACTAGACATTTTCAAATTTTTTACAACGCCCTGTTACACACAAAAGATTTTCCAGTACAGTTCAATATATGTGCTACGCATTGTATATGAAATTGAGGGAGGTAATCACCACAACCTACTGAGCTCTGCTCTCCACTAACAAACAATAATACACAGTATAAAAACATCATGTTATTAGCACACAAAACCAATGAGCTCTGCTCTCCACTAACAAACAACAATACACATACACATTTTTAACACATGTTATTAGCACACATATGCAATGCCTAATAAGCTCTGTTCTCCACTAACAAACAATAATACACAGTATAAAAACATCATGTTATCATCATACAAAACCAATGCCTAATGAGCTCTACTCTCCACTAACAAACAACAATACACACACACACTTTTAACACATGTTATTAGCACACATAAGCAATGCCTAATGAGCTCTGCTCTCCACTAACAAAAAAAATCAACATGCATACACTTCAAAAGATACAACACACATAGCCTGTAAGTTAGCATTAGGGGATTACCTGGGAAAGAGAGTCAGCAATGGATACAAAGCTGATGAGAGACGAACACAGACCACACGTAAGGTGTGCTAGTCTGCATGACAAAGTTGATTGTTAACAGTGTTAATCAAAGTTCCCAATATTCAACTGGTTTCCATAATGAGGTTTCTAAAGATGTAGTTAGTCCCAACAAGTCACAAAAGAGTGAAAGAAGTCCCAACATTCAAGAATTAATGATGCATGTTTCTATAAAAACAAAGAAGAAAAGAAGGTATAAGAATGATGTCTAGAACGTTGGCAGGGCAGAGTAAGTGTCCTCGGAAAAACAGACACCCAATTAACAAAAACATGTGAATTATTCAAGAATGTTGGTAAGGAAGAGTAAGTGTTGATCACAGCTACTAGTTAGTTTTATTCTAGTAGAATAGTCTCATAGTTTTATTCTAGTAGAATAGTCTGATAAGTTAAAGACAAGGGAATCTGAATTCAATTTTTTTATAGGAAAGTCTCTTGAAAATGCAAACCTGATTGAATAGGTTAAAGTTAAAGGCCATACAAACAGTACTGAAGTTATGTGAGTGTCCTTTCTTTTCTTGTTTACCTTCACAGTCACATTATTTCCAATTTAAGGCCCCGTCCATTATACCCATCATGCTGTTATTTTAGTCACATTATTTAAGGCCTTCACAGTCACACACGTCGGCAATGCAAAAATTTACTGAGAAGATTGTCAGCGTGATGAAGGAAGAAAAATTGTTTCAAACGCAGGGAGGACCAATAATTTTGTCACAAGGGAATGAGATTTGAACATGATAATATATTCGGATTTACGGATTATTGTTTTTAGTTATTAGTTATTCTTTTATGCTGGAAAGTTTTAGTTATTAGTTAGACCAACCAATAACAATAATTGATAGTATTTTGTTTTAAAATTGAATGTGACTAATAGAAAATGAGTTTGGACTAGAGGATGATTTGATCCAGAATTACAAGGTTTTACAGGAAGTGTTCAACAACCTGAAAATTAACAAATTTTAGCTTTTATCCCAACAAAACTTTTTATATTTTTTTATCCCTATTACAGTTTTAACCTTTTAAAATAGTCCCTGCTATTAGAGGGTGCTATTAACAACTGATTTATGTAACAAATCTTAAAATTATAATCATACTTTAGGATTCATCTTCCTTTTAGGATTCAGAAGTTCCTATCCTACTTTTCTATCTAATAGCTCAAAATTACGCAGGAGTTCAAAAGTGTAAGCTACTAGGAAAAGACACAATTAAGATTGATTTTGTATACATATTTAACACACATCCTTACTTAGATTCTAAGTCATAAATTTGGGCTTGAAGGGTAGATGATGTAAGACTCATCCACCTGGTACTGAATTAAACTTTTCGATTAGAAGAATAGGGATAGATAGAAAAAGGATGGAAAGATGACAAAAGCATGTACATAAATAGGTACAACAGCAACCAATTACTCGTACAATTAAAGGGAAGAAGGAAAAACTTGATACAATGCTACAAAAATATATTAACAAATAATAACAGCCCACTAAGATTAGTTCTCATAATCATAAGGATAATGAAAGCGATGATATAGAGCGGCAATGAAAATTAATATAATCACATATGTATAATATTAATTTTTAATTGATAAGAGTTCATCTAATCTAAAGATCATCAACCATCTAAAGCACAATTGAATAAGGCACAATTGAAATACAAATGTTATTTTTGACTTGGCCTTACATTGAACTGTAACTTGTGTAAATTCGACACAGACAGTGAAATTTGTGTTTAAATAAACACGATAGAGCAACTTGCACAGAAAATCATAACTGCGCACAAGAGTGTTAAATAAACATACTATTAGCAAATTACAAATTTAAACAAAATGTCTCAACCAACACAAATGTTGAACCATAGAGGCTATAAAGCTTTGAATTTTCTTTTCTAATGAAAAACAGGTAGGCTACTGGAGCCATTTGCGTTTAAATATTTTGGATACAAGTATTAAAGTGAAATTTGCAAAGCTCAGAATTCCAACGCTAAGTTGGCAATTGCTTAAATTCTTAAATTCTTAAATACAGGACTACTTAAATTCTTCTTATAATATTCTGGCTATATGCTCCACTCCCACCATTAAAATGGCTAAGTTCAGAGGTTAGGACAACAACTATAGTTGTTACTAGTTAGTAGAAATGGTTAGTTGATTTCTTAGAGTGAGCTTGTGTGATAAATAAATAGTATACAAGAGCAGTACATTTATAATATGATAATAAAATTAAATAAAATGTTAAACTTTTAAATGAAAATAACTAAATAAAAAAATTAATTATCTAAAGTTTTAGAATGAAAATTGTGTCAAGATCAGTATTTATAACCAAGAACAAGTTTGAAATGCTGAGCGATTTGGATGAAGAATATAAAAACAATTTTGTAAGTCTATTCTTCCATTTGCTTATGCCAATTTGGATTTTTTTTCTTCTTTTTTCCGACCAAAAATAAAACATTTCAGTACATTACAATTGACCAAATTCTAGAGGATAAGTAACATTAGCGTAGCTGCAATGTTCTAGTTGTATGCTTGATCTTTTACTGATAATACTGTCATAGATGTTTCAGGATAGAGGAGAAAGTAAGAGACTAACAGTGATAACTAATGATGATAAGCTTAGTGTGAAGACACTCATAGAAGAAGAGATGATCATGGACCAGGATGAAATAAAGGATCATAGTAATGCAAAAGTAGAATCAAAGCAATCTAGAAGACATGAAGACCCCGTAAAGACGGATTCCAAAAGAAGAAAGAAATCTTGCAAGAAAAGCCGTGATATGGACAGCCATGATTTGAATTCAGATGTGACCTTGAATCCCAAATTTTCACATAATCAGCATATAAGGCAACAATTAAAAGATAATCTTGATTTGGAAAAACTAATGGAAGATTTTTGTTAAGTTGAAGCTGCTTGTTCAATGATGCAGAAGCTCTCAGTATGTTCACAGTTTTTTCCTTTTGCTTATTAATTACAAACAACAATTTGATGATTCTGACATATCAAATTCTCTAAAATCCCTTGAGCACCACTACTATGCATCGTTAGTTGTTAGGTGTAAATGCATCGCAATCATCATGGTCATTGTCTTGTACTAAACAAGTTCTCATATGGTTAAAGTATTATTTTATTTTGATAGCATATCTAAGCATAGCAACTTGTTCTTAATTCACCGGTTAGTTTCAAAATATTGATAGTTGAAAATCAAACTTTTTTTTAAAAAAAATTTGTTTAGAAGGAAATTTAAACTCTAGCATTAATACAAAAGTAAAATCACTTTTTATTACTTTGATATAGCCTATTTAAGTTCAAAAGTAGATAGACATGTTCTTCCATTTCTCTTTAGGTAGCGTATCTATATCTGCCACTACATTAGCACTTTTATTTTTTAAAATCATTAGGACCTAAGACCACATTATTAATGTTAACACCCTTATCTTAAAAACGGGAGACATCAAACCATTTATGTAAACATTTTCAATAACAAAAAAGTATCGAAATACCATATTAACTAATGATTCATATGAAAAACCACTAGCCTATTAGCATGATTTTTGTCTTTTTTGGTTTGTTTTATTTCTTGTCTTTCTTTTAATGATTCCTCCAGTCTTGTTCGATGTTACCAGCAAACTTGTAACTTTCTGTTATGAAATTTATAATCAAGTGGCCTGCGGAGCGGAGAATGTATTTGGTCCCGCAAAATATTGTAAATAAAACTAGGTCAATTAATATAGAGTTAGTTTAACCTTTTAAAAAAAAGTTTAGATTCAGAAAATTCTGGTTGAAAACCTTATTTATCATAACTGTGTTTGGTTAGCCATAGAAATAAGCACACCAATTTTCCATATACTGCAGCATAGACGATTTTTATAGCTTGCAAATTTTTGTTTAACTTTGGTTTTTACATTGTGTGACATGATAAATTTTTATGACAGATTCTTAAGAAAGAGATAAGCAAAGCACACATAAGATTAATGGAATCTCTAGTTAAGGGATCAGCTAGTCTGGAGTATCTTACAAGTTGGGGGTTCTGTTTTTGAGAGGTTGTGCACAATGATTGAAGAAATGATATATTTAATAACATAATAAAGTTATGGGTCACTAAGGCCAAAAATACACAAGCCACCTGAGAACATGATTTACATGGCATCAACGATCCCTATTCACTAAGGCCATTAACCAGTCAACAATCTTGAAGCAAAACTAATAAAGGACTCCATAAGATGAAAAAAAAAACTTAAACCACACAACAATTCAGATTTGTTATCATTCATTTTATAAACTAAGCATTGGTGATTGAACACGAATTTGAGAGAGAGTAAGTGAGATCAGAAACATACTTTCTGCTAAGAGTCAGATGAGAATGAGTCCCACGAGTGAGGGAGAAACCAGAAGCTACTTTTGAGAGAGGAGAAGGGGATCGTCGGTCGGAGGAGCTCGTTTGAGAGAGGGGGAGGGGGTCGGAGCCTTGACGGAGGGGAAGGGGTCGGAGCCTTGAGAGAGGGGAAGAGGGATTAGAGGAAGAGGGATTAGGGTTTAGGAAAAAGGAAAATAAAGGAGGGGAAAGGCTTGAGTCGACTAAGTTATTAACCTTAGCGATGGAATCCTTCGTCGCTAAACCGGTGACCAACATTAATTTGATATAACGACGGCCCAAGGTGTCGCTACTTTAAAGGAAAAATAAAATAAGGGGTTTTAATTAGCAATCGCTACCTTAAAACCGTGACGGAACGACCGTCGCTGATATAGTTGTAAATACAATGACGACCATATTCGTCGCTACGTTTCAGCTCCCTCAAATTTTTATTATCCCTCTGAGGTTTTGTTGGCACCAACACTTAACGACCGACCATTTCCGTTGCTATGTTTAAAAACCTTGGAGGGCAAGCCAAAATTTGAGGGAAGTCAAATTTAGCGACTGCATAAGCGACCGTTTCATAAAGTTGAACTATAGTTAGCGACTTCGTGCAACCCTATCGCTATATTAATGGGTGAGGTTCATATAGTGACGTCGTTACTCCGTCGTTCACTTGCGCGCCAACAAAAATTCTTGGAGGGAACACAAAAAATAGAGGGAGGTCAACCTTAGCGACCACGGCATGCCGTCGCTACCTTTGGCGCCAACATAAAAAATTTGGAGGCAAAGCAAAATGGAGGGAGATGCATATAGCGACGGAGTTAGCGACAGACGTTTGCAAATTTTAGCGACAGGTTATTGTGGTCGCTAATATGGTCACTAATTTTCTCTGTGGCGTCCCTTTTCATATTCTGGTCGCTAACGCGGTTGCTAATTAGCGACGACGTGGGTCTGTCACTAACTTCAGGTGGCTATTTGGGGTTTTTTTAGTAGTGTTCCAGACCTTGTTAAACAAGCTTCAAGCCTTGGGATCAGCTCCCTTTGTTAAAGATATCAATGTTAAACTTTTGGGGTGCTTACCAAAAAAGTTTGATGCTAAGTGTTCCACTCTAGAAAAAGCAAAGGATCTCAACACCTTGACTCTTGTTGAACTTCTTGGAGTGCTAAGAGTTTATGAGTTAAGGCTGAAGCAAAATGAGGTTTCAAAGCCCTCTTCTTCCAAAGGTATTCCTCTGAAGTCTAAAGACACAACCAGACAGGGCAAATATCCCAAAGCTGAGGAGTCAACTAGCTCAGGTCCTGGTTCTAATGATGGAGATGAGGACACAAACGAAGAGTTAGCTCTTGTTACCAAACGCTTTGACAGGCTACTAAAAAAGAAGAAAGACGGACCTGGAAATTTCAACAAAAGAGAACCTAAAGGTAAAAGTCAATTCAAATTTAAGACTGACAAAACATTTTTAGAATGCTTCAACTGTAAGAAACCAGGGGACATCAAGGCTGAATGTCCTCTCCTAAACAAAGACAAGAAAGACAGAAAAGAGAAAATGAAGTTTTAAAAAAACAAAAATGACTCATCACTTGGAATAATGAAGATTCATCTAGTGCAAGTGAGTCTGAGGAAGAGACAGAATCTGCTCAGATCTGTCTGATGGCACAATCAGACTCAGATTCTGAAGAAAACTCAGGTGATTCAAATTCTAAAGAGGTAAACCCTTCTGAACTCAAAGAAAACTAAGAAGCCTTGTTTAAAGATTTTTCAACGCTTTTAAAAAGTTATAAGCATTTGAAAAAGAAACAATCTGAGACTGTCTCATGTTATGAAAATATAATATATGATTTAAAGAAGAAAGATATATATATATATATATATATATATATATATAAAGACTATATAAAAGAGTTGGATGAAAAAGAGAAATTACATCTTGAGGAACTACACAGACTAAAGAAGGAAAATGAAATTTTGAAAACTGAGTTAAACAACTCAGAAGTCTGTCATACAAGAAAAAGAAATCAAGTCTCTTCAAAAGCAAGTAAGCTCGCTTACTTTAGACCTAGCCTAGTTTGTGAATGGCACTGGAAATTTAAACAAAATTTTGGGAAACTTCCATAGTGGCCATGATAGACTTGGTCTGTGTTATGTTGAAAAGATAGATTTCAAGAAAGTTTCTCATTCTCCTCTATTTATTCAAAGCAAACATAAACATGCCAAATGCAATTACTGCAAGAAGTATGATCATGTGATTCAAGACTGTCTAAAAAAGAAAAAGAGAAACTCAAAGAGCACTAACCCTCTAGGACCCAAGAAGTTTTGGGTACCAAAGGCAATGATCATTCTTATTACAGATGTGCTTAAGGACAAAAGCAAAGCAGCACTATTGGTATCTGGATAATGGGTACTCATATCACATGATAGGAAAAAGGTCTATGTTCCTAGACTTGGAACATTTTTAACGTGGGAAAGTTACTTTTGGAGGAAACCAGACTAAGCATATAGTAGGTACTGGTAAGATATGTAACATTCCATCACCTATTATTGAAAATGTTTATTATGTTGAAGGTTTGAGACATAACCTACTAAGCATAAGTC
The DNA here is from genome assembly GCA_037962975.1 of Clitoria ternatea. NCBI lineage: Eukaryota > Viridiplantae > Streptophyta > Magnoliopsida > Fabales > Fabaceae > Clitoria > Clitoria ternatea. The sequence goes on from CM075674.1 coordinate 3,228,275, forward strand.
AATTTTGCGATAGTGGTTATGAAGTCTCATTTGATAAAGAGAGGTGTACTATTATCAACCATGACGGGACCATTCTCTTTATAGCAAACAGATACAATAACCTCTACAAGGTTGATCTAGGTGAGCTGAATAATCAAAATGTAACATGTCTATTCTCAACCTTTGAGGAAAGATGGGTCTGGCACAAAAAACTTAGGCATGTTAGCATGAAGCATATTTCAAAACTAAAAAGAAAAGGGCTAGTTAAGGGACTGCCAAGAATATCTTTTAACAAATCCCATCCCTACGAAGCATCCTAGAAAGGAAAACAATGAAAAACCTCTTTTAAAAATAAAGATGTTGTTTCCACTACCAAACCTTTGGAACTGGTACAATTGGATTTATTTGGTCCGTCTCAAACTCAAAGTTTGGCTGGAAAAAGATATGGTTTTGTGATAGTTGATGACTACACAAGAATGACATGGGTCTATGTCCTAGCCCATCAAGATGAGTATGCTCAGGTATTTAAGATTTCCTATAAAAAAATCCAGTCTGAAATAAGGAATCTGTATAGGTACAATAAGAAGAGATCATGGTAAAGAATTTATAAATGAAATTTTTAAAAAGTTTTATAACAAATCTGACATATCTCATTCATTTTCTTCTCCAAGAACACCTCAACAAAATGGTGTTGTGGAAAGGAAAAACAGAAGTCTGTTAGAGATGGCCAGAACAATGCTTTGTGAAAATGATCTTCCAAAATATTTTTGGGCTGAAGCTGTTAGCACTTCTTGTTATATTCAAAATACAATCTTCATCAGACTTATACTGAATTAGAATTTATATGAATTATAGAAGGGAAGGAAACCCAACATTTTATATTTTCATCCATTTAGGTGCACATGTTATATCTTAAACACAAGAGACTAACTTGGAAAGTTTGATTCTAAGTATGGTAAATTGATATTTATGGGGTACTTAAACACATCTAAATCTTACCGAGTCTTTAACACAAGGACTCAAATGATTGAGGAATCAATGCACATGATGAATTTGTAAAGACTGACAAAAAATTAACAGATCTAGAACTTAATGATGTAGGTGTTCAATAACTAGAGACTGAACCTGGACTATCATACCCAGCAAATAATGAAGAAAAGATTCAGATCAACAATAACCTATGTCTGAACCTGAGAAACCAAGGGAATAGAAGTTCAAAACTTACCACCCTTCAAATCTTATTATTGGAGATCAAGCTGAAGGTGTTTAGACTCGATCAAGGACTCATAATCAATCCTCAATTACACTTGTCTCAAATTAAAATAAAGACTTTTAAGGAAGCACTAGAAGATCCAGATTGGATTATCGCTATGCAGGAAGAGCTAAATCAGTTTGAAGGAAACAAAGTTTGGAAGCTTGTTCCCAAACCCAAAGAGAAAAGCATTATAGGGACTGAATGGGTCTTTAATAACAAACTCGACAAAAATGGCAAAGTCTCATCAAGAACAAAGCCAAACTTGTAGCTCAAGGATACAATTAATAAGAAGGTATAAACTTTACTGAACCCTTTGCACCTGTAGCCAGACTTGAGGCTATAAGGATTCTACTTGAGGCTATAAGGATTCTTCTTGTGCTTGTTGCTTTCAAAGGTATAAAATTATATCAAATGGATGTTAAGAGTGCATTTCTAAATGATTTTGAACTGTTCTTTACAGGGTATGTAAAGGTATGATTGTCAAATAATTCAAAATGTACATGTAAGGTAAAATCTGATGTGAGGAGGGCCTTATACAGATACAAATATGGAGTACTCTTGTATACTGGGGCGTAGTACAATGCACTCTGCGGCGGTGTAGCAGTCCGCCTGGAATAGCCTCCTTTGCCTTGACACAATTGGTGGTTGTACCTGTAATTATTCTCCGACGCTCAAGTCAGTATTTTGAAGTACTGTTAGACTTAGAAAGCAAATCTGAGAGAATTATGCAAGTATGAGTGTAAGGTTCAGAATTAGGGGGTCCCCTTCTATACCTTTTTGCTAAGGTTTATATACCTGTTACTGATGCTCTATTAATGGTAGGACCCGTTCCTTGTTTTCAGGCATAATGCAAGAAAGGTAGTGGGTCCCTGTGCCGTTCACAAGCACCATCACTGTAGTGGGTATTTCCACTCACTTGGAAAGCGTTAATGCTTCATTATTTTATTTGTTGTTCCCTCTTATGCGTGACAGTGTGATTCCCATTTTCAACCTCTCAAGACAGAGTCAATCTCGTGCCGGGGTTATAAATATGGGCTCGCTTCGCAGTATGGGAATTTTGGTATTCCGCCTGTATTGAGCCTATGGCTTGACGGAGTAGTGTGCATTGGAAATGCTTTATGTATGTGTACAATCTTTTTAATACTTTCCACCCTGGCGGAGTAATAGGCCTTGGCGGAGTAACAAGCATTGGCGGAGTCACATGCCTTGGCGGAGTCACATGCCTTGGCGGAGTAACATGCCTTGGCGGTATGTACTCCATATAAGAGTAATCATAGAGGATTTGAAACGTATTTCTCCTGTTCGAAATGCTGATCTGGCAAGGCATTAAAACCATGCTCTTGGGGGCCGGTGTTGGGACCGGATCATCTGCCCCCTAGCTTGTTATAGTGACTAGCGGGGTCGCTTTAATAAGCTATAGCACTTTGTTGTGTTTAGCTTTTATAGGCATGGGTTTAGGCGGTGTTTGCTAGTTCCGAATTTATGGACAAGTATTTTCATGCATTTATTGTTTTTGTCATTACTTGCCATGCCTGTCATCAAAGCGCCTCGAAACTGCGTTTTGCCGCTTCAATCTCTCATTGCCACGTATGCCCTCGTAACGATTGCCATTCCAATGATGGGACATAAATGCGTGGGATGGCAGTTGGAATATGTTTTCGAGGTTATTACCATGGGCCTTGGATTTTGAAAATACGGCCCAGGAAATGTCTACCTTGAGATTCATCTAACGGTTTCAGAATTAATGGAACGTCATTATGATTCATCCAACGGCCATAAGTGCATTTCTGAAATTTTTGAGGCTTCGCTTATTTCCCCCCAAGCCATGCCTATAAATAGGTAAACTCTTAGGAGAGGGAACGTTTTGCTTCATCTTCCACTCTGTGTTTTAGTGTTTAAACTGCCTTCTGAACGCTGCTTCCTCGCGATTCGTTTCTTGTTGCCAGTTCATCGTTTCTTTAGAGATTTAAGGTAACTTTCTTCTTCCTCTGTTTTCTGTCTTCGTTGTTATTGGGTTGGTTCTGTTTTCTTTATATGTGTGTTTGTTGAAACGAGGATGAGAGGAAAAGAATCAGAGTCGTGCCCTAGGGTATCTGTTCACCCTATGTTTTCGGATATTGAGAGTGAAGATGAGGGCTTCTATACTGGGAGGGATTCAACATTTTACAGCAGCGTGGAGTGTTTTAGTAATGCTATACATTCATTTGTAGCAGGAGGTACCCCTCAAATACAAGTGATAACAATGGCAGAATGTCAGAATGTTGTGCTGCACGGGTTAGATTGGAAAAAGATGCTTGAGACTGATCCCTATTGTTGGGTCGAGGAAGACGTCAAAGAAGCTTCTTCACGTCATGCAACGACAAGTGGTGGGGTAATGGAGTTGTCAGTGCCTGTCTGGAAGGATGAGAGATTTAAAAGGAGGTTTATCGTTCGTTCGCCAAAGACGTTTGAACGCATTTACCATCGTCCTCAGGATGAGCGTACTTTGTATATGTACGATATCCTGTTTACTCAGTTGGGGGTGCGATTTCCGTTGAACAAATTCCAGATGGGTGTACTCAAGTTTTTGGATTGCGCCCCCTCTCAGCTGCACCCTAATGGATGGGGAATAGTCCGCGGCTTTGAAGTGTTGGCTAAACATTTGGAGTTTACGCCTACTGTGGCGTTGTTCTTTGCTTTTTACCGCATAATGAGGCGGGTGAATGCAAAAACTGGCGGCATGGGTTTTGTTACTCTTCGGGCGGAGCCGAAGATTGTAAATTTTAAGGCATTTACTGACTCCGCCAAAGAAGGCGGACTTCATTTCAGAATGAGCTTTGTAAAAATTTCTGTTAGGAAGAACAAGTCCGTCTTTTGGCGGAGTGCGGAGGGGATTGATAAATTCCTGGTGGCGTGGACTCATGAGCACTTCCTCCTGACTAAACAAGCTTATAAAGTTGAGGAGAGTGTCCTGTCACCTACCTCCGTGGAAGTACTCCGGACACTAAAGGAGTATAACTACGCCCACAAGCAGTTTCTGTGCCGAAGGCTGCTTGGGCGTGATGCTGAAGGATATTTAAGTAATGTTTTGAGACTTGTTGCTTGAATATTATTTCTATTCTTTCCTGCAACTTCTAATTGTATTCGTGTATATTATGTTTGTAGGAGAGATCGCTGAATTTCCTGGGATGGAGCGTATCAAGAAAATCCTATGAGTCACCAGGAAATTGATGCGGAGAACAATGTGCAGCCCCAGAGGAATCTTGCTGCAGCTCTGACGAGGACTCTCCCTTTGCCTGCATCCACCAAGGTAGTGATGTTGGAGGGTGGTGCGGGACCCTCGATAGTTGATGCAGAAAGGCGATCTAAAAAACGCCAAGAACCAGAAACTATCGAGGTGGAGGAAGAGGACCCCCAACCTTTGTAGAAGAGGAAGAGCAAGGGGAAAGGGAAGGTGGGTGAAGGAGCATCATCTGATGCTGTGATAGAAACTGAAGAAATTCCGGAGCCATCAGCTGTGGCTATCACTACTGAATTGGGCGGTCAGGAGGACGCCCCTGAAGAAGATGTTGTAGAAGAGGAGATGGAGGGGGTTCAAGGTTCGCCACCTCACCGAACTGAGAGTCCTGCCCTGGACTTGACTGCTCGAGGAACAGCAGTTTTTCTTGTCAACGTTCCAGGGGAGCCATCTAGGCGGTCTGTCTCTCTTCCTCTAGCGGGGTCTCGTTTGAGTCCTTGTATTTCATAAATGTGGGATCCCGCCAGTCAGAGAGGCGTGATCCTGACTTCATCCTCCGTCCAGATATTGACTTCGAAGAGATTGCGGATGCCACTGCTGCTACAAGGTGGCATCTCGCTGAAATTGATGGTTACCTTGCTTCAGTGCCCCGTATTGCTGAGGTGGCTGCGGAGGCTGCCATGTTTCAAGAATCATTTCATGATTCTGTTGAAAAAATTCGAAGCTTGGAGCATGACAATGAACAGTTGTCGGAGGTGATCAAGGCTAAAGATAAACACCTTGACACCGCTGACTCTGATAAGAAGAAGCTGGAAGAGGAGCTGGCCCGGGTCAAAGCTGAGAAGGTTCTGCTGGACAAACAAGTTTCAGATTTGAAACAGCAGAATTCAAAGCTGGGCGAGGATGTGGGCGAGCTGACCCATGTAAAGGCTGAAAATGTTCTGCTGGGACAACAAATTTTAGATTTGAAACAGCAAAACCAAAAACTGGGTGAGGATGTGAGTGAAGTTCAGCAGAAACTGGTTTCTTTTGAGACCAGTAAGGCTCTCGTTGAAGACGCCTGGACTGCGGAGTTGGATCAAGCAGCCACTGCATATAGTGACCTTGAAAAACAGGTCGAAGAGCTGAAAGCTGAGAAAGCCATTTCCGATGCCAGCAATAAACGGCTTGATCAGGAGTTGCAATCGGCTTTGGATGCAGCTGAGGCAGCAATTGATGATGCTTTCAGTATGGCCATTCGCCAGGTCCGTCATCGCAACCCAGGCGTTGCTCTTAACATTGCAGGCATTCACCCTTATTATGAGTTTATCAGCGGTGAATTAATGGTGCCTGCTCAGGGGGGTCATGTTCCTGCGCCTAATGAAGAGTATGTTCTGGCGGACTTACCCCCCTCACAGAGTTTGTCCAAACCTAGTGAGTTTCAGCCTAGCTCCGCCCACCAAGAAGGAGTGCCACCCGAGTCTTAAAGATTAGCTCCGGGGTTTCTTTGCAAATTTTGTTTTTGCACTTTAATAATATTGCCTTGTTCCAGGATAGGCTCTGGACCCCTTATCAATTCTTGACAATATTTAATAAAGTATAATTTCTGTAAATTTATACTTGTTCATATAAACGGTGTTTGAGTCCGTAGGAGTTGTGCCTTGTAAAATGCTATTAATAAGGCAGAGTAATCGTTTGAGGACTGATGAAATATGACTAAGTATAACGAGGCGGAATAATTTTTTGTGAATTTTAATGAAGTAAAATCCTGTAATGAGGCGGAGTAGCCTCTTAAGAATTTCAATGAAGTAAATTCTGTAATGAGGCGGAGTAGCCTCTTAAGAATTTCAATGAAGTAGAATTCTGTAATGAGGCGGAGTAGCCTCTTAAGAATTTTAATGAAGTAAATTCTGTAATAAGGCGGAGTAGCCTCTTAAGAATTTCAATGAAGTAAATTCTGTAATGAGGCGGAGTAGCCTCTTAAGAATTTCAATGAAGTAAATTCTGTAATGAGGCGGAGTAGCCTCTTAAGAATTTCAATGAAGTAAATTCTGTAATGAGGCGGAGTAGCCTCTTAAGAATTTCAATGAAGTAGAATTCTGTAATGAGGCGGAGTAGCCTCTTAAGAATTTCAATGAAGTAAATTTTGTAATGAGGCGGAGTAGCCTCTTAAGAATTTCAATGAAGTAAATTCTGTAATGAGGCGGAGTAGCCTCTTAAGAATTTCAATGAAGTAAATTCTGTAATGAGGCGGAGTAGCCTCTTAAGAATTTCAATGAAGTAGAATTCTGTAATGAGACGGAGTAGCCTCTTAAGAATTTCAATGAAGTAAATTCTGTAATGAGGCGGAGTAGCCTCTTAAGAATTTCAATGAAGTAAATTCTGTAATGAGGCGGAGTAGCCTCTTAAGAATTTCAATGAAGTAAATTCTGTAATGAGGCGGAGTAGCCTCTTAAGAATTTCAATGAAGTAAATTCTGTAATGAGGCGGAGTAGCCTCTTAAGAATTTCAATGAAGTAAATTCTGTAATGAGACGGAGTAGCCTCTTAAGAATTTCAATGAAGTAAATTCTGTAATGAGGCAGAGTAGCCTCTTAAGAATTTCAATGAAGTAAATTCTGTAATGAGGCGGAGTAGCCTCTTAAGAATTTCAATGAAGCACAATTTTTACAAGTATTATACTTACTTGGACTTGTTGATAGTGCTTGAGTTTGTCGATTATGTACTCCGCGAAACATTAGCAGTTGGGCGGAGTAAGGGTTTGGATGGAGCGTTCATCCCTTTGAATTTGAATTGGAGTGTATCTCCTGATCAAGTGAAAATTGTTGAATCCAGGGTTGGTATGGTGCAGCATAAGCTGTGACACCAATCCTTTCCGCAGGAATTTTGCTGGACCTTGGGGTCGGTATGGTACAGCATAGGCTGTGACACCAATTCTTTCCACAGGAAGTCTGCTGGACCTTAGGGTCGGTATGGTGCAGCATAGGCTGTGACACCAATTCTTTCCACAGGAAGTCTGCTGGACCTTGGGGTCGGTATGGTGCAGCATAGTCTGTGACACCAATCCTTTCCCCCAAGGAGTTTTTTGTACCTTGGGGTCGGTATGGTGCAGCATAAGCTGTGACACCAATCCTTTCCCCCCAAGGAGTTTTTTGGACCTTGGGGTCGGTATGGTGCAGCATAGGCTGTGACACCAATCCTTTCCCCCCAAGGAGTTTTTTGGACCTTGGGGTCGGTATGGTGCAGCATAGGCTGTGACACCAATCCTTTCCCCCCAAGGAGTTTTTTGACTCTGTTTGTGAAGCTTTGTTGCATGTTGGATGATCTTTATGGAATAAAAAGTTATGCTTTTATGCTTCAATTGTTGGAGTCGGTGTCTTATCTGCATGGGAACAAGTTCTGCCATAGATAATTAACTGAAAGTTAGAATGAAGATTGAATGTAGGAAGGAATTTCATTAATGATGGAACTACATAAAGAGCTGAGTTGGGGTATGTCTCGTCGAAGCCTTTTCAAGGAAAGCCCATTTGGGAAGAACCTTAAGTTAGGAGAGAGAACATACCGTATTACCCAACTAGCTGTAATATATGCTTAAATTTAAAATGTTCCATTTATTCCTGACCGGAGTGCCATCTAAGTTTTCTAGGCGGTATGTGCCTTTGCCCAGAGCTTCGATGACTTGGTATGGACCTTCCCAGGTTGGCGCCAATTTGCCTTGGTGTGCAAATTTGTTTCCGATATTGGCCCTTCTTAAAACCAAATCTTCTTCTTTGAAACGGCGTTCAGAAACACGAGTGTTATACCGTTTGGCGGCTTTTACTTTAACAGCTTGATCCCGCACAAAGGCTTCCTCTCTCAATTCTGCCAAGACCTCGAGTTCATGGGTGAGGTTCTGTTTATTGGCTTCTTCATTGAAGTGAAGGATTCGAGCTGAAGGGGCTGCCAATTCAACGGGAATAACAGCCTCGAGTCCATATGTCAGCCGATATGGGGATTCATTTGTGGTGGAGTGAGGGGTTGTTTGATATGCCCACAAAACATGGCATAATTGATTTGCCCAATCTCCCTTTGCTTCACCAAGGCGTTTCTTAAGGCCTTTTAAGATTTCTCTGTTGGCAACTTCGGCTTGGCCATTGGTTTGAGGATGTTCCACAGAAGAGAAAATCTGCGTAATGTTGAGATTTTCTAGGAGTTCAGTGAACTTATGATCTGTGAATTAGGTGCCATTATCAGTGACTGTGCGTCCAGGGACTCCGAAACGTGCAATGATATTTTCGTATATGAATCTACGAGCCCTGGCTGATGTAATATGCACCACTGCCTCTGCTTCAATCCATTTGGTGAAGTAATCAACGCCAACTATCAAGTACTTGATACCGCCAGGCACAGTTGGGAATGGACCTAAGATATCCATGCCCCATTGATAGAAAGGCCAAGGCGTTATTGATGATGACATTTCTTCCGCCGGAGTGTGATGAAGGTTTGTAAATCGTTAACATTGATCGCACTTCTGAACATACGAGGCAGAGTCATGCTTCAGGGTAGGCCACCAATACCCAGCTCTGAGTATTTTTCTCATTAGACTACGTGCCCCCGGATGGTGTCCACACTGCCCTTCATGGACTTCTTCTAAAACGGCTTGCACCTCATTTTCGTTTATGCATATTAAGTAAGGAACAGAAATTCCTCGGCGGTATAACTATCCGTCTAGGAGCGTATAATAAGGTGCTTCTTTCTTTAGTTTCCGTCGCTCAAGATCATCCGTGGGTAATTGTCCATTAACAAGGTAACGAACTATCGGTGCTACCCAGGAATTGTCATCAAAGACATTGAGGAAGGAAAGGAAATACTTGGCTCCGCCAAGGTACTTTGTACAACCGTAGTTGTGCACCCTGCCTTCTTTGTGCTAGCCAACCTGGAGAGGATATTAGCACGTGTATTTTCTTCCTGGGGTACATGTTTGAAAGTGACTTCGTCGAAGCGTTGCTTTAACTCATTAACGCAGTTTAGATATTGTTGCAGCAAAGGTTCTTTAGCCTGATATTCACCAAGAATTTGCGAGATGACTAATTGAGAATCACTGCATAAGGTTACAGTTTTGGCCCCAATATCTTGTGCTGCTCTGAGTCCGGCTAAGCAGGCTTCGTACTCCGCCTGATTGTTAGACGTAGTGAAGGTGAAGTGCAATGAAATTTCGAGATGTACCCCGTCATCGCTTTCCACAACAATTCCTGCCCCACATCCTTTGCTATTTGAAGATCCATCAACGTATATTGTCCAATGTGAATGATCTGCATCTGGGCTAGAGCCTGTTAATTCAACTACGAAGTCTGCTAGGACTTGTGCCTTGATAGCAGTTCTTGGTTCGTAGAATACGTCGAATTCAGAGAGTTCTACGGCCCATTTGATTATTCTTCCAGCCAGGTCTGGTTTGAACAGTATAGTACGAAGTGGCAAGTCTGTGCGAATCAAGATAAGATGGGTATGAAAGTATGGTCTTAGGCGTCGTGAAGCCCAAACAACTGCAAGCGCTGCCTTTTTAATCTTCTGATAACGGCATTCTGCACCATGCAATGTTTTACCGGTGAAGTACACCGGTCGTTGGCCTTCAACTGTTTCCTTGACCAGAGCTACTGCTAAAGCCTCATCTAAAACAGACAAATAAATGATGAGTTGCTCACCTGGGCTTGGTCTTACCAGGATTGGAGGGCTGGCCAAGACATTTTTCAAGCTTTGGAAAGCCGCCTCTTGCTCTGGGCCCCAACTGAATTTCTTGTCTTTTTTCAGTATTTTGTACAAGGGAAGAGAGCGATGAGCCATTTTTGGCATGAATCGTGCTAGAGCAGCGATTTTGCCGTTGAGGGATTGTACCTCTTTTAGTGTTTTGGGGCTCTGCAACTCCTGGATAACGCGGCATTTATCAGGATTAGCCTCTATACCTCTTTGTGTCAACATGAAGCCCAAAAATCTGCCACCAGGGACAGCTAATGTGCATTTTAAAGGGTTGAGCCTCATATCATATTGTTGTAGGCGTTGAAAAATGAGGCGTAGATCTTCAACATGGTCTCCTCCTTTCGGGGTCTTGGCAATAATATCATCAATATAAACTTCTACCAGCTTTGTGTGTATACCCTCAAAAACTTTGTTGATCATGCGCTGGTAGGTTGCCCCGACGTTTTTTAACCCAAATGGCATGACGTTGTAGCAGAAGACTCCTTTATCATTAACAAACATTGTCTTCTCTTGATTATCCTCACACATTGGAATTTGGTTGTAACCGGAGTAAGCATCCATAAAAGATAGATACTTGTATCCTGAAGAATCGTCAACCAATCTATCAATGTTGGGGAGAGGGTATGGATCCTTGGGACAACATTTATTCAAATCAACATAGTCTATACACATACGCCACTTGCCATTGGCTTTCTGTACCATGACCACGTTAGACAACCAGGAGGAGTAACAGAGTTCCCTGATGAACCCCGCCTTGAGGAGTTCCTCTGTTTGCTCACAGGCAGCTTTTTGTTTAGTTGGACCCATACGCCGTTTCTTTTGTGCTACAGGCTTAGTTTCAGGGTACACCGCCAGGCGGTGACAACAAAAGTTGGGATCCATGCCAGGCATGTCTGCAGCGGTCCAAGCGAAAATTTCTTTATACTCATGGAGAAGTGTAATTAGTTTTGCCTCCATGTTAGCCTCAAGCTTGTCATTGATGTTTGTAATCTGTTCCGGGGTGCTACCCAAAACAATAGACTTGGAACCACCATCAGGAGTTGGTTTCAAAGGGTTCAGTGGGTCTACAGAAGACTCCGCCCTGGGGTCAAGATCCACCAAATTAACGGACACCGCCGCACTGCTCCCTTCATTCAACTTTCTTTTCTTAGACATGGCTTCAAGCTTCACTATGTTAAGACTCAAATTGTAGCAATAGCGAGCCATTTCTTGGTCACCCCTTACAGATGAGACTTGATTATCTTTGTCAATGAACTTGATTAACAAGTGGGGGGTTGAAACGATGGCTTCCATGACATTCAGGGTAGGCCGCCCAATGATGCCATTGTATGGAGATTTCACATCAATGACAAGAATCCTGGATTTCACAGTCCTTGCTCCAGGTTCGCCATCAAAAGTAATTCTTGTGTCCAAGTAGCCTTTGGTGGGCTGTTTGGCGCCATTGAAGGCTGTAAGGTCCTGCGTATATGGTTGCAAATCTGCATCAGTTAATCCCATGCGTTTAAAACAGTCATAAAAGATAAAGTCGCAGGAACTTCCCTGATCAACTAGGATGCGTTTTACATCCATAGTAGCGATTACTGCAATAATCACTACTGCGTCATCTCCTTCAGGAATAGTAGGGCCAAAATCGTCGTCTGTGAAGGTTATAGGCGGAGTCTGAACCCCGTTCCTGAATGGGCGATATTCTTTGCTCTTGCCTTACACAGACAAGATCATACGATGGTGGTTTTTCCTCGCGGTGATTGAGGGTCCGCCCCCAGCAAAGCCCTCAGCAATCATATCTACCACCTGCCTTTTGCCCCGCGATCTGGGTGCAGGGCTTGGTTCTCTTTGGGCGGACTCCAGAGCAATACTCTTTTGTTTTTCTGTTGCCGCTGTGCGTTTTGGCTCCCGAGTGTTATCAGGATCCGGAGAACGATCACGAGGTCATTTTTTGAACCTCTCTGGCTCATCATGAGATTTACCCTTAAACAAATAATGTTTCAGTTTGCCTTCATGAATAAGCACCTCGATGGTGTTTTTGAGTTGCTTGCACTCCTCCGTGGTATGGCCAACTGACTCGTGGAACTCACAATATTTCTTTGGATTCCCACCGCGTCTGAGTGGAGGTGGACGTTGAATCCCGTAAACGTTGAGGGTAGTCCATCCTATTTCACGCAAGATTTGCTCATATGTCGTGTTCAGGGGTGCATAATGAGCAAAATTGAACACACGTCTATCTTGCTGTTTGAAGGGTTGGTTCCCCGCCTTATCTTTCTGAGGGAACTTATCATTCCTGGATGATTTTTCTTTATCTTTATCATGGTGTGGAGCTGAAATGGGTGGTTTATTGCGAGATGCAGTGGCTTCCAAGTGCATCTCAATACCTACGTACTTGGATGCTTTCCTGCGAAACTCCTCCATGGTGAATGGAGGTCCTTTTGCCAACGACAAAGCAAAGGGCGATTTCGGCTGCATGGCCTCGATGAGGATATGCAACTGGATCGCTTCTGTCAAGTCAGGGACCATGGCCGCCTCTTTATAAAATCTCTTCAGGAAATCCTTTAGAGACTCTTTGTCACCTTGCTTGATCTGGGCCAAGGTATGGGAGGTTCTAGGCGCATCCCTAGAGATTACAAAGTGACTGCCAAAAGCTGTGGCCAAGTCCTCCCATGAATCAATGGAACTTGAAGGTAAACTCTTGAACCAGCTAAGAGCTTCACCTGTGAGGGTCCTGGGAAACATTCTGCACATGATATCTTCTTCTGCACCTAAGAACATAGCTTCATAGATGTAAGCATCTAAATGCTTAGAAGGATCTGTCTCCCCGGTGTATTTTCCTATGGAAATGGGTTGCATAGTTTGCAAATGTCTGGGGACATGCGCATTCATCAGTCTTTTGGAAAATGGGATACTCATCTTGTATCCCGAGGGGGATGTATTTGAAACGACTCTCCTTCCCTCATGATGGTGGGCATTTGCCAGTGGAAGGCTTCGTTACTCTTCCATGTAAGTAGGGATGCGAGAGTAATTTGGGGTACTCGATTCCTCCTGTACATGCGATTCATGGTGCGGCTGTTTTGCAGGGCCCGCTTTCTCGTGTATGGGAATCGCCTTTTCACGTCGAAGCTCTGCGATTTCTTCCCTCAACATTCTGATCATGTCATCTCTTGGATCTGGAGAGCCAACATGCGTTGCCCTTTTGTGAGTATCGTTGTCAAAGCTTAGACGTCTAGGATTGCGTGGAGGAGAATCCTCAGTCTGCACTTCTGGTCCTGGTCTTTCCATTGATGATGAATGTAATGGGAATCGTTCAAGGATTGTGGGATTACCAATTTTACAGGTCCCACTGGGTGTGCCAATGAACTGTTCTTTACAGGGGATGTAAAGGTATGATTGTCAAACAATTCAAGATGTACATGTAAGGTAAAATCTGATGTGAGGAGGGCCTTATACAGATACAAATATGGAGTACTCTTGTATACTGGGGCGTAGTATAATGCACTCTGCGGCGGTGTAGCAGTCCGCCTGGAATAGCCTCCTTTGCCTTGACACAATTGGTGGTTGTACCTGCAATTATTCTCCGACGCTCAAGTCAGTATTTTGAAGTACTGTTAGACTTAGAAAGCAAATCTGAGAGAATTATGCAAGTATGAGTGTAAGGTTCAGAATTAGGGGGTCCCCTTCTATACCTTTTTGCTGAGGTTTATATACCTGTTACTGATGCTCTATTATTGGTAGGACCCGTTCCTTGTTTTCAGGCATAATGCAAGAAAGGTAGTGGGTCCCTGCGCCGTTCACAAGCACCATCACTGTAGTGGGTATTTCCACTCACTTGGAAAGCGTTAATGCTTCATTATTTTATTTGTTGTTCCCTCTTATGCGTGACAGCATGATTCCCATTTTCAACCTCTCAAGATAGAGTCAATCTCGTGCCGGGGTTATAAATATGGGCTCGCTTCGCAGTATGGGAATTTTGGTATTCCGCCTGTATTGAGCCTATGGCTTGACGGAGTAGTGTGCATTGGAAATGCTTTATGTATGTGTACAATCTTTTTAATACTTTCCACCCTGGCGGAGTAATAGGCCTTGGCGGAGTAACAAGCATTGGCGGAGTCACATGCCTTGGCGGAGTCATATGCCTTGGCGGAGTAACATGCCTTGGCGGTATGTACTCCGTATAAGAGTAATCATAGAGGATTTGAAACGTATTTCTCCTGTTCGAAATGCTGATCTGGCAAGGCATTAAAACCATGCTCTTGGGGGCCGGTGTTGGGACCGGATCAGATTTCATAGAAGAAGAAGTCTTCGTAAAACAACCTCTTGGATTTGAAGATAAATCTTTTCAAAATCATGTCTTCAAATTAAGTAAAGCATTGTATGGTCTGAAACAAGCCCCAAGAGCTTGGTATGATTAACTCAGTACCTTTTTAATCTTAAAAGGCTTTACTTGAGGAAATATTGATACAACCTTATTTAGAAAAAGGCTCAAATAGACACTTTCTTATTGTGCAAATTTATGTTGGTGACACTGTCTTTAGTGCTACTAAAGAAAGTTTGTGTAGAGATTTCACTAAAATGATGTAGGCTAAATTTGAGATGAGCATGATGGGAGAACTCAAATTCTTTTTGGGTTTGTAGATTAAATAGAGAAATGATGGAATTTTCATCCATCAGCAGAAGTACAACAAAGAGCTACTCGAAAAGTTTAAAATGGTTGATGCTAAGCCCATGAGTACTCTAATGCATCCAAATTGCATCATAAGTAAAGATGAGTCTGGTACATTAGTGAATTAAACCTTGCATAGAGGAATGATTAGATCACTATTGTATTTAATATCCAGCAGACCTGATATAATGTTTAGCATCTATGTATATGAAAGATACCAAGCAGACCCTAAGGAATTACATTTGTCCACTGTGAAGAGAATTCTAAGGTATCTTGGAGGTACCACTAACCTTAGGCTATTCTATAAGAGAACAAACTTGTTTTCTCTTTATGGTTTTTATGATGCAGATTTTATAGGAAACAAATCATGTAGGAAAAGAACAAGTGGTAGATGTCACTTTTTGGGCACAAGTCTGATCTCATAGAGTAGCAAAAAGAAAAACTTTATACTTATCTAGTCTGCTTTGAAACATATTTTGAAAAGATTGCTCTGATGATTAATTCTCCTCTCTAGAAAATTACTTGTATGTATATTAAATTTCGTATCTCAAAATCAAACAAGTCTAAATGTTATGATACTTCTCCTTTACATATTTCCTTTGCAAATTATATTTAAATAAAAGACTTGATGTTTACTATCAACAAATAAGGGAGATTGTTAGATCCAAGTCTGATTGAAAGACTAAAATATATGAACCCCTGGGATTTGTTAATAACACCCATCAAGAATCTTAGTTAAATAAAGTCTGCTTGCGTATTTGCTAACATGTTTTAGCAAGTATTTCAGGAAAAGTCTGAGGTGCATTGGTTGAAAGAAAAAATAGGAGTCCATCAAACGAAATTTATTTCAAAGATAAGTCTGGCTAAGCCATGTAAAGAAGCCTATCATGAAACATCAAGAACTGAGAATAAAAGTCTGAATGCATTACTAGACTCTTGATAATCATCCTTCTCAAGAACATTTTTTTTGAAAAACAACCTTCTCTTTTTATGAAAGTGCTAACATAGTGTTTTGCTCAAAACCCACACCTTTCATCAAAATGGAAAAGGACAAAAAGCTGAGGATCTCATGCACACAAGAAACTAGGAAGATGCCTTGTATATCTCAAGATTAAGAAAAAACTGAAACTATGACAATGTAAAAGCCTAAGGTTAACCTCTAAAATGGTGTACCCTTTAGCTTGAAAAAGCTAAGCAAATAGACATCTTTTGATATAAGATTCTCAAGGAACACCATTTTGGTATAAGTTCTGAAGCACGCCTGATTCAGACCCTACCATTGTGTATATCTTCAAAGTCAAATATGATCAACGATTATATCTTCTCCAATAGCTAAACAATGTTATCTCAACAACACTATAAATATAAGAAGATCATAAACTTTG
Organism: Clitoria ternatea; assembly: GCA_037962975.1. NCBI lineage: Eukaryota > Viridiplantae > Streptophyta > Magnoliopsida > Fabales > Fabaceae > Clitoria > Clitoria ternatea. Next base: position 3,244,473 of record CM075674.1, read on the forward strand.
AAGACCTTCAAGAATGTGAACAAAAAATTAAAGTGCTTGCTATCAAATTCTTAAGCTTTTCATTGTTCTTGTCTCTTAAGCCAGAGTCTTTCTTGTTGTTCTGCCTTTAGCAGACCTTGGCTTCTTGCTTAGGATAACTTAGCGTTTTCTTAGTTTCAAATACAAATCTCTTTGCATGCTGAGTTATCTTTGTATCACAACTTATATCTATCACTCATACTTTGTGTAACAAGTCTGGTGTGTTCACCTGCTCTTAGATTAAATGGGAAACACTTTTGGCCTGAAGATGATTTAGAAAGAATACTTGGAACTGAGCCAGGAGTGGCTTGATTGAAAGAATACTTGGGTTAAACCAGAAGTGGTTGGAGTCAATAATACTTGAAGCACAGGTTGTGCTTTTTATGTAAAAGGTGTTTTTACATAGTGAAAATCCTTCAAGTCTGAAGGTACTAGACGTAGCTTCTGCTTTAAAAGTGAACCAGTATAAATATATTGTTACCTTCTCTTTACCCTTTACTTTTTAAATTCTACACCATCTTAAGTTTGAAATGTTTTTTAGATTGCTTTGGAAAGTTTACGCGAAGAAGAGTTGAGACTTATTCAACTCCCCTTCTAAGTCTGACTATATACCATCAATGATCTCTAGAGATGTACTCAGGATGTCTGACACCTTAGCTCAGATCATGCAAAATGAAACTAAATCTCTTAAGGATTTTTTGAAGAGATTTTATAAAGAGGCAGTTATGGTTCTAGATCTGACTAAAGTTATTCAGCTTCACATCATTATTGAGGCTTTAAAGCCCAAGTCCCCATTTGCCATGTGTTTGGTGTAACAACCCTGATTTTTGAAGAATAGGAAATCAAACCCTCAGAACTCCTGAGGATACTCTATTAAGCTCTCAGTTAAAAGCTTGCAGCTTCGACCAGATCCCTAAGTAGTTGGTATGAGAAAACAGTAAAGAAAGAAGGTTAATTGAAGTATTAAGAAAGTATAAATAGTAAGAAAACCACTTTAAAAGAGCATAGGGAATTAGAATAAAATTAGAAAACGTATTGATAGTTAAAAAGGAGTAGATGTGATAGAATGAATAATGTTTAAATAATATGTTGATGACGTCTATTTTATTTAATTAAGTGTTAATTAATTTATAATTATATTAGTTGATAATTATTTCCTACTAATGAAATACTTAATATTATCGATTAATATCTAATTTTAATCAATAATTATTTCAAAAACATATTAAAATGTTTAATTACTTAAATGTTTATTTATTTATTAAATTCAAAATTTTATAATACTAATTATGTAACAATTATTTAATAATTATGATTAATGATGATTATTTTAAACTCGGTATTAACTAGTTAATAACCTTTATAGTATCTCTACAAAATATATGATTATTGTATATTTTAAGTATCTTAATATGTAATTAATTTTATTTTGATAATATATTTATAATTAACTATAATAATAATTTATTGGAATTTATTTAATTGCTTATATACATTTAAATAATAAAATATATTTAATTAATTATTTCAAAAATATATTTATAATAATATTTTGAATTTACATATTTAAATTGGTTATTTATTTAATAATTGTATTTAATAATAAAATATTATTGGGTTCCTGAGTATTGAACTGTGAGACCTAGTGAACGATTCTGTATAGACAAATCAGCCTGAGACTAGTGATTTCATTGGGAAACTAGTCTTGTTAGAACCCTTTTGAAGTAAATCGAGGATAACAGGTTCGATCCGGTAGGCCTGGCCAGTGCCTCAAGTATCTCCCTCGAGTGATCGTGTATATACTTTGGGATATTCGACAGTAGCACGGTCAATCGCTGGTGACTCATTTCAATGAGTTAGGGACTTTTCTTGAATGGACCGAATTCTAATTTAGGCCCTATCAACCTTGTCTCTTGAAGAAACGATTAATTCAAATTGAACCTTCGAACCCGGCCTGATACCTTTAGTGTTTTAGGCCTAACTTTCTTGTGCGATCTTAGAATTAAATGATTCTAGTCCCAATCTCTTTGTTTCAAAGAGATCTATAACCTCTATTTCTAGCCTCGAACTCTGATTCCCACTTTGTCATCCTTAAAACTATGAGTCAAGTATTTGTACTCTGAAAAACCCATTATTTAATCCTTTAATCTGCGCATGGTTCCTTCAAAATAGAAACATTATTTTACGTTTTCTGTGAAGGCCTCGAAGGCTATATTGTGACACCCTCGATTAACTAGGACAAATTCCCACACTTGAACGTCCTACTTAATTAACAAGTCACTAAAAATAGGAATATTTTTTTTAAATGGTGATCATCAGTACACGATTTTAAAATAAATATATTACATAGATCGATTTTTTCAACATGAGAGTATTTAAAAGAGTACGGAGCTCACACGCTCCTAACAACTATTACAAAATAAAAGCATAACAGAAACGTCAAGTCTATAACGATCTCGACAAAAATAGAAACTATACACACAAATGACGCTTTCAACTAGCGGCTCCTACTATAGATATTCCAAGTCCTACCTACACTCGCCTTGTCCTTCAACTGATGATAACAGAGAGGAAAAACAATATACACAACAATAAAAGGGGTGAGTACAAAGCTCTCAACCCATAATATATACATACAATGGTGGCTCAATATTTTAAATTACACAAAAGATTACATACAGTATACCTTAGAGCAGAAATACAAAACTTCACATACATAATTGTCATCAACAAGCAGAGGGTCAGTCATATAATGATGGCATGCTATGCATGTGTTAGATTCAATTACTGTAAGTTATAACTCATTACAGTATACAATGGGGCCCAACTTCCATTCCTCAATCTTATATATCAACTAGAGCGATCAAAGCTCTCCTCGTTCTGGTTTTCACAAATGGGCAGGGACTCACAGTCCTGATCATCAAATGGCCAATCACATATCACACATCACCATAGAACGGGTACTCCACGGTCATAGAAAATCCCACCTCTTGTCGAAGTATACCAGAGTTTGTTACAGGCTGTCCTGCGACGGGAGCGAATCTGATGCCACTTGGAATTCCTACCTCTGGTGATACTCCTTAGACAGCCCTCAGGTATCGAGGCGTGGCAGATTCTTCAGTGTACCCATCATTGTATGCTCTAGGGGATTCTTCTAACATCCCTCCTTAACTCCAAATGCAAAATGCCATGTACTTCTCTTAATTACTTAGGGTGCCCAGAGTCTAGACGGAACCTAACTCTCATATAGCGTATTTGTCCTTAAAAACTCATAATTGTCTAACCATAAATCTTTTCATATTGTAGGGGCTAAGTTTCAAGATTCAATGTTACTAAAAATTCACTTCATGAGAATTTTCAAGTTATTTACTAGTAATTCCTTTAAGAAAATTCTCTACTGTAAAATATATAATTTATTTATATGATAGATATCTAAGTAAAAGAGGAAACATAAAATTTCAACTATGTTTCTTATAATTTAAGAAAATTCAACGTCACCTTAAGTATAAGGTATAAAAGTTTCTCTCGACTTTTTGGTTACTAAGTCGTTTCGTCGTATTTACTTATAATAAATCAAAGAACTCGATTTTATCTTTCTAAAAATTTTCATAAAATAATAGATGAAATATTTATAAGGTATCTCTCCCAATTCTATATTGTAAATAAAAGAATCCTCTTTTCTAAAGTAAATATACAAAGTAGTAAATTTTTATTTCGTTGTCAAAACATTGTTTTCATCGTATTTTAACTATAAAATTCCGATTCGAGTGATTCCAAATCCAAAAGTATTTAACTTTGAAAATACTAACTAAATAAAGTAAAATTAAAAATAAAATATGTCCAGAAAATAGCCCCTATACGAAATTTCAACAAATGCCAAAGTTTATCGTTCCAACGTTTGTAAAAATGCGTTTTAAGGACAAATCGCGCGTCAAAAATTCATCCAACCAATTTTTATTCTTTGGGTATTTTTCTTATTCTCAAAATTCATTTTTCATGCCATAAAATAATCCTCCAAAACAGCTTTACCATTTTCTTTCGTTTTCCCACAAAAACACGTTTTTTACCGTTTTCGACGTTTTGTTCGCGCCTAACTCGGGTCCCTTTTTATTTCTTTATTATTTACAAAATCTATAACATTTTTATAATCACAAATATTCCTCAAATATATGAATATACAGCAGCAACAAAAAGTCTAAATATTCACCAAGATTTAATTCTAAAACTCATGTAAATTACTTCCTTAATGTCATAAATTTATTGTTTCATTATTATAACTAAAAGTCACTTGATTTTATTCTTAATAATGATTATAATAAAATCCAGAATTACCATTTTACATTAAAATTAATTTTCATCTCATAAAATTTTAAGATCAAGGGAAGTTTTCAAATTTTAACCATAAAAATTAATTCTTTCAAGTTATACTTTTAAAATAAAAAATTTCCAAAGTTGTTCACTAATTATTAAAATTTTCCAGCAGCAACATTAATTTAGTATAAGTTATAAAATTGTTTTGGAAATGTATTATATTGTCACAAAAATTATTATTCACACTCCAAGTCACGCATTAAGCCAAGAGTACATAATTAAACAAGATCTTTACATGTAATATATTTTTAATCAAAAATCTGCAGTAATAAAAAATTTTAATGTTAGTAATCTTCATAAAATTATAAAATTCAAAGGATCTAACAACAATCAGGGTATAGCCATAATATCTCTTAAATTCCACAAAAATTTCTCAAGATTCAAACCATGCAAAGTTAGATCTTTAAAGAGATATTAAAGTATAAGTGTTAAGGACACTTATACTTCACCATGCATGCATAATTTTATGGATCTAAAACAAGAAAAGTACCCCCCTTACTAACAAGATTTTCGTCTCCAAGGAAGGGTAGTAAAACTCCAAAATTTTGCTTCTAGACCACCGTGGATGGTTCCATCAAGATGAAGGAATTGGATGCCTTGAGAGATGGTGGTTAACGTGATTATGGTGGTGAATAAGGGAAGAAAAGTTTGCTGTTTGAAGAAGATTTAATAAGGAGATATGGTTATGAGAAGGAAGTAACTTGATTTTAGAATGTAGGAGGGGTGGTGTGGTGATTTGGAATAGATGATGATGGGTAAGGAATGATGGTTTAGATGAAAGGAAATATGAGAAGGAGAGCTTGAATGTTGCTGGAAAATTTTTGCCTAAGTTAAAGAAAGAAGAACAAAAGAGAACAAGGCATAATGACCAATTTTTGCATGAGTTTCCCTTGGCCTCCAAGGAGTCTACGGTTTTGGCAAGTGGATGGGCATGTGTCACTTGAGATCCATGTAAGAGAAAGGTGTCAATAGCAGCTGAAAATGATGTGGTGAAGGGTTATGCATGCTTAGGACAAGTGGCCAAGTGGTGGAATGTCCTTATTGGCTCTTTATGCATGCAAGCTTAGGTGTCACATGCAGGGCAGCATTTTGTTCGTATGTTTAGGATAGATTATGGGCCGAATTTGCAAATAGGATCAATAAAAAAGTTGTATAACTTTTTGTTCTCTTCAAATACATATAAAGTACAAAAAAATCCATTGAAAATTGAGTGAGATATGGCTCAAATACTAAAAGGGTGTAGGGCTGTGACGAGATTTTTGTCCCTTGCACAATTAATTTTTCTGGGCCAACTGGGCTGTAAATTAGACTTTGGTTTCTTCATCAAAGTTATGGATGAATGTCTTAATAAGATTTTGGTGAAGTCCTCATTCAATTTCATGGCCATATGAAAGCGTTATGTAGAAAATACTGCACCTAGTGCAAACTGATGCTGGAAAAATGTGAATTGGTGTAGTGTTTTAATTTCTGAGAATTATGGGATGAGAACTGGCCTTAGGGGTCAACATGAAAGTTGTAGATAAATTTAATACAGAGATTTTGGGATATGAATGACTCGAATCAAATATCGGGAGAATATATTACGCCCAAAATACGTACAGACGTACATTTTGGCTTACTCGGGTAACTTAAATTCAATGTTTTTAAGCTTGGTTATTTAAAATTGGGTGTTGGGCTCTTCATGAAAGTTGTTAGGAATAACATGAGGGACGTTTTAGGATAAAAGTAATTTACTCAAGTTTCTCGGATAATTTCTGGGCTCAAACCGGGGAGTTACTTTGTTTTATTAACTTAAAACAGTTACCTAAATATTTATATTTAAATCACTTAATATTTTATTTTATAAAAATATGTTATTAGGGTATTATTAAATACATTATTATATTATCCTAATTTTCTCAATTAATCATATAATTAAAGTCAAAACCTCTACCTTACCCTTACAAAATTTCTTTAAAACGGACATATAATCAAATTGGCTGTAGCCCATTCATCAGTACACACAAAATTTTCACAAAATATAGACAACTGGTCTCAAGGACCTAACATAAAAATGAGGGTTGTTACATATATCCTTACTAATTGGTACATTTTTCACAATCTTTGCGGACCTGTTCTAATTTCACGACTATGTTGCACAATTTTAGGAAAAAATTCATATCTCCCTCATACAGTATTGAAATGAATCTATTCTTTTTGCTATGGTTCCGTATTGCGGAGAGCTACAAACTTCATGAGGACATGAAAGCTAATTCCTTGCCCATTTTCCAAACAAATTCATTTTGTATACAAATTTATTTTTATTACAACCTGGAGTAGTTTTTGTATTTTGGACATATCTCACTTGTTCGATGACGGATTGTTGCATACCATAGCTTGTTTTAAAGAGAAAACAAAGATCTACAACTTTCATGTTTTGAGTTTTTTCAAATTAGCAATGTAACCTATTGAAAAATGCACGACAAGTTGACGCCCCTGGTTGTGCCACATCAGCTCCTTCATGCAACAAGAGCCAATCACCTTCTCCCACCCATGGGACACTTGCCCCACCTTCTTGAACTCCTTGTTTCACACTCAGCTAGCTACAAAAACATTTTCCAAGCCCATCCCTTGCCCAACAAGTTCTAATCCTAAGCTAAACAACTTGTTCAACAAGTTGTTAAACATCAATCTCAAATTTTGCTACTCCTTACATGTTGCTACCAACATGCATCACCTTTTAACGATTGTAAATATTTCTCCCTGTCCTTCACGTTACTTCTCTCTAAGTTGTCACCATGTGTCATGCTAAACCATTCCATGACCATGCCATCATGCCTTGATATGTCCATACCATAACACCATGATCTTTCTACTAACTCTTCTCCCTCTCGGCAGCAATCCACTAACCCTTTTCTTCTCTTGATTTTTCTCTTCTCATTTCCAGCATCATAATCCCCTCCTTACAACCATAATTCACGCCCAAAAACAACCACAAATTCCTCCTTTATTTTATGACACCATTACCCTTAAACATCACTATCTAATTTCAATTTCCCTTCTTCCATCCTTCACTAAACCTATGGTACCCCATCTTGTTCCAGCTCCAAATTAGCCTTAATTTTATCATCAAAACTCATCCTCTAAACTGCCATCATCGCCATGCCAATTTCCTCTAAAAATCAAAGCTATCTTTCAAGCATCAAAGTAGGACTCCAACTCTTGGTTCTTGATCCTTAATTCTTACTTTCCCCTTTAAATTCCAGCATTAATGCATGTTGTTTCCTTATTATTTTTTTTCCAAAACTATGGCCCTCTTTGATTTTTTTGAATTACATGTTTAACTCTTAAGGTAACGGAAACGGTCGGTGGCAAACGGTGACGAACGACAAAGGATTTCAAAAAAACGATGAACCTTCGGTAATTAACTCCTTCCACTTTAATTAAATACATGGTTGTCCTATTTTTCCTTTGCTGGTAGTGATTGGTGATAGCTTGAAAAACCTTTGCATGCTAATTTTCTAAGGTTCCAGGCACGATTGAGCGCAATCAAAAGCTATTGGCACAAAGCGAGCAACGACCAGAGCATCGAACCTCCTCCCTCTCTGGACAACCACGGTTTTGTGAGGTAAGGGGGTCTCGCTTCGTTTTTGGTGGCTAAAAATTGCATGTCCTTTTAAGTTTTACGACGAATCTGACAACCAGATTAAAAGTTACGCGATTTTTTGTTAACAATAGTGATTTTAATCTTATTTTAATATTTTTATGCACTCCGGTGACTTCTGTAAACAACGCCTCAAATTCAGTACGTCTCGTTAAATTTTATCAAAAACTAAAGTTATTACACGAAAACGTCGAAAGTTAGGATATGTTGTAGGCACAGTTAGAATATTCGATATGGTTGTAATATTATAATTTTTTTTATGGTTTTATATAATTAATACTAATTTCCCAGTAAGTCCCACTAGATTCAGAACACAATAATCGACTAGAATAATCGTGAAATAAACTGACTGAAAGTATTAAGCAAAAAAACTCCGATTTAATGTTACTCAGGTTGTACAAAAAAAATTCACTAATGATACTGATAACTTAAGGAATTATCAAGAAGATTTTATGTATAACTAGCAAAGGCGTTAATGAATGAAATTTGTTAATTTAGTGATTTATCTTAGTCATAAGTTCTCTTATAGAAAAGATAAAAAAAAAGAATTTTGGAAGTTGTAAGTAAACTAAAAATAGTATTTTCAGTATATTAGATAAAAGATTTTTGAAAAATTAATAACTTAGTAGTTAAAAGCCAAATTAGTGATCAAAGGAATAAATTAGGAATTTAGGGACATAAAGGATTTCACCTTAGGAATTTAAATGTTCTAGTAAACTAGTGAAATAAAAGTGACAAAAAGATCTTGGAATTTGGTATTAAAATAAGTGACAAAAAAGAAGAAAGCATATGTTAAAAAAAAGAAGAAGTTAGAAAGAAAAGTAGAAATTGATTAATAAAGAGAAGACACCGGTGGGAGGTGACCATATAGAGGACCTCTGGAATATTTTCACGCGACTCCGATAGTATAACATAAGGCTCAATCCTTTGAAGTGCACTTTCTTAGTGCCAGGAGAAAGGTTTTTGGGATTTATGTTGACCCAGCGCAACATCGAGGCCAATCCGGAAAAGTGCAGGGTAATCTAAGAGCTCCAAAGCCCTTAGAATCTAAGAGAGATGCAGCCTCTGAATGGCAAGATAGTGGCTTTAGCTCGCTTTATGCCTAAGATGGCCCACCGCTCCCTTCCATTCTACAAGATATTGAAGAAGAGCAAAAAGTTCAAGTGGGGGCCGGAATAAGAGGCGGCATACTTAAAGGAAATCCTATCTAGACCTGTAAGGGAATCCCATCAGGGTCAGGCAGCGGAAACACAAAGGATTCCCAAAAAGAATTGCAAACACAAATGTCTCAAGGCATTATGCAAAATTAAAATTTTTAATTAGGGTTTACCTCTTGTAGACGCAAAACAAGTTCCTCGATCGAAGCAATTGTAGCTTCGTCCTTAGGAGTCCACACGAGCACTCCCACTAGAAAAAACAAAGTTCCGAATGCTAGTACGAAAATTTGATTATAGTCTAATTTCTGAGCAGCAGCCTATGAGCATTTCATGCTCTATATATAGGCTTAGGTCTTGACATGAGCTCTTATTAAACATTGGGCTCCTGACTTATTCTAAATGAGTTAGGCCCAAATAGTTTTAGTTTTAGTCCAATTAAAAATAAAACTATCCTCTGGTAGGCTTATTCTATGTGTGTGACCCTATAGGTAAAATATTCAGTTATATTAATAATAAACTATTTTATTATTAATATAAAATAAGAGCGGTATCTAGCAATACATCATTATGTCTAAATATTATTTATCATCGACATGACCTATAAGTGATAATTATTTTATATATTTATTCCTTTTGTCACGATATCTAATTGGGTCTAAGGCATGGTCGTCGTCATCCTTGTATGACCCAATTCATTTCACTTGATACCAGAGTAGACTTTACAGAATAAATATCTAATATTTATTCGTCCTAGCATGGCCATGCATTTCATAAGTCTCACTTTATCAAGTGGCCCATAGATATCACTCCTGTCACATAGGAGAGACAAATTCCATCTACATCACTCACATCCCTCTGTATAATTTGTCTATTGCCTAATCACAATCTTTATGGTCATCTTATTACAGATAATGTTTGATTGTATTAAAACAATAAACTCCTTATGTAGGAATCGTAGTGACTTCAGGTCGAAGGACTATATACCATTATCACATTGAGAACCATTTATGACACTCATGTAATGATCCATACAACATTCTCATGGTGGGTCTGTCCAGTACAACATTACTCTTAATGTGTACCCGTGTAAAGACTTGATATCATATATCCATGATTTGTGAGATCAAATCATCAGTACATTCACACACTAATCTTAATGTATTTACATGTCCCCATGTAAATACTTGATTAGGGACATTTTAGAAATAATTCTCATATGACCTATTATTTCAGGATAAATAGCATTAAAATTATTCTAAAACTGAAAATACTAATTTTATTGATAAGTTAAAATTGATACATTAATAGCTCGTAGTGCATACAACAAACAAGACCTCCCATACTGATAAAGCTTGACCCCGGTGAACAACTGACGTTTGCATAGTGATCCCGTCAAATTGATACATTAAAAAAATAATGTAGTACTAGGGTGTGAACCTAGGTCGTTCTCTCAAAGATCAACATAAAAATTTAGGAAAATCAAGTTTTAAAATAATTTTTAACAAACAGAAATTCAACAAACATACAAATACATTTGGGGGTTTGGTTTGATTGTCACAAATTTAAAACAGCATAAATGTAAAACTTAGAACAATAAATAACAAGCGATTGATTTTCTTGGAGTATTGTAATTAGATTTATCCTTGGTTCACAAAAGATGATTTGTACACTTTCATTACTATTGATTTCTTAGCTCAATTTGCATTAATCAACTAAGCGTCTTTTTTAATTCATAATTCCTTTTCTTTCATTTAAAATGAACATTTTAATCAAGCATCCTAATTAAGAAAAATGAGTCAAGATTGTAAAATCTAGAAATCATTAAGCATATGTAAGAACATCGCCTACATATATAATCTATTCTAAAATTATGGAATTAAGCAAATCATAATAATTAAAAGTGATTATGAAAATATTCATTAAGCATGCATACTTCCTTAATCCATTTTAATTTAAATCTTATTCTATTCCATTTGTATAATTAAATCGATTAAGCATACAAATTTAATTAAACAAAATGGAATTAAATAAGCAGAGTAAGATTATGAAGAAATCAACAGTAATAAAAGCATACTAAATTAAAAACAAGAACCTCAAAGTTATATTACAATAATTCTCCAAGAAAATCAATCTAAGGGTTTTAGCCCTCCATAATTATAACAAACTAAAAATAAGAAAGACTAAACCCGGAATACAGCGGAGGAGGACAAGAGAAATCCTCCAGAGGCTTTGTGCCTCTGATGCTTGAAGAAAGAAAGAAAGAAATTAATTGAGAGAGTTGTGAGTAAGGGGGTGTCCTCTGAGGCTTCAATTCCTTCTATTTATAGGCGAGGGAGAAAGAAACAACATGCTTAATTTGAGGAATGAGTGGAACCTTTCTACAAGGAAAATGCATAGTGCTATGTCCACTTCCTGAAATCCCATAATGGTGTTTCCATTGAAGGAATCGATTCCTAAAAGCATGATTTAGCCAAATTTCCACTGCATGAATCGATTCATAGGGGTGGGAATCGATTCCCAGGAGTAAAAATAGCGTATGAATCGATTCCTGGGGGTTGGGAATCGATTCCCAGCTGTGTGAATCGATTCCCTGGTGAAATGAATCAATTCCTAAGCTTGATTTTATGTAGGAATCGATTCCCAGCTGTGGTGAATCGATTCCCAGGCCCGTTCTGGTGATTTTTCTTCCTTTTTGACCATTTCTTAAGGTGTGATGACTTGTGGCTTCTTCCGTTTGATCTGTGGTAATTATTTTTCAATTGCAGGCTCAATCATACACTACAAAATAAGAGGAACCAAGATTTAATTATTTCTATTAAAAATTAATCCTTAATTCATTTTAAAATCAATTATTAAATAAAGCTCAAATTATGAAAATGTATTAAAATGCAATATATTACACATAAGTGATGACAAATTATACACATTTAAAGTGAGGAATTAAGGATAAATCATGCATTATCAACAACTAATACTTTATTTGTCTATTTTAGATAAAGCATTAAGTGTGGCTCTGGGTAAAGAGACTTTAGAAGGGTAAAGACATGTGTATTTCACCGTCAAGATGTTGCAAGTAGCTGAATACAGATACCAGAAGATTGAGAAAGCTACCCTAGCCATCATATGGCCATCTCGACCTTTACGACCTTACTTTCATGCACACCTATGGTAAAGACGGATCTACCACTTCCCACTATCCTCTTCAAGCCTGACCTGGTAGGCAGAATGATCAAATGGGTAGTTGAATTTTCTAAGTTTGATATCACCTACGAAGCATGAAGTCCTATCAAGCCAAGGTGTTTGCGACCTTACTTTCATGCATACCTCATTATGGTAAGGACGGATCTACCACTTCCCACCATCCTCTTCAAGCCTGACCTGGTAGGCAGAATGATCAAATAGGTAGTTGAATTGTCTAAGTTCGATATCACCTACAAACCATGAAGTGCTATCAAGGCCAAGGTGTTGGCAGATTTTATTGTGGAACTCTCAGGGTGGAATCCAAAGGTATCCTATTCATATTAGACAGTATATGTGGGTGGTTCTTCCAATAGTAAAGGGTGTGGAGCTGGAATTATAGTTGAGAGTGATAATGGTGTGCACCTTGAGATTTCTCTCCATTTTAACTTCACTACGTCCAACAACCAAGCAGAGTATAAGACTTGCCTTGCGGGTTTGAGAACGGCCATTGATATCGGTGCTAAGATTGTTACCTTATGCAATTACTTGTGGCTGGTGATCTCGCAAATCCTTGGTGAAATACTAGGCGAAGGAACCCCTACTCCATCAATAGTTGGCTTGTGTTAATGAGCTAAAAAAGCGATTTTAGTCCATTACTTTCAAGCACATCCCAAGAGAAGAGAATGTTCGGGCCAACATCCTTTTTCGGTTGGCTAGTATGAAAAAGGCAAGGTGTACTATGTCAGTAGTGCAAAACACCCTGATAGAGCCAGTATCTCCAACAACCTTTCCGTTAATGCCATTTGGTTGATAAGGTTTTTTGAAGATTCTCAGATGACACCTTATGTTCGATATATGGTGAATGGTCAACTACCCACAAATAAGACTGAACAAAGTTAAAAATGAACTACTCTTTTTCACTATAGTAGATAGCAAGTTGTCCTAGAGAGGTTTCTTCATCCCCTATCTCTTGTGTTTACATGAAAATGATATTCATGCGGTGATGGCTGAAGTACATCAGGGGTAGTGCAGGCACCACTGCGATTCAAGAAGTCTCGTGAGGAAAATCCTGAGTCAATTTTTAGTGGCCCACAATAAAAAAGATACAGCGGAGTATGTTCATAAGTATAATTCCTATCAAAGGTTTATCAACCTACACAATACCTCTGCTAAAGAGTTATCAATATCCGCAGTCCCATGGCCTTTTCATCAATGGGGTATGGATATCTTGGGTCCATTCCCTACAGCACTAGAGGGCATTAAGTATTTGATTGTAGGGTGGATTACTTCACGAAATGGATTGAAGCCGAGCCGATGGTCCATATCACCTCTGCCAAAACAAGACGCTTTGTCTATGAGAATATAATTACTCTTTTCGGCATCCCAGGACAGATCGTCATAGACAATGGCACTCAGTTTACAGATCACAAGTTCATTAAGTTACTTGAGGGGTTAAATATCGTGCAAGTGTTTTCATTCGTTGACATCCCCAAACCAATAGGCAAGCAAAGGTTGCCAACTAGGAGGTTTTCAAGGGCTTTAAGAAGCAGCTAGGAGATGCGAAGGAGGATTGGACCAATCAGTTATGTCATGTGCTTAGACTCATATACAAGGTTGAAGTCATAATCCTAGTAAAGCTTGACATATCGTTCACCAGGGTCCAATAGTTCCATGCAGAGAGCAATGAAGAGAAATTGTTGAGTGAGTTGGATGTTATTAGGGAGCTAAGAGAAGAAGCCTTCATCCAGGATCAGGCGGTTAAAGCTTGTTGTTCAAGTGGCCTCAATACTCAAGAGGGGGGGTGAATTGAGTTATAAAACTTTTGCTTGGAATACCTTTGAAATTGATTTCTATAACCAAGTTTATGAGATTATGCAAGTGAAAGCAAGTAACAATGATATGCAATGCACTACAAGAGATAAGTATTGCTTAGGCAATTTAGCAAGCACTTGGTGTGCAATGTCTAAGGTATAGCAAATTAAGCAAGTTTAAGAGTAATCTTCTCAGCCAAACAATACCAATCAACAAATATGCAATGTATGGAAGTAAAAGAGTAAGGAAGAGAAGCTTGCAAACCGATGTAACGAGTTCCACCCAATCCGGTGTACGTCTCGCCTCTAAGCAACCCACTTAGAGGATTTTCCACTATTGTAGACTAGAGATACAACTTTGAGCAATTGCGGCTTCCTAGTGTGCCACACTCAAGAACCCAATCCTCACAAGTATAAGGGCAACCCACCCAATCTCTCAATCTCACAATATCCCAAAGGTTGAGTCCACAACCTTTGTAACCACTCAACCTAGAGTGAACAACCACTCAACCTAGAGTGAATAACTTGTGTGTTTGGAGTTTGTGTTTACAATCAATATGCTCTCTTAATAGAGCAGATATACAAGTGAAAGGCTCTCCAAATTCTAATCTCTCAAGATGAGAGGATATACAAGTGAAAGTACAATATGCAGGAAATAGGCTTACAAGACACAAAATAGAGCTATGAATTGTTGCTTCTTGGTTGTGTATTTGTGCTTGTCTTCCTCTTCAATTTATAGAGCCAAGATAGCTGTTGAGGAGTGCCCTAGTCCATCATAGCCGTTGCAGTTAGTGGAAATTTGAAGAATGGTGGAGACATGACCTGGTTTCCCACTTAAATCTGTTTTTCCACTAGCGTAATCGATTACACCCTCGCGTTGTAATCGATTAGCTTCAAGTCAGAGACCTCCTAATCGATTATTTCACTTCCTCTAATCGATTAGAATCTTGTACCTGATGCATTTAATTTGTCTTCGCAGCATCCTAATCGATTAGCATGTCTTGCAATCGATTACCTTAAATTCCAGTGGCTTCCTAATCGATTGTATAGCTTCCATAATCGATTAGCCATCGTACCTGATGCACTTAGTTCCATTTTTGATTGTTGTAATCGATTAGTCTCTGGTGTATAATCGATTACCTTAAATTCCAGTGGCTTCCTAATCGATTGTTCAACTCCCTAATCGATTAGCTTTCATACCTGATGCAATTTCTTCCAAAACAGAAAGCTCCTAATCGATTAGCATCTATGGCCTAATCGATTAGCTTCGCTGTTACTTCAATTCTGATTTCATGTCTTTGTTTTTGCATTGTTTCTTCAAGAGTACTTGTCATTATCAAAATCCTTGCACATCTTTTGGACCTGTTAACATATTCAAACACATTCTCCCCCTTTTTGATGATGACAACTATGTTCATCTCTTGAGAGTTGTTAGTTTGAATAATATAGGCTTATCTTTTGTAAAAACAACTCTGCTACATTATCTCTTTTTCAAATAGTAGATGACAATTTTCAAAACGCAGAGTAATCACATTCAACAGCCAATGTCTTATCTCATTTTATCTATTGTCTATTATCTCTTATCTTATAACTCTCCCCCTATCAAAAAGAATTTAACAAACAGATAAGATTTTTCAAATTTTGTTAACAAAGCATCTATTATCCATATTATCAGAGCATATTATCAGAGCATATTCAAAATTATCCATATTTTGTATCAGAGCATTATCCAACATATGAACATGTATTCTTCTCCCCCTTTGTAATCATCAAAAATAATTAGAGCATTGAGAAGAAATAATATAAACTGAAATGAGATTCTTTTATTGAATTAAAGAGAAATGGGAAATACAAGAAGTAAAATTATTCAAAATGCAGAAAAAACAACATAAACCAACAGCTAAACATAACTAAAAATCTAATTGTCCGGGTTGAAGAAGCGGATTTCTGCAATTTGGTGAGCCAGCTCTTCATATCGCTGCTGCATCATCTCAAAATGTTGCTGCTCGGTCATGGAAAACTCTTGGAGGGAGTTTTCAAGTCGATCGAAGCGGCGATCAAGATGGCCGTAGAGAGATGCAAAAGGGTCAGCTTGTGAGGCAGATGAAGAGGCTGCAGCTTGTGGTTGAGGTGGAGGAGGAGGAGGAGCAGGTGCTTCTTCAGCAGGAGCTTGGAAGGGAATGTTGGCATAAACGCCCTCCATGCGGGAGTACCATGCTCCATTTGAGAAAACAAGACCCATTTTGGTGAGGTGATGGGTGCCAATGCAAGCTCTAGGGGGCACTTTCTCAGAGAGTTCCCCTGCTAAGTCTACTCCACAGAATTTGAAAATTTTGGTGAGGAGGATACCATAAGGGAGCTTTTGCTGGTCCTTGGCATGGCGCATGTGGAATTTGATCAACTGAACCCAGTTGATCTCTTTGTGGTTCAGCATGGCCCACATTAAGAGGACATCATCCTCTTCAACCAGAGCATAGTTCCCACCACGAGGAACAATCATCTTGACCAAGAAGAAGTGGAGCAGGCGGTTGTTCATGGTCAAGTGGCCAACCAATTTGTGGTTGCTCCTAGGACGGTCAGCTTTCCATAAAGATTGGCGAGCAGTAAGAGCATTGAAGCCCCATTCATCCTCAGGTTCGCCTCCATCAAAGTCAGCGTTGTTGAGGGGCAGTTTGGAAATCTCTGCAAACTGGGCATTGGAGAGTTTGATGGTGGTGTTTTTCACCTTGGATTCAACCATCCCATTAACAAGGCGGAGGTTGCAGTAGAATACTCGCATAAGCTCAGGATAGTATTCTTCGTCTTTGAGGGATAAGAAGGGGAAGAGGTTGTAGTGGTTGAGGCTTTGGGTGAAGGTAAGGCTTGGATTGTCAAAAGTGTCAGCAACGGTATAATGAGGGGTCATAATCTCCTTTTCAGAAAAATTCTTCATAAAATTCTGAAGGTCTCTAGGAGAAGAGAAAAACCTTGAGAAGTCAAGGGGATTATGAGCTTGAGCAGCAGAGGACCTAGCCCTTTTGACATTCCTTGAGGTAGACATGGTGAAAAATGCTAAAAGAGGAGATGAAGAGAGATGAGTGCTAGAGAGTTTTAGAGAGGTTTGGGAGAAAGGAGGTAGTGTGAGATGAGAAGGTGAATGAGGGGGTATATATAGTTAAAAATTAGGTTTAGGAAGGAGGAGAGAGAGTTTAGGAAGGAGTGAAGTGAGTTAAGAGAGGGAGAGTTTCGAGTGAGCCTAGGGAGTTGCATTTGACTCTGCAGAACGCAGACTAATCGATTACGTGGCAGGGGGTAATCGATTAGATCACTGTTTCTGGGGAATTCCAAACGTTCCATACAGATGGTAATCGATTATAGGCTTAGGATAATCGATTAGATTAGAAACAGAAACGTCCTAATCGATTGGGGCAAGGTGGTAATCGATTATGCAGAAGAGGAAACGTTTTGAACTTGAAACAGAATGATTGTAATCGATTATGGGTGTGATATAGTCGATTAGCTTAGAAACAGAAGCTTAGTAATCGATTGGGAATAACAATGTAATCGATTATGGAGTCAAAAACTTCAAACATATCAAACAGCAAGGTTCCAAACATAAAATGTGATATATGCCATGCATTATGCCATTCAACAAGGTTCTTATCAAAAGATTCAAACACAACTGGACATGTCAAGAATGCCTAACTCTCTTCTTATGTGAATGAATTGCTCTCTAGCCAAGGGTTTTGTGAAAATATCAGCTAGTTGCTTAGAAGTTTCTACATGTTCAAGTACACAATCCCCTTTTAACACATGATCTCTAATAAAGTGATGCCTAATTTCAATGTGTTTGGTTCTAGAGTGCATTACTGGATTCTTGGAGATGTTAATGGCACTTGTATTATCACATTTAATGGGGACTTTATTCAAGGCAATACCAAAATCAAGAAGTTGTTGTCTCATCCAAAGAATTTGAGCACAACAACTACCAGCTGCTACATATTCTGCCTCAGCTGTTGACAATGCAACACTTGCTTGTTTCTTGCTATGCCAAGAAACAAGGGAACTACCAAGCAAATGGCATGTACCACTAGTGCTTTTTATATCAAGCTTACACCCCGCAAAGTCGGAATCAGAATATCCTAAAAGATTACATTCAACGCCTTTGGGATACCATAAACCAACATTTTGAGTACCCACAAGATATTTCAAAATTCTTTTTACGGCAGTCAAATGTGATTCTTTAGGACATGCTTGATATCTAGCACACATGCATACCGCAAACATAATATCAGGTCTACTCGTAGTTAAATACAGTAAGGATCCAATCATACCTCGATATTTGGTGATTTCAATGTCCTTACCCTTTTCATCTTTGTCTAGATAGCAGGATGTGCTCATGGGTGTAGCTATCTCGTTTGCCTTGTCCATTCCAAACCTTTTAAGTAGTTCCTTACAGTATTTGGTTTGGCTAATGAATGTTCCATCAACGGCTTGCTTTATTTGTAGTCCAAGGAAGAAGGTGAGTTCTCCCATCAAGGACATTTCAAACTCATTCTGCATAATCTTGGCAAATTCTTGACAAAGATTTTCATTAGTAGCACCAAATATTATGTCATCTACATAAATCTGTACCAAGAGGATGTCATTGTGTTTGCGTTTTATAAACAATGTAGTGTCAACCTTTCCTCTTTCAAAGTTGTGTTCTAAAAGGAATTTGCTTAATCTTTCATACCAAGCTCTTGGAGCTTGTTTTAAACCATATAAAGCTTTTCTCAATTTGAAGACATGGTTTGGAAATTTATGATTTTCAAAACCGGGAGGTTGATCTACATAGACTTCTTCTTGAATGTAGCCGTTTAAGAACGCACTTTTGACATCCATTTGATACAATTTGAAATCCATACAACATGCAAAAGCTAGCAATAATCTAATGGCTTCTAACCTAGCTACGGGAGCATATGTTTCTTCATACTCTATTCCTTCTTCTTGGTTGTATCCCTTTGCTACTAGTCTAGCTTTGTTTCTAGTTATTATACCATTTTCATCTAGCTTATTTCTAAAAACCCATTTGGTGCCTATTATTAGATGATCATTGGGTCTTGGCACAAGTTCCCAAACTTCATTTCTTTCAAATTGGTTTAACTCTTCTTGCATAGCCAACATCCAATGTTCATCAATAATGGCTTCATTAATATTTTTGGGTTCTATTTGGGATACAAAAGCCAAGTGATTGCATGCATTTCTAATGGCGTTTCGAGTACTTACCCCTTTGGTTATTTCTCCAATGATTTTGTCCAAGGGATGATCCTTCAAAGTTACCCAATCTTGTTGTCTCTCAATTTGGGTTGCACCTTCATCATTGTTGACTTCTTCTTCTTTGTCTTGCAAGTTCATTTCTTGGAAGGTACCTACAAGATCATCAACTTCCTTTCTCGGAGGATTTTGGTTAAGTTCATCAAATTTAACATGTATGGACTCTTCAATTGTGTAAGTCCGTTTGTTAAAGAGTCTATATGCTTTACTAGTAGATGAATAACCTAGAAAAATTGCTTCATCAGATTTTGCATCAAATTTGCCAAGATTTTCCTTTCCATTGTTCAAGACAAAGCATTTGCATCCAAAAATGTGAAAGTAGGAAATATTTGGTTTTCGTCCTTTATAAAGTTCATAGGGGGTTTTCTTTAATATAGGCCTTATCAAACAACGATTCATAACATGACACGCGGTGTTCACGGCATCGGCCCAAAACTGTTTTGAAATATTTGCTTCATTCAACATAGTTCTTGCAAGCTCCGCTAAAGATCGATTTTTCCTTTCAACTACTCCATTTTGTTGTGGAGTTCTTGGAGCGGAAAAATTATGTTCAATGCCAAACTTTTCACAAAATTTTTCAAAAGATTGGTTTTCAAATTCTCCCCCATGATCCGTTCGTATGGATGCTATTTTTAAGTTTTGTTCATTTTGGATAACCTTGGCAAGTTTCTTAAATGCTTGATATGCTTCATGTTTATGAGTAAGAAACAATGTCCATGTATATCTAGAGTAATCATCCACAATCACTAGACCATAATAGTTTCCACCAAAACTTTTGATTTTCGAAGGTCCAAACAAATCCATATGTAAAAGCTGCAAAGGTCTTGTTGTTGAAACAATATTTTTTGCTTGAAAAGAAGCCTTTACTTGTTTTCCTTTTTGACAAGCGTCACAGAATTTATTTTCAAATTTCAGTTTTGGTAAACCAATAACTAAATCTTTTGAAACAAGTTTATTTAAATGGTCTACATGAATGTGAGCGATTCTTCTATGCCAAAGCCATGATTCATCCTCTTTAGTTATAAAGCATTGTACATCATTTGAAGCAAGACAATCTAGATTAATCATGTAAATGTTATCTACTCTTTGACCAACAAATTTTATCTCCTTGTTTAGTTTATTTTCAATTATGCAACCATTTGATTCAAAAACAATTTTATAGCCCTTGTCACATAATTGACTAATGCTAAGCAAGTTATGTTTTAGTCCTTCAACATATAAAACATCATTTATGAAGGTGGAAGAGTTTTTACCGACATTTCCGATTCCAAGTATTTTTCCCTTTGTGTTATCTCCATAAGTAACAAATCCTTTGCTTCGTGGAGTAAGTGATATGAACTTACTTTTGTCTCCCGTCATATGTTTAGAACACCCACTATCCAAGTACCAATGGGTGTTGCTTGCCTTGAAGCATACCTACAAAACAAAATCATTTTAGAGAACTAGGTACCCATTTTATGTTGGGTCCTTTAAGGTTAGCTTGTGGGATCGTTCCTTTGGGAACCCACACCTTTCTTAAGACCTTTGGTCCTAATTTCCTAACACTACATTTATATGCACTATGTCCTTTGGTACCACAATGATTGCATTTCATAAAAGGTGAAGAGGATTTGCTTGGTGGTGCAAAGAAGTTTTTGTAGTGTTTCTCCATTTTATGGTTACTATGTTCTTGGTCATATCCTAGACCGGTTTTACTAAACATGCATTTTTGTTGCCCAAGTAGGATATTCAAATTATCTCTTCCATTAGTGAACTTCTCTAGTGTCCTATTTAGGTCTTCAACCTTGGTTTCTAACATAATGCATCTTTTAGCAAAATCACATGGTTTCTCCTTAGAGCATGTTTGACCTTTCTCTAGCTCTTCTTTTAAGTTCTCATTTTCTTTACAAACTTCCATGAGATGCAATTCAAGAGTATCACTAGTTTTCCTAGATGCTTTGAGTTTACTAGAGATTTTTGTAAATTTATCATATAATTCCTCAAATGCATCTAACAGCTCATTTTTATCTAAGTCAAGAAGATTTACCTCATTGTCTTCTTCTTGATGATTTGCCATTAAGCAAAGATTGGCTTGCTCATCTTCCGAGTCGTCGGAGCTGCTCACATCATTCTCATCCCAAGCAATATAGGCTCTTCTTCTTCTTTGTTTGTCCTTGCCCTTCTTTTTGAGGTTTGGACAATCGGCTTTGAAGTGCCCTTCCTTGCCACATTCAAAACAGTTGGGTGAGGGAGAGTTTTCTTTAGTGATAGGTTTCTTACCTGAGCTTTTGAAGCTTCTTTGGAAGCGTTTGCCTTTCATGAATTTCCCGAAGCGTTTCACAAATAGTCCAAATTCTTCTTCTTCATCAAGTTCACTTCCGGATTCTTCTTCTTCAATTGTGGAAGTAGCCTTGAGAGCAAGACCCTTTTTCTTGGAAGATTTTTCTTCCTCTTCCGCTATCTTTAATTCTTTCAGCTCTTGTTCTTGTTCCTGCAACTTACCAAATAGAGTGGCGAGAGACATTTCGTTTATGCTAGGAGATTGTTTGATGGCGGTAACTAGCGGTTGCCATTCTCTGTTAAGACTTTTCAACACTTTATGAATGAGTTCTTTGTTAGTGTAAGTCTTTCCAAGTGTAATGAGTTGATTAATGATGAGAGTAAATCTTTTTTGCATATCAACAATCGATTCATGAGAGTTTAATCTAAAGCATTCATATTGACTAGTAAGAGTACTAATCTTTGAGTCCTTTACATCATTAGTGCCTTCATGGGTTACTTGAAGAGTATCCCACATTTCTTTAGCAGTTTGGCATGTCATTATTCTGAAAAATTCATCTTGTCCTAAAGACATGGTGATGAGATTTTTGGCCTTGTAGCCATATTGGACTTTCTTTTCTTCCTCGCTTGTCCATTCATCTATAGGTTTTTCAACATTCTTGCTATCTATAGTATGCATTGGTATATAGGGACCATTTTCAATGGTATTCCATATTCTCAAGTCAATTGATTGAATGAAGATTTTCATTCTTTCTTTCCAAAACGCATACCCTTCCCCATTGAAAGCGGGAGGTCTATTTATCGCACCACCCTCGGGAAAAACATTTTGAGAACTTGAGGCCATTTAATCTCTTGAAGCTGTTAAGCTTGATCTACCAAGAGTCAAGCTCTGATACCACTTGTTGTTCAAGTGGCCTCAATACTCAAGAGGGGGGGTGAATTGAGTTATAAAACTTTTGCTTGGAATACCTTTGAAATTGATTTCTATAACCAAGTTTATGAGATTATGCAAGTGAAAGCAAGTAACAATGATATGCAATGCACTACAAGAGATAAGTATTGCTTAGGCAATTTAGCAAGCACTTGGTGTGCAATGTCTAAGGTATAGCAAATTAAGCAAGTTTAAGAGTAATCTTCTCAGCCAAACAATACCAATCAACAAATATGCAATGTATGGAAGTAAAAGAGTAAGGAAGAGAAGCTTGCAAACCGATGTAACGAGTTCCACCCAATCCGGTGTACGTCTCGCCTCTAAGCAACCCACTTAGAGGATTTTCCACTATTGTAGACTAGAGATACAACTTTGAGCAATTGCGGCTTCCTAGTGTCCCACACTCAAGAACCTAATCCTCACAAGTATAAGGGCAACCCACCCAATCTCTCAATCTCTCAATATCCCAAAGGTTGAGTCCACAACCTTTGTAACCACTCAACCTAGAGTGAACAACCACTCAACCTAGAGTGAATAACTTGTGTGTTTGGAGTTTGTGTTTACAATCAATATGCTCTCTTAATAGAGCAGATATACAAGTGAAAGGCTCTCCAAATTCTAATCTCTCAAGATGAGAGGATATACAAGTGAAAGTACAATATGCAGGAAATAGGCTTACAAGACACAAAATAGAGCTATGAATTGTTGCTTCTTGGTTGTGTATTTGTGCTTGTCTTCCTCTTCAATTTATAGAGCCAAGATAGCTGTTGAGGAGTGCCCTAGTCCATCATAGCCATTGCAGTTAGTGGAAATTTGAAGAATGGTGGAGACATGACCTGGTTTCCCACTTAAATCTGTTTTTCCACTAGCGTAATCGATTACACCCTCGCGTTGTAATCGATTAGCTTCAAGTCAGAGACCTCCTAATCGATTATTTCACTTCCTCTAATCGATTAGAATCTTGTACCTGATGCATTTAATTTGTCTTCGCAGCATCCTAATCGATTAGCATGTCTTGCAATCGATTACCTTAAATTCCAGTGGCTTCCTAATCGATTGTATAGCTTCCATAATCGATTAGCCATCGTACCTGATGCACTTAGTTCCATTTTTGATTGTTGTAATCGATTAGTCTCTGGTGTATAATCGATTACCTTAAATTCCAGTGGCTTCCTAATCGATTGTTCAACTCCCTAATCGATTAGCTTTCATACCTGATGCAATTTCTTCCAAAACAGAAAGCTCCTAATCGATTAGCATCTATGGCCTAATCGATTAGCTTCGCTGTTACTTCAATTCTGATTTCATGTCTTTGTTTTTGCATTGTTTCTTCAAGAGTACTTGTCATTATCAAAATCCTTGCACATCTTTTGGACCTGTTAACATATTCAAACACAAAGCTAAGGTTATTCTCTGCTACAATAAGCGTGTTTTGTAAAGGTGTTTTGAAATTAGTGATTTGGTGTTATGCCAAGATAGCATTTGTAATAAATTTGCTCACCAAGGCAAGCTTGCATCATCCTGGGAAAGATCCTACCGTGTCTTAGAAGTCTTAGGTAAGGTACTTACCGCCTTGAATGCTTGGATGGAACACCAATCAGTAACAAGTGGAATATTTTGAATTTAAGCATTTACTATAGCTAACTAGACCTTACAGCATGTACTCTTTTTCCTAACTTAAGGTTTTTTCCCATTAGATGTTCCTTGAAAAGGTTTTAACGAGGCATGTCCCAGTTTCGCTCTAATGTACATTTAGTGAATAATAAAATTTTCATTTACGAATTCTTTCTTTTATTTTCTAAAAGTAATTATCTTGTGTATAAAGACTCTCTTTGCCTCAACGAGTAGCGAGGATCAGACCTCTTTAAGGTCGTACCGGACCTTGATAGGCGACACCCCAATCCCTTAAACAAGGATTGGCTACTTGGCCCCAATGAGTGCCGAGGATCGGATCTCCTTGAGGTCGTGTCCTTAAATTTGTTCTTTAATAAAGCAATTTTAGCCTAATACAACTTCTGGTCTCTGTTGTGAGCGCCCTACACCAGTGCTAATTCATTATTTTTAGCCAAGAGCTCATTATGTGCCTTCTTTATAGTGTTTTTGGCTTTATTGGCCTCTTGCACTACTTTCTTTTTCTCTTCCTTCAGCTTTTGAGACTCCTCTCAAAGACGCTCCACCTCTTCCCTTTCAGCTTTTAACTGCTCTAGCTCCTCCAAAGCAGCAACAAGAGCAGTTTCCCTCTCTTTCACAATCTCATCTCGAGCCTTGACTACCTTTAACAACAAACTCCTCTCATTGATGACAACCTAGAGCTTAACATCCAGGGCTTGAATCCGGTCATAATAAGATGAGCTTTGCTCTGCATGATCCGTAAGACCTTTGAAGGATTTAAGCAGCCCTTCCACCTCACATAGGTGCTATCTCCTACCACCTATTGCTCCCTTCACCTTGCCTATGTCCAGGTTAGAACGAAGGCAATATTGGGGTACCTTCAGACACCCTAGTCTTCTTTATTTTCACGTCAGCCTAGATAGGTGCTCAATCTTGGCCTTGGAGGAAGAGCATGCAATTGTTCCAACGCCGTTATTCTTAGGGGGATGCCTTTGTTTCTTGTTCAGTGGCCGAAAAAGATAAATCAATGGTAGCTTAAATGATTTCATATTCTTGTTGTTCTTCTTCAACCACCTCTTTGACAATTTGTTTATTTTTTGCCTTCTTGGCAGCGGTTGATGGCTCATCCCCTTATTGTCATTTATGTTTCTTCTGCTTGGACTCGACACTTTTACTCTTTGTACCGCACTTGTCTAGCACAATGTCGTCAGTTTCCATGGTACCGACCTCAAGGCAAGGGATTTCTTCGACGTCAATGGGAAATTTTATTGAAGGTTCAGCGGCCTTAGGAATATTCCTCTTGGCTTGAACCTGATTTTCTACTTGAGCTGTAACTAGGTCTTGTTGTAGTTTGAAAATGGCCTCCATGGGTTCAAACCTTGCTATCTCACTAAAACCACAGAATAATACAATATCAGCAAATGGTAACTCTAGGCTTAGTAAAGGAAAATCAATTCGAGAATCCTAAATTATTACACAAGCAGGCCTCTTACCGGGCAAGAGAGGCAAACAACCTTTTGCATGAGAATTTCCCATGTGTAGAGCTGAAGGCTTGTAGGGCCCTGAAGACTTCAACAGACATTGGGCAGAGCTCGATCTCTATGCAGTTGAAGGAGGCCCTTGTCAAGAGAAAATGCTTATGGGTCCACGATACTGGAAACAAGTTGATCCCATCCTTCTTCACCTAGAACATTAGTTTGTTGGCCCTGGTTTGCACTTTGAAGACATATTTTTTTAAAAGGAGACACCCTCAGACTTGGTAGACTCCGTGAACACTTCAAAGTTGACTATTTTTACGTCACACCGAAGTGTAACAAAACTAAGACCACCGTCAGTGTTGGCCCGGCGTACCACGTGACAGAAGCAAAAGAAGAGTGTCATCATGGGTTGGAAGTGGAAGTGCTGCCCATGCATCTCCAAGCGGTGGTCCAACCCCCACCATTGGGATGTAGTTGGGTAGGGGTACACTCTAGATACCAGAGGACACTTATCTGGAATTTAGTAAAGGGGGATCTCACCCCCAATCTTGGTCACCAGGAACTCGTACATTATATTGTTCATTTATCTGGAGGGGTATGGCAAACCTGCTCTATATGGTGGGGAAACAACGAAATGAAGCACTCCTCGTATTGCTCCTGGGAATGTAGGGGGCATGTGATACTCATTTTCCCTCCAGCCAGTCTGGCATATCGAGAAGCCATCTCTAAAATTTCCCTTTGCGCCCAAACATAAAGGTTTTCTCTCAATAGCTTAACCTAATCTATTTCATGAGCAATAACCGTTGAGCACCCCGGCTACGTCGACACCACCTCTTCTTTTATACCTTTAATTGCCATCTTTGCTACTACTTACGTCAACCCACCTGTAGATTTGAAAAAGTGGACATTGCCAGTGGTGTAGCAATCAAAGTTTTCTTCATGTGAGGAGGGGTCCCTCCCATGCAAAAACTCATGCCTTGTCACTTGTTGTCCTCGCCCTAAGCTTTCTGGTTGTTGGTGCCTAATAGAGATTCGCCCCTACAGTGCGTTGAAGAACTTCCTCTGGCCCTTATTTTTTCAGCACGAATAACACAAAAAAGTATAAGCAATAGGGTAAACAAAAGGAAACAGAGAAAGGTTTGGGGATGCTACCTGAGTTTTTTAAAAGGGTTAAAGGCTTCTGAAGTAACTATGAGCACCTTCTTCTTCTAAGAAAATTTCCTAGGGTTTGAGCCTCTAAAAAATTTGGGCAGAGTTTCAACAATGCAAAAGTGATTTTTCAAGTGCCTTCGAGTTTCCTCTTATAGACATGGCTAGAGGGCAACCAGCACTGTGTCGTTTCGTGTATTTAACATACCTCAAATTTTTGGACTGAGTCGTTTCGATTTCCAAGGCCCATTATCCAAAAAGTGTATTTAACACATCTCAAATGAAGAGAGGTAACCGTCACACATGATTCGATATTAAAGTGCATGATTGGCATAACCCACTACGCACGAAATGTCATGTTTTACAAGAATAATAAATACGATACAATTGTGAAGTATAGAGCGAGTAAGCAAAAATTTTCCAAGTTACAAACAACCTTAAAGTTACCCATGTCCACAAGAGGTACCTCGGTCAAGAATCTATAACTCATTAAAGCAATCAACATGATCACTTCAACAAGCTATGGGGAAAATGATCAGGTCCTGAGACCGGCCCTTGGACCTAAAGGTAATTCAACTAAAATCCATGCTCTGAACCAGTATGACGTGTTAACCGGTATGACTAGTTAACTGGTGTGAGCTATTCTCTTAACATTGGCATCTTACGTAATGAAATAATTTAAACGTTAGAATCCATTATCACGTGAAAGGTCCCTTAACATACCCCGTTGTGAGTGGTCCACCCCATACTAGAGGATCATAGTTAACCTATGCCTTAACGTGGTAAACAAGTAGCCTGGAAAGTGACTGATTGATAGGTAGAGCTGTTGTGAAACGTCTACATCATCAGTTAGCTTTACTGCAGAGGAGCGGAGCAAGTACTGACACCATGTACAGAAAGCTTGGTGAACAAGGAGACATTTCTACTACTACCAAGTATAAATACCCATGCATTAATGTGACATGTAAGAATATTCTAACCTTACGCTTGAGCTCTGAAATTCCTCAGAACTTTCACTGAGTTGAGCATCGAAGTGTCCTTGTATGTGACACCCTCTTTTGCCCCTACAACGAGTAAGGCTGGTGATTTGGCACGGGGAATCACTTCAAGACCTTTATTTCTCACTGGAATCAAGGATATAATACTAGATCCCTACTGGACTATTGTAATATCAAAAAGTAAACAATAGATTTAAAGACTGCCGGTTCTTGGACCCCAACCCAGACCAGTTCACTAACAAAATGTCACTTTTAGACAACCTTAAAAATTCTAGAGTCTTAAAATAGTTCTTTTTACACGAGTTTTTTTCCTTTTAATCCCTTAATTTTATGAGGGTTAATTTTGTATTTTAACCTTTTGTTTTCTTACATTACAAATGATTTAACAACTTGCATAATCATAAAATACACTATTTACATGCTTTGATGGAGAAAATTTAATTTGATTACCTCCTGCTCAATTTGTTATAGATAACCTCCCAAAATCCTTTTCATTTAAAGCCTCCCCGTCTTAAGCTTAGAATACTAATTCTATTAATTTGTATTATTGTAGCACCAGTTACTTACCAAATATGTATGTTACCTTCTTTAGAATAAAAAATGTATCTTCTCTTTATATATAAGACTCAATGCATCATCTGAAATTTCAAGTGTTGCAATAGAAAGACATGGGGTGTTTTACTTAATATCCCTATCTTTTGGTGAATATTTTGGTGCCCACCATGGGCCTGGGAAACAGTGCCTTGATCATAACTAAAATGGTTCAAACAAGGCACAATGCAAGGCGGGGAGATAAGACAAGGAGATGGGCGTGGGTAATGGAAAGACTAAGGGAATGTAGGGAAACGATGAAACAGTTTCAAGGGGAAGATGAAGAGTTCAAGTACCAAGGTAAGAGGTAGAGCGAGATCAGTAGTCATCTTCCACAAAAAAGAATGAAAGAAATTATACCTTCTTAGTTGTAGGGCAGGCTCCACATCTCTTTATAACTGAGGTCATGGCCTATCCTGCTCATTAGGATTTTAAGACTCCCATCATGAAAGGTTAAGACAAAACGATAGACCGTGTGGAGCACTCGATGACATTCTCTACGCTACACTCTTGAGGATTTTAAAGTTCGGGATCAGCGATAGAAGATGATTGTTCAAAACCAAGTTCTTAGTTCTCTTTATGATTCCTAGAAGGTAGGTGCATAGAGGGCTTAGGTCTAGCATTAGGGAAAACCCTTGGTAGACAAGACGTCAATCTTATGTGCAATTCAATTTAAATTTATAATATTAATTTAAGTTTAAAAAGCTACCAAAAGCAAAAAAAAAAAAGAACATTGAAACAAATCAATCATCATAATTACTAATCAAGTAGAAATAAATGGAATCATCAAATAATTAACAAAAAGATTAATTTAAATCTCAAAATCAATAATAAAAACATAAATGAATCACCACAATCACTAATAAAGAGAAAATAAATGAAATAATAAGAAATAATTAATAATAAAAATTGAAGAAAGAATAAGATATCAATTATTACTTATGTGATTTAATTGAAATTAAAATCAATTAAATAGTTTTATTCTTTATAGTGATATTTGAATTTCAATTATTAATATATAATTGAATAAATTTATATTTTTAATATAATTTTTCAACCATACATCAATAGTCTTTTCAACTAAACATAAAATATTATTATCACTGTAATTTTATGACGTGAAATATACTTAAATCAATTAACAATTTTAATGTGCCATGTGTATTTAAATTTCAATAATACTTTATGCATTAAAAATTATTTCTGCTTAAAAAATATTTCAAAAATTTAAACTAATGTTTTAAATTTAAAATAATCACTCTATAAAGTAGTAATAATAATAATCTATATTAAATGGTCAAAAAATTTAAATTATTGATTTATATGAAATTAACTAATATCTTACAATTTTGTTAATAGATTGTTTCAATTTATTACATTTATATGAATATTTATTCTAAGTTTTGAATTCAAATATTTTTTAAGTGTATTAATTTTTTCATTCAATTTATATTAATACATAAAATTAATATTGATTTAATATATTTTTATGCTATTTGATGTGATGGTTCTTTGATTATATATTAATCATATGTTATTAATCAAGATATAATATTATATTATAAACCGAATGTTATATTGAATTTTTTTCTATTTAAATCCCAAATTTTTTTTGCCAGTTATTTGATTGTTTATATATTCAATTGAATTTTAGTAATACTTCCTAATTATTGATTCTTCTTTTATATGCACAATAAAATTGCAGTGTTTATTGTATTTTATTTTAATATAATTTATTAACTTTCCTTTTATTCATTCAGCTTATATTTTTATGTGAATTCCTAAATCAATATTTTAAACAAAAAATTCCTAAAATAATATGATTTCCAACAAACTATCTGCTAATATACAATTACAAACCCAATTTGCTGTTGGGTTTATATGAAATATAAAATTTCAATCAATCTTATGATAACAACTATAATATTATTTTTATTTAATAAATTGGCTATCCACCTTGTATATATCTAGTTTTAAGTAAAAAAAATTATCTTAGCTGGGTTAGAATCTTAGGGGTTAATAGACCCAATATATTAAAGAGAATAATGACGTATTTATTGAATTAAAGATTAAGATATATATTAAGATATTATAGGATATATTTTATATTATTTTATTCAATGTAAAATGAAGTTAGGTGTGAGTTGTTCTCGTGTTCTTATATGGATTCCTTGCTCTGTCGGAAAAATAATAAACACGCTACACTCTAAAAGTAATGCTATTCTTTGTTGTCCCAAAACGCTGTTGGTTTAATATTTTTTGCTTTTGTGTTACTCATTGCCGAACGACTACCTTGTCACATGTGCTGTCGAGTTTTCACTTGTGCTTCAATCAACTTCCAAAATATACTTTCTTGGTGCCGGCTGTGGTGTAGCTTGGTATTTTGGGTTTATGATAAACTCGGTCAAGGTGACTTGTTAGGTTATATTTATTTTTAACAATTTAAATATTTAATACATAATTTTTTATATTATAATTAGACACATTTTGTGATAAGTTTTATAATATTAAAAGTTTAGTTACATTTCTTCATTTATTTTTTAATTTTTTTGTTTTCACATCCACAAACAACAACTAATGATTATTTTTGTTTCCTTGCCAGCTCTAAACGATGTCATTGAGGGAAGGCCTCACTTGTTCATCACAAAACTTAACATACTCCACCTTCATGACAGAAAAATATTTGAACAACTGTTAATTGTAAACCATGACCCAGAATCACTAATACCCAAGGTTGAAAGCATTGACCTATTTGAAACCAGACCGTATTTGTGTTGTTCCAGAGGCAGAAAGTATTCTCTCACAACGGTCATGAATTTCAAGTAGAACAAATGAAAACACTCAAATTCTTCAAAAGATAAGAATGTAGAACATTATGATTCCCATTGTTGGAGCCCTCCACGGGCCCATAATTTGCGGAGGCAAATTCCCCAAGCCCAGGAGCTTCACAAAACCCTTTATCAATGCCAAGTTCAGCTTTGCACATGTCCACCTCTAATAATACGAAGAAGAAAAAAATACAAAATAATAAAACGATGAATTCATTACTTAAGCTCAAGATTTCCATACTGCACAGTAATAATTCAGGATCAGTAAGTGAAAGATAGATATAATTGGAGCATTATCTAAATGTAAAATTTGAAGATTGTTACATAAATGCTAAAATCTCCAAAATGTGAAAACCAGGAATTTAAATAATACACACAACAAAGTGAGTTATTTTTGTGCTATAAATATATACCAATGTCATAGGCACCATGACCGCCAACCACCGCCCAAAATAATCATCCAGCCAGAAAAACAAAAAAAAAGAACCTAATAAACAGAGAGAGGAGGTTACGAACCTGCTTTGTCAAGCCATAGATCTGGGACCTTTGCAACAAAACGACAACGAATTGGAACCTGAGAGCTTCAGTTTTAGAGGAGAGGTGAAGGCAAATATGGTCAAATGAGGGCTTTCAACCACGGAGAAGCAAACGGAGGTTGCCCATGGGGAGGTATCACTTACCCACTCCAAAACGAAGTTCTAACACCACCAACGAAGAACGCCAAACACGACAGAGAAGGAAGCACTTTGCCAAACCCGCACTAGTGGAAAATAAGCATTTTACACTGGGGTTTTTACACCGGTTGTAATGTGACCGGTATAAAAAATAAGGCGGTGGCAATTTTGTAAATAATATACAACTTTATACCGGTTGGTAAGTGGGACCGGTGAGAAAAATATAGTTTATACCGGTCTAATATTTGGACCGGTAAGAAACAGTAAAATTTGTACCGGGCTAATATTTAGACCGGTGAGAAATAACAAAATTTATACCGATCTTCCATTTAGGACCGGTGAGAAAGCTTTTTTCACTTTTGACTCTCAAGCTCTCTCTCCCCACACTCGAAAGCCCTAGCCCCTGGAAACTATCTGTGTGCGCGACTCCTTCCTCTCCTTCCACACTGACATATTCGTGTCCGCCTCCCCCTCCCTACCTCCGCCTCAGTGACTCTCGAAGCTCTCGCCTCTCCCTCGAAGCCATCGTCTATGAGGTACTTCAGCAACACCCCTTGCCCGCATTATTCGAAGCCACCATCTCTCTCGTCTCTCTCTTCTCCCTCGAAGCCATCGTCTCTTTCTCCCTCGAAACCATCGTGTCCCTCTTCTCCCTCGAAGGTCCTATCTCCCTCGAAGCCCTTGTCTTTCTCTTCTCCCTCAAAGCCCTTATCTTTCTCTTCTCCCTTGAAGCCCTCGCCTCGCTCTTCTCCCTCGAAGCTAAGGGCCAACCTAGTCTTCTTAATTTACGAACAGCTGGTTCCTCCTCTAGGAGAACTAGCTCTCTGACTTGTTTTATTCTCGGGGAATCTCATAAGTTATAGTGGTATCTTTCTCAAACATATCAAACTATTGTACTCAATCAAGGGATGAGATTTGTTCTTCAAAATGAAGGTCACGAGGGCCAGTGATGCAGGGAAGAAAGCTTCTAAAGGTACTATATTTGCTATCTCAGATTGTATTTTACTTATTTTCTTTAATCTATTATTGCTTGCAATGGTAATTATAGAGAGTAGTAGGTATGGATCTCCAGGGTTTTGCCAACAGCTAGTTCAGATGTGCCAAATCTCAGGCATGGTAAAGTTTCAAATTTTGGCTTTGCCTTATTTGATGAATTCTTTTAGAGATTTATTTAAAATAGCACTTGATATCCACTTTTTGAATTATAATTACTCATCTCCCATTATGTACATCATCACCACTTAACATATATGCATTGTTTGATGAGGAACATAAAACGAGTCATGTCTTCACCTTATGGCTTAAGCTTTTGGGTGGCATTAGAGCCTCTCTATGACCAAGTAATTTTAAATTTGATCTTTATTGCCCCTTTACTTTCCATTATAAGTTGGACTTCAGCATAAATAACTTAAAGTGGGTTGTACATTATGTTTATCCATGATTCAAATCCAAAGTGTTAACAAACATGTAATTTACTTATTACTTAGTTAAGCTTTAGTTTGTTGAAATGTATGTTAGTTAGCTTTCTTTTTCGGGTTGGCTATATACAGCACTGATGCTTGTAATATTCAATTGATATGAATGAAAACTGTTCTGTATCTTGCATTGTGCATTCTGTTCTCTGCACTTGCTTCCTATTCTTCATGATATAGTTTTTCTCTCTTTTTCCCCTGCCATGTCTTTTGACACAAAGGACTCTTGCATGAGAAGGCATGCTAGAAATTTAATATAAAACTGTTTATGTGTTCACCAAATAGGTTAAGCCTTTAGGATTATTGATTCATGAGATATTACCATGGTGTCATTTAATCCTGGTAGCCCATCCCACCTAGTGGAAAAAGCATTGGTTGTTACTGTTGTTTCCACAATTGATGTATTCATATTATTATTCTAACCTTTACCAGGAATTCAGTCAAGATCTAGTGATCCCTATATATTCAGCAAGACCAGATCAGGTAAAAGAAGGCTTTGAAGTATATACATTCTATTGCTATAGACAAACTTGAGGGGAAAGAGCTAGAATTGCTGATTGCCATTCTTCCAGACAATAATGGCTCTCTGTATGGTATGATTCTTGGTCACTCTTCCATCTTATTATTACTTCATAATCATAGCTAAGATGATACTGGTGTATCAATACAGAAATGATTAGAGGTAATATCCCTTTAATGTCTGTTCATTTTCACCGCTTTTTCATTTCCGATACCTCTTTCCACCTGTATGTATTCTTTCTATTATTTTTCCTAATAATTGTTTATAAACAATTAGAATTTCTTCCATCATCTATAAGCCATTTCAGTTTTTTTGTGGAGAGAGACTATTTCATGCTTGCATTAATAATAACTCTTCAATCAGGTGATCTCAAGAGAATTTGTGAAATAGATTTGGGGTTGATTTCTCAATGCTACCTTACAAAACATGTGTTCAAGGTTAATAGACAGTACCTGGCTAATGTGGCACTGAAAATCAATGTCAAGGTCTGTTATTATTGAATGATCAGTTATACTTTTTAATCCAAAGTGACAGGGTGGCTACATGCTACCTTAAAAGATTTACATCAATCTATGAACTTATCTTTTATTAGCCATTATTATTGTTTTCATTTCAATTGATTAAATAAATGATTTATTCTTGTAGATGGGTGGAAGAAACACAGTTCTTTTGGATGCTTTAAGTTGGAGGATCCCATTGGTTAGTGATATTCCAATAATAATATTTGGAGCTGATGTAACCCACCCAGAATCTGGAGAGGATTCTTGTCCATCCATTGCTGCTGTAAGCACTTCAAATCTCCTATATACTGTTTCCATCCTTTTTATCTGTCCATTTGAGGCTAAAACACACATCTTATGAAATGTAATCCTTGAACTTCTTTACATCAAAATATTTTATGGTGGTAGGATCAGGTACTCATCGTGAAGAACTCATTCAAGATCTGTTCAGATGTTGGAAATCCAGACGTATAGTTTATGGTGGTAGGATCAGGTACTTATGTAGCATCTGTTAAGTCCTAACAATCTATCTAATGTGTCTCTGAAATATCTTCGCTTTATAAACTCTATACTTTCTTTGTCTCTTTGTAATTTGATGTTAACCACCATCTGGATGTGGCATGCCTATTTACTTCATACCAATTTGTGATACTGCAGGGAGCTTTTACTTTCATTCAAGAAAGCAATTGGGCAAAAACCTTTGAGAATAATCTTTTACCGGTAGAAGTGATCTGTTCTAATATTTGATGGAAATTATTCTTGTGAGGAAGAATATAGAGTTTAATTATAATGTTATCCAATACATTTTTAGGGATGGGGTAAGTGAAGGACAGTTTTACCAGGTTTTACTATATGAGCTTGACGTTATTCGTAAGGTAATGGACGAAACATCTCTGTACAGTCATAATATTTATTTATTACTATGCCATTCTCCAATGCTTAAATTCTTATATGTATAGGCTTGTGCATCTTTGGAACCCAGTTACCAGCCAACAGTTACATTTATTGTCGTTCAAAAATGGCATCACACTAGACTATTTGCAAACAATCATGATGACAGAAACAACACTGACAAGAGTGAGAATATCTTACATGGTAAAAGCTTTTACTTCTGCCAGCTGCTGGATTTTGTGTGCATTAAAGAGTGTTTATTTTTCTTAGTTGTATATAGATTTTTGTCAATACTCCTTATAATAAATATTTCACTTTCACTTACTCATATTAATGCATCCAATGATTCTAATCAATATGTACTATTAATAGTGACTTATCAAATTAATTGAAGAGAGATTTTAGGTGAGAGTGTATAAGAAAATCAAATAATAAATACCTATTGAAAATAGAACACCCAATCATTTCCTTAATCATTTCCCATAATAATAATAAAAAACAGAAGGGGTATTATATTTGGGTTGCTTTCTCCACTCTTCACTTTCATTAATTAGTGTATAGAAGGTTAGAGAGTTGATTGATTAATCTGATTGGAATGTAGGTACTATGGTGGACTCTAAGATCTGTCATCCTACTGAATTCGACTTCTACTTGTGCAGCCATGCAGGAATTCAGGTATGATAATTGTATTGATGCTACTAACATTCAAATATTTTCTCACTGAACTGATTTGAACACATAAGATAGGGGAGAAGAAGAGTTTTTGTTCTACACTATATTTCTATTCTCAAACTTAGGTACAAATGATATGGTACAAACACAATACTTTTTGTAGGCAATGAAATGCAATACTAAAGTGGTTAAAATTAAAATGGAAATAAATTTATAGCATATTAACTTTAAAGGAAAAGTTACTAAAATTAGATTGTTTACTGTTATATTATAATATTGTCTCATTTGTTTTTTTGAAAATTAAGGGTTTATGGGGCGGTTTCCAAGTTTTTTATTTTTTTGTTTGTAAAAATTAATTTGAGCTATTAATTTGTGGTTCTTATAATTTTTTAAAACTAACTTCATTAAGGTTTCTGGTGTTCTGTCAGCAGGATGATAGTGAAGATGAGATTGCCCCTGATGCAAACCTAAAGCTCTTTAAGTTCTGGGTCATTGCAGAAACTGTCAGCTCATGTTCTGTTTTTTGTTTTGTATGTTCTGTTTTTTGATTGTATGTGTACAGTCTTTTTCTAGTTGTAACGAACAAGTTTAAGGGAAAGGAATTAGAGTAAACATTGTGTTGAGCATGATTAAATGTCTAATGTCTCTTTTAGTTGAGTTTTGTTTTCCTAGGCAAGAAGGGAAATTTTGTATTCCTTTAGCAAAATACCATGCTTTAGTTAAGTTGATGATGCTTTATAAAAATTGAAGCTGAATTGGCATTGGCCAGGATTGATTTATTAAATTAAAGAAGTAAAAAAAAGGAACTTTTTACACCGGTCATAGTAACCAACCGGTGTTAAAAGGCTATTTTTTTGTACCGGGCATTTCAAAAGGACCGGTGAGAAATTTAATATTTACACCGGTTGTAAAGAAAAGAACCGGTGTAAATACTATATTTTATACCGGGTGTTTTAAAGAGGACCGGTGTAAGATATCCTATTTATACTTGTTGTTAAGAAAAGGACCGGTGAGAAATGTAGTCTTTTACACCGGTCGTAGTGCAAAGGACCGGTGTAAAAACTATTTTTCTCACCGGTCCTAAAACCGGTGTAAAAAGTCTATATTTTTCTCACCGGCTCCATCCACACCGGTCCTACAACCGGTGTAAAAAGCCAAAAGGGACCGATGTAAAAGGTCTTTTTTCCACTAGTGCCGACGACAGATGGTTTAGGAAACCTCCATCAGGAAAGCTCCGTTTTTGGCCGTAAACAAACGACCAATGACCACCACGCCCTACCTGGCCCTAGAGAATCAACTCATGAGCATGGGGTTTCAATGGCTGGGGTTCAACTCTAATTTTCAAAAAGATGCTAGGAGTAAGTGTGAAGAGGAATAAAATATGGGTGATCAATTGGTAACAGGTTGTTCCGGTCACCCAAAAATAATATGGACCGTTAGATCTAATCTAACAGCTAAAAGTACATTGATTCATGATGCAACCAAATTTTTAAAGTCTACTTTAGCATTCACCTACTTTCTTGATTGGGAGTACAAAGAGATCGGTCGGGCAGGTTTCTCTAATTTTAATTTTATCAAATTTGGAGTGGGTTCATGAGATAGTTTGAAACTAAAATTATTTAATATCCTTATTTATCCAAAAAATATAAAAAAACTATGAGAAGAAAATTAATGTTTAAAATGTAATAAATAAATAAGTGTTGTTTGGTTGATTATAAAATATTTTAAAAGTTACTTTTTTAACATTTGGTTTGCAAAACAAAAGTACGCCAAAAATCTTTATTTATCAAATTGCTAAATTATCCTTAACAATATCTTTTAGTTTCTTAATGATACATAAGTTGAGTAATAAAAGGTGAACTCATCCTTTAAATTCTGAATCTAATTTCATCATTTTCTCATCATATTAATTTTCTAATAATTTTCACATCATAAAAAAGATAAAGAGCAACAAACATGTAAAAATCATGAGAATGCTAATTTTCTTTCCTACACTTTTTTTCTCTCTTTCATGAAACAAACATAAACATAATGTAATCTTTCATTAAATTCGGAGGTAGTATAATAATCTTAGTATATGAAATACTTTTGTCTCGATGTATCAAAAAACACTTTTTCTTTCAGTCAACCCTTCTGTTCTGGTCAACTTTCAGTGTTCTTTTTGTTTTTGGTCGTCGATTTTTTGTTGTTTTTGGTGAAGTCGTCTATTTTTTGTTCAACATCTATCAGAAACTTAATGCAGTGACCCTATTGTGGGGCTTCGTGTCCTCTAGTGGGCCAAGGAAAAGGAAATAGAGTAAAGGGTAACTGGTTGGACAAGATTACAAGGACTGAAGTACTTGTTCCGTAAATGGCCTAGCCCTTATCCTACCGCACCAACCTTTATTTCAGTCATAAATTTTTAAGTGTTCAAATTTTTTTTAAGGGTTTTTGAGATCTATTTATGATTAAAGTTGCTGCCTCAATCAGCCCGGTTCCATTTTCAACCCAAATCCAGTGATGTAATGCATGATGCTACAGCTACTGAAGTTCAATGTTTCATCTTAGAATAATATTACCCACGTGGTGAATGAAATCACTTAATTTATCCAGAAACCGTTGGATGATCCATTTCGTTGAAGCAAGTGGCAGAATAAGAAAACCGGTAATTTTCTACTTCAAATAAATTCCATTAAGAGTGATTTGCGTGGCATAACCCTGTTATATATTTGTGACCTCACCTTCAATCTGGTTCAGAATCATGGATTCAACATACATGGAGACATAATTTATGAATAATTCCAAACGAACCTGCTTGAGGTGACTCTCCGCAGGCCTTTTAGCCATCACCAAAATTTGTGATGCATCCACATACGTTGAACTCTAAATTAACAATCCCCATCATGGGGTCTCAGCATATTCGTTAATTTCCCCATCCATTGAACCTGTGGTGAATTTGGCAATGCATCACATACTAGCCAATTTTAACTAGGCACTTATGATTAAGGTGCATTGTGTGACAAGTATAAAACTATAAATGGGAGAGTTGAGCTATGTGGTTGTTACAAAATGGAAGAGGAACCAAAAGGGAAAAAGGACACTACGGAATTAGAGTCTCCAAAAGAAGTAAGATACAGGGGAGTCCGGAGGCGTCCGTGGGGGAAGTTCGCGGCGGAGATTCGGGACCCAGCTCGGCACGGTGCCAGAGTGTGGCTGGGGACATTTCTCACGGCGGAGGCCGCCGCAAGAGCTTATGACCGTGCTGCCTTTGAGATGAGAGGTGCTTTAGCTGTTCTCAATTTTCCAAATGAGTACCCTTCTATCAACTCTTCTTCTTCTTCTTCAATGATCAGAAGTGAGCATGGTAAACAAGTTATTGAGTTCGAATGCTTGGATGACAAATTGCTAGAGGATCTTCTTGATTGCGATGACAACGCCTACGAGAAACACTTGCCTAAGTAGGTTACACCTGATTCAAAACAAACCTAGTCAATGCCTTCATAATTTCATTTTCAGGTACCACTTTAAGTGAGTATCGTTTGTAAGATAAACTAAGTGTGCTACATGTTCAACTTTTTGCATCCACTTCGCCCATGTAACTACGTTTCCTTATAAATAGGAGTGAAATTTTTATAAAACATTACACACTTACATATGTTTTTATCTATTTTTTTATTTTCATTTCTTACATTATATTATTAAATATATTAAAATTACTCTTTATATAATACAGTTAATTCAACCAGTAACTAAATAAACTGAAATGTTACGTTACATGTCTTTTGTTCCCTCTCTTCAATTTATTCTACTATTTAACTTCTCAAAATAAATTTTATCTTCTTTTTTGTTAACTTTTTTAATATTTAATAATATAAAAGTCAAAACCAATAAATATAAAACTCAAAAAAAAATTGATGAAAATATAACACCAAGTTATTTAATCCAACTTAATATATGAAGTCTTCATTTTGTCGTTATATTTGGGGTACACTTAGTGTTAAAGATGTTTGTACTGTATATACTTATGTAATGATCAATATTATTAATTGAAGTTTTTTATGTTTTGGAACGAAACAACAATTATCATACATACCCTCAAGAATACTAGTAAATCTATTTATTTTCTTTTATTTTTTTTTCACAAAACATTCCTTATTATATTTGTTATCTATCTTTCTTTCTTTTTTTGCCACCAGATACACTCAAAATGGGTGTCAAAAACTTCATCCGAAACAAAATTACTAGTGCATCGAATTTGTAATTCAATTAAAACCGAACAGATTTTATTCCACTTGAGACTATAAAAATTTGAATCATTTATATGTGCTAGTTCTGTAGATACAATAAAATGGAAAACTACATATTCCTATTATCCACTTCTTTATTTTATTTTATTTTTGAGAAAAGTATAACCCACTATAGTTTCGAATAACAAAGTCTTTTCAAATCTGGTCATTTAAGCAATCAGCATCAAACAGGAGTAAGCTATTGTATTAACTTTCTTCGACATAAAATCAAATCATTCCGTTATTTCGTTTTCATTACTCACTTTTCAGCATTACTTTTCTTTTATTGTTATAACAAAAATATTATTTGATCCAAATTATATTATTTATAATCTCATTCAATAAGTGTTTAATAAAAATAAAAATTAATAAAAATTTAAGAGAAATAAATACATGTTTAGGGATACGGTGCACAGATTGTGACGTTTCTGTATCCCTAGGCTATTAAATGCGTGTTTTTGAGATATGATGCGTTGCGTCATTAAAAGAATTTCCACTTTTTGAAACTTATATCATTTGCAAAATCATGATCCTTGATTGTCACTTGTGGATCCCCTACCATTGGATCCGTTGAACTGAAAGGTTCCGTCCGTCCCTATAAATCTTTATTTCTTTCCTCATTTCTTCGTTTTACCTCTGCTTTCATTGTTTCTGCTCTCTTGTTGTTTCTCCGTTGTTCTCCCATCGTTGTTACTTCTAGCTTTCTATCCTTTTCCTATTCATTCAACATGTTAGTGCCTTTATCCTTTTCTTTTCTACTTTGCCTTTCCTTTTAGAGTTCTATAGAAGCTTCTGCTGAAGTTTTGTACACTTGGGTGAGGGATGAGGTTTATTCCTTCGTCCCTTCAAAGCGAGGAGCCCGTAGCTAAGTTAAGGGAAGGGGGAGCGTTTAACCATTCTGTCTTAGCACCTAATGTACAGTGTGTGTCTTGCTCTTTTGCTGATCGGGTCTGTCATTCTTGCACGGATCCCAACGAACTAGATTTCATCTTTGTTTATGAGACTTTCTTCTTTAGTCTTCACTTGTCTTTCCCTTTTATCGACTTCTAAATAGGTTTTGAATGCTTTGAACATTATCCCGACTCAACTCCACCCTAATGGATGGGCTTTTGTGAAAGCCTTCAAAGTCCTGTGTGAGCACTTTGGTCGCACCCTTTCTATTCCACTTTTCTTTTACTTTTACACTGCGAAAATCCCTAAGGCGGGGGTATCTATAGGTTGGGT
Source organism: Clitoria ternatea (assembly GCA_037962975.1). NCBI lineage: Eukaryota > Viridiplantae > Streptophyta > Magnoliopsida > Fabales > Fabaceae > Clitoria > Clitoria ternatea. Next base: position 3,286,011 of record CM075674.1, read on the forward strand.
CTCTTTAAATGGGATTAGAAGTCCTCACTTGATATGGGCTTTCGAACAGTCCTATAAAAACTTCAAAAACTACTTTTTCAAAGTCTGAGTGTGGCTTTGGACTTACCCGGGGTAGATTTCCATCATTATCCTAATGGTCATCCCATGTTTCCCTTGTACAGGACCCGCGCACCGGTTTAGTTTCACGTATCATGAGATGACTTGGTGCTTACTAAGCAAAGGGATGCTTGGTTCCTCCTGGAGGACATGGGGTTGTATTTTAGTTCCCAATGGTTGATTGCCTTGTCTCCTACGCCCGACGCTCTAGAAGCTTGGATGTGTAAGTGCGAGTGTCTTTCGCAATACTTATTTATTTGCTAATTTCATGTTTTGCTAATGTGTCTTTCTTTTTTTTTTGTAGGTGATATAGCTCCCCATGAGATGTCTCTCAAGGATCTCAGGAAGCATTATCAAAAAGTCGAGTCTTTGGAAGAAGCCCTTCTGCTGTTGTTCCGGGTAGCGTCTCTAAGAAAAGTGGTTCCTCTTCTGCCCCTCCCGCCCTCGCCTGAGTCGGTCCTTGTTGGCGTCCCCAATCCTACAGTTGTTATGCCCATCACTATCGTTCCCTCTCAGTTAGGGCCACATATTAAGAAGGAAGTTGACCGTCACTCTAAGAAACACCGTTCGTAAAAAGAACCTATGGCTCTTGGTGCTGGGCCTACTCAACCTTTTTCTAGGAGGGAGACATCTTGCAAGTTGTTCCTAGCCCATGAGACGGTGTGATTATGGTGTTTGAGAGTTCTGAGCCGATGGAGACCTTTTTGACTCCTCGAAATAGGGTTTCTAATGGCCCTGTTTCTACAAAGAGTATTGTTGCACCTTTACCAAGTGAGGTTGAGGACTTTAATCGTTTATGGAAGGCGTTCATGATGTTAACTAAGTGGCCTCAATACTCAAGAGGGAAGGTGAATTGAGTGTTTAAAAAATTTGCTTGAAATTCCTTTGAACTTGGTTTTTTATGCAACTTAAATGAGATACAAGAATTTTACAAACAACAGTATGTATCACACTTTAATAGGTTTGAATCAAGGTATTGAACTCTAGAGCCAAAGTAATTTTAACCAAGAAACGGGAAGCAAAACAGAGTATTGGTTCAATAATTTTATCAAACAGTTTGTGTGCAAGGTTATGTTACTTCTTGAGCAGCAAGATCAATTTAAATATTCATCTCAGGCAAAACAACAAACAGTTTATATGCACAGTTAAGTAAAGAGTTCAAGGTTAAAAGAAGTGCAAACAAATTTAACGAGTTCCACCAATCTGGTATACGTCTCGCCTTCAAGCAACTCACTTGAAGGATTCCACTATTGAAGATTTGAAATACAAGCTTTGAGCAATTGTCTCCTAGTGTCCCATACTCAAGAACCCAATCATCACAAGCAAAAGGGCAACCCACCCAATCTCACAATCTCTCAATACCCAAAGGTTGAACCCCAACCTCTGTGACTACTCAAGCTAGAGTGATTTGGAGTTTTTGTTTACAAATGTTTACTCTCTCAATAGAGTGGATAAGCAATTGAAGGTTCTAACCAAATCTAATAACTCTCAAGGAAAAGAGGATATGCAATTACAAGCTCAGAGTTTCAGAATAATGAAACTATACAAGAAAAATGAACTCACTAAGCACAAATGCAAGCTTTGATTGATTTCTTCTTGTTGGTGTATCTTGTGCTTGAGTTGGAGGTCCATTTATAGAGTTTTGGAGGTCTTCATAGTCGTTGCACATCATGGTTCCAACTATGTTCCCCACTAAAAATGACTCTTTAAAGTTGTTTCCCACTGTTTGAATCGATTCGTACGTCTTTGAATCGATTCAAAGTATTCTGACTTGGGCATTTTGGGCTTCCATTGTCGTATAAATCAATTCAAGCCTCTTTGAATCGATTCAAAGCGTTCTAACTTGGCAATTTTGGGACTTCCAGGCCTTTAAATCGATTCAACACCCTTTGAATCGATTCAAGCAATGTTGTTTGTTGTTTTTCATGCTTTTTGATGCATTCTTGAAGCGTTTTAAGTTATGGATCCTTTCCTTGATCTTTATTCATTATTTTCTTGAATCTTTAATCACTTGGGAGCATGTTCTTCATGGTTTGTTTGATCTTTGATTTGAATACATCAAATCCTCTTGTGTACTCTTTTGATTTGTTCATAGCACTTGTTTTTGATCCATGAATAATGTTCTTCTTGTTCTTGGGCACTTGTCATTATCAAAACCTATCCACAACATGCAAATACATTCTCCCCCTTTTTGATGATGACAACCAATGTTCATCTCTTTGAGGTATTAGTTTCAAAAAATGACTGTAAAAAATATTCATGTATAGCTATGTGATGGATCAAGCAAATTACTAGTAAGATATATTCAAATTTAGTGTCTAGTGTGCTTCTCCCCCTTTGTTTTACAATTAGACATTTATTGAAGCATTTGTCACACATATTCTTTGAGTTATATATATATATATATATATATATATATATATATATATATATATATCTTACTTATCTCTCCCCCTTTGTCATTATCAAAAACAATATAAGCTGTAAAGAAGTGAAGGAAACATTCATAGCATAAAGTTCAACAAACATAAAGATCAACCAACATAAAGTTCAACAAACAGAAAGCCTTGTTTTGATGTTGGCTTCTAGCAAGTCCAGACGCTGGTCCATGTGAGTAGTTAGGCGAGCAAAAAAGTCATCAGTAGGTGCTTGTGCAGGTGCAAGTTGAGGAGGAGCATCAGCACCCTCTTCATCATCATCATCATTATCATGGCATGGGCGCTAGAGTATTTACCAAATTCCATGGTACTCATGAAAGTTCATCTTGGTAAGATGAGACTTACCAATAAGTCCTTTAGTGCCAACAACTTCCTTGACTTCGTTCTTGAAATCGACCTTGAAATGACAAAGTATATTGGTGATAAGAACTGCATAAGGAAGTCTTATGAGGTTTTGAGCCTCCAATGTAACACCCTCGGTTAGATAAGACAACCCATTCTATAGGATCATCCTATTTAACTGAGAGGTCACAAGTTTTCATAAAAAGTGAATATTTTTTTTTTAAAATAAAAAGATGGCAGATCAGTGGAAGCAAATAGTGAATATATCACATAGTCATTCACAAACTTACAAATAATTGTACTCATAACAGAATGGGGTACGCAGGCACCCTTAAATATTATACAGTCATCCAGTGTCTGATTATCATTAATAAATATTCAATCTATATAAATTCTATCTTTAACGATCGTTCTCAGTGGGTTCAGCATATTGCTGTTCTTCATACTCGGGTTCTTGATTTCCTAATTCCTCTGAAAATTGTCAACAGTAAGGGTGAGTATAACCCAAGACCCTGATGGTTAATCCGGTGCGGACATAATCCAGTTAACATACAATATCACATAAATCATACAATTAGCATATTCACAATTATAACAATCAAGCATGTTGTCATGGAATGTATGAGTTGAATTTATTATGATTTATCTTTGGTTAAGTCTCATGATGCATGTGGGCCTAATAAATCATTTCTTCATCTCATTCCTTGGAATATCTCCATTCCATTCTAGAGCGATCAGGGTCCGCCCAAGTTCCCATAAGGTACAAATGAACTCATTGGTTCTCATCATTGATTTATATATTCTTGGAACTTGGATCCCTACGATCATAGTTACACTCTGTCATTTAGTCAAAGTACACTAGAATTGCATCGTCTCACTCGGCTATCAGGCGCGACTCTGATGCCATTGGGTTTCCGTTCCAGTTGTACTTCCAAGATCCTCTTGGGGATCGAACGTGAATGTCCTCCACTGTACCAAGTGTATGCTTTAGATTTTCTTCTTTTAGAAAAATATTTTCATGATGCGGAATGCATTCTTTTTGTCTTTTGATTCTTTGGGTATTTATGTATTTCTAGTTTCATCATACATATTCATAAGTTCTTGAATCTCATCAATTATTTAGACGTTGTAAGTCATTTTATTGTTGTATTTGAGAAAGTATATCAACTATTTACTGGTTGAAATTATACTTTGTAAAGAGTAAAATAATATATTCCTTATTAATTACTTATAACTAAAGTAGTAATAATAATAATAATAATAATAATAATAATAATAATAATAAGATTCATAATATTAATAACAATAATAATAATAATAATAGAAATAAGAACGATAATAATAAGTGTAACGTCCCAATAATTTAAAAGGATTAGGGAAGAGTTTCTAAATGAAAATCCAAGTGAAAAATATGAAAAACAAGATTTTTCCGAGTAAAACAAGGGTAATTCCGAGTGAAAGTGGAATCATACTTAGAAGAGTTTTCTAAATGAACTGGCTAAAAATCCGAGTGAAATTGAACTGGAACGCTGTTTTCCGACTGAAACAGATCTGATTCCGAGTGAAAATGTTGGGGACCAGATTTTTCTGAGTAAAAATGAGTTTGAATCCGAGTAAAAATGATTTTTTGAATAAAATGGTTTAATTCCGAGTGAAATAGATACTGAAAGGATTTTCTGAGTGAAATAACTTAAATTCTGAGTGAAAATGAGTTTGTGAATCAGTATAAAAAGAGTTCCCTGAGTAAAAATGTTTGTGAATCCGAGTGAAAATGAGTCTCCAAGTGAAATAAAATCTGATTCCGAGTGGAATCAGTCTGAAAGGAGTTTTCTGAGTGAAATTAAGATATGTTCCGAGTGAAATATGTTTGAGGAAGAGTTTTCTGAGTAAAATTAAACTGGGAAGATGTTGTCCGAGTGAAAGCAGACTGGGAAAAGTTTTCTGATTGAAATAAGGTTGTTTTCCGAGTGAAATTACTGAAAAGAGTTCTGAGTGAAAATAATTATGTTTTCTGATTGGAATAACTATAATTCCAAGTAAAAATGATTGAGAAAAAGTTTTTCAAGTAAGAAAAGGGTTCTGTCTGAAATATATAATGATTTACCGAATGAAATCATGTAAAACCGATTGGATTTATATAAAACTGATTGGATTAATGTAAAACTGGTCGGATTAACGCAAAAACCGGTCGGATTAGTGTAAAACTGATCGGATTGATGTAAAACCAACTGGAGTGAAGTAAAACCGAGCTTGTTATCATTGATTCCAACATCTATTTATAATTCTTCACTGGAACTTACATAAATACCCATGATACTTAATATTTTCACAGTTCAGCATCAAACATACTCACTTAATCATCAAAATTCATAATAATCAATACAGATAATCGAACGAATTCATTGAATCATGAATTATAATGAACAACACAGCCAATTGAACATATTCATAAAGGTATATACATATTTAACAGATATATAACAATTAAAGCATTTTAATTCATACAATTCCCGAATCTGTCCTAGAAAGGTGAGGACCAAAGGTACCTTAACCCTTTTCTTTCACTCGAATTTTCCCAGAATACCCGAGAATATACCCCCTTACCTTAATGGAGTTCCTGGATGTTCCCTTCACTGTCCTGCTTCAGATCCGAGTGAGAGGGAAAAGAAAAGAGAGAAAGAACTTTGTGCGAAGAAGAAGAAATAGAGAGCGTTTTTGCTAAGTTCTCTTGGGTCTGAAAGTTTCAGACTTGCAATGAGTTCTGTTGTTGATTTAATAATGAGAAAGGAGACAAGTGGGGGACAACTTTTTGTGAGTGGGCTGTTGGTGGACTGTTAGTGGAGATAATGGAAACTTTTGACTCATTTCACTGTCAACTTTGCATTAATGGGATTAGTGACATATTAAAATATATAAAGTGATTTGAGTGGAGTTAAAAGGTGTTCGGTGTTGGAGGATTTGAAGAGGTCGGTTATGGAGTGAGGTCGGTTTTTAGGTGAGGGACGGTGTAGGGTAAAGAAGTAGAGGACGGTATGTGAGGGATTTGATGGACACCGTCTGTGAAAGAGGTCGGTATTATGGTGTGGAAGGAAAGGCGGTTGTGTGGCTACGAAGAGGTCGGTTTTGATGAACACCTAGCTCGGAATTCTTCTAAAACCGACTCAACACTTGTTTTCTCACTCGGTAAAATCAATCAGTGCTGACACCTATCTTACTTGGCCTTTCACTCGGTATTATATCCCAAATCCGAGTTGTTTCTGATGGTTCTCACTCGGTTAATTCATCCTAAAACCGTGTCTGCTCGTAGTCAATTTCACTTGGTAATTTTCTTTCCAAATTCGAATCTCTACACACTGTTCCACTCGGTAAAACTCATCCACTTACTCGGAATACTTCCCATACCACTCGGTGTATTTAACTTCAACACAATCGGAAATGTACTTCACATGCATCACTCGGCATAGACTTACATTTCTCACTCGGAGAATACACTTTCCTTCCCTTGGAAGTTTACTCAGTTCCATACTTCCACTCAGGAAAGTCACACGTAAGATCCACTCGGTAATAAGGGTGTTCTTACTCGGAATCCATACACTTCTTCACTCGGTTTAGGACTAATCAAATACCACTCCGTATACCTCATTTTATTCACTCGGGGAAACCATTACGCTAAGTCCAACTCGAACTTGTTCTAACCCAATCCACTCAGATTATATATGTATCATCATATACTTAGAAATTTTCCAATCTAATCCATTACAACAAATCTTGCCTCGGATTTCCACTCGGGAATATCCAAATCCATTCCTACACACATCATTTTCACTCGGTATTATTTCCTACTCGAGTATATCTTACTTGGGATCATCCAAGCCTATTCACTCGGAAAGGCTACATATTTAGCCTCACTCAATGGCTCTAAACCTCATATATATCCTACTCGGAATGCTATCCCCTTCCTCACTAGGAAGGTTTGACTTGGACTAACTTACTCGGATTGCATCGGTTATATCCTTGACTGAGTCTCTTCACTCGGAATACTGTAATCAGAGAAATTGTCACTCAGAAAAGGTAGCATTTGGCATGGTTTGACTCGGAACAAGTCATTCAAGGGTGTTTTGACTCGGAATTTCACCCAGAAGTGGTTCTCTTGAACACACTTCACTCAGAATTGCTTCTCAGGTCAGGACTCCACTCGGTGGTAGCCCTCTCAGTCATGTTTTACTCGAAAAACATGACACTAACTCAGAATTCCATCCTTCACTCGGAATTTCTAATTATTCACTCAGAATTTCTCTCTGTTACTCGGAACAGAGCCCTTTTTCACTCAGTTTTTGCATAATTTCACTAATGGTCCATATAAATTCCATAATTACATATAAAAATGAAATTCTTGCGACATTACAGACCATCTACAGGGCATTTATTCACTTATTACCACTTACAGACCTTCTAAACTTCAATTTTTTTTACTAAATAAGACTGCTACTAAAAACAGGGATGTTACATCCAACATGTGATTCCTTACTATGTTGATCTCTTTCTGATTCACAATTGCCCAAAGAATAAGCAGTTGAGATTTACTGACTATGGCATTGTTACTTCCTAAGGGTAAAAGAATTTTGACTAAGACATAATGAAGTAAGCGATGATCTATACTTAATTTTCCTACAGTGCTGGTTGTGGATGAAGAGAGGGTGAAGAAATTTCTGGCTTCCAATAGGTTGTAGTTCCACCATGGAAAGGGTTTTCTTCCAAAGAAGTGGGCATCATTGATAGGAAGTTTGCCAATCTTGTGTAGAACTTCATTAACCATATTTATACCTTTCACTTTGGCAATATATCGACCATCTTGAAAGCGCAAAGTGAAGTAGAATGCATGGACCAATTCATGGTAAATAACTTGAGACTCAAGAGTAGCAAACCCCACAATGTGTTGTTGTTGAAGGGTTTCAATTAAAGAAAGACCGGAAGATTCAAAAAATCAAAGGTCAAGCCAATGAGAAGGAATCAAAGGTTTCTTAGAGAAGTTGCTCAAGTACCTTTCTAATTCCTTTTGGGTGTCAAAGAGTCTTACAAGATCTGAATTTTGGGGTGTAGAGGACCCAGCAACATTTTCCCTTTGTTTCTTCCTTGGTTGGGATGATGAAGCCATGGAGGTTGAATGAGTGGAAATGGAGGTTTTAGAGAGGGAAAAAGAAGTTTTAGAGAGAATGAGGAGAAAAGGAATGAAGAGTTTGAGTGAAGTGGTGAAATGGACCTAAAACAGCTTGGATATATGTAATTTTTGACGTATGAATTGATTCAATTGAGGTGTGAATCAATTCAAACGTTGTTGTTTTGAAAAAATTTAAGCATCAGGGGTTTGAATCGATTCAAGACCCTTGTGAATCGATTTGTGAATCGATTCAAACGGTTCTGTCCCTCTTTGAATTGCAGTTTTGAGCAGCTGAATCGATTCAAGGCACTATGCAACATTAAGAACCATTGAAAACTTAAAAATTATGCCTATCTTTGCACTCTAATTCAAACAAGCATGCATAAACGTCATCTAACTTAATTATTTTACTAAAATCATGATACATCAAGATTAAGTGTTCATGTTCAAATTCTTGAATCTTATTCTCAATACATCATTCGATTTCAATAAAACTAATGATTATATACATATATACAAATATCAAGATTATGAATCAACTATTTATCATTATAAAGACTAAATATCATACAAAAGAGAACCAAATTACATGCTTATTCATTAACAAAGAATATAATCAATTAATATTAGACATTTTCAAAATTCCTAATTCTCTTCTAATGTTTATGAATTATTCTTTTGCAAGTGGTTTAGTGAATATATCAACTAGTTGCTTAGAGGTTTCAAAATATTCAAGCACACAATCACCCTTTAACACATGATCCCTGATGAAATAGTGTCTTAAAGTCTGGGGTCTGGTCTAACAATACTTCAACTAATATTTTTTGTCTAGACTTTTTCTCAACACTTTAAAATAAAGAAAATGGAGATAAATGATAAAGCCAAATTCTTACGTACTTGTGCTTTTAGCAAATTATAGTATAATAAGGTATTTAGCTATAAATCAGCCAAAGAAGTCTAAGTCGCTCTTCAACACAACTGTGAAGGCATCTATAATATAAAAAGATCCAAGAAAATACTGTTGACCAAATAGTTTGATACCTTCAAGATGGAGGAACATGAAACTGTGGACTAAATGTTTGAAAGATTCTAAACCCTGCTGAATGAGCTTAAGGTTCTTGGTACAACACCTTCCACATAAGATATCAATGTGAAGCTTCTTGGAAGTTTGCATGAAAGATTTAATGCCAAATGTTCAGCCCTTGAAGAAGCCAAAGATCTAAGTACCTTCTCTTTGGATGAACTCCTTAGAGTACTTAGAGTGCATTAATTGAAGCTAAAATAGAAAGAAGTCAGTAAGCCTTCCTCCTCCAAAAATATTGCCTTGAAGTTTGATGAATCAAGCAAGAGGTAAAGGACATGAAAGCTGAGGAGCCCACAAGCTCAAAACCAGACTCTAATGAGTCGGGTGTAGATACAGAAGAGGAGTTGACCCTTGTGACTAAGAGATTTCACAAGTTGTTAAAGAAAAAGAAGTTCAGACCTGAGAAATTTTAAAAAAAGGACCACAAAGGTAAAAGTCAATTTAAATTTAAAATTGACAAGTTTTCTTTGGAGTGTTTGAACAAAGACAATAAGAACAGAAGAGAAAAAAGAAAATTTCCTAAGAAACAAAAGGGGTTCATCACATAGGATGATATGATCTTATTAGCTTATATGATCACATAGAATTGAACATATGTGTAAATGTATGCTTATATGATCTTATTAGCTTTTAAAACAAGAAGCCACAACATCAATATTGCACTAAAACCAAGCCAGTTACAACTTTGGCCACATTCCAAATCTAGTTTTTTGCATTGCGGGCTACTAATATAAATTTAGACCTGTGTACTACAATACAAATTTAGACCTGTGTGACTATGACATACCACAACTAAGAATAACTCTCATTATGAATATTGAATTGAAATGGTTCTAGATGAAATTATTAATGAAAGTTTTTAGAAGGTAAATTGTTAAAATTTCACTTTTCAATTTAAATTTGTTTATAATTTATTTAATTTTAAAAAAATTCAGAAAACAAGAATGCAAGTGACTATTGGAAAACCTTTTGTTACCAAGTTTAAAGATGTTCTCATAGACGGATATAGGTTAATACTTTTGCTAATTTTTTCTATTGAGAAAAAATGGTGAAGCATGACAACAACATATGAATATAAGAGAAATTGAAAGTATATGTGTAGTATATTTTAAGATTCCTAATCACCACGGTATTACATCATCATGGATTCAAACTTAACAAGTTTTTTATTGATACAGCACATGCAGACCATATAATAACACGCTCAAAATTTACATAGCTAAATTCTTTTTGTTTACTAGATTGGGTTCTTTATTTTCTTAAATTGGTCAATGATTTCAGATCACTGCCCACTTCTACTTATGTACGTTGTTTTCTTTTTTTCTTCAGCAAGAAAACGGAACAGCAAAGGTTGCTCCTATTTAATAAAGGTGGAGCCCCTACAGAATCTGCAAGTGACAATGTAATTGGAGAGTTATTCATGTTTAATTTTGGAAAGCTATAGTACTCAATTTCACCCACTCAAAATAATTTATTATAGTTATTTAAATTGATGAGATTATTATTGTTGCAGTTAACTTACAAGAAGGAACACATTTTGGTTCTACTTAATTCAAACCGAACATGTTATTTTCATTATATATAAGCTGCGCGAATGTAGCCATAGATTATAGACGCCCTTGATAATTTAACAATAAGACCTCCAAATTAAATAACTCAAATTGACAATTGAATAATAAGCAATGATGTAGTCTGATGCAAATAAATTACAGGCAAGACAGCAAATTAGAGGAAGAAAACAGTTGAGAGATGCCCATTACTTCGCTTTTCTTTCAGAATCCAGATTGGGACCCCTGTGAAATCTTGTTCGATTCAACGTCGAGCAATGCTATTCACGATGACCCTGTTCACGATTCTCTCTCCTTCGACATGGTTGATCTGGCCGCGGATTCCGCGTTGTCGACCGAAGGAAACGACAGTGTTTCGAAGCAAGTGGGGGCTGAAGTGCAGAATGATAAGAATAATAAGGAGAGATCTTACATAGGTGTGAGGAAAAGGCCTTGGGGAAAGTTTGCTGCAGAGATTAGAGACACAACGAGGAACGGTGCAAGAGTTTGGCTTGGAACATTCGATAGTGCTGAGGCTGCTGCTTTGGCTTATGACCAAGCTGCATTCTCAATGAGGGGTCACAACGCTGTTCTCAATTTTCCTGTCAAAACGGTTAAAGAGTCTTTGCAGGATATCCAATATACTTGCTGCAATGGGTCTTCTCCTGCTCTTGCGCTCAAGGAGAGACACTGCATCCAAAGAAAATTGTCATCACATGCTAAAAAGTGCAAAGGCAAGAAATTAGAGGAACCAAGACAAAGTCTGGTGGTGCTTGAAGATTTGGGAGTTGAGTATCTAGAACAGCTTCTAAGTATGTCCGATCAAAGTGCAGGCCCTAGTTACTGCAAATAAACTTGTTTCCCTCATGTCAACTTTTCTCTTGTTTGGTTTAGGCCCTTTTATGACATCAATTAACGTCCAGCTAGGGCTATGTACTGGTATCTGATCTTATGTAAAGTCTCCAGAACCATTTTCTTCTTCTTTTGTTTCAAGAATTTTTGCTTAACAGTAGTGTGTCTCTGTGACTACAATCACACCCTTAGTGTCCCATTTTCTTCTGTGATTCACTAAGAAAATCTCCAATAAAAATATTTGATTCAATAAGGGGAGAAAATGTGTTGCCAATCAATTCAATTGTTATTCTTTTCTTACCATAGCAATTCAAAATCACCAGGCTGCCAACAGACTTGAGAGTTCATGAATTTTGCTGCCTTTGGAGGTGTATCAAAATTCTTTCTCCCAAGCTACTTTCTGCAGTTAATGCTTTTTCTAGTTTCTGTGCACTTCCTTGTGTTATGAGTCCATTTTTGAACCAAATATATATTGCCCTTCATCTGCAGAGGCTGTTTTTCATCACATTCCAACTTCACAATCCTTGAACAGTACTATCTTCCAGTAAAAAATTTCAACACATGCTAAAATGGCCGGGTAAGTTCATATTACATTACTACCTTTTTGTTTCAGAAAAAACAAAACATATATGCAGAAATTTCTCCAAGTGTTTTTAGTGTTCATCTTAATCACAATAAAAGTTTCATTTTCAAACCCTAAAATGATACAGATGCATTACTAAAATAAAACTTCAATTTTGATTGAAAATAACACTAAAAACACAAATGAAAAACCGCACCTAAATTTTATCTTCACATAAACACTTTTAACTGTTTTTCTTCAGTGCTTTCAATATTGTTTTCAAAGTAGAGTTTCACAATGATAATTTGCATACTAAATACTATTTGTTATCAGTATAAAATCTTAATTCTAATTATAGAATAACACTAAAACCCCATGTGTTTGTTTTGCCTCTGGCCTCATGTTTACCAAAAACAAAACCATGCATTTTAACCAAAAGAAAACTCTTAAACACTGGTTCAAAATTATTTAAAGTTAACATATTGTCATCACAAATATGATTTGAAGATTAGATCAAGATAGCATATAGTAATTTCCCAACAATTTAATATCTGATTTCTGGCTTGTCTGATTTCTTTATACATCGCATTTATGATCAATCAAAGGAAATGAGGATTTTGCAACCATAGAAACTGCAATGCCTGCAGAAAAGCATTCAATATATGGGCAAGATCGCAAGGCTATATAATTAAGATTAAATCTGTTTTAAGTCTGTATGTTTTAGTTGATAGCTGAATTTAGTTCTTATGTTAAATTTTCATTGCCATTTGTTATTCTAATAAAATAGGATGAAATACAGTTTTTAGTTCCTTTATTTTAGAAAATAAGAATGAAATTCATTCTATTTCTAAAATAAAGAAATAGACAGCAATGAAAATTCAACATAGCAACCAAATCAAAGTAGAAGATCTAAAACATTTTTTTACTGAATCCTCCGCTTTCATTTAATTCTCAACCTAAAGATAAAACTTTGTTTATACTTAACTGTCTATTTAAAATTTTAAAAGAGTATTCATTGTTCATTTAAAATCTTAAGAGAGTATGAATTGTTGTTTTTCCAATATATACCACATTTATTGATATTAAAAGTGAAACTAATTTTAAAAGAAATAAAAAGTGAAGATAAGGATAAAATATAAAAACAATCAATTATTTTATAAAAATTAACAATCTTAATTATTTTTTTAATATGTATAATTCTTTTCTCTCTAAAACAATTGAATGAAAACGGAGAGATCTCGCAATTGAATATAAACAGTTGGAGTATACATTTTACCCTAATAATAATAATACTTGTAATAAAAGCAAAAAGTATCCACCCATAAATTCATTGAATACATCATGTAACACATAGAAACCTTTTCCTGCTTGAAGAAACAACCTTGTTTTAAAATGATACAATTAATTAATTATGACTCACTTGGTAACACATACTAAAATTATGGATTATGTCTTGGGTTTAATCCCTATAGTAACTAATTAATACAAATTATGTCTTGTTTTAAAATATTTAGTTCAATAATTAACAAATTAATATCAAATAAAAACAGGAATACAGTGAAAACATATAGTAACAATTTTTGTAAGAAAACAGAAGATAAAAACAAAATATTTTCTTCAATCAAACAGACCTAAAACAAAGTGCCTGGTGAAACTAAAACTATGTGTGACCACTAGCACAATCAAGTCTGCTATTAATATATTTTACGATACAAATTAAATTAATAATTATATATTAGAGGGCATCACTGCAAAGGGAATCAATTTTAAAAGAGTTCACAGACATAAATTTACTAGATGCAGCACTATATTTATAATTCAATATTAATTATTCAGAAAGATAAAAACAGCACAAGCTTCATATACATTGTGCTTGTCAACAGCACTGTATGATATACAATTTGCCACATGATTTGGAAGAAGTTCAAGCTAAAACTATTTTTGGAATCACTGTAAAGTAAATTTAGAAAAATTAACGATATTGATTTTAGCACTCAACCATTCCACGGTTCCAACCTTGCAAGATATGTAATATACTTATTTTATCATGCGTCTATCTGATCTCATGAGTTAGTGAGGGTATGTTTGTTATAGAAGGAAAGGAGAGAAGGCTAATTATGGTTTATTGAAAACTCTTGTTCCCTTTCTATGTATGGCTATTGTTTCCTCATCTTCTTTCATGTACCTTATTCTCTCTTAAGTCTTATTATCTCATTTTCCCTTCTCTCCAAACTACCAAACTATCTTTAGGAAATTAAGAATGAGGTGCTGCTGGTATTTGAACACACATATACTATGACGATATTGATCTCAAGAGGAAATAATATTATGTTTCCTAGCTAAATTAAAAAAGGCTTATTAAGATTTTAGAATTTATATTCAAATTATCAACATATGAAAGCTTAAGACATAAAACTTGAAAAGCGGTGAGCTGGTTTGACCAAAAGAATTTTATTCTATTTATCAGTAAAACAAAAACAAAAATTGCTAGTCAAGAAATACTCTAACTCATGATTGAAGGTACTTTCTACATAACAATAACAATTCAAACATTGAATTGGAAAAAAGGAGTCTATCTCCATTGATTGTAAAAAGAATATTAGAAAAGTCTACTCAAAAATTAAAATGTTGCATATATATTGGAAAATATTTTCAATATTACTAATATTATTCTTACAACAAATTTTAACTGAAATTTTTAAGCATGGAAAGATAAATAAAAATAGGGGGAAAAAGTGAGTGTGTAAAATCTTTTCCAAAAAAAACTGTTGTAAAAAGTAGAAATATCATTACACTATTTCAAAATTTACTCTTGCCAAGACAAGAAAATTGAAGTTAATAACATCCAGATAAGCAACTATATATAAGTTTTCAAATTATCGTGAATTCAATAGTTTTAAGGTAAAACTTTCATTAATAGCGCAATAATTAATAAATTATAAGTTGTTATTGAGTGCTATGTCAGCAAGAGAAACGATATGAACAAACAAAAAGACCAATCAAATTCAGTAATTGTCACAATTTGTTTCCATCTTTCCAATCAAATTGAGTGCTGTGTTTAATCACATTCCTTAAGATGAGCAATCCGTTTCCAGAATGAATGCATGACGATAAAATAATTTACCAAACAAGAGAAAGGAAAGAAAGAAATCAGACATACCTCTTATCAAAACATTGTTTCCATCTTTCCTGAAATATTTTCTGTTATCAAATAGCTGAAACTGCTGACAAATAACATATATAGAAAGTAGAAACGGTATGAATTCGAAACATAAATTGTAGTTTTGAGGGATAAGTGAATAGGGCTTTAAGGAGGCGGAGAAGAGGAAGAAAGAGAGAGTAGTAGGCTCCGTGTCCGAATCCGACAGAGAAACAAAGGCAACGAAATATATGATTGTGACTCAAAATACTATACCCCACTTTGCTTATCCTTTATTATTTGTTATTTATTATTATTATTATTTTATTCACTGTCAATTTCTCCACTGTTCTCTGCCAGACACCAGCAAGAAAGTGGCAAAATAAAAGAAGAAAATTTGATGATGTTCACCTTTTGTCCGGATTGGCTATAAGCTATAAAATATATGTCACCCTTTTCTTATTTATAAAAGAAAAATATTTTGATGGTATTATTTATGAGACAAGACCCATCTATTGAAAAATATTTAATATTTTTTTCACATATTTATTTTTATTTTAAAAAATACTACTATGAAGATTAATTAAATTTAAATTCAAATAAAAATAAAATTAAAACGTTAGAAGGTAAATTGGCCGGCTACTTCAACAGTAATTCGATCCAAGGGAGGTAGTGGATTAAATTTCCTCCTAGGAGTATGTTTGGAATCGGTCATGAGTGATGTAAGTTGGTGGTGGTTAATATTTATTCTCCATGCAGCAGGAATGGTAAAAGGACTCTAAAGTAGGATTCGCTAATTAATGTCTAAAAAGGGTTTTGCGTTTAGCTGGGATTACAATTATATACAACCGTGTCAAGGGAAAGACGTAGTTGAGAAAGACACCCATATCTACATGGAATGACAAACTTCAATCAATATATTTCAAACACTAGAGTTAAGAGGGCCTCTGAACACACGATATAAACTTGGTTGTTTAGGAAATGAGTTCATATTAGACGCGGTGACATTTTTGAAATTATCAAAGGGGAATTATGTTCTTAGGACCAATGAACTCAGTTTTGGGGGTACCGAGTTCGTAGGTTAGGTCATACTTTTTTTTATTTTTTAAATTCACCTATGAACTCGATTATGAGGTAACCGAATTTGTAGGTTCAAATTTCTTGTACCTATAAATACGGTTCTTGTGGGAATCAAGTCCTTAGGTCCCTATAAAGTCTCTTACACACTCCATTTAAAGTCATATGCGGTTCTCTTGCGCACTCCATTTAAAGTCATATGCTCTGCAACAGTGTGTGTTATATTGCTTAAAACTCTTCATGTTTTTAAACCCTTTAAACATTTCTCATTGCGTACATGAGCCCTTGAAACCTGCATTGCGTCCATTACTCCTTTTCCTACTGGAACTTGTGTTACGCTTGAAGTTGGTGGTGTTTTCTTCCTCCTTGACATACGAATGGTTAGTACTCTTCGAATACCTTAACACATATGTATATGTTGTTGCGTGAATATATCTCTTCGTGTTTCTTTTCCACTGTACTAAGATGCCTGAATCTGTGGTTTTTTTTTCTTGTCATTGTATTGAGTGCGGGTATGCATTGGGACGTAGCATGGATAGAGGGTTGATGCACATAGCACACCATGTGTTTGACAAAGTGTCTCCCTTGCTGTAGTAGTTCATACACACACCACAACTGTTCTACACGTATACCACAATTGTCATGCACCTTTCCTTTTCTAAAATTTGCTTATATTTAAATTTAGTGTAATATATTACTATTATATAATAAATAAAAAGAATAATATTTTTAGTAGCCAATAACATTTTTAAAAAAACAAAATAATATTTTTAAAATTAACTACTTATTGAAACTTCTTTTCACTTTATAATATAAATAATAATAATTTTTCATTAAAATATAAATAATAATAGTTTTTACTTTAGGTAATAATTTCATTAAAATATAAATAATATTAATTTTTCCTAATTTGGACCATAAGTTTAGAGACTAATTTTTTGGACAATAATTTTAATTAGTTTATAATATTCATTCTTAATTCTAATCGACTAGGTGTATTGTGTGTTGAATAGTGTCACACCTCAAGTGTTGCATTGGGTCAAATTCATGGATAGAAGTTGGATTAATGCACCACATATAAGTGAATAGCATGAAACTAGAATTGAAACATTTCTAGAGTTTTGTAACTCGAAATGTTAAAGATGTGAATGAGAGATACTTTTTCCTTGTGTTAAATGTGGGAATATGAGTCTGCTAGGCTTGGAGGTATTGAGGGAACATGTGTTATGTGATGGTTTTCTCAAGAAGTATACATGTTGGATATGACATGGTGAACATGTTGGCATGCCAAGTGACAAATGAAAGTTTTGCACATAATGTTGATTATGATATGGATGATTGACTTGAGGAGATAATTTGTTATGTGAGTGAAGAAAATTTTAAGAGAGCATATATATGTATGAAACTCTCTATGAAGATTCAAAGAAACCCTTGTATCCAAATTGCATTAATTTCATAAGGTTGTCGGTGATTTACGATTGTTTAATTTAAAGGCAAGAAATTGATGGACGGATAAAAGTTTCACTGAATTGTTGTAACTATTGAAAGAAATGCTTTCAGCTAGTAATAACTTGCCAAATCGTAACTACGAGGCTAAAAATGTTTTGTGTCCTATAGGATTGCAGTATAAGAAGATACGTGTATGTCCAAATGATTGTGTTATATATGAAGGTGAGTATGAGATGATGCATGAATATAACAAGGGTATGTAGATTCGTCCTTCAACCGAAGTTAAATTTATAAGGTGTTTTAGGATGTACAATGATATTGGGTTGGTATGTTTTTTGTGGCTGATGTTATCTTTAGTTGGGTTGCCTATATAAATGTCCAAAAGGGACATGAGGTATATCTCTTAAGACATCTCTGATGCTTAAGTCAGTAGATGTTAGAGTTAAATGATCGGTATGAGAATAAAAAGCTGTTGTGTGGTAGAAGTCTACCTCTGTCAGATACCTTTTTAGGAATTGCCAGTGACATAACATAAATGACCAATATTCTCTAGAAGGTGCCTTGACAATGGTAAAGGAGATATCATCAAGGGCATATCCCTCTCAAAAGTGTCTTAACAATAATAAGGGGGTATCATTTGAGAATGTATCCCTTCATAAAGATGGTGAAAGAGGTATCATTCAATGGCACATCCCTCTCGAAAGATGTCTTAATGGTAAGAGAGATATCACCTGAAGGCACATCCCTCCTAGGAGGTGTTTTGACAATGGTGATGGATGTATCATCTAAGGGCATCCCTTTCAGGAGGTGACTTAACAAAGGTAAAGGAGATATCATCTGAAGATGCATCCCTCCCAGAAATGTCTTAAAAATGGGACATAAGCATATCGATTTAGGTTTGGTCAGTATGTTCAGATCATATGTCACTTAATTTAAGTCATTGTTATAGCAGTGCTTTAAGCTGGTTTGCGTGATTGAGATTTATATCTAAAGTGAATTCAAAATCAAGATCAAGGATAAACCAAAGTCACGAGATATCCATAGTTATAGCTACTTTAATGTTGACCTAGGCCTAGTCGATATGTCCGAAACAAATGTCAATTCAAAAGGTCATTTGATACAAGTTGCAATAATTGGTACCATTCCTTTTAAATTTCTTGGAATTAGTGTAGGTGTAAACATAGGAAGAAAAGGAATTGGTTCAAGCTAATGGCATGTATTATTGTCTTCATGGAAGTTGAAATGCATTTCCATTGAGAGAGAGTTACTCTCATTAATGTTGGCCATTATAATATATGCCAATATACCAGTATATATTGTTGTTCTACAAGATTCCTGATGGTGTGAGGAAAGAGGTTATGTATTCAAAGGAGATTCTTATTTTTGGTACGGGATACCATCCCAACTAACACTAGTGGAGAAAAAGAATATGAACTCAGTTAAAAAAGACTTATAAACTTAGCTCGACAACTGAGTTTATATCAGTTGAGGTAATAGGTTGGGACATTTAAACTCGCTTAGCAACCGAGTTTGTTAGTACTTTTAAACTCGGTTAATATAACTAAGTTTAAATGGGTGGATGTGTAGTTAGAACTGGTTGGAGAATAGCAATTTGGTTGGCAGGTTTATTCCTGGTAATCCCGGTAACTAGAGAAAGACTTTTTTTCTTGAGCGTTAGATGACTCTAGAGAAAGACTTTTAAAGTTAGTTCAAGGGAAGAATGTTCTTCTAATGTTGAACATAGGGTATTATTAGCTAAACAGGGTGAGAATGGGACCAGCCCCAATGAAAGTAAATGGGCAATGACATGCAGGAAAGTTAATGAGGTTGCAAGATTAGTACAAGTCATTTAGTTACAATGATTTCAGACCATAATACAACAAGATATCTAACAGAGTTATTTAACATATCTAACATAGGAAAACCATGACACATATCTAACAGAGTCATTTAATTACAATGAGTTCAATAATAGAGGAAGAACCAAATACCTTGCGAGGACGTCAATGCAATAGTGCGTATGGGAAAGAATAAGCAAATGTAGGTCCAAAGAAGATGAAGACGAAGACAAAGATAAAGACGAAGACGAAGCAAGGGTCCAAAGGAGAGGCAGCCGCGATTGGAATTGCATAACCCTATGCGCGAAAAGAAAAAGAAACCAGTATAACATTATGATCTTTCCTCTTCAAAAATCTAAAGTAGTATATGTGCATTATGCTTTTCAACTCAGTTACTAATACAACAAAGTTTATATCTAGACATTCCAACTCGGTTATAAACAAGCAACCGAGTTTATATGTGTACCTAAATAAATAAAAATAATTCAGAAACCCTATAAACTCAATTAAAAGTACAATCAAATTTATATGTTTACCAAAATAAATAAATAAGTAAATAATCAAAAATCCTATAAACTCGATGTTACTTGTAATCGAGTTTATAGTGTTGTTTTAAACTCAATTTCTTTATAACTGAGTTTATATCTTTATCAAAATAAATTCGATTGTACTTTTAACCGAGTTTATATATTTACCAAAATAAATAAATAAATAAATAATCAAACACCTTATAAATTCGGTTTTACTTGTAACCGAATTTATAACTTTATTTTAAGTTTGGTTCCCTTATATTTAAGTTTATATATTTTATTTAAAATTTTAAAAATGTCGATGTGTTATATATTAATACGGTTCCCTTTTAACCAAGTTAATATCTCATGTTTATATTCAATTTTTATACTAGTGTATGGTGAATCCCAACCATACAATGCTCTAGGGAGAATGAGGATGCGACACACTTGCTACTGCAGTGCAGATGAGCAAATTAGATATGGTATAAAATCTTGAAATGCCTAAGAACCTTTCTTCTTTTACAGGGGATGATCTTGTTGGGGGGATTTTGTGGAACTTTCGGGATTGGATAATTGTATTCCATTAAAATTATTAAAAAATTGTATTCCAACAACTGAAATAGGGGGGACTCATTAATTGCTTGGATAATAATTAAAGGTCTGAGTTATAATTTCGTTCCTTGATATAAAACACTTTCAACCCATTCATATAAACTTAAGAAAATTAGTGAATATATCAATAAAAGTTGGTTTGATTAATCAAGGATTTAATGTTCAAATCCCACCAATAACTCATTTAAACTTTTCAATTAACAAAAAGAAAATTAGTGAATGTTAGTTAATAATTTTAAATTTATAAAAGATATTTCAACAATTTTTAACAAAGAAAAAAAGGTCATTTCATATTAAAAAAAAAGTTGCGCAAGATATACAATCAACGGTTCATAAGGATAAACTTTCCGAAAATTAGCGCTTCATAAATTTTATAGAATTACTTGTATGCGAGAACAACAAAAATGAGACTTAAACTTAAAAACAGAATGAATATATAATTTTTTTACATTTAGGATAAAGCTCGTGTTTGATGTTATAAATATTTTAGTACTGTTTAGGAAATTTCTTCTAATTAATTACAGGTCACGTGGAAAATATTTCATATATTCTAAAACTGTGGCATTACATCATATTCCCAAACTTTTCCTTCTCGCATGAGTTATGACATTGGAACTTGGAAGAATTGTTAAATTTTGGATGCACAGTAACGACAATAAGAATAATATAATATACCAAAACAACACAATCAGATTGCAAATTTGGAATAATAATCCTCTCA
Organism: Clitoria ternatea; assembly: GCA_037962975.1. Classification (NCBI taxonomy): domain Eukaryota; kingdom Viridiplantae; phylum Streptophyta; class Magnoliopsida; order Fabales; family Fabaceae; genus Clitoria; species Clitoria ternatea. Next base: position 3,307,438 of record CM075674.1, read on the forward strand.
TAACCCTGCCTTTACTGATAAATGGAATTAAATTCCTAAGGCAGTTCAAGAAAATTTTCAGTTTCTATTTCCATTTACTATTTTTAATTTTAATTATAAAATTATTATTATATTATCTGCTTTTAAAATTTTATACAACAAAAGAGTAAAAACATGAGATAAAAACAGAAAATAAAAAAAGTTATTTTCAATGCTACATATATAAATTTTTAAAAACAAAAAATATAATAACAGTTTTATAATTAAAACTAAAAATAAAAAAAAAAACAGAAAATAAAGATAGAAGATAGAAATGAAAATAAAAACAAAGCATGCTCTAGTTACTTAAACAAAGTGAAATTAAAAGGAAAGCGACTCTACAAGTTTGTTAATTCGAAGTTAAAACTACAGGGTACTTACTTGTAAGTGCGGTCGCTGAGACGAGTGCAAGACCCAGTAATCTTAATTTGCCTTCAGTTGCAAGCCATTAACTGAAAAGTATGAAGTCAAATTAACATGTGCTAAACTAGCAAGTAGAGAAAAGAGAGGAGATAGAAGAGGCTTCTAAATCATATTATAACTTACCTTAAATTGTGTGGCGATATTCGCGAGAGGTCATTTGGAGAAATAGAATTCGAAACTCATAGATATATCCTCCAATTGCATAATTGAGCTAGCAGCAGCCAAATTCAGACAATGTGTTGCCAATTTATGTAACGGGTGGTCTGAATCAAATGTACACTATGAATTTGAAAACAAGTGGAAATTAGTATAATAAATTAGTAATTAAACAAAAGCATGAATACATTCTCGAACATTGAAAAAGAAGAAATATAACAGTTATGATGAGAGGCTGTGTCCAGATACATTTCCCTCGTGGTTCATGTATTTTGGTGTAATTCCTGCAGAGCTCTTTGTAATTTGTTAATGAAAAGGACAAAAAGAGAAAGAACCCCATTAATTTGAGATGATGAAACCTTGGCCATTTTACCGAGTACCTTGAATGTATCCAGAACTTCAATTCTAACACTCCTATTGAAACGGGTGCGAATACCTAGTATAGCTATTTGTCCAATTCTCTTTGCATGAATAAAAAATTACATGTTGGGGGCGTTATTTCCTTTAAGTACAAAGATTCATCCAATTTTTTCTTTTCAAGTTGTACATTTGTGACAGCATATTCATTTATTAATATAAGACAAAAAGAAATAGGACTAGTATAGATCAAAAGACTCTTTTCTTTCTGCCAAGGCCCATTTTGCATTATAATATTCATGAGCAGCCTCTCTATCTTTAATTTTCAACATGTTATGAATCAAGTAATATTTATTTTAGTTTTTTATGCAAAACGACGTACAATTACAAAACCACAATGAAAAATTAAACACAAAAGACTAAAATAAACGTCATTTTACATTCTCAGCTATTATTAGAGGATATTTCAAATTTTAAATTGTTAAAACAATACTAATATTTCCAATATTTTTATAGATTAAATGTTTTTTTAAGAGAGGGTAATAAATTTTAAATTAGTAAGTATTAGATGATACTTGATCTTTGTCACCATCAAGCAAGAGGACTCTTCTAACTTAATATACAATCTTGAGTTTGAGTTATAAGAAGTGTAATTTTGTTAAATATTGATAAAGAGAGTTTTGTAACTATTTAAAAGTAAATACTAATCCATTTAGAATGCAGAAAACATTCTAATAGTAATCTAAACAAACTTGTTTACTTTTATACATAGATTCAAACACCTCACAAATACTTAAAAGGACTTGGTTATCCGACACTCATGTTAGACTTTTTTGGTGTAGTGTTTTGTTAAATACTTTGATAAATTTTACCTAGGAGTTTCTTAAAGAAATTTAACCATTAGATATATTAAAATAGTGTTTAAAAAAGTATTGATTTAAATGTATTTTTTTTATTTTTACTTATATTTCAAAAATTTTCTACTGTAGAAAATACTCACATCAATTACATGCTTATGCTTATTAGGGTTTTTTGCTAAACTGGGCGATTTTTTTAAAAAAAATTCAATTTTGGGACCTGATTAAAACAATTTAGTTGTCTGGGGTAAAAAACGTCCCATCAGTCTTACAATTCGCATGCCCATTTGACGAAATGTCAGAAACCCGGAGATGAAGACACTTGTCAAGAGATAACGTATTTCGCATACTGGGTTAAAGAAATGTTGGTCTGAGCGATGTGACAACCCAGCTGTATTTCGCATACTGGGTTGAAGAAATGTCAGTCCTGTTGATATGACCACCCAGTCATATTTCGCATGCTGATTTAAAGAAATGTCAGTCACTATTTCACGCACTCACTTAGCGAAATAAAGGGGAGAATGACACGTGTAAATTTCGTTATCTGGTTGTGTGAAAATATTTATTAAAAAAATCAAAAAACAAATATTTTTTCCCTATATAAGGCAGATTGTTACCGTGAACATTTGTCATCTTTCATTCAACTCTTTAGTGAGAGAGCAGAGAGTTTGAAGGTATGTGTAAATTTTATTTTGATGTATTATTTTTTATGTCTTTGTTATATTGTGTTGGAGTTTTGTTAAAAAAATTAGAGGATGATTATAGTTATTTATATTGCGTTAATGTTATGTTTTCACTATATATTTTTAAATGTTTTGAGTATATTTTTAAATGGTAAGATTTTTATATTTTTAACATAATGTTCTTGTATTTTCTATGCTCACTTTGTTTATTCTTTTTTTTAGTTTATGTGTTATAGTTGTGTTAAAAAAATTAGAGAATGATTATAGTTAGTTATATTATGTTAATGTTGTTTTGAGTATGTTTTTTAAAGCTCACTTTGTTATGTTTTTTGAGTGTATGTTTTTTATGGTTTCTTTTTTATGCTCAGAAATTTTATTACTGTAATGGGTTCTGAGGTGTTGGTGATTCTATATGTCAATGGGCGAAAAGTTGATGGCAAAGATGGTATTTCATTTGAGGGTGAGACTAGTTTGATGCAGATCAAACATGGAATTACAGTTGCGCAACTTAAAGAGATAATTGCCAATAAGTTGAATCTTGATGTCAATCAGGTCATATTGACATTGTCCACTAGGTTAATAATTGATAAAAAAAAAAAGAAATTTTCAGGTTTTCAAATAAACAATGATGAAGAGATTGATTTAGTGTTAAAATTTATAAGAAACAACCTAGCATGTCTCATGTAGAGATATTTATTGAAGTTGATGTGTTGGGCTCTTCGTTGCACTATACACAAGGCAATACATCTCAATGTATGACACAAACTGGAAGTAAGTAAAGTTGGGTTTTACTATATTATGAATGTTTTGTTGATGTAACTTTTGTAGATGTAACTGTGATAAAATTTTATTGTTTTGTTGGTGGAAGATGAAATCGATGTTAGCTTAGAAGATGATGAAGACCCGAATTTTAATATTCAACTCGAGTGTGAAAGTAGTGACGATAAAGGAGCAAAAGAAGCTTATATTCCCAATGATAATGATGTGGACACAGATGTTGAAGGTGATTTTGAATCCATACCTGACTCTTCGAGTGTTGAAAATTCAGATGTTGGCGTTGTTGTACACGGTTAGTGATGTTTATAATCTAATGAGCATAGAGGTTAATGTTAACTAGGTTAATGTCATTTAATGGTGTTTTTGAAACGCAGGGGACGGAGGAGTGGCATTTTGGATGTCGTCCCCATATTACAGTGATGTTAACTTGGACCACCCATCTAAGGAAGAAAATTATACTGGGTTTGATGAGGAAAACGAATGGCGCATTGGAGATGAACTGTATGTGGGGCTGAAATTTCAATCAAAAAGTACAGTTCAAATGGCGTTGAAACAATATTCAATGAAGATGCATCAGAATTTATGTCGTGGTTGAATCAAAACCAACCTTTTTTACTGTAAGGTACCCAAATCACTTTGATGGTTGTCCTTGGAAAATGAGGGCTATGTTATCTAAAAAAAGGAACTGTGGATGGTAAGTAAGTTGGGGGCCCATAATTGTGTGAATAATGCAAGTCTCTCTCAAGATCATGCAAAATTGGATTCACAATTCATCTGCTCGTGCATTATAGGTTAGTTAATGTTTTGTTAATTATGTGTCATGTTTAGTTTGGGGTTTACGTATTATATATGCATCCAAATCCCTAGCAATGATACTTTCTTTTTGAAACAGGTATGGTTAACCAAGATCCGTCAATGACCATTGCGTTGATACAAGAACGAATTATGAGTCAATTTGGGTTCAAAGTGTCTTATAGTAAGGCATGGAAGGCGAAGCAAAAGGCAATTATCCATGTGTTCGGTGATTGGGATGAATCTTATGCTTTTTTGCCTCGATGGCTTAATCATATGTGCTAGATTTCACCAGGGTCTGCTTACAAAATTGTTACCACAGAGTATATTGTCGGCACTGATGTTGACCATAGCTTTCACACCTTCAGACACGTGAAGTGGTAATGGTATATGCTGCTGCATACCAAATTGTCTCATAACACGGTCAGGTTGATGCCATTCCACTATGTTTGTACATAATAGTGGAATTACAGCTCTCCACCCCTCTTGTCCTTGTAGACATATAGCCGGCAATGTCTGCAATACTTGCTCACTATATGGGGTCCAAACAATCTGTTTGCAGCCAATATCGTCATTGTTAGATACCACACAAACAAAACTAACCAAGTTAAAAAATGCACGGCCTTGTACACTAGACAACTTACATCAGTCCGTTTCATTTGATCAAATGTCCGCCGATAGAAGTCTATGTTCTGTCTGACCGCCTTGAAGGTGTTACCACCCAACCACCTGAAATAGATAAAAATTATGACGAATATGTACCTAAACATTACATATTAAAATTATGATAAACTTATGGTACAAGTGAAATTAAAAACCTTACAACATATGGTGTCTCCGGTAGTCTTGCATTTTGTGAGGGAGTTGGAGCAATCCCAGGAAACCTATCCCACGCCCAGCATTGCACTAACAACAAAAGACCAGACATTGAGACACGCTCATACTTGGTTGCTAGACACAACTCCCGATACAAATAGTTGAGTGCAGTAGATCCCCAGCTATATTGTCCACACATATCAATGTCTTCGACCAAAGGCAAATACTTCAATGACACTCTGCTACTGGATTGATTGGGAAAAACAACACCACCAATCAATCGTATTATGTATGCCCTTGTGTACCTCAAAAGTTGCACGTCATTTTCCAAGTAATCCTCAACATTGGCAAAGTTATCTGACAACCATTTCATCTTAAGGCAACCAACATGAAATGCATCATCTGGCGGGTAAATACCAAATAGGTTCTGGACTACTGCTTTCCAATCATGAGGAGATGTGTCTGTTATGACCGGCACACCATCCACACGCAGTCCAACCTGGATTGCAATATCTTGAAGGGTGACTGTACATTCACCGGGTGGCATATGGAATGTATGAGTCTCTGGCCTCCATCTTTCAACAAGAGCAAATATTAGGGCGGTCTCAACTGAAAAAAAATGTAGTTGTGCAACACCAAGAAATTCCACCCGTTGCAAAAGTGGTACAATCTATTGCGGGACACCTGTTCTACGGAAAAGCAACGCACGTCTACATTTTAGAATCCTATCTGGTCGTCCGTTCCAAACACACTCTGATACATGCACACTTTGAAATTTCAATAGCGAAGGATCTTCTGGACCGGGATTCACTTGACGTGACCCAGACATTGATGAAGACGAACAATCCATCCTACATCGAGAAATATAAAAAATTCACTGATTTTGATTATAAAATATAATTATTATTTTCACAAAAACCATAAAAATTACCAAACTTAATTTCAAACACTTTACTTAACAAAATAAATAAATATTACCAACCTACTATATCCAACTATGAACTATGTTACAATTAAATTTTTTATTCACTAAGTTTAAAATTTTGAACATTTATATCTTTACTTATACTGTAAAGTTGGTTTGTAATATTTATTTACTAAGTTTAAAATTTTAAAATTTTAATATTTATTTACATTTATATACTATAAATTTTTTATTCACTAACTTTAAAATTTTAAAATTTTGAACATTTATATCTTTAGTTATACTATAAATTTTTTATTCATTAAGTTTAAAAGTTGGTTTGTAATATATAAAATCACATCACTTAAAATAATATAACACAACTAAATATATGGTTAACATAACATAATATCATACCATCACACAACCTTATTACAACTTCACAAAAAAATACATGATAAAAAATCATAACTAAAATATCCTAAACTAAAACTAACATAATGGATAAATATCAAAATAAATTGATAATCTCAAATTTTAAGACATAGCACTTTCGGGCTTCACCTAATGACTTTTAAAAATTGCACCATTCAACATTTTAAGAGCAAAAATATAAATTGCACTTGCCTTGATCAACTTAGAAAGCAAGTGTAGATGAGAAACAACAAATGCAAATGAGTAACAGCAAACGCAAATGGGAGAGAGTGAAAATTTTAAGGTGTGAATGTGCATATCAGGCCCATGCTTTGGGTTTTTAAAGGGTAACAATTACTTTTCCATTTATTTTCGCAGTTTCCATGGGTCAGCTCCCTACCCATTTCGCACACACACTACACGAAAACCAAGGGAATTTCGTCAACCAGATGGGTGAAAAAATGCATGCGCGCCACTTGTCTACTCCCCCTATATTTCGCTGGTCAAGGATGCGAAATAGTCAGGCCCTTTTCAGACCTCGGCTGCAACAACTCTGACACGTTGACTGTTGTGTCGTCAAATCGTGTCCCTGGTTGGCCTGTATGCAGCAGAATCCACGTGTCACCCTTTCATGCATTTCTTTTACTGACTTATACAAATAAGATGGGACGTTTTTTACCCCAGACAAGTAATATGTTTCAATCAGACCCCAAAACCAATTTTTTTTTTTGAAAAATTGACCCAGTTTAACAAAAAAACCCATGCTTATTATGTTAAAACAAGAATCACCTAATGCAGAGTGGGATAGAAGTTCACGTTATAGCAAAAGAACAACAACACAACAACCACCATTTAATTGGAGTCAGGGTTTTAGGAAAAATTCTCCTACGCAAGAGTTGTATGAGACTTAATTTCCCATACAACAACTAAGTTATTATTATTATTATTATTATTATTATTATTACATCATCATTTGTTCTCTTGGATTACCTAAGGTCCCTCTTATTCCCTTATTTTAGGAGATTATTTTTATCTTCTCAATTATAGGAAGTTATCTTTATCCCCTATCTTAGGAAATTATCTCTATCTATTAGATATTGGGTTGAAATCAAGACCTTTTTTTTTTGTCTAGATCCCCTTTTGTATGGCCTGTGAAAGGAGTGAGTAGACATTCTAAAAGACATTCAATGGATGTGGTAGGAAAAGTGGTTGGTATGTTACTTCAAACTATTTTCTTACTTGTTTAATTATTTTATATTCCTCTTGACCATAGGAGAATGTTACCTTTGTAGAGGCACATGAAGTCCTAGTAAGGATCGCTTTTGCAAAGGTTGAGAAGTATTGCTTAAGCGACAAGCTTGAGAAGGCCTTGAGAGTAAGGTAGGATAACCAGACCCCTACTCATCCCTATTGGATAAGGGAGGAGTTGTGGACTAACCTACTTGCTAAGTGAGCCAAGTCTGAGTATATTGTTGTCTAAGAGCATAATAAACACTACTAAAGGGTTCAAAATCCACTTCTTAGCCTCATTATGGGGTGGAGGAGTCTAATCGCATGCACGTCTCCTCCTACCAGCCTATGGCTAGGAGGGTTCTTTAGCCTACTCCTGAGCTTCCTCCCGAATCTCTTCATCTCGGATGAGATCCTCATAATCATCCTTAGTGGAGCTAGGTGATGTAGTGTAAATGTCCTTATCCATCGCCAAAAGTGGTGGTGAAACATAATTGAGGTTGGGTATCATGTTGATTTATGGCTTTGACCTCTCAGCTATTATGAATGGGCGACTGAGTCACTCTTGTAACTCACCCGATCGTAGCATCCTCTTCGAGTGACCATCTCAGGTGACTTGAAGCTTTCCTTTCCTAAGTCACTTTCGCTCCTAATTCTCATGGTCACAATCGCCCATCTAGGGGATAAACCAAACATTAATAAAAACTTAAAACAATTAGATATCCATTTTGAGATCACTACCTCTGCTTTATGTTTCTTATGATGTAGTTCTACAATATTAGCAAGTTGTTGCTCAACATTGACCTTTAAAAAGTCAAAATTATCCATAACTTGGAATATAATGATCTTACTTCGTTCTACTAATCAAAGCATGTTTCACTCTCCTAAATTTCATCTTTTCATACTCAGCCTAAACCAAATAGTTGTGTTTGAAATCGAACTTGTACAAGTGAAATATAATCTCACTATCAGTCGAAATCTTATACCACTTACATATCATGCAAGAACACCTTAAATCACCCTCTAAATAATAATGGGGCTACTCTGTACCCTTATTAACAAACTCCCCAACCCCTTGAATAAACTCATTTTTTAAATCTCTTATTGAGATAAACTCTATCATACATTTACAAACAGCCCATTATAAAATCTACATTGTCAGCATACTACTTAGTTATAATACATGTATTATTCAAAATTTCACATCAAACCTAAATTAACTATGTAAAAATTATACTATGTTTAATTTACGTATTTCTAAATTATTTATCTTCTAAATTCTAATTTGAAATGACTAAATTTTGTATTTTGTATTTTCTAATATAAAATTTGTTTATTTTCTAAATTCTAATTCTAATTTTTTTATTTTCTAAATTTAAATTCAAATTTCTAACTTTTTAATTTTCTATATTCTAATTTGAAAATTCTAATATTTATATTTTTCTATATTTTAATTTGAAATTTCTAAATTTTTTTATTTTTCTAAATTTTTTTAATATCTAAAATTAGAAACTTAAAATTTTAGTTTAATACCTCTAAATTTATAAAGTTCTAAATTTTGAGTTTCTAATTTTAAATTTCTAAAATTCTAAATTTATGTTGAGCAATTCCCATTATGAAATCTATCATAACAAATTAATGTTATGGTAAACTATTTACCTTAAAGTTCAAATATCAATATTTTTTAAAGTATAATAGTGTAAATCATTTATATTAAATACTTTCAAGTATCATGATGAATCTTAAAATGTAAAACTAAATCAACTAAAATATTTGTTTTTGCATCACGAATAGAATACAACAATCAGGACACAAAACGATTGCCTCTACACTCTAACAATCAATTTGAAATTGAGGTTGAATGGAAGATTTAGACCATATAAGATTTCATCGGAGATGGAGTGTCATGCAACAACCCATTCTAAGATTTTTAAAATCAAGGCTTTGGACACCATATATTATGCACATTTTGAAATTCATGGTTGTAGTATCTGTTTTTCGAATGCAAAATTATGTCGGAGTCAAGTTCCACGCCATTTTTCCACAGAAAACAAAATTTTTCTTGTGGTGAATTAACGAGAATGATTATAAACTATTAAGCCTAGCTAACTTAATCTAAATTTATATGATATTTTTAATTGTGCATCATAGTGAAATTAAAAAATAAAAAATAAAAAATTTATATTAAAAATTACGTTGACAATTTTTTAAATGTATAATAAGATAGACATTAGATAAATCTAAATTTATAAGGTATAAGTCAAAAGCCAAAAGAAATGAGCGGGATGCACTAAATTGGGAAAGTTGCGGCCAACATGGGTTTGGTAATTAATTAATTCACCTGTAATCCTTTTTTCTTCTTTTGAACTTGACTCACTGCTAATACTTGGTTTTTACATATTGTTAAACATTTAAACTTTGATGAAATATAACTAAAAAAATAACGTTACAAATTCATGTATCTGCTTCCCTTTCTCTGATATTCATGTATCTAATTAAGCACATGAATATGAACCTTAAACATTCAGAAAAGCGCAAACGGGTAGGAATTAGTAGGATTAATTAAATGCAATAGAGCATGATAGGCCCTAATGCTTGTTAAGCAAGTGGGTTCATTATTTAACTGCAAGTTGCTTGATTTCCCTTGGATAATGCTCAGGTGTGCAGCGCCCTCATGTCCTTTTCAACATATATAGTGACCAGGTTCAAGGATACTATTCAAATAATTTTAAGATAAACAAGAAGACACGACCAAGTTCACTAGATCCTCTGGCGGCTCCGCTCACAACACCAAAATGCAATAAAGGTTTTGAAACGGGCACAATACCGCGCATCCTTAAACCTCTCGAACATTCCACATGTTCATTGTACTTTGAGTAAAAGGTTATAAGAAGATAATCTTTTGTTCAAACTTTTTTGTGCACATTGTTAGCCGCCAGTCGCCACATACCCCTGTGGCTTTATCAGAAAAAATTATGTATACAAAAAAAAAAAACCCCATTTTGAATATGACTAATTAACTAAAGAAACATCACAGTCAAGTCTTTTTTTTTTTTTGGTTATGTTTCAAAATACAAGCCCTTAGAATTGATTTTATCTAGATTAATTTTAAAAAGAACTTAATTAGTATTATAACAAAATTTATAATGTCAATAAATTAGAATCCAACCTAATATGATTTTTAAAATAATTATTACAAAAATCAATGATGATTACTTATATGAAAATACATGATTGGATGTCACTGAAAAAAAATTATATTGATAGTGTATGTAAGTTAATTTTTTAAAATTTTATTAGTATATATTATCGTTGAAAATATTTCACATTGCCAACCAATCGGAATCTACATTATATATCACTTTTAAAATAGTTATTACAGAAATTAAGAATGTTTGTTTACATGACAATTCATGATTAGATTTCAGTGTAAAAAAATTATACACTGATAGTTTATTTAAATTAAATTATTTTGAAAAGAGTTTATGTAAAATCCTCCACTTAATTACCTAAATTTTTAACCATTTAAATAAACTCTCAATAAATTTTTCATAAAATAATTATTAAAATTAATCAGATCTCCTAAGAAGTCAAATGTCTCCCAAACATCATCTAGATAACACTCCTAAAGCTTATGGTTCAATTGCAAATGACAAAATAAGGTTGGTAGAAACAAGTGCTTAGCGCTGCGCATCAGCCATGACAGTAGCAGCAATGATGCTGCCATGGATTTAGGTCATTTCGCTAACTTCCAATCCACCCAAATGACCCATTTTAGATCCGATTGCCACGAAACTTCATGGGCCATATGTTTTCACCATTCTAGAACTGTTGGTGCCGTCAGTTTGCCAAAATCCCCCATATGCTCAAGACATGCAGAAAAATGTATTTTAATCAAAAGTAAGGCAAATGCATGCACCAAACCCATCAAAGGAGCTTCAAACAAGGCAAGACCTATATGCACAAGTCCCAAATGAGGTAGGGAACCTGTTGGTCCCTTTCAAGGGTCCGAAAACCCATCGGATCTTAAAACCACCTCTCCGGTTCCTAAATTCCACATTTTTGCCTATATCCACTATTATGCATAATATGTTTTAATTCATCATCACATTAACCATTCATATACATTCATACTCAATATATAAACTATACACATCATTGTACCTGCCCATATCAAGCAATCACACAATGGCTCCATGCGTAATCATACATTTCTCATAATGCCATAAACATGGCCAATACCGCACATTCACAATTTAACATCATAATATTGTTATCTCTAATCACCATCATTCCATAACACATGTCACATTTAACACCATCAAACCACTATTGATGCAAGAAACCTCAAATCTCACAAACCATGAATTTAATCATCATACATCAAAACACATATAAGTTGACATTAAAACAATCCATTTCTAAACTATTACACTAATTATAAATTCCACGACTTTCTTGGCAATGACTCCTCACTTGGCATTTCCCTCCGGGGTGTCCGCACCTTCCCTATTATTGGTTACTAAAAGAAATAGAAAACCAACAAGGGTAGGTGTTTGGAAACAAAATCATAATTAATGTAAAACGGTAAACATTATACTAAAATAACAATGTAAATATTTTACCATTAATATTGTTTAACTTCCGAGTCCACTACAAGCTCATACATTCATTACATCATAGCAAGGTACTATTAACATCATATTCTTAAATATTTTGTCAATTACTATTTCATACAATTAATATATCATAACCAACCATATGAACATTCACTATTTCCATATCAATTACTAACTCATACATCAACACAGTTATATAAATAAAGCATTACTGACTCTCATCATGTAATATCTCATATCAATGCATGTTAATTCATCATTATTCATCAAATTCATCAACATACATCTATTAATTTCATAATTCAAGTCCGACCAATCATATACAATCACATACACATGCATCTGGCCATTAAAAATCAATTTATCATACATAATCATGCACCCACAATTCTCAAAATAATTATATACCATCCATACCATTCATTTAGTAACCAACCATATATTCTTATCAACATGCATATACATACTTACTATTTTAACATATTTCTAAAAATTTCCCACTTAACTAAAACATTATTTTCTTCTCAATTTTAATTACACATTACCAATTTTAATTAATTATGACCTGAACACTCTCCTTACCTAGATTACAAGCTTTGATAATTTGTTCCCGGTGTCAGTTATGACCCACGATCAAGTTACGCGCTGCTTCGCCTCTGATTCCAATACTCGTTTCAACAAATGGTCCTCCGATACTCCTTCCGACACCAATGAATGCCGAAACACAAAACCCATTAGCTTTTAATGGTACCCAATGCCTTAGAAGTAATTCCCAAGCTTCACATTGCCATAAAACACGAAATCACAACCACCCATCACACATGCAACCCACAGGTAGAGAGAGAAAGAGAAAAAGGAAGAAAGAAAACTTGAAATTGAAGGTTCCCATTGGCATACCTTGGTTCCCCGAAGTCAAAAATGTGATTAATCTCGAGATCTCACCAAAACTAGCTTGAATTAAGGTCCTAAGTCACAAGAGAAGAAAGAGAAGAGAGAGAAAAGAGAGAAAGGTCCAAAGTTCAATTTTGCATATGTTTTATGTTACTGCCACTGAGTGTTTTAGTTCTGCCCGTAACACTAACGCTACGCGTCACCCTGACACTATACGTCAGCACCAAATTTTCACCCTGATGCTACGTGTCAGCTGGACGCTACGCATCAGGCAGAAATCCTAAATCCCCATTAAGTTCATTCTTAAATTGCATAAATGCCACATATTCTTAATTTATCATAATTTAAACTCATTTGTACATTTATTTATTCTTTTAAACATAAAAACATATGGGATGTTACAGTTTAATTAGTATATACCGTTAGTGTAACAAAATTTACATTATCAACCAATAAGAATTCATCTTAGATATGACTTTTAAAATAATTATTACAAAAATCAAAGATCTATATATATATATTCTAAAAGACAATTTTATGAAATCTCACTATTGCCACATGTTACTCTCACATTTTTTTAATCTTTTTTAAAGTTTATTTTATATACAAATTAATTTATTTTAAATGTAAATGGAATCTCAGTTATTATTTCATATTGATGACATTGATATTTTTGTAATCTCCCTACACATTTTTGAAATCACATGATCAATATAATTAATTACAATCTAAAATATCATTGAAAATTTTGTACATTGAAAATTCTATATGGAAATTATAAAATTATATAGTTACTATATTTGTAATCCTGTCTAATTGGTTGTGTCAAATTTGGTGATTGCACTATTTTTAAAAATAATCATTGAAAATTCTATATAGAAGTGACAATCAACTTTTAATTTTACGTCATACACACATCAAATTTTAATCAATGTAATTTTTACATTGTTTAACGCAATCAATATTTATTTCATATTTTTTTAGTCTTTTAATTTCACAAATGTAAAATATCAGATATTACACTCATGATTAGTCATTGATAGCCTTTAGGTCTAATAAATTTTGAATCATCCTTCATTTCTATAGATATGGATAATTCTTTTGCATTGGAATATATTACACATCACAATATTAGCACCTCTTTTTGTTACCACAAATAACAGCACTATGACATATGATTTGGTTATTGCTGTTAATATTAAAATTTAAAATAAGATATGGGAACTTAAAGTTAGGGTTATTAGGCTACGGAAAGTACCCAACAAGAAGTTTTCATTTCAACATCCAACCATAGACATGTTGTCATTGATGAAGTGGTAAGAATTTTTTTACCCTTTTATTTATGTTCCAATTAATTATTTTATAAATATTATTTAATCTTTTTCAAAAGTCTGACAAAATCCAGGTTTCTATTAAGAATATACATGTGTGAAAGAGCTATTTTCGAGGGAAACATGTACATGTTTTCCAAATTTACCATTGCTCTTAATGATCAGTTTTACAAGCCGACAACTCATGAATTTAGGGTCTTCTTCAAGAGAGACACACAAGTTCGCTTAATTGAGGATGCTGATATTCCAAGAAATACATTTTCCTTTTTACCATTTTCTAATGTGTTAACTCAAACATTTGACAAACAAAAATTAATCGGCATGTGTCTTATTCTTATTCTTATTATTATGATTATTAAAATGTATATTACCAAAAAATTGGTTAGTGTGTGTCTTATTAATACTTGATTTATTTTTAAAATTCATCATTGTTGTACTTTATTTTTTTATTTATAATTCATCATCATTTTAAAATATTCACAGATATTATTGACATGGTTAGTGGAAAAGGTCACATGATTGAGTTTCAAAAAGGATCAATGACCTCAAATTGTGTTGTAATTGAACTCGATAATCTTGAGGAAGTCAGGTACTATTTTAAGTATATCATTTTAAAATTTAAAATTTTTTATTTTATATTCCCTATACAAAAAATATTAATATTAAAAATTTTTAGAGGCACAAAGCTACGATGTACATTATGCCAAACTTTTGTTGACTTCTCTTAACCATTTGACAAATTCCTCAAAATAAAAAATATGATGATCGTAAGCAAACTCAAGAAGCTGATTTTACAATCAAGCTCAGCCATTATCTTGGATCTAAGACTCAATTGGTAATTATTATTATTATTATTATTTTATTATATTTCAAATTATTTTTGTCAATTATATTTAATTATTTTTTTTTTGCTTTTACTATTCAATAGACTTCACAAAAGAAGGCTGTTAATCATGTGATTGCTTCTAGAGCAAAAACATGAACTTTACATGGACCCTCAAACATTAAAGTTAATTGTAAAATAAATAGAAGAGAAAACCACAACCCATATGCTAAGTTTGGAAGTGGTTGGATGGATTGTTGTAGGAAACACAATGCAAAATAGGGAGACATGTGTCATTTTTCGTTTGATATTAATAATTGAATTAGAAATACGAATTATCATATTCATTTCCATTGATTCATGATTGATTGCTTAGGGTTTCAAGTTTAGCTGTTATGATTCTTTATTTCCTTTTTATCTTGTAATCTCAATTCACAAATTTTAGTATATGTTAATATATTCGGTAGTAAATGAGGTATACTTTTTAGATTGATTAAAATTTAATCCATATCAAATTTTTATATCAAAATTTTAATTTTTAGCATAATGTTATAAAGTTCTATTATATTCAAATTTACCATAAATCAACTTCTCATTTATTTTGTCTTTTTAAAAAATAAATTCATTTTATAATCCAATTCATAAACATTGATTTATTCACAATATAAATGGAACATAAGACATTATTTCATATTAATCAAGGTGATTCTTTAAGTTTTAATTCATAATTATGATTTTGATAATTTTAAGATTAATTAATAATGAATAATTTTATTTAAAAATAATTACTAATCAATGGCTTTTTTATATAAAATTTCATATTAGTCAAAAAATTAAATTTAGGATATTATTTAATTTATTTCATAGTTATTTTTAGTGAATATTTAATATGATAATTAATATTAATATAGTTGATTGAAAGAATAAAAGTAAACGTATAATATAGATATTTTGGTCAAAAATAGTTTTTTAAAAAAAATCATGAAAACTAACGTAAATATTAACCATATATAATATACATTAGTGCAAAAAAGACATTTAACATCGGTTTTTTTTGGGCTTTTCACATCGGTTTTGGAACCGATGTGGATCTGGCCGATGTATTTCACATCGGTTTTTTGAGAAAACCGATGTGAAAATATGGATATATAACATCGGTTTTTAATGGAAACCGTTGTGAATATGCAAGATATAACATCGGTTTTTAAAAAACTGTTGTGAATATGGAACTTACCACATCAGTTTTTTGGGGAAACCGATGTGAATTTGGAACTTTCCACATCGGTTTTTTAGAAAAACCATGGTGGATTTTGGCTTATAACATCGGTTTTTTAAAAACCGATGTGAAAACTTGTTTTTTTTTTAAATTTTTTTAATTGTTTCATTATATACGAATTTTTTAAAGAAACCTGGACATGAGATTTCAGCATTCATCCCAACTTTTCATGTCAATTCCTGGGCATACATTTATACAACACAGAAAACAAATATATCAACACCAATTAAAATCATATGTCAATCAATATATATATATAACACCAAACATTGTTTTATCTTTAGGTCATAATTTCATACATAATATATACAAAATTTAAACACTTGTGTTGATCATAATCTAGCTACTTGAAGAAGATATGTTGCCCAACGCTTACGAACCACATCAATTTCATCAGAAGTGAATGGTTCCTTGTTGCTAAAAACCTACAAGTATGTGATGTCAGAATATGCATTTAACTACTAGAAAATGTTTCCTTCTTTAAATCATTTCAATACCTGTATCCAATTATCCTTAATGTTCCCTATTATGACATTGAGCATGTGTCCCATGACATAATAACCACAATAGTTGCTGCCCGACGATTGTTTATTAGCCTAAAATTAGGAACAAGTAAACTTTGCATCAAATTATTGAACCTCATCAAGTCAAGTCTAGGCATAAAGGCAACATAGAGTTAATGTAACATAAAGTGACTTACTCTTAGGATTATCCATTCAAGCTTCTTCCTAGTCATAGGTCGTGACCCTCCCAAAACATTACAAGCATCCAAGGCTCTATAGTATAAGAACAACCAACAAGTTAACATTCAAGAATTCTCAAGAACACCTACAAGTTAACAAAACACCTACAAGTTAACAAAACACTTACAAGTTAATAGCACCCTTAATGTTTTTCCCTGGTTGTTTCCATAATGAGCAAAAGAAGACAACAACATTTTGTTTGGGACAAATAATGATCAATTGCCAATGGTTCCTGTCAGATCACAAAAGAAATGAGGAAGTTTACACAAAAACACATGTATAATAAAACTTTAAATTTAAGGTTGTACTAACAATTCATAATATGGAGCTAAAAAAAAGTCATGAGAACTTGTGGATATCCTATGTTGAATATATGCCCGTATTTGATCTACACTATTTCCTGTGTCTTGGATGTGCTCAGGCTCAAGGAAGCTATAATCATGATATCCATTAATATTGCAAAGGTTGTGCAAATACCTAAAATATAAACAAACATAATTAGATCACATATATGTATTTGTAATAGACATTTAAAAAATTAACTAGTAATAAACTCACATCAACCATAATTGGAGCACAGATATGTTTAGCATCTCTTTTCCCATTAGAAATTCCAAAATATCTTGCTGGGTAATAAAGAAAGAGATTGGAGAGTCCTTGCCAATGGCACTAGCATCTAGTTCCAACTGTATTGTTTCAGATCCAAGATTCATTGCTACAAAACACAACCTCCCAAGTGGATCACTATACTCTTCTGTTTCTTGTAAAGGTTGTTTTTGTGTAACTTTCTTAACCACATCAACATTGGCCTAATAAATCACAATTAAACAGGTATAGGTATTAATAAAATCATATATAACTAATAGTGGGTGTAATTAAACAGGTATTATTGCATGGAATTTCATACCTCATCCTCCGATATAATTTTAACTAGTCTTCTGGGCCATAAGATGAAGTGCTTAAAGGCTTTCCCCACTGTACATACTTCATCTGTGGGAATAGGTAATGCAGCATCTGCTTCCTTAATCCTATCAATTGATACCCTCACATGATCATTACTTATTTGCTTATGGTGGATGGTAGACCCAAAATTATACACATTGCCAAGTGCCACCAAACGGTATGGATGATCAACATAAAGCTTACATCGGTCTGGGACATGAGCATAATCTTGTGGAGATAAATCATCTGGAGCACAACTCCCTTTTGTGCTTAAGAGTACAGGATGTGAAGGCGTTTGTGGTGGTCGTTCAGGAATTTGTGAAGGTTGTTGCATACGGGCTAGCTCCTGCAGAATTTCATGTTTTAGTTCCTCTCTAAGCTCCATCTTTAGCTCTTCCCTAAATTTTTTCTCATCCTTGATAATATTTTATCGTCCTGAATGTCCAAAATATGTCTTTAGACCAACCCCTCGACCACATGCTCGAACACGACCACTATGTTCTGGCCGCCCTAAGGCAGTAGTCAATATGTCCTCTCGTCCAGATGCCACAAATTCACCAACTGAGCTTCTTTGTTCCAAAGAATCCTGCAAAAATATAACATTACGTTCATGAATAAATTAAATGACACGATAAAATGATAATTAATTATGAATACTCACAATTGTCTCAGCAACAACACGAGTTTCCTCGGATGTGTAGCTTCCTGATTTCCTTTGTCTAGCTTTTTTCCATTTTTCATGTCGTAGTGGAGGAGATGGTGGAGAGATGATAGCAGTAGGATCAGTTCCTGAAGCTTCCTGCCTCTGTTTCAACTTCTCTTCCATCATCTTTTTTTCTAACAATTTGTACCCTCCACGAGATAATAAGTGAGGATAACAATTCTTCTTTTGAATGTCTTGTGCAACTCTTCTTTTCTCCTGTCATTAATGATATCTAAATAAATGTTAGTATATAAAATAACTTATAAATTCCAATAATAACTAAACAAGTAATTGAAATTACCTGGAAGGTCGGATCTGTCCTAATCTCAACAAATGACTTCCATGTGTCTTCATCGATCCATGGATAATCCTCTAATGGAACTTTGTCCCTCATATTCCTAAAAATATAATTAGTTGCTAGATATGTCTTGAAAGCTCTCCAACGCTCACTACAAAATGTTAGTAATTTCTTCTTCAAAGTGGTGTTGTTGGGGACATCATATGTGAGCTACATTAGATATAATAAAACATTATCAAATATAACAAAACATTTCAAAATTATAGTAGAATTACTTATAAATAACAACATACCGTTATACTCTCCCAAATTTGCTCCTTAACACATGCATCTACATCCTTCCACTTATCATTCAAGATGCTAACCTTGCTCCGTGCAAGTAAGGCTACAAAGCTAACAAATTTATCCCTGTTTTCTCCAATAGGGTTCCAAGTTACCTCATCAAATTGGATGACGATTTTTTGACCACCACCACGTGTAGCTACTAGCTCCCTTATCCGTGTGGTACCCCTACTCTTCCGACAAGTCCCCTGGGTATTTGATGTACTCTCAGGATGATCATCCATTTCCCTGTTGAAAGAAAATAAAATAATTGTCAATTACATGGTTAAATAATATAAATGCAATAATATGAAACAAGTTTGATAACTAACTTAAGTAGTGTCGATTATATGCTCCCAAATCCCTTCTTGATGATCATTACGGATGGCATGGACATTGTCTATTTCATCATCATCGCATAATGTTGGCATGCTAGATGAGAATGGAGGAGTCTCTATAATATCAAGTGTTGAACTATGATTCTCATCGATATCCACCAAACATTTTCCATGAAGTGCAACTGACCACCTTTTGTTAGAAGGATCAGTTATGTAAAAAACTTGTTTTGCTTGGGATGCCATGATGAAAGGCTCATCCTCATGCGCTACTTTGTTAAGTTCCACCAAGGTAAACCCCATTTCATCTGTCTTTACACCAGTGTTACCATCAACCCACTTACATCTGAAAATGGGCACTCTAAATTTAACATAGTCAACTTCCCAAATCTCCTCAATGACTCCATAATAGGGGATGGATGCCACAATTGGATTCTTATCCTTTGCACTGGAAAAATGAATGGATTCAGCCACTATCATCACACCACTATTTTGCACCCGACTATTGTCATCCTGAGACTTTGTGTAGAAGGTGTAATGATTGATGTAATAACCACTCCAACACACAACATCAAAGTTAGGACCGCTTGCTAGCCATTTCAATGTCTCTGAGGCAGTGTCATCATTCACCACTTGTCCTCTGAACCAATTAAGGAAAGTTTTATTATGCTCATTCACCAACCATTTTTTAGTCATGCGAGGGTTTTTTATCTTGATAACATTCTTATGCCTAGATATGTATGGTAGAACCTCATCAGTGTTGTTCAAGATGTACAAATGTGCTTATAGGACCTCCTCACGTGGCTTACTCTTAACAGAGAAACCCCGAATGCCATGTCTTGTACTTCCTTCTCTGAAACGAGGCTTTGGTATTCCAATTGAGTCCACACCTGACAAATAATCAGTACAAAATTCAATAGCTTCTTCTGCAATATATCTTTCAACAATAGAAGCTTCCGGACGATACTGATTCTTCACATACCCCTTTAAAATTTTCATGTATCGCTCAATTGGGTACATCCATCTCAAATAAACTGGGCCACAAATACTAATCTCCCTAACTAGATGAACAATTAGATGCACCATGATGTCAAAAAAAGAAGGTGGAAAATACATCTCCAATTGGCACAATATAACCACTGCATCATTTTGTAACTCAACCAATTTCCCAGGGTCAATCACTTTACTACATATAGCATTGAAGAAAAAACATAACTTGGTTATAGTCACTCTAACATTTTTGGGCAAAATGTCACGAATAGCCACTGGTATTAATTGTTGCATTAACACATGACAATCATGAGATTTTAAACTAATTAATTTGAGGTCTTTCATTGAAACAAGTTTTTTGATATTTGATGAATAACCTTGTGGAAATTTTACGCCATGCAGACATTGACACAAACTTTTTCTCTCATTCTTTGACAATGTATGACAAGCTGGAGGCAAGTATGTCCGCTGACCTATAATTACTGGAGCCAAGGAATCCCGTATACCCATGTCAACCATGTCTCGACGAGAAGTCACCCCATCCTTTATCTTTCCTGGGATATTTAGAAGTGTTCCAATAACACTATCACATACATTTTTCTCCACATGCATCACATCAATACAATGCCTTACATCAAGAGAAGGCCAATAAGGGAGGTCAAAAAAGATAGATCTTTTCTTCCATACATTTTTGTCTGTAGCCTGACGCTTCTGCTTCTTTCCCAAGACAACATTGATGTCTTTTACCTTTTCATAAACCTCATCTCCTGTCAATGCCACAGGAGCAATCTCATTCTCTTGAGATCCATGAAAAGCTTTCTTTAATTTACGATACGGGTGATCATGTCTGAGAAATCTCCTATGCCCAAGGTAAACTATTTTCTTTCCATGATACATTTGACGGTAACATGTTCCTACTTCACATATAGGACATGCCTTATGTCCTTTAACACTATACCCGGATAAGTTACCATATGCTGGGAAGTCATTTATGGTACAAAAGATCATGGCACGTAACTTGAAATATTCACAGGTGTAGGCATCATAGACATCTATGCCTTCCTCCCATAACATTGACAAGTCTTCAATCAACGGCCTTAAATAAACATCTATGTCATTCCCTGGTTGTTTAGGGCCTGAAATCATCATAGACAACATGATGTATTTTCGTTTCATGCATAGTTGAGGGGATAGATTATAGACAACCAACATAACAGGCCATGAACTGTGTATACTACTTAGGCTACTGTAAGGATTCATTCCATCTGTGGCAAGTCCAAGCCGGAGATTTCTGGGTTCATTGCCAAAAACAGGAAATAATTGATTAATTTTCTTCCATTGTAAAGAATCTGCTGGATGATGAAGTTTTCCATCTACTTTTCTTTCTTCAACATGCCACCTAAGACTCTTTGCATCATTCTTGTTGGCAAACAATCGCCTAAACCTTGGAATTATAGGTAAATACCATAAAACTTTTGCAGGAGGATTTTTGGTTCTCACATCATCACTAGATTCACCATTTTTCACCTTATATCGTGATTCACCACATACAGGACACTCATGTAGCTTTTCATACTCTCTTCTATACAAGATGCAGTCATTCGGACATGCGTGTATTTTTTTATACTCCATACCCATAGGACATATAACCTTCTTCGCTTCATAGGTACGATTAGGTAATGTATTCCCTTCTGGAAGTATTTCCTGTTGCAATAACCCAAGTAATTCTGTGAAACTTTTATCAGTCCATCCATTCTTTGCCTTCAAATTAACTAGCCTTAACACTGCTTCCAATCGTTTTAGTTTACACCCTGGATACAAAGGCAAATCCATATTCTGGTTCCAATCATCATACACATGTGCTCTTTCAAAAGATTCACGTCCAATGCCACGTATCATGTCTTCCAACCCATCATTTATTCCTTCATTAACTTCTTCTGTTTCAGACACACTCGGTATCAACATTAATTCCCCGTGCCACGTCCATGTTGTATAATTCTTACAAAACCCATGACATATGACATGATCTCTAATTTCCTCAACACTTAATCGTTTTACATTCAAACATTTCAGACATGGACAATAAAATCTCCCATTATTGTTAGGAACATTTCTCTGAGCAAATTCTAAAAAAGCTTCCACCCCGACTGCATACTCATTACTTGTTCGTCTAGCATTAATCCAACTCCGATCCATTGGTACTAATGTTCTAAAATCAACATCAAAACATCAATGGACATTAATGACCCGCTAAAACATGGTATGAATTAAGCAACATAATGTTCTTTCTTAAACAACCTAAGTTACTAGGCTAATGTGAAAACTAAGTAAATAAGTCATTTAACAAACATGTTAAAAGTAAAACTTATTGGTCCACCTCAACCTTATACACACCACCTATTTTAACCACAAAAAAGAACCATATCCAACACAACTCAATATCCAACACACCTTTATACACACCATTTTTAACACAAACATACCAAATTTTATATTTAGGTTCTCCTAGGCATCTTAAGAAACATGTTCAAGGCACTCAACCTCAACTATACATATACGCATGGTCAAAGAAAATAAACATTTTCAACACAACTCAAGTTCAACTAGGCATTTTAACAAACATGTTAAGAGCAAAAATTATTAGTCCATAACCGTACACACCTACACATGTTCAAGGCAAAAACCCATTTTAAATACAAAAAATAAACCATATCCAATTGAAGCTCACAATAATAGAGTTAAAGATGCGGAGTTTAAGAAGCTCACAATAATAGAGTTGAAGAAGACGGAGAGAAGAGGATTGAGAGAAGCACACACTGGGAGAAGGTTGAGTTGAGAAACTTGAAGAACTCGTTGATGTTGCAAAATGGAGAAGGTTGAAGTTGAAGAATGTTGCTGTCGTGAAATGGAGAAGGTTGGAGGGTGTTTGGGGCAGCTCCACAACGGAGGCCAACGGAGAAGTAACTACGAGACGCTTTGGGGGCAACGAAGGTTCCAACAGAGATTTCTCGGTTCAACAGCACTGAAAATAAAGACTTGAAGAAAGGTTGGTGGAGAAAGGTTGATGGAGAAAGGTTGAAGAAATGTTTAACAACGGAGAAAGGTTCAACAATGGAGATTTCAGTGATGGAGAGGTTGAAGAATGTTGTTTTCGCTGATGGAGAAAGGTTTGCAAAGCTGTATACGTTCACTGTTTTATTTTAATTTTGATAATCCCGCGTCCTTTTCCACAACGGTTTTCTTAAAAACCGATGTGGCATCTGCGTAAAAAAACCTCCACAACGGTTTCCTGAAAAACCGATGTGCCTAGACTTCAAATTCCATAACGGTTTTATTAAAAACCGATGTGGCTTCTGCGCAAACCAATATACACAACGGTTCTATTCGAAACCGATATGGACAATGATCTGACCCACGTGAACGCCTCGAGTCCATCGTTTTTGTCTTTTTCCTTTCAATTTCACAACGGTTTTCATCAAAACCGATATGGACCCACGTCCTCGAGTCAATGTTTCCTCGTTTTTGTCTTCCTCTCCACATCGGTTTTAAAAACCGATGTGGGTTCTGCGGGCTGGTTCCCCACGTGATCGCCTCGTTTTTGTCTTCCTCATTTTTGTCTTTTTCGTTTCATTTCACAACGGTTTTCATCAAAACCGATATGGACCCACATCCTCGAGTCAATGTTTTTGTCTTCCTCACCACATCGGTTTTAAAAACCAATGTGGGTTCTGCGTGCTGGTTCCCCACGTGATCGCCTCGTTTTTGTCTTCCTCATTTTTGTCTTTTTCCTTTCATTTCACAACGGTTTTCTACAAAATCGATATGATACTTTTGGTGTTTTAGATTTTAAATCTGTTTCTAAAAGTTAACATATTTTCAAAATTGCCACCGTGTAATTATATCACTACGGTTTTTAAAAGTTGATGTGAGATCTTATATTCCACATCGGTTTTAATAAAAACCGATGTTAAATAGTTTGCTAGTATTTTCAAAAATGCCACCGCTCTAATTTTTAACAACGGTTTTAAGTAAAACCGATATGAATATTTGTATATATTTTCAAAAATGCCACCGTGTTGATTTTTCACATGGGTTTTTATAAATCCGTGGTGAATTTGACGTTGTGAAAGGCTACTTTTGCACTAGTGATACAATATATATACATATATATATATATATATAGATATTATAATATGAATCAATTGGTCATTTGTGTAACATCCCTAAAATTTAAATAAATACTTACTTGGGGGAATAATTAGTAAAATAATTAAATATGAATTACTTGATGGCCCAAAATTTAGAAATAATTAAATTGAGATTTATTATGATTACTCATAATTTATTGAGACCTAAAGAATTAGATTTAATACTTAATTAAAATACGGGTGTCGGACCAAGTATTCCCAATTGAGGTACTATTGGTTAGGGCTATTAAGGATATTAATGTGAATACGAACACATGTTTAGAATAATTTTTAGATAAATGTTGAACCCGTATGGTAATCCTGTTTGTTGTGAAACAAAATTTTTTTTAAATGGGACTCATTTATAACTTTATTCTCTCATTTCTCCTCTCACTCTCTCGTGCACTCTCCTCTCCCTGAGGGCAAACCCTCTCATTTCTCTTCTCCCTCCAAAAACCATCAAATCAGTGTATTATTTTCTCTCTATTCCATTTTTCATTCTCCCTTCATCAAGTAAGAAGGATTTGTGGTGGTTGGAAGCTCTCGTTTCCCTCTCATTTCGTTTCCCCTTCTTTCTCTTAGGGTTCACTTCACTTTTGGCTTTAGGTAAGTTTTCCTCACCATTTTCATGATCTAAAGCCCTAGAATGTGAGTTATTATGATAAAATAGAGTGTATTATGTAAGGGTTTATGAACCATTTTTATACAAAGCCCTAAGGTAGGGTGTGATAAATATGTGGTTTTATGTGGGTGACATGGGTACATGTAAATGGAATTTAATGAGGTGGAAAATGATGAGCATTAATGGTGGTTGTTGGGTTTTGATGAAACCCTAACCCTAAGATTTGGAGAAAAATGTAATGTTAGGAAAGTTAATTTGAAAATGATTATATGATATTTATAGTGTGGGTATTGTTATTAATGTTGGGAGATGACATTAATGATGGTGGATGCCATTATTGATGGTTGATGGCCATTAATGTGGAAACCTTTTTATGGGTATAACTTTAAATGCTTAATAATGAATATGAACACCAAACCCATGGTGGTTGTGGTGAATTAAATGAGATGGAAAATAGTTTGAGATTAAAAATGGTATAGACACGAAGTAGCTAACTTAAAACATATATATCTTGGTGGTTTAGGTGCAAATAATTGTATGGTATATTCTATGGTGTAGGAAATGACCCATTGACGAAGCAGGACCTTCGGACCTAATGGATACTACTTTTGTTGAGGTAGGAGAGGGAAAAATTTTCTAAATGCATGATTTCATCCACTATTGATGTATATGTATGGATGTATTTCCATGATTTAATTTGGATGAATGTCTTGATGAAATATGTGATTTGAAATGCATTTGGAATAATTTGTGTTATGTGGTGAGTGATATTTGGGATGATAATTATGGTGTTGATTTTGGTTTATGGCATTGTGAATTGCTTGTGATTGATGTTATGGCTATGATTGGATTAAATATAAATATGTTGAACACCTCATGATATGTAAATTGATGGAATTGATGGGTGTTGTTTGCCATAACCATTGTGTGAGTGAAGTTAAATGACAATTGGTGGTAATTGAGAAATGATCATGATATTGAAATCCACTAAGTGATGGTGGTGAGTTGATGATTATGGAATGGCATTGTAGGATGCATAGTGTGAGAATGTATTGATCTGTATTTGCATCCATGGTTTTGTTGTCTATTTTAAGATGTTAGGGGTTCCAATAAGCAGGCCCAGTGGGAGGGTGGCCCTGTGCATGGGTCAAATTATTATTGTTCTCTAGTGATTTAATGGAATCACAAAGCTATCCATAGTTGGTGGTGAGGCATCCTATGTGGTGGGCCTAGTGGGTGGACGGCTCTGTGGTGTGTAATTAACCTGGGTGTCCCTATAGGGCATGACTCTTTCGATATGTCTTCGGGAAGAGCCCGTAGCACTTTTGGCTAGTGAGGCCATGGTTTTGATCCGTATGTTAGGGGTGACTAGTGTTACATATGGGTGATAGAGGTTTGATACTAGTAAAAGATGGTGTTATGCATGCAAATTAAGAGATAATTATACATTGTACTACTACAGTAGAGGTATAGTAGCACACCTATGCTTGACCCATATATTATGTTGTTCCAATAGTCGGATCCACGATTTGATAATGATTTCTTTGACCATATGCATTAGTTGTAAAAGCATTTACATATAGTCAGAGATATGCCGAGTTTAGTAGCCCATGGTGGCAATGGATGATTGATAAAGGAATGGAAAGAAATTGTGGTACTAACCTTGAATGGACGATTGTGATTAACGAGATTGCCAATAATTTGATATGTAATGTAAATATATTGCTTGAGTACATGTGAAATGATTATAATGATTATTGATAAAATTATATATGGAATGATATTGTGTGTGGTTGAATTATATGGTTCCATTGAGGAACATATGTTGTGCATATGGTTCCATTGATTCATTTGGTATATGTTACTCACCTCATAGTTACCATTTTTAAAGGTTGATGTAGGTATGTGAAAGTCCTACTCTTTTTGGAGGTTGAGCTTAGAGAAGGTAAACATTGGAAGGAAGCTTTTGAACCTTGGTTGGTGATTGTGTTTGTGAGAAGAAATATATATATATATATATATATACATATGTTTTGTATATGATAATTAGATAGTGATGAATATCTATTTTAAGGGTCATGTGTGAAAATTAGATCTTAAGTGTTTTGGAAGGCTAATTTTTGGTTATAACCTTATCAATGGTTGATATTAATTATGATGCATTGGTTGTATGCCATATTAAAGAACGAATGATGATATTAAGAAATTTATAACCATTGGTAATGCATACAGTAGCGTAAAATAAGGCTTTTACACCTGGACTTTTACACTGATTATAGAAAAAATAGTGTAAACATTAGTGTGGTGGCAATTTTGTAAATTTAAATTACCTTACACTGGTTGGTTAAAATAACTGGTGTAAAAGATAATATTTATACAAGTTTCTTTGTATACCCGGTAAGAAACATGTTATATTTCACTGGTCCAAATTTAGGACCAGTACAAACTGCCAATTAGATGTAATTGGAAACCCGCTTCCCTCGTGATATTTTTTCCTCTTCTCTAAAATTTCCCTATGCTTCCTCATCCCTGAGCTTCTTCCCCCTCTCTCTTTTCTCAGTTTCCAAAACCGAACATTCTCTTTTGAATCCATGGCTCGTACCAAGCTTACTGCTCGTAAGTTCACCGATGGCAAGGTCCCTAGGAAGCTGATGTAGGAACAAGGATCTAGTTCTTTTTCTTCTTTCTCTTTGATGTGTTTCTCTTCTAATCCAAGGATAGCAACAGAAGAATATGGAGAAAAGAAAAAATAAGGATTATGAAAATAAGGAAAGGGGAGGCACCACCTAAAGGATAAGCCTCAATCTCGCCACCTAGGAGAGGAAACCCTAGGATAAAAGTTTATCAAGGTTTAAGAAACTCTAGCTAAAATGAAGGAGAAAAATTCAACTCACTTCACAAATAATCAAATGTATTCTCTAAATTCAAAGTGGAAGTATTACAAAGGAGAGCATGCCTATATATAGGCTCAAGAAGGGGGAACCCCACTTAACCTAATGCGCTTAACTTTCCTAAGTCCCAAAACACTAAAACTAAAGAAAACTAAGAAAAGTGGCTAAAATACGAGACTCAAACTGAAACATAAGCATGAAATCTATTTTAAGTGGGGGTGAATGTAACATCTCGTATGTTTTTTATTTAAAAATGAATAAATAAGGTGTACACGAGTTAAATTATGATGATTTGAGAATATAAGGCTATTTTGCAATTTAACATTGAATTTAAGGGGGAAATTCATGATTTCACCTTACGCATAGCGTCTAGTTGACGTGTAGCGTCAGGGTAAAAATTTGGACCTGATGCGTAGCGTCAGTATCGTGATCAAAATTATAAAGGAACAAAGACAGCAACATAGAAACAGAAAGAAAAAGGAGTTCCAGGCCTTTTTTCTCTTCTTTCCTCTCTTGGAGTTTAAGACCTCAATTTAGGCTAAATGTTGGTTGGAAATCGAAATCAATCGTGGATTAGAAGTGGGGAACTCAAGGTAAACGTATGAAACCTTTCAATTTTAATTTCATGGAAGTCTCACATCTTTTGCCTATTTTCTTGGAGAAGCAAAGCGGCTTTGAAATTCAAAATTCTAAATCGGTTAAAGAGTCCCTTATGGCTCCTAAGTGAAAGATTCATTGATGGATTTGAGTTCCGCTTTGCGTAGATTATGAACAGAGTGCCGAAAGCTTAGTGGAGAAAGAGGTTTCTTAAAGTAATTGCTGGTTTTGATTGCGTTGAGCTTATAAAACTTTAAGAATTGACTTTCAAGTGCTTTCTTGAATTAAATTAAAGTTTCAATGGTTAAATTTCTAAACCCCTTAGTAATTCTTAATATTTTAGTGTTTTGGCGCGTCAGTACTTACGATTAATTTAAGGAGTATTAGAAGTGAGGTAAGAGGAGTGTTGTAGTGTATATTTAGTTAAGGTTATGTGAGTTTTATATTATGAAATGATTTATGTAATTATATGAACAATATATATGAGAATGTGTGGTTTAGAATATGTTTATGACTACATGATGTATTTGACAATTATGATTGGTAACATGATAATGATTGTGATAAGAAGGTGATGATTATATTGAGGTTATGTGATGGAAATAATGAATAGGATCAGAATTGAAGCATAAATTATGTCTAGAATGATGTGTGATAAATAATAATGAAATATTGAAATATATTTGCTATTGATGATATAAGATTTATACCCGATGATGACTTGTTTGTGATAATCAAAGGAGATGGCTTTTATACCAGAGATTATACGTTATTAATAAGATTAATGATTATATTGTTATTATATATTAACAACTGTATAATGAGTTGATAAATATAATTAAGGTAATATGTTTTCAATGAGAAAGTGATGAGTTGTGGTAATGTGATATGCAATTATGATGATAAATGGCGAAATAAAAATGTTGTTATTGATCACGTGACTATGAGATGCCAATGGCATTTAACATCAAAAAATTGCCAAATAAAATGCGTCTCAAGCTGAAATATCACAAGCACCATCTCGCCCCGGACCATCTCCAGGAAAACTATAACCAAAGTCTTTTTTATCTGGCATTAACTTGGAACTGTTAACCAAGTGGCCTCAATTACTCAAGAGGGGGGGTGAATTGAGTATTAAAATTTTTTTGTTGAAATGCTTGTGAAATTGGTTCTTTGACAAATATATGAAGAGAAGATGATAAACTTAATCTTAAGTGAGAATAATAATAAAGTTTGAATAACAAAGTTATTAAGCGTAACAAATTAAGCAAGCAATTAAATGCACAAATTTAAATAGATTAGGGAAGAGAAGATTTGCAAACCGATATATACGAGTTCCACCCACTGGTGTACGTCTCGCCTCCAAGTAACCCACTTAGAGGATTTCCACTATTGAGAATTTGAGATACACGCCTTGAGCAATTACAGTCTCTTAGTGTTTCACACTCAAGAACTTAATCCTCACAAGCTAAAGGGCAACCCACCCAATCTCACAATCTCTCAATTACAAGGTTGAATCCCAACCCAACAACTATCTCAGATTTTGTGTATGTGATTTTACAAGTGCAACTCTCTCAGTAGAGTGGATATACAAATTTTAAGTACTTTGAAAAATATTTTTCTTCTCTCAAAGAGAATATGCAATTTTTAGCACTCAAAAATATTTTTCTCACAATATAACTCTCAAAAAATTAATACTTCAAAATTTAAGAGAAACAGAGAGTAAGTAAGAAGAAAGAATGAAGGCAAGTATTTGATGCTGCGAAGGTGTGTTTCTGCTGCTTCACTTCTTCTCTATTTATAGGAGTTCCAGAGTATGTGCTGCCAAAAAATTTGAATTCCACCGATTCCTGATTTCATGCATCGAGAGTGTTAGTCTCCCAACATTCCATGTTTCCTGACTTGAGAAGTGAAATTGTCTGCCTCAATTAATGGAATTGCCATTCAGTTTGTATCTTCGAGAGAGGAATTAGCTGTCTTGAGTTTCTGAAAACGCGTATTGATAGTTTCCATGATTCGGCACAAGTTTGAATGATTTTCCAGTGTATTTTTACATAAAAAACAACCCATGAATCGATTCCTGGCAGAGAGAATCGATTCCTAGTAGCATGAATCGATTCCTTCAGCATATGAATCGATTCCTTGAGCTAATTTCCACCATGAATCGATTCCCAAGCTTGATGAATCGATTCCTTTACTCAATTTGCAGCATGAATCGATTCCTAATGTTAATGAATCGATTCCTTCACTTAATTTGTAGCATGAATCGATTCCTATGTATCTTGAATCGATTCCTCTTTCATTTTTCATGTGGGAATCGATTCCCATAGGGCTGAATCGATTCCTAGGTCTGTTCCCTTCAAGTTTTGATGCGTTCTGCTTCTTTTGGGTCCATTCTTGATACTTTCTTGCATGGTTCTTTTGAACTAATTTTTCCTTGACACTTTGAAAAGTTATTTCTTGTTCCGAATCATTCTCAATGATTTTTGATTAATTGCTTGTACAACATCTTTTTGATTTCTTGATCCTTCAATTGTTTGTCATTCATCAAAATCTGTTTCAACATACAAATACATTCTCCCCCTTTTTGATGATGACAACAATTGTTCATCTCTAGGGTGTTAGTTTCATGATAGTTATATATATAAAGTATGGAACTCCCCCTATCAAATGTAATTATAAATTTCATGCATTAATAAAGATGTTATATTATATTGGCTCCCCCTTAATCATGCAATTATATAGAGATGTTATATTAAACTTCTCCCCCTTTGGCATCATCAAAAGAAAATCAGATAGAATTT
Source organism: Clitoria ternatea (assembly GCA_037962975.1). NCBI lineage: Eukaryota > Viridiplantae > Streptophyta > Magnoliopsida > Fabales > Fabaceae > Clitoria > Clitoria ternatea. Next base: position 3,339,238 of record CM075674.1, read on the forward strand.
AACAAACAGATATTAACTTTATTGAAATATTATATATGTAAAGATGAATACAACAATGACTAATATTAAGGATTGAAAAATCGAAACTCTGAGAACTGTTGCGAGAGTTCATTGTAGTGGGTAGTCATGTTGTCATCTATTTGGTCAAAACGGGCATTCATATTGTTCTCCATTCCATCAATGTTAGAAGTCATTCCATCAAAGCGAGCATTTATTGCATCAAAGCGGGTATCGAAATGAGAGGTCAATCTATTAAAGAACTCATCATTTGGATTTGGAGGAGGTGGAGGAAATGGTTGTTGATGGGGTTGCTCATCATTGTCGTCACTGCTTTGTGCATTTGGAGGAGAGTATTGCCAAGCACCATCGTGGTTGTGCCAACCCATTTTTGCGAGATGAGTGCTTCTTATTTTACCTTTACGCCCTACTACTTCTTTCACTTCATTTGAAAGATCCACATTAAAGTGTTTGAGAAGCTTTGTGATCAAAACCGCATAAGGAAGTTTTGTGAATCTTTTAGAGTCAAGAATATGAGTCCGAACAAGTTTGGTCCAATTTATCTCTTTTTCATGGAGCATAGCCCAAAGAATAAGAGTTTGGTTTTCACTTACTCTAGCATTGTTGGACCCTTTTGGAAGAATGATTTTGACCAAAAGGTAGTGCAGAAGGCGATGATCAATGTTGAGCTCTCCAACGGTGCTTTTGGAAGTAGAGGATAGATTTAAAAAAGCACGAGCATCAATGGAATTGTATTCCCAATCGGGAGATGGTTCAAGGCCAAAGAAATCAACATTGTTTAGTGGAAGCTTCCATACTTGATGAAGAACATTATCATCAATGATAATGGTTACTCCTTTAATTTTGGCTATGTAGCGTCCATTAGAGATCCTCAATGTTGAGTAGAAGGCTCTAATCAACTCAGGATAAATGTGATTTTCTTCGAGTGCAACAAACTCCAAGAGATTTTGTTGCCTAAGTATGTTGAGTACCGGAAAATCATGTTCGTCGAAGAGCGGAACGTCAAGCCAATGAGCTGGTATAAGGAGTCTTTCTGAAAATTTTTCGAGATACCTGTCAAGTTGGAGTTTATTCTCAAAGAGTCTTGAGAGATCATTGGTGTTTGAGGAAGAGGAACCAGCATCTCCTTGTTTCTTCTTTCTAGAGTGAGATGATGATGCCATGATTTTGAATGAAACAGAGGAGGTAGAGAGAATTTTTAGAGAAGAAAAGAAAAGGAGATATGAAGCGAAATGAGGCACTGGGAGAGGCTTTGAAGAAACAGCGTGAGAAAAGCATTTTTATACAGGAAATAATGCGTGAATCGATTCATCCTAGAGGGAATCGATTCATGTGAGTGATTTTTGTAATTCTGGACGCTTGGAGTGAAGTGGGAATCGATTCAAATACCAAGTTATGAGAGGGGGAATCGATTCCCCTAGCTAGTCTTGGTCAAACACGCTACAAGTTCATAGTGGTTCACGTGAATGCATTTGGAAATGGAAGTTTTTGTTTTATTCTTCACATGAAGGCATCTGATTGTAAGGAATCAATGCTTTTCCCTTTGGTTTTATTGTGCACGTGAATTGGTCAAGAGTACATTTGAATTTAAAAAATTTTGCAAGTGCCATTTGATTTTATTTCATCACAAAGTCAATAAAATCAATTGCCAATTTTTGCATTTAATTTTGAGATCATTTATTTTAAAGAGATTAACTTGTCTCACAAATATGTTTAATTAAGATTTTAAACAACAAATCGGGTTATGATGAATATTTAAAAAAATGGTGTATATTAATATTTCTTAAAAATAGAATTTGTATGAAAAAGATAAATCTTTAAGTTAAAGATTTGTGAAAATATTTAAGAGAATGAAATTTGTGATTTTAAACAATTTCTAAAATGCCTAATTCCCTTCTAATATTTATAAATTGTTCCTTTGGAAGGGGTTTAGTAAAAATATCCGCCAATTGTTTAGAAGTTTCAACATATTCAAGAACACAATCTCCTTTTAAAACATGATCTCGTATGAAATGGTGACGGATTTCTATATGTTTTGTCCGTGAGTGCATCACTGGATTTTTGGAGATATTTATGGCGCTAGTGTTGTCGCATTTAATGGGTGTTTGATTTAAAACAACACCGAAATCAAGAAGTTGTTGTCTCATCCATAGGATTTGAGCACAGCAACTTCCAGCTGCAACATATTCTGCTTCAGCTGTGGATAACGCAACACTTACTTGCTTCTTGCTATGCCAAGAAACAAGAGAACTTCCAAGCATATGACAAGTACCACTGGTACTTTTTCTATCTAATTTACACCCAGCAAAATCAGAATCAGAATATCCTACAAGAATACATTCAGCACCTTTGGGATACCATAAACCAACATTTTGAGTACCCACAAGATATTTTAAAATTCTTTTTACGGCTATGAGATGTGATTCTTTAGGACATGCTTGATATCTAGCGCACATACATACCGCAAACATAATATCAGGTCTACTAGCTGTTAAATAAAGTAAGGATCCAATCATACCTCGGTATTTGGTTATTTCAACGTCCTTACCCTTCTCATCCTTGTCTAGGTAGCAAGAAGTACTCATTGGTGTGGCAATTTCATTTGCTTTATCCATTTCATACCTTTTAAGTAATTCTTTGCAGTATTTTGTTTGACTGATAAATGTTCCTTCTTTTGTTTGCTTAATTTGTAGCCCAAGGAAGAATGTGAGTTCTCCCATCATTGACATTTCGAATTCATCTTGCATAATCTTAGCAAACTCTTGACAAAGGATTTCGTTAGTAGCACCAAATATTATGTCATCAACATAAACTTGTACCAAAAGGATGTCACGATTTTTACGTTTTATAAACAATGTTGTATCAACCTTTCCTCTTTCAAAATTATTTTCAAGAAGAAACTTACTGAGTCGTTCATACCAAGCTCTTGGAGCATGTTTTAAACCATATAAATGACAGGGCCCGCAAGCGCACGGGTTATGTCGCGTAATATAAAAGATTATCGTTCTCCACAGGGACTGTGTTCAAAGTACCAGCATATTGAAATTTAATTATCCACACAATTAATTTTTAAGATTTAAGCAAAATTAAGTTGCACAGAATACGAATAAATACAAACAAAATAAAATTTACTTGATACTTAAAAATCAGAGTTGAGAGTATCTTGGGATTTCGGGGGATCAAGATTTTATTTTATGTTTAATGAATTTTAACTTTTCATAAATAAGAATCGAATTAAGTTTTCCAAGGCGAATTTTCCAAAAGCTAATTAATATGTTCCTCTCGGAATCCTATTAATGTACCTAACCTATGGAAAGCGCTGCTTAATCCTCAGAAAGGCCCATTATCGTTTTATGAAAATCCCTTTTATTTCCTCAAAAGAATTTTGATTACTTTCACGGTTTTACCGAGGTCACAAAAAAGCATTTCAAAAATCTTAGGTTTAGTTCAAAGCTTTCTGGTAAAAATAAATCTCTCGATTCTATTTATTACCTAAACTTACTAATATACCCGTAAGTATACAGTTTTATCATTTAGGTTCTTGTTAGGAATTACTAAAAGCATTAAGCATAATTGAACTAAATGGAAAACAGAAATTTATTTAATTCCAAGTCAAAATAACATTAAAATAAAATATTATCATACCCCCTTTATCCCAAGATAATTAATTTAGCTACTCATGAAATAATTCAAATTCATATAAATAATGGAAAAATAAAACATACAAGACATGGTAAAAATAAAGACTTACGGGTTTCTCCAAAAGATCAAAATAATTTCACCACTGTATTTCCTTGTTGCAATATTCCTCCACCAATTACAAATTGGAACACTCAATTTTACAATCCTCACAACTCTTACACAAAATAAAAGAAAGAAAAAGAAAATAAAAAGAGAAAGAAACGAAACAGAGAAGAAAACGAAGGAAAAGAAAAGAAAGGAACAAAGTGAATGAATGAGAACTGGATTTTTGAATGGATGCCTTCTCTGCTTGGATTGCTTCTCCTTTTATAGGCGAAGGAAGGGAGGAAGCCAGCTAAGAAAACGCGTTGCAAGTTGGAAACTTTCGGTGCATGTGATTTCCAGCTGTTCCAGTTGTCTTCAATTTGCGTATTTTTGTTGTTTCCAATAATTCGGCGCATGATTTCACTGATGAATCGATTCCTCCAGTTGATTTTTGCCTTCAAAACAGCGTGTGAATCGATTCCTAAAGGTGGGAATCGATTCCCAGCATGATGAATCGATTCCTGGCCTTCATGAATCGATTCCCAGCCTTCCAAACATCAATGAATCGATTCCTATAAGGGGGGAATCGATTCCCAGCCCTATGAATCGATTCCCAACAGCCTTGAATCGATTCCTAGCCTATGTTTCACATGGGAATCGATTCCTGTAAGGGTGAATCGATTCCTACCCTTTCCTGGAAGTGTTTTCTTGCATTTTTGAGGCGTTTTGGACAGTATAGCTCATGGTTCTTGATTGTTTTCATCCTTTGACACTTTGATCATCTTTTTGGGTTCTTGAATCCATTTTCCATTTATATTCATTCATTCTTAAAATGGATCATCAATAATTCCAAATTTATTAATTTCTGCAAAATAAAAGTACCCGAGTAGAATACAGTGGAAAGAAAGCAAAAATCACAATAAATAAAGGAAATACAGTGCATAATGATTAAAATCCTAAGTAAACTAAATCTAATTTATTATGTTATAAAACACTTATCAAAATACCCCAAACCAAAACATTGCTTGTCCTCAAGCAATCACCATATTCACAAGATAAAATACAGAAAACACTAAGCTTAATAAACTAAGGAATCCAAAATAGAGAAATAGATTTATTCAAATGCCAATTTTTATTTACTTATGTGAATCAAATTTCAATGTCAAGACTTGAGATACTCTTCTCACAATTTTCACTCAAGTGTTTCAAGGTTTGTGTATCTCTCAAATCATCATAGTCAAAAAATATTACCATAAGCTTGTTAATAAACCAGAAACTCCACAGTTTAAATAGAAAATATGTCAAAGTCTAAAGGTCTTTCAAAGGTTGTAATGTGGCCTTGGGTTGTATTGTCAAGGTAGGAATTTCAAGAAAAATGGAATACAAAAGGGCTTTAACAGTCATGAATGATTCAAATTATCATCATAAATTTAACAGAGCAAATTTTTGAATTTTTATGGACTTTTTGGAATTCATTCAATATCATCCTTTTGATTTTCTTTTTCTTTTTCTTGCTTTTCTTTGCATTCAATACATATTTTTCTTAACTCCTTTTTTATTTCTTTGCTCCACTAAATTTCCAACTTTTTCACCATTTAAGAGAATATTAGTCAATGAAAGGTTTTAAAGAAAAAATTTTTGCTTTTAGGCTCAAAAGGGGCAACTAGGGATCAAATTATACAAAATTCTGAGGCTTAAGAATAAGACCTAATTGTGCCTTTATCATCCTAAGACATATAATCAAAAACCATTTTGAATTGGTTGAAAAACAAGTTCTAGAATATTAATGACTATGAGATTCACTCAATCAAGAAGATATGGGTTTTGAAAATTTGTTTGATAAATTACCTATTTTGGCTCAAGTCTAACCATGGAAAGTCTTTTCAAAGAAAATTTTAATCACATAAGGTTCATTTAAGCATTTATTTGGCATTTAAACAATCAAATTTTGAAAATTTTACTCAAAATTTTGGTCCTTAGATACTTTAGCCTTGTATTCAAAGTAAATTTATCATGCAAAAATGGTAAATTACAAGATTACAAACAAATCAAGGAAAACACACATGCAAAATAAAATGACAATCACACAACGTAAACAAAACAGTTAAGTTTTCTTACCTACCACCCCAAACCAGAATTTGACATTATTCTCAACGTTAAAATGGATGATAAAAGGATAAGAAAACTTACCTGTAATAACCCCAAACCAGCATCTGACATAGTTGTTTTTTTTTTATTATTATTATTAAAGACATGGGGTTACCTCCCCACAAGTGCTAAGTTTTAAGTCTTCAGCCAGACTTTTCTGAACCAGCTTCAGCTATACAATTCATACCTGAACACAGGTTTTAATGGTCTGAATTCTACCTTAGGGATCAGTTCTCTTTTAGCCAAAAAATCACAGAAGTGTGTTTTTGAAATGCCTGAAAAGTCATAAGATAAAACAGATTCAAGTGGATCAAGAGGGAGGTTTTGGATTGCCTCTTTCTCTACCACTTGGTCAATAAAATCTATTTCAAACATAACAAAGTTAACAGGTATGTAAAATTTTCCTACCTTGATAGGAATAACCTCTAAAATACCTGGATTCTGAAGCTTGGGCAGTACCTTCTTTTGGATCAGTGTACTGCTCTCCTCAATTATCGGATGAGATAGAGACTCATCAAATTTCTTCTCTTCCTTAGCTTCTTCTTTAGTTATGCCAACCAGATCATCATAATGAGTATCACTCCTAAGAGTGATGTCCATGGTGTGGTTAGATGGTCCTACCTCAAGTTTTACAGAAAATGTTTCTGGTGTTTTCATAGAAAAAGAGGTTTGTTGGACAATTTGATTTTCCAAAATTTTGTTATGGGTGGCCAGAGAGTCCACCTTTGAAGCTAAGGTTTTTATGGCATTTGAGAACTCTTCATTTCGTTTTTCTTGGGTGCTTACAAAATTTTCCATCAGTATTTCAAGTTTGGATTTTTGTGGAGGATAGTTTTGGAATACTGGTAAGCTTCTAAAATCACTGCTATGATTATAATTCCCTATAGCATCCAACTGATGAAATTTTTGTTCATGGTGGTTTAAGGATATTGCAAAATAGCAATTTGTAGCAGCATGTCCTGAATTACCACAAATACAACAATAAAGGTCAGTAGCACCTGTTAAGAATTCCATAACAGACCAAGATCAAGGGTGATCTTTGAAAATAAAAATAAAAATAAATAACTAGAAATAAAACAAACTAAAAATAAAAATATTAACAAGTATGATCTAATCGAATTTCAATATTGCCGATATTTGAAGGACAACAGTCCCCGGCAACGGCGCCAAAAACTTGACAGGGCCCGCAAGCGCACGGGTTATGTCGCGTAATATAAAAGATTATCGTTCTCCACAGGGACTGTGTTCAAAGTACCAGCATATTGAAATTTAATTATCCACACAATTAATTTTTAAGATTTAAGCAAAATTAAGTTGCACAGAATACGAATAAATACAAACAAAATAAAATTTACTTGATACTTAAAAATCAGAGTTGAGAGTATCTTGGGATTTCGGGGGATCAAGATTTTATTTTATGTTTAATGAATTTTAACTTTTCATAAATAAGAATCGAATTAAGTTTTCCAAGGCGAATTTTCCAAAAGCTAATTAATATGTTCCTCTCGGAATCCTATTAATGTACCTAACCTATGGAAAGCGCTGCTTAATCCTCAGAAAGGCCCATTATCGTTTTATGAAAATCCCTTTTATTTCCTCAAAAGAATTTTGATTACTTTCACGGTTTTACCGAGGTCACAAAAAAGCATTTCAAAAATCTTAGGTTTAGTTCAAAGCTTTCTGGTAAAAATAAATCTCTCGATTCTATTTATTACCTAAACTTACTAATATACCCGTAAGTATACAGTTTTATCATTTAGGTTCTTGTTAGGAATTACTAAAAGCATTAAGCATAATTGAACTAAATGGAAAACAGAAATTTATTTAATTCCAAGTCAAAATAACATTAAAATAAAATATTATCATACCCCCTTTATCCCAAGATAATTAATTTAGCTACTCATGAAATAATTCAAATTCATATAAATAATGGAAAAATAAAACATACAAGACATGGTAAAAATAAAGACTTACGGGTTTCTCCAAAAGATCAAAATAATTTCACCACTGTATTTCCTTGTTGCAATATTCCTCCACCAATTACAAATTGGAACACTCAATTTTACAATCCTCACAACTCTTACACAAAATAAAAGAAAGAAAAAGAAAATAAAAAGAGAAAGAAACGAAACAGAGAAGAAAACGAAGGAAAAGAAAAGAAAGGAACAAAGTGAATGAATGAGAACTGGATTTTTGAATGGATGCCTTCTCTGCTTGGATTGCTTCTCCTTTTATAGGCGAAGGAAGGGAGGAAGCCAGCTAAGAAAACGCGTTGCAAGTTGGAAACTTTCGGTGCATGTGATTTCCAGCTGTTCCAGTTGTCTTCAATTTGCGTATTTTTGTTGTTTCCAATAATTCGGCGCATGATTTCACTGATGAATCGATTCCTCCAGTTGATTTTTGCCTTCAAAACAGCGTGTGAATCGATTCCTAAAGGTGGGAATCGATTCCCAGCATGATGAATCGATTCCTGGCCTTCATGAATCGATTCCCAGCCTTCCAAACATCAATGAATCGATTCCTATAAGGGGGGAATCGATTCCCAGCCCTATGAATCGATTCCCAACAGCCTTGAATCGATTCCTAGCCTATGTTTCACATGGGAATCGATTCCTGTAAGGGTGAATCGATTCCTACCCTTTCCTGGAAGTGTTTTCTTGCATTTTTGAGGCGTTTTGGACAGTATAGCTCATGGTTCTTGATTGTTTTCATCCTTTGACACTTTGATCATCTTTTTGGGTTCTTGAATCCATTTTCCATTTATATTCATTCATTCTTAAAATGGATCATCAATAATTCCAAATTTATTAATTTCTGCAAAATAAAAGTACCCGAGTAGAATACAGTGGAAAGAAAGCAAAAATCACAATAAATAAAGGAAATACAGTGCATAATGATTAAAATCCTAAGTAAACTAAATCTAATTTATTATGTTATAAAACACTTATCAAAATACCCCAAACCAAAACATTGCTTGTCCTCAAGCAATCACCATATTCACAAGATAAAATACAGAAAACACTAAGCTTAATAAACTAAGGAATCCAAAATAGAGAAATAGATTTATTCAAATGCCAATTTTTATTTACTTATGTGAATCAAATTTCAATGTCAAGACTTGAGATACTCTTCTCATAATTTTCACTCAAGTGTTTCAAGGTTTGTGTATCTCTCAAATCATCATAGTCAAAAAATATTACCATAAGCTTGTTAATAAACCAGAAACTCCACAGTTTAAATAGAAAATATGTCAAAGTCTAAAGGTCTTTCAAAGGTTGTAATGTGGCCTTGGGTTGTATTGTCAAGGTAGGAATTTCAAGAAAAATGGAATACAAAAGGGCTTTAACAGTCATGAATGATTCAAATTATCATCATAAATTTAACAGAGCAAATTTTTGAATTTTTATGGACTTTTTGGAATTCATTCAATATCATCCTTTTGATTTTCTTTTTCTTTTTCTTGCTTTTCTTTGCATTCAATACATATTTTTCTTAACTCCTTTTTTATTTCTTTGCTCCACTAAATTTCCAACTTTTTCACCATTTAAGAGAATATTAGTCAATGAAAGGTTTTAAAGAAAAAATTTTCGCTTTTAGGCTCAAAAGGGGCAACTAGGGATCAAATTATACAAAATTCTGAGGCTTAAGAATAAGACCTAATTGTGCCTTTATCATCCTAAGACATATAATCAAAAACCATTTTGAATTGGTTGAAAAACAAGTTCTAGAATATTAATGACTATGAGATTCACTCAATCAAGAAGATATGGGTTTTGAAAATTTGTTTGATAAATTACCTATTTTGGCTCAAGTCTAACCATGGAAAGTCTTTTCAAAGAAAATTTTAATCACATAAGGTTCATTTAAGCATTTATTTGGCATTTAAACAATCAAATTTTGAAAATTTTACTCAAAATTTTGGTCCTTAGATACTTTAGCCTTGTATTCAAAGTAAATTTATCATGCAAAAATGGTAAATTACAAGATTACAAACAAATCAAGGAAAACACACATGCAAAATAAAATGACAATCACACAACGTAAACAAAACAGTTAAGTTTTCTTACCTACCACCCCAAACCAGAATTTGACATTGTTCTCAACGTTAAAATGGATGATAAAAGGATAAGAAAACTTACCTGTAATAACCCCAAACCAGCATCTGACATAGTTGTTTTTTTTTTATTATTATTATTAAAGACATGGGGTTACCTCCCCACAAGTGCTAAGTTTTAAGTCTTCAGCCAGACTTTTCTGAACCAGCTTCAGCTATACAATTCATACCTGAACACAGGTTTTAATGGTCTGAATTCTACCTTAGGGATCAGTTCTCTTTTAGCCAAAAAATCACAGAAGTGTGTTTTTGAAATGCCTGAAAAGTCATAAGATAAAACAGATTCAAGTGGATCAAGAGGGAGGTTTTGGATTGCCTCTTTCTCTACCACTTGGTCAATAAAATCTATTTCAAACATAACAAAGTTAACAGGTATGTAAAATTTTCCTACCTTGATAGGAATAACCTCTAAAATACCTGGATTCTGAAGCTTGGGCAGTACCTTCTTTTGGATGAGTGTACTGCTCTCCTCAATTATCGGATGAGATAGAGACTCATCAAATTTCTTCTCTTCCTTAGCTTCTTCTTTAGTTATGCCAACCAGATCATCATAATGAGTATCACTCCTAAGAGTGATGTCCATGGTGTGGTTAGATGGTCCTACCTCAAGTTTTACAGAAAATGTTTCTGGTGTTTTCATAGAAAAAGAGGTTTGTTGGACAATTTGATTTTCCAAAATTTTGTTATGGGTGGCCAGAGAGTCCACCTTTGAAGCTAAGGTTTTTATGGCATTTGAGAACTCTTCATTTCGTTTTTCTTGGGTGCTTACAAAATTTTCCATCAGTATTTCAAGTTTGGATTTTTGTGGAGGATAGTTTTGGAATACTGGTAAGCTTCTAAAATCACTGCTATGGTTATAATTCCCTATAGCATCCAACTGATGAAATTTTTGTTCATGGTGGTTTAAGGATATTGCAAAATAGCAATTTGTAGCAGCATGTCCTGAATTACCACAAATACAACAATAAAGGTCAGTAGCACCTGTTAAGAATTCCATAACAGACCAAGATCAAGGGTGATCTTTGAAAATAAAAATAAAAATAAATAACTAGAAATAAAACAAACTAAAAATAAAAATATTAACAAGTATGATCTAATCGAATTTCAATATTGCCGATATTTGAGGGACAACAGTCCCCGGCAACGGCGCCAAAAACTTGACAGGGCCCGCAAGCGCACGGGTTATGTCGCGTAATATAAAAGATTATCGTTCTCCACAGGGACTGTGTTCAAAGTACCAGCATATTGAAATTTAATTATCCACACAATTAATTTTTAAGATTTAAGCAAAATTAAGTTGCACAGAATACGAATAAATACAAACAAAATAAAATTTACTTGATACTTAAAAATCAGAGTTGAGAGTATCTTGGGATTTCGGGGGATCAAGATTTTATTTTATGTTTAATGAATTTTAACTTTTCATAAATAAGAATCGAATTAAGTTTTCCAAGGCGAATTTTCCAAAAGCTAATTAATATGTTCCTCTCGGAATCCTATTAATGTACCTAACCTATGGAAAGCGCTGCTTAATCCTCAGAAAGGCCCATTATCGTTTTATGAAAATCCCTTTTATTTCCTCAAAAGAATTTTGATTACTTTCACGGTTTTACCGAGGTCACAAAAAAGCATTTCAAAAATCTTAGGTTTAGTTCAAAGCTTTCTGGTAAAAATAAATCTCTCGATTCTATTTATTACCTAAACTTACTAATATACCCGTAAGTATACAGTTTTATCATTTAGGTTCTTGTTAGGAATTACTAAAAGCATTAAGCATAATTGAACTAAATGGAAAACAGAAATTTATTTAATTCCAAGTCAAAATAACATTAAAATAAAATATTATCATACCCCCTTTATCCCAAGATAATTAATTTAGCTACTCATGAAATAATTCAAATTCATATAAATAATGGAAAAATAAAACATACAAGACATGGTAAAAATAAAGACTTACGGGTTTCTCCAAAAGATCAAAATAATTTCACCAATGTATTTCCTTGTTGCAATATTCCTCCACCAATTACAAATTGGAACACTCAATTTTACAATCCTCACAACTCTTACACAAAATAAAAGAAAGAAAAAGAAAATAAAAAGAGAAAGAAACGAAACAGAGAAGAAAACGAAGGAAAAGAAAAGAAAGGAACAAAGTGAATGAATGAGAACTGGATTTTTGAATGGATGCCTTCTCTGCTTGGATTGCTTCTCCTTTTATAGGCGAAGGAAGGGAGGAAGCCAGCTAAGAAAACGCGTTGCAAGTTGGAAACTTTCGGTGCATGTGATTTCCAGCTGTTCCAGTTGTCTTCAATTTGCGTATTTTTGTTGTTTCCAATAATTCGGCGCATGATTTCACTGATGAATCGATTCCTCCAGTTGATTTTTGCCTTCAAAACAGCGTGTGAATCGATTCCTAAAGGTGGGAATCGATTCCCAGCATGATGAATCGATTCCTGGCCTTCATGAATCGATTCCCAGCCTTCCAAACATCAATGAATCGATTCCTATAAGGGGGGAATCGATTCCCAGCCCTATGAATCGATTCCCAACAGCCTTGAATCGATTCCTAGCCTATGTTTCACATGGGAATCGATTCCTGTAAGGGTGAATCGATTCCTACCCTTTCCTGGAAGTGTTTTCTTGCATTTTTGAGGCGTTTTGGACAGTATAGCTCATGGTTCTTGATTGTTTTCATCCTTTGACACTTTGATCATCTTTTTGGGTTCTTGAATCCATTTTCCATTTATATTCATTCTTTCTTAAAATGGATCATCAATAATTCCAAATTTATTAATTTCTGCAAAATAAAAGTACCCGAGTAGAATACAGTGGAAAGAAAGCAAAAATCACAATAAATAAAGGAAATACAGTGCATAATGATTAAAATCCTAAGTAAACTAAATCTAATTTATTATGTTATAAAACACTTATCAATAAAGCTTTTCTTAATTTAAAGACATGGTTTGGAAATTTATGATTTTCGAAACCAGGAGGTTGATTAACATAAACTTCTTCTTGAATATAACCGTTTAGAAAAGCGCTTTTGACATCCATTTGATAAAGTTTAAAATCTATACAACAAGCAAAAGCTAACAATAATCTTATGGCTTCTAATCTAGCTACGGGAGCATATGTTTCTTCATAGTCTATTCCCTCTTCTTGATTATATCCTTTAGCAACTAATCTAGCTTTATTTCTTGTTATTATTCCATTTTCATCTAACTTGTTTCTAAAAACCCATTTCGTGCCTATTATTTGATGATTATTGGGTTTTGGCACAAGTTCCCAAACTTCATTTCTTTCAAACTGATTTAATTCTTCTTGCATTGCCAATATCCAATGTTCATCAATAATAGCTTCATCAATATTTTTGGGTTCTATTTGTGATACGAAAGCTAAGTGATTGCATGCATTTCTAAAAGCATTTCGAGTACTTACACCTTTTGTTATCTCGCCTATGATATTGTCCAATGGGTGATTCTTTACGGTGATCCACTCCTTTTGTTGAGGTTCGCCATTTTGTGATGTATTTCCTTCATTTTTGTTTTCTTCTTTGTCTTCCAAGTTTATTTCTTGGAAGGTACCTACAAGATCATCAATTTCCTCTCTCGGAAGATTTTGGTTAAGTTCATCGAATTTAACATGTATAGATTCTTCAATTGTACAAGTTCGTTTGTTAAAGAGTCGATATGCTTTGCTTGTAGATGAGTAACCTAAAAATGTTGCTTCATCAGATTTTGCATCGAATTTGCCAAGATTATCCTTTCCATTGTTTAAAACAAAACATTTGCATCCAAATACGTGGAAATAAGAAATGTTAGGTTTTCTTCCTTTATAAAGCTCATAAGGGGTTTTCTTTAATATAGGCCTTATCAAACATCGATTCATGACATGGCAAGCAGTATTTACTGCATCGGCCCAAAAATGTTTCGCAATATTACTTTCATTTAGCATAGTTCTTGCGAGCTCCGCTAAAGATCTATTTTTCCTTTCAACTACTCCATTTTGTTGTGGAGTTCTTGGAGCCGAAAAATTATGTTCAATGCCAAATTTTTCACAAAATTTTTCAAAGGATTGATTTTCAAATTCTCCTCCATGGTCAGTTCTAATGGATGCTATTTTCAAATTTTGTTCATTTTGAATGATCTTGGCAAGTTTCTTAAATGCTTGATATGCTTCATTTTTGTGAGTAAGAAATAATGTCCATGTATATCTAGAGTAATCATCCACAATCACGAGACCATAATAGTTTCCACCAAAACTTTTGATTTTTGAAGGTCCAAATAAATCCATATGTAAAAGTTGTAAAGGTCTAGTTGTTGAAACAATATTTTTAGCTTGAAAAGAAGCCTTTACTTGTTTTCCCTTTTGACAAGCGTCACAAAATTTATTTTCAAATTTTAATTTTGGCAAACCGATAACTAAATTTTTTGAAACAAGTTTGTTTAAATGGTCTATATGAATGTGAGCAATTCTTCTATGCCATAGCCATGATTCATCTTCTTTAGTTATGAAGCATTGCACATCATTTGAAGCAAGACAATCTAGATTAATCATATAAATGTTATCTACTCTTTGACCAACGAATTTTGTTTCCTTGTTTAGCTTATTTTCAATTATGCAACCATTTGATTCAAAAACAATTTTATAGCCTTTATCACATAATTGACTTATGCTAAGCAGGTTATGTTTAAGTCCTTCAACATATAAGACATCATTTATAGAGGTGGAGGAATTTTTACCAACATTTCCAATTCCTAGTATTCTTCCCTTCGTGTTATCTCCATAAGTAACGAATCCTTTATTTCGTGGAGTAAATGATATGAACTTACTTTTGTCTCCTGTCATGTGTTTTGAACACCCACTATCCAAATACCAATGGGTGCTATTTGCTTTAAAGCATACCTACAAAACATGTTAAGTTAGAGAACTTGGTACCCATTTTATGTTGGGTCCTTGTAGGTTAGTTTGAGGTAATGTTCCTTTAGGAACCCATACTTTTCTCACAACCTTTGGCCCTAGTTTTCTAACCTTACAATTAGATGCATTATGTCCTTTAAAACCACAGTGATTACATACCGTGAAAGGTGATGAAGTTTTACTAGGTGGTACAAAGAAACTTTTGAAATGCTTTTCCTTTTTGCAATCATGTGATCCTTGATTATATCCTAATCCAGCTTTATTAAACGTGCAACGTTGTTTTCCAAGAAGTGCATCTAAATTATTCTTACCATTAGTGAATTTTTCTACGGTTTTGTTTAAGTCTAGGACCTTCTTTTCTAGATCAATGCATTTCTTAGCAAATTCGCAAGGTTTACTCTTAGAGCATGCTTGGACATTTTCTAACTCTTCTTTTAAACATTCATTTTCTTTACAAGCTTCCATGAGATGCATTTCTAGAGTATCACTAGTTTTTCTAGACAATTTAAGCCTATTAGAGACTTTTGTAAATTTATCATATAAATCTTCAAGGGCATCAAGTAATTCTTCTTTATCTAAGTCATGAAAGTTTACCTCATCTTCTTCATCTTGGTGATTAGCCATGAGACAAAGGTTTGCTTCTTCATTCTCTGATTCATCCGAGCTACTCACCTCGTTGTCATCCCATGCTATGTATGCTCTCCTTTTTCCTTTCTGATCCTTATTTTTCTTTTTGAGATTTGGACAGTCCGCCTTGAAATGTCCTTCCTTTCCACATTCAAAACAAGTTGGTAAGGAATTATTATTATCTTTGGGAACGAATTTCTTACCTTTAGAGGTGAAGCCCTTTTGGAATCTTTTGTTTCTCATGAGCCTTCCAAATCGTCTCACAAATAGGCCTAACTCATCATCATCATCTTCTTGATCACTTTCAAATTTGTCTTCTTCAATAGAGGTGGCCTTAAGAGCTAGCCCTTTCTTCTTGGAAGACTTTTCTCCTTCTTCCGCTATTTTTAACTCTTTTAATTCTTGTTCTTGTTCTTGAAGCTTACCGAATAATGTGGCAAGAGACATATCATTTATGTTTGGCGATTGTTTGATAGCGGTGACAAGAGGTTGCCATTCCCTGGTAAGACTTTTTAGAACTTTATGGATAAGCTCTTTGTTAGTGTAAGATTTTCCAAGAGTAATAAGATGATTAATAATCAAGGTAAACCTTTTTTGAAGTTCTAAGATTGTTTCACCAGAATTCATTCTAAAACTTTCATATTGGCTAGTTAAAGTACTAATTTTAGAATCCTTAACATCACTATTTCCTTCATGAGTAATTTGAAGAGTATCCCACATTTCTTTGGAAGATTTGCAGGTTACTATTCTAAAAAATTCATCGGGACCTAAGGCTAAAGTGATTAGATTCTTGGCTTTATAATTATATTGTACTTTCTTTTCTTCATCACTAGTCCAGTCATCCATGGGCTTTTCTATTTGTTTATCATCAACAATATGCATAGGTATGAAAGGACCATTTTCAATAGCATTCCAAATTCTTAGATCAATTGATTGAACAAAAATTTTCATTCTTTCTTTCCAAAAAGCATATCCTTCCCCATTAAAAGCAGGAGGTCGGTTTGTGGCTCCACCCTCAGGAAAAAGGTTTAAAGAATTTGAGGCCATTCGTTCTCTTGAAGCTGTTAAGCTTAATTTACCAAGAGTCAAGCTCTGATACCACTTGTTAACCAAGTGGCCTCAATTACTCAAGAGGGGGGGTGAATTGAGTATTAAAATTTTTTTGTTGAAATGCTTGTGAAATTGGTTCTTTGACAAATATATGAAGAGAAGATGATAAACTTAATCTTAAGTGAGAATAATAATAAAGTTTGAATAACAAAGTTATTAAGCGTAACAAATTAAGCAAGCAATTAAATGCACAAATTTAAATAGATTAGGGAAGAGAAGATTTGCAAACCGATATATACGAGTTCCACCCACTGGTGTACGTCTCGCCTCCAAGTAACCCACTTAGAGGATTTCCACTATTGAGAATTTGAGATACACGCCTTGAGCAATTACAGTCTCTTAGTGTTTCACACTCAAGAACTTAATTCTCACAAGCTAAAGGGCAACCCACCCAATCTCACAATCTCTCAATTACAAGGTTGAATCCCAACCCAACAACTATCTCAGATTTTGTGTATGTGATTTTACAAGTGCAACTCTCTCAGTAGAGTGGATATACAAATTTTAAGTACTTTGAAAAATGTTTTTCTTCTCTCAAAGAGAATATGCAATTTTTAGCACTCAAAAATATTTTTCTCACAATATAACTCTCAAAAAATTAATACTTCAAAATTTAAGAGAAACAGAGAGTAAGTAAGAAGAAAGAATGAAGGCAAGTATTTAATGCTGCGAAGGTGTGTTTCTGCTGCTTCACTTCTTCTCTATTTATAGGAGTTCCAGAGTATGTGCTGCCAAAAAATTTGAATTCCACCGATTCCTGATTTCATGCATCGAGAGTGTTAGTCTCCCAACATTCCATGTTTCCTGACTTGAGAAGTGAAATTGTCTGCCTCAATTAATGGAATTGCCATTCAGTTTGTATCTTCGAGAGAGGAATTAGCTGTCTTGAGTTTCTGAAAACGCGTATTGATAGTTTCCATGATTCGGCGCAAGTTTGAATGATTTTCCAATGTATTTTTGCATAAAAAACAACCCATGAATCGATTCCTGGCAGAGAGAATCGATTCCTAGTAGCATGAATCGATTCCTTCAGCATATGAATCGATTCCTTGAGCTAATTTGCACCATGAATCGATTCCCAAGCTTGATGAATCGATTCCTTTACTCAATTTGCAGCATGAATCGATTCCTAATGTTAATGAATCGATTCCTTCACTTAATTTGTAGCATGAATCGATTCCTATGTATCTTGAATCGATTCCTCTTTCATTTTTCATGTGGGAATCGATTCCCATAGGGCTGAATCGATTCCTAGGTCTGTTCCCTTCAAGTTTTGATGCGTTCTGCTTCTTTTGGGTCCATTCTTGATACTTTCTTGCATGGTTCTTTTGAACTAATTTTTCCTTGACACTTTGAAAAGTTATTTCTTGTTCCGAATCATTCTCAATGATTTTTGATTAATTGCTTGTACAACATCTTTTTGATTTCTTGATCCTTCAATTGTTTGTCATTCATCAAAATCTGTTTCAACATACAAATACATTCTCCCCCTTTTTGATGATGACAACAATTGTTCATCTCTAGGGTGTTAGTTTCATGATAGTTATATATATAAAGTATGGAACTCCCCCTATCAAATGTAATTATAAATTTCATGCATTAATAAAGATGTTATATTATATTGGCTCCCCCTTAATCATGCAATTATATAGAGATGTTATATTAAACTTCTCCCCCTTTGGCATCATCAAAAGAAAATCAGATAGAATTTAACAAACAGATATTAACTTTATTGAAATATTATATATGTAAAGATGAATACAACAGTGACTAATATTAAGGATTGAAAAATCGAAACTCTGAGAACTGTTGCGAGAGTTCATTGTAGTGGGTAGTCATGTTGTCATCTATTTGGTCAAAACGGGCATTCATATTGTTCTCCATTCCATCAATGCGAGAAGTCATTCCATCAAAGCGAGCATTTATTGCATCAAAGCGGGTATCGAAATGAGAGGTCAATCTATTAAAGAACTCATCATTTGGATTTGGAGGAGGTGGAGGAAATGGTTGTTGATGGGGTTGCTCATCATTGTCGTCACTGCTTTGTGCATTTGGAGGAGAGTATTGCCAAGCACCATCGTGGTTGTGCCAACCCATTTTTGCGAGATGAGTGCTTCTTATTTTACCTTTACGCCCTACTACTTCTTTCACTTCATTTGAAAGATCCACATTAAAGTGTTTGAGAAGCTTTGTGATCAAAACCGCATAAGGAAGTTTTGTGAATCTTTTAGAGTCAAGAATATGAGTCCGAACAAGTTTGGTCCAATTTATCTCTTTTTCATGGAGCATAGCCCAAAGAATAAGAGTTTGGTTTTCACTTACTCTAGCATTGTTGGACCCTTTTGGAAGAATGATTTTGACCAAAAGGTAGTGCAGAAGGCGATGATCAATGTTGAGCTCTCCAACGGTGCTTTTGGAAGTAGAGGATAGATTTAAAAAAGCACGAGCATCAATGGAATTGTATTCCCAATCGGGAGATGGTTCAAGGCCAAAGAAATCAACATTGTTTAGTGGAAGCTTCCATACTTGATGAAGAACATTATCATCAATGATAATGGTTACTCCTTTAATTTTGGCTATGTAGCGTCCATTAGAGATCCTCAATGTTGAGTAGAAGGCTCTAATCAACTCAGGATAAATGTGATTTTCTTCGAGTGCAACAAACTCCAAGAGATTTTGTTGCCTAAGTATGTTGAGTACCGGAAAATCATGTTCGTCGAAGAGCGGAACGTCAAGCCAATGAGCTGGTATAAGGAGTCTTTCTGAAAATTTTTCGAGATACCTGTCAAGTTGGAGTTTATTCTCAAAGAGTCTTGAGAGATCATTGGTGTTTGAGGAAGAGGAACCAGCATCTCCTTGTTTCTTCTTTCTAGAGTGAGATGATGATGCCATGATTTTGAATGAAACAGAGGAGGTAGAGAGAATTTTTAGAGAAGAAAAGAAAAGGAGATATGAAGCGAAATGAGGCACTGGGAGAGGCTTTGAAGAAACAGCGTGAGAAAAGCATTTTTATACAGGAAATAATGCGTGAATCGATTCATCCTAGAGGGAATCGATTCATGTGAGTGATTTTTGTAATTCTGGACGCTTGGAGTGAAGTGGGAATCGATTCAAATACCAAGTTATGAGAGGGGGAATCGATTCCCCTAGCTAGTCTTGGTCAAACACGCTACAAGTTCATAGTGGTTCACGTGAATGCATTTGGAAATGGAAGTTTTTGTTTTATTCTTCACATGAAGGCATCTGATTGTAAGGAATCAATGCTTTTCCCTTTGGTTTTATTGTGCACGTGAATTGGTCAAGAGTACATTTGAATTTAAAAAATTTTGCAAGTGCCATTTGATTTTATTTCATCACAAAGTCAATAAAATCAATTGCCAATTTTTGCATTTAATTTTGAGATCATTTATTTTAAAGAGATTAACTTGTCTCACAAATATGTTTAATTAAGATTTTAAACAACAAATCGGGTTATGATGAATATTTAAAAAAATGGTGTATATTAATATTTCTTAAAAATAGAATTTGTATGAAAAAGATAAATCTTTAAGTTAAAGATTTGTGAAAATATTTAAGAGAATGAAATTTGTGATTTTAAACAATTTCTAAAATGCCTAATTCCCTTCTAATATTTATAAATTGTTCCTTTGGAAGGGGTTTAGTAAAAATATCCGCCAATTGTTTAGAAGTTTCAACATATTCAAGAACACAATCTCCTTTTAAAACATGATCTCGTATGAAATGGTGACGGATTTCTATATGTTTTGTCCGTGAGTGCATCACTGGATTTTTGGAGATATTTATGGCGCTAGTGTTGTCGCATTTAATGGGTGTTTGATTTAAAACAACACCGAAATCAAGAAGTTGTTGTCTCATCCATAGGATTTGAGCACAGCAACTTCCAGCTGCAACATATTCTGCTTCAGCTGTGGATAACGCAACACTTACTTGCTTCTTGCTATGCCAAGAAACAAGAGAACTTCCAAGCATATGACAAGTACCACTGGTACTTTTTCTATCTAATTTACACCCAGCAAAATCAGAATCAGAATATCCTACAAGAATACATTCAGCACCTTTGGGATACCATAAACCAACATTTTGAGTACCCACAAGATATTTTAAAATTCTTTTTACGGCTATGAGATGTGATTCTTTAGGACATGCTTGATATCTAGCGCACATACATACCGCAAACATAATATCAGGTCTACTAGCTGTTAAATAAAGTAAGGATCCAATCATACCTCGGTATTTGGTTATTTCAACGTCCTTACCCTTCTCATCCTTGTCTAGGTAGCAAGAAGTACTCATTGGTGTGGCAATTTCATTTGCTTTATCCATTTCATACCTTTTAAGTAATTCTTTGCAGTATTTTGTTTGACTGATAAATGTTCCTTCTTTTGTTTGCTTAATTTGTAGCCCAAGGAAGAATGTGAGTTCTCCCATCATTGACATTTCGAATTCATCTTGCATAATCTTAACAAACTCTTGACAAAGGATTTCGTTAGTAGCACCAAATATTATGTCATCAACATAAACTTGTACCAAAAGGATGTCACGATTTTTACGTTTTATAAACAATGTTGTATCAACCTTTCCTCTTTCAAAATTATTTTCAAGAAGAAACTTACTGAGTCGTTCATACCAAGCTCTTGGAGCTTGTTTTAAACCATATAAAGCTTTTCTTAATTTAAAGACATGGTTTGGAAATTTATGATTTTCGAAACCAGGAGGTTGATTAACATAAACTTCTTCTTGAATATAACCGTTTAGAAAAGCGCTTTTGACATCCATTTGATAAAGTTTAAAATCTATACAACAAGCAAAAGCTAACAATAATCTTATGGCTTCTAATCTAGCTACGGGAGCATATGTTTCTTCATAGTCTATTCCCTCTTCTTGATTATATCCTTTAGCAACTAATCTAGCTTTATTTCTTGTTATTATTCCATTTTCATCTAACTTGTTTCTAAAAACCCATTTCGTGCCTATTATTTGATGATTATTGGGTTTTGGCACAAGTTCCCAAACTTCATTTCTTTCAAACTGATTTAATTCTTCTTGCATTGCCAATATCCAATGTTCATCAATAATAGCTTCATCAATATTTTTGGGTTCTATTTGTGATACGAAAGCTAAGTGATTGCATGCATTTCTAAAAGCATTTCGAGTACTTACACCTTTTGTTATCTCGCCTATGATATTGTCCAATGGGTGATTCTTTACGGTGATCCACTCCTTTTGTTGAGGTTCGCCATTTTGTGATGTATTTCCTTCATTTTTGTTTTCTTCTTTGTCTTCCAAGTTTATTTCTTGGAAGGTACCTACAAGATCATCAATTTCCTCTCTCGGAAGATTTTGGTTAAGTTCATCGAATTTAACATGTATAGAATCTTCAATTGTACAAGTTCGTTTGTTAAAGAGTCGATATGCTTTGCTTGTAGATGAGTAACCTAAAAATGTTGCTTCATCAGATTTTGCATCGAATTTGCCAAGATTATCCTTTCCATTGTTTAAAACAAAACATTTGCATCCAAATACGTGGAAATAAGAAATGTTAGGTTTTCTTCCTTTATAAAGCTCATAAGGGGTTTTCTTTAATATAGGCCTTATCAAACATCGATTCATGACATGGCAAGCAGTATTTACTGCATCGGCCCAAAAATGTTTCGCAATATTACTTTCATTTAACATAGTTCTTGCGAGCTCCGCTAAAGATCTATTTTTCCTTTCAACTACTCCATTTTGTTGTGGAGTTCTTGGAGCCGAAAAATTATGTTCAATGCCAAATTTTTCACAAAATTTTTCAAAGGATTGATTTTCAAATTCTCCTCCATGGTCAGTTCGAATGGATGCTATTTTCAAATTTTGTTCATTTTGAATGATCTTGGCAAGTTTCTTAAATGCTTGATATGCTTCATTTTTGTGAGTAAGAAATAATGTCCATGTATATCTAGAGTAATCATCCACAATCACGAGACCATAATAGTTTCCACCAAAACTTTTGATTTTTGAAGGTCCAAATAAATCCATATGTAAAAGTTGTAAAGGTCTAGTTGTTGAAACAATATTTTTAGCTTGAAAAGAAGCCTTTACTTGTTTTCCCTTTTGACAAGCGTCACAAAATTTATTTTCAAATTTTAATTTTGGCAAACCGATAACTAAATTTTTTAAAACAAGTTTGTTTAAATGGTCTATATGAATGTGAGCAATTCTTCTATGCCATAGCCATGATTCATCTTCTTTAGTTATGAAGCATTGCACATCATTTGAAGCAAGACAATCTAGATTAATCATATAAATGTTATCTACTCTTTGACCAACGAATTTTGTTTCCTTGTTTAGCTTATTTTCAATTATGCAACCATTTGATTCAAAAACAATTTTATAGCCTTTATCACATAATTGACTTATGCTAAGCAGGTTATGTTTAAGTCCTTCAACATATAAGACATCATTTATAGAGGTGGAGGAATTTTTACCAACATTTCCAATTCCTAGTATTCTTCCCTTCGTGTTATCTCCATAAGTAACGAATCCTTTATTTCGTGGAGTAAATGATATGAACTTACTTTTGTCTCCTGTCATGTGTTTTGAACACCCACTATCCAAATACCAATGGGTGCTATTTTCTTTAAAGCATACCTACAAAACATGTTAAGTTAGAGAACTTGGTACCCATTTTATGTTGGGTCCTTGTAGGTTAGTTTGAGGTAATGTTCCTTTAGGAACCCATACTTTTCTCACAACCTTTGGCCCTAGTTTTCTAACCTTACAATTAGATGCATTATGTCCTTTAAAACCACAGTGATTACATACCGTGAAAGGTGATGAAGTTTTACTAGGTGGTACAAAGAAACTTTTGAAATGCTTTTCCTTTTTGTAATCATGTGATCCTTGATTATATCCTAATCCAGCTTTATTAAACGTGCAACGTTGTTTTCCAAGAAGTGCATCTAAATTATTCTTACCATTAGTGAATTTTTCTACGGTTTTGTTTAAGTCTAGGACCTTCTTTTCTAGATCAATGCATTTCTTAGCAAATTCGCAAGGTTTACTCTTAGAGCATGCTTGGACATTTTCTAACTCTTCTTTTAAACATTCATTTTCTTTACAAGCTTCCATGAGATGCATTTCTAGAGTATCACTAGTTTTTCTAGACAATTTAAGCCTATTAGAGACTTTTGTAAATTTATCATATAAATCTTCAAGGGCATCAAGTAATTCTTCTTTATCTAAGTCATGAAAGTTTACCTCATCTTCTTCATCTTGGTGATTAGCCATGAGACAAAGGTTTGCTTCTTCATTCTCTGATTCATCCGAGCTACTCACCTCGTTGTCATCCCATGCTATGTATGCTCTCCTTTTTCCTTTCTGATCCTTATTTTTCTTTTTGAGATTTGGACAGTCCGCCTTGAAATGTCCTTCCTTTCCAGATTCAAAACAAGTTGGTAAGGAATTATTATTATCTTTGGGAATGAATTTCTTACCTTTAGAGGTGAAGCCCTTTTGGAATATTTTGTTTCTCATGAGCCTTCCAAATCGTCTCACAAATAGGCCTAACTCATCATCATCATCTTCTTGATCACTTTCAAATTTGTCTTCTTCAATAGAGGTGGCCTTAAGAGCTAGCCCTTTCTTCTTGGAAGACTTTTCTCCTTCTTCCGCTATTTTTAACTCTTTTAATTCTTGTTCTTGTTCTTGAAGCTTACCGAATAATGTGGCAAGAGACATATCATTTATGTTTGGCGATTGTTTGATAGCGGTGACAAGAGGTTGCCATTCCCTGGTAAGACTTTTTAGAACTTTATGGATAAGCTCTTTGTTAGTGTAAGATTTTCCAAGAGTAATAAGATGATTAATAATCAAGGTAAACCTTTTTTGAAGTTCTAAGATTGTTTCACCAGAATTCATTCTAAAACTTTCATATTGGCTAGTTAAAGTACTAATTTTAGAATCCTTAACATCACTAGTTCCTTCATGAGTAATTTGAAGAGTATCCCACATTTCTTTGGCAGATTTGCAAGTTACTATTCTAAAAAATTCATCGGGACCTAAGGCTAAAGTGATTAGATTCTTGGCTTTATAATTATATTGTACTTTCTTTTCTTCATCACTAGTCCAGTCATCCATGGGCTTTTCTATTTGTTTATCATCAACAATATGCATAGGTATGAAAGGACCATTTTCAATAGCATTCCAAATTCTTAGATCAATTGATTGAACAAAAATTTTCATTCTTTCTTTCCAAAAAGCATATCCTTCCCCATTAAAAGCAGGAGGTCGGTTTGTGGCTCCACCCTCAGGAAAAAGGTTTAAAGAATTTGAGGCCATTCGTTCTCTTGAAGCTGTTAAGCTTAATTTACCAAGAGTCAAGCTCTGATACCACTTGTTAACCAAGTGGCCTCAATTACTCAAGAGGGGGGGTGAATTGAGTATTAAAATTTTTTTGTTGAAATGCTTGTGAAATTGGTTCTTTGACAAATATATGAAGAGAAGATGATAAACTTAATCTTAAGTGAGAATAATAATAAAGTTTGAATAACAAAGTTATTAAGCGTAACAAATTAAGCAAGCAATTAAATGCACAAATTTAAATAGATTAGGGAAGAGAAGATTTGCAAACCGATATATACGAGTTCCACCCACTGGTGTACGTCTCGCCTCCAAGTAACCCACTTAGAGGATTTCCACTATTGAGAATTTGAGATACACGCCTTGAGCAATTACAGTCTTTTAGTGTTTCACACTCAAGAACTTAATCCTCACAAGCTAAAGGGCAACCCACCCAATCTCACAATCTCTCAATTACAAGGTTGAATCCCAACCCAACAACTATCTCAGATTTTGTGTATGTGATTTTACAAGTGCAACTCTCTCAGTAGAGTGGATATACAAATTTTAAGTACTTTGAAAAATGTTTTTCTTCTCTCAAAGAGAATATGCAATTTTTAGCACTCAAAAATATTTTTCTCACAATATAACTCTTAAAAAATTAATACTTCAGAATTTAAGAGAAACAGAGAGTAAGTAAGAAGAAAGAATGAAGGCAAGTATTTGATGCTGCGAAGGTGTGTTTCTGCTGCTTCACTTCTTCTCTATTTATAGGAGTTCCAGAGTATGTGCTGCCAAAAAATTTGAATTCCACCGATTCCTGATTTCATGCATCGAGAGTGTTAGTCTCCCAACATTCCATGTTTCCTGACTTGAGAAGTGAAATTGTCTGCCTCAATTAATGGAATTGCCATTCAGTTTGTATCTTCGAGAGAGGAATTAGCTGTCTTGAGTTTCTGAAAACGCGTATTGATAGTTTCCATGATTCGGCGCAAGTTTGAATGATTTTCCAGTGTATTTTTGCATAAAAAACAACCCATGAATCGATTCCTGGCAGAGAGAATCGATTCCTAGTAGCATGAATCGATTCCTTCAGCATATGAATCGATTCCTTGAGCTAATTTCCACCATGAATCGATTCCCAAGCTTGATGAATCGATTCCTTTACTCAATTTGCAGCATGAATCGATTCCTAATGTTAATGAATCGATTCCTTCACTTAATTTGTAGCATGAATCGATTCCTATGTATCTTGAATCGATTCCTCTTTCATTTTTCATGTGGGAATCGATTCCCATAGGGCTGAATCGATTCCTAGGTCTGTTCCCTTCAAGTTTTGATGCGTTCTGCTTCTTTTGGGTCCATTCTTGATACTTTCTTGCATGGTTCTTTTGAACTAATTTTTCCTTGACACTTTGAAAAGTTATTTCTTGTTCCGAATCATTCTCAATGATTTTTGATTAATTGCTTGTACAACATCTTTTTGATTTCTTGATCCTTCAATTGTTTGTCATTCATCAAAATCTGTTTCAACATACAAATACAGGAACCGCGTGCATCTAAAGCACCTTTTACTAAAATCAATGTAGTTGTATGTAAACCAAGAACAACAGCATGATGAACCAGGAAATCCCCCGGTCTTATTGTTAAGAAGAGAGAATTACTATTCTTATTAACAACATTTAACCAACCGGGTAACCATATGCTTCACCCTGCATTGAACGTCAGACTATTCGTTGAAGATAAAAGTACATCAAACCCGTAAGAAGCTTTACCATGAGCGGATTGTATCCATTAGGCAAATATGGGTTTGATCAAGATTTGTTTCTCTAGAGTCCCAAACACAATGAACATGTTATAATATTGTAAGAGGATCAATAGATATGTATGTGCCTGGATTTGGCTGATTATGTTTCATGAGATAACTTTTATACCAGGACGGAGTTGTATGAAATTGAGATTATTATATTGGTGATTATATACTGCATGCATGACCCCTCGCTTTTGGCTCTAGTGGTTCATGTAGAGATCCAGTTGAGCTACCCAGTGGTCCAGACAGAGAGCGAGTGGTTGAGGTGGGAACTGGCGTGTGGCTCCGTGGACCAGGTAGGGTTCACAACATGTTGTTGTATGACTCCTAGCTGGTGGTTGCTCCTTTACTGTCTGGATACTAGGTGTCATTTATATTATGTGACCCGAGAGTCAGTTAATTGAATTATGAGTTTGAGATTGATTTATGAATTTGAGAATCAATTTGTTGAGTTATGATTGACTTATAATATTATGATTGATTTATAATGAAGATGATCGGTTTATAATATTGCGATTGATCCATGATGATAAGGATTGATTTATGATATCATGAATGATTTATGAAATTGTGATTAATTTGTGATGATGATATTAAGTGATATGATAAAGATATTTTGAAAGTATGAATAATGATGATTTAGATGAGATATGGGCATATTGGAAAGTGGATAGAAAAAAATTATGGAAATTGACAAGTGACGGAGGTGTGTGAGCTCCTCCAGGTGATATTATTTTTGTTTCAATTATTTGCATTGTACTATAATGCTAGATACTTACTCTTACAAATATTTTGTAGAAAATGAGGAAAGGGATATTATGGATACCACGGAGACCAGTACGAGTGAGCAACAGAGCAATGCCAGGATATTTATGATAACATGATGTATATATTTATAATGTTATATGTATATATTTATGTATGGGTGATGTTGTATTATGTGTTTTGATGGGATGCTTGTTTATGTTGTTATCTGTGTAATTATGTGTGTGGACTATAGTTTGATAGATAATGACACTGAGCCATTAGATAGTTATTCATGCATAATGACTAGGAACTGTTAATATAGATATAATTATGGCACAGATCTATTTAGGGTTGAGATCATGCATTATTAATAGGAATTGTATTGTTTGAATGTTATGTGATTATGTGCAAATCATGATGTGAATGAATTAGGGAAGTAAGATTAATATTAGGAAATTTGGATATTGAATTAATGAGTTTTAAAAGTGAAAATGAGGAACTGGATAGGTGAAATAGAGATTCGATGGGATTCAGTATTCCCGAAAATGCCCAATAGGTCCCTATGGATATTTGGAATTGATTTGCATATTCAATATGTGGTTTTAATGGTTTTAAGGAGATTTGGTATGGTAAATGGCCATAAGTTGGCCTAGATACATTTTTATGTATATTTCATTATTGGTTTGGAATTTTGGAAAATGGACTGTGCTAGCAGCTCTGGAATGTGGATAATATAGTGCCCATGTAGTTTGGTAAGGTTTGGAGTTGAATTGGGTAGGATAGAACCATGAGAAGTTGGTAAAATGGTGTAAAATTCATGACAACAGCATTACTGCTACTGTCATGCCTGGCACGTAGCATCACCCTGACGCGTAGCGCTAGGTGCAAAATTGTAGCCTCACGCGTAGTGTGGGTCTGGCACGTAGTGTCAAGCCCCTGTTCCTATCATACTTGTTTTTATGTTAGAACTTCGAATTGAGGCACTATGGGTGTTATATTAATGATATTTTAGGGTCTTGTGAGTTTTTAGATGATTAATTAATTGTCATTCAGTTAATTTGTGAAGAATTTATTGGAATTTTTACTTAAATGCTTAAAATTATGGGTAAATTAGTAAGGGATTTCACATACCCAATCTTTTATAGATGGGAACTCATCTCTCTTCCTCTCTTTGCACACTCTGGACCAGTAAACTAAAGTATAGTTTTGAAATGAAAGGGTTGCAATCTTATTCTTTTTGTTTTCTTTTATTTGATGAGAATTAAAAAGT
Source organism: Clitoria ternatea (assembly GCA_037962975.1). NCBI lineage: Eukaryota > Viridiplantae > Streptophyta > Magnoliopsida > Fabales > Fabaceae > Clitoria > Clitoria ternatea. The sequence continues at coordinate 3,368,065 of CM075674.1, forward strand.
TGCTTGACCCTCATCTCCCATTCCAAATAGGCCTCTACATCACTTTTCCCATGAAAAGATGGTTTTTCTAACTTAACCTCTTTTAATCCAACCTCTTCTCTCTTATGATGTCTCCTTGACCTAGAATCATCCTCTCTACCACTCTCTTGATGTCTATTATGTCTTTGATTTCTTTCCCTATGTCTTGGTCTAGGTTGAGTATTTGTATTTTCTAGATTATCTTACCTAGAATTGATTTTATTCAAATTCTCCATTATCAACCTTAAGGGGGGCATGTTATGTGTATCAGTAGACGACATGCTGAGAAATCAAAACAAGCAGAAAAAGGCAAATAATTCATATACTAGTTAGATGTGCAAATAAAACTAAAAATAAAAATTGAAACTTAACCTAGCATGTAAGGACAGAGTATAATTGAAAGCAAGTAAACTAATAAAGCAAAACTAGTCGTGGGGCACAAAAGCAAACTAATACCTAAGCGCACTACTCCTAGTCAACTAAATAAACCAAAGTCCATAAAAAAGTCCAATGTCCGTAAAGTAAATACCCCAAAATACAAGGGCTAAAGTGTAAAAAAATTTAACAATTGTTAGAGTCAAGTCTGAATTCATGACTGAGTAGCCTGAACCCCTTGTGATTTGTTAATAATATACATAAAGACTCTCAGTTAAAATGAAGTCTATACTGTTTGTTTGTGTAACAAGTCTGTTCAAGTATGACAGGAGTCCGTAGAACTTCATTTGCAAAAGATAGGGGGAGTTTGTAAAATTCAATTCATTCCTGTAATAAAGAAGTCTGTACTCACTCAGAGCTTCACTAAATCCAGCTAGTCTAAATCTACAGACCACGAGAAGATCTCTCACTCTTTGAGTATTTGAAAAAGGATCTTTGTTTTCTAAATAAGAAGCTGTGTGAACTTTCTCATGTCATTTCTGAAGCTATCATAAAAAAGACAATCAATGGAAAAGTTGAAGACTTTCTTGCGTATATCAAGAAAATTGCCTCACATGTCTTAAGGTGTCAGAAAAGCTAAACCTGTTCAGAACGGATAGCCTAAAATCAACTACTATAGAGTCTACGTGCTTTCTAAAAGTGCATAAGCAAAAGGGATCTTTTGTTGAAGACTTTTAAAAAAATCCAGTTATGGAAACTTCTTTGAAGCATGTCTTTGTACTCATTGACAACACAATCCTTAAAGAGACAAACATCCTTCAAGCTGAATCAACGCATACTTTTCAAGAAGGACTATAAATACAAGAAGCTTTCGAATTCAAGATAATTACACTGCTCAATTTCATACTTGAACACTTTCTTGTTTTCTATCAAGAAACCAAAGTATGAAAGACTTTTCTTTAAGTTTCTAAGCTCTTGTATTCACTACTTAAGTCTTCTTTGTAGTTCTACTTCATGCAGACCTTGACTTATTGTAGTCTATAGCTCAGTGTACCTGTGTAAACATTCAATTATCTTGTACGCTGAGTTATTTGATTGTAACTTCAAACACTTTATTACTTCACCTTGTACATTCTGGTGTGTTGCCAGAATCTGTTAGTGTTGGGAAACACTTATGGCCTACAGAGGCTTTCGAAAGAATACTTGGGTCTGTAGCTGAAGTGGCTAGTGTCAAGAATACTTGTGTTTAAGCAAAAAGTGGCTGGAGTCAAGAATATTGTTGCATTGGCTGGTGCAGTATTGTAAAGGTCTTTTACAAGAGTGAAAAATCCTTTGGTCTGAAGGGACTGGACGTAGCTTCTGCGTTGGAAGTGAACCAAGATAAGTTCCACCATGTGATTCTCTGTTTCTTTCTCTGGTCTGTTAAACTGATTTCTGTTTGACGGTCTATACAATTCACAAAAGAGTTTAAGACTTATTCAATCCTCCCTTCTAAGTCTAACTTTAAACCATCAATTGGTATCAGAGCTTGTCCTTTTGGGTTAATTATTTTCATGGGTAAAAAGGATCAAGATTCATGGCCTCATCCTCTCATGATCAGCTTACTACAGAAGGTTCTTCTATGAATAGACCACCTGCTTTCTTTGGTGAAGATTACTCTTACTGGAAAGACATGATGGAACCCAACCCTAGGAAGCATGTCAAAAAGGGAACAACACAAAAATTCTTTTAAAAACAAAGATGTTATTTCAATGTCAAAGACCAGTTGAGTTGTTGCATTTAGACTTGTTCAGACCATCTCAAATCCAGACTTGCTGGAAAAAGATATGGTTTCGTTATTGTTGATGATTTCACCAAAATGACATGGGTTTATTTCCTAGCCCATAAGGATAAGTCAACACAAGTATTCAAAATTTTCTGTAAGAAAATCCAGTTTGAAAAAGAAATTTGTATTGGTACAATAAGAAGTGACCATGATAGAGAATTTGAAAATGAAAATTTTGATAAGTTTTGTAACAAAACTAGCATCTTTCATATTTTCTTCTCCAAGAACACCTCAACAGAATGGTGTTGTGGAAAGGAAAAACAAAAGTCTGTTAGAGATGACTAGAACCATGCTTTGCAAAAATGATTTACCAAAATATTTTTGGGCTAAAACTGTAAGCACTTCTTGGTATATTTAGAAAAAAATCTTCATCAGACCAATACTAAATTAGACTCCCTATGAATTGTGGAAATAAAGAAAACCTAACATATCATATTTTCATCCATTTGGATGCACATGCTATATCCTAAACACAAGAGATCAACTTGGAAAGTTTGACTCAAAGTGTGATAAAGGTATCTTCATGAGCTATTCAAATACATCAAAATCTTACAAAGTCTTTAATATAAGAACTCAAACCAGGAGGAATCAATGCACGTAAGATTTGATGATCTAACAAAGACTTACAAGAAATTGACAGATCTAGATAGTGATGATATAGGTATTATGCAACCTAAAGGAGAACCTGAACCTTCAGACTCTGTTGCTCCTTAAGAACAAGAATCAGATCAACAAACAGTGTCTAAACCAGAGAAACCAAAGGATTGGAAGTTTAAAACTTATCATCCTTCAGATCTGATCATTGGAGATCAAGCTAAAAGAGTCTGAACTAGATCAAGGTTTCAAAACCAATCATCAATGGTACTTGTTTCAGAGTTTGAACCTAAGACCATTGAGGAGGCCTTAGGGGATCCTTATTGGATCATTGCTATGAAAGAAGAACTAAACCAGTTAGAAAAAGCAAAGTCTGAACCCTGGTTCCAAGACCAAAGAACAAGAGCATCATTGGAACAAGATGGGTGTTCAGAAACAAACTGAATGAAGATGGAAAAGTTGTAAGGAATAAGGCAAGGATCATAGCGCAAGGTTACAATCAACAAGAAGGTATAGACTTCACTGAAACTTTTGCTCTTGTAGTTAGACTTGAAGCTATAAGGATTTTACTTGCCTTTGCTGCTTTTAAGGGAATTAAATTATATCAGATGGATGTTAAGATCGCTTTTCTAAATGGTTTTATTGAAGAAGTTTTTGTAAAACAACCTCTTGGGTTTGAAGACAAATCTTTAGAAACTCATGTCTTTAAATTTAGTAAAGCATTGTATGGTCTTAAACAATCACCAATTGAGCTTGGTGTGATCGACTCAGTTCTTTCCTTAAATCAAAAGGCTTTACTAGAGGAAAGGTTGATACAACTCTATTTAGAAAAGGTTTAGATAAACACTTTATTATATTGCAAATTTATGTAGATGACATTGTCTTTGGTGCTACAGAAGAAAGTCTGTGCAAAGTTTTTGCGAAAACCATGCAGGCTGAATTTGAGACGAGCATGATGGGTGAACTCAAATTCTTTCTTGGTCTGCAGATTAAATAGACTATTGATGCAATTTTCATTCATCAACAAAAGTACACCAAAGAGCTACTCTTAAAATTTAAAATGGCTGATGCCAAACCCATGAGTACTTCAATGCATCCAAATTGCATCATAAATAAAGATGAATCTGATACATTACTTGATCAGATTCTGTATAGAGGAATGATTGTTGGATCACTACTGTATTTAACATTTAGCAGACTAGATATAATGTTTAGTGTGTGTACAAGATATCAAACAGACCCCAAAGAATCACACATGTCTGCAGTGAAGAGGATTCTAAGGTATCTTACTGGTACCACTAACCCCAGGTTGTTCTATAAGAGAACAGACTCTTTTTCCCTTCGTGGATTCTGTGATGTAGATTTTGTAGGTGATAGAAAATGCCAAGGAACTTCAAAACTTGCACATTTCCACCGTTGCTCAAACAACCGATACCCTCACCAAAGTTGTTTCTCAGCATCTATTTCAGCAGTGTAAACACAAACTCAAGATGTTGCCTCTACCATCCTTGAGTTTACAACTACATGTAGAAAGATGCAAAGCTAACTAAATCTGTTAGAGTTAATTATAGTGTTAGTTAACATTGGTTAAGTTTATTGTAATTCAGTTTTTACAGCTTTAACTCTTCCTTCGTTTTCTATATATATATATATATATATATATATATATATATATATATATATATATATATATATATATATACTCATTCATCACTTAAGCAATCCGTTCTACTCTTTTATTTTCTAAGTTAAAAGCTTTCATCACTTGAGACCTTTCTCTTTTCTCCCTCTTAATTGTGATACCTTTACTGACATAATACATATAATCATCTGAGTGTTTGATTGTTGCACTCGCGCCTTTTCCCACTCTATGTCATGTATATGTTTCTTGTAGAGGACAGTTAGCTACAACAGCATTCTTCTAATTACATTACATAGTCATCATACTTCCTAGGCTTATTTCTCTCCTTTTAGATTGAAACATTGGGTAATCTGCCACTTCGTCCTTATCTTCAACGGGCCCATCGATCTTTCTCAGCCCAAGCTTCATTCATATAAAAAAAAAACTCTAAGCTTTCATAGGCTGTAGCCCTTGTTGTTTAATCACTTTGTCAAAATCCTGCCATTCCTAAAACATTTCACAATTATCCTTTGATCAATGAGAAAAAGGAAAAGGATACCAATGAATGTGTAATTCTGATTCTTCATCATTAGCTTCTTCACAATGGATAAAATTAGTCAACTTACACCTTCCTTTAATAAGATTACTATGTGTGGGAAGGTTGAATTCCATTAATTAACCCGAAGGCATTGATCTTTATATATTTTATCCTGGATGGTAATTTCAAAGTTTCATTTTCTACATATGTGAACTGTGTTTGTTGGCATGCATTATCGTTTATATATCCCGAGAACTTATGTAATCCAGAGAGTTTGCATATATATTTTCTTTTAAATTGTTTCAATGTTAAGATTTATACTGTACATACACCATAATTGTTGCACATCCAGATGCATAAGCACATATGTATAGGAATTTCATTTGGACTTAACAAACCAGAAAATGTATGGATGTGAACACACAAGAAATGATCAGTCAATATCATATGCAACAGTTAGTAAAAGATATTATTATTCTCTTGCAAACAAATAAAAAACAAAAGCAAATGAAATAAAGAAGAAATTCTTATTTGAAGACACACAAGATGCAAGGTGGATCAGTGTGTGTTATCTTGACCCTGAAGGAGTTCATCGAGCAACTTATTGTCGAAGTATTCCAACTCAAAAGTATGATCCCCAGGTGTGACAAGGTCCTGGGGAGAAGAGGAAGAAGGGGCAGTAGGAGGCATGGGTAATGAAGAGTTTTGATGACAAGATTGGTGTTCATTTGGGAAGTTGAGAATAGCTCTGTGGCCACGAAAATGAAAAGCAGCAGCATCATAAGCCCTTGCAGCTTGCTCTGCAGTGTCGAAAGTTCCAAGCCATATGCGAGTCCCTTTCCTGGTGGGGTCACGAATCTCTGCTGCAAACTTACCCCATGGCCTCCTTCGAATCCCTCTATACTTTACCTCTGAAACTGATCTCCCTCCTTCCATTCTCACCTTATGATCTGATTCGGATGGGGACAAAGTATTTATGTATGCCTTCTAGGTAAGCCTTGACCACAAGGGTCATATTCAACGGTTTGAAATTCTGTATGCCATAAAATATTATTATTTTTAGTGTGATCAACTTGACCTCCGCGCACGTGGAAGTATCATCTCCCAATTATCATTATTTTTATTTTATTATTCATAAAGTACTCACTTTCGAAATACAAATATTTGTCTTATTATTTTTATAACTCATTCTTATAATAATAATAATAAATTAGCTTTTAACTTTATTGTTTTTAGCGATTCAATTAAAATCTATTTTTATATATTATTTTAATTATATTACATATATATGATTTATACTAGAATATATTTAATTGTGTTATTAAAATTAATAAAAAGTAAGAAGTATAATAAAGTGTTAAATTTATTGTTTTTTCTGGACTCGATAGAGACTCGCGAGAATATGATTGAGTTGCATAATTTTAAACATATCTTTTTAAAGCTCGTTTCTTAACTCGTCCCGATTTTTATGAGGCTGAAATCAGGAAGACCTAAATATGTCTTTGATCTGTCTCGTTGTGATCTCTAAATTACTATTGATGTTTGTAAATTTAAAAATTGCTAGCAACATACTCCTTTGAACATACTTTTCAACATATTATATTTAATGATTAGTTCTTAAAAAAATTATAGAACAATTTACAAGATATATGATTTGACTTTTTTAAAAAATTAATAAATAAATATGATAAAGAATATGTTATTTGTATTTTTCTCATAAATATTACACTTCAATTTAAACCTTTTAAAAAACCTTCACAAAATTTAACTTGAGAGAAAATTGTAAGTTTTACAAAAAGTTGTAAACAATACAATATTGACAAACCATCACAGGTTCACAAGTGATTTGTGTAAATTTACCCTAAATAAAAACTTTAAATTATTCATATATATTCAGGTGTGTTACATCATGGTGTGTGTTGTGGGCTAGTATTTTTCCTTGGAATGCCTATGCAGCGTAGGAGTAAATCAAACTTGCTGATTTGCTTAACTAGAATTGTTCTGCCTTGTTAGAGTATATGTGTACATGTCACGCAGCAGTGACTGAAAGCTGTCTGTTAGATCAGTTGGTGGAAGACTCAGGATTTGCTTAAATAGAAATGTTCTGCCTTCTTAAAGGGCATATTCTGGCCAAAATTTCAGTCTAATTTGTTTTATAACATAGCATAATTGTTCTCCCATGAGTGAACTATTCAACAGAAAAATAGCTCTGAAATAATCTCTAAAACTTACTCGTCATTCCATTCTAATGGTAGTTACTCTAATTTTTGTAATCAGGTTTTCGCATAATCTGGAATAAATGTATATGCTATTCAATTCTGAAGTATGGACCTACATCCCCTGAAAGAGGAACTGCTCATCACCTTTAGGCAAGACAACTGCAGTTAGCCAGTTTAATAGAAAAAAAAAATCGGGGACATTCTGGAAGTCCTCACACTCATGAAACAACATTTTCTTCACATTGGCAAGGCCAATTTCCAGCACAAGTCATACTGAAGGAACATCTCAAGCTTTTGGCAGTTTACTGTCATATCTACAGTCAAGTAGTACTCTGGGAAACTGGAAGCAGCGAGGAAGTGGAGGGTTATCTTCTAACCATAATTTAATTATACCTAGTTCTAACATGAACTCGCAATCAACATAATTGGTTCATGAAAATGTGGAGACAGCCTTTCCTTTGCCAGATCCTAGAGACTGGGACCCTAATTATAGGTACACAATTGACTCCCAAAATGCCTATTTGTTATTGAATTTCTTTTATTAAATTGGTACCCTGTATGCCCACTTTTTTATTTATGCTATGTTAACTTTCATAAAAATAAGTCTCATGCCGAAAAATTGAATATTTATTTGTATACAACCATTCAAGAAATTAGAGAGTAGCAGTTTTAGGTTTGAGAGAATTTGGTATAGAGAGAGAAAAGGAATCTGAAACTGATTTTTATTAATGTGTAACTGAACCTTACAAGGGAAAATAACTTAATTTAGACAGTTGAGGTGAGCAGCTAGTTAAGCACTAGTTGACTTATGACAGAAGTTTCTAGAGGAAGCTAGCACAAAGAGAAAGCATGAATACAACTGATTAATGAGAAAATAAAAATAGCTGAACATATACTAATACACTCTCCCACAAGCTCAAGAGGGAGAAAGCTGAAAAGATCATCCACTAGAATGTACATGCTGGAGATGGAGCAAAGGTTACATAGGATAGAAATCAAACAACAACAAATGATGGCATTCTTAGCTAGAGCTATAAAAAATTCTGCCCTTATACACCAACTCTTCCAGCAGAAAGAGAAGAGAAAGGAGCTTGAAGAAGCATTCACTATAAAAAGAAGGAAAATTGAGCATGGAACTATAGGTATTGGAGAATCAAGCAGTGTTAAAGTTGAGCCCTTAGAATTTAGAGTGTCGGAGTTGGAGATTAGCTTTGGAAATGCAAGGTTTTGGAAAAAGGGGCTTAGAACACGAAGAAGGACCAAAGGCAGTAGAATCACTAGAAAGGTTTGATAGAGTACTTGAAGAGTTCTGGGAAGAACTCATTTTTAGTGAGAATTTTGAGGGTCGATTAGACATCATCCCAACTGCGGAAGATGAAGATGAAGATGAAGATGAAAATGTGTTGACCAATCAATCTGGTTGCTTGAATTCAAGTCATTAAGTGAATCAACTACTTAATCAAAATGAACCCTTATCATTCTGTTCACTAGGCTCAAGTCTTGTCAAAGTCAACTATTTACTCCAACTAGGTGGTGGAGCCATCCTAATTAGCAAGAGAGTAAAATTACTAGTGAAATGGAAATCATTGCATTGCATTTTGGTTATTCTAACTTTCTGTCCTTTAATTTGTAGCACTTGGAATCCCTGAAAACTCACTTTTCTCGATGCTTAATTGATGTGTAGGCATATGGGGTGGGGTAGACAGTGGAGTGTGGTCAAAGGGAAACCAACAAGTCTTATAATTTAAGGGATTTACCAAAGAAAATCTCTACACACAATGCAGGGGATGGGTAAGTGTATGCATGTTGAAAGGTGTTTGTTGCTGTTAGTGTTGGTTGGCTTGTTTTGTGATTCACTATCACAACCTCTATACTAAAGCTAATTAGAAATTAATACAAACCTTTGAATATTATCAATGTCCAAGGCAACAACATCACTGACATGTGTAGATCTTCAGTCCCCTTTGTCCATTCTTCCCCCTTATTTGCATGATTATTAAGTTGATCCAGTAATGTAGTGTGTGTAACAGTTTATTCATTGTCTATTTCTTTATAACATATCACATGCACTAATTTGTTTATTAATATATATCGGTTCTCTAGCTAGCTCCCTTCCTATTACAAAATAATCGGGACAATTTTATATATTTTTCTTCTAAATAGCATATTAATTATTAACTATTGATGAATAAATTAATGTTCAACATAGTTAATAGGAAGTTAAATCCTTTAAACATATTCTTGAAGGTTAAAATCATATCCTATATATGGAAAAAGTTTTGTTTAGAATGATAGAATTATTTAGTAATCTTTTCACCTTCTTGAATGGACTAATTTTTTACTTTCAGCTAACTATTACGCTTTGTGAGTTTTGGGATGGAAATTAAGCTACATTTTTTTAGAATACTTTTAACAAATATTTAAGTTAAAATTTGTTAATATCATCTTTTAACAAAGATGAGTGAATGGGACATCATTATTCAAGGGACTTACAAGTCTACTATGTAGTTGTAAGTTCAGTCTATTCTTTCGAATATGACATGAAGTCTCCAACTGTGGGTACATTTCGTAGCGAAATTGCAGATTATTGCAAGTTCTAAGTAAGTTTAAGAACGAACATGCTCATTTGTGCTTTAAAAACATAACATAATCTAACTAAGCATACATTAATTAATACAAGTACAAGTTTAAGAAAGACTAGTAAATATTATCAAACAAATTATAGGCACATACAGAAAGGCATTCGACAATTCTAAGTAAGTTTAAGAACGAACCTAGACGTATCGAATCCAACGATTGGTGCTGGAGATTTGTTGTATTCTCTTGGTGCTCCGGGAATGCCGTGGAGGACCGAACGGAAGAGAGTGGTGGAGTTCGGGGAGGTCGCGAGAGAGAGGGAGTTAGAGGTTCAGTTGGTGGGGCTCGAGGAGGTCGCGGGAGAGATTGAGTTAGAGGTTCAGTTGGGGAAGGGAGAAGAGAAAGAGGGAGAGAGACCGACAAAAGGGAGTTAGAGGAAGGGAGGGAGTGAGTTGTAGGAGACGGACGCAGGGAATCAGAGGGAAACAAAGTAAGGGAGAGAGGAAGAGTTAGGGAAAATGATTAGGGAAAAGGGGTTGTCCAAATTAGTTTAAAACATTAGGACGATACAGTTTACCATCGCTAAACAGCGACGGGGAAACAATAACGGTCGCTAATGTGCCCACACTAGCGGCGGACGAGTATACCTATCGCTACATTGCGGTAACTAATTTTCGTCTGCAAGTCATGCGGTCGCTAATTTGGTCGTAAGATGAAAACATATTTGTGACGGGAAAACTTTCCGTCTCTAATTCGTCCAAATTCGCGACGACACCAGTTCATCGCTACATAACCAACGATAGCGACAGAGTTCATAGCCTACCGATCGTCGCTATATTTTACATCCATCATTTTATGGTTTCCCTTTATTCACCCAAAAATAGTGAGGAACAAGAACCTGGTCGCTGGGTTTAAGAAACCTGGCAACGGGTCTCCGCCGTTGCAACCGTTTCCCTCCTTCTAAATTTTAAGTTCCCTCTAACTATAGCAACAACTACCCAACCGTCGCTATCGTTTCATAGCAATAAAAACATTGGAGGGAACCCAAAAAATAGAGGGAGGAAAACTATAGCGAGCGTATCAATGACGAGTATTACTTAGAGATGGAAGAAGCGACGGTTTTTTGCAAATTTTAGCAACGGGGATGATGTGGTCGCAAGTGTGTTTTTATAGGTTCCCTTTTCAACTCTCGATTGCTAATGCGGTTGCTACTTAACGATGACTATATTCCATCGCTAACTTGGAGTAGCTATAACACATTTTTCTAGTAGTGAAACTGGTTGTCCCCTTGCAAAATCAACTAATTTGTAGTGTCTTGTTGTGAACTTTTCCATGTGACAAAAACATTTGGCTTATCGAACTTTCTAGATTATGGTGTCTAGCATTTGTCTTCACTCTTAATATCTTCTATTTTATGCTTTATTCATCTGTTATGTTTTGAAAACCTTTGAAATTGCCTTAGTTTATGATGCTGATGTAGGCTTTCCTTCAAAAGGAGATGGATCTAGCTTTGCCTTCTTCAATAGATCTTTAAGCTTTGCAATATTTCTTGACTTTGAGACTAAAATAGGAACTAAAACAGTGTTGGACCCGTGCTATATGATGAGGAAAAATGGAATATGCACTCAAAATTTATTACAATTTTATTAAATCCAAGACATGAAAAACATATGGAGATAAGATCCTTATGCTCCCCCTCCTCAAGAGGATTTGTCCTTAAATCTAAGACATGAGTTCCTATAATTAAAAGGAAAAACAATAAGTTTGTATTATGATAAAGGAAAATGAACAAATAAAAAAATGATTTATTTGTTCAATAGAAAGAAATCAACCAGGATCAAATACTAACCTTATGACCCTTGAAAGAATTAAAACATATATAAAAAAATGAAATGAGATGGTCCCATAAAAATACACAGACAAAGCTATAGGGTATCCCAATAACCCTATAGATGATCCTATGTGTGGTATGCATAAAGGATATGGTAGATGACATGGATGTAAAAAAACATGGGCATATCATGAATAATCATGGGATGTAATGCCCTAAGTGGATCATATTATGTTATGAAGTTTAAACTAGGTGTTATTATGGTCATGACATGAAAAGATGCAACTAGCTCCCTATATAAACCCTCATGTAAATGGATGTTATTAACATGATGAAAGTTAATACATGGTCCTAAAAGAGTCCTAATGGAAATGATATTAGATGAAGAAAAAGGTTAACCTATATACATCCTAGATACAAGCAAAATAACATAAGAAATGATTCTTAGGAAGGTAAACTCAAATGAGTATAAACGCATCCCTACACTATAAGAACCTATAACAATTATATACGTCCTACAAGTAACTCTAAGAAAATTATATACAATCAATGTTCTATCCATCCCATAGTTGAAAGGAAAAGTTAGAGAAGTTTCCCCATAATCCACATTGTATTAATAAAGGATCTCCAAGATCCATGTAACAAGATGGGATAGAAAGAACATTAGTAGACCAACAAGTAGAGGGAGAAAATGACTTAAAGAATGTTTCACAAGATTTGATCATTTCACCCATACTTGTAGGACTACTTTCAAGAAATTCTAATTTTTATTTTATTTTTTGGAGGCAAACAAAGAAGAATGTTTCTTGGAGTCATCAAATGTGACAACTCCTTTACCCTTATCTTAATTTTCAGATCTTCTAGGTTTTGGTTGGGAGGTGGAAGGATCATCTTCCCTATCCCTTTTCAACTACATTTGAAGTTGATCCTCCATGACTTATTATTTTAGAGTTAAGGGATATAAAATAAACTTTGTATTTTTATGTAAAAAAATAAGGGTGTTGGTGAAACCCTTATAGGTGACCTTCTTATCAAATTGTCAAGGCCTCCCTAACAAAATATGTGTTGCTTGCATAGGCACAACATCACACCAAACTTTATCTATGTATGTGCCTATAGAGAAAGAGAGAAACACTTGTTTATTTACAAGCATTTCAACTTTTTCATTAAGCCATTAAAGCTCAAATGGCCTAGGGTGATCTATCAATTCACAACCCATTTTGTGGACTAGTCTTTGGCTAGCCACATTGGCACAACTCCCACTATCCACTATAAGAGAACATAATTTCTTATTTATATAACATCTTGTCTAAAATATGTTCTCTCATTGTGTAGTGTCATCCTATTTAATATGGCTTCCTAAAATCCTTATAATCATATATAACTCTCCTTCATCACCTAAAACATGCCAATTATAATAGGATTCACTACTTGAGCCAACACTATTAGAGTGACTTGAGGAAGTTTCCTCTTAACTTGAGTAGTGGTCACGCCCCCTTAAAATCATTATTTTCTTGTTAGGGCCTTGTGTGACGTCCTATGCCAATTTATATTTATTTTTATCCTTTTTATTAATTTTCACAGTAAATTTTTCACAACTCAATAAGTTAATTATCCCACAATTAGAAAATATTCATTTTTAATGAAAATACCAAAATACAAAATCTTTCCCATAAATTAAACCCCAAAAATAATTAAAGTTGAAGGAAAATAAAAACCTAGAACAGGGGACCTGACGCTGCGCGCGCCATCCCCATGCGTAGCGTTAGCTCAGAACTACGCACCCTACGCTACGCGTCAACCTCACGTGTAGCGTGAGCATGACAGTAATGGCACCTGTTGCTGTCATGGATTTTAGGTCATCTGGCCAACTTCTAACCTACCCAAATGGCCTATTTCAGGTCTGATTGCTATAAAACTTCACGGCCACATGTTTTCCCCATTCCAGAATTGTTCGCGTTGTCCGTTCACCGAATTTCCAACATATGCGCAAGTTATGCGTAACACATAGTTTAACCTCCTTTAGTACCCTAAATGGGTTCCAAATGGCCCAAGGTCAGTGCACATAGTTCCTAAATGCCCTAGGGGACCTATTGGTACCTTCCAGGGATTCTGAAACCCACCGGATCTCAAATTCACCTATTCGATTCATTAAATTCTTAAAATCCACTATATGCATAATTCTCTAAATTAATCAAATCATCAATCTATTAACAACCACATCACACACAACATTCATACATTTCAACAAAACCTGCCCATAGCATTCATCAGTCACACACTGGTGGCTCCGTTCCACAATTCATTAAATCATTGCATTAAACATAAATATAACTTCATCATTCATTATCATCAACAATCATCAACATACCAACTTAATTCAACTATTGACCAAAGCATAGCATAATTAATTCATCACACGTAGTTAACAGTTATTGCATGCATATTCATATATTACATCAATTCATTCATTCTTGGCATCAACTCTCCGCTTGGCGCACTTCTGGGGGATTGGCATCCTCCCTGTCACTAGTTACTAAAAATGAAATAAAACACAGCAAGAGTGAGTGTTTGGCATATCATAATTAATATAGGACAGAATAATAAAATCTAATAGTAGCTACTATTTATATTATTAAAGGATCTCTCCTACTTCCCACATTTATACCTATATATCCATATATCTATCATCCTTTTTCATAATTTCCCCTCAACACAAGCTATATATATACTTGTTCTCAATTCAATCGATACTATTGGATTATCATATTTACAGTCACCTAAATTCTAACTCACTTTCTAATCAACTCAATATCCTTGATATTATCTATCGCATACTATAATCATCAATTCTATCATGAACACTAAAAATAGTAATTCACCTTCCATCATCAAACATTGATGAGAAACATCAAAATACGGCTCACTTGTACATTCTTTTAAACTGTAAAGAAGTTAAACCATATCCTGAGTAAGTCGCCTTCTTTTACATTTTTCCTATTTAAACATACGATTTTCGTGTACTTGAACTATTGTTCTTTAAATAATATATATGCAGATATACTAAGACAAGAGAAAAATGATATAACTGACGACCAAGTCCGTATGAAGTATCAAGCAAGTTCATCGATTGGTTTTCACAACACGTAACGCCTGTACACTTTATGTTTTTTTTAAGTTGTATAGTTATGTTATCTAACATTGTTGTATGTTATGCTTTGAATAGATTCAAGACCCAAACAACCAAATTAAAGACCCTTTACTCTAAGCTCTTTCTTAGGGGCCTGTGAAAATTGTTAAAAAATGGCCAATTTACTACGTAAACGACTTTAAGTTTAACATTTTCTAATGGAGTGAAGGAATGTGAACACATAACTTTGGGGTTTGTGTTAAAGGCACAACTAGACATTTAAAGGAGGACTTCTTTGGTTTGTTAAAAGAGATCATTAAAGTTTCTTTCTCCGAGTGGGTTAAAAGAGATTTAGCTTTATTCAAGTGTGATTGGTACGACAACACAATCGGTATGGGCACAAAAGTCGACAATCATTACAGATTAGTTGAGGTGAAAAAAAGCGGTAGATATTATAACACCCCTATTTTTATTTTAATTCATTACAAAAAAAATTATATTAAAATTTTGATATATGTAGATATACTAAGACAAGAGCAAAATGATATAACTGACGACCAGGTCCGTAGTAAGGTATCAAGCAAATTCATTCATTGGTTTTCACAACACGTAAGGCCTATACACTATAGTTTTTTTAAGTTGTATAGTTATGTTATCTAACATTGTTGTATGTTATGCTTTGAATAGATTCAAGACCCAAAACCAAATTGAAGACCCTTTACTCCAAGCTCTTTCTTGGGGGCATGTGAAAACTGTTAAAAAATGGCCAATTTACTACGTAAACGGCTTTAAGTTTAACATTTTCCAATGGAGTGAAGGAACGCAAACACATAACTTTGGGGCTTGTGTTAAAGGCACAACTGGACATTTAGAGGAAGACTTCTTTGGTGTGTTAAAAGAGATCATTCAAGTTTCTTTCTCCGGGTGGGTTAAAAGAGATTTAGCTTTATTCAAGTGTGATTGGTACGAAAACACAATTGGTGTGAGCATAAAAGTCGACAACCATTACAGATTAGTTAAGGTGAAAAAAAGCGGTAGATATTGTAACACCCCTATTTTTATTTTAATTCATGATAGAAAATTTTATATTAAAATTTTGATAGAATTTGATCATAGACCTTTAAAATTTTTTGATAAGTATGTTATTTCAGAATTTATAAAAAAATATTTAATTTAAAAAAATGAAAAATTTCTTTTTGCACCCCCTAAATTACTATTCGCACCACCCTCTCATAATTGTCTGTCGCCTTCATCCGAAAAATTACTATGCCATTTTGAAATTTACAAACTTTTCACAGTAATCTGTCTGAATATTTTCAATTCTTACACAGTAATCAAATATTAAAATATTCAAATAAAGTTTTTCGCTATAAATACCGAGGTTTTGAACGAGGAAATTCACAATTTCAGATTAAATTTTCTTAATATAGTAGTGTTAGAGAGATAGTGGTGGGAGTAAGAGAGAGAAATAATTTTCTTTAGAAAGTGGTTCTGCCAAAATTATAAGGTAAAAATAACTCTCTTTTATATTTTTAGGTTAATTTTCATATCATTTTAGAAATCTATTATTAAATTGGATATAATATTATTTTAAGTTACTATTCTGAATAGTAAATTACTATGTCAATGGTAAATTACTATTACGAATAGTAAATTACTATTCAAATAGTAAATTACTATTTACTGTTACGATTCCCGGTAACTATTTAAAATTTACTATTTACTGTTACTATGTATAAATTGGTATTAATATTTCTAGAACTGGGAGGCGCAAAGCGAACTCACTTTTGGTAGCAATTCAAGGTAAGGTATAATATGAAAAGACATAAAAATAATGGGAGGAGTCTCCTACTTCTTTTAAATTTAATAATATTATTATTTTAAAATAATAACTTTCTAACTTAAAAATTATAATAAATTTTAAATTAAGTATCTTGTGTAACTTACTCTTAAATACCTATGCAAGGACCTGGACTCTTATAACCTATACAAACTGGACTAAACCTATGTAAGGACTTGGGCTATTATGACCTATATGGACTAGACTAAACCTATGCAAGGACTGAATTATATAGACTTACATAGACCTGTGCGAGGAATAGATAAAAAGGACTCAAAGTCAACTATATTAATA
This sequence comes from Clitoria ternatea, assembly GCA_037962975.1. NCBI lineage: Eukaryota > Viridiplantae > Streptophyta > Magnoliopsida > Fabales > Fabaceae > Clitoria > Clitoria ternatea. The sequence goes on from CM075674.1 coordinate 3,384,927, forward strand.
ACCATTAAATTTTGAATTATGATATGTATTAATGATATTGATTTGATTATGATTGATTATATTTATTTGTGACTGACAATATTTGATTGTGATTGATGATCTTATAATGTGGAGTTTGAACATATAGTAAGCATGACGGAAAGCTAAAACTTAGTAAGAATTTACTTGTCTCTTACTTCTTTATTTCTATTTATTTATTTATCTTTATTCAAATTACATTTAAGAAATTTCTTAGTTTTCAATGAAACTACATAAATTTTTGGAAAATCTCTTTTATCTTTTAAAAAAAAGTACATTTACTAAAATTAAGATTTCTAGTTAGTTTATCATAAAGAAAAAGAAAGAGAAATTATTTTATAAAAATCATTTTTATACATATATACATATATAAAGACATTTAAATCTTAAATGAAAAGATCTTTCACTAATATTTTACTTTAAACTCTAGAAAAAAAATATATAATAATAAGAATTCTTTTTTTAAAAATGTATAATAATATTATACAAAATTTTCAAGTACTATGGTTTTAAAGATTGATAATTCCGAATTTGAGTTTTTAGTAATTGATTTTGAATTGACCTATAAATTTTCTAAAAAAGGTTATGAAATATATGTAAGGCTTTGAAACTCAAATTATGATGAGATTTGATTTGTGATTTGAAAAGGAACTATACTAAAATTTTATATGTGTGATAGAACTTATTTGAGAATTTGGAAAAGTACATTTTACTGAGGTGGCTATGTCGCGATTCGTAGGCCCCGATAATATAATTGAGTTTCTAAAAGTCTTAACCAACTAAATACGCGAGTAGTTCATGCGTCATGAATCATCAAAGAGAAACAAAATGATATTGTCTGGGGACGGATTATAGAAACCGAGGATATATTAGAGGAGCCTTAATTTCGAGCCTTGGGATGAGAGGGTGTGGAAGGGTGTTTCAGAGGACCTGGGGTCGCTCCCTAGTGTCGGGTACTTTCACAATAAAAACCTTCTCAGTCTGACTAGTCTCTAAGTATTTTCATGTCAGTTGAGCTGTTTATGTTATTATTATCCAGAATTATGAAACAATGTAAACTCCTGGTTGGCCCAGTGCAAATTAAAATTTAAGGGCCCACATATATAGGTAAGTTATTATGAAGATATTGCATAACATTCATATATTCATAATTGATTGTGTATGTGATTGTGAATGATATTATTATATTAGTTTATGAAAACTCTTTATTGCTTATGTCCCATTTGGGAATATTATATTCTATTTCTCACTCCTTTCTCCATGTTTTTATTTCATATGTTTTAATTAATGGTTTGTACAGCGGGAAGGATCGAAGAATTCAGGCAGTAAATATAGTACGTTCTAGAAAAGGAGCTCGGTATGAATACCATGGTTCAATGAATAAATAATGTCATTAAGTAACTACTCTTGGCCCATGCAGTTTCCTCTCTTTTTAATAATGTTTAATATTTATTTTCTTCAGATGAATGTAAAATTATTTTATAAATTTTTAATGATGTTCATAAGGTATTTCAGAAATGTTGTATGTAATTTATTCTGATAGTTTCTTTTTAACGATCATATTTTTAGTAAATACATAAATAAATAATTACGAACTTTTTTTAGAATTTATTGAGATGTAACAAAGGGTGTTACAGATATAAAGGGTTTGATCCCTTCATCTTTGCCTAGCAAGCCGAGCTGATTTATTACATAGAATTCCCTGGAGGGCACTGAGATTGGTATGCAGTCATCAAAGCCAAGGCTCGTAGTTAGATCACTGATAACGTCTCTGATGAGGTTGAAGATGCTTATCAGCTAGCTCTGAGAGACCTCCACGACAGTCATGCAGTGTTGAATATTGATCCGGGCATATTGGATGAGACACTTACGACCTCAGGCGATGAACACATTGACACACAAGCTGTCTTGTTATTAAAATGGTCCAAGACCAATTTGGATAAATATATGTGTATATATATATATATATGTTATTTTTGAGATTGATTAATGCTTATATTATTTTATTGACAGATGACTGGACACAATGGATGCTTTAGTAAGGGTGGTGGTAGACACTTCTTGGTTACATGGCTGGTACCCCTAGCACATAGAGGGAGACCACACCAATAGATGACACTGCATAGGGACGCCCACACCGACCATTTCGGGTGATGCTGCAGCCACTAGCACCCCAGAGGTGTTACAACCTTAGCAGTAGGAGGAGCAGATCCACGAGGCGACCCCTTCATCAGCATTCGACCCCCTTCCCACTCTAGTCCCATTATCGAAGACAAACGAGTAAGTATTACTATATTTCCTCATGTTTACGTCTTTTTGTACCGGTATTTGTGCTAATAACATAACTATTACAATTGTTGAGATTGATATGATTGATGTTTGTTCGTAGAGAGCAAAGCTCACTAGGTACTATTGTTTCTGCTGTATACTTATGTTATGTGTAACTTTTAGATTGATTTGATTGTTGTTTATTAGTGGAGAGAAAAGCTCACTAGGTACTAGTATGTGTACTGATAACATAACTATTGGATGTATGTTGATGGTTCTTTACATTGAACTGTACTGGAAAGTTTTGTGTAACAAGGTATTTGTAAAAATTTAGAAATGTCTAATTTATAGGGGAGACTCTGCCGAAATTTCAATGGATTCCCTGGTTTATGTTTGATTCATTCATTCAATTTTGTTGATTAATTGTTTAATTGTTTGAACTACAGTTATGTTAATAGTACTCGCACTACAAAAGCGATTACTAGGGTTCTAAAGGCCGAGTGGGATAGTCCTTACATCTCTTGGACAGATGCTGGTAAAATTGTTCAAGATAGATGGTTTGACACTTTCTTTATGAGTTTAGCACAACCCTTCTAATTTCATGTAACTTTTATTATTGTGTACACTTGTTTTTTAATTTGAAATTGCATTTTAATTTACAACGTGACTATCGGTGGGAAAAGGGTATGACTGATGAGATTTGGAGGATCTTTACCGTAAAGAACTCCAAAATCATCAAGAGTACCCTCTGAAAGGCGAGGGCGAAGACGGAGTGCCTTTGTTGGATCCCCGAGCCTCATTGGGAAGGGATGTTGCAGAAGTGGGGAGGTGTCTTGTTCTAGCAGGCCAGTGCGAGGAACAAGGCAAACAAACAGGATGATGTTGGAGCCTCTATCTACACTAGGGGTTCCATTTCAGTTATTAAGCATAAAAAAAGATTTTTAAGTACATATTTTTAAATATGTTTATTAATACAATGACTTCAAAGCTTTTTCACTAACAATTTTAATATGTTGTGAATTACAGGAGCAAAAGGAGCACCATGAGCCTTCGTTATTCTGTTTAACTGGAGGCACTCGGGTTTTAAGGGTAATTTACATTCTACGATGTTGTTATCCAATCAAGGCATATCTTGGCAGGACCAAGTAAAGACTTCACCAAACTCTATCAACAACTTAATCAACTTTCCTTGTTGTTCTTGACTCAGGGAAATCTCAATTTTGACCTCCTTTTTATCCTCTTCCACTACTAGAAAAATGAGTAACAGCTACAACCAAATAGCGACCGCAACACGCCGTCGCTAATTAGTGACCGTCTTAGCGACCACAAAATGGAAGCGACCAGGAACATGAAACATAGTGACCACTTCAGCGACCGAAATATACCCGTCGCTAAAATACTTATAGAACCGTCACTACGTCCGTCACAATACCATACATCGTCGCTGACCCGGTCGCTATAGTTAATTCCCTCCACTTTTTTGGTTTCCCTCCAAAATATTTATGGCGCCAATTGATAGCGACGGGCATTGTAGGGTCGCTATATCCTTGAATGGTTCAGTGACGTCCTCCATGACGTCGCTATGGCTACAATGTAGCGACGGTGGTGTTGAGACGTCGCTCATATTCGTCAATAATAGTGACGGAACATTCCGCCGTCGCTAGTGCTCTGGAAATTAGTGACGTAATTTTCATACCGTCGCTAGTTTGTCTATTTTAAAGAAGTTAGTGACGGTGATTCTCTACCGTCGCTATGTTTTGGTCTTCCCTCCACCTTTAACGTTAGTGACGGTGAGGGTGACATCGTCGCTAATTTTCAGGAGATTAGTGACGGATTGGTTCGACCGTCGCGAAGAATTCAGTTTCCCTCCAACATTTTCTTTTAATAATTGATTTTAGTGACGGTGGGTTGGCACCGTCGCTACGGTTCAGGAGATTAGCGACGGGTTGGTACGACCGTCGCTATGAATTCAGTTTCCCTCCCAATTTTTTCTTTTAATAATTGATTTTAGTGACGGTGGGTTTCCACCGTCGCTACGTTTCAGGAGATTAGGGACGGATTTGCGTTGCCGTCGCTATTTTGTGACGGATATTGTGCACCGTCGCTAAGGCTATCTGACACGTACTCAAATTTAGCGACGGTAATAGTGTAGTCGCTAATGTTTTTAGAGTTTAGTGACGTTGTTACCGACGGCTGGGCGCGGTCGCTAAAGTTTACTGATACTGGACCCGCGCCTGTCCCCTAATCATTTGCCCTAAACTCCCAATTCCTCCATCTTCCCCCCCTCTGTCAGTACCTCTCCATCTGCCTCCCTCTGTCACTAAACTCCCTCCCTCTGACTCCTTCCTTCCAAAGCCCTCCCTCCAAGTCCGTCCCTCCCCTCCGTCCCTGCCTCTCCTCCGAACCCCTCCCTCCGACTCACTCTCTTTGTGTCCCTCCCTGCCCTCTGACTCCTTCCCTCCGAACCCCTCCCTCTGACTTCCTCCCTCCGAATCCCTCCCTCCGGCTCCCCGTGCTTCCACTCCCTTTCTTCCACTTGAAGGCTGGTTCGGTAGTCCTCGAAGGCTGGTCTTCAGCTGTTCCAACTCACGCGTTGGTCACAGGAAGAAAAGGTTATAATTTTTTAACTTAATTAAATTTATTGAATGTGTATAGGGAGAGTGCGTAGGTTGTTGTTTAATTTAAGGAATTGGTTTTGTTGTTGTTGAAAACCCTGAACAGAGTGAAGAGGATGTTGAAAGTCCTTCTTCCTAGCTCTTCCGTACATATTTAGAATTCCCCCAAATTCTTGCTTATTTCAGTTGTAGGAGAAAACCAGATTAATTGATCAATATGTGCTTTAGTTTGTTTTTGAAATTTTTAAAGAAAAATATACAGGACTTTTGCTAATCAATTTCTTGCCTAGACATAAAGTTTGTAATATTTCCATATGCATTCCATTTGTTCTGTATATTTTTCTGTAGAATTCCAATAATAAAATATTCTCAAAAAAGCACTGATGAATATTAAATGTTGAATATAGAAAGGATATCTATTTAGGTACCACTATAAACTTTTCTCCTGATTGTTATTCAAATGACAAAAAGCTTAACAAAAAGAAATAATGAAATGACATAAACTCTAATATACAAATACTAATACTTAAAGCAGAAGTCAAGTTGAGTGGAATTAATGTGAATCTTAATTAATTCTCACCTAATGTGTGAAGTTGACCTACCAATATATGAAAATAATGTGTATTTTGTTTTCTTCGTTGTTTTATATATCTGCATAGCAGTGAAAGTGTGAAACCATATTTAATTGACAGAGAAGTCACAGAACATATATAATATAACCAAAACGTGGAGCTAACAATAGCCACATAATGCGATTATTCCTATCCTATTAACAAGTCATCTGCAAACAAAAGATGTGTAATTTATGGTCCAGCTCTAATTTTGAAAGGCCTTCATCTTTGTGACCAGATTGTAAAATAGTGATTCTTTCCCTTTCTTTTATTCATACTATGAACTAGGTCTTGAGTTATTACTATATTTTCCTAAATGCTTCTTCCAGGAATAAAACCAGATTGTAAAGGAGACACTAATTCAGATATAAAAGGTTTAAGTCTTTAGACTATGGATTTTGATAGCATTTTATATAAAGCATTACATAAGGATATAGGCCTCAGTTGAGAGATTGTTTCCACTTTAGGAGTTAAACACATATTAGTTTGATCAATAGAGTTAATTAAATAAGGATATTGCCATAACTTTTTAATGAAAACATATATAGATTGTCCAATTTTGTCTTAAGAATCCTGGTAGAATCCAGTTGGAAATCCATCAAGTCTTAGAGTTGTCCAATGATCCATGAGCAAAAGAGCTCTTTTTAATTTCATCTTCTTGGATATCTGAGCATTTAGAGTAAGTTAATCCTTCATGCTTAGAGGTTTAAAACTAATAGAAGAAGATAAATAATAAGAAATATCAGCTTTGGGTAGTATTCATAATTTTGTACTTTTCAATATCAGCTTTTGTACTTTGGGTAGTATTAAAACCAAGGATGTCCAATTTTGGAGAATGGATAACATTTTTGAGATGTTGCTCAAAATTTTGTTGATATGATATAATGTGCCATTTGTGAGCAAATCCAAGCCAGAACTGAGTGTTCCCTCTTCATCCATTCTCAGCCTCAAGGTGCCCAGTTTCTCCCTCTTATCTGCCACATGTGACACCACTTGGTCCCACCTTAGCATTTGATTGGTTCTCTCACCTTTCTTATTATAAAATGAGTTTATCTAATTTGCTAAATCAAGAAATTAAAAAGGATAAATTTTTTTATTTAAAATTGACATTAGTGTAATATTATGAAGTTTTTTGTGACATAATTTTTAATAATTTTTTTATTTTCTTATCAGGTAAAAGTAGGGTAGACAAACCCTATAAAAAATAAATATTTACATTTATAGTTTTATATAATAAGGTTCTCTTAAGAACACAAGACACTGACACAGCTTTCCTTCCCTCCTTCTGCTACACTCCATAAAACTCGCTTCTCCTTCCCACGTATACCACTTCTTCTCAATTTCTCCTATGTATTTATGTATATGATTTTTTGTGAGTGTATTAAATTTGAGTATTTTAAGTTGGTTCTTTCAATTGAATTTTGTTAACCTTGATTTCCTACTACTCATCATTCTTTGAATTGTTCCCTCAACTATAAAATTGGATTTTGGAGTAGAAAGAGATCAAGGGAAGGTGGATAGTGTGCAGATGTCTTTTTCATGTGTAAATTTTGTTATTGGTGTGAAAATTGTTACAACTCCTAAACAGAACAGACATCCTTGGTTTCCCACTCCTCTCCCCGTTTCCTTGAGCTCCGGTGATTCTCCGACATGATTCAGCACTCTCTGACGCTCGGATCTTCTTCTCCGGCGCGATTTCACCCTCTCCCGTGCTCGGGTCTTCTTCTCCGGCACGATTTCACACTCCCCGGCGCTCGGGTCACCTTCTCCGGCACGATTTCACCCTCTCCGGCGCTCAGGTCTCCTTGTCCGGTGTGCTGGTTCATCTTCTCCAGCGTCCTGGTTGTCTTCTCCGGCGTGCTGGTTATCTTTTCAGGCGTGCTGGTTTCCTCTGTTTTTTTCATCACGTTGGTTGGTCCCCTTCTTTGTTGTCTTCTCTCTCATCTCTTCTCTCTTCTTTTTTATTTCTTCTTCTCTCCTCTTAAGCTGAATGCTTGGCCGTTTCTCTGTTTCTGCTCTTCTCTTCTCTCTCTTCTCTTCTCTTCTCTCTTCTCTCTTTGAATGCTTGGTCGTTTCTCTTCTCTCTCTTCTCTTCTCTGTTTTTATCTCGCTGTTTCTGTTTTTTGTATGATACCTTATTTTTTCAGTTCTCTCTCTCCTTTTTTTTAAGTTTTAATCTTAATCTGTAAATTATTATTTTCAGTTCTTGTTGCAATTTTCTATTTCAGTTGTTGTGCTGCTGTCCTCTTCTTTTTTAGAACAAATGTAAATTTGTTTCAGTTTTAAGTTAAATATTAATCTGTAGATAAATTTTTTCAGTTCTCTTGTTGACATTTTTTTATTTCAGTTGTCCTCTCTCTCTGTTTCGTTGCTGTCCTCTCTCTATTTCCTTGTTTGTTTTAAACATTTTAGTTGTAGCTGTTGATGATTATTGTTTTGAACCTTTCATTAATTAGTTATGTGATGTTTTACATTGTTATAGTATTTTCTCAGTTTTACATTTTAATTTTTTCATTGAATAGTATTTTCTCAGTTTATTTATTTATTATTTCAGTGTCTTAATCTGTAAATTATTATTTTCAGTTCTCGTTGCAATTTTCTATTTCAGTTGTTGTGCTGCTGTCCTCTTCTTTTTTAGAACAAATGTAAATTTGTTTCAGTTTTAAGTTAAATATTAATCTGTAAATAAATTTTTTCAGTTCTCTTGTTGACATTTTTTTATTTCAGTTGTCCTCTCTCTCTGTTTCGTTGCTGTCCTCTCTCTATTTCCTTGTTTGTTTTAAACATTTTAGTTGTAGCTGTTGATGATTATTGTTTTGAACCTTTCATTAATTAGTTATGTGATGTTTTACATTGTTATGGTATAATTTTAGTTGAGTTATTATGTTAATTTTGCTTAGTTTTTCATTCTACAGTGATTTTTAATGATATTTTTGCATATTATAGAGTTTTTATCATGACCGCCATGGCATCCGCCATAACCTTTATGGCATTTTTTTGGCTCACCGCCATGAACCGCCATCCGCCATTGATAACACTGATTTAGAGCAATGTGTAGGCAAAAACCAAGCAAAATCAGTAGGAGAGATTTTATGCATGCCTTTAGAAGTAAAACATTTAGCTTTTTATTTTTTCCCACCTCTAATACGAACCTTAGGGGAACCACATAACAAAGACCAGTCAAGATGGTCAAAGAGCCCAAGGTCTCATAAACCCTGTACCAGAATCCCCACACACTCTCTAGCCCCAATGCACATGCCTACTCTTTTCATATCAATATCTGAAATTCCATATGGCTCACATTGTGAATGTCACATTTGTCATATCATAATCAAAGCATTTGATGTAGTAGTGTTAGAATTTAGAACCTATTAGTATTTGCTTAACTTGGAATCTGGTGGTGTTAGAATTTGGTAGTGTTAACTAATGCATTTGATATGAAAATACCTGTTAGCTTGGTAACATCCAAGTGTGGTGTATATATATATGCATTTGATATGCAATTATCTTTGTAATGGCTCTAATAAAAGAATTATGAATTATCCACATGTTTAGGCTTTCCAACTATCCACTGAAAGAAAAATGACAAGTGCTTGAACTCCATTGCTTCTGTGCGGAACATGAATGGCAACAACTCCAATGTTTTGTTTTTTCTGCAGAAGGGTAGCTTGGGAAACAAATTAATTTCCACTCAAATACCATGGTTCTGAGTGGGAAATAATTTTTATGGGATCTGGAAAAATTTATTCCTTTCACTTACTATAATAACCTCAAACCAAACAACACAGGCACGGTGAAATTCCCCTAATATCAGCTGAGAAAAAGCTCCATTCCGGTGATTCCCTTCAACCAAAAACGATGCCTTAAATACAAGTGATTGTACAAGAAGTTAGGATTAACAATCGTAAAAATTATGCTCCTCCAAAAGTTCTGACTAACTTTAGCTTTGGCGGCTACCCCCAACAAAAATAATCCAGGAATCAAATTGAAGAATAAGCTCTGTATAAGTGAACCAGAATTTTAGGTACCCTCCAAAAGAAGAATTTATGTTCATTTTCCTTGGCTTTTCCTACTCGAAAACCATTGTTTTCTTTCCTTGTACTGTCTAAAAACCTTGGTTCGACATCCCTGTTTGCTTCTGCTCACTTCTTAATATAGCGAAAAACCTTAACCTTTGTGACCTTTTTTTTTCTTCTAATATGCAAATAACGCCTGGTGAATTGATAGGGATAGACCTTATATAATATTGAGTTATTAGTAATTAATTTTCCAATTGAGTGGGATGCACCTTATATAATATTGAGTTATTACAATTTGCTTCGACTGTCTCTGTTTGTTTAGTTTCCTTGCAATGTACTTAATCTATAATTTACTTTACGTGTCTCTCTTTGTTTAGTTTCCTTGCTACTTGTAACCGTCTAACCAGTTATTGGTTTGTCATGCAGAGTAGCACACGTTACGCGTGGTTTGTGATCGTTTGTCGACAGCTTTATATTCTTCCCTCACTTTTTTCCTCGAGGTAATCCCGTAACATTGACTTTGTCATTATGTGTATGCGTGTGGATTATTGTTTGTTAGTGGAGAGCAGAGCTCATTAGGCATTGGTTTTGTGTGCTGATAACATGATTTGAAGTTGCATGTGTAATGTTGTTTGCTAGTGGAGAGCAGAGCTCATTAGGCATTGGTTTTGTGTGCTGATAACATGATTCTTCATGCATGTGTAATGTTGTTTGTTAGTGGAGACCAGAGCTCATTAGGCATTGGTTTTATGTCCTGATAACATGATTTGGTGTTCATAAGTATGAATATCATATACAATGCGTATGGTATATTTATTTATCTATACTGGGAAGTTTTCTGTATGTAACAGGTGGTTTGTAAATGTGGGAAATGTCTAGTTTACAGGGGAGACTCTGCCAAAATTTTGACAGGCTCCCTGTTTTAGGGAAGTTAAAAAATAAAACTCATGATTTAAAAATGTAGGGTTTAGTCGTGTGTGTACCCATTAGATTCCCGTTCAAGTTTCAAAACAACCGGTTGGTGTACCGTGTTGTGTTGGAGCTTGAATTGTCCCGGTTGGACAGTTTGGTATGAATTTGTAACCAGTAGGGCGTAACCCATCAATGTTGTATTTGGTCATGATTTGAGACGTTGAATGTTCATTTGAAATTTTGGTTATGGTGTTTCGTATTGTCCCCAGGGTGCATGTCTGCGTGTGGTGTTTCATACCGTACGTATCTCTGTGTACTCGGGGACCAATGCGAAATACTGCCGAAATTTCAAATGAACATTCATTCAACTTCTCAAGATAGACCACATACAATTATGGGATGGGTTACGGATGGTTGCATATTCATCCCGAATGGGATAGGGCCCCACCAATTTGCAACATCAAAGAGATAGAGTGATTCACAACCGATAGTTAAATAAAAATTTAAACGTGTAAGGTAACAGAAATCGTGCTTGTTAGATATTATAAATGGAGGTATCGGAAAATCGGCGATGGATGTACAACCGACTAGATCGCAATCGGCGAGTGACTGAGGAGTTTATGATGGGGCTATTGGAGTTCATTCCGTTCGCTACGGCAAACACGGCTGGATTTGAAGCAACTCAGAAGATTCGTTGTCCGTGCTCAAGGTGCAAATGCATGAGTTTTGAATACGCGGATAATGTCATGTGCCACCTAACTGAGAATGGGTTCATGGAAACATACCACTGCTGGTACAACCATGGTGAGCAGTTACCGCGTAGACCATCAGACGAAACCATGCAACAGTCTTACTACGAGGTTGGAGGAAACAGGGATACATACAACAACATAGAACAAATGGTGATGGATCATGTTGGACCCTCCACCGGGCGTATGCTGGAACATAATGACCAAGCAGGTCATGGGGACTCTGACAATGTAGAGGAGGATCCTAATCCGGAGGTGAAGAGATTTTATGATTTGTTGGCGGCGGCTCAGACTCCAAGTCATAGAAGTTATATTATACATTCTTAACGTAGCTTTTATATTAAACTTATTTGTTTCTTTCAATAGCTTATACACAGATATGCTAAAACTTGAGCAAAATGATTTAACTGATGACCAAATTCATAGTGAGGTGTCATCCAAGTTCGTTGGTTGGTTCGCGCAACATGTAAGACCCGTATACCAAGTGTTTTTAAGCCTATTTGCTTCTAACTCCCGTCAATATGGTAACAATGACCTACTTCTTATGTTGTACATAGATACAAGACCCTAACAACCATATTGAAGATTCTTTACTCCAAGCCCTTTCTTGGGGGCCGGTGAAGACTGTTAAAAAATGGCCTATTTACTACGTAAATGGCTAGAAGTTTAATATTCTTCAATGGAGTGAAGGGATGCGCACCCATAACTACGGGGTTTGTGTTAAAGGCACCGCCGGTCAGTTGGAAGAAGACTTTTATGGAGTGCTGACGGAGATTGTTGAAGTTTCATTCTCTGGACGACTAAGAAGAGATATTGTTCTATTCAAATGTGATTGGTTCGACAACACAATCGGTGTTGGAACAAAGGTTGACAACAACTACGGCTTAGTTGAGGTCAAGAAGAATGGTAGATATAAAGGGTTTGATCCCTTCATTTTTGCCCAACAAGCTGAGCAGGTTTATTACACCGACTTCCCGGGAGGACATCGGGACTGGTATGCAGTAATCAAGGCCAAGGCCCGAAGTCAGATCACTGACAATGTCTCCGAGGAGGTCAATGACGCTTATCAGCTTGCACCACACGAGCTCAACGATGCCAATTTGTTGTTCAACATTGATCCAGTCATAATGGATGAGACACTCGCCACTACGGGGGGTGAACACATTGACAAAGACCTTGTCTCTCGATCAAAACGGTCTAGCGCTGATTTGGATACTGATGAACTTGTTCAAACAGATAACCACAGTGACACTGAAACTGAGGGGGAATTTGAAACTGAAACAGACACAGAGTATGTAGTTGTTAAACATATATACATAGGTTTATATATATCCTGAGACTAACCTTTCTTTTCATGATTTTATCCACAGATGACGGGACGTCGACTGCCCTTCAGTAGGGGTGGTGGGTCCAGGACCCCGGCTTCCCGTCTGGGGATGCAAACCCCAGGGGAGCAGACCACTCCATCACCACCACAGCGGACCACTCCATCCCCATTACAGCAAACCACTCCATCACCACCACCACAGCAGACCACTCCATCACCACTCCAGCAGACCACTCCATCACCACCACCACAGCAGACAACCCCATCACCCCCACAGCTGACCACCCCAGAGCAGACTCCTGGAGTTGGTGGCTTGGAGGACCATGGCCATCAGGCGACCCCACCTCCGGCATCCCCTCTGCCCATGTTGGTACCCGTGCCGGCCGGAGACGAGTAAGTGACTAAATTTCATATACTTTTATGTTATTTGTATGATACTTTATATTAGGGTTTAGTTGAAAGACTTGTTGGTTTATTGTTGCTTACTTTAATTAGTACTTGTATAGATTGAATTGTACTGGGCACTCTTCTGTTTGTAACAGGGTAACTATTTAAACTTGGAAATGTTACATTTACAGGGGAGACTCTGCCGAAATTTTGGGTGTCTCCCTAGATTGTGTGTTGTTTTACTCCTAACATAATTGTTGTCATTACAGCTTTGTTGATAGTAGTCGCACTACCAAAGCGATTACTAAGGTTTTGAAGGCCCAGTGGGATGGTCCATATATATCTTGGACAGATGCTGGGAAGGTTGTGCAAGATAGGTGGTTTGACACCTTCTCGGTAAGTTCCTAGCTCATTTATTGTGACTTGATTTGTAAAATAGACCCGTTATTAATTTTGATTTCTCAATTCATTTTACAGCGTGATTACCAGTGGGCGGAGGGTATGATTGATGAGATTAGGAAGGTCTTTACCACAAAGACCTCCAAAATCATCAAGAGTACCCTTTGGAAGGTGAGGGACAAGGGTGAGCGCCCTCGTTGGATCCCGGAGGACCATTGGGACGGGATGGTCCAGAAGTGGGGCGGGGTCCCATTCCAGCAGGCGAGTGCTCGGAATAGGGCCAACAGAGCCGCCGATGCTGCAGCCTCGGTTTACACTGGGGGTAGCATTTCAACCCTCGAGCACAAGAAAAGATTTGTAAGTATATTTATGTTAAACATTTTTATTATGGTTCGTCTTACATGTTTACAAATAATAATCTCAATGTTTTTTGTCCACCACAGGAGCAGAGGGAGCACCGGGAGCCTTCTTTGTTTGAGGTCATGCAAATGACCAAGAAGAACAAAGCCGGTGCATGGGTAAACCAGAAGACTACGGAGCTAGCGGTATTTACTTTTAACTGACACATGCTTTTAATTTACTTACAAATCAGCTTACTAATCCTATCGTTGTTTTTGAATTTACAGGAGGCGTATCAGGCCAGGAGGGCCGAAAAGGAGGCGGACCTGGTGGCTTCCACCCCTGAAGGGGAGGTTCCTCCCACCCTATCTTGTTCTGACGACAACGCCATCTATATGGAGGCTGTTGGCGGTGTGAACAAGAAAGGGAGGGTGTTTGGATTGGGTGGCGTCGGCACGCAGCTGGCGAAAAAGGGGAAGACCCCTTCCTCTTCGTCTTCCTCTGGTCTTCCGACTGAGGTCGTTCAGGTAATTCAAAACCTGAACGATGAGCTACAGGAGGAGCGACGTCAGAGGCAGATGCTGTTGGAGCGGCACGAGGCGGACCGAAAGAAGGCCGAGGCGGACCGACAGCGGGCCGAGGAGCAGCACGCCGAGACTCGTCGGCAACTTGCTCAGCAGCAGGAGCTACTGATACAGTTGATGGCGAGGCTACCTCCCCCCACTTCCCAGGCGCCCCCACCACCACCCCAGGATCCCTCACCACCTTGATTGTAGTTCTTTTATTTATACACATTGTATATTTGATTTTTAGTTATGTTATATTTTCATTCAGTATTTATTTTGTCATTCTTTATTTATTATGTCAATATTTATTGGTAATTACATTCAAATCACAAAGCCTTATTCTACCTATCATTAATAATTCAACCTATTTGATAAATTAATTTAATCTATTATTTTGTTTTCAATAATAATTTATTACTTCAAAAAAATTATTTTAATTTAATTATAAAATTTTATCAGCCAATACAAAATACAAAATATTAACATATTTTTAAAGTTAAATTAACAAAACCAGTCAATATTGAATTAATTTTAAAAAAATTTAAAAATCCCCGTTAGCGACGGACCGCGTCCGTCGCTGACTTATTAACACTAGCGACGGACGTTGTGGTCGCTACATCACAATCACTAGCGACGGAGCGCGTGGTCGCTACATCACAATCACTAGCGACGGACAACGTCGTCGCTAACCACTAGCGACGGATACTGTGGTCGCTACATCACTACCTATAGCGACGGCGTCACTGGTGGCTGTTAGTAGCGACGGGGAGTCGAGGTCGCTGTATGGCAACACTTAGCGACGGCTGGAGTTATTGGGGCAGAGACGATTTTAGCGACGGCCTTTCGCCGTCAATATGGTAGCGACGGCAGGTGTGTGGTCGCTGATGTGTTTTCGACGAGGGGTTTAGCGACGTCCTCTTGCCCGTCTACGATGCCGTCGCTAATGGTTTTAGCGACGGGAATTCCATTGATTAGCGACCAATTACGTCCGTCGCTAACAGTTGTTTTTTTAGTGGTGTTCACTCCCTAAGTTGATGGTCTCAATCATCTCCTGATAGGACTAAATTTCTCTAGCTTTTTGTTCTAACATCCTGGTTAATATGGGCAAGAGACCACAGTCTTCCTCACCCTCTTCATCAACGCAATCAACCGAATACTCAAAGTCGTGAAATAGGATCGCGACCTTACTATTTTTGAGTAGGTCATTTTCGAATCTGTATTTAGGTGAATAATAGAAATGCTCGAATAAGGGATAAAGGGAAAGGGAATCGATAAATGGTGCAAAGAAAAAGATATTAACATTCAAATATGCATTTATTAATGGAAATTTTGAAAACATGACAAAACATGCTTTGCCCTTATTGTAAAAGGAAAAGATCCCAAAGCCTTGGGCATAGCAATAGGAATATCGAGTCATTAAGGCAATTACAAGTTACTTTGAATCAGAAATTAAAGTCTTGGGAAGCTCAACAACCTCTTAGTTAGAAAGTTCCGTGCCTGGTGAATATGAAGGCACAAAGCTTGCATCATCACAGGAACCGTCTTCAATAACATAAACTTGATATGGATATATTACAGTCTCGTCATCCATCTCAACCATGAGTCTTTCCTGAAGCTAAGTTCTATAAGGGTGCCTCCCCGTGATTTCTTCTCTTTTTTTTAAACAAGATCTATTAGTGAAAAGGAAAAGGAAAAGAATGAGACAACAAAGAAAAAGAGGGGAAACAAAGAAAAAAAGTCAACATGTGGACTTGTCATGTCTCCTTAATCATTATTTCTTAAAAATATTTTCCGTATCTATAGGAATAATGGTTAACGAAGATTAAGATTAAGTTACAGACTTCTTAGATCATCTAATTTTTGAAGGAACCTTGCATAAAAAAAATGATCCAAGAAGCCTAATAACTAAAATAATGAAATTGAACGAGCTTGAAGACTGCCCATGAAGGATTATTGGACTTATTTAAAAAAATATTTGTCGAGGTGTCAAAGACAAACTCTTTTAATTCAAAAAAAATGAAAGGTAAAACGAATGTTGCCCCTTTGTGCCCTAAACAAGAATTGTCTGAAGGTCTCCTATCAGTTCTAGGGCTCCTCTTGTAACGCCCCGGCCGCTTTTTAGGAATGAACGACTCTCCCCACAGACCAACACGAGAACTTTCCAGTGTGCTTTTGTCCTCACTTACATACTCCCCGAGAACTTCCCAGGAGGTCACCTATCCCAGAATTACTCCAAGTTAAGCACGCTTAACTTTGGAGTTCTTAAGTGATAGGCCACCGAAAAGGCTAATGCATTTGTTGGTATAGGTAGTACAAATTCATTTCTTTAAGCTATCCTCGACTGTATAGTCTCATACCTATACAGTCTTTGAATCCCTCTCATTCTGGTATGTATTCGGTTCGTTCATGTGTCCCTCCTACTGGAAGTCTGCCAGGAGTCGCTCTTTGTCCGTGCCTATGCACTGACGATCACTCCCCACCCTTAACAGTGACCGGGATGTCACATGCCCACCAGCTTCCGCCTGGTTCGTCCCCGAACCATACCGTACTAGGAGAGGCCATGCTCTGATACCATTGTAACGCCCCGGCCATTTTTCAGGAATGAACGACTCTCCCCACAGACCAACACGAGAACTTTCCAGTGTGTTTTTGTCCTCACTTACACACTTCCCGAGAACTTTCCAGAAGGTCACCCATCCCAGAATTACTCGAAGTTAAGCACGCTTAACTTTGGAGTTCTTAAGTGATAGGCCACCGAAAAGGCTAATGCATTTGTTGGTATAGGTAGTACGAATTCATTTCTTTAAGCTATCCTTGACTGTACAGTCTCATACCTATACAGTCTTTGAATCCCTCCTATTCTGGTATGTATTCGGTTCGTTCATGTGTCCCTCCCACTGGAAGCCTGCCAGGAGCCGCTCCTTATCCGTGCCTATGCACCGACGATCACTCCCCGCCCTCAAAAGTGACTGGGATGTCACATGATTTAGTTGTTAATTAAAGACTTAGATATCACTCAGGCGTCACAACTTAGGGTGATATTTCCTAGTTTCCGGAAGTCACTAGTTAATTGGTGAGTACTATTTATTTTCAAGTTTAACGGCGATTATACTCAAAAGTCTGTCTCTTAGTTACTAGCTAACTTATCTTAGACATACAACTTCCTCTAATGGCTCTTTAAAAATTTCTAACATAGTACCATTTCCTTTTAAAATTCTAGATCTTTGGGCTCAATTTATTTTAAGTATACAATCCTTTTAATTTATTTGGACCTTTTTCAACCCTTACTCAAGAATTTAATCTTTAGGTTGTCGTCTCTTTTCATCTTAAGTTTTTTAATTCAAAAAAAGGTCCTTTCCTTTTTGTAACTCTAGTTCTTTTTCCAAAATTTACAAGGCTGTCATTTCTTTTCTTCTAAGTAGTCACAAAAGTGGTGACTAAATTTGTTACTAAATTCTTTTCTACTTCAATCCAAAATTTTACTTTTATTTTCTTCATTTTACTTAATAAGCATATTTGGGCCTAAGTTAAAAACTTGTTAATAAAGTCTCTTTGAGATGAAACTTTCTAAGTAAATACTAATTCATTTAATTAATTTAGTTATTGTATTTTTTTTTAAAAAAAATAGCATTACTTCTATAAATTGGTAAAAAGACATTTTTAACTATCCGATCCGTTATTTTTCTCAAGATATGCGATATTCCTAGGACGATTTCGACGACGTATGAACGGTAAATTAAATTACTAATAGCGGGGCTTACCGGAAAATAATTTTACAAATTACATAAAAACATCACGAAATTAAAATTAAGTAATACAACCATATCGAACGAAACCGAGCCCGCCTAAACGCTAAATTTTCTAACTTTCTTTTCATTTGTCCAATCGCGATAAAGTCCTTTCAAGTACGTGAACGTCGAATTATGCCAAATAAATTTTTTTAATATCAACAAATTTAAAAACGCAAACTTTTAGCCGTTGATTACAAAAAAAATTTATGGTTTAAGATTTAATCGTTGGATTGTGACGGAATTCGAAGTGGAGGTTCTCGAGTCTACGAGTAATATTATGGAATGATTAAAAACTAGATCACACGAGGTGAGACCCCCCTTACCTCATGAGAACAGCTGCTGCCCGGGGAAGAAAAATGATCTGATTGCCGAAAATTCGCCGGATACTCTGAAACGTCCGCCGATCGTCGCCGATCGTCCCCGGTACCTTAGGAAATCAACATGCGCAAAATTTTCACACAACACCAAACATGGGCAGCAAGGGGAAATCAAGAAAACAACCATGAAATTTTCAGAATTTAGAAAGTCTAGAGAATCGGTTACCAAAATTTACCGTTCACTCGAAATCTTCCGTCGGTCGCCTCCGATTGTCACCTAAGTTCCCGATCTCGAGGAAAACTACACATGAAACCAAGAGGGGACAATGGAGTCATGGGTTTGGCTTCCAAAACAGTGAGGAAAATGCCACAAAATCAAGAAACAAAAACTGTTTTGGCACAAGAAATAAACACGACAAGTTCAAGAGTTCAAAACGCGATTTTTCTCACCTTGGTGACCTTGGATGGTCACGGTTCCTAGGAATGGTGGAGCTTGATGAATAAAGCTTGGGATAATGGATTATGGAAGGTGATAAGAAGCAAGTTTGGTGGCTGTTTTAGGTGAAGGTGGCCACGGGTTGAGAGGAGAAAAGAAAGGAGAAGCATAATTTTTTTTCCATGGTGGGTGGTGGTTGGTGGTGGCTGTTTGGGTGGCCGGTGGTGGTTGGTGACTTGGATAAGGAGGAGAGGAGATGAAGATGAGAGAATAATGGTGGTTAAAGGCTGAGTTTCAGCCATGAGATGTAGAGAGAGAAGAGAGAGTTGGATGGAGTTAAAAGGGAATGATGAACAAAAGTGATGGAGAGCTTTGCATGAATCTTCATTGGCTGAATTGGGAGGTGACCAACTGAGTGGAGGGGAGAAGCAAGGTGGTGACACCTCTCTAATGAGGTGTCAAGAGCTGGAGATGCATGGGAGAAGCAGTTAGAGTGAAGAAGACAAGTGTTCCATGAGTGGTGCAATGTGATTGGATCTTGTTGCATGAAGACTGAGGTTGTACATTCAAGGGTGTCACTTTGTACGTGCTTTTGGGGCCTTTCTAGGACAAATTCGAAAATGGTCTTAACATAAATCTTGTAGAACATTTTGTCCTCTTTGAATCTATATAAAGCACAGAAATATCCATCAAGAATTGAGTGAGATATGGTCCATATACTAAAAGTGTGCAGGGATGTGATGGGATTTTTGTCCCTTGCATAAATAATTTTTCTGGGCCAAATGGGCTATGAATTGGACTTTGGTTTCTTCATCAACGTTATGTAGAAATGTGTTAGGAAAAGTTTGGTAAAGGTCTAATTCAATTTCATGGCCATATCAGAGAGATATATGGAAAATACTGCACCTAGTGCAAGCTGTAACGGGAGAAACGTGAATTGGTATAGTGTTTTAAGTTCTGGGATTTATGGAATGGGAATTTGATTTCGAGCCCTTGATAAAGTTTTTAGGTATTCTTTTCCTCTTTAATGTGATATGTCATTTGTAATTATCCAAGTTTTGTAGCTCTAGATATACCCGATTTACGACAGGGTGCTCTAGAAGCTTCTCGGATCAGATAGGGCCTTTGAAATAAATTCACCATTAATTTTCCCTTAGGAATTTGATTTCATGCCCTTCATGAACATTGTATATATCTATGATAAGGATCCATATAAAAAATAACAAAGTGATTCAAGCACCGGAAGAGGGACATACGCGAATTCTATCGAAGGCTGCCAACATTGAAACGAAACAGCCAATGGGTCACAAAGATTTATTAAACTGTACCAATCTAGAAGGATTTAGCTTTTGATGTCTTCACGGAAAACATAGATAATTTCACTATAGAGATTTTGACACCAAGTTTGCATAATTTGAAGATCGTTTGAGAAAGTTATGAAGTTTTTATGAACCATGCACAGAGAAAAATGTCCAAACATTGGAATTTTGAGATGAATATAATTAATCTTCGATTTCGGGGTTGACAGAGTAAGAATTGAAATTTGGAGCTAGAAACAGAGATTGAAGATCTTTTCAAAATGAAGAAACTGAGACCAAAATCATTCAATTCTAAGATCGTATGAAAAATCTGGGTCCAAAATACCAAAGGTATTCGGGTCGAGTTTTGAAGCGATTTCTAAAGAAATCAACTTATTGAAAAACAGGGATGATAGAGTCTGAATCAAGCTTCAGTCCCTTCAGGAAAAATTCCCAAAATGTCGAAATAAGTCACCAGAGACTGACCGTGTCACCATCGGATATCCCGAGGTATATGGACAGTCAAACGTAAGAGACGCTAAAGGTTCTGATTGAGCTTATCACGCTAAGTCAGACACCCTTGGTTCTTCGCATAGAGATTCTAACAGGCCTAGTATCCCTACTGGATCACTAGTCTTGGTTCGAACGGTCAGAGTCTGACCTCAAGCTGAGTCCCACAGTTCAAATTCGAGAAACCCGATAATATTTTATTATTAAATATAATTATTAAATAATTAATTTAAAATATCTAATTTCAAAATAAATTATTATAATTATTTATATATTAAATATTGTCGACAAAAAATAATTATCAAATAAATATAATGATAAATAAATTTGCACTTAAAATAATCGTCGTTAACGTATTATTTTTTATTAAACAACGTTGTCGACGTTATTTATTATTTTCTTATTTCTGCCTTTCTCACTCATTACATTCTTTCGGTGTTCTTACTTTTCATATTAAACTCTACTTCTCTCTATTTTCTCATTCTAAACGGTTCGGGGAACAGGCCGAAGCCTCAAGCTTCTTACCAAAAGCTCAACAGAATATCCTCAGAGTCCTGGGGGTCTGGTTTCTTATTGTCAAAAATCAGGGTTGTTACACCTCTACTAGTGTCTTCTCATATTGGGTGGCGATTCTAAATTACTAAAGGTCACTAAAGCTCAAACTCTACCTATGATGTTGACCACAATGATAGGAAGCCTACAAGGTGTGGGCACCATGAATAAGTGATGCTATAGCTGAGGCTCTCACGACGTCAGACGGAGATGAATGTCCCAAATGACACTGCTACATAACCTCCCCTAAACTTAATGGTTTATTCAAACCCTTGGGTGTAGGGTCTCACTCGAAATGTGTGTGAAAAGTGTAAGTGTAGTGTGTGAAGGGGCATACATACATGTACCTTACCGTAAATACAATAATGCAATGTCTTTTACCCTAGGGTTTAATAACACAATGATTCCTTCTACCTTAAGGTTCCATAATAACATATATCGACAAAAGCATGGCACAAACACATAGGCAAGAGGTTATATGGGATTATTATAATATACTTAAACAAATTAAATGAGTTTGACTCTCTAAAGTCCCTAGTGGAGTCGCCATCTGTCGCAATCGGGATCGTGGCGGGAGGCCGACCATAAAAATAAATTAGGTTCCTGAATTCCTTTCAGAAATCGTGGAGTCGCCACCAATATTTTTAAGGTAATGTTAACTAAATAGATATCACAGATGTAATGTATGGATGCATATTTAATAAAGTGTATAAGTACAACTTGCTATACCAACTGATACCAATGGTTAAATCTATATCATATTATCAAATTTCTTATTAACACATATCTTCTCCCCTTTTACATCATCAAACATACAACACATATAGGAACTATAATGTCAATCAAAATAGATACCATTTGCTCAAACATGGTCTATTAATAGAGAAGAAAGATCATGTCATGCATTATTACTTAACATATCATGTATTGTCTCTTAGCATACCATGCATTGTCTCTTAACATACTCTATTGTCACATATCATGCATTGTCACTTAACATATCATGCATCGTCTCTTAACATATCATCATAATCATACATAGACATTTAACATATAATCATGCATTAACATTTAACATAAATCTCTTCAAGTGTTATTTTCTTCCTCAATTTATGCCTATGATGTTACTTATTATGAAGTTAAAAGTTTAGGCAATCACTTGTTATAACATACATAGAGCATACATACTTTCTCTTAGGCATCATAAAAAACAACACATGATTGCATAAAACTATTTTGTCTAAGATAGACAGCTTGTAGAACATAGAAATAAGTCATAGAAACATAACATAGTTCTAACATAAAGCAACTGTAAAATTTGTTATAATCAACTTGTCATAACATATACTTTATATGATGTTTGATGCCACTTGTTATGAGAAGATATTGCTTGTTATGACATATCATAAATTATCACAGCATGGATACCACTTGTACAAGCAATTTATGTATTTATTATCAGAGCATAGTGACAGTAACAACAAGCATAAGCATAATCAAGATAATAATCTCTCCCCCTTACTAATACAATTGATACCACTTTGTTAAAAGAAGTCACTTGTCAATTAGATACCAATTGTTAAGAGAAGATGCTTGTCATTTAGATAACAATTGTTCAAAGAGGATACTACTTGTTTTACAAAATCAATTGAATCTTCTAAACTCAATGTTAAATTCATATCATCAAGAATTCATGTATCATCAAGAATACATACGTCATTAAGAATTCATATATCATCAAGAATTCATACATCATCAAAAATTCATACATCATCAAGAATTCGTACATCATCATGAATTCATCATCAAAAATTCATATATCATTAAGAATTCATACATCATCAAGAATTCATACATCATCAAGAATTCATATATCATTAAGAATAACTATTCTTATTTTTAAGAAAATTTGGGCATTCAGTAGTGTGAATCAATTGAACATGTTTTGATTTACAAAAATGGCACTTCTAGTGGTCATAAATTGATTCGTAACTAGAACACAAGATTTATGAACCTTTAACATATATATGCAAGATCTTTTCTTAAGGTTTATGGAAATCATTTGTTCAACGATCTTTCAAACTCATCAGCATATACAATCAAGCTCTTTATATCATCAAAAGTTTATTATGAACAAGTATGGAATTTGGATTTATAAAATTATTTAGAAATTTCTAAATATTCTCAATAAACTATCAGCCAAGTGCATAGATGTTTCAACATATTTAAGCACATGATCACATATGGCAAACATGACATTTGGTTTACTAAGGATCCGATCATACCTCAGTATTTTGTAGTTCCTACATCCTTATCTTTCTCATTCTTTGTTCTTTGGAGTGAAGATTATGAATCTTGATTCTTTGGGCATTCGTCAATGAGAAAAATTATCGATTTAAAGTGTGCCTACAAAATTTCAAACTTTAAGGTACCCTTTGAAAGTTGGGTCCTTTCTTGTTAGTTTAGGATTTCAAAATTGCTTTTGGAATCCATACCTTTCTTGTGCACTTTTGACGGGATTTCTTTATAAAGTAATTAGGTGATATATGACCATGAATTCCATAATAAAAACATGTTGTATCCAAAGAATAAGGCACTTTAGAATTGTAATGATTCCTATTTTGTTTTTGTACCTTCTTTTAAAGCAATTTGAGAGAATATGATTTCTTTTTCCATAGTTTGTACATAAGAGGGGTTTAGGTATTTCCTTAAAGGGTGCAAAGGAATTCTTGTATTTAGATTCTCCATATCTTATTCCTATTCTATCAATGGTACACTTTTGATTTCTAAGAGGTGTGTCATAACTATTTGTAAGCTTCCTAAGTGTTTCTTTTAGATCTTTATTCTCCTTTTCAAAGAACATACATTTATCAAGTAACATACATTTCTTATCTCTATTACAAGTCCTAAGATTTGTATTTGAGGTGTTGAATTCTAAGTTTCTCTTTTTCTATGCTAATTATATGCAACTCATTTTCAAGTTTTAAAATAACTTGTTTTGAACACACGCACCTCTTTGATAATAAAACAAATTTTTCATGTAATTCATCAAAATCTTCTAACAACTCATCTTTATCAATTTCACTTTCATCATCACTAGATTCATTTAGAGAACTTACCTCATCATCTTTGGATTGCTTTGTCATAAGGCAGAGGTTGGTAACTTCTTCTTTGGACTCTTCTTCATTCACTTCTTTCAAGTTTTTGATCACTTTTTCATGCTCTTGAAGTTTACCAAATAGAGTGTCAAGCGTCATGGTGTGGAGATCCTCCGTTTGCATCAATACGGTTACCATTTATTGTCATTCCCTATTCAAACTTTTTTGAATTAATTCTTTATTGCTAAAAGTTTTGCCCAAGGTGAGTAAGTGATTTATAATAATAGTAAACTATTTTTTCATATCTATAACATTTTCTTCCGAACTCATTTTGAAGCTTTCATATTGACTAGAAAGTGTGTAAATGTTTACATCTTTAGAATCATGAATTATTTCAAGAGTTTCCCACATTTCTTTAGCATTGTTACAAGTAATGACTCTAGACAATTCATTAGGATCTAATGCTAAAGTGATAAGAATTTTTGCTTTAAGATTAAATTGTACCTTTCTTTCTTCCTCTTTAGTCCATAGGTTCATAGGCTTCACACACTCTACATTATTAACAACATATTTGGGAATAAAAGGACCAATTTGAATAGCATTCCATACCTTAAGATCATAGGATTGGATAAAGATTTTCATCATTTCTTTCCAAATAGCATATCCTTTACCATTGAAGATTGGAGGTCTATGTATTGTACCACTTTCCATAAATATATCATATGAGGTAGAAGCTATCTTGATCTCCTACAATTGTTAAGCCTTTTGGCAAGAGTCAAGCTCTGATACCAATTGTTAACTAAGGCCTCAATACTCAAAATGGGGGGTGAATTGAGTATTTAAAATTTTTGCTTGAAACCTCTTTTGAATATGATTCTTTTTGCAATCAATTTAGTAAATAATGATAAAGATGATAATAACAAGTAACAATAGTAATTTATCAAATACTTGGTATGCAATAATTAATTCCAACAGGGATTAAGTTAATTAAAACAATAATTCAACTTAAGCAAATTTACCAAGTAAATTAAGTGCATAATTAAAACAGAAAGCAATTTATATTCATAATTATAAACGAGCTTAGTGAAGAAAGAATCGCAAACCGATGTAACGAGTTCCACCACCCCGGTGTACCTCTCGCCTTCAAGCAAACCACTTGAAGGATTCCACTATTGAAGACTTGAAATTACACAACTTTAAGCAATTGTAGCTTCCTAGTGTCCCACACTCAAGAACTCAATCCTCACAAGTAAAGGGCAACCCACCCAATCTCACAATCTCTCAATAACCCAAAGGTTGAACCCCAACCTTTGTAACAGCTTAATCTCTCAAATTTTTGGTGATAGAAATTACAAGAATAAACTCTCTCAATAGAGTGGATATACAATTTGAAAGTTCTCACAAAAATATTAACTCTCACAGAGAGGATATGCAAATTTAAGCACTCAAAATATTTTTCCCTCACAAGTTAACTCTCAAAAATATTTGCAAAATAATTAGAACAGAGAGTAAATTTGCTAAGAAAGGAAGAACAGAGAAGAAAGCAAGTATTTACGTTTGCTCGAGTTGTTTTTAAATGCCTCTGCTCCTTCTCTATTTATAGCACCCTGGAAGACGCTCTGTTGCATTTAAATATTTCCTTCGATGTAGTGGTAACATAAAATGGGTAATGTGTTGCTGAAAATCCGCAGTGCCTGAAAACATTCCATGATTTCATCCATGATTTGAGAGATGAATAGATTCATTCAGTTGATTTTTACAGCAGAAATAGCGCATGAATTGATTCCTGGAGTGATGAATTGATTCCCAGGCAAGCATGAATTGATTCCTGCAGTGGGGAATCGATTCCCAGTGTTTAAAACAGGCATGAATCGATTCCTGATGTTGATGAATCGATTCCTGGCCATGATCACGTGCATGAATCGATTCCCGGCCATCATCAAGAGCATGAATCGATTCCTCAATGTGGTGACTCAATTCCTAGCCATGATTTCTTGCATGAATCGGTTCCTAGTGTTGTTCCTCTCTAAATTAATTGCGTTTTGGTCCTTTTTGAATGCATGAATCGATTCCCAAAGGTGCATGAATAGATTCACCATTTCCATGAATTGATTTATAAGAGCGCATGAATAGATTCGCCATTTCCATGAATTAATTCACAAGAGCACATAAATACATTCACCATTTCCATGAATTGATTCGCAAGAGTGCATGAATAGATTCGCCATTTCCATGAATTGATTCATTGGACTATACCTTCAAATAATTCAAATGCATGAATCTGATCCATGTCATAATTTTTGCCAATTGTATTCTCCCCTAGTTGTTCATCAAGTGTTTTGCATCCAGTCCTTGTTCTTGATCATTGTTCATGTCATATCTTTATCAACCACATTTTCCCTTTGTTGTTCATTAAACACATTTATTTCTTGTTCATGTGTATTCTTTATGTTTGTGCTTTGCCTTTGTCATCATGCTTGTCATTATCAAAACCTTATCCAATTACATTCTCCCCCTTTTTGATGATGACAGCTAATGTTACATATGCATTGCTAATGCATTCTTCGTGCTTAAGTCCATGTTTGTCATTATCAAAACCTGTTTCAAATCAGTTTTTGTAAATTTTGACAAAGGTCTTAATCTTTTCTTTTTGTACTTTTGTATCTTTCTTTTTTTGTTCTCAAATCTGATTTGTTTCAACACTTGAAATGAACCATACTAACCCAAAAAAACCGAAACAAGAAACAATGCACGAAAATTCAATCTCTAGGCACTTTCCTTACACACTAACACGTATCTTCTCCCATTTGAGTTAAAGCATGGAAGGTATATGATATTTGACAATTAAAATGGAAGAAACAACATGCAAAATTCAGAATTTAATGGACCTAAAGTGCTGGATCAAAACTCAAA
Source organism: Clitoria ternatea (assembly GCA_037962975.1). NCBI lineage: Eukaryota > Viridiplantae > Streptophyta > Magnoliopsida > Fabales > Fabaceae > Clitoria > Clitoria ternatea. Next base: position 3,412,052 of record CM075674.1, read on the forward strand.
AATTAAATCTAGAAGAAATTATGGAAAGGAAACTAACACACCTAAAATTGAGCACACAAACAACCACCTAAAATTGAGATGGTTGAATAATGGATTTGGAGCTTTAAGCCAATTAAAACAAATGAATTTTAATGGCCTAGAATTTGACACACTACTCACGAATTCAAGCAAAAACTTAAAAACAATGATAAGGCTCCAAAAATGCACCAATACCTAATTTTGGCTCTAGGAATATTAAAGCTTGCAAGATCAAAGTTTAAGACCTAAAAATTGAAACTTAAATGGTGCCAAAACTGAATTCTAAAGCATAAAAAACTGCCCACAAATCTAAAATTGAAAAGATACCAATAATATGCAAGAAAATTTGAAAGAACTAAGAAAGAAGGTATGGAACATGCATCTTTTTGGTGTTTTCTTGAATTTTCTTAATAAGAATCATTTGAAACTATGAACAATAAAGAGAAATTCAGAAATTCTAGCAAAAACAACCCAAAGAAAAATGTGATTTCAAAGAGAAAATTAAAGAGAATGCACCTTATACTCTTGATACCACATGATGTAGGAAAGGGGATCTAGTTCTCCTTCTTCTTTCTCTTTGATGTGTTTCTCTTCTAGTTTAAGGATAGCAACAGAAGAATATGGAGAAAACAAAAAATTAGGATTGTGAAAATAAGGAAAGTGGGCAAGACAAAGAGAAAAAGAAAAAGGGGAAGGAGGAAAAAGGTTTGGACGAGTGGAAGGAAAAATAAGGATTAGTGGAAAAAAGGAAAGTGGAGGCGCCACCTTAAGAGGATAAGCCTCAAATCTCTCCACCTAAAGGGAAGAAACCCTAGGATAAGAGTTTTCCTAGGCTAAGAAACCCTAGCTAAAAAAGGAAGAAAACTCAACTCATTTCTCACAAAAGGAAGAAAACTCAACTCATTTCTCACAAAAGGAAGAAATGTATTCTCTAATTCAATGTGTGTGTATTACAAAGGAGAATATGCCTATATATAGGCTAATAGGGGGCACGCCACTTAATCTAATGGGCTTCACTCTCTCTTAAGTCCAAAACCACTAAAACTAAAGAAAACTAAGAAAGGTGGCCAAAATACAAGGCCAAACATAAGCATGAAATGGTCATATAAGACCCAAAACCTAAACCTAACATATCCAAAGCATGATTTTACCCATAAAGACCTAATTTTCTAAAATATTACAAGAAAACATGAAAAAGTTCTTCAATTGTGAATCTTGGGGCTTTGGCCCATGCATGGTGACAAGAAAGGAAGTTAGGGTTTTGTGTGTGATGTCCTTGGCCTTCTTAGATCTTGACCTAGTCAAAGGTCCCTTGAAGCTCTTCAAACCTTTGTCCAAGACCAAGCTAGGATCCTCTTTAGTCATGTCCTCATTACATTGAACTCATCATTAGTTATTCCTTGGGTGTTAAGGTGTTGTAACTGGGCGTTCATACGCTCAGGTTGTGTTTCCCCTACTCTAAAATTTCTCACTTATGAGAAAGTGTGCTTTGTCTTGGAAACTTAAATGTCTAAGTACTCTATTTTGTAAACAGAAGAGGCTTAAAACACAACCATCATCTAAAATATAATTATTTTGGGTAAATTACATGTCAACTGAATGCAAAAAATTTCCCCCTAAGGTTATGAATCAAAGGCACCATGACCTGAAATTATTTAATTAACATAGGCACCTTATTTAATTAGGACGGTAATTAGAGTTTGACAGATTTTCACTTTAAAATTAAATTGAACTGAACTACAAACATCATAAAAAAATGTTTATTATGATATAATGGTACAAATATTTTCATAAAATTTAAATATTTAATATTTACATATAAATAATGTAATTTTATAAATTTAAATTTTGCATTTAAATTTAAACCAACTTTAAGAGAAAAAGTATTACTTATAAAAACTATCGTTATATTAATGTATTTATTCTGAAGATCATATATGTTATGCGAACTTTCTTATCTAATATTTACACGTGCTTAATTAGAATAAAAAAAGGGGAATATATTTTTGGATAATCAGTGGCAAATATGGCGTCTCCAGAATGTTAAATGTATAATCAGCTTACGTATCTGGAAGCTCATTCTGAGGATAATTGTTTTTCTCTTTCCTCCTCCTCAAATAATTACGTATATTCAACAAAGGCTTCTATATGTTATGTTATTCCTCTTGACTTTGGACTTTGAAATCGAGTCCAGACGATATGGGGTGGACCAGCTTATTCTTGTCCTAATTAAGTAATTCTTTAATGATAAACCCGTCATTACTTAGCAGAGAAAGCAAATATGTCAAATTTGTTCGTTGATTGGGACAATATATGCAAGTTGCAGAGATCATAGATGCATGCATCTTCTTCCTTTGATCAATAAACTATTGAATACATTTAATATCATGCAAGTTGCAGATGCTTTATCACAAGTTGATCATATGTGTACTAAAAGTTACAATCATAGCACTGATATTTTTGAATTCATTCAAACGGCATCCATGATTAATCCTTTTCATTCCTTTATTATATACTGGTTCTAAACTGGAAATGTTATTTTTTTAAGAAATTAATAATACTCTCTTAATTGAAAATTGTTATAAACACACCACCTCATGTTAATTTTTAGTCTATCTCAATGTAATATTTTGAATTCTCTATCTTAAGACTAGTGGAGAAAGGGGATATAAACTCGGTTAAATTAGACTTTTAAACTTCGTTCTACAACCGAGTTTGTTCCTACTGTGGTGATATAGATATGGACTTTTAATCTTGGTTTTTAACCGAGTTTATAGGTATTCAAAGAGAGAAAGAGTCTCTTGTATAATTATTATCTATTAATTTAATCATCTTGCATTGTCACTTATTAGATTTCATTGCAGCTCTTATTGGCACCTGATGGTTATTTGTCCTAAGGATTCCATTGTTACATGCTTTGATTCATTGCATGGGACTGTTGATGTGGACTTCAAACAAATAGTAGAAGCGTAAGTTCATTTAAAAAATTAAACAACTTTATATATTCAATTACATTGTTTTGTTCTACTACGATTCTCACTCATCGCATGTTTTATTCTTACATAGGGTTGTAGTCAGATATACTTGACTACAAGCAAGCATCAGCAGGAAAAAAGTGTAATGAGTCAACCTAAAAGTAAGTACTTCGAATAAGAAGAAGTGCTATTTATTAACTTCTGATAATTTGAAATAACATTATTGAATTGTTTATTTGATGTACCTTGTAATCTCATAGGCAGCAAGGTAGCTATGAATAAGGGTATTACGTGATAAAGACCATGCTGGCCATTGTCCAAAACTATATAGTAGATGGATGGACAACGGTAAATGTTCACTTGCCTACATTTTATAAATTTGTATTTACATAGTAATTAAGTTTTGGTCTTCAATAGCCGATTATTTTTTGTCTTGCTTGCAACACTTTCAAAACTAGTCATACTTCCCTCTAATAGACGTAAATGATACTAGAAAGCAATGTGTCACATACATTCATGAAGTGAAGGAAGGACTCTGATAGACTTTTATATCAATCATTGTACCTAGTGTAGGATTTTATTTTTTTCATTCATTGTACCTAGTGTAGGATTGTACCTAGGGTCTAGGATTTTACTTTATTTTATTCATGTACATAATATTCATTGTATATAGATCATTTTCTTCATTATGTTGTTTATAAAATATTATTATTTCATTTACTTTCATTGATTGGTGAATATTGTGCATGAAATGAACTGTCTAGGATATACTGTTTTTGGTTGTGTAAAACTACAGGTTTGAGAAATCAGTAAAACAGAACCTGCATTTAAAAAAACACATACATTTAAACTCAGTTATGACCATAATCGAGTTTAAATGTCATTACTTTTAAACTCAGTTCAAGACCGAGGTTAAAGAAAACACCTACAAACTCGGTTGGAAACCGAGTTTAAAAGTCCATATCTATCACTACGAAGGGAACAAACTCGGTGGCAGAACCAAGTTTAAAAGCTCAATTTAACCAAGTTTATATCCCCTTTCTCCACTAGTGTTATATCCTTTTTTTTATTTTGATGACTTAAATGTATAATTTTAAATAAATTATATCTATCTAAGACATTTTAATTGAAATAATATATAAAACAGACATTAGAATTCTCTATAAATAATAAACTTCATGATAATATATTATTTTAAAAAATATATATAAACTTAATGTTATTATTTCACTATAATCATAAGTAAAATTATTACATTTGTATAATGGGCGGGGTCGAGTGGATAATTGTTTCCCCGTACCAGTCCTTATCCCATGAAAATTGGGTTAAGGTCAAGGTGAGTTTTTGTTATGGGTTATCCCTTCAACCGTTTTATATTCATGTATTTTTTTTGCTAAAAAAGTATTGTTAATTATATTTATCAATATTTATGTTTTTTATGAATAAAAAGAAACAAATGGGGATAAAATAAAAAATAATTATTTATAAAAATAAATACTATTAATTATATTAGTAATATTTCCTAAATCATGTTTGATGTAACTTTTTAAGGATGGGCTAGACCAAAAGATTTTTAAAAATATGAGTTTATTTTTTATTAAAAAATTAATAAGAAACTTTAAATCAAAAGTTAATTTCATTAATGATAATTATTTTTTATAAAAATATGATTCACTTTTGATTTAAATCTCTTTTTTATGATAGTTTTTTTTAACACCACTCTTTCTTTCTTTTATCGAATTTGTTTTTTTATATTTTAATCATTAATATATAGTATATGTTTTTTTATTGATTTGGATCATCTCAAGAACATTCTCTCTCCATGATAATATAGATCGACCATGTTGGATTGACAAGATTAAACAATGAAATTTATTGATTATCAATAACCAATGTAAAAAATTAAAATAACTGATTTAAAAAATATTTTTTTACATTGGTTATGAAAATAATTGGCATGAAATAACTTTTTATACTAGTTATTTTTATAACCAATGTAGAAATATGTTGGAGAGACAAAAGGAATGAAGAGGATCGAAATAAGCTTTTTGCATATATTTAGAAAAACATTCCACTTCAAATACCTTCTTGCACAATGATGGTGGTGGGAATGGTGATCATCATGACGATGACAATTACAACGATAATGACAATAATGGTAATAATGACAATGGTAATGATGGTGGTCGTGATGATGTTGGTGATAGAGGGGGTGTTTGTAGTGGCAATGATGGTGATAAAGGTGGTCATTGTCCTTATGACAACGAGTGGCAACATTTAGGATGATAATGACAATGATAGTGATGGTGATGTTGGTGGTGGTGGCAGTGGTGATGATGAAGGTGGTGGCGGTGGTGGCGATAGTGTGGTGGTGGGGGGCGAAAAGGGGTGGTGATAGTGACGATGATGGTCATGGTGGTGGTCATGCTAGTGGTGGTGGTGGTGGTGGTGGCTGTAACGACAGTGGTGATGATGGTTGTGGTGACAATGACGATGGTGGTTATGGTGGTAATGGTGGTGGTTGCGATAGTGGTGGTGGTTATGGGGGGTGTGGTGATGATGACAGTAGTAGAGGGTATGACGATAGTAGGAATGATAGTAGTGTTGGTTGTAACAATAATGACGATGATGGTTGTGGCGATGGGGTGATAGTGGTAGTAGTGGCGATGATGATTGTTGTGGTACGGTGGTAATGGTTGTGGAAGTGGTGGTGGTTATGGAAGGTGTGGTGATGGTGGTTGTTGTGGTAGGGTAGTGGTGATGATGGTGGTGGTTGTGATAACGATACCGACAATGGCGACAAGTAGTGGTGGAAATAACAATGGTGGTGGTGGTGGTAGTGGCGATGATGGTAGGGTAGTGGTGGTCATGACGGTGACGATGACAACGATAGTGTAAGGGGTGGCAACAATGATGATGGTGGTTGTTGTGGTAGGGTAGTGCTGATGATGGTGGTGGTTATGATAACGATGCCGACAATGGCGAAAAGTAGTGGTGGAAATAACAATGGTGGTGGTGGTGGCAGTGGCGATGATGGTAAGGTAATGGTGGTCATGATGGTGACGATGACAACGATAGTGTAAGGGGTGGCAACAATGATGATGGTGGTTATGGCGAGAAGAACAATAGTGGTGGTGGTAGACAACGAGAGTTAGGAGTTTATAAAACAAAAAATAAGAAACCATTTTTTCTTATTTTTAAAAAAGACTAAAAATTGTTTCAAAAATGAGTAAAAACTAACTTTGACACCATTTTTACCGAACCTATTTTGTTTTTAAATTGACTTTTCAAAACCAAAGCTCTGAAATTGGTAATTACCCTAAACGAGCTCTTAGTAATTACTCCTTTTCATTTTTTTTTAGATAAGTCATTTAAGACAATGACGATAGTGGTGGTGGTGGTGGCGGTAATGCAATGGTGATGGTGATGGTGATGATGATAGTGGTAGTAGTGGTAGTGGATAACAAGAGTTAGAAGTTTATAAAACTAAACAAAAAATAAGAATATTTTTTTGTTTGTAAAAGTGACAAAATTATTTTGAAAATGAGTAAAAACTCATTTTAGCACCATTTTTTCGAACGTGTTTTGTTTTCATATTGATTTTTCAAAACCAAAAGTAAGAAACTTGTAACCACACCCTTAGTAATTACACCCTCCTTTTTTTTAGATAAGTCATTTAAGGTTATGCACAAGAATGAAAGAAATGATGAGAGACTTTACTTTCAATAACTATTTATTGTTTGATTTTTTAATTCACACCCTTAACTAAATCTCTCTTCAACTAATTAATTTGATTGGTCATAATTATAAATTGTGCATATTGATTGGGCACACTAATAAGAGTAGGTGAATGTGCAACATTTATTATAAGGGTAATACTGAAAAAACAAAATAAATACATCTTTGTTGCTACCTAATTTGTCTGGACCCATTTGAAAAAATCAATCCAACGTAGGATTTAGTTTTTAAAGGAAAAAGTGCGAAAACCCCCTTTTGTCCGGGTAAAAAAAAAGAAAAAAGAAAAGAAACAAGAAGAGAGAAGAAAAGAAAGAAAAGAGATAATAAAAGTAGACTAGATTTAATCTCACATTGAATTAAGAGTTGTTAAAATCTAAATTGCTAGTTTTTTTTAGTCCTAGATTAATACTCTTATGGGGACGCTTGTTATGTTATTCTATCAACAACATCTTGTAACAATTGGAGAGAGCCGTGGAACATAATCCATTTCTTAGTATACTTTATAGTTGCGGCTTTGACCGATCTTCCATATTAGAAAAGATTTGGTTTTTTCCATAAGAGTCTCAAGAAACAAGAAACACCACCGAATCCGGAGGCAGTTTTAAAATTTTGTCTTTGCCTCAGAAAGGAAGGTAAGTTTTTTTTTTGTTTATTGTCTTTTTTTTATGCTTTAATTTATAAGCCCTTTTGTGTTGTTTATTGTTTTCATTTTTTATGTTTTTATTTATTAGCTTTTTTTCTTTTTTTCTACTTATTTTGTCATTCATTTTATAGACTTATCTTTTTTCTTGTTTCTGTTATCTTACTTGACACTTTTATTTTATTTTAGTTTTTTATTTTTATTTTTATTTTTATTTTCTCTTCTCATTTTTACCTAAAAAAAGATAAATAAATATAAGGTCCATTTTTAAAAAAAATAAATAAAGAACTAAGTAATCCTTATTTCTGGGAATTCGTAAGAGCGGGAGCAATTTATCCTTTCGGACCCTAATTTTTTAAAAAATAAATATATCTCATAATTAAATATATATATATATAACTCTTTTAAGTGATGATCGATTAATTTAGATGAAACGTCCTGTTAATCACCTAAAAAACATGATTTTTTAAAGAAATATAACAATTAATCATTTCGGTATAAAATCCATAAAAAATCTTTAAGAAGTTTAAATCACAAATTATTAGGATTATTCAAAACTTAGACAATTTAGGGTAACCGTTTAAAGCGGACAGTGCGGGGTGCTAATATCTTCCCTATTTGTAATCAAATTCTCGAACTTAAAATTTCAATTTATGACTAATACCTTATGTTAGGGTTTTTCCGTTGTTTTACCTTAAAAATATTGGTGGTGACTGCACTGTTTCTGGAGGGAATACGAGAACCTAATTTCTTTTTAGGGTTAGCATCCCGCCGCGATCTCAGTCACGATAATCTTAAATTTTGTAAATGACCAAGAAAAATAAATACATTTAAAATCTTGAAACAACTTATATATAAAAACGAGTAATATTCTTAAACTAATTAATAAATACTAGACAAACAATTAAATAAGCACAAACTTCAAGTTGTTCAAAAAAATTTAACTCTCAAGATTCATATCTTTCTCACAATGATAAACATAATAATCACACAAAATTACGATATAATAAAAAGAAGCATGATTAGCAATAGAAATTGATATAAAAAAATACAACAATCATCATACCAACTTAATTGTATATTATACTTAGTTTTTTTTTTATTCGACCATCGATCATATCTTTGGGAGCAGATCAATGATGAATTTTTATTCAGAGGCTGATTATTAAAAAAATTTAAGTTAATTTGTGTTTAATTATTTGTTTAGATACTTATTAGATAAAGATATAAAGAGTAAGCATGACTTATCATTTCTATAAAAAAAATAGAAGCATTTTTTAAATTTATCCTTAAAAATTTTAATGTTTATTAATTTATACAATTAATATAAAATGGTAAACTTTATCTTTAAATAAAAATAAATTTAACAGATAAAACTATAACTACCTTTTAAAATTGTCTGCCTTGTAAAGAGGAGTGTGACTAATGCCACTCCTGGTTATATTTCACACATTTTTAAACATTTTAATATTTATTTTCTTAAAATATCCTTGATTAAAAATTTGGTTCTACTTCGTGACTATTACCACTCCTTTACTAAACCCTAAAACGAAAATAACTTTTCCTTTTACTTTACTTAAAAAATGAAAAATCAGCTTTCAAATACATATATGAATTTATCTCATGTTGAACTTGCTAACGATAAAGATAATCTAGAAGCCAAGGTACATTCTTATATACAAATGATAATTTTAGGTTTGTATTTCAAGATTTTGTTAGCCTCAACCATTTAGCACCTTAATGGTTAACCAATTATTCATTTAAAAATAATTTTAAAGTAAAAAATTTAAGAAGCACTAATGCAAAAAATAGCTATAAGCACGAGATATGAGCACGGTTATCAGAAAACTGTGTTTAAAACCACGTGGTGGTAGTACCAAAGAATTTCTTCTTTCAAACATGTGTTTTTCCATTTAAATAAATTTGTGAAAAAAATATCAATAGAAAGATTAAGGCCTATTTGAATTATGAAAATGTTTCTTATTTTTTATTTTTTTAATTTTAATTATAAAACTGTCATCATGTTTTTTATTTTTAAAATTTTATACAGTAAACTTTCAAAACAACTTTTTTATGTTTATTGTTTTTATTTCCTGATTTTACTTTTTCACTACAAAATTTTTAAAACAAGATACATGATAATAAGTAAAATTAAAAATAAAAAAATAAAAAAAATATTTTCACGATTCATTTAGAGTCTAATATTTTTTAATATATTTTTATTTTTTATTTTTTTAATGGTACCAAAAGAAAGATGTTGAAAAAGGAAAAATGACTTGCTTTATGAGAAATTTTGTTGGATTTGCCTTCTGAGTCCGAAAGGACTCCATTAACCAGAAATTTGTATATATAAAAAAGATTTTATTTGAATGTCTACTTAGTAGTAAATGAAGTTGAGCTAAAAAAAAAGAACTCATTGATTGAAATATAAAAAATTAATATTAACCATTAATTTTTACAACTTAATTTTTAAAACCAAGTAGGGGTGGGGCTTAATTAACCCGCAAAGCAATTTCTCTCTGGAATTAAGTGAAAGAAATTCAACAATGTTTTAATGATTGATAGCATTGCCCTGATAACTACGGGTAAAACAGGGCACGCCGGCGGCTGATGTGACAGGTGGGCCCCGGCAGTCTAGGGCATAGGATTTTCATCCGTTTAGATAAGAAACTCACCCACCTATACTCTTTTTTATTATCATTTCAGATATTGCTTTCTAATGGTAAGAATTGTAAAGAAAATACTTTTTACTAATTTAAAATTAATATTAATTTAGTATATATCATGCATATAAAAATTATAGTTTAAAATAATTCTTAATACTATAATTTTTTTCTATTTTTTTATCCCGTGTAAAAGTATCTTTAGTCAAAAATTAAATATTATAACTATTTTTTTAGGTGTAAAATCAATAAAATCCATTTTAGAATGTAGGACATTGTTAAAATTATTTACATACATATAGCCGAGCATAGCCGGATTAAAATCCTCTTTAACCATTAATTTTATAAACTATTTTTTATTATTTTAAAATTACTCTTAATTTATATTCATAAAAGAGGAATGTTTTATTCTTATAAAAGATGGTTTAATTAATAAAGATATATATATATATATATATGTAAAAAAATAATGTATATTGTTGCTACCTAATTTCGTCTGGGTTTCAGAAATAAAAATAAAAAAGTAAGAGTGTTAAATCTTTTAAAAAATGGCTCTTAAAAATGTGTGTGTCTTGTTAAAGGGAATAATAAATAATAGAAAAATTAAAAAAATAAAAAAAAATAAAGAAAAAAGAAAAAAGAAAAAAACAAATAGGAAATGTAGACTGCATTTAGTCCTACATTGAATGCTCTAAGATTAGAAGTTACTAAACTCTAAAAGTTGTTACTGTTATTTCGTCCCACATTGAATACTTTTATGGGAGCTAGCTTGTTAAGTTATTATATAAGGAGCACCTTGTAACACTTTGGAAACACACAAAAATTATACATACTTCCTGGTGCAACCATGGGCATAGGCTTTGACTGATCTTCTACATTAGAAAAGATTTGGTTTTTCCATAGAAGTCTCAGTTTTAAAAAATAAGAGACACCACTAAATTCGGAGACTAGTATTAAAAATTTCCTTTGGTTCGTAAAAGTAGGTATGTTTTCTTTCTTTATTTTTATTTTTATTATTATTGTTATTTTTATTTTAGATATGTTATATTATTTATGTTGGATAAATTTATCTTTTATTGTTTTCCTTTTGTTCTTTAATTGGTTAGTTATTTATTCTGTCATTCATTGCATATGTATTTTGTTTATTTATTTATTTATAATTGAAATATGTACATACCATCTTTAAATTTATTTAAAGCATACATTATGTAACAATTTTATTGATGTCGTAGGATACATTACATCAATAAAGTTGCTCTAAAATTATATAAATAATTTTATTGATGTCGTGGGATACATTACATCAATAAAGTTGGTCTAAAAATTATAAATAATTTTATCAATGTTGTGGAATGCATTACATCAATAAAATTGCTCTAAAAAATTAATGAATAACTTTATTGGTGTTGTGGGATACATTACATTAATAAAGTTGCTCTAAAAATTATATGAATCTTTTTTGGTGTCGTGAGATACATTATATCAATAAAGTTGCTCTAAAAATTATAAACAATTTTTTTGGTATCCTGGCTGCATTTATAACATCCCGTGTTTTTATATTTAGAAAGAATGAATAAATGTGGAAATAAATTTAAATTATGAAATTTAAGGATATGTGGCATTTGTGTAAATTTAGAATAGAATAAAAGGTGAAACTGAGGTTTTTACTTGACGCGTAGCGTCAGGATGAGAAACCTGGCGCATAGCGTCAGGTTGGAATTTTGAACTTGACGTGTAGTGTCAGGTGGACGCGTAGCGTGAGCTTCTTTAAAGTTCCAGAAACAGCTTCGAGAGACATAATGAAAAAGAAAGTTTAAGTCGGTTTTCTCTCTTCTCTTCTCTTCTCTTCTCCTGAGAATCCTAAGGCATGGTTCTAAGCCAATTCTTGGTAGAATTCTAAAATTAATGGCAAATTAAAGATGGAAAATATGAGGTAAGCCTTTGAAATCCTTCAAGTTTTAGCTTGGTGGAAGTTTTCTTCTATTTCCAGTTTCTTAGAAATTTAAATAAGCTTTGAAATGTGTGATTCTAAACCAGTTAAAAGGGCTTTTAAGGCTTCTAGATGAAAGATTAAGTGATGGAATTGAATTGTGTTTCATATAGGCTATGAATGAAATAGAGGAAGTTTAATGGAATTAGGGATTTCTTAAAAGAACTAATAGCTTTGGTGATGGTAAGCTTGTGAAGCTTTTAGAATTAATTTCTAAGTGTTTTCCTATGCTAAGTTAAGAATTAGTTGGTTAATTCCTAAAACCCCTTTCGTAATTTTGCGTGTTTAGTGTTTTGGCGCATCGACGATTTGCGAGATAATTAAAGAACGTTGGAATCAAGGTAAGGGGAGTGTGTAATGTGTTTTTTTAGTTAAAGTTTTATAGAATCTTATATTATGGAATGAAATTGTATAGATATGTGAATATGCTACTTAGAAGTATGTGATTTGCAATATGTTAATGGTTGTGCAAGGAATATGATGTATATGATTAATGAAATGATGATAGTAACAAGAAAATGATGGATTATGATGGAGAAGAGACTTATGAGATGATATGGTGAAAAATATGATATGTTTATGAGATATATGTATACGATGTATTTATGAGTAATGGATGATAATTGTTGTGATTGATTTATAAATTGAAATTAGATTTATGGAATTAAGATTTGGTGTATGATGGTGATTATGAGAAAGTATTAATTGATGATGAAAATTGAAGTCCATGAAAGTATATAATGTCTATATGAGAAAGTGATGATAATGAATGTGTTTATGCTTAGTTTGGCTTATTATGTTCCAAGAGACGGTTTTTATACCAGGATGAAGTTGTATGAGTTTGAGATGATTATATTGAAGTTATATGTTGTATATGCATGTTATGTGATATGGATAGCCATTCGGTATGTATTACCCCTCGCTTTTGACTCTAGTGGTCCATGTAGAGATCCAGTTGAGCTACCCAGTGGTCTAGGTAGAGACCCAGTTGTTGAGGTGAGGAGCCAGTGTGTGGCTCAGTGAACCAGGTAGAGTTCACGGGATATCGGTGTGTGACTCCCAGCTGGTGGCTTCTCCGTCAGTATCCGGATACTAGGTGTAATTTTATATGATTTGACCATGAGAGTCAGTTATGAATGATTTTGATATTAACACTGATTTGTGATATGTATAAGATATTTGAAATTGATTGAGAATTATAATAATCATGAGTATTGAGACTTGATTGTGATTGATTAATGATATTGTGACTAGTCCATGATGATGAGGATTAATTTTATGATGTTATGGATGATTTATAATGATGATGAGTGACTTATGAAATTATGATTAATTTGTGATAATGATGTTGAGTGATATGATAAAGATATTGTGAAAGTATGAATCATGATTTTGATGAGATATGAGCATATTGGAAAGTGGTTAGGAAAGGATTATGTGATTGATAAGTGAGGGAAGTGTGCGAGCTCTTCTAGGTGATATTGTTCCTGTTTCAAATATCTGCATTTTATTATAATGCTAGATACTCATCCTTACTTTTATTTTTACAGAGATGGAAGAAGGGACATTGCAGATGCCGCGGGGACTAACATGTGTGAGTAGCGGAGCAATGCCAAGACATTTATAATTATATAATGTATAGTTTCAGGGTATTATGTGCTGCTGATGGATATATATATATATATATATATATATATATATATATATATATATATATACTTAGATGTGGAGTGGTTACATCATGTGTTTTAATGCTAGGCATGCATGCGTGATATTTATGTGATTATATGGGTGGACTGTGGTTTGATAACTAATGATATTGAGTCATTAGTATTGATCTCTGTGATACAATTAGGCTTGATTTTACGATGGATATGATGTGGCGTTGAGCCAATAGATAGTTGATCATGCATGATGAACAAGAATTTTTTACATAAATATGATTACGGCACGGAGTCATTTAGTATTTGAGATCATGCATTATTGACAGGGATTATATTATTTGGAATAAGTATGACTGTGTTAAAATCATGATGTGAATGAGTTAGGAAATTTGGATGTTGGGTTATTAATTTTATAAGTGAAATTGAGGAAATGGATAGGGGAAATGGAGATCCGATGGGATTTGGTATCCCTGGAATTTCCTCATAGGTCCATATGAATATTTAGATTTGGTTTGCTTGTTCATTTTGTGTTTGAAATGAGTTTAAGTTGATTGGTGTGATGAAATGGCCATGAGTTAGCCTAAATGTATTTTTATGCATAATTCATTACCGAATTGGAATTTTGAGAAACGGACTATACCAGCAGCTCCAGAATAGGGGTAGCATGGTGCCCTCAAAGTTTGGAGAGGTTTGGAGTTGAATTGAGCAAGGTAGGGCTCTAGGAAGTTAGATAAATGACCTAAAAAGCCATAACAACAGCATTGTTACTACTATCATACCCGCGTGTAGCGTGGGGCTGGCGCATAGCGCTAGGCCCCTATTTCCCCAAAACCTGTTTTCCTTAACTTTTGATGAGAAATTAACTTTATATACAGTGTATGGAAACTGTTAGAGACCCTTACATTAATAAAGTTGTTCTAAAAATTATAAACAATTCTATCGGTGTTATGGGAAACATTACACTAATAAAATTGCTATAAAAAATCATATTAGCGTCGTGGGATACATGGTACCAATTAAATAAAATCATAAAAGTACTTTTTAACAACTACATAACCCATATTTCCCATTGCACTTGGAAATACGTAGGAGCAAGATCAAATCTTGTCGGACCCATTTTTTAAAATTAACTTTTATGTAGATATTTATTTTTTCTATTTCTTTATCATTTGGTCACTTTTAAATTATTAAAAAATAATTACACAATTTAATTAATATATTGTTTATTTGGAACATGCAAATAGGGGTGCTAATACCTTCCTATTTGTAACTAACTCCCGAACCTAGAGCTCTAAAGGGTTTTTTATGATATTTTATCATTTTAAAATAAAAACAAAATCTTAGTGGTGACTCCATACCATTTTATAAATAATTTTCAAAAAATGAAGCTTGTGAGAATTGTTATCTGCTCGTCTACGTCACCACATATATATTGTAAGTTAAAAAATGTCTTCTAAAGAAATAAAATGAAAAATTCAATAAAAAAAGTGCTGTAAAAAGTATTGAAAGAGAACCTTATTACTCAATCGAAATCTAAAAAATCGGTTCCTTTAAATAAAATTATCTTAGAATGGGTTGAAAATCAAAGAATAAAAATGAAATAATTTTACTGAGAAAAATATGGAGAAATTGCAATCAATGAAAAAAAAATGTTTTGTATCTAGCATAGTGTCCTAAAAATGGTGATGAACATTATTCCAAAATCTTAAAATTTTTAATTGTGCAATTATCTTTGGTGCATGAGTGGGTGCAATAGAAAGAGAAGGTGAGTGCAATCGTCAGTGACTAGTGAGTGCATAAAGCTTATGAGGGCGACATGCAGAGACAGAGGACAGAAGCAAGGTCATGATAATGAGGTTTCGTTTCTTATGAATGACTTCGGCATTTGCGTTGCGTCCATTCTGAGGGGAGTCACCAACCTGCCCCTCCATAATTTCGAGTTGCCCACGTTTTCTTATTATTTCTTTGACTCACGTGCTTACATACATAATTTTTTAAAAGGCTTATCCAACTTAATCATAATTTTTTTATTTTTTACTTTTGTCCCTACCATTACTTAAATTTCTTAAGAATATGCTATCCACTCAAAATATTATTACAGTTCACTTTATAGGGTTATAATCTAGTTTTTAATTAAATTAGATTAGTTATTTTTTTTTATATAGTATCGTTTTCTTGAATTCTAATCTAAAAAAATTCATATGCTAAATGTTCAGTTCCGAGTATAAGAAAAGTGTGTTTCTTAAATTTATGAGTTTAATTTTTTTTGTTGAGTTAAACCATTTTTTTATAATGAGCCAGATCATATACTAATAGTGTATTGATATAATTAGTTTATCCACATTAGTTTTTTTAGGTGGTTGAAATTAGAGGTGTGCAAAATTTGGATTAGCTCAAATCCAATCTAAATTTATCTAAAAACCATTTATAAAGATTTGGATTAAATCCAATTTTAATAAACTGGATTTGATCCAAATCCATTTTTTAAAAAATTGGATTTGACAAATCCAGTTTATTAAAAATGGATTCAATCCAAATCCAGTTTTAATCTAATTCTTTTAAGTCAAATATAATTTTTTAAAGCTAAATATATTTTTTAATTTAAGTATAGTTATTATTACATCAAAGATAAAGTAAGTAAGTTAAAGAATTAAATTATATCATTTAAAGAATTAGATTTTAAAATCAATCCATTTTTATTATGTTAAACTGGATGAGTCCAAATCCAATTTTTAAAAAATGGATTTATCCAAATCCAATTTTTAAAATCTGGATTTAATCAAATCCAGTTTTTTTTAATTTGGATTTTTTCCAAATCCAAATATAAAGTATGTCTTGATATCCAATTCATGAAATCCAGTTTTTTCTTATTTGGATTAGGCTTAAATAGGATTTGGATTTAAAAACTAGATTTTTTGCACACCCCTAGTTCAAATGACTACTAACATGTGATTTTGATAACTAAAATATAAATTATGATGGTTAAAAAAATAATATTATTCTTTTATGATTTTGAAAGTAACTAATTTAAATATTAGGAAGTGTATTTTAGTTATTGAAATCACTTATCAATGGTCAGTCAAATTTGTCATAATCGTGTGGATAGGTTGATGTGGAATTCTATTAATCATGTTTAATAAGTATATGAACAAAAAATAAAATATTCTAAATAAATTAAATGTAAAGGGAAAAAAACAATTTTATAAAGCATAAACTCCTATTTTATAAGGATTAAAAATATATTTAAACTTGTTCTAAAATACGGTCCATAATCACTATTATAAGGAATTGAAAATGAAAATGTTTATTGAAAATTTAATTGAGACTATTTATAAAAGTGGATGAGCAAGTATTAATAAACATTTTAAGTGTAATTTTTTTTAACCAATATAAAGTTAAGGCTTCGGCTAGTATTTTTCTTTAACATATGGGCTTTGTTAACTTCGGCCACCAAAAGTAGTAGTTTTTTTTTTCATTGCAATGAATTCATTTATTATACCTTTTATTTTGTAATGAAATCACATCAATAAAAGATTGTCACTTTGTGATTTAAACTCAATCATTAAGATTAATAAAACCCTTAAAGTATTCATGTTAATAATTACTCTCTTCATTTTTTTATCTATTGTAATATCATTTAAGGTTGTTTTACACTTGCCAAGGTGAGGCTAATGAATTTTTGTGGATTTTGAAGAATTTGTTTGTTATTTTCTTATTATACACATGTTATTTTCTCTATATGCTGTGTTGCCAATTACAAACAATAACTATTTTGCTCTCACAATAAAGTATGGATATAATTGAAAATTAGTAATTAATGTAATCTTGAAATTCTGAAGTAGTAGATAAAAAAAGTTTTTTTTCTCAAAACTACAACCATTGTAATCCAAATCAACCATTATAACTAGTAATTCTATGGCCACTTTTAAACCATGATTAAATAGGGTCTTATTTAATCACGGTTTAAAACAACCGTGATTAAATGTGATTTATAACCACGGTTGTGAACTATGATTAAAAACCCTAATTTATTACCACGGCTGTAACAACCGGTTCATGAACCGTGATTAAAAACTCATTTTAACCGTGATTAAATTCCTTTTTGCACTAGTGCCTATTGACTATTGTAACTATTATCAATGATGTTTTGTTAAATGATGACTTGACAAAAAAAAATAACAATGTTAGAATTTTAAACCCCTATTGACTATTGTAACTATTATCAATGATTTTTTTGTTAAATGATGTCTTGAAAAAATGGCAATGAAGAAAATTGAAGTAGAAGTAGACTTTATTTAAAAAATAAAATCAAGTTAATAAAATTATTACATAAAAATTTTAATATGTAATTCACTTATTAATTAGACTTGTTTTTTTATTTCTCTCTTGTTGTTTTGTATTGATAAAATTTAGTGTATTTTAGCCTTAGAGAAAAATAACATTTAAGGGCCGTTTGAATTATAAAAATATTCATATTTTCATTTCCTGTTTTTTAGTTTTAAAATTTTATTATTTGTTTTTAAAGTTTTATATAAGAAATACTAAAAATAATTTTTTTATTTCTTGTTTTCATTTTTTTTTATAAATTTTTGAAATCAAAGAAACATGATGATAATTTTATAATTAAAACTAACAACAAAAAATAAAAATAAAAAACATTTTCACAATTCAAATAAGTTGTAATATTTTCTTGAATGAAGATAAAAATAATAAGGTTCGGATAACAATTTCTCAAAGAATATTGTGAATCGAAAAAAAATTTAATGAAAAATTAAGTGAAGATTATTTAATAATCCGTGTTAGTGAATTTTAACATTTTTTTTTAAAAAAATTATTTTTACTTTTTTAGTTGGTTCTCTAAGACACGTTAACATTTTTGGAGTAAAAAATAAAATTCATCTTCCCTGTTTTGGAGAGTTAAAATATTATTTTAATGTGCGAGTGTGCTTCTATAATCAACCCAGCCTTTAATAGGACAATTAATAATAAAAAATAGATATCCAACTTCCTTGACCATTGGTTCCCACTTTACCTTTAGTTTTTAATTCATTAGTTTATCTATCATCTATTAGTCTTTGGTCGTTATGTTTCCTTCTTTTCAATGTTATATAAAGGAGCCAAGCATCCCATCCTAATAGCCCACAAAAGGCGCACAAGAGAGACAGAGAAGAACCGAAAAACAAAAAGAAAGGCCTTCAAGAGATGGACTTCGATTCCGCTCTATTCGAATACCAAAACCTTAACACTTCCTTCGTAAATTCCACTGTTTCCACAGAATCTTTCTCTTGGGAAGACTTCTTATTCTTCAATGAAGATAACAGTTCCCATGATCAGCTTCCCTTAAACTTCACTGACCACCACTCACAAATCAAGGAATCATCCTCTGATTCCAACAACTCTTCAGCCTCTTTGGGCAGCGCAGAAATATCACAAGAAGTGTCCTCAAATTTAACACATGCCCCAAAAGTTAAAGAAACTGTACACACTGCACAACCAGCAAAGGAAAAAAGACCCTTCAGAGGGGTAAGGAGAAGGCCATGGGGAAAATTTGCTGCAGAGATAAGAGACTCCACAAGGAATGGGGTGAGAGTGTGGATTGGGACATTTGACACAGCTGAAGCAGCAGCACTGGCTTATGATCAAGCAGCTTTGTCCACAAGAGGCTCAATGGCAGTGTTGAATTTTCCAGAGGAAGTGGTCAGGGAATCACTCAAAGACATGGCCAATAAACCATGCGAAGATGGTTCCTCCCCTGTGTTGGCACTCAAGAGGAAACACACAATGAGGAGAAAGTCTAAGGCAACCAACAAAAAGACTAAAAGGGGTTGTAACATCATTTCTCAAAATGTCCTCGTTTTTGAGGATTTGGGCTCTGAATATCTTGAGCAACTTCTCAGCTTGACCTCTTCTCAAGTCATTTTCTAGTTACTTAATTCTTGATGAATTCCCATGAATTTTGTTCATTACTTTTTTAACGTTTATTCTTTCATGATTAGATAAGTTTGTTACTTGGCAATAGATTGCTCGCTTCTTTCATCATCATCTCTCTTCTTGGAATTTTTTCCCATTGTCGACTAAAAAAAAAAGAAAGTAAAGAGAGAGAAGAACAAAGAGTCCAATTGCATAAACAAATACCATCAACAAGAAAAATCTTATATATTTATGCAATTGCAGCTGTCGGTGTCCCATTATATTCTTTCAATTAGGTTAAAGTTACTAATTCGTGGATACATAATAAACAAATAATATAGACAAACCCTACAATAAAATTTATAAACACACTCTTATCTTTAATGATTAAGGGTATCTAAATTTTAAATTTTAATAGTTTATAATTTTTTATTAAAATTATATATTTATTTTTAAATATTAGAGGTGAACGGGCTTAATTTTTATAATTTAATTTTTTTTAAAATTTTAAAATGACTCTAATATAGGATAAAATAAGAATTGAATATGATAAAAGTTTATATAAATGTTTCTCTTATTTAGTGGTTGATGTACACTAGAATAAGAGTTAGATAAACTCATTATTAATAATATATTACTATAAAATAATAATTGAATTGTCCGGTATGCAGGGGATAAAGTAATCCTTCCTTTACTGGTATTTAACCTCTCTCAATCACTCAAATTTTACATCAGCTCAGTGGGAGTTTGGTATTATCAAACACAAGCTTAGTGGGAGCTCTATGCCCTTCAATCTGCGAGCCTTGGAATTGCGGTTCTCGGGATCCTAGAATAGGTGGTGGCCGTACCTATAAGGAACCTCCGATGCTTAAGTCAGTAATGGTATAATGGATTAACTCAATAATGGAGTTTAAAAGTGATAGAATGACTACGCCTATCTTGTTTATGATGGGTCCTATTTATAGCCTCCTTGAGGTTTAACTTGTGCTTTGAAAACCGATAGGGCCCAGGTCATATTTTTTAGGCAAGTTGCCCATTGTCCTCTAAAGTTCTGACTTACAATAGGCTTTATTGATTGAGGTCTTCTCCGTAAGCAAATTGGTTACTTTACAGTTTTAGGCCTTGCTTACCCTTTTGGACCAAACCAACCCCTACCTGTGTTGTCGTTGTCTTGGGGCCGGTATTGGTATACTGGATCATTCGCCCCCTAACTTGTTGTCGTAATATTGTTGCGATAATAAGCTACTTTTGATGTTGTCTTTTCTTCCCTCTTCATTTTATTTATTTATCTTATGTTGTCTGGCCAGTATGTTTATCATTGACCGGTATTCTTAGTAAGATGATTTATTTTTAAATTTTTAAAATGTCATAATTAATTTATTTTAATCACTTTTAATGATTTCACCGTTAGATCAATTGAATTAGCTACACGTGGCATCCTCTTAATGACATGCCTCTTGACATTCCATTTTGTTAGAACGGTTATGTTGTTTCGAAGTTGAAACGACACTCGTCCTACGGGCTGTGACGCTTCGTCTCCTTTAACATCCATGGGCCGCGATGGTTGGCCTTTGACCCATTGCGTCCATGAGTTCTATAAAAGGAGGCTGGTGGCAGCTACTTCCTCACATTTACCATCAACCTTCCAGAGATCTTGCCGCTTCGCTATCTTTCTACTTTTATCTCAGCCACAATCCTGGCCCGCACAAGAAAACAACAAGAGTTCTTTTCCAAGGTAGTCTTCTTTAGTCCCAACTTTTTCTTTGCTTGTTTGCTTTTACATTCGACATGTCACACCGGGCCTTTGAGGACGGCCACATGAGGGATGATTCTGTGGAAATCCTTTCCAAGCCATTGTCGTGGGCGCCTGTGGGACCCCGACCTAGGCCGCGAGTTGCACAAACATATATATGTAGGTGGGTTAAGACGGACTCATGGAGCGTCAACTCTTTAAACCAAAGAAAAATAAATCTTGATGGCTTGGTCCCTTCCGCAGAATCATCCTCTGCTTCTTTTGACCCAATTACACCCTGGTCCCTTTTTTCACCATTTTCACCTGCACATGATATTAATTCCAGTGTAGTGCACTACTTCACTGAAGACACTGATTTTTATTCAAATGTTCCTTTTTTGCAACACACAGTTACTAGGGCTACCGGATCTTCCATCGTGAGAACCAACCCTGAAGACATAAACATGCTTGCTGACGGGATTGACTGGAATACCCTTAAGGTCCAAGACCCCTATTTTTAGGTCTAAAAAAAATCCTTAACATTCCTAGCCCCATGCTAAGGGTGAAGACGGGATAGAGCTGGAGACTAGCCATTTATGGCTCTCCAACAAGTATAAAGATTCTGTCACAATAATTACACCGCTATACAACGACCGAGTTTGCCACATACCTCGGGAGCTCTATTTCTTCCTTCACGAAATTCTTTTAACTAAAGTGAGAGTTTGTCTTCCACTTAATAAATTCGAGATGAGGGTGATCAAGTTTTTGTGCATCGCCCCCAACCAGCTTCACCCGAACGAATGGGGTCTGGTTTTCTTCCTAGAGGTGCTTACCAAGCATTTAGGTTTCACCTCAACCATTGCCATCTTCTTCAGATATGCTCACGTACTCTATCGCGGGAACCCCAAAGGCGGTATGGGTTTCGTCAACCTTTGATGTCAAAACGACATCGTCAACTTCAAAGCATACACGGAATCTGCCAAGATCACGGGCACTTTATTTAAACACTTATTTTTCAAAGTTTTTGTCAAGGGGAATGAGAACCCCTTCTGGAAAGATGAGGAGGTTAATTTTTAATCCACTCCGGCTAGACACACCAATTTTTTTTGATGGCGAGCTTCGCGTACTTTGTGGACGAGAATAAACTGAGTGAAGGCTCCAGAGCTGTTATTGACGCTTTGAATGACATTTCCTAGGATTTTCCCCTTAAGTGTCGTTCTTTGCTGGGAACTAAGGAAACTAGAAGGGAATACCTCACCCATCTGGGTACTTTTAAATTTGCTTTGTACTGTTTATACCGGCTCATCATATCGGTTTTTAACTTTTTCCATTTTACAATTACAGGAAGCATGAGAGTCAGCGCTCTTGACCAACTCTAGATTGTCATGGCCAGAGTTAACACAAACGCTTCTAAGGAGAACCAGGTCACTCCTCAATTGAAGAAGGCCAAACATGTTTACCTTCCCAGCGAGAATGGCTCCCAACCTTCTAGCTCTAACAAAAGAAATAATCCCACTTTGATAAAAACCTTCTTGGAGGCAAGAAAGGGATCCCGCTAAAGGGAAAGGCCCTATCATCATCCCAACTGCCCTATAGGAAACCTCGGTCCATGCAACAGGAGAGGAGGACCTTACGGACTTAATTGAATGGGTTTACCCCCCTGAGACAGAGTTTGTTATTCCACTCCGTCTCAAGGTGGGATTAAACTTCAAAGATTTAAACCACGTTCTGGACGTTTCTACGTGGGAGTCCTTAAAGAGTCTCTCCATCCTTCACTTTGTCAGTACCAAAGGGCCATTGCGGGAGATAGAACGTCTTTGGGCTAAGAACGCCCGTCCTGTGGACGATTGGGGTCGAGTTCACAAGCATATTCAAGACTTAAATAAAAAAACTCGACCTTGTTGAAGTCCGAAGAAGATTTAAAGGGTGAAGTTCACCGACTTCATCAAGAGGTGATTGGTTTAAAAGATCAGGTTGCCTCTCTGCAAGGCCTGAAAGAAAGTCTTGCCATTAAGGTTAAGGAAGATGAAACCAAGTATCTTCAGGATATGAGGTTATTCAGACAGGCCGTAATGAAGTCTTTCAGCCACATAATTTGACAAGTCATGCATCGTAACCGTAGTATTACTCTGAACTTGAATGGAACAGGTGTAACACCCTCAGTTACACCTTAATAAATTCTAGAAAACTTCGTAATAATTTTTTTTTACTAAAGATATGTTTGTTAAAAAGAAACTATCGGAATAAATTATATACATTATTTCTGAAATACCTCAATATTATTAAAACTTTATAAAGTATTTGTACATTCATCTGAAGAAAATAAACATTAAACATTATAAGAAAGAGAGGAAACTCCATGGCCCAAGAGCAGTTGCCTAGTGACATTATTTATTCATTGGACCACGGTATTCATACCGAGCTCCCTTTCTAGAACGTGCTATATATACTGTCAATGTTCTTCGGTCCTTCCCTCTGTACGAACCATTAATTTAAAACATATGAAACAAAAACATAGAGAAAGGAGTGAGAAACAGAATATAATATTCCCAAATGGGACATAAGCAATAAAGGGTTTTCACAAACTAGTATAATAATATCAATCACAATAACAAGCACAATCAATTTATAAATGTATGAATGATATGCCATATCTTCATCATAACTTATCTATATATGTGGGCCCCTTAAATTTTAATTTGCACTGGGCCAACCAGGAGTTTACACTGTTCCATAATTCCGGATAATAATAACATGAACAGCTCAACTGGCATGGAAACACTTAGAGACTAGTCAGATTGAAAAGGTTTTTATTGTGAAAGTACCCGACACTAGGGAGCTACCCCAGGTCCCCTGAAGCACCCTTTCACACCCTTTCATCCCAAGGCTCACAATTAAGCTTCCTCTAATGTATCCTCAGTTTCTATAATCCGTCCCCAGACAATATCATTTTGTTTCTCTTCAATGATTCATGATGCATGAATTACTCGCGTATTTAGTTGGTTAAGGCTTTTAGAAACTCAATATATTATCAGGGCCTACGAATCGTGTAACATCCCTGTTTTTAGAAACAATTTTATCCTTGTAAATTTTAATTATGGAGGGTTTGTAAGCAAGAATAAGTCAATATATACCTTGTTGATGGTCTGTAGTACCTCAAAAATGTCATTTTTGCACGTAATAATAGAATTTATATGGAATATTAGTGAAATTATGCAAAAACCGAGTGAAAAGGGCTCTGTTCCGAGTGACAGAGAAGAATTCCGAGTGAAGGATTAGAAATTCCGAGTGAAAGAGAGAATTCCGAGTCAGTATCATGTTTTCCGAGTAAAACATGACTGAGAAGGCTACCACCGAGTGGAGTCCTGACCTAAGAAGCAATTCTGAGTGAAGAGTGATCAAAAGAATCACTTCTGAGTGAAAATCCGAGTGAAAACACCCTAGAAAGGCTCGGTTCCGAGTTGAATGTTTCCTTTCTGAAGGAAATTACTATGGTTGGAGCATTCCGAGTGAAAGAATGCATAAATGCTTCTATTTATGTTGATTTGATGCTTCCTTTCTGATTGAAGTATGTTGTGGAAACAATTGGGAAGGCTTCCGAATGGTTTTGCTTAGGAAACCGAGTGGAAAATGGTGGAGGAAGTCAATTCTGAGTGAGATACACTCCATTGGACCAAAACCGAGTGAGAGAAGTATGTGTGAGTCTTGGTCCGAGAGGTAATGGCTTAAATAAACGTTTATTGAAGAAATTGGCCTAAACCGAGTGAATAAAGTGAGGAAGACTTGGGTTTCCGAGTGAAGATTCACTGAGAAAGAGAGGACTCGGTCTGAAGAGGTATTACCGAGTGAGAAACCGAGTGCCTGAGTCGGTTTCGAAGAAATTCCGAGTGAAGAATTGCAATTGTGACTCGGAAGTGGGAATTCCAGTCGGAATTCACTGACAGAAGTGTTAACCGAGTGTAATTTCACTCGGTATTCACTGACAGAAGTGCGTTTTGACTTCAATTTTGTCTTTTAATGATATTTAAATTCAATCGTACGCATTATGGACAGTGGACGACCGGAAATGGGCACTGACTCAACATATATCTTTGTTTAATCATTAGTGACTCTTCCATTAGCGATCCACTAACAGCCCACTCAGAAAAACTGTCTCCCACTTGTCTTCCCACTCACTTCCTCCCTATTTAAACGAGCTTAAGGTCCTCAGAACTCACACCACACACACGACCCAAACACTCTTCATCACTCTCTTTCCCAGCAAGTTCTTTCCCACTCCTATGCCCTCTGTTTCACTCGGATTCGAAGCAGGACAGTGAAGGCAGCCTCTTTCTTCTCCTCCAGGAACTTCATTGAGGTAAGGGGGTATATTCTTGGGTGCCTTGTAGGAAAACCGAGTGGAGGACAGATTCAGTGTGTATGAATTAAATGCTTTAAATTGTATCTGTATATGCATGTATGTATATATATCTGTTACCGAGTGTATATAATCATTGATGAATTGTGAAATATTGGACTGAAAATATTAAGAATCATGGGTACCGTGTGATTTCCAGTGAAACAAATATGATAACAGGTTATGTTTTATGATAATCCGACCGGTTTTACACTTATTTTACTCAGTTTTGCTTATTTATACTCGGATAGTATCTTTCTAGTTGATTTCACTCGGAAAACATAGTAATTCACTCGAAAAACACTCTATTTCTCTCGGACAGCATCTCCCAAGTCTTATTTTACTCGGAAATCTCTTTCTTATATTATTTCACTCGGAACTTGACTTAATTTCACTCAGAAAATATAATTACTTTTTACTCAGAACTCTTTTTCAGTAAATTCACTCGTAAACACACCATTTTACTCGGACAGTAGCTTCCCAGTCTTATTGCACTCGGAAAACATCATATTTTACTCGGACAGTAGCTTCCCAACCTTATTTCACTCGGCAAAACAATTTATTTCACTCAGCAAATAGTTATTTTCACTAAAAGAACTCCTTTCAACTTGATGTAACTCGGTATATAAAGTCAACTCACCAGAAGACCTTTCCCAACCTGATTCCACTCGGAATCAGGATTATCTTACTCGGATTTTCTTTATTCACATGTGTCTTATTCAGACAGAACCCTTTTTAATTAATTTCACTCGGTAAACTCATGTTTCACTCGGAACTTATCTTATTTTTACTCAGGAACCTTTTTCATGCTGATTCCACTCGGAATCAGATTTTATTTCACTTGGAGACACATTTTCACTCGGATTTACAAACAATGCTACTCAGGAAACCATTTTCCCTACTGACCTCACACGGATTTATATTTTAATTCACTCAGAAATTTGTTTCACTCAGAATTCAAGATATTTAGTTAAGAAAATTATTTTTCAGCTTCTGTTTCACTCGGATTACTTATTGATTTCAGTTAGAAAATTCTGCTCAGTTTATTTCACTCGGATTCATAGCTATCTCATGCGGAAAACTTATTTTTCACTCGGATTCAAGTTGTTCCAGTCGGAAAACAGCATTCTACTTCATTTCACTCGGATCCAAACTTATTTCAGTCGGAAAACAGCTTTTCCAGTGTCATTTCACTCGGATTTTTAGCCAGATCACTTGGAGAACCCTTCTCTGTATGATTCCACTCGGAATCATACTCATTCCACTCGGATTTACCTCTGTTCCACTCGGAAAACTCTATTTTTAGTGTTTTTCACTTGAATTTTTAATTGGAAACTAATCTTCACTACTTTTTAAGTTATTGGTAAGTTATAATTATTATTCTTATTCTATTATTATCATTATTTACTGTCAACTTAATATTGTTATCATTATTATTAGTTTTATTATTATTATACATAGTTAATATCTAAATTATGCGTAATTACATAAAGAATATATTATTTTACTCTTTATGAAGAATATATTTAATAGATATATTTCTAAAATAATAAACGAATATCTTACAAGGTTTAAATGATTGAGGAAATTCAAAGAACTTGAGAATGATATGATGAGACTGGAAATACATAAGATACCCAAGGAATCAATTGATAAGATAAATGCATTTCGCATCATGAAAATATTTTTGAAGAAGAAAAACCTCTAGAGCATACACTTGGTACAGTGAAGGACACTCACGTTCGATCTCCATGAAGAATCTTGGGAGTACAACTGGAACGGCAACCCAATGGCATCAGAGTCGCGCCTGATAGCCGGGTGAGACGATGCAATTCTAGTGTACTTTGACTAAATAACGGAGTGTAACTATGATCGTAGGGATCCAAGTTCCAAAAATATTTAAATTAATGATGAGAACTAATGAGTTCATTTGTACCACATGGAACTTGGGCGGACCCTGATCGCTCTAGATAATTGGAATGGTGATATTCCAAAGAATAAGAAGAAGATGAAACGATTTATTGGGCCCACATGCATCATGAGACTTAACCAAAGATAAATCATAATAAATCCGAACTCATGCATTCATTACAACATATTTGATTGTTATAATTGTGAACATGTTATATGTACGATTTATTTCATAATAATATGTTTGATTGTTATAATTGTGAACATGCTAAATATACGATTATGGGATGATAACATGCTTGATTGTTATAAATATGCTAAATGTATGATCTATGTGACATTGTATGTTAACTGGATTATGTTCGCACCGGATGAACCAATCAGGGTCTTGGGTTATACTCACCCTTACTGTTGAACATTTTTCAGAGGAATTAGAAACTCAAGAACCCGAGTGTGAAGATCAGCAATACGCTGAACCCATTGAGAATAATCATTAAGGATAGAATATTTATAATCAGACACCGGATGAATGTATAATATTTAAGGGTGCCTGCGTGCCCCATTCTGTTAAAAGTACAATTATTTACAGTTTGTGAATGACTATGTGATATATACAATATTACTTCCGCTGATCTGCCACGTATTTATTTTAAAAAAAAGAAAAAAAATTCACTTTTTCTAAAAACTGTTAACACTCTCAGTTAAATGAGATGAACCTACAGAAGGATTTGTCTTATCTAACCGAGGGTGTTACAAAAGGTGGTATCAGAGCATAGTCGATTCATTAAGCTTGTGGAGTGGACCATTAGGTTTCCACGTACTCTGATAGAAATATTGAACAGTCCATAACACTCCTAAGACTAAATATCCTATGTGGAATGCTCCACATAACGCATACCCTAAATCTATTTGTTGAAATTCTTTCAGCAAATTCCTAATGGCACGCCAAAATAACAATCACGTGATGGAGAATCTTCTTACCAGAATTGTGGAGGTAATAGAAAGACAAGAGTTACCTCATGCTTCTGCCAGACAAGGATTAGCTGATTTTCAAATAAACAATCCTACGCAGTTCAAAGGAGGCTTCAATCCAGAAGAAGCACAACTATGGATTGAACACCTTGAAAAGATTTTTGTCGCTATGCGATGTTCTGATGAGGATTGTGTAACCTTTGTTGTCTTCATGCTGGTTGGAGAAGCAGAACACTGGTGGACTCATGCTAGAGTCAGACTAGCTACTGATGGGCATATCATTACTTGGGGACGATTTAAGATAGAATTTCTCGCTAAATATTTCCCCGAAGACATAAGGAGGCAAAAGGAGCAGGAATTCTTCAATCTGAAACAAGGCAATATGACTGTTGGAGAGTACGCTGCTAAGTTTGATGAACTGGCAAAATGTTGTCCCTACTACACTCATATGGGAGAAGCGTCAAGATGTGCAAAGTTCGAAGCAGGGCTACGATATGAGATTCGTCAAGCCATATGTTGTCAACAAATTACACAATTCACTACTTTGGTTGACAGATGCCGCATATTTGAGAACACCTCTAATCTTCGACGACCTGGAATGTCTAATCATGGGCCAGAGCGACGTATGCCAGATCGACAGCAAAGAAGGGATTTTCGAGGAGATCGACCATATTTCCGATCTTTCAACTCAGCCAACCGAATTCCTCCTAAAGGTCAGGAGAACCAAAGTAGTAGAAACTGCACGATTTATGGACGGATCGGACATCGTGATGTTGACTGTTGGTACAGGAATAAAAATAACCAACAATAAGTAACTCAAAGACAGGCAGTACGACCAACAGGTCAAGGAAGTGGAGGATCTACTGCAAATGTCTCTACCAACAATGCCCCGAGAATGCAAAATGTTCCCCGCAACAACAACTTCAGACAGAACAATAATCCTGGAAGACCTGGAAACAACTCAACCGGAAGGCCAGGGGGAAATGCCAGAGTTTTTACCATGAATGGTGCAGAAGTATCACAAGAGAACGATCTTGTGCAAGATACATGCTTTATAGGAAGTACTCTATTAAATGTATTATATGATTTTGGAGCCACTCATTCTTTCATATCTGAGAATTGTGTAAAACATTTAAAGCTTCCTACAACCTCTCTGCCCTATCAAATGATTGTCACAACTGCCGCCAATAAGCCCATTTGCTCTACTCGCATATGTCTAGAATGTCCTCTTAACATCGAAGGGAAAGCTTATCAGGTAGATCTGATATGTTTACCTTTGATTGATCTAGACATTGTTCTAGGGATGAATTGGCTTGCTGCCAATCATATTCTGATTGACTGTCATAATAGATCCGTCTCTCACGGGTCTACTACATCTGAATGTGATCAAGTCACAGATTCTTGCCTTGTTAGCTCAGAAAAGGTAATCTCAAAAGAAGTCCAACTATACATGATCCTTACTGAAACTGAAAGTAAGGCCACTTCTCAACTTGAACAGATTCCTGTTGTTCAAGAATTTCCAGAAGTATTCCCTGAGGACATACGAGAGCTACCTCCAGAATGAGAAGTCGAATTCAGCATTGATATTATACCGGGCGTGGGACCAATCTCTATTGCTCCTTATCGGATGTCACCCAAGGAACTCTGTGAACTCAAAGAGCAATTAGAAGAACTTCTAGAGAAAGGAATGATTAGACCCAGTGTCTCACCTTGGGGAGCACCAGTTCTTCTAGTCAAAAAGAAGGATGGCAGTATGCGGTTATGTGTTGACTATCGTCAGTTAAATAAAGCTACGATCAAGAACCGTTACCCTCTTCCAAGGATTGATGATTTGATGGACCAATTACGAGGAGCCACTATCTTCTCGAAGATTGATCTGCGATCAGGCTATCATCAAATCAGGGTAAAGAAAGACGATGTACCCAAAACGGCATTCAGAACACGCTATCGGCACTATGAGTATCTTGTTATGCCCTTTGGAGTTACAAATGCACCTGCAGTCTTTATGGGATACATGAATCGAATCTTCCATGAGTACTTGGACAAATTCGTGGTTGTATTCATTGACGATATTCTCGTCTACTCCAAGAGTCATGAGGAACACGAAGAGCATCTCCGAATTGTTCTAAACACTTTGCGTGCAAGGAAATTGTACGCTAAATTTTCAAAATGTGAATTCTGGTTGACAGAAGTGAAATTCTTAGGATATGTCATTTCTAAGGAAGGAATTGCTGTGGATCCTACAAAGGTAGAAGCTGTATTAAATTGGGAACAACCCAAGAATGTGACGGAAATCCGCAGTTTCCTTGGACTGGCTGGATATTATCGTCGATTCATCGAGAATTTCTCTCGAATTGTAGCACCTTTAACTAAGCTGACTCGTAAAGATCAACCATTCGAATGGACTGACAAATGTGAAAGCAGTTTTACAGAGTTACGCCAATGACTCACTAGTGCACCTGTTTTGATTTTGCCAGATCCTTCCAAGCCATATGAAGTGTACTGTGATGCGTCAAAACAAGGACTAGGATGTGTCCTAATGCAAGAAAGAAAGGTTGTTGCTTATGCTTCAAGACAGCTAAGAACCCATGAAGTTAATTATCCCACACATGACTTGGAATTAGCTGCAGTTGTGTTTGCCTTAAAAATCTAGAGACACTACTTGTATGGTACATACTTCGAAGTCTTCAGTGATCATAAGAGCTTGAAGTATCTATTCGACCAGAAGGAGTTGAATATACGACAACGTAGGTGGATGGAATTTATCAAAGATTATGATTTTGAACTCCGATATCATCCTGGAAAAGCTAATGTTGTGGCTGATGCACTCAATAGAAAGGCTTTACGTCTATCATATATGATGACAAAGGAGTTAGAACTGATTGAACAGTTTCGCGATTTGAACCTAGCAGTAACACCAAAAAGGGGAAGCCTTATGGTTGGAATGCTAAGGATTTCCAATGATTTCTTGGAACAAATCAAAGAAGCTCAAGCCAATGACCAGGAATTACAAGATCTAGAAGAAAAGACAAAAGAAGGAGTCTTAGAGTTTAGCAAAGATGAACATGGAGTGATCAAGTATCAACAAAGGCTCTGTATTCCAGTCAACGCAGATCTTAAGAGATCTATCCTGGATGAAGCACACAAAAGTAAGTACAGTATCCACCCAGGATCAACCAAGATGTACCAGGACTTAAAGAAATTATTCTGGTGGCAAGGAATGAAAAGGGATATCGCAGAGTACGTAACAGCTTGCCTGATGTGTCAGAAGGTAAAGGCGGAACAACAACGACCAAGTGGGACCCTTCGTCCTTTGGATATTCCAAAATGGAAATGGGATGAGATTGCTATGGACTTCGTGAGTGGATTTCCCAGAACATCAGCTGGATATAATGCTATTTGGGTAATCGTGGATCGATTAACAAAGACCGCTCACTTCATTCCTGTCAATATGAAGTATTCCCTAGAGAAACTCACCCAGATCTATATCAAGGAGATTGTACGATTACATGGAACTCCCACTGCGATTGTGTCCGATCGAGATCCTCGTTTCACATCACAGTTTTGGAAGAGTCTGCAACAAGCCCTAAGAACTCGTCTGAAGTTAAGTTCCGCATATCACCCACAGACAGACGGACAATCAAAAAGAACAATCAAGACTCTTGAAGATCTGTTACGTCTTTGTGTCTTGGAACATGGTGGAAAGTGGCAAGAATATCTTCCACTTATTGAGTTCACTTACAACAACAGCTATCATACAAGCATCGGAATGGCCCCTTATGAAGCTTTGTATGGAAGAAAGTGCCGTACACCTTTATGTTGGTATGAAACTGGTGAAAAGACAATTGTGAACACCTCTTTCGGTCCGGCCCAAATTGTTATGACACCGGACCCATCCTTGAAGTTGGAAACACCGGACAAGGCCTAAGTTAACACCGCACCTCAACTCCGCCCATGAATCTTCACCTCCACTCCGCCAACCGCCCTCATTTGCTCTCCGTCCTCATATACTTCACAAACGGTGTGGAAGTCCGCCTCTTCACACACCGTCCCATAAACGGTGTGGAAGTCCGCCTCTTCACACACCGTCCCATAAACGGAGTGGCACTCCGCCCTCTTCACACAACGTTCCACAGACGGTGTTAGCTAACATCAATGCCGTCCAAACGTTCCCACCTCGAGTCCGCCCAACCGACCTCAACTCAACCCAACGTCCTCACCTCAGGAGTACCTTAAACGGCCGATGTTGCGGATCTGACAACAAAAGACGAAGTGAGTCCGGCCTAAGTAAGACGATCTCATGGGCTGACCGAGGTCAAAATAGGCACACCGGCTGGTAGTAGATCCGGACAAGGAAGGAGAACACCGGCCCCTGTGATTACATTGAAAGATTCAGCCGGTGTGAAGACACAGGCAATGGTTCTTAAGGCCCCACATCGGATCAGTGGAGACCGTCCAACCAATGGCTTTGCTAACCGGTGTCACAAATTTGACAATGGAGAGGCGAGGTCGGAAGATTATGCGCGATGACCTGGAATCGCACTCCCTGGAAAATGGCAGACAGGGAGGCGGAGGTGGACAATTAAAAAAATCCCACTAAAAAACCCTGCTCCCCACCAATGGTAATGGCCAGAGCTGCACACCACTACACGGATGGGTGAGTGGGAGTTCTGGTTGTCCCAAAACCCTCAGCCCATGACTTGAAAGCCCTATAAATGCCCCAACCAAGGAAGCTCAAGGGGTTGGTCTGAAGATTCTCCCTCTACGCGAGAAAGCTCTGGAAATTCTCTCAAATCCCTCAAAGTTCTTAACTGATCTCCTCACTCGAAACCAGTGATTGGCCTTAGTCACCAGAAAGGATCCCTTAGCTCGAAAAGGGTCTTTGAGCTTTTTCTCACTAACACAAAGCCACTGCTCTCACACCGTCCGTACCTTGAACACACATCGTCATCTCAAAACCACCCCTGCCCCATTGCCTGCATCATTACCACATCCATCTCCATCACTGCTCTACAGCGTTTTGCCTCAGATTAACTTCCCGTAACACCGGCCG
The DNA here is from genome assembly GCA_037962975.1 of Clitoria ternatea. Lineage (NCBI taxonomy): Eukaryota > Viridiplantae > Streptophyta > Magnoliopsida > Fabales > Fabaceae > Clitoria > Clitoria ternatea. Next base: position 3,445,714 of record CM075674.1, read on the forward strand.
TGACCTCCAGATTCCCGGGTCGAGTCTAACTCCGGTCTATTGTCCCTGCCAGCGAACGAGTTCAAGATCAGTCTGACACCGTCACTGTGCTCAACCCTCCACATCGGTTCTTAGCTCGTCACACCGGTTCCACTCCTTCCCTTATTTCTTTTGCCTTCGGTTTCCTTTTTTTATTTTTTCTATGAGTTTGCTGTTTTGTCGACTGTAATTGCCTGCATACCATTAGTTTACTTTATTAATATTTTTATCCTTTCCCATAACAAACGGACACAATAAAAATGGCGATTTTTGTAAGAAAATAGTGTCGTACAGGAGTACTCCTGTCTACACAACCCTCTTAAGATTCGTGCACGTGCGAAGAACTTCGCTTTGCATGAATTCCCCTCTTTAATGATATCCATCAACATCTTTCAAATCCCTCTCTAAAATAGCAATATCCAGAACTACGTAACCCTGATTTCTTGATAATTCAAGAATACGTAGGAGCAGGACTTTAACTCCTGTCGGGCCCATCTTTCTTATTTCTTTTTTTGTTGTTGATTTACTGCTTTACTTTTTTTATATTTCTTTCATAAATGTTCTCTTTTTGGTTACTTCCGTGAAAATCAATTCAGACGTGACGTCTTGTTGGTTTCCCCATAGTTTTTGCCCAAGCCTCGCCCTAATTTCATAGGGAAGGGATACTTAGGACAAGACGTCCCACTTATCCCTTTCTTGTCCCTATCCTTTTATCCTAGGATGTTTAATTTAGACGTGACGTCTTATTAGCATTCTCTCACCCCCTTTGTCTCATATCAAAATCGAGCTTAGTTCGGACAAAGCGTCCCCATTAACCTCGCTTTGAAGTTTTATGTCTGTACAGTTTCTTTACTCCATTCTATCATTTTCAGAATAAAAGGGAATAAATCATGTTTTATTTAAGGCTATTTACGCTGTGCTTTCAATCTTGGTACTGTCTTTGACAGGCGATGTAGGGTGCTAATACCTTCCCTACTCGTAACCGACTCCCGAACTTGGATTTCAATTTTTTACCAGTGCCTTCCTTAAACTTAGTTTTTTTTCCAATGTTTTTCCTGTGGATAAAAACGTTGGTGGCGACTCCCTGTTTTATTCCGTACATTACGCTCTCTCGTTCGCCGCGCCGTCGCGATCCAGGTTGCGACAGATGGCGACTCCACTGGGGACACTCAAGAGAGTCAGGCCAGTTTGATTGAAAGCGCATGTTCTTTTTTATATAACCTTTGTTAGCTTGGATTTCTTCCCATTGTCTTATTTTCTATTGATTGTCGTGAATGTTTGTTCTTGTTTTAATCGTCTTGTTATTTGTTTCGTTGTCTATATTTTGCATGTTTATTGAACCCTAGGATAGGAGACCATGTTACTTTTCCGTAAACATTGAACCCTAGGGTAGACGACTTTGTATATTTGCTCTGTGTTTGTTCTTTGTGCAGAATGGGTAAGGTATAAGGTATGGACTGCCCTTCCACACACTACACTCACAATTATTTGCACACACTTATGAGTGGCGCCCTATACCCGGGCCCCAAATGAAGCTTAAGTTAGGAGGGGTTGGTAACGGAATCGTATGGGATGTACTTCCTATCCGGTATTCGTGAGAACCTCAACCAGAGTTCGACCTCTCATGATATATGCACTTAGTGAATTCCTCACTGTTTGCGTCCCTGTCATGATTAGGATCTTGGCTCTGGTGACCTTCTAGATGTCTAGCGGAAGCCACCCAATGTGAGAAATCCACTGTTAGATAAGCTATAGGTCCCAGAAAAGACTTTCAGAGAAAAACCTGGCTTAAGGCACAAAAGGGCGGATTTTACTATACCTTATCTCATTCTCGCTTTCCCTTTAAATCCAAAATTGATGAACTGCTTACGTGTTCAAAGGGTTACTTTATTCCAAACAAAGGGTGAATCATTTTTCTTTTTAAAAAAATAGTAATCCTTTAACAAATAAGCAGTTCCCTCACTTTTTGTGTACTTATGAGTCCTGGGTTATAGATCTTCCCAATCGTCAAAATGAAAACAAAATTCTATTCAAGCAGATATTGATGACGTTGGGAAGATCCATAACCCGTGCGACTTTAGTTTCACATGAGTCTTGCCGACCGCTACTTCTCAAACTGAAAGTGTTTTCTAATAAATTAATGAAGAAGTAGTGGTTCACAAAACATAGCAGTAACTGATTTCTTTTTCTCTCTCTTTGCTCTTGCAGGAAGCTGTTTGGAATTTAGCGGGTACCTTTGAGCAATATGGAAATTAACATGAGATCTGATAGTTGTGACACAAATGTGACCGAATTAAGGAAAGTATTGCACCTTAAGGCCAAGAAGATTGACATGGGTAGTCTGCAAACAATGGGGAGAAAATTAAGCCTGACACAGAAAATGGCTTTTACAAGAAAGTATGGAAGGATTCTGAAGTTGTTAGAAGTGGAAGTGCAAATTGAGGCGATCACTGCCTTAGCACAATTCTATGACCCACCTCTCAGGTGTTTCACATTTAGAGACTTTCAGTTGGCCCCATCCATTGAAGAATTTGAACAAATCTTGGGGATGCCTTTGGAAGGACAGATACCTTATCGTCATCTTGACCATCATGCAACTATCGCTTCCATCGCCCGTGTTCTGAAGATCCGTCCCGACACCTTAAGGGATGCACAACTAAATAGAAATCAGATCCCCGGATTCACTCGGGAATTTCTCGAGAAACATATGCAGGTCCTGGCAGAAAAGGAAGATTGGGAAGCCTTTATGGATGCTTTAGCTATTACCATCTATGGTGTTGTTTTGTTCCCCAATATTGATAACTATGTGGATTATGATGCTATTGCCGTATTCCTAGCTCGCAAGCACAGGCTTGAGAATCCTGTCACGGCTGTGTTGGCAAATGTGTACTACACCATGGATTTCTGTCACACACAAGGTGGAAGAAGGGTTGTTTGTTGTCTACCTGTTTTGTATGTATGGCTCACATCACACGTTTTCCACCAAGTTTGTAGGGCCGAATGTCCGGTTTCTGATCTGAAGCTATATCAGTTGACAGTGAAAAGTGGGCGCGAGTGGGCCAATCACCTCATAGGGCTCACAGCAGAGAAAGTTAGATGGTATCCCCAATGGTTGGAAGTTGAATCAATTGTTCATCACTGTGGAAATTACCCAAATGTTCCCCTTATTGGTACGCAAGGATGTATCAACTATAATCCCGTCATAGCCAAGCGTCAGCTAGCTTATCCTTTGCTTGGACCACCTGATGAAGAGTCTCTCATTCCTTTCGTCTCATATTACTCGAAAGGAAGCTGTGTCCTTGTCATTCGGGATATAGCGAATGCATGGAAGAAAGTCTACCGAAAGGGAAGAGAACTAGGGGCCCGTAGCCATGATGTCAAAGGAGAATATTATGAATGGATCTTGAATAGGGTCTCTATTGTTAAATTACCCTTCAGGAGTCCCCCTCGTCTCCAGGAAAATCCTCCTGCTCCATCACCTGTTGCGGAGGATGAAGCAACCAAGGCGCTAAAGACCAAAATAGAAGAGTTAGCTGCCAGGAACAAGGAGCTAGAGGAAGACTTATTGAGATGTCAGCAAGAATACACCCTTCAGAAAAGGGAGAACCTGGAGAACAAGCAAGCTGTTGAAGAGATCAGGAAGAAACGAAAGCTTGATGAGAGCTACATGATAAAACAAGACCAATGCCTTCAAGCGGCCAATTCTCAACTAAAAATGAAGAACAAGCAAAGTGATACCATCCTGGCTGAGAAACGTCTTCTGAAGGATATGCTGGCACAATCGAAAGAAAATGAGCAGAATATCATGGCACAAAAAGAGCTCCTACAGACACAAGTCCACAAATTGGGACAACAGCTCAATGAAATGAAAAAGGCTTGCGAACAAGAGATAAGTAGGGAACGACAACGCGCCATAAACATTGAGCAAGATTGTCAAGAGACCATACGCCTCTTAGAAGCTGAACAAAATGAAACCATTCACTTATGGATGGATCGCTTTGCTAAGTTGGCGTACTTGGCCAACGGGGCTCTAGAAGATCTCCCATTTTTGCTCAAACAAGCGGAAGGAATTGCTAACCCGGTCAACACTCCTAGGGAAATTGCAACGTTCTTAGATTATTGCAGAGGACGAATTTGTAAAATGAGGGAAATGATTGCCCGAGCTAGGGATGGCTGATTTATTTTCCCGCTTTGTAACTCGGCATTTTATGGCAATAATGTACTCTTTTCAAGATAATGGATTCCTTATCTTCACAACTATCTCATGTTAATTTCCATTCAATGCTTTACTTAGTACTCTTGAACGTGACGTTCTGAGGAACGGTCGAAGGATCCGTCAAGTTCCAACATTGCTTCCCGCGTAATCTCGTTTCACTTAATTTTTTCTTTGATTCGCTTATCTTTTCTAAAATTTTCTTTGGTGTTCCTTTCTAAAGACATTACGGGAAAACATTCTTACGAGACCAGGCTCAGGAAGAAACTCATGGCTGATATAGAGCAAGAAAATGAGAATTTAAAAGCTGAGCTCACCCAGGTCAAGGAACAGATGGCCGAGATGGCCAAGCTCCTAGAAAGGAGAGTCACAGAAGGGGGATCTTCTGCAGGGGTTGAAGACGCCCGGCAACAACCACCTACTTCTCATCACGGTCAAGATCCGGTTACAGGATCTGACCCCAGGACCACCGCGCCTCCTCTCGTTGTTCGCATAAGAAGGCCAAATCCTGCAAACACCCAACAACACACCTTTGTGGATGAGGAAGGAAATGTTGTTCCCTTTCCTCCGTATGGTTTGCCACACGGATATTTTCCACCACTCCAGGAAGAACCTTGCCACCAAGACCAAGTTCCCATCACTGCCCAGCCTAACACTAATCAACCAAACAACCCGCTTACCCAAGCACAAGCCACCCAGGTGCCACCTACTCATACACAAGCCGCCCAAGCACAGCCAGCTCATACCATTCATATACCCCGAACCACTGCCAAACCAGATACCTTCATACCAAACCCTGACATGTTTCATTCCTACCAGCAATACGGGAAGGTTAGTCAACATACTGCTGCCGGTCCAAGTGCTGTGGCTACTACCCAGGAAGAGAGGTTGGAATTCTTGGAAAGGCGTTTAAAGGAGATGGAAGGAACAAGTAGATTTGGGACAGGCACTGCTGCTGAACTTTGTCTAATCCCTGATGTCGTCATACCTCCTAAATTCAAGACGCCTGATTTTGACAAATACAGAGGGTTGACATGCCCGAAGAATCATCTAACCATGTACTGCCGTAAGATGGCTTCGCATGCGTCAAATGACCCTCTGCTGATTCATTGTTTTCAGGACAGCCTGGTTGGGGCTCCCCTGACATGGTACAATCATCTAGAGCGCTCTCGTATACGCTGCTGGAAAGACCTAGCAGACTCGTTCATGCAACAATACAAATATAACCTAGACATGGCCCCGGATAGGGGACAATTGCAGAACATGACTAAGAAAGATAACGAGACGTTCAAGGAGTACGCCCAGAGGTGGCGCGAAGTGGCGGCGCAGGTTGACCCACCTCTATCTGAAAAGGAGGTGATCACTATGTTCATAGATACGCTTCAAACTCCTTTCTATGAGAAGATGATTGGAAGTGTCTCGTCCCATTTCTCTGATATTGTCACTATTGGAGAAAGAATAGAAAATGGACTTAGGACTGGCAGGATAGTCCGAAGTCCATCTGGGATGGGAGCTGCAAGGAGACCTACACTTGGCGAAAACAGGAGAAGAGAAGGGGAGACCAACTTGGTCTCTCACAACCAGAGAAGGAACCTGGCAGGGCCACCTACCCCAGTTAGTCTTTCACCAGTATATCCCGGCGTGTCGCACCCGTATGTGGCAGCCATTCCAAACCATAATCCACCACAATTCAGACCAACCATTGTACGGCCACCTGCGCCACCACAGATACCACACCAAGCACCACAAGCCAACCCACCGCCAAATATCCAAAGAAGGAACAATGACCGTGCTCCACCCCAGTTCGATCCCATCCCAATGTCCTATACCGAACTCTTGCCTCACCTCATTGAAAAAACTCTAGTAGTACCCTGTCCCTTGAGGCCACTACAGCCACCTTATCCTAGGGGGTATGACCCTAATGCCCGGTGCGATTATCATGCGGGTGCACCAGGCCATTCTACTGAAAATTGTCTGGCTTTGAAATATAAAGTAAGGGACCTGATTCAGGCAGATTGGATAAGCTTCCGAGAAGGAAGTCCAAATGTAACAACAAACCCTCTGCCTAATCATGAAGGGCCCGGGGTCAATGCTATCGGGGAAGATGTGGAGTATACGTCCAATGTTGAGGACATTCAGATGCCTCTAAAAGAAATTCACTCCCTTATGTTTGAGGTAGGGTTATTAAAGGACAAATGGGATGAAGACTTCGATGATGCCCAATCGACAAAGCAGCAAGAGTTTCGAAAAACTCTCCAAAGGTTTATGGACAGTCACACTATACGAGTCTGCAAGCGCCATGGCGATGAGGTAAATATGATACAGGGACAGACTGGACTTCGGGCCCCAAAACCCCTGGTCATATTTTATAGTAAAAATGCGCCGCTAACGCAGACCCCTGCCAAAACTACTATTACGGCACGGCCACCTGCTCCATTCCCGTATGACAACTCCCACGCCGTGCCTTGGAAGTATAACACGGACATAGTTGTTTCCAACCCCGTAATAGTTGATCCGGCGCCTGCTTTGTTGGTTACCAACATCGCCGGTGTAGGCGGAATGACCCGAAGTGGGAGAGTGTATGCGCCTTCAGAGCCAAAGCAAGACAAGACTGCCGCGGAAGGCAAAACCGGGAAGGTTGGGATCGCTGGCGAAGCAAAGAAGGTTGTGCCAGAAGAAGAGACTGGGGAGTTCTTAAAATTTATCCGCCACAGCGATTACCAGGTATTGGATCAGTTGAACTATACCCCCGCCAAGATCTCCTTATTATCTCTGCTGACAAGTTCTGAATCACATCGGAACGCGCTGATGAAGGTGCTAAGTGAGGCGCACGTGAAACATGACTTGCCTGTTGATAAGTTCCAAGGTATTGTTGGACATATAGTGGCCAGTAACTATCTGACTTTCACGGATGACGAGGTGCCGGTGGAAGGGAAAAGACACAACAAAGCTCTCCACATCTCTGTGAAGTGTCAAGACCATATTATGGCAAAAGTGCTCGTCGATAATGGATCATCCTTGAATGTGATGCCTAAGTCTACATTAGCTAAACTATCCATAGAGGGGGCATGCATGAGACCGAGCTCCATGATAGTAAGAGCTTTTGATGGGACCCGACGGGAAGTCATAGGCGAAATTGAGCTACCCATACAAGTTGGACCTCATATCTTTCAAGTTCTCTTCCAAGTAATGGATATCGTGCCCGCCTATAGTTGCTTGTTAGGGAGGCCGTGGATCCATTCAGCAGGGGTAGTTCCTTCCACTTTACACCAGAAACTAAAGTTCATCGTTGATAACAGACTGGTAATCGTTTCTGGAGAAGAGGATCTTCTGGTCAGCAAGCCAGTTACTACCCCCTATGTAGAGGCAGCCGAGGAAGCCCTCGAGACATCATTCCAGGCTTTGGAGATAGCCAACGCCACAAGTATGCCTTTCCCAAAGGTACCGCTAGCAGTAGCGAAGACCATGCTACGAGGAGGATATAAGCCGGGAAAAGGACTTGGAAGAGAACTGGAAGGAAGAATTCAACCTGTCTGTCTCCCTGAGAACAAAAATAGGTACGGCCTGGGATACCAACCTACCACTGAAGACCAAAAAGGGGTAGAAAAAGAGAGGAGAGGGAAGAGGATTACTCGTCATATCGGGCATGCACTCAACACTGCGAAAATCCCCATCTGTGGCCTCTACCAGAGCTTCAGGAGCGCTGGAGTAATGTTTCCAGATCAAGTGGCTGTGATCCAAAGTGATCTTGATGAAGGCCCTGGATTTGTGTATGCTGGCTCACCTGGTCAGAAACTGAACAACTGGGAGGTCATAGAATTCCCCACGATTTGTACCATTTCATCAAAGTAATCATGTTTTCTGTTCGATCCTTTAGCTATGCTTCGGGATCTCATTTTGTAACAATAAAAACTTGTTCGTTTGTTTGAATAATAAATGCCGTCAGTTTCCAAATAGCTTGATCTGTTTAGTAACCTATTATTTAAACCTTTCTCTTGCTTGTTTTCCTTTTCATTTGCTATGATACACTGAAAATGCAGATCCGAAAGCGATTCATCTGAGAATAGTGAGAATTCGGTCTTATTTCACGATTTTGACTGTCTAACTGATTGTGCCAATGAGGAATATGATGAAGACTGCGATCCCTCGCCTGAGTTAACCCGGTTATTGGAACAAGAGGATAGGGAAATTCTGCCCTACTTAGAGATAGCCGAGGTTATCGATTTGGGAATTGGAGGAGTTAAAAAGGAAGTCAAAATTGGTACCTCGTTAAGTAAAGAACAGAGGCAGGAACTGATTGGGTTGTTGAGAGAGTTCAGCGATGTTTTCGCCTGGTCTTACCAAGATATGCCGGGACTGGACAATAGCATTGTCGAACATAGGTTACCATTAAAACCCGAATGTCTGCCGGTAAAGCAGAAGCTGCGACGTATGAAACCTGAGATGCTTTTGAAAATCAAGGAAGAAGTCAAGAAGCAATTTGATGCCGGGTTCTTAGCCGTGGCAAAATACCCACAGTGGGTGGCAAATATCGTCCCGGTCCCGAAAAAGGATGGCAAAGTACGAATGTGCATGGACTATCGCGATTTGAACAGGGCTAGCCCCAAGGATGATTTTCCCCTGCCTCAGATTGATGTTCTGGTCGACAATACCGCGCAACATACGATCTTTTCATTCATGGACGGTTTCTCCGGATACAATCAAATTAAGATGGCGCCCGAGGATATGGAAAAAACCACATTTGTCACCTTGTGGGGAACCTTCTGTTATAAGGTGATGTCTTTTGGTCTAAAGAATACCGGAGCAACTTACCAGAGGGCCATGGTAACCCTTTTCCATGACATGATGCACAAGGAGGTGGAGGTTTACGTCGATGATATTATTGCCAAGTCTAAAACAGATGAAGGGCATATGGAAGACCTAAGGAAACTCTTCGAAAGGCTGAGGAAATTCAAGCTTAGGCTAAACCCAGCCAAGTGTACCTTCGGCGCAAGATCCGGGAAATTGCTGGGATTCATAGTAAGCAAGAGAGGCATAGAGGTCGACCCTGACAAAGTTAAAGCCATTCTTGAAATGCCTCCTCCCCATACAGAAAAGGAAGTTAGAGGTTTCCTAGGGAGATTAAATTACATCGCTCGCTTCATCTCACAGTTGACGGCAACATGCGAGCCAATTTTCAAATTGCTCCGTAAAAACCAACCAGTTCAATGGAACGAGGATTGTCAAAAGGCTTTTGAAAAGATAAAGCAGTACTTGCAGAACCCGCCAGTTTTGATCCCACCTACCCCGGGAAGACCACTCATTTTATACCTTACAGTGTTAGATGAATCCATGGGTTGTGTGTTGGGGCAACATGATGAGACTGGGAAGAAAGAGCATGCCATTTATTATCTAAGCAAGAAGTTCACTGACTGCGAGATGAGGTATTCTGCTCTGGAAAGGACCTGTTGTGCGTTAGCATGGACAGCCCGACGTTTGAGACAATACATGATAAACCACACTACTTGGCTAGTTTCCAAAATGGACCCTGTCAAATATATCTTTGAAAAACCTGCCTTAACCGGAAGGATTGCTCGATGGCAGGTCCTGCTAACCGAGTACGATATAGTCTATGTCACTCAGAAGGCTATAAAAGGAAGTGTTCTGGCTGACTACCTAGCTCATCAACCCATAAGAGATTATCAGCCCATGCAGTTTGACTTCCCGGACGAAGATATCATGGCCCTGATTGATGAAGAAGGAGCCCAAAAGGATAAATGGACCCTAAGGTTTGATGGTGCTTCTAACGCATTAGGACACGGAATCGGAGCAATCCTCATTTCACCTGACAGAGAACTTATCCCCGTTTGTGCTCGATTATGTTTTGATTGTACCAATAACATCGCTGAGTACGAGGCGTGTTCTCTGGGAATCCAAGCAGCGTTGGATGCCAAAGTGAAGAAATTGGAAGTATACGGGGATTCTGCCCTGGTCATTCACCAACTAAAAGGAGAGTGGGAGACTAGAGACAGCAAATTAATTCCCTATCAAACTCGCATCAAGGAGTTGATTAAGGAATTTGATGATGTTTCTTTTCACCATGTTCCCCGAGAGGACAACCAAATGGCTGATGCTTTGGCTACCCTAGCATCTATGTTCAAGGTGAACAATGATTACGACATGCCTCTCATTGAGATAGTGCGGCACCACAAACCCGCATATTGCCAGATGATTGAAAGGGAGTCAGATAGGAAGCCTTGGTATTACGATATCAAGAGGTATGTCCGAAATCAAGAATATCCCGAAGGTGCTACAGAGAATGATAAGAGAACCCTGCGACGGCTCGCCATGGGTTTCTTCTTAAACGGTGATGTGCTTTATAAGAGAAACTATGACTCTGTCCTTCTTCGTTGCATCGACACCGACGAGGCAAGTAAAATCATGAGGGATGTCCACGAGGGATGTTTTGGAGCTCACACCAACGGGCACGCCATGTCAAGAAAGATCTTGAGGGCTGGTTACTACTGGATGACCATGGAGTCAGACTGTTTTGCCTATGTTCGTAAGTGTCACAAATGTCAGATATACGCGGACCATATTCACGCTTCCCCGTCTTCCCTAAATGTCTTGTCAGCTCCCTGGCCCTTTTCAATGTGGGGTATGGACGTCATTGGACCCATCGAGCCAAAAGCCTCTAACGGTCATCGTTTCATTTTAGTCGCTATTGACTATTTCACAAAATGGGTAGAAGCTGCTTCGTACGCCAATGTGACAAGGAGTGTTGTAGTTAAATTTGTCAAGCGTGAACTGATATGCCGGTACGGTCTGCCGAGTCAGATCATCACTGATAATGGCATGAATTTGAATAACAAAATGATGAAAGAACTTTGTGAAGACTTCAAAATCCACCATCATAATTCCTCCCCGTATCGCCCTAAAATGAATGGGGCAGTTGAGGCAGCCAATAAAAACATCAAGAAGATCGTACAGAAAATGGTTGTGACCTACAGAGATTGGAGCGAAATGCTCCCCTTTGCTTTACATGGGTATCGTACCTCGGTCCGAACTTCAACTGGGGCGACTCCATTCTCCCTGGTTTATGGTATGGAAGCGGTCCTGCCTTTCGAAGTAGAGATCCCTTCTCTTCGAGTGATAATGGAGGCGGAATTAAAGGAAGCTGAGTGGACCCAAACTCGACATGATCAGTTAAATCTGATTGATGGGAAGAGATTGGCGGCCCTTTGTCATGGTCAGCTGTATCAAAAGCGTATGAAGCGAGCGTTTGAAAAGAAGGTACGACCTCGACAATTCCGAGAAGGAGACCTAGTCCTCAAGAAAATCTTGCCAATCCAAAAGGACATCCGAGGGAAATGGACACCTAATTACGAAGGACTATACGTCGTGAAGAAGGCTTTCTCTGGAGGAGCTCTAATCCTTACCAACATGGATGGAGAGGATCTACCAATGCCCGTGAACGCCGACGCGGTGAAGAAATATTTTGCCTAAAAAAAAAAAAAAAAAAAAGGTGTTGATCCGATATATGTAGAGGAAGTCCACTATTCCAAGACAAGTGACGATCCAAAGGACGGTGTCATGACCCTCAAGGTCGAATGAAGTAGGCCCTGTCAAGTTGCTGGGACAATGTCCCAATGGTTACACCGTCTACCACTTCGGGGCATAACGAACGGTGTCGTGAGACCTACCTCGGATAGAATTGGGTTAAGGGGTTGCTAAGACCGATGTCAGGCCAATTACACCGGAGGTTCGAAGGTTAATCGAAGTTGCGGACGAGGTGGCCATGATACGCTAATCCGAGGTTCTATGCTGCCCAAAGGACATTGTCCATGGTGAAGTCCTAATTTTAAGTTGATGATTAAACGATATTACTTCAAATCGTTACCTCATACCGGTCACAAGAAAGAGATACTTAGAAAATTTGAAAGAAAAGAAAAGACAAGCTGATGGATGAAAATTGCATTGCATTAATAGAGGGCACCGAGGCCATTACAAAAATTAAAACTCCGGAGCCCATCCCGGAACAAGGCTAAGAAAAAAAGAAAAAATCAAGAGTTGGGTGCTGGAGAGTCCGGTCTAGCAGAGGCTGTCCTCTCAGATTCCTCCGACACCGTCCTCAGTTCCATGCTTTGGCCTTCGGGGAGGGGCATCAGTTCGTAAGGAATATCCTCAGGTTCCGAAGCCTGACCCCGGTCCATAGTGTGTTTGAATATGTTAACAGGTCCAAAAGATGTGCAAGGATTTTGATAATGACAAGTACTCTTGAAGAAACAATGCAAAAACAAAGACATGAAATCAGAATTGAAGAAACAGCGAAGATAATCGATTAGGCCATAGATTCTAATCGATTAGAAGCTTTCTGTCTTGGAAGAAATTGCATCAGAGTTGAAGCTAATCGATTAGGCCATAGATGCTAATCGATTAGAAGCTTTCTGTCTTGAAAGAAATTGCATCAGAGTCGAAGATAATCGATTAAGGATGCCTCACAATCGACAAGATACTCACTGGAATTAAGATAATCGATTGCATACTTAAGACTAATCGATTACAGCAATCAAAAATGGAATTAAATGCATCAGGTACACATGCTAATCGATTAAGAGAGCCATATAATCGATTAGGAAGCCACTGGAATTTAAGGTAATCGATTGCAAGACATGCTAATCGATTAGGATGCTGCGAAGACAAATTAAATGCATCAGGTACAAGATGCTAATCGATTACAGGTAATGAGATAATCGATTAGGGACTCTCTGACTTGAAGCTAATCGATTACAACGCGAGGATGTAATCGATTACGCTAGTGGAAAAACAGATTTAAGTGGGAAACCAGGTCATGTCTCCACCATTCTTCAAATTTCCACTAACTGCAACGGCTATGAGGAACTAGGGCACACCTCAACTGCTATCATGGCTCTATAAATGGAGGAAGAACACAAGCACAAAGTGCAACCAACACACAACCAAGAAGCAACAATTCATAGCTCTATTTTTGTGCTTTGTAAGCCTATCTCTTGCATTTTTGTACTTTCAATTGTATATCCTCTCATCTTGAGAGATTAGAATTTGGAGAGCTTTTCACTTGTATATCTGCTCTATCAAGAGAGTATATTGATTGTAAACACAAACTCCAAGCACACAAAGTTATTCACTCTAGGTTGAGTGGCTGTTCACTCTAGGATTGAGTGGTTACAAAGGTTGTGGACTCAACCTTTGGGATATTGTGAGATTGAGAGATTGGGTGGGTTGCCCTTGTACTTGTGAGGATTGGGTTCTTGAGTGTGGGACACTAGGAAGCCGCAATTGCTTAAAGTTGTATCTCTAGTCTACAATAGTGGAAAATCCTCTAAGTGGGTTGCTTAGAGGCGAGACGTACACCGGATTGGGTGGAACTCGTTACATCGGTTTGCAAGCTTCTCTTCCTTACTCTTTTACTTCCATATATTGCATATTTGCTGATTGGTATTGTTTGGTTAAGAAGAACACTCTTGAACTTGCTTAATTTGCTTTACTTTAGATATTGCACACCAAGTGTTTGCTAAATTGCTTCAACAATACTTACCTCTTGTAGTGCATTGCATATCATTGTCACTTGCTTTCACTTGCACAATCTCATAAACTTGATTATAGAAATCAATTTCAAAGGCATTCCAAGCAAAAGTTTTATAACTCAATTCACCCCCCCTCTTGAGTATTGAGGCCACTTGAACAACAAGTGGTATCAGAGCTTGACTCTTGGTAGATCAAGCTTAACAGCTTCAAGAGATTAAATGGCCTCAAGTTCTCAAAATGTTTTTCCCGAGGGTGGTGCGATAAACAGACCTCCCGCTTTCAATGGGGAAGGGTATGCCTTTTGGAAAGAGAGAATGAAAATCTTCATTCAATCAATTGACTTGAGAATATGGAATGCCATTGAAAATGGTCCCTATATACCAATGCATACCATAGATAGCAAGAATGTTGAAAAACCCATAGATGAATGGACTAGCGAGGAAGAAAAGAAAGTCCAATATGGGTACAAGGCCAAAAATCTCATTACCATGGCTTTAGGACAAGACGAATTTTTTAGAATAATGACATGCCAAACCGCTAAAGAAATGTGGGATACTCTTCAAGTAACCCATGAAGGTACTAATGATGTAAAGGACTCAAAGATTAGTACTCTTACTAGCCAATATGAATGCTTTAGGATAAATTCAGGAGAATCTATTGTTGATATGCAGAAAAGGTTTACACTTATTATTAACCATCTTATTACTCTTGGCAAAGTGTACACTAACAAAGAGCTTGTGCACAAAATTTTGAAAAGTCTCAGCAGGGAATGGCAACCTCTTGTCACAGCAATAAAACAATCTCCTAGCATCAATGAAATGTCTCTTGCAACACTCTTTGGAAAATTGCAAGAACAAGAGCAAGAACTTAAAGCATTGAAGCTAGCCGAGGAAGAGGAGAAATCCACCAAGAAGAAAGGGCTAGCCCTCAAAGCCACCTCCATGCATGAGGAAGAATCATGCAGTGACTTAGATGAAGAAGAAGAGTTTGGGCTGTTCGTAAAAAGATTTGGAAGATTTATGAAGAACAAAAAGTTCCAAAAGAACTTTAAGCCCCAAGGTAAGAAATCTACCTCTAATGAATCTTCATCTTCACCAAGCTGTTTTGAATGTGGCAAGGAAGGGCACTTCAAAGCCGATTGTCCAAACCTCAAAAAGAAGGGCAAGGACAAACAAAGAAGAAGAAGAGCCTATATTGCTTGGGATGAGAATGACGTGAGCAGCTCCGACGACTCGGAAGATGAGCAAGCCAATCTTTGCTTAATGGCAAATCATCAAGAAGAGGAAAATGAGGTAAATCTTCTTGACCTAGATAAAAATGAGCTGTTAGATGCATTTGAGGAATTATATGATAAATTTACAAAAATCTCTAGTAAACTCAAAGCATCTAGGAAAACTAGTGATACTCTTGAATTGCATCTCATGGAAGCATGTAAAGAGAATGAGAGCTTAAAAGAAGAACTAGAGAAAGTTCAAACATGCTCTAGGGATAAACCTTGTGATTTTGCAAAGAAGTGCATAGTGTTAGAAACCAAGGTTGAAGACCTAAATAGGACACTAGAGAAATTCACTAATGGAAGAGATAATTTGAATATCCTACTTGGGCAACAAAAATGCATGTTTAGTAAAACCGGTCTAGGATATGACCAAGAACATAGTAATCATAAAATGGAGAAGCACTACAAAAACTTCTTTGCACCACCAAGCAAGTCCTCCTCACCTTTTATGAAATGCAATCATTGTGGCACCAAAGGACATAGTGCATATAAGTGTAGTGTTAGGAAACTAGGACCAAAGGTCTTAAGAAAGGTGTGGGTTCCCAAAGGAACGTTCCCACAAGCTAACCTTAAAGGACCCAACATAAAATGGGTACCTAGTTCTCTAAAATGATTTTGTTTTGCAGGTATGCTTCAAGGCAAGCAACACCCATTGGTACTTGGATAGCGGGTGTTCGAAGCATATGACGGGAGATATAACCAAATTTACATCATTCACTCCCAAACGAAAAGGAAGCGTCACCTATGGAGACAACACTAAGGGAAGAATCCTAGGCATTGGAAATATCGGTAAGAACTCTTCCACCTCCATAAGTGATGTATTATATGTTGAAGGCCTCAAACATAATTTACTTAGTATAAGTCAATTATGTGACAAAGGATATAGAGTCTTATTTGAATCAAATTGTTGCATAATTGAGCATAAGACTAATAAGGAAATCAAGTTTGTAGGCCAAAGAATTGATAATATTTACATGATTGATATGGATAGTTTGTCTACAAATGATGAACAATGCTTTATTTCAAAAGAGGATGAAACATAGCTATGGCATAGAAGAATAGCTCATATACATGTAGACCACTTGAACAAACTTGTTTCTAAAGATTTAGTAATTGGTCTACCAAAGCTTAAATTTGAAAATAGATTTTGTGATGCATGTCAAAAGGGAAAACAAGTAAAGGCATCTTTTCAATCCAAAAATATTGTTTCTACTCAAAGGCCTTTACAACTTTTGCACATGGATTTATTTGGACCATCCAAAATCAAAAGCTTTGGAGGTAATTACTATGGTCTAGTAATAGTAGATGACTATTCAAGATATACATGGACACTGTTTCTTGCTCATAAAAATGAAGCTTATCATGCATTCAAGAAACTTGCAAAGATTATCCAAAATGAGCAAAACTCAAAAATTGCATCCATTAGAACCGATCATGGGGGAGAATTTGAAAATCAATCTTTTGAAAAGTTTTGCGAAAAACATGGTATTAATCACAACTTCTCAGCTCCTAGAACTCCATAACAAAATGGAGTAGTTGAAAGAAAGAATAGATCTTTAGTGGAGCTTGCTAGAACCATGCTAAATGAAAACAATGTTGCAAAACACTTTTGGGCCGATGCGGTAAACACCGCGTGTTATGTTATGAATAGATGTTTGATAAGGCCTATTTTAAAGAAAACCCCCTATGAGCTTTACAAGGGTAGAAAACCCAACATTGCATACTTTCATATCTTTGGATGTAAATGTTTTGTGCTCAACAATGGAAAGGATAATCTAGGGAAGTTTGATGCAAAATCTGATGAGGCAATCTTCCTAGGATATTCTCAATCAAGTAAATGTTATAGAATTTTCAACAAACAAACAAATACCATTGAGGAATCTATTCATGTCAAATTTGATGAAAATAGCCATAACCCTCCGAGAAAGGAAGATGTTGATGATCTTGTAGGTACCTTTCAAGAAATGAACTTACAAGACAAAGAAGAAGAAGTCAACCATGATGGAGGGGCAGCACAAGTTGAGAAACAACAAGATTGGGTAACTTTGAAGGATCATCCCTTGGACAAGATCATTGGAGAAATAACCAAAGGGGTAAGTACTCGAAACGCCATTAGAAATGCATGCAATCACTTGGCTTTTGTATCCCAAATAGAACCCAAGAATATTGACGAAGCCATTATTGATGAACATTGGATGTTGGCCATGCAAGAAGAGTTAAACCAATTTGAAAGAAATGAAGTTTGGGAACTTGTGCCAAGACCCAATGATCATCTAATAATAGGCACCAAATGGGTGTTTAGAAATAAGCTAGATGAAAACGGAATAATAACTAGAAACAAAGCTAGACTAGTAGCAAAGGGATACAACCAAGAAGAAGGAATAGACTATGAAGAAACATATGCTCCTGTAGCTAGGTTAGAAGCCATTAGATTATTGCTGGCTTTTGCATGTTGTATGAATTTCAAATTGTATCAAATGGATGTCAAAAGTGCGTTCTTAAACGGCTACATTCAAGAAGAAGTTTATGTAGATCAACCTCCAGGTTTTGAAAATCATAAATTTCCAAATCATGTTTTCAAATTGAGAAAAGCCTTATATGGTTTGAAGCAAGCTCCAAGAGCTTGGTATGAGAGATTAAGCAAATTTCTTTTAGAACACAAATTTGAAAGAGGAAAGGTTGATACTACATTGTTTATAAAACGCAAACAAAATGACATCCTCTTGGTACAGATTTATGTAGATGACATAATATTTGGTGCTACTAATGAAAATCTTTGTCAAGAATTTGCCAAGATCATGCAGAATGAGTTTGAAATGTCCTTGATGGGAGAACTCACCTTCTTCCTTGGACTACAAATAAAACAAGCCATTGATGGAACGTTCATTAGCCAAACCAAATACTGTAAGGAACTACTTAAAAGGTTTAGAATGGACAAGGCAAATGAGATAGCTACACCAATGAGCACATCCTGCTATCTAGACAAAGACGAAAAGGGTAAGGACATTGAAATCACCAAATATCGAGGTATGATTGGATCCTTACTATATTTAACTGCGAGTAGACCTGATATCATGTTTGCGGTATGTATGTGTGCTAGATATCAAGCATGTCCCAAAGAATCACATTTGACTGCCGTAAAAAGGATTTTGAAATATCTTGTGGGTACTCAAAGTGTTGGTTTATGGTATCCCAAAGGCGTTGAATGTAATCTTTTAGGATATTCTGATTCCGACTTTGCGGGGTGTAAGCTTGATAGAAAAAGCACTAGTGGTACATGCCATTTACTTGGTAGTTCCCTTGTCTCTTGGCATAGCAAGAAACAAGCAAGTGTTGCATTGTCAACAGCTGAGGCAGAATATGTAGCAGCTGGTAGTTGTTGTGCTCAAATTCTTTGGATGAGACAATAACTTCTTGATTTTGGTATTGCCTTGAATAAAGTCCCCATTAAATGTGATAATACAAGTGCCATTAACATCTCCAAGAATCCAGTAATGCACTCTAGAACCAAACACATTGAGATTAGGCATCACTTTATTAGAGATCATGTGTTAAAAGGGGATTGTGTACTTGAACATGTAGAAACTTCTCAGCAACTAGCTGATATTTTCACAAAACCCTTGGCTAGAGAGCAATTCATTCACATAAGAAGAGAATTAGGCATTCTGGACATGTCCAATTGTGTTTGAATATTTTGTTGAATGGCATAATGTATGATATACATCACATTTCATGTTTGGAACCTTGCTGTTTGATATATTTGAAGTTTTTGACTCCATAATCGATTACTTTGATAATCCCAATCGATTACTAAGCTTCTGTTTCGAAGGTAATCGATTAGAACTCACCCATAATCAATTACAATCATTCTGTTTTTAAGATAATCGATTATACATTATCCATAATCGATTACGAAGCTTCTGTTTCCAGTTCAAAACGTTTCCTCTTCTTCATAATCGATTACCACATTGCCCCAATTGATTAGGACGATTCTGTTTCTAAACTAATCGATTACCGTAAGCCTCTAATCGATTACCCTCTGCACAAAACGTTTGAAATTCCCCAGTAACAGTGATCTAATCGATTACCACCTGCCATGTAATCGATTAGCATGCGTTCTGATGGGTCAAAACTCCAATTTCCTAGGCTCACTCGAAACTCTCCCTCTCTTAACTCACTTCACTCCTCCCTAAACTCTCTTTCCTCCTTCCTAAACCTAATCTTCAACTATAAATAACCCCTCATTCACCTTCTCATCTCACACTACCTCCTTTCTCCCAAGTCTCTCAAAACTCTCTAGCACTCATCTCTCTTCATCTCCTCTTTTAGGATTTCTCACCATGTCTTCCTCAAGGAATGTCAAAAGGGCTAGGTCCTCTGCTGCTCAAGCTCAAGCTCATAATCCCCTTGACTTCTCAAGGTTTTTCTCTTCTCCTAGAGACCTTCAGAATTTTATGAAAAACTTTTCTGAAAAGGAGATTATGACCCCTCACTACACTATAGCTGACACCTTTGACAACCCAAGCCTTACCTTCACCCAAAGCCTCAACCACTACAACCTCTTCCCCTTCCTATCCCTCAAAGAAGAAGAATACTATCCTGAGCTTATGAGAGTATTCTACTGCAACCTCCGCCTTGTCAATGGGTTAGTTGAATCCAAAGTGAAAAACACCACCATCAAACTCTCCAATGCCCAGTTTGCAGAGATTTCCAAACTGCCCCTCAACAATGCTGACTTTGATGGAGGCGAACCCGAGGATGAATGGGGCTTCAATGATCTTACTGCTCGCCAATCCTTATGGAAGGCTGACCGTCCAAGGAGCAACCACAAACTAGTTGGCCACTTGACCATGAACAACCGCCTGCTCCACTTCTTCTTGGTCAAGATGATTGTTCCCCGTGGTGGGAACTATGCTCTGGTTGAAGAGGATGATGTCCTCTTAATGTGGGCCATGCTGAACCACAAAGAGATTAACTGGGTTCAGTTGATCAAGTTCCACATGCGCCATGCCAAGGACCAACAAAAGCTCCCCTATGGTATCCTCCTCACCAAAATTTTCAAATTCTGTGGAGTAGACTTAGCAGGGGAACTCTCTGAGAAAGTGCCCCCTAGAGCTTGCATTGGCACCCATCACCTCACCAAAATGGGTCTTGTCTTCACCAATGGAGCATGGTACTCACGCATGGAGGGCGCTTATGCCAACATTCCCTTCCAAGCTCCTGCTGAAGAAGCACCTGCTCCTCCTCCTTCTCCACCTCAACCACAAGCTGCAGCCTCTTCATCTGCCCCACAGGTTGATCCTTTTGCATCTCTCTACGCTCATCTTGATCGCCGTTTCGATCGTCTTGAGAACTCCCTCCAAGAGTTTTCCATGACCGAGCAGCAACATTTTGAGATGATGCAGCAGCGCTATGAGGAGCTGGCTCACCAAATTTCAGAAATCCGCTTCTTCAACCCAGACAATTAGATTTTTTTTATGTTGATTTCTGTTTGTTGCTTTTCTGCGTTTTGAATTAATTTACTTCTTGTATTTCCCTTTGATATTTAATAAAAGTATTTTATTTGAGTTTATACAATTTCTCTTCACTGCTCCAATTGTTTTTGATGATTACAAAGGGGGAGAAGAATAAATGTTCATATGTTGGATAATGCTCTGATATGAATATTTCTGAATATGCTGTGATAATATGCTCTGATAATATGGATAATAGATGCTTTGTTAACAAATTGTTAAATCTTATCTGTTTGTTAAACTCCTTTTGATAGGGGGAGAATTATAGATAAGAGATAATAAACAATGGATAAAATGAGATAAGACATTGGCTGCTGAATTGGTTTTTTGAAAATTGTCATCTGCTACTTGAAAAAGAGATAATGTAGCAGAGTTGTTTTTGCAAAAGATAAGCCTATTTTATTTAAACTGACAATCCTCAAGAGATGAACATAGTTGTCATCATCAAAAAGGGGGAGAATGTGTTTGAATATGTTAACAGGTCCAAAAGATGTGCAAGGATTTTGATAATGACAAGTACTCTTGAAGAAACAATGCAAAAACAAAGACATGAAATCAGAATTGAAGAAACAGCGAAGATAATCGATTAGGCCATAGATTCTAATCGATTAGAAGCTTTCTGTCTTGGAAGAAATTGCATCAGAGTTGAAGCTAATCGATTAGGCCATAGATGCTAATCGATTAGAAGCTTTCTGTCTTGAAAGAAATTGCATCAGAGTCGAAGATAATCGATTAAGGATGCCTCACAATCGATTAGATACTCACTGGAATTAAGATAATCGATTGCATACTTAAGACTAATCGATTACAGCAATCAAAAATGGAATTAAATGCATCAGGTACACATGCTAATCGATTAAGAGAGCCATATAATCGATTAGGAAGCCACTGGAATTTAAGGTAATCGATTGCAAGACATGCTAATCGATTAGGATGCTGCGAAGACAAATTAAATGCATCAGGTACAAGATGCTAATCGATTACAGGTAATGAGATAATCGATTAGGGACTCTCTGACTTGAAGCTAATCGATTACAACGCGAGGATGTAATCGATTACGCTAGTGGAAAAACAGATTTAAGTGGGAAACCAGGTCATGTCTCCACCATTCTTCAAATTTCCACTAACTGCAACGGCTATGAGGAACTAGGGCACACCTCAACTGCTATCATGGCTCTATAAATAGAGGAAGAACACAAGCACAAAGTGCAACCAACACACAACCAAGAAGCAACAATTCATAGCTCTATTTTTGTGCTTTGTAAGCCTATCTCTTGCATTTTTGTACTTTCAATTGTATATCCTCTCATCTTGAGAGATTAGAATTTGGAGAGCTTTTCACTTGTATATCTGCTCTATCAAGAGAGTATATTGATTGTAAACACAAACTCCAAACACACAAAGTTATTCACTCTAGGTTGAGTGGCTGTTCACTCTAGGATTGAGTGGTTACAAAGGTTGTGGACTCAACCTTTGGGATATTGTGAGATTGAAAGATTGGGTGGGTTGCCCTTGTACTTGTGAGGATTGGGTTCTTGAGTGTGGGACACTAGGAAGCTGCAATTGCTCAAAGTTGTATCTCTAGTCTACAATAGTGGAAAATCCTCTAAGTGGGTTGCTTAGAGGCGAGACGTACACCGGATTGGGTGGAACTCATTACATCGGTTTGCAAGCTTCTCTTCCTTACTCTTTTACTTCCATATATTGCATATTTGCTGATTGGTATTGTTTGGTTAAGAAGAACACTCTTGAACTTGCTTAATTTGCTTTACTTTTGATATTGCACACCAAGTGTTTGCTAAATTGCTTCAACAATACTTACCTCTTGTAGTGCATTGCATATCATTGTCACTTGCTTTCACTTGCACAATCTCATAAACTTGATTATAGAAATCAATTTCAAAGGCATTCCAAGCAAAAGTTTTATAACTCAATTCACCCCCCCTCTTGAGTATTGAGGCCACTTGAACAACACATAGCATATAGGTGGCCACCATGAAATTCATAGTAGACACCTATACCGTTCAGGTTAAGTTGAACAGCGGAATTCCGGTGTACAACCTGGCGAACGGCAGAACTGAAGGCAACATTGGCCAGTACCGAAAATTCAGCCATCTGCTCCTCGGCTTCCATCCGCTCCTTCGCTTGCTCTTCCTGCACATCGGCAAGCTTCCCAGATAGTTCCTTATTTTTCTTGTCCACCTCGGCCTTTGCAGCCTTGGCTTCATCCAGTTCGGTCCGGAGAGCTTTGAGAGCGTCCTCTAAAGCTTTAGCCTTAGCCTCAGCAGCATCTGCCCTCTTGGCAGCCGATGTGTAAGCAGCAGTGAGTTCGGATAAGTCCTCCTTGCTCTTGGTCAGCTCCTACTCCTTCTCAGTCAAAGCAGTCTGAGCCTCGACTCTCAAGGCCTCAGCTTTCTTCATCCGGTCTAGGCATTCCTTAGCCTCGATACCGGAGTAGTAAGAGCGGCCTAAAGAGCTGAGGACCCCGGCTGCCTCAACCAAATTAAAAATAGCAGCTTCAGCAGCAGTCTGAGCTTCAGAAGCAGGGAGATCGGCCTTGAGCTTGAAGGGGATGTGGACCCGAGCCGGTGTCCCTCCAACGTACTCTAGAAAGTCCGAGAGGCGGGAGTTGACGACGATGTCGTCGGGTTGAGACCGGGCTGGAGAAACATTTACAGGACCGGCCTCTTCCTCCGTTGGCACCTCTACTTCGGCCACAACCTTTCGAGCCTTCTGCTTTTTCGGCTTGGAGGTTGAGCCGATGTTGGACTTCCTTTTAGCTGGGCCCCTTTCAGCCGGTCCCAGAGTCATTGCCTCAATATTTTCCGCCGGTATGCTCACCACCTTGGCCGGCGTGCGGCGAGGAGTCACCCTATTCTCCTGTGCAGCAGCAGCAGCGTTTCGGGCTTCGGCAGCCTCCCTCAGTTTTCTGAGGATGTCTATCCGAGCCATTTCGCCTGGAAGGAAAAAAGAAACGATGTTAATACCGGTGTGAATATATAATGGAAAAGGGTAAGGTTAAATAATATCTACCAAGGTAAGCATCCCGGCCCGATTCCGTCCCCAAAAGCCTCTTGCAGGAAAATTTGGCGATGGCTGAATAACCCTTCAGGGCGTCCAGGACCTTCTTGGACTCAGTAGACAAAGTACTCTCGCTGACGATGTGGGCATTGCTTGTCAGGAGAAAGTGTTCATGAGTCCAACCGGTGTAAAACCTTCTGGAAAAATCAGAATTCTCCCAGAACACCGGCCTGCCAGCATTGACCTCGACCTTGACATAGGAGTGTTTGAAACTGACCCCGTCCGTCTTGGCCGATTCGGTGTAACTTTTGAAGTTGACCACCTTTGAGTCGCAGCGGAGGTTGATGAAGCCTAGACCCCCTCCAGAGTTACCCCGGCGCATCACCCTGCAATAAGTGAAAAAAAGGGCCACTGTGGGGACGAAGTGGAAGTACTCCCCAAGCACCTCCAGGGACCTTACCAACCCCCAGCCATTGGGGTGAAGTTGGCTAGGAGCGCAGTCAAGAAACCGGAGTACCCCCATCTGAAACTCCGTCAATGGGAAGCGGACGCCGATCTTAGAAAAGACCATCTCGTACATAAAGAGGTTCCTTGACCCCGGTTGATGGCAGATCCTGTCCGAGGTCTGGGGGCAGAATACAGTGAAGTCGTTTTCATGCTCAACACCGGCATGAACAACGACATCTTCAATGGTGACATCGGCAGCATCTTCAGCATACCGAGAGACAATTGTCTTTGGGTCTTCATGAACCCAGAAGTAGGGATCCCTGGCCTTCTCAGCTAGCCAGTTGATCCGGTGTGCCAGAACATTAGTCTCAATAGGGTCAGTCATCACAGCAACACCGGTGGATGAATTTTCAGAAGTCATTCGGACGGTGTGGCGAAGAAAAGGAATACAACTGTAAAAGGCCACATCGTCAGTAAGATATAAATCGGCACTGCTTCCCCCTTCACTAGCAGTGCCAAAGTTAAACGAGGAGCCTGACGATGTGTCAAACCCCTCTGTTTCCCACAAAGGCAATTCGGAGAAACGGTGCCCTGATGAGACGAACCGATGTGAAGCTCCCGAAGTTGCCCCACTTTGGTGACTCGGACCTCGGCTCGAAACTCCACCCGGCTGACGCCGGGATGTAATTGAAGGAGGACCGGACAGGACCTCAATGGAGTCATTACTCGAACCGGTGTCCCCCATGACCTATCTACGAAATTAAAGTGAAATTTGGGATGGCTACCTGCTGAGGCGATGCGTGCAGTTCTTTTAGTGCGAGCCAGGTCGTAACACCGGAGGAAAAGCTTTAACGTCAGAGGAGAACTTTGAACACCGGAGGGGTTAAACGTCGGAGAGACAGCACTTCAATATCAAGAAAGGAGTGAAAATGATGGATCCCCGAAGTTGCTTTTATAGAGGGAGGAGCGGAGATCCAGAACCTTCCGCATTCCGGCCCATGGCCCATTAAAAAAGGGGGCCGACTTTTGGCATTCCGGCCCAATGGCGCGAATTTTAAATTTTGAAAGAGCCAGTTAGCTGGTGACACATGGAATGCCCAATCACCCAGTGACGTGGACCACATTTGAGACACGTCAGCTGTTTAAAATGCCACATCATTAAGCCCCACACCGGATTTTAGTCCTGCTTAACCCCTACATCGGTGTTCATATCTTTACTCCCCTTTCACCTTGGAAATTTACATTTCTCTTGTGAAAGAGAGTAAAGAGGGGCATCTGTGAACACCTCTTTCGGTCCGGCCCAAATTGTTATGACACCGGACCCATCCTTGAAGTTGGAAACACCGGACAAGGCCTAAGTTAACACCGCACCTCAACTCCGCCCATGAATCTTCACCTCCACTCCGCCAACCGCCCTCATTTGCTCTCCGTCCTCATATACTTCACAAACGGTGTGGAAGTCCGCCTCTTCACACACCGTCCCATAAACGGTGTGGAAGTCCGCCTCTTCACACACCGTCCCATAAACGGAGTGGCACTCCGCCCTCTTCACACAACGTTCCACAGACGGTGTTAGCTAACATCAACGCCGTCCAAACGTTCCCACCTCGAGTCCGCCCAACCGACCTCAACTCAACCCAACGTCCTCACCTCAGGAGTACCTTAAACGGCCGATGTCGCGGATCTGACAACAAAAGACGAAGTGAGTCCGGCCTAAGTAAGACGATCTCATGGGCTGACCGAGGTCAAAATAGGCACACCGGCTGGTAGTAGATCCGGACAAGGAAGGAGAACACCGGCCCCTGTGATTACATTGAAAGATTCAGCCGGTGTGAAGACACAGGCAATGGTTCTTAAGGCCCCACATCGGATCAGTGGAGACCGTCCAACCAATGGCTTTGCTAACCGGTGTCACAAATTTGACAATGGAGAGGCGAGGTCGGAAGATTATGCGCGATGACCTGGAATCGCACTCCCTGGAAAATGGCAGACAGGGAGGCGGAGGTGGACAATTAAAAAAATCCCACTAAAAAACCCTGCTCCCCACCAATGGTAATGGCCAGAGCTGCACACCACTACACGGATGGGTGAGTGGGAGTTCTGGTTGTCCCAAAACCCTCAGCCCATGACTTGAAAGCCCTATAAATGCCCCAACCAAGGAAGCTCAAGGGGTTGGTCTGAAGATTCTCCCTCTACGCGAGAAAGCTCTGGAAATTCTCTCAAATCCCTCAAAGTTCTTAACTGATCTCCTCACTCGAAACCAGTGATTGGCCTTAGTCACCAGAAAGGATCCCTTAGCTCGAAAAGGGTCTTTGAGCTTTTTCTCACTAACACAAAGCCACTGCTCTCACACCGTCCGTACCTTGAACACACATCGTCATCTCAAAACCACCCCTGCCCCATTGCCTGCATCATTACCACGTCCATCTCCATCACTGCTCTACAGCGTTTTGCCTCAGATTAACTTCCCGTAACACCGGCCGTGACCTCCAGATTCCCGGGTCGAGTCTAACTCCGGTCTATTGTCCCTGCCAGCGAACGAGTTCAAGATCAGTCTGACACCGTCACTGTGCTCAACCCTCCACATCGGTTCTTAGCTCGTCACACCGGTTCCACTCCTTCCCTTATTTCTTTTGCCTTCGGTTTCCTTTTTTTATTTTTTCTATGAGTTTGCTGTTTTGTCGACTGTAATTGCCTGCATACCATTAGTTTACTTTATTAATATTTTTATCCTTTCCCATAACAAACGGACACAATAAAAATGGCGATTTTTGTAAGAAAATAGTGTCGTACAGGAGTACTCCTGTCTACACAACCCTCTTAAGATTCGTGCACGTGCGAAGAACTTCGCTTTGCATGAATTCCCCTCTTTAATGATATCCATCAACATCTTTCAAATCCCTCTCTAAAATAGCAATATCCAGAACTACGTAACCCTGATTTCTTGATAATTCAAGAATACGTAGGAGCAGGACTTTAACTCCTGTCGGGCCCATCTTTCTTATTTCTTTTTTTGTTGTTGATTTACTGCTTTACTTTTTTTATATTTCTTTCATAAATGTTCTCTTTTTGGTTACTTCCGTGAAAATCAATTCAGACGTGACGTCTTGTTGGTTTCCCCATAGTTTTTGCCCAAGCCTCGCCCTAATTTCATAGGGAAGGGATACTTAGGACAAGACGTCCCACTTATCCCTTTCTTGTCCCTATCCTTTTATCCTAGGATGTTTAATTTAGACGTGACGTCTTATTAGCATTCTCTCACCCCCTTTGTCTCATATCAAAATCGAGCTTAGTTCGGACAAAGCGTCCCCATTAACCTCGCTTTGAAGTTTTATGTCTGTACAGTTTCTTTACTCCATTCTATCATTTTCAGAATAAAAGGGAATAAATCATGTTTTATTTAAGGCTATTTACGCTGTGCTTTCAATCTTGGTACTGTCTTTGACAGGCGATGTAGGGTGCTAATACCTTCCCTACTCGTAACCGACTCCCGAACTTGGATTTCAATTTTTTACCAGTGCCTTCCTTAAACTTAGTTTTTTTTCCAATGTTTTTCCTGTGGATAAAAACGTTGGTGGCGACTCCCTGTTTTATTCCGTACATTACGCTCTCTCGTTCGCCGCGCCGTCGCGATCCAGGTTGCGACAACAATAATTGGACCAGAGATTGTTCAGAAGACAACAGAACAAGTTCAGAGGATTTAAATGGCAATGAAGGCTTCGCAAGATAGACAAAAGAGTTACTATGACAAACGTCGGAAGCCATTAGAATTTGAAGAAGGTGATCATGTATTTCTCAAAGTTACCCCTACCACTGGAGTAGGAAGAGCTTTGAAGGCCAAGAAGTTAAGCCCCAGATACGTAGGACCCTATCAGATTCTGCAAAAGATAGGAACTCATGCGTACCGCATTGCTCTGCCACCTGAGCTGACAAACCTTCACAATGTATTTCATGTCTCTCAACTCCGCAAATATGTACCAAGCCCTGATCATGTTCTAAGTCCCGATTAATTTGTTCTGAAAGAAAACCTTACCTTTGAAGCATCGCCAGTTAAGATTGCTGACCGACGTCTCAAACAGCTAAGAGGCAAAGAAATTCCTTTGGTCAAGGTAGTTTGGAGTCAGACAGATGATGGGGATGCTACTTGGGAAATTGAGGAGAAAATGAGAGAATTGTACCCTCAATTGTTTTAACTTTAAATTTCGGGATGAAATTTCTAAAAGGAGGGGAGAATGTAACATCCCTGTTTTTAGAAACAATTTTATCCTTGTAAATTTTAATTATGGAGGGTTTGTAAGCAAGAATAAGTCAATATATACCTTGTTGATGGTCTGTAGTACCTCAAAAATGTCATTTTTGCACGTAATAATAGAATTTATATGGAATATTAGTGAAATTATGCAAAAACCGAGTGAAAAGGGCTCTGTTCCGAGTGACAGAGAAGAATTCCGAGTGAAGGATTAGAAATTCCGAGTGAAAGAGAGAATTCCGAGTCAGTATCATGTTTTCCGAGTAAAACATGACTGAGAAGGCTACCACCGAGTGGAGTCCTGACCTAAGAAGCAATTCTGAGTGAAGAGTGATCAAAAGAATCACTTCTGAGTGAAAATCCGAGTGAAAACACCCTAGAAAGGCTCGGTTCTGAGTTGAATGTTTCCTTTCTGAAGGAAATTACTATGGTTGGAGCATTCCGAGTGAAAGAATGCATAAATGCTTCTATTTATGTTGATTTGATGCTTCCTTTTTGATTGAAGTATGTTGTGGAAACAATTGGGAAGGCTTCCGAATGGTTTTGCTTAGGAAACCGAGTGGAAAATGGTGGAGGAAGTCAATTCTGAGTGAGATACACTCCATTGGACCAAAACCGAGTGAGAGAAGTATGTGTGAGTCTTGGTCCGAGAGGTAATGGCTTAAATAAACGTTTATTGAAGAAATTGGCCTAAACCGAGTGAATAAAGTGAGGAAGACTTGGGTTTCCGAGTGAAGATTCACTGAGAAAGAGAGGACTCGGTCTGAAGAGGTATTACCGAGTGAGAAACCGAGTGCCTGAGTCAGTTTCGAAGAAATTCCGAGTGAAGAATTGCAATTGTGACTCGGAAGTGGGAATTCCAGTCGGAATTCACTGACAGAAGTGTTAACCGAGTGTAATTTCACTCGGTATTCACTGACAGAAGTGCGTTTTGACTTCAATTTTGTCTTTTAATGATATTTAAATTCAATCGTGCGCATTATGGACAGTGGACGACCGGAAATGGGCACTGACTCAACATATATCTTTGTTTAATCATTAGTGACTCTTCCATTAGCGATCCACTAACAGCCCACTCAGAAAAACTGTCTCCCACTTGTCTTCCCACTCACTTCCTCCCTATTTAAACGAGCTTAAGGTCCTCAGAACTCACACCACACACACGACCCAAACACTCTTCATCACTCTCTTTCCCAACAAGTTCTTTCCCACTCCTATGCCCTCTGTTTCACTCGGATTCGAAGCAGGACAGTGAAGGCAGCCTCTTTCTTCTCCTCCAGGAACTTCATTGAGGTAAGGGGGTATATTCTTGGGTGCCTTGTAGGAAAACCGAGTGGAGGACAGATTCAGTGTGTATGAATTAAATGCTTTAAATTGTATCTGTATATGCATGTATGTATATATATCTGTTACCGAGTGTATATAATCATTGATGAATTGTGAAATATTGGACTGAAAATATTAAGAATCATGGGTACCGTGTGATTTCCAGTGAAACAAATATGATAACAGGTTATGTTTTATGATAATCCGACCGGTTTTACACTTATTTTACTCAGTTTTGCTTATTTATACTCGGATAGTATCTTTCTAGTTGATTTCACTCGGAAAACATAGTAATTCACTCGGAAAACACTCTATTTCTCTCGGACAGCATCTCTCAAGTCTTATTTTACTCGGAAATCTCTTTCTTATATTATTTCACTCGGAACTTGACTTAATTTCACTCAGAAAATATAATTACTTTTTACTCAGAACTCTTTTTTAGTAAATTCACTCGTAAACACACTATTTTACTCGGACAGTAGCTTCCCAGTCTTATTGCACTCGGAAAACATCATATTTTACTCGGACAGTAGCTTCCCAACCTTATTTCACTCGGCAAAACAATTTATTTCACTCAGCAAATAGTTATTTTCACTAAAAGAACTCCTTTCAACTTGATGTAACTCGGTATATAAAGTCAACTCACCAGAAGACCTTTCCCAACCTGATTCCACTCGGAATCAGGATTATCTTACTCGGATTTTCTTTATTCACATGTGTCTTATTCAGACAGAACCCTTTTTAATTAATTTCACTCGGTAAACTCATGTTTCACTCGGAACTTATCTTATTTTTACTCAGGAACCTTTTTCATGCTGATTCCACTCGGAATCAGATTTTATTTCACTTGGAGACACATTTTCACTCGGATTTACAAACAATGCTACTCAGGAAACCATTTTCCCTACTGACCTCACACGGATTTATATTTTAATTCACTCAGAAATTTGTTTCACTCAGAATTCAAGATATTTAGTTAAGAAAATTATTTTTCAGCTTCTGTTTCACTCGGATTACTTATTGATTTCAGTTAGAAAATTCTGCTCAGTTTATTTCACTCGGATTCATAGCTATCTCATGCGGAAAACTTATTTTTCACTCGGATTCAAGTTGTTCCAGTCGGAAAACAGCATTCTACTTCATTTCACTCGGATCCAAACTTATTTCAGTCGGAAAACAGCTTTTCCAGTGTCATTTCACTCGGATTTTTAGCCAGATCACTTGGAGAACCCTTCTCTGTATGATTCCACTCGGAATCATACTCATTCCACTCGGATTTACCTCTGTTCCACTCGGAAAACTCTATTTTTAGTGTTTTTCACTTGAATTTTTAATTGGAAACTAATCTTCACTACTTTTTAAGTTATTGGTAAGTTATAATTATTATTCTTATTCTATTATTATCATTATTTACTGTCAACTTAATATTGTTATCATTATTATTAGTTTTATTATTATTATACATAGTTAATATCTAAATTATGCGTAATTACATAAAGAATATATTATTTTACTCTTTATGAAGAATATATTTAATAGATATATTTCTAAAATAATAAACGAATATCTTACAAGGTTTAAATGATTGAGGAAATTCAAAGAACTTGAGAATGATATGATGAGACTGGAAATACATAAGATACCCAAGGAATCAATTGATAAGATAAATGCATTTCGCATCATGAAAATATTTTTGAAGAAGAAAAACCTCTAGAGCATACACTTGGTACAGTGAAGGACACTCACGTTCGATCTCCATGAAGAATCTTGGGAGTACAACTGGAACGGCAACCCAATGGCATCAGAGTCGCGCCTGATAGCCGGGTGAGACGATGCAATTCTAGTGTACTTTGACTAAATAACGGAGTGTAACTATGATCGTAGGGATCCAAGTTCCAAAAATATTTAAATTAATGATGAGAACCAATGAGTTCATTTGTACCACATGGAACTTGGGCGGACCCTGATCGCTCTAGATAATTGGAATGGTGATATTCCAAAGAATAAGAAGAAGATGAAACGATTTATTGGGCCCACATGCATCATGAGACTTAACCAAAGATAAATCATAATAAATCCGAACTCATGCATTCATTACAACATATTTGATTGTTATAATTGTGAACATGTTATATGTACGATTTATTTCATAATAATATGTTTGATTGTTATAATTGTGAACATGCTAAATATACGATTATGGGATGATAACATGCTTGATTGTTATAAATATGCTAAATGTATGATCTATGTGACATTGTATGTTAACTGGATTATGTTCGCATCGGATGAACCAATCAGGGTCTTGGGTTATACTCACCCTTACTGTTGAACATTTTTCAGAGGAATTAGAAACTCAAGAACCCGAGTGTGAAGATCAGCAATACGCTGAACCCATTGAGAATAATCATTAAGGATAGAATATTTATAATCAGACACCGGATGACTGTATAATATTTAAGGGTGCCTGCGTGCCCCATTCTGTTAAGAGTACAATTATTTACAGTTTGTGAATGACTATGTGATATATACAATATTACTTCCGCTGATCTGCCACGTATTTATTTTAAAAAAAAGAAAAAAAAATCACTTTTTCTAAAAACTGTTAACACTCTCAGTTAAATGGGATGAACCTACAGAAGGATTTGTCTTATCTAACCGAGGGTGTTACAAAAGGTGGTATCAGAGCATAGTCGATTCATTAAGCTTGTGGAGTGGACCATTAGGTTTCCACGTACTCTGATAGAAATATTGAACAGTCCATAACACTCCTAAGACTAAATATCCTATGTGAAATGCTCCACATAACGCATACCCTAAATCTATTTGTTGAAATTCTTTCAGCAAATTCCTAATGGCACGCCAAAATAACAATCACGTGATGGAGAATCTTCTTACCAGAATTGTGGAGGTAATAGAAAGACAAGAGTTACCTCATGCTTCTGCCAGACAAGGATTAGCTGATTTTCAAATAAACAATCCTACGCAGTTCAAAGGAGGCTTCAATCCAGAAGAAGCACAACTATGGATTGAACACCTTGAAAAGATTTTTGTCGCTATGCGATGTTCTGATGAGGATTGTGTAACCTTTGTTGTCTTCATGCTGGTTGGAGAAGCAGAACACTGGTGGACTCATGCTAGAGTCAGACTAGCTACTGATGGGCATATCATTACTTGGGGACGATTTAAGACAGAATTTCTCGCTAAATATTTCCCCGAAGACATAAGGAGGCAAAAGGAGCAGGAATTCTTCAATCTGAAACAAGGCAATATGACTGTTGGAGAGTACGCTGCTAAGTTTGATGAACTGGCAAAATGTTGTCCCTACTACACTCATATGGGAGAAGCGTCAAGATGTGCAAAGTTCGAAGCAGGGCTACGACATGAGATTCGTCAAGCCATATGTTGTCAACAAATTACACAATTCACTACTTTGGTTGACAGATGCCGTATATTTGAGAACACCTCTAATCTTCGACGACCTGGAATGTCTAATCATGGGCCAGAGCGACGTATGCCAGATCGACAGCAAAGAAGGGATTTTCGAGGAGATCGACCATATTTCCGATCTTTCAACTCAGCCAACCGAATTCCTCCTAAAGGTCAGGAGAACCAAAGTAGTAGAAACTGCACGATTTATGGACGGATCGGACATTGTGATGTTGACTGTTGGTACAGGAATAAAAATAACCAACAACAAGTAACTCAAAGACAGGCAGTACGACCAACAGGTCAAGGAAGTGGAGGATCTACTGCAAATGTCTCTACCAACAATGCCCCGAGAATGCAAAATGTTCCCCGCAACAACAACTTCAGACAGAACAATAATCCTGGAAGACCCGGAAACAACTCAACCGGAAGGCCAGGGGGAAATGCCAGAGTTTTTACCATGAATGGTGCAGAAGTATCACAAGAGAATGATCTTGTGCAAGGTACATGCTTTATAGGAAGTACTCTATTAAATGTATTATATGATTCTGGAGCCACTCATTCTTTCATATCTGAGAATTGTATAAAACATTTAAAGCTTCCTACAACCTCTCTGCCCTATCAAATGATTGTCACAACTGCCGCCAATAAGCCCATTTGCTCTACTCGCATATGTCTAGAATGTCCTCTTAACATCGAAGGGAAAGCTTATCAGGTAGATCTGATATGTTTACCTTTGATTGATCTAGACATTGTTCTAGGGATGAATTGGCTTGCTGCCAATCATATTCTGATTGACTGTCATAATAGATCCGTCTCTCACGGGTCTACTACATCTGAATGTGATCAAGTCACAGATTCTTGCCTTGTTAGCTCAGAAAAGGTAATCTCAAAAGAAGTCCAACTATACATGATCCTTACTGAAACTGAAAGTAAGGCCACTTCTCAACTTGAACAGATTCCTGTTGTTCAAGAATTTCCAGAAGTATTCCCTGAGGACATACGAGAGCTACCTCCAGAACGAGAAGTCGAATTCAGCATTGATATTATACCGGGCGTGGGACCAATCTCTATTGCTCCTTATCGGATGTCACCCAAGGAACTCTGTGAACTCAAAGAGCAATTAGAAGAACTTCTAGAGAAAGGAATGATTAGACCCAGTGTCTCACCTTGGGGAGCACCAGTTCTTCTAGTCAAAAAGAAGGATGGCAGTATACGGTTATGTGTTGACTATCGTCAGTTAAATAAAGCTACGATCAAGAACCGTTACCCTCTTCCAAGGATTGATGATTTGATGGACCAATTACGAGGAGCCACTATCTTCTCGAAGATTGATCTGCGATCAGGCTATCATCAAATCAGGGTAAAGAAAGACGATGTACCCAAAACGGCATTCAGAACACGCTATGGGCACTATGAGTATCTTGTTATGCCCTTTGGAGTTACAAATGCACCTGCAGTCTTTATGGGATACATGAATCGAATCTTCCATGAGTACTTGGACAAATTCGTGGTTGTATTCATTGACGATATTCTCGTCTACTCCAAGAGTCATGAGGAACACGAAGAGCATCTCCGAATTGTTCTAAACACTTTGCGTGCAAGGAAATTGTACGCTAAATTTTCAAAATGTGAATTCTGGTTGACAGAAGTGAAATTCTTAGGACATGTCATTTCTAAGGAAGGAATTGCTGTGGATCCTACAAAGGTAGAAGCTGTATTAAATTGGGAACAACCCAAGAATGTGACGGAAATCCGCAGTTTCCTTGGACTGGCTGGATATTATCGTCGATTCATCGAGAATTTCTCTCGAATTGTAGCACCTTTAACTAAGCTGACTCGTAAAGATCAACCATTCGAATGGACTGACAAATGTGAAAGCAGTTTTACAGAGTTACGCCAACGACTCACTAGTGCACCTATTTTGATTTTGCCAGATCCTTCCAAGCCATATGAAGTGTACTGTGATGCGTCAAAACAAGGACTAGGATGTGTCCTAATGCAAGAAAGAAAGATTGTTGCTTATGCTTCAAGACAGCTAAGAACCCATGAAGTTAATTATCCCACACATGACTTGGAATTAGCTGCAGTTGTGTTTGCCTTAAAAATCTAGAGACACTACTTGTATGGTACATACTTCGAAGTCTTCAGTGATCATAAGAGCTTGAAGTATCTATTCGACCAGAAGGAGTTGAATATGCGACAACGTAGGTGGATGGAATTTATCAAAGATTATGATTTTGAACTCCGATATCATCCTGGAAAAGCTAATGTTGTGGCTGATGCACTCAGTAGAAAGGCTTTACGTCTATCATATATGATGACAAAGGAGTTAGAACTGATTGAACAGTTTCGCGATTTGAACCTAGCAGTAACACCAAAAAGGGGAAGCCTTATGGTTGGAATGCTAAGGATTTCCAATGATTTCTTGGAACAAATCAAAGAAGCTCAAGCCAATGACCAGGAATTACAAGATCTAGAAGAAAAGACAAAAGAAGGAGTCTTAGAGTTTAGCAAAGATGAACATGGAGTGATCAAGTATCAACAAAGGCTCTGTATTCCAGTCAACGCAGATCTTAAGAGATCTATCCTGGATGAAGCACACAAAAGTAAGTACAGTATCCACCCAGGATCAACCAAGATGTACCAGGACTTGAAGAAATTATTCTGGTGGCAAGGAATGAAAAGGGATATCGCAGAGTACGTAACAGCTTGCCTGATGTGTCAGAAGGTAAAGGCGGAACAACAACGACCAAGTGGGACCCTTCGTCCTTCGGATATTCCAAAATGGAAATGGGATGAGATTGCTATGGACTTCGTGAGTGGATTTCCCAGAACATCGATCAGCTGGATATAATGCTATTTGGGTAATCCTGGATCGATTAACAAAGACCGCTCACTTCATTCCTGTCAATATGAAGTATTCCCTAGAGAAACTCACCCAGATCTATATCAAGGAGATTGTACGATTACATGGAACTCCCACTGCGATTGTGTCCGATCGAGATCCTCGTTTCACATCACAGTTTTGGAAGAGTCTGCAACAAGCCCTAAGAACTCGTCTGAAGTTAAGTTCCGCATATCACCCACAGACAGACGGACAATCAAAAAGAACAATCAAGACTCTTGAAGATCTGTTACGTCTTTGTGTCTTGGAACATGGTGGAAAGTGGCAAGAATATCTTCCACTTATTGAGTTCACTTACAACAACAGCTATCATACAAGCATCGGAATGGCCCCTTATGAAGCTTTGTATGGAAGAAAGTGCCGTACACCTTTATGTTGGTATGAAACTGGTGAAAAGACAATAATTGGACCAGAGATTGTTCAGAAGACAACAGAACAAGTTCAGAGGATTTAAATGGCAATGAAGGCTTCGCAAGATAGACAAAAGAGTTACTATGACAAACGTCGGAAGCCATTAGAATTTGAAGAAGGTGATCATGTATTTCTCAAAGTTACCCCTACCACTGGAGTAGGAAGAGCTTTGAAGGCCAAGAAGTTAAGCCCCAGATACGTAGGACCCTATCAGATTCTACAAAAGATAGGAACTCATGCGTACCGCATTGCTCTGCCACCTGAGCTGACAAACCTTCACAATGTATTTCATGTCTCTCAACTCCGCAAATATGTACCAAGCCCTGATCATGTTCTAAGTCCCGATTAATTTGTTCTGAAAGAAAACCTTACCTTTGAAGCATCGCCAGTTAAGATTGCTGACCGACGTCTCAAACAGCTAAGAGGCAAAGAAATTCCTTTGGTCAAGGTAGTTTGGAGTCAGACAGATGATGGGGATGCTACTTGGGAAATTGAGGAGAAAATGAGAGAATTGTACCCTCAATTGTTTTAACTTTAAATTTCGGGATGAAATTTCTAAAAGGAGGGGAGAATGTAACATCCCTATTTTTAGAAACAATTTTATCCTTGTAAATTTTAATTATGGAGGGTTTGTAAGCAAGAATAAGTCAATATATACCTTGTTGATGGTCTGTAGTACCTCAAAAATGTCATTTTTGCACGTAATAATAGAATTTATATGGAATATTAGTGAAATTATGCAAAAACCGAGTGAAAAGGGCTCTGTTCCGAGTGACAGAGAAGAATTCCGAGTAAAGGATTAGAAATTCCGAGTGAAAGAGAGAATTCCGAGTCAGTATCATGTTTTCCGAGTAAAACATGACTGAGAAGGCTACCACCGAATGGAGTCCTGACCTAAGAAGCAATTCTGAGTGAAGAGTGATCAAAAGAATCACTTCTGAGTGAAAATCCGAGTGAAAACACCCTAGAAAGGCTCGGTTCCGAGTTGAATGTTTCCTTTCTGAAGGAAATTACTATGGTTGGAGCATTCCGAGTGAAAGAATGCATAAATGCTTCTATTTATGTTGATTTGATGCTTCCTTTCTGATTGAAGTATGTTGTGGAAACAATTGGGAAGGCTTCCGAATGGTTTTGCTTAGGAAACCGAGTGGAAAATGGTGGAGGAAGTCAATTCTGAGTGAGATACACTCCATTGGACCAAAACCGAGTGAGAGAAGTATGTGTGAGTCTTGGTCCGAGAGGTAATGGCTTAAATAAACGTTTATTGAAGAAATTGGCCTAAACCGAGTGAATAAAGTGAGGAAGACTTGGGTTTCCGAGTGAAGATTCACTGAGAAAGAGAGGACTCGGTCTGAAGAGGTATTACCGAGTGAGAAACCGAGTGCCTGAGTCGGTTTCGAAGAAATTCCGAGTGAAGAATTGCAATTGTGACTCGGAAGTGGGAATTCCAGTCGGAATTCACTGACAGAAGTGTTAACCGAGTGTAATTTCACTCGGTATTCACTGACAGAAGTGCGTTTTGACTTCAATTTTGTCTTTTAATGATATTTAAATTCAATCGTGCGCATTATGGACAGTGGACGACCGAAAATGGGCACTGACTCAGCATATATCTTTGTTTAATCATTAGTGACTCTTCCATTAGCGATCCACTAACAGCCCACTCAGAAAAACTGTCTCCCACTTGTCTTCCCACTCACTTCCTCCCTATTTAAACGAGCTCAAGGTCCTCAGAACTCACACCACACACACGACCCAAACACTCTTCATCACTCTCTTTCCCAGCAAGTTCTTTCCCACTCCTATCCCCTCTGTTTCACTCGGATTCGAAGCAGGACAGTGAAGGGAGCCTCTTTCTTCTCCTCCAGGAACTTCATTGAGGTAAGGGGGTATATTCTTGGGTGCCTTGTGGGAAAACCGAGTGGAGGACAGATTCAGTGTGTATGAATTAAATGCTTTAAATTGTATCTGTATATGCATGTATGTATATATATCTGTTACCGAGTGTATATAATCATTAATGAATTGTGAAATATTGGACTGAAAATATTAAGAATCATGGGTACCGTGTGATTTCCAGTGAAACAAATATGATAACAGGTTATGTTTTATGATAATCCGACCGGTTTTACACTTATTTTACTCAGTTTTGCTTATTTATACTCGGATAGTATCTTTCTAGTTGATTTCACTCGGAAAACATAGTAATTCACTCGGAAAACACTCTATTTCTCTCGGACAGCATCTCCCAAGTCTTATTTTACTCGGAAATCTCTTTCTTATATTATTTCACTCGGAACTTGACTTAATTTCACTCAGAAAATATAATTACTTTTTACTCAGAACTCTTTTTCAGTAAATTCACTCGTAAACACACTATTTTACTCGGACAGTAGCTTCCCAGTCTTATTGCACTCGGAAAACATCATATTTTACTCGGACAGTAGCTTCCCAACCTTATTTCACTCGGCAAAACAATTTATTTCACTCAGCAAATAGTTATTTTCACTAAAAGAACTCCTTTCAACTTGATGTAACTCGGTATATAAAGTCAACTCACCAGAAGACCTTTCCCAACCTGATTCCACTCGGAATCAGGATTATCTTACTCGGATTTTCTTTATTCATATGTGTCTTATTCAGACAGAACCCTTTTTAATTAATTTCACTCGGTAAACTCATGTTTCACTCGGAACTTATCTTATTTTTACTCAGGAACCTTTTTCATGCTGATTCCACTCGGAATCAGATTTTATTTCACTTGGAGACACATTTTCACTCAGATTTACAAACAATGCTACTCAGGAAACCATTTTCCCTACTGACCTCACACGGATTTATATTTTAATTCACTCAGAAATTTGTTTCACTCAGAATTCAAGATATTTAGTTAAGAAAATTATTTTTCAGCTTCTGTTTCACTCGGATTACTTATTGATTTCAGTTAGAAAATTCTGCTCAGTTTATTTCACTCGGATTCATAGCTATCTCATGCGGAAAACTTATTTTTCACTCGGATTCAAGCTGTTCCAGTCGGAAAACAGCATTCTACTTCATTTCACTCGGATCCAAACTTATTTCAGTCGGAAAACAGCTTTTCCAGTGTCATTTCACTCGGATTTTTAGCCAGATCACTTGGAGAACCCTTCTCTGTATGATTCCACTCGGAATTATACTCATTCCACTCGGATTTACCTCTGTTCCACTCGGAAAACTCTATTTTTAGTGTTTTTCACTTGAATTTTTAATTGGAAACTAATCTTCACTACTTTTTAAGTTATTGGTAAGTTATAATTATTATTCTTATTCTATTATTATCATTATTTACTGTCAACTTAATATTGTTATCATTATTATTTGTTTTATTATTATTATTATACATAGTTAATATCTAAATTATGCGTAATTACATAAAGAATATATTATTTTACTCTTTATGAAGAATATATTTAATAGATATATTTCTAAAATAATAAACGAATATCTTACAAGGTTTAAATGATTGAGGAAATTCAAAGAACTTGAGAATGATATGATGAGACTGGAAATACATAAGATACCCAAGGAATCAATTGATAAGATAAATGCATTTCGCATCATGAAAATATTTTTGAAGAAGAAAAACCTCTAGAGCATACACTTGGTACAGTGAAGGACACTCACGTTCGATCTCCATGAAGAATCTTGGGAGTACAACTGGAACGGCAACCCAATGGCATCAGAGTCGCGCCTGATAGCCGGGTGAGACGATGCAATTCTAGTGTACTTTGACTAAATGACGGAGTGTAACTATGATCGTAGGGATCCAAGTTCCAAAAATATTTAAATTAATGATGAGAACCAATGAGT
Source organism: Clitoria ternatea (assembly GCA_037962975.1). Lineage (NCBI taxonomy): Eukaryota > Viridiplantae > Streptophyta > Magnoliopsida > Fabales > Fabaceae > Clitoria > Clitoria ternatea. Next base: position 3,485,920 of record CM075674.1, read on the forward strand.
TCATTTGTACCACATGGAACTTGGGCGGACCCTGATCGCTCTAGATAATTGGAATGGTGATATTCCAAAGAATGAGAAGAAGATGAAACGATTTATTGGGCCCACATGCATCATGAGACTTAACCAAAGATAAATCATAATAAATCTGAACTCATGCATTCATTACAGCATATTTGATTGTTATAATTGTGAACATGTTATATGTATGATTTATTTCATAATAATATGTTTGATTGTTATAATTGTGAACATGCTAAATATACGATTATGGGATGATAACATGCTTGATTGTTATAAATATGCTAAATGTATGATCTATGTGACATTGTATGTTAACTGGATTATGTTCGCACCGGATGAACCAATCAGGGTCTTGGGTTATACTCACCCTTACTGTTGAACATTTTTCAGAGGAATTAGAAACTCAAGAACCCGAGTGTGAAGATCAGCAATGCGCTGAACCCATTGAGAATAATCATTAAGGATAGAATATTTATAATCAGACACCGGATGAATGTATAATATTTAAGGGTGCCTGCGTGCCCCATTCTGTTAAAAGTACAATTATTTACAGTTTGTGAATGACTATGTGATATATACAATATTACTTCCGCTGATCTGCCATGTATTTATTTTAAAAAAAAGAAAAAAAATTCACTTTTTCTAAAAACTGTTAACACTCTCAGTTAAATGAGATGAACCTACAGAAGGATTTGTCTTATCTAACCGAGGGTGTTACAAATCGCGACATAGCCACCCCAGTAAACTGTACTTTTTCAACTTCTCAAATACGCACATAGAATTTTAGTACAGTTCCTTTTCAAATCACAAATCAAATCTCCTTATAAATTTGAGTTTCAAAGCCTTAAATATATTTCACAACCTTCTTTAGAAAGTTTATAGGTCAATTCAAAATCAATTTCTAAAAACTCGAATTTGGAATTATCATTCTTTAAAACCTTAGTACTTGAAAGTTTTGTATAATATTTTTATACATTTAAATAATATGTATATATATATGTATATATTAAAATATTAGTAAAAAATTTATTTTTATAAAATAATTTCTCTTTCTTTTTCTTTTTAATAAACTAACTAAAAAAATCTAAATTTTAGTAAAGATATATACATATATATATTAAAATATAAAAGAGATTTCTAAAAACTTATGTAGTTTTATTGAAATCTAAGAAATTTCTTAAAAGTAATTTGAATAAATATGAATAAGTAAATAAAGAAGTAGGAGATAAGTGAATTCTTACTGAAATTTAGCTTTCCGTCATGCTTGCTATATGCTCAAACTCCACAGTCCAAGATTATCAATCATAATCAAACGTTGTCAATCACAATCAAACATCATAAAACATAAATAAATATTAACAATCATAATCAAATCAAATAATTAAGCATCAGTTATAAATATGATAATTTTAAAATTCAATGGTTATTTAAATTAATAAAGTTTGTTTTAAGTTCTATGGTCAATTCCTCGCACAGGTCTATGTAAATCCAAGATAGTCCAGTCCTTGCATAGGTCTAGTTCAGTCCATATAGGTCATAAATAGTCCAAGTCCTTGCATAGGTTCAGTCAAGTTCGTAATAGTTCAAGTTCTTAAATATTTTAGATATTAAGTTACACAAGATGCTTAATTTATTAATAACAATTATTATAAATTTTAAGTTAAAAGTTATTATTTTAAAATAATAATATTGTTATGTTTAAAAGGAGTAGGGGACTCCTCCCAATATTCTTATGTATTTTCATATTATATCCTTAATCTCACCCCCCCTTACCTTGATTTGCTACCAAAAGTGAATTCGCTCTGCGCCTCCAAGTTCTAACAAAATATTAATACTAACTTATTTCAGTATAAGCTTAAGATGAAAATTAAGATTGCTATCAGAATGATAAATAGTAAATATGTATAGTAATAATAAATAGTAACGGTAAATGGTAAGTCACTAATAGTAACGGTAAATAGTAATTTTTTTGAATAGTGATAATAAATAGTAAATTGTGAATAGTAACTTTTTGAATAGTAGTGGTAAATGGTAAATCATGAACAATAATAGTGAATAGTAAATTTTGAATAGTAACGGTAAATAGTAAATTTTGAATAGTAATGGTAAATAGTAAAAATAACACAGTGGTAAATTATTTTTACTATAGTAACTTATTCATAATAGTACTAGTATATCAATGGTTTAAGAGTGCTAAAAAAATAAACTAAAATTATAAAAAGAATATAGAAGAAAGTTATTACCTTACACCTCCAGCAGAACTTCTTTTTACCAAAAGAATTTACTCCCCACTAATTTCTTATGCACTATCTCTCTAGATTCTCTCTCTAATTTTTGGTGTGGAAATGTTGTAAATGAGCCATTTATTTATAGGAAGAAAATTTTACTATTTAAGATTATTTAATTATTTATTTTACTATTCATGATGTAAGCGATGATGTAAGCGATGATGATGTAAGCGATGATGTCAGTAATGACATTTTGGTTATTAGATGAAAGGTTAAGGGTATTTTTGTCATTCTCAAAAAAAAAAATAATAATAAAAAAATAAAAAAAATAAGAAAATTCTAAAAAATTATAAATTATATAACAATCAAAAAGTTCTAAAGAACTATAATCAAATTCCTTTGAAATTTTATTTTAAATAAGAAATAACGAAATTAGGGGTGTTACAACAGGCTTCTGCAATAAGTTCTGTAATGGGGATCTAGTTACTGTGGTCAACAGGGAAGTCTACGAACCCTTCGATGTTCCCTTGGACTTTGTCCCTTTTCCTGAAGACGATAATGATACCCCTCCAAATGCTGATAATGGTTGTGATAAGGCTAGCCATTCGTAATTTTATCATTGTTCTGTAAATGGGATGAGCTCCATTCTTTATTTTGATATTAGGCCATAGTGCCTTGACTTTTTTTGCACTCTTGGCATAACCCATTCTTTTCTGATATAATGAAGTATATTTACTATGAGATTAGTCTCTTTTTTTGGCTTTAACTTAGTTTTTTTAATTGATTCTGTCGTCTCTATTGATTTGTTATAGTTTCGTCATAATTTAAATGTACGATATTCACACTTTATTCTGGACATTTTAATTTTATTCTCCAAAGCTTAATTTGCTTGGAGGTTCAATAATTTGTTGTGAAATTAGTCTTGATTATGGTTCAAAGTTTAACCACTCCAGGTTTTATCTTTAATTGCTAACTTGAATTTTAGTGGCACTAAGTTTTAGTAACTGTTTCCGAGATATATACTCTAGGGTTATTTTAACATTCTACTTAGTCACTCTAGGTTTGAGGCTAATTTTTTAACTACTCCAAGGTTTTATAACCACCCAGGGTTATTTTTAACATTGTACTCAGTCACTCTGGGGTTAGTAACCGCTCTGGGACTTAAAAATAATTTTTAATCGCTCTAAGGTTTGATAACCACTTCGGGGTTATTTTTTTAAGTTTTCACTTAGTACTCTAGGATTTAGTAGCTCCTCTAGGACTAAGATTTTTAGCCATTTTGGAATTTATGAACTGTTCTTGGGGCTTCTTTGATCATACTGTGGGTATTACAATTAGTGTTTAACCAATTTGCTTTCATTCATAAATTACATCTGAGCCACACCAGCTGCATGCCTCGTTAAAAACCTCTCAAGGTAAAACCTAGTGGGAAAAACCTTGGTAGGAAAAAAGAGTACATAACTTGTGGTGTCAGTTAGCTATAATAAATTCATAAATTCTTCACATTCCACTTATTCTTGAAAACTTCTCCCTGTAGAGTTTCTAACAAGTAAGCCGCTCCCATGGTTATATCATGTACCTGATATGAGCCTTCCCAAGTTGGTCCTAATTTGCCTTGGTGAGCAAATTAGTTTCCTATTGACCCTTTCCTTAATACTAAATTATCAATATTAAACTTTATGCCTTGCACAGTTTTGTTATATCAGAAAGCAGCCTTAGACCGCTTAATCCTGTAGGAAAGCTTCATCACGGATCTCTTGGAGAGTATCTAACTTACTTCAGATTCTCGCATCATTTTCTGCTTATATGAATTATTGTAATCTTGGTGAGATTAGATTAATCTCTAACGGTATCGCCGCCTCTACTCTGTACGTGAGCCAGAATGGAGATTCCCCTGTCAATGAATATGGGGTAGGCCGGTGTGCCCAGCGTACGTGGCATAACTGATTTGCTTATTCTCCTTTTGTACCACCCAAATGTTTCTTCAACCCTTTTAAGATTTCTCTATTAGCTACCTCGACTTGTCTAATTGTTTGGGGATGTTCTACAAAAGAGAAAACTTGCTAGATTTGGAGTCCTTCGAGCAAGACTATAAACTTAGCATCCATGAATTACGTGTTGTTATCATTAATTATCCACCCCAGAATTCCAAATCTAGTTATGATGTTTTCATAGACAAAATGTTGGGTTCTTGTTGACGTTATGTGCACTACACCTTTGACCTCAATCCATTTAGTAAAATAATCCATGCCAACTATTAAATAATTGACCCTGCCTGAAGCTTTTGGAAAAGGGCCCAATATATCCAATCCCCACTGGTAAAACAGCCATGGAATGGCTGATGTGAGTAGCTCTTCAGTAGGGATGTGATGCAAATTGCTATTCTTTTGTCATGATTCGTACTTTCTAACATATTCAACGGTGTCTTTAGTCATAGTAGGCCACCAATACCTTGCTCGTAAAATTTTTCTTGCCAAACTCTGCCCTCTAGAGTGGTGCTCGTAGGTACCTTTATGGACTTCGGGCATCACACTATTAATTTAAACTTCATTTAGACATTTAAGGTGTAGTATGGAAAATCCTCATCAGAATAACTTTCCGTCCACCAAAACAAAATTGGGAAGGTCTTTCTTTGACTTCTTTTTCTCAATGGGATCTGTTGGAAGTTGTCTATTTACTATGTAACGGATGATTGGTATAGCCCAAGAATCTTCTGGGAAAGACTTAGAACTGATGGCGTACACTTTGACTAGTGTTTCAATGCTTGGGGCTTCGAGGGAGCTTTGAATGATCATAGTGGTAGGCCCTGCCCTTTTTGTACTCGCCAATCTTGATAGCACATCGGCCTTGACATCATCTTCCCTAGGAACGTGCTTATACTCTATTCAAGTAAATATTTCCTGTAATTCCTTAACTTTGGCTAGGTATTGCTGTAATAATGGTTCTTTGGCCTGGTAGGTTCTGTTTATTTGGGATATAACCAAGTGTGAGTCACTATAGAGGACTGTGGTTTTGGCACTGAAATTTAGGGCTATTCATAATCTAGCAAGGTAATCTTCATATTTTGCCTGATTATTAGATGTCTTAAAGTCAAATCTTAGGGAAATTTCCATGTCCACCCCATCCTCGCTTTCTATGACTACTTCTGCTCCACAACCTTTGATATTTAAAGATCTGTCCACATAGATAACCTAATGTTCCCTTGGTGGTGAAGGTGCTTCCCCAACTAGTTTAGAAATGAAATATGCTAATACTTAGGCTTTGATGGACATCCTAGGTTCATATAAAATATCAAACTCTGACAGCTCAGTGGCCCACTTTATCATCCACCCTGCCAAATCTGATTTGTGCAGAATTGTTCGTAGTGGTAAATATATTTGTACTCTGATTGGGTGGGCATGGAAATATTCTCTGAGTCTTTGTGAGGTCCATACTAATGCCATGACAACCTTCTCCAACTTTTGATATCGATGTTCTACTTCTTAGAGCGCCTTCCCAATAAAATATATGGGCCGTTATCCTTCAACCATTTCTTTTACCAAAACCGTTCCTAAGGCATTGTCTGAGACAAACAAATACACATTGAGTCACTCTCCTAGATCCATCTTGACTAATATCGATAGATTAGCTAAGACTTCTTTCAAACTTTGAAAAGTTTTTTCTTATTCCTCACCCTATTTAAATCGTTTATTTTTTTAAGCACTTATACAAAGGGAATGACCGGTGTGCCATTTTAGGCATAACATGGAATAATGTTGCTAACTTCCTATTCAAGAATTGTACTTCTTTCATATTAGTGGGACTTCAGAGCTCCCTTATCACTCTACATTTGTTTGGATTTGCTTCAATTCTCCTTTGGGTTAACATAAAGCCTAAAAATCTTCTTGTTGATATTACAAAGGTGCATTTTAATGGATTCAATCGCATATTGTACATTTGTAACCTCTAAATTTTTTTTGAGATCATCCACATGGTCCCATCCAGCCGGGATCTTAGCTATTATATCATCAATATAGACCTTGACCGTCTTCGAATGCTTGGTAACAGATACAGGTTTTTTAGGTAACATTTGTTTAAATTTGTAAAGTCCGTACGTATCCTTCATTTCCCATTGGCCTTTTTGACCATGACAACATTCGAAACCCAAGATAGTATTGAAGTTCTTGAATAAAACCTACCTTTAGCAATTCCTTCATTTGTTCACAGGTCGATGCTTACGTTTCTAGGCTCAACTGTTTTTTCCTTTGGGTAACTGGTTTGGACTTTGGGTATATTGCTAATTTGTGATAGTAATAATTTAGGTATATTCGAAGAATATCAGCCGTTGTACAGGAAAAAAAGGTGTTTATATTCCACTAACAACTTTATCAACCGTTCCTCCTTGCCGGCCTCCAAGTTGTCATTGATGCTTGTTGTTTTTGAGGGATCATCACTTAGAACTACGCTCTTTGCTCCTCCTTCCGGCGTAGGTCTAATCGGATTCAATGGGTCAGATACCAACTCTTTCATAGGATTTAAATCTATGAGATTGGTGACCCCGATACCGATCCTTCATCGTTCAACTTCTTTTTCTTGACTTCTTCATCTGTCTTAATCATTTGTAGGCTTAAGTTGTAACAATACCAAGCCATTTGTTAATATCCTCTTACTGAAGAGACCTAATTTTATTTATCAATAAATTTAATTAATAGATAGGGTGTGAAGACTACAGCCTCTAGGGCATATAACGATGGCCTTCCCAGTATTTTGTTGAAGGGTGACTTGACATCGATCACTAGGACTCTTGTTCGTACCGTTTTGGATCTCGACTCTCCTTCAAATATTAGTCAAGTGTCAAGGTATCCCTTCTTAGGTTGCTTTGCTCCATTAAACTCAGTCAGGTCTTGAGTGTATGGCTGAAGATCTACATTAGACAATGCTAATTTCTTAAAATATTTATAAAATATCACGTCATAAGAACTTCCTTGGTCCACCAATAATCTTCATATAGTCTTATTCACGATAACAACTTCAATTACTACCACATCATAACCTTCCGGAATGGTTGGGCCAAAGTCGTCATTCGTGAAGATAATGGGTGGGGTCTGAATGACGCTATAGAATGGCTTATTAACATCCTTGTTCTGTACTGGCATAATCATGCGCAGATGGTTCTTTCGAGCCAAATTCAAAACTCCTTCTTCTACGAATCCTCTAGCAACCATGTTTATGACTTTTTTCTTACCCTTGGATGAGGGCATCTAAAACTCCTTATCGTCACCCTCAATGTTATCTACTACGGTTTTTCCTTTCTTTATTGGAGTTGGCCTCTTCAGGTTCTGCTCCTCATTTGCATTAGGAGTCCGATCTCGCCTCCCAGGCTTCTCCTGCTTCGACTTCTCTGATGACTTAGTTCTAAGAAGGTACTATTTTAACTTCCCTTCTCAGATCAGAACCTCAATGACATCTTTCAATTGTCGATATTCATCAGTATTGTGGCTGGTTTTCTCATAAAACTTACAATACTTGTTTGTATTCCTTTGGCGCTTCATTGGTGCTGGCTTGCTTACCCCATATACCATAAAACCCGGTATCCCAATTTCCTGGAGGAATTTGTCTGGACTAGACTGATAATGAGGTGTAATGAGCAAAATTTACACTTTTTCGCTCCTTGAACCAAGGTAATGGGTCCTGATTATGCCTTTTATTCACACCATTCTCGGTATTTCTTCGTTCTTGCATCGGGGTTCACACTTCAGTAGATGAGTTTTTACTCTTTGATGCGGTGATTTGTATTTCTCTTCCAACATATTTTGCTATTTTTTTCCAGAATTCGTCAAAGCTTTTAGGGTACTTTCTTAGCTAGAGATAGGATGAACATGGACTAGAGTAACAAAGCTTCGATAGCTATATGGAGTTGAATTTGTTTGGTCATCCCTGGAACTTGAGTTGCTTACTTATAAAATCTTTTTAATAAATCCCTCAAACTTTCACCCCTTTACTTTATCTGGGCCAACGTGTGAGACGTTTTTGGGACGTCCCACAAAACGATGAAATGGTCTAGAAAGATTTGTGCCAATTCTTCCCACCAATCAATTGACCTCAGGGGAGTCCCTTAAACCATCCTAAGGCTTCTATTGCCAATGTTCTAAGGAACATCTTACACATAACTAAAGGTTCAAAGATAGACTTAGAAGAGGGATTGAATAAGTATGTAAACTCTTTTTCAAATAAGAACCTTATTAAAAAAATTATGGCAATAAACTTAATAGGAGTAGACTCAGACTTTAGACAAGAGAATAGAAAGAAGAAATTACACAACGAATTTTATATTGGTTCACTTCTAAACCTGAAGCTACGTTCAGTCCCTTCAGTTTGAGGGATTTCAATATGTAAAATTCCCTTTTACATAAACAGCACACTTGTGCCACAAGTATTCTTGACTCCAACCACTTTTAGCTTATCCCCGGTATTCTTTCAAAAGCATCTTTAGGCAAAAACTGCTTCCTGCAAGAAGCTATGATTAATAAAGCGATTGTGTATACTTCAAGAAAACTAAGACCGCATGAGCAAAACTACTCGACACATGATCTTGAACTTGTGGCGGTGGTGTTTGCATTGAAAATATGGCATCATCATTTGTATGATTCCCATTTTATAGTGTTCAGTGACCACAAAAGTTTAAAATACTTGTTTGATTAGAAAGAATTGAATATCAAGCAGAGGAGATGGGTTGAGTACTTGAAGGACTATGGTTTTGATTTAAGATATCATCTTGGCAAGGCAAATGTTGTTGCTGATGCCTTAAGCAGAAAAATTTTACATGTAGCTTCTTTAATGGTGAAGAAACAAGAATTGTTAGAAGATTTCTATGATATGAACATCGGGGTTGTTATGAAAGCCCTAGATCAGATGGTTATGGGAATGTTAAAATTCTCAAGTGAATTTCTGGAATCTTTGGCAGCAGCCCAAGAATATGATGAGTAGTTATTGAGGTTACTTGATGCCCAAGCTAGGGGCAAAGAGATGAATTTACTTAAGGGGCGTGATGGTATCTGGTAGTTTAAAGGTCGTGTGGTTGTGCTTGCAGATGGTGATTTTAGTCAATTGGTGTTGTTTAAAGTGCACAAGAGTTCTTTGAGCATTCATCCTGGCGTTATAAAGATGTATCATGATTTGAAGGAGTTTTGGTGGCCAGGTATAAAGAAGGTAATTACTGAATATGTAACTTCATGTGTGGTGTGCCAGAAGTGTAAGGTTGAGCACCAAAGACCCCCTGGACTGCTACAACAACCTGAGTTTCCAATCTGGAAGTAGGAAAATATTACGATGGACTTTGTATCTAGGTTGCCTCAAACCCATCCCGACTATAATGCTATACGGGTTATTGTTGATCGTTTGACTAAAAGTGCATATTTTTTGGCTATGAATACAAAGTGGTCATTGGAAAGGTTGGCTAGATTATATATAGTTAAGATTGTGAGGCTTCACGGTGTGCCTTCAAGTATTATTTCTGATTATGATCCTCGTTTTACTTGTAAATTTTGGGGAAGTTTTCACCAGGAGTAGGGTTTCAAGTTAAGGCTAAGTTCAGCCTATCATCCACAGATCGATGGTCAATCAGAACAAACTATTCAGACTTTGGAGGATATGCTTCGTGCTTGTGTCCTGGAGCAAGGTGGTTCTTGGGAACGTTATTTGCCATTGATTGAGTTTACATATAACAACAACTACCACAGTAGTATTAGCATAGCACCTTATGAGGCTTTATATGACAAAAGGTGTCGTATCCTTCTCCGTTAGAACAAAAATGGTCCTGAAATTCAAAGTTAAAACAATTGAGGGTACAATTCTCTCATTTTCTCCTCAATTTCCCAAGTTACGTCCCCATCATCTGTCTGACTCCAAACTACCTTGACCAAAGGGATTTCCTTGCCTCTTAGCTGTTTGAGACGTCGGTCAACAATCTTTACTGGCGATGCTTCAAAGGTGAGGTTTTCTTTCAGAATAAACTGATCAGGACTCAGAACATGATCAGGGCTTGATACATATTTACGGAGCTGAGAGACATGAAAGACATTATGAAGGTTTGTTAGCTCAGGTGGCAGAGTAATACGATACGCATGAGTTCCTATCTTTTGTAGAATCTGATAGGGTCCTACGTATCTGGGGCTTAACTTCTTGGCCTTCAAAGCTCTTCCTACTCCAGTGGTAGGGGTAACTTTGAGAAAAACATGATCTCCCTCCTCAAACTCCAATGGCTTCCGACATTTGTCGTAGTAACTCTTTTGTCTATCTTGCGAAGCCTTCATTGCCATTTGGATCTTTTGGACTTGTTCCGTAGTCTTCTGAACAATCTCAGGTCCAATTATCGTCTTCTCACCCGTCTCATACCAACACAAAGGTGTACGACATTTCCTTCCATATAAAGCCTCATAAGGGGCCATTCCGATGCTAGCATGATAGCTGTTGTTGTAAGTGAACTCAACTAGTGGAAGATATTCTTGCCAACTACCCCCATGTTCTAAGACACAAAGACGTAACAGATCTTCAAGAGTTTTGATTGTTCTTTCTAATTGTCCGTCTGTCTGTGGATGATATGCGGAACTTAACTTTAGGCGAGTTCCTAAAGCTTGTTGCAGGCTCTTCCAAAACTGTGATGTGAAACGAGGATCTCGGTCAGACACAATTGCAGTGGGTGTTCCATGTAATCGTACGATTTCCTTGATATAGATTTGGGTGAGTTTCTCTAGAGAATACTTCATATTGATAGGGACAAAATAAGCGGTCTTTGTTAATCGATCTACGATTACCCAAATAGCATCATATCCAGCTGATGTTCTGGGAAGTCCGGTCATAAAATCCATAGCAATCTCATCCCATTTCCATTCTGGAATCTCCAAGGGTCGAAGGATCCCACTTGGTCGTTGTTGTTCCGCCTTTACTTTCTGACACATCAGGCAAGCTGTTACATACTCAGCGATATCCCTTTTCATTCCTTGCCACCAGAATATTTTCTTCAAGTCCTGATACATCTTGGTTGATCCTGGGTGGATACTGTATTTTCTTTTATGTGCTTCATCAAGGATGGATCTTTTAAGATCTGTGTTGACTAGAATACAGAGTCTTTGTTCATACTTGATCACCCCATGTTCATCTTTGCTAAATTCTGAACCTTCTTCCTTTGTCTTTTCTGCTAGATCTTGTAATTCCTGGTCATTGGCTTGAGCTTCTTTAACTTGTTCCAGGAAATTATTTGAGATTTTTAGCATTCCAACCATGAGGCTTCCCCTTTTTGGTGTTACTGCCAGATTCAAATCGCGAAACTGTTCAATCAATTCCAACTCCTTTGTCATCATATAGGCGTAGGGCCTTTCTGCTAAGTGCATCAGCTACAACATTTGCCTTTCCAGGATGATATCGGAGCTCAAAATCATAATCTTTGATGAATTCCATCCACCTACGTTGTCACATATTCAACTCTTTCTGGTCAAACAGGTACTTCAGGCTCTTATGGTCACTGAAGACTTCAAAGTATGTGCCATATAAATAGTGCCTCCATATTTTCAAGGCAAACACAACTGCAGCTAATTCCAAATCATGTGTAGGATAATTAACTTCATGTGGTCTTAGCTGTCATGAGGCATAAGCGACAACCTTTCTTTCTTGCATAAGAACACATCCCAGTCCTTGTCTTGACGCATCACAATATACTTCATATGGCTTCGCAGGATCTGGAAAAATCAAGACAGGTGCACTAGTAAGTCGTTCGCGTAACTCCGTAAAACTGCTTTCACATTTATCGGTCCATTCAAATGGTTGATCTTTACGGGTCAGCCTAGTTAAAGGTGCTACAATTCGAGAGAAATTCTCGATGAATCGACGATAATATCCAGTAAGTCTAAGAAAACTGCAAATTTCTGTCACATTCTTGGGTTGTTCCCACTTTAGCACAGCTTCAACTTTTGTAGGATCCACAGCAATTCCCTCTTTAGAGATGACATGTCCCAAAAATTTTACTTCAGTCAACCAGAATTCACACTTTGACAACTTGGCATATAATTGTCTTGCTCGTAGTGTATTTAGAACAATTCGAAGGTGTTCCTCATGTTCTTTATGGCTCTTGGAGTAGACAAGAATGTCGTCAATGAATACCACCACGAATTTGTCCAAGTACTCATGGAAGATCCGATTCATGTATCCCATGAAGACTGCAGGTGCATTGGTAACTCCAAAGGGCATAACAAGATACTCGTAGTGCCCATATCGTGTCTTGAATGCTATTTTGGGTACATCATCTACCTTTACCCTTATTTGATGGTAGCCTGATCGTAGATCAATCTTTGAGAAGACAGTGGCTCCTCGTAGTTGGTCCATCAAATCATCAATCCTTGGAAGAGGGTATCGGTTCTTGATCGTAACTTTATTCAACTGACGATAGTCAACGCACAATCGCATACTGCCATCCTTCTTCTTGACTAGAAGAACTGGTGCTCCCTGTAACACCCCTATTTTTATTTTTTATATTAAAATTTTGAAGGAATTAAATTATGGTTATTTAGAACTTTTTAATCTACGTATTATTTATGATTTTTTGGAATTTTTTTGGAATTTTGGAATTTTTTAATAAAAATAATATTTTTTTTAAATAATTTTAAATTCATATAAGTGACTTAAATTAAAAATATTTACAAGAAAGTGAATTGAAATTATAAGAAAATTTTCTAAAATCCATTTCAAGTAGACTTATCTAAAAATTATCGGTTTGAGAAAAATCTTGATTTTTTCCAATCGTTAAAAAATTTGAAACGTATCAATAAATTTTTATTAACAGAAAATTTTAGATTTTTAAAATTTCAGCTTTATATTACTTATTATAAAATTAGTAGGGACTGATATAATATCGCTAAATTTCAAAAAGGACTCATTTTGAATATTTAAAATATACCGAGTGAAGGGTTACTATTTGACTTAATAATTTTGCCGACAATTACTATGCAAATCACTGTGCATGTATGAAATTTTCAAAAGATGCACAGTAACCTGGAATAAAAAATTCAAAAATGCATAGTACTTTTATATTAAAATAATGGAATGCATAGTAAATTTTTTTCCTATAAATACCGAAGGATTTCTTCTTTAGAATTCACAATTTCAGATTAAGTTTTCTTAATATAGTAGTGCTAGTGAGATAGTGGTGGAAGTGGGAGAGAGAAGAAAAGTTTTTGGAGAGAAGGTTCTGCCAAAATCCTAAGGTAAGAATACTTCTCTTTTATATTTTTTGGGTTATTTTCATATCGTTTTTAGAAATCTGTTATTATACTGAAAATAATATTATTTTAAGTTACTATTCTGCATAGTAAACACTATTTCAATAGTAAATTACTATTTCAATAGTAAATTACTATTCAAATAGTAAATTACTATTTACTGTTACTATTTACTGTTACTATTCACGATTTACTATTTACCGTTACTATTCACGTTTTACTATTTACTGTTACTATTCACGTTTTACTATTTACCGTTACTATTCACGATTTACTATTCACTATTCACTATTCAAAATTTACCATTTCTGTTTTAAGTAGTAATCTTAATCTTCGTCTTATGCTTATACTGAAATAAGATTGGTATTAATATTTTTAGAAATCGGAGGCGCAAAGCAAATCCATTTTGGGTAACAATTCAAGGTAAGGGGGAGTGAGATAAGAGTATAATATGAAAAGACATAAGAATAATGGGAGGAGTCCCCTACTCCTTTTAAATCTGATAATATTATTATTTTAAAATATTAACTTTTTTTTTAACTTAAAATTTATAATAAATTTTAAATTAAATATCCGGTTTAACTAACTCTAACATACCTATGCAAAGACTTGGACCATTATGACCTATATGGACTGGACAATACCTATGCAAGGACTTGGACCATTATGACCCATATGGACTGAACTATACCTATGCAAGGACTGGATTATATGGACTTACATATACCTATGCGAGGAATTGACCAAAAGGACTAAAATTGACTATATTAATAACCATTAAATTTTGTATTATGATATGTATTAATGATATTTAATTGATTTGATTATGATTTGATTATGATTGATTGATTGATGATATTTAGTTATGATTGATATTGTTTAATTTTGATTGATGATATTGTAATGTGGAGTTTGAGCATATAGCGAGCATGACGGAAAGCTAAAATTCAGTAAGAATTTCTTACCTTACTCTTTAAATTTTATTATCTTTTATTTCTTCTTAGAAATTATTTTTATTAACTTTATTTTCAATATTTAGAATAAAAAATTAGTATTTATTTTAGAAAGAAAATATTTTATGAGATTTTATTTAATTAAATCTTGAGTTAAAGAAAAATTTTGTAATTTTAAGTATTTTTGGTTAATAATTATTCTCTTTTAATAAAACAAAATTTTTTGAAAGAAAACTATTTTATTTTTTCCAACTTAATAACTAAATATATTTGGAAATAATTGAGATTCCTAAATTTGATTTTGTTAAGATTTAATTTGAGAAAGATTATGTAAAGTTTTATATGATAAAGTTTTTAGATATTTAAGGCTTAGAAACTCAATTTCCGTGAGATTTGAAAACTGTACCAAATTTATTTCTGTGGGACAGAAATTCAGAGAACTGAGAAAATGTACAGTTTATTGAAATGATATTGTAAACCTTTAAGGGATTTAATAATTGAGTTTCTAAAAGCCTTAACCAACTCAATACGCGAGTAGTTCATGCATCATGGATAATGAAAGTGAAATGAAATAATATTGTCTGGGGACGGATTATAGAAACCGAGGATACATTAGAGGAGGCTTAATTACGAGCCTTGGGATGAGAGAGTGTGAAAGGGTGCTTCAGGGGACCTGGGGTAGCTCCCTAGTGTCGGGTACTTTCACAATAAAAACTTTCTCAATCTGACTAGTCTCTAAGTGTTTCCATGCCAGTTGAGCTGTTCATATTATTATTATCCGGACTTATGGAACAGTGTAAACTCCTGGTTGGCCCAGTGCAAATTAAAATTTAAGGGCCCACATATATAAGTAAGTTATGATGAAGATATTGCATAACATTCATGCATTCATAATTGATTGTGTATGTGATTGTGATTGATATTATTATGTATTGGTTGTGAAAACCCTTTGTTGCTTATGTCTTATTCGGAAATATTATATTCTGTTTCTCACTCCTTTCTCCGTGTTTTTGTTTCATATATTCTAAATTGATGGTTCAGAGGGAAGGATCGAAGAATATCAGCAGTAAATATAGCACGTTCTAGAAAGGGAGCTCGGTATGAATACCGTGGTCCAATGAATAAATAATGTTAATTAGTAACTGCTTCTGGGCCATGGAGTTTCCTCTCTTTCTTATAATGTTTAATGTTTATTTTCTTCGGATGAATGTACAAATACTTTATAAAGTTTTTAATAATATTTGTGAGGTATTTCAGAAATAATGTATATAATTTATTCCGATAGTTTCTTTTTAACAATCATATCTTTAGTAAAAAAAAAAATTACGAATTTTTCTAGAATTTATTAAGGTGTAACAGAGGGTGTTACAAAGTGGTATCAGAGCAGTTAATCCAATAGGCCTGGGGAAAAGGTCTATCTTGCTTTGTCTGTAAACTCTGTATAGGTAGAATATCTGACTTGGTAGTAACTGTGATTGATGTGACAAATCTCAGTTACTGTGAAACAGGAAACTAATGGCTGGAAACGATCTTGCTGGAGTTGTAGAACGCTTAATCAATGCAATGGGAGCACGTGAAGGTCAAGGTAATGATGCCTTGAGAAGACTGGACCTATTCGAAAAGCGCAATCCACCTCGTTTCAAGGGAGGATATAACCCTGATGGAGCACAAATCTGGATTCGAGAGATAGAGAAGATCTTTCGAGCATTGCAATGTAATGAAGCTGATAAGGTAGTCTTCGCTACTTATGCCTTATCTGAGGATGCCGAACATTGGTGGGATAGCATGCGTAAACAATTCGAAGTCAACGACGTGGAGATCACTTGGGACTATTTCAAGGATATGTTTCTGGAAAAATACTTTCCAGCTGATGTTAAAGAGAAAAGACAATTCGAATTCCTGTCGCTGACCCAAGGAAATATGACCGTTGGAGAGTACGCATCCAGGTTTGAAGAGCTATCTCGTTTTCATTCTCATTATAATGATGCTACTAATGAAAGAGATCGGTGTGCAAAGTTTGTAAATGGACTGCGGCCAGAAATTAAGGAAGCTATACGAATGCAGGAAATCCGTGAATTTTCTGTATTGGTAAATCGCTGCAGGATCTTTGAAGAAGACCATAAGGATAGAATGACCAAAAGTCGTGAGCCCATTCACAAGGCAGGAGAAATAAGAAGTGGAGGACCTCACCATCACCAAAGAAGAGATTTCAGAAGGAATAAGCCTTACCAAGCACCATTTCGTCGGTTTGGAGCAGCATCTGTTCCTAACAGACCCCAAGCTTCAACTGGAAGCTATTACCCAACATCTGCACCAAATTTTAAATGTTTTATCTGTGGAGGACCCCATTTGAAAAGGGATTGTCCTAAAAACACTTATGTTTGCTTTAAGTGTAACAAACCAGGTCATCATATCAAGGATTGCCCAGAGATGAAGAGAGAAAACCCTGAAGGTGCAAGTACAAGCATAAATACTCAAGGAGGCGCGCACAGTGCAGTCGGAAGGCCAAAAGCAAAAGGAAAGGTTTTTGCAATCACTGGAGAAGAAGCATCTCATGCTGATTCCATGGTAGAAGGTAAGTGTATCATTAATAAGATTTCTTTAACTGTTATGTATGACTCAGGTGCATCACATTCCTTTATTGCCAATGACTGTGTAGAAAAACTAAAATTACCTGTGATAGAACTTCCATTTGACTTATCTGTACATACTCCTGGAAACAATCCCATTGTCACTTCCAAAGCTTGTTGGAAATGCCCTATTGTCATAGATGGTAGGGACTTTAAGGCTAATCTTTTCTGTTTACCCCTTTCTGGCTTAGAAGTTATTATTGGGCTAGATTGGTTGTCTGACAATCATGTTCTAATAGATTGTCATAATAAAACCATAATGTTTAAAGAACCAGTGAATTTGAATCCTGAGGATTCGAGATTTCTAACCGCCAACCAAGTGAGTGCCTCTTTAAAAGGAGGGGCTCAAGGATTCATGCTATTGCTTTCAACGAAAGGAGAGCAAGAATCAAAAATCAAAAATCTGCCGGTTGTGTGTGAATTTCCTGACGTTTTTCCTGAAGATATCCCTGGTTTACCCCCAGAAAGAGATGTGGAATTTTCCATTGATTTAGTACCTGGAGTTGGACCCATTTCAATTGCACCATACCGAATGTCACCTCTAGAATTAGCAGAGTTGAAGAAACAACTTGAAGAGATGATAGAGAAGCAGTTTATACGACCCAGTGTATCCCCCTGGGGTGCACCAGTGTTGTTGGTTAAGAAGAAGGATGGTAGCATGAGGTTGTGTGTAGATTATCGACAACTGAACAAGGTGACGATCAAGAACAGATACCCTCTGCCAAGGATTGACGACTTGATGGATCAGCTGCGTGGTGCCACGGTGTTCTCCAAAATTGATTTGAGGTCTGGATACCATCAAATAAGGGTGAAGAAAGAAGATGTAACGAAAACTGCTTTTAGAACACGCTATGGCCATTACGAATATCTAGTAATGCCTTTTGGTGTAACTAATGCACCAGCCGTATTCATGGATTACATGAATAGGATTTTTCATCCATATCTAGATAAATTTGTAGTGGTGTTCATTGATGATATATTAGTGTACTCTAAAAGCAGAGAAGAACATGTTGAACACTTGAAGGTTGTGTTGGAAATCCTGAAAAAGAAACAACTGTATGCAAAGTTGTCGAAGTGTGAATTCTGGTTGGAAGAAGTAAACTTTTTAGGACATGTAATTAGTCAAGGAGGAATAGCTGTAGACCCTTCCAAGGTGGAGGCGGTTTTAAAATGGGAGAGACCAACCACGATCACTGAGATTAGAAGTTTCTTGGGCTTGGCTGGATACTATAGGAGATTCATTGAAGGATTTTCAAAGCTAGGATACCCATTGACCAAGTTAACACGAAAAGGACAACCTTTTGTGTGGACGACACAATGCGAGAATAGTTTCCAAGAGCTGAAAGATCGACTTACTTCTGCGCCGGTGTTAGTACTCCCTGATCCACATCAAAGTTTTGAAGTTTACTGTGATGCGTCTAAACAAGGACTAGGAAGTGTACTCATGCAAGACAAGAAGGTTGTAGCCTATGCGTCGCGTCAATTAAGGCAACACGAGATTAACTACCCTACCCATGACTTAGAGTTAGCCGCTGTAGTTTTTGCCTTAAAGATTTGGAGGCATTATCTATACGGTGCAACATTCGATGTGTTTAGCGATCATAAGAGTCTCAAGTATTTATTTGACCAAAAGGAGTTAAACATGAGGCAACGGAGATGGATGGAGTTCTTAAAGGACTACGACTTTGAGTTGCAATACCATCCTGGAAAAGCGAACGTAGTAGCTGATGCTTTAAGTCGAAAGTCTCTACATGCGTCCACGATGATGATTAAAGAGCTGGAATTGATAGAGAACTTCAGAGATCTTAACCTAGCAGTAAAGGTTAATGCTAACAGCTACAGATTAGGAACGTTGCAAGTGACAAATGAATTCCTGAGGCAAGTTTTAGAGGCTCAACGAGAGGATGAATTCCTGCAAGAGAAGAAAGAACTCTTGAAACAAGGAAAAGAAGTCGAGTTCAATGTGGGAAACGACCAATTATTGAGGTATAAGGATCGAGTGTGTATCCCTGATCAAGAGGAGTTGAGGAAAGCAATTTTGGAAGAAGGCCATAAAAGTTATATGAGCATTCATCCCGGAGCTACTAAAATGTATCAAGATTTGAAGAAGTTATTTTGGTGGCCTGGAATGAAGAAAGCGGTGGCAGAGTATGTGGCTGCATGTCTAATTTGCCAGAAGGTTAAAGTGGAACACCAAAAACCCCCTGGAATGCTACAATCAATGGAAATACCAGAATGGAAATGGGATAGCATTACCATGGATTTTGTGACTTCTCTACCCAAAACTCCATTAGGACATGATTCGATATGGGTAATAGTTGATAGACTAACAAAGTCTGCCCACTTTATTCCCATCAACATTCGTTACTCTATGGAGAAGCTGGCAAAATTATACATCGAGGAGATTGTGAGATTGCATGGAATTCCTTCAAGTATCATTTCTGATCGGGACCCTCGTTTTACATCACAATTCTGGAAGAGCTTGCACAAGGCTATGGGAACAAGACTGCGTCTGAGTTCAGCATATCATCCTCAGACGGATGGACAATCAGAAAGAACAATCCAATCTCTAGAAGACTTGTTACGAGCTTGTGTGTTAGAGCATAAAGGAAGTTGGAATCAATTCTTACCATATGTGGAGTTTACCTACAACAACAGTTTCCATGCTAGCATTGGCATGGCACCTTTTGAAGCATTATATGGAAGAAAATGTAGGACCCCGCTATGTTGGTTTGAGACTGGTGAAAACTTGATGCTAGGACCAGAGTTGGTACAACAAACCACGGATAAAATCAAAATAGTTCAGGAAAAGATGAAGGCAACACAGAGCAGGCAGAAAAGTTACTATGACAAAAGAAGAAAGCCGCTCGAATTTCAAGAAGGCGATCATGTATTCTTGAAAGTCACACCTATGACTGGGGTCGGTCGGGCAATGAAATCTCGAAAACTAACTCCTAGATTTATCGGTCCATACCAAATAATTCATAAAATTAGTCCCCTTGCCTACCAAATAGCATTACCACCTTTTCTTTCTAATATCCATAATGTTTTTCATGTGTCAAACTTGCGAAAGTATATATCTGATCCTACACATGTTATTGAACCTGATGTCATACAAGTTAAAGATAATCTTACATATGATGCACCACCTGTTAGAATAAGTGACAGAAGAATAAAACAATTAAGAGACAAGACAATTCCGCTTGTAAAGGTTATTTGGAGTGAAACGAGAGGAGAAGATGCTACATGGGAACTAGAAACTGAGATGAAAGAGTCTCATCCTCATTTGTTTTACTGATTATGTAAATTTCGAGGACGAAATTTTCTAAGGGGAGTAGAGTTGTAACACCCCTATTTTTATTTTTTATATTAAAATTTTGAAGGAATTAAATTATGGTTCTTTAGAACTTTTTAATCTACGTATTATTTATGATTTTTTGGAATTTTTTTGGAATTTTGGAATTTTTTAATAAAAATAATATTTTTTTTAAATAATTTTAAATTCATATAAGTGACTTAAATTAAAAATATTTACAAGAAAGTGAATTGAAATTATAAGAAAATTTTCTAAAATCCATTTCAAGTAGACTTATCTAAAAATTATCGGTTTGAGAAAAATCTTGATTTTTTCCAATCGTTAAAAAATTTGAAACGTATCAATAAATTTTTATTAACAGAAAATTTTAGATTTTTAAAATTTCAGCTTTATATTACTTATTATAAAATTAGTAGGGACTGATATAATATCGCTAAATTTCAAAAAGGACTCATTTTGAATATTTAAAATATACCGAGTGAAGGGTTACTATTTGACTTAATAATTTTGCCGACAATTACTATGCAAATCACTGTGCATGTATGAAATTTTCAAAAGATGCACAGTAACCTGGAATAAAAAATTCAAAAATGCATAGTACTTTTATATTAAAATAATGGAATGCATAGTAAATTTTTTTCCTATAAATACCGAAGGATTTCTTCTTTAGAATTCACAATTTCAGATTAAGTTTTCTTAATATAGTAGTGCTAGTGAGATAGTGGTGGAAGTGGGAGAGAGAAGAAAAGTTTTTGGAGAGAAGGTTCTGCCAAAATCCTAAGGTAAGAATACTTCTCTTTTATATTTTTTGGGTTATTTTCATATCGTTTTTAGAAATCTGTTATTATACTGAAAATAATATTATTTTAAGTTACTATTCTGCATAGTAAACACTATTTCAATAGTAAATTACTATTTCAATAGTAAATTACTATTCAAATAGTAAATTACTATTTACTGTTACTATTTACTGTTACTATTCACGATTTACTATTTACCGTTACTATTCACGTTTTACTATTTACTGTTACTATTCACGTTTTACTATTTACCGTTACTATTCACGATTTACTATTCACTATTCACTATTCAAAATTTACCATTTCTGTTTTAAGTAGTAATCTTAATCTTCGTCTTATGCTTATACTGAAATAAGATTGGTATTAATATTTTTAGAAATCGGAGGCGCAAAGCAAATCCATTTTGGGTAACAATTCAAGGTAAGGGGGAGTGAGATAAGAGTATAATATGAAAAGACATAAGAATAATGGGAGGAGTCCCCTACTCCTTTTAAATCTGATAATATTATTATTTTAAAATATTAACTTTTTTTTTAACTTAAAATTTATAATAAATTTTAAATTAAATATCCGGTTTAACTAACTCTAACATACCTATGCAAAGACTTGGACCATTATGACCTATATGGACTGGACAATACCTATGCAAGGACTTGGACCATTATGACCCATATGGACTGAACTATACCTATGCAAGGACTGGATTATATGGACTTACATATACCTATGCGAGGAATTGACCAAAAGGACTAAAATTGACTATATTAATAACCATTAAATTTTGTATTATGATATGTATTAATGATATTTAATTGATTTGATTATGATTTGATTATGATTGATTGATTGATGATATTTAGTTATGATTGATATTGTTTAATTTTGATTGATGATATTGTAATGTGGAGTTTGAGCATATAGCGAGCATGACGGAAAGCTAAAATTCAGTAAGAATTTCTTACCTTACTCTTTAAATTTTATTATCTTTTATTTCTTCTTAGAAATTATTTTTATTAACTTTATTTTCAATATTTAGAATAAAAAATTAGTATTTATTTTAGAAAGAAAATATTTTATGAGATTTTATTTAATTAAATCTTGAGTTAAAGAAAAATTTTGTAATTTTAAGTATTTTTGGTTAATAATTATTCTCTTTTAATAAAACAAAATTTTTTGAAAGAAAACTATTTTATTTTTTCCAACTTAATAACTAAATATATTTGGAAATAATTGAGATTCCTAAATTTGATTTTGTTAAGATTTAATTTGAGAAAGATTATGTAAAGTTTTATATGATAAAGTTTTTAGATATTTAAGGCTTAGAAACTCAATTTCCGTGAGATTTGAAAACTGTACCAAATTTATTTCTGTGGGACAGAAATTCAGAGAACTGAGAAAATGTACAGTTTATTGAAATGATATTGTAAACCTTTAAGGGATTTAATAATTGAGTTTCTAAAAGCCTTAACCAACTCAATACGCGAGTAGTTCATGCATCATGGATAATGAAAGTGAAATGAAATAATATTGTCTGGGGACGGATTATAGAAACCGAGGATACATTAGAGGAGGCTTAATTACGAGCCTTGGGATGAGAGAGTGTGAAAGGGTGCTTCAGGGGACCTGGGGTAGCTCCCTAGTGTCGGGTACTTTCACAATAAAAACTTTCTCAATCTGACTAGTCTCTAAGTGTTTCCATGCCAGTTGAGCTGTTCATATTATTATTATCCGGACTTATGGAACAGTGTAAACTCCTGGTTGGCCCAGTGCAAATTAAAATTTAAGGGCCCACATATATAAGTAAGTTATGATGAAGATATTGCATAACATTCATGCATTCATAATTGATTGTGTATGTGATTGTGATTGATATTATTATGTATTGGTTGTGAAAACCCTTTGTTGCTTATGTCTTATTCGGAAATATTATATTCTGTTTCTCACTCCTTTCTCCGTGTTTTTGTTTCATATATTCTAAATTGATGGTTCAGAGGGAAGGATCGAAGAATATCAGCAGTAAATATAGCACGTTCTAGAAAGGGAGCTCGGTATGAATACCGTGGTCCAATGAATAAATAATGTTAATTAGTAACTGCTTCTGGGCCATGGAGTTTCCTCTCTTTCTTATAATGTTTAATGTTTATTTTCTTCGGATGAATGTACAAATACTTTATAAAGTTTTTAATAATATTTGTGAGGTATTTCAGAAATAATGTATATAATTTATTCCGATAGTTTCTTTTTAACAATCATATCTTTAGTAAAAAAAAAAATTACGAATTTTTCTAGAATTTATTAAGGTGTAACAGAGGGTGTTACACTCCCCAAGGTGAGACGCTTGGTCTAATCATTCCTTTCTCTAAGAGTTCTTCAATTTGCTTTTTGAGCTCACAGAGTTCCTTGGGTGATATTCGGTAAGGAGCAATAGAGATTGGTCCCACGCCCGGTATAATGTCAATACTGAATTCAACTTCTCTTTCTGGAGGTAGTTCTCGTATATCCTCAGGAAATACTTCCAGAAATTCTTGGACAACAGGAATCTGATCAATTTGAGAAGTGTCCCTGTTTTCAGTATCAGTAAGGATCATGTATAGTTGAACTTCCTTTGCTAGAATTACCTTTTCTGAGCTAACAGGATAAGAATTAATGACTTGATTACACTCAGATGTAGTAGACCCGAGAGAGATGGATCTATTATGACAGTCAATAAGAATATGGTTGGCAGCAAGCCAATTCATCCCTAAAACAATATCTAGATCAATCAAAGGCAAAAATATCAGATCTACTTGATAAATTTTCCCTTCAATGTTGAGAGGACATTCCAAACACATGAAGGAAGGGCAAATAGGCTTATTGGCAGCAGTTGTGACAATCATCTTATTGGGCAGAGAGGTTGTAGGAAGCTTTAAATGTTTCGCACAGTTCTCAGATATGAAAGAGTGAGTGGCTCCAGAATCATATAGTACATTTAATAGAGTGCTTCCTATAAAACATGTACCTTGCACAAGGTCGTTCCCTTGTGATATCTCCGCACCATTCATAGTAAAAACTCTGCATTTCCTCCCTGTCTTCCAGTCGAGCTATTCCCAGGCCTTCTAGGATTATTGTTCTGATTGAAGTTGTTGCCGCGGTGAACATTCTGCATCCTCGGGGCATTGTTTACAGAGGTGTTTGTAGCAGGTCCTCCACTCCCTTGACCTGTTGGTCGTACTACCTGCCTCTGAGTCATCTGTCGTTGGTTATTCGTATCCTTGAACCAACATTCGGCATCACGATGTCCATTCCGTCCATAAATTGTGCAGGTTCTCCAATTTACTGCCATATGTGGTCCTCCGTAGATATAGCATCTCAAGTTCCGGCTGTTCCCTTGATCCCTAGGAGGAATTCGGTTGGCTGAGTTGGAAGGTCGGAAATATGGTCGATCTGTTCGGAAATCCCTTCTTTGTTGTCGATCTGGCATACGTCGTTCTGGACCATGATTAGACGTTCCAAGTCGTCAAAGATTGGAGGTATTTTCAAAGATGCGGCATCGGTCAACCAAATTAGAGAATTGCGTGATCTGTTGACAACATATAGCCTGGCGAATTTCCTGTCGCAACCCTGCTTCAAATTTTGCGCATCTTGACGCTTCTCCCATGTGGGTGTAGTAGGGACAACATTTTGCCAACTCATCAAACTTAGCAGCGTACTCCCCAACAGTCATATTACCTTGTTTCAGATTAAAGAATTCCTACTCTTTCTGCCTCCTTATGTCTTCAGGGAAATATTTAGCGAGAAACTCTGTCTTGAATCGTCCCCAAGTAATGACATGTCCATCAGTTGCTAATCTGATTCTGGCATGAGTCCACCAGTGCTCTGCTTCCCCAACCAGCATGAAGACGACAAAGGTTATCCTGTCCTCGTCAGAGCATCGCATAGCGGCAAAAATCTTTTCAAGGTGTTCAATCCATAATTGTGCTCTTTCTGGATCGAAGTCTCCCTTGAACTGCGTAGGATTGTTCCTCTGAAAATCAACTAATCCTTGGCTCTGCCTAGTAGAAGCATGAGGTAACTCCTGTCGTTCTATTACCTCCATAATTCGGGTAAGAAGTTCCTCCATGACATGATCATTGTTTCGGCAAGCCATTAGGAAATTGCTGAAAGAATATCAACAAAAAGGTTCAGGGTATAAGTTATGTGGAGACTTCCACATAGAAAATTTAGTCCTAGATATTTTATGGATTATGTAATAATTCTATCAGAGTACGTGGAAACCTAATGGTCCACTCCCCAAGTTTAATGAATCGACTATGCTCTGATACCACCAATGTAACACCCTCGGTTAGATAAGACAAACCCTTCTGTAAGTTCATCCTATTTAACTGAGAGGTCACAAGTTTTTGGGAAAAAGTGAATATATATATATATATATATATATTTTTAAATAAAAAGATGGCATCTCAGTGGAAGCAAATAGTAGATAATCACATAGTCATTCACAAACTGTAAGTAATTATACTCTTAACAGAATGGGGCACGCAGGCACCCTTAAATATTAATACAGTCATCCATAAATATTTAACTACATATATTCTATTTTTAATGGGCATTCTCAGTTGGCTCAACGTATTCCTGTTCGTTGTACTCCTGTTCTTGGTTTCCTAATTCCTCTGGAAATATCAACAGTAAGGGTGAGTATAACCCAAGACCCTGATGGTTAATCCGGTGCGGACATAATCCAGTTAACAGATAATATCACATAAATCATACACTTAACATATTCATAACTATAACAATCAAATATGCTGTAATGGAATGCATGAGTTTAATTTATTATGATTTATCTTAATTAAGTCTCATGATGCATGTGGGCCCAATAAATCAATCCACCATCATCATTCTTTCATTCTTTGGAATTCATCCTGCGCAAGTTGTTTCTTGGGCACAACGTTTCCATTCTAGAGCGATCGGAGCTCACCAAGTCCCCCATTCTTTATCATAGGGTACGAATGAACTCACAGGTTCTCATCAATATATATATCATTTCATCTTGGGACTTGGCTCTACACGATCATAGATACATCCCGTCATTTAATCGAAGTACACCAGAATCGCATCGTCTCACCCGACTATCAGGCGCGACTCTGATGCCATTGGGTTGTCGTTTCAGTCGTACTCCCAAGATTCTTCTACTGAGATCGAACGTGAATGTCCTCCAGCGTACCAGGTGTATGCTCTAGTTTTTCTTCTTCAAAAATATTTTCATGATGCGAAATGCATTATTTTTATCATTAGATCCTTGGGTATCCTATGTGTTTCCAGTTTCATCATATTATTCACAAGCTCTTGGATTCCATCAACTTGTTCAGACGTTGCAATTTATTTTATTATCTTATTCGAGAAAATATATCGGTTGTATTTTGGGTTCAAAATTATACTATAAAGAGTAAGATAATATATTCCTTATTTTATTACTTATAATTGAATTAATAATAATAAACAATAACAATAATACTAGTTAATAGAAACAATAATAATAATAATAAGTATAATATTAATAAGAGTAATAATAATAAATGGAAATAAGAACAATAATGAAAATTATAACGCTCCAATAATTCAAAAAGGAGTAAAGAGGAGTTTCTGAATGAAAAATCCAAGTAAAAATGTTAAAACCAGCTTTTCCGAGGAAAAAGAGTTAAATACCGAGTAAAAATGGGTTAGCCGAGTGAAATAAGTCTGTTTCCGAGTGAAAATGAATTTTCTGAGTAAAATGAGTTAGATGCCGAGTGTAATCAATAGGATTCCGAGTGGAATGAATAGGATTCCAAGTAAAATCAGGCTGAGATGAATTTCTAGGTAAAATGAACATGAATCAGAGTGAAATCAGACTAAAAGAGTTTTTTGTGAAGTTAAAAATGTTCTCTGAGTGAAATATGATTGTGGAAGAGTTTTCTGAGTGAAAATAATATGTTTTCCGAGTGAAATCACTGAAAAGAGTTTCCTGAGTGAAGTTAAACTGTTTTTCGAGTGAAATTAGATTGTGGCAGAGTTTTCTGAGTGAAATTACTATAATTCTGAGTGAAAATGAGTTTCTGAGTGAAATCAAGTATGATTCCAAGTGGAATCAGTATGAAAAGAGTTTCCTGAGTAAAAATGTTTGTGAGTCCGAGTAAAAATAAGTCTCTGAGTGAAATAACTATGTTTTCCGAATGAAACAGATACTGAAAAGGATTTTCTGAGGGAAATAACTTAAATTCTGAGTGAAATCCGACTGAGAGAATTTTTCTGAGTGAAAATGTTTATGAATCCGAGTGAAAATAAGTTTCTGAGTGGAATAAAATATGATTCTGAGTGGAATTAGTCTGAAAGGAGCTTTCTGAGTGAAAATAAGATATTTTCTGAGTAAAATGTTCTGTCTGAATGATTTGGTCGGTTTATTGTAAAACAACTGAGTGAGATTATATATTTTTAGGTGATCCAGTCGGTTTTCACAAAATCCGAGCTTATTACTCACTGAATCCGACTTCTGTTTTATAATTCCTCGCTGGAATTCACATGAACACCCAGGATCCTTAATATTTTCACAGTCCAACAACCAACATATCTTTTTATTAAATTATCATGCATAATAATAATCATTCCAATCAATTTAATTATATATATATTCAAATAAAATGCATAAAACAATAATAAAACATTAAAACATTTAATCAAACAATTCTGAACTGCCCTGGAAAGGTGAGGAACAAGGTTCCTTAACCCTTTCCTTTCACTCAAATTTTCCCAGAATACCCGAGAATATACCCCCCTTACCTTAATGGAGTTCTTGGATGAGAAGAAGAGGTTCCCTTCACTGTCCTTGCTTCTGTTCCGAGTGGGAGAGGAAAGGAATTGAGAGAGAGGAAGCTTGTTCGTAGAAGGAGGAAGAAGAGAGAGCTGGTGTTAATTTCAGTAGGTTCTGAACTTGGGAATGAATGGTGGCATTGATTAATAAGGAGGAGACAAGTGGGAGACAACTTTTCCCGTGACTGAAGGTTAGGTGAAAAATAATGGAAACTTTTGACCCTTTTCCATGTCAGCTTGCATTGATTGGAATGAGTATATAATAAAATATATAAAGGTGTTTTGTTTGGAGCGAAAAGCGCCTGCACGTGAAGAGAAAAGGAAACAGGACCGACTGCGTGGGTCCTTCACGCTGTGTCAGCAAGGCAAAATTCCACCTCGCTCAAGCGAATTCCGACTCGCTTGAGCGAGTCTTGTTGTCCTCGCTTGGGCGAAGGGAAGGAACTGAGCGAAATGAGTGATTTTGTATCAGGGGTCCTTCTCGCTCAAGCGAAATCCGACTCGCTTGAGCGAGTCATGCATACTCGCTCGGAATTCATCTGAAACCGACTCAAGTACTTGGTTTCTCACTCGATAGAATATGTCCAGACTGAGTTCTCTCTCACTCAGACTTCCACTCGGTAATTTGTGCTGAATCCAAGTCTTCGTTCACTCGGGTTCCACTCGGTAAAGCCTTCCAAAACTGACTCCCACCTAATTGGACACTCACTCGGAACTGTCCTCTTGAAACACTCGGTCAGGTCTTTCTTTCCGAATGGAACCACTCGGATTTTGTTACTCAGAAATGAGTTTTTCTCCAGTTGAACGTGCATCTCTCTGATTCTCACACTCAGGGGAGTTTCACTCGAAAAAGGAAGTACTTGGCAAGTTTTGACTCAGAAACGAGTCATGCGAGGTTGTTTGACTCGGAAATTTCACCCAGAAGTGGTTCTCTTGAACACACTCCTCTCCACACTAAGGTTTCACTCGGTATTAACCCTCTCGGTCATGTTTTACTCAGAAAACATAACCTTGCACTCGGAATTTCATTCCTTCACTCGGAATTTCTCTCTGTCACTCGAAACAGAGCCCTTTTCACTCGGAATTTGCATAATACCATTAATGGTCTATATAATTTCCATCATTTCACACAAAAATGAAATTTCTAAGATATCACATACCATCTACAGGATATTTATTCACTTATTCTTACTTAAAAACTTTCCATACTTCAAAATTACAAGATTAAAACTATTTCTAAAAACAGGGATGTTACACTTTCCATTTGGGGCCTGAGTTAATTTAGGAGATGAATGATCAAGTTTCCATGATTCGTGAAAAGATGAAGATTGCCCAGGATCACCAAAAAAGTTATTATGATACACTACTAAAAAAAACTGTTAGCGATGGTAAAAACCCATCGCTAAGTCATGATAATTCCATCACTAAAGCCGTTAGTGACGACAATTAAGACGGACTAAACATCGTCGCTAAGTCAATCATCGCTGATACCACACCGACGGGAAGGGCATCCGTCGCAACAGTTTCGACAGCTTCACGCTGTCACTAATGTGTCCCTATGTTGGTGACGTATCCCTTCGCTATGAATGACTATACAACGACCACATCATGCCATCGCTAATTAGCAGCCATAGCGACGGCCGGATGTTGTCGTTGTATAGTCACTCATAACAACGGCTGGATGAGGTCGCTGTGTAGCCAATCCTAGCGACAACCAGATATGGTCGCTGTCTAGCCAATCATAGCGACGGCTGAAGGTGGTTGCTATTTAGTCAATCATAGAGACGGCCTATAACGGTCGCTGTTAGTGGCTATACAATGACCACTTGTAGTCGTCGCTATGATTGGCTACACAGCGACCCTATCCAGCCGTCGCTATAGCTGCTAGTTGGTGACTCTCTGGGTGTTGTCGTTATTTTACTTATATACTAGCGATGGTCTGTTATTCCATTTCTAATATTAATTTTTGTTGACTTTTTTAAGCTATTAATATGGGTTAAATATTAATAATATAGGTTTTTCTTCGTTGAATTTTAAACTAGAAATCTCATATGACAAAAATTATAAAAGGAGAATGACATAAAATAAATATTGAATAGAATATGATATAAACATGAAAAATACAATGTCCTTAAATATACAAACAAATGAAACATAAAAAGAGTAAAATCATGGGGGATGGGGATCTTGTAGTGGTGGTGGTGGTGGTGGCGGCTCGGAAGTAGGGGGAGGAAGCCTCGCCATCAACTGCATCAGTAGCTCCTGCTGCTGAGCAACCTGTCAACGAGTCTCGACCTGTTGCTCCTCGACCCGGTCCTCCAAAAGCTGCCTCTGACGTCGCTCTTCCTGTAGCTCATTGTTCAGGTTTTGAATGACTTGAACAATATCCGTCGGAAGGCCAGAGGAGGAAGAGGAAGAGGAACAGGTCTTCCCTTATTTCACGAGCTACGTGCCTATGCTGCCCAACCTGAACACCCTCTCTTTCTTATTCACGCCTTCAACAGCCTCCATATAGATGGCTTGTCATCAGAACAAGACAGGGTGGGAGGTACCTCTCCCTCAGGAGTGGAAGCCACCAACTCTGCCTCCTTCTTGGCCCTCATGGCTTGATACGTCTCCTGTGAATGTAAAATAGTGATAGGGTTAGTAAGCTGATTTGTAAATTATAAGCATGTGTAAGTTAAAATAAAATACCGCCAAATCTATTATCTTTTGGTTAACCCATGCATTGGCTTTGTTCTTCTTGGTCATTTGCATGACCTCAAATAGGCATGGCTCGTGGTGCTCCCCTACTCTTGTAGTTCACAATGTATTGAAATTATTATTAGAAAATATGTTCGGTCATTCATAAAAGAAATGTTTAACATATATATACTTACAAATCTCTTTTTATGCTCGAGGGTTGAAATGCTACCCCTAGTGTAGATAGAGGATGTAGCATCAATGACTCTGTTGCCTTGTTCCGAGCACTCGCCTGCTAGAACAAGACACACCTTACTTCTGGACCATCCCGTCCTAGTGGTCCTCAGGGATCCAACGAGGGTGCTCACCCTTGTTCCTTACTTTCCAAAGCGTACTCTTGATGATTTTAGAGGTCTTTGTGGCAAAGACCTTCATAATCTCATCATTCATACCCTCTGTCCACTAATAATCACGCTGTTACATAAAATAAGATTTCAATATTAAAAACAGGTGTATGAATTAGCCATAAATTCACAACAAAGGGGAGTGTTAGCTTACCAAAAAGGTGTCAAACCACCTATCCTAGACAGCCTTCCCTGCATCTGTCCAAGAGATGTCTGGACAATCCCACTAGGCCTTTAGAACCTTAGTAATCAGTTTGGTAGTGTAACTACTATCAACAAAACTGTAATAAATAATAGTTAGAAACAAATAAAATAAGTTACACACGGGGAGGCTACCAAAATTTTGACAGAGTCTCCCCTATAAATATAACATTTCCAAATTTAAATGATTTCCCTATTACAAACAGAAGAGTTCCCAATACAGTTCAATCTATACAGTTACTAAATAAACTAACATACAACAAACTAATTTAGGCACTATATGAGTTTTATATACAAAGAAACTAAGAAGCTACCAACTAAGAAACTTAAGACAAATTATAGTATACTTACTCGTCTCCGGCTGGCAGTGGGACCAGCATGGGTAGGAGGGATGCCAGAGGTGGGGTGGCCACGAGGCTAGTGTCATCCAAACCACCAGGTGAAAGAGTCTGCTGTGGGATGGTGGGCCCAAGTGGTGAAGGAGAGGTGGCCTGCTATAGGGTGGTGGCCTGCAAACGAGATCTGGGGGTCCTCGAACCACCACCCCAACTGAAAGGTAGTTGATGTCCTGTCATCTGTGGAATCAACCATGAAAACAAATGTTAGTCTTAGGCTATAAAGGTATGTATGTATGTATATATGTTTAATAATTGCATACTCTGTGTCTATTTTAGTTTGAAATTCCTCCTCAGTTTTAGTGTCACTATGGCTATCTGTTTCAACAGGTTCCTCAGTCTCCAAATCGGCCCTAGACCGTTTTGAATAAGAGACAACATCTTTGTCAATGTGTTCATCCTCTGTAGTGGCGAGTGTCTCATCCATTATCACTGGATCAATGTTGAACAGCAGATGACTGTCGTTGAGCTCGTTTA
Organism: Clitoria ternatea; assembly: GCA_037962975.1. Lineage (NCBI taxonomy): Eukaryota > Viridiplantae > Streptophyta > Magnoliopsida > Fabales > Fabaceae > Clitoria > Clitoria ternatea. Next base: position 3,518,101 of record CM075674.1, read on the forward strand.
GAGTAAGCTGATAAGCATCCTCAACCTCATTGGAGACATTATCAGTGATCTGACTTCGGGCCTTGGCCTTGATTACTGTGTACCAGTCCCGGTGCCCCCCAGGGAAGTCCGTGTAATAAACTTGCTCAGCTTGTTGGGCAAAACTGAAGGGATCAAACCTTTTATATCTATCATTTTTTAACTTCAACTAAGCTGCAGTTGTTGTCAACCTTTGTTCCTAAACCGATTGTGTTGTCATACCAATCACACTTGAATAGAACGATATCTCTTCTTAGTCGTCTAGAGAAATAAACTTCAATAATCCCTGTCAACACTCCATAGAAGTCTTCCTCTAACTGTCCAGTCATGCCTTTAACACAAACCCCGTAGTTATGGGTATGCATCCCTGTACTCCATTCAAAAATGTTAATCTTGTATCCGTTTACATAGTAAATGGGCCATTTTTTAACAGTTTTCACCGGCCCCCAAGAAGGGCTTAGAGTAAGGGATCTTCAATATGGTTATTAGGGTCTTGAATCTATGTACAACATAACACATAGGTCATCGTTAGATACCTAATGTTAGAAGTAAAACTAAAAATACAAGGTATACAGGTCTTACATGTTGTGCAAACCAACCGATGAATTTGGATGATACCTCACTATGAATTTGGTCATCAGTTATATGATTTTGCTCAAGTTTTAACATATCTACATATAAGCTATTTAAAGAACAAAAATTTAGATACAATAAAAGCTAGCTTTATAATGCAAACTATAAGTTGGTGACTTACTCAAGATAGTGTTCCACTTCTGGGCAATTTAGAAGAATGTACAAGTGAGCCGCCTTTCGATCTTTCTCATCAATGTAACATTTTGTGACCTTGCCCCCAGGATGACCGTGATAGTTAAAAATTGAAATTTTATCATCCAACCCTCTGTGTGTGGCCACCCCAAGATTACGGGGAATTCTACTCATTCTAGTTTCTATCTCCGTTGGAAAATAGAAAGAAGCAAAAGTGGTCATTTCTTCCACTAAGTATGCCTCATAAATTGATGCTTCAACACACATTTTGTTTGACACTTTGTCTTTTAAAGAGCGTAAGAATCTAGAACAACATAAACAAATGTTAACTTACATAATACCATTATAGGAAAAAATCTCTACAATGAAATTAAGTAGTTCTGGCGTTCACCTTTCAAAGGGATACATCCAATGGTACTATACTAGGCCACCCACTAAGGCCTCGTATGGTAGATGGATAGGAAGATGTTCCATCGAGTCAAAAAAAACTTGGTGGAAAAATCTGCTCCAACTTACAAATCAAGACGAGATATTTTCCTCCATCTTCACAAGTTTCTCCTCAGTTAACAAAGTTGCCGTCAACTCTTTAAAGAAGTGACTTAACTCAACTAGTGGTTTCCAAATAGGTTTCAGTAAGGCATAAAATGTGTATGATAGTAGTTGTTGCATAAACACATGGCAATCATGACTTTTCATGCCAAACACCCTTCCCTCCTTTACGTCGACACATCTACTCAAGATAGAAGTGAATCCATCAGGCAGGGTCAACCCATTCATCCACACACACATAGCAATCTGTTGAGGTCTAGCTAAAACATATTTTGCATGCGGTTTAAACATTCTTCCATGTCTGACATCCCTCAATTCCCACTCCTTCCTAGAACACCAAATTGGAAGGTCTAGACGACTCTTCTCGTTGTCTTTTGTTCTCTATTTGATGTCCATCACAGTGTCAAAAATATTCATGAAAATATTTCGTTTAGTGTGCATGACATCAATGTTGTGTCTTAACAACAAGTCTTTCCAATATGGCAAATCCTATAAGATACTCTGCTTCACCCAGTGGTGTTCCTTCCCATAACCCGCAAACTCCTTAACACTCTTATCCCAGATGTACGGATACTATTCGACTCTCTGCCAAAGCCGTGCACGAGATAACCTATAGGGTGGAGGTTCATTAACAACCTTATTCTTCTTAAAAGGGATTTTATTTCTCTTGAATGAGTGATCCAACAGTAGAAAATTTCTATAACAGTCAAAGAAACTTGTCTTGCCACTAACAGGGAGTGATTCCCCCAGTATGTTCCATGCATATAGGGCAAGCAAGCTTTCTAGACATTGACCATCTAGAAAGCATACCATACGCTAGGAAGTTGTTAATGGTCCACTTTAAAACAGCCCGCATCATGAAATTGTTCTTTAAGGACACATTATAGGTCATCACCCTGAGATCCCACAATTGTGACAACTCCTCAACCAACGGTTACAAAAACACGTCTATCTTCGCCTTTGGATTTTTGGGTCCTGGAACCAGTACAGATAGAAACATGACCTTCTTCTTCATACAAATATCAGGAGGTAGATTGTATTGATTTAGTATGACTGGAAACAAGAGTACGCTCTTCCACATTGACCAAACGGGTTGAACCCATCAGTACATAAGCCAAGTCATACATTGTGTGGCTCACCGGAAAAGTCTGGATATAGCTGGTCCAAACATTTCCACGCTTTCCCGTTGGAAGGATGGCACAAAAGACCCTCCCGTGTTCGGTTTAGAGCATGCCAACACATGTGTTTTGCTGTGGACAATGAGGCGTACAAACGTTGAAGACGCTATATTATGGGAAAGTACCACATTTTCTTCCTGGCCGTCCTAGTTACTTTCCCTTTCCTTTTAACGGTTTTGTACCGGTCCTCATTCCAATGTACATATTTTGTCACACTCTTGTCTACAAACTCATTTCTGAACAACATACAACTGCCAACACAACACTTTATCTTCACACAACCCAACCCTAAGTTTACCACTCTTTTCTTAGCATGGAACAAGTTTGATGGCATTAAATGATTACTAGGCATGATGGAACCCATCAGATTGACCATTCTATTAAAACAACCTCCTGAAAGATTATAATCTTTTTTATGCTTAAAACAGCTAGGGAGGTGGATAATTTAGTGTGACTCTCGCACCTGTCCCACAATGGAGTCTGACCCGTCGCTAATAAATCATAAAATTTCTTCACCTCCGGATTAGGATCCTCCTCTACATTCTCATCCTCTGTCCCAACTTGGTCATCATATTGTAGCATACGTCCGGTGGAGGGTCCAACATGATCCATCACCATCTGCTCCATATTATTGTACGTATCCCTATTCCCTCCGACCTCGTAGTAAGATTGTTGTATGGTTACGGCTGATGGCCTGGCGGTAACTGCTCACCATGGTTGTACCAGTAGTAGATCTTTCCATAAACCTCTTCTCACTTAGGTGGCACATGACATCATCTGCATATTCAAAACTCATGCATTTATATTTTGAGCACGAACAACGAATCTTGAGTCATTTCAAAACCACGCATGTTCACCGTAGCAAACAGAATAAACTCTAACAAGCCTATCACAAACTCTTTAGTCACTTGCCGACTGCGATCCAGCCGGTTATACATCCATCATCGATTTGTTGGAACCTCCATTCATGATATATAACAAGCAGAGTTCTAGTTACTTTAATTTAAATATTATGTGACTATCGTTCGTGAATCACTCTCTATCTCTTTGATGTTGTAATTAGGTGAGGCCCTATCCAATTTGGGATGAATATACAATCATCCGTAACCTATCTACGTGTTTGCGTTAACCTTGTTTTAATGATGTTTATTTGAAAATTTAGCAGCATTTCGCATTGATTCCCGAGTACACAGTGATACATGTGGTATGAAACACCACACTCAGACATGCACCTAGAGACAATACGAAACACGGTAACCGAAATTCCAAATGGACATCAACAACACAAGATAGGACACAAACAACAGTGATGGGTTACACCCTACTAGTTACAAATTCATCCCAAACTATTCAACCGGGACAATTCATGATCCAACACAACACGGTATATTGGCCGCTTGTCTTGAAACTTGAACGGGAACCTAATGGGTACACACATGACTAAACCCTACATTGTTAAACTTTAATAAACTTCTCTATGTACCCTAAAACAGGGAACCTACCAAAATTTCGGCAGAGTCTCCCCTGTAAACTAGACATTTCCAAATTTTAACAACGCCCTGTTACACAGAAGATTCTCCAGTACAGTTCAATATATACGCTATGCATTGTATATGAAATTAAAGGAGGTAATCACCACAATCTAGTGAGCTCTGCTCTCCACTAACAAGCAACAATACACATGCATAAACCATCATGTTATCAGCATACAAAACCAATGCCTAATAAGCTCTGCTCTCCACTAACAAACAACAATACACATGCACACTTTTAACACATGTTATTAACACACATAACCAATGCCTAATGAGCTCTACTCTCCATTAACAAACAACAATCAACATGCCTACACAATCATCATAGGTTACACATCACGAGAAAATTAGCATTAGGGGATTACCTGGGAAAGTGACACAACAATGGAGATAAAGCTAGAGAGACACGAATAGAGACCACACGACGTGCCGATCTGCATGACAAACCAAAAAGAGGTGGACATGTTATAAATTTTTTGTTTTGAAAAGCAAAACTGAAAAGGCATACGTTTCCAGGTTTATATGCATCTTTGTAAGATGCATTTAATGACTTCAATGGCCTTGAAAGGTTATAACTTTTATTTGATCAATTAGTGCACATTCTGCTTCACTTGTTTTTGACTACTGTTATATTGTTTTCTCTACGTAGGCTTTCCCTAAATTATAAAAAATGCCTTATGTTTACTTGAACTCAGAACCTATCACCAAAAGACCATGATCCACTACACACAATTTCACATTTAGGAAAAAATATATTTTCTTAAAAAATATATTTAGTATAAAAATATTTAATACTAGCCTATCAACATTGGTCTTTATATTGGAAGAACATTAATATTGGCCTATCAACATGCTTAGATATTTTGGCTTCATGGGTACTATTTCAAACTCAAGTCCCAAGATGAAACATGAAGTACTGAACTAAAAACTGTATAAAAAAATCCATCTTCTTAAAGTATCAAGAGCTAGTTATATAACTATATTAGCAAACAAATGAAACAAGGCAATATAGGTTATGATAGAGCAAGCAAACTAAAAACAAAAATTACATGGAACAAAGCAAAACGATGAATCTTTATTTCTAATATTTGACTTCAAACAAAACCCCTACACTTGTTGACTAGTACTTTTCCCCTTGTAGAATTGTAATTTGTTGGCATTATATATTCATCCCATTACCATTATAAATTAAAAACAAAACATCTTCCATAAAAACTGACCCAAAAAGTTAAAGATACTAAACTTCAACCACATTGCGTGTTTGAACCCACCCTATTCCACCTTGCCCCTAATAACCCTAATGTTCACATTTTCAAAGTCTAAGTAGGATACAAAATAAGGAATCCCCTCTTAATTGCCCCTCCAATTCACCTAACCAAGACTGTTAATCTCTATCCCTTCCCTCATATCACACGAAACTAAATCCAAATACAAGTACTAATTTAAAGTTAGTATACTCAAAAAGATTTCATGCTTTAAACTTGTACATGTCATCAAACCTTCACAACAAAAATTTTAGAGCCATGCAAATTTGGACACCTTATACACTTCCGTTAAGGAAAAAAAAGGTTCAACCAATTAAGATAACCAACCAATAAAAAGCGAGCCCTCTTAAACTCAAAGCCAAAGTGAGTGAGTCCTATACTCCTATTTATTATATAAAGGCCACAGTTATAAACCAAAGACTCTGTACTCTCTCTGCAGTAGAAACTAGATACAGTTTAAAGGAACATTTGGAATCATACCTGTTAAAATTACACTACAAATAAGTAAATTAAATAAAAAGATCAAAAAAACAAACAAAAATTTTGCCTGTTAAAATCACATGTAGAGATTCACATCTCTCTCATGATTCAACGTCAATCAACTATATTAATTTTTAAGCACATGAAGAAAATAAATTCCTTAAGATACATAAATTATAAAATAGACAGACTTACTAGCCTAATTAAGAGAAAGTAGTTCTTTATAGTTATATGTATATAAATATTCCAGCCTCAAAGGACTGATTAATAACCAAAATAATTTCTGTAGATGATATTGTAAAATATTTCAATTGATCTAATTTAAAAATTACTTGAACGCAACTTAATTTTTTTTATATTCTTTGGTTGCAAAATTTTCAACCCGTCCTTAGGATTGTATAACTTAAACACAATATTTAACCTCTTACATATTAGATACTCTTCTGTTAGTATATTTTTACTTTAAAAAATTAAAATTATTTGGATCTTTATATAAAACATAATGAAAAACTATTTAAAAATTACAGTAACAAATAAACTGAAATAGTTTAAAACATACATTGATTTATAAAGTGATGAACTGACAAATGATTTTGCAAATAGAAGAAATTAAATTATCCATTCCAAAAGAGATTATAATGGAACAAATATAATCACAAACAACCAAACAAACATAACCCTTAATCTAAGAGTGTCTACACATTAAAACAAAAAACATTGTTTTGTATTTTTGAGAGAAAAGGATAAGAATGACGTTGTGAATGGAGAATGAAGAATGTGGTAATAAGGATGGGAGGTGGATGGGATGAAGGGTGCACAAAGAAAGAAGGGGTGGATGATTTATATACAAATTTTCTTATGAATGCAGTTAAGCAAGTATTAAGAACCCTGAACATCCAACTATTACTAGCTTTAAGAACTATTTTTAGGTTTACTCAATGAATAAATTATTTTTAAAAGTTAACATTATTTAATAACAAAAGATAAAGAATTTATACATTTTCATAACTCATTATACATGTATGCATATTTCATTTTGTCATAATTTTTATTCAATCAACAGTTATAACTTTTTACTTTTTCCTCTAAAATAAATCTCACTATGGAACACTTAACCCGTGTTGGAACAATTTTCCAAATTCAAGGGTGAACCAAAAGATGAACAACAATTTAGAGGACTTGATATGATTTTCTAGGCATGCAGAGCACTTTCCTAAAATTAGTATTTCGTCCCTATAGAGTGTGGGTATCACGAAATCCAATTTTGAGATACAAAGAAGATTCAACAACAATACTCACTCTTGTATTGTTGCAAAACAAGAACAAAGGATGAAAGAAATTTAATTTGTGTTTTTATTTCTATATTTTTGAGTAATGCACTTGGATCCCTTTATATAGATGTTGATCAGACATCTTCTGAATCAAAGGGACACAAATTTATGAATTGTTATAACTCTTCATAAAAGGTTGAGACTCTTTAAATTTACTGAAAAGACATGTAATTAATTACAACACAATGGTAATCAATTACACCTTTTGAAAAGTCATACCATTTGGCATTACACCTTTGAAGAGTCATACCATTTGGCGTCTCAAAATTTAAAAAGTTACTCAATCAGAGTTTTCACTCTTTGATAATCGATTACACACAATGGTAATCGATTATCAGAGAATTTAATTCTCAAATCTCAACAATCCTCCCCCATTTGAGAGTATTAAATAATTACTACACACAAATTTAAATTTAATATATACAATCTTACACGTAAATGAAAGTGTACATAGACTTGAACTTCCACTTAGTAGAGTATACATTCCAAGAAATCGTATTTTATTGGTATCGAAACGATTGAACCGATATAATACATAATGAAAACTTGAAGATACAACTACATATAAGATAAACTACATGTTCTTGTTGTACGTGACACAATAGGGCCATGCATCCATATCTATTCATAAGTGTATCAAAGTCATTGCCCCTTGACTTCTTGAAGCGGCCAAACTTCGCACTTACATAGGTTGATTTCTTAGGTAAAACATGTTCCTGCGATAAAACATAAATTCAAGAAATCAATTAAGAATTATTCAACCTCCTTACATCACAGGTCCAAAAGCACCCTTGTGCTTTTAATCATCAAATAAGAGATTTAATCTTATTGAACTTAAGACTTAATGTCATATTAAGCGTCAAGTTAAGATTCCCTTACTAGTGATTAATTGTGGGCTCCATTCCAATTTCAATAGACATTCTAGAGATGGAATCTTTAGCCAATGCCTTTGTAAAACCATCAGCCAAATTAAGCTTTGTTTGAACGAAATCAACGGTAATAATACCATCCTTGATAAGTCCTTGGACATAACTATGTCTCACACCTATATGTCTTGATTTTCCATTGTACACTTGACTATAAGCTTCAGCCAAAGTTGCAACATTGTCACAATGTATTGCTACAGGTGATATTGGTTTTTGTAACAGTGGTATCTCAAACATGAGATTCCTTAGCCATTCAGCTTCCTTTCCTGCTGAAGCTAAAGCTATAAATTCTGAAGCCATAGTGGAATCAGTAATGCAAGTTTGTTTCTTAGATGACCAAGAAATTGCTCCTCCTCCAAAGAGGAAAACCCAACCACTAGTAGAAGAGTGATCTTCTTGGTTTGTAATCCAACTTGCATTAGAATATCCTTCCAAAACTGAAGGATAACCACTATATGTCAAACCATAATCAATAGTTTTCTTTAAGTACTTAAGTACTCGACGTACAGCTTGCCAATGTGATAAACTAGGGTTACTAGTATATCTACTCAGTTTACCTACCGCAAATGCGATATCTGGCCTTGTACTTGTCATTGCATACATCAAACATCCTATTACCCTTGCATATTCTAATTGTGAAATACCCTTACCACCATTAGGTAATATCTTTAAACTTGGGTCCATAGGAGTTGAAATAAGAGAGCATTCAAAGTTATTGAACTTCTTGAGAACTTTCTCAATGTAATGTGATTGAGACAGGATAAGTTTCTCATTGTCTCTCTTAATTTTTATACCTAGGATGACATCAGCTTCTCCCATATCTTTCATGGAGAAATATGATGATAGAAATGTTTTGGTCAAATTTACTTGATCTAATTTTGTTCCAAAAATCAGCATGTCATCCACATACAAGCAAATTATGACACCATTACCTTTGTCATCAAATTTACTATACACACACTTGTCTGAATTGTTTATTTTGAAACCATTTGATAATACAACGTCATCAAACTTTTGGTGCCATTGTTTTGGCGCTTGTTTCAATCCGTACAAAGATTTAATCAATTTACAGACCTTGTGTTCTTGGTTTTCCATAACAAAACCTTCAGGTTGTTTCATATACACTTCTTCTTCTAGTTCTCCATTTAAGAATGCAGTCTTGACATCCATTTGATGTATCACAAGTTTATGAATAGCAGCAAGTGCTATTAATAACCTTATAGTGGAGTTTCTAGCCACAGGTGCATATGTATCGAAATAATCGATTCCAGGTTTTTGTCTAAACCCTTGTGCCACTAAACGTGCTTTAAACTTATCAATAGTTCCATCAGCTTTGATTTTCTTCTTGAAAATCCATTTACATCCTATTGGTTTACACTTAGGAGGTAAGTCAACCAAAATCCATGTGTTATTTCCCATGATGGATTCCATCTCATCATTAATTGCTTCTTTCCAGAAAGCAGCATCTTGAGACCTCATAGCCTCTTGATATGTCAATGGATCTTCTTCTATATTATAACAATATGAGAACTTTGTTAAGATAGAATCTCTTGTACCTTCAACTAAGTACACATGAAAATCTGGGCCAAAGGATTTTTCTTTTCTTGCCCTTTTACTTCTTCTAGGTTGTGATGTGGAAGCATCATTCTCATCTAGAGTTTGAACATTTGATCCTTGATCAATCAAGCTTTGATCCAATTCTTCAATATTGGTATTAGGAGTTAAATCCTTTGAATGAGGAATTGAAGAAAATCTCCTTTCATCAAAAATTGCATCTCTATATTCTATGATTGAATGTAGTGACACATAATCATTTTGTCCTATTACATAGAACCTATAGGCTTTGCTATGTTCAGCATAACCTATAAAAATGCATTCAATTCCTCTTTCACCCAATTTCTTACGCTTGGGTTCCGGTATTTTTACAATTGCCCTACAACCCCAAACTTTGAGATAAGTCAAATTTGGCTTTCTTTTATACCAAAGCTCATACGAGGTTACCTCATTCCTTTTTATCGGAACTCGGTTTAGAATATAACAAGCCGTTAACATGGCTTCACCCCAAAATCCATCACTTAGACCAGAATAGGACAACATAGAATTAACCATTTCTTCCAAAGTCCTATTCTTTCTTTCTGCTATACCATTTTGTTGTGGTGTATATGCAGTAGTTGTTTCATGGATAATACCCACAGATTGAAAATAAATTGGATCATAATATTCACCACCTTTATCAGTTCTCAACTTTTTAATTTTAGTATTAAGTTGCAATTCTACTTCATTTTTATAAACCTTAAACTTTTCTAAGGCTTCATTTTTAGTAAACAAAAGATAAACATAGCAAAAGTGTGTATGATCATCAATGAATGTTATCATATATTTCTTATTTCCTAATGAAGGTGTACTATGAAAATCACATAAATCACTATGTACTAATTCAAGCAAAGTTGAATCCTTTCAATATTAGGAAAAGGTTTTCTTGTTATCTTTGTTAGCATGCATGTTCTACACTTTTCTATGTTCAAATCAAATGGAGGAATCAGATCAAATTTAGACATAGAATGTAGTTTTCGATAATTAACATGTCCAAGACGAAAATGCCATAAAGAAGAATCATGATTAATAATATAAGCAGAATCAATAACACGATTTATCGTACTTAATTTAAACATATTGTTATAAAGATATCCTAGACCAATAAATACACCACCTTTAGATAGTACAAACTTATCAGCTTCAAATACCAATTTATAACCTAATCGATTCAAGATTACTCCAGACACTAAATTTCTCCTTTATTCTGGAGCATATAGTACATCTCTTAATACAAGTGATTTTCCAGAACTAAGTAATAATTCTACTTGTCCACAACCTAGGACTTTAGCCATAGAATCATTTCCCATGTAAAGAACTTCTCCATTGTCACCTTCCTTCAAGGATTTGAATAGAGACCGATCTTTACACACGTGTCTTGAAGCTCCTGAGTCGATCCACCAAGAATCATCAGTCTGCACACAGAAGATTTCAGAAACCATTTCCACAAAATTCAAATTGGAATTATGTGCAATGTGTGCAAAATTACCTTTCTTAGGTTGGTCTTGGCTAGAATTGCCTTGACCTTGCTTTCCACCATTCTTGGCCATTTTCCTTTTCCAGATTGTACAATCTCTTTTCATGTGACCGGAATTGCCACATTCCCAACAAGTTGCTTGTTGATTTGCCTTACCAAATTTAGGCCTCTTGTTCCTACTTCCTTTATTGAAATTAAAGGGCCTTTTCTTGAACTTTGGTATTGCCTTTGATTTCTCATCTTCCACCATATTAACAGTGGACAAATTAGGATTGCTAGAGTCCTTATTACCATCTTGTAGACGGATTCCTTCTTCAAGTCGAAGATGTGTTGCCAATTGTTCAACACTTATATCATCCTTGTTGTGCTTTAAAGAATTTCTCACATCTTTCCAATTGGGTGGTAATTTATCAATTATAGAAGAAACAATAAAAGTCTCATCCATAGCAATATTATGTTGCCTAAAACTTCCAAGGATTCTTTGGATTTCATGGAATTGTTCCATTATAGGTCTAGCATCACTCATCTTATAATTATTAAAATTACTAACAAGGAATTTCTTACTTGATGCATCTTCAGAAATGTATTTGCCTTCAAGTTGATCCCACAATTCTTTGGCCGATTCTACATACTGATACACATCGAATAATGCATCGGTCATGCCATTCAGAATGTGACCACGACATATGTAATCATCATTCTCCCACTTTCTTTGTTCTTCCAAAGTTTCCTCTTCTCTCTCCTTTGGTTGTGGAGTGCTAAGAACATAGGCCACATTAAGGGCGGAGAGGAGGAAGTGCATCTTCTTTTGCCATCTACGAAAACCAACGCCTTCAAATTTGTCTAATTTGTGGAAATTTGTAGACATATCACGGATTGTTGCCATTTTTCTTGGAAATACTAATTTTAGATTGTTGGAACAATTTTCCAAATTCAAGGGTGAACCAAAAGATGAACAACAATTTAGAGGACTTGATATGATCTTCTAGGCATGCAGAGCACTTTCCTAAAATTAGTATTTCGTCCCTATAGAGTGTGGGTATCACGAAATCCAATTTTGAGATACAAAGAAGATTCAACAACAATACTCACTCTTGTATTGTTGCAAAACAAGAACAAAGGATGAAAGAAATTTAATGTGTTTTTATTTCTGTATTTTTGAGTAATGCACTTGGATCCCTTTATATAGATGTTGATCAGACATCTTCTGAATCAAAAGGACACAAATTTATGAATTGTTATAACTCTTCATAAAAGGTTGAGACTCTTTAAATTTATTGAAAAGGCATATAATTAATTACAACACAATGGTAATCAATTACACCTTTTGAAAAGTCATACCATTTGGCATTACACCTTTGAAGAGTCATACCATTTGGCGTCTCAAAATTTAAAAAGTTACTCAATCAGAGTTTTCACTCTTTGATAATCGATTACACACAATGGTAATCGATTATCAGAGAATTTAATTCTCAAATCTCAACAACCCGATATTCTTTAAATATATTTCATTTTTCAGTTTCCGTAACATAATTGTGCAAGTCATAGGTCTAGAAACAACCAGATACAAAACATAAAAATTACTTGGTTATGTCAAAATAGAACTTACTCAAACAAAAAATCGTCGTCTAAAACATACAAAATATGAAGTTTCTATTATTCAAGACAAATCTAAAGAAGTGAGACTACCCAATGGATTTTAATGATATTGAATGCTCGGGCCAAAAAAAGTGTAAACAAACTTGTCATGTTGCAGCAACAAACACTTGATGGGCTATAAGTATGAACTTATACATCAAAATCAAACAAAAAAATGCAATATTATGAAGACAGTAGAAGGGAAGGGATAATCAGAATATTAATTAAAAATGCAATCCAGAAAAAATAATAGTAGACTAGTATATTTAAAGAAATAAAAAATATGAATGAGTACTTCTAGTTTTATAACCCATGTTAAGACATATTTGATCAAACAGCACAGGCGCAAGGCTTCGGCATTGAAAACAAGTTCATATTCATAAAAATTTGCTTCAAGTCTATGAAAGTTAACAGTTAGTATTGCATATCAAAACAGAAACAGTGAAGCAAATAGGCAAACCACCAAACAAGAGCATACCGGAAAAAAAGACCTAAAAGACAATGAAACCCAAAAAAATAGGAGGAGACCAAACAACCCAACAGAAATAGAACAAACAGATCATAACAGAAGTAGCTATAGGTTTGCCAAACATACAATTGTTTAAGGAGACTTCAAGGGATATCAATATACATTAAACAAATGTAGTAATCATACCAGATATTTTAATTTACTAAGAGAAAATCCTTTAGTGTTTTTCAGGTGATCTAAAACTTGTCCAGGTTGTCCCAACCTGCAACAGGATAAATTCTACATGAATATATAATAAAGAAAATATAGGACCGCTGAAATGAGAAGACCTAAAACTAGTGGAAAACTAAGGCAACACTAAACCGTAAAAGACAATAACAATCTTGTGCAAGCAAATATGGAATTATTTCAGTTTTTCTCTGATCAACTTCATATTAAGTTTGCATCATTCAAGCACAATGTCTTGACCCAACCACTACAAAGTACAGATGCTTTTTTAACGCTAAAATCAATTACTAAATTTATTAATTAATTATTTTGTAAAAAATTTATTGGGATTTTATTTAAAATGCTTAAAATTTAAGGTAAATAAGTGAAGGATTTTACACTTTGGGTGCGTCAACCAAGGTTCATACCTTGTTAATATACATGGAGCTCATTTCAAATCCCATGGTCTCATGCCATGTCTTAGAATCTAAACTTGCATTGGCTTCTTCATAAGAAGCTTGGTCATTTAGCAATATGCCTCCTTCCCGATTCATAAGATATCCATATCTTTCAGATTTGATGATATATCCTATTTGATATTATGCAAGTCTTGTGCTACCAGAGCTAATGATGTCACAACACTTTGTGATTTCTACTCCAAGTCCATCCTTGACTTTTGAATGCTTTGTGATACTTAAATTTCTTCAAGTTTTACTATTCTCCTATTGATTCTTTAAGAGATGTACTCTTATTCAAGGACACAACATTTCAAGCAATAAACCTTTTATTCTCAGATGGATTGTAGAAATAATAACCCTTAGCTTTCTTTGGGTAACTCACAGAAGATATTTATCCAATTTAGATCTGACCTTATCAGAGTTGGATGCTCTATAAAAGCATCATAGCTCCAAATCATTATTAAAGACATACTAGGTTTCTTCCTAGTCCATATCATATATGATTTCTTGAAGAAAGCCTAAGATGGAACATGGTTAAGTGTGAAAATTTTGTTAATAAAGGAACATTGAAGGAGTTAGAGATGTGTGATAATAATCAATAATCAAACTGTGTCCAACAAAGTTTGACTTTTCCTCGTAAAGATGCTATTATGACATTTCATGAGGAATGAGTTAAGAAGTAATCTCTCACTCTATTAGATAGTTATCAAACTTGTAACTCAAATTATTTGCTATCTTAATCAAATCAAGAGCTTTAATTGTCTTACCAATTTGGTTTTTCACTTCATTATGAATTCTTTAAACTTTTCAAAGACTTTCTAACTTGTGTTACATAAATCCATACTCATTGACTTTTCAATTAGTATGTCAAAATATTGAAAAACACGTCTAGTTATTGTTCCAATAGGCCCACATACATAATCATGTATTAGATACTAGATTACCCATCTTTCACTTTTCACCGAATGAGGTCTCAACTACCTCTCCAATAAATAAGATTTACATGTCTTAATTGATCCAAAATTAAAAGAGTTAAGATAATTATATTAATGGTATATAGAAATGTGTTTCTCATTCATTTTTCCTTAGGAGACAATACCAAGTAAGGTTTAAAATCACTTACTTTAGCCTACTTTGACAGTTATGTTATAGATGAGTTTTAAGATTTAGGATGCGGAATCTATTACTCAATTGTACATCAACAGCCTTTTGAAGAAACAGAGTTCTTTTATAAAAGAAAACCTTTCTTGTCCAACAAGAAACAATATGCACAACGTCTAGTTCACTAACTAGCCCAATAGGTGAAGATCTTATCTTTAACGTAGCAACTTTTGCTTAAATTTACACATAGATTTCTTTACCCTTAGAAAGTGATCTACTTTCTTGATCTTTCAAATAAATGTGAGATCTGATTCTAGTATCCAATACTAATGCTAATAAAGTAAAATAACTTGACTTTATAACATGACTTGTAGCGGAAGTCTTACTTCTCTTTCTTTTGAACTCCTTCAAGTACTTTAGAAAGATTATTTCAATATCTTATTTGGCTAAAACTAGAAACAATTTCCTTTCTTGATCACCTTTTAAACTTCTATTTACCCAGACCAACTCGACCTTAATAGAGTCTGGATATGATGATATCGTATATCTCCATATATTTATATTGCCTTTTACAGCTCAGAGTTTATGCAGACTCTATAGGGTATTCAATACCCAATGATAGATGATATTGAAATAAGCCAAACATGACACACTACTACTTCCTTTTTATTGAGGACAATTCTCAAGTCTTGATACTTATCTTGGTATTTTTCCAGCTAAAGTGTCCTTCCAAAGGACAGATTACAATGAAAACAATATTTGGTTTGTCATGGTTGTTCTAAAACAAATTTTATGCAAATTTATCACTTTTATTTACAACATATTTAACTTATGGTCATTGAATAAATATGTTGTCTCTCCCTTTACCTCTTGCATGTCTCGACCTTGAAAGAGAAATGTAGGGAGATGCCATTTGTTCTTGCTTCCAAGCTTTCTCTTTATAACCCAAGATCTGAAATAACATGTGTAACTGTTGTCATAGTGAAATAAGAAGGAAAGGTCCCCCTTGTAGAGCTCGCGGTTCATGGGCCAAGAAGGGGAAGAGAGTTTCCAAGCTCACAATAATGCTGGATCATGGAAAAAAGGAATATGCAAGGAGGTTTCTAGTAGTTTGGAGGTTAAAAGATGAACATACAAGAAGAATAGTGGTTCTCAGCTTTGAAGGGAGAGGGATGAGAGTTAGCGTTTAGTAATGGTCTTTAGAAAGAAAAAGATGAGGTTATAGTGGTAAGGGTGAAGGTGATGATGTTGATCGTGAGAAGGGAAAGAGGAAGAAGGGATGTGGGTGGCTGATGGGGTGTTCGGTGGTGGTACAGTGGCATGCTAAAAAGAAAAAAGAAAGGGAAAGAGAACTTGATGGAGAAAAGAGTGAGAAGAGAGATCTAAAATAGAAATAAATAAAATTAAATATAGGGTGTAAAAGATAGGGAGAGTATCGTGCAAGGAAAAGAAAAGGAAATTAAACACTTAGAAATTGAACATTGCAAAATTTATAACTTAGAAGCAATAGAAACATGAAGCATGCAAGCAAAGGGCATTATTGGCATAAGAAATTTAAATTTACAAGAACAAGACATGAAGGTGTTTAGGTGACATGAAAAGAATTTTCAAAATAATGGGTACAGTTTTCAAATTGAAAAATGATAGGACCAATCAATTAATTAAAGGAGAAATTGATGAAAACAAAAGGGGTAAGTCATGAAATTTATAAATAATTTTATGATAGGAATCTGAAAAATGCCTAACATCAAAGATGAAGATCATATTTTCCCCTTTTAAATAAGCTATGGTACGTGAAAATCCAATATTGGACGAAGAGATATGACCAAAATACAAAAGGATGTATGAATCGGTCCCAAAACAGGTTCAGGGTTTTATATTTAAAACTAGTAATAAATGGTTAGAATTTTGCAAAACTGGTCAACTATAAAAATTTAAATATTTTCTACCTCTATGAAACAAGCTACAGTACAAAATTTTTTGATATCGGACGAGAGAGATATGTCCTGAGCACTAAAGGTTGTCCAAAGCTGAAACAAATTACAAGGTAGTAACTTAGAATTAAAATTTGGAAAAATCCACAAGGAATTAAATTTTAAGGTCTTCATCAAAATTTTGGAGAATTAAATCAAGAAAATTACAGAAAAAGAACGAATCAATTTTGATGACGGATGAAGGAACTGTGACCAAAACACTAACAGGTGTGCAATTTAAATCAAAGAATTAACTGAACATCAACTTATTTAAAAATTTGGGCCAAATTCACAAGGAAATGGGATTTGGGCTCAGCATCAACATTGTAGAAGGTTTTGATATAGAGTTATAGAAATTGGAACCAAAGTGTTTCAACGTCGAGAGAAGGAATTACGTCGAAAACAAGTTATCAGACACAAGGTTCAATATTCAAGTAAGATTCTTCAGGTGAAAATAAATAAGTCTGGACTCAAACCGACTTCCAGAAAATTCATCAATATGTATCAAAGGTATACCAAATCAGAACACTAAAGGTTTAAGGGGTCCCTCTCACCTCATGGCCTCTAATGCTTACTGTTACTCGATCTGATTCCCAGCTCGATTTTCTGGTATAACTTTTTCTAATGACGCATCCTTTACAATATTTTTGTAAAATCTTTTATTATTATAAAAATTATAATCATGTCATGTCATTATTTGACACCTCACCAGGCCACTATCCACTTCACATTAATATTATAAATTCTATTTTTCTTAATAAATTATTTAGTCAATTATAAAACACCTTTATCTCTTTTAATAAACCATCTAAACAATTACTAATTAATCACCTTTCTCATAATTTATTCCTTTCAAGCTCATCCAATCTTCAATTATTCATCAAATAGCCATCACATGCATGTTATTAAAATTCATCGTCATACTTTATCACACAAATGGGCCTATCTACTCTCACAAACACTTCACATATATTAGCTGGAGCCCACAAAATCATCAAAAATCAAATAAAATGTCTTTGGCCGTATCTATAAACATAAACAATCACCCTTAAGTAACTATATCACATAACAAAATAGCCTACATGCCTTTCCTAAAAACTTTGAGATGTTACGCCAAATCTCATTAGTACACTTTAAACTATTTGTGTTGGGAGTCTTTACAACAATGCTTAAAAGAGAAGTAGGACAAATAAGAGAAGCGGAAGAGGAGAATGTTATGAGGTGTCTTAAATGTTAAGGATGAGACCTTTATTTTTATGCTTTAGTATGGTTTTGAAAACAACAAACAATAATTTGTCATTAAGCAAATTATTTTCTTGTCTCCCAATAATAAAAAATCCATTAATCATATTTTAATGTTGATGTAAAACATCTCATCTTTTGACCCGATTTAGTTCGACGGTGCAATATGATATGAGTTGGCTTAGAATTGAAGACATAAAGTTTTAATAATGACAAAAGGCAATAAGCTCCAAAAGGAATCAATCATGAAGGCCAGTAATGGAAGAAAAATGAATCAATAATAAGACAAGACCTATAAGTCAAGAAATAAAGTGTCAAAGCTCAAAAGGTCTTAGAATTTATGCAAGGTTTTACTTAAGTATAAGCATGACCTTAAATATCAATGAAAACCTTCAAAACATAAAAGTTTGAAATGTTTTTTAAAACTTCAAACATGCAATCGATAACCATTTTGGTGTATCAATTACACACTGATACATTACAGATGATTTGAATTTTAAATGAAATATTTGAGTCCAAACAACATGTAATCGATTACCATTTTAATGTTATCAATTACATAGTGATACGTTGCAAATGGTTTGAATTTTAAATGAAATATTTGAGTCTAAACAGTTTGTAATCGATGATAGTAATCAATTACACACTGATACGTTGCAAACGCTTTAAATTTTAAAGGAAATATTCAAACTTTGAATTACTGTAATCGATTACCACAACATCATAATGAACAAAAAAATGCATCTCTTCATGGTTTCTTGCATGGAAAGTCGTGTTCTTTCATCCAAACTTTTGAATGAACACATCCATTTGAAAAGACATCTTTCTAACATCAAAAGACATTTTTTCATCAATCAAATGCATATCTTCATCCCCTATAAATAGAGTGAACACCAATCACTATAAACATGGATTTTGAAAAGCATTTTATCATTCTTTATAATCCAATTCGGGAAACACTCTATGATGATACAAGGTTATTTTATTACTTGAGTATTACCATTAAAGAGCTTCAAGTTGTATTATCTACTCTTCAAGAGAAAATTTCAAGTTATACACTTTCTTTGTTAAAGTTCATTTTTTATGGGTAAGGCATCCCACATTGGTTTTGTAACTTGGATGAGGTATCCCAAGGGGTTGGTTAAGTCTAGGGTAAGAGATCCCTAGCAGTGTAAGTCGAGGGTGAGACATCTCTTTCATGGTTGGAGCCTCCATATAAGGGTGAGGTATCTTAGAGGTGTTGGAGTGCTCTATCGTCGTAACTTGTGACAATTATAATGGAACTCTCAAGGGTTGCTTGAGAAAACTGTATGTAAGCAAGTGGTTGGCCGAACCAGTATAAAATCCAAGTTTGCATTCTCTTAAGCCTTCATCCTTGTATATTTTATTACTGTCACTTGAACTATAAGTCATTACATACTAAGTCTTTAAAAGAGAAAATCATTAGCAGTAAGTTTCAATAACCTAATTCACCCCCTCTTGAGTTTATTAGAGGCCACTTGACTCACAAGTGGTATCAAAGCTAGTTTCTTGTATATAAGGTTTAATAACCTCAAGAAAGATCCATGGCCTTTACAACCTTCTCTTTCCCTAAAGGAAATTCCTTATATAGACTACCTATGTTTAATGGAGAAGGATATCAATATTAGAAGACAAGAATGCAAATCTTTATAGAAGCAATCGATCTAGGCACCTGGGATGCCATAGAAAATGGACTTTTTATCCCCACTAAGATAGTTGATAGTAAACACATAGAAAAACTTAGAAGTGAATGGAGTAAATAAGAAAAGAGAAAAGTTCTTTATAATCTTAAAGCTAAAAATATCATCACATCTGGCTTAGGAATTGATGAGTTTTTTAGAATCTCAACCTATAAAGGTGTCAAGGAAATATGGGATACATTAGAAGTAACATGTGAAGGTATGAGTGAAGTTAAAAGATCAAGAATAAACACCCTAACATAAGAATACAAACAACTATGAAAGCATTCAAGACATACAAAAGAGATTTACATACATTGTCAACCATCTTGCATCTCTTGGAAAAGTGTTTTCAAATGAAGATCTAATTAACAAAGTTTTGAGATGTTTAAGCAGGTAGAGAGAACCAAAGGTAACAGCTATTACAGAATCAAGAGATCTAACAAACATGTCCCTCATCACCTTGTTTGGAAAACTCCAAGAACATGAGCTTGAACTTGCAAAGTTGAATCTACATGAAGAAAATGACAAAAAAAGAACAAAATACTCTTAAGGCAACATCATTCACCTTCAAAGAAAGTGACGAAGAAATGGATAATGATCAAGAAGGTACAAATGAAATTGATGATTTTAGTTTATTCGTTAAAAGGTTTAACAGGTTTCTAAAGATAAAGGAAGATCAAAGGAAACCAAAACTCACTAGAACTTTCACAAAAATTGAGGAATCAACTCATGATTCGAAATGCTACAAACGTGGGAAAATTTCATATCTAATTGTTGTTTTTATTCAAATTAGTTTTAACTTACAAATGGTATCAAAATTTCTTTATGTGGACACATGTTTTTAAACATAATGAAATCTTCATGGTTTTTCATACTATATTGTCTCTCTTATGGCTCCCATTATTTTTTTATAATAACAAAAGAATGTGATATGACAACATAAGTGTTTTGCTATAAATATTTATGATAAATGTTGTCATTGTTTCTTACTCATTTATACAACTCATTATTTTCTATAACAACAAAGGGGGAGACTTTATGAGAAAACAAAATAAATGTTTGAAAACATTGTCATTGTCTCTTGCTTATACATACGACTCTATATATTTTTGATAATGATAAAAAGAGGGAGAATATTTATAGAGTATATGAGTTTGGAAAGTCAAATCACATAATTTATTTTAATACTCATAAAATCTGATCAAACAACTAAAAAAGGGGAGAACACAAACATGGTTATATATGTTTGCATTGTTTGCATTTGTTTGTGTCTGTTGTCATTTTTCTTCTTAGGTTTTGTCATCATCAAAAAGGGGGAAATGAAAACATAAAGTTTTGATAATGACAAAAGACAATAAGCTCTAAAAGGAATCAATCATGAAGACCAAGAATGGAAGAAAAATGGACCAACAATAAGGCAAGACTTACAAGTCCAGAAATAAAGTGTTAAAGCTCAAAAGGTCTTAGAATTTATGCAAGGTTTTAATCAAGTATAAGCATGACCTTAAATCTTGATTAAAACCTTCAAAACATTCAAGTTTGAAATGTTTTTTAAAAGTTTAAACAACATATAATCGATTACCATTTTGGTGTAATCGATTACACATTGATACATTGCAAACAATTTAAATTTTAAATGAAATATTAGAGTCCAAACAACATGTAATTGATTACCATTTTAATGTAATCGATTACACAGTGATACGTTGCAAACAGTTTAATTTTAAATGAAACATTTAAGTCTAAACAGTATGTAATCGATTACCATTTTGATGTAATCAATTACACACTAATATGTTGCAAACAGTTTGAATTTTAAATGAAATATTTGAAATTTGAATTAATGTAATCGATCATCATTTTTGTGTAATCGATTACCACCACATCAGGATGAACTAAAAGATGCATCTCTTCATGGTTTCTTGCATAGAAAGTCATGTTTTTTCATCTAAACTTTTGAATAAACAGATCCATTTGAAAAGGCATCTTTCCAATATCAAAAGGTATCTTTTCATCAATCAAATACATATCTTCATCCTTTATAAATAGAGTGAACACTAATTACAATAAACATGGATTTTGAAAAGCATTTTATCATTCTTGATAATTTAATTTGAGAATCACTATATGATGATATAAGGCTATTCAATTACGTGAGTATTACCATTAGAGAGCTTCAAGTTATATTATATACTCTTCAAGAGAGAATTTCAAGTTATACATTTTCTTTGTTAAAGTTCATCTTTGTGGGTAAAATATCCCATATTGGTTTTGTAACTTGGCTGAGGTATCCTAACAGATTAAGTTTAGGGTGAGGCATCCCTAGCAATGTAAGTCGAGGGTGAGGCTTTATATAAGGGTGAGGTATCCCAGAGGTGTTCTCAAAGGTTGCTTAAGAAAACTTGATGTTGGTAAGTGGTTGGCCAAAAACAGTATGGAACTCAAGTTTGCATTCTCTTAACCCTTAATCTTTGTATATTTTATTAGTTTTGTTTGAACTATAAGTCATTACATACTAAGTCTTTAAAAGAGAAAATCGATAGCAATAAGTTTCAACAACTTAATTCACCTCCCTCTAGAGTTTATTCGAGGCCACTTGATTAACAAGAATCTTACTTAGTACACCATTGTCCTATATATCAAAAGGATCATGCAATAATATGTCAAGATATATATTCAAGAAATGTGCGACCTCTTACAAATCAATATTCTAACATCAACAAACAATATTTTGTTGATAAAAAAGTATGGGTACTTTATAGCAATCACTAGTGGAAAAAAGGGATACAAACTCGGTTTTGCAATTAAGTTTATATAATCTGAGTTAGTAGGTATGGATCATTATCAACCAAGGTTAAAAACCCACTTTAAACTCGGTTTCTTCAAACCGAGTTTAAAAAATTTATAGCCATTTAAACTGTTTAGTCATACTTTTAAACTCGGTTACAGCCAAACCGAGTTTAAATGTCACAATTTTTAAACTTCGTTACGTCATAATCGAGTTTAAATGTGGCTTTTGAACTCGATTAATGCTATAACTGAGTTTAAATGTCAGCTTTTGTTTAACATATATGCTCTATTTTAATAATATACCCAAACTGGCAATTTTAAACAACACAGTGCACACAAGCAATCATATTATATTATACTAGACAATTTATTTTGGAAGAATTATTCACCAATTAATAGAAATAAACTACAACTAATGAAATAAAATTATATATTAATACATTATAAACAATATAATGTAGTATATATCTACTATGAACATTATGTACAATCCTACATTAGGTATAACGAATGAAATAAAATAAAAAAATATATATCATAGTCATTCCCTCACTTTAAGAAAGTATTTAGCCAATTGCTCCCTCACATAATCTACATCTGTTAGATTACTATATGAATACAAATTAGCTATTCAACACCAAAAAGTTAGCTATTCAACACAATTAGCTATTCAACACCAAAAAGTTATATTACTATATGAATACAAATTTATAAAATGTAGGAAAGTGAACACTTACAATTGTCCATGCATCTACTATATAGTTTTGGACAATGGTCAGCATGATCTTCATGATATAATACCCGTACTCATGGTTGCCTTGCTGTCTATAAGACTACAAGGTACATCAAATAAACAATTTGACAATGTTATTTAAAATTATAAGAAGTCAATAAATAACATTGATTATTATTAAAAGTATTTACTTTTGGATAGACCCATTGTATCTTTTTTTTTAACATATGATTCCCTGTAGTTGAGTATATCCGGCTACAACCCTATGTATGAATAAAATACATAATGAGTCAGAATCGTAGAAGTGCAAAATGAAGTAGTTGAATATGTAAAGTTAGTTAACTTTCTAACCGAACTTACTCCTCAACGGTTTGTTTGAAGTCCACAGCAGCAGTCCCATGCAATGAATAGAAGCATGCAACAATGTTATCCTTGGGACAAATAACCATAAGCTAACAATAAAACTGCAATAAAACCTAATAAGTGACAATTCAAGATGATTAAAGTAATAGATATTAGTAATACAATAAACACTTACTGGGAGTGATATGGAACTAAGTAGACACTCTTCTTTGACTCATGCATTCAATTTTAGATGTAAGCCTGAGTGCCCTCTCTGATATTCCCGGTCTTCTGTGTGAATGGGGGCTCTAAAAACCCATATGTCCCATGAACATCGTTATCCATATAAAATTTAAATAGAAACCTAGAAAAAATTACACACGATTAGTAACAAATAACATGTAAAAAGAAATAATTAAATATAGAAGTACTCACATCACCCAAAGCTGGATAATATAGATGTTCAGCATGGTCCAACCATTTGTAATCTTAGACAAGTCACTCTGGGTAATGTAAAGTGAGAGTGGACTTGTCCGACCAAAGATATCTACCTGCCATGGGACCAGGATAGAGTCCTTGTCTAGCTCAGCCTTGATGGTCCATAACCTATGAATACGATGTATGGTTATCTTTATTTTCCTAAATGCTAGGCCTATATATTATTGAATAGTTATTACATTAAAACTAATGTGCTACGATACAAACCATGCATAAACTTATAATTTATTTAATGATCATTTTGGAACATATTGAGGGAGTAGTCATTCTCAGTAGTTTGTTGGACCACATGAGGAAGTGTCCTAGTACCCAACAGATGACCTGCACCTCTATATTTGGCATTGGGATGACGACATCCTCTAGTATGGTCTCCATAATAGAGACTATTTACATATCATTAGGTAATGGCTGATGGTGAATTATAGGGCCTGGATCGTGAACCATACTTGTGTTGGGGTATAGCACTATGAGCTATTAATGTATCAATTTTAACTTATCAATAAAATAAGTATTTTCAGTTTTAAGATTATTTTAAAACTATTTATCCTGGAATAATAGGTCATATGAGAATTATTACTAAAATGTCCCTAATCAAGTATTTACATGGGGACATGTAAATACATTAAGACTAGTGTGTGAATATACTAAAGATTTGATCTTACAAATCATGGATATATATGATACTAAGTCTTCACACTGGTATACATTAAGAGTAATGTTGTACTTAACAGACCCACCATGAGAACGTTGTATGGATCGTTACATGAGTGTCATAAATGGTTCTCAATGTGATAATGATATATAGTCTTTCGACCTGAAGTCACTACGATTCCTACATAAGAAGTTTGTTGTTTTAATACAATTAAACATCATCTGTAATAGGATGACCATAAAGATTGTGATTAGGCAATGAACAAATTATGCAGAGAGATGTGAGTGATGTAGATAAGATTTGTCTTTCCTATATGACAGGAGTGATATCTATGGACCACTTGGTGGAGCGAGACTAACGGAATGCATGACCATGCTAGGAAGAATAAATATTAGATATTTATTTTGTAAAGTCTACTCTAGTATCAAGTAAAATGAATTGGATGACGACGACCATGCCTTGGGCCCAATTAGATATTGTGACAAAAGGAATAAATATATAAAATAATTATCACTATAGGTCGTGTCGATGATAAATAATATTCAGATATAATGATGTATTGTTAGATGTCACTCTTATTTTATATTAATAATTAATAATAAAATATTTATTATTAATATAATGAGATATTTTACTTATAGGGTCACACACATAAAGTAAGCCCACCAGAGGTTAGTTTTATTTTAGTTGGACTAAAAATAAAACTATTGGGCCTAACTCATTTAGAATGAGTTAGGAGCCAATATTTAATGAGAGCTCATCAGGTTAAGACTTAAACCTATATATAGAGCATGATATGCTCATAGGAAGCTGCTCAAAAATATTAGGATTACTTTTTGAACTTCTGTACTAGCATTCAAAAATTCAGTTTCAGGTGGGAGTGCTCGTGTAGACTCCTAAGGGCGAAGCTATAATTGCTTCGATTGAGGAACTCGTTTTGCATCTACAAGAGGTAAACTCTAAAACAAAAATTTTAATTTTGTATAATGCCTTGAGACATCTATTTTTGCAATTCCTTTTTGGGAGTCCTTTGTGTTTCTGCTGCCTGATCCTGAGGGATTCCCTAACAACCTGTGGCCACTGGCTCGTCCGACCTATTAATAAGCAAGTCATACTAATGGATGGCCTCAGCGTCTACCTTATCATCATCACCGTCAAGTGCAACATAAGATCCCTTTGTGTTGACCTACCCAATCCGCGGGTCCATCGCGGGTCCAGTAGGCTTCCCTTACTGGCTCATAGAGTCCATATTTTCACGGAGGTTTGCTATCTCTTACTGCAACTGATGAAAGTTCTGTGTGCACTTTACTTTTACAACAGTTGCCCTCGACTCCACCCAGTCTTCCACTAATGGTGTCGAAGGTGAAGGAGAACCGTATAAGCTTCAGAGGCCAGCAGTGAAACATAATTAGAAACTAATAACTTATTAGACATATGTGTGTAAAGGAACAATGTCAAACTTATCATGACCTCGACCAACATCATGAACCATATCAGGGTGATCTGGTCTTCCAATTATGGCAATCAATATATCTTACCGACCATGGGTAATGGATGACCTTTGGGTTGATTGCTCAACCAAGGAATCCTGTATCAGAAGCTCAGTGAATCATGTTAGGAACAATCTTCTTTTCAAAACGAATTTAAAATTGAATACTTACAATTCTCTAGGCAACTTCCTCAACATGCGTTAAAGTGTAGTCCCCGGTTTTCTTAGGCCTGACACCCTTCTATTTGTCATAGCACATGGTGTAACACTCTAAATTTTAGGGGAAACCCCTTAGACCCTAAAAATGTTTATATGTGTATTATTATGTATTCTGTAAGAGATATAGACCTCAACTAGGTCTGTATCTTGAATTTTATGAGTAGAATAATTTTGTATTGTTAAATTTTATATAAGGCAGTGATGAATGGAGACTCCATGAGCTTAAGATAACCCTATAGAAAATTGTTTGGGTAGGAATTATATAACTATCACTAAGTAGGAGGAGCTTTTCCAAGGATGCGAAGTTCAACATACGATCATTTTCAAGTTAACCAATTTCTGCCTTGAGGTTGGAACAAAACTCTAAACCCTGAGTCATTCTTGAACCTAAATATTTCCTAAGACTCTTGTGATTGATTAAATTTGTTAATCAATAGATTCTGCAAATAAAAATTTTGTACTCTAATGTTTATTGTTGGAAAACGTCAAAAGACGTAAATGAACTTTTGATCATTCACATGTCATCTTGACACTTTATACTTAGGCTTGAAACTGAGTGCCAAGAATTTTAGAAGACCTTGGGTAATAGGGAAAGCTATATGGTTAAACCTATTGGCTAAAATCCACTATCTAATTAATCTGCCTAAGACTTATTAGAGTCTTGACTCTATTTTCTTAGTCCTATTTATTCCAAGTGGAAAAAATTCAGCACATATCCCATTGTTTTAAATGTAACTTAACCTCCTGACATTTAAATTGAGTAATTCTTGTCTTGAAATCTTTGTAACAAAATTCCCTATCATTTAAATGAAGACCATGAAGGCCAATTCTGAACACTCACTTCCCATTTTTTTATTCTATAATACAGGTCCAGGAATTCATACATTACCCGAACATCTTTTAGTATTTTGCGTATAACTTTTGCTACATTTATAGGAATTAGGTGATCTTTGACTCGTTGGAAAGAGTACAAGATAAGGAACAACTTTGATGTTCATTATTTTGCCCAGTTTGTAACAAAACTCATTCGTATTTCTCTGGCAACAATAACATGAGAATCTGCCACCAAGCAACCCAATGTGTCATCATTATGCACTTATGCTCCATGCAAAGCCAACTCTTACCACCTTGGTCTCTATTCATCTAGAATCATCATGATTTTCTTGCCACCACTACAGCTACGTGTGAGCACATGCAATGATCCCTTATTCATTAAGCTAACTTAGGCGAGAGGTTTCATTATATATATATATATATATATATATATATATATATATATATATATATATATTCTTATCATGGTTGAATGACCTTGATCCAATTCATATAGCCTTCATCTCTCCATTCGTCATCCTTTAACACTTCACCTCTTTAAATTCTTTATCCTACCACCAAAATCCCATTTCAACTTTTCAATCTCATTCTCCTATTTTTCTTAGCTCTTGTGCCAAACCATTTCCGCTTTTGGGCTCCCTTTTGCTTTTGTGTGTCAAGCCATTTCACTCCCTTATCTTCACCATATCACTAAGCCATCATATACCACCATAAACCACATCATCGTGCCCTCACTCCTTTATCTCCTTTGCACCACCATCCACTGTAGCCATAACTTCACCTTTTGTTCTCTTGCTCTCTTATATCTTCTTCCTCTTCCACCCGAAGGTGGTGGTCCTACCTATTCAAGATGAATATTTTCTTATACTTTATCACCACGCACAAAGTACAAACTCTTTTAAAATTTGACAAAATTTTGGTAGTATTTCACATTGGTCTCTAAGTACACAAAATGAAAGTGGTGACATAAAATTCAACCACAATAAAATATGCACCCAGAGAACAATACAAAATGTAAGTAACCAAAACTTAATCAAATTTTAAAATAAGTCCTAAGTTTTATATCGTAATGACATATAAATAACTTGTTCATCCTAAACTGTCCAAACGGATTATTCAAGATTGACCACAAAGGATTAAATTAATTAATTCAATTATCCTTTGTGTCGAATCTAAAACGGGAAACTAAGGTTCACCCCTTCAAAGAAGATTAGTTAGTACTTCAGTGTAAACAATAATAATTTGTATCTCTAATTTAAAAGTCACTTAGATTATCTCTCTTCATTAACCTATGATATTTTATGAGTTATATCATGTACCAATTTTTTTATTGGAGTTACTATATAAGTAGTTTAATTGTATATTATTTTGAAGCTTAACACTTGATTGTTTCTCTTTTTTAATTTACTGTGAGGCAATACTAATACTAATCAAGCATGGCTTTCAATTTAGATGACCATTGTATGAGACATTTGAAATAAAATAAATAATAGATGTTTGGTGACAGGGCCCGCAAGCTCACGGGTTATGTCGTGTAATATAAAAGATTATCGTTCTCCACAGGGACTGTGTTCAAAGCACCAGCATATTGAAATTTAATTATCCACACAATTAATTTTTAAGGTTTTTGTAAAATAAAGCACAAATTAAAGTTGCACAGAATATGAATAAAAATAAAATTTACTTGACACTTTAAAAAAAATCAGAGTTGAGAGTATCTTGGGATTTCAGGGGATTAAGACTCTATTTTATGTTAATGAATTTTAACTTTTCATAAATAAGGATCGATTTAAGTTTTCCAAGGCGAATTTTCCAAAAGCTAATTAATATGTTCCTCTCGGAATCCTATTAATGTACCTAACTTATGGAAAGCGCTGCTTAATCCTCAGAAAGGCCCATTATCGTTTTATGAAAATCCCTTTTATTTCCTCAAAAGAATTTTGATTACTTTCACGGTTTTACCGAGGTCACAAAAAGCATTTCAAAAATCTTAGGTTTAGTTCAAAGCTTTCCGGTAAAAATAAATCTCTCGATTCTATTTATTACCTAAACTTACTAATATACCCGTAAGTATACAGTTTTATCATTTAGGTTCTTGTTAGGAATTACTAAAAGCATTAAGCATAATTGAACTAAATGGAAAACAGAAATTTATTTAATTCCAAGTCAAAATAACATTAAAATAAAATATTATCATACCCCCTTTATCCCAAGATAATTAATTTAGCTACTCATGAAATAATTTAAATTCATGTAAATAATGGAAAAATAAAACATACAAGACATGGTAAAAATAAAGACTTACGGGTTTCTCCAAAAGCTCAAAATAATTTACCACTGTATTTCCTTGTTGCAATATTCTCCACCAATTACAAATTTAAATTCTCACTTTTATAGCCCTCACACTCTTACAAAATAAAAGAAAGAAAAGAAAATAAAAAGAAAGAGAATAAAAACGAACAGAGAAAGAAAAATGGAGAAAGAAGAAAACTAAAGAAAAAGAGAGAAAAAGGAACGAAGAAATGAAGCTGGAGTGATTTTAGACTGGGAAGAAGTTATCGTTTGCTGATGGGTTGCTGCTGCTTTTATAGGCAAATGGATGGAGGATTCCAGCTATGAAAACGCGTTCAATTTGCAAGTGGAAGAAACTTTCGGTGCATGTGAATTCCAGCTGTGCCAACTTGTTTCCAATTTGCATATTTTAATATTTCCAATAATTTGGTGCTTGGATTTTAGTGAAGATTGGTGCAGAATGATGAAATTCAGAGTGGAAAAATGTTATTTTCCCACAAATCTGAGTGAAAGCTTGCTGGAGGGTGGTTTGCTGAGTGCTGGACAGTGTGGGTGCAAACTGGACAGCGTGGAGAGGAGTTGCTGTTGGATGGAGATCTGGACGTTGTGGGCTGGACGGTGTTGAATTGATGAAAAGTCTGGGAGGTGTTGAGAGAGGGTTACTGGGCGGTGTTGTGGATGGAAAGGAGAGTCTGTGTGGACTTGATATGTGAGGAAGGAGTACGATGTGGTGGATGGAGACGGTGTTGCTGGGCGGTGTCATGTATTAGGAGCTTGGGCGGTGTTGGTTGGGGAAGAATCTGGGCGGTGTGGATGATGGATTACTAGGCGGTGTCATGGATTGAGGACGGAGTTGTGGATTGAGGGCGGGGTTTGTGGAGTAGGTCGGTTTTTGAAAGGAGAAGGGACGGTGTTGAGAAGTGAGGATGCTTAGGTGAAGAATTGGGTCGGTTTCGCTTGAGTGTTTGTTGAAGGAAACCGTCTCGCTCAAGCGGAGAAAGGTTGGCTCAAGCGAGAGGTCTTGTTTCACTCGGTGTTTGAGAGTTGGACGGGCAAAGTGACTTACTCGGAATTGATTGAATCCATTCACTCAGCTTAAATTCATGAAGTTCATTCGGCACTGATTGAAGACTCACTCGGGATCAGAATTTATTCAATTGGTTCTCAATCATTTTCACTTGGCTGTAATCTGAACCACTCGGTTAAAACTCTGCTCGGATTTTTGCCCTGGAATTCACTCGGAAGTGCCTTCTTATTTCTCACTCAGAACTTGCACTTGAAGGACTCTGGAAGCTGGCTGGTAGAAGTTTATGTCCAAGCCTTGTTTTGCTCGGAAGTGACTTTTCACTCGGATTTAATGCAAAACTTAAAAGTCAGTCCGAGTGTGATTCACTCCTGGTCGGATTTCACCTTGTCCGATTAAGACACCACTCGGAAATGCCTTGTTCTCCGAATGAAACCACTCGGATTCTCCTTAGTCAGCATTTATTCATTTAATGGCATTCCTTCTGCTCGGAATCAATTCACTCGGAATCAGCTTTTTGCCCAGAAAAGCTCTTGTTCTTTGGTCAGACCTGCTTCAGTCAGCATTCTTCACTCGGATTTACTTCAATCAGCAATCTTTTCACTCGGAAAATACCTTTGGGTAGCATTTATTAAAGCTCAGTTCCTTTTCTCACTCGGAATTGTTGCATTCGGACAGCTTTCAATCGGATTTTCCTAAAACCGAGACTTTATTCCTTTTTAGCATTGATCCTTTACTCGAGTCAGCCATTTATCACTCGGAATGGCTTTGACAGGGAACATTTCACTCGGATTTTCCTCCAGCAGTGCAGTATTCCACTCGGATTTGGTCCATGCTGAGTCATTCCACTCGGATTTGGTCATTTGGAGTTGGATTTCAGCATTCTGAGTCGTATTTCAGTGTTCTGAGTCAGAATTCAGCATAAAAAGAGAGTTCTTTCCACTTTGGGCTTGTTCTTCTTGCTTCTTTATCATTTTATGGTCGTTTTTCTCTTGTTTTTGACCCTTTATTACCTTAAGTTCTGCAAAATAACATACCCAAGTAGACTAGAGTGGAAAGAAAGCAAAAATCACAATAAATAAAGGAAATACAGTGGATAATGATTAAAATCCTAAGCAAATTGGGTCTAATTTATTGTACTATAAAGCACTTATCATTTGGCAGGTAGTGGATCTCATTAAATTGAAATCCTACACATGGTTTAGATATAATTTGGAAGAGTTCCGTTATTCTTGTTTGAATTGACACAACAACCTTTTTTATGCCTTAAGGGTTTATAAGGCTAGTAATTAGCTTAAACTATGTGCATGTGACTATGTGAAAGGGTTTTAATAAACATTTTTTATCTCATAATATAAACAATGTTATATTTTTCAATGTTATTAGAGTTTAGGGTTTATGGCTTAGAGTGTAGGATTTATAGTCGGTAATATTTTGACTAGTAAGAAGAAAGTAAAGCAATACTAAATAAACTTTATAATTGTGAGGTGACTTGCAACGTTAGTTAAATATATAAAATATTAATCGGTGTATTTATTTTAATTTTATAAAAATGAATACCTTTAATAATTTTACTTACATGCTAAAGGATTCTGATAGGGTCCATGGCAAGTTATCCGCTACCGTTCTAGAATAAAATATATGTTGTTCCACAGGGGATTGTTGTAATCTAAAATAATCAGTTTCAAATAGTTTAAGTGAGAATGTGACTTAAAAACATGGATTTAATGCGAAAATAAAATTTAAGCTAAGAAACTAATATAAACAACAATATAAATAAAAAAAGATTCAAATGATAGGAAACTGGGATTTGATTTCATCTATCTCGCCTAGCCATACCCTGGATATACATATATAAATGACATTCAAAACTATTGATTTTTATACAATAATCAAAAGTCATTTGTATCAATTCCTCGATTACAAAATCCATAAGAAAACTCCTAAAACGTTGATCCCTTAATCATTTTAAGAAATTTTCCATCATTACAATCAGTTGTTTAAAGTGTCTGATACCTCAGAACATATTCCTAACAACTGACTGTATCGAGTATTTTATTCAAATCAGTTTTCAAGAATAATTTTCCAATATCTCAAGAAAAAACTAAATCAAGAAACTATTTATCCAATAGAATCAAGCATTAAACACAAAATAAAATAGTAAAATCAATAGAACGAAATACTATATATATACAGAGCCAAAATACGTCAGGCTCGAATCGACTACATCCAATCCCAAAAAACGTTTTAGCTACGCATGGTAGCCATTACAAACCAAGAAAATTAGGAAAATAAGAAGAAAAATAGCTTTTGCGGCCTTCTACGTCAAATCCCGTAAAGATGGAGATCGTCGCTTTAAGTTTCCAAAAGCAGCTCCCTTAATTCATCGTGCAAATTCCTTAAATATTAGTAATCTCGCTTGAGCGAGATTAGTCTCGCTCAAGCAAGACCTACTTGCTTCATAATTAAGGAACCTTGTCAGTTGCTTGATTCCCTGCTTTCTCGCTCAAGCGAGAGTTTTCCCGCTTAAGCAAGACTAGTCCTGAAGCTATTGCCCTATTTTCGCTTGAGCAGGCTAAGCCTCGCTCAAGCGAATTGATAACTTGAAGTCTCTGTCTCTTTTTCGCTTGAGCAGGCTTAGCCTCCTTCATGTGAGTAAATAAAATGCCTTGCTCTTTGGCCTTTTCTCGCTTGAGCGAGAAGGCTCTAGCACAAGCGAGTGAACTTCTTTTACTTTCTGTTTAATCCTCGCTTGAGCGAATGAAGCCATGCTCAAGCAAGCTACTCGCTTAAGCAAATTGCTTTAGACTTACCTAATTTTTGGCCACTTCATTCTTCTTTCTTTTTTTTCCTCTTTTCCTACAAAATAGACAAAATAAGAGGGATTAAACACTATAAAGCTCACAAAATCGAGGTCAGTTCATTCATATTAAAATTTTCACTATTTTATCAATTAAGTTTCATCTAAATAAACAATTTCTCATAAAGTTTGTCCAATTAATAGGTAAAATTATTGCATAATGGACACTTATCAAATTCTAACTCATGGTCAAGTTGGTCATGGATGATTTAACTAGTTTGTACAAGATGTTAGGTTTGAATATCAGTCTTTTTAGTATAAAAAATATAAATATATTAGTATCTTGCTATAAAATAAGTTTTTAGGTGAAATAATAATTGTAAAAGGTAATAAAAACTATGTTAAATGAGTACACCAAACTCAACTTTTAAGCTAAAATAATAAGTCAAATTTATATAATATAAGCTATAAAGTCTAAATCATCCTCATGAATTTTTCAAGTAAACTCTAAAGTTTATCCTTGAGATGGTTAGTATATGATATTTACATTCTAAAACTTTAAAAATGTTCCAAATTAACTCCTAAATTTATATACCATAAAATACTTTAATTTATGAGTAGAATTTCAAAGATTCAATTGATATTTTATAAAGCGAAATATGTAACTGGTCTGACCGGTGTACGGGGTCAAAGTTGTTGACTTTCGTATCGGTATCGAACCTCTCTCTTACACCTTTTACACCGTCTCAGTGGTAGTACAGTATTATAAACTTGGGTTCAGTGGGAACACCAAGCCCTTCACGTTAAGGTAATGAAAATCTGTTCCAGTCGTTGTCCTTGAGACCACACCGGTGGTGTACCTGTAAAAGAGACTCCGATGCTTAAGTCAGTATGGTTATAACCGAAAAATCTGTATTACGGAATAAGAGGAGGAGAGTAAGAGTGTTCTATAGTTTGCTTAAGTTTGTTTATGTGTTAACGAATAAGCTATTTATATAGCATTTCCCTTAAACACAAGTGGATGATTTGACTTGTGTCAGGAAGCAGAGTTTGTAGCTTTTGTAGATACAAGTTGCCTACTTGCCTCTTTTGGCCAGAGTCATAGCCATATGTTCCGTACTAAAAAAACCTTTGATTCCGGTATGACGGGGGGGAAGCCCGGTTCTACTGGTGCCTTTTGTAAGAAATTTATGTAGAACATATTTTATCTTATCCGAGGTTGCTAGTTTAAGGGACTGGTATCCACACCGGATCATTTGCCCCCTAACTTGTTGTTGTAACTTGGTTACAATAATGAGAAAAGCTTCAAACCTTACTGGGATGGCGATGTCATCCGGGATAAGGGATTTCAAGTCGATCAATTTTAACCGTCACAGGTCCTGATTTCTCTTTTTGTCCGGGGTGGCGTGACTTTTCCTAACGTTGCCCCAACTACCATATTAATTACGTTTGTCTAACCAAAAAAGTAATATGGCACACAGATTGTTGATGTGGTGGATACTCATTGATGCATTTCCTTCATGCGCCTTCATGTTAGAACAGTCGTGTCATTCGCAACCTAGGCGATGTTGCTTCATTAGGTCGAGATGCTTCGCATTCTATTTCGTTCATGGGCCTACGACGTTTCGGCTTCAGCCCATACCATTTCGTCTCCTATAAAAGCTGGTGGATTTCATCTGCTTTGTTACTTTGCTGTTCCTTGCCAAAACTCTACTTAATTTTTTGTGCTTACCTGTCTTGTACACCCTGGCCCTCACTCGAAGAACAACCAGAATCTGCCACTCAGGTAGCCATTCTTAACTTCCAAAACTCTCTTTTTTTAGATGTCGTCTTCTTCTGAGTTTAACACCGGCCTTGAAGGAGACAGTTCAGTGGAAATTATTTCCAATCCCCTGTCTCTTGGCCAAGTGAAGTTCCCTGCTGTAATATGCGGCTCACCCTGGTCGACATTCGTCATTGGGTAACCATTGGATTCCGGGGTGATCAAAACCCGAGGCTCCCCCCTATAATCATCCCTTACCAACTTCTCCCGTACCGCTCTACTCCCCTGACCAGGATGCGGATTCCAACATAGTCCATTACTACGCTGACGACACTGACTTTTACTTGACCATTCCAATTTTAGAACACGTCATGATTATGGATGTCGGTGGTTCCCCCTGTGTTAGAAATGATCCTGAGGACACCTATATGATAATGGATCATGTATACTGGCTTGCCCGTAAGGCTGAAGATCCGTACTTATGGGTCGCTCAAGAAATCGTTACTGCCCGTAGTCGTCATGGTAGCGATGGAGACGAAGAGCTTGAGGCCGGCACCTTTTGGCGAGCTTGGTGATATGTCGACTCTTTCACCCTTCATGCCCTTACCCATGACGAACGCATCTGCACCATCCCCCGTGAGAGGTTCTTATTCTTTCATGAATATAGCATGACCAAGGTCGGAGTCCGGTTCCCCTCTACCAACTTTAAGATAGGCGTTCTTCGCTTTTTAGACATCACCCCCAGCAAACTACATCTGAATGGCTGGGCCTTAGTTGTGGCCCTCGAAGTCTTGGGCCATCACTTCAACTTTACTCCAATCGTCGCCCTCTTCTTCCGTTATGCAAGAGTCATTCACCGTGGAGGTACCGGGATGGGATTCGTTAACCTCCGATGTCAGAGTGACATCATTAATTTTGAGGCATTCGTGGATTCTTGTAAGCTTGCGGGAACTTGCTTCAAAAACTCCTATATCAAGCTCTTTGTAAAAGGGTTAGAGTTCCCTTCTGGCAAGACAAAGAAGGACGGTTTAAGATCCACACTGGTTGGACCCATCAACACTTCCTCTTAGAGAGCTCCGCTTATGTGGTTGATGAGAGCAAGCTCTCTGAGTGCTCCAAGTTCGTCGTAGACGTCCTTCACAACGTCTCTCGTGGGTCTCCCATAAAGTGTCGCCCGTTATTGCACAGTACGGCCAGCAGGGATAAATACCTTGCACAATTTGGTACTTAACGTTTACAAGTTTTAATATCATTCGATCTTTCTTTTATTATCATTTTCCTCATATCAGTTCTTCCTTTGTATTTCAGAGAACATGAGCGTAGATGCTCTGGAAACCTTATGCAAGCACCTGGCTAGCGCCCAGGCTAACATGGCTGAGGAAAATAGGGTCATTCCTTAAGCAATAAGAGCTCTCGCCCTGTATATCCTTGGGGACACTGTGGCTGTCCAAGCTGACCCCGTCGCCAAAAGGAAGGGAAGAAACAAGGACGATGGGGCGCCCAACAAAAAACCAAAACCTACCATGATACGGGATGACCGTGCTAAGGGCATTGCCGATGCTGAGGATAATGGTTTGTACCACAAGGTGGCGAATACGGATAATGACCTGGCCGCCCTAGAGGAAATAATTAACAAGTCCATCGCCCCTCAACCGATCTGCGCCTCCCCTACAGGCTGAGAGAAGGGTTAAACTCTAAAGACCTCGACTTCGGCCTGGAGACGGCGATGTGGGGGCACATGAAGACCCTCTCTGTTCCCTACTCTGTGGCCACTGAAGGGCCAATGCGGGAGGTAGAACGGCTTAAGGAGAAGATTTCCCGCATCTCCGAAGCCAGTGCCCGTGCTCATCAGCGGATTAAATCCCTGAACGAAAATGCTCAAGCCCTTTAAAAATCTGAAGGTGATTTGAAAAAGGAAAAGGATGACCTTTGTCAAAAGGTAAAGGACTTGGAGAAGCAAGTGGTTGATTTATAGGTGAAAAATTAAGATCTCTCCAAGGTGGTTCAGGATGGGCAATGAAAATATGAAGACGACATTGTCTTCCGTAACCCCGACGCAAACTTGAACTTGAATGGAATAGGTTTTTTCAACAGGTTTTGTGATGGTGAGCTTGTGTTCGAGGTTGACGGCTAGGACTTTCTTCCTGCTGATGAGCCCTTCCACTTCGTTCCCCTACCAGCTGATGAGAACGATGTGCCTCAAGAGCAAACCTATGGTGATCAGGGTGGCGAAGAGAAAGAGCGGGATGAGTACAGAGATGAGGAGCAGGACGGCCAAGTAGACCCTTAAATTTCCAATTATAGCTTTGTAGGCGGGATAAGCTCCGCCCTTTTTGCTAGTCTTTGAACTTGGGCTTTTATGCCCTCTGGATTTGATCTGGGCGTGGTGCCCGT
This sequence comes from Clitoria ternatea, assembly GCA_037962975.1. NCBI lineage: Eukaryota > Viridiplantae > Streptophyta > Magnoliopsida > Fabales > Fabaceae > Clitoria > Clitoria ternatea. The sequence goes on from CM075674.1 coordinate 3,555,838, forward strand.
CTCTTTTTGAATGTGATATATATTTTTCGCATGTCGTTCTGTTCTTTTACTTTTGTATAAATGTGGCGCTTCATAACTTTGAACATTGATTGCTTTGTTAACGTAAATTTTTGACTGATCTTCAATTTAATTTAATTCGTTACCTCTTGATTTGATAACCATCCCAAATTTTAATAAACGAACCACTCTAAGGTTCCCAACCATGATTTTTAACGAAATAATTTCCTTGGAGAATCGATCATTCGATTTTTTTAATAATAACCGCTCTGGGTTTAAAATAACTTAACCGCTATAGGTTTTTTGACCACTCCGGGTTTAAATAACTGAACCACTCTTAGGGTCTCTCGACCACTCCGGGGTTTAAATAACTTAACCCCTCTGGGGTCTTTTGACCACTCTGGTGTTTAAATAACTTTAACCGCTCTAGGGTCTTTCGACCACTCTGGGGTTTAAATAACTTTAACCACTCTTGGGGTCTCTCGACCACTCCGGGGTTTAAATAACTTAACCATCGTCAAAACCAAATAGCCAGTGCTTGAATTCTTCAAAAGATATTTTATTAATGAACAAGCACCCCAGCTGCATGCCTCGTTAAAAAACTTCTAAGTAAATCATGTGGGAAAAACCTTAGGTAAGAAAAAAGAGTGCACGACTTGTGATGCCGGTTAGCTGAAATACATACAAAGATTCTTTACATTCCACTTATTTTTGAAAACTTTGCCCTCTAAAGTTTCTAACAGATAGGCTCCTCCCATAGTGACTTCATGTACCCGATATGGACCCTCCCATAATGTCGGTGCGAGCTTTCCTTGATGAGTGAACCTATTTCTGACTGAGGCCCTTCTTAACACCAGATATCCGATGTTGAATCTCCTTTTTTGCAACAACTTATTATACTAAAATGCTACCTTGGCTTTGATATCCTGATCCCGAATGAAAATGGCTTTTCTCACTTTATGCAAGGACTCAAGTTCATCTTTCAACCGTCATTCGTTTTCCTCTTCATTGAACTATTGCACTCCTGAGGAGACGTAATTAATTTCTACTAGAATAACTGCGTCGACTCCATAGACTAACTAGAATGGGGTTTTTCCGATTGAGGAATTTGGCGTTGTTCTATATGCCCAAAGAACGTGATATAACTAATTTGCCCATTCTCCTTTCGCATCCCCCAATCGCTTTTTCAATCCTTTAAGTATTTCTCTGTTCTTAATCTCGGCTTGCCTATTTGTTTGTGGATGCTCTACTGATGAGAAAACTTATTGGATTTGGACTCCTTCTAGTAAGCTCATGAACTTTGAATCCGTAAATTATGTCCCATTGTCTGTAATTACTCCTCCTGGGATACCAAACCTGGTGACTATGTTCTCATACATAAATCTCCGAGTCCGTGCTGTTGTAATGTGCATCACAGCCTCAGCCTCTATCTATTTAATGAAATAGTCAACCCCAACAATCAGGTATTTGACCCCGCCTAGTGCCTTTGCAAACGTTCCCAAGATACCCATTCCCCACTGGTGGAATGGCCATGGGACTGCCGAGGTAAACAACTCTTCAACGGGGACGTGATACTCGTTGTTATTCTTCTGGTAGGCGTCACATTGCTGGACATACTCCACTGCGTCCTTCAACATCGTGGGCCACCAATAGCCGGCCCTGGCTATTTTTCTAGCCAAACTTTTGCCACCTCAGTGATGACCACACGTTCCTTCATGCACCTCGGCCATTACTTCTCCTATTTCTACCTCGTTCAAGCATTTTAGGTATAGGACCAATATCCCTCTTCTGAACAAGTTTCCACCAACCAGGACGTAGTTCGATAACTCTTTCTTAAGTTTCTTTTTCTCTAAGGGATCTATAGGTAGTTGTCCATTCACCAGATACCTGATGATAGGGATGACCCATGAGTTATCTGGGAATGCCTTTGATCGGATAGCACAAACCTTCACAGGTGTCGTTATGCTAGGTTCACCCAAGGTACTTTGAACAACTGTAGTTGTTGATCCCGTCTTCTTCGTGCTAGCTAGATAGGATAGAACATCGGCCCTAATGTTGTCTTCCCTTGGTACATGCTTGTACTCAATCTAAGTGAATTTTACTTCCATCTCTTTTACTTTCGCTAAGTACTGCTGCAAAAGCGATTCTTTCACCTGATAACTCCCGTTAATCTGTGAGATTACCAATTGAGAGTCACTATATAGTATGGCACTTTTGGCTCCAACGTCCAACACAGCTCGTAGCCTGGCTAGACAAGCTTCGTATTCCGCCTGATTGTTTGATGTTTTAAAACCAAATCTGAGGGAGATTTCTATGCTAACCCCGTCTTCACTTTCTATCACTACCCTGCTCCACATTCTTTTGAATTTGAGGATCCATCCACAAAGAGGTCCAATGCTCCCACACTTACGAAAGGGGTTCGCCTGTTAACTCGATTATGAAATTCGCTAGGACCTGAGCTTTTATATCCATTCTTGGCTCAAAAGAGATATCGAACTCTGAAAGTTCTATGGCCTATTTCGTCATCCTCCGTGCCAGGTCTGGTTTGTGCAGAATGGCCCATAGTGGCAGATCTGTTCGTACCACAATGGGATGGCGTGGAAATACTGCCTCAATCGTCTAGAGGTCCAAACTAACATTAAAGTGGCCTTCTCAAGCTTCTGATATCGTCCCTCAGATCCTTGCAACACCTTTCCCACAAAATAAACCAGCCTCTATCCTTCCATAGTTTATTTTATCAGGACGGTTCCCAATGCTTCATCAGATACAGCTAAGTATACAAACAGTTGCTCACCTGGGTCTGATTTTGTCAACACTGGAGGATTCACCAATACCTCCTTAAGACTCTAAAAGGCTTCTTTCTGTTCTTTTCCCCATTCAAATTTTTTATTTTTCTTTAGGATTTTGTATAGTGGCAATGCCCGGTTTGCCATTTTTGACATGAATCGAGATAAGGCAGCCACCTTTCCATTAAACGACTACACTTCTCTCACATTCGTTGGACTTCAGAGCTCCTTTAGTACTTTACATTTGTCCGAATTGGCCTCTATTCCCCTTTGAGTCAACATAAATCCTAGGAACCGCCCTGCTGGCACTGCAAAGGTGCATTTTAGAGGATTTAAACGCATGTTGTACATTTGTATTCTTTGAAATATCGTCCTTAAGTCTTCCACATGGTCACCTCCTATCGGTGTCTTAGCTATGATGTCGTCCACATACACTTCGACCGTTTTGGACCTCATTCCGTCAAAGACTTTATTCATCATCCTTTGATACGTTACACTAGCGTTCTTGAGTCCGAACAAGATTACCTATAATAGAAAACTCTTTTGTCATTTATGAATACGGTTTTTTCTTTGTCATCTTTCCACATCCGAATTTAATTATAACCAGAGTATGTGTCCATAAATGAAAGAAACTGATACGCTAAAGAATTGTCTACCATTTGATCTATGCTGGGAGCGGGTAAGGATTCTTTAGACAACACTTGTTTAAGTTTGTGAAATCAGTGCACATCCACCATTTTCCATTCGCTTTCTTCACTATTACAACATTGGACACCCAGGTCGAATACTGGACTCCCCTAATAAATCCTACTTTCAACAACTCCTTTGTCTGCTCACAAGTGGCTTGCTGCTTTTCTGGTCCATGTCTCATTTTCTTCTGTGCTACCGCTCTCGACTCTAGATAGACTGCTAATTTGTGACAGCAAAAGTTTGGGTGTATCCCTAACATATCCGCCGCTATCCATGCAAAGAGATGCTTGAATTCTTTTAAAAGTTTAACCAAGCACACTTCCCTGTCTTTCTCTAAATAGTCATTTACTCTGGTTGTCTTGCTGAGGTCATCATCCAACATTACTTTCTTGACTCCACCCTCCGGGGTAGGCTTCTGGGGGTTTACAAGGTTCGTTATCATTTCCTTTCTTGGGTCTAGGTCTATTAAATTCACTGACCCAGGTACCAAACCGCCATCATTCAAACGCTTCCTTTTAACTATTTCTTCAATTTTAGTCATCAAAACACTCAGGTTATAACAATATCTTGCCATCTGTTGATCCCTCCTCACTGCGGATACCTGATTATCCTTGTCTATAAACTTGATTAACAAGTGTGGTGTTGAAACCATTGCTTCCAAAGCGTTCAGGGACGGCCTGCCTAAGATTCCATTGAAAGGGGACTTCACATATATCACTAACACCCGAGTTTAGACAGTTTTTGACCCCGGTTCTCCCTCAAATGTCAACCTCGTATCCAAGTATCCTTTGGTGGGTTGCTTTGCTTCATTAAAGGCTGTTAAATCTTGAGTGTAGGGTTGTAAATCAGTATCTTTTAACCCCACCCTTTTGAAGCAATCATAAAAAATTACATCACAAGTACTTCCTTGATCCACCAAGATTCTCCTAATTATTTTATTGGCTATCGCAGCCTTGATAACCACTACGTCATCTTCTCCAGGCATAGTGGGTCCACAGTCTTCATTTGAGAATGTGATCATCGGGGTCTGCACTCCACCCCGGTACGGCTTGTTATCTGCTTTTGTTTGAACAGACATGATGATTCTCAAGTGGTTCTTTTAAGCCGAATTGGATACTCCTCCTCCTCATACGAATCCTCCTACGATCATATCAACCACGTCATTTCTTCCCGATCCTAGAGGCTTCATCCATGACTCATCATCTTCTTCAATGTTAACTATAACGACCTTTCCTTTATCCAGGGCTTACTTCTTTGAATCCCTATTCTCCTCTTCGATCGGACAAGTGTCCCTTCTTCTGGGGGGTTTTTCACTTGCTATCTGTACACCCCCTGTCGGAATAGATACTGCTTTAGCTTTTCTTCTCCAATCAAAGTTTCAATAGCTTCTTTTAACTGCCTGCACTCATCAGTGTTATGACCGGTCTACTCATGAAACTCACAATACTTGCTCGTGTTGCCGGGTCTCTTCATAGGCATGGCTTTCTGATTCTACTCACCATAAAACTTTTCATCCCTTCTTCCCTTAGAATTTGACTAGGCCGTACTGCTAGGGGTGTGAACTGGGTTGAATTGACACTCTGGTTCTCTTTCTGACTTAGAGGAGGGTCTCGCTCCCTATTTCCACCAACTTTTGGTCCTCTTCGCACATGGGTTTGCGACCGGTCTTCTGTTATTGGGGTCTTTCCCTTCGATGCAAATAACTGCATTTCTCTTCCTACATATTTTGTAGCTTTTCTTCGAAATTCTTCAAACGTCTGGGGTGCCCCTTTCGCCAAAGATAGGGTGAAAGGCGACTATGGTTGTAATCCCAGTACTAACGCTGCTTCCTTGTAAAATCTTTTCAAGAAATCTCTAAGACTTTCATCTGATCTTTGCTTGATTTTAGCCAATATATGGGATATCCTAGGAACGTCTCTTGACACAATGAAGTGTTGTAGGAAGGCATGGGCTAAACCATTCCAGTAATTTATTAACCTTGGCGGTAAACTTTTAAACCATCCTAAGGCTTCAGCAGATAGGGTCCTGGGAAACATCCTACACATTACGTCCTCTTCTGCTCCCAGGAATAGTGATTCATTTGCATAAGCATCCAAATGTCGTGTTGGGTCAGATTCTCTGTTATATTTTCTGATCGATAGCAGTTGAGGGGTTTGTAGATGCCTTGGAATGGATACACACATCAACCTTCTAGTAAATGGCATATTAAACCTGTATTCTCCAGTTTGTCCTTGTAGTGGACCTCTCCTTTGGTTGTTCATGTCCGTGGTTCAATACGTCGATTCTTGCTCGTTAAGTGTTTGTGCTTGAGAATATTCATGGGTATGGGAAGGCTCCTATCGCCTCCATTCTCCTGCTACGTCATTTCACAATCCCCTATTTTGCTTCAGCTCTTGTATTTCCAACCGTAGTTGTTTGATTAGCTCGTCCCACAGATCTGATTGTTGGACAGCCTGCATCCTTCCTTGTGGTTGATCCATTCCAGGGGTCTCCACGAATCCGCCCCCGAACTCTAAGATCCGGGGTTCAACCCTTTGGGCGACACTCTCGATATGTCCCTCAATGGCTCTATTTCGCCTATTTGCTTCCATAACTTCTACTTCGATGACGTGGGACTTTAGTTTATAGGTCCTACTGGGCGTGCCAATGGTCTGATCGGTGTATGGGGTCAAAGTTGTTGACTTTTGTGCCGGTATCGAACCTCTCTCTCTCACCTTTTACACTGTCTCGGTGAGAGTACGGTATTATAAACTTGGGTTCAGTGGGAACTCCAAGCCCTTCATGTTAAAGTAATGAAAATCTGTTCCAGCCGTTGTCCTTGAGACTACACCGAAGGTGTATCTGCAAAAGGGACTTTGATGCTTAAGTCAGTACGGTTATAACAAAAAAATTTGTGTTACGGAATAAGAGCAGGAGAGTAAGAGTGTTCTATAGTTTGCATAAGTGTTTTTATGTGTTAATGAATGAGCTATTTATGTAGCGTTTCCCTTAAACACAAGTGGATGATTTGACCTGTGCCATGAAGCAGAGTCTGTAGCTTTTGCAGATGCAAGTTGCCCACTTGCCTCTTTTGCTGGAGTTAGAGCCATATGTTCCGTACTAAAGAAACCTTTGATTTCGGTATGACAGAGGGGAAGCCCGGTTCTACTGGTGCCTTTTGTAAGAAATTTATGTAGCACATATTTATGTTTTCTGGGATGGTTAGTTTAAGGGACCAGTATCCATACCGGATCAGTAACTAACCAATTCTCAAAATTTACTTATATTGTGAAACCAAAATATTTTAAGGGAAACATGACGCACAAAACAACCACATCTAATGCAAGAGAGGAAGACAAAATTAATTCACAACAGTACCAGCCAAACAAAGGGAAACTTGAAAAATAAAAGGGAAATAGATGTAACTAAACCTACAGTTGAGCACGGCGAAGGAAGATGGAGAACCCGTGAACCTGAAGCGAAGCAATACGGTCTCACTCGAGCTTCAGAACGACCAACCACGACGACGATGTGGCTTGATGATGGTGATGAGAGCGTTAGTGCATTAGAAACCAACAGTGAGGGTGGAAGGGCAAGAGTGTGTGCCACAGGTAAGTTTGACGGAGGGAGGCAACAAATGATGGATCTCTAAACCCTGGGCTGAGTTTAAAACAAACATATAAACTTGGTTATACATATAAACGAGTCTATATGTTGGTTTTAAACTCGGTTCCTAAGTAACCTGCCACTACGTTATTTATTAACTCGGTTTCCTTATAATTGAGTTAATATCGTGTCCTTATATCTATTTTCTACACTAGTAAATTTAAGTTGAACTTATAAATCATAAATAAAAGAGGCATAAGCTATGAGATTTTGTCCTAGTAAAAAAATTGTCTTATTTAAACATAAAAAATTGACATCATGATAGATATTTTATATATATATATATATATATATATATATATATTCTGAAAAGGTAACTTAAAATTATAAGGAACAATTTTTTTTTATGTATTTTAGATGTATGTGAAACATGTTCCTTAATGTAATGCCGATGTAAGAAATTTGAACCAACCGATGTGAACTATCCCGACTCAAATTCTAGAATGACTTGAAAAAAGAGATGAAATGGTTGACTTTATCTTTGTTCAGTTTTCCTCTACACTATACTTTGCACTAAGCTATATGGTGATCTCCAACATACCCAATATTAAATGAAAGGCGGACAAAACCCACCAACCTTTCCATTATATTTGTCTAGTGCGTTACATATTTTATATAAATGAAAAGGGTGGTAAAATACATTTATTTATTGTTCAACCAATTCATTTATACTTAAATTCAATTCAACCTAATAATTTTATAAATTTCAAGTAAATAACTTGTAAAATGGGTGGATTTATATAAACTTTAATATGTTTTTATCCATATAAAATAATTTATAAAATATTTTGGTTTTTTTACGTCCTTTTGTTGGTTATGTTGGATTTAATCTTTATTTTAAATTTGAATTTGTTAATTGTTTATATAAATAATTAAATTATACGTTAAGTTGTTTATATGTTTGACATGACAACTAACGGTTAACGTACGACTCTTACGAATTAAAATATAATTTTAGCGGTTAAAATTATTTTTTAGTAGTTAAAGTTATTTTTAAAATTGTTAAAAAATAAAATTGTTGAGGTTATCAATGACCAAAAACTGTTATCTCGTCAGAATCACATTTTTTTGAAAAAAATCAAAACCTTTATTTATATAAACCTTATAGTGACTGAGTATAAGATATACTCAATATAAACATACAGTTAAGAACATTTGTGTCAATACAGTATAATTTAATACACATTATTGGATTTGCTAACCAACAAACATAGAAAAACAAAACAAAAAATTTAAATATTTTAGAACCATTTAAACAATTTAACATATAATTTAGTTACTTACATGAACAATCAAAGAATTTAAATTTAAAATAAAGACTAAAATCAAAATAATCAATTATAATAAATAAAAAGAAAATAAATATTTTATAAGAATGAAAACCAAAATACCTTTATTTTATATAGATGAAAACCATATTTAAGCCACTTGCATATATAAATGACAAGCTTACTTTCTTTTTTGTTTTTTGGTCAAATGACAAGCTTACTTTCAAAGTTTTCAACATGTGCCTTAATGAAGCCTGCTGCGGGCTAAACTCGTTAAAAGTTTGGAAAAAACTAAGCTTTGCGGACAAATTTAACTGAGTTTTTTTTTTGCTCGGTGTTGGAACAATTTTCCAAAGTAAGGGTGAACCAAAAGATGAACAACAATTTAGAGGACTTGATATGATCTTCTAGGCATGCAGAGCACTTTCCTAAAATTAGTATTTCGTCCCTATAGAGTGTGGGTATCACGAAATCCAATTTTGAGATACAAAGAAGATTCAACAACAATACTCACTCTTGTATTGTTGCAAAACAAGAACAAAGGATGAAAGAAATTTAATTTGTGTTTTTATTTCTGCGTTTTTGAGTAATGCACTTGGATCCCTTTATATAGATGTTGATCAGACATCTTCTGAATCAAAGGGACACAAATTTATGAATTGTTATAACTCTTCATAAAAGGTTGAGACTCTTTAAATTTACTGAAAAGGCATGTAATTAATTACAACACAATGGTAATCAATTACACCTTTTGAAAAGTCATACCATTTGGCATTACACCTTTGAAAGGTCATACCATTTGGCGTCTCAAAATTTAAAAAGTTACTCAATCAGAGTTTTCACTCTTTGATAATCGATTACACACAATGGTAATCGATTATCAGAGAATTTAATTCTCAAATCTCAACAATCCTCCCCCATTTGAGAGTATTAAATAATTACTACACACAAATTTAAATTTAATATATACAATCTTACACGTAAATGAAAGTGTACATAGACTTGAACTTCCACTTAGTAGAGTATACATTCCAAGAAATCGTATTTTATTGGTATCGAAACGATTGAACCGATATAATACATAATGAAAACTTGAAGATACAACTACATATAAGATAAACTACATGTTCTTGTTGTACTTGACACAATAGGGCCATGCATCCATATCTATTCATAAGTGCATCAAAGTCATTGCCCCTTGACTTCTTGAAGCGGCCAAACTTCGCACTTACATAGGTTGATTTCTTAGGTAAAACATGTTCCTGCGATAAAACATAAATTCAAGAAATCAATTAAGAATTATTCAACCTCCTTACATCACAGGTCCAAAGCACCCTTGTGCTTTCAATCATCAAATAAGAGATTTAATCTTATTGAACTTAAGACTTAATGTCATATTAAGCGTCAAGTTAAGATTCCCTTACTAGTGATTAATTGTGGGCTCCATTCCAATTTCAATAGACATTCTAGAGATGGAATCTTTAGCCAATGCCTTTGTAAAACCATCAGCCAAATTAAGCTTTGTTCGAACGAAATCAACGGTAATAATACCATCCTTGATAAGTCCTTGGACATAACTATGTCTCACACCTATATGTCTTGATTTTCCATTGTACACTTGACTATAAGCTTTAGCCAAAGTTGCAACATTGTCACAATGTATTGCTACAGGTGATATTGGTTTTTGTAACAGTGGTATCTCAAACATGAGATTCCTTAGCCATTCAGCTTCCTTTCCTGCTGAAGCTAAAGCTATAAATTCTGAAGCCATAGTGGAATCAGTAATGCAAGTTTGTTTCTTAGATGACCAAGAAATTGCTCCTCCTCCAAAGAGGAAAACCCAACCACTAGTAGAAGAGTGATCTTCTTGGTTTGTAATCCAACTTGCATCAGAATATCCTTCCAAAACTGAAGGATAACCACTATATGTCAAACCATAATCAATAGTTTTCTTTAAGTACTTAAGTACTCGACGTACAGCTTGCCAATGTGATAAACTAGGGTTACTAGTATATCTACTCAGTTTACCTACCGCAAATGCGATATCTGGCCTTGTACTTGTCATTGCATACATCAAACATCCTATTACCCTTGCATATTCTAATTGTGAAATAGCCTTACCACCATTAGGTAATATCTTTAAACTTGGGTCCATAGGAGTTGAAACAAGAGAGCATTCAAAGTTATTGAATTTCTTGAGAACTTTCTCAATGTAATGTGATTGAGACAGGATAAGTTTCTCATTGTCTCTCTTAATTTTTATACCTAGGATGACATCAGCTTCTCCCATATCTTTCATGGAGAAATATGATGATAGAAATGTTTTGGTCAAATTTACTTGATCTAATTTTGTTCCAAAAATCAGCATGTCATCCACATACAAGTAAATTATGACACCATTACCTTTGTCATCAAATTTACTATACACACACTTGTCTGAATTGTTTATTTTGAAACCATTTGATAATACAACGTCATCAAAATTTTGGTGCCATTGTTTTGGCGCTTGTTTCAATCCGTACAAGGATTTAATCAATTTATAGACCTTGTGTTCTTGGTTTTCCATAACAAAACCTTCAGGTTGTTTCATATACACTTCTTCTTCTAGTTCTCCATTTAAGAATGCAGTCTTGACAGCCATTTGATGTATCACAAGTTTATGAATAGCAGCAAGTGCTATTAATAACCTTATAATGGAGATTCTAGCCACAGGTGCATATGTATCGAAATAATCGATTCCAGGTTTTTGTCTAAACCCTTATGCCACTAAACGTGCTTTAAACTTATCAATAGTTCCATCAGCTTTGATTTTCTTCTTGAAAATCCATTTACATCCTATTGGTTTACACTTAGGAGGTAAGTCAACCAAAATCCATGTGTTATTTCCCATGATGGATTCCATCTCATCATTAATTGCTTCTTTCCAGAAAGCAGCATCTTGAGACCTCATAGCCTCTTGATATGTCAATGGATCTTCTTCTATATTATAACAATATGAGAACTTTGTTAAGATAGAATCTCTTGTACCTTCAACTAAGTACACATGAAAATCTGGGCCAAAGGATTTTTCTTTTCTTGCCCTTTTACTTCTTCTTTAGATTGTTGCCATCTTTCTTAGAAATACTAATTTTAGATTGTTGGAACAATTTTCCAAAGTAAGGGTGAACCAAAAGATGAACAACAATTTAGAGGACTTGATATGATCTTCTAGGCATGCAGAGCACTTTCCTAAAATTAGTATTTCGTCCCTATAGAGTGTGGGTATCACGAAATCCAATTTTGAGATACAAAGAAGATTCAACAACAATACTCACTCTTGTATTGTTGCAAAACAAGAACAAAGGATGAAAGAAATTTAATTTGTGTTTTTATTTCTGCGTTTTTGAGTAATGCACTTGGATCCCTTTATATAGATGTTGATCAGACATCTTCTGAATCAAAGGGACACAAATTTATGAATTGTTATAACTCTTCATAAAAGGTTGAGACTCTTTAAATTTACTGAAAAGGCATGTAATTAATTACAACACAATGGTAATCAATTACACCTTTTGAAAAGTCATACCATTTGGCATTACACCTTTGAAAGGTCATACCATTTGGCGTCTCAAAATTTAAAAAGTTACTCAATCAGAGTTTTCACTCTTTGATAATCGATTACACACAATGGTAATCGATTATCAGAGAATTTAATTCTCAAATCTCAACACTCGGTTCGATAACGATTGATGACAATGCTAAATCCATCTATTTATTTTTGTCAATCCATTGAATTGATGATCAAACGATTTTCCTTCTTATTTAGTGCTCATATTTTTTTATTATCCAGTAATTGCATGATTCTTGGAGAAAAATATTATAATTATCAAAATAATTTTTTAAAATATCATATTTACAACTAAATGGTTGGATTTTCAATCATTCACCCATTAAGAATGATTAATAGATGGCTTGGATGAATTTTAATTTAATGAGTTATAGATAAATTGGATTCATTTAATTCATTTTTTTACAAATCATGCATGATGAATTAATGAATTATTTTTTAATCATTCATTTATGAATCTAATAAAAAATTTATCCAATCCTTTCATTTGCCATCCTAATAAATGGAGAATGGCTAACTTTCACTGTTGTAGCTCAAATTTGAGGTTAAGAATGCTCTATATATTTACTTTAAATCACGACCCTCAAAAATGGACATAACAGGACGCCAAAGTTTTTTAGGGGGAAAAAAGGAGATGCAGATATATGGAGTAATATGATTGCAAGTATATGGAGGGTGATTTTTATGCATTACATGCGCCTTTTGAATATTAGACCACTTTCAAGTGACAGTAATCATTTTGATGGACTAGGAGAGTAAGGTATATATATTATCATGTGAATTTTTAGGACAAAAAGATGAACTTGTTATGCCACTGATAGATGCATTAATATATTCCACCTATGAGCTAGTCACTAACTTTTGTTTCTCGTAAAAAAGTTTCGTTTTGGTGCCTTGGGGTATATGCTGGTCGAATATTTGGAGCAACTATGGTTTTCCCATAGTTTTTGTTCTGTTTTATTGTCTATATAAATCATTGGCTACTCCCTTCACCTTTTCTGTGTACAACTAATTCCTCCCTTTTGTTTTCTCTCTCCAAGTTCAAAAAAACTTCTCTTGTACTTACTTACAGGTCAAGCTTCATGATAATCTACCGTTGTCCCCTTCTCCTTTTCTTGTTTTGTGTTGACTCCTTCCTATATGTCTCATCCCATGCATGCATTATGTGACTCTAGCTTGATCATACAATGTTTTGCCATTTATAACAAGTTTATGTTTTCCGCTGATTTTATCCTAATTTATACTCCATGTGTTTATATTTAATTGTCCATAAAGAAAAGAGAAAAGAGTGTGAAAACCGGAATGTACTATAATAGTTATTCTATCACAAAAAAACTATTCATCTTATATGAATTCACTTCTTTGTTTAATATTTTCATGGTCTTATTTCTGTAAAGATAATTTGTTCGAATGGGTAATTAAAGGTGCCTTGCTTTCACCTCTTTTATGTTGTATTTGGACATAAATTTATCTTGTGATAGATAGAGTGCACAAGTGATAGGCCTAATTAATCCCAAAGCCCTGCTGTTGCATAGTCGTGTGTTGTGTTAGTGTGCTTAATTCAAGACAATTTCAACATGATATATTTTGTACGTAGTACTAATTCATAAATCGATTCCAATTTTGCAGAGAAGTTAAGGATTTGAGAGGGAAAAAAAAACTTTAGCATTGATGGGTAGGGAGGTGTTGAATGCATTGGATGTGGCAAAGACACAATGGTATCATTTCACAGCAATCATAATTGCAGGAATGGGCTTCTTCACCGATGCCTATGATTTGTTCTGCATCTCACTTGTCACAAAGCTACTTGGCCGCATATACTACCACGTTGATGGTGCACAAAAGCCTGGCACGTTGCCTCCTAATGTATCAGCTGCTGTTAATGGTGTAGCTTTCATTGGCACACTTTCTGGGCAACTCTTCTTTGGCTGGCTCGGTGACAAACTGGGCCGAAAAAAGGTCTATGGCATGACCCTTATGTTAATGGTAATATCCTCCATTGCTTCAGGTCTTTCTCTTGGACATGATGCGAAAACCGTGATGACAACTCTTTGCTTTTTCCGCTTCTGGCTTGGTTTTGGCATTGGTGGAGACTACCCTCTTTCAGCCACCATAATGTCAGAGTATGCTAACAAGAAGACTCGTGGTGCGTTTATAGCTGCAGTGTTTGCTATGCAAGGTTTTGGAATTTTGGCTGGTGGTGTGTTTGCCATTATAATTTCATCTACTTTTAAGGCAAATTTTGGTGCTCCAGCATACGAGGTTGATCCTTTGGGCTCAACTGTTCCACAAGCAGACTATGTTTGGAGGATAATTTTGATGGTAGGAGCAATTCCAGCTTCACTAACTTACTACTGGCGAATGAAGATGCCAGAAACTGCTCGTTACACTGCATTGGTTGCTAAGAACACAGAGAAAGCTGCAGCTGATATGTCTAAGGTTATGCAGGTGGAGATAATTGAATCTGAGTCGAGAAAGGAAGAGGAGGCACAAGGTAAAAGAAAATCATATGGATTGTTCTCCAAGGAATTCTTAAGTCTTCATGGACTACATCTTCTTGGAACAGCAAGCACTTGGTTCTTTCTTGATATTGCTTTTTACAGCCAGAATCTCTTCCAAAAGGATATCTTTAGTGCAATTGGTTGGATCCCTCCTGCAAAAACCATGAATGCTCTTGAGGAGGTTTTCAAAATTGCAAAGGCTCAGACTCTTATTGCTCTTTGTAGTACAGTTCCTGGCTACTGGTTTACAGTGGCTTTCATTGACAAGATTGGAAGGTTTAAAATCCAATTGATGGGGTTTTTCTTTATGACTGTGTTTATGTTTGCTCTTGCCATCCCCTATGACCACTGGACTCATAAGGAGAACTATATAGGATTTGTGGTCATTTATTCCCTCACGTTCTTCTTTGCAAACTTTGGGCCTAATGCCACCACATTTGTTGTGCCAGCAGAGATCTTCCCATCTAGATTCCGATCCACTTGCCATGGAATATCATCTGCATCTGGGAAGCTAGGGGCTATGGTTGGTGCATTTGGCTTCTTGTATTTGGCACAGAATCAAGACAGGAGCAAAGCAGATGCAGGGTACCCTGCTGGTATTGGTGTGAGGAACTCTTTGCTTGTGTTAGGTGTGGTTAACATTTTGGGCTTCTTGTGTACTTTCTTGGTGCCTGAGGCCAAAGGGAAATCTTTGGAGGAGATTTCTGGTGAGTATGAAGAGGAAGTTGAAACTAAGGTCTAATGATAGCATAACAGTGATCAAATGCTTATGGACTACTATGGAATAATGAAATATCTTGAGGATGAGATATTAAAATAAAGTCGTGAGACTTCTATTTGGCTTGGGGATGGTTACCAAAGCATTCCCTTTCTGTTTGCCTTTTATGTTTGGTTTTGCTTTGTCATGTTGTAATGTGGACTTGTTCTATGAATGTTGGGAAAATATATATTGGAATGTCTAGTTCCTTTTGTTTCTCAACCAGTAATTTGTAGTTCATACAATAATCTTCCTGTTTAATTATATTATTGAAGTTTTTTCTTTTTTATTGTGACTTTGTGACTAAATATCTAATATTGGATTTGATAGAGCACAAAATCATATATATGCTTATTCTTCTAGGTGTTTTTAATTCAAGCTTCAGCAATTTTATACGACTTGACTCATCATTAATTCCTTTTTCATGAATTAACACCCCAGTCACCTGGCATCTATACAAGTAAATTATTGCTTGGTAAACCTGCTTACAACCTTGTATTACACTCTATTGATTATTTACTCTTTCACTATAGTTGCCAAAATAAATGACCCTTCCGTATATTCTTACAGACAAGTCCTCTCATTTGATTTCAACTTTGCCAGGTGTTATACTTCTACCTAATTATCTTATTAGAGTACACTTGTCAAAATATCCAAGTATCTTACTGGAGGACAGTGGATTTCAACTTTGTCAAGTTTTTTTTTTATAAACAAAATTTTTTTAAGGGATATAAGGGTATCCATAGGACCCAGCATCGGGCGGGTGGGTTGGATTCGGGCCTAAAATGGTCCAATCTGACCAAAGTCCGAAATTCAAAAAACAGGCCCATTTTTGACCGGGTGGGCTTTCGGATATAACGGGTTACGAATAATTCGGGTTGCGGGTTTCAAGGGCGGGTTATCGATTTGGGCCTTTGGTAACCCAGGTATTCAGCCCAATATTTTTATTCATATTTTTTAATTATCTTTAACCTTTTTAATACCATTTAGTCCATTTGGGCTTTATATTGGGCCAATTTAAATTCAAAGCCTATTTATTTTTTTATTATACATCACAATTTAAAAAACCTGAACTATAAAATTTCAAGCCTATTTGTTTTTCATATTATTTTATTTTAAAAAATCATTGAGAGGGTCTCTGCTGGGCCATTTCAAGTTCAAGTCGGTTTTCTTTTATTTGATTTCATAATTTTAAAAAATCTAAAGTAAAAAATTTTCAAATATAACATATAGAAAAACAAACAAATAAATAATACTAAACTCAATTGTCATACTTTGTAGCAATAATATTTGAAATATTGTGGCAATGTGTAAAATACTAATGTGCTTAATTTGAATAAGCATAAATATCCAAAAATTAAAGTCTGAAATAGTAAAATAGTTTATATAGTTTCTGGCACAATATAAATACTTAAGCCAAAATATACCTAATATATGCATTAAATAAATCTAAAACAAAACTAAAACAGTATATACCAAGGCCAAGCAATCAAATTACAACATTCAAAAAATTTAAAATTTTTAATTCCTTTGCATCATAACACGAACCTATCTACAAAAAAGATAAAAAGAAATAGTTAGTGTTGACCTTATCTAGAATTTAATCAAAAATACATATTAAAACTTTTAACAGGTTCCAAAACAATAAAACACTATAGTATTACATAATTTTATACCTTTTAAGACCGATGAGATGCAGCATAAACTACTGCTGCAGATTCTAATCCAGTGTTTTCCCAAAAATATCAACCAAAAATGTTACTACAACAAAACAATATTTAAAATCACTTTTTGAAGCTAAAACATCTAAAACACCAATGCAAATATATCATTATAAATATTATTAGTAGAGTATTATTATACCTATTAAGATTGATGAGATGCAGCACCTCCTATTGCCTCCTACTGCATATCCTAATCCAGGCCTCTTTGTTGTCCTACTGTTGTAGATCCTAATCCTGCTGCTGTAGAGTGTTTTCCCAAAAAAATAGTATCTAAAAATATTGCTACAACAAAACAATATTTATAAATCAACTTATTGAAACTGAAACAACATCTAAAACTCTAATGCAAATATATCATTATATATATTATTAGTAGAGTATTATTATACCTAATAAGATTAATGAGATGCAGCACAACCTCTTGTAACCTCCTACTGCATATCCTAATCTAGGCCTCTTTGTTTAATCCTGCTGCTGTAGAGTGTTTTCCCAAAAAACAGCATCCAAAAATATTGCTACAAAAAAACAATATTTATAAATCACTTGTTGAAGCTGAAACAACATCTAAAACACCAATGCAAATATATCATTATAAATATTATTAGTAGAATATCATTATACCTATTAGGATTGATGAGATGTAGCACAACCTCCTACTGCATATCCTAATTCAGACCTCTTTGTTGTCCTACTGCTACAGATCCTAAAAAATAGCATCCAAAAATATTGCTACAACAAAAAAAAATTATAAATCACTTGTTGAAGCTGAAACATCTAAAACATAAATACAAATATATCATTATAAATATTATGAGTATAGTATTATTATACCTGTTAAGATTAATAAGATACAGCATAACCTGCTGCTGCAGATCCTAATCCAGGCCTCTCTATTGGTCTATTGTCATCCTTAATTTCTAAACATAAATTAAAGAAATGTCAAGGTAATCATATAATAAATTAAAAATAACTTTGAATCATTTGAATAATGAATAATTTTTAAAAAAATGATGGATAGAAAGTGACCTTGAACTATATCTCTAGTAGCTTGAGGTTCCTCGCTCATATTTAGCCCTAAAAATAAGTTTAGACTTGGCCTTAACCAGTTTTGTCCATATATAAGGGCTCCAGCCATCTTAGGGCTTAATGAGCTCCTATATATGTCTAGCACCCTACCCCTGGTACTGAAAACAGACTCAAGCTACAGTTAAGATTGGTGAGGATAATACATCTCTAACCATACAGGACAGAATTGGAAACCTTGATGCATTTTGTTTCCACTAAATTAAAATATCAAAATTGTAATCATTTTTCACACAGGGTTCATCAAGGTATATTTGTAACATCCCTGATGTTTTAATGAGAATTATAAGAAATGGGAAATGATTAGTAAATGTTTTAGAAGTTTTATTTAATAATTGTTCTGTATGAACCAGAGATAAGAAAGCCGGTGTCGAGATCGGTCTCAGAAGCGCGAGCAGGCGGAGTTAAAGATCGGAAGTGTAGGAGAAGAGCGGGCAGGGCTAGGCGGTCTGGTCCAACCGTTGTGAGGAGAGCGCCTCACACAGGGTCATAGCCCGGATTAACCTCATAATGACTGAAACAACGGATGTAAGTAACCAAGAGGTGAGCACGGATGAGATATCCGATCTCTCAAGTTGTAGCTCGGATTTCCGAGGTATGAACATTAAGTTAGGGCGTCGGGGCCGATATTCATATTGGGCCTATACTCTTGCGAAGTATTAGAGAATTGTGAATAATTAAACGTTGAGGGAATAAATACGTGTAATTGATTTGATAACTATGTAATAGTTCAATATAGTGAAATTAATTAAATTTAGTAAGAATACAAATAAAATAAAGGAAAAGACGATCTTGCCCATGAGTTATACATATATATATAAGGAGATTCTCTTCCTTCCCTCTTCATTATTTACAAGTTACCTTTGCTGTTGGTCTGTTCCTTCTCTTTCGTTTTTCTCTCCTCTCTTAACGCTGAGTTGCATGCGCTGGAGAGGGACTCCATTTGTGTCCAAACTTCAATTTATTCCCATTCCTGTGATCGAGGCTTCAAGGTGAGTCTACTGATCCGTTCCAATTATGATTCCCTTATTCCTTTTATTCTTTAGCGGTTTAAAGCCATACATGGCTATATTCGTGGCTGTTCTCCACTCCTCTGGTGAGTGTGAGCCCAGATGTAGTCCATGAACTAAGGACGTTGAAGTGACGAGCTGTACTTTATGATCCGTAGGTAGTAGGCTAAGCAACGGAAGACTGAGTGACGGAGTTGAGACTGCGAAACCAGTGTTTAGAGGAAGGAATCGACACAGAGAACAGATCATCGAAGCGTGGAACCAAAGTAAGGGGGGGTGTTCGGGTTATAATTAATTAGAATAGGACTCGCTTCTTATTCAGGTCATTGAGGTAATGTAAACAGGTTAAGGAAAATGTTGCTAAACGTAATTGTGTGTTTATGCTTGTGCATGTGTGACTGGGTTCATTAATTAGTGGAAGATCGGGTGTGGTTGAGTTTATCATGTTATGATCTTGTGATATCTAATGTTGAAATGATCAGTGTTATGTGACGTCGGGTTAGCAAGCAGGCTACCCGAGTGATGAGAAATTGATATTATTATGTGAAAGGTAAACTGTTGAATGACTATGTGGTGTGGGATGGCCGACGGTATATGATAGCCCCTCATTTCCGGCTCCCGTGGTTTTCGTGCCCAGTTGAGCTACCCAGTGGTCAAGTAGGACCCAGTGGTCGAGGTGGAGTGTCAAGCAGGACTCGGTGAACCAACAGGGTTCACGGGGTGTCAAGTAGGACCCCCAGCTGAAGGTCAATCCTTTAGTATCCGGATACTAGGAGTCAGATTGTATGAGAGTCAGTTGTGATCGTGATGAATGTGATGGAATTGTGTGGTTGGTTTAATATAATTACTGTATGTAATACACTATGTTTCGGTATGCTTACTTTCAAATGATACTTGATGTGTATGTATCAATATGCATGTATATATTTGTTAAGTTCCATTCTATATTAATTACAATGCCAAACACTCACCCTTGCCCTTTTTTTAGTAACCAGAGACAGGGAGGGGGAAGGAGCCATAGAGTCGCGCCTAGGGGGAGAACGGTGCCAGGGTCCGAGTGACTTTGAGTGACTCTCTATAGAGTCATATGTGTGTACAAGAACTTCTTAGTATTATTAATTGTGTTTAATTAAGACCGGATCGGATGTAAACCTATATTTTAAAATATATCACTGTTATTTGCATATGCTTTCATGTTAGCTACGGTAACTCCTTGGGTTCACAGAACCATTTTTAGAGTGAAATTTTGGGAGTCCGGTTGTATGTTTTGTATAATCCGATGTGTGAAAGGTGTTCGCTCAAGCGAATAGAACCTCGTTTAAGTGAGAGTCCGGAATCTCGCTTAGACGAGTAGGGGCCTCGCTCAAGCGAGAAACCCTGATTTCCCTTTCTCCCATCCGTTATGTTCAAATTAAATTGCTTTTTCTCTAAATATCGATTAATTTTCAAGAAAAGGAAAAATTTATTGTAAGATGTAATCGTTTGAATAAAAATAAATGCAAAAATAACCTAGGACGTTACACTTGGTATCAGAGCGGTTCTTTCTAGAGCCGGTGTATGGGCCGATCTAGTGATTGTGATAGTTTTATGAAAGTTGATTGTATTTTGTTGTGTTGAGATTATGTGTGGTCTGGCATCGTTCCCTTGGCACTCCACTGGCATAGTATTCTATGAATATAAGGTAAGTTTACGATCCCCTGACTAATCTTAGTTATTAATGGTGATGTGTTTGCCCATTGTAGAATTACTAAATGGCCGGAGAGACCAGTTCTGGGGGAAGAGATGATTTCTTCTCTAGATTTACTCAGCTGATGAGTAGGACCGAGTCTAGTCCCACTCTGGATAAATTCCTGAAAAGGAATCCTCCGACTTACAAAGGGGGACACGACTATGACGGGGCATACATCTGGATTAGGGATATCGAGCAGGTTTTTGAATATTTTGAGTGCTCTGAAGAGCAAAAGGTTTTATTTGCTACTTACCAACTAAAAGAAGAAGCTAGAGTATGGTGGTCCCGAGTGAAGGTGCAGATGAACGCAGCAAATGAGCCGTTGGTATGGGCGAATTTCCGAAGGAGGTTCCTTGTTAAATACTTCCCGGACAACTACAAAATCCGGAAAGAAATGGAATTTCTGAAGTTGGAGCAAGACCGGATGTCTGTAGCTGAGTACACCAGCAAGTTTGACGAGCTGTGTGATTTTTACCACCCTTTCTCGTTAGAAGGTACTGAAGGTAGCAAGTGCGCCAAATACGAAGCTGGACTACGGATTGAGCTCCGTAGTGTAATCGTACCAATGGAGATTAGGGACTACCCAACCCTGGTGAACAAGGCAAGACTGACTGAAGAGGTGCAGTTACAAAGGACGTCCCAGCCGAGAGATAAAAAGCCACTGAAGGCAAAAGGATTCAACTTCAAGAGGATGAGTCAATTCTTCCGGGGTGGCAAGTCTTTTGCTACCTCCTCATCCTCTTCCGGTCGGGGTTCCACTGGTCGATCGGGTAATCCTTCTGGTAATCGTACCTGCTACAATTGTGGTCAGGAAGGTCACATTGCCAAACATTGCCAAGCCAATCAGATTGTGTGCTTCCAGTGCGGACAACCAGGGCACCTCAGGCCCGATTGCCCTCAGAGGCAACAGCAGGGCAGGACGGATAACCGAACTAACTCTTCTGGAACCCGGGGTTCCAACTTTTCGAGGAGAGGCCGGAATGGAGCTGGTAGAGGGAACCAACAATCGGGAAGATATGATGCCCAATCTAGCGATGCCCAGAACGCCATGACCGGGCGTGTATTTGCGTTTGATGCTTCAGAAGCTACGAGGAATGACAATTTGGTACAGGGTAAGTGCCTCATCTATGGTTATCTGGTTGATGTAATTTATGATTCAGGTGCCACCCATTCCTTTATTTCAGAAAGTTGTGTGCGACGGCTTGGTCTGCCAATCAGTTTAATGGAGAACGCTCTTATTGTTTCCACTCCAACTGGTTCCACTTTCCGTGCAACTACAGTATGTAGAGAACTGCCGATGCAAATCGAAGCCCGTACTTTTCGAGTAAATTTTATCTGTATGCCATTGAAGGACTTAGATGTTATTCTGGGTCTCGATTGGCTTGCTGCTAATCATGTGTTGGTCGACTGTTATCGGAAGAATATTGTTTTCTCTCAGGAACTTAACGTGAAGAACGGGGTGAGCGATGTCCTAACCACGTATGTTGTTTTATTCGCTTTGGAGGGTCGGCGTAACCTCCTGCTAAGTGATATTCCGATTGTTTGTGAATTTCCTGACGTTTTTCCGGAAGAAATTCCGGAGCTACCTCCCAGTCGGGAGATTGATTTCTCTATTGACTTGATTCCCGGGGTAGAACCTGTGTCCCGAGCGCCATATAGAATGTCTTCGGTGGAATTAACCGAAGTGAAGAAACAAGTAAATGAATTACTAGAAAAGGGCTTTATCCGACCCAGTGCCTCACCCTGGGGCGCTCCGGTGTTATTGGTAAAGAAGAAGGACGGTAGTATGCGAATGTGCATTGATTACCGACAGCTGAACAAACTGACAATCAAAAATAAATATCCACTACCTCGGATTGACGATTTACTGGACCAGTTGCGAGGCGCCGTTGTGTTCTCTAAGATTGACTTGAGGTCGGGATACCACCAAATTCGAGTGAGGTCGGAGGATATCCCAAAGACAGCATTTCGGACTCGTTATGGGCACTTCGAGTACGTAGTAATGCCCTTTGGAGTAACGAACGCTCCTGCCATTTTTATGGATTATATGAATCGGACTTTTCAACCGTACTTGGACCAGTTTGTGGTAGTATTCATTGATGATATTTTGGTATATTCGAGGTCGGACGAGGAGCATGCTCAACATCTTCGACTTGTTTTACAAGTACTTCGGGAGAAGAAGTTGTACGCTAAATTATCTAAATGTGATTTCTGGGGGAGTAGTGTACAATTCTTGGGGCATATAATTTCCCAAGAGGGAATCTCAGTTGATCCGACAAAAATTGAGGCGGTTATGGCTTGGGAGAGGCCGAAGTCAATAACTGAAATCAGGAGTTTCCTCGGATTAGCTAGATACTATCGACACTTCATTGAGGGATTCTCTCGGATAGCACTTCCTCTGACTCGGTTAACAAGGAAAGGAAACCCCTTCGTGTGGTCGAAAAAGTGTGAATTAAGCTTCCAAACTCTTAAGCGATGTTTAACGACTGCCCCTGTGCTTGCACTGCCCGATGTAACACAGGAATTTGAAGTATATTATGATGCATCCAAATTTGGATTGGGGTGTGTGTTGATGCAAGCTGATCGGGCAATTGCTTATGCTTCGAGGCAATTAAGGCCACATGAGGAGAATTACCCGACTCACGATCTGGAACTTGCAGCAGTGGTGTACGCACTGAAGATTTGGAGTCATTATCTGTATGGGGCTCGCTTTGTAGTATTTAGTGATCACAAGAGTCTAAAGTACTTATTTGATCAAAAGGAGTTAAATATGAGACAGAGGAGATGGGTAAAGTATTTGAAGGATTATGACTTCGATTTGAAGTATCACCTGGGCAAAGGGAATGTTGTGGCAGATGCGCTAAGCAGGAAGGTACTGCATGTGGCTTACCTAATGGGTAGAGAACAGGAATTGCTGGAAAGCTTTAGAGATATGAATGTTGGAGTTGTTATGAACGCACCAAACTGAATGACAACCGGAATGTTAAAAATCTCCAACGAATTTCTGGAGTCGATGGTAGCTACACAGGAAGACGATAAAGAGTTACTAAGGCTGATTGATACTCAGACCCAAGGCAAAAATATGGAGATAACTAGGGGTAACAATGGTATATGGAGATTCAGGAACCGAGTGGTGGTGCCTGTACATGGAGGCTTCAGGCAGGCTGTGCTATCAGAAGCACACAAGAGCTCTCTGAGTATACATCCGGGAGTGACAAAAATGTATCATGACTTAAAAAAGGAATTCTGGTGGCCAAGCATGAAGAAGGCAATAATCGAGTATGTGAAATCCTGTGTGATATGCCAGAAGTGCAAGGTTGAGCACCAACGACCTCCAGGTTTGCTTCAACCTCCAGAAATTCCGATCTGGAAGTGGGAAGGTATCACCATAGACTTCGTGTTCGGACTACCCCGCACTCAAACCGGATACAACGCGATTTGGGTGATTGTTGATCGACTAACCAAAAGTGCGCATTTCCTGGCAATAAACATGAAGTGGTCGTTAGATCGATTAGCTAAGTTGTACGTTGCTGAGGTCGTACGACTGCATGGTGTGCCCTCAAGCATTATCTCCGATCGGGATCCCCGATTCACTTCAAGGTTTTGGGGGAGTTTGCAACAACAACTGGGTACTGAGCTCAAATTGAGCTCGGCCTACCATCCCCAGACCGATGGTCAATCAGAACGGACTATACAGACTCTTGAAGATATGTTAAGGGCATGTGTACTGGAACAGGGCGGATCATGGGAGAAATACTTGCCCTTGGTGGAGTTTGCATATAATAACAGTTACCATAGCAGCATTGGGATGGCTCCATACGAAGCTCTTTATGGTCGGAAATGTCGTACTCCATTATGTTGGAATGAGAACGGCGATGCCCTTCATCTGGGGCCTGAGATGATTCAAGAGATGAATGAGCAAATCGCTTTAATCCGAGAGAAGATAAAAATTACTCAAGACCGGCAAAAGAGCTATTATGACAATCGGCATAGACCCCTTGAATTCAAAGTGGGTGATTGGGTGTTCCTAAGGATTTCACCGACTAAGGGTGTAGGTAAAATTTTGAAGAGCCAAAAACTTAATCCGAAGTATATTGGACCATACCAAATACTAGAACGGATTAGTGAAGTCGCTTATCGACTGGATCTTCCCCAATCATTGACTAACATTCACAACGTGTTTCACGTATCGCAACTTCGAGCCTACATTCCGTGTGATACCATGATTGTACCGAGTGACTCCATTAAAGTGAAGGAGAACCTGACGGTAGAGGCGGTACCAATCAGCATTAAAGGGCATCAAACTAAACGGTTAAGGAACAAGGAGGTACCGCTGGTGAAGGTGAAGTGGCAGAATTTACATTGGATAAACTACACTTGGGAGTTAGAATCCGATATGAGACGAATGTACCCTCATCTTTTTCAACCGGAACACTGATTTCGGGGACGAAATCTCCTTTTAGGGGGGGTGGATGTAACATCCCTGATGTTTTAATGAGAATTATAAGAAATGGGAAATGATTAGTAAATGTTTTAGAAGTTTTATTTAATAATTGTTCTGTATGAACCAGAGATAAGAAAGCCGGTGTCGAGATCGGTCTCAGAAGCGCGAGCAGGCGGAGTTAAAGATCGGAAGTGCAGGAGAAGAGCGGGCAGGGCTAGGCGGTCTGGTCCAACCGTTGTGAGGAGAGCTCCTCACACGGGGTCATAGCCCGGATTAACCTCATAATGACTGAAACAACAGATGTAAGTAACCAAGAGGTGAGCACGGATGAGATATCCGATCTCTCAAGTTGTAGCTCGGATTTCCGAGGTATGAACATTAAGTTAGGACGTCAGGGCCGATATTCATATTGGGCCTATACTCTTGCGAAGTATTAGAGAATTGTGAATAATTAAACGTTGAGGGAATAAATACGTGTAATTGATTTGATAACTATGCAATAGTTCAATATAGTGAAATTAATTAAATTTAGTAAGAATACAAATAAAATACAGAAAAAGACGATCTTGCCCATGAGTTATACATATATATATAAGGAGATTCTCTTCCTTCCCTCTTCATTATTTACAAGTTACCTTTGCTGTTGGTCTGTTCCTTCTCTTTCGTTTTTCTCTCCTCTCTTAACGCTGAGTTGCATGTGCTGGAGAGGGACTCCATTTGTGTCCAAACTTCAATTTATTCCCATTCCTGTGATTGAGGCTTCAAGGTGAGTCTACTGATCCGTTCCAATTGTGATTCCCTTATTCCTTTTATTCTTTAGCGGTTTAAAGCCATGCATGGCTATATTCGTGGCTGTTCTCCACTCCTCTGGTGAGTGTGAGCCCAGATGCAGTCCATGAACTAAGGACGTTGAAGTGACGAGCTGTACTTTATGATCCGTAGGTAGTAGGCTAAGCAACGGAAGACTGAGTGACGGAGTTGAGACTGCGAAACCAGTATTTAGAGGAAGGAATCGACACAGAGAACAGATCATCGAAGCGTGGAACCAAAGTAAGGGGGGGTGTTCGGGTTATAATTAATTAGAATAGGACTCGCTTCTTATTCAGGTCATTGAGGTAATGTAAACAGGTTAAGGAAAATGTTGCTAAACGTAATTATGTGTTTGTGCTTGTGCATGTGTGACTGGGTTCATTAATTAGTGGAAGATCGGGTGTGGTTGAGTTTATCATGTTATGATCTTGTGATATCTAATGTTGAAATGATCAGTGTTATGTGACGTCGGGTTAGCAAGCAGGCTACCCGAGTGATGAGGAATTGATATTATTATGTGAAAGGTAAACTGTTGAATGACTATGTGGTGTGGGATGGCCGACGGTATATGATAGCCCCTCATTTCCGGCTCCCGTGGTTTTCGTGCCCAGTTGAGCTACCCAGTGGTCAAGTAGGACCCAGTGGTCGAGGTGGAGAGTCAAGCAGGACTCGGTGAACCAAGCAGGGTTCACGGGGTGTCAAGTAGGACCCCCAGCTGAAGGCCAATCCTTTAGTATCCGGATACTAGGAGTCAGATTGTATGAGAGTCAGTTGTGATCGTGATGAATGTGATGGAATTGTATGGTTGGTTTAATATAATTACTGTATGTAATACACTATGTTTCGGTATGCTTACTTTCGAATGATACTTGATGTGTATGTATCAATATGCATGTATATATTTGTTAAGTTCCATTCTATATTAATTACAATGCCAAACACTCACCCTTGCCCTTTTTTTAGTAACCAGAGACAGGGAGGGGGAAGGAGCCATGGAGTCGCGCCAAGGGGGAGAACGGTGCCAGGGTCCGAGTGACTTTGAGTGACTCTCTATAGAGTCATATGTGTGTACAAGAACTTCTTAGTATTATTAATTGTGTTTAATTAAGACCGGATCGGATGTAAACCTATATTTTAAAATATATCACTGTTATTTGCATATGCTTTCATGTTAGCTATGGTAACTCCTTGGGTTCACAGAACCATTTTTAGAGTGAAATTTTGGGAGTCCGGTTGTATGTTTTGTATAATCTGATGTGTGAAAGGTGTTCGCTCAAGCGAATAGAACCTCGTTTAAGTGAGAGTCCGGAATCTCGCTTAGACGAGTAGGGGCCTCGCTCAAGCGAGAAACCCTGATTTCCCTTTCTCCCATCCGTTGTGTTCAAATTAAATTGCTTTTTCTCTAAATATCGATTAATTTTCAAGAAAAGGAAAAATTTATTGTAAGATGTAATCGTTTGAATAAAAATAAATGCAAAAATAACCTAGGACGTTACAATATTTCTAGTTCATTTTTTTAGTCAAGCATGCTTTGAGAATTTAAATAATCTTAGAAAGAATTATTTAACTTATCTCTGCCTTCCAATTCAGCCATGTTATCCCTACTACTTACTAAAACAAATCCTTGAGAACTATATGCAAACTGAGGTGCAGGTCAATTTTGATCAAAATACCACATAAACATTCTAAACAAGTTGTCTTTCACACTATGTGCAAGTTCAGATGGAGACACCATACCACCTTGATGCATTCTTCTAAAAGCCCATGAAACAAACTGCAGCTTGTATCTTGGGTCCAAAATGACCCCAAAATACAACAAGTGGTTAATTTGCTACAGATTACCCTAGTACTTATCATATTTCTTTTTCATGTCAGCACCCATTCTGCTTAAAGAACAATCTATATTATGTAACGCTTCAGTGATTTCACAGTGAATAAGTACTAATTGATGAAACCCATTATTGATGCTAACTGTGTTTGAGGTTGAGAAAATCTTAGTGGCATCATAAAAATTTTTGAGAAATTTCACAAACACACGAGAATCTGCCTAATCTATGCAAGTAGGTACACCATTTGATCTAAGAGTCTCTAAATAACCAGGGTCATGAAATTTAAGTCTCTCAAAAGCTTGTTCAAACTTCTCAGTAGAATCCAACATGAGGTAAGTTGAATTCCAACTTGTAGAGACATCTAGACACACTAATTTACTACTATCAATTCCAACTTCCCGAACACATTCCTTAAACTTTCTCAATCTATGTGAGGATGATCTAACATACTTTACAGCATACCTAATGGTTCAGATGCTCTTATTAAGCTCTTTTAATCCATCCTGAACTACAAGATTAAGAATGTGAGCACAACATCTAATATGCATAAACTCACCATCTAAGACCAAGCTAGATATGTTCTTCAACCTATTTTTCAGGTATGCCATAGCCACATCATTGGCCAATGTATTGTCCACTGTAATTGTGGAAATACAGCTTAGACCCCACTCCCTTAAACATCCTTCTACTTGTTTTCCAATAGTATCATACTTGTGATCCTCAATTACTAGAAAACTAATAATCCTCTTCTAATATGCCCACTCGTTGTCAACAAAATGAGTCGTTAGGCTCATGTAATTGAGATTCTGGACTGATGTACAACAATCGATGGTTAAGGCAACCTTACTAGTGTTAGACTTAAACAAGTTCTTAAACTCTACTTTCATACGGATATATAATTGGTAACAATCCCTAGCAATTATAAATCTAGATGGGACCTTAAAAAGGGGACATAACACCTTACACAAGTTTCTAAACCCCTCACCTTCAACAACACTAAAAGGATGCTCATCTAACATAACAAAATATTACTACAGCTTTACTACAAGCATCCTTATCAAACCTATTTAATGTCGACCCTAATTGATTATTATTTGTTCCTAAAGTTAGAACAAATTGACTTAGATCAGAGGTTGTGCTCATAAGGTTCTTCAAGCATGATTTGACATGGGCAAGCATGTTAGAGGTACCATGCTTCTTCGTGTCACAAAAAAATGTCTTCAGACAATAATTGCACTTAGCTTCAGGCTCCTTTCCAACCACAACCGGTAATCTAGCAAAGTGACCCCAAACGATAGATTTCTTCCTGGTGCCACTAGCATTTGGTAATCTTTTTCTTTTATTAGTAGTTTCATCAGGTTTTTTAGGTTGACTACCACCATCAACACCTGTAGCATGTGCAACCCTAGCTTCATTGTTATTATTAGTTACCTGCAAAACTATTATAATTTTAGTTATAAATTATTAATGTCTAAACAAAATATTATTAATGTCTTATGTTATAAATTATTTAAAACTTATTAATGTCTTTTGTTACAAAATATTATTAATGATTGGTGTCTTATGTCTTATGTTCAAGTCAGAGTTTTAAAAAGCAACAAGCATATAATATTATTAGTGTCTTATGTCTTACGACTTTTAAAATATTATTAATGATTTGTGTCTTATGTCATATGTTCAAAAAATTAAAAGGAACAAGTACAATAAAATTAACATGCTTAATTCAGATTTTAAAAAGAAACAAGGATGTAAGTCTAACATGTTCAAGTCAAATTTTTAAAAGGAACAGACCTAAAAGAACACATGTTAAGCTTGTTAAGCTCAAAATATTAAAAGGAACATGCACAATAAAATTAACATGCTCAATTCAGATTTTAAAAAGAAACAATGGATGTAAATCTAAACATGTTCAAGTCAAATTTATTAAAGGAATAGACTTAAAAAGAATAATAAAATTAACTTGCTCAATTCAGATTTTTAAAAGAAACAAGGATGTAAATCTAAACATGTTCAAGTGTCATTTTTTAAAGGAACGGACTTAAAAGAAGACATGTTAAGCTCAAAAAATTAAAAGGAACAAGTACAATAAAATTAACATGCCTAATTTAGATTTTAAAAAGAAACAAAGATGTAAATCTAAACATGTTTAAGTCAAATTTTTTAAAGGAACAGACTTAAAAGAAGAATGTTAAGCTCAAAAATTAAAAGAAACAGGCACAATAAAATTAACATGCTCAATTCAGATTTTAAAAAGAAACAAGCATGTAAATCTAAACATATACAAGTCGGATTTTTAATAGGAATAGACTTAAAGGTAGACATGTTAAACTCAAAAAATTAAAGGGAACAAGTACAGTAAAATTAACATGCCTAATTCAGATTTTAAAAAGAAACAAGGATGTAAATCTAAACATGTTCAAGTCAAATTTTTTAAAGGAACGGACTTAAAAGAAGACATGTTAAGCTCAAAAAATTAAAAGGAACAAGACAATAAAATTAACATGCTCAATTCAGATTTTTAAAAGAAACAAAGATATAAATCTAAACATGTTCAAGTCAAATTTTTGAAAGGAACACACTTGAAAGAAGACATGTTAAGCTCAAAAAATTAAAAGGAACAAGACAATAAAATTAACATGCTCAATTTAGATTTTTAAAAGAAACAAGGATGTAAATCTAAACATGTACAAGTCAAATTTTTTAAAGGAACGGACTTAAAAGAAGACATGTTACGCTCAAAAAATTAAAAGGAACAAGACAACAAAACTAACATGCTCAATTCAAATTTTTAAGAGAAACAAGGATGTAAATCTAAACATGTTCAAGTTAAATTATTTAAAGGAACAGACATAAAAGAAGACATGTTAAGCTCAAAAAATTAAAAGGAACAAGACAATAAAATTAACATGCTCAATTGAGATTTTTAAAAGAAACAAGGATGTAAATCTAAAAATGTTCAAGTCAAATTTTTTAAAGGAACACACTTAAAAGAAGACATGTTAAGCTCAAAAAATTAAAAGGAACAAGACAATAAAATTAACATGCTCAATTCAGATTTTTAAAAGAAACAAGGATGTAAATCTAAACATGTTCAAGTCAATTTTTTTTAAGGAACAGAGTTAAAAGAAGACATGTTAAGCTCAAAAATTAAAAGGAATAAGTACAATAAAATTAACATGCTCAATTCAGATTTTAAAAGAAACAAGCATGTAAATCTAAACATATACAAGTCAGATTTTTAAAAGAAATAGACTTAAAGGTAGACATATTAAACCTAGAAAATTAGAAGGATTACACAATGAAATTAACATGCTCAATTCAGATTTTTAAAAGAAACAAGGATGTAAATTTATACATGTTTAAGTCAAATTTTTAAAAGAAATAGATTTAAAGGTAAACATGTTAAACTCAAAAAATGAAGCAATAATGATTGACTGTTGTCTCGTTTTTATTTTATATTTAACATAGAACTATTGTTTTCTAATCAACTCAACCAAAAGGTTAATCAGAAGATACCCACAGGAACTTAACCGATAAGATATAAACTGAAAACAGCATAGAACCCAAAACTGAAATATATACATAAATATGTACATTGACATGCTTAAACAAATTAAAACAAATGTCATGAAATAATTTTAAGTTCATACAGAAAATAACCAACAAGAAAAACATGTATTGTCTTCTAATGTCAAGAGAAATCTGAAGTGCCCAGAATCAAACCTCAAAGAAAACAAGCAAATGATTGTCATATCAAATTAATCACATCTTAATGTGTTAACTATTAAGAGAGTAATGTTCCAGATTTTTGAGTCAATATGACTAAATTTTTAGAAAACCTCTGAAAGACCATTCTAATTTGACATTGAAAATAAGCCTTAGTTTCCATAAGTACAACTATCAACAGTAACACAGAGCAAAACCACAATAAAAAATAATCATGATAAAACATTCTTTCTAAGCGAAAATTCCTCAAATCCTACCAATTATAATGGATGGAAATTTTCACATAAGAACTTACTTTCAAATTCTAATGAATTGAATTAAAATAATAATAAACAACCCAAAATAAATAACAAATTCATGACAGAATTTTGTCAAATTCTCAATTTTCTTTTTTTATTGCTTCTGTTTTTGTCTTGAGCTTATCAAGGGTATGAGATAGACTAATGACTATGGTTCTTGCCTTTTCCTCAGCAGCTGACACAGCTTCCAGTTTAGATTTTGCTCTCAAGATCTTTGCATTAAGAGTTTGAACTGTTGAATCCACTTTTCCTTCTTTCTTCTCTAATCAAAGCTAACTCTTTACTTGTAAGTTTTTTGTTTCTTTCTTTGTAGCTGTTAATAATTTAATATTTTTAGGATTAAACTTAATTAATATACTAATATTATAAATATATTTTAGTTTTAATCTTTATACATATACGTACTTTCTTTAGTAAAATTTAATAAAAATATGTTCATATGGTTTAGATTTAAAATTGCTAATCCTTTCATCCAAGAAACAGAACTTGTGAAGACTAAGGAATAGTCATTATTCTTGTCTTTGAATAACTTTAGATTTATTGTCTTGTGTTGTGTTGTTATGTTGTGGGTTAGTAAAATCTCTCATCTGTGAAGGAAAATTTTAGAATCTGATGCTAATAAAAACTCCTCTTCTTTCTCTAATATAATTAATAACCAGTGCTCAAGTCCAGTCAGTTACTTTGCAATTTTCTAGACATGTGTGAGTTGGAATTAACTACACACCCCCACTTTCTCCTACTTTTGACTTTCCCATGTTTATTAATTAACCGTAACCTTACACATATTTTAATTTTGTTTCATTTGTAAGACTTAGCTTTAGATACATTATTTTACATGGATATATTTCGTAGAACACTAGGAAACAGCTTTGTTGCTTGCAGATTGATCAAAGATGCATAACATCATAATAGATGAGGGTGGAAATTAAAAATGAAATTGATATTTAACAGTTAAAAGTTTAACCAAAAGAAATATCATTAGACAAATTTGAAAAGAACAATAATGTCTAGTGAAGAAAAGAGTGGCAGGAGGTTGGTGAATGTGATGGCTGCAGGTAGTAGGAAGCCAAAAGTAGAACTCGTGTTTTTTTTAAATGAAATAAAATGGGTTGTATGATCTCAAATTTACGGGGTGTTTTTTCTTGTAGTTACAGTACAGATATTGACATACTCTAGCAAATTCATTATGTATTGGAGATGCACCATGGCTGATGAGTTGCTGATTTTTTATCAAATTATTGCTTATGAAAGGTTTAGTAGCTTCCTGTTTTGTATTGATGAATGGTAATTAATTTATTGGCTAATATAAGAGTTAGAACCTTTACCTGAAGGAAGTAAAGTTTGGGCCAACCTGGTCATGGATTGCTCTTGCATCTGTCTTTGATTGGTAAGTTTTTGATTCCCAAGAACTACTATTCAACACGCTTAAGTTTGTCATTGTATGATCCAGGAAATATTTAGTCTTGTATAGCCATTTTTAATTTTAAACTGATTATATTTGTAAGCTCCTTTTTTATATACAACTTAATTCTTTCAATATTTCTTTTAAATGATTAAATATACATGATCGTATAAACGAGTGGAGAAGTAATTGTAGTGCTTTCCAAGTAGTACACGTAAAAAGTAATTTCCCAGCTCTGCTTGAAAAGTCAGTACTACGTGTAAGTGATTGTAAAATGTAAAAGTTGGTGGTCATTTTAAAACTTCAACACGCTTGTTGTACTTTTTTTTTTCAAGTTGTGTACTAATATCAAATGTATATGGACTTGAATACTCTAGAATATATAAAAAGAAAACAAAAATCAAGACAATAACTTAAAACAAATTTAGAATTATTTTTAATCAAGACAACAAAGTTTCGGGACTGTTAGAATAGGTGAGTTTTTTTAATACTTCCAAGAATGTGCCCTTAAAATCTTTTTGCTCACAGTTTTCGTAGCTTGTTCTATGTCAGTCAGAAAATGGTTATATCACTTGTTTAAGCTTTCTGTTTATCTTATTAACTCATATGTATATCCTATATCATCCTTCATCATTCATACATTTGTTATTTTATTAACTCATATTACTCACATAAAATAATTTCTTTAAAAGAAAATTATCAAAGCTAACTTTTTTGAATCTCTTTCATTCATACTAAATTCTCTTTTCCTTTTGCTTTTGAATCTCTTTCATTCATAGTAAATTCGTTTTGCTTGCAGTCTGTTTAAAAAATGCCGCTAATCGAGAAAAGCAAGTTATTCATCACTCAGGTCAATGTCACTTGCTAGAAAGAGACATTTGCTGGTAAAATAATTTGATAAATTGCTATTTGTAAACTAATTAATGTATATATATGTGTATGATTGCTATATGGATAAATAATATATATCTCTTGTAAATGTAGGAAACCCAAGGAGGACGATCTTATAGTAGAGGGGAAATATTTTTTATTACTCACAAGAGGAAAGACATCATTCTTGAGCTTGGAGGCTAGAAATATGAGCATAAGTACAAAACATCTAATTTCTTATGTGGTTGTTTTTAATTTGAATAGATTTTTCTTATAAATTATTTAAGTAGATTATGGACATGATTGATTATTAATTACACTCTACTTTTTGTTTTACAGAACAAATTAGATGTGGAATGTGAAGAGACCTCAAATGATGAGAAGGCATACTTGAATGTCTTTGGACCAGAGCACCCTGGACGGGTTCGGGGCATGGGATTTGGAGTTTGCCTTCTCAAGTCTTGCAGACAACAAGTAACCATTCCGGGGACACTACAAGCTCCTTCTCATCGAGTGGAAGAGTAAAAGAGTTGGAAGATAAGGTTAAACATTTAGAAGCTCAACTAGAAGTAAGGAATGAGAGGATGGAGTATGTTGAAGAAAGGATGACGTTTTTTGAAGACCAAATGGCCTACGTGGTTCATAAATTTGGAGGTCAGGCTAATTTCCCATTTCAAACATGATAATCAGGTATATCTACAAGTGGTTGGGTGTTTATATATAACATGTCACTTAATATGTTCCATTTGCTATAGATTAACTTTTTACTTTTTAATGCACAATAATAACTTATATTTTATTTTTATTTTTATTTCAGGATGAAGGATCACCTGCACAAGCCAGACCCTCTTCCTTAGCTAGTCATCAGCCATAGTTGTTTTATGTTTTACTTGACTATATATATGAGTTTGTAGATCGTTGTTTAACTTTGTTACATTAATGATGTGTAATTGGGTTAAGACCTATATCAACTTTGTTATTAATATAATTGTTATTGACTATATATTCATCTTTTAATTATATTTTTAGAAATTTAGTTTATCCTACTTATATATTGTATGTTAAAGATTATTTTTAAAATATAAATATTTAAGATATTAATATATAAAATATAATATATAATTGTCGCATTAAAAACATTAACGGGTATAAAAAAATAATGTTACAATTAAGGTAAAATCTGACTTTTAAAAAGTAATAGATATAAAAAATAATTTATTATAATTAACAAATCTATTTTTTTATAAAAAAATTGAAACTTTTAACGGCAGTTTAAGCGGCATTTAAATGACTTTTATTTTTGTGGCGGTTTTAACCGCAGAAACCATTATTACGGTGGTTATACCTGTGGTTTAATTATTAACGGCGGTTATTCCAGCGCTTTGAAAACACCACCGCTAAATGTCTAGCGGCGGAGCATGTAGCGGCGGTTCCAGAACCACCGCAGAAGTTAAAAATAACCGCCGCTAAATTCCTTTTTTTGTAGTGCATGTCCTCCATCTTGTCCAAACCACTTCACTTCCTCACTTCCCTTTCACTAAATTTCATCCACTCCATAGAGTTTTTCCCTTTTGTTATTTCGGTTCTAACCTTGAGGAAAGGAATTCATCCATGGTTTAAAGGAAGAACAAGGAAAGGAGCCAAGATCCATCCCTTCAAAAGGAGACTAAAAGAAGCTCCTACATCAGAACTGTTTTCAAAGGGATTCCGCGTAAAAATTTGAGATACTCAATTCACCCCCTCTTGAGTATTGAGGCCTTGGCTAATAAGTGGTATCAGAGCTTGACTCTTGCCACAAGGCTTAACAGCTGCAGGAGATCAAGATGGTCTTTACCTTTTATGATGAATTTCCATAAAATGGTACAATAAATAGATCTCTAATCTTCAATGGTAAAGACTATGCTATTTGGAAAGAAAGGATGAAAATCTTTGTCTAATCCTATGACCTCAAAGTATGGAATGCTATTCAATTTGGTCCTTTTATTCCCAAATACATTGTTGATAATATAGGATGTATGAAGCCTATAAACTTATGGACTAAGGAAGAAGAAAGAAAGGTACAATTAAATCTAAGAGCTAAAATTCTTATCACATTAGCATTAGGACCTAATGATGTTTTTAGAGTTATTACTTGTAACAATGCTAAAGAAATATGGGAAACTCTTGAAACAATTTATGAAAATACTAATGATGATCAAGATGTAAGAACTAGTACTCTTTCTAACAAATATGAAGGCTTCAAAATAAGTCCGGAAGAAGAGCTCGATGAATCGAAAGAAGAATTTGCCAACCTCTGCCTTATGAAAAAGCACTCCAAAGATAATGAGGTAAGTTCTCTAAATGAATCTAGTGATGATGAAAGTGAAATTGATAAAGATGAGTTATTAGAAGCTTTTGATGAATTGAATAAAAAATTTGTTTTATTATCAAAGAAATATGCATGTTCAAAACAAACCATTTTGAAACTTGAAACTAAAATGCGTGATGTTCACATAGAAAAAGAAAATCTTAGAGTTCAAAATGATGAATTAGTAGCTTCAAATGTCACTCTTAGAAGTTGTGATGAAAATAAGGAATGTATGTTACTTGATAAATGTATGATTCTTGAAAAAGAGAATAAGGATCTAAAAGAAACATTTAAGAAGCTTACAAGTAGTCAAAAGAATCTAAGTGCACCTCTTGAAAATCAAAAGTATACCCTTGATAGAACAGGAATAGGACATGGAAAATTTGAAAAGGAAAAGAAATACAAGAACTCCTTTGCACCCTTTAAGGAAAAACCCAAACCTATTCTAAAATATGCAAACTATGAAAGAAAGGGTCATACAATATCCAATTGTTTTAAAAGAAGGCACATAGAATATAAAAGGAACCATTACAATTCTATTATGACCTATTATTTGGATGCAACATGTTTCTATTGTAGAATATATGGTCATATATCATCTAATTGCTTTATAAAGGAATCCCGTCAAAAGTGTACAAGAAAGGTATGGAGTCCAAAAACAAATTTGAAATCCCATACTAACAAGAAAGGACCCAACTCTCAAAGGGTACCATAAAACTTGAAATTTTGTAGACATACTTTAAATCGACAATTTCTTATTGACGAATGACCAAAGAATCAAGATTCACAATCTTCACTCCAAAGAAAAGAATGAGAAAGATAAGGACGTAGGAACTACAAAATACCGAGGTATGATTGGATCCTTAGTAAACCAAATGTTATGTTTATCATATGAGATCATATGCTTAATTATGTTGAAACATTTATGCACTTGGCTGATAGTTTATTGAGAATTTTTAGAAATGTCTAAATAATTTTATAAAGCCAAATTCCATACTTGTTCATAATAAATTTTTTGATGATATATGAATTCTTGATGATGTATGAATTCTTAATGATGTATGAATTTTTGATGATGTATGAATTCTTGATGATATATGAATTCTTAATGGTGTATGAATTCTTAGTAATGTATGAATTCTTGATGATGTATCGATTATTGAACAAGAGGTATTTTGTTTAACTAGTGGTATCTAAGTGATAAGCATCTTCCTTTAACAATTAGTATCTAATTGACAAGTGACTTCTTTTAACAAAATGGTATCAATTGAATTAGTAAGAGGAAGAGATCATGGGGACATAATCTTGATTATGCTTATACTTGTTATTACTACCATTATGCTCTGATAATAAATACATATATTGCATGTACAAGTGGTACCTATGCTCTGATAATTTATGCATAATTTGTTTTAACCAGTGGTATGTCATATAATTTTCCTAACAAGCAAGTGTCTTTTCATAACAAGTGGCATTGAACTTCATA
This sequence comes from Clitoria ternatea, assembly GCA_037962975.1. NCBI lineage: Eukaryota > Viridiplantae > Streptophyta > Magnoliopsida > Fabales > Fabaceae > Clitoria > Clitoria ternatea. Next base: position 3,593,848 of record CM075674.1, read on the forward strand.
TCAAGAAAATGTTATGACAAGTTGATTATGACAAATTTTATAATTGCTTTAAGTTAGGACTATGTTATGCTTCTATGAGTTATTTCTATGTTCTACAAAGCTGTCTATCTTAGGCAAAATATTTCTATGCAATTATATGTTGTTTTTGATAATGACTAAGAGAAAGTATGTATGCTCTATGTACGGTATAACAAGTGATTGCCTAGACTTTAACTTCATGACTAGTAACATCATAGGCATGAACAAAAGAGATTAATGTTAAATGTCTATGCATCATGGTATATTAAGAGACAATGCATGAAATGCTAAGAAACAATGCATGATATGTTAAGTGATAATGCATGACATGATCTTCCTTAATACACCATGCTTGAGTAATTGGTATCTATCTTGATTAACATTATAATTCTTATCTGCGTCGTATGTTTGATAATGCATGATCTTGACTGTGAAAAGAAATTTGAAAATATGCATCATTGAGTTTGAAAAGAATTATTGAACAAAAGTATCAAGAATGATGTGTGCTTGAATGCTAAAAAATCTTGTGCTAAAATGCTTAAATGTTAATAATTGACATCAAGAGCTTAAATTGGTAAATCCATCAAGTGATATCATACATAACATCAAGATAACAAGTGGTATGACATTATATATATGTTATGGCAAATTGATTACAATGAGTGCATGACCTGCATTACACATTTACAGCCGCACTATGACCATGATATGCTTTTGTGACTTGTCTCTATGTGTTGCTAATTATCTATGCAAAATGTTTTCTCTCATATAATCGTATATTTTTGATAAATATTATATGTGCTCTATGTAAGTGTTTGACTAGACTTAAGTAATAAAAGAAAACAAGCTATATATATCACTTTATCCCTGCTCTGATACCTAGATATAAGTATACATTGTTAAAAAATCTTCTCTGTTATTGCTCTAATACCTAGAAATGCATCACTATAACAAATCAATAAAACAAACAGTATTAATTTAATGATTAACAAGTGGTATCTATTAAGGAGGAGAAATGTTTAAAGGGAAAAAAATTTTAACAAATGGTGTCAGACTTGAACATTTGCTATCAACTAGCTTAACAATTGGTATGTTAATATAACAGTTGGTATCAATTACCGTAGTAAGGGGGAGCATACACATAAATGATTATCCTTGATTTCACTTCTCTGTGATTATGTTATGACACTTATGTTTATAAATTTGTTTCTACTCTCTTATATGCTTACTTGGAAGAATATCCTTGTGTATTTGATAATGCCAAAAAGGGAGAATTATGTGCAATTATTTGTTTTTAATAATAAGTAGTATCTTGTTAAATTACAAAGGGAGAGATATTATCTTGCATGATATAATATGATCTTTTAAGAAGTGGTATTTCCTTTAAATTATGACTATGCATGATCCTACATTAACAAGTGGTATCAATTGGCATTTATTACATTAATTAAGGGGAGAATGCATATAAAAGATGATTGTCATTGATTTATCTTTCTGTGATTATGATTAATATTGGTTTATAGCACTTATCTTTACTCTAGTTCTACTCTCTTATGCTTATTTTTTGCTTTTAATGATGCCAAAAGGGGAGAGAATTATATGCTTACTTGATGAATAAATTATGTGGTTGATTCTTGACTCTAGATATTAACATGTGGTATACAATAAAATGGTACAACATCAATCAAATCCACAATTAGTATCTATTGCATGAGTAAGGGGGAGAATAACTCTAAAGATCAAAAAGGCTAGATAAATCTGGAATAATAATAACTGGTATCTAAATGCATGAGTAAGGGGGAGTTTTTGTTTGTCAAAACCGTGAGCTATAACTGTTATAAAACTAACACCCCAAGAGATGAACATTTATTGTCATCATCAAAAAGGGGGAGAATGTGTTTATATATTGAAATAGGTTTTGATAATGACAAACATAGACTCAAAACATGAAGAATGCATTAGCAAATAAATATCTAACATTAGCTGTCATCATCAAAAAGGGGGAGAATGTAATTGAATAAGATTTTAATAATGACAAGCATATCAATAAAGGCAATGCACAAACACAAACATAAAGAATACACATGATCAAGGAATAAATGTGTTTGATGATTTGATGAACAACCAAGGATTTGAGTCAAAGCATCTATAAAGGATTAAAATAAGTGGAAAATATTCATCCAAAGTACCTAAGGATCAAAGGAACCAAGCCGTATGCAATCGAATATCAAAAGGGTTAAAAAAGCATAGAAAAGTGTCAATCAGCTATATGAATCGATTCAGCATATACATGAATCAATTCACACGTGATTTTAGCCCAAGAAAGTGTTTTTGAAAGGCATGAATTGATTCACCATCACCCTGAATCGATTCACACGTGATGTTTGGCCTAGGAACTTCAAAATCCATGCCATGAATCGATTCATTTGTTTTGAAAAGTGAAAATACACGCTATGAATCCATTCATTGATCAATTCATTCAGTTTAAATGGTTCTGGAACGTGAATTTGAATTTCAGGCAGCCTTGCATCGCACTATGAATTAACAATTGCAATGGTCCATCATTCACTAAATAGACAAACGCTTCGTGCTCCACTACGTCAATTTGCAAGCATCAGAAAAAATTTTAAATTGCAAGAGCCATGCCAAGCTTTGCCTATAAATAAAGAGGAATTTGAAGAAGCAAGATGCACCACACCAACAGAGAGAAGCAATTTCCTCTCCTAATTTCATTTTCTTCTCTTCGTTCAAGCAAAGCTCTCTATTTCATTTATTTGAAATTAAATTCTTAAGAGTTAGAAAATATTTTTGAGTGGTTAAATTTGCAAATCCTCTCTATGAGAGTTATTATTTTATGAGAGCTTAAATTTGTGTATCTACTCTATTGAGAGTTATTCTTGTAAACCAAACATCAAAATTCTGAGTTGGGTTTCAACTTTGGTTATTGAGAGATTGTGAGATTGGGTAGGTTGCCCTTTGCTTGTGAGGATTGGGTTCTTGAGTGTGAGACACTAGGAAGCTACAATTGCTCAAAGCTTGTAATCTCAAATTCTCAATAGTGAAAATCCTTCAAGTGGGTTGCTTGAAGGCAAGACGTACACTAGGGTGGTGGAACTCGTTATATCGGTTTGCAAATTCTCTTTTCCCTTAAACTCCTTTATTATTGTGAATTTAGATTGCTTGCTAAAATATTTATATCTAATTGGTTTGTTAAAATTGCTTAAATTAAATCCTTGAATTAATTGACTTAAATCTTGTTGGATTTAATTATTGCATAAGTGAGTAAAATATTATTGTTAATAACTTGCTAAACTAATTATGCTTAATTAATTTGTTAGAAATTGTTTAAGTTAAATTGACTTAAATTTGTATTGGAATTAATTATTGCATACCAAGTGTTTCAAGAATTACCTAAACAAATAACTTGCCTTGTTGTTTATCAAAGTCAATTCTTGAATATAGTCTCTTCACCTCTAAGTGTTTTAGAGTTGATATGTGCTTCATAATTATTACCTCTTCTACATTGTATCATTTGTATACTAAGAACTATTTCCAAAGGGATTCTGCGCAAAAATTTGAAATACTCAATTCACCCCCCCCCCCTTAAGTATTGAGGCCTTGGCTAACAGCTAGATCAAATTTGACTCCAATTAGTTAAGAACAAACATGATTTTTCTATTCAACTTCAGAGCTTTCAAAGATAGGTAAGTGTTCTAACTGTGATCAATGGTTCTTTGTGCATGGTTTGATAGGTTGTGGTGAATAACTTGGAAGATGCACATGAAATGATTGATATTGCGATCTCAACTGCACTTCAAGAAAGCAGGCCCGTTTACATAAGCATAAGTTGTAACTTGCCTGACATTCCTCACCCTACTTTCAGTTGTGAACCCGTTCCATATTCTCTATCTCTTAAGTAATCTTTTCTAATTCTTTTTTTTATTTCAATTTTACGTGTTGGCTTTATGAAGAATCCATCATGGAAATGCTAATGAAATAGGTTTATTTTTATTGAGGTTGCCAATTAAGAAATTGAAAGTACAAAATTTTTATAAGAAATCATATTAGATCTGTTTTAGAAATTTTATTTATTTAGTATTTCTTAAAGATACTTATTAAGGATTCAAAAGTAAAAGGTTTTCAAGAGAAACTAGATTGCATCTAGCTTTAATGATATTTTTAAATAAAAATATTTTATATTTGACTCATTATTGATGATTTTATCATTTTCCTTATTTATTTGATGTTTTACAGGTTGAGTAATCAGATGGGATTGGATGCAGCAGTGGAAGCAGCAGCAGAGTTCTTAAACAAAGTAGTGAAGCCAATACTAGTAGGTGGTCCAAAACTGAGGATAGCCAAAGCATGTGAAGCTTTTGTTGAACTAGCTAATGCATGTAGTTATTCATTTTCTATGATGCCATCAGCAAAGGGATTAGTCCCTGAGACCCACCCTCATTTCATTGTCATATTCTAGGGTGTAGAAAGCACTGTATTCTATATTGAGATTGTTGAATTTGTTGATGCATACCTATTTGCAAGAACTATCACTATAGCTACTAGCTTCAATTTTCATGAAAGAACTCGTGTAATTGAGTTCACTTTTTTTAAAAGAAGTTTTGATTTACATTGTTGAAATGAAGAATGGGGAAATCACTAGTACAAAAATCCCATTTCACATCGTAGATTTTATCACGGTTTAGGAAAAACCGATGTGGAATATAAAGGCGGTGGCATTTTTGTAAATAAATAAAACATTAGAAATTTTTCACATCGGTTTTAGGAAAAAACCGATGTGAAAAATGATTTATCACAACGGTTTTAAATAACCGATGTTAAAAACTGGCGCGGTGGCATTTTTGAAATTATGTAAAAGTTTAATAACAAATATTAGACAATGCTTTTTAAGAAACCGATGTGAAAAATGCTTAAAAAATTAAAACTCACCGAACACAACAACAATCAAGAAGTGGTAATTGACAAAATTCAAAATTCAAAGTTTTGGGAATTAATAATCAACATCGGTTTTTGTTTAAAACCGTTGTGATATATATTCCAATTCGCGCTAAAAGGAGAGAGCGCGTTTCAAATTTTTGTCCTGGACACATCGGTTTTCCTAGAAACCGATGTTGAGGCACGCGATGAAGGATTCCACATCGGTTTTATACAAACTGATGTTGAGGCTTAATTTATTAGCTATACACACAAACAACATACTCCTTTCCCTTTCGCAGACAGCACCTTCCCACGACAGCTTTCTCAACTTTCTCATGAACTTTCACAGACAGCTCTCTCAACTCCCTCGCCCTTCCTTCTCCAAATTTTTATAAAGTTTGTGCAGTTGCCGCCGCCGTCATTGTGCCGTGGCTCTCCCTTCGTCTCCGTGGCTCCCATCGGCGTGATCTATCAACGTGTCCAGCTCCGTGGCTCTCCCTTCGTCTCCATCGTAGCACCTCTACGACTTGGCATTCGTCTCTGTCAAAGCACCGTCCAACATCCGTCGAGCCTCTGTCTAGCTCTACCGATTCTCAAGCGGTAATTATAAGAAAAAAACATCTTTTTAAGAATTATGATCTAATTCAATTTCAACCTCAGTTACATTCTGTCATTTTGATTGTCATATATTCCTATCATTTTTCAGTATTTTCACTATTGTTATTCTTAATTTTGCCTTATTGATAATAGATGGTTCATGAACCAGTAAAAATATTTATTGGATACTGTAAACAGATGCAGGGAATGGAATTGGAGTAAGTTGGTTATTAAGTTGTCTGAAGGGTCCACAACCATCTGGGAAGCTTTCCCTTCCATGTCTCCTTCTTTTTTAAAAATCTAATGTTTCCTCCTTTTTGTTTTCTTGAACCCAAGGACCTTTGTATTCTGTTATGTTTTCATGTACATCAGATTATTTATCTATCAATGAGCTACACCAAGCTACATCAACTATTTGATTTACTAAACGAGTGTTTTGTTTTCAAACTATGATTTTGGCTGCTGGGAAGAATATTTAGTAATATGTTAAGTTTTAATGTCTTGTGTTAGTTGGATTTTATATTTATTCATGTAGCGGTTTCTTCGACTTAATTTTTCTTGTATTCTGGTTTAATTTTATAGATTGGAGCACTAGAGGACAGGAGAAAACAGTTTTTGCAGGGAATACTGGGTTAGTGCTATAACTATTTCTTCTGAAAATCTTGAAGAGATACAGGCAGTCATAATACTACAATCTGGTTAGTTTGTTTCTCTTACTGTCAAGTTTGTCCTAGACTCCTAGCCAAGTGGTTTGCCGATGGTTTGCTTATTATTCTATTCCTTTTTTTTGTAGTAATTCGTGGGTGGTTAGTTCGAAGAAGGCGTGCTAGTGGCTTGAATATGTTTAAGAAAAGTCCCGAAAATGCAAAAGCTAGGCGAAAGTCACGTACAAAGATGCCTGAAATAAAGGTACTCTGCATATTTTCAATTTAGAAAATTGTAATAAACTGCAATCTTATTTTCTCAAAGTTTTACTTGGAGATAAATTATTGATTTGGTTTATTTTATTTTTTATTTTTTCTATCCAAATCCAACTAAATAAAGTCTTATAATTTTCAATTTATTTTCAACCCAGCATTTAATAATACCATGAATGATACAAATGATTTTGAAGGTATTTGGTATGCAGGATGTGTCCAATGAGCAAGTCCAGAATTTGCCTTCAGCTTTAGAAGAACTCCAAAGGCGGGTTGTAAAGGCTGAAGCTACCATAGAACAAAAGGAAGAGGAAATGCTGATTAGTCTAGTTTGGTCATATATATGTATATTCTGTTATTGCTTAAATTGCTTATGTAATGTAAAATTCATTCTCGAAGGTCTAATCCCAGGGGGGAAATCATATATATGCAGCTATTTCTGTTCTTGTTAAGTAACAGGCTCAATTAACAATTCATTTTCTCCTCTTGTTAGGAAATCTTTAAGTTAGTCTTCAAGATGGTATTTATTGTGCATTTCAATTCTTGGGATTTTAAAATCTTAAATTAGTCATTCACATTGTAAAATATAATTTCTTGTAGCTCTTTTATAAAAAACCAATGTTATATATCACTATTTTCACATCGGTTTTAAAAAACCGATGTTATAAGTTCATTATCCACAACGGTTTAACTAAAAAAATGATGTGGTAGGTGTGATTTCACAACGGTTTGTTTAAAAAACCGATGTTATATTCTGTTATTCACAACGGTTTTAAAAAACCGATGTTATAAATTCCTTTTTCACAACGGGTTCAATTAAAAACCGATGTTATATATCAATTTTTCACATCGGTTTTCTCAAAAAACCGATGTTATAGCTATTTTTCACATCGGTTTAAAAACCGATGTGAGATATCCTTATTTTTCACATCGGCCAGATCCACATCGGTTTGGAAACCGATGTGAAAAGTCTAAAAAAACCGATGTTAAATGTCTTTTTTGCACTAGTGAATATTCTATAGCAAGAATTCGTATTCTTTACTAAAAATGCCAACACTTTTGTTTGAATTTTTCAAATTTATATTTGTTTAAATTAAAATAAAAAGTTACTATTTAAAGGAGTAAAAAATATTGTAAAAGGTAGTAAAGGAGTATGAATAACAAATTGCCCTATTCATATCTGAAAGATATACTTTATGAATATAATTAAGGTATGAATAACAAAAAGCATGGCCTAAGGACTAATTCAACAAACTGTGGCCTTTAATATACAGCCACATTTGAGAAATTATGGCTTAAAATTAATGTAAAAAATTGTGGCCCTTAATATGTGGCCACATTTGAGAAACCACAACCTAAAATTAATGTAAAAAATTATGGGTTAAAACTAACGCAAAAAATCGTGGCCTATTCTAAAGCCTAAGGCCACGGTTTTCAAAACAGTGTGGTTGAAAGTAGAAACCCATGGCCTTTTGTTTAGACCACGCCACAAAGTGTGGCCAAATCGTGGCCTAAACTATAGGTCACAGTTTTTTCACTTTAAACCACGGTGTTTAGTTGTGGCCTAAACTACAAAATGTTGTAGTAAGGGTATCCTGGGGGTCACGCCTTTGGCGTATAAACCTTCAAGGGCAGTGTGATTCTACATGCCTCAGTCAACTATTTTCCAACAATCTTAAGGGTTTTGTCAAATATTTTTCCAAATTAAAAAAATAAGAAAATCTTTATCTTCTTTCTTTGTTGTTGTGCGGGATCAGGATAGTGCATTACCAGATATATTATTGATTGAGTTATACGTCTTGCTCGCAAGTGGCAGTGGTCGAATCAGATTTGTAGCAGCATAGCTACAAGAACGAGCATACCATATGGTTTGTGAGTTTTTTTTCTCTTTTCACCCTTTTATTTTGTTTCTAGTGTTTTATCATATTGATATTATGTTAATGATTGAAGGATATTATATTAAATAGGTAAGATTATTTGTTGATTGCTTTTTAAAATAAAAAATTAATGAGTATATGAATAAGAAATTTGTTAGACCTGTAATGGCTTTTTGCATTTTATTCAAATTACAGTCAAACGTTTCACAACTAGTCCATATATCATCTAGTATGATATATATGTTTAACATGAATAAATTGTTAGTTGATTATATTTAATTCATAGACATCTTGTAACCAATGATATTGATTAATATCTAAGTCTTTTGCTTGCCAAGGTTACCTTTTCGGCTTTCTAAAAATTAGAACTGTGTTTTTTTTCCCAAGAATGATATAAGTTAATTACTAGAAATTCATATAAGTTGTGCCTGAAGTTGATAACTTGCTATGGAATGTGTGGCTTCTAGAAGTAATAGTTTTACTTGTGTTTTGTTTGATCATTGGTTCATTTTGTGAATGATGAGTATTGATACGATTGTAAGTTTGCAATTTTAAAGTTTATTTTCTTATGGTGTTGTTGGCTTTCTTTAAGAATTTTGGTATATCTATTTACAAAATTTTTCTTGTGAATTTTGAAAAGATTGTCATTCTTATAAGTATGAGATCTTCCTATCTTTTAGAGATATTGGAATTAATATGATTATTCAGTAAAAAAATAACATCTCATGTGAGTATGAAGATTGGTATAATTCTACATATTTACAACACATCAATTTGTTTATCTGGTGCTAAGAAATATTTTTTAAATTTGTATGCCTGTCACGTGAGTAACATGGATGAATACATGATTTTTTAATCCTAATGAATTTTTATTGCAAATTAATATGCATAGCCTATTACATTTGTGTTAATATCATATAGTAATGTTGATATTGATGAGTGTTTCCTACATTAATTGTTATTGTTATGAACAGAATATCAAAGAAAAAATTGTATTATTCCTTTTTAAGATGATGATGAGTCGATCTATGATGATGTGTTAAATTAAACTTGATGATGTGTGACACATAACATGATTATGATATTATTAGTATTTTAAAAGTTATTTTGAAGCCTACATAATAGGCTATGATAAGTTATACATGATAGGCTATGATAAGTTATGTTATTCTATATGATTTAATAAGTAGCTTAAATATGTGAACAAATGTGATTTTAAGCACAAATGTGATTTGAGTTCAATTGTAAGGAAATGTGATAATATATCTCAAAATATATTATTATTTTTGAGAAAATTCTCATTAAGGTTATATAAGATCCCTTATGATAGGTGGCTTTTTTTGAAAAAATGATTTTGTTGTCTAATTCAAGTATCCAAATTATTGGAAGATTATTGGATTTAATTTTAATGAGATATTTATGCAATGATTTCCACCATACTAATGATAGGGTGATGCAAATATGATGATGATTAAATCCAATAATTTAAACGAGAATAAATTTGTAAATAAATTTATTTTATTCTTGATAGAGTTATCATGAATAAATTTTAATATTATCTGTTCCATTGTGTTTTAATAACACTGATGATTAATTTTTCAAGAATAAATTCCTAACTGAATTTATTTTACCCTCAAAAAAGAGTTGTCACTTAGAATTCATCTAAGTAGATCTAAGTAATCTAAATTAAAAATGGAGGCCAAGTTATTGTTTTATTTGGTAAAAATTAAAGCTAATAAGCTAAGAAAATTTTCTTAGTATATATATGGAATAAATATGTCTTCCTAAGTTGTATATTGTGATTGCCAATAGGAAAAAACAAATAATAGTATTTATATTGAAATCTTGAGATATGTACATGTATATTATAATCAAGTAACGTAACTATAAATCATGGATCAATTGATCTTGAGTCTCACAAAGTGAAAAACTAGTGAGTCAAACACTGAGGGGAATGAGACTTGAGTCATTTGTAACTAACAGTGATGGAAATCCAACCTTTTTTCACTTTGTAACTAACAGTGTTATCAAGTCATTTGTAACTAACGTGTTAGCAAGTCATTTGTAACTAAGTCTGGTGTTATTATTGTAAAGGAGATCTTACAATAGTGGAAATCCTTTAAGTTAGAAGGGATTGGACATAACTTCTGTGTTGAAAGTGAACCAATATAAATCTCTGGTGCTGATTCTTCTCTTTTCTTGCTCTTATCAAGTTTGCATTTACGAGTCTGATTTCTTGCATTCAAAAAAGTTCAAAATTCCACAATGAGAGTCTAAGACTTATTCAACCCCCTTTTCTAAGTCTAACTCTGAACTATCAATTGGTATAAAAGCTTGTCATTTGGATTGATCATTCTTTTGAGTGAAAAGGAACAAGATCTATGGCAACTTCTCAGAGTAATCAGCTTATTGTAGAAGGATCTTCTATCAACAAACCACTAGCCTTCTTTGGTGAAGATTACCCATACTGGAAAGATAGAGTGGAGATGTTCATCAAATCCACTCAGTATAGCTTATGGGCACTCATCACAAATGGTGATTATGCAGCTCCTGTTAATGAAGATGGAGAGCCTAAATTAAAAGATGAATGGTTTACTTTTGAGATGAAAAAATGGAGATAAATGCCAAAGCCAAATTCTTGCTTATTGTACTCTAAGAAAATCAGAGTACAATAAGGTATTTAGCTATAAATTAGCTAAAGAAGTCTAAGACGCTCTTCAACGCAACTATGAAGGCACCTTTAATGTAAAATGATCAAAGAAGATATTGTTGACTAAACAGTATTATACTTTCAAGATGAAGGAACATGAAACTGTGGATTAGATGTTTAAAAAATTCCAAACCTTCCTGAATGAGCTTAAGGCTCTTGGAACAACATCTTCCACAGAAGATATGAATGTAAAGCTTCTTAGAAGTCTGCCTGAAAGGTTTAATGCCAAGTGTTCAGCCCTTGAGGAAGCAAAAGATCTAAGTACCTTCTCTTTGGATGAACTCCTTGGAGTACTTAGAGTGCATGAATTGAAGCCGACACAGAAAGAAGTCAGCAAGCCTTCCTCCTCCAAGAGCATTGCCCTGAAGTCTGATGAATCAGGCAAGAAGTCAAAATCCTAAAAGTTGAGGAGTCCACCAACTCAGAATCAGACTTTGATGAGTCAGGTGTTGATACATATGAAGAGTTGGCCATTGTGACAAAGAGATTTCACAAGTTGCTACGGAAAAAGAAGTTCAGACCTAAGAAATTTCAGAAGAAAGATAACAAAGTTAAAAGTCAACTTAAGTTTAAAACTGACAAATCTACTTTAGAATGTTTTAACAGGACACATGAAAGCAAAATGCCATCTCTTAAACAAAGACAAGAAGGACAAAAGAGAAAAAAGAAAATTCCCAAGAAGTAAAAAGGACTGATGAGGATACAGAGTCTGATGAGGAGACAGAGTCTACTCAGATCTATCTCATGGAAAATGAGAAACCAGACTTTGAAACTAATTCAAGTGACTCAGAATTAGAGGAAGTAAGTTTTACTGAACTTAAACAAAATTATGATTTATTGTTCAACGAGTTTTCAAAGCTTTTGAAAAACTTTAAGAAGTTAAAAATAAAGCTTGTTATATAATTATTGATTTTGAAAATCAGATTTCAAAGTTGAAAGAAGAGAATTTTGATAAAAATATGAAATGGAAGAGAAATATCGTTTAGTCTCGGTTGAATTGCCTGTACCTGGATATTGATGAAGGTTCTTAGATCATTCAACGACGGAAAGCTCCCTTGAGACATTGGTAATCCGGTGAGTTTGAATGGATCGTAATCTGACCAACCAACTATGAGTAAACTGGTAATTTTATATACATCTTGTTACTAAATAATAAATTAAACTATCCCCGACACCGGATATGAACCTTCTATTCCAGAGTCTGTTCATGTTTTTTCACTATAGTAACAAGTAACAGGTTCATAGTTTAAATGTTCTTTTGTAATGGAGAACATATTGGTGAAACTCGTTCCTTCAAGTGTCCTAATTACATCCTAATTTTGTATGTCAACGGAAAAATAATAAGAAACTCTCACTGGATTGAATGCTCATAATCCACAGACCTACTTATTAATAAAAAAAAATTCAACAAAATTCATTGTGGTTATTTCATAAATATTATACCTATTAAAATTGAATATAATGAAATTGAAAAAATATTATCACTATATTTAGTGCTAATTTAAAATATAGTTGAATTTGAAAAACATTTATACTCGAAATATTTTACGAAATTGTGTCGATCGATCAATGTAACACACTTAATATTGGTTCTTTAGACTTAATAATTATTTGTCAAGGGTTTGTACAATCAAGAGTTTGTCTTATTTTTTAAAGTATTCAGATGTATATGAGTGGTTAATTTAAAGAGTAGTAGATAGCCTCTCACTCTAATGTGTGGCTTCTGAGTCAAATAAAATTGTTCCTCGAGAAGGATACAAGTGATTAATAGTAAAGAGTAATATATATAGGTGGAGAAAGAAAAGGGAATATTGAAGCTCATTTTATTAAGAGAGAGAGAGAGAGAGAGAGAGAATGTGGCACATAAACTCTTCGTTGTACAAGCGACTCTAAGGAGGGTACATGAGGCCATACATTTATTCTAGGCAGACATACAAAACTTATTTATTTATTATTATTATTATTTGATAAGATGATCTAAGGTCGTTTAGATTGTGGGTGGACCAAAGGGCCCCGGTTTCCGTTGTACTTGAGCTGACTCACTTGATTATTCCGAAGTCCAAAGGCATTGGCGAGAACCTCAGCGGGTGTGGCCCTAAACACCTGCTTCAGGTGGCTCGTCACCGCTCTGTGGTTCGTTTTGAACACCACGTACTCCAATCCCTCCTCTCCTGCCTGTGATGCCACAACGTAGTTCTGTGGCACCACTAGCAACTCTCCCTTCTTCACTTCCCCGTTGAACACCGCGTTCCCTTCGCAGTTCACCACTCTCACTTTTCCTCTCCCTCGAGTCACGTACAACACGCTGTTCGCGTCCAAGTTCCAATGTGGAGAATATATACCCTTCTTGTACAGGACCACATACTGGGCACTCAGTCCCAAATAACGGAGGGATGGGAGGGTGTGGCTGTTCACGGTGCTGATGCGACCCGCTCTTGGGTTATAGTAGTTAGCGCGTGAAGGTCGTGCAATGTTCTCTATAAGTTTTATGGTGCACAAAGTTTGCTCTAGAGAATTGCCGTGCTGTCTTTTCCTTGGGGAGTCTTCTTCTTCTTCTTCTTCTTCTTCTTCCTGCTCTTCTCGGCTTGGTTCTTCGTCCTCGTCTTCTTCTTCTTGTTTCCACTTGGGGTGTTTCCATTTGGGGCTGATGATGCTCAGGCCTCCTTTCACCTTCCCGATCTGCTTCTTCTCGTCGTTCGGAGATTGAATTTGCTCTGCTGTCTCCTCGTTGATGTTCAGGGCTTGGGTTAAGAACTCTTTGCTGAAGCCACTCAGCACGCTGTTACCTTCGTTTTCCTCTTCCTCTTGTTCCTGCTTGCGTCCACCGCGGTGTTGTTCGTGGTGGTGTTGCTGCTTCTGTTGAGTCTCCGGGTGTTCTTCATCAGGGTTTCCTCCAATGTAAAATTCCTGCAAACACATATTCATCCATAAATATAAAAAAGCACGATCCAAACCAAACCAATGATATAAACACCTTTTCTTTGTATTATAGATAAGATTGGAAGGAGTATAAAATAATAAATTGATAAAATGTTACATATAAATAGATAATAAAATACGTATATATAATTAGTTATATATAGTAATTAAAATTGAGTTTTATTAGGTATAGGGTAGGTACCTTTGGGGATTGATCAAGCTGGTTAAGTGGGTTGGAGGTGTGAAGAAGACTGATGGCAACAAGGGGTTGATGGCCGTAGTTGTATGTCCAATAAGGAGTTCCAGGGGGAATCATAACAATGTCACCCTGACTGAAGGGACGAATATTCTGGTGCCTATCCTTAAGCTGTTGCTGTTGTTGCGGCTTTCTTCCAGGTTCTTGTGGCTCCTCAAACGTCTCAGCACATCCTGGAATTGCAATTCCAAGAACTCCCTTCCCTGTATACATATAGTAGTAATAGGGTTACCTAAAATACAAAACCTGAAAATTAAGTTTAATATTTAAAAATATCATTTGAATTATAAAATATTCTTTCGGTTACATTTATTTAATTAGAAGAGAACCTTTGATTCAAGGCCAATCAAAATCTTTCTTATGTTCATCCGAAGTAGTATTGATAAATTTAAAATAAATAATGAATGGATATGTTTAATTAATGAATTGAGTGTACCTTGGAGGATCATAATCATCTGGGGATATGGAGAGTAAGATGGCGAGTGGAGGCCATAGCGGTGGAGGGTGCGTCTGGAGAAAGACACACCAATGCAGCGTAGCTGAGGGTGGGTGGAGTTCCATGTCTCAATGCGACCACCTTCGGACTCAACGACATGATCGGGTCGCAACGTGTTAAGTTGGTCGAGTTGGCACTCGTTGAACCTGTCGAAGCTGGTGGCGAAGCATGCAGTTGCCAAGAGTAGCATGCAAAGAGGGAGAGAGAGCGTGAAGTGCTTACCCATGGTTAATTGATCGAAGATGTTGAGAAAGTGACGAGGCATGGTGAAATTTATAGGGGTTAGGGGAAGGGTGAGTGCGGGACACGTCATTTGGTGAGTTGGTCACCATGCATGCCTTTCACTTCCTAATTTCTTACACCTCATATACTCTTATGCATGCTTCGGATAATGAAACAAATCGTATGAAGTTTTTGGTACATCCACAATTATGTCCGCGGCTGCAGATTCTCCGATTCTCTGTAGTTTTCTATCTTCAAATAATTATACCGGCTTTACAATATTTTGTAGTTTAAAATTTAACCTCCAGTTGAAAAAATGTGGTTTAAATGGTCCAAAGACCACATTTTATATTTTATGGCTATTGACATGTCTAAATATCCAAAACCTTGACATAAAATTGTGACCTATTTTATAATAGATTACGATTTATTGACTGAAAATTTTAGACTATACTTTATTATTTGTTGCATTATCTGTACATAAAAAGTCTACGGTGTAACTGTCACCTATTCTATAAAGGGTTTTACCTGGGTACCCTATCTAAATTGAGGGTTTCAATACCTCTAGTCACATGTCATGTCATGTGTGAAAATTGTATGTAATTTAAGTAGAATTGATGCCTTTAGCCACGTGTCAAAATAAATGGTACGCATTAAAATATTTAAAATGCCAAAATTTGTCAAGACTTGATTCCACAACACATGGCAAAGAAACAAAGAGTCTTACCACTAAGCTACTTAATACATTTAAAAAAATTATGACGTAACTATATAGTTATATTATATTTATAGAATGTATATCTGTTAATAAAATTTATTAACAGAATAAACATTTTTGTCTTTTTTCATCTAGTATAACAATTAAAATTAAAATTAATGAACAAAAAAATATAGAAATATTTATTTTGAAAATAAATTTTATTAACGGATATATATTTTACGAATATAATATAACAATACATGGTTATATTACATATCTTAAATGTAACCTAGTGGTGAGGCTACTCTTCCATCTCCTGCTCAAATCGAACGCTTCAAATACTATATTAGAATCCAAACAAAAATGATGACTTAGAAAAATATGTGACATAGATTGAGTTGACACATGGCTAGAGACTAATACATGTGGCATAAATTCAATTAACACATGACTAGGGGGCTAGGAGCTTTAGAGCCCTCAATTAATGCGCTTAGCAACCGGTCAAACTAGTCACTCGTAGATAGTCAGCATTTTAAAATATTTATATTTCAAAATTTAAGTGTAACAAGGTTTAATCCCCTAACGTATATATAAGAGATGGAAGATGAGCCTTAGAAAATTAAAGGATATATCATTAGTTTTTTTAGGAATAGATGCCTACAGTCACGTGTGTGAAGCAACTAGAATGAATGTCTCTAGCCACATGTCAACTAAATTTATACCACATGTATTAGTCTCTAACCACATGTCAACTCTGTCTATATCACATATTTTTTAAAATCATCATTTTTGTTTAGATTCTAAGATAACATCTAAAGTGTTTGATTTGAATAGGAGATGGAAGAAAAGTCTCACCACTAGGATACATTTAAGAGATGTAATATAACTATATATTATTGTATTATATTTATAGAATGTATATATATTAATAATATTTATTTGCAAAATAAATATTCCCACCTTTTTTTCGTTCATTAATTTTACTTTTTATACAAAATGAAAAAAAGACAAAAAAGTTTGTTTCATAGATAGATTTTATTAACGGATATACATTCTACATATATAATATAACTATATATAGTTGCATCATATTTTTTAAATGTGTCAGATAGTTTAGTGGTAAGGTTCTTATTTTCTCTCCAATGTGTTACGGGATCCAGCCTTGTTATATTTAAATTTTAGCATATAAAATATTTTAATGCGTTGACTATTTATGAGTGATCGATTACTAGACACAATCATGTCCATCTATCCTAATTGCTTAAATCACACATTTTCAACATGTGGCATGACACGTGGATAAGGGCATTAATTCTAATCTTTCTATAAAAGAGAACATTCAGTGAATTGTGGGTAACATGGTGAAAATCGTGGCCTAAAAAACTTAATTTTAATGAGCGAAAGTTAAAAAAAACTACCTTTTTCTAATTGGCTCTAATCTCCTGTAAACCTTTTTCCCCCAAATTGGCTTCGTGTCTGTTTGGTTTCCAATTGGGGAAATAGAAAAATTTAAGGGTTGATATTGATCTTTCACATAGTTCGAGAGAGTCAAAACTCCGTTTGACCGTAAGATTTATTTTTGGGGTTGGTAAAAAACGGTACCTTCATTCCATTTAGCAACTTATCTTCTGCTCTCACGCGGTCTCACAGGGTTTTTCTTTTCTTTGTTCTCTCTCCAAGCACGTTGGTCTATTCATCTTGTCTTCCTGTCTCGCGCGCAAGGACGTTCTAGAAATTCCACAAGACACGTGCACCGATAGATAAGTTTCTATATTCAATGAAGAGAATGAAGCCTTGGCAGCGATCTCCAATAGATCGGAAAGCTTTGCAGTAATGGAGGTCAAGAATTTTCATTCTTTATATACGCACTCTACTGTGAACTATGGATGTGTTGGATCAATACTTTTGTCCTTTGGAATATGCTTATTTGTGATTGTTAATGCAGTTAAGCTTCTCTAGGAGGGTGCACAGTGTTGGAAAGAGGGCTTAAAGCTTTTGAGAGTCGCTGAAGAAGCTAGTGTCGCTGACGATATGAAACCTTTTGTTGCTCATAAGAGGTTCTTTACTTTTTTTCTTTTAGAAATTGAAAACTGTCACCATTCACCACCTCTCTTTCTACAATAAAAGAATTTTATTCTTCTTTTGAGTACTTCATATTACTTTTTTTTTCTTTTTTCATTTTACACCGTCCATTGGAATCTTAGAGTGGCTTTTACACTGCTGATGATCAGCTGATTTCAGGGGTATATTAAGACCGGCAATGGATGTTTCTCATGTATGCTTTAGGATTAGTTAGTGATTTTTCTGATGGTTCCAGGTCTCTTAAATAAGCCAATGCCGTAATGTGTCGGATATTTATCTTTTTCCATGTATGATTGATTTATTTTAAGGACTCTACATTTGGTATCAAATTAATACAATATTGCACTTGTGTGCCTGTGTTTTGGTTTTCTCTTGTCAAGATTTTAGATTACATTTATCCTCCCTAGTTCTAAGACTGTCATTTTTACCTCCAATTATTAGGGATTAAGTCCATTCTATGAAAAAGGCCAATACAAGCCTTACCACTTTGTCACCACTTCAGTCCCTCAAAACCTCAAGGGCTTCATGGACAATTGTATTGTTGTTTTGTCTAAGATGAGTACCTTTAAATTTTCCATAGGCTCCTTTATTTCAGGGAACTTCTCCAAATTTAAGCAACCACGTAGATCAAGTCCTCTTAGAAACTTCAATTTGCAAAGGTCAGTTGGAAGGCTTATGAGGGATTCACAGTAAGAGAGATTTAACCGACAAAGCTCATTAAGACTTGGAAATAAAAAGGGTGAACTTCCTCTCAACATATTCAAGTATGGTAAGTGTATATTATCCTGTGGTTCTTCATATGAGTCAACATTATCTATGGGGTTAAAAGTTGCTGACCAGTTCTTAAATAAGGACCTTGATTTATTAGTTTTCTTGGAAAACACTATTCCTTCATTTTTTTTGTTATACGCTCCCACACTTATCCCACTGTTCTGAGAATTTCTCAAATATTGCATTGAAGGTTTTGTTTTCTATGATGATCTATTATGTGAGCAACCAGATAATATAACTCCCATGGTTTCCTTACCGACTGAAAACATCTCAAGGTTGCAACAACCTTTGAGAAACATTAATCCAGAAGATGTCGAGAGAATATTGCTAGGAATATTTAAACTACTAAGATTTGTACAACCATCTAACCTTATACAGTTGAGTTTACGGAGGAAACAAGAAAAGTAAACTTGAATTAACTCCTTACATTGACTCAGAATTACTTCTTCAATATTGGGAGATCTAGAGAGGTCTGGTATTTGAATCAGCTTCTGAGAGCCACTAAGGTCAAGCCTTTTCAAATTTGGTAAATGTTGTCACCACAACTACATGATTAGGTAACAAAGAAACACTACTACAAAAAAACCTTTGTCAGCAGTTCCGTTATTGCTATTGTCAGCGATACAGGTACAGAAAATAAAGGCATTGACAATAGCACTGAAAACAACATCAGCGCTCAAACCGCTGACATTGGCTATGTATTGTCAGCGGTTATGGTGCGGAACCGCAGATAATATCCCATTATTGTCTGTGGTTAAATAAGGAACCCCTAACAATAATGCTAATAATGTCAACGGTTAAATCTTCAACCGCAGACAATATTTGGTCTTTTTTTAATTTTAGTTTTTTTAATTTACTAAACCTGTATTAAATATTATAATAAACTAATTTGTACACTAATAGTTTCAGAAGTATAGATATAACAATATCAATATCTAAAAAAATTAAAACACCAACTAACATCTTTTTAAAATGGGTTTAGTTTCATATACCTATATTACATACTACAATACTAATTCATACTAATTCCTGTACATGATAATTGACCAATGAGAATTCTTACAATAACTAGTATATACTAATTTCTATCATCATTTTGCAAGAATGTAATACAACAATATTAATACCTAAAAAAAAGAATACATCCACTAATAACATTGATCAAGCCAAAGTATATGCATATGTCATTTCTTCATTCTAGTCTAAAAATGATTTTAATTCCTGCACATGCTAATTGACCAATGAACATTGTAGCAATAAGTAATACCTAAAACATAATTCACCAACTAATATTTACAATTTTAGACACATATATTAAATACAAATATATACTAATTTCCATCATAATTTCCTAAGAATGAAATATAACAATATTAATACCTAAAAAACAATACATCCACTAATAAATTTGATCAAGTGAAAATATATGCATCTATCATTTCCTTTATTCTAGTCTAAAAATAATTTTAATTCCTGGACATGATAATTGATCAATGAACATTGTTGCAAGAAGACATACATTATATCGTAGTGAATTGTCAACCATCATTAACTAGTAATACTAATGACTAACACATGGAGCTAACATTATACTACACTAAAATAAAGCACTTTAAGTATGAGTTCTATATTATCTACTGCTGGCATGACTCATACGACATATGCTGTCCAAAAAACATGGTAGTACTATCAACTGTTTGCGTGATTCATATAACATATGCACTCCAAAAAATATGAGTACTATCTACTGCTGACATGATTCATATAACATGTGCAGCCTAAAAAACATGGTAGTACTATCTACTGCTGGCATTGTTCATGTAGAGACTTTGATTGCAAAGGATGAGTTGCTTGGTTTCCTAATTGACAAAAACATAAGTAGATAAATACATACAAGGTAAAATTAACAAATATGAACAAAGGAACGAAGAAATTATTAAATTTAGAAATAAATTCTTTCACTCCATCCTCATACTCTTGATACAAACGATTAGCATACACCCAACGCTGATCCATTCTTAATAAATGCAAGGAAAAACTAATCATTAATTTGTGTACAGTTAACTCAATATAGAATAAACATTGTATATACAAGTTACTACCATATCGAACTACAATAAAAAAATCTATGAAACTTGAAAGGGAAAGCTAAATTAGTACACTTATTCGATTTCGTACTACATAGTTAAGTTAATTAATAGTTGAGTAATTTACATTGATTTCAATTAAACTGTTATTGGATTTAGTTAATAGTTAAACTATTATTGGTCCAAAAGTAAGCTACTTTATACATCTTTTCATCATAATTCTTATTAATAAAAAGAAACATATATATTCAAAATTAAGAAAGACAGTTATAGCCAAACCATAAATAATTTGCAACGATATCTTTAGAAGAATAAAGCATGAAAATTATATGCAAATGAAGTTCCATATCAGTATTGCTTTCATATTTCATTCAAAATATTTTTTTAACTTTGTTTTTAATAATGAATAAAATTTTCTTTTTATTTAAGCTAATTAATTCGTGTAATTCTTACACATATAATTATTAAGTATTTAATAAATAGTATTTTTATACAATATGAATGATAAACAGTATTTAATAAAAGAGTTTTACTTTTATATATTCTTAAAAGTATGTATTATAATGTATTAAATAATTTTAAATTAATTAAAACTTCTACTGATATAATCATAAAATATTATTGAAAACCTGTAATGGTTAAAAGTGTTATGACCATACTAAAATCCCCATGATTATCCCAGGAATAAATAAAAATTTAGATAATTTTTTTTTTCAATCTTATGTCCATACTAACATCCCTAATAACAAGTATTAAAAATTTAAATGGCATCTACATACAAGTAAGTCCAAAATTTAAGACAAAATAAGTTACTAAAATATAGCCTACGAAATGTAGTATTTTGTTCCTTTTTTCTAGTATATATTATTATTATTATTATTATTATTATTATTATTATTATTATTATTATTATTATTATTATTATTATTATTATTATTATTATTATTATTATTATTATTATTATTATTATTATTATTATAGGATACCACGTTGCCAAACTACATCAAGCCTAAATACCACATGGGAATAGAGGATAACATGTGCCTTCATTTGCTTTGATTTTAATTAGTGGGCATGGAAGTTGATACAAATTAAAGCAAGCAAAACATGTTACCCAATTTATTACAATAGAAAGAACACAAATCATTAGAGAATGTGCTAAATATTTAACAAAATGACAAGGGACATACATTTACAATAAAGGAACTTTCAGCATTTTCTAACATAGGGAAACATTACATGTCAAAATAGAGAGATACCCAAAAAATAAAAAACTCACCTTGAAGAAAAGAGAGGAGTACACTCCAAAATATAGCTTTCTACGGACCAACAACAGCAGTTACTCACGAAACGCAGAGGAGAAAGATGAACCACAAAACTTTTCTAACATAGACCACAGGTGAGTAGAAGACGCATGAGCAGAGAGAGGGGGGAAGAAAAAGTTACTTCTAGAAGTAACAAGAAATGTTAGAAAAGTCAGCCTATAAGAAAAAGGCAAAACTTAAATTTTATATGGACACTATTGTTAGTGGTTGGGACTCCTAACCGCAAACAATGTTATTTCATGCAGCACTATTGTCAACGGTTGAGACACCTAACCACAAACAATGTTATTTTGTGTTTAATAATGCAACCACATACGATAGTCCTTATTTATGCATCAATGTTTGTGGTTCTGTCTAACCGCAGACAAAACTAGCGCGTCCTTTTGCAATTTTTGTTGTAGTGAAAACAATGTGAAATACGCATAATTATACTTTTGTTTTGGTTTGTTCTTTCAATACATTTTGTTTCATTTTAGTTCTTTGCATCATTTTTTTATGTCAATTTTTTCTTCTAAATTATGTCAATTTTCTTTCAATTTTGTGTATGAATTATTTTGCTTACGTATTATGAAGTAGAGAAATTTTGTTGATTTCTTTCATATTTTTGTGTTGGTTTTGGTGTTGTACATGATGTTGTCATAGTAGTCAATCCCGGATCGCGTCGCATCGTGGCCGACCCTTAAACTGGGATTGCGGCGTCGCGGAGCAAGTTGCGGACACTATTTGATTCTATCGCGGGGGGACACATAAACATATATATATGCAGAATCACTTAAATAAATAGAGAAATATAACTAAAAACACTTCAAATGCATACTAGATAATTGAAAACGAAGATTATAGGAATGAAAACATTGCTCAAGACTCCCAACATGATCCAAAACTACTAAAACAGAAAAATAACAAGATAAAAAACATAATAAGTTAAGGTTTAGGTGGCTGGGAGGCTGTTCAGAGGTGGCAGTTGCTGGTGGGAGGCTGTCGCAGGTGCCTAGGAGGCTGTTGCAGGTGGCGACAAGCTGTTGCAGGTGGCGGCAGCTGGTTGCAGGTGGCTGCAGACTCTCAGGTGGCAATGTGGGTTCACCGGAGCTGATACAAGGTCGTCGGAAGAGATGTGCAGGCTGCCGGAGGCCAGGGAAGGGTCGTCAGAGGTCAGGGAAGGGTCGTCAGAGGTCAGGAAAGGGTCGCCAGAGGTAAGCCAACAATGGGTGTTGTTTTGGTGGAGTAGGTGAGCAGAGAGTGTTGGGAAAAATACGTCGAATGTTCCCATGAAGTCGGATCTGTGAAAAATGAAAATAAAAATAATTGGACACACCAAATTGATAACGGAGTTCAGCCAATAATGCCTACGTCTCCGGACTACTGCAGATATTTATTACTGGGAGAAAAGAAGCACTTAGTGTTTACAAGAAATACTCTCAAACTCACTCACAACCCACAACCCAATTACACCCAAGAGTTTCTCTCATAAACTTTCTAACTCTCAAATACACTCACTGCCTTGGAATAAATTTTCCTTCAGCTCTAATGAGTATTTATAGAAGCTGGATTCATGTGTGTACGCATAGCAACAATTATCAACAAAGGCTACCCATGATTTTTGCTTGTTTTATGGCACCGTGTTTCCTGCACCTCCAAGCCACCTTTCCATGTTTTGTGCAAAAGTGGTGGGTCCCCTTTGATTTTTCAACAGAGAGGTGAAAGGAGATGAAGCAGCAGCAGAAAGAAGAAGTGGGGAATCAAAAATGTAACCTAGATAAAAAGGGAAAAGGAAACTTAGGATTTTGCCCTTAAAAATTCCAAAACGACGCAGTTTTGGACGCATCACACTGGCGCGGTCGTGACAGTCCGCGACCTGCAAGGCGCGATCGCGCCGTGACAGCCGCGATCTCACCCATCTCAGCAACGCAGACCGCGAAAGCCCCGTCCCACCTTTGCTCCGCGCCGTGCTGACGTGCCGCGATCAAGCATATGGCTGTCCTGCAGTCAAATGTGTAAATTGACCTAGAGCAGATTTGCAATGACAATTGGTAGAAGGCAGACAAATTTGATGCATTGAAGGTCTGTACCTAGTCTTCTACGGGCTAGTTTTCACTTTGTAAACAAAATATGGTAGGCAAGGCTGAGATAATTCAGGCTGTTAAGGTGCCATGAAAATGTGTAGTGATATGGTGTGCATATAAGTATTTTGAAGCCATAGGTTGGGAAGGGTTTCCAAAAGTAGGAATATTTTTAGTTGGTATGGCTAGATAATTTTAACTTAATTTCTACTTTCAAGAAGTACCAAACTTAAACTTTGAGCCTAGGCTTCAGATGCATTGCATTTACATTTACTCATTTTTTAACTTAGCAATACATACTTGTTTTTTCTGTTTTTCTTCTTTCTTCTATTCTCCTGAACTGCATTGAAGTTGCCCAGTTATGGTTATCCATACACATCTTTTATTAAGAAAATTGATCTTTATTCTTTTATATTCATTTATCATAATACAGGAGGTTTTTATGTACTTCATTAACATACCTAATTTCTTTACTGAGTAAGTGTTTCACTTTAAGTTAGTATCTAGATTTGTTTTTGTATTGCACTTTAGTTCTTCAAAGGATTGTATTTTTTATATTTTAATGCCTAGTAAAATATAACTACTGTGTGAAGCATCGCTAGCTTATGTTTATTCTATTAGCCATATGGAATCATCAAGGGTTATGTTGTTATGGATGCGTTGTTTGCCTATAATAAGAACATAAATTTGTCCCTGTTGGCCTTTATAACAGAGTTCACTTTTCCAAATTTCTTTAAAAAATTCAAGCTATCTAAAATTCACGGATTTGGGTTCAACAACCACTCCCGTTAGAGACTTGTTTGGGTTGAAATTGTCAGTTCTAGAAGAGAGAATAAGTCAATAATTGGTTAGTTTGATCAAATGCTAAAGCAAGTATCAGCCAAAAGTGCAACTGGTAAAATAAAAATGACTACATAATTTTGTAAATGCCATGATGGATTTAGCTTGGCAATCATAATGCCCGAAAGAATTTTATGCCCCAAATGTAGACTGATATTAAATGCATGCTCAAATTGTGCATGGTGAATTACCACTGCATTATTTAAGATCAAAATTAATTGATCAATTGAGAGTAGATACATCCGTGAAATAACATCTACATGTTTGTTAAGGCTATTGAGTATGGCTGTTCACTAGTTGGACCAACCTGACTAACTCTACTCAAACCAAATAAAAGAAGGCAAGTTGGACCGGTTCTCCAGGTTAAGTAGGGTCGAATTAGTCAAACAAAACCCTGTGTAATGGAGATAGGTATTGGATTAACATATTTAAGGTGCATAAATAGGTAGATTATGCACAACATCAGACCCTTAAAAGGCAAATCAAGGGTTAGAAAAAAATTATGCAGATTACAATTTTTGAGATGCAAGTTGTTGATATAAAAGCATATGGTTTGTTTAATAAGTTTAATAAGGTATATTTGTTTGTTTGGAACCATGGAAGAATAACATAAGCAGTAAATTCAAAAAAATTGGAAATAAAAAAAATAATATAAGTATTTCAAATTAGGTAGGGGTTTGTTGTAGATTCTAAAATATGAATGATACTTATTTTGGATAAACCAAGGCAATAATAACAAGTTCTGCATCATAAACTATGTAACGTACATATCAACACCAATTATATGGTCACAAAAAAAAAGAACATCAAAGGAGATGAAGGAAATAAAAATTTCAAAGAAAATACAAAGAAGTCAGCCCAATTCTATTTGTAATGTATCAGAGATGAATTATAACTATTATCACTCCCCCCAATGCTACTAGCTATATGTTACCATTGTAAATATTAGTGGTATCTTTTCTCGAATTTTCTTGTAAGATTTTTCACAGTTAATCTTAGGTGTGCTCAGTGCACTTGTAATCCAACTTGATTAGTCATCATTACAGCATAGAGTGAACATTTTTGTTGGCAAGGAATTGCCAATCAATGGAGAGAATAGAAATAGTGATGGTAGCAAGCAAAGTTATAGCCATGAAGATTATGATTTTGTTCTAGCCATGAAGATTATGATTTACCAAAATGGTATAATATATAACTTCTTTTCTCATCCAGAATAACCAAAGGGTTACCATAATTTCAAAATCACCTTTTTCGAATCAAATTCCTCTTTTGGTCAATGCTAAAAGTCTTCTGTGCAATTATTTCTGATTTCTAATCCTTCCTTTGAAACCTTGATGTTGATTTTCTGTTGAGGGTTATGTATCTAATTTGGTTGATGTTTAAATGCAGCTTGGAGCGTAATCTACCTAATAGCCCTTTTTGTTCCCCCACAAAAACTATGGGAGACTGCATGGCTGTATTTTCTAGTGGGCCTAATAAGGCCATTGATTTAGATGCCTTAGCTACATCTGCATATTTTGAATTTAGTAATAAAACATTGCTTCCAATTGCATATGCACATTGTGTCTTTCAAATCCTTTAACTACAAATACCCAGGTAATATTATAAAATGAATCTCGACACAAGGAAAAGTTATCACAGAAATTTTGCTATAAAATGAATCTTGATGTGCCTAAGGACTAGTTCTGTATATTTTCCAGGTGCATACTTAAGGTTGGGAACTAAATACTGGTAAGATTCTCCATTTAATCTTCTACACTATAGTGCTTTCTTGTCTTTTGCTTATATACTTGCAATCTTTTCTCAAAATATATGCCACTAAAACAAGTCAAATGTCATATTTATCAGGATTTTTTTCCATTTTATGAATCTTATTTCTATGTTAGATTCCCATGTCTGATTAGTGATTACCTCAACCCTTGTTGCTTCTATCTCCTCTTACCTTGTCAGGTGTGCTTATCTATATATCATGGGGTGCATTTCATCAAAAGTCTTGATCAGATCAATAAGTCCGTATGAAGATAGAAAGGAGAGATCACAAAGAACAACTAATGATATTCAATTGCTGGAAGATTTATTCATCTCCATTAGTGGCAGTGACCAGTACCTTGCTCTTGTTTGTATAGCTAACACAGTATCCAACAAAAGAGCTCAAAGGATGATGGAGACATATTTGCAAAGAGACCACAAGATGACATTTCTAGTGAAATATACTTTTAAATTCACACAAAAATTATAGTGGTTTTATTAATAGTTTCATAGAATAATGGCAAGAATATGTTGAGTGCTTAAGGGTTTATTGATGTGGATTATTTATTACTACTCAAAAGTGTTGAGTGATTTGATCATTATTTTCATACTGATAATGTTATTTATGGTTTTATTTGTGTTACTACTCAATTATTTATTTTTATACAAGTCTAAAAGTTTTAAAATCAAACTAGTTAAGTCCAAGTTATGAGATATATTATGATTTGGCACCTTATTTCATAGGAAAGTTTAAGACTTCTATAGCCATAGTTTTAAAATTGTACCCTAAAGATTAGTTCATAAAACTATGACCTTTGATATGTGAGGCCACATTTGTAAAATCGCGGTCTAAAACTAAAATTGTAAACTATGGCCTTACATAGTCTTAGAAAACCGTGGTCTTTTGTGTTGTCTAAGGCAAAAGTTTTGTGAAATGTGCGGTCTTAGGCAGAAAACCACGACCTTTTCTTTTAGACCACGCCATCAAAATCGTGGGTAAACTATGGCCTGAACTTAAGGCCATGGTTTTTTCACTTTAGGCCGTACTTTTTAGTCGCGGCCTAGGTTATAAAATGTTATAGTGGTAATTCGCATCGAGTGGAAAGAAAAAGAGATAAGAATAAATAAATAAAATGATATGATGATAAGTATAAAGGGACATAACAAACAAAGGAATAAAATAAAATGGAACGGAAATAAGTGAAAATTAACATTAGTCTGAATTTGTGAACATATATATATATATATGTAATATCCTGAAATTTAAATCTGGGGTAAACTAAAGAGTTAAAAAGAAAATTTGATTAATCACCCTCCCTAAAATTTAAAATTTTATCTAACCAATTCCAATTACCCTATTATATTCTATTTTATTTTCAAAACTCTTTTAATCCTTTCAAGTTCTTTTCTCTCACTTCTTTTCTTTTCTTTAATCCCTTTGCTCATTTCACTTTCTATTCACTTGTTACTTTCTTTCAGCCAATCCCTCTTCCATTTCACGTGTGTATGCTTGCTCCATTGGGCAGAATATTATATTACCCTTCTTCCTCTTTAATCATCAATTGCTCCGTGTCATTTCTTCCTCTACCTACATCCATCAAATTCTTGTTTTAGTGCAAGGTCTGTGTAAGTATCAATTGCCCATCTCTCTCTCGTGTTCCTATTTTACATGCATTGACTTGATTGCCATTTTTCTCTACCTTCTAGTTTTGGGAACCATGGCATGGACCCTTAGGCTTGCAGGGGCCATCTCAACCTATTTCTGGAAGCTTTGGTAGGGTCTATGGCCTTCTCCCTTTCCCCTCTCATATTTCGTTGATGGTGGCTTGACCCAAGAAAGTTAATGTACGGATTCTCACGTAATTATTGTTGGGCAGTTTATGGGTGTGTGATTCGGAGGTCGTTAGTTGATGTTTGGAGATTGGAGCCTTATCGGAAAGTGAACAGACTATGTAGCGCCATTCTAGTAAGTTATCCTTCGTTGAAGCTTCATCGATTTCCTTAATTAACCTCTGAAACCTTGTGAATATACCCTCTCGTAGCTAAATACAATGATTCAACATTTTTAGAAATTTCTATCGGTTGTCACCAAAAGCGTAAATTGGAGTCAAAGTGCTTTCAAGTACGTTTCTAAACGTACAAAGGGTTTATCGTTTGAATAATAGAAAAAAATTAGGTCCCCGCTTACGTCCCGCGTAGTTTTGGAAAATTCGATTGAGTAAAATAAATTAAACTAAGCTTTATATTATGAGATTTGAGACGCCTAATCTATTTGGAATCATATGTATATGTACATTGTGTTGCTAATTGTTGGCATGTTTCGATTATATATGAATTGGTTGTTATTATCTTGAATGTGCCATGTGATGTCGTTGATGATTATGTAAGGTTCTTATTGTTGGTTATTTATGATGAGATTGTAACTATGAGTTATGTACAATTGTACCCCTGTGTGCTTTGGTTTGCATTTCCAGCATAGATACAATTCATGACATCATATGCATTTCTAGCACTTTGGTATACTGAGGTGACTGTCACAATTATAGTGCTTTGGTTCACTGTACAGTCTGTAGCTTGTTGCTTTTGAGGCTACCGATTATAGTGATATGGTTCACTGGTAGTCCTTGGGTACCACCGCCTATAGTGCTTTGGTTCACTGTGTAGTTACCAAAATGCCCCTCGATTATAATGCTTTGGTTCACTAAGTGGGATATCTTGGCACTTGCTTTGAATTGATAAGTCGGATCTGCATAGCATGATTTTTGTGAATAATTGAAATATAAATTTTTGAAGCTCATGGCATGCATGTTGCATTTATGGATGTAATTGATGGATATAGTTGTAACTCTTATGTGCCTCTGTCTTGTCATGGTTTCTTTATGATTGGTTGATTCAAATGTGCATTGTGGATTACAATTTCTTGTTATTATTCAAATGGTACTCACCCTTCTAACTTGTGGACTTTTAGTAAGCACGCGAGGAGACGAGTATGCTAGTTGATTTGGCATAGAAGTTGCATCGCAGGCCATAGTGGATGTAGTTATGATTTGATAATATATGTGCGTAGTGTATATATAATGTAGTTTGATATTTTGGGAGACCTTGACATGGCTCTGTATTTTGGTCAATGATGATGAGCCTATGATATTAGAGTATGATGATAACATTATGACTTGAATCTTATGATCTCTAGGTCGAAAGGTTATTGGGACAATTAGCTCATGTGATGTTGATGGAGTAGTTATATATATGCATAAATGCGTATACGTATGACTTGAGTTTGCAATGGAGTTTGGTATTGAGCCATTTATATTTTGCATGGTGATTGGTGTTGGTAGGTGATTGCTTAATGTATTTACGATTTGGGTAGATTATGAGTATGATTAGTTGAATGGATTTCATATGTCTAGGTTGAGATAGTATAGTGGTATAGCCAATGTGAAGAAGCATACTTGAGACCATGTATTTTAATGTGTTTCATTGAATTGTGCATGCCATATTGACCATGTGTGGGATTCAGACTCCCCAACCTTCTTCTATATGATAGCTCTTGCATATTATAGGTGAACGTAAATCTTGTGCATGCTTTAAAGGGTGTCCAAAATGCACAAACTACATTATATTACATAACTTGCCCATATGATTGAATTTTGGAGAACGGACTTCGCCAACAGCTCCGAAATGATGAAAACATGTTGCCTATGAAATTTGACGTCAATCGAAGTCCAAATAGAAAAGTTAGACACCTTAAAAATTTTAAAATTTGTCAAATCTATTTTTCTGGCTTGAGTGAGTATGCCTTCACTCAAGTGAGCCTCTCTGAAAGCTAAAAATCTAATTCTGTTTGTTTTTCACTTGGTGAGATAGGTTTCGCTTAAGCGAAATGGGACCTGTTTGATTCTGTGATATTCTCGCTTGAGCGAGATAGGTCTCGCTTAAGTGAGACAATGCCTGTGAGGTTCTGTGTCGGTTTCGCTTAAGCAAGTATCACCTCGCTTAAGCGAGTCTAACTTGAATTGCCACTGTGGGATTCTCGCTCAAGCGATGAGGGCCTCACTTGAGCGAGATTGTCCTAGTTACTCTTTGTCCCTTTTTCACTTGAGTGAGTATGGCCTCACTTAAACGAAAGGAATCACCCTTGCTCTTTATGGAATTTTCGCTTGAGCGAACGAAGCCTCACCTAAGCGAGAAGTCATACCTGATTCCCTGTTGGGTTCTCGCTTGAGCGAGAATGGTGCATCTGATTCTGTTTGTTTCTCGCTCAAGCAATGAGGGTCTTGCTTGAGCGGGAGCTCGACCCCTGATGTAATAGTTTGCTCACTCAAGAGAGTTGAACTCGCTTGAGCGAATTTGTGCCTGACTTGGTTTTTCTTGCTTTCTTAGCTCATTGTGTATTGGTTTGTGGGGCCTTGTACTCTTCTCACTTATTTCTCCCCATCGTACACAATTTTTTGTATCTCGTATGCGTGTGTCGAGTATTATTATGTTTGGCACCGCCTTAGGTTTTCATGGTTTGTCATATCAAGGCGACGAACGTAAAAAATTTACTCCTAATTTTATTCACCCCCGAAGTGAATCAAGGGAGCTACCAAGGGAATGCCATTATATATATATATATATATATATATATATATATATATATAATTGTTGTTTAATATTCCATTCAATCCTATTAATAAAAAGAAAAAATTATTTTAATGGTCTTAAATATTTATAAAATTGTTTATTTAAAAATATTTAATATTTTTTATAATATTTACTTTTGCTTGTTTTGAAAATTATCATTATTAATATTATAGTAAAATTTAAATTTAAATAAGAATAAAGTTGACATCTTATAATATTTTTTATAAAAATTGTGGTAATTATAATTTTCTAAATTTTTTTATTATAAAAAACGTTTTACTTTTTCAAACATTTATTTAACATTCGTTTTTATTTGTTATCATTTTCATATTTCATCTATCACCGCATTTTTAAGTGGACGTACAACTCAATTTCTACTGGCTTTATAGGTAAGAGGTCGTATATATCGACCCCCCTCACCCATATTTGCGAACAGGATATTGTAGGCATTATAAAGATATTCATTTTAGTCGGTATTACAAAAGATCGATCTCTTTTAATCAACAAAGATTTATTTGTTAATTTCTTTGGTTAGAAATACCAATAGGGAATTTAAGCTCAATACCTTTTCCTTCTCTCTTAAACATTTTCTTAATTATTATACTAACCTTATATCTTCTAATTAGATAATTTCATTTTGAAGTGAAACCGTTAAAATATGTAAGTTTTTTTAACTAATTCAAATTTAATCAATATATTTTAATTATTTAATAAACTAATATATCAGAAGTTATTAATTATATCTTATGATTTAATAACTTGTGTGTTCAAATTGAGTTTTTCATTTCTTGTCCCTTCGCCTGTGCATATTGTCATCTAGTGGGTAGCTAGGAATATATATGTGCCTTTGCTAGCTAGCTAGCATGTTGAGAGACACGTAGGAGAAGGTGACACACGTTGCAGAGGAGCCAATAAAGTTGTTGAGTGTGCATAGGCATTGCGATCGATCACTTATTTCACTAGGCCAGCGTCGATTTTGTGCGTATACGATACATCGTGGCCTTTTGCTAGCTATATAATTTTGTTTTGATTCAGGTTGATGGATTGATCTATAAGCTACCATGCCAGTTAGTGAGACAAACGGATACAAGAGCAATCATTCATAGGTTTGTGAACCTTGGCTGAAACACGATGCTTTATTCGAACCACCTATTTTTTAATGTCTTTACTTTTAGTTTAAAATTATAACAGGTAATTTTAGGGTACTAATTTAAAAAATTAAATAAATAAAAATATTGTTTAAAAATATCATTAAAATTTATTATCTTGATTTTTAATTAATCTTCATGTAATTTTTAATAAAAAAAAATCCATTTTGCTTCTTTATTAGACAATAGCCTTATGATTATTCCTAACTATTTTGGGACTCAAGGCGTAGCAACTATAAGAGACCCATAAAATGTTATACCTTTTTTCATTGTCAAATAAAAAAGTTTCATAATTTAACAATTTTTATATTACTTGATGTAGTATCCTGGGTATTAAATTTAATTAATTGCACGGTAGAGAATTATTAAATAAATTATTTTAAAATATTGTGAATTAAATTATATTAATTGGTGAGATTTTAAGTGATGATGGGATTAATTAATAAACTAATGGTGGATAATTAAGAGATTAATTCTAAATTAAATTGTGATGGTAAATTTTGAATTACTAGATGGTGAAAGTAAAAACTTAATCAATTAAAAAGAAAAGAGAAATGGATTTTTGAAAAGAAAGAAAATGGAAAATGAAATAAAAAGAGGCAAAATTATTGAAATACCCTTAGAGTTAAAAATTAAGTTTCAATCTTTTTCTCTTATTTCCTTCATGCGAAGTTTCGAGAGGGAGAAATAGTAGCCGAGCTTCCATGGCTGTTTGCTTAGTGAGCTCAAATTGAGGTTTGATTTCTTGCCGTAACTCAAATTTGAACGTGTTTTTGTGATTTGGGAAGCGAGGTGAGTCCATTGATGTAGCCAATTTCATGTTCTCTCTCTTTTCTCTCTTTACCCGAATTGGGGTTTCATGGGGGTGGTTTCCCCTTTTCATTTTCATGGCATTTCGGAGCTTGATAATGGTTCATGATATTATGGGTGTTGAGGATTAGCTAATGGGTCGTTGTTACAATGTTACTGGGTGAGGGAGCGGACCTCAGAAAGCTGTTAGCGGAATCAGGTCGTGAAATGGAGGTTGGAAATGATAAAAGTAAGCTTTTAGAACCTTGAATTGGGATTTCGAACCGGTTTGGTAAAGTAGGTTATGATTTCGGAAGCTGGCGTTTAATTTCACTATGTGTATTCCTTAATTTTAGATATTCTTAGAAGTCGGTGAACTCGGTGGTTAATTCAAAGCTTTGAGAGCGTGGAATTGAGGTAAGGGGGTGTACTGGGTTGAGATAATATGGAAGATTTATTTACACCATTCGGTGTGGAGGAAAAGGTTAGATTATAGCCACAGTCGATTAGTTTAATTAATTATGATAAGTATGTGTCAAGTGATGAGGAACTAAAGGATAATTGAATGAATAATATAAAGAACGAGACCTAGACTCTGAATATGTATATATAGACATATAGATGCATGGTTGAGAAAGAAAAATGGCAAGATGAGTCATAACACATGAATATAAGTATGTAAGATAGTGGGTTATGTATATGAGAATAATTGCTAAATTGAAATTGTGAATGAGCTTAATATTAATTAATAATGAATAAGGATATGAAATATTGTTGCAATGATAATCTGAGAAGTTCAAGGTGAATTGAATTGATGTAGCGAGTTATTAATGTAAAATTATAATGACATTGATACTCGATTATATGATATTTAATAATATGAATATACTATATGATGATAATGATTATCATGTTGATGTGACAAAATGATAAGTAATGGTAATGTTGTGAAAACTAATGAAATATCATAAGAAATGTGTGGAATGACGAGGAATGCATGTGGATGTATGATAATAAATTTAAATGATGTTGATTTAAAATTATGGGTGTATGAGTTTGATAAGGAATTCTTATGTAGATGAAACTAATAGCCTAATTATATATACTAACTAGATGAAATGATGATGTGATGATGAGAAATTGTTGATAATTAATATAATATTGCTTTGTATTTATGTTTACATGATAATGATGATGATGATGTGGTACATAATAAGATGATATGATGAATTCTTGATAATTGAGAAATTATGAGATATTGTAATAAGGAATTGAGAAGTATAATGAGGCGTTGAAGAAATTATGGCCTGAGTGGCTTATGTAGATGTCATAGGGTAATAGCTGTCGACACTTGATGTTGACAAATTATTTAAGATGAGAATGAGAAATATTGATGTAGTCGAGCTGTGATGAGTTATAAATGCTTTGTATACATCTTGTGTGGTGTGTATAGTGAATCACTATAGATTACCCCTTATTTTTAGCTCTAGTGATCGGTTGTGGCCTAGTTGAGCTACCTAGTGGTCAGGTAGGACCAAGTGGTGAGGTGGGGAGCCAGGCAAGGTTCAGTGGACCAGTAAGGTTCATGGGCTGTCAAGTAGGACCCTCAGCTGATGATCGATCCTTTTAGTATCCAGATATTAGAGTCATATATGATATTGTTGAGAGTCATTTGTGTACCTGGTGATTGTCATTGATATGATGCTTGAAATTAAATGTAATAATTAGAAACTTAATCTGTGTTGATATTGACTTGGGGTGAGATGTTGTAACATCCTAGTAATTAAATTAAATTAAAATTATGCCATAGAAATTAACTGATGATTACTAAGGTGTAAATTAAATAAATTTAGGAGTGAAGTAATTAAATTAAAACTAGAAAGGAAGAGATTTTAAAGAAAAAGAAAAGAGAAATAGATTAAGGAATTGAAAGAAATTGAAAAGAAAATATGAATTTATCGATTTACCCTTGAGTTAAATTCATATTTCTATTTCATTTCCCATCTTCTTCTTTAAGAAAGAGAAGGGAAAATGAGAGTGAGAGAAAATCCATGGCTGAGAATGCTAGCTCCAATTGACCTTTAATTTCTCATCAAAAACTAAAATTGAACGCATAATTGAGAACCCTTGGGAGAGGTAAGTTAAAGGGAGCCTCTATTTTCCAATTCTTCTCCTCTTCTCATGGTGGTACATTCAGGTTCCATAGGGTTTGATGTGAGGAAGGTCCTTTCTTTCATTTTCTTGGCATGTGGAAGCTAAAATATGGTTATGAAGGAGTGGTACTAAAAATTAACATGCGGGTTATTGTTTAGGCATTGTTAGGTTGCGAATCAGGCGTCTGGAAGTCGTTAGAGGAAGTAGAACTTGGAACTGAGAAGAAAAAGTGAAAATGGTAATTCTCGATACCCTTGAAATGAAATTTGGAGTTATTTTAGCGAGGGGGTTACGAGTTATAAGTTTCTATACTTATCATATTTTGTATATCCTCAAGTTTTAGAGCTTTGGTGAGCTTGGTGGAATCGGTGATTGATTCAAAGTTTTCAGAGCACGGAGTTGAGGTAAGGGGGTGTACCGGGCGTATATATTAATGGTAATAATTATGGAATTTGTTTCGACAATTACGGAAAAAGGGCAAAGTAGTCAAGGATTAATGTTTATATATAAAAATGTGTATGAGTTGAGTATGAGTATGATTAAATAGTAAGTTGATTGAGTTACGATAATTGAATCTGTGTGATGGGTAAAATATAGTAGATAACATTGATTACTTATATATGTTGATGGTTATTGTTGCTAAATGATGAGTTGTTGATACTTGAGATGATGATTTCATAGTTATAATGTATGATGTTGGTTTATGCTTATTGATTGTGTAGTGATAGTGATGGCGTAGAGATGTGGGTATATGATGAAATGATATGATATGATGATGAAATGTTATGAAGAACTCTTTATGTTTAAGATATTGATAAATGAAAAGATGATGAATTAAGAAATTTAATGTTGTAAATTGCTTGAGTGACTTATTTAAATGTCCCGGAGTGATAACTATTATGTCAGGACTGAGTTAAGATGAATTATTTAAATTGAGGATGAGAAATGTTGATTTCATTAAGAAGTTGATGATGTTTAAATGATTTATATACATGTTGTATGGTATGGACGACCGATCGGTATAGATTACCCCTTGTTTTTGGCTCTCGTGGTCGGTTGTGGCCTAGTTGAGCTACCCAGTGGTTAGGTAGGACCCAATGGTGAGATGGAGAGCCTGGTGGGCTCGGTGGACCAGGTAGGGTCCATGGGGTGTCAGGTAGGACATACAGATGAAACTCGATACTTTTAGTATTTGGATACTAGAGAGTCATATTATAGTATGCTTGATTGAGAGTTAGTGGTGTTACTTGCATTGGTGATGATATCAATGTTATTCATATTAATGATGTGAATGACTGAATTAGGTGTATGATATAACCATTGTGGTTAATTCCAATATAGATGGAATAGAGGATGATGATAATGTTGTAATTAATTGCAGTTGCAATAATTGCATATGATTGTAGATATAGTGTAGATCATGTTATGCTTTTCTTAATACATGAATACATGTTGTTGATTATTTGTATTAATTTATATAGCCAGTCACTCACCCTTACAACTGTTTTTAGTGACTAAAGACAGGGATATTACGGATGCTACAGAGGCCAGTGCCCAGAGGTGAAGCAATGCCAAGGGAGGAGATTTGAATGATTAATGTATATTTGTAATTATGTAGGTATATATATATATATATATGGTATATTTTGAGCTTTAGTGACCTGATGGTTATGTTGATGTGGACGTAAGTATGTATGTATATGCTTGGTGATATTGTGATATATGAGTATGGTATGATAGCCTAGTGTAGGTCACAGTGAGATATATATATATATATATATATATATATATATATATATATATATGTGTGTGTGTGTGTGTGTGTGTGTGTGTGATGATTATTATTGATAAAGACTTATGTCTAGTGTTACATAGTGATGATTATGATATCCAGTGTGTTGATTAAATTTGGCATGGAGCCAATGATGTGATATGTAAATTAATTATGAGCAGGTTCTTTGATTTATATGGCACTGAGACATTTGTTATGTTTTATGCATATTGGCAGGTTATGGAGACGATATTATATGGTGTGTGATGGATATGAATAATGATGGAATGATGATTAGGCATTGGCAGGATTAGGTTGAGGAAAGGCGCATTTTAGCCATTTGGAAGAGTGAAAAGAAGTTCTGGTGGGATTCATAATCCCTGAAGGGTACCAATAGGTCCCTAGGCATATTTATAATATGGTCGCATAGGTAAAATGAGCCTAGAGTTGCAATTGATGTGGTTTGAGTGGTGTTATGGCATTAAATTGTGAAAGTTACATTTTAGCACATAAGTTGGTCATATGAAGAAATTCTGCATATAGTACCCATGGAGTTTCATAGCAATTGTAGTTGAAATGGGAAAGTTAAGTAGTGTGGAGGTTAGCCTAGAGGCCAAATTTTGCATAATTATGCAAAACAAGATGTCTAGTAATCGATTACCAGAGGAGTGTGTAATTTTCCTATGCAAGCAGTCTACTGGTAATCGATTACCAGGACTCATGTAATTGATTACCATCTGTGTGTAATCAATTACCTGAGTCCTAGAAAGAGATCTTAAGTGGTTTTAAGTGACGTAGCCCTTAGGTTTCTATTGTTTATTGTTGGGGAAGTTTTGAAAGTAAAAAATTTACCCTGATTTTAATTAGACCACGGGAAGAACCTTAGGAATTACTAATAGGATGTTATAGATATGAAGTAATTAGATAAATGATTCATAATTATACTAATAATTACTATAATGAGAATGAGTGTGGAATTTAGAATGATATGTAAATGTGCATTAATAAAGAATTAGAAGGTGAATGTTATATGTAAGTATAAAAGATAAAGAATAAGCTAAAATATATATATTTATGAATGATACTATGACTAACAAGATAAAATTTAATTAGGAAGGTAGCTAGATTATGCTTTTCCTAGTGATATTTTCTGTATTAATCTTTAATTCTAGTCACTTACCCCTTTGTTGTGGTTTTTAAGTGACTGATGACAGGTGATTGATAGACACCATGGAGGCGAACACT
Source organism: Clitoria ternatea (assembly GCA_037962975.1). NCBI lineage: Eukaryota > Viridiplantae > Streptophyta > Magnoliopsida > Fabales > Fabaceae > Clitoria > Clitoria ternatea. The sequence goes on from CM075674.1 coordinate 3,632,142, forward strand.
AAATGAGACCAGGAGGGAACCAATGCCAAGAAATGTTTTGAGGTTGTGTTGTATAGGTACATATATGTGTAATTGTAGTAAATGAGTATGCAACACTAGTTGATGCATGCATGCATGCACTTAATTATACTTAATAAGGCTGATAGTGATTATCATGTAAATTGTTATTTAGAAATGGTTAGTACCGTGATGATGATTTCATAAATATATATGTATATTCTTGGTAACATGATATGAATGGTGGTGAGTGTAGTATAGTAGATGAGGCCTAGTCATTGTTATATGGCATGGAGCAATTGATTGTTGAATTGCTTATTAATGTATGATCATGATGGATAGGTTGTGCAATTGTATGCATGATATATAATAATGTGTATAGGTGTTGTGGTTGGTGATAGAGACCGTGGCAAGTAATCCACTACCCATTGTAGTACTAAATCAGACATCGTTCCATTAAGGATTGCTGTAATTTAAAATATTCTCTTCCAAATAGTTTAAGTGGGAATGTGCTTTTAAAAACATGAATATTATGTGGAAATAAAATTTAAACTTGAAATATTAACATACACAGTAATGTATATAAAAGAATGATTCAAATGATAAGAAACTGGGATTGGTTTTCATCTATCTCCCCTAGCCATACTCTGGATATACATATATTAATGGCATTCAAAACTATTAATTTTGACACAACACTCAAAAGTCACTCGTATCAATTCCTCGATTACAAAATCCATAAGAAAATTTCTAAAACATTGATTCCTCAATCATTTCAAGGATTTTTCTAGCATTATAATCAGGTGTTTAAAGCGTTCGATATGTCAGAAGTTATTCCTAACAACAAATCGTATTGAGTATTTCATTCAGATCGGTTTTCGAGAATCATTTCCAATAACTCAAGAAAAACTAGATCAAAAGACTATTTATCCAATAGAATCAAGAATTAAACACAGAATGAAATACCAGAATCAATAGAACAAAATACTATATATATATATATATATATATACAGAGCCAAAGTACGTCAGACTCAAATCGACTACATATCAAATCCCAAAAAGAGTTTTAGCTAAGCATGGTAGCCATTACAAACTAAGAAAATAAGGAAAATAAAAAGAAAAGCAGCTTCCACGGCTTTGTAGGTCAAATCCTAGAAAAGGGGAGAGTGTCACACATAAATTTCACCAAGTTTCTTTTAATTTCTGCTTGATTTACTTATATATTTCTAATCTCGCTTGAGCGAGATAAGCCTCGCTCAAGCGAGACTCATTTCTTCTCAATTAAGATTGCCTTGTTAGCTCTTTGATCCCTCACATTCTCACTCAAGTGAGAGTTTCCTCGCTTAAGCAAGACTGGCCCTAAAGCCATTGCTATATTTTCCCTTGAGTGGGCCAAGCCTCGCTCAAGCGACTAATCTTCTTCTGGTTTCTGTCTCTTTTTTGCTTGAGTGAGCTGAGCCTCGCTCAAGTAAGTAAGCATTCTTTACTCTCTGGACCTTTTTCGCTTGAGCACAAAACCCTCACTCAAGCGAGTGAACTTCTTTTTGATTCTGACTTGTTCTCGCTTGAGCGAATGAAGCCGTGCTCAAGCAAGTTGCTCCAGACTTACTCAATTTTTGGCCACTTCACGCTTCTCTCTTCATTTCTTCCTATTGTCATATAAAATAGATAAAATAAAAGGGATCAAATATTATTAAGCTCCCAAGACCGAGGCTTACTCATTCAGATTCATAATTTTACTATTTTATTAAATAATTCTCATCTAAATAAGCAAAATCTCATAAAAATTGTCTAATAAACAAGTAAAATTTATGCATAATGGACACTTATTAGTTGGATGTCATGAAACTAAATTTATGTTGATGATATGATTGATAAGGTAAAATTAGGTGAAGTAGTGTAAATGAAGATTTTAGCCAATTGGAAGGGTGAAAGAAGGTTCTGGTGGAATCTAGAATTCCCATAGGGTCCCAATGTGACCTATAGGCATTTATAACATGTGTGCGTGGTAAGATTAAAGTTAAGTTGCATTTGAAGTGTTTTCATAGGTGAAATTGTTGCAAATTAGGTAAATCATATTTTTGTGCATATCTTGGTCGTATAGAGGAATTTTGAGTACGGACTGGGGGTAAAGTTAGGTAGTGTAGAAGTTGGTCTAGAGGTTAAATTTTGCATAATTATGTAAAACAAGGTATCTAGTAATCGATTATGTAATCAATTACCAGAGGGTCATGTTTTATTCCTACGGAGGTGGTCTACGGGTAATCAATTACTAGAACTCATGTAATTGATTACAAGGTTCCTGTAATCGATTACTAGAATCCGAGAAGGGGGTTTTAAGTGGCGTGGCCGTTAGGTTCCTATTGTTTATTGCCAGGGATGTTTCTAAAGAGAAAATTTACCCTAATTTTAATCAGACCCTGGGATAAATATTAGGAATCGCTAAAGGGACGTTACACTTGAGATCTAAAACTTAACTATAGCACCATAAAATTAAAATACTTCTTATATCGTAATTCAATAATAATAACTTTAATCCAATTATTCACCAATAGTAGTAAAAAGAGACAACAAAGTAATCTAACAAGTAATATCAGAGAGATAAAACAATGTTAAAAAAATTAAAAATTTTACTTGTAGTTAATTATGACCTGAAGTTGTTTTACTATTTGATACAGACTCTATTTTCAAGTCTGGTCTATCTTATTTGAAAGCTTGAATTATCTTGATAGTCTATACAAAAACTTGATTTATATTGAAAGTAATAAAAACATCAATAAACAAATATTTAATATCAAAACTCATCTTAACTAAAGAAATGATCCTCTAATAAGTTAACTGTTAACCAAGTGGCCTCAGTACTCAAGAGGGGAGGGGTGAATTGAGTGTTTAAAACTTTTTCTTGGAATGCCTTTGGAATTGGTTCTCAATACACTTTTAATGCAAGACAAGAGAAATGATGATAATCAAGCTAGTATCACACTACAATTAGTGTGAATCAATATCTTAAACATTTAGTAAACAACAACAATACTCAATTTTAGAAAACCACACAAATTGTTGATTCAGTCAAATTATCAATCAGTTAGTGTGCAGAATTTAATTTCTATTAGAACAAGAGATTTCTAGTTATGAATTCAGCTTAATCAATTTATCAAACAATTTATATGCACGGATATAAAGAGTTTAAGGTAGAGAGAATTGCAAACCAATATAATAAGTTTTGCTAACCCAGTGTATGTCTCGCCTTCAAGCAACCCATTTGAAGGATTCCACTATTGAGAATTTGAGATACAAGCTATGAGCAATTGCAGCTTCCTAGTATCCCACACTCAAGAACTCAATCCTCATAAGCAAAGGGCACTCCACCTAATCTCACAATCTCTTAATAACCCAAAGGTTGAACCCCAACCTTTGTGACTACTTAATCCTGAGTTTTAGTGATAGAGTTTACAAGAATTACTCTCAATAGAGTGGATATACAAATTAAAGGCTTTCACAATATAGCAACTCTCAATTAGAGAGGATATGCAAATCTAAGACCAAGTGTTTCAGAAAATGAAACTGTACAAGAATGAACTCACTAAACATAATGACTTGCTTTGATTGATTGCCTCTTGTTCTATTTCTTGTGTTTGAGTTAAAGCTTTATTTATAGGGCTTGGAAGAGCTTCTAGCTGTTGCAGTGATGGCTTTAGGTTGTCCCAACACAGATGGTGGAGTATGGGTCTTTGTTTCCCACTTAAAATGTCTTTTAAAGGATGTTTCCCACTATTTAATTTGATTCGTATGGCTTTGAATCGATTCAACTGATTCTGTTTTAGGCATTTTTCAATTCTGGAATGCATGAATCGATTCAAGCTTCCATGAATCGATTTAACCTATTCTGTTTTGGGGTTTTTGATGTTCCCAGGCCTTTGAATCGATTCACACTACCTTGAATCGATTCAACCCATTCTGTTTGCCAAAATCCATGAGTGTTTGATGCAATCTTAATGTGTATTGAGTCATGGTTGTTTCCTTTGATCCTCATGCATTGATTCCTTGATCCTTTTTCAATATATGTGCTTGTTTCTCATGAATTGTTGAGTTCATGTTATGATCATGTCATGATACATTCTCCTTTTGTTGTTATCGTTCTTGCACTTTGTTCATGAATATTGTTCTTCTTGTTTTTGATCTCTTGTTGAGCTCTTGTCATTATCAAAATCTGTTCCAACATGTAAATATATTCTCCCCTTTTTGATGATGACAACCAATATTCATCTCTTAGGGTGTTAGTTTTCTCAATAAATAATGACAATCAATATTCATATGTATTCTTTCCTTTTTGTGATGTAATAGATACCGCTTGTTCAATTATATCAATTATTTTGTCTTTGAGCGTTTCTCCCCCTCAGTAAAGCAATTGATACCACTTTCTAAAATAAAATATTTTATTGACACCACTTGTTATAAAAATCTATTGTTATAAAGATGCGATGTGATACAACCTGTTGTTTCTTGTATCACTTGTTGATTATGCATTTAATACCACTCGTTATGCCAATTTATTGTGTCAATCTATATGGTTGTATCAGAGCACAATATATATGTTTGAATCAGAGCCAAAATACTAACATTTTCCAAAATTAATCTCAAATATTTTCTCTCCTTTGTCTAAAACATATAACATTGGCTAAAACATTTTTTTCTCTCCCCCTTTGGCATCATAAAAAACAAATAAGCATAGGAGTGTAAGAATGCACCATAACGATAAGAGAACTTCATATTAAGCATGCATATCAATCCATAAAGTCTAAAAGTCACACACAAATTAAAAAACAAAGACAATCAAATAAGTCCAACATGTAAACATAAGAACATATAGTCTAACTAAGGTTAGAAAAATTTAATGCCAGCAATTTGTGACGTAAGATCATCATAGCGTGCTTGCATGTCTGTCTCTATCTTATCTAGACAAGCGTTGATGTTTGTCTCCATAGTGTTAAGTCTGTGATCCAAATGTGCAGTAAGGCATGCAAACAAGTCATCATTGGAGGATGCTGCAAGTGCAGGCTCAGGTTCAGGTGCAAGAGGAGGAGCCTCATCTTCATTTTCATCATCATTACGGTTTGGTCGGTGAAGGATTTCCCAAATACCATGATAGTCATGCAGTCCCATTTTATTAAGATAAGATTGTCCAATCAGCCCCTTGGTTCCAACTAACTCTTTCACTTCGTTTTTAAGATCAACTTTGAAATGACGAAGTAATTTAGTGATGAAAACAACATATGAAAGGCGTGTAAGATTTTGGGCATCTAACATGTGTTGCCTTACCATGTTAATCCAATTCATCTCCTTATTCTTGACCATTGCCTATAGTAGAAAGATTTGAGACTCACTTACACGGGCATTATTTCTCCCTTGGGGTAGGAGGATTTTCACCAAGCAATAATGGAGCAATCGGTGGTCAATGCCTAATTTGCCCACGGTGCTAGTGGTGGATGATGATAGATTGAAGAGTGAGCGGGCTTCAGGGAGATTGTAGTTCCACCAAGGTGATGGTTCTTTGCCAAAGAAATATGCATCATTGATGGGTAGCTTGCTAACTTTGTTCATGATTTCATTGTCAAGAATAATAGTGACCCCTTTCACTTTGGCAAAATATCAACCATCTTGCAGGCGAAAAGTGGAATAGAAAGTACGAGTCAATTCTGGATATATGTGATTTGCCTCAAGGGTCAAGAATCCCAGAAGTTGTTGTTGTTGGAGTGTTTCAAGAAAAGACAACCCAAAAGACTCAAAGAAAGGAAGATCAAGCCAATAAGGAGGTATGAGTAGTTTTTAGAGAAATTGTCCAAATACCTTGACAATTCCTTCTAACTGCTAAATAGCCTTGATAGATCATAGTTTTGAGGTGCAAAAGACCTAGCAACATCTGCTCTTCTCTTTTTTCTCAAATTAGAGGAGGAGGCCAAGAATTAAGAGTGATTTGAAAAGGGATTTTAGAGAGGGAAATGGGTTTTAGAGAGCAGGAGGAGAAAAGTATCGAAGAGGAATGAAGCATGGAGTGAAATAAGCATAAAACAACAAGTATATTGGCCATTTTTAATGTATGAATCGATTCAAACCCTTATGTGAATCAATTCAAAGCATGTTGTTTAGAAAAGAAATTAGAGCATCGGGTATTTAAATCGATTCAAGCCAGCGTGTGAATCGATTCAAGGTGTTCTGCCTTGCTTGAATTGCACTTTTAACGACACGAATCGATTCAAAACTCTAGGATACCATTTCAGGACATGAAAACTCAAGATATATGAATCTTCTTGACGCACATGGTCATGCACAAACATCATTAAACCAAATATTTTCATAAATTTAGAGAGTTTTAAAGCCTTTTGTTCATCAATCTTCCAATCTAAAACCTTAAGTCATTGATTTTCATTTTCTCAAAGTCATATATCAAAGAGGGCTTGATCTTCAAACATGAAAACTTACTATTGACAAATACTAGATTTGAGTTCTTAAACACAATTAGATATTTTTAGAATTCCTAATTCCCTTCTAATGTTTATAAATTATTTTTTTTGCAAGGGGTTTTGTGAAAGTATCAGCCAATTGCCTAGTGCTTTCAACATGTTCAAGCATACTAAAACCTTTCAAAACATGATCTCTAATAAAATGATGTCTGATTTTAATATGCTTGGTTCTTGAATGCATTACAGGATTCTTGGAGATGTTTATAGCGCTTGTATTATCACATCTAAGAGGCACATGATCTAATACAACACCAAAATCTAGAAGTTATTGCTTCATCCAAAGGATTTGAGCACAATAACTCCTAACTGCAACATATTCTGCCTCAGCTGTTGATAATGCAACACTTACTTATTTCTTGCTATGCCAAGATACAAGGGAACTACCAAGTAAGTGACAAGTACCGCTAGTACTTTTTCTATCCAGTTTACATCCTGCAAAGTTAGAATCTGAATATCCTACAATAATACATTCAGCACCTTTAGGATACCACAAACCAACATCTTGAGTTTCGACTAAATATTTCATTATATGTTTAACCGCAGTAAGGTGAGATTCTTTCGGGCATGCTTGATATCTTGCACACATACACACAGCAAATATAATATCCGGTCTACTAGCGATTAAGTAAAGTAAGGATCTACTCATACCTCGGTATTTCATAAGTTCAACATCCTTACCTTTCTCATCCTTGTCCAAATAGCATGATGTGCTCATGGGTGTGGCAATTTTATTTGCTTTGTCCATGTTGAATTTCTTAAGCAATTATTTACAGTACTTGGATAGACTAATGAAGGTTCCTTCTTTAGTTTGCTTAATTTGCTATCCAAAGAAGAATGTGAGTTCTCCCATCATTGACATTTCAAACTCATCATGCATAATCTTAGCAAACTCTTTGCAAAGTAGCTCATTAGTGGCATCAAATATGATATCATCCATATAAACTTGTACCAAAAGTATGTCATTATTTTTGTGCTTAATGAACAATGTAGTATCAACTTTTCCTCTTTCAAAATCATTTTCTAAGAGAAATTTACTCAACCTTTCATACCAAGCTCTTGGAGCTTGTTTCAAACCAAGTTTGAAAACATGGTTTGGAAATTGGTAGTTTTCAAAACTGGAAGATTAATCTACATACACTTCTTCTTGAATGCATCCATTTAAGAAGGCACTTTTGTAATCCATTTGATAAAGTTTAAAATCCTTGCAACATACAAATGCTAATAATAATCTAATTGCTTCTAATCTAGCTACGGGCACATATGTTTCTTCCTAGTCAATTCCTTCTTCTTGGTTGTATCCCTTAGCAACTAGCCTAGCCTTGTTTCTAGTTATTATTCCATTCTGATCAAGTTTGTTCCTAAAAACCCATTTAGTTCCTATTATTTGATGGTCATTGGGTCTTGGCACAAGTTTCCAAACTTGGTTTCTTTCAAATTGATTTATCTTTTCTTGCATGGGCAACATCCAATGTTCATCAATAATAGCTTCATCTATGGATTTAGGTTCAATTTGTGAGACAAAAGCTAAGTGATTACAAGTATTGATTACACGACGAGTACTTACTCCTTTTGAAATATCACCTATGCTATTGTCCATTGGATGATGTATTGATGCAATCCATTCCTTTTGAATGCTTGATTGTTGTTGTTTATTTTGAGAAGCTTCTTCTTTGTCTCTATTGTTGATTCCTTCTTATTCCTTGTTTTCCAAAGTCATTTCTTAGAGGGTACCTACAAGATCATCAACAACTTCCTTTCTCGAAGTACTTTGGTTAATCTTATCGAATTTCATATGAATGGACTCTTCAATTATGTTTATTCATTTGTTAAAGATTCGATAAGCTTTGCTAGATGATGAATAACCAAGAAAGATTGTCTCATCAGATTTTGCATCAAACTTTCCTAGATTATCCTTCTCGTTATTTAGTACAAAGCATTTGTACATCATTGCACATTATTTGCGCATCATTATTTAGTACAAAGTTCATAAGGGGTTTTCTTCAAAATAGGCTTAATCAAGCATCTATTCATGACATATCAAGCGGTACTTACCACGTCGGCCCAAAAGTGTTTTGCAATATTGTTTTCATTCAACATAGTTCTTGCTAGCTCTGCTAAAGATCAATTTTTCCTTTCAACAACTCCATTTTGTTGTGGAATTCTAGAAGCTGAAAAATCATGTTCAATGCCATACTTTTCACAAAATCTTTCAAAAAGTTGATTTTCAAATTCTCCCCCATGATCAGTTCTTATGGATGCAATCTTTAAATTTCTTTCATTTTGGATAACTTTGACAAGTTTCTTGAATGCATGATATGCTTCGTTCTTGTGAGCAAGAAACAATGTCCATGTATATTTAGAATAGTCATCCACAATCATAAGACCATTGTAATTTCAACAAAAACTTTTGACCTTAGAAGGTCCAAACAAGTCCATATGCAAAAGTTGTAAAGGCCTATTTGTTGAAACAATATTTTTAGCTTGAAAAGATGCTTTTACTTATTTTCCCTTTTGACATGCGTCACAAATTTGTTTTTAAATTTTAGCTTTGGTAGACCAATTACTAAATCTTTAGAAACAAGCTTATTTAAATGATCTATGTGAATATGAGCAATTCTTCTATGCCATAGCCATGATTTCTCTTTGGTCATGAAGCATTGCACATCATTTGAAACAAGACAATCAAGATCAATCATGTAAATATTATATACTCTTTGACCAACAAACTTTACTTCTTTGTTTAGCTTGTTTTTAATTATGCAACAATTTGATTCAAATAGCACTCTATATCCTTTATCACATAATTGACTTATGCTAAGCAAGTTGTGTTTGAGTCCTTCAACATATAACACATCATTAATTGAGGTAGAGGAGTTTTTACCAATGTTTCTGATACCAAGGACTTTTCCTTTGGTGTTATCTCCATATATGACACTTCTTTTTCTCCTCGGGGTAAATAAGGCGAACTTACTCATATCTCCCGTCATATGTTTGGAACACCCACTATCCAAATACCAATGGGTGTTGCTTACCTTAAAGCATACCTCTTCTTGTTCTTCTTGGAGGTTGGCCATAAGACATAGGTTGGCTTCTTCATTGTCTGAGTCTCGGAACTACTCACATAATTTTTATCCCAAGCTATCTAGGCTCTTCATCTTCCTCTTTGTTCCTTGCTTTTCTTCTTGAGGTTTGGGTAATCCACCTTGAAGTGTCTTTCCTTTCCACATTCAAAGTAAGAAGGTGAGGAAGTATTATCTTTGAGAGTAAGTTTCTTACCTTTGGATGTGAAGCTCTTTTGAAATCTTTTGTTTCTCATTAGTCTCCCAAATCGCTTCATAAATAGACCTAGCTTTTCATCTTTATCAAGGTCATTTTCCAATTCATCCTCGTCAATTGAGGTGGCCTTGAGAGCTATCCCTTTTTTCTTAGAGGACTTTTCTTCTTCCTCCGTATTCTTCAAGTCCTTTAGTTCTTGCTCTTGTTCTTGAAGCTTACCAAACAATGTAGCAAGGGACATATCATTTATGTTGGCCTTACTAGCAAAACCTAGTGGGATAAAAACCTAGTGAAGGAAAAAGAGTACAACATTCTTTACAAAGTAAATAAATGATTAAATGTACAAGTATTTAATTCTCCCCATCATCAGAACATTTATGTCTAAGGCTTCGAAGACCGATCTTTTGTACTAACTGCTCGAAGACTTTGGTTGGTAATGATTTTGTAAAGATATCTGCTAGATTCTCACATGATCGGACTTGTTGGACATTTATTTCACCATTCCTTATAAGATCATGAGTAAAGAAAATTTTTGGAGAAATATGTTTTGTCCTATCTCATTTAATATAACCCTTTTTTAACTGAGAAATGCAAGCTGCATTACCTTCACATAAGATTGTTGGGGCTAATTTTCTAGCATACAAGCCACAAGTTTCTTGAATATGTTAAATCATAGACCTCAACTAAACACATTCTCGACTTGCTTCATGTAATGCTAGAATTTCAGCATGATTAAATGATGTTGTTGTGATTGTTTGCTTTATGGATCTCCATGAAATTGCTATACCATCACATGTGAATAAATATCCTATTTGTGATCAACCATTATGAGGATCAGACAAATACCCCGCATCTGCATAACCAATTAGGTTTGCCTTAGATACATATGAAAAAAATAAACCTATGTCTATTGTACCTCTAAGATAGCAAAATATATGCTTAATCTCATTCCAATGCCTTTTTGTTGGTGAAGAACTATGTCTTGCTAACAGATTGACAGCAAATGATATATCAGGTCGTGTATAACTAGCAAGATACATTAGTGCACCAATTGCACTGAGATATGGTACTTCAGGACCAAGTAGTTCTCTATTTTTCTCTTGAGGTCGAAAAGGATCTTTGCTCACTTCAAGTGACCTTACAACCATTGGACTGCTCAATGGGTGTGATTTGTCCATATAAAACCACGTTAGCACCTTTTTTGTACAAGTCTTTTGGTACATTAAAATTCTTTCCTTTAAATATTCTAGTTGTATTCCAAGACAAAACTTTATTTTTCCCAAATCTTTTATTTTAAATTCCTTTTTCAAGCAATTTACAGCCTTTGAGAGCTCTTCAAGAGTTCTGATGATATTTAAATCATCTACATAAATAGCAATTATAATGAACTCTTTTCCGAATCTTTTTATAAAAACACATGGACAAATCAGGTCATTTTTATACCCTTCTTTCAACAAATATTTACTGAGACAATTGTACCACATACGTCCACATTGTTTCAGTCCATAAAGAGATTTATTCAATTTAATTGAATAACTTTCTCGAGGATTTGTCTTGTATGCTTCAGGAAAATTAAATTCTTCAAGCATATATATGTCATTTTCAAGTGAACCATATAAATATGCTGCAACAACATCCATAAGGCGTAACTCAAGTCTTTTAGGAATTACCAAACTTATTAAGTATCGAAAAGTAGTTGCATCCATCACTGGTGAATATGTTTCTTCAAAATCAATACCAAGTCTTTATGAGAAACCTTGTGCAACAAGTCTTGTTTTATATCGCACAATTTCACCATTTTCATTTCCTTTTCTCGTAAAGACCCATTTGTACCAAACTGGTTTTACACCTTTGGGTGTTTAGACTACAGGCCCAAAAACTTTTTATTTTGCAAGCGAGTTTAACTCGTCTTTCATTGCATCTTTCCACTTTGGCCAATCATTTCTTTGTGCATATTCCTTAACAGATTTTGGCTCATGATTCTTATCATCATTTATAATATCAAGAGCTAATTTGGATGCAAAAATTTCATCAACATCGACTTTATGTCGATTCCATTATATTCCATCCATGACATAATTTATAGAGATCTTTTTATTCTTATCAATTTCAGGTACCTTGGTTTCTTCTGAATTTGAAACCTTGATTATGTCAGGAGACTCTACTGGAGTCTTTATATCCTCGATTCGATCATCTTCTTTATTTACTTTTCTTTTTCAAGGATTTTTATCTTTAGAACGAACAAATCTGCCACGTTTTATTTTGGCTTCAGACTCATTTGTAATTTTAGATTGTCCTGTAGGGATATCAATCTTTATTGGGGTATTAACAGCTGGTATATGTGACTTAGTCACTCTTTTTGGATCAGTAAATGCATTCGACAATTGGTTTGCTAAATTTTGTAAACTAATTATTTTCTGAACTTCTAGTTCAGATTGCTTTGTTTAAGGATCAAGATGTGATAGAGATACCTCATTCCAACTGATCCTTTTATCCAACTGTTTATTTTCTCCCCTTAATGGTGGGAAAACAGATTCATCAAAATGACAATCAGCAAAACAAGCTGTAAATAAATCACCTGTTAAAGGTTCAAGATATTTTATTATGGATGGACTTTCATATCCAATATATATTCCCAACCTTCTTTGAGGTCCCATCTTAGTGCATTGTGAAGGAGAAATAGGAACATATATCACACTTCCAAAGATTCTTAGATGGGAAATATTGGGTTCTTTACCATGAACCAATTGTAAAGGGGAATACTCATGATAACTTGTAGGCCTGATGCGAATAAGTGTTGCTGCATGCAAGATTGCATGTCCCCAAGTTGAAATTGGGAGTTTTGATCTCATTAACAATGGTCTTGCTATCAATTTCAAATGTTTAATCAATGATTCAGCAAGTCCATTTTGCATATGAACATGTGCTACAGGATGTTCAACATCAATTCCAATGGACATACAGTAACCATTAAAAGATTAATATGTGAATTCACCAGCGTTATCAAGACGTATTTTCTTAATTGGATAATCAGGAAAATAAGCTCTTAAACGAATTAATTGAGCTAGTAATCTTGTAAACGCCTGGTTGCGAGTTGACAATAAGCAAACATGTGACCATCTACTTGATGCATCAATCAAAACCATAAAATATCTAAATGGTCCACATAAAGGGTGTATTGGTCCATAAATATCACCTTATATACGCTCTAAAAATGTGAGTAATTCACTCCCAATTTTCATTGGTGTTGGCTGAGTAATTAATTTCCCTTGAGAACAAGCAGCACATGAGAAATTATTAGTTTAGAGAATTTGTCTGCTGGACAAGCAATGACCATTTGAATTCCCAACTATTTTTCGCATCATTATTGTTCCAGGATGGCCTAACCGTTCATGCCAAATAACAAAGTTATTCTTCTTTGTAAACTTCTGGTTTACAATAACATTTGTTTCAATTGTCCTGATATATGTATAGTACAAACCGGAAGAAAATGAAGGCAATTTTTCCAAGACACATTTCTTATCAGAAATTAACTTTGTGATATAAAGATATTCATCATTTTCATCATTTGTGGTCTCAATATGGTATCCATTTATGCAAATATCCTTAAAACTCAATAAATTTCTTTATGACTTGGTAGAATATAATGCACTTTCAATGTGCAATTTTATTCCTCCAGGTAACAAAATACTGGCTCTGCCAGAGCCTTTAATTATATTTATACTACCAGATATAGTATTAACATTGGTTTCTCGTTTTTCTATATGGTAGAAATATTTCTCATTCTTGAGAGTAGTATGAGTTGTTGCACTGTCTGCGAGACATATATCTTCATCATTCACATGAGCATTCATTCTTCATTAAATAATATAAAAAAATCATGAGTGAAAAATATAACTAACAACAATAAATATTTAACATAAAATTTTATTGATAAAGACTAAATTCATAACAAAATAAATTATATGAATGATTTATTTAGGGGCACTCCCCTCTCTAACCGAGTGGTCAATGTCTTCTTTCGGGAAGAGTAAGGAAATCATCTACATCAAAGTGAGTAAAAACATCATCCATACCAGTAAAATTTATTTTTATTATCTTCCCTTTATTTTTAAGAGATTTTTAATATAGATCAATTAGATGCTTTGGTATGCGACAAACCCAAAACCAATGACCTTGACTACCACAATGATAGGAAATATTTTTAGTTTATCTACTTTGAGCATTTTTTCCTTTTTCTATACGTTCTTTATTTTTTTTCATGTAAATGATGATTTATCATCATGTCGACCACAACCATGAGTATAATGATCATGTGTTGCTACATTCACTTTTGAGAATGAAGCAGTTCCAGTTGGACAGGACTCATAATTTTTCATAAGTAATTCATTATTTTTTTTTAGCCACAAGGAGACAAGTATAAATAAAATTTTACATAAGTAATCTGGTAGTGAAAATTTTAAAATTTTTTATAAAATATCATTCAAATACTAGTGGCTTCTAGTGGTAGAGTGATAACTTATCATGTTATAAACCCGGGTTTGATTCTCTATTAATGTGTATATTATTTATTAATACTTTTATATATAATAAAATATATTATATTAATTATAAATACCAATTATGAGTCTAAAAAAATTAATCTTTTAATGATATAAAATCAATACCCCTTGAATTGCAATTATAGTAATTAAAATAATATATAAGGTGAATTGCAAATCAGATAGCAATTGAATCAGTTAAAGGTAAGCAAATTGCAAATCAGCACAGTATAATAATATACTATAGCATTATGGAAATCATAAAGTAGCAATTATTTGAGTAAAGCAAATCAGCTAATGAAGTAGGTACAACAGCGGAAAATGGAAAGCAATTAACAAAATGTACAGTATAAAGTTAAGAAGGCAAGTAATATTTAATCAATAAAATGTAACAGCAGCATATAAAATATATAAAATAATAGCATAGATCAGTGGAAGCATGGATATAGCATATAAAATATATAAATCAGCAATAGCATATGTAGCAATTTAGAAGTAGCATATAAAATATATAAAGCATGGAAGCATGAATCAGATAGTGAAAACAAGTAGCAATTAACAATTGTCACGCACTAATAGCATATAAAGTAAGCACAGTGTATTTAATATATATAAAATAATATATAAAGCAAGTAATGGATCTAACGTGAAGTTACAGTGGCAATGGATATAACATTTAATATAGCATAAATTTAATATTTAATTAAATGCACGGGAAGCTAAATATATGATTTTACTTTTATTTTTTAAATTGTTATAGTTCTTCAGGAAGTATCAATAAATATATTTAAGAATTCTTCAAGAATTCTGATTTATTTGACTATTAATTTTATACATCCTACAAGGATGTTTATGAATAAGTTCTTCAGAAACTTATTTTTCATGATATAGATATAATCTTATACATTCTTTCGGCATGTTTAAAATATAAGTTCTTCAGGAACTTTTATAATATATATATAACAGAAGATAAATAAATTAAAATAAAATCATGAAAGGAGAAATAAAATAAAATAATCGTGTTACCTCTTAAAGATTTAATTAGATCTCAGTTGGTTAGAATCTGGTACTGACTCAAATTATAAGAGTATAAGAGTAGAAGAGAGAAATGAAGTAGGGAATGGACTTGAAGATGAAGGATAGAAGAAGAGTAAAGAGAGAGTTTAGAAAAAATGAAGTCACCCATTATGCTTGTTATGGAGTCCTATTTATAGAGGAATTGGACATCCATAAAATAATAAAATATTCATAACAATCATGTCATAACTGTATCAGATATTTGGAGTTTTTGTTATCATAAAATAATTCGTCCCTATTTTAAAATCAGGATTTTAAAACTAATTAGCCACCTAAATTATGCGAGGAGCATTTTGATCAGCATTTGCTACTAGTTTTAGCAAGAGATCAGTATACTTTCTTTTTTAACTTCTTATATCTTGTACAGTATGTCCATTTTTAACTTAGATAATAATTCTAATTTCAAAATATTGTAGGAGTTAGTATTAGATCAAGTACCTCCAAGTTTTTGGTTTGAAACTGATTTTCCTTTGCTTTATATCAAATTGTTCAGAATTAATTTTATGTGAATATAAAGTTTTTAAATCCACTGAGAGTTAAAAATGTTGTCTACGGTTCCTTTTACGGTGGTGAAGACCGATGGCGAAGTCAATTATTCAAAATTGCAGGGAACTCCTCGGTGACATGAGAAGAAAAATGAAAATGAAATTAAAATAGGTGGAAAATGTTTATAATAATCTCCTGTGTGTTTGTTTGTTAGGAACGTCCAAGTGTGCCAGCACTATCTCTTAATCAATTATAATGGACACCGTTGCAAAATATCCTATTGTCTCTTAACACAAAGTAAAGAAAACTGGGAGCACCATAATCAAGACCGTTAACATTCAAATATATTACATCAGTTTCACTTAAAACAAAGTACATAAAACTCTTTACCAGAGATTGATTGTGCATTCCTGATTTCATATCTTTCATCATAAATATTTTTATACTAACTTTTGTAAACTGATCGATATGGTGTACCAGGAAAAGTCAGTCTTAATTTGACTTCAATATTTACAAAATCTTTTAATATATATATTCATATTGCTGTTACTGACAAAATTTATTAATCCAGCAACCAGCATTATACATTATTTTAATAGTTTGTTTTTATTCAGACAACTCGATGCACACTGTTCCACTGATAAATTTTCCATTCTGATGATGCAACCAAGTCTGCATTTTTATTTAGTTCTTGTCTATCTCAAGATATCCCCCCAAAAAATTGTCCCCAGCTTATATACAAAAGGACCACCTGAAGTTGATGCAGGAACAAATCAAACTCATTGTGGTTGAACTAGGGAACTAGCTTTAACATGAAAAACTTCTATTCCATTAATTCATGGCTTTCAGCTTCAAATGTTGAAAGACCAATAGAGAAACATGTGCATATGTAAATAAACATCCAATTCTAGCAGCAGTGAAAAAAACTTGAGAATCTTTTAAAAATGGGTGAAATGGGTCTATTGTGGCAGTAATCACTTTGGGAGATGGACATTTTGCTATGATAACAAGATGAACATGGGAACAGTGGTTCTAGTATTAGATCTATAGAACATTCTCTTCTTCTTGAAAGTCCCATTTTCTATTGTAATCACTATCTTCCCAGGTTCACTGATGTAAAAAGAGTTTCTGGTGCTTTCACCCTCTATAATTTGGTTTTGCAGTAGTATATTGTATGAGCCTTCATCATCAGGAATGAACTCTTCCTTGTAGGTCACGTCCCATCCCACCACTGTTATATCCCATGTCACTGTCACTCCGGGCTATACACATCCCAGAACCAAATTAGAACAAAGCAAACAAGTCCAACATGGCAAATAATATAAGACACATTTGTTGAAACAAAAGCAGAATTAAAAAAAAGAGTTAATGTTCAGCACCTCAGTCACTGGAAATTCAACTTTAGAAACTGTGTTTGCTTTTATTTTAAGCTCTAAAACTTTGTCATCAGGAGAAAAATCTGCATCCTTGTTCCTCCTTAGACCACCATATTCAACTGAAAGATGTTCCGGGGCTATAAACCTTAACAATTCACAATGTTAACTTTAGTTGAATAATAATAAAATATAAGATTCAGAGAATGGGACACCAAGGGACACTAACATACTATTTGGTTTTGATTTGAGCAAACATTTTTTTTTATTTTTTATTTCCTGTTATATCTCTTAACAATTTAACTACAACATTTTCAAAAAAAAATTAAAAGTTTATATAGAAAATTTTTAAAACTATTTGTTTTCTTGATTTTATTCTTTCCTATACAAATTTTTTTAAAAAATGTAACAGTTTTATAATTAAAAGTGAAATAAGAAAATGTTTTCTCAATCTAAATAATTTATTATGACAGTTTTATAATTAAGCACACTTACTTGAGAAGTGTCTTTGTGGCCTTCTGTGGCCTAGCTAAGATGAACCTCTTTTTAGTTCTCTGGTTCATGAGCCTTGAGAATAGCACTTGAGATGTGTAGAACCAAAATGGAGCATATATTACTATCTGCAAATCGAAAACGAAAGGCAAGAAAAATCAACCATTCTGCAGCTTCAATTTTGATCAAAGCCCTTAAAAACTACCCAACCAATCAACAATCTAAATGCAGTATACTTTTACATACTAACATTTCTGTAAATGAGCTCAGGGTAGTAGTTCTGAAAGAGTAATATAGCTTTTTTGCTGACCGAGTTGAGTTCCTTCATGCCTTGCATTTGTGAATGTTTCAAATCAAAAACCTGAACTATGGAATCAACCCCTCCTTCTCTAAAGCAAAGCTTCTGCATAGCCCTTTCTATTAACTGAATTCTCCACCTCAAAAACTTGTCACACTTTTGCTGTGTTCCAAAGGTCTTCTTGTACACACGCCTGTCTTTGAACATCCCACAAACGTGGTAAACCACAGGACGACCCTCCTTATCCTTGCTGCACAAGAACCCTGCATTCTCAAACTCATCACCAAAATCCTCATCAAGGATCCCATCAATTTTGTTCTTAATCCTCCATATCAGTGTCTTCTGAAGCATGTCAAAGGCATCATTAACCTTGTAATCTTTGGCCTTCAAGAAATTCCTCAGAACAATATCAGTGCCTTCATGAGCCCTGCTTGGTAACAAAGGAACACCCCAGAGAGTAATGCCTCTAAGATCTTCCCTTGCCACGGCTATGTCCTCAGGAGCAAGTTCCTCATCAGGTTTCCCTAACAAGTAGTTCCCAAGAATAGCATCCTCAACCTTGCAACGGAATTGCAACAAGGATTTCTTTATCTTGAGCTTGATCTCAGCAGGATTATGGACCACATCATCACCATTCGACGATAATGTTTCGTTTTCATCAAGATCTTCTTCATGATGATCATGGTAATCGAAATCGTGATCATCTTGGTCTTCTTGGGTGTCAATAAAAAAATGGTCTTTTTCGTTGATGAAATTTTTGCCATCATTTTCAATGAAAACTAAGGGCACCCCACAAAGGCCAACTATCCCATGACCAATTTGGTCATTGCATTCATAGGTGGTATCATTCATGGCTGCCCTTGAGGCCTGAAATCGAATCGTCTTCTTCCTCCGCTTTACCTTTAAGAAATTTTCCGGCACTGAGCATTTGCCGGAGAGGAAGAGACAGGTTAAAGGTGGGGAAGGGGTTACATAAGGCCCCGTTTTGCCAACTCTCGATGTTAAGTTGAGTGATGATGGATTGATAATTCTCAACCGTTGCTTCATCAGTGGCGCCAAATATAGAGCGAAAGAAACTTCAAAACGCAATTAAAAATAGGAAGAAAACCTCAATCGGTATTTTCTTTTTTGGAGGAGAATGCTGTTTAACACCCACAAAAAACACGGAATGCAATACGACTTAGATATCAATTCTATCATTAGAGTTATATATTCTTTATCAATTGTTTCATGTGGAAATTATAAAATATTAATTTTTAAATATTTTCTGTATCAATTATTTCAATAACCCATATAATATTTTTAACAATAATTAATCTAAAAAATAATTTTTACATAAGTTACTAAAATAATCAACATAAAAAGTACTAAAAAATATTTTTTATATTAATTATTTCAATAACCAATTTAAAAGAATATTTTTTATACATATTATTAAATAAATTGGTATAAAAATCATTTTTTTCATTAGTTATTGAGAAAACAATATAGAAATAGAAATAGAAAGATGAGAGAGCATGAGCATTTGAGGAACAGGGACAACGACGACTTCATCTATGGAAAAGATGGTGCTGGTTCTAGGGGATAGGTTTGCGAGGAGGCGGGATGGAGGCAAGGGAAGAACGATTTTGGGTCAGTACAAGGACGAGTGACATCTCATTCTATTTCATAAATTTTCTTGAGAATTGGAAATATCAAGATCTATGGTGAATGTTGATGGGGACGGGTTTGGGAGGTGTTTGTTCCAGCAAAGAGAGATAGGTACGGTTGGAAGTACAAGTTTGTGATGTGGAGAAACCATTACTCTTAGAGAAGCAATTGGATCAAGAGCGGATTGGAAATATGAAGCTACGTGTTAATCTTCCAAGATTTATGCGTGATAAATTAGTTATTTACATCAATATGTCTGCAATGGACATTCTAAAGTCCTTGAGTAGTAAACCAGAAAAATTTAATGGATAGAATTTTTTATGTTGGCAACAACATATGAAATTTTTGCTTACAAAATTAGGCTTATTTTCTGTTATTCTAAGTGAAAAATCTGAAAAATAATGGGAAAGGTTCTAATGATAAAGGTGCTCTGATGGTGTCATAGTGAAAGCTAGTGCTTCTAGTGATGCTCAAAGTGATAAAGACATCTTATGCCACGGTCGTATTTTGAGTGCTCTATCAGATAATGTTTACAAAATATTTTATCATACCAAAACGGCCTTAGAATTATGGGACACTCTTGATTTAAAATATGGTTCTGCTGAAAAAGGTATAAGGAGATACTCTTGTGAAAGGATGATTTATTTTCAAATGGAAGATGGAAAATTTATTTCATACCAAATTCATGAATTTGAAAATATTATCTATGACATGAAAATAAAGGAAATTACTTTGCCTGACATTATGCTTGTTAGTCTCTTAATTTTCAAATTACCTCCATCTTGGTTTGATTTTGCTGGAAACCTTAAACATAAACTTGATTATTTCACCTTAGAGGATTTATTGGTTTCTTTGAGAATTGAAGATAAACATCGTCTTTCACAACAAGATCCTCCCAAACCTTCTTTTCAATCTAAGGCTCTTTTAGTGGAAAATTCTAATAAGCCTAAAAGTAAGTTTTTCAAAAAATCTAGTTTCTCTAAAAATAAATTTGGTCAGCGTTCCCTCTTTTTCAAAAATAAAAATAAGACCTTCAATAACAACTACAAACCAAAGAGTAAAATTCAAGGGAATGAGGTCTTCTATTTTGTTTGTGGTTTGAATAATCACCTAGCTAAGGATCGTTTTCATTGTCATCGTCCTAGAGGCTCTACTTCTTATCCAAAACCATATTCTCAGCCTCAGGCTAATGTTATCACCACAGATACTAGCTCAGATTCCCCATCTAACAGGTATCGTGTCACTAGCCTAGAGTTCATTGAACGCTTCTAGCTGCCCACCTTACAACTGCTCCTCGTATTTTGGTTCCTGGTTTCCTGGCTCTTCTGTTATTAATAAGCAGAAAGGGGTGAGTATATACTCCAGACCTCGTATTTTGCTACAACCTCTCAATGTTCTCAAGCATATTTGGGAGGATGTCACTATGCCAAGTCCAAAAGGGTATGAAGCTGATACTCATTATGGTGGACAAATTATCGAAATATTGGCATTTTGTTCCCTTGGAACATCCTTATATTGCAAGGTCCTTAGCTGAAGTGTTTATCAAAGAAATAGTTTATTTACATGGTATCCTTGTATCTATCATGAGTGATGAAGATCCTATTTTTGTGAGTACTTTCTGGAGATAGGTGTTCAAATTATAGGGGACTCAGGTAAACATAAGAATGATTTAGCATCCTTAAACAACCATTTAAACTAAGGTGTTTTTGTTGATTAACCACACACTTGGGTTCATTGGATACCTTGGGTTGAGGATTAGTGGAACACCAACTTCCACATATCTACAAGGACCACACCATTTTGTTGGCAATTAAAATAAATTGCCTTGTTGAAAATGAAATGCTATGAGAAAAAATATAAGCACATAAAGATTAAAATTTAATCTCAAAATATTTGTATAATAATCACTCAATATTTTGTAGATTAAATTTTACTCTTTGAGTGCTTATATTTTTCCCATAGCATTTTAATTTCAACAAGGCAATTTATTTTAATTGCCAACATCTGGTATCAGAGCTTGTTATATCAAAATGGCAGCAAGTTCCAACACGGGAGCAAGTCAAGTTCAACAAGTACAAACAACTGTCTTCAAGTTTGATGGCATATTAAATTTTGCCATGTGGAAACGCCTCATGGAGTTGTGCTTATAAACCAATGGTTATGGTGAAATCATTAAAGATAGTTTTGTTGAACCAACTGAAGAAGACAAAGGAAAAACTGATATGCAACAAGTATAGAAAAATCGTCTACTTAATGAAAAAGCCTTATTTCTAAAGTGTCAATCTGTGGAACTATCTGTTCTTGAGAAAGTTTTCCATGCTAAAACAGCAAAAAAGGCTTGGGAAATTTTACTCAAAACATATGAAGGTGTTGATCCAGTCAAACGAACGAGATTGCAAGGCTTGAAACGCCAGTTCGAGCTAATAGAGCAAAGCAAAGAAGAAAGCATTCGTGATTATTTTTCACGAATGGATAAACTTGTCAACGACATGAAAAATAACGGTGATGAAATAAAGGAGAAAGAATCATGGAGAAAATTCTACGTACGTTGTCAACTCGCTTTGATTACATAAAGAAGCATAAGATCTCAACACAATGACTCTAAATGATTTACAAGCATTCTTAGAGTCATGTGAAATGCGGATGAACAAAAGGTCAAGTGGGATAGTTGAGCAAGCATTAAAAGCTCAAACAAACGTCAAAAATGAGGGACCAGTGCAAAGAAGGGCTAACTACCATCAAAGAGGTCAGAATTTCAAAGGAATGGGAGGAATCCTCAATCTGACTCAAATCAAGGCACATGAGGTAATGGGTCATTTCTAAATAAATCTAATATTCAATGTCACACATGCCAAAAGTACGGACATTTTCAATTTGAATACAAATCTCATACAGTGCCATAACTGTAATAAGTTTGGTCACTATGGTCGAGAATGTCGTGCTAAAGCATTGAATATTAGAGAAAGTCATGCTCGAGTTGTAGAAAGTGAGGAAGCTATGAAGATGGTGCTTACAACAAGTCATGTGGTAGCTGATAAAAAAGACAACCAGTGGTTGTTAGATACAAGATGCAGGAATCATCTAAATAGGAAGAAAGAACTATTTTCTGACTTAGATGAAAGTTATCATACTTTAGTTAAACTTGGTGATAACTTGAACCTTGAAGTCTTGGGGAAAGGAAAGATTGCCATTAGGCTGAAAGATGGATCTTTGAATTACATTTCTGATATGTTCTACGCACCTGGTATATGTTAGAATCTCTTAAGTGTTAGTCAGCTTGCTGAAAAAGGTTATGACTTAAAATTCAACAAGAAAGGTTTCACCATAAATAATGCTAAGATGGGCTTGATAGCAATGACAACTATGTCAAGGAATCATCTATTTCCTATGAACATCAGGTATGATGCTGGTTTATGCTGCAAAGCAACAACTATTAATGATAATTGGTTGTGGCACATGTGGCTTAGACATTTCAACTTTGAAAGCATCAAGTTTCTTGCAAATAAAAAATGGGTTACTGGCTTGCTTATTATCCAAGCTCCTGATTAACTGTGTGAAGCTTGTGTAGTTGGCAAGAAACATCGAGATCCTTTTCCTAAAGGACGTGCCTGGAAAGCTACAAAACCACTTGAGCTGGTGCACTCTAATTTATGTTATGTGGAAATTCCATCTAATAGAGGTAATAAATATTTTATTATTTTCATTGATGACTTTAGCAGGAAGACGTAGGTTTACTTTCTAAAAAATAAATCTGATGCTTGTGATACGCTCAAAATTTTTATAACGTATGTTTAAAGGCAGAGTGGTTATATTCTAAAAACCTTGAGAACTAATAGGGGACAGAATATATTGTTTGTGATGACTTCTTGAGGAAACACGGTGTTAAGCATCAGATGACTTCCAGATACACTCCTCAACAAAACAGGGTAGCAAAAAGGAAGAACAGAACAATCATGGATATGGTTAGAAGCATGCTGCATTACAAAAAAATTACCAAAGAGTTTTTGGGCCGAAGTTGTAGCATGTGCAGTATACCTATTAAATAGGTGTCTTGTCAAGAGTGTTCGTGATAAAACTCCACAAGAAGCTTGGAATAAGAAAAAGGCAAATCTTAGTCACTTGAAAGTTTTTGGTTGTGTTGCTTATGCACATATTTTTGATCAACTAAGGAAGAAGCTCGATGACAAAGCAAAAAAATACATCTTTATAGGATATAGTGAAGAAACAAAAGCCTACAAGTTGTATAATCCAGAAATTCAAAAGGTAATCATTAGTCGAGATATTATTGCCTGTACCAGTTACTATACATAGAGAAGTAAATGACAAAGCTGAAGAACCATCAGCTGAATCAACACCGAATTCACCACCTCAAAGATATCCACAAAGGGAGCGGCATCTACCTCCACACTTGCAAGATTATGAAGTTGGTAGAGATGATGATCCAGAAGATACAAAAGAAGAAGTTACTTACTATGCCTTATTTGTAGACTGTGATCCAGTAACATGTGAGGAAGCAGCCAATGATGATTTTTAGGTTAAAGCAATGGATGAAGAAATTCATGTAATTGAGAAGAACGACAAATGGGAGTTAACAACACTTCCAGAAGGAAAGAAACCAATAGGTATAAAGTGGGTGTACAAAACAAAGTACAATCCAAATGGCGAAGTAGGTCTTTTTAAGGCACGACTAGTGGTAAAAGGGTACAAACTAAAGCCCGACATTGATTATTTTGAAGTATTTGCTCCAGTTGCTAGATTGGACACAGTACGCATGATTCTTTCTCTTGCTGCTCAAAATAAATAGAAGATTTCTTAAATGGATGTCAAGTCTGCTTTCCTTAATGGTGTACTTGAAGAAGAAGTTTATGTTGAGCAACCACTAGGTTATCAACAAGGAGATGAAAACAAGGTCTACAAGTTAAAGAAAGCTCTATATGGATTAAAGCAAGTGCCTAGAGCTTGGTACACACGTATTGACGCATACTTCATCAACAATTGATTTCATAAAAGTCCATATGAGCATGTTTTATATCTCAAAACAAACAAAGCTGAAGATATCATTATTGTTTGTCTGCACATGGATGATCTAATCTTCATTGGCAATAATTCAAAATTACTAGCTGAATTCAAGAGAATATGTCTACTCAATTTAAAATGACAGATATGGGCCTAATGTCTTATTTTTTGGGCATTAAGGTGAAGCAAATAAATGAAGGGATTTTTATCTCTCAAAGGAAATATGCAATAGATGTTTTGAAGAAATTCAAGATAGAGGCGTGTAAACCAATGCTGACACCAGTTGAAGAAAGATTGAAACTTGGAAAAGAAAGTGGCGGTGATCTTGTTAATTAAATAAATTTTAGAATGTTGGTATGAAGCCTCAGGTACTTGATAGCAACAAGATCTAACATAGGTTATGGAGTTAGGCTCATAAGTAGATTCATGGAATCACCAAGATAATCCCGTTGGCAAGCTACAAAGAGCTTTTAAGGTATGTTAAAGGTACAATTAATGAAGGTATCTTGTATTCAAGTTCTAACAAACCAGAGTTGATTGGATACACAGACAGTGATTGGGCTGGTGGAACTGAAACTCGAAAAAGCACTTTGGGTTATGCCTTTTATCTTGGAACAGATGTATTGTCTTAGTCCTCCAAGAAACAACAAGTAGTTGCTCTGTCAACAGCAGAAGCAGAGTACATTGCAGAAACAAATTGTGCTACTCAAGCAATCTGGTTGCGAAGAATATTGAGTTGCAACATCAACAAGATGAGCCAACAAAAATATTTTGTGACAACAAATCAACAATTGTTTTGACAAAGAATCCAGTCTTTCATGGTTCTAGCAAACACATTGATATCAAGTGTCACTATATTTGTGACTTGATTAGAGACAAAGAAATTGTGATGGAGTATTGTGCTTCAGAAAATCAAGTCACGGATATTTTCACAAAGTTGCTTAAAACAAATTTGTTCTTGAAGCTGAAGAATATGCTCGGGATGATGAAACCAAGTTTAAAGGAGGATGTTAGAAATTAAACTTGGCCATTTGATTTGCTAGAAGCTCCTAGAATGTTTCATCCTTATGTATTTAATTAGCTTAGTGATTAAGGTTAGGAAGCAAATTTCAACTTGAACTCTTCTACCTTAGGAAGCAAAATCCAACTTGAATTTTACAAACTTAGGAAGTAAGTTCCAACTTGAATTTTCCTTCATTATAAAAGTGACAACAAAATTTAGTATAAATAGAATATCTTGCCTTTGTTATTTGCATGCCTTGAGTGGACAAGAAAGTGAAAAAAAAAATTGAGAGAAAGCTTCAACAAGCTTTAATTAGTTTTGTGTTTTTTTTTGTGCATTAGCTTTCAACAAAGTTAAAGAAACTTGAGTTGTCTGCTATACAAATATTATAGTAAGAATAAATTTTATTCTTTAAGTATTCATATTTTTTATAGCGTCTCAATTTTCAACTAGGTAATTTATTTTAATTGTCAACACATTTGAAGTAGTCTATGGGAAACTCCTCTCTTGATCATTAAGTTTTTACCAGGGGAAATTAAAATAGAGGCAATCCAAAGAGAGCTGATTAATCATGATGAAGCTCTAAGGTAACTTAAACAACACCTACAACACGCCCAACGAGAACGAATGAGTAAACCGGTGCGAGAAAGCGCCAAAAGAAGTTTTGCTATAAGGGAATGGGTCTTCTTGAAGTCACGGCCAAACATGAAGCAAACCAATTGTATAAAGATTTGTCCTAAGTTGGCTCCTCACCACTGTGGCCTCTCCAGATTGTTGATCGAATGTGTAGTGGCCTACAAACTCAATTTTCCTCATGAAGCTCATATTCATCTTGTTTTCCATGTGTCCATTCTCAAGAAGGTAATGGAAAATTATCAAGTAAAAACCACTCTTCATGATGGTTTAGAAGTTGAAACTTGTACTGTTGTGATTCCGACTGTAGTTTTAGTCCATAGAGTAATGATTGAGAAGGGAGAGAACTTGCCACAAGTTCTTTTTTAGTGGCGAGATAAGCAAGTTGAAGACACTACATGGGAAAAAGAGTTCCACATCATAAGTCAATTAACAAACTCTAGTCCTAAAGACAAGACTGTCTCTTAAGCAGCTGGCAATGTTTGAGGCTCAATAGAAGTAGTGAGCCCAGGAGTTAAATTGATGCAACATCAGACGAGTCAGTCAACCTTTGTAGAGGATATATTTGAGAAGTAATGAAAATGATAAGGAATAATAATGTGGCAAGGGTGGTGTGTTCTTAGGTAGGCTTAGAATGGCTTTAAGTGATATTATGAAGTTAGAGATAGAGAGCTCTTAGCTCCTTCTTAGGAACCTTGCTATATGGACAAAATGACCATTCCTCTTGTTTTCCCTTTAGACCATTCAATAATACACTTTCACATTTTCCATTAGATATTTTTTTGCATTTCTCTTTATTGACAAAGAATTCTACATCAAATTCCTAAAATTTCAAAATCTCAATTTATCCTCTTGGAAAACAACCTTTAATTCAATTCGTTGAGTGTGGAACAAGAGTGAAAAATTAAGTTTAAAAAAAACTATAATAATGACATTTTACAATATTAAAGACTAATTTAAGATTTTAAAATGTAATATATATGACTCATTCAATCTCGATGACTAAAATTTAGTCTTAAAAGTATTAGTCACAGCAAGTCTATTTCATTTATGGTAAACGAATACATGTTATCATCCAAAGGCAGCCCCATTTGACATACGGTGCATACAACTAATTAAATGCTACGTTCATTTATGCATGCCTGTTTAAACGTGTAGCTATTCCAGAAAATAAAGTATTGAAATTATACACAACCAAGCATGAAAGAATGAATTATTTGTATTTGTCTGAATTTTGTGGGACTATCGATAGTATGCCATGTGTCTAGATGAAAAGAATGGAGAGCTAGGAAAAGAAGTCTTTTGGGTAGGGTTCTTCTTTTCAAGCTTTGTTTCAGCACGGAGCCAGGACTCAACAACAGACAGCAGATTAGTTGAAGACTTCAACTCGTTTACATCTGATAATTTTTCTGTTCTTCTTAGTTCACCTTCTTGTATGTATGCCAAATGAGTTGCCCATGTCTCTAGTCCATCAAAAATATGAGTTGCATATACGATTATAGCTTCTCTCTGCAAAAAGAAACAGAAAACATAACAAAATAAGTATTATTTCTGAACCCAACATCAACCTTTGCAAGATGGACAAACCCAAGACTGCTTGAAGTAGACGTATTGAGACAGTATATAGTAAATACTTGCACCCCCCCCCCCCCCCCCCCCAGAAATTGAATTCAAACTCATATTAAGTTTGAATATGATTATTATTCCAGAAAGGACCAGCTATCATATAATCGTGCACCGGCGCCATCCTTGCAGTTTTCCACACTTACATCTAGTGTGTTTCAGAAGGCAAATAGATAGAACCAGTAAATACCTGTTCACATTCTTCCCTAAAGAAGTCCAACAAATCCATCCGAGTAACAACATCCAGATCAACAGTAACCTCATCAAGCAAGAGAACCTGAAATGTCAATCACGGGTTCTAGTTATCTATCCAATTTGACTTCACCTGTTGCAGACTTGCAGCATATATATTAAAAAAATGAGAAAGACAATAAAGCATTGTCAGAATTCAAAGGTTTTGTTTCTTATATCTTTTAAGCAACCATGATAAATTAAGTACCATACCATGCAAATAAAAATCACATTCAAGAGCATTAAAAAATTGTCTACAACAGAATAGCAACCAAACCAACCATATAGAATTTCTCTGGGCTTTTATATCCTTAATACCTTAAATGGATGAAGAAGACCAAGACAGATTTGCACTCGACGTCGCTGGCCATCGGATACCTTATGCATTCGCCACTGCAAATCTATATCAAGCAGCTCAATCAACTTATCCCTCCTGTCAGGATCAATGCCCTCAACTGGGGAAAAGTAGCAAAGTCCTTAGTTCTACTACACATCAAGACCAAAGAAACATTGTATTCAAATCACCAAATAACATATAGAAACTAAGAACTTCTTTGGGTAAACAACATAATGAAGATTAAGCTCTTATCAAATGAGAGCATATTCATAACTTGACTCTTTAACTAGGTAAAATAAGCTAAAAATATCTTTTTTTGATAAGTTTTTCAGTCATAACTCATAAGCTATACTCCATAAGCCCAAATAAGCAATTCTAAATCCCTAAATGTAACACTATAGAACCCAGCTTAGGACATAACGTAATGATTAGCTTTTTTCTTGATGTTCAGAAACTGAAAAATGAAAAACAAATGCATTTGACAACAAAGACTCCTACATCCAAAAACCCACCTCCACAGATCATATGCTCGGCCGAGAAGTCTCCTTGGAGTGGAATATCTCCCTGGATATTAACAATTACATTAATACTTGAAATGCAATTAATCAAAATGCATAAAATACAAGTAATAAGGTGGGGTCAGGATAGACACTTAAGGGGTGTTGACACACGGATACTTCTTTGAATCCTGGGAATTATATTTGTTGGGAATTGTATTTCCCAAGAATGTTATACATATGCTTGATGTGATTAAAATAGTCTTGGGAAAATTACACGAATCTTTTTGTTGAGAATGAGTAAACTGACAGACATTTGATGAATTCCGTGTTTGAATACACAATGGAGTAGTATATTTATAATAGCAATGTAATAAATACATGATCATAATACAATCATATACAATCAATCCTAATCAATTCTAATTACATATTTCCATATTTACAATGTTCTAATACTCCCCCTCAAGCTAGAGCATATAAATCATATGCACCAAGCTTGTCACATATGTATTTAATACGAGGACCCCTAAGAGACTTCATGAGAACATCTGTCAATTGATCATTGGAATTTACAAATTTTGTAACAATGTCCCATGACACAATCTTCTCTCTTATGAAGTTGCAGTCTACTTCAATGTGTTTGGTCCTTTCATGAAACATCGGATTAGAAGAAATGTGCAATGCCGCTTGATTGTCACAAATGAGTGTCATAGATGTAGTTTCCCCAAATTTTAGATCTTCAAGCAAGTGCTTGAGCCATATGAGCTCACATGTAGCCAAAGCCATGGCTAGGTACTCCACTTCTGCACTTGACCGAGCTACAACACTTTGCTTATTACTTTTCCAAGAAACCAAATTATCCTCAAGGAAGACACAATACCCCGTTGTATACCTCCTATCAATAGGAGATCCTGCCCAGTTAGCATCAGAGTATTCAATTATTCAAATATGACCCTTGTCTTTATACAAGAGCCCCTTACCCGGTGCCCATTTGATATATTTTAAATGCGGATGACTGCATCCCAGTGACCTTTACAAAGGGAGTTGAGAAATTGACTTACCACACTGACTGCAAAGGAAATGTCAGGACGTGTGACAGTAAGGTAATTTAGCTTTCCAACTAGTCTTCTATATCTCTCTAGATCTGAGAGAGGCTCCCCCTATTCCAGCATAAGCTTAGTGTTGGTATCCATAGGAGTATCTACCGGTTTGGTCCCCATCAAGCCGGTCTCCTCCAAAATATCCATCACATACTTTCTTTGAGAAATCATAACACCTGATCTAGATTGTGCCACCTCTATTCCTAAGAAGTAGCGAAGCCTTCCAAGATCCTTTGTCTGGAAGTAATGATGCAAGTATTGTTTTAAAAGAACAATGCAAGTGTGATCACTACCTGTGATGACAATGTCATCAACATACACAACCAAGTAAATACACCCGGAGGTAGAATGGCGATAGAAAACAGAATGATCCGCCTCACTCTGAGTAATTCTTTTACGACAGTGCTGAATCTGCCAAATCATGCTCTTAGGGATTGTTTATGACCATAAAGGGACTTCCAAGTCGACAAACCAATCCTGAACACCCCCCTTAGCAACAAAACCAGGTGGTTGCTCCATAGATACTTCTTCTATCAGATCACTATGGAGAAAGACATTCTTGATGTCTAAATGGAAAAGAGGCCACTGACGGATGGCGGCGATGGAGAGAAATAGGTGTACAGAGGCCATCTTATCCACTGGGAAGAAAGTATCACCATAATCAAGGCCAAAAATCTGAGATAGCTTTTGGCTACCAAGCGAGCTTTCAAGCGATCAACAGAACCATCTGGACCAATTTTGGCTGTGTAGACCCACCTACATCCGACCACGGTCTTACCGGAAAGAAGAGGAACAAGATCCCAAGTTCCACTGCTTTGTAGTGTACTCATTTCCTCAATCATGGCTTGTCACCATCCAGAATGAGACAAAGCTTCACCTACATTTTTAGGAATGGCAACAGAAGACACACCAATATAATGGGAAAGTGATAGACGATGATAAGACAAAGCAACGTAATGAGAAGGATTATGAGTGGAACGAATACCTTTACAGATAGCAATAGGAAAATTACTATTGGGGGACGAAGCCGGAAGAGATGGAGGAGTTGGCTCCATAGGTAAGTCAGATGGGACTTCATCAGGTGGAACCTCCAAAGTAGGTTGAGGCCGATGTTGATATACGAAGAGGACGAGGTGGATCGGGCGGGATATCGGTGACAACAGGAGACTGATATAACCTACATGGGAGAAACAGAAACAGAACCACAAGAAGTAGGACTAGACACAGAGTTCTCCACAGTGGGAATCGTGAAATATGGACTAGACTCAAAAAAGGTAACATCAGCGGAAACAAAGTAATGATTAAGGCTAGGAGAGTAACATTTATAACCTTTTTGAGACCTTGTATAACCAAGAAACACACATTTAGTTGCCCGGGCAGAGAGTTTATCGGTGCCCGTGCCAAGGTTGAGGACAAAACAAGTAGAACCAAAAACACGAGGTGGTAAAGAATATAAAGACTGGTAAGGAAACAAGATGGAGTGGGGTACCTGATTATCAAGAACGGAGGAGGGCATGCGATTAATTAAATAACAAGCTATAAGGATAGCATCCCCCAAAACCGATGAGGAATATTACCATGTAAAAGAAGTGTCCAAGTTGTTTCGACAAGATGTCGATTTTTTTATTTCTGTAATTCCATTCTGTTGAGGAGTATGAGCACAAGATGTTTGATGTAAAATCCCATGAGAAGCCATAAATGATTTAAATGAGTTAGATAAATACTCACAGGCATTATCACTACGCAAGGTACGTATAAGAACACCAAACTGGGTTTTAATTTCATTACAAAAATTTTGAAAGATTAAAAACAACTCAGAACAATTCTTTATTAAAAATAACCAAGTACACCTAGAGTAACCATCAATAAAGGTAACAAATTATTGATATCCAAAATTAGACATGGTACGACACGAACCCTAAATATCACAATGGACTAAGCTTTTTCATATTGAAAAAGTAATAAGAATAAGAGGTGTTAAGCTTTTTACTGAGACTCGATTATTATTAAAAGAAGTACGACTATGTTTACCTAATTGACACGCTCACAAGATAATGCAGACAACTTGGGAAGTGTGGGCACCATTATTTGCAATTTGTGAAGACTTGGATGACCTAACCGAGCATGGAGGAGACTGGAATTAACCGTCGACCCCACATGTGCAGAAGGTTGAAGTTGATAAAGCCCATATGACTCACATCCGATGGCAATCATTCGCCCCGAACTCCGATTCTAGATGAAAACAGAGTCTTAAGTAAACGAGACAATGTAATCAAGAGAGCAAGTCAAACGACTAATGGATGATAAATTAAAGAGATACCAAGGCACATAAAGAACATTGTCAACAGACAAAGAAGGAAGAGGGTGAACAATACCAAGTCCTTGAGATTGAGTTTGGGATCCATTAGCACATAGTAACGGAAGGTAAAGAAATAGCGCTAAAAAGGGTAGAGAATAAGGATTTGTTACCAGTAATATGATTGGTGGCCCAAGAGTCAAGGACCCAAGGACCAAGAGAGTGAGAAATACCAGCAAAAGAATTACCCGTTTGCACTACAGAAGCCATGGAACGTGAAATCTTGCACTCCTCACACCACTAAAGAAAATCTTCGTAAGTGTGGGCACAGTCTACGGTCCAGATGCAAAGGTGGAGATGGCTGGCTGCACAACATGCACCAGTCTAGAGGAGAGAGAAAATGCGCAAACAACGGAGAAAACGAACCTAAACAACGTCAAACGGTGTCCGAAACGAACAACCAATAGCAAAATCTGAAGTTAGAAGAGAAGGCGAGCACAATGGGAAAAACCGAAGGCTGATTGGAGCCTCCACGCGTCAGTGGCAGTGCAGCCAGGAGAGAGAAACACGCAAACAAAGAGGTGGCGCGTGGGAGTGCGTGCCAAGGCCGTTGGGGGAAGGGGGTTAGGCCGGTCTAGTGGAGGCGGTCCTGATCTGGGGGGTGGTCGGCCAGAAAATCACCAGAAAATGGCGGCAGTGGTGGGCAGAAACGAAGGACACCAGAATATGGAGGAAAAAGTGGTCGAAGAGAGAAACACGACCAAAAAACAGATGGGAGATCGAAAATCCTGGAGAAGAAACACAGGCTTCGAAAAAAAAATTCACCGGTGAGCAGTGGGCCCACTGGGTAAAAACGGATCAAGGTTGCCTCTCATTAGGCTCTAGGTACCATGTTGAGAATGAGTAAACTGAGAGACATTTGATGAATTCCGTGTGTTTGAATACACAACAGAGTAGCATAGTTATAATAGCAAAGTAATAAATACAAGATTCTAATACAATCATATAAAATCAATCCTAATCAATTCTCATTACGTATTTCTATATTTACAATATTCTAACGCTTTTGAAATCCGATTACTCTCGTATTTTTTTATCATTTTGGGTGAGGATTCAATATGCAAGAGGGGTTTAAATAAGTTTATATCTGGGGCATAATTGTATTTTTGCATATAAAAAAACTTCCAGACTAGGCTAAAATTAAGATTCCCCCACTCTTTGGTGGGAAAGTTTGGTGGGAATGATAAATAAAAATAAATTCCCA
Source organism: Clitoria ternatea (assembly GCA_037962975.1). Lineage (NCBI taxonomy): Eukaryota > Viridiplantae > Streptophyta > Magnoliopsida > Fabales > Fabaceae > Clitoria > Clitoria ternatea. Next base: position 3,665,858 of record CM075674.1, read on the forward strand.
TGAACCTTAGTTTCCTAAGAATATTTTTTCCACCAAACGTGGGAATAGAAGATTCCATAGTTGCAATTCCTGAAAATCAAAAGAAGATCCGCATAGCAAACGCCTCCTTAGGGTGCTTTTTATTTGCTAAAATGTTAGGTATTGCACAAGACAAAAAAGTTCCATGTTTGATCTTCAAAATAATATTGGAACAGCGCAAAGAACAAAAGTCTAAAATTTTGTTCCTCGCTTAACTATGGGACAATCTTTATGTCCAGTGCAGTGCTAATGACATCAAAATTAACCTTATTACTTATTCACCACAAACTGCATATGAAAGTAATGGCACGACAACATGCTTGTGCAATATGCATCAGTTGTGGCTCCAAGGAATAACCGTAAAAAACAGTCGCATATGCAAAATTGCAAATGTAGAAATAAATGTTATCCCCTGTGTGTATACATATATCATTTTCAAAATATTAATAGTAAAAATAAATAAAATTGTTCAATGATAAATATTTAAAAAATAAAATTTGTTTTTATCTTATATTTTTTAAATGTTAAAGAAATTATATTATATAATATAAAGGGTATTAGAGTAAAATTCATATTGTTATGTCCAGTACTTATGAGTATCCACAATATTAAGCACAAGTTTTACTGTGCTGTGCATTGATTTTGAAACAATTGATAGAACAAAAAGTTGTCATTATTGTTGAACTTAGGTGATAGGATTACATTACTGTTAATGCCCACATGGCTGACACCTCTTGTAAGATTTACACCTAACTACATTACATAAAAATATTATGATGGAAGAGAAAACAGTAAAGCCTATCCTCACAATTAACTTGCTAAATTAGTATATAGTATATACCTAATACCATTAAAAATTGTCATCAAAAAGGAAAAATAAACTCGGCACTGGCTTGTAAGTATACAGGGTACCAAAAAAAACACAAACATAGGTTCATAAACACTTATGAACAGCACACTCTCATGAGATAATAAGGAAATTCGTCCCCACAGTCACCAAGAAATTACATCAGACAATTAAAAGTTTCAGTATAAGACTCAAGACCATAAAAAGGAGTTTGACTCATAGTTATTTTGGTTTAATCACAAATATCCTTAACATCAAGCAATAGGAATATTTATATTATAGTGAGACTACTTCTGTTTTGCTTAAAAGGATCAAACATGTACTACTTGAAGCTTCTATCCTCTCGCAGTTTGACTCAGTTGAGGCAATTCAGTAGTACTTGCAAGCTATAATAAACATGTAATCAGTGAAAAGTCACCAGCAGTCACATGACAATATTTGAGTATGAGCAAATGGCCAATAGTAAGAGTGTGAAAAGCTGAAAAGGGGAAAGGTTACCCTAAATTGGAAAATGATAAAATGAAATGAAAAACTCACAGCGGAGCCAACGTTCTTACTCCAGGATCCGCCCAAATAAGCGAGATCCCCACTACAAACGAGTTGAGTGTCATGAAAGGCGGAACCATTCAACACGCGCACAACGTCCCTCCCTCCAACCATATGCTTCCCGGCCAGAATCTTCAGCAAAGTGGTCTTCCCTGCACAAACAAACACGATTACCGTAATTCACATGCAGGAAGAACCCTCTCATCGAATAATAAGAATGAATAGTTACCGGATCCATTGGCACCGACGAGGAGGCATCGGGATCCGGGAGCGACGTTGAGGTTGAAGTCGAGGAAGAGAGGTGGTTGTTGTAAATCGTAGGAGAATTGCATGCAGCGGACACGGATTCCTCCGCAATCTTCTTCTTTTGCCGCCATTGTGCCTTGCTCGCTACTACTGCAACCGCCGTTAAGGGGCTCTATTCATACTAACTATGTACTCTCTTATGTTCCTGTTCCGCGCCAATGCAAAACTTACACGTCAGTGTCTCCGTAGTAGTTGAATGTTGAAATCAGATGTGTGAATAGACGACAACCACGTCGGTACATCCACCAACCCACCGAACTGAATTTCCGCTGTTTGTGATGGATCAAAATGATTATGAATTTAGAAGAATTTATAACCAATTTATAAAAATTATTTTTAAATTTTAATTATTTCAATAAATTATTTTTAATTTATTTTAATAAATTTTATAATTAAAATATAAATATTATTGATCCAGTCTATATACCGGTTTCCAGACTATGACGTCATCTTATACGTTCTGGAAGGTAAACCGATATCACAAGTGAACATCCGGACTATAAAATACCGTGTTAGGCGTTTTCCCTTCACCGGTTTGTCCGAGACAACACTTCGCACACCGGTTATTGTCCGCTATGTGGTCATAGGGACGCTAGTAAAGACCCAGTTCTTCCTGTATCATGCGTCGGAAACGTACTCTACTCCACGCACCTCCTGGCTCTCGACCCAAAATCTACGCTCTCTCTATGTTGTTACACATAACCGTTCACCTATACTTTAAGAGGATAAGTGGCTTTTCCGCTTCCTATGATTGATACCCTGCACAACGGAAAGTATCTACGTCACCCGTCAGAAGGTACAAAGTACAGCTACAGGAGTGATACACGGAAAAGGCGGATCTTCCTCATTTCTGTGTCAGAATCGTACACTGAGCATTGAACTACTCTTGATCGTACACTGAGCATTGAATTACTTTTGATCGTACGCTGAGCATTGCGTCAGAGTCTCCTAGCCCCACTTGTGCCTAACGATTCATTTTCCACGCTCATCTATAAATAGTCGAATTTCATGCACACATAAGGGTACGTTGTTCCTACTCTTAATACACTATTTCATTGCTCAATTTTTCTGAGTTTTCATTCTCTTCACTGACTTAAGCGTCGAAGAATCTTCACAGGTGACACCACCTTTCGCCCCTATCCGCGAAAGCTTGGTGTGAATGATCTCTAGGACAACAAGATCGGACTCTCCCACTGAGAGGTCGGATTATAATACCAGATACCCATTGTACCGGTGTACAAACGCTTAAATCTCAGACTTTTATGGTTGGTCCCCAGTCTGGATCCTTGACCTCGGACCAGACCAGTTCATTGGCACGCCCAGTGGGACGCGTTAGATTTATTCCCATTTTTCGCTGAAGTTCAGTAGCCAGCCATGGAGGGAGATGGACGTGATTTCGTCGATGGTCACGTAGAGGATGTGACCCATCAACATGTTAACAAGAGATTTCTCTTCGAATCTCCTAGAACCAACTCGAGGAGGGTGATACCTGTGGCAGTTCCAGATCCTCGAGATGAAGTTACAAGGAAACTCAGGGAGGAGTTGATGGAGTTGAGGAGAGAGAAGAGGGTGACGGAGAATAAGGCAACGTCTCAGGCTGAGGAGACTCATCACACCTCTGGGAGGGAGAAATCCACCACTTTCCAGTATTCAAAGGTCCCCGTCTACGAGGAGCGGGAGCAAACTCATGACTATGGGGATAGAGTCAATGGAAGAAGGAATGAGCCAACGATAGTGGCCTCTGGGACATATCGGCTCAACGTTCCATTCTCAAGGGGGCTCATGAGTGTGCCTATTCCTAGACATTTGCAGACGACTCAACCACTCTCAATCGGGAAGTATAATGGAGAGACTGACCCCAATAGGCACCGTGATGCTTATGTGTATGAGGCTTTGTATCTGGAGTAGACGAAGACGTAATGTGCAGGATGTTCCCACAAACATTAATGGAGGAAGCCCTTAGCTGGTTTAAGGGCCTACCGTCTGGCTCAATAGACTCCTGGGAGGAGATGGCAGCTGCTTTCGAGAATCATTTCATCATTTCTAGGGATATTCCCAGGACTTCTCACACCTTGGCCCAGATCAGGCAAGGGGAGAACGAAACTCTTAAAGAGGTTTTACAAGGAGGCGGCTATGGTGCCTAACCTCACAGAGGCCATCCAGCTTCACATTGTTATTAAGGCCCTACAGCCTGGATCAGCTTTTTCCCTGTCTTTGGCGAAGAGCCCACCAACGATATTTGAAGAGTCATCCCAGAATTACTCCAAGTTAAACACGCTTAACTTTGGAGTTCTTAAGTGATAGGCCACCGAAAAGGCTAATGCATTTGTTGGTATAGGTAGTACAAATTCATTCCTTTAAGCTATCCTCGATTGTATAGTCTCATACCTATACAGTCTTTGGATCCCTCTCATTCTGGTATGTATACGGTTCGTTTATGTGTCCCTCCCACTGGAAGCCTGCCAGGAGCCACTCCTTGTCTGTGCCTATGCACCGGTGATCACTTCCCGCCCTCAACAGTGCTTGGGATGTCACATTCCCACCAGCTTCCGCCTGGTTCGTCCCCGAACCATACCGTACTAGGAGAGGCCATACTCTAATACCACTGTAACGCCCCGGCCGCTTTTCAGGAATGAACGACTCTCCCCATAAACCAACACGAGACCTTACCAGTGTGTTTTGTCCTCAATCACACACTTCCCGAGAACTTCCCAGGAGGTCACTCATCCCAGAATTACTCCAAGTTAAGCACGCTTAACTTTGGAGTTCTTAAGTGATAGGCCACCGAAAAGGCTAATGCATTTGTTGGTATAGGTAGTACGAATTCATTCCTTTAAGTTATCCTCGACTGTATAGTCTCATACCTATACAGTCTTTGGATCCCTCTCATTTTGGTATGTATTCGGTTCCTTCATGTGTCCCTCCCACTGGAAGCCTGCCAGGAGCCACTCCTTATCTGTGCCTATGCACCGACGATCACTCCCCGCCCTCAACAGTGCCCGGGATGTCACAGCTCCGACATGGGAAGGCCCCTACAAGTATCCGAAGTCACTGGCAAAGGCTCTTATTGCCTAGAAAATCTTGATGGCACACTAATTCGCAATAAATGGAATACCCAGAGCTTGCACGTTTATTACAGCTAGTTGGTAAGACGGGGTGTACTCTTTTTCCTTACTTGGGTTTTTCCCATTGGGTTTTTTCCAAGAAGGTTTTAACGAGGCATGACACCAACTACGCTTTTATTGTAATTCACATTCAATTCAATAAAATCCTCATATATAAACATGATTCTTTTACGTTTTCCTTTGTACTGTAATTTACAGTTTCTTACTGGCCTGCGTAAAGACCCTCAGGACGGATGATCCCAATCACCTATTCTGTGAATTGACGATGTAACTCCTCGAGGGAATCAAAGGGTTGTAGGATCAGACCTTCTCATTCTGGAAGAAAATGAAAAAATGCACCTTGAAGAATTGAGCAAACTTAGGCAAGAGAATCTTGTTTTAAAATCCAGAATGAGAAAAGATTATGTATTGGCACAATAAGAAGTGATCATGGTAGAGAATTTGAAAATGAAGTTTTTGAAAAATTCTATAATGAGTCTGGCATAACTCATAATTTTTCTTCCCCAAGAACACCTCAACAAAATGGTGTTGTGGAAAGGAAAAATAGATCTCTGCAAGAAATGGCCAGAACAGTGCTTTGTGAAAATGATCTTCCAAAACATTTTTGGGCAAAGGCTGTGAGCACTTATTGTTATATTCAAAACAGAATCCTTATTCGACCAATATTGAACAAGATTCCTTATGAATTATGGAAGGAAGGAAAACCCAACATATCATATTTTCACCCCTTTGGGTGCACGTGTTATATCCTCAACATAAATGATCATCTTGGAAAATTTGATTTTAAGTGTGATAAAGGGATATTCATGGGGTACTCAACCACATCAAAATTTTACAGAATTTTAATACAGGAACTCAAACCATCGAGGAATCAATGCATGTAAGCTTTGATGATCATCAAGAGACTGATAGTAAACTGATAAATCTAGATATTAATGATGCAGGTATTCAATAACCAGAATTTGACCTTGCTCAATCAAAACCAGCTGAAGATGGAAATAAAGAGTCTGAACTACTGCCATCAGTGTTTGAACCTGAGAAGCCTAGAGACTGGAAGTTCAAGGCTTATCACCCTTCAGACCTTATGACTGGAGATCAAGCAACTAGAGTAAGAACTAGATCAAAACTTCTTAATCAGTCATCCATTGCCCTTGTCTTAGAATTGGAACCAAAGTTTATGACTGAGACCTTGGAAGATACGGACTAGGTCATAGCTATGTAGGAAGAACTAGACTAGTTTGAGAGGAATCAAGCCTGGACCCTTGTCCCAAGACCTAAGAACAAAGGCATTATTGAAACAAAATGGGTTTTCAGGAACAAGCTTGATGAAGAAGGCAAAGTAGTCAAAAACAAAGCCAGACTTGTAGCACAAGGCTACAAACAACAAGAAGGTATAGGCTTCACTGAAAATTTTGCTCTTGTAGTCAGACTTAAGGCTATTAGGATACTCTTTGCATTTGCTGCTTATAAAGGAATAAAATTATATTAGATGGATGTTAAGAGTGCTTTTCTGAATGGGTGGCAGGGGGGAAAGTAAAAAAAGTAAGAGCGATAGTGTAACAGTTATTAGTGAGTCAATGAATTAGATGGCAACGGCTATTAGTTCCCATACTTCTACAATTATGGCCAAGAGGAACAATAATGGTGAATTTATTGATAAGGCACTTGAAATTCTTCGTCAGTTGCCTAAATGTAAATGCGATCAAAGGTACTTTGCAAAGTGTCTATGGGCACTTAGATATAAGGAGACACATGAGTGGTTTATACGTTTGAAAGACCGCTGGGAGCAAACAACCTTTCTTATGGACTGGACTGAATTTGGACATTTTAATGAACTATATTATGTTATGGACATTGTAATGTATAGTTTAACTATAATATGTTATACACATTGTAATTTATAGGTTAACTGTATTATGTTATAGACAATTAAATTTATGTTGATATATGTAATACTTTAAACTTTATGTTGTGCGTCATTTTGAATTGTTTTAACGTATGGTCTGTATAATTGCTTAAATTATATGCCATTAAAATTTAATTACAAATAGTGTTAATTCCTTCATTAATTTTTAGGAACGGAAATCAATACCCTTTCAACTATGACATCTGGTGGTGATGATCATTGCTCAAGCGAAGATGAAGTATGCGACATTACTATGAGTATGATAGGTTCTTCATTCAGTGCAATTGGGGAATCGGCCATGAAATATTTATGCAAGGAACCATGTAAGACAAGTGAACTAAGTGGACATACATGGGTATAAGAGATACTTAACAGAAATGACACTAGATGTCATGAAATGCTTAGGATGAATAAACACGTGTTCTCCTAATTGTGCGAGGAATTAGTTAAACACGTGTTCTTGCATGCGATTGGACATGGCGTGGGAAATAGTTATACAAGAAAGATTTCAGCATTCAGGTGAAACAGTTAGCAGAAATTTTCATCGTGTGTTACATGCATATTTGAAATTATCGATTGACATCATAAAGCTTACGGATCCAACATTCAAGCATGTGCCCCAAAAATTACGCGATGACAAGAAATATTGACGATATTTTAAAGATTGTATTGGAGCAATTGACGGAACACATATCTCGTGTGTGGTGCCTTCAAATGATTCTGTAAGGTTCATCGGTAGAAAAGGTTACACCTCACAGAATGTCATGACCATTTGTGATTGAGATATGTGTTTCATATTTGTCTTGACAGGTTGGGAAGGATTTACCTACTATGCATGTGTATTTAAAGACACTTACAAATACAGCTTATAATTTCTCACACCCTCCCATAAGTTTGATTTCATACTATTTAGACCTATACATGTGATGATGGTATTACGCTAATGTTGTTTGGTTTATTTATTTATTAGGTAAATACTATTTGGATGATAGCGGATATCCAACACTAATGAGATACTAAGGTCCTTACAAAAATGAAAGATATCATCTTCCAAATTTTAGATGTGCACATGATTTTCAAAATCACAATGAAGTTTTCAATTATTTCCACTTCGGCTTATAGTGCACAATAGAGAGAAGTTTCAGTGTATAGAAGAGTAGATTTGCCATTATTCACCATATGTCTAACTTCAAGTACGAGGCTCATGTTCAGTTGGTATGTGCCATAAGGCAATACACAGCTTCATTTGAAGATGTAGTCTACCGGATATTGATTTTGACAACGTAAATGAAAATGAAGACATCTATATAAGAGATCAAAATCATTATCACTTTGTACCGAACGATGAATTTGACACAATTTCATCGCCAACTATAAATGTTATTTGTAACTCAATTAGGGATCTAATTATTCATGTTTATTAGTTTTAATTCCTTCATTTATTTTTATTTTAGTGTTTATAATAAATCTAGTTACAATGTTAACATATATATATATATATATATATATATATATATATATATAACATTCATTTTATGTATATAACGTTAACATATATATATATACAAACACATTAAATATATAAAAATTAATAAAATAAAATTATTAGTTTTAATATATTAATTCATTTTTTAATATGTATAATTATATTTAATATATATAACTTTCAATTTATATATATAATATTAATATGTACAAATATAAACACATATTACATATCCTAAAAGTATTACTCTTTTTGGTAATTTTATCCTAAATTATCATTTTCCCAATTTAATTCTACTAAATTTTTTACTAACTAAACATAATTACTACTTTCTAATTATCTTTTTCAAAACTGTTAACTAAATACAACCTCCATTTATAAAATCTTAATTTTTTTAAATACCAAACGGCCTCTGAGCTAATGAGTTTCGTATTGGTTAAATGACACAAGGGCAATGTTGCGCTCGACGCAAGACGACGTCCCATTCTGGCGTTTAGACATGGCATCACAATTCACAGAGAAGGGTGAATGAAACCGAAACCAAAACCCATACAAGACGGCGGTGTATGTAATACACCACTCCTCTCTGCGTAGCGGGAATCGAAGAAGCTTCTTTCATTCGCATCAAACCCAGAATAAATGCCATTGAGTTACGCCGAAATCGATCAACGTTCTGTCTTTTTGCAGCTAGGTTTAAAGGTCCTCCGAACGATGATAACCAGAACAAGTCGCTAACTCGATCGTAATTCGATGGAGGAAGAAGAGGATCGAATTTTGCTCTCTAGTTTGGGCGTTAAGTCTGCCAATCCCGAAGACATTGAACGCCACGTTTTGGAAAAGGTATCATTTCCTTCCTCCTCTACCACTTTCTACGATTTTGTGCAAGTTTTAGTGGTTTTGCTTCCGTTGGAATCGCTTCGGAACTCATGTTGAACTTTGCAAGCGTAGTGGTGTTTGACTGTTTACTTAAATCAGAACCCTAGGATTAACGGTAGAGGATGTTAATTTGTAGGCTAGGAATCATGCAGTGACCGATACTGAAGTTGAAGGCAGTGCTGTGGAAGAATGTTCACATTTGCATGAAAATATAGATCCATCCTCTACTGCTAAAGCTGAATTTCTTCAGAAGTTGAGAGCAGTAGAATTTGAAATACATGCGGTTGCCTCCACTGTTGAACGGTTGAGAAATGTTGAAAATAATGGAGAGTGTAGTGAGGTTGGCAAGGACAGTTCCCAGCGAGGGATTGCTGAGGGTGATTCGTCGGATGGTTCAAACCTTCAGCGTGTTCTCGCTGCTGACAGGCTGAGGAGCCTGAAGAAGACAAAGGCTCAGCTAGAGAAAGAGCTTTCTGGCTTGACTAAGGATAATGGTTCTGGAAGTGTTGTGGATGAACGGGTGATCCTTAGTATAGTTAAGGAAGACCGGAGATCATCCAAGAGGAAGGTTAAAGGAGACAAAAGAGTTAATAAAAGTACCGGAAAGCGGCCGAAGAAGGTCTCGTTTGATGATGATGTTGATTTTGATGCTGTTCTGGATGCTGCCTCTGCAGGCTTTGTTGAAACGGTGAGTTGCTTGTTAACAATACATTTTGTTTTGTTCTAGACTTCTAGTATGGGATTTTTTGTGTTATAGTTTCTAATTTCTAATTTCTAAAGTCATAATGTTTATATTGCAAATATTATTTTACTCGTCATAAAATGCTACATATGTCCCAAATTTGAAGGATATAATTGGTGGAGGTAGAAATAAAACTCATTTACTACTACTAATGGTTTAGGAAAGGGATGAACTGGTGAGAAAAGGAATTTTAACCCCATTTCATAAGTTGAGGGGCTTTGAGCGCCGCCTTCAACAACCTGAAACTTCAACTAGTCATAATGCAGCTGAGGAAGAAAATACAGGTGATCTTGCTTCTTCTAGTGTTGAAAGAGCTGTGAGTTCAATGTCCGAGGCAGCAAGATCTCGCCCAACTACCAAGCTGCTTGAACCTGAAGCTGCACCAAAACTTGATGCACCCACTTTTCCTTTTCGCAGACTCACGAAACCATTAAAATTTCCCAAGTCTATGAAGAGGGAGGTGGAGCTTGATAGTGATTCAAAAAAGAGAAAGAGGAGGCCTTTGCCTGGAAGGAAATGGACCAAGCGTGTTTCTTGTGAGGATATACATCTGGAAGAAAGTGGTATGTTTAAAATATAATGTTCTTATTGAAAATGTTGGTCAAAATCTTGTTTACCTGGACAATGGGAGAAAGATTAAAAAAAAGAAGAATATGAAAAACCTAGTCAGTTAGGTGCTCCTATAATTCCATTAAGTTTCATACCAAGTAATAGGTTGCAGACCTCATGATATATCTGAATATTTAAGAGGACCAGGAAAAAACATAGTGATATTTACTTGTAAACTTCATCTAAAATTTCAATGTCGTTGTTACAGATGTCAATAGGAAATCATTCAAACTAGTTGCATTTGGTTATATTTTAAAAAATTTAACATGAATATATTTGTAATAATTGTTATTTGTTAATTGGTGTAGTTATATGAAAATGGTAACGTGTCTTCTTTTGGCCGATTCTTTGTGTTTTTGTGTTGTTGGATGTGTTTGTTGCTTGTAGTTTTGAAGTGCCAGTTTTTCAATATGAAGTGTTGCTGTGTATGAGTGTACATGAATGGGTAACTTACATGTTGATACTTGTTAGTTCATACACCTATATGTATCCATTTTCCCCCTTGTCCTAGATCAATATTCCCTTTGTTACAGATTATGATAGTTAATTCTGATAAAATGAAAGATGAGCATTGGCCATCTGTTGGTATGAGGGATGGTTAGCTTGTGATCCATCATAAACTGGTTTTTACTTCATTTCACTCTTCTAGATTTCTTTTGTTTTAGTGGCATTATATACACTTCTATTTGTGTCCAAACTAGTTGCATTATATACACTTCTATTTTCACATCTTATGTTGCAGAAAATGCAAATGGTTGCTTTGACACTTCCAGCTGTGAAAATTTAGAAGATGTTGAACTTGATGATCATGAATCTTCTTATGTAACGTTAGAAGGTGGGCTGAAAATCCCTGATAACATATTTGAAGCTCTGTTTGACTATCAAAAGGTTGGTGTTCAGTGGCTGTGGGAATTGCATTGCCAAAGAGCTGGTGGAATTATTGGAGATGAGATGGGTCTTGGTAAAACAATCCAGGTCTTGTCATTTCTTGGTGCATTGCATTTTAGTGGCATATACAAACCCAGCATTGTTGTCTGTCCTGTTACACTCTTGCGACAGTGGAAAAGAGAGGCTAAAAAGTGGTACCCAAAATTCCACATAGAGCTTTTACATGATTCTGCTCAGGATTCTGCTCCAAGAAACAAGCGAGCTAAATCTGATGAAACAGATGACGAAAGAAACAGTTCAAGTGACAGTGACTATGAGAGAAGTGTGCCATTTCGAAGCACAAAGAAATGGGAATCCCTGATAAATCGTGTCATGAGATCAGAATCTGGATTGCTTATCACCACTTATGAGCAGCTTAGAATATTGGGGGACCAGTTGCTTGACATAGAATGGGGTTATGCTGTTCTTGATGAAGGGCATAAAATAAGGAATCCAAATGCTGAAGTTACCCTAGTTTGCAAACAGCTACAAACTGTACACCGCATCATAATGACTGGTTCACCTATTCAGAACAAACTGACTGAACTGTGGTCTTTGTTTGATTTTGTTTTTCCTGGGAAATTGGGTGTTTTGCCTGTATTTGAAGCTGAATTTGCAGTTCCTATAGCAGTTGGTGGATATGCAAATGCTTCACCATTACAAGTGTCCACAGCATACAGGTGGGTCGATATTACTTTTTTTGTTGGGGGAAAGGGTAATTTAAAATGTTCAAATTAAAAATTTGGTTCCTATACTTAACACTTTTCTTTTTCAAATTTTTGGTCTGTGTATGAGAAACTCTACATTTTTGGTCTGTATATGAGAAACTCTACATTTTGGTCTGTATATGGAAAATTCTACATTTTGGTCGCGCACACAAAAAGTTCCATATATGGTCCCACCACTAACTAAAGTTCAAACAATGTAAATGCATGTTGTATTGGCAAACTTTTGTTAAGTTGGTCCCTACTACCTACCATGTAGGACAACTGTTTAACAATATTATATTAACTTTGGTTAATGGTAGAGACCATTCATAATTTGTTTTTTAATGGTAGAACCAAAATATAGAGTTCTTTTTTTAATGTAAGGGCTAAAATAAAATAAAGTTAAACATAGGGTCCAAATTTTTAATTTAACCTTCAAAGAAACTAAACCTCAACTTACTTTATTTGCAATTAGTCTTAAATGTTTATTGTAGCATCCCCCCAATTATCCTGATCTGCAATGTAAGACATTCACCACAATTCTCTAACAGAAGAAATAGATTGCATACTGACTGATTTTAAGTGTACTACAATACACCAATTGTAAGTTGAGGGTAAATGGGCATCCAGGTGGTCAGTTATTTCCATATCCTTTTATTGTCACAACGTGTAAGTTGACTGTTGTTTAATGAGATGATGTAAATACAATTCAGTAATTTACACCAAGAGAATTTCTTGTCTAGAAATAATTAATCACATGATCTCTTAATTTGGTCAGTATGTGGTTAAAAGTTAAAAAAATGATTTTTTTTGTTCATAAGCTGAAATATTTTTCCAGGATTTTGTAAATAATAATCTTCAAACATAAAATTTAATTAATTAAACATATTGTCTTAGCTATAGATAAAAAGTGGTTCACCTATCCTTTCATATAAGATGTGAAAAAAATTAAGCAAAAGAAGCTTGTTAATGAATATTTTTAATTAGATAGTATATTTTGTATTGGGATGTTGAGTTAGTTAGCTTTGATGGTCAGCCTCCTGTGCCAAATAATATGGTTGAATATAATTTTTTTCATTTTACAGATGTGCAGTGGTGCTGCGTGATTTAATCATGCCTTATCTTCTCCGGCGCATGAAGGCTGATGTGAACGCCCAACTTCCTAAGAAAACTGAGCATGTTCTATTTTGCAGCCTTACATCAGAGCAAGTATCTGCTTACAGAGCATTTTTAGCTAGCACTGAAGTGGAGGAAATATTTGATGGACACAGGAATTCTCTTTATGGGATAGATGTGATGCGCAAGATCTGCAATCACCCTGATCTACTAGAGAGGGACCATGCCTTCAGGAATCCAGATTACGGAAATCCAGATCGTAGTGGGAAAATGAAAGTTGTGGCTCAAGTGCTTACTGTATGGAAGGAACAGGGTCACCGTGTTCTTCTTTTCACTCAAACCCAACAAATGCTTGACATTTTTGAGAATTTTTTAACAGCTTCTGGTCACATTTACCGGAGATTGGATGGTCTAACTCCTGTAAAACAGAGAATGGCTTTAATAGATGAGTTTAATGGCTCAAGTGAGATATTTGTTTTCATTTTGACAACCAAAGTTGGGGGTTTGGGGACTAATCTTACAGGTGCAGATAGGGTGATCATCTTTGACCCTGACTGGAACCCATCAACTGATATGCAGGTAAGTTTATAATGAATACATATTTTTGTTCTTAAAATTGTTGAAATATTCTTGAGACTTTCCTATACCATGTTCACTTTCAGTTTGTTATATATCTATAGAAACAACAAAAGCTGTGTTGAGATGTTTGTGAATGGAATGTGAAATGGTGAAGAAAAGTGAGTAGTAGAGGGGTATCAAAGGGGAAGCAGACAATGGTTCCTTTTATTATCAATCTGAACAAACTCTAAAGTTTACTGCCTCTATTGTTTTTGGATTAAATTATCTATTATTTTGTGTCTAATATATTCATGTTTGTGAAATTGTTTCAAACTTTCATATTTATGGAGAATAATATTCTAGTTTTGAATTTAAATCCTAAAATGTTATTTATAAGATCATTGTTTCTTCTAACAGGCCAGGGAGCGTGCTTGGCGTATTGGTCAGAAGCGGGATGTGACAGTGTATAGATTGATCACACGTGGTACTATAGAGGAGAAAGTGTATCACCGTCAGATTTACAAACATTTTCTTACCAATAAGATATTGAAGAACCCACAGCAGAAAAGGTTCTTTAAAGCCCGGGATATGAAAGATCTTTTCACACTTAATGTGGATGGAGAAACTGGGTCAACTGAAACGTCAAATATTTTTGGTCAAATTTCTGAGGAAGTTAATGTCATTGGGTCATATAAAGAAAATGAGGTTAAGGGTAAAGATAGCCAAACTGCTGAATCAGATTCTGAAGATGTTGCAGTTGCTAATGATGGCAAATCAAAGAGAGAATCTTCAAGGGGAAAGGAGAAAGAGAAGGTTGATGGTGATGGGGTTGATGAGGAAACGAATATATTGAAAAGCCTTTTTGATGCTAATGGGATACATGTAAGTTTCTTCAGTTTGTTTCTGCTTACATCCAATTTATATTGCATAATTATTTGAGTATTTGATAATCATAGAAAGACTAAATACTAAATAGTCAAGAATTAAGACCATTGTGAAACAAGCAAGCAATGCTACTTATGTTGATTTGTACTAGAATTACAAGTTGTCTTTACCATAAACATTCACAATGTGACCATGCCATTTTGGTCTGTCTGTGGTTATGGTAAACCATGTACCTTACGTTCTCTTTCGTGATGAACTCATTCATTGATGGTAGAGTGCCATGAACCATGATTTGATCATGAATGCCCATGATGGTGAGAAGATGAGACTTGAAGAGCAAGCGTCCCAGGTTGCACAAAGGGCTGCGGAAGCTTTGCGCCAGTCACGCATGCAGCGAAGCCATGAAAGCATCTCTGTTCCAACATGGACAGGAAGGTCAGGAGCTGCTGGTGCACCATCGTCTGTTCGGCGGAAGTTTGGTTCAACTGTGAACCCCCTGTTGGTAAATAATTCTAAAGCATCTGATGAATTACCCGGTAATGGAGCTAATAAATTCAATGGATTTGCTGCTGGGGCTTCTGCTGGTAAAGCATTGTCTTCTGCTGAACTATTGGCTCAAATTCGAGGTAACCAAGAGAAAGCCACCGAGGCTGGGCTTGAACATCAGTTTGTTACGTTGTCAAGTTCCACTAATCAAGCAAGATCTATAAATGTTAGATCTTCTAGGGCTACTGAAAATTCATCTGGATTACAACCCGAAGTATTGATTCGGAAAATCTGTACCTTTCTACAACAACAAGGTGGTAGTTCTGATTCAGCCAGCATAGTTCAGTATTTCAAGGATCGTATTCACTCAAAAGATCTTGCTCTGTTCAAGAATCTGTTAAAGGAAATAGCAACTCTAAATAAAGGATCGAATGGATCTCATTGGACTCTGAAGCCAGACTATCACTAATAGTAAGCTAATATTTAAATGCCTACTGCACAGTGCCGGTCATTTAAGTTAATATAAACCTCTGAAGCATGCTTACGTTCCGCCATGGCGGTATTGTTTTTAAATGGTTTTTTTTTGCACTGATACTTAGTTTTGTGGAATACAGGTGAGAAGAACACACCTGCCCCGCTCATTGTTGAGATTTTGCCCAATTTTTTTGTATACTGAAATCGTAATCAGGTGCTTTTTGGTTTTGCAGTAAATAGTAATTTTGTGAAGTCTTTTACTTTTGGTGAAATTGATGTTAGATACCTATCTAATTTATTTGGTTTCGTTTTGGTTTTTTATATTTTAAGAGAAATGCTATATTGTTCTACAAATCTTTTTATTAATCCTCCTATTACTTAAAAAAGTAATAAATAAAACAATAAATAAAAGATATATTATCTTAAAAACATAAAAAAAAACATTCATTTTTTTCTTAAATAATAAGTAGAAGGTTTTGAAGGAAGATATAGAATTATTCATATTTTAAATGTTTTGTTCTGGTCTTCTATTTTCCTGAAAAAAATATTTTGGTCTTTTTCCTTCTAAATGTTTTGTTTTGACCCTCTATCTATTCTAAATATCATAATGTTTCAAAATGATTATTGTTTAGCGTGAATTTACTATTGGAAATGTTTGACATCCATCCATATGGTGTTCGAGTGAATCATAACCTAATGACAAAAACTTTAAATATAGTTTTACTGATTTTTGGACAATCCTGTAATCTTTGGTTATGGTTAAAACTTGTTCTTGCAGTGTAAAATTTACTCAAGACAATGATAAAATAAATCTTACTGCGTTGGTTGTTTCTCTATTGTTATTCAAATGATTCTTAGAAAGCCATCGAAATTAAAAGTAATTATTATAAATGAAAGTGATTGGATGACGAATGAGAAAACGTGTATAAATCCTAACGTTCGAAATTCAAATTGATTAATATAATTAATTTGAAGATTTAATTAGATGTTAGTAACAAGTATTTATGTTATAGAAATGTTAAATGTTTTTGCTAGTAACGTTCATTTTAAAAATTACACTTATTTGGTGAACAAAAAATTACACTTTAAATGTTATGATAATAAATAGAGAACCACAATCAAAAGGTAATGGACTAAAATGAAGCTATTATATAAGATAAAACAACAATAAACTTGTATTTCATTAAGTATGGTCGGTTATAAGATTATATGATACCATTGCACCTTATCATCTACCAAATCCTATCAATAAACTCCTTAAGTGTCCTTTTTAGTTTTCCTCTACCTTTTCACATGGCTTCCATACATATGCTCTACTCTTCGTATAGACATTTCCAAAGGTTTTCTTTGTACATGCCTAAACTACCATAGATGATTTTTAACCATTTTCTCTTTGATAGGTGCCACGCCAATACAACTTTGAATAATGTTGTTACAAATTTGATCTTTTCTTGTGTGGCCACACATTTGTGACGTCCATAAAATTTTTCCCGAATAAATTTTTCGCGTTTAAAAAATCATTTTGAAATTCGTAATTCAAATTTTGAGGTCACGTAAAAATTTATAAATGCGGAATATTATAATGCATGCTAGTCGTGAACGAATAAAACATAATACATTTACATAGCGGAAACGATAGAGAAAGTTACGGTACATGGTACATAATATTATTACAACCCATAAAAATTCAAATGAATTCAAAGTCCAAGCACTAAAACATAAAAGCTTCATCATATGCACCACTCGTCATTCTGTGTAGCATGCACTGTAAAAATTTATGTAAGAGTGAGACAGAATATAGAATAAATATAAAATAAATAAAATTGCACAAACACAATCAACAAACCACAATGATATGATGAATATGCCAAACAAGTTCATTTACATTTAATACTCTTTAATATAGTCAAATGATGTCATGCTGGATCCATTTTGGTTTGGTGGGAATACTGCAGTATAAGGTCTCATAGAGACACAAGTAGGAATTAGCATAACCATGAATCCCTACACTTTCATGGCTCCTGCGAAAATAAGTACACAAGTAGGAATTAGCATAACCATGAATCCCTACACCTCCATGGCTCCTGCAGTACCGAAGTACACAAGTAGGAATTAGCATAACCATGAATCCCTACACCTTCATGGCTCCTGCAGTACCGAAGTACACAAATAGGAATTAGCATAACCATGAATCCCTATACCTTCATGGCTCCTACGAAAATAGGGCTTTAACTCATCATAGAGTAACCCCCCACCAGGGTAGGCAATCATGGAACCCCTAAATTCCATGGTGCGTCCAAATGCTTATGATGCATGAATGCCTTTAATTCTCTTTATCGATTTAACATACCATGATATCAATATTTCCATAATCACTTGGAAAAAAAACCACAAGTCCTCAAGGGACACATCACATATATTAATTTTCAGAATCATGGATTTACTGTTTCAACAACATATCTCAATAAATCACAAGGCATTCATGTATACATTAATTTAGTCATTCATAATCATTCATGACAAAAATATATATACTGTATGTCATGTATAGGACACTCAATAACATCCATAATAATCAATAATCCCTTAATAATTTAATAATAGATCATTACTCATATGAAAAATATCATTTTTATCCATAATAACCATTATAGGTAAGTTTCAGCATTTTACAACAGCAACATACGTTAGTAAAACAACCATAATGAAACACCCCAAAAATAGAGGTAAATTTTTTCGCGTTTTTATAAATCATAAATTCGATGAAAGAAATAAGTGCTGAAACATTTTTGACACAGAACCTGGATCGATGATGAACCACTCCCATATATGAAGATATGAGAGGGTGAAATTAAAAGATTAATTTTATGATAATTTTCTGAGTTAAAATCAGCGGAAGAATTAATCAAATTAAATGTTGCGAAAATAAACTTTAAGAGAAAGGACCTCATGAAACTCCATGAGTCATACAGAGTCCAGAATTCCTTTAAAATATTGCATGAATGCACTTTTATTGCAAGAGAAATGAAATGAGTTGAAATCAAGACAAAAAGAGCAACAGGGTGTCCCTCGCTCAAGCGAGACCCATCCACTTGAGCGAGCCAGCGTGGGCACACTTGAGCGAAGTAAAGAAAAGCTGAGTGAAAGGAGTTATTATGCATCAGGGGTCGATCTCGCTCAAGCGAATTCCGACTCGCTTGAACGAGACACACAAGCCTCGCTTGGGCGAAGCCAGCGAGCATGGGCGAAAATCGTCCAGAACCGAATTCCATACCGACTCGCTTGGGCGAGACCTCCTCGCCTAGGCGAAAAACTTCCAGAGGCAAGCTTATACCCTCTCGTTCAACAAGACTCCCCAACACTTGAGGTTTCATTCAGCAAAATCCCTCAAAAACCGACTCCCAGCACTCGGGTTTTCACATAACTAGAGATACAAATATCCTTTTAACTTGAAACCACTTTCTATAGATCCATAACATAAATATCTACAACTTTTGTGAAGACATCAAAGTCTAAAAACGTATGTATAATTCCCAGAATATTAATATGTACACAAAATAGAAGATACGTATTCCAAACAGACATGCTGTAGTATTTTGGCTATAACTCATGCTATACATATCCAAATCAGTCGATTCAAGTCTCAAAATTCACATAACAAAAAGATCTACAACTTTGATGAAGAAGTCAGAGTCAAATTCATACGTTTTCAGCTTCAAAATTGAGCAACAAGTTACGAAAGTAATTCTGAAAAAATCCTAGAACAACATACAATTTTACCCATTTCATATTTATTCACAACCCTATCCCCTCTTACCTTGATGAAGGGTCTTAGATTGGTTGGAAAATGTTTTCTTCTCACTGTCCTAGCTTCGAATCAGAGTGACTTGTACGTAGAGAAGGAAATGAGAAAGAGAGACTTTTACTAATTTCCGTTGTTCTGAGAATTCAGACTTGGAAAAGGTGTGGTATTGATTTAATAATGTACAAGACAAGTGGGGGACAAGCTTTCTCGTGACTGGAGGTTAGGTGCATTAATTATGGAAATAATAGAGGTTTTTAGATAAGAAGTGAGCTGTATTGTTGACTATTACCGCCGCCTACCTACTGGAGCCTTGTATGATTGAAGGAAAAAATATTAAAATATGTACAAAATGACAAGATTGGTGTAAAAGATTAATTCTGACACTGGTTCAGTATTTTGGGAATAATTACCGACTGGAACTCCACCGGTCAGTATATTTGCCGACTGGAACTCTACCGGTTAGTATATTTGCCGATTGGAACTCTACCGGTCAGTCTGAGAAGAATTCATCAGTCTCCTCTTTCAGAACTGCTCCACTCAGAAGGGAATTTGCTCGGACATGTTTTTGCGTTAAACACTCGGTCAGCTTTTCCTTCCTCGGAATGACGGTCTCATCCGGACTCATCAGAATTATCTCACTCGGATTTATATATATCTGCCTGAAGTATTCTTTCAAAGCCACTTTTCCTTTTCCGAATGGATCCACTCGGATATTTCCCTGACTGAATTTCTTCACTCGGAAATATTTCTCACTCGGAGTTATAGTCTGTCCAGATGTACTCTCACTGGAAATGATTCACTCGGTAACCTCAATCGGTGACATGTCACACGGGAATCGGAAAGGTATCACTTGGTGTTATCTCACTCGGTGCTATCCCACACGGAAGTGATGCACTCAGAAAGTTACACTCAACTCTGAACTAACCCACTCGGAAATTCACTACTCGGACACATCTTGGTCCGAAAAGTATTTGGAATCAGCTTTTCTTCGGTTGGAAGTACTTCTCTCGGAAACGTTTCACTCGGAGATGTTTCATTCAGGAATGAGGCACTCGAAGGCGTTTGACTCGGAAACGAGTCATTCGAAGACGTTTGACTCGGAAATGAGTCACTCGAAGACATTTGACTCGGAAACGAGTCATTCGAACATGTTTGACTCGGAAATGAGTCACTTGAAGACGTTTGACTCGGAAATGAGTCATTCAAAGACTTTTGACTCGGAAACGAGTCATTCGAAGACGTTTGACTCGGAAATGAGTCATTTGAAGACAAGTCACTCGGACCTTACAACAGAGGTCATTCGGAGTTGTGTCTGGGAAATCTTACAACTGAAATATCATTCGGAGTTGTTCAGTCCTCTCGAACATACTTCACTCAAAATGTCTCCGAGGCCAAGACTCCACTCGGAAGTGTTTCTCTTGGTCATACCTCACTCGGAAATATAACCTTCACTCGGAATTTCTCTTGGTCACTCAGAAACATAACCTTTACTCGGAATTTCAAACTTCACTCGAAATTTCTCTCGGTCATAACCTTCACTCAGAAATAGATTCCTTTCTTCACTCGGAAATTGGATAATATCATTAATGATCTAGATTAAAAATGATTATTCATGGGATTGAAATTTTTGGGATGTTACAATATTCATCTCAACATCTCAGCTACCTCCATTTGATGTTCATGTTATTTTTTCACCATCCAACATTCACTCCCATAAAGCATTGTCGTTCTTATGACAATTCGATATAACTTTCCTTTAAACTTTTTTTGGTATTTTTCAATCGCACATGACCCTTGGAACTTTTCTCCATTTCAACCACTCATCTTATATCCCATTAGAAACATCTCCATTAATTTCACCGCCATCTTATATTATCGAACTCAAATACTTGAACCTTGATACTTGAGGTATGACTTGATCTCCAATTTTCACCTCCAAGTTGTCATTAACTTGTATCTTATTAAACTCACAGTGCATATACTATGTTTTACTTTTGCTTAATCAAAAATCTTTTGATTCCAAGGACTGCCGCCATATCTCTAGTTTGGAATTGATCTCTTCCCTTGACTCTGTTATAAGGACTACATCACCTATAAAAAGTATGCATCTGAGAACATTTTCTTAGATTGGCTTTGTTAGAATGCCCAAGACCATATTGAATAGCTATGGACTCAAGGATGACCCCTGATGTAGACCAATCTTTATAGGAAAGTCCTTAGTCTCCCCTTCAGGTGTTCTCACACTAGTAGTTGTGTTGCACAAACAACTTTCTTCTCTAAGGTGTTCCATAACTTATTTCTAAACTCGATAATATGCTTTTTCCAAGTTGATAAAAACCATACGTAAGTTACGCTGCTTACTCCGATATTTTTCTTTCAACCCCCTAAGAAGGTAAGCGACTTTTATAGTCAATTGTCCTGACATAAAACCAAATTGGTTCTTTATGATATTCATTTCACTTCTTAACTCATATTCTATCACTCTTTCCCAAAGCTTCATAGCATGACTCATCAACTTAATCCCCCGGTAGTTTTCACAACACTAGATATCTCCTTTGTTCTTGTGAATGGGTACTAAAGTACACCTCCACTCATTAGGCATCTTCTTGGAACTCAAAATCTCATTAAAGAGCTTCGTTAGCTAGATAAGCCTCTCCTCCTAGACTGTTCCACACTTCAATAAGTATACTATCTAGCCCAACAACTTTCCTATTGCCTATTCTCTTTAGGTTAGTTTAACTTTACCTACCCTAATTTTATAGTAAAAAAGTTCAATTTTGTTCCTCCAGGCTAGTAACGTCATGCATAAAACTAATTTTGCCAATCACGTCATTGAAAAGCTTGAAGAAATAACCTTCTCACCTATTTTCTATATCCATGCCTGTAACCGGGATCTTCCTTTCCTCGTTCTTCACCATCTAACTTGGTCCAAATCTTTAGACTTCCTTTCTCTACTTTTTGCAATTTTATAAATCCCCCTCTCACCTTGTTTCATTTCCAACTTTTTGTAAAAGTCTTCAAAAGATTTGGATCTTGCTTTAGCCATTGCCTTTTTTTTGTTTGCTTATTGTCCTTCCTATACCTATCTTAAGTTTCTACATTATCACATAAGTGCATGTCTTTAAAACACTTTTCTTTGTTTAACCTTTCCTATACACTCTCATTCCACCACCATGTTTCCTTATCCCTTAGTACAAAGCCTCTTGATTACCCTAAAAGAGCTTTGGCTACCTTTCTAATAATATTGGCTATCTTCTCCTACATGTCTTTAGCACTTCCCTATAACTCCGAGTCTCTTCACCTAATAATTCCCTCTTGAACTCTTGTTTCTCACCCTTTAGTTGTCACTACCTAATCCTAGGGTTCCCACTATTGACCATATTTTCTTTGGCCCATTTCATAAGCATATCCATAACTAACACCCTATGTTGGGTAGCAACAGGTTCCCCATGCATAACTTTGCAATCCTTACAAAGCCTTCTATCAAGGTTCTTTACCAAAATGAAATCAAACTGTGTTCTATAGTCTCCGTTCTTGTATGTAATTAAATGCTCCTCATATTTTTTAAAACATGCATTGATAATCTTGAGATTATAAACTATAGAAAATGAAGGATAGATTGTCCTTCCTTATTAAGGTTCCCAAAACCAAAATCACCATGAGCTTCCGCATATTGTCCAGCCTTTTTCCCTACATGACCATTAAGATTCCCCCAATGAAAACTTTCTTATTCCATGGGATGCTTCTGACCAACTTCTCTAAATCATCCCAAAATAGTTTTTTAAGTAGTGAATCCACTCCTACCTGGGATGCATAGACGCTTATGATGTATATAGTCTCTCTACCAATAATTATTCTTGAGGATAAGATCCTATCTTCAATCCTTTTCACTTTTACTACATTCTTTTTCCATTCCATATCTATAATGATACCTACCCCATTCCTATTCATCATCTTCCCTATGTACCAAAACTTAAAACCTGACAAGAGCTTTTTGGCTTTCTCCCTAACCCATTTAGTCTCTTGAAGACATTAGATATTAATTTTTTATCCATATCATAGAGTCCACAACCTCTATAGATTTCTTCGATATCGACTCTATATTCTATGTGTCAAACCTGAACTTGCTCTCTTAGACTAACTTTTGTAATTATTGGTCCATGTTCATAAAGAAATTGACAACTTTACATTGACTGATGCCCAACATAACCTTCCTCTTTTATCCAGACTTGGGACTGGGTATGAACCATAGCTTAAGTTAATATATAAGATAAACGATCAAAATAAAATATTTGAAAGGACACAAAATTTATATCAATAGGTATCTTGTAAGAACTTTTATCACTTATTAAGACAAGAGACAAATGTTAATTAAACAAACAATTAAGAAAAATGATATGATTATGATGTTACGATTGTCCTAACAAACATAAGGACATTCTTTTTTGGTAATAATAAAGACATTTTTCACTTGATATGTCCACTATATTATTTTATGTTTGGTTCTATAGAAAAAAAGAGAAAAAAATCTTGGTTTATCTCAATGTTTTGAGTAGCGCCCATTCCCTAATTCATCTTCTAAACTTCATTTTCATGTTTCTTCATATTTTTTAGTGAGAATCATTCTCTCTCTAAAGCTTGAGTTCTTAACTCATGAGCATAGTCTTATATTTATAGCACCTCTAAAGTGGTGACTACACCTTGACTTATCTTTCTTGATGAAAATGGTGCCACGCTTTCACTTCCTTTCTCTTTATTTTGTATTTTTTCTTAGTTTTCAAGTAGGATTTTCACCTCTTCATGTAATAGTTCAATTGTAAATTCAGAAAATTAAGGACATTAATTAGTGGTCTGGTAGGTTTAATGAGTTTTGGTGGTTAAATCTATTAGTTGTTTGGATTAGGCGCCAAAAATAACAATTGGTAGTTAGAAATCCTAGCCTATATAAAAGATAAGTCTCATGTATCTTGAAGATCATGAATAATATTTCAGCAGTTATAATTCCCTTTCTTCTCTGAGTTTCGAGAGAGAGTGAGGTTAGAAGAGAACTTCATATTCAATCTTAACAGTTGGTATCAAGAAGCTAGGAAACACGATCATGGTTTCAAATAAAGAATTGGAGACAAAGGTCGATTCTTTTGAAAAATTCATCATGGATTCTCAAGAACAAACATAAAACCTTAGATTCTCTAGCCAAAGAAATCGAAGGGCTCGCTTCGAAGGTGGCCATGTTATCATCGAACAAAGATGGGAACCTATCAGAGGATGAGAGTGAAACTTCTGGGAATAAGGAAAACTCAGTTTTGAATCACACACAGATTCAATTTCCCTCCTTCGATGGCACAAACTATATAGATTGGAGAGCCAAAGTAGAACAGTTTTTTGAATTGGAAGAAACTCCAACACAACAAAGGGGAAAATTGCTGCTCTTATCTATGGAAGAAAAAGCTTTCGCATGGCTAAGACATTACAAGAGAAACCCAAAATTCAACCAAAAATCTTGGACAGAAATACTTGACGATGTTGGAATAAGATTTGATGATGAAGGGTTTGATGATACAATTGTAGAAATCTCCAAGCTGAGATAAGATTCCCTAAGCCAATTTCTTGAGAAATTTGACAACCCCTTGGCAAGAGTCTCAATCACTGAGAACATGGCTCTCAGTTTTTTCCTATCAGGTCTTGAACCACAATTGGAAAAATCTGTTTGCCTGCATAATCCAAGAAACATGCATGAAGCTGTAGAATACACTATGAAGACAAAAGAACAACTAGCAAGAGTATTACATGATAATTTAACAAAAGCACGGAACAAGATGAAGCTCTATGCTGACATGAAGAGAGTTGACAAGGAGTATAACATTGGTGATTTGGTATACTTGAAAATCCAGCCATATAAACAACACTCATTAGCAAACTCTTCATACCACAAGTTAGCAGCTAGGTACTATGGTCCTTACAAGGTTATAGAAAGGATTGGCAAAGTGGCTTACAAACTTGAACTACCAGAAGGGTCCAAAATCCATAATATCTTCCATATCTCATTATTGAAACAACATCATGGAAATCATCCAGTATCTGTAGTGCTTCCTCACTTGACAAAAAATGGTGAACCTGAGATGCAACCACTAGAAATACTTGACAGAAGAATAAAGAAAAGGAACAACAGGGCTGTCACAGAAGTCCTAATTCAACGGCAAGGCACAAATACGGAAGATACCACATGGCATGAGTTACAACATATGAAGGAAAAGTTCCCAGAATTCTAGTGGATTTAGATCTAGTCAGACCTTGAGAACAAGGTCTTATCTTCATGTGAGGGAAAGTTGTAATAGGTCAATTGTAAATTTGGAAAATTAAGGACGTTAGTTAGTGGTCTGGTAGGTTTAATGAGTTTTGGTGGTTAAATTTGTTAGTTGTTTGGATTAGGCGCCAAAAATAACAATTGGTAGTTAGAAATCCTAGCCTATATAAAAGATAAGTCTCATGTATCTTGAGGATCATGAATAATATTTCAGCAGTTATAATTCCCTTTCTTCTCTGAGTTTCGAGAGAGGGTGAGGTTATGAGAGAACTTCATATTCAATCTTAACACTTCATCATATGAGCAATTCAACCAACACATTCTATCTTGAGGATATGATGAATTTGCTTGAGAATAAAGCTTAAGGATCAAGGAACTTCTACAAGATAGATCCACCCTCTCAACTTGCAAGGAGAGATTACACCACTAACACTTCATCCAAGTGGAAGGATTACAAAGAGAAGGATAAACACAAGTCTACCTTAACCTTTAAAGGTAAGTATGGTAAAAATTATAAACTCAAGCATCTAATGCTAAGTTTATTTCTACTTCTTCTTATAGTGATAAGACTTCTATTAAATGTTTTAAATGCTTGGGAAATGGGCCATATTGCATCTCAATTTCCCACAAAGAAAAAAACATAATTTGTAAAGGGGTTGATCTTTATTCTAGTGAAGAAGAGAGTGTGAGACCATATATAGTAGGAGGATGCATGTGGTAGTGACGATGACTTATTGATTGTGATAAGGGTTTTAGGGAGCCCTATGAGATACTTAGATGAGTCTTACAGAGAGAACATCTTCCATACTAGTGAAGTGAAAACTTTGCTCTTTAATTATGGATGGGAGAAGTTGTGCTAATTGTGCTAGTCTAAGCTTAGAGCAAAAGCTTAACCTCACTACTACCTCACACCCTAAGCCATACAAGCTTCAATGGTTAATAAAAACGGTGAAATGGTTATAAATAGCAAGTTAATGTTGCTTTCTCTATTGAGAACTGTGTTAATGAAGTATTATGTGATGTTGTTCCCATAGAGGCCAGTCATATATTGTCAGGTAGGCCATGGTAATTTGATACGCATGCTTTACATGATGGTATTACTAACAAAATTTCTTTTTTCCACAATTCAAGGAAAATTTGTTTGGTTCCTCTAACCCCTAAATAAGTAATGAATGACTAAATGAAGATGAAAATGAAGAGAGATAAGGAAGAGAAAGTGGAAGCTGAGAGCTACAGGTTCCAAAAAAAACAAAAACAAATAAAAAGTGAAGTGGAAGCATGGAAAAGAAGATGGAAGTCGAGAGCTTGCATTGAGCTTCAAGAAGGAGGGATTCCTTGCTAAGGAATATGAGGTAAGGAAAGTTTTGTACAATGGTAAATCTTTGTTTATTATGTGTATTAAAAGTTCCCTAACCTCTATTTCACTAACCCCTAACAATTCTTCTCTTTCTAGTGGTGTTGTGTCTCTTCTAAAGGAATTTGAGAATGTGTTTCCTAGGTGTTGAGAACAGGTCTGGTTGAAAAAGAAGTTGTTAACGTTTGGACCATACCTCAATATATGTCATTATAACCAGAGCCCAGGATTTGTCAATAACACACATCAATGTATTTTTAATTAGATGAAGTCTACTTATGTGTAATCAAACCTGTTTAACTAAGTGTTATAGGACAAAAGGGGAGTCCATCTGATCAAAAGTCTAATCCATCAAAAGTCAATATTTAGACTTTATCCAAAAGGTCTGACTCAAGATCGCTCAGTCTTATAGTTCTATGAAATCATACCTCAAACTTTTGGGCATCCTAGATGATCCGGTCTGGATACCGGCCCCTAAAGTTGTGACGCCAGCCCAACTGTTCCAGAGGGGCAACCGGTATCTTGGCGTAGTATCCACGTATTGGCAATCCAAGGTAACGTTTGAGAGACCAGACACTTCATCCGTTCTCGCTTCTTTGTTACGTATAACCGACTGCCTCAGTCATCCCGAGAGTTTGATCCGGGCTATTTACCGGTTTCCATTTTATAATATGCAACCGGTGTCATCGGTATACATCCGGACTCTAATTCCGAGTCAGGCATTCTCCCTGCACCGGTTAGTCCGGATAACACCATGCACACCGGATAACATACACGTCACCCGACAGAAGACGATGGGCATTGCTACAGGGACCGATTAATAATTCCATTCCCCACACTACGAGCCATAATCTGCTCCTGGGAAAGATCAACTTGTCCCCTAAGTCAAGCCCCATACTCCTTACACTCAATATAAAATAGTCAATTGCCTCAATCATGCTGGTGAGTGTGCATTAAACAATAATATACTTACTTAATGAAGGTTGGTGGTTCCCCACTAATAGGTCCTCATAAACCGAGCCAATCAGGTATAAGAACTCACTTCAGTTTACTGGAGGAGGGGGCTGATCCCATAGAGTGATCATTTACATTCCATACTTGGAATATATTACTGAATTGAGCGTCAAAGAATCTTGGCAGGTGACACCACCTTTCGCCCACACCAATGCGTGAGGTCGGTGGGAAGGATCTCCAGGACGCCAAGACCGTTCTCTACATACAGAGACACCGGATACACACACTAGATATTCACAAGAATTGGTCTACAACATCACTCGGTCTTCAACTTCTGTGACTGGCCCGACACCGGATCTCTTGACCCCCGGTGCTGAACCGATCACTAGATAAAAATAAAAACGTTACTTCAAAAGTACAAAACACACTATTCTAAAAACTAAATTGATGATGCATTGGAAGTCAAGCTCGTATCAAGAAAAATGTGCTTATCACCAAAGAGGATAAGAGACAAATAAGCATAGCAGCCAAACACTGTTTTTCGAAGTCCTCAACTTAACAACTTTGTGCGAGTCAGAGAAAGCTAAACCAAGTCAGCCTTTATGTCAGTTGCATGCAGAAGGGCTTTATCATAGATCCTAGCATGATTACTAGAAGAAATAAATCCATCAAATTAGCTTTATTCCCTAAAGATGTCAAGAAACCCCTTATTTATACAATTATGGAAACTCCTTGCTATCAGACCTTTGGACATCCCTTCAGTTCATCAAAGGTCTGGTATCCTCGCTCAATGCAAAATATCTTCAAAGGATTCCCAACGTTCATATCTCCTTCCAAGAATAGTAACGGTCATCTCAAGATACCTATATACGCATGAAGAGATTCACCTTTTAGATGCAAATAAGCTCATCAAGAATTCTTATTCACTGTGATCGAAAATTCTCTCTTCTTGCTTCTTAAAGACAAAGGCCTTTTTGTTGTTCTATTTTAACAGACTTTGGCTTTCTCGTCTTTCCTTAACTTAGTGTATTTGTTCATATTCTTGTAATCTTTGTATACACTAAGTTCTGCTAAGCACTTCTGTTCTTCACTCTTACAAATCAATTAGTGTGAAAAGTCTGGTGAATTGTCGGCCTTTTACTTTCATTGGGAAATAGTTGTGGCCTGAAGAGGCTTTCGAAAAAATACTTAGGTTGTTGAGCCAGGAGTGGCTTGTTGAAAGAATACTTGGGTTTAAGTCAGAAGTGGTTGGAGTCGAGAATACTTGTGGCACTGGTTTGGTGTTATTATTGTAAAGGAGATTTTACAATAGTGGAAATCTTTCAAGTTAAAAGGGACTAGACGTAGCTTCTGTGTTAGAAGCGAACCAGTATAAACTTTTGGCTTGAACGTAGCATTGGTTTGGGGTCATATAAATCCATTTTTAATCCCTTTTTTCATGTTTCTCCTCGTGTATTTGGTTATGTCTATTTTGTTCATAACATGTCTCCTGGAGTAGATAAACTATCTGCCTGTGCTGTGAAATGTATCTTCTTAGGCTATTCTAGGCTTCAAAAAGGGTATCAGTTGTAACAGCCATAGTTTTTAGAATAAGGGCCTAGACTCTCAGGATCTCTGAGAGTGCTCTAATGAGTCTTTTAGTGGAAGATAAGGCTTCGGCCTGATCCCCTGAGTGGCTATGAGAAAGAAGAAATGATGAGAGAAGAAGTCTTCGAGGTATTAATAGAACGTTAAGTATGAGAAAGAAGGAAGATATAGTAGAAAATAAAGATCTGTGAGAAAGATAAAAGAGTAATAGAAAGATAAAGATGCGTAATGAATCATATAAGAAAATAACAGATGGGTGATTATGAGTATTAGTAAAATATTATAGGTGTTAGAAATTAATCGTTAATGATTAGTTACCTTAAACTGTAATTGATTTCTTAATTACCCTTTCAGTAAAATTATATTTAGATTAAAAGATTAATTATGATTAATTAGTAAAGATTAAAACAATATATAATTACCATTAATATTTAATAATTATTCAAATATATTTATATATATGTATATATAATATTAAAATAATATTTTGTTTAGTTTTTAATTAATTTATAATAAGTAATAATATTTAAATAATAAAATACTAAGGGTTTTCTGGCATTATACCATGGGGGCCAGTTGTCAAACTTTTCTGGTAACTCGACCTGAGACTAGTAACTCTGTAAAGGAGATTAGTCACAGTAGGGTTTCCCTGTAGCGGATCGAAGATAATTGATGAGATCTAATCGGGCCAATCAAAACCTTCGGTGTCACCTATGTTTGATCGTGCATATACCTCGGAGTATCTGATGGTGACACGGTCAGTCCTCGGTGACTCGTTTCGACGTTTTAGGAATGTTTCCTGCAAAGCTCGAGACCAACCTCATTTTCATCCTACCTTGTTTTTTTAGAAATTAAATATGCGCGTCCTTAGCATTTCGAGCTTAACTTTTTCAAACGATGCTTGATTATCTGATCTTGGTCACTTCGTCTCAAAGAGATATTCAATCCCTATTTCTGGTCTCGACCCCAAATTCTTACTCTGTCATGCTCAGATTCAAGAATTAAGTAAATTCATTTTAAATGTCATTCGTATTTTTACTCTGCGCATGCTTCACTTAAAAATTCATAACTTTCTCGTATGACCTTCGATTCATGCAAACTTAGTGTCAAAGTATCCATAACAAAATTACCTACGTTTTCTGTGCAAACCTCAAAAGCTAAATCCTCACAGATTGATACAGTTTTTAGGATCTTTACCAATCTCTGTTCATCACATCACTAGGCTGACTGGTTCCAAAAAAATAAGCATATCACCCTCTTCTAGTATTAGAATCACTTTGTTCTTTTTGCTATGGATCCCTATCGAGAATATCTACAAGTCTTATGAAGGGACGAAGCCTAATTCTCAAAGGAAGAATTTTTACAAATTTATTTCTACAACCTTACCTGATTCGAGAACGATTAGAACATCCTGTCTTGTTTTAGCTATATTTCGGGCTACCGATATTGGATCACCACAAGTGATATATCAAATCGAAGGGAAAAAGAAAATCTACAAGTTTTGTGTTGGCCATTTTTCGAGATTTAGCCCCCACTAATTAATCCATATTTATTTTTAATGCCTCTAATTTCCAGTTCTTAAAAATTCTGCACGCCTAAAAGTCATCGGGTAACAAATTAATTTTTCGGCAACCATCAAACGACACCCGTCCTCACCTTGCCACCACTGTGTGTATGTGTCAACTTACGGTTGAATCCCATCTCCAAGAAGTCACCACCGCCTAAATTACTTGCTTCTTAAGGAGTGGTAATGTCATGCTACCATGACCATAACATATGCATGCATACCTATACATTGCCATTATTTCACCACTTCAGAATTCTCATCATCATCAATTTCCTACACGTTATATTCCTTCACTCAATTCCATTTCATCTTATGCCACTTACGTAGCCCACCAACACTAATTATTTTCAAAATTTCACCTAGATTTTATCATGCTATGCATTCTCTTTCTCTCGGCAAAAGCATTCCCCTTCATTCTTTTTTTCTCTTCTCTTGTCCAGCAAGTGTATCCCATTCAAAACAACCACTCCCTTCTATTTTTCTAGCCACCTAAATTCTCCTAAATTCTAGCTTCTCATCACATCAAGGCTGGCTTCCATCTTTTCCCCTCCAAGTCATGGCCTACCATCCCCAAGGCACCACCATTTGAGAACTTCATCTTCCTTCTTCCATCACCCAAAAACCGTGACAACCCTTTACCAAAACAGCCTTCAACCTCTTCACTTACCTTCACCAAGAAGCCTCCACTTTGAAGCTGAACTCTTCTTGTTGAGATCACCCTTGGTCGTGAGCCACCAAGTAAGGCGAGGTAAGATTTTGCAATCTTGACGCCTAATCTTGTTCTTCCTTTTTCCTTGCTAAATTCAGTTTGTGTACTTGATTTTGTGGTTATTTTCTCTCTGTTTTGAGACCCAAAAACCGTGACCCTCTCTTCCAAATTTTGTGTGTATGTGTTGTTTCCTTGTGTACGAGAGTGATCGGTAACGATCGACAAGCGGTTCGAGGCGTTTGGTGAATTTTTGGCGAGCTCATCTTTTTCTCCCTTCAAACCGTGAGCCTAGGATGAGGTAAGGGGGGTCTCACTTCGTTATCTCTCATTTTGAATTTCACTATAATGTTCGTTTAGCACCCAGGGGTAACCCTTTCAAATTTCATTATAATCCGACAGTTAAATCTAAAGTTACGTAAATTTTTGTTATTGTTATAAATTAAACTTTCTTTCTTTTATTTAAATTCTTGTTAAGTAATGAATATAATGGCCGGCATTGCTACCTTAATCCCTAATATTTCCTTTATTTAATTCCTGTTATTTTATTGATCTTAATGGTCGGCTATGCTGCCTTATAATGACTATTATTGTTATTATCAATATTATCGCTCTTGTTATTATTGTTAACAATATTATCATTTATATTATTATTATTATTATTATTATTATTATTATTATTATCATTATTTTTATTATCATTATTATTATTACTACTTTTATTATTACAACTATTGAGCATAATGGTCGGCTCTGCCGCCGCTCCTAATAACTCTTCATTAATTCTTGTTACTTATATTATTGAGCATAATGGTCAGCTTTGCCGTCACTCTTAGTATTTTATTTATTTAAATCCCTCATTTATATTATCAGATATAATGGTTGGCCCTGCCACTTTATAATTACTACTATTGTTATTATTAAAAACTACCACTCTCGTTACTAGTATTATTATCGTTATTATTGTAAATAACTGACGAGTACTTTCTTAAATTAAAGTGACACCATTTAATATTTTTACTATTTCAGTTACCAGTTATAAAATCTAACACATCATTGTCTTTTAAGCTAGGCGTTACTTAAGCCGAAATATAACCATTATATTTTCTAAATAAATATAAAAATAACCCACAATGTCCGAGAAACAAGTAGGACCTAACAACTCAAGAATAAATAATTGAGATAAAGGGAACATATAGATACTTAGGAGTCAGAATAATAATAATAATAATAATAATAATAATAATAAGATAAGGATTAAGAATTTAAGTAAAGATCTTGAGGATTTAGTAAATTTCAACAATAACACTAGTGATAGACTATTACGTAGACCCTGGGAGTAATTAGTATAAAAGGATTGATAAGAATTGATGAATTTAACAAACATTAAAAATGTGTTTCTAAGTACATTTTAAGTTAAGTACACAATTCAATCAGTAAGTAGACCCTTAAATAGTAACTAGACAAAAATGTAGAGAAAGGAAAGTATGATTTATATGAAAAATAATAGTATCCAGGATAAATAGTTAACAAAACAAGAGGATAGTCTAAGCGTAGTAGCTAAAGATATAAATTTTAATAATGAGTATTACTTGAGTAAAAATGAACTGAACTTAGAATAATTGATTATTAGGAATAATAATAAATTTAGAATAAGGTAACTGAGAACCAGCAAACTTGATGAGACAAAGTTTTAGTGTAATTAAAGTTAGGCATCCACACTAGACCCTCAAACAAAAACTAGATCATAGAAAATTAGAAACTAAAGAGAGTAATGATATACCTAAATAATAACCAGGTACTTGATGAATAGGTTGGGCTAGATAGACTTAAGCTAATAATAATGAATACGTCAATAAAATCCATATAAGATCGGTATGTCAAAAGGGGCAATATATGGTTGAGAGGGATGGTAACTTAATTAAATGTGATAATAATTAGATATAAAGTCACTAGTAAGTACACTTACAAAACATAATTTATAAATATAGTCAGACTACGCAAAAGATTATACCTGGATCTCTAGATACTCATGGTTGTTATATAAAACAAATTCATAAGAAATTCTTAAGTATGGAGGTGGTAGTTATAGAAGACAATAATATCTTATGATTAGTCTTAAGAGAATAAATCGTAATATAGGATCCATTAGATAAAGTAATGTGTCTGTTCGATGGATGAATTGTTTGATTGACTCATGTGAATTACTTGTTGATTGTGATATGAATATCTATATAAAATATGATGTATTGAATGAGCATGATGAGATGTATGTTTGATGAATGTGTTTATTGAATAAGTGATATGTGCTTAATCAAGTAACGTGAATGATTATGTGGGTTACATGTTCTTATTGGTATAATAAATGATATGAGTTTCATGGAATATATTATGAAAGGAATGAATCTTGTGTGATGCATTGATAAAATATTATATAAAGGATAAAATGGAGAATATGTCTCGGTATAGGGATCCTGATATGATATGACGATGAGATGGTGATAGAATGGATCCGATAAGATGGTAATGAGCTAAGACGCAAGTTTGTACCTGAGAAATGATAAACATGTGTACTCAACCCCACTTTCATTTTTAATTATCAGAGGGATATGTACTACGACCATAATAATAACTAAAGATAATACTGGCAGGTAAATTAGACAGCTAGCCAATAACCAGTAGGAATACACCTATACCATCAGTACAACCCATGTTCTTAAGTGTTGTCATCACCAGTGACTTAAGATAATTCCCTGGCCAAACCCATTTTCTATAAAAGATAATTGAGGAAATTTAAAGGACAGTATGAATTAAACTCGATATTAAGAATGAAAGTGGTTGTTGAGGAGACCCTACTGATGACGAGCATAATGGAAAATGAAAGAATATGTATGAGACATGCATCATTTGTATATGACATGTGGAAACTAGAGCATACACCATGGGTACGCTAGAGGACATTCACGTTCGATCTCCGAGGAGAACCTTGGGAGTACAATCGGACGGAAACCCAATGGCATCAGAGTCGCGCCTGAGCCGGGTGAGACGATGCAAGCCTGGTATACTTTGACTAAATGACAGAATGTAACTATGACCGCGGAAGAGCCAAGTCCCCTTTATGATATGATATAGATCCCTGATGATAAATAGGACCTGAGAGTCCTTCGTACCCTATGATGTGAGGGACTTGGTGGGCTCCGGTCGCTCTAATACAGAAACATTGTGTTCAGAGGGAGCCTGAACAGAACGGATTCTAAGGATGATGATAAGGATGAGATTGATGAGATGGAATTGGCCCACATGCATTCATGATGAACAATGAAAAGATTAACTAAAAGTAATGGAACCCATGCATTGCATCACATGATTCCGATATATTGTGTGTGATTGAGATGGTTATGTAATATGTGAATTATTATGTAATTATTAGCATAGAATAAAAAAATAAGAGAAGGAGAAAGGGGAATCAATAGGTAGGACTGAATGGTGGCAAGTAACTTAGAGAAATTAGGAACTCGAGACGAGGAAGGATTATATGAGTACTTGTTTTGTTGTGGAAGAACGTTAGAAATGACAACCCTTCGATTGTATGGAAGAGAGACTCACCCTTACAGTTTATCTTATAGACCTCTGTTTAGAACCGCACTCCACATCGCAAGGATTAGCGCAGACTTCGCATTGAGGAACAAATGGACTCTCCTTAGACCAAGGGCGATTATCATAGTTGATTTTCTTTTCTTGTTGAATAGGAGCCTACGTGCCCCTGAATTTCAGTATGTGCAACATGTTGAATATGACTATGTGTTGTATATGACTAAGGCATATGACATCTGTTCCACCAAATTTATTGTACAAAAAGAAAAAAAAACTTCCATATTTTTCTAAATTTGTAACCTCTCAGTTAAGTAGAATGATCTAGTGGAAGAGATTAATCTAGTTAACTGAAGGTGTTACATCGATGTTATTCTCTTGAAACCAAGAAGTACTACATGTCTCCTAGTGTCACATTCTTTGAACAGACTCCTTACTTTTCTTCATCTATTCAAGATATCCATTCCCTTCAGGAGGTCTTTCCTATTCCTCTAATTGAGTCCATTGTTCCTAGTGAATCTGACAATCTTAACCCTGGTCCAACATCTCCTGAACCATTATCACCTCTCGCACCTAGCCCTATGCTCCAAGATCAATCCTGCTCTTCAAGTTCTTCTTAACCGGCAAACCATACCACGGCTCCTAATCCTGATAATTCAGCCTGGCCCGTTGCCATTGGAAAAGATACTCATTCTACCCGCAATCCTCATCCTATTTATAATTTTGAGTTATCACAGGGTGTCTCCTTCCTATTGTTCTTTTCTATCTTTAATATCCTTAATTTCAATTCCAAAAAATGTGACTGAAGCACTCAATCATCCTAAATAGCGACAAGCTATGATTGTCGACACATGGGAGTTGGTGCCTCTTCCACCTAGGAAGAAGACAGTTGGATGCCGATGGATTTATGCCATTAAAGTTGGCCCCAATGGTGCAATTGGTCGTCTCTAGGCACGCTTAGTTGCAAAAGGGTACACAAAAATTTATGGCCTTGACTACAGTGACACTTTTTCACCAGTGGCCAAAATGACTACTATCCGCCTTTTCTTTGCCATGGCAGTTACTCGTCATTGGTCTCTTCATCAGCTGGATATTAAAAATGCATTTCTTCACGGTGATCTAGAAGAAGAATTCTACAACCTCCTGGTTTTGTTGCTCAGGGGGAGTCTAGTTTGGTTTGTAAGTTACGTCGTTCTCTTATGGTCTCAAACAATCACCACGTGCTTGGTTTGGGAAGTTTAGCCACCTTATTCAAACCTTTGGGCTGAAACATAGCGAAGCTGATCATTTAATTTTTTATTGTCACGCCTCTCTTGAGAAATGTGTCTACTTGATTGTTTATGTTAATGATATCATGATTATAGGAAATGATGCTGCCAGAATATCTCAACTAAAAGAACACTTGTGTAATCACTTTCAAACTAAGGACCTTGGGAGCCTCAAATATTTCTTGGGGATTGAAGTAGCTCAGTCAAAAGAAGGAGTTGTTATCTCTCAAAGAAAGTATGCTTTAGATATTCTTAAGGAGACAGGAATGATTGAATGTAGGCCAGTAGACAATCCTATGACCCAAATCAAAAGCTAATGATAGAGCAGAGTGAATTGTTCTCTGATCTAGAAAGATATAGAAGACTGGTTAGGAAACTTATTTATCTTACTATTACTAGACCTGATCTGTCTTTTGTAGTGGGTGTTGTGAGTCAATTTATGCAGGATCCTTGTACTGATCATTAGAATACTATTATTTCTATTGAGGTACCTCAAAAAAGCTCCAAGACAAGGTTTGCTATATGAAGATAAAGGAAATACCAAAATCTCTAGATATTGTGATGTTGATTGGGCAGGATTCCCTACTAACAGATGTTCTACTACAGGATATTGTGTTTTCCTTGGAAGGAATATTATTTCTTGGAAAAGTAAGAAACAGAATGTAGTAGCTCGATCCACTGTAGAAGCTAAATACAGGGCAATGGCTTCTCTTACTTGTGAACTTATATGGATGAAACAATTCCTTCAAGAACTCAAATTTTGTGATATCTAGACAATGAAGATGTATTGTGATAACCAAGCTGCTCTCCACATTGCCTCTAATCCAGTATTTCATGAGAACTAAGCATATAGAGATTGACTGTCATTTTATTCGGGAGAAGTTGTTGTCAAAGGAGATATGTACGGAGTTTGTTACATCTAATGATCAACTTGCAGATGTGCTAACCAAATCCTTAAGGGGACCCCAGATTGAATTTTGTTGTTCCAAGCTTGGAACATACAATTTGTATGCTCTAGCTTGAGGGGAAGTGTTAAAATTATGATTTAATATAAGTAGGTAGTTGATAGGTAGTAGTTCCTTTTTTAATGTTGTAATCTATGAGTTGTACCTATCTTTGTTAATGTTTTGTTCAGGCCTTCTTTGTCCTTTGACCTTTCATCTTCCACTAGATAAATATATATATATATATATATATATATATATATATATGAGATCATTAGAGTGGTGATTAAGCCCTCTAAACATTTCTTTCTTTTCAATATTAAGTGTTCCATAGAACATATAGTATCAATAACATATGTTATTGGGTAGAGGTCGAAGAACACATTAGGGGCATATCAGTCAACACTCATAAAAGTGTAAAAAATGTCTATGTTTGCGTTAGTTGTCCCTAAACTTTACAGAAAAAATGCTGACACAAGCCATGTAGAACACAACCACCACCCAACTCTATAAATACTACTCATTCACTACAGTTTTGAGGTACATTTTAACGACCTTAATGTTTAAGTTTCGATATTAGATATCATACTAACTTGAGCGTCAAAGTGTCTTTGCATGTGACACTTTATTTTACCCTACGACACATATATCAATGTGTTAGATGAAATCATATCAAGACCTTGAAATTATCACTGGACTCAAATATATAATACTGGATCCTCATTGAACCGGTATAAAACATAAGGACACAAGCACTACTAACTACTTAATCTTAGTATTCATAACAAAAATTTGTCCTCCTATACTAGATAGATCAATAATTAAATATCATATTTACTCATAAGTTTTATTCACTATTTGATTTTAGTTTATATAATAATTAATTAATTATGTTGCATCATGGTTAAATATGTTTCCTAATTATTATATTAGCTAAAACTCTATTTATGAGGTTATAAGGTAAAAGATTCAATTGAACAACTAGATGATTTTAATTTTTAAGAATGTTTAATTTTTAAGTTTGGCATATTAAATCTATTAGTTTATTTAGTAGGAAAAAAAGATCTCTTAGCTTATTTAAATGCTTTATTAAGAAATAGGCTAATAGGCACACAAGCTTCTAAAAAAGTCAAGGGATTTTAAAAATCTTACAACAGGTAAAAATTCATGCACAAGCCTTAAAAAATTTTAATTGGTCAATATTATTTAACCAAAGTCTGACCTAACCTAGACTATTCTTACCCTTAGACACAACATGAACTTGATATATGGATACCCTAAAACACATAATATATGGATACATCATATTACAAAACATGATTTTTAAAGATGAATAAGTCCTCTTCCTAATCATGCAACATATCTACTAAGGATGGCAAAACTCGTCAAAAGGAAATACTTTGTCATCTTCTAACAAATTTAATGAAACATAAAAGAATGTTTCAAACACATGAATCAATATAATTAAATTTCATTTCATTTTTATTGTAATGTTGTTTATTATTTTTGTTGCAACGTAATGTTATATTTCAACTTGCTTGTTTATCTATAGTCTAAATATCTAAATTTGATTTTATTTACAACATTAAACAAAACATCTAATAAAGTTTACAATAGAATATAACAAATTTAAAAGTACAAAAGGTTGAAATAACATGTTGAATAAGTGACTTAAATCATTATTATCAGAATAGGATTGAATCATCCAGTCCAATATGTTAAGTTGTAAAGTGACTAGATGATTGTCCAAATTAATTCTGTATTGTTATTGATTCAAACAAAGTCCAATAGTAGATTTGATAATGAATTACTTGAAGCAACATCTTCATTGATTCAATAACATGTCTGGTTTCAAAAATATTGACTTATGATATGCTATTATAAAAAACATGAATAATAAAGAAATAGGCAACCCTTGAAAAGTCCTTTGATGGAGATGCTCTCAAGATCTTCAAACTACTTAGGTAGCATATATAAACACGACTTGTTTCACATAATTAATTATAAGAGGGCTTGTTAATAAAATGCAATATTTACCATTGGCTTGTTAATCAATGGTGATAATCAAAATAAATACATGCAAGTATAAAATAAACTATGAATCATGGGTAAAATTTGGTGCAAAGAGTGTTTTGACATTTCCGAATAAGCAATATAAGAATAGTCTCCCACGTCCGATAGGAGGTAATAAAAAAATTTCAAAACATGAGATTCTTAAAAATATACATCAGTGAAGGGACATGAAAAAACTTTCCTACTCCTAAAGATGGGAATAAAACATTCTTACATACTGTACAACTACTGAATTTTACCATAGGAATTAACAGTAAACATAATATTCCCAAAAAAAATTTAAAAAAAACCACCAAATGCATTCCTTGAATTTTCCTAGGAATCATATCATTCTTGAGAAAATATCTTACTTAAAAGAATAAAATATTATTAACACCAGATACCAGCTATGATGTAGGCCTTTCTAGGCATGGAGAGGATCTAATCTTGGTTTTCTTCTTAGATCTCCAAGCTTTTCCCTTCCAAGCTCCAAAAATGCACAACAATGAGGCCTTGGCCGAATGCTAGATGGTCCCGAACTAAGCTATAGGTTTTGGCTCTCCTAGATCTAAAGGAGAGGAAGGTGGGGGAAATGGAAAGGAGAGGAGATGGATAATGGAGAAGGTGTGTAGCGCCACTCTCTAGGTGCTAGAGAGATGAGCCAAGAGTTTACCACCTATAAAGAAGTCCAAAGGATAAGAACATGAGAGAGTCTAAGCTCTCAAAATTCTAGAGAGAGAATTCCTCACTTCTCACTAAAAATTTCAATTATGACTTCCAAGTTGACTTTTACAAAGAGAGCAACCTATTTATATCTCCTCCTAAGTGATGTATTTTCAAACTTAACTTGGGTGGACTTGTTAAAGCTTCACCCAAGGCCCAAAACCTAAAGGTATATGGCCCAAAAGTGATCCAAAGCAAGTATATATATTAATTTTTTTGAAACAATAGTTGATACAGTAGCTATTAAGATGGACTGGTCACTTGATAATTATTATAACCAACATAATTATAAAATACCTATGTCCAACAATCAGTAATCGGTTGATGAATGATACATGACATACGGAACACTCCCTTGAACATAAAATCACAAGAACACTTCAGTCAAGAAAGATTAATTCGCAGGTAGGGGATCGGGGGTAATTCTTTTAATATATAGAAACCTGTTATTAGTATTACAAACAAAGAAAACATAAAAACTTCCAGGATATTCCTCAAGAGATCAAATTACTTGGTACCTTGTGCTAACTTATGACACCTCTTTTTGCGGATTCTTGCACCGTTTCTTTTCTCAATATGAAGAACCAAAAAATTAGAGAATGATAAAAGCCTCAAAGTTAAAATGCTCATATATATAATCAGAAGGCCGCCCATCCTGAAGCTGTCGATCCTGAGGTGTTTGTTGAGGGAAGATTCTTCTGTAAATGCCAACGACAAATATGTATGTTACTGGTGATTTTAGACTTCGTGCAGGATTAAACACAAAGAAAGCCTTGTTGTTAAACAAAAATGCTCTAGGAAGTGACTTGATGGATATAAATAACCATGAAAATTGGTTGTCTTTCATATCAGTTTAGGTCACTATATGTAGGAATCTAGATTGATGACCAAGACCTAAAACTACAATTCAATAAAAAAAATTGCCAGAATTGTTCTGCTTGTATACATAACTTAAATCAGCACAAAACCAGTGTTGCCTTTTTGCAGTTTTGCATTGTAAACAAAGGACCGGTAATGTTTTAATTTGACCATGAATCTAAAAGCATGTATGGGAAACAGAGTAGGGTTAAGCACATGGTGTCGGTACTTGAAATGGGTCAAGGCACATGTCTACAACATCAAGAAAGCACAACCATGAAGAAGTTAAGCAAATTAGTCCTAAACCCATGTATTATTTGAATTAGATAAGCATATAATCTCTACAATTAGATTTCATCTAAATAATCTTAAAGAAACAAGGTTGCTGTCCCATCAGGACATGCAATATAACATCAAAATCTAAATTTTCTAGTACACAAACAAATAATATGGAAAAAGGAACAGCCAAAAGAATGAACAGGACTAACATACCTGTAGTTGAGAAAGATCAGATAACGAGTCAGTAGAGTGTTTTGCACTATCGTAAGTGCCTTTAAGACCAGAATTGCGACTGGTGGAAGCAATCCGAGAAGCAACAGGATCATTAGGTGGGGGTGGAAGAGGAGACCTGATTTTTCCTGTCCCAGTTGGTGGGGGGGCAAGGCTCAAGGGTTTTGGCTTTGGTGTTGCGGCATGCGTTCCAGTTAGTCCAGCAGCTGAAAGCATGCCAGTTCCACTAGATGCCTTGTTCTTCACATTAATCCTAATGGTTTCCCCTTCCTACAGCCCAAATCACAAACAAATCCATTTCAAATACAGGAAAAGCCATGATCCATACTGTTAAAAGAAAATAAAATAAATTCATCAATATATTGTAACATGAAAAGATTAGCAACAGCCTACAGGGATCACAGTATATCATTAGGCTCAGTCAAAAATCAAACTCTAAAAAAACCCATGTTCATGAATCAAAAAGACATCCACAAAGAGCTCTAAAAACCAAATTCAGCCAAAACAAACCAATTCATGATCATTATAGTAAATTAGTAATAGCATATAGTAGTAGAAGATAATATAAACAAATCTCAGAATCCAGTCCCAGTCACAACATTGAATCACTACTTCATAACATTCACTCAAATTCAACAAGTAGACCAATCAAAAGTACACAAAAATTACATCTCCGCATGTTTGAAGTTGCTTATTCATCTATCTTATTTTTTATATATATATATATATATATATATATATATATATATATTTACGTATATTTTCAATTTGAGATAACCTAATAACCTAATAACATAATAACAATAGCTACAAATTACGATCGTGAACTACGGTTCAATTAGTGAATCAGAACAAGTAGGTAATAGAAATTACTATGGATACCTTGAGCCGATGGTTGACGGCGGGGTGAATGTCGATCTGAGACTCCTCGGCGGTGGCGGAGTCGCCGGATTCCTTCTCGTGCTCTCTGCGGACGTACTTCTCGTGGTCGGAGAGAGCTACGTTGAAATCGAAGGCCTCGTTCCTCTCGTTGAACCCTAGGCCAATGAAGGCGTGCTTGCCGCGACCGTCCTCGATCTTGAGGACGAAGTAGCGCGAGGAATCGAGGACCGGTTCGACGGAGGTTTCGCGCTGGCCAGCGTAGACGAAGCAAGCGGCGAAGAGTTCGCCGGAGTTGGGATCCTCGAGGCGGATCTCACAGCGGTCCCGGCGAGACACGACGCGGATCCGACCGGACCAGATCTTGTCGGACTGGAGCCACTCGCCGCACTTGAAGCCGCCGGAGGTGGTGCGCGGCGGGATCTTGTAGACGGAGACCTCACGCACCACTAGGAGCGTGTGCTCGAACGCCTCCTCCTCCTCCTC
Source organism: Clitoria ternatea (assembly GCA_037962975.1). NCBI lineage: Eukaryota > Viridiplantae > Streptophyta > Magnoliopsida > Fabales > Fabaceae > Clitoria > Clitoria ternatea. Next base: position 3,709,060 of record CM075674.1, read on the forward strand.
GAAAGACATCGTTTTCGGGGGAGGAAATTTGATTTGAATTTGAATTTGAGTTTCCGCTGGAATTTAATGTGAATTTGAAGAGGGGGCGTTGTGTTTGTGTATGGGTGAAGTGTCCGTGTCTCTCAACTCTCTCGCAAGGTCAACTGTTTTGTGCGATGCACGATCCTAATCTGTTCCTTTCTTGTTGCTTGTTACTCTCTAATCCATGCTTCTTTATCAAGTCACCACATGTTGTAAATTTTTTACGAGTCAATTTTATGCTTTTGGTATGTAAATTGTCATAGCATGTCAAGATCTTTTCGCTACGGTTCTGCTGTTACGTGTAAAAATTATTTTAAAAATAACTAATATAATATTATTATTATTTTATCCTTGTTACATTTAAAATCACTATAAAAAATATCTTTTATATTAATTTTTAAAATAGCGAGTTAAAAAAATCTTTAAAATATGCGGCATGAGACGCTCAACAGAGGAAAAAGGACAAATTCTAAAATTTTGTATGTGAAATCCCAGTGATGGATGGAGTATGCATTCACAAAAAGACTACACAATTTTGGAAAATGTTTGGTTTTTCTATGGTGGGCTTGGGATCACGTTTTGTCTATGCTCGATGAATTCTAAATTACATTTCTTCTATTATTTATCTTTTACTTTTATATCACGGCACATTTGAATTTTATAAAAATAAATAAATGTAATTTCAATTATTTTTTACTTTTATATCACGAGTATTAATTAAGCATTAAATCTTTCAAAAAAAACATTAGATTAGTGAAGTTTTATTAAGAGTAACTAGCTTAATTGGTTAGATAATAATCGTGAGTTGTTATGAATTATTAATATAAATTTAATTAAAATCAAAAGATTAGTTAAGTTTGTAAGGTATACTGCATAGTGAGATTGGATAACCTTTTTTTCATAATTTTTGGGCATCCTGAACATAACAAGGGTTGTTAAATAGTATGATAACACATGTAATTTAAGTGAGTAATTTTAAGTCACAACCTTGTATACCTTACTAAAAAATAGAAAGGAAATCTTCAAATTGAAGTCCTACTTTCTTATGTCAATGAGGGTTTTGTATTTTGCATATACATTGTTCTCATAGTGTATTCATAAATTCAGTTGTCCTATTTTCTTTCGAATTGTATAAATTGAGCTTAGGTTCAAAAATGTGTTTACTTGTTTCAACAAGGGTTCTCTAAGTTCATCCACAAATCTATTTGTCCCTTTTACCCTCTAAAATCCCTAAATCGAAGCACTTTTTGCCTTCAATTACATATAGCCAAGTTTAAGGAATTGACTATAATTTCTCCTAAACTCTAAACCCTAAATATTGTAGACATTTTCTGAGCAGCAACCTAATTGATATGAAGGTAAAAAAATGAAAACTTTATTTTTAAAATAAGTTATAGTCCTTTTCTTTTCAAATTCTATGAACAAATGTTCCCTCACCTTTGTAAGTTTGTAAAGAACCTTTAATAAAAAGGCATTGAAAACCTTTAAATCAAGAGGGAGTAGTCTTTCTAACTAAAACCAAAGCAATCTTTGTCATTGCATTCCAAAAATTGAAAGGTTAGTTTATTAAATTTTTTTAATTTTTCATGACAATATATATTTTTTGAATTGAATGCTTGTTGTTGGTTTTGTTGAGTATGAGTTTTGTGTGTTATCTATTCATATTATATGTTATTACTGAGTAGAGATTCATAGATTTTGTGATTCTTAATGTTTTTAAACCAATTAGTTTATGAAGTTATCCATTGGAAATGTAGACTTTAAAGTTAAGTAAAGTGTAAGTTATTTTAGTTTCTAAATGTAGTCTTTCTCCTTTTTGGTGAGAGAGCAACGTGTGTGGCAATATTATTAGACTCGGATGAGTTAACTCATTCAAGGCATTAAGTTATTAAGTTATTGGTCAAACTAGTTAAATTAATATATACAAACAAAATATTATTTTTATATTAAAATTAAGAGTTATATATAATAAAAAAACACAAAATATTATAAATGTAACATTCTAATTTTAAGTAGGAGGCAATGTGACTTTTAAATAAGAGATATGTATAAGAGTACTTAAGAAGTATGTGTTGGTGTATGCAGTTATTATACTTTTGTCCCTAGTCAAATATTTTTATTTTTATGAGAATATATAAATATCTTAAAACTAATGTATTGGTGTAGAATTAGAACCTAAGACCTCAAGATTAAGGTTGCTTTTTAAGCACTAAGTTAACTCAATCTTGTTATCCTAAAGGGTTTTTATTTTTCTTTTATTTATTTTCAAATGAAAAAACTTGTAAATTTAAAAATTATATTTAACTTCAAGAGACCAAAGGAATGAACAGTTTTTGAGATTATTCATAAAAGCTTAGGCTTGTGAGAGTTTTCTCTCTTTGGTTCTTAATTGAACCATTTTCAATTCTTATGGCAATTTCCTTAGTTTCATCAATCATTGATTGTAGGGTCTTCTCCATACCAATAATCCTTTTCTATTTCCTAACTCTCTCTATCATAAATAATCACTTAAAACACCAAGCTATGTCTTAGTCTTTCACACCAAGGATGCTACCAAAGTGATGACCAACCAAATGTTATCCTTAAAGTCCAAAGAAAAGCTACCTAAAAAAACTAACTAAGGAGGCCAAACAAGACAAGCAGAAAAAACATAATTATATTAGGTAGCTAAACCAAATAGAATGAAGAAGAGACAAACAAAGAGTATTTAAAGACAAACTAAAAAAGGATCAAACAAGAAATGTTAAACTCAATTGGAAGTGATATATGACAAACAAATAATCAAATTAAGACAAGCAAATAATTGAAGGCACAGAAACAAAGTAAGCACACAAAAGGCTTCCTAAAAAACCTAGAATGCAAACTAGTACCCAAAATCAATCAAGTTAGCTATGTAATATTTTTTATTTTAATCACTTTTGAATAGTTAAAAACAATGTTTAGCTATTGTTTACACGAAATTACTGCAGTGTTCTCCTTTTGTTTTTTATATATATTTTACTCATACTTTCAAGTTTTTCTAAGTAAAGGTCTAGAAAAATAATTTTGCTACTAGGTCTTTTGAGTTTTTCTTTTCTTTTTCAAACACTTTTTGCCTCTGTTTTTCGTGCAAGACAAAACCTTATATAACTCACAAAATTAATTCAAATCAACAAAATCACACTAGAACACTATTTACATCATTTTCCAACATAAAGTAGGTATGAAGCCATGGATCAAGACATGAATATAGAATGAAATGATATGGATATGAGATGAATTAGAATGCTATAAATTTGTTAAAAATGAAAACAACACTCAAACAAAAACTTAGAGATTTAACAACCTACAACACAATGCTTTACACCAAAGTGATGAGTGACTTTCAATAAAACTTTGGAGATTGAATAACACCTGAAGCCTCAAATGAGGAGATCTAACAATCTTAAACACATAAAACCAAGCTTTAATCAAAAGACATATAAACTCCTACTAGAAATAAGCATCAAATACTTGGAATACATGATGTAAGTGACACTGAAATGAATTATATGAGACAAGTGCAGTTCTAGAATTTGATTTTAAAATCACTAAAACACAAAAACAAAAGCGCTAGAAAATGGATCAAACACAAGAGACATCAAAAGAGAATCATGCACACTTAAATTTGACTCCAAAATTGATGATGAATAATTTTGGCTCTAAGAACAAAGTTACTCCAAATTGAATGATATTACTAGGTTATGGTTCGGTCTTGATGAGGAACAAGAATATAAAATTGGATTTCAAAAATTCAATGTCAAATCATGTAGATCTAGATTTTTAGGTTTTCTTTATTTTTGAACATATATTAGGTCAATAGAAATAAGAGATGGAGAAAACTATAGATCTACAATTAGAATTCAAAAACTCAAAGAATTGAAGTGTAAATCTAGATACTAAATGATGTAGTCCTTCTTACATTTTCTTCTTATGGATTTATCTTGAAGGCAAATTCTAGCTCTTTAAGCCTTCAATCCTCATGAAACCATATTTTCTCCTCATAGCTAGGCCAAGGACAAAAATAAGAGTATAAGTGTGGTGAAAACCTAAGAGAAAACTAGAAGAAGAAAGCTTTAAAATGAAGAGATTTGGAAGGGAATTAGACACCACTTTTCTTAGAGAAAAGATAAGCCAAGGTGTAGTCACCACTTTAGAGATACTCCAAAGATAAGAATATGTTCATGAGTGCTAAGAGACTCAAGCTTTAGAGAAAGAATGTTTCTCACTAAAAAGATTCAAATTCATTCAAATGATCCAAGATGTCAACAATTTGAAACCTTAAACCAATTTATAGACAAACTAACCCTAGTTGAGCTAACCACTAACCTATGGTAAAGAAGAATTTTCACTAAAACTAAGGGGCCTGGGTTCACTAAAACTAAGTGGCCCAAACACAAAAATAAGGCTAGATAAGGCCCAAAAACTTAAAGCTCATACCAAACCTAACTAAAAATATAATTAAAAATGGTTTTTAAGTCTAACCATGACTCTCAAATTCTAACAAGAAAAACCTAGAAACAAATACAAATGAAATGGCCTAAAGATGGCTCTAACAAAAAGTCCTAAGTCCTATACTAGGTTTGATCCTCACCACTTAGGAATATAGTTTAACATAATTCTAGTTTTTGGTTTTTCTTTTGTGACTTTAGCTCCTATAGTTTAGATTGTATGATTGCTTGGATGCTTAGGCTTTCATTTTATAAGGAGCTTAGTTTCTTGGTGTGTGATGGTATGCCTTGTTTGGATTCTTTTTTTTCATCTTTTTGTATGCAGTATCCTTATATTAATCATTGTATGGGCATGAGATACTTAATAGATAGTGTATGTAAGTTTTAACGCGTGATCATGATCATTTAGGCATAGACTATGAGGTTATATTGTTTCAATTCACTAGGCCATGGTCAACAGTATTTTCTTGGACCTCTTAACATTGGATGCGCCTTTATAGTTGCGTTGAAGAGCATCCCAGACTTTTTTAGTTGTTTTATAGCTAAATACCTTATTGTACTCAAATTTACTGAGAGCACAGGTAAGAAGAAATCTGGCTTTGGCATTGATTTCCATATATCTGATCTCACCAGTCGACCATTCCTCTTCTAATTTAGGTTGGCCTTCATTGTCAACAGGAGTGTCATAGTCACCATTAATAATGACTGCCCACAGACTGTACTAAGTGAATTTTATGAACATTTTCATTCTATCCTTCCAGTATGAGTCTTCTCCAAAGAAAGCTAGAGGTCTATTGACAGATGACCCTTCCGTGATCAATTGATTACTCTGAGATGCTACCATAGATCTTGATCCTTTTCACTTGAGGGAGTGATCAACCCAAATGACAAGCTCTGATACCAATTGATGGTTCAGGATCGGACTTAGAAGGGGGGTTGAATAAGTTACAGGCTCTTTTCGCGGAAAATAAGAACCAAAAAACACAAGTAGTCAGATAAGCGAAAGATAGAATAAATTAACACAATTCATACTGGTTCACTTCCAACACAGAAGCTACGTCTAGTCCCTTCTAACTTGAAGGATTTCTATTATTGTAAAATCTTCTTTACAATAACAGCACCAGACCAGTGCCATAAGTATTCTTGACTTTGTCCACTTCTAGCTTAAACCTAAGTATTCTTTCAACAAGCCACTCTTGGCTTAATCCTAGTATTTTTACAAAAGCCTCTTCAGGCCAAATAGTGTTTCCCACACTAACAAGTTTTGGCAACCCACCAAACTTTACAAGGTTTTTAGATAAAAGAAAGTGACTCACAGAACTTAGTGTATAAGAGATATGCAATTAAGATTGTACACTATGTAACACCCTCTGTTACACCTTAATAAAATATATAAAAATTCGTAAATTTCTTTTTTAAAAGATATGATTGTTAAAAAGAAACTATCGGAATAAATTACATACATTATTTCTGAAATACCTCATAAATATTATTAAAACTTTATAAAGTATTTGTACATTCATTCGAAGAAAATAAACATTAAACATTATAAGAAAGAGAGAAAACTCCATGGCCCAGAAGCAGTTACTTATTAACATTATTTATTCATTGGACCACGGTATTCATACCGAGCTCCCTTTCTAGAACGTGCTATAATTACTGCCGATATTCTTCGATTCTTCCCTCTGAACCATCAATTTAGAAAATATGAAACAAAAACACGGAGAAAGGAGTGAGAAACAGAATATAATATTCTCGATTAAGACATAAGCAACAAAGGGTTTTCACAAACCAATACATAATAATATCAATCACAATCACATACACAATCAATTATGAATGCATGAATGTTATGCAATATCTTCATCATAACTTACCTATATATGTGGGCCCTTAAATTTTAATTTGCACTGGGCCAACCAGGAGTTTACATTGTTCCATAAGTCCGGATAATAATAATATGAACAGCTCAACTGGCATGGAAACACTTAGAGACTAGTCAGATTGAGAAAGTTTTTATTGTGAAAGTACCCGACACTAGGGAGCTACCCCAGGTCCCCTGAAGCACCCTTTCACACCCTCTCATCCCAAGGCTCGTAATTAAGCCTCCTCTAATGTATCCTCGGTTTCTATAATCCGTCCCCAGACAATATCATTTTATTTCACTTTAATGATTCATGATGCATGAACTACTCGCGTATTTAGTTGGTTAAGGCTTTTAGAAACTCAATTATTAAATCCCTTAAAGGTTTACAATATCATTTCAATAAACTGTACATTTTCTCAATTCTCTGAATTTCTGTCCCACAGAAATAAATTTGGTACAGTTTTCGAATCTCACTGAAATTTGAGTTTCTAAGTCTTAAATATCTAAAAACTTTCTCATATAAAACTTTACATAATCTTTCTCAAATTAAATCTTAACAAAATCAAATTTAGAAATCTCAATTATTTCCAAATATCTTTAGTTATTAAGTTGGAATAAAATAATTTTCTTTTGAAAATTTTATTTTATTAAAAGAGAATATTCTTTAAGTTATTAACCAAAAATACTTAAAATTACAAAATTTTTCTTTATCTCAAGATTTAATTATTTCAATTTATTATTAATTTTCATAAAATATTTTCTTTCTAAAATAAATACTAATTTTTTTTATTCTAAATATTGAAAATAAAGTTAATATGAATAATTTCTAAGAAGAGAAGATTTAAAGTAAAAATTTAAAGAGTAAGGTAAGAAAATTCTTACTGAGTTTTAGCTTTCCGTCATGCTCGCTATATGCTCAAACTCCACATCACAAAATCATCAATCAAAATCAAGCATTATCAATTATAACTAAATATCATCAATCAATCAATCAATCATAATCAAATCAATTAAATATCATTAATACATATCATAATGCAAAATTTAATGATTATTAATATAGTCAATTTGAGTCCTTTTGGTCAATTCCTCGCATAGGTATATGTAAGTCCATATAATCCAGTCCTTGCATAGGTATAGTTCAGTCCATATGGGTCATAGTAGTCCAAGTCCTTGTATAGGTATAGTCCAGTTTATATAGGTTATAAAAGTCCAAGTCCTTGCATAGGTATGTTAGAGTTAGTTAAATCAGATATTTAATTTAAAATTTATTAAAAATTTTAAGTTAAAAAGTTAATATTTTAAAATAATAATATTATCAAATTTAAAAGGAGTAGGGGACTCCTCCCATTATTCTTATGTCTTTTTCATATTATACTCTTATCTCACTCCCCCTTACCTTGAGTTGTTACCAAAAGAGAGTTTGTTTTGCGCCTCCGATTTCTAGAAATATTAATACCAATCTTATTTCAGTATAAGCATAAGATGAGGATTAAGATTACTACTTAAAACAGAAATGGTAAATTTTGAATAGTGAATAGTGAATAGTGAATAGTAAAACGTAAATAGTAACAGTAAATAGTAAATCATGAATAGTAGCAGTAAATAGTAAATCATGAATAGTAACGGTAAATAGTAAATCGTGAATAGTAATAGTAAATAGTAAAAACGTGAATAGTAAAGGTAAATAGTAATGGTAAATAGTAATTTACTATTTGAATAGTAATTTACTATTGAAATAGTAATTTACTATTGAAATAGTGTTTTACTATGTAGAATAGTAACTTAAAATAATATTATTTCTAGTATAATAACAGATTTCTAAAAACGATATGAAAATAACCCAAAAAATATAAAAGAGAAGTATTCTTACCTTAGGATTTTAGCAGAACCTTCTCCCAAAAAAATTTACTTCTCTCTCTCACTTCCACCACTATCTCACTAGCACTATTATATTAAGAAAACTTAATCTGAAATTGTGAATTCTAAAGAAGAAATCCTTCGGTATTTATAGGAAAAAAATTTACTATGCATTCCATTATTTTAATATAAAAGTACTATGTATTTTTGAATTTTTTATTCCTGGTTACTGTGTATCTTTTGAAAATTTCATACATGCACAGTGTTTTGCATAGTAACTGTCGGCAAAATTATTAAGTCAAATAATAACCCTTCACTCGGTATATTTTAAATATTCAAAATGAGTCCTTTTTAAAATTTAGCGATATTATATCAGTCCTCACTAATTTTATAATAAGTAATATAAAGCTGAAATTTTAAAAATCTAAAATTTTCTGTTAATAAAAATTTATTGATACGTTTCCAATTTTTTAACGATTAGAAAAAATCAAGATTTTTCTCAAACCGATAATTTTTAGATAAGTCTACTTGAAACGGATTTTAGAAAATTTTTTTATAATTTCAATTCACTTTCTTATAAATATTTTTAATTTAAGTCACTTATATGAATTTAAAATTATTTAAAAAATATTATTTTATTAAAAAATTCCAAAATTCCAAAAATTTTCAAAAAATCATAAATAATACGTAGATTAAAAAGTTCTAAAGAACCATAATTTAATTCCTTCAAAATTTTAATATAAAAATAAAAATAGGGGTGGTACATACTAAGTTATGAGACAAGACCAAGGTCTACTAGAGACAGAACAAAACAATGAAGGTCTTTGTCTTACAAGGAAAGAATGAACAAGAGAATTAGACTTGAGAAAGTTTTTAATAAAAGCTCGTAAGTTCTGTGTATGTCTTGAAATTCAATCTTCCTTAGTATATGTAGAAGCTGGAGGATATGACCATTGCTGTTTCTTAAAAGGAGATATAGACGTTGAAAATCCTTTGAATGTATTTGCCTTAAGCTTCTTGTTACTAGACCTTCAGGATGATATAGATTCAAGGGGCTGGTAGAAGACCCCTTCAGCTATTTCATGAAAAAGGTTTCTCATGCATTTCCCATGCACAAACCATTTATAATCTATTTCTCGATTGAGCGAAAAATTGGATGTAAGTGCTCTAAGGACTTTCTGAAATATTTTAACACACGCTCTGAATATGATCAGTATGCGCAGAGGTAGGTACGCTTACAGTTGCTGCTGATCTTGTTCATTGTGTTCTTTGATGATAAGCATGCATATGTGATAAGTGAATGAATCCCAATACATCACTAGAATAGAATTTAGGAACGTTGAAAATCACTCTATCAATATTTTGTTTCACGAGTTGCAAAATACAGGAATTTTAGGTTGTCTACATTTTTTCTCTGGGCTCCAGTTTTGGAAAAGAGCATAAACACAATCTACGAGGTTGACAAAAAAAAATAAGGAGATTATATTGAAACCACTAAAAGTTTTATTCCCAACCTATCTTAATATTTTTGGGTTTCAAGAGACTTAAAGTATAATAGTCCGGTTAGGTACGGTTAATTCGGTTGATAAACATCTAAAACCGTACCCACCCAAACTTAACCATACTTAACCGTACTTTTTACCCAATTCAACCGTTTATCCACCCGAAACCGACCAAACTCATTTTTTGCTTTTAGTTTTTACGGTTTGCGGTTGGTTGGGTGATTGTTGCTCACCCCTAATAAAGATGGTTACCTGTTAAATATGTTATCACTTAAAATGTTTAATACTTTATTTTCGTCTCTATTATTTTAAAAACTGATTTTGCCCCTACCTTTCTCTTTTCCTCTTCTCTCTACCCCTTCCTCCTTCTGCCTCCCATGAGTACCACCATTGAGTTTCATCCTGTTGCCCTCTAGAAGGAGGGCCACAAAACCATGATAATAATAATTAATTGCAAATCATGTGGGTAAGAAAATGAAGCAGCGTGGACACAACACTACCACACAATGCATGTGGTTAGAATCAATTGGCAAGGCCTATAAATAGGCAATGAAATTCCAGCAAATGCATCACAAGCAATTGAAATCAATTGTATAGCAACTCCAACGTGAGTGTTCTAAGAGGCCAAGGCAATTAATTAAATTAATTAATTACTTTGATGAGTTGTTGAGTGAGGGAAAAATAATTAGTGAGTGACAAAATAGTGAGGTTAATTGGGGTATTTGGGAAACACTTGAGTGCTACTATTTTGGGTTAATCTCGGATTTATGCCTCTAATATTTTATTAGAGAAGTCCCTCTTGTACGCCTACTAATTTTATTAGTGGAAGAAATTTCGGAGTTTGTCCCGTGGACGTAGCCCAAATCAAAAGGGTGAACCACGTTAAATTGCTGGTGCCATTTTAATTATTTATTTATTTTGCTCGTATTTAATTTGTAACCACTTATTTTATCGGTCCGCCATTCCGCTGTGTCGGGAAAAATTATCAGTCAATTTATGCAGATTTTTCCCAACAACTGGTATCAGAGCGGTACCAGGGGGAATTAATATCTACTTATCGTATGCTCTGTGGTTGCCACTAAGGTGGACCCTCCACATCAGAAAATAAATCAGATTATTATTTACCCTTTAAAAGTCTAGTTGGGGCCATGGAGGTGAAGACGAGCAAAATGATTAATTTAAATGGCATGAATTACCACATATGGAGAAACAAGATGAAGGATCTTCTATTTGTGACGAAGATGCATCTACCAGTATTTAGTACAACTAAACCTGAGGACAAGACAGATGAAGAATGGGAATTTGAGCATGAATGAGTCTGTGGCTTTATCCGACAATTCGTCGAAGACAGTGTGTACAATCACATTTGTAGTGAGACTCATGCTCGAACATTGTGGAACAAGCTAGAGGAGTTGTACGCTTCCAAAAACCGGCAACAATAAATTATTTTATCTGACAAAGCTACTCCAGATGAAGTACCGGGAGGGTACACTGATGGAAGATCATTTGAATGAGATGCAGGGGATCATGGAGCAGCTGTCAAGGATGGGCATTAAATTTGACGATGAAGTACTTGCTCTTTTGGTGCTGGCTTCCCTACCAGAGTCTTGGGAGACTTTGAAGATTTCAATCACAAATTCTGCACCAAATAGTGTAGTAAATATGGAAAATGTCAAAAGTGGTGTCCTAAATGAAGAAATGAGAAGAAAAACACAAGGATCCACATCATCGCAGCAGGATGTTCTTGTTGTAGAGACAAGGGGGAGGAATCAGACCAAAGGTTCAAAGTCCAGAAGCAAAAGCAGAGGAAAGTCAAATAGATATGCAAATATGAAGTGCCATCACTGCAAGCAGAAGGGCCACATAAAGAGGTTCTGCCGGATGCTCAAGAGATCTCAAAAGAAGAACAAAGGCAAGGAGAAGGTCCAAGATGACAACAGTGATGATGAACAAACCAATGCTGCCGAGGAGTTCCACATAATCTATGAAGAAGACATTGTCAACCTTGCAACCCATGAGACCAGTTGGGTAGTTGACAGTGGAGCTACCATTCATGTGACATCTCAAAGGGAATTCTTCTCTTCTTACACACCAGGTGATTTTGGTGTTGTTAGAATGGGAAACGAAAATTACTCAAAAGTTACAGGAAAAGGAGATGTTTGTTTGGAGACACAGAATGGTACACGGTTAGTCCTGAAGGACGTTAGGCATATTCCAGACATGCGCCTGAACTTGATCTCAACCGGAAGGTTGGATGATGAAGGTTACTGCAACACCTTCTACAACGGCCACTGGAAGCTCACCAAAGGATCATTGGTGGTGGCCAAAGGAGACAAGTGCTCAAGACTGTACATGATGCAGGCAAAGGTTTTGCAAGATGCTGTGAATACAGTAGAGAATGACGGTACAGTTGAATTATGGCACAAGCGGCTCGGTCATATGAGTGAGAAAAGTATGGCCGTTCTAACCAAGAAGAATATATTGCCTGGATTGGATCAGGTCCATCTGAAGAAGTGTGCTGATTGTCTGGCGGGAAAGCAAAACAGAGTTGCTTTCAAGAGTTCCCCTCCTTCCAGAATGAAGAATGTATTGGACCTAATACATTCAGATTTGTGTGGGCCAATGCCAAAGTCACTCGGTGGTGCTCAATACTTTGTGACTTTCATTGATGATCATTCCCGAAAGACTTGGGTGTATATTTTAAAGACTAAAGACCAAGTATTGGATGTCTTTAAACAGTTCTTATCTATGGTGGAGAGGGAAACTGGCAAGAAGCTTAAGTGTATTCGTACAGACAATGGTGGAGAGTACACATGACCATTTCATGCTTACTGTGAAGAGCATGGTATTCGACATCAAACGACACCGCCAAAGACACCGCAATTGAATGGTTTAGCCGAGAGGATGAACAGGACTTTGATGGAGAGAGTCAGATGTATACTCTCACATGCAAAGTTACCAAAGATGTTTTGGGGTGAGGCTATACAAGCAGTCGCTCACGTATTGAACCGTTCACCTTGTGTTCCTCTCCAGTACGACACTCCAGAGAAGGTATGGTCAGGAAAAGATGTTTCCTATGATCATTTGCGGGTGTTTGGCTGTAAGGCCTTCATGCATGTACCGAAGGATGAAAGATCCAAACTTGATGTCAAGACACGACAATGCGTGTTTGTCGGCTATGGTCAAGATCAGCTTGGCTATAGATTTTACGATCCAATCCATAAGAAGCTTGTCAGAAGCCGTGATGTAGTGTTTGTTGAAGATGAGACCATTGAAGATATCGAAAAAGCCAAGGAAAATGCTTCCAAATCCAATGATGGTTCAACAAACATAGAGCTAGTTCCTTCAATGATGGTGCCAAGAGAAATTGAAGATGAAGCTCCTAATGATCAACCTGAGGTAGGTGATCCAATTGCTCCCTTTGAGATACCATTAGATAATTCTGATGATGAAAGTGTTCATGATCAACCACTAGCTCCAATGGGTTCTCCAAATCTAAGGAGATCTGATAGAGTCAGACAATGCTCTACAAGATATCCTGAAGATCAGTATGTGTTACTGACTGACGGGGGAAAACCAAAAAGCTTCCAAGAAGCTATGAATGATGAACACTATAAAAAGTGGGTTGAAGCCATGCAAGATGAGATGAATTCCTTGCATAAGAATAAGACATTTGAGCTAGTGAAGCTGCCAAAAGGCAAGAAGGCTTTGAAGAACAAGTGGGTGTTCAGGATCAAGCATGAAGAACACAGTTCCCAACCACGATTCAAAGCTAGATTGGTTGTCAAAGGATTCAGTCAAAGAAAGGGGATTGACTTTGATGAGATTTTCTCACCAGTGGTGAAGATGACATCCATCAGAACAGTGCTAGGGTTAGCAGCAAGTCTCGACTTTGAAATCGAGCAGATGGATGTGAAAACCGCCTTCCTTCACGGTGACTTGGAGGAAGAGATATACATGGAGCAGCCAGAGGGTTTCAAAGTAAAAGGAAAAGAGGACTATGTCTGTAAGCTTAATAAAAGTTTGTATGGCTTAAAGCAGGCACCGAGACAGTGGTACAAGAAGTTTGAGTCTGTGATGGAGGAGCAAGGCTACAAGAAGACCACTTCAGACCATTGTGTGTTTGTACAGAAATTCTCTGATGATGATTTTATTATTCTTCTGCTCTATGTAGATGACATGTTGATCGTTGGCCAGAATATTTCCAGAATCAATAAGTTAAAGAAGCAATTGAGCAAGTCTTTTGCTATGAAAGACTTAGGGCCAGCAAGACAAATTCTTGGCATGCAAATAACCAGAGACAGGAACGCCAAGAAATTGTGGTTGTCACAGGAGAAGTACATAGAAAAGGTGCTTCACCGGTTCAATATGGACAAGGCTAAAGCGGTTAGTTGTCCTCTTGCTAATCACTTTAGACTAAATACCAAGCAGTGCCCTTTCTCAGAGAAGGATGAGATGGATAGAGTTCCATATGCTTCAGCAGTTGGGAGTTTGATGTATGCCATGGTATGTACACGGCCAGATATTGCTCACTCTGTGGGAGTAGTGAGTCGTTTCCTTTTAAATCCTGGAAAGGAACATTGGGTTGCAGTAAAGTGGATTTTCAGGTATCTCCGTGGTACCTCCAAAATGTGTTTGTGTTTTGGAGATGAAAAACCTATGTTAGTAGGTTATACAGATGCTGATATGGCTGGAGATGTTGACTCAAGAAAGTCTACATCAGGATACCTAATCACTTTTGCAGGGGGAGCTGTGTCATGGCAATTAAGACTACAAAAGTGTGTTGCTCTCTCAACAACTGAAGCAGAATTTATTGCGGTCACTGAAGCTTGCAAAGAGCTGATATGGATGAAGAAGTTCTTGGAAGAACTTGGCATGCACCAGGAAAAATATGAGCTATTTTGTGACAGTCAGAGCGCAATTCACCTTGGGAAGAATTCCTCCTTTCATTCCAGATCAAAACATATTGATGTGAGATATCACTGGATCAGAGATGTATTGGAGAAGAAGTTATTACAACTTGAGAAGATCCACACAGATGAAAATGGATCAGACATGATGACAAAGACTCTTCTAAAGGAATAAGTAGCAGGACTGGTAGAGCCCTCCATCTAATCAGGAGGGGAAGATTGTTGCTGGATCCCTCTAGAAGGAGGGCCACAAAACCATGATAATAATAATTAATTGCAAATCATGTGGGTAAGAAAATGAAGCAGCGTGGACACAACACTACCACACAATGCATGTGGTTAGAATCAATTGGCAAGGCCTATAAATAGGCAATGAAATTTCAGCAAATGCATCACAAGCAATTGAAATTAATTGCATAGCAACTCCAACGTGAGTGTTCTAAGAGGCCAAGGCAATTAATTAAATTAATTAATTGCTTTGATGAGTTGTTGAGTGAGGGAAAAATAATTAGTGAGTGACAAAATAGTGAGGTTAATTGGGGTGTTTGGGAAACACTTGAGTGCCACTATTTTGGGTTAATCTCGGATTTATGCCTCTAATATTTTATTAGAGAAGTCCCTCTTGTACGTCTACTAATTTTATTAGTGGAAAAAATTTCAGAGTTTGTCCCGTGGACGTAGCCCAAATTAAAAGAGTGAACCACGTTAAATTGCTGGTGCCATTTTAATTATTTATTTATTTTGTTCGTATTTAATTTGTAACCACTTATTTTATCGGTCCGCCATTCCGCTGTGCCGGAAAAAATTACCAGTCAATTTATGTAGATTTTTTCCAAACACATCCTTCATACATGAAGCACCATTGCCAATGTCCTTTCTCCATCCTCCCTCCTCCATTCACAATTGCCCTCCACCATCGAAACTGTCCTGCTCCAAACCCCTTAGGTTCATTTTGTTTGGTTCGGTGGTGGTAAAAAACAGAGGGTTCCAATGAGACGATCAATGGTGAGTGTCGCTTTTGACTATGGTAGCGCTTGGTTTCCATATCTGCATGTCATCGTTTTTCGTCACTTGGTTTCCATACCTAATCTTCCTCCTCCGACATGCCATACACTGTTTATTGTCGTTGCCATCTCCTTCTTCACCTTCTCTGTCACCATCACATGGTATAGCAAAACAAAAAGGCAAAAGCTTGGTTCATGTTGTGAAGGGTGAAAGCTTGGTGAAAGATTCTTTACGACGGTGTCCGGAAAAAAGAAAAAGGTGAAAACTTGGTAGTGAAAGTTTGAAACTTAGTAGAAGATCCTTACGGTGGAGAGAATGGTGGTTCTTGGTGGCAGTCATCGGCGATGGAGATGAAGGCGAAGGTACGGTAGACTCAAGGCAAACCACCACCCAGTTCTATCTTCTCTATACCAAAAAAAAAATCAGTTTTTAAGTTTTGTTAGTTCTTTACTTCCTCATCTTGGATCTTTAAAATCTCCCTTGTACCAATAAAGATCAACATTATTTGGTGATTTATGGCTTTTGTTTTCCTTTTCTATGTTGCTTTGTTGATTGTTCTGTAATTGGGAGACTAGAGATAAAGGTGATGGTGGGTGGCAACAAGAAATCGTCCGACACGGTAATGGAGGGCGGCAGTGATGGTAATGAAATGCTGAGAAAAAGAAACAATAAATGTTTAAACTATTTTTTTATATTTTAAAAACATCCCAAATATGAAATTTAATACAATATAAGAAAGATATTAGTATGTTGTTTGAATATAAAAAAACAGTTTAATTTATTATAACAGGTTAATATAATTAATTTACCATAACTATTGGTGGATAAAGTCCACTTTGTAAAATCAAACAAATCTAACCCAAACCAGTCACTTGATTTTATATATTTATGTTTTAATTTTTAAAATACTTGATAAATATCTTTTTCTCAATAAATATTTTTTATTTAGTATTCTAAATTTAGAATCTAATTAATTTTTATAATAAATTTAAGTAATTTTATATCACTTTGATTAAAAAATTTAAAAAACTATATATGTTATCAATCCACGACACAAACCAAACAAATCCAATGTTGTTCAGATTGATTAGGCCTTGTTGAAAAAGTTAGGTAAATCCATTGCAAACCAAATCAACTTTGATGGGTTCAAATTTATTTTTCTCTCCAAACAAACATTTGGTCAACCCTGATTCTTCCAAACAACCATCCCAAACAAAAGAACATTCTCATACTCTTATTTTTCTTTCTCAACCTATCCTTTCCCACACTTTTTTCCAACTAAACAAAGGGTAATGCTTTGTTTCGTAAACACAAAAAACAGTATAGCTACAAGTATGTGCCGTGCAGATTGCTCAAAATAGTTTCTGCGCTTCTATAATCCAAACCAAGTTATAGCAAGGCAATAGATAGATGTTTTAAAGCATGTCAAAGTAAAAGCAACTATACTTTATTCGTTTGTTTGAAGGGTTTCCCTCCCGATCTATATAGTGAAGTGAAACAGAATCAAAATGGTAAAAATAATAAAATAAAATTCAATATCCTTTAATATGCTCAAATTCACCTAGAAAACATGATATTTCCTCAAAATCATTTCATTATCTAAATCACAATAATAGGATGGCAAAATGTGACCAATACAAATCAATTCATCTATGAGGATTGGGATGATCCTTCACTGTAACTTCTACCTGTAGTGTATAGAATAGGAATAACGTGTAAAAGAACACCGAGAACTTAATAGGAGCAATTTTCCACTCGGTGCATCACTCCGCATTGCTGAGATTTTAAACTTTCAAGTCATAGTGGGAGTATGTAAACATTATTCTGAAACCCGGATGCTCTCACTTGTCAGCCAAACCTTCTTCTGAATTATTAACACTGCATCATTTGAATCTTGCTCTGCATTAGATATGGCCACTGCATCCCAGTGCAGTGCTGGCAAAAACTTTTTTATAGACAACACGGCCAACCGCTTATCGTGGATGATGACGAAACCCTTTGGCCTCAGGATTCTATCCATCTCAATCAATAAATCCTCTGGACTGCATTCTTTCTCAATGATGTCAGAAAATATAGTCCATGCATGGAGTAAATCATAGGTTCGAGGGTATGTTGAAAATGCTTCACACCTGTCATATCAATGACAATGATGATGTGGCTTGATATTATATCACAGTAGTGCTGTTAATGTAGCCTAAAGATGATCATTCTTGTTGTATAGACAAGAGTAAGAGGCATACCAGTTGTGAACTGTTCCTAATAGACCTCTGTCATATATGATCTTGAGAGTGTTTGGCCCATTTTCTGGCACCACATTCATAACCCAAACATCTTTGTCCTTCAATGCAGCTGCAAATGAACCCAAATTTGCTTTCATGTCCATCACGTTCCGAATTGTATCAGGCTTAATTTTACTGCCTAGCATTGTCCAGTAATTAGCAACTTCTTTTTGCCAAAATTCCTGCACAAAAGTTGTTGTTATATACCAGATAGAGGGCATACTGACTATGAAGCTCTCATGCCTTGGATTGAATTCTAGTTTCAAGAATAACTGCCTTTAAGCTTAATTTTCACCCAATTTAGCGAGATTAAAAGGAAAATCACAGTTTTTCACACATTCATACAACAAGAAGAATTATTTATATGATGTTACATTTAGATTGCCTTCCTACAGGCACATTCTGGAAAGAAAACCACACTTGGATAGCAATTGAGGTTCTTTAGTAGCTCATATCAAATTTAGTCAAGCAAGAAATGTGATCTCAATGATCTTCAATTTATACTTTCAGCTGTTTACTGTAGGGTTTCCAGCTGGTCCTTCTCCCACTCAATGGTATTTTCTATCACATTTTTCGTCTGGTGAGTATAAGCATTCATTGTCAAAGATATTAAAAGTAGAAAACAGGATATATATTTTAAAATTACCATGTCGTTTTCAAACATTTCAGTAGAGTAGTTGAAGTCAGCAAGGCGGGGCGGTGGAGTAGTCAATCGAGCTGGCCAAGGAGCTAGACCGCTTCCTTTTGCTTTGTGGATCTCTGTATAGTCACTTGGTTATTGAACTTTCAACTTCTAATAGAAGTCATGAAATAATACCAAAAAATTGCTCGGTGGAACAGAACAAAATCATGCAATGCAAAAATTCAGCTGTGTAACATGCCAAGTATAATGTACTCAGAGATCCAGAATAGCAAAAGCAATCTGATTTATAAAGTTGACTATTGTATACAGCGGCACAATAACAAGGCGGGTATTTCCCCCTGCAGTTGTTTGTTTAAACATTTATTATTCAGAGTCAAACTTTTAAGAACTATTAGAGGTCTACGAATATTGTTATTATCAGTTTATCTCATGTTCTTTAGATTAAAAAACAGACTGAATTATTATGAAATAGGAAAAGTATCACTCACGATCAGAGTAAGGTGTGATGCAAGCTTTCATTTTAACATCCCAAACAGCATCGGGATCCTCATCAGAGCTGCAAAGTGGAGGTTGAGTATCAGGCTCTCTTTTAAGATAACAATCATTAGTAAGAGGCTTGACCCATATGACAGTCTGGTTTTTCTTTGCAGCTACTTTCCAACACATGCGCCCTACAAGAGCACTCATTTCTCTCCATATTCTCCGATCCTCTTCATCCTTAGCATAGGCTTCGGGAGATGAGTAGGCAAAGTAGCCTCCTGGCCTAAGTAACCTATCTAGCTCAAGAAGAAGTATGCCATCTCTTTGAAGCCAATCAATTCTACAGCGAGAACAATGAGCAAGTTCAAAAGATCTACTAGGGTATGGGAGTCTTAGTGTCCCCAAGACACCAAGATATGCTGGAATTCCTCTCTCTAAAGCAAACTGTATTTGGTTTTCATGAACATCATTTGGTGCTAATGACATTGCTATCACATTAGAAGACAGAAGATATCCTCCAAAGCTTGCAACACCACAGCCAACATCAAGAACACTGCGAAGTCTTCCTCCATTGTTTATAACATTGTTCGGAAAGTTGAGCATCTGCAATACCAATCATGAATTTTAAGTTATCAGTTTTCCAGTTATGTAAGAGTTTTATGTTTCAGCGACTATTTTACTGCTAGCCTAAGTAGGTGTAACCAGCTTACATTGGCAATTGATGCAATATATCTGCCAGCACCGTGATGGAAGTGGGTTCCTCCACCAGGAAAAACTATCTTTTCACCTTTTACAACCATCCAATTCTGGTCAGATTTCTCAGTTGCTAGATGGGTATGAGGTATATTTGCTCTCCATACCTGATCTCTGCTTTTGGGCCACTTGATTGGAATCTATTATCATCAAGAACAGCATAAGACACTCAAAGCTTTAAGCACACAAAATTTCCAAATTAAAGAAGCAACGCCTGGAGAAAAGAGAGCCACCTTGTACCCTGGAGGAGGGGGGATCAAACAATTATAACGCCTCTCAGGCATTGGGCAGTGTCGTTCATAGTGCTCCATCAAGTTCAGATCAAGCTTCAATCTTGTTTGGTATATGAGATTTCTGTCTAGACAAGGAATTAGCTCCGAGAGATGATCATCACACACCTTTAAAAAAGTAAATAAAAGAGTAAAATAACTCGAAAGATTCGTACCAGACACTAACTAACATTTGTGAAGTGCTAACATAAAAGTTGTTCATTTCAGACTGATATAACTCACTGGAATAGTCTTCGGTACAGCACTATCATCTACTCCTCCAGTTTTTAAATATTTGCTACCATACTCAACAGAAGTTGAGCCACTTTTCCGAGGATAAAGGTAAAATAAAGCACAAATAATCACTAAAACCAACACAGTTGTCACCAACCGCTTTCTTGATTTCCCATCTGCTCTTCTTCCCATTCTTGCCACTACATAAGAATCAAATTCCACTATGGCTTCAACAGATAGATTTAAAAAAAAACATATTCAAAGGCAAAGCAACTATTCAATCACATAACCATATATGAAAATTCTCTCACCACACTCACTGATTCAAGGGCACCAACCTAATGACCCGTGTTCCACAAACCACCAAGGTGATGCAGCCTAGTACCACGAAACAGTAACTGCACACAAAGTTGAAATTAAAACCAATGAAACAGCAATAGCACCATAATCGGCAGTTGGTGGGACGTGAAGCACATGCGCTCACTACTATTGATTCACACACACACAAACACATACTAAAAATCAATTCTTTTTCATTTGTAAACAATTTCTAGACAGAATTATGGACCAATCACAGAATAACAGCCATTAACGATAGCTGAAAAACAAAAACTCAGTAATACAATAAAAATAAAAAGTGAATAATTAAAAATATTCCAAACGTGGAAAAAATCTAATAGGCAGAAACACACACACATAGAGAAAAACTATGAGATGGGTATGCATATGAATTGGGGAAAAGGGGATCACCAACAGTGAGGAGACCCATGCGATGAATAGGTGAGAAAGATGGAAGTGAGGTCGGAATTGCAGAGAGAGGAAGAAAGTGAGCATTTTTGGTGAATGTGAGTGGATCTGAGGATGAAAATGGGAAAATGGTGAAAATGATAGAGGAAAAGCTAAAACAAAGCAAGCAGGTACCTCAGACTCGGCCTCTCTTCGTCACTCCAAAGGTTGCTTCATTCAATTTGAAACTGGAGAATTTGATTTGGATTTTGAAACAATAACAAACAATGTAATAATATCCAAAATCAACAGAGGCACAAAGACATTGGCCCTTCCAAAAGTTTAAGAATTTTATTATTGCAATTTAATTCTGACTTTGTAGAAAAATTATGCATTTTATTTTGTTTTATTGTTTTGTATCGAAAATATCAGTAAAATAAATATCACTTTCAAAATAAGGAATAAAATTAAAGTTTTTAATATTTACTTTACTAAATATATTGTTCACAGAGAATCTCCAAGAACAGTTTGTGAATTTATTTTATCCTAAATAAGTATAGTATGGAGCGTGGTGCATATTAAAAAAACATGCAAAATTATGCTATATAAATAATATATTTATATTATATTATATTTTAAAATTATTTCACAAAAGCTTTATGTTAAAGGATTGTATATCTTTTAAAACATGTTTTATTTTTATTTCCTATTTGGGCAAAAAAGCATTTTCTTAAAAACACATGATAACAAACATGAGAAATGGTGTTTTTTTCATATGTTAAATAACTAAGATGCTTCATATCTTGTATCAAGTTGATTTGGTGTAGGTAGTCGTGATAGACATGACCTAAATCTATATCTACTATAAAAGATACTTGATTGGTAGTGTAATCTAACATGTGTCAATTTGTGTTGATTTTTGATTTTCCTCCAAAATATTTTTTTCCTCTTTATAACTTTTTTAATTAATTTAATTCAATTTAATATTTCTTTTTTGAATATTGAGTTATAATAATTGTTATACTGATATCAATATCTTAATGATGAATCACAACTTAGCTTAAAAAGAGTGATTGACTTTGACAGATATAAATTTCCTTGCATTAGATTACCAGTATAACTGATGCTTAATAACTCATCTCAAAATGGAGTATTATCAAAGTCATTGTAAGTAATGCGTTCACATTAGTTTCTACTTGCATCGTTCGTTGAGGTCTAGTATGATCTCCCAAAAGAGTCAATCCTCGCAACACATTGGGGTGCCACTCTGGGCTTCATTAACCATGCTTATATTGGATAGTTAACTAAGTTACTGTTGAAGCATAAAATTCTACTTGCACCACTCGTTGAAGTCTGATATATAGTCTCATTAAAAAATAATTATTTAACAATTATAGTATATTTAATATCATCAACTAGGATGATTAAAATAATACAATAACTAGTTCTAACCACCCCCCCTCCCCCCAATGTTAAAAACTTATATATATATATATATATATATATAAAACCCATCTTCGATTTCGTGGTGATGCATCTCAAGAATATAACATAGTTTATTCATCCATAAATTATAAGCTTGCTTA
Source organism: Clitoria ternatea (assembly GCA_037962975.1). NCBI lineage: Eukaryota > Viridiplantae > Streptophyta > Magnoliopsida > Fabales > Fabaceae > Clitoria > Clitoria ternatea. The sequence goes on from CM075674.1 coordinate 3,731,664, forward strand.
TATTCTAATATTGAAACCTTTTACTTAAAAAATCTTTTTTAACAAATCCTGTTGTAGTCACTCTGGTCGTCATTATGTGGAGGAATGTTTCTCGTGTGTTTAAATATAAATTCTAATACATCTTCTATTTTGCTTTCATTTTGTTTCAGTTTCATTTCAGCTCTGAACATTATCAAGCACTAAATAATCAAACCTATAACGTTGCTACCAAGTTCCCTCGCATCACATCGCATCAAAGACTTTCAGATTCAAAATCAAACGCCAATTTTTATTTTTTTTTTATAACTAAACTGAATTTGACACTTTCTTTCAATAAAACGAAATTTATATACTTAACTAGAAGAGACAATTTTAGGTGCATATATATTGACAACCATTTCTTAAAATCCTTATAGCTTTAGTTAAAACTTTTTAGTGCTTATTCTTCCGTTTGCTTCTTAGCTTCATTCTTCACTTATAATTCATATTGCATAATAGAAGTTTCTTACAACGTTGTGTACAAGAACAAAGTGATTCAACGTTACAGACATATTATGGTATCTTTTGAAATATGAAAGTAATCATAGTTAATAGATTTATTTACTAAGCTATGTCAAGTGGAAAGTCCAACAACTATTCGCAAGATAAGAGACTCAAAGCCAGAACCTGGTATCGATAAAAGTCGACGTATTTCAGCAGAACATCACAGCCCAACACTATTATAGATAGTGAGACAAGTGAATGCTTTACTATGACCAAAATACAAAAGAGAATGCTTTACAGTTTACACTAAAAGAAAATCTACCATGTAAAGAAAGCAATTCACAATATTTAGTAGGCCTCGGGTGAATTTCGTTGACTAATAATATGTTACAAAGAGTGTTAATTCATTCAGAAAAAAGAAAAATGAAACAAGTGTTGGAAACAGTTAACATTTCTCAGTAAGATAATAGTTTGGGATCAGCTTAGAGAATTTATATCACCCTAGTGATAACTAAAATATACTTTGATTAAATAAAAATTCTCACTAATTACCTCTGAAAAAAAAAACTAAATTTACTAGTACATCAAGTTTACCATTTGCAATTGTTAAGGTTTTATCCCAAAATCAATTAATAATGTGAGTAGTCTAATAGGTATTTAAACCATACGACATACTATAATCCAGGTGATGCAGGACTTCCAACACACCCCCTCCAATAAAGCTTGCGGGACCAGACAAAGAGTAATTTTTGACCTATAACGAAAAAATAACTCTTGGCCCATAATAACCGGGGAGAAGTTAGACTATGGCTCTGATATCATGTTAGGTTCTATTCCAAAACCAATTAACTATAGGAGGAGTGATCCAATAGGTATTTAAACCATATGATATATCATGAGATAGACGATGTGGAAACACGCTCCTTCCAACAAAGTCTGTTGGATTAGGCAAATGGTAATGTTTGACCCATAACAAGAGGGCGATTCTTGGCCCATGACAATAGGAAAGAAGTTAGACCCAATATCTAAATTTAAGATGGTATCAAAGCCTATCTTAGATTAGTTATTGGGCCACCCATGAGGGGATATGTTGTAAGTCCCATGTTATTAGGCCACCCGTATTTGTCTATACTCTAGATGTTCATTCCTGGAAGTGAGGGGTTATGTTGAAAATCTCACATTGACCAGTAATATGACCAATTCAATGTATATAAGATGAGGGTAATCCTCATCCTGTGAGCTAGCTTTTAGGATTGAGTTAAGCCATATACCTAAATTTAAGAATAATATATAAAGTACATCGTGAACTACACATACAAAATATGAACAGGAGAGCTTCCTTTATAAAATATGTAAACAATGCACCATCAAGTAACAACAGAATTACATTAGAAGTAAAAGCTATGAAGACACAATACCTAGTCACATGATAGTCTACAGTAAGCAGTGACCTGAAATGGGCATGGTGGCATGACGATAAGCATTTTAGTCACTCATGAAGTTAACAGTCAAGGAAAAACAGAACCTAGATGAATATATTACTCAATAATTGTACAATATATGACCGTAGGGAAAGGAGACTTGCATTAACTTTAATTGGTGCGTGCTGATAGCTGATGAAAGTGATTGCTAAATGTCCTAAGCTGGTTTTATTGATCAACCAGTATAAAACAGGTTGTCTTTTTTCACCTACGTAATTGTCTCAAAATAAAACCATTTCAAGCAATATAACTCATTATCTGTTCAAAGCCCCTCTAGCTTGAAATTAACCGCAAAAAGGAGCAAATGAATCATATCAAGCCTGTTTGTATAACAAACAAAGCTCGGTTTGGCAGATAAATCTTGAACTCTGAAGCTTAACTAACATGGTCTTCTCAAAGGAAAAAAAAAAAACTCATATCGGGAATGGATGTGGCAAAGCAGAAACAAACAGATGCAACCATCTAGAACTTTCTGGATCTCTAATCTTTGGAGACTCTAATAATTAAACCAGTTGGAGTCTGGTCGGTGCTGAGATGACCAGAACCAATCAAATCCCGAAGATGAAATCTCATATCAAGTGGAGACATGCGAAGACGCTTCTTTTCCAAAGCGGCCAACATCATCTCCTTATATCTACGACGGCTGAGAAGAGAGATAATTTCCTTTCTTCCCTGAACAAAAGTAAAAAAATTTCATCCTGTAAAGTGTTTCCTAATGATCAAAATATATACAAAAATTATTGACCCTTCGGGGGTAAACACTCCTGGCATCTCAGTCGGGCAAAGAATCCAAATGACTACCAAAATAACACCCCAACCCAAAACAAATAACTCAATCCACCAAATTATCCCCCAGCTACTCCATAAAACAAATATCTAAAGCAATAAACTTTGAAGATGGACTTGGCAATGTCTAAGATGACACTTAGCAGCACAAGTTCAACCTAACAGAGATCCATATAATGATGTAATCTATGCCTAGTCATGCACTTGAAAACTTTCTCAATTTACACTGCCTTGTCAGTTAGCTGAGGAGTTACACCAAAGATATGCTTAGTGGGAAGAGCGATCAACTTAGCCTCAACCTCCTCCCCAGACATGTCCAGTTAGCAATCCATAATCTTCCATTCTTCCTATCAACTATTTGATCATAAACCTAGCACATATGTTCTAAAAAACCACATATTACCAGTACTTAAAAGTTCACACAAGTTACAAAGCCATCAACTTATTGATTGTTACTTGTCATCAACCACCTTGCCAAGCTAAATGCAAGCCTTCCCCCAAGGCCACAACCTAGACCCTCAAATTTCATGTTGTGACCATGTTATGCACTGAAGTCAGACAATTTACAGACGGATATAGATTAAACATACAAAAAATCCACACAAAATCACATGGTAAACATCAAATTTCATACCTGAACAAGACCCTTAAGAAGTGAGCCAATATTTGGTATTGCAAACCAATACGTGTTTGGATCAATAAGTTGCCTAGTCTGAAAAATATGAAGTATGTACCAGTGTTATTAACTTATTATACATAAATACATAGAAAAAAAAATACACATGGAGGATGCTTGGAAAAAGTTTTACAGAGTTTATCTTATTATATAAGCACATAAGATGAGAATGGAAAATCTATGGTTATGCTTCTAATAGTTTTCGACAAGCTTCATGATAAAGTATCTCAAAATAATTTTATTAAATAAAGCATCCTAATATAAACTTTCATGAGATAAGCTTTTATTAAGTAAGTGTTTTTTAAGCAATTAACCCAATCGCATCCAATTCATACATACGTGCATTGTAGAAGAAAATAGATATATAGAGGAGATAATCAACATGAAACCACAGTTGTTACCACACAACTTTAATTCCTTATTGTTGAAATGTAAATATGTTGGTTAGAATTAATTTTGTAATTATGAATTAATTACCTAGATTAGTTCCTAATGTTTGTCTGATTGTATTTACATTATAAATAGAGAGTGTGATTTTCATGAGATACACAAGTCAGTAAATCCCTTTCCTTAATACAGTATCACACGCCTAGATGCACTGCAGCCAAACTGGGCCTGATCTCCAAGGCACTTTTCATCATGCCCCCACCAGTGCGACCTGCACCCCCAATCTCTGCTGCCTGCATGTCCGTCTCACATGCCACCACTGTTTGGGCAAGTGAACACCGTTATGATGTCTGTTTCGCGGGCTGTTTGTCCCGTTCTTCTCTCTGGCTTATACACCCACCTGCACTGCCACCTCCCTGCTGCCCATGGCCACCAGAAACACCTTCCCGTTCCCCTGCCCCAGTGACATACACCAATGTCCTGCTGATTACGTGCCCGAAACTGACAGGATCGGCCAATTATAGTACCTGGTCTGCTGTTGTCCTGCTTTAGTTTCATGGTCATGGTCGGGAATCCTACCTGCTAACAGACTTGAAGGACATCCCCACTAAAGACTGAGATCGCCAGCAACAAATTGATGCCTCTCTGTGCTCCGTTTTTTGGTTTTCCATAGCTGACCTTGGAGGAACAGTTTCATGCTTTTATGTCCTATTATGAGGTGCGGTCCAGGGGAAAGGCAGTTCTAGTTGCAGATTCTGGTGTTTTTATGCCTTTCACTACTGATGGTTATGATTTTTGCTTTGTCTGGACTAACTCAATCCGCAATTCTGTCTGGTGTTGCTGTTTCAACCTTAAACACTGATAGATATTTGCAGCTTTGCACACATTACGAGTGTTCAATATTTTCTCTTCAAGAAAAAACCATAAAATGATTTGGTCTTTGCAATGGCCACAACATTTGTCATGCTCACAATCGCTATTGCGGCCTGTTTTGTGGTATCGCGGATTCTTCCAAAACCATAATGCTAGACCACTATAGCGCCACTATAACCGCTATTTAATTTAACAACACTGGCTGAATTAGAATATAGGGCTATGGTTGTAGCTTCAGTTATTACATCTTGAGGACCTTCAGAATGCGAAGCTTATGTGATAATCAAACAACTCCCCATATAACATCAAACCTAGCCCGTCATGAACACACTAAACACATAGAGTTCAATTGCAACTTTGTGAGGGAATATGTGTTTTTCAGAGAGATACACACCGATCACATCTCATTGAATGGTCAATTAGTCAACATTTTCACTAAATACCTATGTGCCCCCAGATTGGATTATATTTGTAACAAGCTGTAAACTAAAAGGCTGAATATAATCAACATTAGCAGAATAAGCATATTTGTTTAATGAAAAGGAAAGTTAGTAACATCTTGTCAGATTTTAAAGCTTGAAATAAGATGAAGAAAGGCTAAAAGGTTCTCAATTCAGCTAAAAATGTTGAACATTGATTATGGAAAACACGAACTACAATGTTTATAGGATTTTCAATGTTTAAATAAATCAATGAATTCATCTAGGAAAAAGGTCTAGGAATGTACAATATTAGAAGAATGTAAAAGAGAGAATCTTAGAGAGAAGAGAAAGAAACTGAATCTGAATTGTATCAAATTGGGGATGAATACAATGAAGATCCTATTTACAGGATTCGCAAAGTGTACAGCAGAAGCTAACAAATGGTAACTGCCTATAGCAGGTAGCTATAGCAGAATCCCTGTTGAACAGGTAACCAAGAGGAAAATTACATTTGTATGGGCATGCCCGTAATATAAACTTATATCTCCTATACCCCCACAAGCTTAGGAAGGGTGACAGACAGTAGCATCACCAATCCTGAGCTTGGATCTGATAGCCAAAAATTTGGGTGGAGACAAGGGGTTGGTGAGGGCATCTTCCAGTTGATCAATAAGCTGTTGAGTAGCAACCTTCTCTCTTAGAAATAAGAGATCTAACTCAAGATGCTTGGTCCCAGCATGAAGAACAAGGTTGTGAGACAAGGAAACAACACTCGGATTGTCAGAGAGAATGGTAGGAGCACCAGTAGGGACCTAAAGTTCAGTTAGGAGGGATTGCAGCCATAGAATCTCCTGAGTGATAAGGGACGTCCTTCTGTATTCGGCCTCTAGTAGTAGATCTGGCTACTACAGATTGTTTCCTAGACCACTAGGAAATGAGATTGGGTCCAAGGAAAAATGTAAGCTCCAAAAGTAGATCTTCTATCATCCATGTCAGAAGCCCAATGAGCATCACAGAAGGCAGTAAGCTGAAGTTGAGTGGAGGAGGTAGCAGGCGGTAGATGCAAGCCAAGGGAGATGGAGCCCTTTAAGCTCCTTAAAATTCTTTTCACTGCTGTCCAGTGAGCCACTTAAGGAGCTGTGGAACCTTATTTAACTGAAAAACTAATTTCAGGTCTAGTGATAGTTAGGTATTGTAACACCCCAACTACTAATATGTACAAAGAGACATCAGAGAAGTCTTCACTGCCTGTTTTTTATGAGTTTACAGCCACCCACCATAGGAGAAGAAATAGAATTTGCTTCAGCCATGTCAGTCTTTTGCAGTAAATATCTAATATACTTGGCCTGAGTTAAAAGAAGAGAGCCATTGGAGAGAGACTTAACTTCTATACCCAGGAAATAGTCAAGATTTTCAAGTTGCTTGAGAGCAAAAGCTGAGTGAAGACCAGTGATGATCTTTTGAAGAAAATCAAGAGAGCTTCCTGTAACAATAATGTCATCTACATAGACTAGGAGATAGACAGTGATGTCCTGCTGAGAGTACATAAATAAGGAAGGGTCACATATGCTGTCAATGAAGCCAAAGGAGAGGAGAGTGCCCTTCAATTTTTCAAACCAGGCCCTGGGAGCCTGTTTAAGGCCATAGATAGCCTTGTGTAATATACTAGCTGCTGACCAGGTTTTCAAACCCAGGTGGCTAAATCATATAAACCTCCTCTTGGAGAGTGCCATTCAAGAAGATACTATTCACATCTAGTTGCTAGACCATGCTGTTGTGAGTGCCAGAGGGAGAATAAGTCTAACGGTATTAGGTTTGACCACCAGAGGAAAGGTTTTATTGAAATCAAAGCCAGGCTTTTGATGAAAGCCTTTGGCAACTAACTGGGGCATGTATTTTGTAAAAATTAAAGATAGAGTTATCTCTACTCAATTAGATTAAATTAGTTTATTTTTTATTTTGTTAGATATTTGTATTATCTTATCTGTAATCATATACAATTTCCTATAAATATAATAGCTCTGTTGTGATCTAAAACACATGGAATTCATGTGTGCTCTCTCGTTTTCTCACACTCTCTCAACATGATATCTAGAGCCTAACGAGAGGCAACCCTAATTCGTGTTTACACAGTGGGCCCACTGCTCACTGGTGAAATTGTTTTTTAGAAACCTATGTTTCTCCTCCAAGTTTTTGATCTCCCGTATATTTTTTGGTCGTGTTTCTCTCTCCGACCAATTTGTCCCTCTGGTAGCTCGTTCTTTTTCTTCTCTGCCCACTGCCGCCACCTCTTCCGTCGACCTTTTCCAACTGGTGACCCCATAGGTAGCTTCCTCTCCAAGACCGGCCCATCCCCACCGGCAGCGCCTCCATTAGAGCTTCCACGCGCCACCACCTTCCTTTGCGCTTGAACCCACACGCAACCTATACCCGTCGCGCGTGGCGGCGCGTCTCATCTCCCGCGAGGTCGTGACCACTTAGGCTTTGCTCGCCTCAGTCTCCTCTACCCCTATCTGGTGTTCCTTTTCAGTTTTCCCCACTTTACCCCCTCCGTTTGGTCTATTTTTCATTTCTACCCCTGATTTTCTCTCTCCTCCAGCACACTCATGACTCCTGCATTGTCTTCCGCTCCGCCGTTGTTGCCGGATCCGTCTCCATCACCCCCCTACAATGACTTCCTGAAGTGGTGTGAAGAATGTCAGGCCTCTGGTTCCACCGCCGCTGTTACACACAATAATAATTCTTTCATTGGCATCTCCCATTCTTTAGGACCTTAGGTCCTTGATTCAAAGGACACCAACCATATTACCGGTAATAAATCTCTTTTTTCTTATATCTCTACCACTGGTTACTTACCTTTTGTTACCATAGCCAATAGTTCCCAAACACAATCCCAAGGTATTGGTATTGTCCATCCTCTTCCTTCTCTTTCGGTTGATAATGTGTTATTTATTCCTGGTGCCCCCTTTAACTTGTTATCCATTACATATGTAACAAGCTTGGTGCATATGATTTATATGCTCCAGCTTGAGGGGGAGTGTTAAAATTAAAGATAGAGTTATCTCTAGATTAGTTTATTTTTTATCTTGTTAGATATTTGTATTATCTTATCTGTAATCATGTACAATCTCCTATAAATACAATAGCTCCGTTGTGATCCAAAACACACGGAATTCATACGTGCTCTCTCGTTTTCTCACTCTCTCAACATATTTGTTGATGGTATTATTTGGATTTTCCTTAATTCTAAACACCCATTTGCAACATATGGCAGTTCTGTTGGGTGGAAGAAGAACTAACTAAGGACCAAGTTCCATTTTTAACAAGTGCCTGAAATTCATCTTGCATGGCAGATTTCCACTGAGGCTGAATCAAGGCTTGTTCAGAATTCTTAGGTTCCAAGTGAATAATTAGGAGAGTAGGATTAATTCTGGGTTGGAAGATACCAACTTTGGACTTAGTGAGCATGGGGTGAACATTTAGGGTCTTGAAGGATGAGGAGACGGGAACAATGGAAGTGGAGTGTGAGGGAATATGAGGGGAAGGAACGGACAAGGAGGGAGAAGAACTGTTGTGGCTACTTGAACTGGGGAAGTGACTACAGGTGAACCAGTAGGATGAAAAACAACAAGGTGAATAGTTGAAGAAATGGAAGGGAAAGAGGAGAGAGGAAGAGGAAAATAGTTTGGAGTAAGGAAATGTTGTTTCATTGAAAATAACATCCTTGAATGTAAAGAGTTTGCCTTCAGGTGAGAAGCACTTGTAGCCTTTATGAGAGTTAGAATATCCCCAAAATAGACATTCTTTTGTTCTGTATTGGAACTGATGTTTATTATAGGATCTTAAGAGAGGAAAACAGCAGCAGCCAAAATCTCTTTAAGAGCTGAAAGTCTGGGAGTTGATTAAACAAAACTTGAAAGGGGATATTAGTGTGGATAGAAGTAGAAGGTAACCTGTTGACGAGATAAACAGAAGTGAGGAAAGCTCAGTATGAGGGCAGATGACTCTGTATGATACCACAGTCAGTGAGAAACTTAGAAACGGATCTGAATTCTCCTTCACAATCTGTTTGGAGGGATTTAATTGGAGTGCCAAATTGTAACTCAACCATTTTCTTAAAGTTCTAAAAAACAGATAGGGTATCAGATTTAGACTTTAGTAGATATATCCATGTAAATCTTGAAAAGGAGTCAATGAATGTTACATAATTGGTGAATCCCATTGTGGATGTAGGGGCTGGTCCCCATAAGTCACTATACACAAGTTTAGGTAGCCCATAAGAGTTTTGAGAAGGAGAAGATGGTAATCTATGCGATTTGCAAAGACAACAGAAAGAACAAAACTTGAGAGAATTTTTATTACCAAAATGCCAGAGATTACATTTTTGAAGTACAATTTTGAGAGAGTCATAATTTGGATGTCCTAATCTAGAGTGCCATGCATTGATATTGGCATTAATAGAAGCAGAAAAGGCAGAAAAGTGACATTGAGGAGATGCTCCACTTGGAAAAGCCAAGTCAGCCTGAGGATTTTTGTGATGTAGAGGAAGATCAGGGAACTAGTATAGTCCATCTGAGCCTACCAATCCATCTGATTTAACAACACAGAAAGAAGGATGAAACTCAAAGAAAACAGAGTTATCACTGACAAATCTACTAACATTTAAGAGAGATTCTTTGTAATTGAAGGAACCAGAAGCATATTTTGTAAACTTGGTCTAACAGATGGCTTAAGAGGAGAAGAGAAGGAATTGGAACCTATAGAATTAATAGCCAGACCTTGACCATTGCCTATTACAACTTGATCAGGTCCTTCAAAAGGAGTAAGTTGCTGGAAATTCAGGCTGCCATTAGTAACATGTGCAGATGCACCTGAATCTGGATACCAGTTTTGATGAGGTCCAGAACTGGCAACAAAAGCCTGATGAACTTGCTTGAAGTGTGTGGAAGGCACATAGGCATAGTGAACAGGTCTGGTTGAGGGAGATGTAGTTGTTCTTGGAGCAAAAACTGTTGAGACAAGTGAGGAGAATATTGTTGATCAAGCCTGTGATAGCAAACTGCAAACAGAGGCATCATGTCTAAATTTATGACACACTTGGCATTGTATGGAGCCTCGACCACGGCAACGATAGCCACAGCCTCTGAAGTTGTGACCACGAAAACCATGGCCTCTCTATGAATGAGCAAATTGAGGGGATGAATTGAACTTCGAAGAATCATCATCACCTACAGCGATAAGAGCTTGAGGTTGAGACCGGGTGAGATTAATAGCGAGCTCAGTTGATTCCTTCTTATACCTTTCTAATCGAGCTTCATGTGCCAAGAGAAGTTCCTCAACTTCAGAAATTGGAACCGAATCAAACTGACTACTGATGAGAGAGACGATCGATTCGAAATCCCTAGGTAAACCTTGCAAAATTGCATCAAGATGCTCGACATTAGAGATCTTGTCTCCGACAGCAAACAACCAGTCAACAAGTCTGATGCGTAGAAGATACTCTGAAACACACCGACCATCCAAAGACATTGTGCGAAGCTCAGACCTCAATTTTCGAGCCTTTACACGAGTAAGCCTTTACACGAAGTCCATAAAGAAATACAGAAAAGTTCATGCAACAATATTTGTGACTTTTTCAAGGTATAAGAGAAGATATTAGTATTAATTCACAAAATATCTAAAGATTGTGTTTGCTTCTTTTTCATTATTACAGTTCATATTCTGTTTATAAAGTATAAATATCCTGTGACAGTAATAAACATAAGAGTACTTGAATATTAATAAATTGCACAATGTTTAATAATCTATTTTACTCACAAGGATGCCAGCATTAATTAGAAGGGAGATGTGACTTTCTTTCACCTTTCCCCCAAGTGACAAGAGTGAGCACTGCATCAAAAACAACCACCCTCAGCACAAAATCTCAATTAGCAAATATCCTAGGATAATATTAACTTTGACCAGCCAGTTGGTTTAAAATCAGTATTGAACTATAAAATAAAAGTTGGTACACTGGAATAATATGTTTCAATAATACTCCCTCCGGTCTCCAATATAAGGTGGAGTTAACTGAATCACCAAGACCAATAAAAGTAGTTAAGTGTATTGGTTTTCGAAAATTTAATGTGTCATCACAATTTTACCCTTATGAACTCAATTAAATGTCATTGATAATTGAGAGTATATTTTTTATGTTATGTAGAATTTCTAGATTAATTAATAAGGGTAAATAGGGGAAAGTCAATAAATGTTATATGGAAAGTAACACCGCCATATAAAAAAAAACAATTTTTTTAAAGACTTCACCTTATACATGAGACCGGAGGGAATACTATACTATTTAGTATTCTTCAGTAAAAATATGGATATGCCAGATTCCTGAATTGTGCATTTGCATTCTCTCAAAGTTGGGCATGCTACATACTATAAAAATCTCTGATGAGTAAACCTGTGAAATGAGCAGAAGTGGAAAGGATTAAACAGTATAAGTTAATTTGAGTATCTCACTCACAAGCTCCTGATGTTCAATGCCAGATTCCAACTTCGAATCTAGAACATGAGTCTTGAACCACCCAAAAACTTCATATTCCCCTCCTTTCTTTCCTCCCATTCTTTTCACAACACAATCTATCTATGCATCAAAAGTTAGATAAGACAAAACTGTCAGTTCATCAACAATCAAACATAACCCACCCAATAGAAGATAATACCCATTTGCACTTTGATAATAATAATAATAAAAAAAAAAACACCCAAGACATTTAATTCTTTTTATAGGAAAGGAAATGGAAGTTGCAAAATGAGGAAGTCTCATATAGCAATGAAAATTTGACATTATGGCCCAACAGAGCATCATGGAGACTGAAGCATACACATAGTCTAGACAAATGTATGCAAGGAGGGATTAATTTACTTCTGCAGAAGTTAAAATCTCACCAATTTAATAACTATTTCACTCAATGGTATATCCAAAAACCTATTCAAAATTCATTTTCTATAGATCACATCTATAAAATCTCTCCTAAAATTATATGATTTTTTAATCAATATTAACTCCACTATTCTTGAAATCAATGAAATAAGAAACATTTGACTATTGATCAAGATAATGCATAGTTGTAATCTAGGTTTTCAAATGCGCGCAATTGCACCACGTTTTCACTCGGAAGTCGCATCGCAGCACTCTGCCGCCTCAGGGGAGTCGTCACGGTGGCCTTTGCTGTTGCAGGTGCGGTTGGGGTGGGTGCCCCAGCCCTGTAACTTCTCCCTCAAAGTGTCGTGGCGGATTGGGGAAGATGACACCAAACATTGTCGTTTTTGCTTTTCTTTAATTTTCCTTAAAAAACAAAACATTTCTCTGCTCCTTCGAAAGTTCAAACGTTTCCCCTCCTCCCCTGTTTTCGAACTCCAAGCATCTTCCCCACTCTCTCATCCCCTGCTCATCGTTTCTTGCCGGTGACTGGATCGGGGACGCGCTCACCTTCTACGGTGCTTGTGCGGTGGTTCTCTCTTCATCTATTGGCCCCCATTGCTGTTGGAACTGTGCTCTGTTTTTTACACAAACAACCCCTGATTTCAAACTCCAAGCATCTCCCTCACTCTTTCAGCCCCCACTCACCTTTTCTGGCTGGCAATTGCGCCGGTGGCTGCACCAGGGACACACTCACCTTCTGTGGTGGTTGTGAGGTGGTTCTTTCTTCATCTGTCAACCTCTTTGTTGCTCAGTTTGTGCTCTGTTTTCTACACAGCTCCTGTTTTTCTTCTTCATTTTTTTTCTCTTTGTTTCTTTTTTCTTCATCCCTCCATCTCCAACGAGATATCCATCTTTGTTTTATCTTGTTTTGAACTGAGACATCAATGGCCTCTCATGGAGAGCATTGGGCAGGTGTAGGAAATGCACCAGGCCAAGGAACTTCGAACTTGAATGTATCTTTGTTAAGCCTTCCAGAAGAAACATGGACCTTGTTTGGACTTGGAACTCCTTGAAGGACAAAATAATAATAAAAATGTCACCTGCAATTGGTGTGGCAAAACAACCACTGGCAGCATTACCCGAGCAAGGGAACACCAAATGGGGACTGCGGGGAATGTAGAAAAATGTTTGAAAACCCCGTCAAAAGTGAAAGAAGTGTTGACAGAAGCACAACAAAGGAAGACCACTGAGAAGATGGTCTATTTGAATGAAGGTGTTTTTGAGGAGGAAGAAGAAATGCAAGAAATTCAAGCCATCAAGAGGGGGAAAAGGCTTGGTACTTCAAGCCAAGCAACACAATCACAGCCCCAAGCCAAAGTTGCTACAAGAGGGCCACTTGATTTATTCTTTTTGAAGAATCCAGCAACTTTAAAGAAGCTAGAAAAGAATCTGAAACAATAAAGCATAAATGATGCTTGTTGTGACAACGAGGCAAGGGCCTTAATGATACAACACATTGAGCATTTCCTGGTCCCCAATGGAATTGCTTTCAATGTGGTCTGATCAAAAAGCTTTAAGAAGATGGTGGAAGCTATTGGATGTTATGGCCTTCATTTGAAGCCACCTAGCTACCATGAATTGGAATACACGAAAGATCTCTTGAAGCCTCATTCGATGGAGAGGGAGAATCTAGGATTCTCAATCATGTTGGATGCATGGACCGACCAGAAGAATAGGATGCTTATCAGTTTCTTGGTGAATTGTCCTACTAGCTTTATATTTGTCAAAAGTATTGATGCCTCTTCATTTGTCAAGACTGGGGACAAGCTATTCAAGCTTTTGGATAGCTTTGTACAAGAGATGGGAGAATCCAATTGTCCAAGTTGTCACGGACAACGGAAGCAACTACGTCTTGGTGGGTATTAACTAGTAACCACTTTTTTCCTAATTCAGTAATTCCTAATTCGTTAGTTCCTTTTGACCCCTAACCTATTCTTATTTCCCACATTAATTGTAAATTAGGTAAACTTTTGATGGCTAAGAGGCCACACTTATTTTGGACATCATGTGTTGCCCATTGTCTTGATTTGATGCTAGAAGACATTGGCAAAATTCCTAGAGTAAAGAGGGCAATAGATAGAGGAATCAAGCTTTTGGGGTTTATCTACAATCACACAATGGCATTGAATATCACAAGGTAATTCACCAACAAGGCTGAGTTGGTGAGACATGGTGTGACTAGATTTGCTACATGCTGTCTCACATTACAAAGGTTGCACAAACAAAAAGCAAACCTTAGAAGAATGTTCACATTGGATGATTGGCTGCAATCAAAGACTTCCAAAGAGGTGAGAGCAAAAAGGGTAACCGAGAGCAAAGGGTTATATTTATGAAGCTATAGATAGAGCAAAGGAGTGGATTCAAAAGGCTTTCAATGGAGATGAAAGCAACTTTCAGCCAATATTTGAGATAGTTGATAGAAGATGGGATACTCAGATGCATCATCCATTGCATGTTGGGGGGTACTATCTAAACCCCCAACTCTACTAAGATAATTTGAAAATTGAGGAAGATGGAGAGATCATAGAAGGCTTGTATAAGACAATTGAGATGTTGTCCCATTGTAATGAAGAGGAAGAAAAAAACATGTTTGGAGTTAGTGCAATACAAAAATGCAACTGGTCTCTTTGGCCTAAAGGGTGCTCAAAGACAAAGGAGTACATTGGCTCCAGATAAGGAGTTCCTCTCCTCTTTAATTATTAAATTTCGATGTCTTTGTCTTCAATGTTCATTAAACTCAATGCTAATAATAAAATAAATAATTACAGCAGAATGGCGGAAGGCTTATGGAGCTAACACTCCACATTTGATGAAGATTGCTGTCAAAGTATTATCTTTGACTTGTAGCTCATCTGGATGTGAGCAGAATTGATGCACATTCTAGCATGTAAGTCTATGACTAGCAAATCGCATTCAGCAGGCAATTCAATTTTACTTTTCTAGTTACTAACAGTTTTTTAAAACTATAAAAACACATTCGTTCTTAAAAAAGGAGTAGACTAGCATCAAAGGCTCCAAGACTTGGTGTTTATCAAGTACAACCAGGCTTTGCATAGTCGTTTTGATTCTAATGATATCACTGATCCTATCCTCCTAAACAGTACTAAATGGTTAGTGGAGGTGATGAAGATGAAGGTGACAATGAATTGGTCTAAGAGGATGACAAGTTGACTTGGGGACAAGTTGGGGCTGTTAGTGGAGCCGATGAGCCCTTACGTTACACAAGGAGGGGAAAGCAAAAAAGTGCAGCCCCCACTACTTCTACTTCAAGGCCTTCAAGTAGTAAGAGTAAGAGAAAGGGGAAGCAAGCCATTTAAGTTGAAGAAGAGGAGGAAGAAGAAAAGCTTGACGGGGAAGAAACTAATGAAGAAGTGGAGGAGATTTATAGAAGTGATGATGATGCTGAGAGTGATGGGGAAGAAGATATGGCTGACTTAAGGGATGAAGATTACTAAATTTGCTACTTGCTAATAGCTATTTTAGAGAATATTTTGCTATCCAAACTGTTTTAGTGTTTTTTGCTGCCTTAGAGTTAGAACTTGGAAGGCTTCTTGCATTGCATTGCATCTATATTTTGCTTTATTTTGGAATTTGGATACTTGGGATGTATTTATGACTGTTTTGATTTTGGATTTATGCAATTAGTGTTTAATTTTCAATTATGATTTGTTATGTTTAACATTTTTTCAAATTTTTTCAGCATATATACAATTATGCAATTAGTGTTTAATTTTCCCGCGACAGGATAGAATCTCACCCGCGATCCACATCGCAATCGCGATTTCTCAGTTTTGAGGTTTGCCGCGACGCTCCGCGATCCGACATTTACTACTTAGGTTGTAATTCAACCATTGTATCAATAAAATCCACACCCTACATGTAGAGTCATTGAATGACTTACAAGTGTTAAGTCTTACACCAGTGCAAACTGCAAACCAATCACTCTCTTTCTCTCAAATAAGAGACCAACCTGATTTAGGTAGTCATCCAAAAACATCACAGCATGGTCGTCTTGTCCAGTATTTAATTTGAAAAGGCGTAGCACTTTGTCCCTCCTTAGAGTCTGCAACAAATAACAATATTAACGATAGTAATAATAATAGTCATAATTACATTAATCCATCATAGCTACAGGAATTGTATTAACAGGAAAATAAGAGAAGAGAAAGCACTATTGTCTAGCAAATTACAACACTAGGGTTCTAAACTCCTAAACAAACCTCCAATTCCCTATCTACTTGTGTTCTGTCCTTCACACTGCTATACAATTGCGACTTCAGTATAAAAGGCTTAACAGAAACCTGGAAACAAGTATCACCTCTAATTAAGTAGATGAATAAATAAATAAATGACCAAAGATAATGCAGAAGATGAATTTTAAAAGTTCTGCTCCATCTGAGGAAGAAGATAGCTAATGTTGACTCGGTTAACGCTAACCTAACCTTGTCAATGTGGGGAAACTGAACACGCATTATTCGAAGTGCAACAAGCGTATCGGTGAATGAAAGATCGTCCTCTGCGAATGGCGGTGCAGAATTAATGTAACCTAGAAAGAGAATGAAAGGGTTGGAATAGAAGAAAATTGCGTACTGAGTGACGAGCTGTTTCCGGCATCGGAGTCTTCATCTCGACGGCGTTTCGTCCCTTTCGATGAAGATTCTGGAATGTTCTCCATGCGCTCTGCTTGCGAGTTGCAACTTCGCTCAAACAAAACCGCCAGAGATGACCAAATAAATATAAACAAACAAATAAATTCCGCACCATTTTTTAAAACGATCGATTTATAAAAACAAACTTAAAAAGCTAATAAAAAATTCTTGAAAATAAACTAACAACACGCAGATATATTATATTAGCAGTGGTACCCGTGCATTGCACGGTTGTACAGTGTTAAGTTTGTAATTTATAATAACAATAAATTAGTTAAAATATATAAAATATATTAAATTATACAAATGATAATATAAAATAAATAATTTTAATATAAATATTTACTTTAATATTATGAATATAAATTTTTAAAAGAAATATTTTGAATACTAAAAATGTTTATTAATAATCATGGTTGTCAGAACCGGACTGGACCGGCCGGTCGAACCGGAAACTGGTGGCTTGTCTGATTAGGATAGAGAAAAAATCGGTTATCTATTAAACCGGTTAAAAATCGGTGAAACCGGTAAAAACCGGGTTTTGGCGGTTCAAACCGGGTCAGTGTATTTATTTTTCAAAAAAAAAATTTACAACGACGTCGGGTCAAGCTAAAGTTAGGGCAGAATTCCCTCTCTGATTTTTCATTCCTTCGTGTGCCTCTCCCATTTGCTCTGCGTCTTCATCCGGTGAACCCCTCCCTTTCTCCCTCCCACTGTTGCAGGCTCCATCCATCGTGGTGTTGCAGGCTCCATCCATCGTGCTCCAGGCTCTGCATTTGGTATCTCCCTCGCGACCTCGTCTCACCTCCCTCACGGTGAACCCCTCTCTTCCGTCATTGTCGAGCCTCTCACGGTGGTGTCCGTCAGCGTCGAGCCTCTCACGGTGGTCGAACCCCTCACGGTGGTGAACCCCTCTCTTGTGCACTCCCTGTTTCTATTAGTTGTTAAATAAATTGAAATTGCTTTGTTTTGTTTTGTTAAACTGAAATTGAAAAGAAATTGCAAAGGTTGAGTTGCCGTTGGTAATCAAACTGAAATTGTTGTGTATGTTTTACAATGTCATAGAATAATTAGTTAAAATTTAAGTTTTTTCATGAAGTTTTTTCAACATCAAAATTTATATGTTGCATACAGCGTTCTACTGTGACAGAACACACTGTATAGGCTATAGTACACCACCAAGAGCACATAGATTAATTGGGAAAGTATTGGTGTTTCCTAATGTCGAGATCACTGAAATTTCAGCAAGCAATACGATTCTCTCTGTTTCTAGTCAGTACCCTGTTGCTGTCAATGTGTTAAGCAAAACATACATTTCAAAAACTGAGCCTGTTGTAACTATTACAAAGTGCCATGGATTAATGAATATGATTCATCATGCCTTTAATATCTCACACCAAGGTTGCAGATTGAAGTAATAGAGAAGTAATGGTTAATTAGTCCATACTTTGAAGGATTAACGTTTGTGAAGGTAGGCTTGTTGACTTAACATCACCCATCATCCTTCCCTTTTCATTCCTTCTTTGGTGTTAAATTACATCTATCTTTAATATGCATAAATGATTTCTTTTACAAATGGAGGATTTTCACTTAGTAATGGGGTTGCTTGTTTGCTGAAGAAATAATTGGGAGTGCAGTACAATGATATAATATTGCTACAACCTTTAATGTGGAGTTACTTCTCATGGCTGAAAATATATTGATATGCAGATTTCGGTTATGCAGATTTGCTACAATTTTAATTATTGTTTAATAAATAATAATAATTTATTACTACCGGTTCGACCACAGTTCGACCACCGGTCCGACCAGTGACCCTTGAACCGGTATCCTCACCGGTTCAATGACCGGTCCAGTTCTAATAACATTGTTAATAACTATTGTTGAATTAATACAATATCAAAATAAGTACTATAAAAAAAATACATACTAATTTTTTTATAGGAAAGTTATACCAATTTTAATACTTTAATTTAGATTTATATTTAATCAAAATTTAGGTTAAATATGGAACAGTGAAATTAAAAATTTTAGAATAAAATTTTTCATGTCTTTGGGATTTAAATTGACCGTTTAAAAATTCCAATAAACAATAAAACAATATAATAATATAATAATAAAAATAATTAAAGTAATTAAAATAAATAATATAATATTTTCACATTAAATAAAATATGAAATTATTTGATTACATATCACATTTTAAAAGTAATGTTAAGAATAAAAGCAGAAAAGACAGATATTAAAAGTATTTCCTGACAATACTTATTTTTCTTAAATTTTTAACTTCTTCAACCTCAAAACCCAATGACCTCTAAACACTACCAAAATTTGAAGACACCTTCTATAATTAACAACCAACTAATTTATTTGATTTAGTCATCAATTTGGGATTAGAATTTAGAAAAATTATAATTTAAAATTAATTTATAATAAATTTGGTAATTAATAAAATCTGATTCATACCTTATTAATAAAAACATTTTATTTAATATATCTATAAAATATATTTTTGAAAAAATTTAGTATTTAATTTAATAATTTATTGTTTTTTATTTTTTAATTATTGAAAATAATTTATTTCATTAAATAAAATATTTTAAAATTAATTATTAATATTATTTAAATAAAAGTATTTAATAATCAACTAATTTATTTGATTTGGTCATCAATTCCGGATTACAATTAGTATAATTCAAAATTAAATCTTAATATTATAATCAAATTGTTTAATTTTATAATTTTTAATTATGTTAACATATATAGGGATTTAATTTCTAATGGATATAAATTTCTTATCAAATAGTATAGTATATAATTAATTGAATCCCTATTTAAGTATGACTTTTTAAATTATAGTAACATATATTATAATCAAATTGTTTACTTTTATATTTTTCTTAATGTTGGTAACATATATTAGGATTTGATTCCTGATAGAATATGTCTAAATAGATATTAGATTTTGATGACAATTAATATTTTAATTTGATTTTAAAATGGATTATTTAATTTTAAATTTCATAGTTACAATAATATATATACGAATTTGATGAATATTTGATTGTGATGATACTTAATATTTTAATTAGATTTAAAAATTATTTTTATTGTAAATTTGAAAAAGTAAAATAAATAGAATCGCACTTCATGAGACGTTGATATATGTCAAATATTAAAATTTAATTAATAAGAACAATTATTTATTGAGAATAGGTAAAGATTAAAAAAATATAAAATACAAGGTGAACATTTACAGACCGGTGGTATTTCATATTTTATCTCTTTCTGCAAATGAACTTCTAAATAGAAATTTTCAAAAGTTTTATAATCTTTTAACTATTTATTTTTTAAACTTTACAATGTCATTTATTATAATATAACTATTGACTTGCTAGTATTTAAGTTTTTTATATTTAAAATTGATATACATTTAACAAAAATAAAAATATCTATTAACTTTAGTTATGTACAAAAGTCATTTTTAAATTGGTTAACTAAAATAGCTAGTAAAAAATTGGTTATGTACAATATCTATTAACTTTGCTCCTCTGATAACATGACCATATTTATCACATTAGATATGACTTAAATGCTTTTGACTTAAGAAAACTTTGCTCAATGTCCATCTGTAAAATGATTTCTTGACTTTATTTACCTCGAAAAAATCAAATCTGATTTGCTAAAAGAAATTGTTTTTGATATGTTGTTGGTTCGTTCAGACCTGGTTTGGCTGTAGTAAACAAACTTAAAAATAATAAGCATTTTAATGGTTGTTCATAATTTTATACTACCCTAACTCATACAATGTCAAACTCAGTACACCTTCAAATAATTTTCTTTCAAAAGTGAATTTTATCAATTCAACTATTAAATTTAAAGTTCTCATAGATAAAGTCTACTAAATTTCATATAATTGTTTAAAATTATTTGATATTTTTTTTATCAGTTTGATACTTTATAAATTATTAGCAAATAAACTTTTTAAAATGTAAGTAAATAACTACCAATGGACTATTGGACTACATAAGAGGATTGGACATTTTTTTAAGTTAGTTATTTTCCTAATAGTATTTTATTAAAAATTTAACTACTATTTAAATTTGAACAAATATAAAAGTGAATGATCAATTTAATTTAAAATTTAAATATAAAAAATTTTAATATAATAAAAATTTCAAAATGTACATGTTACAATATCTTATGACATTTAAATTTTTAAGAATACTAATAATATTGGTTATAATTCAAAATTAATTCATAAAAAAATTGGTAATTAAAATCTAAGTTAATGACATTTTTTTGTTTGTAAATACATGTTACAATATTTTCTTTACTAAAATATTATTTTAATAAGATACAACAGGTTTAATGGATGAATCGGATCCTATATAATTTGACAAACTCTCCCCAAAGAGTGTAAGTCAATTGTCTTTTCCTATATTGACATGTTAAAACAAAAAAAATAGTCATGTATATGTATATAAGATAAAATCATACTCAACTGTAAAAAAGTTTATAAATAAAAATAATTTACTCTAAATCTTCAAGTATTATCTCAATCCGCTTTGAAGTATTCTCACCCTTTACTTATTCGATAAGATCATCTTTTTGTCCCACGTGTCCAGTTATATCTAGGAAAAAAATTCACTCAATATTATATAAACTTATATTAATTGCATATAAATAAAATAAAGCAATTATATTGAACAATACCTATCATTACATTATAATGTTAACTTTAATTAGCTTTTAACATCTATAATTTACCTTTTGATCAATCAGAACCATCTCCAATGTATTGAGAATTTTAGTGTCACTCAAATATGCTCCTTTCCATAAATTAACGACTTTAGCACAGAACTTCCAATTAACCATTCCAACTTTAATGTTAAAGAGTAGGTGAGATTCATCCTAACAACAATAAAAGTGGGGGTGAATAAGATTCGATAAATGGTGTAAGGATGAACATGAACGTCGATGGCGGATGAGTAAGTTGAAGAGAGAAAACACGTAACGTGCTTAGAAAATTATATTAATTTATAAGTTTAACATTATAGATAATTAAGGGTATTATTTTAAAAAACTGATTTGATAAGTTGTTATCTATTTATTAATTTTGAAAAAATAGGTCTTAAAAACAAAAAAAATAAAAAAATTTATTTTTATTTTAAAAAATTATTTTGATAAGTTGTTATCTATTATTAATTTTGAAACATGGGTTTTAAAAATAAGAAATAAATAAACTAATTTATTTTTATTTTAAAAAATTGATTTGATAAGTTGTTATCTATCTATTAATTTTGAAAAACATGTTTTAAAAATAAAAAAATAAAAAAACAATTTTTTATTTTTAAAAAATTATTTTGATAAGTTGTTATCTACTATTAATTTTAAAAAAAAGGGTTTAAAAATTTAAAAAAACAAATTTATTTTTATTCTAAAAAAATTGATTTGATAAGTTGTTATTTATCTATTAATTTTAAAAAACAAGTTTTAAAATAACAAACAAACAAACAAATTTATTTTTGTTTTAAAAAAATGATTTGATATGTTGTTATCTAGTTATTAAATTTAAAAACAAGTTTTAAAAATAAGAAAAACAAATAAATTTATTTTATTTTAAAAAAATGTTTTGATAAGTTATTATCTATTTATTAATTTTGAAAAATAGGTTTTAAAAATAAAAAATAAACAAACTAAATTATTTTCTTTTAAAACAATTATTTGATAAGTTGCTATCTAGTATTAATTATGAAAAGTAGATTTTAAAAATAAAAAACAAACAAACAAATTTATTTTTATTTTGAAAAGATTGATTTGATAAGTTGTTATCTACTATTAATTTTGAAAAATAGGTTTTAAAAATAAAAAACAAACTAACTAATTTTTTTATTCTAAATTTAAAAATTAAAATAAATGAGGCTTCATTAGACGCTGTCACGTGTCATAAAAAGTTTCACAAATGTATATAATAAAGATTGTTGGATATTGGAAAAAAATAATTAAATATTGAATCATATAATAATATTTGATATTTTAAAAATTAAAAATTCTTGAAAATAAACTAACAACAGGTAGATCTATTATACTAGTAATGATATCCATTCATATGAATTCAATTTTACAAATCATAAAAAAGTAAAAATAATTTGAATCAAAAGGGTAATTTGAAATATAATATTGACTAATAAAACAACAAATAAATTAGGAACTATAATTTAGGAAATAAAAGAAGATCAAGATATATGTATATGTTATCCAACTAATTAAAATGATAAAATTAAACATTCCCAAACACTTTTTTAAAGACTACATTTATTGTTGTATTGTTGTAATTTTCTTCATTGTTCAAAACTAAAAACTTTAATCATTTTTTTGATCTCACCTTGAAATAACAACATACAATTGTCCATGGGTGATTACAGGTCTTGGAAGATACAATCCAACATAGGATAAAGATTGACCATAACTCTTTGTTGTCATAGCAAAACATACATAAATAGGAAATTGACGTCGTTCAAATATTAAGTAACTTTCAACCTAGTGCCATTACATAAACCATTAGATCTGTCAATGTTCATCAAAAGCATGATTGAAACCTCAACTTTCAATTTTAGTCTATGGTTTGATATCATTTAGGAATTCAGTTATAAATTACTATCCTCTGATTTTGAAATCTCCATCTTTTTGCTTCCCAAAACTAAAAAAAGTATGAAGCCATTTACCAATTCAACAGATTCTAATGTAGGAGCCAAAATAACTCTCTCCTCAAAATATTTGGGTTCATTGAAATTCTCTAGCATGTTAGGATATGCAAAGTCAACCAGCTACGTTAATGGATTGTTAGAGTTACCTATCAATAGATCTGGAGGAATTTCTATAGAAGATTCACCAAATTCATTTTGTTCATGATCTTCATTTCTAATACTAAGAATCCAACTGATAATCTCATTTTTTTGTAAGTCTAAGAAATCGTTCCATATGTATTGTCTATTACCTCCATAAAAAAAAGTAGGATTTGTCTAAAATCTCCTCCCAAGACAACAACTTTTCCACCAAATGGCTTCTCAACATTTTCCATATTCTTAATTTTCATTAAATCTTTGTGAGTGTGATCCAAAGCTTCAAAATAAAATTGGTTCATCATTAGTGCTTTATCCCATATAATCAAACTAGTTTTAATTAAAAGCTTTGCTCTTAAACTACCTTGTTTAATGTTACAATGTAGATGTCTCACGTGTAACTAATGGGATACAGAACTTAAAAGTGGGTTATTCTCCCCCTTGTAATAGTAAAGAAGTGATTCCACTAGAAGCCACATTAAGGAAAATCAATCCTCTAGAACGAAGAGCTGCAGAAAGGGTATTCCAAATAAAAGTTTTCCCCGTACCACCATACCCATAAAGGAAATAAAATCCTCCACAACTACTTAACACAAATTTCATAATGCAATTACAAACATCTTGTTCTAATGTGAGTAGTTTTATCAAATTAGCATGTTTTTCTATCAAATCTTCCTTATCATAATTCAATTAATCACAAATAAACTTATTGTCAAACTTAATAGTTTTAACAAAATTAGGAGAAGGAAAACATTCATATTCTTTCAAAGATCTTCCATTTGACATTAATAATTACTCCACCTCAATGAGACATAAATTTTACAATTCTTTATCTCCTATTTGAAGACCTGTAAATGATAACAAAGGAAATCATTAAAAACTAATTATAATTTTTAACGCAAAATAGAAGATAAATAAAATCATATTTTGTTACAAATTATATAATTTTTCATAAACTTACTGGGAAGATGAAAAAATTTTATTCTTTTG
The DNA here is from genome assembly GCA_037962975.1 of Clitoria ternatea. Taxonomy (NCBI): domain Eukaryota; kingdom Viridiplantae; phylum Streptophyta; class Magnoliopsida; order Fabales; family Fabaceae; genus Clitoria; species Clitoria ternatea. The sequence continues at coordinate 3,756,208 of CM075674.1, forward strand.
TGAGTTATTCCATTAGCTAAAAGTTTCCAAGTATTTTTCCACACCATATTAGGTTTGCTAATAGTATTAATCACTAGCATGGTTGCAAAATAATCTTCTTAATTGATTATCTGAGGCCAACTCACTTTCCTCGATACTTGCATCTATGAATTCCTTATCATTTGCCAACAATCTCAATTCATAACATGCTTCTTTAAATGGTTTATATGTTACTTTGTTCATTGATTTTATTTCACCATAACTTGTACAACCTTTTTGAACAGTCAACAAAATCCTCATATAGAAAAGTTCACCGGTACCTGGAGGAACACAACTTAACCTACCAATGACATAACCTTGCTTCATAAGTTGTTATCTTTTAAGTTGCCAATTCTAGACAAATTTGGAAGGAAAATCTAAATATATGAGATCTCTTCCCATCTTGAAATTTTGTATTCATCTCAAACCATGATGTAAACATTGTGTTAACATCTTTATTCATTTCAAGAACATTATCAATTCTCTGATGATCACGAAAACACACAGTTTGATTATTAGGAAGATGAATATTTAACATAAACACAGAAGACTATCTTTCATGTACGTCAAATGTAAAAGTTCTCCAAATTGATTCATATGGAAGCAAATAATGACAATCATAATACTATTTTATTTTATCAATTGGAGATCTTTTATCCTCCACATTTGAAATCTCTACCATCACTCTATCAGGTCCTTTATTCACATACTTGAATAATTATTTGATAACATTTGACTTGCTACATTATTCAACATTGACATATGAATCATACATTAGCAAAAGTTGAGGATTGTATGGCACCACATTCCTATTATCAATTTCAACATCTTTTTTTCTAATGTTGATCCCATTACCTCTTCTCTTATAAGTTGGATATCCTTCTTCGTCAATGTTAGTATAAGCTTGAAATTTCTTTGGATAATATTTTGAACAGAAACCATCTTTCATGCATAGAGAATGACGATTAAGATTTCCACATGGACCATATAAAATTTAAAACTACAAATGCTAGATGCGGGTATAGAAATGGGTTAGGCAATTTAGTAAAAAAACTTTATCACTCATTAGTCGTTCTGTTTTCCTCCCTCAACCATAATAAAATATAGGCATGAGGAAGACCTCTTTTTTGAAACTCGATGGTATGCATTCCTACATAAGAAAAATACTTTTAAAATTTGAATTATAAAAGTCTGCAACATGTAACTTAATATATAATAACATGGAAAATTTACCTGCTTCAACTACTCTAAATGATTTTTCATTTTTTAAAACCATACATCAAATTGTCTAGTTTCATTTTAAAGACTCTACATACAATGTCTGGACGATCATCTTCTGGAGTGACTTAGATGAAACAAATGATTGTATTTCTTCCCAAGCAGAATTACACGTAGTCGTGATAAACAAATTTGGGTACCCAAACTTCTTACAAATATCCATTGCATCCTAACAATTATTGAACATATAGCAAGTGCTTCCAGTAACTGATGCTAGTAAAATGGTGTGTTTACCAATACATGATGGGTTAATATCACCTTTATAAATAACTTCTTCTAATCCACTCAGCAATTTTGATCTTAGAGCATTCTGATTACACATTTAATATTGTAGCCTTTAACTTTATCATGGTGTAACAATCAACCACAAACTATTAAAACAATCTTTTAGCATTCACTATGTTACCATATTCACAATATCTCTGTCTAGAAGACGAAAAACAATAAATTCTCTTAAAGTCACTCTTGTTCGTTTTCTATTTTCATCATCAATGATAGATTCTCTCAATGGGATATCTTCTTGGAAACCATCTTCTCCATATGGAAATAACAAAGGATATTGTAATGATAAAAATGATGTATATGTTTCATGTAAACGTTGCAACTCCCTTGAAACATCCTTTATGTAACATCCTAAATTTTAAGACATTGAGATAAGAATTTAATTCCTATTAAATTAAGAATGAATTAATTTTATAATTTTAAAATTAATTTAGTTTGACTACTAACCTAAATAATTGTTACGAATTAAATTGAGGGAACTATTTGAAAATAATATTTAGAATTACACTAATTGAATTAACGAGTATGTGTCTAGTTAAAATAAATTAAATGGCTACATTAATCTAATTAAATAATTAATTTTATTAATCTCTAAATTAATTAATTCTTAAACCAGTTAATTTCTACTTCTCTATTTTTCACAAGGCTCTCCCTTTCTTAAACCATTTTCAAAATTATTGTTATTAGTATTTTAAAAATTCTTACCTTAATTTTCTTTTCTTGTCATTTCTCTTTTTTTTTCCTAATTTTCTTCCACCTCACTATGCTCTCATTTCAACTTACTGCTCTGTTTGCTCTTTTCTGTGCACACATATTGTTCCAACAGAAATTCATTTTTCATTCTCTTCTCCCTTCATCCCACGAGGTATCATTCCCTTCCTCCATCATTCTCATTCATGCATGAGGCAAGGGCACATTTCTTTCCCTCTCCCTTTCCTTGGGTAGAAATGAGGCATTCTCTTCTACCTCCCATCATCTCCATCATCATCATCTCGCCAAGCCATTAACCTCACTATGCTTTCATCTTCTAATTCAGCTCATCAATTTCGTCTTTGTGCTTGAGGTAAATAAAATGATTCAATGTCAATTTCTTCTCTTTTCCTTTATTCCATGGGTTCTCCTTTTTGTATATGAAATTAAAATTAAAATTAAAATTTTCTCTTCCCTTCTATTTGCATGGACCGTGACAGCCATGGGGTGAGTTAGAGATTTTGGAATCAAGTTGTACCTAATATGAAATTAGAAGGTAAAAAGGAGTTTCCAGATTTATTCAAATTTAGCAATGTAGGTCTTACCTATTTAGTGCAAGTACTAAAATTTCACCCAATTTGTTGTGCAGTAGTTGGGAAGTGATTTCGGAGGCCATCGGTTGATACTTGGAGTGCTGGGGATGAATCAGAGGGTCATCGACAAGCGGAACGACATTCTGGTATGTAGATACCCTTCAAAACCATGTCGAATTCTTGAACTAAACTCTGAAACGTGCTAAATATTATTTAAGAATGACTAAAGAAATTATTTGGTATTTTTAGGAAATTTTTATTTAAAGTTATCGCTGCGTAGACAATAATTGGAGTAAGAATTTGTATGTCGTTCGATTCTGGTAAGTTCCGACAACTCGAACCAATGTCAAAAATTTTATTAATTATAGCATTAGCGACTGAAAGCTTCGAAAAATATTTAAAGTGTCGAATATATAGTTTTTAGGATTTTTACGTTTGTCGGAGTGTGGATCAGAAGTATAATTAAAGGAACAAGTCGGGTCTAGGTATATTTAATGTGGGAGGGGGATTACTAGTTGAATAATGAGTAGGAATTTAATTCTGAGAGTTTTAGGTGACCAAAAATATATTTTCTTGTGTATGCTAATGGTATTCTGGTTCCTGTGTAGCGTTAAATGAAATGGTCTTAATACCAAATTACGAATGAAACTGAATTGTGATTAAATTAGATTTTTAAAATCTAATTATAATTGATAACGTTTAAGTTTTTATAAAATTAATTTGTATTGGTTAAAGTATGTGTGAATAGAGCGTGTGTATATATATAATATCAGTGATGTTATGTAACTATGTTGTTAGCTCCTTACGTTATTTTGGGAAAATTCTAGGTAATGAATTGATAAGAATAACCTTAATGTTATTCCACATGTGACCCAATGTAGACTATGGTGATGTTGCAAATTGATGTAATGAGATATTCACTAGGCCTATTGGTAAATTTTGTTGAATGATGGCTATTGAATTGACATTGTCGAACAAAGTAGAGGAGTAAGCTATGATGTCTGTATTGATAACGTTTATGCGCTATGGTTTGCATCTCATGCATTAATTGTATTTCACGACATCATATGCATTTTCAGCACTAAGGTTAACTGATGAGGTTGTTACATTATAGTGTGCAGTCTGTAGCATGTTGCTTTTGAGGCTACCGATTATAGTGCTATGATTCACTAGTAGTCCTTGGGTACCACCACTTATAGTATTATGGTTCACTGTGTGGTTACCCAGATGCCCCTCAATTATAGTGTTATAGTTCACTAAGTGGGTTATCTTGGTACTTGCTCTGTATTGTTAAGACGGATTTGCATTTCATTGTTTTGTGCACAACTGAAAGAAAAGTTTTCAAAGACCATGACATGCATATATTGCATTGGTAGGCATTGATAGTTATGTGTAATTGATGAATGTATGGATGGAATTTTGGAGACGTGTCATTTAATCTTAAAAGCCTTAGTGCTTATATTATTGAGGATAGTTGAGTTTGTAACATCCCGAATTTTAAAATAGATAATTAATTACCAGAATAAATATTAGAAATTGGTATATGGAGTATTTAATGTCTCAAACCACTGAGAATAATTAAATTGATGATTTTAAAGACTGTTAGAAAATTATGGAGACCGGTTAAGCTGAAATTAAGCCCGGTTGAGATACGGGTGTCGGACCAAGTATCTCGGAATGAGATGATATTGGTCAGGGCTATTGAAAATATTATCGGGAATCCGAATATGTATTCGGAATAATTTTTAGATGAAGTATTGAACCCGAACTGAGAACCTGTTAGTTATAAAACGATGAAGTTTTAATGAATTGGATTAAAAGAAAAATTGAAAATCCCATTTTCCCTTCCTGTTCACGTATGTTTACAGAAGGCATATGCATTACATTTCATTTCTTCTTCTCTTCATCATCTTCTCCATTTCTCCCTTCTTCCTCCTCCAAACCCTAGCAACTTGGCTCCATCTCCCACATCTCATTCTCATTTTCGTTGGTGGAGCTTGAAGGAGGTTGTGAGCTGCTGTTTTCTCCCCCTTTCTCTCCATTTTCACAGCTTTCTCTCCCTCCATTGAACCCATTTTCGTTTTTGGGTTTTGAGGTAAGTATACCCATTTTTGCTAAGGTTTTGGTTATGGGTATATGACATTTATGTGTTTTGAAGCCATGCATGTGTATGGATGTTTTTGAGGAGAGTATTTGATGCAAGGGTTTAATGTGGATTTGTATGAGAGTAAGGTTTCTTTGGGAAGTAATGAAGTGGATGCATTTATGGTTAGAAGGAGAAGAATATTTATGATGGTTGTTGGAATTTTATGAAACCCTAACTTCATAAATTTGGGGGAAATGCATAATGGAGGTTGATGAACATTAATTGTTGGTAATAAATGTGAGTTATGATGCATAAGGGTCATTGGTGATGGCATTTTGTTGATGGAGGTTAATAATGGAGAAACCCATGAAAGGGTTTGGTTCTAGAGTGCATAATAATAATGGGTAGCACCTAACCCATGGTGGTTATGGTGGATAAAATGGAATAAAGGAGTTTTAAGAGTTAAAATAAAGTAAACATCAAGTTATTGATATATATAAGTATTTAAGTCTTAATGAGTAAGTAGAAAATTGATTGTGTAATGTATTGTGATGTAGGAAGTGACCCCATTGACGAGGCGAAACCATCAAACCGCGTTGATCACTACTTGACTTGAGGTAGGAGGGGGTAACTATTCTAAATGCATGATTTCATCCATTGATGATGTGAAAATATGTATATATGATTACTTGATGATTGTTTGAATAGATGATGTGGTGATGTTATGATTTGAATGCATTTAGAATGATGATTGTTATGTGGCATTGTGTTTGGGATAATATTGTGATGTGGTGATGATACTATGTTGATGAAGTATGATGATGGTTTGAAACCATGTGTGAATTGGAATTGTGATGTGAATATCCCAAAGATGTGTGTATGATTTATTGAATGTGTATGCCACTAACTATTGATGTGAATAAGTTCAAAAGAGAATTGGAATTGGATGAGAATGATGAGAATATTGAAATCCACCAAGTGGTGGTGGTTAATGATTGAAGGTGGAGTGGTATCTAGGATGCATTTGATTTGTATTTGCATTGCATCCATGGCATATCATAGCTGTCTATGTGGAATTTAGGGGGTTCCACTAGGCGGGCCCAGTGGGAGGGCGGCTCAGTGCACGAGCGTATTGTGGTTTTCCCCTGTGACTCGGTGTATGAGTCACGAAGCTGTCCATAGTTTGGTGATGAGGCACCCTATGTGGCGGGCCCAGTGGGCGGGCGGCTCTATGGTGAGCGAGTTTACCTCGGTGTCCGACGGGACACGGCTCTCTCGATGTGTGTTCGGGAGGGGCCCGTAGCACTTGTGGTAGTTGAGGCCATGATGTTGATCCGCAAGTCACAGGGTGACTAGTGCTACAGATGGGCGAGAGCGGTTTGGTACCAGTAAAATTATGAGGATGTAAGCATGCATAAATTGAGATATATGTGTACACAATTTTTTTCTACTGCAGTAGGGGCATAGTAGCACACCTATGTTTGTCCCACAATTAAATTAATGTTGTATTTTTTCCACAGTTGGATCCGTATTGTTTTGATGAGAAATTCTTGTGCATATGCATTAGCTTTAAGAGCATTTGTATATAGCTGGAGATATGCCTAGTTGAAAGCCCATGGTGGCAACGGATGAATGAGAATTTAAAAGGGAAAGAGTTGAATACTAACCCGATGTGTGTGTTTGGCAATCCAAATGATTGAAATTATGAATGTATACTTGAGATCATGGGATGTATTGTGTATGATGTATGATGTGTTGTAATGATTGATATGTGAGCAAGTATACATGTATTTCATCATAATGTATGACTTTAATTCATTTGGATTATGTTACTCACCTCCCCGTTGCCATTTTTAAAGTTGATGTAGGTATGACTTAAATCCTACAGCTTTTGGAGGCCGAGTTTGAAGGAGGTAAATATGGGTAGGAATGTGTGCGCCTTGGCCGGCATGAATTCTGTTTTGTAGAGTATATGAGGTTTATATACTCAAATTTTGTAATGTTGATAAATTTTGGAGGTCATGGGAGAAAATTGGACATGTTTGTGTAAGGCCAATTTTCCTACATGACCCAAGTGATGTAAAGAGTGGATTATAAAACTTGACCTTGATCAATGAATAGATGCTGTGTTTTATGATATATTATGGAGCTGGTGAAATGATGGCGAGCCTAGAAATATGTAGGGAGTGTATGTGGCATAATGTTGAATTTGGATTATATGCATGAATTAACCTTAGCATGATGATGTTGTTGGTGTTTAATTACATGAAAGAATCATGTAGTTTTGGGTTGTAGTATTATATGAAGTGGTACATGCATAATGAAATAAGATAGGGTCTTAGGTGAGGCCAAACTAGAAGGAATTGATGTTGCATGTGTTATGTTCAAGAGAACTTTCGTTTCTGCTGAGTCCCTGCAGAACTCGCTCAAGCGAGTCATAATCTCGCTCGAGCGAGATTGTGGTGGAATGGGAATTTCGTTTCTGCCCAATTTTCGCTCAAGCGGACGTGCATTTAGCCCAAGCGAGATTGCCACAGAATCAGAGTTTAGATTCTGGACAATTTTCGCTTAGGCGTGAGGGGCAGCGCTCAAGCGAGGGAGAAGGAGAATTGATACTGGACGATTTTCGCCCAGGCGAGTGGTACCTCGCCCAAGCGAAAATCGGCCAGAGAGCTCTCAACGTTTCTGGACCAATCTCGCTCAAGCGAGCCTTGGGCCGCTCAAGCGAGATTGACCCCTGATGCTCCTTTCCTTCTTCGCTCAAGCGTCTCACTTCCTTCGCTCAAGCATTCCTTCGTGTCTCGCTCAAGTGAGACAGGGCTCGCTCAAGCGAGCTGAGCCCTGATGCTCATTCCTTCCTTTCGCTTGGCATCACTCAGTGCCCGCTCAAGCGTGGGTACGCTGGCTCGCTCAAGCGACTTGAGTCACGCTTGAGCGAGTGGCACCTGACACTTCACAAAAACTTTCAATTTAAATGGATTCTGTTCCTATGCATTATTCCCTCCCTTAAACATTAGTTTGAAGCATTGAGGAGTATATTTCGGTTCTCTAGATTATATAAATTATACCCCATATTTTTATGAAACTACTCCTCTTGAAAATCAATCAGCCAATGATTAAATCAAATTAAATAATTCTTCCGCTGATTTCTGATTGGAAAATCCTCTTTTAATCTCACCCTCTCATATCTTCATATATGGGAGTGGTTCATTATAGGTCCAGGGGTTTGGTGAAAAATACTTCACCACTTTAATTATTTGATTATTAATATTTACAAAGACGCGAAAAAAATTTTCCCCTATTTTAATTAGGGGTTTGGGGCGTCTCAGAGTTTGCTTCCGTAAAGATATTGTGTTGTTTCGCTTAATAATGTGGTGTCTTGACTTTTGTTAAACGATGAGAAAGGTACAATGATGAGCTTGTTTATTGATTTGTTATTTATTATTTGGCTAGTACTCACCCTTTTAAAATGGTGGATATTTCAGTAAATTTGTAGGGGCCGAGTCGATTTGAAGATCCGAAGACGAAAATGCATTGTACAGCCATAACAGACGCACCTGTGTCTATATATATATATATATATGAATAAACATATATTGATGTAGTTGTATATAGTTATGCTTTGGTATTTTGATGTCTTTAATATTGGTGTGTGGTTTGACTATATGTGTTATACTAGGGGGATTATAGCTAGAGCATGAACTTAAAATGCACTTTGTTGAATGCTGGATGGATTGAAACTCTAATGCATGATTTTGATGAAAGGTCAATGAGTTGAACTATGAATCATGCCTGTGATAAGATGTACTCTGAGTCATTGTACAACATTACTGCATTGAATATTTATGTTGGGTAGGTTCTACACTTGAGTGGTTCCTTTAAATTGTTAATGAACTTAAAGATGAGATTATGTTATAATGCATCCTAGTGAATTGCGAATTAGGTGGAATAGGCATCGAGCCATGATTGTATAGATTGACATATAAGATTCAAATTCATGGGTAGATTATGTAGGTTTATCGGATTTTTGTTGCATTGCAAGTGTCCTTGTACTGAATATGACTTTGATGAATTATGATTGAGGTTGGATGTCCTAATTTGAAATTTTAAAAAGTCATTGGTATTGATCCATTGCAGTGTTATTGTTATATATATATATATATAAAAGTGTATGAGTTATAAGCAGCTTGTTGGGGTGTAGGGTTTATGAAATCCAACCTTAAGTCATTTATATTTATTGTACTTTAAGAGACATGGGCAGGTTGTTAAACTTTATTTTGAAGTAAGAGGGTTGTGTAATGGGGTGATGTAATTTTCTTACGCCAATGTGCTTGATTGATGGTAAAATATCCTCTTGACTAGATTAATGTATGATTCAATTTTTCCTTTTCATGAAGTTTCTTGGAATATTTATAGCTCATGACAGCATCCATTATTTTTACTTTTCTTTTCTTGTTACTACTAATCATTTTGTAACTTTAATTTAATTTGATCAGTTTTTATAGTATTGAATTCAGATCACATTCTGGCTTTTATAATGTTCATAGTTTTAATGGATGTACACTGTTAAAGTTCAGTGACAACTATTATTAGACGGGCAAAGTAAATAGATCAAGGAGTGTATTGGATTATTAATATGATCAGAAGCAGATAGTGATATTTCAGTCTTGAGACAACACAATCAAGTTTAAGAATGATCAGTATATTTGTGTTTTTTTATTTTTTTATTTTTTGTCCCAATTGTGCAGATTCCAGATTTTTAGTTTTTAATTATATATTAAGCTAGAGCCAGACTTTTTTTGTCCTAAGAATTCTCTGTCTGAAATTCTTGATTTGGGAATTTTCTTTCATTATCTTCTCTTATTATATATATTGTTACTGAACTATCATACAACTACCCCTTTCAGCAAAATGCCAGATTTCAGTAATTGAAACTATTAATGGAAGAACTCAATGATGGAACTTGATATTTCATAGATATGTTTCTACATTCTGAAAATTCAAAATATGTATTCTTGTATTTTTCAACTCTTATTTGTCTATCCTTGAGCCTGAAGTGTTCTCTATTTATCTTTTATTGAGTCATTCCCTAAAGCATACTTACAACATCAAGTTATTATGAACAAAAAGCAAACATCATCTTCCATATAAAATTATCTAACCACATCAAAATTTCTGGAACTTAACTATAGATTTGCACTCATTTTTGGGGATTCACCAGCAATTAAATTGCAACGTATTAATCTGATAGATTATGGAATATTTGGTAATTCTATAATTGATGTCCAGAATGGCTACCAAATCATCTATACACTCTAGTGTCTTGATATGCAATACATATTTCAGATGTTCAATTCTATCGTAGACATTTCTTCTTTTTGTGTTCTATTATGCATTGCTCCCTGACCTTTCAAGTTGGATCTCCCACTCTTGCCTGCGCGTTGCCACGCCAATGCTGGCGCCTGGACGCTGGTTGATGCACATATGGCGTAGCGTGAGTACGCCCTCATGGGCAGGCCTTGTTGAGCCCTATGTTTTCTTGACCTTGTACCCGTGCGGCTTCACGCTTGTGCCAGCGTTCTAACGCTGGTAACAGCGTGGCTCTCCCTCCTTGTGCGTCATAGAAGGAAGCTCTGATTATTTCCTTTGTCTTTTACAAAGAATTAGCCATTATGATGAAAAGTTCAAAATTGTGAAACAACTGATAAAGTCAAATGCAAAACTTTCCCAAATTCTCTGATATGTTTTCTTTCTTTATAATTTAGCTTAATTTCTAGATTATAAAAGCATAAACTAATCTTTAATATTGTCGAATAAACTGCGTTCTGTAATGTTTTTAATCTGTTTCTTTGATTGTGTATATGTTTATGATGCAGTTTGAAAAATTTCATGATCTTCATTAGTAAATATAATTTAAGGATGTTTTGTGGACTTTGAAGTTTGTACATCAGGCTTATAAATTGGTTTGGTGGATAACTGATGACAGATGGTCCTAATTTTTTTTGGAGAAATTAGAAACAAGAGAAGCAAAATCATTCGTGATTGTATATTTTAATTTGCTCAGATTTATGCTAATCTATATGTTTCATGGATTTTGGATTTTGAAATCAGTTTAGTAGATAAAATAATGACAGATGGGTCTGTCTTACGGAGAAATTAGAATTACGAGGAGGAAAAATAATTTGTAGATTTAATATGTTTTATAAATGTATATATTAATAGGAATAAGGAATAGGATCAAAGAACTGTTATATACTGTGATGTTTTTACATCAACATTTGTAATTAGTTAATAAAACTAGTGTAAATATGCACATTAGTTTTGCTTGTACGACACTGGTTAAAGAATTAGTTTTGGATTTCGATATACTTAAATGTGTGAACTTATTTTTTTTTAAATTCCTTGTTTAATTTCTTGATTAAGGCAATATTGAGTTGAAATTATTATGTTAGTGTAGGAAATATTGAAATTATATGGAACCTGACACTTTACAATGATGTCTCTTCTATAATCTAAATTTCTCAAATCATCAACTATCAAACCAGCAACCTCATTTGACAATGGAAGGTTATAAAGTTTAGCATCCTTTCCTCTTTTCTGACATAGTCTTAAGCAAAACTTTTCATCCACATTGGCTTCAACAAGTCTCTAACCTTTCTAAAAGTTTAAACCTAGTTCTTCAATTAGTTTTGGATCCAATTTTCCTATCATATTTTTTGATCTGCGAACATTAAAAAACAATGAGAAATATATTTTTATTGTTTTTCTAAACTATCTTTTAAAATCCAAAAAGTCATATATTGAAAAAAGTTATAACTAATTTATTATAAAGCAAAAACTTATACACATACCTAAAATGTTTCATTCTGTTTTTTGTTTCATTTTGGGTATCATGAATATATAATTGAGCAAACTTTGGGGTCACACTAGTTGAAGGTACCAAGCTTCCAGTTCTATGAAAATTTTGACCATTCAAGATAAATTAGGGAGGTCCACTCCCATTATTAATTGATGATTCAACTTTACCATCGAGTGAAGTAAAGGAAAACATACTGTTATAGACGTTTGATCTTCTATCTTTGTCATAAATTAAGTTATGCAATAACTCAGGAGGCTTCTTCAAATGTGGAAGCTGCACTTTCCCCTTCATACAGCATAAAGAAAAATATGGATTGGATGATTTCTTGCATTTTTAGACCTTTCTTCATACCACACCAAGGCACGACAATAGGAACATCTGAAAGATGCTTTACCAAAGGTTAACAGCTTTGATGCAATGAAAAGATTTATAAGGTTTGGTCCTTGACTTTATAAGCATTAAGCACTTAGGTCCCTGAGTTAGTTGATGACCTCGTTAGTCCCCAACGTTGATGACCGTTGGACACTTAGGTCCTTGCCGTTAACGAACATCACATAACCATTACAGTTTAGTGACGTGGCTCATCAATGTAAACGTGTGATGCCACATACCTATCAAACAATGTCGTTTTGGCCATTCAGTGGAAACATGGCTCATCAGTGTAAATGTCTCATGTTTTCTTTCATCTCCCTGTTCATGGTGTATCCTTGTTCATGGTGTATTAGGTTCCATTTTCCCCTATAAAACCCTAACCTTTTACTGAGTATTTATGAAAGGTATGAGTCAAAACCCTAGCTGGTCGTCATTATCCTTGGCCTCCAGTCAGCGTCGGCTTCGTCTCTAGAGCTTGGAGATGTCACATTGTTGTTGTCATTATAGAGACCCCCTTATGTTGTGGATCTCCCAAACAGTGAACAATCTGAATCGTGAGTTCTGGACATGCCCATAACTCCGCGGTTGACAAGGCGATTTCTTTGCCTGGGTCCAAGATGAGGAGTTAGTCAGCTTGACCTTGATATAGCTTTCTTAGGTTTTCAATCATATCAAAAGCCTCCATGTGCTCATGTTGCTTCTGAAGCTTAGGAGACATGGTAGCCAACATAAGGCATTAGACATTTAAAGCATCATCCTGATGCTTCTTATAAGCATCCTTGTCAGCTCTAGAGGCATTTGCAACGGGTGGTTTCAGAACTGGACTTTCCAAGACATATTTCTTTAGCTTGAGGATAATCCTCAAGTTTCTATACCAGTCAAGGAAGTTGGACCCAGACAATTTTTCCTTGCCTAGGATTGATCGTAATGAAAGGTTCAAAGATATGTTTGATGTCATGGTTATCTAAAATAGAAAAATATAGTAAGTATCATTTTTCAAAAACATATTTAAACTGTGTTTATTTAAGTTAAATATGTCTCCCACTATTTTGATTCAAAACAAAATACCATCCATGAATCAGAAAATCCTGTTGGAAGATTTTCTAGTGGGCTAAAATCCATATTCTGCCAAGTGTTAAGTCAGCTTTGGCTGAACACCTAATACTTGGTTATCTAGGTAGGAAACTCATTTCCAAATTATATCTTTATACAACTCTTAGACATTGGGTTAAGTAACTATTACCGACTATTCATCTTATGAATATTTAGCCCAATGTTTATGCCTCTAAGTTATATTCAATCCAATTGAAAATTTAATTAAGTTAAAGTCCAATAAAACAGTTTGGATATTACCATTATCCCATCGCATCTTACTAATATAAATTATAGTGCCCTGCTTTGGCAGACCCACTATTTATTGACATTAGTATTGACGAGTGTACTTATTGGAAGACGTTTTAAAACTTAATATTTATTTTGAGGGATTTGGGTTATTTAAAATTACCGTCTTTGTTAAAACGCTTTAACGTATAAATTAATCCCTAAAACACACAAATGAAAATGTGAGTTGGTTATGGTCTTCCTAGAAAATAAAATAAACCTAAAGAACTATGGTTCCTTGACTTCATGAAGTGCTACTTCTTGAAACCACCATCCTCTTGGAGTCACCACTCCTTTGTTCCTTTCAAGATCATATCCATCAAGAGTCACCACTTTAGGTTTCTTCTAGGTCTCCACCTTGTTGGCTTCTTCAAGATTACAATATAGTAAAGAAACTTATTTTACATACGAGCGAAGGGTTGAGAGAAGAAATTCAAGAATAGAGAAAGGCACAACATGCAGGCTGTATTTAAAAATTAAATAAAAAATCTAAGACTATAACCATTCACCGTTGGACATGTTAATTAATCAATTAATATATCCATTAATAGAAATTCAAAACTTTTAAAACGGGCAATTAAACACATGGGGTCGGTAATAAGGCGCTACGTAGAAAATGTACGGGGGACCTAGGAAAGAGAGATGAGTCCAGTGTGACTGCTTAAGTACCAAGTCTTTCCTAGCCAGAACATCTCGCTGACCATTAACAGCTTTAAAATTTCAGCTAGGGTTTCAACCACTTTGAAACCCTAATTCCTTATTGCGAATGATTCATAACGCAACCGTCAAGGCACATGGAGGCAGCACCATCTAGGGTTTCAAAACCTAGAATTCAACTTGCATCTATTCCAACATGCAATGCCTTTCAATGATGGTTGTCTAGGTTTCAACTCTTGAACCCTAGATTAAGGAACGACCGAGGTTTAACACTTAAACCTTATTACTCAATGCCCCATAACATAAACCATTCATGTTCAAAGATCAATTCAATTGATTCATAATTTGTACGATGACCATAATATGAGTAAAATCACATGTATCAAATACAAAAATTGCATAAACTCATACATCATACAAATTTAACTGGCAACAACATGCATACTAAAATTGAGAAACTCTATAAAATGCATCTTATACGATTTATAAAGAATATCTCAAAAGCATATGTACCAACCCAAAAACAGAGTTTATACCATATACACGATTAATCATTGTAATAATATGCATCATATACGATAACCTAAAATAGCAACATATTCATTTTTGAATCCTAGTTTCACAAAACAATTTCGCAAAACAAAAACACAAAGCTTTATAACAAGAGACGATTTCGTAAATCATATTTTCTAAAAGCTCCTACAAACGAAAACATATCATCATGAAACACAAACAAATGCCTAAAACATGGTTTCACAACCTGGCTTTGTTACCACTGTTAGGGAATCCCCCTTGGATATGCAGCGGGAAAATAAGGATTCCTATAGGATTTGCAAAACGTCATGTTTCAAAGCATAAGACAAACATAAAAATTTTTACGTTTTAGGATTACCTCTCATAGAAAAATCAAAGTAGTCCTAACCTTGCCCTTTAGGAGTCCACACGAGCACTCCCACCAGAAATGCTACACTTTTCAAATGCTAGTTTGATGATGTGTAACTCTTGCAACGTTTACGTATTTGTGTCTCTTTTTGGTGAACCACCTATGAGCATCTTATGCTCTATTTATAGGCTTAGGTTTGACCTAATTTTTTCTCTCTAAAGAGTGGGCTCCTTACTCATTCTGAATAACAAACTTCTCATATAGGAATGGTAGTGACTTCAGGTTGAAGGACTACATATACCATTATCACATTGAGAATCGTTTATGACATTCATGTAACGATCCATGCAATGTTCTCATGGTGGGATCGCCCAGTACATCATTACTCTTAATGTGTACCCGTGTGAAGACTTGATATTATTTATATCTATAATCTGTTAGATCAGATCATCAATCTACTCACATATTAGTCTCAATGTATTTACATATCCCCACGTAAATACTTGACCAGGGACATTTTAGGAATAACTTTCATATGACCTCTTACTCTAAGGATAAATACATTTTAAAATAATTTTAAACTGAAATACTTATTTTATTGATAAGTAAAAAAATGATACAAATGGAAAAAACATAAAAGCTCATAGTGCATACACCAACATTAAGACCATGACTTCTCACTTTAAAAATCTTAGACAAGTTATGCTTGCCTTAAGAACAAACCAACTTTATGCAAACTTTGAAAAATGTTCTTTTGACATGGATAATGTTGTCTTTCTTGGATTTGTAGTGAGTTCAAAAGGGGTAGAAGTTAACCATAATAAGGTTAAAGCTAAACAAGACTGGCCAACACCTAAAAATGTCAATGAGGTTAGAAGTTTTCATGGTTTGGCATCCTTCTATAGAAGGTTTGTAAGAGATTTTTCTACCTTGGCCTCACCACTAAATGAGTTGGTTAAGAAAAATGCTCCTTTTATTTGGGGTCCAAGGCAAGAAAAAGCTTTTCAAGACTTTAAGGATAAACTCACTCATGCTCCAATTTTAGCTTTGCCTAATTTTCAAAAACTTTTGAGCTAGAGTGTGATTCATCCAATGTAGGGATAAGAGCAATCTTGTTATAAGAAGGCCACCTTATTGCATTTTTTAGTGAAAAACTCAATGAGGCTGCCCTCAACTACCCTATCTATGATAAAGAATTTTATGCTTTAGTTAGAGCCCTACAAACTTGGGAGCATTACTTGATCCCTAAATAGTTTATGATTCATAGTGATCATTAATCACTGAAGTATATAAAAAGGAAACATAAGTTAAACAAAAGGCATGCTAAATGGGTTGAATTTTTGGAAAAATTTCCATATATCATTAAGTACAAGAATGGAAAATCTAACATTGTGGCAGATGTTTTGTCAAGAAGGCATAATTTGCTAGCTTCTCTTGGGGCTAAAATTCTTAGACTTAATGAAATTAGGGAATTATATCAAAATGATATTGATTTTTCAAATATATACAACTCATATAGTTCAAACATTTCTCATAAGGGATTTTACATATTAGATGGTTATCTTTTTAAAGCCAATAGGATCTACATTCCTAGAAGTTCCTTAAGAGAGTTATTAGTTAGAGAAAGCCATGAGGGAGGATTAATGAGTCATTTTGGAAGAGATAAAACACTAGCTATGTTGTATGGACACTTATATTGGCCTCGAATGAAAAAAGATGTTGAAAGACTATGCTCTAAGTGTATTGTTTGTAGAAAAGCTAAATCTAAAACTTCACCTAATGGTCTTTATACTCCCTTACCTACTCCTTGTGCTCCTTGGATTGATATTTCTATGGACTTTGTGCTTGGATTGCCTAGGACCTAAAAAGGAATGGATTCTATCTTTGTAGTAGTGGATAAATTTAGTAAAATGGCTCACTTCATACCTTGTCATAAAGTGGATGATGCAAGCCATATTGTTAAACTATTTTTCAAGGAAATTATGAGATTGCATGGCATCCCTAAAACCATTGTTTCTGAGAAGGTTAAAAACCAAATTCAATCCAAAAATGAGCATTATGCCAGTTGTGCCAATAAGAAAGAAAGGAAGTTATTTTTGAGGTTGGGGATTAGGTTTGGTTACACTTAAGAAAAGAAATATTTCCTAATTTAAAAAAGTCTAAACTAAACCCAAAAGATGATGGTCCTTTTCAAATAATAGAAAAGATTAGTAATAATGCCTATGTCTTAGACTTACCGGGTGATTATTATGACACCCTCAATTAACTAGGACAAATTCCTATACTGGAACATCCTACTTAATTAAGGAGTCACTAATTGTTTAAGAAAAATAGGAGTTTTTTTTTATTGGTGATCATCACATGCAGTTCAAATAGAAGTCATAATATAGATCGATTCTTTATTATAACAGTGTACTCAAAAGGTATGAGGCTCGCAGGCTCCCAACGACAGTTACTACAAAATAACATAACATTAAATAAACATCGGGACCTACAACGGTCTCGACACTAACAGCGAATATAAACAACCAATGCCCACGATCCACGCCCTCTACTGGGAGTAGTCCAGATGCTGCTCGCGTTCGCCTTGACCTTCAGTTGATAATCACGGGAAAGGAAAAACAACACACAACAACAAAGGGGTGAGTACAAAGCTCTCAACCCATAACAAATACATACAAGGGTGGCTCAAGGATTTAAAACCATAGACATGATTACAGACATCATACCTTATAATAGACATATAAAACTGTACATACACAAATATCAACAATAATCGAAGGGTTAGTCATATAATGATAACATGCTATGCATGTGTTAGATTCAATTATTGTAAATATAATTAAATACCAATATGCAATAGGGTCCAACTTCCACTCATCAATCTCCTATCCCAATAATCATATGTACAACCATCTACCCTTATGTCTCCTGCCTAACTAGAGCGCCTGGAGCTCTCTTCGTTCTGGTTTTCACAAAAGGGTAAGGACTCTCAGTCCCAACATCAAAATGGCCAATGACACACATCACCACAGAACAAGCACTCCACGGTCATAGAAAATTCCGCCTCTTGTCAAAGTACACCAGAGTTTGCTACGGGCTGTCCAGCAACAGGCACGAATTCGATGCCACTTGGAATTTCCGCCTCTGGTTATACTCCCTGGACTGCCCTCAGGTATCGAGGCGTGACAGATTCTTCAGTGTACCCATCACTGTATATTCTAGGGGATTTTATAACATCCCTCCTCAACTCCAAATGTAAAATGCCATGTACTTGTCTTATTACTAATGTGCCCAAAGTCTAGATGGAACCTTATTCGTTAGGCGTATTTGTCCTTAAAGCGTTTAGAGAATCTAATAGTAAAGGTCTTTTCGTATAGTAGATACAAGGAACCAAAGTCTAATTATTTCTCAAACCATTTTACTAAAAATAAAAGATCCAATTTATTTATAAATATAATATATTTAATAAACTTTTCAAAGAACACAATTTCTTTAAATCATTTGGTTTCTTTGTTCAAAAATATGAACTTAAAAATTTAATATCACCTTTAAGATAAAAATAAGGACAAAACATATTTTTCAATTCTAAAAGATATTTTAAGTATAATACATTGATTAAATTTCTCAGAGAGTAAGATTCTCTAACTTATTTTGTTCTTTTACTCAAAGGTATAATTTAAAGTTTAGATATACATTTAATAGAAAAATAAGGACAAAAATATTTTTCTAATAATTTTTCAATTCTTTACCAATGCCGTTTCACCGTATTGACTTACGGCAAACGATTTAAATTGGTTTCAACTTTCTAAAATTTTATTAAAGCCTTGGGTAAAACATTTTATCATTACAAAACATTTCCCTTAGTCCTATATTGGAAATAAAATAAATTCTCTTTTTCTAAATTAACGATATAAAGTAGTTAGTTTTTACTGTTTATCAAAACTTCATTCTTGTCGTACAAACAAATTAGATTGATTTTACTTTCTAAAATTTTTTGTAAATCCTTAGATAATATATATTATTATGATAAGGTAATTCTCCTATATTTATATTGAAGATAAAAGAATCCTTTCTTTTCTAAAGTAAAGATACAAAGTAGTAAAATTCTATTTCTTTGTCAAAACATTATTTTTGTCGTAGTCTGCCTAGAAAATTCCGATTTGAGTGATTCCAAAGTTAAAAGTGTTTAACTTTAAAAATACCAATTAAATACAGTAAATTTAAAAATGAAATCTGTCTAGAAAATAGTCCTTACATGAAAAGTTACTAATTACCAAAATTTATCGTTCTAACGTTCGTAAAAAGGCGTTTTAAGGACAAATCACGCGTCAAAAATTTCTCCCAACCAATTTTCTTCATTGGGTATTTTTCTTATGCTCAAAATTCACTTATAATACCATAAAATATTCCTCTAAAACAGTTTTATCAATTTCCTCCATTTGCACACAAAAATGCGTTCTATACCTTTTGCAACGTTTTGTTCGTGCCTAAACTCGGGTCCCT
This sequence comes from Clitoria ternatea, assembly GCA_037962975.1. Lineage (NCBI taxonomy): Eukaryota > Viridiplantae > Streptophyta > Magnoliopsida > Fabales > Fabaceae > Clitoria > Clitoria ternatea. Next base: position 3,775,812 of record CM075674.1, read on the forward strand.
TTTAATTCTTTTATCATTTACCACATTCATAAAATTTTTATAATCACAAATAATATTGAAATACATCAAAATACAGCAGCACCAAGTATTCACAAATATTTACCAAGAATATTTTCTAAAACTCTTGTAATTTACTTTCTTAATGTCATAAATGTATTATTTAATTACTATAACAAAAAAAATCACTTGTTCATATTTTTAATAAAAAATCCAGAATTAAAGTTTTATATTAAAAATTATTTTTTTATCACATAAATCTCAAGATCTTGCCATGTTACCAAATTCCAACCACAAAATTATTTTTTTCAAGTTTATACGTTAGGATCTAAAATTTTTATGTTGTTTACTAACCATTAAACATTTTTCCAGCAGCAATATTAGTTTATTATAAGTTATAAAATTGGTTTTGAAATATTTTATATTGTCTAAAAAAATAATTAACACTCAAAGTCACCAATTAAGCCAAGAACACATAATTTAAACAGGATCATCACATGCATATAGTTACAACTAAAAAAAATTCTGAAACAAATAAAATCCAAGTTAGTAACTTATCATAAAAAATTTCAAACTTAAAAAAAATTAATTAAAACTTATAGTGTGGCCATGATGTCTCTTTAAAGATCCACATTTCTCACAAAAATTTTCAAGATCTAAACCATATAAACTAAGATCTTTAAGGAGACATTAAAGTATAAGTGTTAAGGGGCACTTATACTTCACCATGCATGTACAAATTTATGGATTTAATTAAGCAAGGTACTCCCCCCTTACCAACAAGATTTTCGTGCTCCAAAAGAAAAGCCAAGGACTTCAAAGTTTGCTTCTAGGCCACCATGGTTTTGCTTCATCAAGAGAAGAGAAAAAATGGATGTATGGATGGTGAGGATGGACGTGAACTTGATGGTGAAAAGGAAAGAAAATGTTGCTGTTGGAAGATTTTAAGGAGAAGGTATAGTGTTTAGAAGTTGTGTTGTATTCATGGAAGCTAGAAAGGATGGGGTGGTGATTTGAGATAGATGATAATAGATGTATGATAGTCTTTTGAATGAAGAAAACATGAAAGAAAGGAGAATATATTGGCTGGATATTTTTTCTAAGAGAAAGAAGTAAAAAGGAGAGCAAGGCAAAGTGACAAATTTTGCATGAGTTCCTTTGGCCTCCAAGGAGTCACACAGCCATGCACTTGGGTGGAACAAGTGTCAAGCTTGATTCATGCAAGAGAAAGGTGTCATAAGGGCTGATAGTGAAGTGGTAAAGAGTTATGCATGGCTGGGACAAGTGTCCAAGTGATGGAGTGCTCTTATTGGTTCCTTATGCATGCAAGCTTAGGTGTCACATGCAGGAACATTAGCTTTCTCGTAGGTTTAAGGTGTCTTATAGGCCGAATTAGCAATTGGGCTAAACATCAAAGTTCTAGAACATTTTGTTCTATTTAAATCCATATAAAGTAAAAAAACATCCATTGAGAATTGAGTGAGATATGGCTCATTTACTAAAAAGGTGCACGGTTGTGACAAGATTTTTGTCTCTTGCACAAATAATTTTTCTGGGCCAAATGGGCTGCGAATTGGACTTTGGTTTCTTCATCAAAGTTGTGGAGAAATGTGTTAGGAAAATTTTGGTGAAAGTCTCATTCAATTTGATGGCCATATGAGAGAGTTAAGTGGAAAATACTTCACCTAGTGCAAACTGATGCTGGAAAAATGTGAATTGGTGTAGTGTTTTAATTTCTGGGATTTATGGGATGAGAAATGGTCTTAGTGGTCAACATAAAAGTTGTAGATAAATTTGATATGGAGATTTTGGGATAAGAATGACTCAAATCCAATATTGGGAGAGAATATTATGCCCAAAATACGTATAGACACGCATTTTGGCTCACCCGGGTAACTTAAAATCAATGTTTTTAAGCTTGGTTGTTTAAAATTGGGTATTGGACTCTTCAAGAAAGTTGTTAGGAATAACACAAGGGATGTTTTGGGATGAAATTATTTGACTCAAGTCCCACGGATAATTTCTGGGCTCAAACTGGGGAGCTACTCAGTTTTATTAACTTAAAACAATTACTTAATTATTTATTTTAAATCACTTAATGTTTTATTTTATAAATCTATGTTATTAGAGTGTTATTAAAAAAATTATTATGTTATCCTAATTATTTCTATTAATCACATAATTAAAGTTAGAATCTCTACCTTACACTCTCAAAATCTCTTTAAAACAAACATATAATCGGGTCGGCCGTAACCCAAACATCAGTACACATAAAATTATCACAAACTATAGACAACTGGTCTCAAGGACCTATCATACAAAAATGAGGGCTGTTACAATTATAGGGTTAGTGCTACATTTAATGTCTCTAATTTATCTCCCTTTGATTTAGATAAGACGACTATCCAGATTTGAGGATAAATCTTTTCAAAGAAGGGAAACATAATGAGGACATGAGCAAGGAAGGTCCCATCACAACCCTAGACAAGGGTCTAAAGCTTTATAGAGGTCCCTTGACTAGGGCAAGGACAAAGACCCAAGGACATCACCCAGCAAACCCTGCTTGCCTTTCTAATTACTTTACATGTGCCTAAGCCCAAGGAGGACCACTTGAAGACCTTTTCATATTTTTCATGTAATATGTGAGACATAAAATTTTAAGTGTATTTTAGGGCTTCACATGTTTTAGAGATAAGAATTGGGCCTTGCATGATCATTGGGCCACTATTATACCACCACTAAAAAAACACCTGTTAGCGACGGAAGGAATTGGTCGCTAATCCATGCCACGACCGTCGCTAAAACCATTGGCGACGGCATCTCAGACGGGACAGAGGACGTCGCTAAAACCCTCGTCGAAAACACATCAGCGACCACATACATGTCGTCGCTACCATATTGACGGCGTAAGGCCGTCGCTAAAATCGTCTCTGCCCCAATAACTCCAGCCGTCGCTAAGTGTTGCCCTACAGCGACCTCAAAACCCCGTCGCTACTAGCAGCCACCAGCGACCACCATACGCCGTCGCTATGGGTACCCATGTAGCGACCACTTAGGTCCGTCGCTGTTTTTAACAATACAGCGACCACGATATACCGTCGCTGTTTCTGACAATACAGCGACCACTTAGGTCCGTCGCTGTTTTTAACAATACAGCGACCACGATGTTCCGTCGCTGATTCTTACAATACAGCGACCACTATATTCCATCGCTGTTGTAAACAATACAGCGACCAATATATTCCGTCGCTGTTTCATACAATACAGCGACCACTCTAATCCGTCGCTGTTTTTAACAATACAGCGACCATCTTTTTCCGTCGCTAATTGGAAACTTTTTTTTAAAAAATTGGTTTTAATATTTATATAGGTTTTGTTAAATATTTTGTATTTTGTATTGGCAGATAAAATTTTATAATTAAATTTAAATAATTTTTTTAAAATATTAAATTATTATTAAAAACAAAATAATAGATTAAATTAATTTATCAAATAGGTTGAATTATTAATGATAGGTACAATAAGGCTTTTTGATTTGAATGTAATTACCAATAAATATTGACATAATAAATAAAGAATGACAAAATAAATACTGAATGAAATATAACATAACTAAAAATGAAATATACAATGTGTATAAATAATAAAAATACAATCATGGTGGTGGGGGATCCTGGGGTGGTGGTGGGGGTGCCTGGGAAGTGGGGGGAGGTAGCCTCGCCATCAACTGCATCAGTAGCTCCTGCTGCTGAGCAAGTTGCCGACGAGTCTCCGCGTGCTGCTCCTCGGCCCGTTGTCGGTCCGCCTCGGCTTTCTGTCGGTCCGCCGCGGCCCGCTCCAACAACAACTGCCTCTGACGTCACTCCTCCTGTAGCTCATCGTTCAGGTTTTGAATTACCTGAACGACCTCAGTCAGAAGACCAGAGGAAGACGAAGAGGAAGGGGTCTTCCCCTTTTTTGCCAGCTGCGTGCCGACGCCACCCAATCCAAATACCCTCCCTTTCTTGTTCACACCGCCAACAGCCTCCATATAGATGGCGTTGTCGTCAGAACAAGATAGGGTGGGAGGAACCTCCCCTTCAGGAGTGGAAGCCACCAGGTCCGCCTCCTTCTCGGCCCTCCTGGCCTGATACGCCTCCTGTAAATTCAAAAACAATGATAGGATTAGTAAGCTGGTTTGTAAATTATAAGCATGTATCAGTTAAAAGTAAATACCGCTAGATCCGTAGTCTTCTGGTTTACCCATGCACCGGCTTTGTTCTTCTTGGTCATTTGCATGACCTCAAACAAAGAAGGCTCCCGGTGCTCCCTCTGCTCCTGTGGTGGACAAAAAACATTGAGATTATTATTTGTAAACATGTAAGACGAATCATAATAGAAATGTTTAACATAAATATACTTACAAATCTTTTCTTGTGCTCGAGGGTTGAAATGCTATCCCCAGTGTAAACTAAGGCTGCAGCATCGGCGGCTCTGTTGGCCCTGTTCCGAGCACTCGCCTGCTGGAACGGGACCCCGCCCCACTTCTGGACCATCCCGTCCCAATGGTCCTCCGGGATCCAACGAGGGCGCTCACCCTTGTCCCTCACCTTCCAAAGGGTACTCTTGATGATTTTGGAGGTCTTTGTGGCAAAGACCTTCCTAATCTCATCAATCATACCCTCCGCCCACTGGTAATCACGCTGTAAAATGAAATGAGAAATCAAAATTAATAACAGGTCTATTTTACAAATCAAGTCACAACAAATGAGCTAGGAACTTACCGAGAAGGTGTCAAACCACCTATCTTGCACAACCTTCCCAACATCTGTCCAAGATATATATGGACCATCCCACTGGGCCTTCAAAACCTTAGTAATCGCTTTGGTAGTGCGACTACTATCAACAAAGCTGTAATGACAACAATTATGTTAGGAGTAAAACAACACACAATCTAGGGAGACCCCCAAAATTTCGACAGAGTCTCCCCTGTAAATGTAACATTTCCAAGTTTAAATAGTTACCCTGTTACAAACAGAAGAGTGCCCAGTACAATTCAATCTATACAAGTACTAATTAAAGTAGCATCCAATAAACCAACAAGTCTTTCCACTAAAGTTTAATATAAAGTATCATACAAATAACATAAAAGTATGTGAGGTTTAGTCACTTACTCGTCTCTGGCCGGCACGGGTACCAACATGGGCAGAGGGGATGCCGGAGGTGGGGTCGCCTGATGGCCATGGTCCTCCAAGCCACCAGCTCCAGGACTCTGCTCTGGGGTGGTCAGTCGGGGTGATGGGGTGGTTTGCAGTGGTGGTGGTGGTGGTGGTGGAGTGGTCTGCTCTGGTGGTGGTGGTGGTGGTGATGGAGTGCTCTGCTGTAGTGGTGATGGAGTAGTCTGCTGTCCTGGGGTGGGAGTCCCTTACCGGGATGTCGGGGTCCTGGACCCACCACCCCTACTGAAGGGCAGTCGACGTCCCGTCATCTGTGGATAAAATCATGAAAAGAAAGGTTAGTCTCAGGATATATATAAACCTATGTAACATTTTGTTTAACGACTACATACTCTGTGTCTGTTTCAGTTTCAAATTCCCCCACAGTTTCAGTGTCACTATAGTTATCTGTTTGAACAAGTTCATCAGTATCCAAATCAGCCCTAGACCGTTTTGATCGAGAGACAAGGTCTTTGTCAATGTGTTCACCCCCCGTAGTGGCGAGTGTCTCATCCATTATGACTGGATCAATGTTGAACAACAAATTGGCATCGTTGAGCTCGTGTGGTGCAAGCTGATAAGCGTCGTCGACCTCCTCGGAGACATTGTCAGTGATCTGACTTCGGGCCTTGGCCTTGATTACTGTATACCAGTCCCGATGTCCTCCCGGGAAGTCGGTGTAATAAACCTGCTCAGCTTGTTGGGCAAAAATAAAGGGATCAAACCCTTTATATCTACCATTCTTCTTGACCTCAACTAAGCCGTAGTTGTTGTCAACCTTTGTTCCAACACCGATTGTGTTGTCGAACCAATCACATTTGAATAGAACAATATCTCTTCTTAGTCGTCCAGAGAACGAAACTTCAACAATCTCCGTCAGCACTCCATAAAAGTCTTCTTCCAACTGTCCGGCGGTGCCTTTAACACAAACCCCGTAGTTATGGGTGCGCATCCCTTCACTCCATTGAAGAATATTAAACTTGTAGCCATTTACGTAGTAAATAGGCCATTTTTTAACAGTTTTCATCGGCCCCCAAGAAAGGGCTTGGAGTAAAGAATCTTCAATATGGTTGTTAGGGTCTTGTATCTATGTACAACATAAAAAGTAGGTCATCGTTAGATAACGGGAGTTAGAAGCAAATAGGCTTAAAAACACTTGGTATACGGGTCTTACGTGTTGCGCGAACCAACCAACGAACTTGGATGACACCTCACTATGAATTTGGTCATCAGTTAAATCATTTTGCTTAAGTTTTAGCATATCTGTGTATAAGCTATTCAAAGGAAACAAATTTAGATACTGTAAAAGCTACGTTAAGAATGTATAATATAACTTTTATGACTTACTCAATAAAGGGTTCCACTTCTGGGCAATTTAGAAGAATGTACAAGTGAGCCGCCTTTCGATCCTTCTCATCAATGTAACATTTTGTGAGCCTGCCCCCCGGGTGACCAGGATAGTTGAAAATCGATGTTTGTTCATCAAACCCTGTGCGGTTGGCTACCCCAAGATTGCGGGGAATTCTACTCATTCTAGTTTCTATCTCCGTCGGAAAATAGAAAGAAGCAAAGGTTGTCATTTCTTCGACTAAGTATGCCTCACAAATTAATGCTTCAACGCAGACTTTGTTCGACACTTTATCTTTTAAAGAGCGTAAGAATCTTCAACATCATTAACAAGATAGTGTTAAGTTAGAAAATACTATTATAAGAAGTGTTTGCAAGGAAATAAAAGAGTTCACCAAGTATTCACCTTTCGAATGGATACATCCAACGATACTGCACTGGGCCACCAACCAAGGCCTCGTACGGTAGATGGATAGGCAAATGCTCCATGGAGTCAAAAAACTTGGTGGGAAAATCTGCTCCAACTTACAAATCAATACCGGGATAGTTTCGTCCATCTTCTTAAGTTTCTCCACTAACAAACAACATTACACATGCATAAAAAATCATGTTATCAGCACACAAAATCACTGCCTAATGAGCTCTGCTCTCCACTAACAAACAACAATCAACATACATACACTTCAAAAGATACAACACACATAGCCAGAAAGTTAGCGTTAGGGGATTACCTGGGAAAGAGAGATAGCGATGAAGACAAAGCTGATGAGGGCCGAACACGAACCACGCGTAAGGTGTCTTGGTCTGCATGACAAACTCTAGTTAGAATGGAAATTGAGTAATCAAAAGAAAAAGTTTTATTGGCCTTTGCTAATCATACATTTTCAATGTTACCAAGCAAGGTTGTCAGACTCGAGAGTCTACCAAGACTCGTCTTAGTTAGGTAGACTTGACTCGCTAACTCGACTCGTAAACTCGACTCGCTAACTCGACTCGCTAACTCGACTCGCTTTGGATATTAAAGAAACACAAATAACTTTTCTAATACATCGATCATTAAATTTTTTTACAAGATTTATGTTAACAATTATTCTTTTTCAATTATTTAAAGTATTTAATATTATCGGTATTTCAGGAATAAAAAAATTGAATTGTTGATTAATAAATTAACATGAATACTTTCAATCCTTTTCTTTAATGTAGATGAGTTTATTTATATGTTTCTTATTTAAAGGAAATACAGGAGTAATATCTTTATCAACCATACAAGTTTATCAACAACAACTAGCCCAAGTCTTTCTCTGAGAACAATATTGCACCACCAATTATGACTGGTGTGATTGAGTTTGTGGGTTCTTCAGAGAGAGGGTTAGTGAAAGAGGAAGGTGGACAAGAGTGGACTAAAGGTTATGATCAAAACTCAACACACGATTTGGAGAATTCAATGCCTTTTACGTCTACTCTTCATGCAATGACCATTGATGCCACATGGGGTTCTGCTGATCATGATCAATCTCTTAGGGCAAGCACAAGCACTAGTAGTGCACATGCACATGTTATTGAACAAGGATTCACCAACCTCTTGCTCAATGCTAGCTCCGATCACTGGAGTTTGTCGCCTGACAACGGTGGAGAATCTAATAATCACCATGGCAGTGGGGATGATGGCAGCAATGGTAATGATTTCTACGAAGATAACAAGAATTATTGGAACAGCATCTTTAATTTGGTGAATTATTCTTCTCCTTCTAATTCGTCTATGTTCTAATTGAGTCCGATTCAGAATATGAATAAATCCTCTCATGTTATTTAAAATGTTCTATTTTCAAAAAAAATTTATCTATCTCTCTACCATTCGAAAATTGATTAAATTCGTGAACTTATTTAAAACTTTAAGAGAGAGACCAATATAAAATTTTAATTAATATCAGAGGATTTCATTCTTGTGTGTGGATGTGTTTGATGAACTGCTAGATCAAAAGAAGTCAAAGGCCATTGATTTTCTTCACAATATGGCCATATATATATTGAAGCGAGCATACACAAGGTAAAATGTTGAATTCTACAGTGGTTTATGTTATGGATGCTTTCACATAGAAAACTAGTATGTGTGTGCATTGTCAGAAAGCAGTGTGTGAAAAGCTCGTTGTCTCTTCCTTGCATCACCAAATGTTCATATCATTAATTTGTTTAGGATTTGACTTGATTGTCTGTGTTGGTGGTTGTGTTTTCTGTAGACAAACTGATGATAATAGATACATTATGCATGAGTTGAATTTTACTGGTTTGTATATTAACATCATATACTACTGCTACTCATCTATAACTGCACTGCAAAGATTGCCAAACAACAAAAACTGCTATTGTCATGAGCAACATTTTATTCCACATTAATCATAACAGATTGTCCTGTTCAACATTAATATGTTTTAAAAAACTCAAGCACAAAAAGAGCATTTTAAGTCCGTTAACAAAAATCCAACATAAAAATTGACGTGTTGATAATTTTATAAATAAATCATACTACCATCAAAATTTTAAGTCCAATTTAAAATGTTAATAGTTTAAATCAGATTAAAGAATATATAACTTTAAATCTTGTTAGTAAGTTTTTCATTTTTTTAACCTTAATCTTTAAATCCATTCATTTTTACCCTTTCCCTTTCGGACCCCAACTTCGATTCCCTTCCATTGCGTCCTCATCGAACAAGGTTGTCAACCATCATCCATCGCCACCTATCTTGAGCATGTTTTCGTGAAATATAGGCAAACATCTTTTCGTACCGAATACTTGTAGTGCAGATTACAATTTTTGAGATTCAAGATGCTATGAAATCTGTTAATATAAAAGCATGTGGTCTGTTTAATAAGTTTAGTAGGGTATATTTGTTTGTTTAGAACCATGGCAGAATAGCATAAGCAGCTAACAATTTGGCCAACGAGAGGTAACTTAATTGCATTGGTGTGTTGAGTCTGACGGTTGAATAGCATAAGCGGGTTGTAGCCTACTTAAGTCCTATACAATATTTAGAACCATGGCAGAATCACCCGAAATCCAATTTAATAGAACACTAAACAATGAATTAAACCACGGATTTGATAGATAAATCAAAATCATCAAATAGGTATGAAAATGGTTATTTTAGGGGGATTTCTCAGGTTAAATTAAGAAACTCTTTTCTGTTTGTCACTTGAAGAATTCATTCATCGTTTTGTTCCCTCAAAGCAGAAAGTCTGAGCTTGGTACAAAAAGCAAATGTGCTTCCACATACCTGTCACATATTTCTTTTGACTTAACAATAGATTCAGAAGGTCCCTATCATTTTTGTTTTATGTTATACCATGTACAAGTGGAAAATTAATTACTCTTGGTCGCTCTGCTCATTTTGTTTTCATCTATAACATTACATATAATTATGAAGTTTCGTATAAATCATTTTAAGTTTAAGTGCAAAACTGGTTTTGAACCAGCTTTTAGTTCATGGAATAATTGAAACTAGCTAGTTCCAAAACCAGTTTTGACACTGGTTTTAAGATTAAAAGTTGATTTTCAGCCACTGGCTTAGGACTTAAAATGTTGGTTTAAATAGGGAACAGCCGATTAAAAATTCCTATACTATATAGGCATGGATTATAAGATTCTAACTTCAACATTAGCTTCACATTGGTAAGGGGGCTTTATGCGGTATGGTGAATTGAATGCTCCGTGAATAATCTGAATCATATAGACATATTTCTGACTTTGTCATTGATGATCAATTAATTTATATAGTTATTAAATCTTATTTTCATTAAAATATATAGAAACGTGACATGATATCTACATTGAGAGTTCAGTTTTCACATGCCTACTTTTATGATTTTTCTAATATTATGTGTGTTTCATTAGTCATATATGTTTGATAAATATTATAGAATACTTGGATCTGTAAAGCACAAGCAGAAGGGTTTGTTGATGGAAATAGGTGTTTTTTTAAAACAAAAGAAATAAAACAACTAATGCATTTGTAATGGAGTTGCTTAACCTAGAGCCTTCCACACCCGAATGCATCTGTAATGGAGTTTTTAACCTAGAAATATGGTTGAAGCTACACTCCTAATTCCATATTCTCATATCCTTAATATGCACAATATCTTCATGCAACTAGTGAGTAGTGATATCAATGTTAGTACTAATTAGCTCATAAGCCTCCAAGCAATCCATTTCACAGATTATGTGTCTATGTCCTAAATATTTCATAAATGATATTATTTTGATAAGTTTTGTTAAGGAATTTATCGGTACGAGTCAAAATGGGCTCAAAGAAACAATGAATCATTTTCATAAACTTAGTAAACGACTATAAATACTAACATGTAAGGGGCCAAATAAATTCTATGAAACTCACAAATGCCTCAGTAATTCATTAACAGTAATGCTAGAACACTCGGAACCTCATTCCCCCCTCAAATGATGAAGGTTCAGGATCTTATTCTTCGTTCAAGCTCACTACATACTAATCACCTTGGAAGTTATTAAAGCCTTTTCCTTAGTAAGTGGTAAGCTCAGAAATTGACATACTGAGCCGCTGGTTTGGTGACCTTAAGAGGTCAGTTTCAGTTAGAAGCAGGGTTATATTGACATAATTCAAAGTTTGTGAATTCCCCCTTCAGTTTCGATTACACATTTCTTACAGATATCAACACCACCCTAAAATTTTACCTTATCTTCATTTTCAGTTTAGGTTATCTAAATTTTACTAAATACATAAACGAAATTGGTTGAAGTTTCAAATGTAATATGAAATCAATACTCCAATAACACAGTAGTAAACCAAGACCCACAGACAGTTCGTATCAGTTAGATAGCACTTACTTACCTGCTGAGGGAGTGACAGACGACGGAGATGAGGGACGATCGTTGGTGAGCCGCCAGAGAGAGTGGGAAACCCTGCTTCATCAGAGAGAGAGGAAAGCCTACTTCATGGAGGTCACCCCGGAGGCTATCTCACGAAGGAAAGAAAAGCTTTGTAAACGGTGAGGAGGATGGCAACGTTTGGCAGAGGAGGGAACGGTGAGGAAGACAGATGGTAGGGGAGGGAACTATAGAAGGGCAATGTGGGTCAAGGCAAGGCAGCGTGAGGAAGAAGGAGGGAAGGGGAGGGCACAAGGGCAGAGAGAAAGGGTTAGGGCAGAGAGAATCGGAGAGGTTAGGGCAGAGAGAAAGGGTTCGCTGAAAACTGAAAGAGGGGAAGGTCCAAGACAAGTAAGATATAAGTTTTAGCGACGGCATCAAAACCGTCGCTACATATGTGACTAAATTGAACACGTGGATTACAAACACTAAGCGATGGAAGACAACGTTCGTCACTACCATCATCAACATTAGCGACGGTGTACTCCACCGTCGCTACCATTCCTTCTTAAAAGTGAAAGAATGGAGGGAAGACGAACAAGCTAGCAACGGTAAACTGCTTCCGTCACTAACCCCTGAATATTAGCGACCGGGTGCGTCCACCGTCGCTATGTTCCCCTACTCAAACTATGGAGGGAAGGCCAAAAATATAGCGACGTCCAAGTAATTCGTCACTAATCCCTGAACTTAGCGACCTCTTTAGCGACGATGTTTGGTTACCGTCGCTATATTCCCACGTTTAAACTAAAATAAACGGAGGGAAGGTCAAATACAATAGTGACTACAAAACCATCCGTCACTAATTTCCTGACACCTAGCGACGGGTGGATCATCTGTCACTAGCATAAGAATCTAGCGTCGGTGCATACCGTCGCTCATATTTGGCGCCAACAAAACAACTTGGAGGGAAACCCAACAAGGGATAGCGACGGCATGAGCGACGGTTAAATTTTCAATTTAGCGACGTCACAACACCACCGTCGCTACATTGATGCATTAGAGGACATAGCGACCCTACATATCCCGTCGCTATCAGTTGGCGCCATAAATATATTGGAGGGAAACCAAAAAAGTGGAGGGAAATAACTATAGCGACCGGGTCAGCGACGACGTTTAATGTTGTGACGGAGGTAGCGACGGTTCTTTACCAATTTTAGCGACGGTACAATGTCGGTCGCGGATGTGGTCACTATATTTCGTGGTCCAGGTCGCTTTCATTTTGTGGTCGCTAACGCGGTCACTAATTAGCGACGGTATATGGCGGTCGCTAACTTGTTGTAGCTATTAGTCATTTTTCTAGTTGTGTACCTTGTACTCTAATTTGAGCCTTGTATTTGGCTATTCCTCTCTAGATTGAACTAATTTGGCTTGGGAGAGTGTTAGAAACCTAATTACCCTATTTGGCCAAAACCCTCTAAATCCTATATAAAGGCTTTCTCTCCATGTATTCATCATATTAGAATTTGAATGATACGCAAATTTTGTGAGATTTCGAGTGCATACTCTCTCCTCAGGCTAGAGTGGACTTCAACCTTCTAGCAAGCTCTTATCTCTTGGCTTTCATCCCCTAGACTGGCGAGGGACTTATCCTTTCCCTTATCAAGGTGGTGTCTAACCCTCCATCCCTTCCTATCATACACTTCAAACTATCCTTTCATCCTTCCACTCAATCCTTAGTGTTTCCATCATTCCATCCTTTAGGTTTAGAAGTCTTTTCCTTTTTCTTTTGCATAATTCACGTTTGGTTTCCATCTTCCTTGTTGGCTGCCAAAAGAAATCATCAATGGAGAAGTAAGTATTGAAAGAAAAAGAACCAAGATCCACCATCCTTAGAAGGGAAACCTTCATCACAATTAGTCAAAGCAAATTCATAATCTCTATTATCATATTTCTTAATTTTTAATTAATACTTTAACAAAAATGTGTTTTTAGTCACCTTTTTTGGGACTAAAGAGTTCATAATTTTTAATTTTTTAAGTCTAAAAATAAAAAGAAAATTCATAAATATAACAACTAATTTTTTTTAGAAAAAGTAGAAAGTTGACAATTAATTTATTTTATAATAGTTATTCTCTACATATGTACATGCACAAAATTATCTTAACTAAACAACTGAGTTGTGGATAATTTGCATTATCATTTAGTTAGATCTAGATCTAGATATCACTCTAAAATTGCCCAACACAACAATTGCAACAACAAATTTATTTCCTATAGGACAAAAGCCAAAAGTCCATCCATCAGCACTTCAACAAGCCCTACAAGAAAAATATTAACCAGGCATAATTCTTGGTACGTAGAAATTCAATCATGTGCAAGTAATAGCAACCACTCCAAATATATTATTGATTTCTTGGATCAAAATTAAGATTTTAGAAACCAAGAAATGTCATCCACCTTTTAAAAACCAAACAAAGAAAGAACAAACAAAGAATAGTTCCACGATTTTCATAAAAAAAACATTCTTTGATGTTTGAAATAAACCCAGCCACAATGCATTATGGAATAAAACAAAAAGGTGCATCAGATAAAATCGTCCATGATTTAATGGTTTTTAGAAGAACATTAATAAATTAATAAACCCCAATATTGATAAACTAATCCATCCAACCTCAATATTAATATCTAATGATGTCGTGAAATCTTATAGAACAAAATTACAAAAATAGCTAAGAAGAAGCAATAAATGGCCAAGAAAGAGATAGAGCATTCATAGATCCAGTGATTAGAGCCCAACGACAAAGACCTAGATTTAGAGATGGAAGGCAGTATTGGAGATCTATTTAAGAATCTCTTTACAACCATGTGCCCAAAGACAATCCTCAAAGGCTTCAAACTGAAATCAACCAAAATTGAAAATGCTAGTAAGGGATTTTAAAAAGAAACCAAACCAAATCTAAAAAAATAAAAATGTATGAGGGATAATTGAATGGCTCAAGTCAAATTTTCATCGAAGTGTGATAGTCACCGCCGGAGCTGTTGGTGTGTTAGACGAGTGAGGGTTTCTGAGACTACAACTAAAATCAAAATCAAAATGGAAGAGAAGAGAAGAAACAAATTTTACCATTTTAGATGTGTAGAGGCGTGAAGACGCTAGTCGGAGACTGGGAGTGGGTAGTCACACGAAGAGACAAAGACAACGATGGTGCTATGATTAGATGCAAATGCTAGATGAAGAGGGATCCGACCAATAAAAAACATAAAAAGTGAATAAAAGGAAGAAGAGGGTTAAAGAGCCAAAACCTTTATGATCGTGCGAGAGAGGGAGAAAAGGGTTAAGGGGCCAACATCTTTTCGATCGTGTAAGAGAGAAAGAAGAGGGTTAAGGAGCCAACACCTTTTTTATCGCGCGAGAGAGGGAGAAGAGGGTTGAGCCAAAACCTTTTCAATCGAGAGAGGGAGAAAAGGGTTAAGGAAAAGAGGGAAAAGAACGAGGGTTTCAAATAGGGTTTAGGATTTCAATTGCACTTTGTGCCAATTCTAAACTTGAACCGGTGAAACATGTCATCTTTTTCACCGGGTATCACAATAAATCAGTATAAATATCATTTTTTACACTAGTTATTTTAAACAACTGGTGTAAAAAAATAAAATATTTATAAAAATGCCACCACACAAATGTTTACACCGGTTCTTTTTACAAACAATGTAAAATCCCCAGTGTAAAAGTCTTTTTTTGCACTAATGATTTTTAGTTTATTAATCAATGCATTGTAATCCATTATAGTTGTTTAGGAACTTTTAATGCTCTATTTAATTTAGATCCACTGGGCTTAATTAAAATGTTGGATCCTATTAGTGCGGTTGGTCAAAACCGCACCACTATCATGTTATTTTACTACTTTCTAAAACGCATAATTAAAAAAGGTGTTGTAAAACAAAATTTATTTTACTGCTTTCTAAAGTGTGTAATTAAAATAGGTGTTGTAAAGTATAATTTAGTTTACTACTTTCTAAAACACGTAATTAAAATAAGCGCTTTAAAAATATGTTGTAGTAAAGTGCTTAAAAAGCGTTTTAGTATGTGTGATACTATATTACAACATGGGGATTTAAAGCACCTAAAAACACCTTAAAATGATAAAAATAAGCGCTTTAAAGTGCCATTTTGTGGTAGTTCATTCAAAACACACACTCAATACTTGGTAAGCAAAATGACAAGTGAAAAAATAGATGCTCTCAGTAGAGTTAGGTTCACTAACAAGTCTCAAAATTTAAACAAGTAATCCTTTTCCTTTTTGAACAACTGCCTATGAGCATCTAATACTTTTTATATAGGCTCGTGTTTAAATTGATGGACTCTCCATAAAGATTGGGCTCCTGACCCATTCTGAATGACTTAGGCCTAAATACCTTTATTTTAGTCCAACTAAAATAAAACTATCATCTGGAAGGCTTACTCTATATGTGTGACTCTATACGTAAAATTTCAGTCATATTAATAATAAATTATTTTATTATTAATATAAAATAAGAGCGGCATCTAGTAATGCATCATTATATTCGAATATTATTTATCATCGTCATAACTTACAAGTGATAATTATTTTATACATTCATTCCTTTTGTCACGATATCTAATTGGGCCCAATGCATGGTCGTCGTCATCCTTGTATGACCCAATTTATTTTACTTGATATCAGAGTCGACTTCACTGAATAAATATCTAATATTTATTCTTCCTAGCATGGCCATGTATTTCTTTAGTCTCACTCTATCAAGCAGCCCATAGATATCACTCATGTCACATAGGAGAGACAAATCTCATCTACATCACTTAATCCCTCATTATAATTTGTTCATTGCCTAATCATAACCTTTATGGTTATCTTATTATAGATGACATTTGATTGTATTAAAACAACAAACTCCTCATGTAGGAATCGTAGTGACTTCAGGTTGAAGAACTACATATACAATTATCAGATTGAGAACACTTTATGACACTTATGTAACGATCCATGCAACACTTTCATGGTGGGTCTGTCCAATACTCTTAATATACACCTATGTAAAGACTTGATATCTTCTATATCCACGATCTGTGAGATCAGATCATCAGTATACACACACAAGTCTTAATGCATTTTACATGTCCCCATGTAAATACTTGACTAGGGACATTTTAGGAATAGTTCTCATATAGCCTACTATTCCAAGGATAAACAAATTTAAAACAATTTTAAAACTGAAAGGACTTATTTTATTGATAAGTTCAAAATGATACATTAATAGCTTGTAATGCATACACCAATAAGTCACAAGTCCATTATTTATTTGTTGCTTATTTATAGGTCATTGAATTCTAAATATGGATAACTTGTGTCATAATTTCATATTCTAAATAAAATTCCCCAATTCTCTCTTCTTGTCCTCTCACTTCTCTTTTCTTTCACCATGAAATATTCATTCATTGTTATTCATCTCTCTTCCTTAACCATGAGTGGGTAAATCCCAAAAGTTGAGAAGGAAGAACTGTAGGCAATGCTTGGGAACTGCTGATTTGTGATTGAGATGCAAGGTAATTGATTGGGATCTTTATTTACTAATGTTGTTGTTGGCTTGATGATCCAAGGATGATCAAGGAATTGGTTTCTAGAGGGAATTCACGGTCTTCAATTTTGATTTATGGATTTTAACCTAATTTGGTGGTGACCTAAGAGATTAGGTTCTTCCAATTATGAGGTTGTCGTAATCTACATAATTCAATTTATTAGGTATGTTTACCTAAAAGATTAGAATTCATGATATGATAAATTAGGGATTCTGACCCAATAGATTGGGCTTTATCTAGCTATGTGGATTGATCTTTAATTGTTAATTTAATTTCACTCTATTTGAATCTGACATGTGTCCAAACAAAGTTGAATAGGAATTTCTCTCTCAACCTAATGTTTATATCTCTTTCATCTACGTTTTATCTTTCGCTTTATAAACTTTAAAAATTCATAAACAAGTCTTTAATTCTTAATAATATGAATCACTCCTTAAGTGTTGTTCAAATAGAGTCACCCTAAGATTGTGGTTCTTGGCCTCAATCCTTGTAGGAATGATACCGAATCTATACTTTGTTAAATGATTGGTGCACTTGCCATTTGCATATGTTGAAAAACATGCATCATTAAGCTTAGCATATGCAGCAACTGGAGTTTACTAGTGGAGGGATGATTCCTCCATGTTGTAGCTCCAATTTTCTGGCAAGTTGTTGTGAGCTATCCTCCAAATGCATAATATCACCAAGGATAGTATAAGATCATTCCAAATCAATTTTTGCCATGTTTGAATATGTCTTTATTAGTTTCAAAATATGTAGATTTTGTTGAAACGGTTTGATTGGGTTTCCACCACTACTGATCTGGACTTCACCAATTAAATTGCACTGAATTTATAACCTATAGGAAATCATCAAACAAATTATTTTCTTGACTAAACCTCTCTATGCCACACCAAGTTCAATTTCCATGTACCTTCCCTCCACTCCCTCAACCTTTCTATTATCTCACCACCTTTACTGGAAGAGAAATTGTACAGCCTCCTAAATTCATCCTTGAGCACACCTGTAGATGTACATTTTTCTTCCCAAAATGTGGTTTTCCCATCCCTAACTCTCTTTTCTATGTTATTTGAAAACCAACTCTGAGCTATTTTACTACTATCTCTCCAGCAAAAGGAGTCACTATTATTCCCCCTACCGCCCTCTAAACTTTCTCTAGCATAGTATTTTGCCTGAATCATTTTACACTACAAGCTCTCTTTCTCATTTAGTAGGCGCCATTTCCATTTAACTAACAGTGCCCTATTAAAATATTCCAGATTCCCCACCCTATTTAAAATATTATTTTCTAACTGATGAATATTAATAACCAATACACAAGAGGTTTTGTTTATTTTATTTTTGAATAGAATTGTCATATTGACTTATGCTTAAAAACCCTCTAAAAAAAACCTTTGATATATGTTTGATTGGGTATCTTTTGTATCCATTTTAATATTATTACTTTCTTTACCGATAAAAAAAATGTAACGAAGATCCGAACATTTAATAAAATTTAGAAGTCTAATAATAACGAAATATATTTTATGAGTGATCTAGTCAAACATTTTTAGAATTTTAATAAGACATAAGGATTAATAATAAGCCTTATTTTAACAGTGGGATAAACCCTTTTAAAGTATCTATTTTCTGAGTGTGTATACTTTTGTGTGGGGTTTATTTGTCTCTAGCTCATCTTAAAGGAGCCGCAATTTAGTAAGCTGGCACGGAACGGAACTAACTAAAAGCATTGTAAGGATGTTTGGTTTGTAATTAAATAAATTGAGTTGAGTTAAATTAAAAAATTTAAAAATTGATATTAATTTTTACGTTATTTAAAATAATTAAAATTTCGTTAAACCGTAAAATAAAAACCTTCCCAATCAACAAAGTTTTCTCCACACTTCAACCAAAGGTGCTCGTACTCGACGTTCATTTCACGATATGAAATTTCGATCTCTCTATTTGGGGTCACAACAAAACCTATCCAATGTAAATGTTTGCTTAAATAGCCAAAACGTACATGCCACTTGCCACCTTTAAGATACATGCAACGTCATATGCCTCCCTTTTCGCGCAACCATCCAAACAAATTATATATGTATATAGAGAGAAATGATTGACTCACTTTTATACATTTTTATATTAGATAAGTGTTAAATTATATTTTTCGAAAAAATAATTATTACGATAGTTATTCTCATAAAATTACCAACTGGCCAAAATATCTTATAAAAATTATACCTTAATCTTTAAATATAAGATTTTTCTTTTATTTTCTCTTAAAATCTTCTTTCAAATTTTTATATCATTAATTATTTTTAATTAAAACACTCATATTAAATAAGTAACTCTTATTAAAGTTTAAAAAGACAATAAATTATTATATTACTTAATATATTTATTTCTCTTATCATAATTAGATGGATAAAGATTAGTGGAGAGAAAAAAAATGGTATTTCTAATGATTTAAGGGTAAAATTACCCCTAATTCTGAATAAATTTAATAATTTAAACTAAATTAATTAACTTTCTTAATACTTGTGGATTAGGTAAAAAAA
Organism: Clitoria ternatea; assembly: GCA_037962975.1. Taxonomy (NCBI): domain Eukaryota; kingdom Viridiplantae; phylum Streptophyta; class Magnoliopsida; order Fabales; family Fabaceae; genus Clitoria; species Clitoria ternatea. The sequence continues at coordinate 3,795,339 of CM075674.1, forward strand.
GTCTTATATATTAAGGATTAATGATAGTATTTATGAGAATTAAGTTATAGAATTTATAGATGATAATAATTACTCTTAATTTTAGAAGGTCGTATATATTGATTCCCTGTTATCGATAAACTTTTTATCTATTTTAAAAAATAATTTAATATATTTATAGATTTTAAAACAGTTTAAATGCAGATGGTTTTTCATATATATTTTTTTATCATCCTATAAGAAATGGATGAGTTTTATGTAAGAAGAAAGTCCATGCAACAACTAAAATACCCCGCTCAATAAAAAAAAAACCCATACAACATTTGCGTGGGATCTGATTGCCCCGCAAAGCGTTGTGTTGTGTGGGATGGGTTCCCAGCAATACAAAATGGTTGTTAGTGTACTTTAAAGAAACACCGCACTAATAAGTGTTGAAAATATGTAAAATAAACATTGGGAAACTTCATGGGCTCACAAGCAGTTAACGGTGGAGAACAATTTATGTTACAAAATAAAGAATACCACTGGAGGCATATCCATGCTGTAGTTTATATTTAGAACTATTCATTTTACTTTTCACTAAGACAAAGCAGGCTGCACCTTTAAAATCGCTTGCACTAGCATACACTAAAGAAACAAATTACTGCAGCAAAATCACAAAACAAGACCCAAACATGTCCAGTAAATTTCCGGGTCATAACTGAACCCTTTACAACAAATTAAGAAGTTATAGAAAGACAACTACAAAATAAGTTAACCTTAGCAATCCAATGAAGATTTTTTCAAACAGGTGGTGTGCCACCGTAATATCTGCAGAAATAGAACCACTACAAAATCAAATTCACCTTAGCAAAATAATAGAATTGTGTCAAAGAGTTGATTTGCTCCCAAGTAATATTGGTAGAATCAGAACCACTACAAAATCAAGTTCACCGCAGCAATCTAATAGACATTTTTCAAACAAGTTATGTGCAACAAGCAATATTACGAGAAACATAAGCTAAAAAATTTGTGCAACAAGCAAAATATTTTTACATTAAGGGTTTATGGGGGAAAATAACAAATTCTTGATGTGGTGGAGAGGCCAAGCCATTGCCAATAGAAATGGTAATTGGAGAAAGGGAACTTGGGAATGTAAAAAGAGACAAACAACATAGAATACTCTAAATTCATATTGAATAGAAGAGAATTACAAAAGGGATTACAACAATTTATACAAGAGATTAAACTCACTTGACAAACTTACAACTCACTAACTAACAACTCTAACATCTCCCTCATTGATACCAATTATTAGTTTGAAATACAATAAAAGGGAAGAAAGAAAATCATCAAGAAAATTGGAACTTTTAATACTGCATTTAGTTTATAAGTTTTTTTAGAAAAATAAAAAATTATTCTTAGAAAAAATAAAAAATAAAAAACTGTTTATTTACAAATTATTTAATTTTTTTATAGAAAAATAAAAAACTGATATTCCATTTTTTAAAAAAATCAGAAAACTTTTTTAAAAGGTTTTCTAAGAAAGAAAGAAAATAGAAAATGCGGTAAATGAATTACAGGATAAGGTAACTGAATTACAAGATAAAGACTGCTATAACCAAATAAGAATATGAAACAAACTACTACTAATTCAAAAAGTTTCACTGCTACAAGTTTTCAAAAATTAGAAACACGACAACTAATTTAAATATGAATTAGTTGCCGGGTTTAGATAATTTTTCTGGCTAGAATAGTTAGAAAATTTTGAAAACCCGGTTAGATAATGTGAAAGTTTTTCAATTTGAAAACTAGAAAACTAAAAAAGTTGTTCAAGTACACTCAATTTTCTAAATTTTTTCAAACATTCTTTAATTCAAATTAATTGAGATATGTCTTATATGTATATATATTATTTATGACAATATTGTATAGTATATGCATCACATAAAAATTATAACAAAAATTTAAAGTAATATCAAAATAAGAGCAAATGAGTTTGTGTTTAAATATATTTCAAAATAGTTACAAAGAATAATAAAAATATTATCATGATACATCATAAAAATCATACGAAATATTAAATCTTATATTTAACAAAAAATAAAAATGTAAATTGATAGATATGGTGGGGTTGGTCTTTCCGCTAATAACTAACTTATAATATATATAACGTTTCTACAACCCTTTACCATTTCTTTTGTTAAGCAAGATTGGAGGAAAGTTAAGGATGATAATACTAATTTAAATGAACAGTACAAGTTGTCGTGTTTCTAATTTTCAAAAACTTGTAACAATGAAACTTTTTGAATTAGTAGCAGTTTGTTTCATATTCCCATTTGGTTATAACAGTCTTTATCTTGTAATTCATTTACCGTATTTTCTATTTTTTTATTTTTCTTAGAAAGTCTGTTAAAAGAGTTTTCTGATTTTCTTAAAAAAATAAAAGACCAGTTTTCTATTTTTCTATGAAAAGTTTAAATAATTTGGAAATAAACAATTTTTTAATTTTTTTAATTTTCTTAAGAATAATTTTTTATTTTTCTAAGAAAACTTATGAACTAAATACAGCATGTTGTAGTTTAAAATTTGCAAACCCAATGATTTGATTGTCATTGCATGCAATGCCACCAGTTTTGCTTTTATTAAAATTTATGTGCAGCCCAGAGATTAATTCAAAACCATTTGCCAAGAAGCATCCTTATCAGTGAACTGTAAACATGAGATATACCTCTACAGAAGATTTTATACCCATTATACTTCTACAATCCTACCACTCTTCTCAGCATACCCATAACTCTTCAACTGCTATTAGAATTAGGAAATTAGGGTGAGTAGATCACCCTGTTGTAGATTAAGTTTCATGTCACACAAAATTATCAAAATGTATATATAAAAATTAGTTTAGATGATGGAAAAAATTAATTTCGTTTAGTAGCTTTTATTTATATATTGATAATTTAGGGTTGTAAATAAGTCTACTCAAACTACATATTTAATTAACGATTAAATTTGACTAGTAAAAAAATTGAATGTAATGGCTCTAATTTACGTTGTTGTGTTTCATTGATAAAGTTTCATAATGACTGGTTAATTGGTTTACAAGCAGTTATTCACAAAGATTGTATAGTCTTCAATTATTTAGTCTATTTAGTGTTTAAGGAATGGTTATATTTTCTATATTTCTCATATTTGTATTTATGTTTGTGCTAGAGTTGGTGAAAGTTAGAGCTTGGGCATGCTAGCTTATCGAGAGTACATGCTCATTACTTTGTGTTTCAAACCCATTCTCCCTTTTCAATATTATTTGTTTGGTCTATAAAAAAAACTGATAAGTTTTAGGTGTACTTTATTAAAAGTTTTAAAGCTTGAATTTTGCTCGTTAACTTATTTATAAGTTATTTTTTTATTATCAGGTCCCGTAATCCGTCACTTAATGATAAATAGATTTTTATTGAAAAATATGTGAGAATTAATTAAAAATTAGAGTTAATATTAATACTATTTTTAAATGAAAAGTTTTTAGTTTGTTTCCTTAACTAGTACCTTTAATTAGAATACATTTGACTATGATATCCCAGTTTCAAATTAAAATAATGAAATTCTTTCAATTTTCAAATTTAGCAATATTGGCCTCGATCTCATCAATTTTTGTATACTTAAAATCTAAAATTTTCATTTTCTATAAAAAAATATTTTCAAAGTAAATTAATTAAGTTATTTTTAACTAAAAATTTACCCACCAAAATATCATATTTAAAATTGTAAAAAAGGTTTCCCCTTTAGATTTTATCAAACCCTAATCACCCTAAAATTGTTTAAGTTTTATCAAGTTTCAATCAAATTTTTATTTATAAAATATTCAAATTGTTCCAACTATTAATTAATTCATAACAAATACAAGGATTAAAAATAATTATTTCAAGATTTAAAAAGATTTACGTATTTTGATAATTATAATGATTTAATTAATTTCATTAAAATTTGAGGAACCAAAATTGCAAATAATATAAACTAAACGGATCAAAGTATAATATTTAAGATAAAATCTTATTATAAAAAGACTTAAATATGTTTTTGGTTCGTATAAAATAAAGTCTTTTGATTTTTTTACATTCCTCTTAAAACTGATTTTAATATATTTTTTTAAAACCAGAGTTTTAAACAATTGATTTTAATAACAACTTCTAAAATCAGTCATCCAGGAGACTGATTATAAAAATCTCCTATAATGTAAAATAATTACAAAAATTCCACTACATGACTTTTATAATCGTAGTTTTCGTGACCAATTTTAAATGTACGATTTTAAATACAATTTTTTAACTAGTGGATATTCAGTTGTTAATTCCTACTTTGAATTTGAATTTGTTTATAATTGATATGAATAACTAAATTACATATTAAATTATTAGATGGTTCTGACATTCAACTAACTATTAGTTCATGTCTTAAAGAAGTTACATTTTTGGATCATTAAAAACCTCAACGATTTTTATTTTCTGATATATTACAAAAAAACCTAATTCTTGGTTCGGGGAGTTTATGTGAGAGGCCTTCCCACACCAGTTTTTATATGGGATTAGGCGATTGTAGCGTGAGACTTCCTCCCACGCAAAAACCAAAATTCAAAAAGCACACATTTGTTTGGTTTTTGTGTGGGAGGGGGAATCCCACACAGAAAACTAACTTGTAATATTTAATAGCAATTGACAGATGGATGACCTTGATTTTTAAAGTCTTATGTAGTACTTAATGTGGGAGGCAGTTGTTAGATTTTAATTTTATGTTATTTTTTATGTGAAAATTACTTTCAAATTTGTATTTAATAGCTCTTTTAATTAATAAAATTGTCCTATTTGTGTTTAATTAAATAGTTGCCACTATTTATAATTTATAATTTATTTATGTGTTTTAATAGATTTTAGATACCTTTTAGAGAAAAAAAGAAGAGAAAATAGAATGTGATGGATTTTTACTCTAACTCTTGGACAATAATTTTAAATTTGTTATTATAGATTCGTTCACTACTTAGATCGAGTTGAAATTTTGATATATGTTTTTCAACATCCAAAATTTCATTTTAAATGGTTGGATTTTTTTTTTGGAGTTTTCTGCTTGAGGTATCTCACCCTAATGAAAACTTGCTTGTTCGGGCGAGCACGTAGAGATTTGATCATTTTGCCTCAACGAGCACCTGTTCGTTGGGATGAAATATTCGTATTAGCACTTACTTAAAGGCTCTATAAAAAGGGTTTGGGTCAAAATTGAGGGGATCTTTGGTCCATGGAAGACTAGGAACATTGTGTAAAGGCTCTTTCACACCATGGGGAGGCTTGGAGATAAAGAATGTTTTTTGGTTTCCCTTCCTTTTCTCTTATTCTCCATTGATCTTTTGTGTTTTCTTGCTTTTAGGTAAGCCATCATGAATGTGTGTGGCTAAACCCTCTTTTTATTGGGTTTGAGTGTAAGTTACTCCCTTTCCCAACTATGTAATTGAAGACTTTGCATGAGTTATACTTATAATCATGGATGGTATTTCATTTATCAATTCCTAATATGTATTTCGAACAGGAGAAAGATTTATATGTGTGTTTGGTATTTCCAAACAGGTTTTGTGAATGAATACCCATTAATTTCTTTGTTTAAGGAAATACTTGAATTTAATGGTTGTTAAGGACAATTCCTAATGTAAGAACTTTATTAAAAAAGTGTATCTGAACCCTTTTTTTGTTGTGTCTGAGTGTAACCCATTCACTTCTCTAACTATGTAATCAAATACTTTGTATGATTTATGCTTTTAATTATTGTTAGTATTTTGTTTATCAATTCCTAATGCATATTTCAAAAGGGAGAATGATCTATATATATGTTTGGTGTTTTCAAATGGATTTTGTTAATGAATACCCATTAATTTATTTGTTTAGGGATATAGCTAAATTTAATGGTTGTTAAGGTCAATTCCTAATGTAAGGACTTTCGTCGAATAGTCAAAGGATTGATACACTAAGGGATACTGTTTAGTGAAATTTATGCTACATTGGCTTGAGTAATAACGTAATTATGTTAAGTAGGATAACATATGTTAGAGAGAGAGGATGGTGAAACCTAATCCCAATACTTTTGTTTATATTTACCTTCATTCTTACATTTTTATCACCATGATAATATCTTCCAACAACAATAATGCATATTTGTGAATATATTATATATAGTTTTATATGATTTTACAAGTATGGATTGTTATTTTTTGAGCATCATATAAATCCCTGTAGATATGATACTCAAATACTTATCAAAACTATAACAAAATTTGATACATTTGTCAAAGTCACAACAAGTTTCTAATATTGTTGTCAGGGACTTGTATTTAGGTAAACAAAAAAAATTATTCTTGTTAAATCTTTTTTTTCTTTGTATAATGTTTTAGTCCTATTTATTGTTTTTCTTCTGAAGTACCCATGCTTATACCCTACTTGTTAATGGTTTCATTTATTATGTATAGCAATAGGGATGATTTTGATGCAAGCCAGTGCCTCTACACTCTTGAATATTCCAACTCTGTATAGCAAGGCCGCCATCACAAGTGCACCTTAGGTGAATATTCAAACTCTTAAGTGTTCAGACAATTCTACAACAATTTCAAACCAAGTCTACCTGTCCGGCGCATTGAGCTCTACTATATCCTTCTCCGCCATATAATGTCACATCAATTTGGTGGATCAAACTATAAGGTCTTGTATGCCTACCTCTCTACCTTCTATGAGTTATGTGTTAAGTGTACCAAATTCGCAGTAGCTTTGATGAGTATATTAAAGGTTGTTGAATCCACAGGTGATATTCAATAAAAACTCAATAATCATTTTTAAATCACAAAAATGTATTTACAACATGTTTAAAGATTTGTTCATTAGTTATTTGTTAAGAAAATATTAAGTTTTAAAAGCTAAGAGCAAATAAATGTAAGAAAAGAAATAACTAAATATGTTGGGATCGGGCTCCCCCTACTCTGTTTAATTTGTTGAGTGCCTATTATGTATGATTACACATTTGGTCATGTTAATTTAGCATAAGTTTTATTAAACCTAATCCTTTAAAGAATAAATCCTAAACCCTAACATCATTAATCAATCCCTTAAGTATTCAATGCTAAGATTTACATTAAGAATACGCTTTAACAATCATTGGACTCAACTTTATACCTGGAAGAAGAATCGAATGAGCATTTCATCCCTTAAACCCATTCAAAAACTCCAAACACATGCATAAAATACCTTAGGTAAAGATAGAAGTAATGCTAACATTGATATAAATGCATGAACATACAGTAATATTTAGTACAACATTATAAAGACATATGAGTTATCTAATCCTAACAAAAAAGGGGTTTAGCCATACATAGTTATAGGGGTTAACCTAAAGAACATGCAAGAATAAGAATGAGAAAAGGATTACTAAAATCAATCCTAAGGTCTTTGAAGAATGATAGACGTCTCTAAAATATTCCAAGGTCTGATCTCTAAGTCCAAAGATAGGTCAAAAAGTGTGTTCCATGACTTTTAAGTGAGTTTTACAGTGCAAGCATTGCTTAAGCGGCAAATTGGCCACTTGAGCAGTTGGTCTTCATGTCTAGTTTATAGGTTCTTTCTTCTAACTCCCATCTTTTGCCCCAAATCTATCATAGAAAACCCAAATCACCCATTAGTTGATAATTTAAGTGTTGCTTCAAGAGAGTTAAAATAAAGACATTAAAATGCATAAACATACATTAATATTCACTATAACATTAAGTGGTGAAGAAGGTGTATAGGAGAATAAAGAAGAAAACGAGAAAAAGAAAGAGTAATAAGAAGGATAAAGAACTTGATGTGTTGTTTGAGGCATATTCTTACCTGCGTCAGCCTTTTAAGAAGTTGAGAAATTGGGAGGTATACAAAGAAGAAAGTTTACCCTTGAGGCCTTTATTTGATCCACTTATAAGGGTACCTAAATCCAGGTTCATAACTCTGCCTAGATAGTTCAAGCCCAAGTGGCTAAAGCTATTTCTCATGGATTTAGGGTCAAGGTGTATACAAAACCCTTTAGCAAGAAGGGGTGGCTAGTGGACGGGCAAGGTCTATGGGTGAGAACTCAATTCACCACTACAAGCTAGTGGAATTAGGAGTCCTTTAAAGGCACATGTGTAATGTCTAGCTAGAGACATAAAAAATCAAGCTCTTAATAAGAGACAACCCATTATTCTATCCCTTTCCTTTATTTGTTATCATTTTAGTTATGTTGGTAAATTTACTTCATTGTTTCTTGTTTTTATAATGTTTCTTTGCATATGTTATTTAGGTAATTGGTAAAAAGTGTTTTGTTGTTTGTATGTTAGTTTTATTAAGTTTGTGTAGTAATTATGTGTGGTAGTAGGATGTATGTATATTAGTGTAGTTATGTATGCATGCTAGATTGAATTTGTACAATCTCTTTATGCTTAAATAATGGAATACAATTTAGGAAGAATGCATAATGTTTAGTATGCCATAAAATTTGGTATGTTTGTTAGTTTTTAGTGTTTGTGGTTGATATGTGTAGTTGTTTTGTTTGTTATTTTTATTTGAGAAACTTTTCTTTTGTTTGTGTTTCAGTTTGGATTAATTATTCTGTGGTGTTTATGAATGTTTGTTTTATTTATGTAGGTAGATTAAGTTATTATTGTGTGCAATCATCATGTTTTTATGATATACTGGTGTTATAGATGATTGCTAGATAATAAAATTGAGTTTTGGGGGCTCAATGCCAAATATCAATATTTTTTTAAAAATATTTTCACCCCTATGTGCATGTTTCTTGTGGGAGTGTAAAAAATCTTGGAGTCATTGTCTGTTACACGTTGGGGTAAGCAAAAAAAACTCTTTTTTCTTTCTTTTCTTTTGTACTTTATGCATTTGTATTTTGTATTTTTATTTTTTATCTTTGTTTAATTTTCCTTTCATATTTTCTAAAATAAATATAAATAAAATTATCCTTTTGTACTAGTTTATTTTAACATTTGTTATTTTTCATTTGTTAATAACCCATTTGTATTTTTGTTTTTAGGCTTAGGGACAGAACAATTTTTAAATAGAGGAGTGAAGTTATTCAAGCTGTTGATGTTAATTATCAAGAGCAACAAGATGACGGTGATGCCGCCATGTGCAAAATAAATTAGTCACTTTTTCAGGATCCATGACTACTTTCTTTAATTTGTATTGTTTAGTAAATTTATGTTTTGTATAATTAGTTAGCATTAACATTTTTCTAGTATGTGGTATTAGTTTTGTTTTTATTTGTTATGTTGTTTATTTGTTTTATGTTTTCTGGTTGGTAGTTTTAGTTTAGAGGTATCATGTTGTAACTCACACTTGCTCATGGGACAAGATGTTCATAACAACACTTCCCTAAAGGTTCTATAAAAAGGGTTTAGGTAAAAATGTTAGGGAATTTTTCGTTTGTGGGAGGCTAAGAACCGTATATGGAGCCTTTCTAACACCATGTGGAGGTTTAAAAATGAAGCATCTCTTCTAGTTTCCTTTACTTTTCTCTTACTCTTCATTGATCTTTTGATTTCTCTTTGTTTTTAGGTGATCCTTCATGAAAGTGTGTGACTAAACCCTTTTTTAGTTGGGTTTAAGTGTAACTCACTGATACGTTCACAAGTGTACAAGTATATTGCGTAATGTGACACCCCCGATTAACTAGTACGAATTCCCACACCGAAACGTCCTATTTAATTAAGGAGTCATTAATTATTTAAGAAAAATAAGAGTTTTTTTTCATTGGTGATCATCACATGCAGTTCAAATAGAAATCATAACATAGATCGATTCTTTGTCACAACCGTGTACTCAAAAGATACGGGGCTCGCAGGCTCCCAACGACAGTTACTACAAAATAACATAACATTAAATAAACGTCGGGACCTACAACGGTCTTGCCACTAACAATGAATATAAACAGTCGACGCCCACGATCCACTTCCTCTACTGCAGGTAGTTCAGGTCCTACTTGCGCTTGTTATGACCTTCGACTGATGACCGCAACAAGAGAAAATAGACACACAACACAGAAATGGGTGAGTAAAAAGCTCTTAATCCATAATATCCACATGTAAGGGCAACTTTAAATACTTATCAAACATATAGATAACAAACAAGGAAGAAGAACGTACACAACATACCTTATAATAATCATACAACACTTCGAAATACACAAGGAATAGGAAAACCAATGAGGTTAGTCAAACAATTATGGTATTCTATGCATGTGTTAGGTTCAATTGTTATTCATCTTAATTTAATACCAATATGCAATGGGGCCCAACTTCCACTTATCAACCTCATATATCAATAATCATGTGCACAACAATCCCACCTTATACTACCTGCCAAACTAGAGTGACCACAACTCTTCTCGTTCTGATCTTCACAAATGGGTAAGGACACACAACCTTATTATCAAAATGTCCAATCATACATCTCATTAGAACGGGAACTCAACGACCATAGAAACCCCCGCCTCTCGTCAAAGTATATCAGAGTTTGCCACGGGCTGTCCGGCGACGGGCGCGAATCCAAGCCATTGAAGTTCCCGCCTCTGACATACTCCCTAGACTACCCTCGGGTATCGAGGCGTGGTAGATTCTTCAGTGTACCCATCATTGTATACTCTAGGGGATTATTCCAACATCCCTCCTTAACTCCAAATGCAATATGTCATGAGTTTATTTTATCATTAGGGTGCCCGAGTACTAGATGAAGCCTTACTTGCTCGACGTATTTGTCCTTAAAGCGTGGAAAGTATGCATGGTAAAATCTTTTCGTGTAGTAGGCACCATGATCCAAGGTAATACTACCCAAATTATTTGGCTTAGAAGTATCGAGGTTGTTTCCTAAGTAGGTCTTATAAGGAAATTTAAAATATCCAATTTATTTTTAAATCTATGAAAAATATTTAGGTACAATACATTTATTAAAACTTTTCTAAGGAAGGTATAACATGTTTATTAAACTTTTTAAGGAACAAAATTTCTCTAATTTATTTTGTTTCTTTATTTAAAAATATTCTTAAAATTAGACATCACCTTTAAGAGAAAAGTAAGGACAAAACATATTTTTCAATTCTAAAAGATATTTTAAGTATAATTCATTTATTAAATTTTTAGAGAGTAAGATTCTCTAACTTATTTTGTTCCTGTGTTTAAAAGTATGATCTAAAAATTAGGTATTACTTTTAAGAGAAAGATAAGAATAAACTATAATTTTCAATTCTTTACCAATGTTGTTTCGTCGTATTGACTTACGATAAATGAATTAAATTGTTTTCAATTCTATAAAATTTTTATAAAACATTAGGCGATATAATTTATTATTATAAAATATTTTTCCTAGTCCTATATTGAAAATAAAAGAAATCCTCTTTTCTAAATTAAGGATATAAAGCGTTTAGCTTTCGCTGTTTATCAAAACTTAGTTTTTGTCGTATTTTATCTAGAAAATTCCGATTTGAGTGATTCCAAAGACAAAGGTGTTTAACTTTCAAATTACTAGTTAAATACAGTAATTTTGAATACTAATTCTTCCCAAAACAGCCCCTACACGAAAAGGTCACAAAGTGCTAAAGTTCGTCGTTTCAACATTCGTAAAAACACGTTTAAGGACAAATCGCGCGTCGTAAATTTTCCCAATCAGTTTTACTCATTTGGGTATTTTTATTATACTCAAAATTCATTTCTCATATCACAAAATACTCCTCCAAAATAGTTTTACCAAACTCCTCAATTTACACACGAAAATATGTTTTTCACCGTTTCTAATTCACCATTCGCGTCTGAACTCGGGTCCCTTTAATTCTTTCATTAATCACTTCATCTAGAAAAATTTTATAATTTAAGACAACACTAAATCACTAAAAATATAGCAGCTCAAATACCTCATCATTTGCCAAACTAAAATGGGCTTTAAACGTTTATAAAATCATTTTTTCCAAATTTCTAGTGTATCACATAATTCCCATAAACATAAGCCATTTATTTTCTTTATTTAATAAAATTCCAGAATTTAAAATATATACTAAAATTTAAATATCAAGTCATGCAAACAAATCCCACATACTAAGTTATTTGTTTAAGCACGATTTTACGTTAGGATCTATTAACGCTAAATATTTTAACTAACCATAAAATTTTTCTAGCAGCTATAATAATCCATTCTTAGTTATAAAAACTTATTCTAAAATATTTTAGATCTCCAAAAATATTATCAACACCACAAGCCACCAATTTAAACCAAGAACACATATTATAAAACAAGTATATCATATGCACATATTCACAACAAAAATTCTATAGCAATAAAAATTCACAAGTTAGTACTTCATAATTAAAACTTTAAAATTTTAAAGAACTTAAAAAAATCATGGTGTAGTCGTGATACCACTTAAAGATCTCACTTTTTCCAAAAATTTTCAAGATTAAAACTATAAAAACAAAGATCTTTAAGAGAGTATCAAGGTATAAATGTTAAGGAACATTTATACATCACCATGCATGTGACGTTTTATGAATTTAAACAAGCTAGTTACTCCCCCTTACCTCAAGGATTTCGGTCACCAAGAGAAATGCTAAGGACTTCAAGGTTTGCTTTTTAGATCATCATAATTTGCTTCATCAAGGAGAAGGAAAATAGATACTTTGGGGGTGGTGGTTTGGATGTGAATTTGATGGTGAATGGGAAAAGAAAATGCTTGCTGTTTGAAGAAATTTCAAGGAGAAGGTATGGTCTTGGAAGGTGGTAGCTTGAATTTTTGACGTTAGGAAAAGTGGTGTGGTGGTTTAGAATGGATGATGATGGTTTAGATGAAAGAAGTATGAGAAAATGAAGAAATGTGTTGTTGGAAAATTTTGTCTAAGTTAGAGAAAAGAGAAAACAATGAGAGCAATGCCTAGCTTTTGTCAAAGTATCATTTTTGCATGAATCTCCCTTGCTCTCCAAGGAGTTTCCACGGTCATGAGTGGGATAGGAGGTGTCAAGATTGATTCATGCACATGTTAGGTGTCATATGCAGCTGGTGGTGTGGTGGAGGAAGGCCTTGCATGGCTTAAACAAGTGGCAAGGTGGTGGTGCAACATGATTGGTTAATTTATCATGCAAAACTGATGTGTCAAGTGCAGGTGCAGTCACTTTCTCGTGGATTTAAGGGACTTTCTGGGCCGAATTTGAAAATGGACCAAATCTCAAATTTGGTATATGGCACAAAAATTTTCATTAAGAAATGAGGGAATTATGGCCCAAATACGAAAGTAGTGTAAGGCTATGACAGGATTTTTGTTTCTTGTAAAGATTAAGTTTTTAGACAAAATTGGTAGGGATTTGGGCTTTATGTTCTTCACAAAAGTTGTAAAGAATCGAGTTAGAAAAATTTTGGTGAAAGAATTATTCAATTTCATGGTCATATGAGGGAGAAACATGAAAAATACTGAACATAGTGCAAGCTGCCACTAGAAAAACGTGAATCGGTATGGTATTTTAAATTCTAGGATTTATGGGGTAAGAATTAGCCTTCATGGTCAACATCAAAGTTGTAGATAAATTCAATACATAGACTTTGGGACAAGAAAGACTTCAATCCAATAACAGGAGAGGAAATTACGTCTAAAATATATACAGATACGCATTTCAGCTTACTCGGGTAACTCAAAATTAAATTTTTGGGTTTGGGTGGTTGAAAACGGGCATCGGGCCTTTTGTAAAAATCGTTAGGAATAATATGATGAATGTCTTAGGATAAAAATGATTGACTCAAGTCACTCAGACAATTTCTTGGTCAAGACCAGGGGAGTTACACAGTTTAAATAACTTGAACAAAATATTTTAAATATTTCTATTAGATTTCTAACGTTCTAATTGATAAATATCTGTTATTATGAGTATTATCAAACACATTATTATTATCCTAATCATCTCTATTTCTCACATAATTAAAGTAAGGGTATTCGCCTTATGTTTACAAAATCTTCTAAAATATAACTTAGCTATCACACACAAGCTAATCGGTCGTAATCCAGTCATCAATACACACAAAATTATCATGCAATCAAGACAATTGGCCTTAAAGACCTAAAACACAAAAATGAGGGCTGTTACACGTAATATAAAAGATTATCATTCTTCACAGGGACTGTGTGCTCAAGTACTTATTATTTTGATTTTAATTATCTAGATAAGTGAATTTAAAGGTAATTTGCTTTAGAGTAAAAAGTGGTGAAATTAATAAGTTTGCAAAGGAAAAGCTCTTCGAGGAAAAAGGTTTAATTATATGTAATCTTGAGATTAAGATGGTGAAACTAATTTATGTTAAGGAATAAGATTTTTTGCCTTATAATTATATTGCACTTTCTTTTCTTCTTCACTAGACCAATTTTCCATAGGCTTTTCAACTTGTTTATCATCCACAATATGCATAGGTATAAAGGGACCATTTTCAATAGCATTCTACACTCTTAAATCCATTGATTGCACAAAAATTTTCATTCTTTCTTTCCAAAAAGCATAACCCTCACCATTAAAAGCGGGAGGTCGATTTGTAGCACCACCCTCGGGAAACATGTTATATGAAGTTGAGGCCATTTGTTCTCTTGAAGCCGTTAAGCTTGATTTACCAAGAGTCAAGCTCTGATACCACTTGTTAACCAAGTGGCCTCAATTACTCAAGAGGGGGGGTGAATTGAGTATTAAAAATTTTCTTTGGAATGCTCTTGAAATTGATTCTTTTGTTACTATGTTTATTTAAGATAATAAACTAGATTGCAAGTAACAACAAATAATACACAAGACAAACTAACAACTACTTAAAGAGTTTAGAAAGAGAATCAATTAAGTTACAAAACAATTTATGGGACTTTAGAAAGAATGATTCAAGAGTGTTGCTTAAGTCCAAGTACAACAATGTTATTCAAAAATAGTTTGCAACTTAATGTATCATGCACTTAGTCCAATTAATGAAGCAATGAATTAAGCAAACAAGTTAAGTGCATAAATTAAATGAGTTTAGGGAAGAGAGATTTGCAAACCGATGTATACGAGTTCCACCACGCCGGTGTACGTCTCGCCTCTAAGCAACCCACTTAGAGGATTTCCACTATTGTAGATTAGAGATACACTTTGAGCAATTGCAACTTCCTAGTGTCCCACACTCAAGAATCCAATCCTCACAAGTACAAGGGCACCCCACCCAATCTCTCAATCTCACAATTACAAGGTTGAAACCCAACCCAAAATTTCTATGAAGTTTGGTATTTAAGAGTACAAGGAAACTCTCTCACTAGAGTGGATATACAATTTAAAGTTTACACAAGATAATAACTCTCAAAGAGAGGATATGCAAATATTAGTACTTCAAGAAAATATATTTTCTCTCTTGAAAATAATTAATTAGCAAGTCTAGAAAATAACTTTGCTCACAAATATTTACTCTCAAATTAATAAGCCAAGAATTAGAAACAGAGAGCAATTAAGAGAGTAGAAGAGAGTAATGCAGCGAGAGAGAAGAAGAAAGCAAAGGAACTGCTTCAATGCTTGGGACATTTGATGCCTTCAGCTCTTCTCTTATTTATAGTGTCAAGGCATAGCTTCTTTATGATTAAAGAATTCCCTTCGATCCATAAAACACGTAATGGAGCTTGCCTTTGTCTGCTTAATGGAGCATTACTTATGAAGTGCGATCTGAGACTCTGTTTTGCTATTCCAGGTTGTAATTCATTTAAGTGAACGTTCCAGAATCATTTGAACTAAATGAATCAATTCATTTAGTGTTTCAGTTTGTCCAAGTGCGATGCAGAGCTGTCATTTATTCAACAGAGATTCAAAATACAAATTCATATAATTCATTTGAATTAAATAAACTTATCTAACTCATGGTGACATAGCTTGATCAGCATGATGTTTGAATTTGCTTCTTTGGAACTAATTGCATCATAAACATATGCTTTTAATTAATTCTGTAGCAACCTCGCTCAGGCGAATGTAATTACGCTTAAGCGACCAGGCATATTTCCTTTGATTTTTCCTTCACGCGCTCACGCTCACGTCCACGCTTAAGCGTACTGTCACGCTTTGTTTCACGCTCGAGCGAGCGTTGTTGACGCTTAAGCGAGCCATGTATATTTTGGGCTCCTGATGCTCATTCTTGAATCCACGCTCAACCATGTTATCATGTTCAAGCGTGTTGTCATCCTCTGTCTCAAGCGTGACTTGTAGTTTTGAGCTACTGGTGCCTTGTCTTTTGTTCCATGCTTCAAGCGTGACTTATTGATTTTGGATTCCTGGCATATCACGCCACGCTCACGCTCGCGCTCAACCATGCTATTCACGCTCAAGCGTGTTATGTTCCACGCTCAAGCGACGCTCCTTCACGCTTGGGCGTGCCAAGCACCTGATTCACGCTTTGACAATTATTTTTCTTGCTCAAGCGAGCTTCCCTCACGCTCGGGCGTGCCAGCTTCTTGAAGTTATTTTGAACTTTTGTTCCTTTGGCATTTTAACAAGACCATTTGTCACTTGATTAATTACTGAAGTAAATGCCTTGATTGAAACATATCATCATAATTGAATTTTGCTTTGCTTGTTTGTCATTATCAAAACCTATAACAACATATAAACACATTTTATTCCTAAAATTTATGTTCTTAAGACAATTTTCCTAGTTTATTAGTTTTCTCTTTTAAAAGCTCCACCAAAGTGCTTAGTTTTCAAAGAACCACGTTTGATTTGTAAATTGAGTCTATTAACCCTGAGTGAAAATTTCAATATCTTCAAAAGGTTAAGTTACTTTCGTAATCTTAATTCTTAGGTTCAATTGCCTAAATTGATTAATTAGGTTCACTTCTCAGTTCTTCCCTAAACAACTAAAAATTGTTCTAGCCTATCTCTAGATCATAAAATGCATAAAAACATTAAGAAATTGAAGAGAAACATGAATTTTATTAATAAAAGCAGAATAAGGATATTAATACATCATAGTTCACCCCTAAATCTCAAGAATGGCAATTTAGCTATACATAATTTGGGAAATCACAATACACATATTTGAATCCATAAACCTAAAGAAGAAATTACAAAGAAAAATATAGAAATTACAAAGAAAGAATGCAAAGACAGACCAATGAGATCAATGCTTGTATGAGTCTTCCCTTGATGATCCTTCATTTTCCCTAAAATTACCTCTAAGAATACTCTTCACAAAAGCCTTCTCCTTGCCTCTACAATGTGTTTGTGCCTCCAAAATTCAGAATCCTTGTTTCTGGCCCATCTCTTGCCTTTTATGCAACAAAATGTAAAATAGGGTTTCCTGTCAGAGCATGAACACAAGGAATTTATACTGGTTCACTTCTAACACAAAAGCTACGTCTAGTCCCTCCCAACTTGAAAGATTTTCATTATTGTAAAATCTCCTTTACAATAACTACATCAGACTTGTGCCACAAGTATTCTTGACTCTATCTATTCTTGGCTTAAACCTACGTATTCTTTTAACAAGTCACTCCTGACTCAAACCCAGGTATTCTTTTAAAAGCCTATTCAGGCCACAAACTATTTCTCACTGAAACTAAAGGGATGGTAACACACCAGACTTATACACAATAACCAAATTGTAAAGATAGATTATGCAGGGTGTTTCTGAGAACTTAGTTTATAAAAAGAACTACAAAGAATAAGTTGATACACCAAGTAAGATAGACAAAAGGAAGGTCTGCTAGAGGTAGAACAACAAAGAAGGCCTTTGTCTAAGAAAACTAAGAAGAGGTTATAAGAGCTTTGCTTAAAGATCAAAAAGGTTCTCTCTTATGTTGTTCTTGTTATTTTATCTTCAAATTTAAATCTCTTCATATATATAGGCCACTCAAGATGACCGTTTGATAAACTGATGAGGAGATATAGCTGTTAGAAATCCTTCGAAGGAATTTTGCTTGTTTATAAGCACCAGACCTTGAGAAAATGATGAGATGCCAAAAGGTCTGGTATGAAGGAACTTTGAAGCTTGCATGAAAAATGAGTTCCTTGAGATCTTCATGGTATAAAGATCATTTGTTGGCTTTCTTCTTCTAATTAACGCTCATAGCACATTGTTGATGATCTTTTGTAACTTCCTGACATAAGAGTTGACCACAACCATCTTTTCTAAAATGCACAGGGTAGCTACATTGGTTTCTTCGTAACTAAGCTTTGGTTGCTTCACTATTTTGTCTCTTTATCTTCTTTGATGATAAACACAGTTATCCTTGATAGGAGCTTGACTTAAAGTAACACTAGAAAAGGATTTAGAATGTTGCATGATGATTGCTTGAAGTAATGTTCTTTTTGCTTCAAAAGTCTGAGTTCTAATTGGTGGTCCAAAGGTTTGAAAGTTCTTGAATCAGACTCTTTTTTAACAAAGTCTAGAATCAGACTTTTCTTGAATCAGACTTT
This sequence comes from Clitoria ternatea, assembly GCA_037962975.1. Classification (NCBI taxonomy): domain Eukaryota; kingdom Viridiplantae; phylum Streptophyta; class Magnoliopsida; order Fabales; family Fabaceae; genus Clitoria; species Clitoria ternatea. The sequence continues at coordinate 3,813,782 of CM075674.1, forward strand.
TGTTCTGATAGATTCTCTCTTTCTTTTGTAACCTGTGTACTTAGAATTTGTTTCTTGAAACACTTAATTTAAATATATTAGAACACACATGGGCAGACTTCATTTCATTTAAATGCCTTGATGTGTGTTATTAATAAATCTTAAGGTTTGATTATATTAACGCAACTTGGGGTCGTTAATGGTTATTACTAAATATTTTTTTCAAACCAGACTTGGTTTCAACATAATTAAATACTTGGTATGATTTATGCTCTTAATTTCTTTATCTAAGGATAAAGTTGAATTTAATAGTTGTTAAGGTTAATTCCTAATGCAAGGACTTTCATCAAATAGCTGATGGATTGATATTTAGGGAAAGGACTTAAGATTTATTTGTCAATGAATCGAGTTTAGTGAAATTTAAGCTACATTGACTTGATTAGTTGTGTAGTTATATTAAGTAGGATAACATATGCTAAAGAAAAGAGACGGTGAAATTTAATCCTAACACTTTTGTTTAGATTTACCTTTATTTTATGCTTTTATCATCATGACAATATGTTCTAACAACAACAAACAATTATGCATTATGCATATATTATAGTTTTATAATGATTTTACAAGAATAGATTGTTATTTTGCTAATTATTATATAAGTCTTTGTGGATACAATACTTAAATACTTATTAAAACCATTCAACAGAATTTGGTGCACTTTCTAAAGTCCTAACAGCAGCCTCATGCAAAAACAAATTATACACGCATGCACCCAATAGCTTCCTCCTTATTTCTCACCCAAATTCAAAATTTCCAAATTTTTCTCACAATCACTCTCAATTTCATTTGGTTGATTTGGAGTGTAGGGAAAACCATTTGATACACTGGTGGTTTTTACATGTTTCATGACATGAAAAGGAATGTTTTAAACCAATTAGAATTTGCTTTGAGTTGAAGGTTAGAAACCTATTTGGTTTCATTAGTTTTAAGGCTTTTTAGGATAGTTGCGAGAACTTTAGGATAAATGATTTACATCATTATCCTTTAGAAAATGTTCATATTTGAACTTTGAGATAGTTTATTTACTAAAAACTTTGTCTATTTGGGTATATTTCACACTTAAGATTATTAGGATAAAAGTTTAGAACTTTAGAAATTTAGGACTTTACAAATTTAAATATAAAATTTGAAATTAGAATTTTAAACGTAAAAAATTTATAAATTTTAAGTTAGAGTTGATAAAATTAAAAAAATAGAAATTTTTAATTACAATTTAGAAAATAATAATTTTAAAATTTTCTAAGTAGAGTTTAGGAAAATAATAAATTTAGAAATTTCAAATTATAGTTGAGAAAAATAATAAATTTAGAAATTTTAAATTAGAATTTAAAAATAATAAATTTAGAAATTTCAAACTTGAATTTAGAAATTAAAAAATTAAGAAATATATAAGTTATACACTAAATTTTTTACATAATTAACTTGGTTAAATGTGCAACTATGAATAAAATGTGTTTTAACTTGGTGGTTTGTTGGCACTACATAATTTGTGATGGACTATTTGTGTATGTATGATAAGTTCAATCCTCATAGGTGACGTTTCAAAGTGAGTTTATTAGAGGGGTTAAGGATTTTGTTAATAAGGCTAAAGAATAACCCTATTACTATTTAGAGGGTGGTATATGTGTGAGATGTAAATGCTGTAAGATTTTGAGTACAAGTAAGGTTACATTCACTTTGTATAAGTTTGGTTTAAAAATCAACTACTGGGTTTAGACTGAATATTGAGAGGTGAAATTTATGAAAGTAACAAAAGGTTTGATTGGTGGAACAAGTAGGTCTGTCGTATCCCATGTGACGGATAACTTTGACCTTTTTAAGGTCAACGTTGAGCAATAACTTTCTAATGTTATGGAACCATATCAAAAGCAAAATAAGAAAAAGGTAGTCTCAAAATTTATTTATAATCATATTTATATATTTATACGAATTTTTAAATAGTCGATCGTAATAGTAGAGATGCGAAGCTTCCAGTTAAAAGGGGTGGGTTAAGAAGGGTGATTCCTTCTAGTCACATGCATGAATAGATCAACCAATCTATCGTCGGAGCTAGAGTTTCATATAATTACGATCCTCAGTTGAGCTAGATGAGTATACAACATTGACTAAGCTCTATCCCCCAGCTTCGATGAGGACAAGTTTGAGGATTACAACCAGGATGAGTAGATAGGGGTAGCCTAGGTGCAGTTACAAAAGAGCAGGGAACTACTAAGTATGGAGTTGGTCTTTAATCCTTTCTAGGCTGTTTTCATGACCCGTGCATGTGATAAGGTTCCTCTAGAGAATATGGATTTTGAGAAGTGGATTCTAACACTAGTTGAGAAGTAAAGACTTTTTACTTATGGTCTTTTCAAATTTAACATAATTTATGTTTTTTGATTTTTAGGACTTAGAAATATATGGTTTGAATTTAGAGTCTTCAAGCTAAAGCATAAGGGGAATGCCGCACTCACTGAGATGATTAAATCACACTTTTATGACCCCTTGGAAGTAATGGGCAGCCATTGTAGAAATGAACGGAAACCTTTGGTGGGACAAGCGACTAGTAAGTTACTTTTAATGGTCATTTAATATTTATATTATTTATATTATCATTTAATTTTTATATATTGTTTGTCAACTATTACTTTCACGTCTGAGCAAAAGGCAATGATGAGGCTTACCTTTACGAAGGTGGGAAAAACACAACTAAGACATGCTCAGGAAAGCCTATCAAGGGGGAAAGAATGAGCGAACCATTACCCATCCTAAGTGGATTGGGGAAAAGGCATGGGCTAGCCTATTCATTGGGTAGGATAAACTTGACTATAAGACTATTTAGGAGCGTAATAGGCGCATCTAGGGTAGCATTAAAGGTGGAGCTAGCTGGCTGCCATGTCACTCCTCATGAGTTATTTTTATGACTCATTAGGTGTGATGTGGCAGCCACACTAGTGCCTAGGTCGATGATCCAACTAGTGAGACCATGTGAAGTTGTTATCAATCATAATTTCATTTTAAATTTAAAATTAACCCAATAATTATTTACATTCCTAATGATTTTTAGTGGTTTAATGAGCGCGAGGAGTTCCAATAGCGTGTCCAGGAGATGGAAGTTAGATCCAGCTATGGATGGATATTCTTGGTGGAAGGAACCATGGTTATCTTTATGGCTTTAGTTCCTTGGCTTCCAATGTTCACCTAAGATCTATGTCAATGACCTAACCTTCCTCATCTGCTAGTCTTTCCACATCATGGCCAAATCCTAATGTGGCATGACTTTAAGTTGAGATAAAGCACACAAAAGCTTAGATGGGAGATGCGGGGTGGCTGAAGGTGAAACTTTAAGTAGGTGAAAGCACGATTGAAGTAGTTTGGGAAAATGTAGGCCTAGTTGGATAAGTTTCACCGAGCTCTGTAAGGAGGGTCATCTAGGGTTAGCCATCTATCTTAGTATAATGCTAGAGTAGACCACCATTTTGTCTTTCAGGAAGAGGAGCTAGCCATTTGTAATGTCGTCATCACCAGCATCATCTAACTTAACCTCACAACATCATCCTCAGCCCCCTAACAACACTGGCGACAATGCCCATACAACTACATGGGACATTGTTATCACCCTAGACATTAGTTATTTCCGTTTTTATTTGTATTTTTTCTTATTTCTTGTATATTGTGAAATTTTAGTTTTATATATGTATTTTAGTTTAGTATGATTTCTTATTTGTTATGTGTCAATAATAGTATAGGACTTTTTAAATAATAATAATAATAATAATAATAATAATAATAATAATAATAAACAAACTTGATTTAGTGCTTGTTATATGTCATTAGTAATGTGTGACTTTAATAATAAAAAAAATAAACTGGATTTAGTATGAGACATTAATGTCCCACACAAACTTTACATGTGGTTTTTTACATGGGACACAACTCATACAAAAAAAAGGCTATAGCATGGGACTCTTTGGTTGTTGAGTGTTGATGTGATATTTTCATATTTTCTTTTGGAAAGTGCACCAATTATTTAACTAAGTATATTTCAGTATTGTTCCCATAGGGATTATGTCTGAAATTACCACAATCTTAGGGCAACATTATTTGAACAACAATTACCATGTTTTTATGTAACAATAATTGTATTTATCAATTTTCAATAACTTTCATAAAGTGAAAAATAAAGGTAAGGATAAGAAAGTGCAAACAGTAGATTAAGATTAGAGTTATTCCTTAGCTAGCTTGGATACATGAAATGTAGATTGGATGTGTTTTGATTCCATAATTAAAGATCAAATTCATATGGATAGGTAAAGCCTAATCCCTTAGGTCGAAATCCCTAATTTGCTAGATCATAAACCTTAATCCCTTAGGTGAACATGAAATAACAAATTGAATTGCATAAATTAATGAAGACCATAGGATCAAAAAAGCTTAATCCCTTTGGTCACTCCCAAATCAAGTTAAAATCCTTAGTTTAGAATAGGAAACCATGATTCCTCTAGAATCTAATTCTTTAATCAATCCTTGGATGACCACTCCAAGAATAACATTAAGAGATGAGAATTTCAATCAGTCACCGTGTAACATCCCTGGTATTTAATATTTAGAAAAGTGAAATAAATATCTAATCAAGTTTAAATTAAGAGAAATAAGAATTTTGGGATGAATACGTGACTTAAAATGAATTTTAAAGAAAATGGAGAATTAGAGTCTGAAACCTAGCGTGGTTGTGGCGTGTAGCGTCAGGGAAACTTAAGTGACCTAACACGTAGCGTCAGTGTCATGAATCAGAATTTAAAGATGGGAAAACAGAGACAGAACGCGTGAAAGGCTGGGGTTCTTTTCTTCCTCCTCTTTTTCTCTCAAGTTCTAAGAGGCCAATTCAGGGTAGTTTATGGTGGATTCTTAAGGTTAATTACGTGGTGGACTCATTGGGACTAAGGTATGCTCTTGTGAACCACCAATTTTATGTTCTTCTCACTCCCCTCTTCCCCCCTCTCTCTAGCCGCGAGGGATTTATGCATGGGTCTTCCATTTTCATATGTTGATGCCAAATGGGAGCTTGAAGAAAAGTACATGACGTGATGGGTATTCCGGAAAAGAGAGCGGGGTTCTGTTTCGGTAATTATAGGTTTCTAACGAAGGGTCGAAAGATCATTCGAGGCGATGAAGCTAGAGACCAAGGATTGGAAATGGAAATGAATTTTGATGGACTTTGGAGGGACTCGACAATTGATTGAAAGCTTCGGAAAGCTCAAAATAGAGGTTACAGGATGTGTTGCGTTAAGGTTAATATAGAAATGTAATTACGCAATTGGCATATAGGAAAATGAGTATACTATAGCTTCTTTTAATTACTCTAGCTTAATTCAGATGGTTTAGTATGTGAAACAGAAGTACACAAAGTTATTAAAGTAAAGAAAACATAATAATTAGTAAATTGATAAATGATTAAGTGGTATAATGGCATTATGATCATATAAGGTTTGAAAATAAAGAGGTGAGGGTGAATTAGGAACCTCAAAGATGATAGATATGAAATAAAGGGCAAGTAAGCAGGTAACCAGACATGTGAGAGAGTTCTAATTAAAATGAACAGTCTTGGTAAAGGAGTTAATGTAGAGAGAGTTCTAATTTAATGGGAAAACTATAAATTTTGAATGAATGTCATGAGTTGATTTAAAATTTAGAATAATAATGGGTTTTAGGTAATAAGCAAGATGAAGTGCATGGTAAGTTGATGGCAATGTTATATATATGTGTATATGCATAAATATTACGAGCATATTTGATTAATGATAACTTTTGTTAGAATGTATTTGCGAATTAAATATGATGATGATCTATGTTGATGATTAATGACGAAGTGGTGATATAGACATAATAATACAATAAAGTTAGTAATGATATTGATATGTTCATGTATGTATGGTGTGATCGCACTTTGTGAAGTTATATAATAAATAGTGTTGTTATGTTGAACTGATGTGGTATATTTGATAATTGAGATTGATAACTCTAGTTGAATATTGTTGAGATAATATCTTCTAGCGTATTTGATTTTAATTATGTATAACTCGATGAAATGATATTATAACATGGCGTAGAAGGGTCGGGTCTGTGTGGCCACCTTGTGAGATGATTATATGTCAGTTTTTGACATTTATATGTGAGATTGATGATGTTATGCCATGTTGGATGTGATTGATATATGATTATATGGTGGAGGACGACTGACGGTATATGTTACCCTCATTTTCTGCCTCCCGTGGTTGTTGTGCCCAGTTGAGCTACCCAGTGGTCAAGTAGGACCTAGTGGTTGAGGGGGAGTCAAGTAGAACTCGGTGAACCAAGCAGGGTTCACGGGGTTCAAGTAGGACCCCCACCTGAAGGTCAATCCTTTTAGTATCCAGATACTAAAGCGTCATATTATTTGAGGGTTAGTTGTGTTTATATGCTTTGATGTATAATAATATGGATATGAGTGATAATGTGATATCCTGGACACTATTGAGGGCGGGGAGTGATCGCCGGTGCGTTGGCATGGGCAAGGAGCGGCTCCTGACAGGCTTCCAGTGGAGGGGACATATGACAATGTTTATATTTATTTACCTGGTGTGTATATGAAATAAGTGATTTGTAATGGTTTGAGTTAGTGATTTTGATAGGATCAATGTGATTTAACTTGATGGTGATGAACTAGTCATAATAACTGAAAGGTAATAATGAATATTGTTGTTAAAATGGAAATGTAGCTAGATTGCACATTCTCCTAGTAATTGTGTATTTATTTATATATTAATGCTTAATTCCAGTCACTCATCCCCTGTATTGTGGTTTTAGTGACTGTGGCAGGTTATGGATGCACACCGCGGAGGTGAACGCTAAATGAGACCACGGCTAATAAGGACACACAAAGGTAGGACCCTCACACTACCCTAGAGAAAGGACTTGAAGCTTACAAAGGTCCTCTCACAGGGGCCAAGACCAAAAAGGACAAAGAGAGCATCTATCAAGCCTTAGCCTCCTTCCTCGCTTTAAGTGGGCCCAAGCCCAATGAAGACTTCTTGAGGATCTATTCATATCTTACTTGTTGTATACTTCTTAGTTAGATTCTCTAGGCTTTTAGGGTTTATTTGGACCTTACAAGGTCAAATGGGCCACTTTAGGGCCGTGTACTTCATTTTTGGGCCATGTATAGGCCATCTTCCTCTCCTTTTCTCCTTATGGGCCTTGGATCAATGGACGAAGCCCAATTAGCTCCTCCTTGGCCAAATTTATAGAGGCCTATATAAGGAGCTCTCTTTTTGTATTTTTCACACAATTAATGCCATTTGAGATTTTACACTTTCAAAGTGAGTTTTTAGTGAGAGAAGCCCTCCCTTCTCTCTAGGTTAGAGTGAGCTCTAACAAGCTCTCACCTAAGGGGCTTCCTCCCTCTTGGTAACGAGTTAGAGGAGTTATCTCCTTCTAGGAGTGGCCTCCCATTCACCTCCTCCATTCCATCTTCCATCCTCCTCCTTTCTCCTTTCCATTTCCAACCTTTTCCCTTCTCTTTTCCATTCTAAAATTCGTGTAGTTCTTGAGTTTTCCTTCCTTTTCTTTTCAGTTTCCAAGGGTAAAGATCTTCAACAAAGGCTTATGGAGGTTAGAAGAAGAGAAGATCCCTAGATCCACCCTTCTTCAAGTGGTTAGAAGAAGATCCTACATCAACGGTAGAGAGAAAATTAATGTAATAATGGTTGTGTGTAGGCATATTTAGTTAAAGATGGTAAATGTATATTTATGTCAAGCTGTAGATCCTATGTATGTGATTTTAATTGATACTCTTAGGCGTGGTTGTACAAAATGGCATAGAGCCATTTGTATATGAACTCGATGTGTGGCACGGAGCCATGAATTGTGTGGTTGATAATTGTTATAGGAAGGTCTTATGTGTGCGTGTGTTGGTAGAGTAATGTACTTATGGATGCGATTGATGAATTGATGATATGGATGATTGATACATGTGTTAGGCATAAGCATTTATAGGAAATCAAGAGACTAAATAGGTGATTTTGAGATTCAGTGGGTTTCAGGACCTCCGGGGGGACCAGTAGGTTTGCTAGGACATTTATAAACTGTGCATATAGGCCTTGGACAATTTGGAGTCCATTTAGGTGGTTTGGTGCAAGGGTTTTGTACATAATTCACTGAAACTGTATTTTGTGCATAATTCTCTCATATGATGGAATTTTGGTGAACGGATAGTGCCAACAGTTCTGGAATGGGGAAAACAGGTGGGCCGTGAAGTTTCATGGCAATCGGACCTAAAACGGGTGAATGAGGTAGGTCGGAAGTTGGCCGAAAGGCATAAATCTCATGACAATAGCAGGTGTTGTTACTGTCATGCCCACGTTACGTGTGGGACTGACGCTCAACATCAGGTGAGTAGCTTCAAGCTGACGCTACGCGTGGCCTGTTTCAGTTTTGGTGTTCCTTTCATTTTGAAGGGCTTTTGGGGGTTTCAGACTATAATAAACTCTATATTTTAGTACCTTTCGCTAAAAATGATTATTTTATAAATATCAAATTATTTATTGATTTACTTTGCGAAAACTTTATTACGAATTTTAATTAAATGAATAAAAATAAATGTAAAATGACTTAGGACGTCACACACCGAATCTTTATGCATGGCAATCACAAATCACAATTTCCTAAGAATTACTTCGAAATTCATCCTTTCCTAACCTTGGAATCTAGCCATACATGGTGAAATGAATAAAGGAGAACGAGATGGAAAAGTGATTCATGGTGAAAGATCCCAAAATAGAAAAAATAGAAGAGAGAAAAGGAGAAAAGTAAAAGAGAAATCTAAATAGAATCTGGAAATTTATTAGAATGAATAAGTAATATGAAAAAGATTATAGATTTATAATCACAGGGCCTATTTATAGGAACAAATAAGTAAAAGTGAAGAAACTTAGATTACCACCATGCCATACATCCCATAATTGAAAATTAAATAATTAAGCGTACAAATGGGCGTACCAACACTTACCTATAAGTGTGGTAACACACAAAGTACATAATTACATAAGAACTGTTAGGTGTCACCACACTTGGGATCGGGCGTCATAATGCTCATAAATAGAACTAAAGTGCATATTTCATTCCTCTCGGCGTAGTGATGCTGAATTGGGAGCATGATGACACATAACTTTAAGAGCATTAGGTGCTTCTAGGCATCATGACACTAGATCTAAGCGTTGTGATGCTAGACCCTAAATTTTAGCTTTTGATTGTTTCTTTTTTTCTCAGGTTATTTCCTAACTTATTAATAATTAAGTTAAATATTGTAAATAAACTTATTACTCATGTAATAATTACAAACATCTTATAATTACCTATTAATTAACTTAAATATTTAATAAATAATCACAAAATGGACTATATTATGCTCATAAAACTAGTCTCTTTAGAGACTTATCAAGTTGACTTTTATCCACAAAAAAAGCTCATATTCTTGTAGTGATAGTTTTGAAAGGAACTTTAGCTGCTAAAAGTTTTATTTTAACCTGTTAGGGTCATATGTTAACATGTTAAAAGCACATGAACAAGTTAACATACAATTTAAATACTTGTATCAACAACTAGAAAATTCAAGTTCAAAATAGGAACAAAAAATAAAAGATTCAATTACAGGGACCAAAAATATATTTAAACCTTATAAAAATACAATTGTAGATTTTTTAGACTGTTAGAACCAAGTCTGTTTTATAAAGACTATGATGTTGATGGTTCTTATCCTAATATTTGTTAATAACACATTAAGATGTTTGATTAAATAAAGTCTGCCTATGTGTTATCTGACCTGTCTAATTAAGTGTTTCATGTCAAAAGTCTGTAAGGCATAAGTTATAAATGAAAGAGGGAGCTTATCATAAAAAGACTGATGTTGGTGCTCAAGTCTGTATGGGACTAAAGAAAATTCTAGGAGAAGTTTGAAACTAAATACACCATCAGGGTCTAATCTACCAAGCCTTGTCTCATATGGAACATGTTCTATTCTTCTAAGTTTTTAAACTCAAGACTTCCAAATATATAAAGAGATTATTTTTGTCTTGATATCAGCTTAACAAATCCTTTTTGAAGATGCTCCAGAACTAATCCTTTTCTCTAAAGATTGCTCTTATCATCAAAGGAGATAAGAAGACAAACATTTTTAAATTGAAAGAAGGTCAACCCTTTAAAAGGTCAACCCTTATGCTCTACATATTTTAAATTGAAAGAAGAATACCTACAGAATGACTTATGCTCTGAAACTCTCAAGAACACCATTTCAATACAAGTTTCGATGTTCCTTCATATTATACCTTTTGTCCTATCTTTACTCTTCAAGGTTTGATAATCTCAACGACTAAAACTCCTTCAACAGATTCACAATGACTATGTTCTTCATCAAATTACCAAATAGTCACTTTGAGTGAACTATAAATATGAAGAGATTTAAAAATTTGAAAAGAGAACTTTTGAGACCTTTGAAGAAATCCTTGCAATCAGTTCACAAAGCATTCTTCTCCACTCTTAGTTTTTGTCTCTAAAGCAAAGACCTTCTTTGTTGTTTTACCTTTAGTAGACCTTGGTCTTTGTCTTTCTTGCTTAGTGTATCTGTTCATATCTTGTATCTTTTCATACACTAAGTTCTGAGAAACACTAAATACAACCTATCTTTAAAATTTGTATTTGTGTAAAGTCTAGTGTGTTGCAAGCCTTTAGTTTCAGTTGGGAAAGAGTCTGTGGCCTGAAGAGACTTTTGAAAGAATATTTGAGATTGAGTCAGGAGCGGCTTGTTGAAATAATACTGGGGTTTAAGCCAAGAGTGGTTAGAGTCAAAAATCCTTGTGGCACAGTCTGGTGCTAAGATTGTAAAAGGTGTTTTTTACAATAATGGAAATCCTTTAAGTTTGAAGGGACTGAACGTAGCTTTTGAGTTGGAAGTGAACCGGTATAAATTCCTTGCATTCATTCTCTCTTTCCCTACTCTTAACATTCTGGTACAAAAGTCTGATTGTTTACGCTTATAAAGTTTTTAAGTTCCGCGATAAGAGTTTGAGACTTATTCAACCCTCTCTCCTTCTAAGTTTGACTCTGAACCTTCATGCAGTTTGAAAGTATTGAATGATCATCAAGGCCAGCCCTAGCAGTAGGTGACCGCCCAAGGCCCATAATTTAAGGGAGCTCAATTTCAGAAATTGTTATGTATACTCACATAATTTGTTTTTTTAGAATTTTTGCTAAATTACGAATCTTGAGATGCATGTAAATAATGTTTATTATGACACTTAGAGATAAAAAAAATAAGTTAAACTGTCTAGTGAGGCCCAAGGCCTAACTTATTTAAGCTCTAATAATAAGATTATGCGATAACTTTTTTGAAATTTTGTTTAATTAAAGAAATTGAGTTTCGACTTTTGAAAAGAAAAACATTTTCATCATGGTAAACTTTTTGTTTTAACTCTTACATAATTTTACAAAATAAATCATAATTTATGATATATTATAATTTATAAATACATATGATATTTTCTATGTATAAAGTAAAATTTATAAGATTAAAATATGTTAAAATTAACTTTAATATTTAAAATTGATAATTAAATATATATTTCTATAAGATGTTAACTTTTTAAAGGCTCATTTTTTAAGACGAGTTCATTGATATTTAATATTTGTTTGTTGATGTTTTTATTAGTTTTAATGTAAATCAAAATTTTACAAACTATCAAAGATAATTCAAGTTCTACACAGGGTAGAGTAGACTAGACCCAAAAATATCATTTTTGTCAAGTAATGAGACAGACTCAGATTTAGATCTTATAAAAACGCTTAGTTTCTCCAATCAAATTCAAAGAAAGAATACAACAAAAAAAGGGGTAAGAGATGATAGTGAAAATTGGTGAATGATTATACTAACAACATTATAGTCTAGTAGGATTATTGTTACGTAAGGATTTTTTTATGAATATTATTAGAGTATGGAGTTTCTAATCATATATATTTTTAAATGTTTTGAATTTCAAGTAAATATACTGTTATTTATGTATTATTCGATGATAAAATGAATATTTATCTTTTTTTATGAATCCTTCATATTCATTCATTATGTTGTAGAACTTGAAAATATCAGGGATCCCCGGGGTGTGTTGGTGTATGGAGTGCGTTCAACTAGCTATGGTTAGCTTGTCGGTATCTATTAATGTAACGGTATGCGTGAATAAAAAATTTGAGCCAATTAATCAAGATTGGGTTGAGTTTAACTTAATCTCTCTAATTGTTATTATATGTGATATATAATAATATAATAATATATATAATTGTCAAGTTTCATTATTAAATATGATCCACGTGTTATTACATAATAATACCCAATCATATTCGAGGTCTCTATACGTGACTGATGATGCTTATACTTGTAGAAATCAATTTCCCGCATTTTCAAGTTATCAGAAGAATCTTTGGGATGTTGTGTCCATTAAAATTTTTATTCTTTAATTTTTATTTTTTCAAATTGATCGTACCGATATATTATATTTGACAATGACATAAAGTTCTAAACTGTGGGTCTGTCTGATGAATCGTTTATCCATTTAAGAGAGCCATCGATCCCATTCACAAATCATCAGTTTTTTTTGTTTTTTTTTTTTGTGCTCTTTGTAAAATTCCTTATGATGGTGGATTTCCTTGCAATGTTGCTAAACTAGTAAAGGGCATGCTAGAATAGCTTTTTGACAAAGAGCTCTATAGCTAAAGATTCTATAATCTAGGCAGGTTCTTTTTCATAGATAAAGATATATATTAAAAGATTTATAAATGTACATAATTTAACCTGATCTCGTCAAACATTTAGTTATTTTGATTTTAATTGGAATAGGAGGACTCGGAATTAGAATAGAGGGAAACCAATATTAAAAATATAATGTGTGATAATTAAAAAAATAAATTAAAAAATATATGAAACAAATTTGATATATAACCAATATAATGTAAATATAAATCAACAAATAAAATGAATAAATATTATATTAACTATCGATAATTCAAACTAAATCATTATTCATGAAAAATATAGAAAAAATAAAAAGAATGAATCCATATAAATATAAAATAAAAATGAAACAATCTAATTAAGTATAAAATTATATCACCACCTTTTTTTACTTCTTGTTACTTGTTACCTTTTTATTTATTGGTGTTGCAGGCTTGTTTATTTTTTCAGTTTGTTCTACGTGGCATATTTACCCACCACTAAACTGACTTATTTTTTTGAGTTTTTAGTATGTAAGTCTTATTTTTTATTAATGATAATTTATTTTAAAAAAGTAAAATAATAAAATAGTTTTGAAAGGAAACTAAGCAGACAATTACTTATGTATGTTACCGAGGATGTTGAACAAAAGTTGAAAAGTACAGTTAATGTTTTACTTTTCAATTTTTAACCAATTTCTAATAGCCTACTATTAACTAAAATAAAATTTGTTAACATGTATACAACATATTCATATTATAAGTGCAGCTTCATACTTCACACAATTCTACGAAGTTTATTTTTCCTTTGTCTTTTTAACATATAAAAATGTATGAAATTTTAAGACGCACCTAACTACTCTTACTTCATTCATTTTTAACTTATATATAAATACACACACATATGTAAGCTATGTAAGCTGCCTTTGAAAATCCAAAACCCTAGTCCCCCTTGCATCCGCCTCTTATCGTCAATCTAATGTAATAACTATATATCTTCTACGAATTACAATTAAACTCTTTTTATATATTTTTATTATTTATTGGATCAAACTAAATACTACAAGAAAAATATTATTTAGCGATAGAATTTTTCCGTTGCTAAAGACAACTTTTCCATCATATAAGATATCTACAACGGATTTGGCAAAAGAGTTTTCTTGCCGTAAAAAACTTGGTCTCTAAACTGATTGGTGACAACTAATCGGTAGCCGCCGCTGACTTGTGACAGACCATATCCATGGCTAAATGCAAAACGGAAATCATTAATTTCCTTTTCAACGACAACATAATGTGTTTGTCGCCATTTGAGTTTAAATTTTGGGTTTTCAAAATGACGCATCAATGTTTATTGCTAGCCTCCGATATTCGATAAATGGAAGTAATCAAGATATATATGTAAAATAAAAGTATAATAAACACATAAAAATAAACTATTCAAATAATGTTAAAAAAATGAACTAAACTTTTAAAAAATCAACAATCATCTTAGGAGTATCGAGGAGGGTCGAATACATTTTGGCCATCCTAAATTTGCTACTCCTATTATGGCTATTGAGGATTTGGGTGTGGTTGTGGTTGTAGCTGCTGAGGGTCTAGGTGTGGTTGTTGCTATTATGTAGAGGTTTGACGGCAAAGACTATCAAGAGGAAACCCGAGACAACCGATGAGTGCTGAGAGGATGCCATTGTGATCCGTATAACTAGTTTTTAAACTATGGATCTCCTCATTCTTCCTAGCCAATTGATCTTTAGCTCGTGAGTTGTTAACTCCTTGTTCAGATTTTGAAAGATTTGAACATACTCTAGTGCAAAGGACGTACTGAATGGCGATGGTCGGGACACAAACTCTATAGCTAGCCGCCTCAGACTAAACATGCGCCCCTTCTTGTTCACACCTCTGAAAACCTAGATGAACAAGGCATTGTCAAAAGCACTAAACTCCTTACCTTGCCCATCCCTCGTTTACCTCTACAATGTTGGAGGCAGCTTCAGTCTTTCGACACTTAAAATCTTCCTACAAATTGAAATTGAAAATATTAGTAAACCTAAAATAATCAAATAAAGAATTTATTAATAAATTAATACTTACAAAACTCTGCCTCGCTTGGTGATTGACCTAAGCATCGCTCTTAGTCTTCTTCGTCCTCTACATGATGTGAAAGGCGATGGAGGCCCTATTAAGCTCAACAACATATAATGAACAAAATAAAGAATTGTTATTAGTCAAAGATAGATTTTGTTAAATTGTACATAAAAATATGAACTATAGGTTTGAAATTACCAATTTCTCCCTATGGCACATGGCAGAAATCGAACCACCAGTGATAAAGAGGTCATACCATTATATGATGCTCGGTTCCTTTTTCCCTTCTCGTTCTTATCCTTCCACTTCTCATCATCCCGCTTTGCTTTCAACCCTTCTAGCACTTCATATGGAATCTAATAACCCTTGTCCTGTCCCTTTCGGAACTTATTTAGTGTATTCCTGATGCTATTTGATGCTTTATAGGTAAAGATAGCCTTTATCCTCTGTTGGTGCTTTGGAAACCATTTAAAGTAGGTCTATAAAAATTTGAAAAATAATTCTAAGTATTCGTTTAAAGAAACGGGCAGTTTCCCTTGTAAGTATAAGACTTTAAAATTTTTATAACCCTACAAAAACAACCAGAAAACTCCTAATTCAGTTTTCATTATAAATCCAATCATCCAACTATTAACTACCAACTATCAGCTGGTTAACTTTTAACTATCCGACTACTAACTATTAACTACCAACTATTAACTATCAACTATCTATTAAAATGGACTTATATAGTGAACTCATTCCACCATATCTCTTGTGTGTTCTCATCCAAATCACTACAACATGTAAATGGACCTTCAAACTTCTCCTTTATGATGTTGGTGATCCACCGAGGGATAAAGGTATTAAGGGGTCAAAGCTGTAATCAATATTAAAAAACTTAGCGACAACATTTAAAATTATCAACATTAATTTGATATGTAAAACTTTAAATAATTCAAACTACCCACTTACTTCAACTTCCTTCAACTTTACTCTAGCGGTGATCCATATCTTTGTTAAGTCCTGAAAGAACATATAAGGTTCTTAGGACCTAATCCGGTGTGAACACTGGTCCACAGGCTAAGGTAGGATACAATGGTAAAGACACATGTGAAATAACTACAGTTGTAAGAAACCAAGACGGGGTACCTGGTCGCCGATGTAATCACGTGGGCTAAAGAACTTAGACAATAATGAACATATGAGGTTCCATACGGAATAGGTAAATAGACCCCAGTCAAGAAAGTTGCTGCAGTCAAAGTTAGATACAAGTGGACAACTTGCACCTGCCAAAGCTACAGACTCAGAATCCTGTCAGGAGAGGTCAAATCACCACTTGCAATTAGGAAGAACTATAAATACTACTCATTTATTAAGACAGAACAGATTTTTCATTACTCTGAACTTAATACTTCTGTAATTATCTTTTCTTTCGTAATACTTGTACTAATCTAAGCATCGGAGTCCCTTTTGCAGGTATACCTCAGGTGTGTCCCCTTTCAAGTGCGGTTGGATATGACTCAAAGACAGTACCTTAACACAAAGAGCATAGGATCCCCACTAGACCTATGTGTATAATACCATACTCCTACTGAGATGGTTTAAAAACAAGAGTTTGAGAGATCTTTGACACCGGTACCAAGAGGGTAACTTTGGAACCTCACACCGGTCAGAACAGGACCCTTAAAATGTTTTGATCATGATAAAAACATTATGCTATTTGATGTACTGATGTTTCAAGGCTGTCTAAAGCTTATTTGTAGATAAATACAAGTCATAAGCCAAGAAACATGAAGTCTCACGTAGCTATTTGAAGGTTCACTAAACTCAGACGCCTAAACTCAACTCAAACACCCTGCATGAAGATAGTAAATACAAGTCACAAGCCAAAATCCATGCTTCCACAATAACTTATAACTAACTTGAAGCAGACTATCTATCCAATCAAATAGTTTTAAAAGGATTGTCTAAGCAAAATAAGCATCTATCTTATGTATCAAAATAGAAAGTTAGATAACCAAGATGCTCACATGCTAACTGAGACTAACTATGCTTTTCAAATCATCATAATAACTTTTTGTAGATGTTAAGTCATCATTGGATAAAAGGACTTTTGTCTCACAACATCTATCCCAAAGGAAGTCTATATAAGGAAGATCATTTGAGAATGAAAAGTACCCAAACTATCACGATCTCTCCTCTTTATGCATTCTACAAATTGTGTAAAATACTTCGATTCTTTTCTTTAGAGTTGTTAAAATAAGGCCAAGCTTGCCAGGTTGGTCGGGCCAGCTCATATTATGGGTGAGTTTAGGCTTAAAAAAGAGGCCCAAATAAGAAGCATGCTAATTTATCCCCGCTCGAATTAAGCCCGTGCCCCATTGGGCTTTTTTTCTAGGCTAGCCCGAGCTTGAATGAGAACCTCTTTTAAATAATTATATTATTTTTAATTAAATAAATAAATCAATTTTAATAGATTAATTTTAAAGACCTGAAGCCCTAATTTTATTTTCTTCCTCTCCTAAAAGAAAGACCGCACCACATATTTCCCTCTTTTCACTTCTGTGTCTTTTTCACTGGTCTTATTCTGGTCTCTCACACTTAGTCACTCACTCTACTCATCGTGTGTCATTCTTAAACTCAGTCACTCTTTATATCTCTCGCTAATCTCATACTCAGTCACTCACTCTACTCATACATGTTTAAGGGTCAAATCAAAGGGCACCGTGCGGCACTACGACATACACCACACCTCCCCCTTTTCTCACCGTGCAACACATTATCTTGTCACCCATTTTCCTTATCATCACCTTCTTTTCTCATAATCTCATGACTAATTCACCGATTCATCATCTCATCACTTCCTTTATTTCCTTACTTTTGTGTTTCCTTTCATTGATTCAAATTTAGGTGATCCAATTATTTGATTTGAATCATGTTCGTGCATTTGCTATGTAGTTATTTGATTATAAATTTTGAATCATTGCCATGTGTAAAGAGGGTTTCTTTGGGTAAGTGACTTTGTTTTAGAACTCGGGTTATTAATTGAAATAAGAATGTGTGAGAGTTTATATGCATGCCTAACAATTTTTGGCACTTTGAGTGCTCCCTAGTCGAAGGAATTATCAACGGGAGCTGTAACACTTAATTTAATTACGTCAAATTATTGTTTTTGCTATTACGATAGGCATACCAGAAATGATTGTAAACATCATAAAGGTATATGTTAGAAGATTAAAATAATTGTTTAATTTAATTTAATGCAACAACTTAAATCCATAATAATTAAAATATAAGGATTAATTAATATTCACCTATGCAAAATGGTTGTTATAACACCCCGATTCCCCATATCCGAATCCCGATGTAAACACAAATAATCATTTAAAATACGAATAAATTTTTCACGTTTAAAAGCTTTGCAACAATCTTTCTTACATCAAGATTCAAACCACGAAGAACCGGAGGCCACAATTTAAAGAAATAAGAAAGAAAGTGGATCGATAAAAATAACCCTTATATAATTAATTACACATGAAAAGAATTTAAGCGGAAGAGAAATGTATGTGCTAGGGTATCCATATTACCCCACATATGAAGATATGAGAAGAGATCATAAGAAAAGCACAAGTACCCAAGAATAGTGAAAACGCAATTACAGAACTGCCCTAATCGATTAGCTAATCTGTTACTAGGGTGCTAATCGATTAGCTAATTTTTTAGGCTAACGAGCTAATCAATTACCACCATTCAGAATGTCCCTAATCGATTACGCTAATCAATTACACGTCAAACAGAATGGTCCTAGTCGATTACGCTAATTGATTACGCCTCAAACAGAATGGTCCTATTCGATTACACTAATAGATTATCACCCCTGAATAAACTACACATCAATATTAAGACACAACATATCAATTTATTGTCTCACCAACTCATGAACTCGTAGATTTTCCATCATAACATCATAGCCATCACAATGGCTACCAAATTCACATTGTTCTATATCAATATAGTCATATACAAAAGAGTCAGCCAATGTATACACATGTATACATAAAAGAATAAAAAATCTACTATTTATATAATTAGGCCATCAACACCACATCTACATCAACATCATTGTCATCAAAATACATGCATCATCTAAAGACTCAAGCGTTTTTCGGTCAAGACATTCCATTACCACTAATTTATTTTATCCACCAGAACATAAAGTTCTAAAATAAGATGCATCTCACCCCATACAAGTCCTACATCACAAAGATAAAATGGACAACATGGAGAGTGAGTTATATATTCTAAGTGATGAATATGAATACTTTGTGATCATGTGTATCTGCTTATATGCAACATGTAGGTTTTGCATCAAAGTCATCAATCATCATCACAACTCCATCATTCTATCTTTATATATATATATATATATATATATATATATATATATATCATAACCATCAAACAAAACATATAAAAAGCACATACACATACACACATCATTGCCCTTCATCATATTGGGCTAACACAAGTATCATCACTAATACAAAAAGTCGTTTCATTGTAAATATTTTACTGGTTGTCTTTAGGTTTTCTTTCACCCATTTCAATCATCACCTGATATTTTCATCATTCTAAACTCATCCTTATTTTGGCATATCTCAAGGCTATATACAAATGCTCTTAGGCTAATGCATATGCACAATAATCATGCTCATCAAAACACTTACAGATCCGACTGTGTGAATAACAATCATCAATTGTGGGTATCAAGCATAGATATATAACCACGCCTCTACTGTAAAATATGTATACATATATTCAAAAACATCAGTTTTACTGGTACCAAACCGCATCGCCCATCTTGCAACACCTGTCATTTTCACCATGATAGCGGTTACAACATTAAGAACAAATGGTGTTACGGGCCAACCATGATCCTCACCATGACAACTATGATCCATTAGGACCACTGGGGATACTTTCTCCTCAAAGAGCCACACCTCACAAGGGTCAACCATATGTAATCCCTCATGATTAAGCATGGGTAGCTTTGTGACTCTACATTGAGTCACCAGGGTAAACATTTAAAATATAAACTCCTTTCATACCTCAAGAGAAGTAATCCAAGCGATTTGACAGTCCCGCCTTATCATTTGGAATAGGTCCTACATTAACATTTATATATAAAAATCTCAATCAATTGGCCTATCAAGGCATTAGTTTCAAATTCGAAATATTCACCATCATATTTAAAATTCTTAACATGTCTTAAACACGTTATAAACACTAATTTTTCTTATTTTGTTAGGTTTCAGGTATTCCTCCCCATTAACCAAAATTATTTAAAGTTAAAAGGTTACAAAACAAACTCCTAAGTCACTAACACACACCAAATACTACTTCTACTAACTTCACCAACTTAATGCCTTCCACATTCTCTTAATTTCTCAAATTCCCAATGTCAATAATTAGTGTCAACCATTCCAAAATTCATTTCCATATCCAAAATTATTCTTAAGACAACTAAACTCCCAATTCATCAAGTTTTGTGAAAAGCCCTAATTTCTATATGTTAGGATTTTTATCAATAATTGCCAAACAACAATCCCAATTATTTCTTTGCATCATTTAGCAACTTCAAGACAACAACACTATATCCACATCATCAACAACAACAAAATTCCCAATGGTCATCTACCCTAGGGTTTGGGTTTCACATGCATTCTTTCATCAAAACAACTCTTAAACTTCTATTATAATACTTCAACAACCTCAAAACCACCAAGACAAGCCATCGATATAATGAAATCTTACCTCTTCTCCAAGCATAATGATAAACACAAAAATAAAAGGAAGAGAAGAGAAGATGAGTTAAGCTTGACCCCAATGTCCAATAGGAGCTTCACAAATCCAAGCTTAGGTTTTGATTTTGCAAGAAAATGGATTAAGAGGGTATGACACAGTTTTGGGCTTCAAAGGATGAAGAAGAAGAAGAAGAAGAAGAAGAAAAATGCAAGTGATTGGAGGAAGATAGGGTTGCCAACGAAAATTAGGAGAAAGGAGAAGAGAGAAAAGTGCAAAATTGGTTATTGTCTGATGGGTAATACATTGTTCATTTTTGCTTTTACCATTGGTCAACAAATCCCATTACCCAAAGGACAAACGAGAGTATAGGGAGAGGGAAAATGGTGCACAGTCAAATGAGGAGAAGAAAAAGGATTTTACATTTTCTTTTATTTTCATTCCGCTCGTATTTTCGCCTTTTATCAACCTACGTCGCGTCCGTGTAAATATCTCCTCAACATCAAAAATTATTTTAATCATACCACCATAACCACAATAAATTTCTCATTATTCTAGACCCATCAAATACCCAAAATTCTTTAATAGGTCCCACACCTTTTGTTAAATTATCCGATTTCAGTAAATTTTAATTACCAATAAATCATAATTAATATCTAATTAATTCTCCCACATATATTGGACCATAAATAATTAATTATCATCATCCAATAAATTTATTTCTCTAAAATTTGGGATGATACAGTTAGATCTAAATCCAACCAAGTATAGAGTTGCATTAATTCAGATGTTGTGTTATATAAATGTTATTATTCAAAGTCCTTAATTCTAAAGGATGATATAAATGGTGAGTGTGTATTGACCATATAGATAGTAAAGGTATATGTATTATCTTTGTGACATTTGGTCATGATTTTTAATTGGAAAAATGAAGCATAGTAATTAGCTAGGCTTATTTTATACTGTAGGATAATGAATATTATCATTATTAATCAATAAAAAATTATGGTGATCTTAATTATATGAATGGTTTCATAAGTAAAATCATAGTTAGTTACTTTAAAATTTTAAGGTAATCTTATTTTTTCTTTGTATTTTTTACTTGTTTATTGGATTTTTTAATAGTAATTTGTTTTCATTACTTTTTTTTGTCTTTGTATTGGGAAAGAAGAAAGAAAAAAGTTGTCTCTAATTTATACTCTTCCATTTAATGTTATTTCTAATTTTGGAACCAAACCAAAGCAATTTGGAAAGTAGTTTATTGGATATTGACTTGTAAGGTAATCTTATTTGTTTTCTTTGTATGTTTTACTACTTTATTGAATATTAAAAACTAGTTTATTAGACATTGACTAGTATAATGTAATCTTAATTATTCTTTGTATTTTTACTAGTTTATTAAATATTGAAAAATAGTTTATTGGATATTGAGTAGTAAGGTAATTTTAATTTTTCTTTGTATTTTTTATTAGTTTATTAAATATTGAAAAGTAGTTCATTGGATATTGACTAGTAAGGTAATCTTAATTTTTCTTCATACTTTTTGACTAGTTTATTGAATATTGAAAAATAGTTTATTGGATATTGATTAGTAAGGCAATCTTAATTTTTCTTTGTATTTTTGACTAGTGAGTCATGCTTCTATAGTTGTAAGTTACTAAATTAAATTGATTACTATGTTATTTAGTACTAGAACATTAGTTAAGTCATGCTTGTATTATTTTTATGACTTATGCTTTTATTAATTTGATTATAAATTTTTTTTATGAACTACTTATATTGTAGAATGACTTCCAGTGGTGAGGATAAAATCAAATAGAACTTATAGATCAGGAACATAATGGCACTTCACCAACAATTGTAGCTGATGATGTTGTTTCATCAACCACTTTGAATGTGATAGATCCATAAACTTCTAAATCCCAAAGTAAGAAATTTAAAGGCCTTAACATTTGATGTGTGAAAGTATTTTGAAATAATTGGTATAGGGGATGGGAAAGAGAAATGTAAATGCAAGCATTATGGTAATAAATTAGGTTGTGCACCTAAAAATGAACCACTCATATAATTAGGCATATGAATAGTTGTAGTTCAAAGAATTTATTTTGAAAGAGCATTTGAACTTGTCAAACAATTTATCGCTTAGTGGAAAGTTCTTTCATATAAGGTGTTGTATACATATTTTGAATTTTATTGTTCAAGATGGCTTGAGAGTGGTTAATGACTTTGGATAAAATTAGAAAAAGTATTGTTTATGTGAAAGGTTTAGATTCAAGGACAATATAATTTTTTAGATGTGTTAGACAAGTTGGTGGTGTAAAACTAATGTTGGATTGAGAACTAATTGTGCGGCTAGATGGAATTCCACTTACATTATGCTTGAGAACGCTCTCAATTATTGTCGTGTATTCCATAGTTTAAGTTTGTGTGATGTATATTATAAGTGTTGTCCATCAAGTGATAAGTGGAATAAGGGGAAATAATATGTGAACTCTTGGAGCCATTTCACAAGATTACAGAGTTGATGAGTGGATATACTTACCATATATCAAATTTGTATTTTGAAGAAATACGGAGGATATTCAAAGGATGACTCATAAGATGAAACATAAGTTTGAAAAATATTAGGGTGACTATAGCATGGTGTTGGCATTTGAGGCTATTCTTGATCCAATAAAAAAAATTAAATTCTTGAGATTTACTTACTCCAAAGTTGATCTAAGTTGTTGTGAAGACAAAGTGGAGATTATGAAGTTAAATTTATATAGACTATATCATGAGTATGTGAACAATAGTAATGGTGTAACTCATTCTTACTCACAAAGTAAAGCTTCATCTTCATTTAGAGGTGGTGATGTAGGTAGGGGAAAACCAAGTCATTCAAATTATTTATATGATGTAAGTAAATTCCAATTTTTAACTAGTTTAGAAACATATTGACAAATAGTTGGTTTTATGTTTATGTCTTTAATTTAGTTTGTTATTTATTTGTAGGAATTTGAAGAGTGTGAGTGCCTAAATATTTTCAATACCAAAAAATTTAAGCTTGATCCTTATTTAGAATAGTCAAGAATCTAGTTGAATGGTAATTTTGATATTTTGTCTTACTGGAAAGAGAAAAGTTAAGTTAACCTAATCTTGCTAAGATGGCAGCTGATTTTGTGTATATTCCAATTACAACAATGGTGTTACAGTCAACTTTTAGCATTGGTCCTTATGTTTTAAATAAGTACACGAGCTCTATGTCAGATGAAACTATTCAAGCTTTCTTATGCACTCATAGTTGGTCGCGTGGATTTAAAGGTAATTTGATTAATAAACATACATATATTATTCTAATAATTTAGTGATTAATTATTAACTGTGTATAAATTTATATTTGTAGGTATTTTTTATGAAGATGATGTTGGTTTGACAAAAATTCTTACAGTTGAAGATCCTAAGCTTTCTTAAGAAGACCCTAATGCTCCTCAACATTGAATGTTGAAGTATAAAAAAGTTTAGTTTGTGGTTTGTTTGTGGGAGACTTTTATATTATATTATTTAGTTTGTGCCTTTGTGTTTTGGTTTGTAATATTATTTTATGCTCTATTTATGTGAATTTGTATGAGAGTTTTAGTTGTTATTATTTGTGAAACACATTTATTATTATTAGCTAATTTATGTTTAGGTTATGCTTTATGTTCATTGTTAATTTGTTATTATAATATTAGTTAACTAATTTTATTTTATTTTATTATTTGTGATTGAATGAGTTTTGTAAAATTATAACAAAAAGGTTTAGTTTATGGATTGTAATGTGTTTTTAAACAAGAATGCCTTTTTAAAATAAAATCTTTTTTTTCATAAAAAGACAAAAATAGTTAGGTATCCTACCAAGCCCATTGGCTCGATGTAGACCGAGCCTAGGCTTAAAAAATTAGGCTCGAATTCTAAGCGGGCTATTTTGGCCCCACCCAAAAACCCCGAGCCTAGATTGGGTCGAAGTATGCAACCCATTTTGACAACTCTACTTTTCTTGTAAAAATAGTTTAAGAGCTTTACACTTTCCATATCTTAAATAATTAGTTCAATTTTGTAAGCTCAAACATCCTTAAGGTTTTTGCTAAGACTTAG
This sequence comes from Clitoria ternatea, assembly GCA_037962975.1. Classification (NCBI taxonomy): domain Eukaryota; kingdom Viridiplantae; phylum Streptophyta; class Magnoliopsida; order Fabales; family Fabaceae; genus Clitoria; species Clitoria ternatea. The sequence continues at coordinate 3,838,574 of CM075674.1, forward strand.
GATCCCTTTACTCCTTTGTGAAGTTGTAAGAGCCTGAATAGGTTTGATTAAAGAAGAAATACTTATGTAATTATCTTAAAGAGACTAAGTTAAGAAAGAATACTTGGGATCCTTGTAAGTAAGTGTAGGTTACACTTAGCTTCATTAAATTAAAATACTTAATGTTGGTTATCAACAAATTCAAGATTTCTTCAAAAGTCTTCTTGACTCTAACACATGTAATGGTTGATTGCCATAACAAGAAAGTTATATTCCCTACGAGACCTATTCTTAATTCTTTTTGTAAGTGGCATATCTCAATTATTTGGGGTACTTGTTATATCTAAAGGTAGGAATTCATGTAGTTTACACGAGTTGCCAATTATGTGTGAATTTTAGATGTTTTTCTGAAAGATGTTCCTAGTTTTCCCCCGCAACAGGAAATTGAGTTTTCTATTGACCTTGTTCCTAGTGCCGAACCTATTTCTAAGGATCCTTATCAAATGTCTCTAGTTGAATTAGTTGAACTGAAAAAGCAAGTTGACGAACTATAAGATAAGCAATTTATTCGCCTAAGTGTTTCACCGTGGAGTGCTCCAGTGTTACTTGTTATTAAGAAAGACGGTTCTATGTGGCTATGTGTTAATTATAAGTAATTAAATAAACCTACTATTAAAAATAAGTATCCTTTGTCACGCGTTGATGATTTGTTAGATCAGTTAAAGGGTGCCACTATGTTTTTTAAGATCAATCTTCGATCTAGGTACCATCAAATTTGGGTGAAATTGGATAATATTCCAAAGACAGTGTTTTGAACTTGATATGGTTATTATAAGTATGTTGTAATACCCTTTGGTGTGATCAATACACCGACAATTTTCATGGATTACATAAATCATATTTTCCGCCCTTATCTTAATAAATTTGTTGTTGTGTTCATTGATGATATATTGATTTATTATAAGTCATTGGAGGAATATAGAACAAATCTCTGACTTGTGTTACAAGTATTATGAGAAAAGAAATTATATGCTAAATTGTCAAAATATGAGTTCTGGTTTGATAAAGTACAGTTTTTGGGCCACGTAATTTTTGAAGATAGTATGGCGATGGATCCAACTAAGGTTGAGGCTGTGATGGCCTATGAACGACCTTAATCTGATACAGAAGTCCAAAGTTTTCTTGGATTGGTAGGTTATTATAGAACATTTATCAAGGGATTTTTCCGTTTAGTCTTGTTAATGACAAAATTAATCTAGAAAAATCAACCATTTGTGTGGACTGCTGAATGTGAAAGAAGTTTCTTGGAACTAAAGTAGAGACTTACTTTTGCACCTGTGCTAGCCTTAACTAATTTACAAAAAGATTTTGTTGTATACTGAGATGCATCCAAGCTTGGTCTTGGGTGTGTATTGATGCCCAATGACAAGGTGATTACTTATGCACCGAGATAGTTATGACCACATGAAGTGAATTATCATACTCATGATTTTAAATTAGTAGTTGTGGTATTTGCCTCGAAATTATGGAGGCATTATCTGTATGGCTCAAGATTTCTGGTCTTTAATGATCATAAAAGTCTTAAATACCTCTTTGATTAGAAGGAATTGAATATGCGTCAATGGCGATAAATGGAATTCTTAAAGGATTATGACTTCGAATTGAAGTACCATTTTGGAAAGGCTAATGTTGTGGCTGATGCTTTGAGTAGAAAGTCAATTCATATGGCGGCTTTGATGGTAAAAGAACATAAGTTAATTGAACGGTTTAGAGATATGAATCTCGGTGTTGAGGTGAAGTTTGATGGTGCGATGATTATTGGCAATTTGAAAATTTTCAATGAATTCTTGAAGCAGGTGTGTGAGTAGTAGAACTTTGATTTTCATCTTCAAGGATTAAAGGAGCTTCACGCAAAAGGTAAAGATATAAAACTTATTAAAGGGCTCGATGGTATTTGGCGGGTCAAAAGGAGAATCTATGTACTTGACAACAATGACTTGAGAAAAGGTGTTCTTGATGAAACATATCGAAGCTTGTTGAGTATTCACCTCGGTACGACAAAAATGTACCAAGATCTGAAAAAGAATTTCTAGTGGTCGGGATTCAAAAGAGATGTAGTCATATCATCTTGTTTGATATGTTAGAAAGAAAAGGTTGAACACTAGAAGCCTTCTGGAGCTTTGCAACCTCTTGACATTCTTGTGTGGAAATAAGATTCCATTGCCATGAATTTCATGTCTGGTTTACCCAGAAACCATGCTGGTCATGATGCAATTGAGGTGATTGTTGATAAACTTACTAAATCTGCCTACTTTCTTACGGTCAATTCAAAGAGTTCCATGGAAAAATTAGCACAATTATATATGAAAGAGGTGGTATGGTTACATGGTATACCCTCCAATATTATTTCATATCGTGATCCATGATTTACCTCTCGTTTTTGGGGTAGTCTCCATCAGAAATTGGGCTCTAAATTGAAACTGAGTTCAACTTATCATCCATAAATTGATGGACAGTCTGAAAGGACCTTCTAGAGCTTAGAAGACTTGTTGAGATCTTGTGTGTTAGAGCATGGTGGTAGCTGGGAGCAGTTTTTCCCACTAATCAAATTTACCTATAATAATACCTATCACAGTAGTATTGGTATGACTCCTTATAAAGCTTTGTATGGCCGAAGGTATAGGACGCCATTGTGTTGGTTGGAAACAGGTAAGAATTTGGCCTTAGGGCTCGAGATTATTCAGCAGACCTCAGATCAGATTAAGATAATCTAAGAAAAGATAAAGGTCACTCATGATAGACGAAAAAGTTATTATGATCAGAGGCAGAAATCACTTGAATTTGATGTAGGTAACTATGTGTTTCTAAAAGTTTCGCCTTAAAAAGGCATTGGCAGAGTATTGAAGAGCAAGAAGCTAAGTCCTAGGTATATTGGACCATATGAGATCCTGAAACGTGTTGGCTCTATGGCTTATCGAATTGCACTCCCTCTGCATTTAGTAAATTTGCATAATGTCTTTCATGTATCGTAGTTGAGGAAGTATGTGTCTGATCCTGTTCATGTGATTTTTGACAATGATGTTGATATTAAAGAAAATTTATCTATTCTTATGGAACCAACTCAAATTATTGAAAGATCGACTAAAAGTTTGAGGAATAAGGAGATTCCACTAGTAAAAGTGGCTTAGAAGCAAGGAAATAATGTCACCCTGACTTAGGAGCCTAATATACGGAAGCAACATCTGGAACTATTCAGCTAAGGTACGTCCTTATTAAATTTCAGGGATGAAATTTCTTAAAAGGTGAGAGTAATGTAACATCCTAATTTTAATTAATTAGGAAATTTTAGAAAATTAAATCGGGTACGTGATTTAAACTTAATAGTTAATAATAATTAATTATTTGAAGGTTGATAAGTCATAAAATTTAAAATAACCCATTAAATTATGAGGTTAGTCTAATTAATTTTAAAATTTAAATCGGAGGGTGTTTATTTTCGGTGGTTAACCAAAAGGGTTAAAAGACCAAACTGCCCTTAATCAACTTAAACTATAAAATGATACATATTATAATAATAGTTACACACGGATAAAATCTAGCAGTTTTGTTCATAAAAGTTTCCTTATTTGATTCATTCACTTATAATATGATCTGACTTCAATGCAATTATATTGTTTAAAATTTGAAATCACAATTATTAAGCAAGATTTTTATATTCTTAACTATAGATATTTTTAGTATTGGATCTGTATACTAACTTTATCTATCCCAACATAATTCATTTTTGGTTCCTTTAACACAACTACTCCCTCATCAATTTTCCCTCAAGTCTTTTTCACGAACCATAATCGTTATTTTGTACGAAGATATTTATCACCCAAACATAAAGTTACATAAACCTTACCCCAACCAAGATATTTATCATCCAATACAAGTTAAAATAGAGAGACAGAGGAGGGACGAAGAGGGAGACATTTACCAAGAGAAGGAGGGGCAACAACAATAACAACACAACACCAACAACAAAGGGTAGCAGCGGCGATGGTTTTGGGTGGTGTTAGAAAGGGAGATAGATTAAGAGAAAGAGAGTGAAAGACAAACAGAGTGTAGGGTATTGCCGATAAGGAAGACCATGATTACCTGACGGCAATGAGGCAACAATAGAGGAGGAGACGTGGAGAGAGAATAAAGAAGATGAGGGCTGGGTTGCATGAATATAGAGGAAAGGGTTGGGATCTATTTAGGGATTAAGTTTTTAGCGACGAATACATATATTCAGTCACCAACTTCATGTTAAAATTACCATCTGTATTGCATTTGAAAACAATCATCAACATGTCATCGCTAACTCAACACATTTAGCAATGACAACCTATACATCGACATCAAATATTAAATAAACCTGAACACATGGTTGATTAATGGGCAATAGATGCATGTAGTCATCGCCAAAACATTGATGAAAACAATTCTTTGGATCTCTCATTTAGCGACGATTATTTGTATCTGTTGCTACACGATTTTCATATATGTATCTTGTCATTAGGAGTTGGAGCCAAAATGTTTCTATATGGCAATGGAATATAGAACTCATCACTAAATACTAAATGCACCATGACACGTGATTCATTCATTGGTGACAGATAGTAGGACCTGTCACTAATATGTTGATAAAAACTCTTTAGATCTCTTATTTGGTGATGAATTTTGGTATCTGTCACTACATGATTTTCACCTGTGCACCCTTTAACTAGGAGTTGGAGCCAAATGTTTCCGTATGGTTACAAAACCTAGAACCCGTCCAATGTATTGATAAAAAACCACTCAAATTTCGACAACCCTTTGTATTTGTCACTAAATTGTCTCAAGAAAACTTTTATATATTTTTTGTTGGTGACATTCCTTTGTAGACTAGATTATACGAAGGCATTTATGATGGAAGCAGCGATGGACATACCTATACTAACCTAAGTTGTCGCTAAGGTTATTGCTAGTTCCAATAGTAAACCTATTTTTGTAGCTACCTTCAGGTCATCACAAAATTTGTGGCAATTTGTGATGGATGTTTATGTCGTTGCCAAATCCTTATTGCCAAAATAGGTTTTTCTAGTAGTGAAGGTATGGTCTTGGATAAGTGCTTGTTTAAAGGGATTTATATATTTGTTTTGATTAGGAAAATGAATCCTTATATTGCCTATGATGTTTGTAAACTTTATATAAATAGATTTGGGTACTCCTAGTTGTCAAAGTGGACGAACCTATTAGGTTAACCCAACTTAAAATATACGAGCTTAATCATAAGAATTACGAGTCCAATTTTTTTTTTAATTTTTATAAAGTCTAATGCAGGTTAAACATACAAAAATTCATTAAAAGATTACCAAAAAACTTTTATGGGTTTTGACAAAGTTTAATGTGATCATTCTTTTCAAGTCCAAATTCAATTTAACCTTTTTAGCCTAATTAACCCAACTTAAAATATGTGAGCTTGATCATAAAAATTAGGAATCCATTCTTTTTGGATTTTGTATAAAAACCCATCAAAAGATTAGAAAAAACATACTTTTATGGGTTTTGACAAAGTTTGATTATTTTTTTCCAAGTTCAAATTTAATTTAAACATTTTTTGGCCTAGTTCATCAAAGGCCCCTTCCTGCATCAGACATGCCTAATGTGGGTAAAGATACCTATTTTGACAACTTTACTTTTACCTCGTTAATAAAAAAAATTGCTAATTAAAAGGAAATCTATATAATCTCGATCAGGGATTATATAAAGGGGATGAAAATCACTTCCCTTTACCATATTTGATCATTTTGTCACACCATTTAAAATATGTTAGTTACTTCAATTATTAAAATTTTATCTTCTTAACCTGTGTATTTTAACCTCCTCAGGGATCAATTTTTTGATAATGGTTTTTCAATGGCTAGTGTAAAAAGAATATTTTTACATTGGTTGTTGAAGCAATCAATGTAAAATAATGATTTTCTATATCATTTATTTTAAAAAATAATGTAAAAACTATTTTTTACATTGGTTATTGAAATAACTGGTGTAAAGTATTTTTTTATTTGTATTCTGGTTGTTTCACTAACTTATGTAAAATATATTTTTTACATCGATTATTAAAATAACCAGTATAAAAAAAACTAATTCTTAAAAGTTAGAAAGTTAAAATATACAACTAATAAGATAATAAAATTTAATATAATTAATTGATTGACATAACATATTTTAGTTGTAATTAAAAGACAAATAATTTTAATCCATATAAAGGGACAGGGCAGAGTTAAGTTCCCCAGAAATATTTTTCATTTACAACTTATAAAAAAATTTAAACAAAAGCCCCCTCTAAACTTTTTAAAGAGAAACTCTAAAAATTTCAAGACCTAATTTGATGAAATCTTTTTTCTAAAAACTCAATCTCTTACTTACTATAAAATGCTTACTAATCGGTATAAGTAATTTTTTTATTTTGAATTAGTTAACTTTTTTAAGAATGAGATAACGAGAGTTAAGATCATTAGGAAAATTTTAAAAGTAAGTTTGGTTGTTGTAACGTCCTGGTAAATTAATTTAAAAATCTATGATTGGCAAAAAATTACTGATAATTGTCTTCAAATTAATTTTTATATTTTTAGAAATCATTATTAATTAATATATATACAATTTTAAATGATTAGATGTTATGAGATTAAATAAAATTATTTGATTGGCTGATCATTAAATTTCAAATAAGATTTAGATAGAAATGGTATGTTTAAAAAGTTACCAAAGGGTTAAAAGTAAGTTTTTATTTAAGTTTTTAAAAGAAAAGGAAAAAGAAATAGGAAAATCACCAATATGCCCTTAATGAAATTAAAAACTCTACTTTCTTCTTCTTCCTCACGATCTACACACAACCTTCTTTTTCCCTTCTTCCTCTTCAATGGACGTGAGCTTCTAGCTCCAAATTGAAGGGCGATTTCATGTTAAAACTTCAAATTAATCGTATTTTTAGAATCCAGACAACAAGGTGAGTCTATTAGTACTCTCAAATTCAAGTTTTCTTCCTTCCTTTCACTTTCTCTCTAGCCGCAACACCTATTGCATGTGGGGGGCTTGATTTTGCTTTTCAATGGCTGTGTAAAGCTTGAAATAAGGTTCCTTGAATGATGGGTATTTCAAAAAGTGCCTTTCCCTTCCTTTTCCTCCATGAACGAATCCTATACAAGCTTGGGGGTTTTGGTTTTTGTGTTTTATGGCAATGAGAAGCTCGAAAATCACTTCTAAAATATTGGGTGCGATAAAATATTGATGGGTTTTGTGTTTCGACGTTCGTAGGTGGTGAAACAGGCATCAGAGGGTCGATAAACGAAATCAGTAGTGGAACGACAGACAATTTAACCTTGGGTCGTGACCAGCACAAAGAACAACTCGAAGAAGCTTGGAATTGAGGTAATGAAGTGTGCTGGGTTAAAGGTTAATGTAGAAACTTATTTGCGTCATTGGCGGATAGGAAAAAGGTACTACTATAACCACTATTAGATGATTTAATTAAATTTAGAAATTTAATGATGAAAGATTAAAAAGCGAGAAAGTAAGGTGAACTATAAAGCTTGGAAATAATAAATAAGAAATAAATGAATGAGTGAATATGTAATCGAATATATTGATATGTGATGATCAGAAAATTATAGAATAGCCTATATGGAATAAGTAAACTTGTGAAGTAAAGTGATATAGTGTAAAGTATATACATGGTAGTTTATAAAATAGAAGGTGAGTTTAAGTGAGTTATGCATATTCGTATATATATATATATATATATATGTGTGTGTGTGTGTGTGTGTGTGTGTGTGTGTGGTGGGTGACTGAGAACCAAATAACAAGGAATATGATAATTTGTAATTGATAATGCATAAATGATATTAGTGAGATAATAAGACTATATGAGTAGATGAGAAGTTACAAATTATAGTGAATGCCCTGATAAGAAAATAATGTAGATAAAGTTAAAATGAAATAATGATTAGGTTTTAAGTTAATGAGCAAAGATAAAGTAAATGACATGTTGCTAATAATGATGGTGATATGTTTATATTCATATGTATATAGATATCATGAATATTATCTTGATTAATGATGATTCTTGTTAGAATATGTTGGTGAGTTAAGATAATGATGATTTATGTTGATGGTTAATGATGGAGTGATGATATAATACTATTGATGAGGTTGATATGTGCATGTGTGATGTAATGACATGATTTTGATTTCAAGTGTATAATAGGTATATTGTGAAATTGTGTAGCAAGTAGCGTTGATTATATTGTTATATCTAATTATTGAGATTTATGATCATGATTGGTTATTGGTGAGGTGATACCTTATAATGGTATGATGCTACATTTGGGAGCATTGTCTATGTGGCTGTCCTGGTGAAGATTCATGGGCCGGGTCTATGTAGCCACCCTGAATGATTAAAAAGATGAGACTTTTATGCCAATTGAGTAAGAAATGATTGTTTATGTGATCATGTATTGGGGATGACCGATGGTATATGTTACCCTTGCTTTTAGCTTTCGTGGTCAAGTCGGACCCAGTTGAGCTACCCAGTGGTCAAGTAGGACCTAGTGGTTAAGGGGGAGTCAAGTCGGGCTTGGTGAACCAAGTTGAGTTCACAGGGTGTCAAGTCAGACCCCCAGCTGAAGGTTGATCCTTTTAGTATCCGGATACTAGGGCGTCATATTATCTATTTGAGAGTCAGTTGGTTTTACATGCCTTGACTTGTGATGATATTTATATCGATGATATGTGATGATTTGTATTATTGAAATGTGTCGAAGCCTATGTAGTGAATGATGTTGATTTGACTTAATCATGATGGATCTAGTGTTTCTGATGTGGATTGATATGTTGAATTTATGTGATGAAATGAGATAATTGATTAAGTGAATGAGTGAATTAAGGAAGAGTCTGTATTTTGTGCATGTATGAATTTGACTGATTAATATTATGCTAGTGATGGTTTTAATTTGGGTGATTAACATGATTATGCATGAAGGTTAACTATACTAAAAGGAGAAGCCTAGTGACTAGAATGGTAGGTAAGGTATGGCGTGAGAAAAGAATAATAATGAATAATGCTTAGGAAGGTGGCTAGACTGCGTTTTTCCTACTGTTTGTTGGTTTACTTCTATATTGATTCTTAATTTCAGTCACTCACTCCCTTTTGTTATGGTTTTGGTGACTAGGAGCAAGTTGCTGATGGACACCACGGAGGCAAGCGCTAAATGAGGCCAGAGCGAAGAGGAAATAAAATGAAATGATGATTATGCATGTATTGATTTGATGTTTGGGAATGTAGATTTACATTAAGTCGTTGGTGCTAGTATGTAAATTTAATTAGTGTCCGTAGTTGTTTCAGTATCAAGTGGTATGGAGCCATTTGGGTAGTTGGTTTAATATGATGTATGTCAGTTATATCTGTGTGGTTGTGATGTCCAGGATATGCTTGTAATGTGTGATGATGTGGAATTGTAGTATAATTATGTTTGTGTAGTTGTATGGCACAGAGCCATTATAGGATTGCTTGAGCTTGGCAGGACTGTGTGTACGTGATTTATATGTTGATTGTAAATGTGAATGGAATGGAATGGTGAAGGTGATGATTTAGTGTACGTTATGCATAATTGTGAAAATAGGAAAAAATGTGGGATTTAGGAACCAGAGAGGTGATTTTGAGACCCGATGAGTTTTCGGACCCTCGGAAAGGACCGATAGGTTCCCTACATCATTTATAACTTGTGCATATAGGCCTTGCCTACTTTGAAGCTTATTTGATAGGTTTGGTGCATGCATTTGCCTTATTTTGATTTAAATGCATTTTTACGCATAACTCACACATATGATGGAATTTTGGCGAATAGACAGCGCCAACAGTTCTAGAAAGGTGAAAACATGTGGCCCGTAAAGTTTTGTAGCAATCAGAGCTAAAACGGGCCATATGGGTAGGCCAGAAGTTGGCCAAAATGTAAAATTCTGCATAATTATTGTTGCCGTCATGTTGGTAATCGATTACCAGTTATGTCAAGATGCATATTTTGTCTTTTTGTGCATACTATCAGAATGAGCCAAAACTCAATTTTTATGAAACTAAACTGCTTTTAAGGGTCATTTACCCTATGAATGATTAGTACTTGATAATTAGAGTTTAAAATATGGTTCTAATTGTGGGATTAAAATTGTTATATCTAAAAACGTAAAAGTTTTTTAGTAAATTTGATGGAATTGAAGTGAAAAATAAATGTAAATTAGGGAGGATGTTACCGTTGTCACTTAATTTTTTTAAGAATAAATTTTTATTCCTATCAAAATTTTATTCATATGTTTAGTTTAAGTAAAATAGTTTTGGGAATATAAAGGAAATTTTCAAAGTCACCATTCACTTACTAGAATCTTATCTTAATGTTTGAAAGTAAATATCAGACGAATTAAAACTTGTTGAGGACTTTCAAATATACTTATAAGGATATTTTAATAATTTTATATGATAAGAAATTTTAATGGGAATTTTTTTTATTGAGGTAAGAAAGTAACATAAATTTTAAAATTTTTCCATAAAAAATATTCTCAATAATATTTTATCTTTGAAAGATGATTTTGTTCTTTTATATTGAACATCAATATTTTTTTTATCTCACTCATCCAACAATATAAAAATACATCACATACTAAAATGTTCCCTTAACTTTATTGATGTCTCTATCTCCTTAGTATTACGGAGTGTTTGGCAAAACAAACTTATTGTTTATAACTTATTGCCTATAACTTATGACTTTTTGAATAGGTTATAGGTTATAGCTTTTTAAGGAGTTTATTGAAATAGAATTGTTTGGTAAAATATAGTTTAAATTGTGTTAAATGACTTTAAATGATATATAGTATTTTAATTATGTGGGAGATAAAAATTGTCATAAAAAAATAAAGATAAAAATGATAATGAAACAAAACTTATAACTTTCTAAAAACCATAAACTTCAACTAAAAGTTAGAAACTCCTATTTTTTATGTTCTTCAATTAGTTTTGATAGTTCACAAAAAAAGTTATAATTTCATTTTAATCACTATAAATATTTGCAATGTATTAATTTTAATCCATATACCCAATACACCCTAATTGCACTTTAAAAGCATTATGAGTTTTCACCAGAAGCAAAACAATAAAAGGGAAGAAATTTTACAAATTAAAGTGAGAGAAAGAAGTTACGTACTTTCTTGAATCCCAAGTGCGAAATTAAACTATTTTGGCTTGCATTCTTTCAAAATAAGAAAGCAAGTTACTTCCATGTGATGATGTTGGGTTAAAGTAATGGCCAGTCATGAATTCATTATCAAATCAAGAAAACAGCAACATTTTCAAAAAAGCGCGTAATAAAAAGTGAATAAGATACTTATCTTTCTAAAAGTGCCCTGTGTAATCGAAGTGCAAAAGATACCCATATATATGCTTAAAGTTGTCGAGCAAACGTTATCCATCCTAATAAAAAATACATTGTGGTTCAGCAAAATCTTGTAATCGTTGATGTTTCTATTGTCAAATATGCTTCTAATCCGGGAAGCACTTCCCACTAAAAGTGCTTAAATCTCTCTCTTTTCATAGGATTAGATAACCGAAATTTCTGATTCAAGTCCTTCGTATGCATTTATTTTATTACACCAACACAATCATAATTAATTTTTTATACAAGAAATTCTTAATAAAAAAGAAAGACGAGATCAAGAAGATTATTTTATTTTGATGCATGCTTGATGCCAAATATTACATATTACGCTTGTTAATTAATTATGTACGAACTGATTATTTTAATAATCTAACTTTCATGCGAATCTTAGCACAATCATTCAAATTGGTTCTTCAAATTAAAACTGGCTCAATAAAAATACAGATACAATTAAAAAAGAATTTAATTTAATATAACATGTCAAAACTGACATCCAATCATAAATGTGATGTAAGCAATAATAATTGGTTTTCTGTAATAATCAGTTTAAAATAGATTTTAATTGGTTAATAGTGTATAGGAATATATTATAGTTACAATAATATTTGATTATTATAATGACAATAATATTTTTGGGGCATTAGCAGTGACCCATGAAATAAAATAGTTAACGCAATAGTGAAAGTCGGAGAATGCCACGATGGTGTGCGGTTGACATGGCTAGAATTTATTGGCCAGTGTTGATTGACTGATAAAAAACCTTGTGACACAAATTAACAATAATTGTTGTTGTTGTTATTAAATATTTATATAAGGGGAAAAAACATACTTAAAAGACACACACTAGGGAAGAAATTATTGGCCTCAAATTAAGAGAGAGGAGAGGAATATGAAGCCGTCACTCATTCTCCTTCACCTAACAAAGTTCCAACCTTAGACAAAAACCCTAACTTCACAATCATTTGTATCATCTTCTTCCTTTGGTAGGGATAGTCATAATGTTATTTTAGAATAATCTTCTACGTCAAGCCCAGGTAATGACGTGTACCGTCAATATGTGGTGCTTGTATCACATGTGTCCTCCAGCGCATGCTCAACTCCCCGTTGATTTAGGGTTTCTAAGAAAATAACATATATTCTTCACAAGTTATCTATGTTAATTATTTCCCCATTCCTTTTCACTTTGCATAACCCGTACTCTTTTATTTTTGATTCAAGTGCCAAATCTTGACTGCTTAAGAATTATTTTAATTTCAGGCATCCATGAACTCTTTTCTCTCAAGTTAATCTCAAATTACATGACGCACTGTTTTCTCGACAGGATCGATTAATACCTCAGTTCCCCTTTCAATAACCGTCTCATTGTCCCCACAAGAAAATTAAAATAAAAACTTCACCTTTGGGACCACTCACTTCCCATTTCTTGCAATGGCGAAAAAGGTCCACACATATCATCTGAATATGAAAATTGAAAAATGACCAATTTTACAAGTAATCCTGGTATATCCTTCTTCGTTATATTCTCTGTCGTTTTAATTAACACTAACATATATAATCATATATGTTTTCCTCCTTCTCTGTCGCATTCTTACATACAGTGCTCGTGATATATAGCTCTATTATTTTCCTCCAAACCCTAATTAAATATACTCCTCCCACATTATAATGTTTTTTTTTATGTTAATGCAATTTAATAAATTTATTGCATTTACTTAAAATAACTACATTTCTTAATTTGGATCTTATACAAATCATAGGGGGAGTGTAATTTAAGCTTAATTTATGAAATGTGTATAAATTCAATTATGTGAAAATTTTATTTTATATATATCATAAATAAATAATTAAATTTGTGAATATTTATATAAAAAATTATATGACAGTTGAGGATATCTTTATATTTATGTACATGTAGGAATATGATCAAATAGTTGAAGAGAGGGGGGGCAGGGACCCCATTTGGAGTCATCATCTGCCATATATACTTCCCTCGTTGTCATAATTTAATTACTTAGATGATACATGCTGCGACAAATATCAATTTTGTCCTCATCTATATTATTGCATCCTTCTTCATTGATCAGAAACAAATCTAAAAGGAAAAACTCATTTGAAATTAAAATTAAAATTAAGATAAGCTAGCTTGCTACATGGCCTTATAATTAGGTCCACTGTGGGCCCCAGGCCCAATACAATTCTTGTGCCCCACAGCACGCATATCGTTCCAAACTGTTATTCTGTGATCCAAAATGGAACATATATATGTATGGGGCATCCAAGTTCATGATTGGCATTAAATTCTGATTCCAGCTATATCTACATATGAATTATTTGGTATGTTTTTCTCAGAGCTGTCCATGTTCAGCTGGGCTCACGGGGTTAATCAAATGATTCAAGTGTTGTCATGTTGAATCTTAATTGACAAATCCATTAATTAATTGGAACTATATATGAATGTACATATTAGTTATAGTGCCTATTGCTGTTTTCTTAAATACTATGGCTTGTGATATTTGACACCGCCTACTGTGGAGCTTTTTATGTGTTCGCTAACCTACCAATAAAACAAACAGATAGAGCCAAACTTGTCCTCTCTGTGAAGTGGAACAAAGTTTTTAATATCGACATGGAGAAAGATTCAATATATATATATAATTAAGGAGCGTCCCGCAAATGTACTGGAAAGCAAAAAAACGAAAAACGTGATTTTGGAATGATCTACAAGTAATTTCCTTCATTCAATGCACCCCCAAATAATTAAAGAAAATTTTAACGACATTTAATTAATTAAAAAATAAACAAAACCAGAAAGGTGTTGGACTACTAGTACTACCAATGAGGTCTCATTGCTTGACATGTCGGGGCAGAAACATTTTTAACGAGATCGATGCAACGAAAGTTCATTAAGGAAAAGTAAACGAAAATGATTATCAGCTAGCATAGATACAAAAATGACGGTTTAGAACAAAAGGATTCTCATAATTAAATCAATATATATATATATATATATATATATATATATATATATGCCTTTATCTAAATTTTAAGATAAATTTTGTGATTGTTTTAAAAAAAAGTAAGATATATATAAAAGAATTGATGTGTTTTCATAAAAGTATGCGAGACACGTTTTCTTGTGGTGGAAGACAATGAAAAAGAAATCACTTTTTAATAATACAAATAAAAGGGGTATTTTGGAGGGTTTCTCTAATAAATTTACATGCTTTATTTCTTTTTTCCACATATGTTGGGTGAAAATAATTCAATCATTAATTCTACTCTTATTATTGGCCATATATTAGATGCTTTCTTGTAACTTTGGTATTTCTTGAAACTTCTTACTATATTTCCAACCAGTTACACAAGGATGTCCCTGCCTGAATATTGTAGTAAAGAAATTTGATGTGGCATAGTCTCTTATAATCCTTACTATATATATACCCCAGTTCCAACCTTTGAGCCATTATATCTTAATAGTTCAGACTTCAATAATATTGATTTTCCACATTTCTATATATATCCACACCTCTACCATATAAATCCATAAACCACTACCCATCTAAAATTTCGAAAAGAAAAACTCAATTATAAAATTCCCTCACTCCCTTTCTCTCTCTACCTAGCTCTGTGTTGCACATCTTTTCTCTGCTTTCATCATTCTATTCTAAAACAACAAATCATGGGTCTTAGAGACATTGGTGCTTCACTGCCTCCTGGGTTTCGGTTTTATCCCAGTGATGAGGAGTTGGTCCTTCATTACCTTTACAAAAAGATCACAAATGAGGAAGTTCTGAAGGGTACCTTGATGGAAATTGACTTGCACACGTGTGAACCGTGGCAGCTTCCTGGTACATATCTATTTGCATATTAATTATTATATTAATTGCATTAGTTATCCTCCTTGCTTCATATTTTTTAATTAGTAGTTCCTGAGAAATCCTTTTTTTGCTCTTACAATATCTTTGTTTCCCATTTCTTGCTTATCTGTTGTGTCTTCTGTTATTATATTAATTAATTTCACATTCACAAACGAAGCTATGGTCTAATTAGTCCTCGTTGTTCGGCTTCATTAACTTAAACAAAATATTGAAAACAAATCCGGAAATTAATTAGAAGGGAAATTGTTTGGCATATATACAGTATCCAAAAGGTAGCAGGAAACTAAGCTTGCTTATAAAAGAGACAGAGAGCTGAAAATAAAATAAGTAAAAGGGATAGGTAAATAGAGGGAGTGTTACAGTTACGTTACGGGTAATAACTAGTTTATTCAGTTCTTCAATGATTAAGGTTGTGCCTTCGTGAATACTTGTCTCTGTCAATAAATAAATCATTTAAGTTCCTTTTGTAGAAATATATAATAAATGTAGATCTTTGTTTTTCTGCCATATTTTGAATTTTACATTTCTTTCATATTTCTTTTCAGTTTTTTTCCCTTTAATCATATAACTTATACTATCTATTATTTTCTTAATAATTTTATTTTAAGGTGTATACAGATAGAAAAAGGTGTGAAATCGAAAAAAAAATTATTTAAAAAAAACATGAGGCTTTATAATTGCTCGCTTTTGTGTACTTTGTAAAGCTTGTAAAAATGGTTGTTTTTCGCTGTAAGCGCGTCCCAAACACGTTCATTTTTTGTATGTCCGATATATATCTTTGTGACGTTTGAAACGATGTCTTTTGTCTGCTTGCTATGCAGATTCTATATTCCTTTTACTTCAATCCTAATTCGTAGCTATTTCCTGCCATTTTCTTTCTTCAGTCAAAATGGATTCACCAAGCTTTTCTCTTTGTTGTTAATTTTATCGATACTTCGTATCTTTATCTATCTTTAAACATAAGAAAATCTAGAATAAATAGTATAATTAAACATAATTATTATCATTTTTCTAATTTAATTATTCTTTAAAAGTGTAGTAAGTCAAGACTACGGAGAGTTACCTTTCTGAATATTATTATAAGAAATAATAGAGGTATACATCATCATCGTTCAAATCATTTACTGTGAGTCACTTTTGTTTAGTTTCTCAGAGTACATCCTTCCGTGGGATTATTTATTAAAAACCTCACCCAAAAATATATTTTTGTTCTGTTTTTATTAAAAAAATTACAAAAATAATTTTTCTAATTTTTATGTATTGTTTTTTCTATCATACACTTTATACAAAGGTGGCAGGTAGCCGTAGTTGAAGTAGAAGACACTATTTCAGTACAATACTTTTGTCCCTCGATATGGATCTGGTGTTATATATGTATTTGGAATAAAAACAAATGTGATTTACATGCATGGCCTATACGGTTGAGGGTCCTTCTAATGTGCAAATATCGTCTCTATTGCATGGTTAGTTCCACCACCACAAGTTCCAAAACCGCTGAGACACCCCACCTTATTTGCCGGTCCATGCATGTATATAAATACATAAATGCACATGCACCACGAGTATTTGTTTCTTCGCATATAAATTCTTCGCCTTTTTCCTCATCATCAACCTGCCACGGTCTTATTTAGCATTCTTTACCTCTATATAGAATGCAACTATGCTTTTCTACATTTATTTTTCCTTTTCAAATCCAATTCAAATTAATTTTATTCATATATATTGTTCCCTTCTCTTATTTTATCACAACATCCGATGAATATATCTTATTTTCCCTTTTATTTTTTCAAATCTATTTCATCTAACTAACAACCCCAAAATTATAAGTAAAACAAAAAGAAACTTTTCCTGTTAAGATGGGTTCGGGAATTAAAAGAAAAGTTAGAGGAGAAGACAAATACTTACAAGACGTTTTATTCTCGCCCTTATGTGTGTAAGTTTCATTTTTCATAATATAATGTGTAAAATTATTTTCCTCCTTTACCCCAATAATCCTTCCTTTTTCCTACATTTCCTTCTAAATCAAACTCCTCTGAAATACACCCTTACATAGATTGTTTGTAACATTCATTTAGTACTATGTACTTTTGAGTGACTATAGTAAAGTTACCATATCTTGTAGTAAACAGTAACCAACCATTTGTAACATATCCAAATTAACCGTTCACTTTGTGTTTCCTTCCCTATTTTCGTAATATAAAAATAACACTTCAACGGAAGAAAAATACGATAAGATAATGTTATTTATCAACCATGTGTCATCTTTCTGTTAAGGACAGGGAAAAAGTATCAGTTGTACTGTTATTGTTGATAAATCATGTATATAAAATGGTTATTAGATTGGCGATATACGTTTCTTTCTGAAAAATCAAAGAAAAAGTAGTTAGATTGTGAACAATCAGTACATTTTGTGTCGCTGTACTAAGGATTTAAGTGAGTTGATTGAATAGGGTGTGTGTCAGAATTGAAATAAAAATTACTTGTGTGTGTGTGAATTGAAATAAAAGACAAGTAATGTTTTATATATATATTTTAATAGAAAAAGAGAGAAGTATATGGGATGAAATAAGTCATAATTATATGTAGAACGAAAATAAGTTTTGAGAGTAATAAATGATGACAGGCGTACGTAGATGTTCAGAGGTCACTGAATAACCTAGAAAAACAGAAGAAGCACCATTTTAATTATAAATGAATGATACAATTGATCTGTCTTGCGTGTATCAGTTAATTAGTCTACAAACTGTTAAAGGGGTAAAAAGAAGAGAAAGATAGTAAACACATTGAAACATCCAAACACCGTGTTTAGGTCATCTTTATCTGGTCGGATTGGAAATATGACAATCAATTGCATGTCATTGATGAAGTAGATGACATGTGATGGTGATTAGCACAAGACCTAATTATTTTGATAATAATAATTATATTTCTCGGAGACAATTAATTGTTCACAATGATATATTTATCCATATGTATGATATACCTACCTTAGTTCATGTATTGTCCTTTTGGAACCGAAACCTGACCCATCATGTGTTATATATGCATGCGTGCTCTACAGAGGTGGCCAAGCTGAATGCAACTGAGTGGTACTTCTTCAGCTTTCGTGACCGCAAATATGCAACCGGCTTTCGGACCAATCGGGCCACGACATCTGGCTATTGGAAAGCGACAGGGAAGGATCGTACGGTGTTTGATCCAATCACGCGTGAGGTTGTTGGGATGAGGAAGACGTTGGTGTTCTACAGGAACAGAGCTCCAAACGGCATCAAAACTGGTTGGATCATGCATGAGTTTCGCTTGGAGACCCCACACATGCCCCCAAAGGTTCATTCCTACCTTACCTCAATTTTCAAACGTGCAATGAATATAATTAATTAATATTTTTTTCGACTTTACACGCTTGTACAATAGTAAATGGCACTTAATTAGGAAAACAGACTCAATACATCATTAATAAATGAACGAGATTAGGGCATAGTAGAGCAGGTTTGAGTCCCCCACGTAAGATATAAAGCTTAATTATGATTTTAATTGAAACACTTGAGATGAATTGAGTAATAAATTCTCCTTCTTCATAATCATTTTTGTTTTCAATAATGTAAAAATTTAGGAGTTATTTATAAGTTTTTCGGTGAGTAGGAGTTATATATTTAGTTTAAGAAACTATTTCCCTATTTCCAATTTAATGTTATTTTTTATTTTACAAAAATTTATATAAAAAACAGTAACGATTACATTTTAATTTATTTTTACTATTTCTTGTATAAATTTCAAAAATAACAAATAAAACAAAAATGTTACTAGTTCTAATTAGAAAAAACCAAAAAAAGTCTTTTATAAATATTTTTTGTTTCTTCTAAAGAAATATAGTTAAGAAACAAAATAGAAAACATTTTAAGAACTTTCATTTTTATCTTTAACAAGCTTGTAGGTAATTCATAAAGTTCAAGAATTATTGAAATATATTAAGTCTACTAATAAGGTGTGAAAGTTAAGAAATTATTCCGCAGTGCTAAACCATCATCTATTCATCGTATTAATAATCTGACCAATCATCGTCTGGACGTCGTAATAAAATTCATTTTCTTACATTATGGTTTCTTATAAATTAAAATTAATATTACTATGTGACGTTTTCATTATTTTTTCATCAGAAAAATATAAAAACATAAATTAAAACTAACTATAAGATCCAAACTCATATAAAAAGTTATTATGTATGGGTAGTGGGTGATTAATTAGAATGATGAATGATACGATTATCGAAATGTAACAACTTCCCGTGAACGTTGGAGTTGGGTCGAATTGAGTCAGCATCTTTAGAAAGATGATAGTGGGAAACTGTATGAAGACTTTTATGGTGCAATTGATAGAATAGAATATATTCGAGAGGGTTGGGTTTGGCGTGTATATTTGGTGTGAGGATAAAGATTCTTTAAGCGTGAAGTATTGGGTTCACATGTATTTTTGCTAATTAGGTCAAACATTTTGTTGATTACAGGAGGACTGGGTTTTGTGTAGAGTGTTTTACAAAGGCAAAGAAGACAACAGTGCCAAACAAGTCATGTTTGAGGCCACAGTTTCGTCATCTCCAACAAACCAAACCACACAGGTTGGGTGTAACCAACTTGCCTCAATGGCAAATCATCCAAACCAAATCATAAACAAGAACAATTCTTTCATGAACCTCCTTCAGTTCTCGAGGGAAACAAACAACACCAACTCTAGTAGTGTTACTCAAATTAGTCCCAACAATTGTGATGATGGATACGCCTTCTTATGGGATGACATGGACCTCGAACAAAATAGCTTCCATCATGGTGTCGCCTCAAACTTGGACGCATTGAGATTCGAGGTTGATAACAATAGCATGGTCTTGCTATAAAAAAAAAAAAAGAGAACAAATGTGTACATATATAGATATACGTATATATGTTTTATATTTCGCAAGTTATTACGAAAACTGTTGATTTGTGATGTGATGATGATGGGGTTAATTTGGCTTCAAGGGACAAGTCATGTGCTTCGATTGGGATCATTTGTTCCATGGTTATTGTGGTCTACTGTTCAAGTGTTCCGTGTGGTTAATTAGGCTTTATTTTTTATGTTTATTTTTTGGGTGGGGGAGATTACACATATTAGTAGCATATGTAGAGGGTATACATTAATTAGTAACCTTTAATCGTGTACAATTTGTTAATTTATATATAATTTGATTATTACTGTCCCAACATTAATTTTATTTCTTACTTTCTAATGTTTTTCTTATTTTCAAATTTCAATGTCTCTTTTAAAACAAGGGATATTTTTTCCTTATTGACTCCTAGAAAAATTCTAAATGTCCTCCTAATTATTGGTGCCAGATCAATTAAGCATTGCTGGTCACAACCAATGGCGTCATCCGATATGAGAAGAAATGAGTCCATGTGTATATTCTAAGAAACTGGTTTAATGGGAAGTTTTTTTCAAGTTCAGTTAGCAATACGAGATTGATATTCCTTATCTAATATGATGTCGTTTCATGTTATGGGGTAAATTGTGACGTAGGACACTTCATCACTCAAGTCAGCTTGTAGTCAATATGAAAAATCAAACATAAAATTAATGTGCCTTGATTTACGATGAATACTAAGGTTATAAATTGGAGTCGCAGTCATGATTGCGGTCGCATTGCGGATTTCGCAATTGCAAGTAATGTGGATGCTACAACATGGATTGCAGTTAGTACAGTGTGAATTCTTCACATTTTCATACAAATTATATATAAAAAAATAACTTATCACATTATATAACTTATAATGATTGAGATTATATATTTTTTTCAGAAAAAAGTGCATTATATAATTTGAAAGTATTAGTATTAAATACAAGTAAGAATAGCTACCACTTAATACAAACATATATAATATTACTAACAAATATCCATAATGTCATAATTACTACAACATATATAAAATATCACACTTGTCGCAACCTGTAACATTATTGGCAACCAATTTCATTCGTGAGGCAAAATATGTTACGGAGTCCCTCAGGGTCAAGCAGCGGAAACACAAAGGATTCCAAAAAAAAAGATTGCAAAAACAGATGTCTCAAAACATTATGCAAAATTAAATTTTTGTTTTAAGGTTTACCTCTTGTAGACGCAAAGCGAGTTCTTCAATTGAAGCAATTGTAGCTTCGCCCTTAGGAGTCCACACGAGCACTTCCGCCAGAAACTGAAATTCCAAATGCTAGTACGGAATATTAAAGAGTAATCTAATTTTTTGAGCAACAGCCTATGCGCATCTCATGCTCTATATATAGGCTTAGGTTTTAACCTGATGAGCTCTCTACTAGTGGAAAAAATAGATATAATCACGGTTAAAAATGGCTTTTAATCACGGTTAATGAACCGTGGTTGTTGCAGCTGTGGTAGTAGATGAGGGCCTTTAACCACGGTTAACAACAGTGGTTATAAATTACATCTAACCACGGTTACGAACAACCATGAATATAACAGACTATGTATATTCACGGTTGTCGAGCATAACCGTGAATATAACAGACAATGTATATTCACGGTTATAGTAGAAACCGTGGATAAAGAACATCTATAATCATGGTTGTGTAGCATAACCGTGAATATATGTAGTCAAAAAAATTCACTTACAGACTATGTATAATCACGGTTATGGTAGTAATCATGGATAAATAGGGTGTATAATCACGGTTGTTACCATAACCATGAATAAATAGTGAGGTTTTTTTTTTAATATGGTTTCTGTTTTATTGTTTCCCAAACCTGCAATCAGACAACCAACACAATATACAGTATATCCCAGCATATCCAGTAACAATATATAAAAAGAATGGTATGTATATAACATTATTTTGATATGAATTCATAACAACCTAAAAAATGAAACTATATACAATTCAGATGAATGTAACCTAATAAAATGTAAACCCTAAATCCTACACTAGATACATATATAAGAGAATAAAGATCCTATATCTAGCTAAGGCCTTTCCCCACTTCAATGAAGTATGCGGCCAATTGCTTTCTAACATTATCTACAAGTGTCTTGGAGAAGTATGACCGGTCCTTGAAGTACTGCAAACAACGCACAAAACAATTAGAACAAAAGCTATATTTATTACATGAAATTGATGAAATTGTTAGAAAAGTAGTCCAAATGATGAGACTTACAACTGTCCATCCATCTACTAAATGTTCTTGGACGATGGTCAGCATGGTATGCATGACGTAATAGCCAGACTCGAAGGTACCCTCCTGCCTGTAAGACTACAATGGACATAAAATATAGAATAAGTGAATTTGTAACTTAAAAAATATATATTAAAGATTTGAATGAATACGATTGACTTACTTTTGGGTGCACCCACGTAACTTTTCTTCCGCTGGACTTAATTCCAAGCAGTCGATTGTATCCAACCACCGCCCTACGTCAAATAAAACACAAGATAAGTTAGAATCGTATAGGTCCAAAAATGATGTTTTCTAATTTGTACTTATTTTTTAGGGATTAACTTACCCGTCTACTATACTTTTCAGGTCTTGTGGAACTGTCCCGTGCATAGTATCAAAGTACAGAGCAAGATAAGCCCGGGGACAGATCACCACAAGCGTCCAGTGAGCGCTGCAGTTACCAGTGATAAGTGAGACTTCAAAATGCAAAAATTAATGACAATAATTATGGAATAGAATATTACCCTTTATGATAGGGGCCCATGTATACAACCTTCCTAGACTTAAACATCCAATTCTAGATGTATGCCTGGGTGTCCCCCGTAGAGTTTCCTTGCCTCTGTATGAAAGAGGGCTCTAAGAAACCATAAGTTCCATCGAAACCCAAGTCCACATAGATTTTTGTCAGAAACCTAAACAAGTTGCATCATGGTTAGCGACAAATAACTTGTATAAAGAAAAAATTGGACATAAAATGATATACTTACAGCTCCCACAACTGAATGATGGAGATGTTCAGCTGCGTCGTCCCCATCATAATCTCACACAAGTCACTCTGTGTGATGTAAACCGGTAGTGAACTTGGACGGTTGAACACTAGTGGCCGCCATGGGACCTCAACAACGTTGTCTCCTTCCTCAGCCCTGATCTGCCATAGCATCCGGATCGGATCATCGGCGGGGTCTGGCTTCTTTAATGCCGGTTCCTGTTGAACAATTAACAACCATCACAGTTTGTACCATAATTGACAATATAACAAAATCAGTTAGTGTTTCAATTTTTTTACCTGTAGAGGAGCAACCGACAGGAGTCTGTTGAGCCATATCAGAAAGTGGCCCACCGCCTAACTGACGGTCTTCACCTTTGGAGTTGCCACTGGCACAACAGCATCCTCCTCGAGGACGAGCACAACAGAGACCCTGGACATACCATCAGGTAATGACTGATGGTGAACCACAGGGCCTAAGTTGTAGACCATGCCAGTGGCAACTGGCTCCTCCGACCCATCAATGAACAGGTCACATTGACGGGTATCTACAGGCTGGACCCCATCATCGTCAGGGTTAGCTGCAGCGCACGACCCCTTAGTGCTAACCCTCCGTACCTACATATTTACACATCAAGCAGAAGTTATTCAACAATGAAAGAAAGTGATTACAAACAATAATACCGAGGAAATTGAATAAAGAATCTAACATGTGGGTCGCTAGCTGGTGCAGTAGTCTCCTGGTGGTGGCTAAGTGAGGCCTTCATCTTCTCCCTGAATCGGGCCATCTCCTGGTGGATCCTAGATATCTCCTCCTGATACTCGGCCTTCACAACAGCCACCTTCTGCTCGACCAACTTCTCAACGGAGGGGGCAGGGTCGGGAGCACCGTAATAGCTTTGGAGGCCTGTGAAATGTGAATGATTAGCCCATAATTGTTTAACAGATAACAAAATGAAAGGATACAGTTATTTACAACTTACCTACAACTCGACCAACAGCACGCACTCTTCCTGGGTGCTCTGGCCTGTCGATGGCGGTAGTCAAAATATCCTGCCTACCATGGGCTACGAAAGACCCTTGGGTTGATTGCTTAACTAAGGAATCCTGAAACCAAACAAGTTAGTATTCACTTCCTTCACGTAAACCAAAAAATAGACACTGATATATACATGTGAAATATTTTGAAGGGCTGTTACTTGGCACCACCACATCTTCACCATGCCATATCCAACGCGTATAACTATGTAGAAAACTGTCACACAGTAGATGTTCTCACACATCTTCCAAGTCTACCCGACGCAGGTTCAAGCATTTAACACAAGGGCAAAAATACTTTCCATTCACCTCCACTGCATTCCTCGCTACGAATTCTATAAATGATTCAACTCCCCCCTGGTACTCGAGACTTAGGCGTGATGCAGTTATCCAACTCTGATCCATACCAACTGTTTACAAGGTGCTATGATCAACCTCACTTTTTCTACAAAGGTGGTGGTCCTATACCCATTCAGGATTACAATTGTTTTTATACGTCATTCATATATACAGGTTAAGACTTATTTTAAAATTTGATAAAATTTCGGCAGCATTTCGCATTGGTCTCTAAGTACACAAAATGAGAGTGGTCAAATCAAATTCAACCACAACCAAATATGCACCCAGAGAACAACACAAAATACAAGTTACCGAAAGTTTATCAAATTTTAAAATAACTCCTAACTTGTACATACTAATAATGACGTATAAAAAATAATTGTTCATTCCAAACTGTCCAAATGGACAATTCAAGATTCAACACAAACGATGAAATTAATTAATTTAATGACCATTTGTGTCGAATCTCAAACGGGGAACTACGGTTCACTCATGCACAACAACTTTCATACTAGTTAAGTAACTAGTATGAGCCTACGAGTTCGCAAGAATGACAACCACACACATACAACAGCAACAGAAATAACACTATATATACGAGTAACCAAGATCAATAGAAATAACATTATATAAGTGAAATGTAAATTTTGTTTAGAAATAATACTTAAAAATGTGTTATTTTGAAGTAGAAGTATGGTGTTGGATTATGGATTATGGATTATGGATTACGGATTATGGTATTGGATTATAAGACTTTAAAGTTTGGACTTTTATTTAGTAATTAGTATGATGTTTTTAATTTGTGTTATTTTGAAGTACAAGTATGGATTTATGGATTATGGATTATGAATTATGGATTATGGTATTGAATTATAAGACTTTTAAAGTTTAGATTATGGATTATGGATAATGGATTATAAGATCACATGAACTTTCATTAACTAGGTTAGCATTAACAACTTCAATTTGTTGAAAGTTTATTTATACATTTACTTTCTTATTTGTATTTGACCTCAATTTGGTAAATATTTTACATTATTTTTAATTTTTTAAATCTAATTATGTCTTCTAAACTTTCAATCCTATGTATATTTATCTTAATTATAAGTTTGATAATCTTTTATTTGTTAAAAAAAATCAACTAACACTATAAACAATGGCATGAACTATTTTTAAACATCTTGCATTTTCTTGATTTTGAGTGTGGATTATTTAGTTAGTAATTCCTTTCATTTTACTTATTCGATAAGCATGTAGCATTCTGAAACTAGAAGTGATGAGTACACATTCAACTACTTCAATGTAGGGCGAATGAGCACCGAGTGGTTCCAGTAAAGGAAGGGCTGAATAAAATTTCAGGGCCTTCTTAGTGTGGTGTATTGCCATTCCTCAATGCCTATTTTGAGAATGGGGAACAAACCCAGTTTGCTCTTGCAGTTTAGCATAAAAATAAAATAAGATGATGTCCCTCTCAATTACCAGCACGTATTCTAACAGCTCCTTACACACACAGAGGAAGAAGAGCTTCGACAAGCCAAGTGAAAACACAGATACACACACACAGAAAACACATACACGCACAGGGATATACTAAACCAGCAAACAAACAGACACATATAAAACCTTTGACTAATGGAGTTAAACTAAACATAGTACAAAAACAACATACACAGTACAATATAAGGACATGGCGTACATAGCAGACAATGCTGCAAAGAAGACGACTCAAAACCAAAGAAGAAAGGAAGGACAGAGTGAACCAAAGTAGACGACGACAAGTAGAGAGCGCAAGCTGGAGAAAATCGCCAAAGATGAGCGCGAGAGGAGAAGTACAAAGTGAAAAAGACTATCAGGCGCGGCTTTTGAAGTTTCAGAAAAGATGTATAACCACAGTTACCATTGAAACCGTGAATATATTACACATATATTCATGGTTCAACAAAAACCCATGGATAAATGTTAACTCTATAACCACGGTTAAGACCATAACCGTGGATAAATATTAAATCTATAATCACAGTTATACAAACAACCGTGGACATACAGTACCCAATCATTAAACCCTAAAACCTGAACTATATATCCACAGTTGGAAACACAACCGTGATTATAGACATCAATATATATCCACGGTTAACATCATAACCCTGATCATACCTATGAATATATAGTCATAGTTGTGTAGACAACCGTGGATATATATTTCAGGTACTATATATCCACGGTTGACTCCTCAACCGTGAATATATATTGATGGGTACGATCACGGTTATGATGTTAACCGTGGATATATAGTTTTTACTGATTATATCATTCACCTTATAATTTCAAAAATGCCACCACGCATGTTTTTATCACTGATCCACTTCAACCCGTGAATATATCCCGTTGTTATATCCAATTTTTGCACTAGTGCTCATTAAACATTGGGCTCCTGACTTATTCTAAATAAGTTAAGCCCAATAGTTTTATTTTTAGTCCAACTAAAATAAAACTATTCTCTAGTGGGCTTACTCTATGTGTGTGACTCTATAGGTAAAATATCCGATTATATTAATAAGAAACTATTTTCTTATTAATATAAAATAAGAACGACATCTAGCAATACATCATTATGTCTAAATATTATTTATCATCGACATGACCTGTAAGTGATAATTATTTTATACATTTATTCTTTTTGTCACGATATCTAATTGGGCCTAAGACATAGTCGTTGTGACGTCCATAATAATTTTTCCTGAATAAATTTTTCGCGTTTAAAGAATCATTTTAAAACTCTTAATTTAAATCTTGAAGTAACGTAAAAGTTGATAAATGCGGAATATTATCATCCATACTAAACGTGAATGATTGAAACATTTATATAGCGAAAACGTTATAAAAGATTACAGTACATAGTACATAATATTATTACAATCTATTAAATTAAAACAAAATCAAAGTCCAAACAATAATTCATATAAACTTCATTCATGACGTCACTCGTCATTTTGTGTAGCGTGCACTGTAAAAATTAATGTAA
Organism: Clitoria ternatea; assembly: GCA_037962975.1. Taxonomy (NCBI): domain Eukaryota; kingdom Viridiplantae; phylum Streptophyta; class Magnoliopsida; order Fabales; family Fabaceae; genus Clitoria; species Clitoria ternatea. The sequence goes on from CM075674.1 coordinate 3,866,283, forward strand.
GAGTGAGACAGAATATAGAATAAGTATAAAATAAATAAAATTGCACAAACACAATCAACAAGACATAATGATATGATGAATATGCCAAATAAGTTCATTTATAATTATTAAGTCTTTAATTAGTCAAATGATGTCATGCTGGATCCATTTGGTTTGGTGGGAATACTGCAGTAAAAAGTCTCATAGAGACATCCGTAGGAATTTGCATAGCCATGAATCCCTACACCCTCATGGCTCTCGCGAAATTAAGTATATAAGTAGGAATTTTGCATAACCATGGATCCCTACACTCCCATGGTTCTCGCGAAAATAAGTATACCAGTAGGAATTTGCACAACCATGGATCCCTACACCCCCATGGTTCTCGCGAAAATAAGTATACCAGTAGGAATTTGCATAACCATGGATCCCTACACTCCCATGGTTCTTGTGTAAATAGGGCTTTAACTCATCGTAGAGTAACCCCCCACCAGGGTAGGCAATCATGGAACCCCTAAATTTTATGGTGCGTCCAAATGCTTATGATGCATGAATGCCTTTAATTCTCTTTATCAATTTAACATACCATGATATCAATATCTCCAAAACCACTTGGAAAACACAAGTCCTCAAAGGAAATATCACATATAATAATTTTTAGAATCATGGATTTACTGTTTCAACAACATATCTCAATAAACCACAAGGCATTCATCTATACAATAATTTTAGTCATTCATAATTATTCATGACAAAGATATACATACTGTATGTCATGTATAGGACACTCAAATACATCTATAATAATCCATAGTTTCTCAATAATTCAATAATAATTCATTACTCATATGGAAAATATCATTTTCATCCATAAAAACCATTATAGGTAAGTTTCAGAATTTTCCAACAGCAACATATGTTAGTTAAACAGCCATAACATGAGCAAATCAAATCCTTTTTAAGTGATTCCACTTTCTGTAGTTCCATAATAGAATATCTACAACTTTCATGAAGACCATAATTTCAAATTCAAAACAGAAACACCACTTATCCACAGAATACAAAACTACCTCAAAGAGAGTTTTCAAAACGTACATATGTTAGTATTTTCAATGTTTCTGGAGCTATAAAAATAATTTTGGCATGGGACCAGTTCTAAATTACTCATAACACAAATATCTAAAACTTTCATAAAGACACCGATCTTTAATTCTCACCAAAAACTTCTCAGTTTTAAAAACAAAATTCTTTTCATGTTTATAGATTTTCAGCTTGAACATACTTTAGTATTTTAGGCATAACTAGAGCTACAAACATCCTTTTAACTTGAAACCACTTTCTCTAGATCCACAACATAAATATCTACAATTTCGTGAAGACATCAAAGGCTGATTATACATGTATAACTCCCAGAATACTAATATATACACAAAACATAGGATAAATATTCCAAACAGACATGATCTAGTATTTTGGCTATAACTCATGCTATACACATCCAAATCAGTCGGTTCAGGTCTCAAAATTCACATAACAAAAAGATCTACAAGTTTGATGAAGAAATCAGAATCAAATTCATACGTTTTCATCTTTAAAACTGAGCAACAAGATACGAAAATAATACTGGAATCCTAGAACAGCATACAATTCTACCCATTTCATAATTATTCACAACCCTATCCCCTCTTACTTGGATTGAAGATCTTTGGCTGATTGGAAAAGTCCTGCTTACTTTCCTAGCTTCAGCTCGAAGGTGTCTTGATGGAGAAGAGGAATTGAAAGGGAGAAAATTCACTAACTTACTTGTTCTAAGAGTACCGGTCTTAACAAGAGGTGGTGTTAATAATGCAAAGACAAGTGGGGAACAACTTTCTCGTGAGTGGATTTTTAGTGGGCTGTTAGTGGGTTGATTGTGGAAATAATGGAGGTTTAGATAAGAAAGTAAGCTATATTATTGTCCATTTCTGGCTGCCTATATGCTAGAGTGTGCATGATTGAAGTAGATATATTAAAATATGCATAAGAGGACAAAATTGGTGTCAAAACTTTAATTCTGTCACTGTATGCCGACTGAAATTCTACTCGGTCAGCATCTAAACCGACTGGAAACTGCCAGTAGTGTGAAGAAAAGGAAATCTGAGTCCCTCTCGCTTAAGCGAAATCCTCACTCGCTTGAGCGAGTGTCATACACTGCACTGTCAGGGGGAGTTTCGCTCAAGCGAATACCGACTCGCTTGAGCGAGACACACAAGCCTCGCTTGGTAGTTGCCTTTACTCGGAGTTCCAGCGTTGTTCAATCAGTCAGAAAGGAAAAGACTGGGCAGTAGTGATTGAACCTTCATCCCATCACTTGGTTTCCGATCCAAGACCGACCCGTCATCCATTCGGTTTCCACTGAGCAGAATTAATCCAAACCGACTCCTCTTACTCGGTTTTCACGCGGCACAATTGATTCCAAACCGAGTCATTCTTCACTCAGTTTTTCACTCGGCAATATATTCCAAAACCGAGTCAACTCTCAATCAGTCTTTCACTCGGCAACATCACTCAAGTCCGAGTCATCTCAATCAGTTTTTCACTCGGTTAAATCATTCCAGACCGAGTCTTTTCTCACTCGGTAATTTATTTCAAAACCGACTTCCTTTTCATTTTCTCATGAGTGAAGCTAGTCCAGAATACTTCTGGGCAAACACTTCATAGATTCCACTCGGTGCCATCCCACTCGGAGTCACACTCGGAGATCTTTCATTCGGCAGAGTTACACTCAACTTTGAGATAACCCTCTCGGAATTTCTTTACTCGGAAATGAATTTTCCTTTGTACTTCTCTCAGAAATGAGGCACTCAGTGAACTTTCATTTAGAAATGAAACGTTTGACAATGATTGACTCGGAAACGATTCATTGGAAAATACTTGACTCGAAAATGAGTCTTTCTGAGGCCTTTGACTCGGAAACGAGTCATTCAGAGATAATTGACTCGGAAATGAGTCATTTGAAGGCATTTGACTCGGCAGTGAGTCACTCCAAGGTGAGTCACTCAGATTTTTTCACCCAGAAGTGGTTCTATCAGTCCCACTTCACTCATAAGTGCCTCTGAGACAAGGACTCCAGTCAAAAGAAACCCTCTCGGCCATGTTCCACTCGGAAAACAGAACCTTCACTCAGAATTTCTACCTTTACTTGGAATTTTTATCTTTCACTCGGAACAGAGTCCCCTTTTCACTCGGACAGTTCTTTCTAAGGCATGTTTCACTCAGAAAAAGAATAATATCTTTAAAGGTTTATATAAATTCCATGATTATGTCCAAAAATGGAATTTTTGAAGTATTACAAACCATCCACTGGGTGTTTTATTCATTGATTATCACTTACAGACCTTCCATACTTCATAATTTACAAAATAGGACTATTATTAAAAACAGGATGTTACATTTCTCCCACCCTAATAAAAATTTTGTCCTCGAAATTTAAAGTTGGAAATGTTCTGTATCATCGTCCGGAACACAATCCTATCACAAACATTCATATACATGCTATTAATATACCATCATAAGGCATCATCCCCCAACACTCACTATCAAGTCCTAGACTTGTCTAAATCCAATTTACATGCTCATGTTAGGCTTCAGGAATTCTTCTCCCAAGACCAAGATTCTTTAAATCTTAAAGGGTTAACTATACCTAACAATAATAATACTATGGCCCTTAGCCTTAAGACCTTTAAATCATCACAAGAATCATTCAATCATCACCAAGATTTACTCAAACTCATTATAAGACCATCACCAATTCAATCATTTTAAAGTGGCATACCCACTCATCAACTCAAGTATTTATTCCTTTAATCCACTATCAACGGCTTGTAACTATTTTTAACATCATCATAAACATCAACAATCTAAATTAATTCCTCCAATCACATACATACTCATATACTCTCTTCTCTCATCCTCAATAATCAACACCAATGCTTCAAATATTCATTTCCTCATATATATTCATCCTAGAGTATTCATCAAAATCATTAATTTAGCCTCATATATATTCATCCTAGAGTATTCATCAAAATCATCAATTTAGCCAAAATCCCCAACTCATTACACTTTTCATCAAAACTCAATAACCATTTTTAATAACCACCCATCTCCAACACCCACACACATTATCATGGGTTTTTACTAAAAAATCATTTTTCATGACATTATTACTCATTTCCCCCAAATCCTAGAGTTAGGGTTCCACTAAAATCAAATAATCACCATTAACAGCCATTATCTTCCATCTCAAATCTTAAAATTTTCGTATACCATTTCACACCTATCCAAAAATACATAAGACACATCCCACCTTTTGGGTTTTACATGAAAATGGTTCCTATTCTTAAACTCATTCATATGGTACTCTCCTAACCCCATAGAAACCAAAACCTAGAGCCAAAAACAACAAAAGAGTATAGAAATTTTACCTTAAGATGCAAGCTATCCCAAGTCCTAGCATGTACACGAAAATGAAAGGAGAATAGAGAGTTTCCAAGCATTTGAATCATCTCCAAGATGAAGAATAAGAAAACATGGTTGGTTGGGTATGGAAGGAGACTCACAAAATAGTGAACTTTGTAGAAAAGAGAAGAAAAGAGAGGGTTTGTGTAGATGAGAAAAGAAGTGACGAAAATGAGGGAGAGAAAGAGGAAAATAAGTTATATCTTGGTCCATCATTAAAATGTTTCCTGTTTTATAACAAACAGGATCTTCGTTCGGGCTTAATACTAAATCCAAAAATTATTCCGAATACAGATTCGGATTCCCAATAATATTCTTAATAGCCCTGACCAATGGCATCTCAATTGCTTTAGATTCACTATCTCCTTTGGAAAGAGTAAACAAGACAAACAATTGAATTTCACCTTTTAAGGCAAACATCTTGAGGTTGTCAGAAATAGGATTTCCTTCTGATGGAAATATCACGGTCTGGTTATGACAGTCCACCAAGACTCGATTCGCCGATAACCAGTTCATCCCTAGAATTACTTCCAGATCCTTCAAAGGTGAACAAACAAGATTGACAAGAAAGTTTCTGCCTTCTTATGAGCATAGAATATTCGTTACACACCTTAGTAGTCCTAAGTTGTGTACCGGTGGGAGTGGAAACAATCAGGTGATATATCATAGACTTCACAGGTAATTGAAGACGTCTAACACACTCCTCAGAAATAAAAGAATGTGTAGCACCAGAATCAAATAACACAGATAAAATGGTACTATTGATCTCACACTTACTTTGCACAAGGTCGTCTGCTTGGTCTGTTTCTGAACCGCTGATGGCAAAGACTCTTCCTGTTGCTGTTGTAATCTCCTGTCTGTTGACTCCCCATACTGTCTTAGAGGTTGAACAGCACGAGCGTTTCCTCTACGGACTCCTTGATAACTAGAACCTCTTTGATTATTCATGGTGTTATTGTTGTTGTTGATTTGACGGTTCTGTGGACAATTTGGGTTGATGTGACCCTTCTGATTACATCGATAGCAAGTGACATTTTTTAAGCGTCTATTACAATCACGTATATGGTGATTACCTCCGCAGTTATGACACTTTATATTCACATGATTGTTACGTTTTTCAGAAGAAGATGATGATGATCCTCCCTTGAAACGATTTGGATAAAACGATCCTCTCCTTTTGAAGGCAACTGACTGAGGTCTCAGTTGTCTATTAATCTTCTCTTGTGCCAATCTGGCTTGGTGTCTTTCTTAAAAAATTCGGTATTTATTGATCAAGATGGGGAAATTCCGAATTTCTTGATATCCGATAGCCTCTTTGATTTCAAGATTCAGCCCGTTCTCGAATTTGACACATTTTGGGGCTTCAGCACCAGCTTGTTGAAAAGGATGGTAAAAGAAAGATAATTCTTCAACTTTTACAGCATACTCACCAACAGACATTGAGCCTTGTTTCAGCTCCATAAATTCTAGCTCTTTTCGGCTTTTCACACTCGCTGGAAAATATTTCTCCAGGAAACAGTCTTTGAAGTTGACCCAGTCCAAAGGTCTGTCAGTTTCAATCATACGAATTCTGGCATGGATCCACCAGTTTTCGGCTTCTTCAACCATCATATAGGTGGCATACTCCACCTTTTCGCATTCTGTACAGGGTAAGGCTCGAAAGATGCGTTCCATTTCCTTGACCCATAGATACGCTCCCTCTGGATTATAGCCTCCTTTGAATTGTGATGGCTTCCTTTTTAGGAAGTGATCTAACCCGTGAAGTCCTCCAGCACTTCTCGGTTGATTTTGTCTTTCTATGGGTTCAGCCAAGCGGTTGAAAGCAGCTGCCATATCGTTGTTATTATTTCTTGCCATCCTACATTCGTAGTTTGGTTTATACTAATTCTAAGGGAAAATATATCGTATTATAACATAACTATAAGTATTCTACAGTTTATCAGTTAAGCAATAAATTGTATAACACATTTATCATATTATCAAGCAGTAATCAAGCAAATCATTTTGTACTTTATCAGTTAGGCACAAGTCATATAGCACACACTTAACATATTTTCAAACAAGTAATCAAACAATTCACATAGTATATCAAGAATCGATACATGTCATAGCAATTGGTCCTGAATTTTTGAAAGGGCTCTGATACCACTAATGTGACATCCATAATAATTTTTCCCGAATAAATTTTTCGCGTTTAAAGAATCATTTTGAAACTCTTAATTTAAATCTTGAAGTCACGTAAAAGTTGATAAATGCGGAATATTATCATGCATACTAGACGTGAATGATTGAAACATTTATATCGAGGAAACGTTATAAAAGATTACAGTACATAGTACATAATATTATTACAATCTATTAAATTAAAACAAAATCAAAGTCCAAACAATAATTCATATAAACTTCATTCATGGCGTCACTCGTCATTTTGTGTAGCGTGCATTGTAAAAATTAATGTAAGAGTGAGACAGAATATAGAATAAGTATAAAATAAATAAAATTACACAAACACAATCAACAAGACATAATGATATGATGAATATGCCAAACAAGTTCATTTATAATTATTAAGTCTTTAATTAGTCAAATGATGTCATGCTGGATCCATTTGGTTTGGTGGGAATACTGCAGTAAAAAGTCTCATAGAGACATCCGTAGGAATTTGCATAGCCATGAATCCCTACACCCTCATGGCTCTCGCGAAATTAAGTATATAAGTAGGAATTTTGCATAACCATGGATCCCTACACTCCCATGGTTCTCGCGAAAATAAGTATACCAGTAGGAATTTGCACAACCATGGATCCCTACACCCCCATGGTTCTCGCGAAAATAAGTATACCAGTAGGAATTTGCACAACCATGGATCCTTACACTCCCATGGTTCTTGTGTAAATAGGGCTTTAACTCATCGTAGAGTAACCCCCCACCAGGGTAGGCAATCATGGAACCCCTAAATTCCATGGTGCGTCCAAATGCTTATGATGCATGAATGCCTTTAATTCTCTTTATCAATTTAACATACCATGATATCAATATCTCCAAAACCACTTGGAAAACACAAGTCCTCAAAGGACATATCACATATAATAATTTTTAGAATCATGGATTTACTGTTTCAACAACATATCTCAATAAACCACAAGGCATTCATCTATACAATAATTTTAGTCATTCATAATTATTCATGACAAAGATATACATACTGTATGTCATGTATAGGACACTCAAATACATCTATAATAATCCATAGTTTCTCAATAATTCAATAATAATTCATTACTCATGGAAAATATCATTTTCATCCATAAAAACCATTATAGGTAAGTTTCAGCATTTTCCAACAGCAACATACGTTAGTTAAACAACCATAACATGAGCAAATCAAATCCGTTTTAAGTGATTCCACTTTCTGTAGTTCCATAATAGAATTATCTACAACTTTCATGAAGACCATAATTTCAAATTCCAAATAGAAACACCACTTATCCATAGAATACAAAACTACCTCAAAGAGAGTTTTCAAAACGTACATATGTTAGTATTTTCAACGTTTCTGGAGCTACAAAAATAATTTTGGCATGGGACCAGTTCTAAATTACTCATAACACAAATATCTAAAACTTTCATAAAGACACCGATCTTTAATTCTCACCAAAAACTTCTTAGTTTTAAAAACAAAATTCTTTTCATGTTTATAGATTTTCAGCTTGAACATACTTTAGTATTTTAGGCATAACTAGAGCTACAAACATCCTTTTAACTTGAAACCACTTTCTCTAGATCCACAACATAAATATCTACAACTTTCGTGAAGACATAAAAGGCTGATTATACATGTATAACTCCCAGAATACTAATATATACACAAAACATAGGATAAATATTCCAAACGGACATACTGTAGTATTTTGGCTATAACTCATGCTATACACATCCAAATCAGTCGGTTCAGATCTCAAAATTCATATAGCAAAAAGATCTAAAACTTTGATGAAGAAATAAGAATCAAATTCATACGTTTTCAGCTTTAAAACTGAGCAAAAAGATACGAAAATAATACTGGAATCCTAGAACAGCATATAATTCTACCCATTTTATAATTATTCACAACCCTATCCCCTCTTACTTGTATTGAAGATCTTTGGCTGATTGGAAAAGTCCTCCTTACTGTCCTAGCTTCAGCTTGAAGGTGTCTTGATGGAGAAGAGGAATTGAAAGGGAGAAAATTCACTAACTTACTTGTTCTAAGAGTACCGTTCTTAACAAGAGGTGGTGTTAATAATGCAAAGACAAGTGGGGAACAACTTTCTCGTGAGTGGATTTTTAGTGGGCTGTTAGTGGGTTGATTGTGGAAATAATGGAGGTTTAGATAAGAAAGTAAGCTATATTATTGTCCATTTCTGGCCGCCTATATGCTAGAGTGTGCATGATTGAAGTAGATATATTAAAATATGCATAAAAGGACAAAATTGGTGTCAAAACTTTAATTTTGTCACTGTATGCCGACTGAAATTCTACTCGGTCAGCATCTAAACCGACTGGAAACTGCCAGTAGTGTGAAGAAAAGGAAATCCGAGTCCCTCTCGCTTAAGCGAAATCCTCACTCGCTTGAGCGAGTGTCATACACTGCACTGTCAGGGGGAGTTTCGCTCAAGCGAATACCGACTCGCTTGAGCGAGACACACAAGCCTCGCTTGGTAGTTGCCTTTACTCGGAGTTCCAGCGTTGTTCAATCAGTCAGAAAGGAAAAGACTGGGCAGTAGTGATTGAACCTTCAACCCATCACTTGGTTTCCGAATCAAGACCGACCCGTCATCCATTCGATTTCCACTGAGCATAATTAATCCAAACCGACTCCTCTTACTCGGTTTTTACGCGGCACAATTGATTCCAAACCGAGTCATTCTTCACTCAGTTTTTCACTCGGCAATATATTCCAAAACCGAGTCAACTCTCAATCAGTCTTTCACTCTGCAACATCACTCAAGTCTGAGTCATCTCAATCAGTTTTTCACTAGGTTAAATCATTCCAGACTGAGTCTTTTCTCACTCGGTAATTTATTTCAAAACCGACTTGCTTTTCATTTTCTCATGAGTGAAGCTAGTCCAGAATACTTCTGGGCAAACACTTCATAGATTCTACTCGGTGCCATCCCACTCGGAGTCACACTCGGAGATCTTTCATTCGGCAGAGTTACACTCAACTCTGAGATAACCCTCTCGGAATTTCTTTACTCGGAAATGAATTTTCCTTTGTACTTCTCTCGGAAATGAGGCACTCAGTGAACTTTCATTCAGAAATGAAATGTTTGACAATGATTGACTCGGAAATGAGTCATTGGAAAATACTTGACTCGGAAATGAGTCTTTCTGAGGCGTTTGACTCGGAAACGAGTCATTCAGAGATAATTGACTCGGAAATGAGTCATTTGAAGGCATTTGACTCGGCAGTGAGTCACTCCAAGGTAAGTCACTCAGATTTTTTCACCCAGAAGTGGTTCTATCAGTCCCACTTCACTCATAAGTGCCTCTGAGACAAGGACTCCACTCGGAAGAAACCCTCTCGGCCATGTTCCACTCGGAAAACACAACCTTCACTCAGAATTTCTACCTTCACTCGGAATTTTTATCTTTCACTCGGAACAGAGTCCCTTTTTCACTCGAACAGTTCTTTCTAAGGCATGTTTCACTCGGAAAAAGAATAATATCTCTAAAGGTTTATATAAATTCCATGATTATGTCCAAAAATGGAATTTTTGAAGTATTACAAACCATCCACTGGGTGTTTTATTCATTGATTATCACTTACAGACCTTCCATACTTCATAATTTACAAAATAGGACTATTATTAAAAACAGGATGTTACAGTCGTCGTCATCCTTGTATGACCCAATTCATTTTACTTGATACCAGAGTAGACTTTACTGAATAAATATCTAATATTTATTCATCCTAGCATGACCATGTATTTCGTTAGTCTCACTCTATTAAGTGGCCTATAGATATCAATCCTGTCACATAGGAGAGACAAATCTCATCTACATCACTCATGTCACACCCCGATTTTCTGAACCCGAATCCCGATGTAATCAAGATAATTAATTAATAAAAATGTGAATAAATTTTTCATGTTTAAAATAATTTCAAAACATCACAACGATTACATCAAGACTCAAACTATAGAAAACCGAAGAATGAGATTTGATAATTTATAACTGGATCGCAAGATAAATCGCCCATAATTGTATGCAAAAATAATAGAGTTTACAGCGGAAGAAGAATATGTATACAGGTCACACGCCTAGTCCCATATATAAAGATATGAGAAAAGGCTCGGCAAAGTATACAAATACATAACACAAGCCTATTAGGCCACAATTATTTTTACACATAAATTATAATCATGCATTGCCTTAAATATATTTATACATGCATTTATATGGTCATGCAACATGCATATCTAATATCCATATTCCATAATTGACCACATTCGATTCAACCTCAAATCATATATCATCAACACTTATACATTCCTAAAATGGGCTACATGTCCAACCTTATTATATTCATCAAATGGGTATGAATTCCAATACCCCAAGGATCAATACATTATTTACTTATATAGTCACTTACCTTACATCCATCAATATCGGTAATTATCAACGCTATCATGTACACTTTATTCATAATACAATAAATTACAATCGTTGCCAGCCAAGCCATTCCATAACCACTATTTACCTTCTCTAAAAGTTTACTTTAAAATATCCTCATCCCATGATATTCCTTATTCAATGCTAAAAATGGACAACATGGGAGAGTGAGTTATACATTTCAAATAATGAATATGAATACAATTGAGATTATGTGCATATGCATATTAACATCATGTATGCTTTGCTAAAATCATCATAATCATCATAATTTCTCATTTCAATAATATACATATAATGTATTCATCCATCATTCATAGCAAAGCAAGCACATATACACACCTTTTCTCAATGCCATAATAGGCCAACATCATTGGCATCAACCATAGACAAACAAGCCCTTCATCACATTAGGCTATCATATACAACATCATTATATTCAATATCTTTTCGTTGTATTCATATTTTACATGTTGTCTTTTAGGTATTCATTTACCCATCTCAACCATCATCGTATCTCAATCTCAACCATCATCATATATCAACATCAATCATCATCATGTCATAACACCTTTGGCATATCTCCATGATATATGCAAATGCTCTTAGACTAATGCATATGCACAATGGAATTATGAACAACAAATACAGATCCGACTGTGGGAATAAACACCAAATATAGGTCAAGCATAAGTGTGCTACTATGCCCCTACTACAGTAGTATAATATATACACATATCTCATAATGCATGCATAATCACCAATTTTACTGGTACTAAACCGCATCGCCCATTTTGCAACACCGGTCATTTTTAGCATGATCGTGATAAGCAACATAATCAACAATATAAGGTGTTGTGGGCCAACCATGACTCATATCATGGCAGCTGTGATCCAAAGGACCACCGAGGACACCTGCTCCTCAAGAGCCAGCCCCACAAGGGTCAATCATATGAAGCTCCCCGTAGCTTAGCATGGGTAGCTTTGTGACTTACACACCGAGTCACAGGGGAACAACAAGAATGCTCGTGCACAAAGTCGCTCTCCCACTGGGCCAATCGGGGGAATCCCTTAATATTCCTTACCATCAGTGTATGATATGCCATGAATGTAAATGCCAATAAATGTATTCTCACACTATGCATCCTATCATGCCACTCATCAATCATCATCATCATCATCACCAACATCACCATACAATTCTTAGTGGATTTTATCATTGTTGGTTTTAGCCATTGTTTTCAAGTTTTAAGTGTGGCATTTCATTTCAACATACTTATATCATACATGCAAGTCAATACTTGCAACATTCACAATGGCATTACAAACATCAAAAACATTCATCAATCTTTCATTAACATCACCACATAATTTCTTAGTGGATTTTTCATCTGATTGATCATTACCATTATTTTACATTTTAGTGTGGCATTTATAACATCTCATCAATAAAATTCAAACCACACATACTGTTAACCAAGTGGCCTTAATACTCAAGAGGGGATAAAGTGAGTGTTTAAAAACTTTTACTAGGAATGCCTTTGAACTAGGTTCTTTATGCAATCTGAAAAGGATATATAAGAGTTTCGTAAACAACAAGTGTGTACCACACTAGAATTGGTTTAAGTCAAAGTATTGAACTCTAAAAACCGAAGTAAACTTAACCAAGAAGTGAGAAGCTAAGCAGAATATTGGTTTAGTATTTTTATCAAATAGTTTATGTGCAGAGTTGTGTTTCTTCTTGAGTAGCAAGATCTATTCAAGTATTCAGCTCAGGCAATTCAATAAACAGTTTGTATGCACAGTTAAGTAAAGAGTTCAAGGTAAAGAGAATTGTAAACCAATTTAACGAGTTCCACCAATCCGTTGTATGTCTCGCCTTCAAGCAACCCACTTGAAGGATTCCACTATTGAGAATCTGAGATACAAGCTTTGAGCAATTGCCTCCTAGTGTCCCACACTCAAGAACTCAATTCTCACAAGCAAAAAGGGCACCCCATCCAATCTCTTAATACCCAAAGGTTGAATCCCAACCTTTATGACTACTTAATTCAGAATAATTTGGTGTTTAGTTTACAAGAATATACTTTCTCAATAGAGTAGCTAAACAAATGAAAGCTCACTCAATCTAATGAATTTCAAGAAAAGAGGATATACAAGTTTAAGTTCAAAGTTTCAGAATAATGAAACTTTAAAAATAAACTTACTATGCACAAGTGATATCTTTGACTGATTGCCGCTGTTGGTATGTATTGTGCTTGAGTTGGAGATCTATTTATAGAGCTTGGAGGTCTTCTTAGCCGTTACAAATCATGGTTCCAGCTTGTCTCTGCGTGTAGTGGGGTTATGGATCTGTGTTTCCCACTAAAAATGACTTTTTAGAGATGTTTCCCACTATTTGAATTGATTCATACGTGTTTGAATTGATTCAAAACATTCTGTTTTGAAATTTTTAAGTTCCCATTTCGTATGAATCGATTCAAGCTTCTTTGAATCAATGCAAAGCATTCTGTTTTGGCAATTTTGGGACTTCCAGGCTTTTGAATCGATTCACCACCTTTTGAATCGATTCAAGCAATGTTGTTTGATGATTTTCATGCTTTCTGATGTACTCTTGAAACTTCTTGAGCTATGGTTGGTTCCCTTAACTCTCATGTATATATTTCTTGAGTCTTTCAACATGTTCTTCATGATTTATTCAACATGTGGTTAGAGCATGTCAAATTCAAGCATGTATTCCTTTAATTTGTTCATTGCTCTTATTCTTGATCCATGAATATTGCTTTTTTCATTGTTGATTAATTGGTGAGCTTTTGTCATTATCAAACACCTATTGACAACATGAAACCAGAGAATTCCATGGCTAGTGGGAATTTCCCACTACCAGTGGATTTTTCCCACGGCCAGTGGGTTTTTCTGTTTTGGAAAAATTCAAAATTTTGGGCATTGGGCAGGGAGTTCCACGACCAGTGGGAATTTCCCACTGCGAGTGCCCTTTTGGGTTATGTTTCGTATTTCTTTACTTCGTGGCATGTTTATGCAAGTGAATGTATATGTTTGTACTAAACTTTGGCAATCAACTTGATGTATTCATGGATCTTTTATTACACCCACTCTTGCTTCCAAATTTCTATACGTGTTCCGCTAAACACTTTTATGGTGATCGCGTAATTAATTACCTTAAGTTAATGTTGTGTAAATCATCTACCTTCTCATATCTTCATATATGAGATAGGTCTTCAAATGGTCCGGGGTTAGTTGTTAAAGTTTTATTTTGTGGTGTGCTCTATCCAACGATAGTTTAAAATCATGAAAAATTTATCCTACTTTTCATTATCTAAATATTGATACCTTTAACATTATTTATCAAATTAAGGGCGTCCTTAAATAGTATGTCCCTAAAGGATAGAGTAGAGAAGGCAGCAATGGTCAACTGGTAGAGAAGAAAGGTTGGTGACTAAGGTGATGTTGTGGAGCATAAGATACATCCACGCCGGGGCTAGAGGGGTCATCTAGATCTTGACAAGGTTTGATGGAGATCTGTTAACCTTACTCAGGTTAAAGAAGATCCCATCCTTGCTCAATAGATGAGAAACCTGATCCAGGAAGTATCCTACATTACCATCCTCAGTAGCGACCTTGTTTCTGTTCTCCATCCAAAAACAAGTATCATTCTCAGGAGTAGGCTCCCAAGGATTACCCAGTGGGGTACTAATTGTGTGCCTGTCATATGTGATGTGCCGACTCCTAACCAAACTCATCCTCTGTTGTCCAATGTTTGGCGAGTCCTGGCGTGTCTTAAAAGCATTCGCGTAAAATTCCATAACTAAGATAGGGTCTCCCTCAGTAGGTAAGGAAAAAAGAGACCCCCATCTCCTTCTGTGAATCTCATCCTGCAGCTCAAGATAATCACCAGCTCCCAGATCAAGGACCCTCTCCTAAATCAATCTTTGGCCCTTAATCTGATGAAAACGGGCCTATTTAGCATCTGTCTTAAACCTAGTAGTGTCACGAGGTCTAAGCTGCTCCTTACCCTAAAGATCAGGATCCTCAGAAGTGGTATCAATATCTATGGCCCTCCTTTGTCTTTTAGGACCAGTGGTGGGGATAGACTTCCTCGGAGCCATCTGCAAAAGAAATTTAACTTAAACAAACATTTAAAAGGAATCAACAAAACATGCATACTTTTATTTAAAAGCAAATATCAATATACATAAAATAAATTTCACTCATGCATCACAATTTTTTGATTTATGATATAAAACATAAATGAATTCACACAATAAAACATAAATAATTCATAAACAAGCATATTTTTGATATTTTTTAAAATAAATTAAAATTAAACAAACAATAATTTATACATGTAAACAAAACAAAATTTATTCAACTTTATATACATACATCCGACATCATACATGCATATTAAAACAAAATTATTATTTTTTTACAGTTTTAGCAAGAAAGTATAACTAACATACAAAACAAGAAATATTATTAATTTAAAAGACAAACAAACAAAATAAAAAAGGAATAAAATTTTTCATTTTTCATTTTTTTTAAAATAGAAAGTAACATAACATATATTTTACCAAAGATAAATAAAACCTAAAAATTAAGAAAAAGCAAAACAAGGGCCTGACGCTACGCGTGGGTGGGATGTTATGCGTCAGGTCTGTTCTGCCCACGTTATGCGTCAGTGGGATGCTACGCGTGGGCTCGCAGAAACAGAAATTACAAAATGAGGGTTGCGCAACAGCAACCCCTGTAATCCATAAAATTTCTACTAAAACAGCAAACAATCCCAATGGTTATCTAATCCTATCCCTAACCGATTGCAATTCTAAAAATTGAAAATCAAATAAACAGAGGAAAATGAACAGATGACTCACTTGGATTCCTGAGAGAGAATGAGAGAATGTGGAAGTTGAGGGTTTGAGAAAGATGAAGAAAATAGGGTTTGATAAGGCTCAGAGAGGGAAAAGTAGGTTTAAAAATATTGGACTTGGGCCTCTCTGTTTTCTGAGTTTAGTTTTAAAAACTGAACACAGGCCCTGACACTACGCGTGTCTGGGTACGCGTCAGGTTGAAAATTTTGGATCCACGCTATGTGTCAGTTGGATGCTATGCGTGAGGTCCTGATTTTCATTTTCTTAAATTTTTAATTTTAAAACCCATTTTCTTGAAATTTTAATACCCTTTTATTTTTAAAAACATTGTTTTAACTAAAAGTTGATAAAAATATTATTTTTTATTAGTTTTTTTATTATTATATAAAAAAATAACGGGTTGCCTCCCATTGAGCGCTTCATTTACTGTCTCTAGCTTGACACCCTACATATCACAGATTAGTGAAATAACGGATGGTAGTGAGTCTGTTAATCTCACCACCCAGATAAGGTTTCAATCTTTGCCCATTAACCATCCAACTTCTTTTGGAAGTTGGATCTTCAATCTCCACTGCTCCATATGATTTAACTTCCTTAATCATAAAGGGGAAAGGCCAATGTGGGTTTTGAATGCAGTTCTGTATGCCTAGAGTGCATCATCAAGCTTTTGTAACCAATCCTTCCTGGAAGAAGACACAGTCTTTTCCAAAATTTTTTTTACTTCACAATTTGAAATCTCAGCCTATCCATTGGTTTGTGGATGATATGTTGTGGCCACCTTATGTCTCACTCCATAATGCTGTAACACTTTTTGAAGAACTTTGTTACAGAAGTGTGATCCTCCATCACTAATGAAAGTTCTTGGTGTCCCAAACCTACAGAAAATATTTTTCTTCAAGACATTCACTACAGTTTTGGTGTCAGCATTAGGTGAAGCGATTGCTTTCACCCATTTTGAAACATAATCAACTGCCAAAAGGATATATTGATTGAATTGAGAATAAGGGAAATGTCCTATGAAATCAATACCCCAACAATCAAATACCTCAACCTCCTGAATGTTTGTGAGAAGCATTTCTTGCCTTCTATTAACATTACCTGTTCTTTGACAGTTATCACAAGCTTGTATAAATGAGTGAGAATCTTTAAAAATGGAGGGCCAATACAAACCTGATTGAAGAATTTTTGTAGCGGTCCTCTCACCATTAAAATGTCCTCTATAGGGTGATTTGTGGCAGTGCCACAACACATCTTTTATTTCCCAATCGGGTACACAACGATGTAGCAAACTATCCATACCAATTTTGAATAAGTTAGGGTCATCCCAAACAAAATATTTTGGATCTTCGAGTTTTTTTTTCTTTGCTGTCAAGTTAAATCATTTGGAAGAATTCCTGCTGCTTTAAAATTCGCCATATCAGTAAACCATGACCGCTTTGTTATTTCAAAAAGTTTTTCATCGGGAAATTCTTCTAAAATTTCTTTTTCTTTAACAGTGACCTTATCATTCATTAATCTAGAGAGATGGTCAGCGACCACATTTTCACTACCCTTCTTATCTTTGATTTCAAGATCATATTCCTGAAGGAGCAAAATCCATCGGATTAACCGAGGTTTAGAATCAGTTTTGGTCAAAAGATACTTGATTGTTGCATGATGAGTAAAAACAATTATTTTCGAACCAATCAAGTATGATCTAAATTTTTCTAGGGCATATACTATGGCTAGTAACTCTTTTTCAATAGTTGCATAATTTATTTGATTTTCATTCAAAACTTTACTAGCATAGTGTATAACCCTAAAAACCTTTTCATATCTTTGATATAAAACTGCTCTAACAGCATAATCACTTGCATTGCACATAAGTTCAAAGGATAAGTTCCAATTAGGAGCAACAATTACAGGAGCAGAAACCAATTTTCCTTCAAGGAATTAAAAGCTTTAAGACATGCTTCATCAAACTTAAATTCAACATCTTTATTCAGAAGGTTTGTTAAAGGTTTAGCAATTTTTGAAAAGTCTTGAATGAACCTTCTATAGAATCCAGCATGTCCTAAAAAACTTCTAATACCTTTTACATTTACAGGGGGTGGGAGTTTAGAGATCACCTCAACCTTGGCTTGGTCTACCTCAATACCTCTGGCAGAAATCTTGTGACCAAGTACAATACCTTCTTTTACCATGAAGTGACACTTCTCCCAATACAGCACCAAATTTGTTTCGATACACCGCTTCAGTACAGTGTCCAAATTGGTTAGACATGATTCAAATGAATTCCCAAAAACTGAGAAGTCATCCATGAAATTCTCAATGCTCTTTTCAATTAGATCTGTAAAAATAACAAACATGCATCTTTGAAAAGTAGCAGGTGCATTACACAATCCAAATGACATCTTTCTATAAGCAAATATACCAAAAGGACATGTAAAAACAGTCTTTTCCTAGTCAAGAGGGTCAATAACAATTTGATTGTATCTAGAGTATCCATCAAAAAAACAATAGTAATAAGCCTGTCCAGACAATCTTTCAAGCATTTGATCCATAAAAGGGGGTGGAAAATGATCTTTTCTTATTGCTTGATTTAATTTTCTATAATTAATACACATTCTTCAACTGATGATAGTTCTTGTTGGGATTAAGTCATTTTTATCATTAACAATTACTGTCATGCCACCTTTTTTTGGAACAACTTAGACAGGACTTACCTATGCACTATAAAAAATGGGATAGATGATACCTGCTTTCAGCAATTTCAAAACCTCCTTTTTGGTTATCTCTTTCATGGTTGGATTGAGGCACTTTTGGGGTTGAGCAACAGGTTTAAAATCAACTTCTAATAAAATCTTATGCATGTAGTATGATGAACTTATACCTTTAGATCTTCAAGTGTCCATCTAATTGCTTCTTGATTTCTTTTTAGCACTTCCACTAGTTTTTCTTCTTCTGTTTTACTTAACAAATTACTAATAATAACTGGTTTAAGATTACCTTCCTTTAAAAAGATGTACTTTAGGTTGGAAGGTTGCACTTTCAGTTCAGGCCTCTGGATTTTTTCAATAGATACCTCTTGAATTTCTTTAATTTTTCTTGATTCTGGGGAAATTTCTTTCCCTTGACCTTGCTCTTCAAGATACCTATCCATCTGTCTCCCCTCTTTCTCATTCAAACACTCTACAGAATCAGTTAATAACTTATTTAGAGGGTCAGAAATAGACATACTTTTGGATATGGAAAGACAAACTTCATCCATGACATCCACTTTAAAATAGTCTTGTTTTAAGTTGGGATGTTTCATGGCTTTGAAAACATCAAAGTTCACCTCTTCATCATGTACTCTTACTGCCAGTTTGCCATTGTCTACATCAATAAGCACCCTAACAGTCTTCATAAATGGTCTTCCTAGGATCAAAGGGACTTCAGTATCCTCCTCCATGTCTAAAACCACAAAGCCAACGAGGAAGTAGAACTTGTCAACTTTTACAAGTACATCTTCCACAATACCATAGGGTCTCTTGATTGATCTATCGGCCAATTATAGAGTCATTTTTGTTCTCTGTGAATCAAGATCACCAATACGCTTCATCATACTTAGAGCCATTAGATTAATGCTAGACCCTAAGTCTAACAAGGCCTTCACAATGTTTACACGTCCAATGGAGACGGGAATGGTGAAACTTTCGGGGTCTTTCGACTTTTCCGGAATGTTATATTGTAAAATAGCACTGCAACCTGCTTCAAGTTCAATAATCTCTTCATTGTACCCCCTCTTCTTAGTTAGCAGTTCTTTCATAAACTTGGCATAAGTTGGCATCTGTTCCAATGCCTCAGAGAATGGAATGTTTATGTGTAACTGCTTAAAGATTTCAAGGAATCTTTTATATTCATTTTCCTTATCCTTTCTTGATGGTGCATGTGGATAAGGTAGATCGTTGACTGGAGGTGTCTGACCCAAATACTGATTTTTGTTTTTTAATTTTTTTGATTTTTTTGTTTTTGTTTTTCTTTCTCTTCATCTTTTATTTCATCAATATCTTTTTCTTTATTTTCTTTTTCTCCACTCTTTTTCTCTTTTTCTTCTTCCTCTTCTTTGTCATTTTTTTCTTTTTCTTCTTTTTCTTTTTCGTTGTTTTCATTTTTTTTTCACTTTCTTTACAATCATTTCCTACAACTTTACCACTTCTTGTAAAAATAGCCTTACATTGCTCTCTCGGGTTTTGAGTATTTGCAGAAAAACCAGAGCTTTTCATGTCGGCTACTTCTTTGGCTAGCTGTCCCAATTGCACATCTGATGCTTTACATGCGGATTTATTTGTTTGCATGCATTTTAACAATTGTTGGATAGATTCCTCTATCCTTCTTAGCCTTGATGCTTGATTAGATTATGGTTGTTGTTTGAATTGATTGTTAGGAGGTCTGTTGGACGGTCCAACATCTTGTTTCCAACCAAAGGTCTGATTCTGCCATCACTGTGGGTAATTATTAGGAAAAGAATTACCAAGATTAAGAGGAAAACTACCTAAGGGAATTCTTTAGTGGATCAGAAAATTGGCTTGCTCTTGTTCATTTTCATCAAGGGCACAATAACCACATGGTTGTTCACCCATGCAATGCACACATTATTTCAGTTGAGCAGGGGGTGGTGATGACACTTGAGCAATTTATAATTTTTCAAGTTGTTTGCTCATTGCTTTGATTTGTTGTGTCAGTAATTTTTGCTGAGCTAACACTACATCATTCGCTCCCAATTACAGCATACATGGCTTCCTAGATACGTTACCTCTCTCATGCTTTGCTTGACAGTCACTGATGTACATGGATTCCATGTGATATTTCCTCTTCAACAGTTTTGTTCATTAAGGAACTACCTGCACATGCATCTAACATCATTTTGAACTGGGGCAATAAACCATGATAAACGATTCTTACCTTTCCAGCATCATCCAAATTATGGTTTGGACATTTCCTAAGTAGCGCTTTGAATCGTTCCCAAGCTTCAACAAGTGACTTATCATGATTTTGTGAAAAAGAATGTATGGTTGTCATTGCTTCAAAATATTTTGAAGATGAATAAAATCTTTCCAAAAATTTTGTTTCAACATTGGACTAGTTTGCAAAACTACTAGGTGGATAAAATTTAAACCATTCTTTAGCTTTTCCAATCAAAGAAAAAGGAAATAATCTCATGTAAACAGATTCCTCTTGATTGGGTTCAAAACCAATTGTGCTACATAATTCATAAAAAATAGTTAAGTGTTCATAAGGTTCCTCATGATTTAAGCCAGCAAATTGATTATTTTGAATTATATTTAATGTGGCAGGTTTAATTTCCATCGCAGCGACAGGTCCTTGAAACATTCTTGAAACTCGGGGTGGTCCATTGATAGCAGCAAACTGTCCCAATGTTCTTCTTTGTTCAGTAGCCATGTTAGAATTTTGAAAATTTTGAAAAGAAGATGAAGTAGAAGAAGTAGTTTGTGTTTTAAATTTCAAAGATTTGATTTTTTTACAAACTTTTCGATCTCGGGATCAAAGAAGATTTTTCCTGCAGAAGATCGGGTTTGCATACACAAACTAGACAAAGAAAGTTAGTGTAACAATGATAATTGAAGAAAAAGTAAATAAATGAATGAATAAGTAAAAAGTAAAATTGAAAATTTATCTAAAATAAAAAGTAAAATTTTGTTTACCACAGTAATTAAAAATTTACTGTTTTATTGAATTAATTCAATCCCCGACGACGACGTTAGAAAACTTGTTGGCCCATAAACAGTGTTGGGTCTTTTATTGGCAAGTACACTAATCGATTGTAGTTTTGAAATTTAGATATCGTTCCCACAAGGATTAAATGTTCCAGTAATTCATAGTAATTCTTATTTATTATGGTAAATATATTAAAACTTATTAACAAAAGAATGATTTATAAATAGTTTTTACAATATTCACAGATTTAGAAATTGATTTGTTCATGTGAGGTAAATATAAAAACTATCTAAAAATAAAGTTGAGTTGTAATTTAGAATAGATCAAATACTTAAGGTAAAAACACAGATTAACAAACTATGTTGGAATTAGGATCCCCTTTTCTAGAACATAATGAAGTAGTTATTAACATGCATATTTAATCATCAAGTTCATGTCATTGTAGCTTAAAATCATTATAACCGATCCCTCGTGATATAAATTCTAAGTAGTTACCGTAAAGTCTGATCCCTCATATGCTTTTTTAGTAAAAACTTGCTTTAAATCCTGGTCTTAACACAACAATAATTACCAACTCTATCCCTAGTAATTGGTATATTAAGGGTACTTCAACTTTTACTTTTGTTAAACCAAGTTTTAATACATGCATGAAAATCACTCTCCCATTTGACATTCATACTAATAAAAGATTGAAACACTACCATGGCTCTTGAATCATGAACATGCATGAGTTATAATTACAACATCATATATTAGATAGCTTCACCAAATTCCAACATAAACAAATTAGTTACATATGGTAAAAGTAAAAACAACACTTACAGAGGTTAACATTACGAAGACTTTGCAATACTTCATGATACAAATGATCACAATACCACACAACACTCTCAAGTATCTAGAAACTATTCAAGACTACAAACTCATAAAAGAGAGAAGATGAAGGTCAAAGTTGTCATCTTTTTTGTTGAAGCTACTGAATGTAGAATGGGATGCTTGAAGTGATGGAGAATGGCCTTATTTATAGGGCTGAGGAAGGGTCCTGACGCTATGCGTCAGGTTCCTGAGTCAGCCTCTATTAAACGCATGATTAAAGCTATGATTAAGCAATTTTTAATTACATAATGCCCAGACAATGAAGTCCTTGTCTCCCACTGTGTTTTTGGCATCTGGTGGTAATGGGTTGGCCAATAATGGCCATTTGGATGAGTGCTTGGCCACCTAGAAGTATTTTCCATGTTACAACTGACACTACAGGTGGCACTGATGCGTAGCGTCAGCATCGAAACCCTGACGCTACATGTGAGCTTGACGCTACATGTGAGCTTGATGCTACGCGTCAACTCTCTAGTTCTTGAATTATCTCTTTGATTTCTTTGATTTTTCACTGCAAAACTAGAGAAATTTGATCAAGGCAGATTAAATCCAATAACTTCCATTTATTACAATTAAACAAATTTTTATTATTTTCACAAAATTTTTATTATGAAAATTACTGTAAATTTGAGGACTAACAACCGTGCTGGCAAGCTTGAAAAGGATGTCTACATGCTCATTCATTACTCGCGGGACATGGACGATTCAGAAATGCTTGAGTCCTTTTACTATCTCGTTCACCCAGGCTAGGTACTTTGCTAGGGTTGAGTCCTTGGCTTGGTATGATCCTTCGATCTGCTGAGCCACCAGCTGGGAGTCAATTTTTGCTTGGACGCACTGAGCGCCCAAGTAAATGGCTGTTCGTAGCCCAGCAATGAGGGCCTCTTATTCTGCTTGATTATTGCTAGCTTTAAACTGGAATCGTAGTGATTCTTTGACTACCAAGCCGGTCGGAGATTCTAACACAACACCCGCCCCACTACCTTTAGTGTTGGAGGAGCCATCTAGCGACAGAGTCTATAATCTGTGTTCTGCATCGTAGTCATCCTTGTCGTCCCCTAGCTCTACTAGAAAATCTATGAGTACTTGAGCTTTAATAGGTCCTCGGAACTCATACCGAATGCCATACTCGGATAACTCCACGGCCCAGGCTATCATTCACCCCTCAAGTTCTGGCTTCTGAAGAATCTTCCCAAGCGGCTGGTCGATTCACACTACTATTTAGTGGCTATGGAAGTAAGGGCGAAGTCGTTGCATAGCTACGACAAGGCTGTAGGAAAACTTCACCCTCTGGTATCGTGTTTCGGCCCCTTGTAGTGTTTTGCTAATAAAGTAAACTGGCTTCTGAACCGGCCCCTCTTCTTAGACTAAGACGGAGCTTACCGCCTCGATTCTTGCTGAAAGGTAAAGGATTAATTCTGACCCTATCTCAAGCCGTGTCAGGATTGATGGAGATGCAAGGTAAGTTTTGAGATCCTGGAAGGCTATCTCGCATTCAGAGGTCTATTCAAACAAGTCTGCCTTCTTTAGTATCTTGTAGAACGGCATGAATTTTTCAACGAATTTTGAGAGGAATCGAGAAAGAGCAGCGATCTGCCTGGTGAGGCGTTGGACTTCCTTAATGTTCAGGGGGCTTCGCATTTCCAATATGGCCCGGCACTGATCCGGGTTGGCTTCAATCCCTCAGTAGGTGAGCATATACCCCAGAAATTTTCCCCCTTGGACTCCAAACGAACATTTCTCAGGGTTCATTCGTATATTATGCCTACGTAACTCGGTAAAAGTCTCTTTCGAGTCTTATACATGCGAATCGGCTTGCTTGCTTTTTACCACCATATCATTGACATACACTTCCATGTTTCGACCAATGGCGAAGATTTTATCCACTAGCCTTTGGTAAGTTGCCCCTGTATTTTTAAGACCGAAAGGCATCACTCAATAACAGTAGTTGGCACCCCCGGTGATGAACGCCATCTTCTCCTCGTCTTTCGGATCCATTCAGATTTGTTTGTATGCCGAATAGCAATCCATGAAGCTTAACATCCTATAACCTGAAGTACCATCCACCAGACGATCAATACTAGGTAAAGGGTAAGGATCTTTGGGATATATCTTGTTCAGATCGGTGAAGTCGACATACATTCGTCACTTACCGCTTGACTTCCTTACCATGACTACGTTCGATAGCTAAGTTGGGTACTTGACCTCTCAAATGAAATTTACGGATAGAAGTTTGTTTGTTTCCTCTTTGACGGAGTCCCTCCGATTAGGGCCCATCTTCCGAGGCTCTGGGATATGGGCTTTGCATTTCGCTCGAGGCTAAGCGAGTGGCAGATGATGTTAGGATCAATGCCTGGCATGTCAGTGAGGCTCTAGGAAAATAGATCAGCATTTTTTTCTTAGCAGGCTGATTAGGGCTGCCTCCAGGTTTGGGTCGAGGATCGTGTTGATCCGAGTGAATTGACCAAGAGAGGACCCGACTTGAATGAGTTTGAGTAATTCTACCAGATGAGGCCTCTCATATTCTCGATCATGACGAGGATCGAAGCTTGTCTCCATATCTTCTTCGATTATGAACGCTAACTTAGGACGGAGACTTTTGTGGTAACACGCCTGTGCCACCTCCGGATCAGCCCTGACAACTCCTACCCTGCCATCTCCGTGCGGAATTTCATAGTTAGGTGCATGGTGGAGACGACGACACATAAGGCATTGAGCGAAGGTCGCCCCAACAGTGCATTGTAGGAGCTGGGAAAGTCCACCACTAGAAACCTGACCATAATTGCACGGCTATCTTTTTTGTTCCCAAAGTTGGTCCTCAGGTTGATGCATCCTAGGACCTGCACAGAATCACCAGAGAAACTAAGAAGAGCACCATCATACCTTTTCAGTTAACGGGTGAGGAGGCCCATTTTCTGGTACGCTTTCTAATGCAGTATGTCTATTGAACTCCCTTGGTCTATGAGCACTTGTTCTATCACAAAGGCTTGGACATCCAGGGTAACCACCATTGACTCGTCTCGATTTGGCCCGCCCTTAGGAAAATCCAACCTGTCGAAAGTGACGACTGCTGAGTCCGAGTCCGCCCTTGGTTCCTACAACAGATTTACCTGTTCTGCTTGGTGTAACCAATGGGGGCGGGTACCCGGGAAGCCTCCTGAAATAGTGTGTATGATTCGCCATGCATTGCCCCTTTCCCCTACAGGTCTTGGGATCAGAAACGGGGGGCTCATGACCGGTTTTGAGTTTGGAGCTCCATTTGATTGAGGCATCCATTGTATCTCTTCGGGAAGCCTTCTCGGGGTCCCTCATCTTCCTGAGCGACAAAGTTTGCCAGGTACCTATATCGGATTAGGTGCTCTATCTAGTTGTGGAGGGATCGACAATTTTCAGTCCTGTGGCTATAGGTCCTATGGAGTTCACAGAACTTGGATGTGTCGGACCCCTTAGGACCCTCTTCCGAGAGCGAAAGTGCTAAGAGTCTCGTGTTATAAACTTCATATAGGATCTAATCACGGCGGTCTTCCAATGGTGTAAAGCTTGTGTAGATGGGGGCGGTGTAAGTCTCGACATGTTTGTCTCAGTTTCTCCCGGGACTTTTCCGTTTTGGCTCGGGACGGCGGTTCCCTCGATCAGAGGAAATGATTTGATTGGCAGAATTGTTCTGATCGACCTCACGCTCATCAATGGCAATGTATTGAGAGGCTCTTGCTCGGAAGTCATCCATATCCAGCGATGGTTTCTTGGTCAGGGAGTCGGCGAACTTCCCAGGGCGTAAGCCCGTTTGTATAGCGTATAACGCTACCTCTGGGTTGAGGTCTCGGATTTGGATGGTTTTTTCAAAGAAATGGGACATGTATTGTTTTAGAGTTTCTTCTGGAAGTTGGCGCAAATTAACCAGGCTATGCGACGTTTGCTGTACGGCCCTGCTGGTGGAAAACTGGCTGAGGAATTTTTTACTCAGGTCGGAAAAACTAGCAATACACTTGGGAGGGAGATGAGAGAACCAACGAAGCACCGATTTGGTTAGTGTGGTGGGGAAGGTCCTATAGAAAAAGGAATCAGACGCCCCAGTCACCAGCATGGTATTAGTGTATATGGTGAAGTGGTCTTCTGGGTCACCTCTTCCATCATACTTCTCTAGTAAATGTGGTTTATAATTGAAGGGAGTAGAGGCCTCCATGATTGGGTCGGTCCAAGGATGTACGGCGAAAGGTAGCTCTGGGTTATATTTAGCTGTCTCTGTCTGGTATGAAGTCTGACCGGTGGCCTTCTGATGGTTGGATCGATTAGCATTGTGACTGGAGGTTTCACGCTCTCTTCCTTTTTGCCCTCTGAGTTCCGCATTTTCTTGTTGTACGTTGGCGACCATCTTCTGTAGGGTTTCTAAGATGTTGGTTAGATGTTGTATCCGATCATCATGATCGAATGATTCCTAACGTCTACTACCTTCCTCGCATCGTGTGTTCTTGGTGTTCACCATGATCGGAGTTGGTTGGGGCTAGGATTAGGATTAGGGTTTTAGGGATGGTGGTGTAGGATCAGTTTTACCGGGCCCCATGGTGGGCGTCAAAATATTCGCACAATGAGTAGGAGGCACAAAACCCTAGAGATTTCCCCTAGGGATTAGGTCTATTAACTCTCAATAATGTATCACTTAGTCCCTTTCAAGCATACACAAGTGATACTTATACCTAGGTTACAAGATGGGCTTGACCCATTAAGCTATTACCTAAGCTAATTATCCTCCTAACGGCGTGGAGAGGCTGGAGCGCGTGGTGGGGACCACCCCCGATTCCTGGGGAAAACCATATAATAAGAATGGCGGAAGGAAATTATTTGTCAACAGATTTCAATGAAGTGTGTATACGAATTTATGTCCAAGCATTACTTATATCATTAATCAATAGTGGTGGCGTGGGTACCATTCTACATACAAGTGCAGCACTAATTTGTAGCCACAATGCTATCTAGTTTGACGTAGGGTTGATTAATTAGACATGGATAAATTAGTTATTATTAAAATTAAAAATTAATTTATTAAATATTATATAAAATTAAATAAACTAAGTAACTATTATAAAATCATGAGTAAATAGTTAAATTATCCCTTAAAAACAAAGTATCTACGGACTACGTTTCTTTAAAAATGTTAGTCACTAATTAAGAATGCATTTGACTACAAAGTCATTATAGATAATTCTTAATTAGCAGTTAAATAATATTCCTTTAGTAATTTGAACTGCTAAGAAAAACCTCATGTGATTAATCGTGAAGATGAAATTAATTTTTAGATGACTTGCTTGATTATTATCATTTTTAAGAAAACTTGGTGAATAGTGACTACCATATAATTTGGATGAAGAAAATTGATTGTTTACGTTGAATGTCCTTTTTGAATGATTATATATACCCTTTTAAGTTTTAAATTTATTGTGAGCTGCTATGTTTTTGAAAGATCAAATTTTTTAGTAAATAAAATAAAATAAAATTTGAAAATAACGGATAAAATAAAAAATATATAATATTAAAAATGACCTTAAATATAGTAAAATAATATATGAAATATTTTTACTATGAATTTCTTTATTATGTTAATTCTAAACTCATAAGCTATATTCACTAAAAGAAATTTTTTTATTAAATATAGATAATTAAAATAGAAAAAAAAGCCAGGCATGTATGTCTTGGTGAAATAAAAAGAAGCTATGCATATGTTTAAATTCTATCTAATAAGATTTAAAATGATATGGGTTGGTACGGTATTAATTGATCAAACACTTTAGATTTGAACAATGAACTATAGTTAAATAAATCAAAAACTAATTAAATTAAATTACTGGCTAACCAAACACTCTCAGTCATGGCACAGTAGATTCCAACTGGATGTAGGCTAAAATTTTCAAAGTTACTGAGCTACAAGCACGCCTTACTATGAAGTGTTTTGATAGAATTGATTATCTATTTTATATGATGTGAAAGGCATTTTTGAATTGTCAAGTGTGCTTGAAAGTTACATTTGCTTTGAAATTAAAGACACTTAAAAATGAATACACTCATATTCTTTGATCAACTAGCTAGAATGGTCCACCCACTAATTAAAGCTTTTCCGGTGTGTTTATTACTTGCTCATGTCCTCGAAAATACTCAAGGAACTTCAAGGTATCTCCACACACATATAATTTTGAAAGAATGTCCCTAACTTGTTCTGCAATGTTACTGGTGCACGCATTTTTCTATTTGGTATGTAAATAGGGAAGAGAAACCAATATAACTCTTTAGATTGGAATTTATGGTGGGTTATAGGTAAAAAAAAAATTTCAAAGGCAAAGACAGTCAAAGATGCACGAAAATATTTATGGACAGCCAAGCATGACTTAAAAAAATACCCAAAGACAAATATTCCCTATCAAAGATTGAATAACTCAATTGACGACCCCCACTTGAAATTATAGGGAAGCAAATTAAAACCTTGGTCTTGTAATTAACCAGATTTCTCTGTCGTTGTTCTTTCTCTTATAATTGAATAACATTAACGCTTTAATTCAGTGGCTATATAGAAAATACTGTATAAAGTGTATATATGTATATGAATATCTTTTGGTTTAATGCATGTGTAGACAGTTGTGAACGATGAATCACTCTCTAATCTGTCAACATAAAACTGCATTTTTTATAATTTTAATTCATGATCACATACATGTGGGATAAATTTACAAATCACTAACAAGATTTGTAAATATTACACTTCACAAACCCAAAAAAAATCATCACAAAGTTTAATCCATGAATTGTAGTGAAGGTTATCCAAAATAATGAGGTGGAGTATAATATTTTCCAATATTAGAGATGGTTTTTTTTTTTAATTTTATTCTAAATCGAACTTGTATTAAAAAAAAGTTTACAACAACTCACACTTTTCCTTAATTCATTGAGCTAACTCAAAATTTGTATAAAAAAACTTACAACAACTCACATTCTACTTAATTCATTTAGCTACCTCAACATATTAGAGATGGTCTTTGTAATTTGTCTTTTAAACAATCTTTATATTAACTCTCTATGAGGTCAACAACATGTATATGGAGATTGAAGTCATACTTTTTTAACTTCCAAAATAAATTCTCAAATTTTTTGGTCGAAATAAGAATTTAAACTAATCGTAAACTTAAGGAGAAATTAATACAGAAATTAATGCTGAAGTAATGCAAAAAAAGTAAAAAAACTCACATGATTAATCTCAACTATCTGTTGTATGGTTGTACGATCCAGATTTACTCATCTTACTCTCACATAAGAGAACCTTTCTCATATGATATATCCTATATATATATACACATATCAGGTTCTCTATCTAGATAACTGAGAAGTATTCATGCTATCAAATATAGGAATTTTAATAAAATTATTGTTTTAAAAATGATACTAGATAACAAAGTTTCTTTCAGTATTCATAAAGGATTGAAATATGTAGAATTTAACAAGAAATGAGATATTGAAAGCAAAAGTTTATTATAAGAAAACTTACACAAAACAAGAGAGATGCTACACATGGAGAAGATATAAATAGACGGGCTTATTCTGGTTTCCGCTCTGCCTTCAACTAAAGTCTTGACCTCTTATTTATACATAAAGGATCGCAC
Source organism: Clitoria ternatea (assembly GCA_037962975.1). Lineage (NCBI taxonomy): Eukaryota > Viridiplantae > Streptophyta > Magnoliopsida > Fabales > Fabaceae > Clitoria > Clitoria ternatea. Next base: position 3,896,527 of record CM075674.1, read on the forward strand.
TATTGGTGATAAGATTACATTTCTCTATAAGATTACATCGTCCTTTAAAGATAAAGGATAAGATTACATCGTCCTTTAAAGATAAAGGATAAAATTACATTGTCCTTTAAAGATAAAAAAATAAGATTACAGTGTCCTATTTTATTGTTGAGAGATACTTGTTATCTTATATTGACGATATCCTTTATTGAGGGATGTCTTGTCCTACAGACTGATAAGGAATCTTGCTTTTGAATTCTACTGTAACTTTTAATCAAACATACCGAAACACATGTCTTCATTCGATTATTCAAAGTTTTGGGAAAATTTTAAATTATCTAAATCTTTAGGGAGAGGAGGAGGAAGAGGATTCTAAAGAAAGAGTTTTTATTTTGTCTAACTTTTTCTGTCATTCTTCCACAGAGGACACGACAGCTAATTCGGCCATTATTTTTTGTTCTTCTGCTAAGAATAATGAAGTCTTGTAAGTTATCATAGGATCTAGATGAATAGGTTCTGACACTTGTTGTTGTTTCACCCATTGGTCTATCTTTACTTTTGAAATCAAATCATTATTAAATTTATTCCATCACTTAATTCTGATGGTTCTGGTTAAAGAGTGAAGTTTAATAGTCTTATGGTTAGGGCTAACTGAATAATCTCAAGCTAATATCCAATTAATTGACTGACTAGCAGTAAATAAGATCAAACAGTATCCAGATATAAAAGTAGTCTTTTCTTTGAAATAAAGGATTAAGTCTTGAACTGGTTTTGGAAATAATTAAGTGACTGGTCCCATTTCATAAAACCACTAGATGAACTATTTAGAAAATTTTAGAGAGATCCCTCTTCGAAACCAAATGAACCAGAAGTGGGTATCTGATCTTAGATACAACATATTATACCATGCTTTCATATAATCAAAATAATTATATGGCGGAGGATCAAACTGTCTTGAAAATTCTTTGGTAATGATTAGGGATTTACCTCATTCTTCAGGAGAAATAATTTTACAATTTTTCATTTTGGAAAAAGCAATAATATTTGTATATTCCTCTGATAATGGTGTTCTGACTTCATTGAATTAGTGTCGACCAGTATAAACTCGTAAAACAATCAAGTCTTTCTAAAGTCTTCTGGTATGTGTTGAAATGAAGAAAGTAACTATGTTGCAAGATCTCTAGGATTTTGCTTTATACATTCCTTCTCTAGTACTGTAATGGGTAGTTTTTTTGGTTTTTCAAAATACCTATCTTGAGCTATATAGGGAGTATTTTTGGTTAAGTCTGAGGGATTTACTAAAGTACTAACATATTGAAAAAGATAATATAAATTCTTTTGGGGAAGTGTTTGGACTACTTGGGAAACAGTTTTTTAAGGAGTTTGAGGGGAAAAGGTGACTAGCGATGATGAAAAAGATAGTGGTAAAACTTGTTTAGGAGTACCATATTGATCTTTTGGGACTGCTTTTCCTTTATCACTCATGATGATCCTTGTAAAAATTCTTGGGTTAAGTAGTCTAGTAGGGCATTCTTCTCCCCTTTTGATATGTTCAATGTCAAATTCAAAACAAGACAGTAAAGATTGCCATATGACAAAAATATGTTTAGAAATAAGATTTTGAACATCTTTATTTAAAACACTTGATGCAATTTTACAATTAGATTCTTACTAAAAATGTTCTGCTAAATAGATCATCTTGGAATTTCAAAACACATAAAACTATTAACAAAATTTCTTTTTTAATAGTAGAGTATTTTGTTGAGTAGGATGCCAAATACCGGAATGAAATCTTACAGTCTATTTTTTTGAGGAATCAAGAACCTTTTGTTTTAATATTCCTCCGTATCCCATATCAGAGGCATTAGTTTCTAACATTAAGAAAGTTGTTGGGTTAGGGATTCCTAAATAAGGAAGTTTTTTGGTTAAAGATTTTACTTGTATTACTGTTTAAGTCATTTGATCATCTTAAGAAGGAGGATCTTTTCTAAGTCTTTTATAAAGTGATACATAAATAATTCTAATATTGGGCATAAATTCAACTATATAATTAATACATCCTAAAAATCTTTGTAATTGTTTTTTATCTTTAATCTCATTGGGAAATTTATCTGCAAACTCTAAAGACCATCGTATAGGAGTAATTGTTTCATGATAAATTTCATAACCTAAAAATCTAATCTTTGTTTGAAATAATTTTATTTTTCTCGTTGATACCACAAGTCCATTTTCTTTTATATTTTTATAATTTGTTTCTAAATGAGAAATATGTTGATTAAACATCATCGAGATATACTATTGAAAAATCCATATAGGGGTAAAATATATCGTTCATTATATTTTGAAACTCTTTTGGAGTGTTCTTTAGACCTTAGGGCATTACATTTCATTCACAATGCCCAAAGGGTACTACAAAGCTGTTTTATATCTATCATCTTCTTATACAGAGATTTGATAGTAATATGATTTCGTATCAAATTTTGAAAATATAGTTGCAGTATGTAATCTTTTAATTAGATCTAATTTATTTGGTAAAGGGTACCTGAACCATTTTAATACTTTATTTAATGGTTTATAATTAAGTACTAATCTTGGAGCTCCTTTCTCTTGTTCAGAGGAGTTCATTACATAAAAGTCCGAGCAACTCCAAGGTGATTTAGAAGGTCTAATTAATCCTTTGTCTAAATATTCTTGAATTTCTTTTTCACGGTATCCCAAATAATGTTGATTCATTGGTATTGTCTTAGCTTTAGTAGGTATTTTTGTTTCATCAAAATTATCTTTATATGGTAATGCAATCTCATATTTCTTTCTATTCCAAAAGGCTATTGGATTTGTTTCACAATTTTCTTTCTTTAAGATTTTTAATAGTTTGTTGAATATTTGGGGTTTTTAATTGTTCTAAGATTCTTTTATATTGTATTTCTTTATTTAACATTTTAATTATTTAGTTTTTCTTTCCAAAAGGTTTACCCTTTTTATTGAATTTTTTTAGTAAGTTTAATTCTCTTAATCTAGGAGGTTTAATAAATGCAAAACAAATTTCTTGACCCATGGATTTAGATATTATTCCTATTTCTATTACTTTAAATGAGTACAAAAAAGTTAAAAATGGAGTTGCTAGTATTACGGGGTAGTCATATTTTTTATTGAAAGAAGTTTGATAGCATATTTTATTTGTACAAATTTTTGCATTTGATAATTTATTGAATATTCATTTTTGATCCATTAGTGCTACTAACTCCTTTAATTTTTTCATAATAGTGGGTACTAATCCTTCTTGAATACAATTTATATCTGCCCCAGAATCAACTAGGGTTATCATGTCAAAAATTTCTTCTTTTATTACTAATGATATCTCTACCAACCGTTTATTTGAGGTTATAAGACTTTATAAATTTATATAAGTTTCATTAGGTTCACTATTTTCTTTAGACCTTTCTTGAACTTCAATTATCTTCTTTCCTTCAAATTCTATTAATCTACATTCTAGCGAAATATCATTTTGCTTTAGTTCTTAAATTTCTCTTTTTAATTCTTTTATTTCTTCTTGCAAATTTTTAATAGTTACTGAATTAGTGGATTGTTTAAATCATTTTAGAATATATTGTATTTCTATTGCTTCTACAGTTTAGGCTCTATTTTGTTCTTCTTTTACAATTAAGTCATTTAATTAATGTAAAAATTCATATACACATGTAAGATTAGATCATAAAATTCAATCATGTTTTTTATTGAAATTAAAAAATTATTTGACTTATGATTGTTGCTGATATTTATCCTCTAGGTACATTGCTGACGTCATATACGGGTACATGTAAAAGGGCCTAAGGGATCTAATGGGGGTAGACCCTATAAGGCTTCTTTAATGCTAAAGTTAGGGCATCTTGGTGGTATAAGTCAAACTAAATAAAAATATTTTAGGTGGGGAAATTAAATGAATGTACGCGCGCAATAAATGTTAGTCGTATTTATAATAATAAAGGTTGTCAAAAGTAATCATGAGCATATCACATCAACTTGCCTTTTCTTTTTTCGTGGACTCTTACTTTGGCTTGATGTACCTAAAGGGCTCGGCGCTAAGGTACTGATATGCCCAGTGCGCATCAACTTATAAACACATTAGTGAAATCTTGATTAAGCATAAAAAATAAAAGGTTTTAAAATATTTTAAAATAAAAAATAAATATAAATATTACATCATAGAAAGATAGCCGGGTGAACGGGTCTATAACTGATTTCACTGAATATTTAATAATTATGTGAAAATTTCCATTTTTTTGATTTTTAATTAAGTTTTTAGTCCTTATATGACCCATTGATTTCAGTTTTTTTTAATTGTTATTTTTATACAACTTTTATTCAATATTATATTTTTAGTCCTTGATGATTTTTTTAGTCCCTCATAATTTTTTTAGTCTTTGTAAAAAAATTACCCTTTTCTCTCTTATCTCTCCCTCAACCCCACCCCTTCATTGAATCACAACCCCTCCACCTCATCTGAACCATAACCACTAAACCTCTCACCCCTCATAGAACCACCTCACCTCTCATCCTTCATGACCACAGTTACCCCCAAACCATTGTAACCTATTATAGATGTATGTTGAAACCAATTGGGGCATATAGCCCCACTAACTTAAAGTTTTTTTTCATATCATATATATTATATATAATTTTACCCAATAATTTTCATTAATGTTATGTTCCAACAAGCAATATGAATCTTATTATGTGTATTTTCTAAGTCCACCATTTAAGAAAATAAGAAGAATCCATAATATTTTTCTAAAGCTTGTTGGAAAAATGTTGTATAGTTAATTCATTTTCATTTTTAGATATGTAACTTAAATAAAAGTTTATGTAATAAGTTATTTTTAAATGATAGGTTATACTCTAAATTTAATTGTAAAAGTTGTCACAATAACTTGAAAATAACTTATTTAAAGAAGTTACATGAAGTAACATATTAAAGTAAGACAAAAACATTATGAGGGTTATAAACTCATAAGTTGCCTATAAACTCTTACAAACTGACTTTCATTGGTGTATTTGATTTTAGGGTTGGCTTTGATATTATCAGTGACATTTTTACAAGTATTGAAAAAGTTTTCTTTATTATGAATATTTTAGCGTCTTGATTCATTAGACCTAAATCCCAATGCAAGTATAACTAATTAATAAAAATGTGAGTAAATTTTTCACAGTTAATTTTCACAAGCGAACCACTTGCACCAAAGACCGGATAGTGAAGAATCGAAGGGCACAATAAAATAAAAACAATAATATAATTGGATCGATAATCTAAAACCTCAAAGTATACACAAAGAGACTCAAAAACAACATAAGAAGGAATGTGTATAAAGGGTATCCATCCCTTCCCGTATATGAAGGTGTGAGAAGAGATCCAAGGGGAAAACAAGACCCATACTAGAATTTCATGAAAACATACGAATTTTGATACGTGATTAAGCCAAGAAGTGTATGGAATCCCTAACTAAAGGGACACACATGGACAAGCAAAGGATATGAAAACTTAAAATTTTTGACCACCTAACAATGTGTTCCACGGCCTGAACGTGGTTTTTGCCACATTCGTGGTTGACACTACTTGTTAAAGGAAAACAGATAAAATTTTGAGTCTCTAAGTGACATGGCCATCACCCAGGAGGAAGCCATAGACCCTACATAGTCTTTAGAGGTTGCCTTAGATGCTTTGAAGGGCCCTATGACTAGGTCAAGGGCCAAGAGAGCAAGGAAAGGCCTCTAAAATCATTTAGCTTCTTCCATGGATATCTTGAGTGGGCCCAAGCCCAAGGAGGAGCTCTTGAAGACCCTTACTTTTTTCTTTTGCTCTATAAACGGATGATCCAGTCTTGGTACCAGTGCATAGGACAGATAAGTAATTACATCTGCTCTTACTGTACTAGCGGCCTCACGGGTATACCTTCAGACTGTAAACCCGTATGAGGCGTTCTCCATACCGGTATGTCTAACCTTGCACACCAAGAAGTATCCACGTCACCTGACAGGAGGTATAAGGTACGACCGCAGGGAGGATTCGCAGGAGACGCAGCCCTTCCCGCATCGTGTGTCAAAATCGTACACTGAGCAGTGTACTATTTGTCCCCTGGCCCTACTTGTACCTAACGATTCATTCTCCATGCTCGCCTATAAATAGGTAAATTTCATACACAGCAAAGGTTACATTATTTTTACTCTCTATTTACTGTTACATTGCTCCAGTTCCCTGGAATTGTTATTCTATTCACTGACTTGAGCGTCGGAGAATCTTCACAGGTGACACCACCTTTCGCTCGTCTTGAGCGTGAAGGCTTGGTGTGAAGGATCTTCAGGACAACAAGACCGGATTCTCCCACTGAGATTTTGGACCATAATACCGAATACCCACTATACCAGTGTACAAATATTCCTATCATTGACTTTTGAGGCTAGTCCCCACTCCGGATCTTTGACCTCGGATTAGACCAGGTCAAAGGGTAATGGGCTTTGTGTTGATGGTTGGGCCTTTTCACTGGGCCACACATACTTTGTAAATATTTTTCATTCTTTGCATTTTTAGATATATTAGGATTTTATTTTAGGAATTAGTTTGGGCTTTGCATAGCCATGGGTTTTGGGCCACTTTTGGGCCTTATGCTTTGTCCTTTTTGTATTTGGGCTTTAGAATTGGGCCTCAGGAATTAATCCAAGGCCCATAGTTAGCTAGAGTTGACTGAATTTTTAGAAGGAGTATATAAGCTCCTCTCCTTTGTTAATCTCTCATAAGTTGAATGTTAAACACTTTTAGAGTGAGAAACTCTCCCTTCTCTCTAGAAAGTAAAAGCACTAGGCTCTTTTCTCTAGTCTTATCCCTTGTCCTTCTCCCAAGGGTGGTGACAACACTTTTCCTTATCTCTTTACCTCCTAGAGAGTGGCGGCACTAATATCCTCTACACAAATCTCTTTATCTCTTCCATTTGTAGTCCAAAACCTCTCTAGATCTAGGATTTTCTTCCACTAGTTTTCTTCATCTTCAAGCTTCCATTGCAATTCAGTTTGGTCATTGTTCTAAGCTCCAAAACTGTTAGCTTCATCTCCTTTACTAGAAGTCTCTTGGATCTAAGCAAGCAAGAGGAGAAGATCCAACAATTCAAGGCTAGGAAATTGAAGAATTTCCTATAACACTAAGGTAGAAAGCTCCACGGCTTGGTTATGGTTCCTGCCACGGTCGTGGTTCTGTCCACTCGATCCTATTTCTGGCACAAATCCATGCATTCCCTAGGACCTTTTGGCACAAATCAATCACCTAATTCATGGTATTTTGACATGGAAATTAACCCAAACTTTTGAGGTCTTTACACCTTAACCTCATGCACTAATTTAGTCATTAGTAATATACTAAAATCATGGAATCATTAATCAGATATGCATACACATAAGAGGTCCTCCTACTTATCTAATAATCTATGTTTGGATTCATCAAGGTACTAATAATTATGACATTCCAAACCATAACAATCATAAAATTATTCATCAACATAATATCATTGCCATCATATTGGCAACCAATCCATATGTTCCACTATCATACATTATCATATATAAAGGAATTGACCATTTTACACTATCAAAAGAATAAGGATTCAATATATAAAATAATTGAGGGCACTATCAACATACCTATCAAGATCATCACATATCATTTACATTGCCAGCTAAGGCATTCCATTATCATTATTTTACCTTTACACAAAAGAATCATTTTCTAAAATATGTTCATCTTATCCCATATAGGGTTCTGTATCAGAATGCTAAAAAGACAACATAGGGGAGTAAGCATTACATTCAAAATGATGAACTTAAACACTTGTGATTATGTGTACATGCATATAAATTTCTTATGTGCTTTGCAACATAAGTACCAACATCATCAACTCATTCATTTTTGTCATCACAGACATATATAACAATCATAAATCAAGCTCATACCAAGCACATACACAATCTCAATTCATCGCCCTTCTTCACAATGGGCTATCACCAGTATTTTCATAGTTTTCATCTTAATATTCAAGATGGTTATTTATTTTATGCGATTAGAGGTTTTTAACCACCATTTCATTCCATCACCTTTTAGGGTATCAATCTTATACCGACATATCTTTAAACTATATGCAAGTGTCCTTAAGCTAATGCATATACACAAAAATATCATACTCAATAATTAAGGATTTGATGTGCACCATAACAAAATTAGTCTTTCTTAACAGCCTTTTCTTAGCGATTATGAAGACAACCACTAAGAATAACTTTTTGTTAGCGATTCTTGAATAAACCGCTAAGATAGGATACTAAATGACTCTTTCTTAGCCGTTACGTACATAGACGTTAACAAACCACTAAGAAAAAGGAGTTTAAAAGCTGAAAAAATTCTTTTAAAAATATAAATGGTTTCTTAGCGGTTGTGGTGGTTAACTGCTAAGAAAGGTTTATCTTAACGGTTGTTTGGTTAACCACTAAGAAAAGTTTTTCCTTAATTAAAAAATATGAACTGGATCTTAACGGTTACTTAACAAACCGTTAAGAAAGACCTTTAAATAATTTTTAATATATTAAACCCAAACTTAAACCCTTTAGCTTTTCTTTTATCCCGCGCCCGTTAACACATTTCCTCTATCTATGTTATTCGCTCTACCTACCTCGCGGCCATTAACATTCGTTCTCCCCCTTCCCTGCCCCTGTGCATTGCTGCCCTTGTGCGTCTTTGTTCTCATGTACGTATGTCTCTACCTCATTATTTGGGTGCTCAGGTAAATGTAAAACCCTCTCTTTTGAGTTTTTAAGTTTCGTAAGCTTTTTCTTTTATGCTTTATTTTGTTGTTGCTTAAAGTCTTGATCTGAGGTGTTATGGCAAGTGTGACCATGTGAAGGTTGATAATCTAGTTACAAAGGTGTGGGTTCATTTAGGTTTTGCCTAATCTAGAAGTTGCCCAGCTAATGATGATTTGTGATTCAATTAGTTTTTGATAATCTTGTTCTTGCCCTACTTATCCAAAATTACCCCAAATTCTCTTAATCTAACTTTAGTCTGATTCTTAAACACCATAAGAAGGGTAAGGAGTTTAAGGTCTATAGTTTCAATGAATGGAAACTTCTGCTTCATTCTAATAGCCACTACAGATTGTTGATGTCCATTAGCTGCAAAACACTATAAAGCCCTTCCTTAATTCACAATCTTTCCACTATGTCTAGACCTAACTTTTCTTGGTTACTATCTCGCCCTGATAGTAGGTTGTTGGAATTTAATCAGGTCAAGATCTTAGGGTCGAAGCTAGCCTTGTTCAAATTCAGCGTGTTAAACAAGTTTTGGACCTTTTTCTAGTCTTGCTAGTTATAGTGTCAATAAGAAAAAACAAATGTGAGGACTTAATCGCATTTTGGTGAAAAAGTTAGGACCTCAACAAAACAAATGAAGCTTGGTTAATGAAACTTTCATGGCAGGTAGGTTACTATAGCAAGCTTGGTTATACTTCAAAACCCTGTATGGTGTTACCATAGCAAATATTGTAGCAGAAATGCGTTGTTTTAGTATATAATATAGATAAGTTAATTAAATAAATAAAATAACACAAGCTCTTCCTAATTGGAAAAACAAGCAATTCATAAGGAATATTTGTGAGTTTTTTCATGGAAAAAATAACTCGCAATTACAGAAGTGGCCTTTTGGAACATCAGCAATTGCTGAAGCTATTCTGAATCTGTGACGTCCTACGTCAATTTCACATTTATTTACATCCGTTTAATTATTTTTCATAATAAATTTTTCGCGTGTACTGATAGTTAATTAGATCCTAATATGTAAAACAACATTTACTTTCCTTAAGCACACTCAGAATAATAAATGATAGAAAATAAATTAAATAATAAAATGGAATTATTTAGAATCAGTGGAAGAAGAAAATGAAGACAGGGTCATTCGCCTGAGCAAGACCCTGATTCGCTTAGGCGAAACCCGTGAAGGTCGCTTAGGCGAGTTCCGACTCGCTTGGGCGAATTCTACATTTTAAACCTGAGCGAACTACGAGACTTACAAGGAAAATTAACAATTCAGTTTTTACTCGAAAATGGGTCCACTCGGTCATATCTCACTCGGAACCTCTTAACCTTCCTTCACTCAGAAAAGGTTCTCTTGGGTATACCTCACTCAGAAACCTTCAAACCTTACTTCACTCGGAAGAGGTTCTCTCGGTCATACTTCATTCGGAAACATTCTAACTTTCCTTCACTCGAAAGAGGTTCTCTCGGGCATACCTTACTCGAAATATTCCTAACCTTCCTTCACTCAGAAGAGGTTCTCTCGATCATGCCTCACTCGGAACATTCCTAACCTTCCTTCACTCGGAAGAGGTTCTCTTGGTCATGGCTCACTCGGAAACGTCCTAGCCTTCACTCGGAAGGGAGCGAGGGATACTCGCTTGAGCGAAATAGGCACATAATAAATTTCCCCGGCCCTCGCTCGGACAAGACTGAATCCGCTCAGGCGAGATTCATCCGGTAATCAACTATGCTAGAGCAGACACAATTCATCCCGTTTTCATCATTCATGACCCACACTTATTCACAAAACCTGCCCATAGCAATTTATCATATACACCTACTATTGGCTCCGTGCCAATATATATATATCTACTCATAAAATCAACACCAACCACATTAACATCAATACCATACTATTTCAGCACCATGAATTCATATCCGATTAGTCAACATACCAATTCTAAATTAGTTCCACACACAAGCAACATAATATATCATCACATACACAGAAAACTCATTATGCATTACACACATAATTCATTTCATAATCACTCGGTTCCTTGGCATCAATCCTCCGCTTGGCGCACCTCCAGGGCTCCGACCTCTTCCCTGCCACTGGTTACTAAATTGAAAGAAAGCCACAGTAAGGGTGAGTGTTTGGCATCATAATTAATCTAGAACGGAAATTAAATAACAAAATACGTGTATATAAACTCCGTCCGACTACTTTATCCACAAATTGCAAATCACACTCGGCAAATATAGCAAATCACACTCGGCAAATATAGCAAATCACACTCGACGAATATAGAAAATCACACTCGGAAAATATAGCAAATTACACTCGGCGAATATAGCAAATCACACTCGGCAAATATAGCAAATCACACTCGGCAAATATAGCAAATCACACTCGGCAAATATAGCAAATCACACTCGGTGAATATAGCAAGTCACACTCGGTAAATATAATTAGGTACATACACCATCACACAATACTAATAATTCATCAATTATCACCACTGACTCTCACACAAAATCGACGTCTAGTATCCGGATACTAAAGGATCAGCCTTCAGTTGGGGGTCCTACTTGACACCCCGTGAACCCTGCTTGGTTCACCGAGTCCTGCTTGACTCTCCACCTCAACCACTGGGTCCTACTTGACCACTGGGTAGCTCAACTGGGCACAAAAACCACAGGAGCCGGAAACGAGGGGCTATACATACCGTCGGCCATCCCACACCACATAATTATACATATATCATTCACATTCATCATATTATATAACAAGTGGCCATCAACAACAACACATACTCATCAAATGGGCGACCTACTTGTCAAGCCCGCCATCACATTGCCACTGGGCGACCTACTTGTCAAGTCCGTCATCACAACGCCACTATACACATCGAATCATCACCATGCAAAACACTTTAATCTCACACTTATCATAAACCATACACAATTCACATGCAATTATTATCCACAATCTTTTTTACCATTTTAATACTTAGTTCGGTGACCCGAACCCAAAATACGCACCTATTCTAATTAATTACAACCCGAACACCCCCTTACCTCGATTCCAAGCTTCAACGATTTGTTCTTGGTGCCGATTGCATCCTCTAAGTGCTGGGCTCAAGGTTCCACCTCTGAATTCAACACCCGCTTCGTCACTCGGTCCTCCGACGTTCGTTTGGCTACCTACGGAGGTCGAACGCAAAACCCATTAACATTATACTACTCTAATTGTTCTAAATACCATTTTCAAGCTCCCATGCACTGGAGGAGTGGAAAACAGAAGCTTCTCCCACCATGTATGTCCATCGGCTAGAGAGAGAAAGTGAAGAGGGAAGACATAACTCAACTCTAATGGGTCCATTGTACTCACCTCGAAGTCACAATCACGGAAATGAGGTTATTTCGAAGTTTTGACGCGAACAGAGTCTTCCCTTGGAGCATGCAACTCTCGGCAGTGAGGGAGGAGAAGAGGAAGAGAAGGAGAAGAAGAAGAAGGCTCGCGTGGATAATGAGGAAGAAGAAAGGAAATCCTTATTATTTAAGACTCAGGGGTAAAACTGTCTTTTCCCCATTCCTTTCATATTTTCTTTGAAAGTTTTAATTAAACCTTTACCTCCTTCTAATTTCATCTCATTTAACCTTTTTGTAATTAATCAATCAATAAATTTATTTATTTCCACACTAGTTAATTATTTATAATTGCCTAATAATTCATAAAAATATCAAATAAATCTCTAAAACAATTATTAATATTTTCCGCTTATCATAATTTTACTAAAAGATCAGGGATGTTACAGAATCTTTATGAAAGACTTTTTTAGAGTTTCTATTTTGCATTAGTTATGCCTATAAATTTCTTACTAGTCTTCATGATGGAGCAAAAAACTAGATATGGATATTAAAGTGATTATAGAAAATTAAAAGTGGTAGAGCTGGATATAAAATTTTATTATCAGTTTCAAACCAACTTTCTCTTATGTAATGTTTTGGTCATATTTAAAAAGGGTTATGACCTCTTCCTACTTGTGATAGGTGTTGGTTATTTTGGCAAGCGTACCAATTTATCATTGTAGTTTTCAAAAGATTAGATATCGTTCCCTCAAGGATTGATTGGTTTTAGTGAGTGGTAGTAATTTTTATTTACTATGGTAAAAATATCAAAAATTATTAACAAAAGAATGATTCATATACAAATTTTTGCAATATTCATAGATTTAGAGATTGATTTATACATTAAACAAAGGATGGTATAGATTATGAAACTATCTAGAAAATGATTTATGAAAATATCACCTTAGAATAATTCCAATACTTGAGATTTAAACACAGAATGACAAACTATGTTGGAATTAGGATCCCCGCACTAGAATATAACATAATAATTATAAACATGCATATTTAATCATCAAGTTTATGTCATTGTAGCTTAAAATCATTAAACTCGATCCCTCGGTGAATAAATTCTAAATAGTTATCGTAAAGTCTGATCTCTCAGATGCTTTCTCAATAAAAACTTATTTTAAGTGCTGGCCTTAATGCAATAATAATTACCAACTTTATCCCTAGTAATTGGTATATTAAGGGTATTTTAATTTTTACTTACGTTAAAATGGTTTTTAACACACATGAAGATCATTCTCCTGTTTGAAATTCATACTAATAAAAGGTTGAAATACTAACATACAACTTGAATTATAAACATGCATAATTCATAATCACAACCTCATATTCATATATTGGTTCACCAATTCCAGCATAAACAACTTAGTTACACATAGTGAAAGTAAAAACAACACTTATAAGTGGAGACATGATGAACACTTAACTGAACCTGACAAATACTTCACAACACGAAAGGAAACAACACTAAAATAACACTCTCAAGTATATGAAAGCTATTTTCGCAACTCAACACATAACACTTTGAATTGGATGCTCAAGGGATACTGAAACCTATAGCAAATGGCCCTATTTATAATGGAGAAGTTTGTGCCTAACGCTACGCGTAGGTATGACATTGCACGTCAGGCCTCTGACTCATTCTATTAATCCTCTAGATTTTCAGCCTTTAATCATTAATTATGCCTCAATAATGTGTAGACCTAGTCCTCTGTTATCTCCCACTACGTTCATGCCTTTCGATTGGAGTGGTTTGGCCATTATTTGGCCTTTTTTTAGTGCAATTGCACATATTAGTGGGATACACGTAGCACCTGACGCTATCAAAACTCTTGATGCTGAGCATGGGGTTGATGCTACGTGTTAGCCCTTTGATTTGTATAAATTTTCCATTTTTATCTTCAAATTTTCACTCAAAATATGGGAACAATGGGTCATGCTGTGTTAATTTCAATAACTTATAATTATTTGCTTTAAAACCCAAATTTCTTTCTTTTTAAACTAATTTTTATTTAATTTATCTCACTTTTTATTATAAAAAATAACTATAAATTAAGGATTAACAATAGGCCATGCTATCAAGTGAGAAGCAAGGTTGTTAAAACATAGATTCTACGTTGAGACGGCCGGGATTCTTGAAATATAGATTCATGGTGATGTAAGCCGCCACGAAAGAGTCTACCAGATATACTAAAATAAACTAAACTGATAAAATTTATAATACTGAACCAAACACAAACACATAATATTAAAATTAATAAACACAAACACATAAATGTTCAAACATAACAGGATATCAATTTGAAACTCAAAACTAAAATATTTAATCTAACATATCATTCAAATGAGAGTCATCATGTTCATCCTCATCAACATCATCCATGCTTATGCCATCATCTCCTTTATTATCTAAACTAGACACATCATTACATACCAAGAACATCTTGGGTAGCTCTCAAGTTTAGAGATACAAATCTGAATTTTTATGTTCAAAATACAGTGAGGAAACAACAAAAAATACGGCGGGAAAAGTAGTGGTGGAATTACTTCTAGGCTTTTTGGAGAAACCCGTAGGTCTTTCTTTTACTGTATCATCTATTTTATGCTTTGTTTTCCTTTCACTATGTGTATGAATTTGAGTTACTTCATGGGTAACTAAATTATTTATCTTAGGATGACGAGGGTGTGATAATATTTTGTGTTAATGTTGTTTTGACTTTTAAGTCAATAAATTTCTATTTTCCAATTAAGTTGAGTTTTACTTAATGCTCTTAGTAATTCTGACTAAGAATCTAAGTGATAAAACTGTATACTTGTGGGTATATTAGTAAGTTTAAGTAATTGGTAGGATTGACAGATTCACTAATTACTAGAAAGCTTTCGAATTAATCCTAAGATTTTGAAATACTTCTTGTGACACCGGTAAAAATCTAGGAAAGTAATCAAAATTCTCTTGAGGAATTAAAAAGAGATTTTCACTAAGCGATAATGGGCCTTTCTTAGGGATCGAACGTGGTTCTTCATATGTTAGGTATATTAATAGAGTTCTGACCGGAACATATTAATTAACTGAAGGAAAATCTGCCTTGGAAAATTTAATTTGATTCTTGTTAATTAAAAGTTAAACTGTTAACATAAAATAATGTCTTAAACCCCCGGAATCCCAAGATACTCTCAACTCTGCTTTTAACCTCTAGTAAATATTTTTTTACTGCAAGGTAAATATTTTTACTATAATGTAAAAATATTTTTTACTGTAACCACTAGTGCAAAAATTGGATATAATCACGGTTAAAAAAGGCCTTTATTCACGGTTAAAGAACCGTGGTTGTTGCAGCCGTGGTAGTAGATGATGGTCTTTAACCACGGTTAACAACCGTGGTAATAAATCACATCTAACCACGGTTAAGAACAACTGTGAATATAACTTACTATTTATATTCACGGTTATCGAGCACAACCGTGAATATAAGAACTGAAAGGTGTCAGTTACATCCACTTATATTGACGGTTATTATGGACAACCGTGGATATAGACTATATTTATCCACGGTTACTACCAAAACCCTGGATATAGACCCACTTATATTCACGGTTATTATGGACAACCGTGGACAAAATATATCTATATCCACGGTTGTCCATCATAACCGTCAATATAAGTATTAAAAGGTTTCAGTTACAAACTACTTATATTCACGGTTATTATGGACAACCGTGGATATAGATATCTATATCCACGGTTATGGTAGTAACCGTGGATAAATATTATCTATATTCACAGTTGTTACCATAACCGTGAGTAAATACTGAGGTTTTTTTTTTTAATATGGATTCTGTTTTATCGTTTCCCAACCCTGCATTCAGACAAACCAGTACAGTATACAGTATGCCACAGCAACACTATATCAAAAGAATGGTATGTATATATATAACAATTTATTTTCAATATCAATTCATAACAACCTAAAAAATGAAAGTATATACAATTAAGTTGAATGTAATGTAATAAAAGTAAACCCTAAATCCTACTCGATACATATATAAAAGAATAAAGATCCTATATCTAGCTTTGCCTAACTTCAATGAAGTGTGAGGCCCATTGCCTTCTAACATCATCTACAAGTTCCTTTGGGAAAAATGACCGATCTTTAAAGTACTGCAAACAATGCACAAAACAATTAGAACAAAATCTTTATTTATTACATGAAATTGATGAAATTGGTAGAAAAGTAGTCCAAATGATGAGACTTACCTCTGTCCATCCATCTACTAAATGATGTTGGACAATGGTCAGCATAGTGTGCAAGACGAAATAGCCACACTCAAAGGAACCCTTCTGCCTGTAAGACTACAATGGACATATAGTATAGAATAAGTGAATTCGCAACTTAAAAAACATGTACTGAAGATTTGAATGAATACGATTGACTTACTTTTGGGTACACCCATACAACTGTTTTTCCTTTGGGCTTGTTTCCAATCAGTAGATTGTATCCAACCACCGCCCTACGTCAAACAAAACACAAGATAAGTTAGAATTGTATAGTTCTAAAAATGATGTAATCGAATTTGTGGTTATTTTTTAGGGATGAACTTACCCGTCTACTATATCTTTCAGGTCTTGTGGAGCTGTCCGATGCAAACTATCAAAGTACAGAGCAAGATAGTCCTTCGGACAGATCACCAGAAGCGTCCAGTGAGCCCTGCAGTTACCAGTGATAAGTGAGACTTCAAAATGCAAAATATCATGACAATAATTATGGAATAGAATATTACCCTTTATGATAGGGGCCCATGTATATAGACTTCCCAGACTCAAACATCCAATTCTGGATGTATGTCTGGGTGTTCTGCAAGGTGTTTCCTTGCCTCTGTATGAGAGAGGGCTCTAAGAAACCGTAAGTTCCTTGGAAACCCAAGTCCACACAGAGTTTTGCCAGAAACCTAAACAAGTTAAGACATGGTTAGCGACAAATAACTTGTATAATGAAAAAATTGGACAAAACAAGGATATACTTACAGCTCCCACAACTAAAAGATGGAGCCGTTCAGCATCGACATCCCCGAAATAATGTCAGAATTTGTAACGTAAACTGGAAAATCACTGGGACGGCCGAACACTAGTGGCTGCCATGGGACCTGAACAGTGTCGTCTGCTTGCTCATACCCGATGCGCCATAGCATCCGGATGGGATCCTTGGCCGGGTCTGGCTTCTTCAATGGCTGTTCCTGTTGAACAATTGACAACCATCACATTTTGTACCATAATTGACAAGGAAATAAAGCTAGTTAGTTTTTACTAGGGTTTTTACAACGGCTGCTCAGAGTCCTGACACAGAGTTGTATATACATGAGCTTTCTTAAAACCTTCTACCCCTACATCACGGATCATATCCTCGAGTCGGTCATCCATGTCGACATCGTTGTCATGCATCGAGCTTCGATTTTTAGTCTGAGAGCTGTTACTTGGCACCACCACATCTTCACCATGCCATATCCAACGCGTATAACTACGTAGAAAAATGTCACACAGTAGATGTTCTCGCACCTCTTCCAAGTCTACCCGACGCAGGTTGAAGCATTTAACACAAGGGCAAAAATACTTTCCATTCACCCCCACTGCATTCCTCGCTACGAATTCTATAAATGATTTAACTCCCCCCTCGTACTCCAGACTTAGGCGTGACGCAGAAATCCAACTCCGATCCATACCAACTGTTTACAAGGTGCTATGATCAACCTCACTTTTTATACAAAGGTGGTGGTCCTATACCCATTCAGCATGACAATTATTTTTATACGTCATTCATATATACAGGTTAGGACTTATTTTAAAATTTGATGAAATTTCGGCAGCATTTCGCATTGGTCTCTAAGTACACAAAATGAGAGTGGTCAAATCAAATTCAACCACAACCAAATATGCACCCAGAGAACAACACAAAATACAAGTTACCGAAATTTTATCAAATTTTAAAATAACTCCTAACTTGTACATACTAACAATGACGTATAAAAAATAATTGTTCATCCCAAACTGTCCAAACGGACAATTCAAGATTCAACACAAACGATGACATTAATTGATTTAATGACCATTTGTGTCGAATCTCAAACGGGGAACTACGGTTCACTCATATGCACAACAACTTTCATACTAGTTAACAACCACACACATACAACAGCAATAAACATAACATATAAGAGCAACCAACAATAACAGAAATAAAATGGATAATAATTTAGTTAACTTTTTTCCTAAAATAGTATGATGTTTTTAATTTATATTATTTTGAAGTAGAAGTATGGTGTTTGAGTATGGATTATGGATTATGGATTATGATGTTGGTTTATAATGCAGGTTCAAACTTTAGACTTTTATTTAGTAATTAATATGATATTTTTAAATTCTATTATTTTCAAGTAGAACTATGGTGTTAGATGATGGATTATGGATTATGAGAATTTTTAGATTTGAACTTTTATTTTATGGATTACGGCTTATGGAGCTATGGACCACCGCCACAGAAACGTCGTTGGAGGATGCTGAATGGAGGTTGGTGAACATGGTTGCTGGAGCCAAACAGAAATGGTAGAAAACATAGTTGCTGAATGGAGTTAGGGTCCGTTTGATTAAAAGTTGGAGTAAGGTTTGTGAAATGGGGTTTGGACAAGTGAGGTTTTAAAAACGTGGTTGGGAAAATTGGGGTTTTGAAGATAGTGATTTGTGTTTGGATAGTTTGTTGTAAAAGTGAGTTGGAAAGTAGTAATTATGTTTGGTTGGAAAATATTTTGGTAACCTTGGTTTAGAAAAATGGAATTTGAGGGTAAAATTACTAAAAAGGGTAAAATCATCATTGATAACTCTTGGAATGATGGCTAGATTTTAATATATATTTTTATTAGAAAAACGATAACGTTAAATTATGTTAGATAACGTGTCAATCACCTGATTACGTTAGGTGTTAATTCCTTTGTTTCTTAAGATCTGTGGTGACTGGAAGAATTTTTATTTCTCTATAGAAAAGATAAGAAATGGTTAGGAACTAGATTTAGAAACCAAACTTATTAGGCATGTTAGGATGACATTGTCATGATATTTAGTTACGAATTTTTACTGAATCTTTACCCAGTTAAATCTATGACTTATTAACGTGTGCAACTAAACATCCTTAGCATTAAATCATGAACCAAAAATCTTCCCTATAAACCACACTACTTCACAACACCATGTCCCATTAAACATTAAAATTTCCAAAGTATCTAATTACAACACTACCATGTGTTAGGCTTAATGACTTGCCACCTTGAATTTCCACTAATCACCACACTAACCCATCATTTGCCACCTAATCATCTCCATGTAATGACATAGCCGAATCTTAGTGGCTGAAATTCCACTAAGAATTTCATGCTTAAACTCTAGCTTACACATGTGCCATTACAAGAAATTCTTGACATATCACCTTGTATTATTTCCTAAACCTTGGTCGTCAAAGTGAAGCTACTTCACTTAGCTAATTTCTTCATTTTTCATCTCTTTCTGTCTAAGTCTTTCTCTCAAATAAAAATCAACATCATCTCCCCACCGTCCAGCACCAGTCAACCACTCCATCAACCATTTTTACGTCACGAACACCACCTCCAACCACCATCTAGCGAACGTGACCTCAACACCATTATTTTTCTCTTAAAAGGCCCAAGTTTTTTCTCCTTTAAAAGAAAGTTGATGGTGCATAAACAGAGTTTAAACATAAACAGGCACATAAACAGAGTTTAAACAGAGGGTACCGAGGCTAAAAAATGCATATAACCAAACAAAGTTTAAACGGATGGTGCATAAACAGAGTTCTAAAAAATGCATATAAACAGAGTTTATAACTTAAGCTTTTGACAAACACGCATGACAATGGGGGTTCAGGGAACCTACCTGAATGAAGAAAGGAAGAAGATGCTGAACAGAGAGAAGGGCACGAAGCTCACAGATAATGGAGAAGACGACAACCAACGCGCAGAAGAAGAGAAACTGAAAAAAAAGTGAAAGGCGCGGCTTTTGAAGTTTCAGAAAGGATGTATATTCACGGTTCACCTGGAAACCGTGAATATATTACACATATATTCACGGTTTAACAAACAACCGTGGATAAATGTTAACTATATATCCACGGTTACGATACCAACCGTGGATAAATATTAAATCTATATTCACAGTTATAGAAACAACCATGGACATAGAGTACCCAGTGTTTAAACCCTAAAACCTGAACTATATATCCACGGTTGGAGATACAACCGTGAATATTGACATCTATATATATCCACGGTTAACATCATAACCGTGAACGTACCCATCAATATATATTCACGGTTGTGATTAAAACCGTCGATATATATTTCAGGTACTATATATCCACGGTTGACTCCTCAACCGTGAATATATATTGATGGTTACGTTCACGGTTATGATGTTAACCGTGGATATATAGTTTTCTCTGATTAAAACGTTCACCTTATAATTTCAAAAATGCCACCACGCATGTTTTTATCACTGATCCTCTTCTACCCGTGAATAATATCCCGTTGTTATATCTATTTTTTCCACTAGTGAACATAAATATTGTTTTTACTGTCTATCTTGTTTTGTTATAAATATAATTGTGTCTGCAAATTTTATAATTGTTTATCTGGATAATTAAATTTCAATATACTGGTACTTGGAAACAGTCCCTGTAGAGACAATAATCTTTTATATCACGTGACACAACCTGTGTGCTTATGGGCCCTGTTAGTGACTTGAGTCCCAATAGACTCCATTAATTGGCAGAGTAAAGCCTCTTGCTACGCCAACTACCTAAGAGTCTCCTCTCGATCAGCTTCAGCTCGTTGACGGTCCTCCTCAGCTCGTTGCTACACTAATATAATACACTGGCGGTCCGCTTCAGTTCGCTCCTCCACTAACTGCCTCTATTAGCTCATTATTCAGGCTCTAAAACATCTGCTGACAATGCTGAGAAAGAGGTAGAGGCCTTCCCCATCCTGGCGATGATACCTCACGATGTTAGATAACATAAGTATACAACTTTAAAAGAAAAACATAGAGCCTTACGTGTTGTGCAAACCAATTGATGAATTTGGATGATACCTTACTACGTACTTGGTCATCAGTTATATCATTTTGCTCTTGTCTCAATATATCTGCTTATAAACTATTTAAAGAACAATAGTTTAGCTACAAGAAAATCCTATGTTCAGAATGAAATAATGTAAAAGTTGGTGACTTACTCAAGATAAGGTTTGACTTTCTCACAGTTTAAAAGAATGTACAAGTGAGCTGCCTTTCGATGTTTCTCATCAATGTAACATTCAATGACCTTGCCCCTAGGATAATCGGGATAGTTAATTATTGAGCTTTGTTCATCCACATCGGGTTCTTAGCGACCCCAAGGTTTTGGGGGATTCTAGTCATTCTTGTTTCTATCTGTTGGAAAGTAAAATGAAGTAAAAATGGTCATTTCTTCCACTAAGTATGTCTCACAAATCGATGCTTCAACGCACGCCTTGTTTGACACTTTGTCTTTTAAAGAGCGTAGAAATCTAGCGAAACATTAAGAATTGTTGAGTTACATATAAATACATTAATTTTTACAACAAAATTTGGAATGGAAATATAGTTGTTCTAACGTATAACCTTTCAAATGGATACATACTGAATTAGACCACTAACCCTAGCCTCGTATGGTAGATAAATCGACAGGTTCTCCATGGAATCAAAAAAAGTAGGGGGAAAATCTACTTCTGCTTACAAATCAACACCAAAATGATTTCCCTCATCCTTAGAGTCTCTTCAGTAAAGACTATTATTGTCAACTCTTTAAAAAATGACTCAACTTAACCAACAGTTTCCAGATGGGTTTTGGTAAGGCATGAAATACGTATAGCAGTAGTCATTGCATAAACACATGACAATCATGACTTTTTATGCCAAACACCCTGCCCTCTTTCAAGTCGACACATCCATTCAAATTCGAAGCAAACTTGTAAGGCATGGTCAACCTATTCACCCATAATCAGATAGCCATCCGTTTAGCTTTTGTTAATGCATATTTGGCTTGCAGTTTAAACATTTTCCTGTGTCCTGCATCCCTCAATTCCAGATCCTTCATTAAACACAAACATGCAAGGTCTAATTGACTTTTCTCGTTGTCCTTTGTTCTTGCCTTGATGTCCATGACAGTGTCAAATATGTTCATGAAAACATTTCGTTCATTGTGCATGACGCCTATGTTGTGTCTTAACAACTAGTCTTTCCAATATAGAGAATCCCATAATATGCTTCGCTTCACCCAGTGGTGTTCCTTCCCATAACCCGCAAACTCGTTCACATTTTTATCCTAAATGTAAGGATAGTCAAATACTTTATGCCATACCTATGAACCAGATAATCTACGGGGTGGACTTTCATTGACAACCTTGTTTCTCCTATATAGGTGATCCAACAGTAGGAATTCATGATGGTAAGTTAGGCAAGCAAGCTTCCCAGATGTTGACCATCTAGAAAGCATACCATAGGAAGGAAAGTCATTAATGGTCCACATCAAAATAACCCTCATCATGAAATTATTTTTCAAGGATGGATCATAGGTCATAACCCCAACATCCCATAATTGTGTCAACTCCTCAACCAATGGTTGTAAAAAGACATCTATTTTCACCTTAGGATTTTTGGGTCTTGGAACCAGCATAGATAGAAACATTACCTCCCTCTTCATACACATCTCAAGAGGTAAATTATATGGGGTCAGTATGACTAGCAAACAAGAGTACGCTCTTCCGTATTAACTAAACAGGTTGAATTCGTGAGTACATAGGCGAAGTCGTACATTGCGCGGCTTATATGAAAAGTCCGAGTACAACCCATCTAAATACTTTCATGTTTTCCTATTAGATGGATGGCATAAAGACCCTCTTATGTTCAATTCAGAGCATGCCAACGCATGTGTTTTACCATGGACAATGAGGCGTATAAACGTTGAAGACATGGTGTAATCAGAAAATATCGCCTTTTCTTCCTTGTCATCCTAGTTACTTCCCTCTTCTCTTAACAGTTTTGTAACGGTCCCTGTTACAGTGTATACATTTGTCTACACTTTTGTCTGTAAACTCATTTCAGAATGACGAGTTTGACGACATTCTGTTTCCGTTTGGCATAGTGGAACCCATCAAATTGACCATTCTATTAAAACAACTTTCCAAAAGATTATACTCTTCCTTTATGCTTAAAGTAGCTACGGAGACATATAATTCGGTATTGACTCTCGCACCCGTCCCATAACGGGGTCTGAGCTGCTGCCAACAAATCATAAAATCTCTTAACATCCGGATTTGGATCCTTCTCTACATTCTCATCCTCATCCCTAGGTTCGTCATCATGTTGTAGAATACGCCTGGTGGAAGGTCCAACATGATCCATCACCATCTGTGTTATGTTGTTGTAGTTATCCCTGTTGCCCCCTACTTTGTAGTAAGATTGTTGCACAGGTACGATCAGTGGCCTGGGCGGTAACTACTCACCATGGTTATACCACCAATAATATCCTTTCATGAATCACTTCTCATTTAAGTGGTACATCACATCATCCACATATTCAAAACTCATACATTCGCACTTAGAGTAAGGACAACGGATCTTCTAGGTCGCTTCAAACTCAAGGGTGTTGGCTATAGCGAATGGAATAAACTCACACAACCCCATAAAAAACTCTTTAGTGACTCGCCGATTATGATCTAGCCGATTGTAGATCCATCGCCAATATGCCAGAACCTTTATTCATAAAACCCTAATGATGACATGACTAGTTACTTTAATTTAACAAAACATTTTTAACGTTCATGAATTGCTTCTATCTCTTTGATGTAAGTAGGTGGGTCCCTATCCCATGTAGAATGAAAATGTAACCCATCTGTATGTTTGCATCAAGGTTGTGTGTTGAGGTTCAATCAGAATTTTGACAGCATTTCGCATTGGTCCCTGAGTGCACGAAGATACATACGGATCGAAACACCACACACAGACATGCATCCAGAGACAACACGAAATGCGAAAACCAAAAATCTAATTGCACATAAACAACACAAGATTCACACAAACACCAATATTTATGGGTTACGTCTTACCGGTTACAGATTCATCCTAAACTATCCAACCGGGATAATTCAAGATCCAACACAACCGGGATAATTCAAAATTCTAATTGTGTTGAGTCTTGAACGGGAACCTATTGGGTACACACACGGTCTAATGACATAGGCAGCCTATCGAAATTTAGGTAGAGTCTCCCTTATAAACTAGACATTTCAAAATTATAACAGTGCCTTGTTAAACACCAAAAAGTTTTCAGTATAGTTCAATATATACACCATGGATTGTTACGGGAAATAAAATTAAATTATTTGAAGGACTTTTTAAATATTTAATAAAGGAGGTAAATGACAATCACTAGTGCAAAAATAGGATTTAACATCGGTTTTTTTGGACATTTCACATCGGTTTTCATACCGATGTGGATCTGGCCGTTGTGAAATATAGGAACATCTCACATCGGTTTTAAAACCGATGTGAAAAAGAGATCTAACATCGGTTTTCCTAAAATACCGATGTAAAAATGAGGACATTTAACAACAGTTTTGTAATAAACTGATGTGAAAAAGGGACATCTAACATCGGTTTTTTAAAAAAACCGATGTGAAAAGGGACATCTAACATCGGTTTTTTAAAAAACCGATGTGAAAAATAGTTTTTTTACTTTTTTTATTTTTTATATTCTACTATTAATTTTGTTAACAAAACCTGGACAAGTTAATTTTCAATATTCATCCTGAATATATTTATTTTTTCATGACAATTCCTGGACATACATTTATACAACACATATAGAAAACAATGTATCAACACCAATTAAAATCATATGTCAATGAATCATATATAACACCAAACATTGTTTTATACATGGTTTAGGTTAGAATTTAATACATAATATAAAGGCAAAAACATATATACACATATTCAAGACAAACACTCATTTTCAACACAAAAAAAACAAGTCATATATAGATGGGAAATGGAAGAAATTTACAAGGATGAAGCTCAAGATGTGGAGTTAGAGAAGATAAAATTGGAGAAGCTTGTACATAAGATCAATATGAAGCTTTCACATGATTTTGCAATGGCTGTTGGAGAGCTACTCACGACCTTTAAACATGAGTGGAGCAAGATGTGGAGATGAAGAGCTGCACATTATTACAAAACTATCATATTACAAAACGCGTAATGGAGAAATGAGATGGAGAGCACACATATTGGGAGCATACCGTTCACGAGAGAGAGCGTAATGTGTATGCTACTTTGTAATGAAAAAATAGTAAAAGGAAAGTTGCACACTGATACCATATATAAATTGAAATAAAGTTACGTTATATTCCACATCAGTTTTTCAAAAAACCGATGTGGTATCCCCCTTTAGCCAAAAAAAAATAACGTAAACAAGAAAAAGCATAATGTCTGGCGAATAAAAAAATTAAACGCTATATTTCACATCGGTTTTTAAAAAAACCGATGTGGTATCTCCTCTAAAACGCTATTTCACATCGGTTTTTTAAAAACCAATGTGGTATGTAATTCAAAAAATACTCCTGGCGCTAATTAACACTAACGCGCGAGAATGAAAAGCACAATGTCGGGCGATATTTCACATCGGTTTTTAAAAAAACCAATGTGGTATCTCCTCTAAAAGGCTATTTCACATCGATTTTTAAAAAACCGATGTGGTATGTAATTCAAAAAATACTCCTGGCGCTAATTAACGCTAACGCGCGAGAAGGAAAATTTCATTCTTCCACATCGGTTGTTGGCTAAAACCGATGTTGAATCTTTTATTATTTTAATTTTAAGAAAAACAAAGAATTATGTAATTAAATATATATTATGTAATTAATTAAACCGATGTTGATTTTTATTTTTTTATGCATTTTTCACATCGGTTTCTTAAAAAGCATGGTCTAATATGCTTATGAAACATTTTACATAATTTCAAAATTGCCACCGCGTCAATATGTAACATCGGTTTTATAAAACCGATGTGATAAACTATTAACCGATGTGAAATGTTTTTTGATGTTTCGTTTATTTACAAAAATGCCACCGCTTTTATATTTCACATCGTTTTTTTGTTAAACCGTGATGAACTCTACGATGTGAAATGGTACTTTTCTACTAGTAAATATTTAAATATTCATAACCAAATTGAAGTTTTTATAATCTCTAATACTAATCTACTACAATTTTAAGGATGGAAGTTTACTTTTTATTGTAAGTTACGAAAGTTAATAGTATTTAGAAGTTGATTTGAGCAATTACATCAGTATATCTTTTAATCAATTTCACTTTGATGTTGATTTAAGTTTTTTTACTAAAAGCTACATATATAGCTTTCCATATACTTGAAGTTTTCCTATCCTAGGTACTACAATATTCTTCATGAGAAAAGATGTGGAGAAAGGGGAACAACTTGTAGGTTTCTAGCTGCTAATTACAACTTGCAAGACACAGTATCACAATATGGATTATAATATGACAATGCATATCAGAACTTCTAACAATGCATATCATATCAAAACCCATAATAGTGCATATTAGAAATAGTGTGCATAACAGTGCATATCAAAAACATTGACATATTCAGAAGATTTTCAATGAGCATAAATCTATTGGTTCAACATGGTTAAAATATAAGAATAGAGTGAGAAGACAAACCTTGTTGTTGCTGTTAAGAGTGCGTGTGTAAGCCGTCAAGAACGAAAGACGAGAGACAAGAGACAAGAGATTGGCTTCATGAACCTGTGAGTGAAGCGTTGAAGAAAATTAATTTTTTTAAAATTATAAAACAACATTTAATTAGTTAATTGTAAACAGTATTTATTAAAATTTTGTTTAGTTTACCGTTGAATAAGATTAATTTTATGAGTGTTAATTTCAAGGATAAATATTAGTATTACGATGTTTGCCCAACTTAATTTGTTAATTTTAACCATTAAATTCATAATGAAACAAGAACACAGCACAATATCAAACATAAGGCCCAAAAAACTTAGAACTTTGAAGCAAGCAAATTAAGGCCACTTAAATTTTGTAGAGCTGAACCATAACTTGAACTAATGAGCAGAAATCATGCATCTTTTTATTCACCCAACTTGAACTAGAATAATTGACTGAATTAGAACTACCTATTATAGAGCCATGATTTATTCAATGGCTTCCATTTAACAAGCATTCACAATAGCAAGCTAGGTGTTCAAAAAGCATTGAAAAACAAAGAATTGAAAAAAAAGAATGTTATGCAAGAACACTAGAAACAAGTACAACAAGATTTAACAAACAGGAACAAATCATAATAGTAATAAGAACTTGTAATCAGCAAAAATAAACCACCATGTATTAGAGAAGATAATAGGAAAAGAAGAACACCAAAGTTAAATTGGTTCAGCTAAGACTCTTTAATACCTCAAGACACTTGCTTCTTTCAACAATCTTACACTCCTAATGATAGTTTAAATTCTTTTCTTCGGTCTCTCTCACGTACGAGTCTAGGTACATATAAAGGAAGTTAGGAAACAAAATTGATGACTTCACAGAAAGCAATATAAACAGTTATTAACGGCTAAACAAACTAACTAATTCTAATCAAAACCAAACTAATTTCCAGTCACCATTTCCTATCATTCTTTTCGAACAACATTTTTTCAATTTGCGAGCTTTTTCTGGTCCTAGAACATGCTTAGTTCTACCATGAACCAAGCAAGCATTATGCTATTTTTAAGGTACCATAAACTGAAAACAAATGATGATAATCCCAGTTGAATAAGAATATTAGTTCAAATTTTTGCTTGAATCGCATATTTTGAAACAGAAATTAAACTACATAAGCTAAGAAGCTAGCTACATTGAGCAAATTGATACAAATCACAGTTGTATAGTATATATATTGCAGGAACTAGCAACAACACACATTGAAAGACACCTTTATCTTGACCTCACAAACACATTGAAAGAGAGAGATGAAGTTACAGTAAAACAATGAGCCTGAGAGGAAGTGCTCATTGAATTCCTAAGAGAGAAGATTTAATTTTTTCAATTGTTTTAGCAGAACTTTAAATTTCTCTTTTTTTAGTTATTTAAAATTCCTTTAAAAATTCTAAGACTATCAAAATTACAACCATTTTACTATCCAAATAGCATATTTTAATTACTAGTACTTGAAGTTCTTTATTAAAATTAATTCCTTCTTTAAAATATCCTATCCATACACAAGTTAATTTAATTAAGTCATGAAACTTTATTAAATTAAAATAAAGATCAAACAAATAAATATCTCTATATTAGCTTAATTCAAGGTACAGAGCGGTTTAACATTTGAATGGTTTCCTAAAACACTAAGCAAACAATTGATATACAACTTTTGAGTCTTGCCCTTTTATAACAGTGAGTTCAGACACCTTTAACTATGACATTATATTCTAATGTTCTACTGCTAGTTGCCCAAAGACAAATTTTGGGTCTTACCAAATTTTCAATGCTAAGGCATTTTAAATCCAGGACCATGACACTAGATATCCATAGAATGAGTAATGCTTTAATCCTAGTTCTACTTTAACAGTATCAAATCTTCAATATTATGGCATTCGATTATACTTCATTCCTTTTTCTTAATAATTAACTTACCTAAACAATAAATGATTCACAACAAATTCCTAATGATCTAAAACTAACTAATGAAAGTTCACAAACATACTCACTAATAAAAACATGGATAGAAAGTAAAACTATTACTAAGCCTAAAATTCATATTTACAGCTCTTAAAAATATGGTTACCAACTCTTAAAATCCACTTCATTTCTATGAAGCCGAAGAGACCAAATTGTAGCACCCCTATGCTAAAAGATTTAGTAGAACTAGATTTACAAATGAAGCCGAAGAGACCAAATTGCAGCACCCCTATGCTAAAAGATTTAGTAGAACTAGATTTACAAAACCAAGTTTTAGTTTTACATATGACAATTGACAATTGAATTATCAAAATATGTTCCATATTTTTACATGTTAAAGACAAAATCATTACCCTTCATTAACTTCTATCAATTCTTTTTGTGAATATTCTTCTTCCAATAACCAAAAACTAATCCCATCACAAGCATAAAAACCATAAAGTGATTTTTTAATTAACAATCCAAATCAAACATAAATTAAAAAGGATAAGCATAAAAAGTGCTCACCAACAGTGGACTGCATGAAGGTCCAAAAAGGCCATCATACCTTAAAATTTAAACTAAGCAAATTGAATTCCTGAACCACAATGGAAGTGATGCGAGTAGATTTTATTAATCTCAATATGTTTAAAAGATTAAATTATCTTTTAACTATAAGTCAAACTTTAATGATACCTATAATATCAAATTTGATTTTTCTATCCCTCAATTATCCTTTATTACTTATAATAATGATTATTATCAATTTTCTTAACCCCTTGTTTCTTAATTAGTCATAATAAAATTCATTCTCCTTCTCTTATTACCCATTATTTTTCCTTTTGTGACTAATAAGTAAATTTAATTTAATATTGCTCACTATTTGACCTTTATAACCCAACCTAAACTATTCAACAAAGTATTAATTTTTTAAAACATAAAGGCAAGTGATTGAGATTTGTCAGCTTCACAAGAAAACTTCTAAAAATAGTTGATTGAAAATTAATTTCAATACATGCACTAAATTTCAGCCCGGATTGTACACATACCCTGTATATTTATGCAAGTACCTTGTGTAATTATTAAGAAATTTACAACTATATATCTTAAAGTTTTCATGATGACATCATATGTATTTAGATACGTGCTAAGTTTGGAAAATTACAAGGACTTCCATAGGGATTAGAGAAATATATGCCAATAACGAGGCTGAATAATAAATTGTAGTCCTAAGGCAAGGTTTGACAACATGAGGAAGAATAAGGTTTTAAATAGAGTATTATATATATATATATATATATATATATATATATTTTGACCATTTATATCCTGGGAGTTAATTATGCAGTTGTTCTCCCCTCTCAAACAAATGTATTTATTAAATATCGAATTCGGAATTCTTAGCGCAATCTTAGTTTGTATTATGAGCTAACTCACAACTAATAACTAATGATTGGTTATATAACAAAATTTGATTCCATGAAAATGCAATATTCACATTTCATTCTTGTAATCAGTGTATTATACAGCATGTATGTTGCTAGAATTTTATTCTTTGGCATGCCTGTTTATTTCCTTTGAACCATTATGCACTGCATGTCTTCATAACAATTAAGAAATTAAACCTTGGGCACATCTAAATAAAAAATAGGCCCCAAGACTTAAACTAAGAGCACCCTCAGGTTCTTAAATGGCACATCAAATGCATCAGATTCCAAGTTAAGCAAATACTAACAGATTCCAAATTCTAACACTACCACATTAAATGCATCAGCTATGATAAATGGCGTATTCACCAATCTAGCATTGTGGAATAAAGATGCCGAACAGAGTAGGCAAAGCCAATGTGGAACGTACCTTGAAGGAGAGAGGCAGGAGCCGTCGGAGTTGTTGGAGTTCACCTTTAAACAGAGGGACCTTTGAATAGAAGGAGCTTTGAACAGAAAGAGACGAGAGAGTGGGAGTGAGGGAGACAGTGGTTTGTGAGGGTGACGATGGTTTGTGAGAGAGAGAAACAGAGTAAGGGCTTAGGGCTTAGGGGAGGCAGAGAAGCTGATAGAGGGGAAAGGTTACCCTCGAATAAGTTATTAAAATTAGCGACGATAGTAGCCCGTCACTACGCGTCGCTAGTTTTAAAAAAATGAACACGTATTCTTAATAGCAATGACCAATGTCCGTCATTTTCTTAGCTATCTTAGCAACGATGGATACCCATCGCTGAAATGTAATCGTGACCAACAATACTTAATTTAGCGACGGGCTCAACGACCCTCGATTTTTTATTTTCACTTAGCGACGATAGACACTCGTCGTTGCATCAAACTACAGAATCTGCATCACTAAGTCTGTCGCTACCCTACGTTACCTAAAGCTAAGTTAGCAACAGGCTCAACGACTTTGGCTCTTTATTTTGACTTAGTGACCGGGACCTTCCGTCGCTAATTTATGCAGATTGCCAAAACCATTAGAGGGAGAGGAAAAAGGGAGGGAAAGAAAACATAATGACGTGGTCGCTAATGCGGTCACTAATTAGTAGTAGTGGTAGCAATGGTGGCTAGCCGTCACTCATGTAAAAAATTGAGGGAACCCTAGAACTTGGAGAGAAACAAAAAAGCGACAACATAAGGGCGTCACTGTTTGGTCCATGTAACATTAGCGACGACATTAGCCTCTGTCGCTGAGTATGGCGCTAATCAAAAAATTAGAGGAAAAATAAAAAATATAAGGACATGACAGTAGTGACAGTTCTATGACGTCATGTGTTTAGGCAAGAATTTGGCGACAAATTTTTATGCAACTTAGCAATGGCTTCTATGTTGGTCGCTTATTTGGTAGCTAATGTCATCTACAAGGTCCCTTTTTACGTGGTGGTTTCTAATTCGGTCACTAATTACCAACGGCTTTTTTCGATCATTGTTTTTGGATTGTTGTCGAGAGTTTTTTTAGTATTGTTAAACATGGGTAGCTTCGTGATTCAACCATGGAATCACTAAGGTAACAATCATGCTCGTGTATTGAGCCGTGCTCCCATTGGGCCAACTTGTGGAACCCCTAACATTCTAAATCGGGCAACAGGATAGATATGTCATGAATACAAATGCAGATGTAGATCACATGTATTCTCACACTAACGCATCTTACCAGGCCACACATTAACCATCAGTCCTCTTTCTCATCATCATCACCATCCTTTCTTAGTGGATTTTAGTTTCACATAGTCTTATCATTGTTTTTAATGTTCAATTGTAGCATTTACTTCCTTTTTTAATAATCTTTAATTTCAACATCATTACAAGCATATAACTTCTACCAAACATAATGGCATCAACCACATTTATCAATTTTCATCACCACTCATAAGTGTGGTAGACAACAACAATTCTTTCAATTTCATTATCAAGCATCAACATTTACTAGTAGTGGTGAATCATACATAATTTCACAATAACACATAGGCACACATTTGTCCAAACTTCATAACATTTATTAAATCACCACAAGAGGCATACCACATATTCTAAATGCATCAAACATATTTGTCAAACAAGAAACAACAACAATAAGGATATTCATTATAATAAGTCACAACAATCATGACAAGGCAAATATGATTTACCATACTATACAACAATCATCAAGTCATTTAATTCATGCTTTTAGAATATAAAATTGTTCTCCTACCTCAAGAGAAGAAATTTGGGTGATTCGACTGTCCCGTCTCATCTACCGGATTAAGCCCTACATTTAATACATGTATAAATACAATTAATTGCAAGTCAATCATCATTCTTAATCTTAAATTCATAGATAATTATATTCATGATCTCCAATATGTTTTAAATATTTTCTAGGCCTTGGTTTCATATTTTATTAGGTTTTAGGAATTATTTTCCCTTAATTAATGTTTTCTAGCACTTAATTGGTTATACCAAATATTTTTAAAATATCAAATCAATATCATTATCTTCACCCATCATCCATAATATGTTATCAATGTTCCATAATGCCTCCTCATAATTGTCCATGTCATTCACACTAAGGGAACATCTTCTACCTTATTTATTAACCAATATATCAATACTTTGTCATGGTCCCTCCAACTTTCACCATCAATAACTCATGCCATACATTACAAAATTTATTTCCATAATTATTAACTATCCTTATTGTAACATCCTGCTTTTAATAATAGCTCTATTTTGAAAATTTTGAAGTATAAAAGATCTGTTAGTGTTACTCAATGAATAAAAACACTCTATGGATGGTTGTGATACTCTAAAATTTCTTTTTTTGGGTATAATTTTAGGAATTACATAAACCTTTAAGGATGAGGCCCAATTTTCGAGTGATAATACCTTAGAAAGAACTATCCGAGTGAGAAAGAGAGTCTGATCCGAGTGAATCATGTAAACCGTATTCCGAGTGACTAAGTAATGACTGAGTCTGAATGAGACTTGACTGTGATGCTTATCTCTGAGGAATAAATGGTTAAGTTATTCCTCAGATGAGAAAGGACATGAACACCGAGTGAAGATCGAATGAGCCTTGAGTCGGCCTGAGAAGACTTAACCGAGTGAAAAGTTAAAAGAAGAGGAGTCGGTTGAATGAGATCGGAAGAGACACTTCTGATCCGTTCTGATCTCAAAAGGTAGGACGACGTCAAGACTTCAAAGAAGAAGATCGGATGCCCACTAATACCACATCACATCGGATGACCGATGTAGGGAGGACAGCTTATGTGAAGCAGACCGGATCAACGTTTTACTGAATGAGCTATGGGTCGCATGACCATGAGACCGGATTAATGCTTTGTCATTTGTGAACACTGGTTAGATTCAAGGAAGGTTCATCCTTAAAACTAATGTTCACACCGGATAAATTGTACCGGTATTAAAGACCGGACTGAGTCTGTCCAGAGAACAGAAGATTACAGACTAGGAAGGGTATAGTTTTCCTACAAAACTGGGGTCTCATGCCTTGGCGGAGTAGTAAATTTAGGCGGGGTCATACGTTTTGGCGGAGTCATAAGCATTGACGACGTCAAATGCCTTGGCGGAGTAACGTGAACATCTTTTAGAGCATGGACATCTCTTAAGATACACTCAACACCGCCCTTCACACAACACCGCCTTTCACACAACACCGCCCTTCACACAACACCGCCTTTCACACAACACCGCCCTTTACACAACACCGCCCTTCACACAACACCGCCCGTCATTCCACACCGCCCTCACCCTCCACACTGCCCTCACACAGCATACCGCCTCACACGCCACACCGCCCTCTCTTAATACCGCCCATATACGGCACTCCGCCCTCACACCCTACACCGCCCCATATACTCAATGCCGCCCTCTTCAAAATCTCCAACAACGAACACCTTTTAACTCCACTCAGACCACTTTATATAAATTAATATATCACTAACCTCTTTAATGCAAAGATGACAGGGAGACGAGTCAAAAGGTTCCATTAAATCTCACCTAATCCTCCATTCAAGTCTGCCACTTATTCTCTCATTATTAACAACTTACCACCTATATACGAACCACTTAGCAAATCACACACTCTTTTCTTCTTCTTCTCATTCTTGTACGTTCAAAAGGCTGTTCTTTCCATTTCTTCCATTACGGACTGGAACGAGGGAACTACAAGACATACCTTGTTAATCAAAGGACATCAAATCAGGTAAGAGGGGAGAGGGTTGTGAATATTTGTGAAATGGGTAGAACTGTATGCTGTTCTAGGATTCCAGAATTAACTTTGTAACTTGTTGCTCATTTTTGAAATTGAAAACGTGTGAATTTGACTCTGACTTCTTCATGAAAGTTGTAGATCTTTTTGATACCTGAATTTTGAGACCTGAATCGAGTAATTTGAATAAGTATAGCAAAAGTTATAGCCAAAATATTACAGCATGTTCGTGTGGAAAGTTTATCCTTTGTTTTGTGTATATATTGACTTACTGGGAATTGTACGTGCATAATCAGCCCTTTATGTCTTCATGAAAGTTGTAGATAATTAAGTTGTGGATTTTTAGAAAGTGGTTTCACATCAAAATAATTTTTGTAACTCAAGTTATGCTCAAATTACTGAAGTATGTGCAAGTTGAAATTCTGAAATTCTTAAATTTTGAAATCCGAATCTTGTTTTTAAAACTGGGAAGTTTGTGGTGAGAATTAGGGGTTGGTGTCTTCATGGAAATTGTAGATATGTGTGTTAAGAATAATTTAGAATTGGTTTCATTTCAAAATCACGTTTGTAACTCCAAATACGTTCTAAATACAAATCTGTGTACATTTTGGAAAACTTATCTTGAGGCAGTATAGTATTTTATGAAAAAGTGGTATTTTTGATTGGAATATGAAACTGTGTTCTTCATGAAAGTTGTAGATAATTGTATTATTGAGCTATAGAAAGTGGAATCATCTAAAAAGGAGTTGATTTGCCCATGTTATGACTGTTTTGCTAATGTATGTTGCTGTTGGGGATGCTGAAAGTCACTGAAAAAGGCTATTTTGAAAGAAAATGATATTTTCTCTATGGATAAAGATTATTTATTAAATTCTTGAGTGATTATGAATTAGTATAAATGCTGTTGAGTATCACACAGTTTGTATATTGTGATGGTGAATAATTATGAATGACATAATTAATATATATATACATGAATGCCTTGTGGTTATTGACATATGTGGTTGTAACAGTAAATCCATGATTTTATGAATTATTATGTGTATTGTGTCCCTTGAGGACTTGTATTATCCAAGAGGTTTTGGAAATGTGGATATCATGGTATGTTAAATGATAAAGAGAATTAAAGGCATTCATGCATCATAAGCATTGGACGCATCATGGAATTTAGGGGTTCCTTGATTGCCTACCCCGGTGGGGGGTTACTCTATGATGAGTTCAGCCCTATTTTGTTGTGTGCCATGGAGTGTAGGGATTCATGGTCTATGCAAAGCCCTACTTATGATAATTGTGTACTTCGGTACTTAAGCGCCATGAAGTATAGGGATTCATGGTATATGCTAAAGCCCTAATTGTGTAAGCGCCATGAAGTATAGGGATTCATGGTATATGCTAAAGCCCTAATTGTGTAAGCGCCATGAAGTATAGGGATTCATGGTATATGCTAAAGCCCTAATTGTGTAAGCGTCATGAAGTATAGGGATTCATGGTATATGCTAAAGCCCTAATTGTGTAAGCGCCATGAAGTATAGGGATTCATGGTATATGCTAAAGCCCTAATGGAGTCTCTATGAGACTTTTACTGCAGTATTCCCACCAAAACCAAATGGATCCAGCATGACATCATTTGACTAATTGAAGAATTATTAAATGGACTTGTTTGGCATATTCATCATATCATTATGAGTTGTGGATTGTGTTTATGCAATTTTATCTATTTTATACTTATTCTATATTCTGTCTCACTCTTACATTAATTTTTACAGTGAATGACACGCCGAATGAAGAGTGATGCCATGATTGATGTCTATTTGAATTATTACTTGAACTTTGATTTCATGAGTTGTAATAAGTATAGCATGTCATGTACCATTATCTTCTAAATCGTTTCCGCTATTTGAATATTTTCTTGAATTTAATTATTCACGACTAGTATGTATGATAATTTTCTGCTGTTATCAACTGTTACGTAAACTCTGAATTGAATTTATGAATTATAAAATAATCTTCCGAAAACGCGAAAATTTTACTCGAAAATTTTTAATTAACGTTTCGGGGCGTGACATGTTGGTATCAGAGCGTTTTCAAAAATTCAGGACCAATTACTATGATATGTATTGATTCTTGATATACTATGTGAATTGTTTGATTAATTGTTTGAGAATATGTCCTATATGTGCTATATGACTTGTGCCTGACTAATAAACTGCAAGGTGATTTGTTTGATTACTAGCCTGATGATATGATAAATGTGTGTTATATGACTTATTGCTTATCTGATAAATTGTAGTTACGTTATAATATTATATATATATATATACATACGATATATTTTCCCATAGGATTAGTATAAATCAAACCATGAATATAGGATGACAAGGAACGAGAACGACGCTATGGCAGCTGCTATCAACCGTTTGGCTGAAGCTATAGAAAGGCAAAATCAACTAAGAATTTTCAAAGAAAACCACCAAGACAGATTGGCACGAGAGGAGATCAACAGACAACTGAAGCCTCAGTCAATTGCTTTCAAGAGGAGAGGATCGTTTTATCCAAATCACTCCAAGGGGGGATCGTCATCATCTTCTGAGAAATACAATAATCATATGGGTATAAGGTGTTTTAAGTGCAAAGGTAATCACCATGTACGTGATTGCAATAGACGCTTAGAAAATATCACTTGCTATCAATGCAATCAGAAGGGGCACATCAGCCCAAATTGTCCGCTGAAACAGCAAATCAACAACACTATGAATAAGCAAAGAGATTCAGGTTATCAAGAAATTTGTAAAGGAAACGCTCGTACTGTTCAACATATAAGACAGTATAGGGAGTCCACAGACGAAAGATCACATACAGGAAGAGTCTTTGACATTAGCAGCTCAGAGGCAGACCAAGCAGGCGACCTCATGCAAAATAAGTGTGAGATCAATGATACCATTTTATCTGTGTTGTCTGATTCGGGTTCTACACCGAAGTAAGTTAGACGTTTTCAATTATCCGTGAAGCCTATAATATATGACTTGATTATTTCCATTCCCAACTGTACACAACTTAGGATTACTAAGGTGTGTAACGATTATTCTGAACTCACAGAAGGTAGGAACTTTCTTGTCAATTCTGTTTATCTTTGAAGAATATGGAAGTAATTCTAGGAATGAATTGGATATCGGTGAATCAAGTTTTAGTAGACTGTCATAACGAGACCGAGGTATTTCAATTAGAAGAAAATCCTTTTTCATACAACCATTTTGTGAGTCTCCTTCCATACCAACCAACCATGCTTTCTTATTTTTCATTATGAAGATGGTTCAAATGTTTAGAAACTTTATATTCTCTCTTCATTTTCGTGGATATACTAAGGCTAGGGATAGCGTGGAACTTAAGGTGCAATTCTTATACTCTTTTGTTGTTTTAGGTTTTGGTTTCTATGATCATAGAAAAGTGCATTATGAATGAGTTTAAGAATAGAAATCATTTTCATGTGAAACCCAAAGGAGGAATATGTCTTAAGTATCTTTGGATAGGTGTGAAATAGTATACAAAGATTTTAAGATTTGAGATGGAAGATAATGGTTGATAATTGTGATTGTTTGATTCTAGTGGAACTTTAACTTTAGAATTTAAGGGAAATAAGTAATAATGTCATGTGAGATGATTTTTAGCGAAAACCATGGTGATGTGTGTATAGGTGTTATTTAATAATGGAGATTAGTGGTTATTAGGAATGATTATTAAGTTTTGATGAGTTGAGGATTTTGGTTAAGTTGATGATTTTGACGACTTTTAATACTCTAGGATGATTATATATGAGGAATTGAATTATTGAAACATTGGTATTAGAGACTAGGAGAAGGATGTATATGGGTATGTGAGTGATTAAAGGACTTAAATTTAGATTGTTGATGTTTATGATGATGTTAAAAATGGTTGCAAGCAATTGATAGTGAATTAAGGGAATAAATACTAGAATCACTTTGAAATAGTGGAATTAATAATGGTTGAATGATTCATGTGATGGTTTGGAAAGCTAAGAGCCATAGTATTGTTATTGATAGGATTAGTTAGCTCTTTAAGATTTAGAGAATTTAGGTGTTGGGAAAGGAATTCCCGAAGCCTAACATAGACGTGTAAATTGGATATAAACAAGTTAAGAACTTGATAATGAGTTTTGGGGGAAGATGTCTTATGGTGGTATAATAATAGCATGAATATGTATAGTTGTGATAGGATTGTGTTTCGGATAATAGTGCGGAATAATTCCAGCTTTGAAATTTTGAGGACGAAATTTTTATTAGGGTGGGAGAAATGTAACATCCTGCTTTTAATAATAGCTCTATTTTGAAAATTTTGAAGTATAAAAGATCTGTTAGTGTTACTCAATGAATAAAAACACTCTATGGATGGTTGTGATACTCCATAATTTCTTTTTCTGGGTATAATTATAGGAATTACATAAACCTTTAAGGATGAGGCCCAATTTCCGAGTGATAATACCTTAGAAAGAACTATCCGAGTGAGAAAGAGAGTCTGATCCGAGTGAATCATGTAAACCGTATTCCGAGTGACTAAGTAATGACTGAGTCCGAATGAGACTTGACTGTGATGCTTATCTCTGAGGAATAAATGGTTAAGTTATTCCTCAGATGAGAAAGGACATGAACACCGAGTGAAGATCGAATGAGCCTTGAGTCGGCCTGAGAAGACTTAACCGAGTGAAAAGTTGAAAGAAGAGGAGTCGGTTGAATGAGATCGGAAGAGACACTTCTGATCCGTTTTGATCTCAAAAGGTAGGACGACGTCAAGACTTCAAAGAAGAAGATCGGATGCCCACTAATACCACATCACATCGGATGACCGATGTAGGGAGGACAGCTTATGTGAAGCAGACCGGATCAACATTTTACTGAATGAGCTATGGGTCGCATGACCATGAGACCGGATTAATGCTTTGTCATTTGTGAACACCGGTTAGATTCAAGGAAGGTTCATCCTTAAAACTAATGTTCACACCGGATAAATTGTACCGGTATTAAAGACCGGACTGAGTCCGTCCAGAGAACAGAAGATTACAGACTAGGAAGGGTACAGTTTTCCTACAAAACTGGGGTCTCATGCCTTGGCGGAGTAGTAAATTTAGGCGGGGTCACACGTTTTGGCGGAGTCATAAACATTGACGAGGTCAAATGCCTTGGCGGAGTAACGTGAACATCTTTTAGAGCATGGACATCTCTTAAGATACACTCAACACCGCCCTTCACACAACACCGCCTTTCACACAACACCGCCCTTCACACAACACCGCCTTTCACACAACACCGCCCTTCACACAACACCGCCCTTCACACAACACCGCCCGTCATTCCACACCGCCCTCACCCTCCACACTGCCCTCACACAGCATACCGCCTTACACGCCACACCGCCCTCTCTTAATACCGCCCATGTACGGCACTCCGCCCTCACACCCTACACCGCCCCATATACTCAATGCCACCCTCTTCAAAATCTCCAACAACGAACACCTTTTAACTCCACTCAGACCACTTTATATAAATTAATATATCACTAACCTCTTTAATGCAAAGATGACAGGGAGACGAGTCAAAAGGTTCCATTAAATCTCACCTAATCCTCCATTCAAGTCTGCCACTTATTCTCTCATTATTAACAACTTACCACCTATATACGAACCACTTAGCAAATCACACACTCTTTTCTTCTTCTTCTCATTCTTGTACGTTCAAAAGGCTGTTCTTTCCATTTCTTCCATTACGGACTGGAACGAGGGAACTACAAGACATACCTTGTTAATCAAAGGACATCAAATCAGGTAAGAGGGGAGAGGGTTGTGAATATTTGTGAAATGGGTAGAACTATATGCTGTTCTAGGATTCCAGAATTAACTTCGTAACTTGTTGCTCATTTTTGAAATTGAAAACGTGTGAATTTGACTCTGACTTCTTCATGAAAGTTGTAGATCTTTTTGATACCTGAATTTTGAGACCTGAATCGAGTAATTTGAATAAGTATAGCAAAAGTTATAGCCAAAATATTACAGCATGTTCGTGTGGAAAGTTTATCCTTTGTTTTGTGTATATATTGACTTACTGGGAATTGTATGTGCATAATCAGCCCTTTATGTCTTCATGAAAGTTGTAGATAATTAAGTTGTGGATTTTTAGAAAGTGGTTTCACATCAAAATAATTTTTGTAACTCAAGTTATGCTCAAATTACTGAAGTATGTGCAAGTTGAAATTCTGAAATTCTGAAATTTTGAAATCCGAATCTTGTTTTTAAAACTGGGAAGTTTGTGGTGAGAATTAGGGGTTGGTGTCTTCATGGAAATTGTAGATATGTGTGTTAAGAATAATTTAGAATTGGTTTCATTTCAAAATCACGTTTGTAACTCCAAATACGTTCTAAATACAAATCTGTGTACATTTTGGAAAACTTATCTTGAGGCAGTATAGTATTTTATGAAAAAGTGGTATTTTTGATTGGAATATGAAACTGTGTTCTTCATGAAAGTTGTATATAATTGTATTATTGAGCTATAGAAAGTGGAATCATCTAAAAAGGAGTTGATTTGCCCATGTTATGACTGTTTTGCTAATGTATGTTGCTGTTGGGGATGCTGAAAGTCACTGAAAAAGGCTATTTTGAAAGAAAATGATATTTTCTCTATGGATAAAGATTATTTATTAAATTCTTGAGTGATTATGAATTAGTATAAATGCTGTTGAGTATCACACAGTTTGTATATTGTGATGGTGAATAATTATGAATGACATAATTAATATATATATACATGAATGCCTTGTGGTTATTGACATATGTGGTTGTAACAGTAAATCCATGATTTTATGAATTATTATGTGTATTGTGTCCCTTGAGGACTTGTATTATCCAAGAGGTTTTGGAAATGTGGATATCATGGTATGTTAAATGATAAAGAGAATTAAAGGCATTCATGCATCATAAGCATTGGACGCATCATGGAATTTAGGGGTTCCTTGATTGCCTACCCCGGTGGGGGGTTACTCTATGATGAGTTCAGCCCTATTTTGTTGTGTGCCATGGAGTGTAGGGATTCATGGTCTATGCAAAGCCCTACTTATGATAATTGTGTACTTCGGTACTTAAGCGCCATGAAGTATAGGGATTCATGGTATATGCTAAAGCCCTAATTGTGTAAGCGCCATGAAGTATAGGGATTCATGGTATATGCTAAAGCCCTAATTGTGTAAGCGCCATGAAGTATAGGGATTCATGGTATATGCTAAAGCCCTAATTGTGTAAGCGTCATGAAGTATAGGGATTCATGGTATATGCTAAAGCCCTAATTGTGTAAGCGCCATGAAGTATAGGGATTCATGGTATATGCTAAAGCCCTAATGGAGTCTCTATGAGACTTTTACTGCAGTATTCCCACCAAAACCAAATGGATCCAGCATGACATCATTTGACTAATTGAAGAATTATTAAATGGACTTGTTTGGCATATTCATCATATCATTATGAGTTGTGGATTGTGTTTATGCAATTTTATCTATTTTATACTTATTCTATATTCTGTCTCACTCTTACATTAATTTTTACAGTGAATGACACGCCGAATGAAGAGTGATGCCATGATTGATGTCTATTTGAATTATTACTTGAACTTTGATTTCATGAGTTGTAATAAGTATAACATGTCATGTACCATTATCTTCTAAATCGTTTCCGCTATTTGAATATTTTCTTGAATTTAATTATTCACGACTAGTATGTATGATAATTTTCTGCTGTTATCAACTGTTACGTAAACTCTGAATTGAATTTATGAATTATAAAATGATCTTCCGAAAATGCGAAAATTTTACTCGAAAATTTTTAATTAACGTTTTGGGGCGTGACACTTATGGCAATAAATCACATTTCCCTTAATTTTCCTTAATCCTTATTTCTCCAAAACTTAAGGTTTTCAACTAAATAACCAACATCAAATTTCATCAATTTTCATTCCCCATTTCAAGAATATTTTAAGCCACAAATTCGTGTACCACATTTTCCTAACACAAACCCATTCTCCATTGTCATCTAGCCTAAGATTTCCAAGACCCATTTTTATTTTCTACACAATAACAACAAAACCATCATTTACATGCTTCAAGAGCTCTAAATCAATGAATGGAAACAATAAAAATGGTAAAGTGCCTTACCTTGTGCCAAAACTTGAAGAAAGAAAGTGAAGATGACTAAGAGATGGAGAAGATAGGGAAATAAGTATAAAATAGCTCCAAAATGCAATTACCTCATGGAACAAACAATTTTAAGAAATTTTTTAGAGTGAGTAGGCCATTAAAAGCACACAATTTTGGAGCTTGGAAGAGGGAGGAAATAAAACAAAAATAGAGATTGAGGGGAAATGTAACACCCTTGGTTAACTAAGACAATCTCATCCACTAGATTATCCTGGTCAACTAAGAGGTTACGAGTTTTTATAAAATATAGAAGTTTTTTTGTACATAAAACTTGGTGGAACAAATACATCACATATATAACATAGTTATATATAACACATGGTCATAACAACAACTGTACAAACTAAAAGAAAAAGGGGCACGCAGGCTCCCATAAATTTCAACCTATTCTATTCGTTTTTGGCCCAAGAAGAGTCCAGTTGGTCCTCGATGCGACGTCTGTGTCTATCCTCGTGATGTCTGAAAAAATTTAGCGTAAGGGTGAGTCTTCACCTCCACAACAATCGGGAAGGTGTCTCATTGACACCTGCCCAAATACAACACAAATAATCTAGGATCGAGTCCCTCTCACTCTCTTTAGGATCCCTAAGTTATATTCTAAGTCATCTCACCACTCTGGATCTTCACTGACCATTACTAATTTCTCATCCATCCCTCAGGATTTCTAATATCTATACTATCATATTCAAACAATGAACAACCATAATCTCAATACAA
Organism: Clitoria ternatea; assembly: GCA_037962975.1. Lineage (NCBI taxonomy): Eukaryota > Viridiplantae > Streptophyta > Magnoliopsida > Fabales > Fabaceae > Clitoria > Clitoria ternatea. Next base: position 3,940,214 of record CM075674.1, read on the forward strand.
TGATACAATACATGAGTTTATTTTGTTATTTCAAATCTTATATTATTCATCATGATGTATGTGGGCCAATCTCCTCCTCATCATTCCAACACAATACATATCATAGTCCCACCTTATCCTTCTTATCCACTTGAGCGACCATAGCTCTCCTTATTCTGGTTTTGACAAATGGGTAAGGACTCGTAGTCCAATCATCATAATGGCCAATCACACATCTCCATAGAATGGGTACTCTACGGCCATAGAAAATCTCGCCCCTTGTCAAAGTATACCAGAGTTTGCCATGGGCTGTCCGACGACGGGTGCGAATCCAATGCCACTTGGAATTCCTGCCTCCGATATACTCCTTAGACTACCCTTGGGTATCGAGGCGCTGCAGATTCTTCAGTGTACGCCTCACTGTTATGCTCTAGGGAGTTTCTTATCCATCACCCTTATCCTCCATGTATGATGCACACAACACACAATTTCTTTTTACTAGTCATCGGTATGGTCCTTTCAATGACTCTATTTCATTTCTAACATCGGGTCTATTTTAATTAATTCTTTCTTTGTTTTCTCAAAATTTCCCAATCCATAATGGTCTTACCCAACACTTAGAAATGAAACGAGACTTCATATTTTCCAAAAAACCATGGGGTATATTGGCGCTACAACGCCTATCATCACATCGGATCCAATCTAATCTCATAACATCATTTTCATAAGTCATTCATCTCAGGATCCCTACCGAGACATTTCTTTATTCATCCTTTTTTCATTTGTTTATTCATTCATTACATCATACAAATGTCATTCACCACACGATTTATTTTGTTCAACATCATATTTAATACGCATGTCATCATCCTATACTCATCACATATTTCATTACACATACTTATCACACATAATTAACACATATTCATTTAGGCACACAATTACATAGCAGTCACCAAACTCAACATTTATCATACAAGTATTATACACCAATCATTATACATATCATGAGAGGATCATACATACAGGCATACTCATGGATATCTCTTTATAAGTGTTTAATCTTGGTTTCTTACTCGTATCCTATCAGACTATTTATCTTGATTTATTTAAGATGTCCAATTGTCCTTCATTGTTTCTTACTTACTGCTATTGGTTTTATTCATCCTTGATTTACTTATATATCGTTTAAACCGGTGCTTAGGTCCTGTTGACATTGGTGTTCCTACATTTGTTAAACTTCCTTAGCGTATGTTTTTTTATTACCCTATTATCATTTTTTTATTGTTCAATAATTCCTAATATTTGTAATATATGTACTTGACTCATTCTTTTGTACGTTGTTAAGTCATTCGCCTATTTAATCATGTGTGATTACTTCCTTATTTCCTTGGTCACGAAATGGGTTACTAATCCTTTATACTTAGTACTATTCTTAAGTTTCTAGTTACTAGCTTTTGTACTTTTCCTTTGCTCCCATGAGCTCTAATTATATTAATATATTAGTTTCCTTAGTTGTATTCTTTTAGTCAACTAGAGTTTATTTTCTTTATGACATTAAATTATTGCCTAGAAATCTAGAATCCACACCAATATTATGGACTTAGTCAAGTATTATTTAGCCACTAAAATTACTAGTTAATTTATAAGTTATTCTACTTTTTTTTATTACTAGTTCAAGGTTTAGATTCTAAAATCCTTCCTATATCTTTTACCTTTTTCAGCGACTAATATTCTAAAGCTTAACCGTTTATTTCGTATATGTCATGTCCTCCAATCCTTCTTACTTAGTTAATTATGTCATGCATCATATAAAGATCTCCTAAGTTTCTTGTCACTTGTTTTATTAACGACTGAAACTTTCAACTCCTAACATCTTATTTCATATCTTGGACAACTAATGATTTTATTTATCTTATTTAGGCACCTTTTTCTTAATTTATTAAAGTCCTCTCTCAATGATTATACAATTCCTTTCTTATTCAACTAATGTTTCTAGATATAAAAACTCTTTTCATTCTTTTTCTCCTTCTTTTAATGGTTACCTAAATTTCTAACCTTATTTTCACTACCACGAAAAAGGGATTTTAAAACACATTTTTTAAAACGCTTATAATGGAAAACGTTTTAAAATATGAGGCGCTAAACTTTTACAACACTTGTTTTATTATGCGTTTTAAAATATGTAACTTATTAAAGCGCTTCTTTAATTAAACGCTTTAAATTTGTGAAAAAATATATTAAAGCCCACATATATGTAGGCGTTTTATAAGAGGTCCTCTATTTTAGTCCCCCTTTTAGAATGTATTCACTGGACTCTCGCATTTAGAACTTCATCTTATCCTCTACACGACCACCACAAGAACCCCTTCTTCGAACATGTTTCGTTTCTTCCTCCCAAAAATCAAAGAAACAACGGAACAATGAAGTTACCCTCTTCCACCACTATCTTCCTCTCGTATTCTCTTGTTTCTCATTCTTTGTCTTTCTCTCTCTAATTTCCTCCCCTCAAAACCCTAACGTATGTTTGTCTCGCCAGCCAGTGATTCTCCAGTGACCCGATTTGAGCGTGGGCGTTAAGATTGAAGATTGGAAAATGTACACGTGCATTCAAGAAGGTCCCGATCATGCACCGAAGTTCAAGGCCACTGTTAACTTCAACGGCGAGATCTTCGAGAGCCCTTACTACTGCTCTACTCTCCATCAGGCCGAACACTCTACCACCAAGGTGGTTTTCAGATTTGTCTGAGATAGATCTTGGGATTGGCTGCTGTTATGAGGTAGCTTAAAGTTTCATGTCTAATTTATTGATATTGAACTACTAAGTTTCTTAATATTGGCTATTTTGTAAAAGTAAAAGAAAATGGTGAAAAGAAGGGTTTGATGGAGCATGTTGAACTTAGTGTTCAGCTGCCAAATGCCCTGTTGGTTCATCAAGGAAAGGGGACAACTAAAAAAACTGTAAGAGGACAAGCTGGTGAAATCTTTGATTTTAGTAGAGTGATAAAATAAAATGTTATATCAATTTTATTTTGAAGTGTGTTTTATTTTGAAGTTAATTGCCCCTTGATTGTTATATCTGATATGCCATTAGTATATATGTTTGATAAGTTCCTTGACTAACCACAGGGAAGAAAACCATGTGTTATGCTTGTCTACCCATTGTGTAATTGATGACGTGATATAATTGGTTGAAGATATACACTATAATAGATTTTTAACTTAGGGTGTTTTATTTAAGCTATAATGTGTGTTTGTTTCTTCCACTAATAAAATCTAATTTGTTTCTGTTGATACGCGCACAGGTATCCCAGAGTCATGAGAAGTTTTCATAAACTTAAGAACAATGATTATAATCATAGGAATGTTTAAATTTCTCTCATGATATACAATGAGGTTTGAGCTATTATGACAATTATTGTCAATTCCCGCAATTTTATTTCTGAAATCTGAATTCGCTCTGCCTGCAGTTCCTCCCCTGGGTCAAAATTTTGGGTTTCTGCATTTGTTATTCATATCATATATTGATGAAAATCACATTGCTACATGACTTGATTGATTAATCCACATAGACATAGTACTTGTTTTGGTCATTTTCTTTTAAATTTTCAATTATATATACTGTTGAGTCTTACAAATTAGCCAATTAATAACTCTTCTCAATCCTCATTAATTTTAATCCTTTAACATTTTATTTTTTAAAGAAATGTGAAAAACTTACAAGTCTTAGAAATTTTTTTTTCACTAGTAGTACTTTGCTTTTATATAGAATGCATAATTTGTTAGAATTCAATTATGTGCTCCTTGTGTATTATCTCACACAGTACACTAATTAGCAGTAACTAATGTGGAAATGTATTGATTAGAAATTGTAGTATGATCAGAAAAAAGTTATTTTCTCAACCCCTTCTAATGTAAAACTTTGGTGCATTTTTTTCCTGTGAATTTTGTCCTTTTAACTAGTTACATTTGCTTATGCATAAAATTTTAGTATATAAATATTAAGTTTTGACAGGCTACGAGAGAATCCAAGGCCTTGAAGCTGCAAAATTTATGTTGGAAAAACAAGTTGAAGAATTAACTTCGAGTCTAGAAGCTGAGAAGGCAATGAGGATAATTTATTTATTTATAATAAATAAAATAAAAATATAGAAGTATGAAAAAATTTCTTGATGTGTTATTACTTTTTAATTTTCTACCTATAAAAGTATTATTTTAATTGTACTATTTCATTGACATTCTAATTCTTTTGTTTCATTGTGAAAATAAGAATTACATATATAGTGTTTGAATAACTTATACTTCTTGGGATGTCATAACAATCAGAGTTATTTTCATTATGCTTTGCAGGAACATGTTAATTCATTTGAAAATAAAATAGTACAAGAACTTCCTGCTAATGTTAGTGATAATGAATTGATCAGTAAGCTTACTTCAGAAATGAAAAACTAAAGGTAATTACAAGATCTTGGGATGTCTCAAACCTATCAATTCATTGGGATGTCATTACAAACTAAAGTTACTTTCATTTTGAATGCTTTGTAGGAGAACCTGTCAATTCATTGGAAAAGAATATGGTACTCGGTTCTCTTAAATTTGTCTCTTTTCATAATCTCCATCAATCACTTTAATTAGTATTTTTAAATTATTTTTTATTCAGGTCTAGTCCTAAGTTATTATATTTGATTAGGTGATTAATTAGAATTATCAATATGTATATTCCCCATTTCACTGTAAGATATGAATTTATGGAACCACTGATAATGGGTGTTCTAATATAGACCAACCTTATAATTAGATCCCTTATTTGTATAAATATTCACAAAATCTTTGATTAATATTTTCTATCAGTGTTTATTAATTCTCTTTGATAAGCTTCATTTTCTTTAAATGATGAATTGATTTTGGTCTTTATTGTTTTATGAAAAGTTATGGTAAGATGTATATAACAGGATGATCATGGTGAGATTTATATGTTTCAGGGATTTGGGGCAAATCTTGAGGTAAGATTTTTGCTTTAGGACCTCCAGGTTGTGGCAAAACACTGATTGCCAAAGCTGTTGCCAATGAGGCAAGAGCTAATTTCATTCATATTAAGGTTTGTCGAAATGCTCTATCGTTTTCCTATTTTTTTGTTAGCATCAACATCTTCCTCTCTAAATACTCCATCATTTTCTATATTTCATTCACCTTGAGGTCTATATAACTACTCTGTGAACTAATTTGTTATGGTTAGTTTTGGTTTTGGTTTACATAATGTTCCTCTGCGTGGAATAATTTGCTTTTCTTGAATTGTTAGGGACCTAAACTCTTAAATAAATTTGATGGAGAAAGTGAGCTGAATGTCCGAACAATGTTTAGTCTTGCAAGGACAATATGTTGGAGAAATCATCATTAGAACAAAATGTCACAGCTGTTGCCCCTGCTTCTATGAAAAAATAAGAATTATAGCTGCAATCCATGTTGAAGTGAAGACTGAGTTAGCATATCTAAGATTAGTTGCATGTTGAATTCTAGAGGGATGTTTCTAATTTACTCTTAAATTTTGTTTATGTATATATTTAGTCTCTGGAGGTAAACTGATGTTAAACAAAATTTTCATGTAGATGTCAAGGTTTTGAATCTTGAGTCAATAGAATAAGGGGATTTTAATTAGCGAAAACTCATCAAATATTTGAGAAATAAAATTATTTACTTGTAGTAAATGCATTTTTCTTTATGTTATTTATTTTTTCAGTTAGCTAGATAAGGGGTATAAAAAATAAACAATGAATGCCACTTCATTGCTTTTAGTAATGTTATAGGTAGTTGAAATACCTTATAAAGCGCCTAAGAAATAGGTGACAACTACTACTCTTAAAGAGCTCTTTTAAAGCGCTTATTTAAATAAGGTGTTGTAAAAAAATTACCTTTTTACAGTGCATAATAGAAAAAAGCGCTTTAAAACATACCATTTTTTAAAACATGTTACTGAAATAGGCGCTGTAAAAAATACATTTTTTAAAGCTCTTATTAAAAATAAGCGCCCTAAAAATATATCTTACTAAAGCGCTTTTTAAGCACTTAAAGCGTTTTAGTAGATGTGGTATTCTACTACAGCATGCGTATATAAAGCGCGTAAAAGCGCCCTAAAATGGTCAAAATAAGTGCCCTAAAATCTCTTCTTTGTGGTAGTGTTTCTTTCATTAGGATTCTAAATTCTAGGTTCATTAGATGAATAACTTTGTTCCCTAATTTATTAGGATCCTTCCCTTTACCTTACTTCAAATTAATATCTAATTGTCTATTTCTTTTTGTTCTTGGCCTTTTTATTCTATTAAAATATTTAACCCCAAACTTTATTTTCTAGTTAAGTTTCTTTAGTTCATTTTATCACACTTACCTAAGTTCCTAAAATTATTATTCCTTTCTACTTCAAGTGGTCACAAAAGTGGTTGCTAAAATTGTCACCAAAGATTTTCTTCTATCTCCTAATATTTATTACTCTAATCTCCACTTATTATTATTCACCACTGAAAAAACCCTAAATAGCTACAACAATTTAGCGACCACCCAAAACCCGTCGCTAAATAGCGACCGTTAGAAAAAACCAGAGAAAAAAAGCTTAGCGACTCCATTAGCGACCATGGAAACGTGGTCGCTAACAATTACAACATTCCTCCGTCACTAATGCCGTCGCTCACTCACCCGCGTCGCTCTGGCGGTTGCTAGATTTTTCCCTCCAAGGTTTTTCGTTGGCGCCAAACCTTAGCGACGTCTAGTTCCCGTCGCTATGTTTTAAGTAGTGACGGTAGGGTTACGCCGTCGCTACTACTCAGGAGGTTAGGGACGGCATTACTTTGCCGTTGCTACGATGCGGTGGGTTAGGGACGGAATTGGGTGGTCGTCGCTATAATTTTGGGTCTTCCCTCCATACCTTTACTTTTAAGAAGGGAAGGTAGTGACGGTGGGGTTACCACGCCACTAATACTCAAGAGATTAGCGACGGTATTACCTTTCCGTCGCTAATATTCAATGGAGTAGGGACGGAATTTGGTTGTCGTCGCTATGTGTTTTAATTGTAGTGACGTTATTAGCGACGACTGTTGGTCGTCGCTAAGGGTTTATAACACTCGACCAGAGCTTCTACCCTAATCATTTGCCCTAAATCTCCCACCCTTCCTCTGTCCTTCACCCTTCCTCCCTCCCCCGACTTCCTCCCTCCCTCTCTCCCCCTCCGTCTCTGAGGACCTGTTTCCCCCTTCGTCTCCGAGGAGCTCTGTCCCGCTCCGTCTCCGAGGAGCTGTGTCCCCCTCCGTCTCTGAGGAGCTCTCTCCCCCTCTGTCTCTGAGGAGCTCTCTCCCCCTCCGTCTCCGAGGAGGTCTGTCCCCCTCCATCTCTGAAGAGCTCTGTCCCCCTCCATCTCCAAGGAGCTCTCTCCCCCCATCTCCGAGGAGCTCTCCCCCCTCCGTCCCGTTCAGAACCTCCGTCGGTGGCAGCTCAGCAGAGTCAGTAACGTCATCGGCGAAGTCGGGGGCCTCACTGATGAAGCTCTCATCCTCACGCTCACCTCACCAGCAACACTCTTCATCGACACTATCGCAGGTATAAAACTTCCATCCTTTCTCTTAACTCTGTTTATATTGGTCAACTATGTAATTTCTGTTACCCATGTTATTTTTAAAAAAAAAACAGAAGTAAAAATATGAATTGGATATTGAGTGAATTAGGATATGTTGGCAAAAAATAATAGACATGATAAACTTTGTTTCCTTAATATTTTTATCTTAATTTGATTATGAACTACAAAGTTTGCTCTATAAATATATGAAGAAGGTGCAACACTCTAGGCCAAGCATTTCTGAGCAAAATACTACTTAGCTTATAGTAATAGCTTTAAGCAAATCTTGGATAAAATTTAAGGAGAATCCACTGAAACGCTATATATAACATGTTAGGCCTCTTATAAGTAAATATTATAAGAGGAAAGCCAAGACTTAGGCTTTTTAATAAGACTGAAATGTTTTTAGCAGTTATTAATTGTTTTAACAGTTATTTTGAAAATGTAACTGCCTCTAAGCAGTTATTAGCATAATAAAAATAGGAGAAGAAGCAGGAGAGAGGATAGGCAGTTTATGAGTGATTTCGGGAAGGGAGAGACTAAGCTCTGTTGAACACCATTGCTAGGAAAAAGAAGGAATGAGAGAAAGACACTATAACACTTCATTGTGTAATAACAAAAGAAAATCTAATCCCTCTGTTTTGTACATGAAGACTAGAAGAAATATGAAAACTAAAAAACCTTATTCTGCTAACATGATCTCCATTTACAAAAGTTATCAGAAAACATAATTTGCATAATTCTTAATGTACACACAAATTTTAAACCCATTTTCTAATTCAATAAAGCACATAATGTTTGGATAGATGGAAGACACTTTTAAAAATGTAAAATTTTCCCTTTAATAGGTAGGGAAGGGAGGAATGCAAATATAAGCTTGAAAATTACAGGACACAATAAGGCTAATACACAACATACAAAGCTAAAGTAATATTAACATGAAAACAATCCCAAGTTATAATAACAAAGTCTCTGTTCCATAAATCATCTTTAGACACTGTATGCATAAAGTAAATATTGTCATTTACGTAATCACTGTGTATCCCATCTCACTTGAATTGACAGAAAATCTCTAAAAAATCTAGGTTCGAAGTAATCACAAGTACACTGAGCTATACAATATAATACATATAAGACATCAGTCCAATAATACAACTGTTTTAAAGGATTGGTATTTCCTTGCTTAGAACATAACTTTACTTTCATCAGAATTAATTATTACAATCTGCATTCCATGTTGTCTTGTTCAGAGTATGTATCTCAGTTCCTGCTCTTGTGCTGTCACTATCTCATTATAAAGTGGATCAAAGCTAGAAAATTATATGCCCCTGATTGGACCTTTACAGTCGTTTGGTGGTAGAATAATTTAAATGTTTACACATTTTTGAAAGTCTAACATATTTAGAAATTTAGAAAAATTCATCGCATTTAAAGATCAATTTAGAAAAGTAGTAACATTAAAAAAAATTGATAATTTTAAGGCTGTCTCAGCGTATTTATGTAATGATCCAGAAAGTTTTAAATAAAACAGATCCAAAAATGGATAGGATATGTCTTGAATATATGTAACTCAATTACTCAATACAGAAAATGCCAATGTTTAGGTTGCTCAGTCCAGACATCACTAAGAATAATTTTACTTTTTATTCAAAAATGAACAGTTCAAGTAATGCCAATTCATGGTTCCACTTCCATCCATATCTTAAAAAAGAAAGCATCTCTTGATTGTTCTTAGAGGAATAAAATCTCTCTTTATTAAAAAAAATAATGCAGTATATTACTATCATTCTTGTTGATAAATAAAAAAGTCGGTATTGACAAAAAAAAAGTACCAAGCAAAGATGTGCCAGGATGCCATGGACGTTTCAGTCTGAGGGGAAACAATGATGGATACATTAGGAACGTTGTTAACGGCTCAATATCCCACAATGATACTCGTGGTTGTCTCTCTCCAGCTGTTGATTCATCCCAACCAACCTGTCAACGACATATTAAATGAACAAGTAATAGCACTTCTTTTAAAACATAATGAAATCAAACCCCAAAACTTATAAAATGTTGTTGTAGATCGGTCTTTCTGGGAAATCGCACAGGACCATTGTCTTTATACCAAACATTCTTTTATGTATGTTCTTGAGAGTGTGAAAAATGAGAGAACACATGAATTGTGTGTGTTATGATCATAGCGGAAGTTTTGCATTCATAGGGGATTGTACATAATTACAAGATGTATTACATAAAGATAGAGTCAATCTAATTAATCTTCATATATATCGTTACTATATTTACGTAACTCTGACTCTCCCTCTCAAGCTGGAGCATACAAGTTGTATGCACCAAACTTGTTGCACATATCGTCAATCTAGGACCCCTTAGAGATTTGGTAACTGATCATTAAAACTAGCAAAACTAATGAATATTTAACCGGATATGACTTTCTCTCTAACAAAATGATAATCAATTCCAATATGCTTCATTCTCTCATGGAAAATTGGATTCGAGGCAATATGCATGACGATCTGTTTATCACATATAAGTGACTTCTATGCAACCTCTCCAAACTGAAGTTCCCGAAGTAACTATTTGAGTCATACGAGCTCCTGACTGGCTATAGCCATAACACAGTACTCAGTTTCCCCACTGGACCTGGCTACAACACTCTGCTTCTTGCCCTTCCAAGAGACAAGATTACCTTTGATAAATGTACAATATCCAAAAGTAGACCTTTTATCAATGGCAAAACCTGCCCAGTCAATATCAAAGTATCAGACAACTCGAGTATGTCCCCTTTCTTCATATAACAGACCCTTTCCTAGATCTTTCTTGACATATCAAACAATACAGGTCACAACATCTCAGTGTTCTTTATAAAGAGAGTTCAGGAATTGACTTATCACACTGAATGCAAATAAGATATCTAGGCGAATGATAGTGAGATAGTTCAACTTGCCAACTAAACATCTATATCTTTCAAGATCCGAATGTGGCTCCCCAATGAAGCAGGTTGGTTGCTCCAAGTAAACCTCTTCAAGCAGGTCACCCTTAAGGAAAGCATTTTCAATGTCCAATTGGTAAAGAGGCCCTTAGTAAATGGCAGCAATGGAGAGAAAAAGCCACACCAAAGGCATTTTGGCAACAAGAGAGAAAATGTCTCCATAATCCAACCCGAATATCAGAGTATAACCTTTGGCGACAAAATAGGCTTTGAGGCGGTCAACTATTCCATCGAAGCCAACTTTCACCATATACACCTATTAAGAACCAATAACAAACTTCTCTGGTGGTAGAGGAACGAGGTCCCAAATCTTATTGCTCTGTAATGTACATATCTAATCTGTTAGACTGACATCATTGAACTTTTAAACTCATCACACATGCTCCAATCATTTCCAGTATATATCAAGTCATCAACATAAAGACTTACGATTAAAATTTTACCTCCCTCCTTTGACTTTGTAAACAGTGTATGTTCACAAAAACACCTTTCAAAGCCTTTACGGACAAAATAAGCCTCTATCTTGTTGTACCATGCTCTCGGGGCCTGTTTAAGACCATACAATGCCTTTCTTAATCTATAATTTACTTTACATGTCTCTCTTTGTTTAGTTTCCTTGCTTCTTGCAACTGTCCAATCACTTATTGGTTTGTCGTGCAGACTAGCACACGTTACGCGTGGTCTCTGATCGTCTGTCGACAGCTTCCACTTCATCCCTAACTTTTTTGCCCAGGTAATCCCCTAACACTGACTTTCTCATTATGTGTATGCATGTCAATTGTTGTTTGTTAGTGGAGAGCAGAGCTCATTAGGCAATGATTTTGTGTGCTGATAACATGATTTTTTATGCATGTGTAATGTTGTTTGTTAGTGGAGAGCAGAGCTCATTAGGAATTGGTTTTGTGTGCTGATAACATGATTTTTTATGCATGTGTAATGTTGTTTGTTAGTGGAGAGCAGAGCTCATTAGGAATTGGTTTTATGTGCTGATAACATGATTTTTTATGCATGTGTAATGTTGTTTGTTAGTGGAGAGCAGAGCTCATTAGGCATTGGTTTTGTGTGTTGATAACATGATTTAGGACTTAATACCTCTCAATATCACATACAATGCATAGCATATATAATTATCTATACTGGGAAGTTTTCTGTATGTAACAAGCCATTTCTAATTTTGGGAAATGTCTAGTTTACAGGGGAGACTCTGCCAAAATTTCGGCAGGCTCCCTTTCTTAGGGAACTTAAAAAATGAAACTCAACTTTAATAATGTAGGGTTTAGTCGTGTGTGTACTCATTAGATTCCCGTTCAAGTTTCAAAACAACCGGCTGATGTACCGTGTTGTGTTGGATCTTGAATTGTCCCGGATGGACAGTTTGGTATGAATTTGTAACCAGTAGAGCGTAACCCATCAATGTTGTATGTGGTCTACCTTAAGACGTTGAATGTTCATTTGAAATTTCGATTATGGTGTTTCGTATTGTCCCTAGGGTGCATGACTGCGTGTGGTGTTTCATACCATACGTATCTCTGTGTACTCGGGGACCAATGCGAAATGCTGCCTAAATTTTAAATGAACATCAACGACATAAGATAGACCACATACAATATCGATGGGTTACGGATGGTTACATATTTATCCCGAATGGGATAGGGCCCTACCAATTTGTAACATCAAAGAGATAGAGTGATTCACAACCGATAGTCAAATAAAATTTTGAAAATGTAAAGTAACAGAAATCGTGCTTGTTAGATTTTGTAAATGGAGGTACCGACAAATCGGTGATGGATGTACAACCGACTAGATCGCAGTCGGCGAGTGACTGAGGAGTTTATGATGGGGCTATTGGAGTTCATTCCGTTCGCTACAGCAAACACTCCTGGATTTAAAGCGACTCAGAAGATTCGTTGTCCATGCTCAAGGTGCAAATGCATGAGTTTTGAATACGCGGATGATGTCATGTGCCACCTAACTGAGAAAGGGTTCATGGAAACATACCACTGCTGGTACAACCATGGTGAGCAGTTACCGCGAAGACCATCAGACGTAACCGTGCAACAGTCTTACTACGAGGTTGGAGGAAACAGGGATACGTACAACAACATAGAACAAATGGTGATGGATCATGTTGGACCCTCCACCGGGCGTATGCTGGAACATGATGACCAAGGAGCTCATGGAGACTCTGACAATGTAGAGGAGGATCCTAATCCGGAGGTAAAGAGATTTTATGATTTGTTAGCGGCGGCTCAGACTCCATTGTGGGACGGGTGCAACAGTCACACTGAGTTATCCGCCTCCCTAGCTGCTTTAAGCCTAAAGGCAGATTATAATCTTTCTGGAGGTTGTTTTAATAGGATGGTCAATCTGATGGGTTCCACTATGCCTAGTAATCATCGAATGCCAACAAACCTGTACCATGCTAAGAAACAAGTGGCAAACCTGGGGTTGGGTTGTGTGAAGATAGAGTGTTGTGTTGGCGGATGTATGCTGTTCAGAAATGAATTTGCAGATAAGAGTGTCACAAAATGTCTACATTGTAATGAGGAACGCTACAAAACCGTTAAAAGGAGAGGGAAGGTAACCCGGACGGCCAGGAAGAAAATGTGGTACTTCCCTGTAACACCGCGTCTTCAACGCCTGTATGCCTCATTGTCCATGGCAAAACACATGCGTTGGCATGCTCTGAACCGAACACAAGAGGGGTTTCTTTGCCATCCTTCTGACGGGAAAGCATGGAAGTGTTTGGATGAGCTATATCCGGACTTTTCTGGCGAGCCACGCAATGTAAGACTTGGCTTATGTACTGATGGGTTTAACCCATTCGGTCAATACGGAAGAGCTTACTCTTGTTGGCCAGTCATACTGACCCCATACAATCTGCCTCCTGATATGTGTATGAAGAGGGAGGTCATGTTTCTATCTATACTGGTTCCAGGACCCAAAAATCCAAAGGCGAACATAGACGTGTTTTTGCAACCGTTGGTTGAAGAGTTATCACAATTATGGGATGTCGGGGTAATGACATACGATGCGTCTTTGAAGAATAATTTTATGATGCGTGCTGTTTTGATATGGACTATTAACGACTTCCCGGCCTATGGTATGCTTTCTGGATGGTCAACGTCTGGGAAGCTTGCTTGCCCTGTATGCATGGAACATACCGGGGGGGAATCACTCCCTGTTAGTGGCAAGACAAGTTTCTTTGACTGTCATAGAAAGTTTCTACCGTTGGATCACCCGTTTAGGAGAAACAAAACCGCTTTTAAGAAGAACAAGGTTATTAATGAACCTCCACCCTGTAGGTTATCCGGTGCACGGGTTTGGCAGAGGGTCGAAGAGTATCCCTACATCTGGGACAAGAGTGTTAAGGAGATTGCGGGTTATGGTAAGGAACACCACTAGGTGAAGCAGAGTGTCTTGTGGGATTTTCCATATTGGAAAGACTTGTTGTTAAGACATAACATTGATGTCATGCACATTGAACGTAATGTTTTCATCAATATTTTTGACACTGTTATGGACATCAAAGGGAGAACAAAGGACAACGAGAAGAGTCATCTAGACCTTCCGATTTGGTGTTCTAGGAAGGAGTTGGAATTGAAGGATGCGGGACGTGGAAGAATGTTTAAACCCCATGCAAAATATGCTTTAACTAGACCACAACAGATTGTTGTGTGTATTTGGATGAATGGGTTGACCCTGCCTGACGGATTCGCTTCTAACTTAAGTAGATGTGTCGACGTGAAGGAGGGCAGGGTGTTGGGCATGAAAAGTCATGATTGCCATGTGTTTATGCAACAACTACTCCCGTACGCGTTTCATGCCTTACCGAAGCCTATTTGGAAACCGTTGGTGGAGTTGAGTCACTTCTTTAAGGAGTTGACGGCTACTTCGTTAACTGTGGAGAAACTTGTGAAGATGGAAGAAACTATCCCGTATTGATTTATAAGTTGGAGCAGATTTTCCCACCAAGTTTTTTTGACTCGATGGAGCATTTGCCTATCCATCTACCGTACGAGGCCTTGGTTGGTGGCCCGGTGTAGTATTGTTGGATGTATCCATTCGAAAGGTGAACACCAGAACTCTTTAATTTCCTTGCAAACACTTCTTATAATAGTATTTTCTAACTTAACATTTGTTAATGATGTTGAATATTCTTACGCTCTTTAAAAGATAAAGTGTTGAACAAAGCCTGCGTTGAAACATCAATTTGTGAGGTATACTTAGTCAAAGAAATGACAACCTTTGCTTCTTTCTATTTTCCGATGGAGATAGAAACTAGAATGAGTAGAATTCCCCACAATCTTGGGGTAGCCAGCCACACAGGGTTTGATGAACAAACCTCGATTTTCAACTATCCTGGTCATCCGGGGGGCAAGCTCACAAAATGTTACATTGATGAGAAAGATCGAAAGGCGGTTCACTTGTACATTCTTCTAAATTTCCCAGAAGTGGAACCCTTTCTTGAGTAAGTCATAAAAGTTATATGTTACATTCTAAACGTAGCTTTTATAGTATCTAAATTTGTTCCCTTGAATAGCTTATATACAGATATGCTAAAACTTGAGCAAAATGATTTAACTGATGACCAAATTCATAGTGAGGTGTCATCCAAGTTCGTTGGTTGGTTCGCACAACACGTAAGACCCGTATACCGAGTGTTTTTTATCTTTGCTTCTAACTCCCGGTATCTAACGATGACCTATTTGTTATGTTGTACACAGATACAAGACCCTAACAACCATATTAAAGATTCTTTACTCCAAGACCTTTCTTGGGGGCCGGTGAAAACTGTTAAAAAATGGCCTATTTACTACGTAAATGGCTACAAGTTTAATAATCTTCAATGGAGTGAAGGGATGCGTACCCATAACTATGGGGTTTGTGTTAGAGGCACCGCCAGACAGTTGGAAGAAGACTTTTATGGAGTGCTGACGGAGATTGTTGAAGTTTCGTTCTCTAGACGACTAAGAAGAGATATTATTCTGTTCAAATGTGATTGGTTCGATAACACAATCGGTGTTGGAACAAAGGTTGACAACAACTACGGCTTAGTTGAGGTCAAGAAGAATGGTAGATATAAAGGGTTTGACCCCTTCATTTTTGCCCAACAAGCTGAGCAGGTTTATTACACTGACTTCCCGGGAGGACATCGGGACTGGTATGCAGTAATCAAGGCCAAGGCCCGAAGTCAGATCACAGACAATGTCTCCGAGGAGGTCGATGATGCTTATCAGCTTGCACCACACGAGCTCAACGATGCCAATTTGTTGTTCAACATTGATCCAGTCATAATGGATGAGACACTCGCCACTACGGGGGGTGAACATATTGACAAAGACCTTGTCTCTCGATCAAAACGGTCTAGGGCTGATCTGGATACTGATGAAGTTGTTCAAACAGATAACCACAGTGACACTGAAACTGAGGGGGAATTTGAAACTGAAACAGACACAGAGTATATAGTTGTTAAACATATATACATAGGTTTATATATATCCTGAGACTAACCTTTCTTTTCATTGGTAACTTATCCACAGATGACGGGACGTCGACTCCCCTTCAGTAGGGGTGGTGGGTCCAGGACCCCGGTATCCCGTCTGGGGACTCCCACCCCAGAGCAGGGAACCACTCCATCACCACTACAGCAGACCACTCCATTACCACCACAGCGGACCACTCCATCACCACCACAGCAGACCACTCCATCACCACCACAGTTGACCACCCCATCACCCCCACAGCTGACCACCCCAGAGCAGACTCCTGGAGTTGGTGGCTTGGAGGACCATGGCCATCAGGCCACCCCACCTCCGGCATCCCCTTGTTGTTCAAGTGGCCTCAATACTCAAGAGGGGGGGTGAATTAAGTTTTTAAACTTTTTGTTGGAAAGCCTTTGAACTTGATTCTTATGTTCAAGTATACAAGTTTATGCAAGTAAAATCAAGTTTAATGAAATGTGCAAGGCAAAACAAAGGTAAATATAGTATAGACAATTTAACAAACACTTGGTATGCAGTATTCAAGGTTTATCAAATTAGACAAGTTTAAGTGTGCAAGCCACAATCAATCAATCACAAGCTAATTTAACACAGTATATGAAAGTAAAAGAGTAGGGAAGAGAAGCTTGCAAATTGATTTAACGAGTTCCACCAATCCGGTGTACGTCTCGCCTCTAAGCAACCCACTTAGAGGATTTCCACTATTATAGACTAGAGATACAACTTTGAGCAATTGCGGCTTCCTAGTGTCCCACACTTAAGAACCCAATCCTCACAAGTATAAGGGCACCCCACCCAATCTCTCAATCTCACAATATCCCAAAGGTTGAACCCCAACACTAGTGGAGAAAGGGGTTTTAAGCACGGTTCTGGATGGCTTTTAAGGACGGTTCCAGAACCGTCCTTGTTTCCTAACGTGCTTGTAGATGGGTACTTTTAAGGACGGTTATGAACCGTCTTTGTAAGTATCTTTTAAACACGGTTATTTTTAACCGTCTTCATAGGGGGGGATATTAAGAACGGTTCTGAGAATACCCGTCTTCGTAGGTGGGGTTTTAAGCACGGTTATTGGAATAACCGTCTTCGTAGGTGGGGTTTTTAAGCACGGTTGTGAGTATAACCGTCTTCGTAGGTTGGCTTTTAAGCACGGTTCTTGAATAACCGTCTTTGTAGGTAGCTTTTAAGGATGGTTGCTGAATAACCGTCTTCGTAGGTGACTTTTAAGGACGGTTCTGGGAATAACCGTCTTCGTAGGGGCCTTTTCAGGACGGTTCTACGAATAACCGTCTTTGTAGGTGACTTTTCAGGACGGTTATTTCACAACCGTGTTCGTAAGGTGTGACTTTTAAAGACGGTTTTACCATAACCGTGCTTAAAACACTTATTTTTTTTAAAAAAATTTTTTGTTTTTATTGTTTCCCAAAACCTGCATACAGTAACCAGACAGCCCAATGATGAATAATAATGAAAATGAATAAATTTCAATCAAATTATCTAAACATCAAATATGTTACATAAATGCCTAACTAGTAATTAATCTACACTAATGAGTATATAACTACACAGTAATAATATAATAAATGACAGAATTTTATTAGAGTCCTTCCTTGAGTTGAAGAAGGCTGGTGGCCCATTGGTTTCTGATTTCATCAATGTATCCTTCAGGGAACATTAAGGAGGAGTCTCGAAAGTGCTGTAAGGAAGACATGATCATTAATAGGTAAGCAACAATTTGTAATAGTAATATGTAAAAACCAAATAAATTAATGTAGGCAGCAAAAACTTACAGTTGTCCATCTGTCTACTATACCAGATTGGACAATGGTAAGCATCGTCTTCATCACGAAATACCCACACTCAAAGCTGCCATTCTGCCTATAAGACTACAAGGTACCATACATTAATTTCAAAATTGGTTTTTTTGTTACTAATTGAGGTAACATTAAAAGTAATGCTTATTAATTGAAGTGCTTACTTTTGGGAAGACCCACTCTAGTCTTTTCTTGGTCCCTTTGCCGCGTAGTAGATGGTACCCAATTAAAGCCCTGTAAGAGAATAAAACACCAGTTTAGTTAATAGAATGACTTAATCAAATATGTAAAGTTGTTTTATTTTTAAAAATCAACCTACCCGTCGAGTATTTTCATGTAGTCCGCACCAGGACTCCCATGCAACGAACAGAAGCATGCAGCAATGTTGTCCTTCGGGCAAATGACCAACAGTTGCCAGTGAAGGCTGGAATGTACCGTTGAATAGTGACAACACAATCCATTATTAAATTAACAAAAATAACTTAATATTTATTAGACTCTTACTCTCTATGAAATGGCGCAAGGTACACAGTCTTGTCCGAGGCATGCATCCAATTCTGGATGTATGCCTGAATCCCCTCCTTGTTGTTCCCACGAAGTTGTATTAGAGAGGGCTCCAGGAAACCATAAGTATGATTGACACCTCTCTCTATACAAAGTCTATGTAAAAACCTAATCAAATTTGAAGAAGTTTAGTGTTGTAAAAAATATAAATTTAATTGACACTTTCATTGAACGAAAAACATTATACTTACAGCTCCCAACACTGAATCACTGAAATATTCAACATCTGATTCCCTGTTAGGACCTCACACAAGTCAGGTCGTGCAATGTACACTGGGAACTCACTCGCGAGACCAAAAACGGATTCCTCCCATGGAACCGGAATAGTGCAATTGCGAAGCCCAGCTGATATGTCCCATAGCTGTTCTATCGGATCAAGGGGGGGCTCTGGCTTCTTTGATGGGGCAGCAACCTGTTAAATTAGTTAAAAAAATTAGAAGCAATTTATGATTATTGAATGGGTAACTTAATATATAATTGATGCTTGGGTAAAGAGCATACCTGGGGACCAGAATCTGACACAAGTCTGGTCGGCCACATAAGGAAATGTCCTACAGCCTGGCCGACGAGTCGTACCTCAAATGTTGGAATGGGAACAACTGCATCTGCCTTAAGGACCTGTACAACCGAAATCCTTGATACACCATCAGGTAATTTCTGATGGTGAACCAAAGGGCCTAGGTTATACACTGAACCAATGGCAACTGGCTCTTCCACTCCATCCACAAATAGGTCACACTGACGGTAGTCTCCAAGATTTACGTCGTCATCATCACCGTCAGGTGCAGCACATGACCCCTTTGTGCTGACCCGCCTAGTCTGCATAATTACACAACATTTTAAAGTTATTCAAGAAATAATCATAATGAATCATAGGTGATTCAATTAAATAATGTACAATGTAACCTGTGGGTCCACCACCGGTGGCGTAGGTTGACATTGTTGACTGAATGATGCCATCATCTCACTCCGAAACCGTGCCATCTCTTCCTGAAGCAGCCTCTGCATTTCCTCCTTTGCCTCTGCCTTCACTGTAGCAACCCTGTCCTCAAAGGTCTTCTCCAAATCAGATATGGATTGGGAAGGGGTGGCAGGACGGCCAAAATAGGTTCGAAAGCCTGCGGAGAAAGAATAATTAGAAATTAAAATGTTATCATATAGAATCTAAGACTATTAATGTAAACGTACCATGACCTCGACCAGCTGCACGTACTCGTCCAGGGTGCTCTGGTCGTCCGATGGCGGCGGTCAATATATCATCTCTACCATGTAACACAAATGACCCTTGGGTCGACTGCTCAACCAAAGAATCCTACAACCAAAACTCAGTGATTAGTATTGTTAAGGTTTGATGGACAATTAACGTTTCATAAAAAGTTTTGATAAGCTTTGTACTTACAATCCTTGAGACAACCTCCTCAACATGTCGTGAAGTGTACTGACCACTATTCTTTGTCCTAGCACGCTTCCATTTTTCATGTCGTGAGGGTGGGGAGGGGGGATCCACAATAGTAGCGTCAGGGTGGCTACCTTGACGTTGCCTAACTTTCTCCTCCACTATCCGATCCTCCAACAATCGGTAACCCCCACGTGACAACCTATGAGGGCAGTCATTCTTCCCCTGAATTTCCTGTGCTTTCATGCGTCTGGCCTGTATCAAAAACATAATCAGTAAAAGATACATTCTCTGATAACTATAAAAACATAATTAGTAGAAGATACATACAATAAAGTCGACTGTGTGCCTGGATACCACAAATGCATCCCAAGTCTGCCGATCTATGGATGTGTATTTATCTCCAGGGAACTCACCCTGCTTCTTCCCGTAGACATACCTAACATTTAAAATATTTGAATTAAGTAATTGATAACTTAAAACATGATGATTTTAAACTAACTTTATATTCTAAAATTAAAATATACGTAGTGGTCAGGTTGCTCTTGAATGTCCTCCATCGGTCAGCGATCTCAGACATGATCTTCCTACGTAGTGTATCAACTGCAGGAATATCCCAAGCATCCTATAAGTGCCAAATAAACAATGATGAGATTATTACGTATAACAAATTACAGTACGAGTAAATAAATGTATAGATAAATGTACTCACAATAACATCAGCCCAAATTGCATTCTTCACGACCTCCTCAACACTATCCCAATCAGGGATAATGATGGACACCTTCGTCCGTGCCAAGACACCTAAGTAACTCTGAAACTTGGCGGCGTTGGGTCCTGAAGTCCTCCCGGTGCAAATATCAATGTCAACATGGGTCCTCTGACCCTGATGCCGCCTAAGTGCAACACTGGTCATCCGGGTAACACCTCTCCTCCTAGCTGAGGAATCTGTGCTCTGGGAGTCAGATCTCGCATGTGAATCCTGATCAGCCATAGGTATCTGTTCAAAAAAACAAAAATATAATTGGTGAGTATAATAAACCAGCTCTAGCAAACAAGAATCAGTTTACAAACATGATGAATGATATCCTAACCATACCCTATGTTTCCCACAGACCCTCCTGGTGGTCATTACGAGTTGCAACTATATCATCTATGAGATCTTCCACAACATCGGTTGGTGTACGTGTTGTTAGACAAGGTATGTCTAGGACATCAAGACATGGATCCTCAATGTTGTGTCTACCTTGGAGAACAACTGACCATCGTTTATCTGATGGGTCAACAACATAGAAAACTTGTTTTACTTGAGCTGCCATAATAAAAGGCTCTTCCTTATGACCAACCTTGTTTAAGTCCACTAACGTAAAACCAAAATCATCTATTTTGACACCATTTTTGCTATCAACCCATTTACATTTAAAAACAGGAACTGTGAAACAACCATAATCAACTTCCCATATATCTTCAATGATACCAAAATAACATAACTCAGCCATGACAGGGTTTTTGTCCTTTGAAGTGGAAAAATGCATTGATTCGGCCACAACCATAACTCCACAGTTCTGCACCGTACTCTTGTCATCTTGAATCCTTGTATAGAAAGAATAATTATTTATGTCATAGCCATAATAAGTGATTACATCAAAGTTGGGTCCTAGTGCCAGTCGATGCAATGTCTCAGAAGCAGATGTATCTTTAAGAAGGGTCATTTTGAACCACTGCATGAACGTTTTGTTGTGTTCATTCAACACCCACTTTTCAGCCATTCTAGGGTTGTTTCTTTTGACTATGTCTTTATGTGCATGTAAATACGGGAGCACAGCATCTGTGTTGTTCAAAATATACAAGTGTGCTTGGAGTACTTCATCACGTGACATGCTTTTAATTTTTTTCCCAATGGTACCTTTCCCATCCAATCGCCCTTCGTGACGAGTCTTCGGAATGCCAATGCTTTCAGTCTGTGACATATAATCTGTACAGAACTCAATTGCTTCCTCTGCAATGTACCTTTCTACTATCGATGCTTCGGGACGACGTTGGTTCTTCATATAGCCTTTCAAAATTTTCATGTATCGCTCAACAGGATACATCCACCTCAAAAATACTGGCCCACACAAACGGACCTCCCTCACTAAATGGATGATTAAATGTACCATTATATCAAAGAATGAAGGAGGGAAATACATTTCCAACTGGGATAGTATAAGAAACCCTTCATGTTCCAACGCTTCCAACTCATCATAGGCGATTACTTTGGCACATATGGCATTGAAAAACAAACACACCCTTGTTATCACATGTCTAACATTTTGAGGGAGAATGCCACGTATGGCAATGGGTAAAAATTGTTGCATCAGCATATGACAATCATGTGACTTCAAACCAACTAACTTCAAATCCTTCAAGGAAACACAAGTGTTGATGTTGGAACCGTACCCAGATGGAACTTTGACACCACACAACGATGCACACAAACTTTGTTTCTCTTTTCTAGACAAGGTATGACATGCTGGCGGCAAATATGTTCGTTTGCCCTTTACTTGTGGGTGCAACTCCTCACGTATACCCAACAACTCCAAGTCTAGACGCGAATTCAGGCCATCCTTTGTTTTTCCAGGTATATTTAACAGGGTTCCAACCAAACTATCGCATACGTTTTTCTCCACATGCATCACATCAATACAGTGCCTCACATCAAGCTCTTTCCAATATGGCAGATCGAAAAAAATTGATCTTTTCTTCCACGTGTTTTTTGAGATAGACTGCTTCTCAGACTTACCAAGAACCACATTGACTTCTTTCACCTTTTCATATACTTGACGACCAGATAATGGTGGGGGAGGCATTTCAAACTCTTGTGCACCATTGAATGACTTCTTCAACCTACGAAGTGGATGATTAGGTGTGAGAAACCTACGATGTCGAAGATAAACATTTTTCCTTCCGTGATGTAGTCGAACAGAACTAGTTCCCTCCTCACATACAGGACACGCTTTATGTCCTTTGACGCTATAGCCTGAGAGGTTACCATACGCTGGAAAATCATTGATTGTACAGAATAACATGGCCCTCAAATTGAATGATTGTCTAGCAAGCCCGTCAAACACATCAACCCCTTCTTCCCATAACATTTTTAGGTCTTTAACTAACGGAGACAAGTATACATCAATGTTGTTCCCTGGTTGTCGTGGACCAGAAATCATCATTGATAACATAACGTACTTCCGCTTCATGCACAACCATGGCGGCAAGTTGTAAACAAACAACAAAACAGGCCACGAACTGTGGTTTGTGCTTTGGTTCCCATACGGGTTCATGCCGTCTGTGGCTAGTGCAAGCCTAACATTTCTTGGGTCACGGGCAAAATCTGGAAACATTGTATCCATTTTCTTCCACTGTAATCCATCTGCCGGATGCCTAACTAGTCCATCAACAACCCTTTCATCAACATGCCATCTCATATGCTTTGCATCATCTGCATTGGCAAATAGACGCTTTAGTCTTGGAACTATAGGGAGATACCATAACACCTTTGCAGGAGACCCTTTAGTGCAGACTTCATCAGAATTAACCTCTTTCTTCTTATACCGTGACACCCCACACCTAGGACATCGATGTAGCATTTCAAACTCACCACTGTATAATACACAATCATTTGGGCATGCATGTATCTTCGTATACTCCAAGCCCATAGGACACAACACCTTTTTAGCCTCATAGTTACGATTTGGCAAAGTGTTACCAACTGGGAGCATTTCTTTCAACAACTTAAGTAAGTCAGTGAAGCTTTTATCTGTCCACCCATTTATTGCTTTCAAATTAAATAATCGTAAAACTGCTGACAACCTCGTGAAGTTAGAGCAATTCGGATACAACGGCTTTTCAGAATCCTCACATAGACTCGCATATACGTGAGCTCTCTTAAAACTTTCTACACCCACATCACGGATCATATCCTCAAGTCGGTCATCCATGTCATCATCAACCTCATGAGCAAAGCCTTGATTTTTTGTTTGAAAACTAGTACTTGGCACCTCAACATGTTCACCATGCCATATCCATCGCGTATAACTCTTAAGAAATCCATCACATAACAGGTGTTCTCGAACCTCTGTCAATTCTAGCCGGCGCATGTTTAAGCATTTAACACAAGGGCAAAAATACATTCCATTCACCTCTTCAGCATTTCGTATCACGTACTCTATGAATGTTTCAACTCCACCCTCATATTCTGGACTTATACGTGATGCAGTTATCCAACTTCGATCCATACTCACTGTTTACAATACCAGTAAATTTAACGGTGCTATGAATCTTACTTTCTTCACAAAGGTGGTGGTCCTACCCATTCAAGATGAACATTTTTCTATACATCATAACCATATACAACTTAGGAGTTATTTTAAAATTTGATAAAATTTCGGCAGCATTTCGTATTGGTCTCTAAGTACACGAAATGAAAGTGGTGAAATCAAATTCAACCACAATCAAATATGCACCCAGAGAACAATACAAAACTTAACTAACCAAAACTTGATCAAATTTTAAAATAAGTCTTATGTTGTACATAGCAATGATGCATAAAAAAATTGTTCATCCTAAACTGTCTAAACAGACAATTCAAGATTCAACACAAATGATGAAATCAATTAATTTAATTACCATTTGTGTCGAATCTCAAACGGGAAACTATGGTTCACTCACAAATAAAAAGGACAAAAAAAACCTATCAGGAACTAATAACCTAACATAAAAAATTAAGCTATCAAAATGAACGACAACAAATTCAAATTCAAATTACAGAAAGTAAAATTCATAACTAACAATACTAAGCATTCCCTAATAGCATTCATAATTTTCCTAAGCATTCCTAAGCATTTTAAATTACTAAAATTAATAAATAGAGAATATAAAATAATAGAATTCTTATTTTAAATTTTCCTAACCATTTCTAACTTATAACTAACAATACTAAGCATTCCCTAATAGCATTCCTAAGCATTTCTAATTAATAAATAGAGAATTTAAAATAATAGAATTCTTATTTTAAATTTTCCTAAGCATTCCTAATTTATAATTAACAATACTATGTATTCCCTAATAGCATTCCTAATTTTCCTAAGCATTTTAAATTTTTAAAATTAATAAATTCAGAATATAAAATAATAGAATTCTCATTTTAAATTTTCCTAAGAATTCCTAATTTATTACTAACAATACTAAGCATTCCCTAATAACGTATTTCCAAATCTTAACCAATATAACCAAATACTAAGCCTAAAATAGTAAGATATATTAACTAAACATACTACTAACCAACATTAATATTGCATCATAAGAGTAAAATGGGGCTTATGGAAGAACCTGTTATGCGTCGTTCGAGAGAAGGAGAAGGGAGGATATTCGTCAAAGTGAAGAAGGAAGAGAAGGGGACGATTCGTGAACTGTGAAAAATGGAGGGAGGGAGGCTTACTCAAAGTGAAGATGCGGAAATGGAGGGAGATAGGTTTGTGAAAGTGAAGATGTGGAAATGGAGGGAGAGAGGATTTGTGAAAGTGAAGATGTGGAAATGGAGGGAACACGAAAAATGGAAATGGGAGGGAGAAGTGTTTCGTGAAATGGAAATGGAAGGGAGTGTCTCGTGAAATGGAAATGGAAGGGAGTGTAGTGTCTCGTGATTCGTGAAATGAAAATGGGAGGGAGGAGTGTTTCTGTGAAATGTACAGAGGAGGGTGGGTGTTTAACTTAAAATAAGTGTGGGGTCTATTAGCTCGGTTCCCCTATAACCGTGTTTATAGTATATCTATAAACACGGTTCCCCAATTAACCGTCCTTGTAAGCGTAACCTTCAAACACGGGTCCCCAACACCCGTCTTTATAGATACCCTATAAAGACGGTTCCCTTAACCGTTCTTATATATATTATTAAAAATTTTAAACATTTAAAATATCAACACCTTTAAGCACGGATATAATTTAACCGTGTTAATAAAGCCCCTATAAACACGGGTATGTAACAACCGTGCTCATATGCCCCTTTTAAAAATTTTGAAAAACAAAACACGGTTCCTCATATTTACATAAATACCACCGTGCTCTTTTAAACACGGTTTTACGTGAACCGTGCTTAATTCCCCGTCCTTATAACTACTTTTTGTACTAGTGCAACCTTTGTAACCACTCAACCTAGAGTGAACTTTGGTTTTGGTGTTTTACAAGCAAGTAACTCTCTCAATAGAGTAGATGTACAAGTGAAGGTTCTCTTAAATCTATAACTCTCAAGAAGAGAAGATATGCAAATGAAATCTCAAAATATACAAGAATGAGGGCTTACAAAGCACAAGAGTAAGTAGAGAAATGTAGCTTCTTGTTGTGTGTCGTTGTGCTTGAGTTCCTCTTGAATTTATAGAGCCATTTGAGAGCTTGAGGAGTGCCTTTCTTCTTCCTAGCCGTTGCACATAGTGGGGATCTGAAAAATGGTGGAGACATGTGCTGGTTTCCCACTAATACTTGTTTTTCCACTATGGTAATCGATTATCCCTTTGGGTGTAATCGATTATAACTTGAATTTTTCATTCCAAATCGTGCGGTAATCGATTAGCCACTCCATGGTAATCGATTATCACCAAGTCAGAGCGAAACTAATCGATTATATTTTTGTCTGTAATCGATTAGTGATGATACCTGATGCATTTTAATTTTCTTCGCAGCTACGTAATCGATTAGTCCTTTATGTGTAATCGATTATATTCAAGTCAGAGGGATTCTAATCGATTATTTCTTGGCCTGTAATCGATTAGGGATGATACCTGATGCATTTAATTTGGTCACGCAGCTGTGTAGTCGATTACTGCTTCATTGTAATCGATTATCTTTATGTCCCATAATCGATTAGATTGAACACCTGATTCTCTTCATTCAATTTTATAATTGGTAATTGATTACTTGATGTTACAATCGATTAGACCTGGGTTCATAATCGATTATATTGTAAAACAGAGACTACGTAATCGATTATCTGTATGGTGTAATCGATTATCTTGACAAACAGAGGCTTCATAATCGATTAGACTTCCTTGTGTAATCGATTAGCTTCGTGGTTTTTGCAGTTTGATGTTGTTTCTTTGTTTTCCAAGAGTTTCTTCAAGAGTTCCTTTGTCATTATCAAAATCCTTGATCCTAAAATCATATTCAAACACACCCCTCTGCCCATGTTGGTACCCGTGCCGGCCGGAGACGAGTAAGTGACTAAAACTCAAATACTTTTATGTTATTTGTATGTTACTTTATATTAAACTTTAGTGAAAAAACTTGTTGGTTTATTGTATGTTACTTTAATTAGTACTTGTATAGATTCAATTGTACTAGGAACTCTTCTGTTTGTAACAGGGTAACTATTTAAACTTGGAAATATTACATTTACAGGGGAGACTCTGTCGGAATTTTGGGAGTCTCCCTAGATTTTGTTGTTGTACTGCTGATATAATTGTTGCCATTACAGCTTTGTTGATAGTAGTCGCACTACCAAAGCGATTACTAAGGTTTTGAAGGCCCAGTGGGATGGTCCATATATATCTTGGACAGATGCTGGGAAGGTTGTCCAAGATAGGTGGTTTGACACCTTCTCAGTAAGTTACCACATCAATTTATTTTGATTTGATTTGTAAAATAGACCAATTCATAATTTTGATTTCTCATTTCATTTTACAGCGTGATTACCAGTGGGCAAAGGGTATGATTGATGAGATTAGGAAGGTCTTTGCCACAAAGACCTCCAAAATCATCAAGAGTACCCTTTGGAAGGTGAGGGACAAGGGTGAGCGCCTTCGATGGATCCCGGAGGACCATTGGGACGGGATGGTCCAGAAGTGGGGCGGTGTCTCGTTCCAGCAGGCGAGTGCTCGGAACAGGGCAAACAGAGCCGCCGATGCTGCAACCTCAGTTTACACTGGGGGTAGCATTTCAACCCTCGAGCACAAGAAAAGATTTGTAAGTATATTTATGTTTTTAATATGATTCGTCTGACATGTTTACAAATAATAATCTCAATGTTTTTTGTCCACCACAGGAGCTGAGGGAGCACCGGGAGCCTTCTTTGTTTGAGGTCATGCAAATGACCAAGAAGAATAAAGCCGGTGCATGGGTAAACCAGAAGACTATGGATCTAGCGGTATTTACTTTTAACTGACACATGCTTATAATTTACAAATCAGCTTACTAATCCTATGATTGTTTTTGAATTTATAGGAGGCGTATCAGGCCAGGAGGGCCGAGAAGGAGGCGGACCTGGTGGCTTCCACTCCTGAATAGGAGGTTCCTCCCACCCCATCTTGTTCTGACGACAACGCCATCTATATGGAGGCTGTTGGCGGTGTGAACAAGAAAGTGAGGGTATTTGGATTGGGTGGCGTCGGCACGCAGCTGGCGAAAAAGGGGAAGACCCTTTCCTCTTCCTCTTCCTCTGGTCTTCCGACTGAGGTTGTTCAGGTAATTCAAAACCTGAACGATGAGCTACAGGAGGAGCGACATCAGAGGCAGCTATTGGAGGAGCGGGCCGAGGCGGACCGACAGCGGGCTGAGGAGCAGCACATCGAGACTCGTCGGCAACTTGCTCAGCAGCAGGAGCTACTGATGCAGTTGATGGCGAGGCTACCTCCCCCACTTCCCAGGCGCCCCCACCACCACCCTAGGATCCCCCACCACCATGATTGTATTTTTATTATTTATACACATTGTATATTTGATTTATAGTTTTTATAGTATATTCCATTCAATATTTATTTTGTCATTCTTCATTTATTATGTCAATATTTATCGCTAATTAAATTCAAATAAAAAAGCCTTATTGTAATTATCATTAATAATTCAACCTATTTGATAAATAAATTTAATCCATTATTTTGTTTTTAATAATAATTTAATATTATAAAAAAATTATTCAAATTTAATTATAAAATTTTATCAGCCAATACAAAATACAAAATATTAATCTACATTTTTAAAGTTAAATTAACAAAACCTATAAATATTTAACCAATTTTTAAAAAAATAAAAAATTCCAATTAGCGACAGCAACAGATGGTCGCTATATTGTAGAAATAGCGACAGCGAAGTGTGGTCGTTGGTTGGTCAGAAACAGCGACGGACTATAGTAGTCGCTGTATGGCTTCCCACAGCAACGGCAGCGTACGGTCGCTCGTAGGCAAGAATTAGCGACGGATGTACTGGTCGCTATATGACTAACCATAGCGACGGATGAGCTTCGTCGCTGGAAGGCCACACTTAGCGACGGCATATGGTGGTCGCAGTGTGGCTGCCAGTAGCGACGGATTTGTGAGGTCGCTGTATGGCAACAGTTAGCGACGGCTGGAGTCAGTCAAGCAGAGACCATTTTAGCGACGCTATTATGCCGTCAATATTTTAGCGACGGCGTGTCTGTGGTCGCTGATGTGTTTTCGACGAAGGTTTTAGCGACGGTGTGTGTCCCGTCTGAGATGCCGTCGCTAAGTGTTTTAGCGACGGCCTTGGCATGGATTAGCGACCAATTCTTTCCGTCGCTAACAGGTTTTTTTTAGTAGTGATTGTTGTTTTTATTATTATTATTATTGTTAGTATTATTATTATCCTTACTCAATTTATGAAACCTTATTTGGCCTAAGTTATAAAAATATTTTATCAAAGTTCTTTTGAGTAAACTTTCTAACAAAATATGAATTTATTTGATGAACTTATTTATTATTTCTCTTTGAAAGATAATATCGCTTTTTATAAAAGAAATTATTTTTTTAAAAGCCCGAACGACAATTCTTCTCGATGTGTGATATTTTTAAAGCAACTCCAGTGACGCTTTAACGATCAATTAAATTCTAAGGGCGGGGCTTACCGGGGAATTAAATTACAAATTACACAAATACATCACAAATTACAATAATCAATATAACCATATCGAATAAAACCGCCCGCTGAAATACTAAATCCCTAGATTTTCGCTTTCTTTTTCGATCATGATAAAATCCTCCAAACACGTGAACGTCTATTTATTCCAATTTAATTTATTTATTTTAATTCTTACAAAATTAAAAACATAGAAATTTTAACGGTCGGTTACGAAAATTTTCACGGTTTAGGATTTAGCCGTTAGATCGTGACAAAAATTAAAACGGAGGTCCCCGGAAACTTAAGCGATATTATGGAACAATTTAAAACACAATCAAATGAGGCAAAGACCCCCCTTACCACATGGAATAGCTGCTACCCGGGGGAGAAAAATGATCCGCTCGCCAAAAATTCGTTGGATACTCTGAACGTCTGCTGATCGCCACCGATTATCCCCGGTACCTAAGGAAATCAACATGCGCAGATTTTTCACACAACACCAAGCATGGGCAGCAAGGGAAATCAAGAACACAACCATGCAAATTTTAGAATTGAGAGAGTCTTGAGAATCGGTTACCAAAATTTACCGATCGCTCGAAATCTTCCGTCAGTCACCTCTGATCGTTGTCTAAGTTCTCGATCTTAAGGAAAACTTCACATGCAACCTAGAGGGGACAATGAAGTCACGGTTTTGGCTTCCAAATTAGTAATAAAAATGCCACAAAATCAAGAAACAAAAACTGTTTTGGCACAAGAAAAAAAAATGACAAGTTCAAGAGTTCAAAACATAATTTTTCTCACCTTGGTGACCTTGGATGGTCATGGCTCCTAGGAATGGTGGAGCTTGATGGATGAGCTTGGATAATGGATTATGGAAGGTGATAAGGAGTAAGGTTGGTGGCTGTTTTTGGTGAAGGTGGCCACGGGTTGAGAGGAGAAAAGGAAGGAGAAGCAGAATTTTTTTCATGGTGGGTGGTGGTTGGTGGTGGTCTTGATGGTGGTTGGTGGCTTGGCTAGAGAGGAGAGGAGACAAAGAGGAGAGAATGATGGTGGTTGAAGGTTAAGTTTCAGCCGTGAGATATAGAGAGAGAAGAGAGAATTGGATGGAGTTAGAAGGGAATGATGAACAAAAGTGATGAAGACTGATTGCTTTGGATGCACTTGCTCAGCTTATGGAGCAAGGAGTGAGTGAGTGGCTGAGGTTAAGGCATGAGCAACAAGTGTCTCTAAAGCCTAGAGAGTGTTGAGCAAGGTTCAACGTGAAGGAGACAAGTGGCCATGCATGTGCAATGTGATTGGTCCACTCCCATCCAAGGTTGAGGTGTCCATTCCAGGGGCGTCGACTTGCTTGCACATTTGAGTTATGATGAGGGCCAAACTTGGAAATGGGCCAAACACAAAAGTTTTATATTTTTTTTATCGTTAATTTGATATATGGCAAAAAAATTTCCATTAAGAAATGAAGGAGTTATGGCCCAAATACGAAACTAGTGTAGGGTTGTGACGGGATTTTGGTTCCTTCCAAAGATTAATTTTCTAGGCAAAATTGGTAGGGATTTGGGCTTTGTGTTCTTCATCAAAGTTCTAAGGAATTTAGTTAAGAAAATTTTGGAGAAATAATTGTTTAATTTTATGGTCATACGAGGGAGATACGTGAAAAATACTGAACATAGTGCAAGCTACCATTAGGAACACCTGAGTTAGTATGGTATTTTAAATTCTGGGATTTATGAAGTAAGAACTAGATTTCAAGTCCTTCATGAAGTTTGTATATCTTTTTTTTCTCTTTGATTTGATATATCATTTACGACGATCCAAGATCGGTGGCCCAAGATATACCTGATTTACGACAGGGTGCTCTAGAAGCTTCCCAGAGCTACATCTTTGGAAATGAATTCACCATTAACTCTTCTTTGATAATTTGGTTTCGTGCCCTTCATGAACATTGTATAGGTCTATGATATAGATCCATATCAAAAAGAACGAAGTGATTCAAGCACCGAACGAAGGAGATATGTGAATTTTATGGAAGGCTGCCAGCATAGTGATGAAACAGCCAAAGGGTCACAAAGATTTATTAAATTGTACCAATCTAGAAGGATTTGGCCTTCGATGTCTTCATGAAAAACGTAGATAATTTTGTTACTGAGATTTTGACACCAATTTTGCATAAAGCGAAGGTCGTATGAGAGAGTTATGAATTTTCTTCTAAACAATGTGCAGGGAAAAATGTCCAAATGTTGGAATTTTGAGGCGAACATTCTTAATCTTTGATTTTGGGGTTGACAGAGTAAGAATCGGAGTTTGGGGCTAGAAACAGAGATTGAATATCTTTTCAAAAAGAAGTGATTGAGACTAACATCATTCAATTCTAAGGCTGTATGCAAAATCTGGGTCCAAAACACCGAAGGTATTCAGGTCGAGTTTTAAAGCAATTTTTGAAGAAATTGATTTATGGAAAAATAAGGGTGACAAAGTCCAAACCGGGTTTCAGCCTCTGCAGGAAAAGTTCCTAAAACATCAAAATGAGCGACCAGAGACTGACCGTGCCACCATCGGATATCCTGAGGTATATGAACGGTCAATCATAAGAGACGCTAAGGGTTCTGATTGGGCTGGTCAGGCTAAGTTAGACACCCTTGATCCTTTAGGAAATAATCCTAACAGGACTAGTTTCCCTACTGGATCACTAGTCTCGAGTCGAATGGTCAGAGTCCAACCTCAGGCTGGGTCCTATAGTTCAAATCTGAGGAACCCGATAATATTTTATTATTAAATATAATTATCAAATAAATAAATAATTTAATATATATATAATTTTAAAATAACTTATTAGGATTATTCATCTATTAAATATTGTCCACAGAAAATAATTATCAACAAATATTGTCCAAAGAAAATAATTATCAATAAATATTCATCTATTAAATATTGTACCCAATATAATCATCGTTAACGTATTTTTAATTAAACAGTATTGTTGAATGTTATTTATTATTTTCTTATTTTTGTTTCTCTCACTCGTCACATTCTCTCAATATTCTTATCTTTTAAATTAAACTTCGCTTCTATTTATTTTTCTCACTCTAAATTGTTCAGGGAACAAGATGAAGCCTCGAGCTTGTTACCATAAGCTCAACAGAGTATCCTCAGAGTCCTGAGAGTCCGGTTTCCTATTCTCAAAAATCAAGGCTGTTACATGAAAGAAGAGAGTAATGTGCAATAAGGAGAAAAGAAAAGAGAAAAAGTGATTTTCTTTCTCCTAATCCTGGCCTTTGATTTTATCCTATGGTCCATATTCATTGTTTTTCATCGAATGGTAACTTGTAGGCTTTTATCTAATGGGTAATAGAAGGAAAAGATGAAGCCTCAATCTCACGGCCATTTCATGTAAAAAGAGAAGGGATTTTGAATTTTCTTAATTTCATTTTTGCTCGTATTTTTATCCGCTACAAATGCATTATTCTATATAAATTCTTCCTCAACCTTAGAATTTAATATGAAAATATCCTCATACTCACCATAATTATCACACTATTTTAAGCCATTTAATGCCACAGAATAATTTAATGGGTCCCACATCATCAGTCGAATTATTCAGATTCAGTAATTTTATTTTGTTAATAAATTGTAATTAGTATTTAATTAATTACCCTACATGTTTTAGGTGTCAAATAATTAACCCTTTTCATATTAATAATTTATTTTTTATAAATTTTGGATGATACAAATATTATCCAAAATTGAATTTAAAATTGTATGGAGATGAATGATTGTTTGGTTACTTACCTAAAGAAATAATTCTTTTAAAAATGAGTAAATTGTTTAATGCTTTCAAAATATAAAATCTTGTAAGTAAAGAATAATTATGATATATATTTATATGTGTATATGGAAATAATTGTTTTAAAAATTAGTAAATAAATCATTCAATGTTTTCAAAATACAAAATCCTATATGTAAAGAATAATTATGTGTTTGTGTGTGTATTATCTCTGTCAATAAGATCAATTTTAGAAAAAAATGTGTCCCTTTTTGTAAGAATCTCTTTCAAATTCCTATATCATTAATTTTTTAACCTAAATACCTGTATTAATGTGTAACCTGAAATCAAAATAACAATAAATGAGATACATCAAGGTAATAAGTGAAGTGAAAGTGAAGAAAGTAGAATATGAGTCCCTGATCGTCACGTATAAATCTTCAACAACAAAATATTAAAAAACAAAAAGAAAGAACCTCCACAATTGGAATCACCATTACTAGATTTGGAACAAGTTGCCACTATGCTGGTGAATCTTACCACCCCTGGAACAAGCCGCCACCACCTAAATCAGTCATCCTCACCCCACTACTCATCACCACTAGAACCATTATCCACCCACAACATTGTCCTCACCTATAACTATCACCCCTTACGCATTACCATTAGAATCGTCCCTCCAACCACCACCACCACCTCGCCCACCATCTTTGTCAGCATTAGGCATCCTCAATGAAAATGCTACAGTACAAAAATAGAACACAAATGAAGATGGGTTTCACCCAGATCCAAGTGAAAACTTGTAAAGAATGGCAAATTAAATCTTTTTGGAGTTAGGTTAGGCGATAATCTTTGTGATTCAAAGGGTGAGAATTCAATGTGTCCAACTTCAAGTTTTATTATGTATTTGAAAAAAAGAAATTTACTTCTTTGTATAAATGAATTTTTTTTAGAGGGGGAGGGTGTGACGTCCTTTGTCAATTTTACATTTATCTACATCCGTTTAATTATTTTTCACAATAAATTTTTCGCGTTTACTGATAGTTAATTAGATCCTAATGTAAAACCACATTTATTTTTCTTAAGCACACTCAAAATAATAACCGATAGAAAATAAATCAAATAATAAAATGGATTTAATTAGAATAAGCGGAAGAAGAAAACAAAGTCAGGGGTCACTCGCTTGAGTGAGACCCTGATTCGCTTAAGCGAAACCCGTGAAGGTCGCTTAGGCGAGTTCCGACTCGTTTGAGTGAGTCCTACATTTTAAATCTGAGCGAACTACGGGACAAGCAAGGAAATTCACAACAATTCAGTCTTTCACTCGGAAATGGTCCTCTCGGTCGTATCCCACTCGGGAACGTCTTAACCTTCCTTCACTCGGAAGGGGGTTCTCTCAGTCATGCCTCACTCGGAAACATCCTAACCCTCACTCAGAAGAGTTCTCTTGATCATGTCTCACTCGGAAACATTCTAACCCACCCAGAAGTGGATCTCTCAGTCATGCCTCACTCGGAAACATCCTAACCTTCCTTCACTTGGAAGAGGTTCTCTCGGGCATACCTCACTCGGAAACATTCTGACCTTCCTTCA
This sequence comes from Clitoria ternatea, assembly GCA_037962975.1. Classification (NCBI taxonomy): domain Eukaryota; kingdom Viridiplantae; phylum Streptophyta; class Magnoliopsida; order Fabales; family Fabaceae; genus Clitoria; species Clitoria ternatea. Next base: position 3,975,298 of record CM075674.1, read on the forward strand.
CTCAGAAGAGGTTCTCTCGGTCATGACTCACAATTATCTACAAAACCTGCCCATAGCAATTTATCATTCACATCTACTATTGGCTCCGTGCCAATATATATATCAAACTTATAAAAATCAACACCGACCATATTAACATCATTACCATACCACTTCAGCAACATGAATTCATGTCCACATTAATCAACATACCGATTCTAGATTAGTTCAACACACAAGCAACATGTTATGGCATCACATACACAAAAACTCATTATACATTACACACAGAATTCATTTTATAATTCCTCGGTTCCTTAGCATCAATCCTCCGCTTGGCGCACCTCCAGGGCTCTGACCTCTTCCCTGTCACTGGTTACTAAATTGAAAGAAAGCCACAACAAGGGTGAGTGTTTGGCATCATAATTAATCTAGAACGGAAATTAAATAACAAAATACATGTATATAAACTACGTCCGACTGCTTTATCCATAAATTGCAAATCACACTCGCCGAATATAGTAAATCACACTCGGTAAATATAGCAAATCACACTCGGCAAATATAGCAAATCACACTCGGCGAATATAGCAAATCACACTCGGCAAATATAGCAAATCACACTCGGCAAATATAGCAAATCACACTCGGCAAATATAGCAAATCACACTCGGCAAATATAGCAAATCACACCGGCGAATATAGCAAGTCACACTTGGCAAATATAACAAGTCACACTTGGCAAATATAATTGGGTACATACACCATCACACAATACTAATAATTCATCAATTATCACCACTGACTCTCACACAAAATCGACGCCTAGTATCCGGATACTAAAGGATCGGCCTTCAGCTGGGGGTCCTACTTGACACCCCGTGAACCCTGCTTGGTTCACCAAGTCCTGCTTGGCTCTCCACCTCAACCACTAGGTCCTACTTGACCACTAGGTAGCTCAACTGGGCACAAAAACCACGGGAGCCAGAAACAAAGGGCTATACATAACGTCGACCGTCCCACACCACACAATCATACATATATAATTCACATTTCTCATATCATATCACAAGTGGCCATCAACAATAACACATACTCATCAAATGGGCGACCTACTTGTCAAGCCCGCCATCACATTGCCACTATACACATCGAATCATCACAATGAAAAACACTTTAGTCTCATAGTCATCATAAACCATACACAATTCACATTCATACATACATACACATGCAACTATCATCCAATATTTCTTATCGTGTTCATATTCGGTTCAACGACTCGGACACAAAATATGTACCTATTCGAATTAATTACAACCTGAACACCCCCTTACCTCGATTCCAAGCTTCAACGATTTGTTCCTGATGCCGATTGCGTCCTCTAAGTGTTGGGTTCAAGGTTGTACCTCCGAATCCAACACCCGCTTTGCTAATCGGTCCTCCGACGTCCGTTTCGCTACCTACGAAGGTGGAAACGCAAAACCCATCAACGTTATACCACCCTCATTGCTCTAAAGACCATTTTTAGACTCCCATGCACTAAAGGAGTAGGAAACAGAAGTTCCATCCACCATGCATGGCCATCGGCTAGAGAGAGAGGGAGTGAAGGGAGAGAGAGACAACTCAATTTAAAGGGTCCATTGAACTCACCTTGAAGCCACGATCTCAAAATGGGGTTATTTCAAAGTTTTGACGCGGAATAGGCCTTCCCTTGGAGCATGCAGCTCTTGGCAGTGAGAGGAGAAGAGAAAGAAGAAGAAGAAGAAGAAGAAGAAGAAGAAGAAGAAGAAGAAGAAGAAGAAGAAGAAGAAGAAGAAGAAGGCTCGCGTGAAATGAATGAGGAAGGAGAAGGAATCTTTATTATTTAAGACTCAAGGGCAAAACTGTCTTTTCCCCATTTCTTTTATAATTTCTTTGAAAGTTTTAATTAAACTTTTACCTCCTTCTAATTTCATCTCATTTAACCTTTTTGTAATTAATCAATCAATAAATTTATTTATTTCCACACTAGTTAATTATTTATAATTGCCTAATAATTCATAAAAATATCAAATAAATCTCTAAAACAATTATTAATATTTTCCGCTCATCATAATTTTACTAAAAGATCAGGGATGTTACAGAGGGGACAGGTAAAATTTGATGGATGAGAGAGGTGCTTAAGTGTAGAGGGGAGTGATGATGGTACAATGGTGTTGGTGGTTCAAATGAGGTGGATGAGTAATGTTCAATGGGAGAGGGTAGAGGGAGAAAGAGAGAAATGGAGGAATAATATTTTTTACTAAGACTAAAAGACATACCAAAAACTAAAAACATAATATTAAATAAGAGTTAGACTAAAACAATATTTTTTTATAGGGGCTAAATAAAAATGTCATGTATAACAACATATTTAAGACTTTTACTTTTATTACTTCATTAAAATGATTTTTATTAAAAAGAGAAAAATTAATCAGAAATCTATCGAAATAAATTATTATGTGAAAGAGGAGTTTTTATTACAATCATATAACAATACCTTTAAAAGAGAAATAATAAAAATAAAAACAAAAAATATGCAATGAGATAAAGATGTGATATGAGATAGAAAGAATATTGTTAATTATTTAATGTTTTTTTATAAATACATTATTTTTATGTAATATATAATAATAAAGTGAGACAATGTACTTGGACCAAAAAAACAAAAAGATGTAACTAGATGTGCAATTTTGCTTCCACAGACCTGCAATATTGTTTTGTAATTATTTAATTACTTGCATGTAAAATAACACAAAAGAAAACTGTCAAGCAATAGATCAACCAGCTAAAATAAAAGATATGTTATATGATATATGCATCCAATAAAAGATTAAATTTACACATATGTGGTTCATATGAAGGAGAACTGTTGACTTTTTCTTTTTAAGAAAAATTCTTTCATGTGATAATTTCATTTCCGTGTACTGAATGTGAGAAAGAGGGAGACAAAACAGCATAAGAAATTAAAGTTTTCCTTTCTTTATGAATGGAAAGGCGAAAAAGGGAAAATTAAAAGGGGCATTCCCGTCAATTAATATGGAACTGTCATTCAAAGAAACAGAATCATGTTGTTACCTCAAATTTTTACCCTTCAAAGTTCAAACTTTTTTCCTTGTCTCTATCCATCTCAACCTATATTTTTCAAAAACCCTAGCTAGAAGCACCCCAACCCTTTTCTCCGTTTATCTACTCTACCAACACAAGAGGAATATTAATATAAGCATTAATATACAAGTGATGAAAGTCTGAATTTGCACCACCCTTTTAAGGAAAAATAAAATCAAAGTCTTGACAATCTCTGAATTATAAAACTGCTATAAAAAACCAACATTGCCCCGCTCTAGGCACATAACCTTTCTAGTATTACTCAATATATATAAAAAATCCATCTGCAAATAGTAAAGAGGAACAGTCCATTCACCCCTCCCATCAATCTTATCACATTCTCAAACTCAAAAAAAAAAAAAAAGTGAAAAATCATCCTTGCTTCACCATTTGGAGATCCATTCTTGCTCAATATGCCTTTCTCTTTCTATCTCTCTCTCCAATTTCACTCTCACTCCCCCGAAAAATATAGAAGCCTGTAATATCAATCAAGAATCAGAGTTTGTTTGCTTCCCTCTTTCCTTTTCATTTTATTTCAAGTTTGTTGTTTTCCTTAACAGTAACCTAAACTGAAAAGGCATTAAAAAAAGAAAAAAAAAATTCCTCCAAGGAACAACATTACTCCTTCACTGCTGCCCAAATTATAAGTATAGTAATCTTTTATCTCAACTAATCTCCATTCTCCATCCATCCATACCTCACTCCCACTCTCTCTCACTCATTCACTCACTCACTCAGTCTGGTCACTGTCTTAGGAACCCTAGACCAAAAACCCAGGTAGCAAATAGACAAAACCAATTAACCTTGGATCTGCAAAGCCAAAAGGGTCTCTCTCTCTCTTTCTCTCACCATGGACTCAATTCAAGAATTTATGGACTCATGTAACTCTGAGAATATCACCACCATCACTACCACAAACAACACCAACATCACCAGCAACTGCAACAGCTTAGTCGGTAGCTCTAATTCCCCTTCTGGTAATTCCTCCACCAGCAGCAGCCGCTATGAGAACCAAAAGCGCCGTGACTGGAACACTTTTGGCCAGTACCTCAAAAACCACCGACCCCCTCTTTCCCTCTCCAGATGCAGCGGTGCACACGTCCTCGAATTTCTCAGGTGTCCACGCTCACAAATTCATGTCTCTTTCTCTCATATCTTCGTGGCACGAAATTCATGCTAATCTCTAATACGTGTTCGATTTCTGACAAAACAAAAAAAGATACATACATGCTATGCCATGCACCTCTCTCACTCTTTTTTCATTTTTTTGTTTTGTTTTGTTGTAATTGTGATGTGTTTGTCTGCATATTTAGGTACTTGGACCAGTTTGGGAAGACGAAAGTGCACACTCCGATTTGTCCATTTTATGGGCACCCAAACCCTCCAGCTCCATGCCCATGCCCTCTGAGACAAGCCTGGGGTAGCCTTGACGCTCTCATAGGTCGTTTAAGAGCAGCTTTTGAGGAAAATGGAGGGAAATCTGAAACCAACCCTTTTGGTGCTCGAGCCGTGAGACTCTACCTTCGTGAGGTTCGTGATCTGCAGTCCAAAGCAAGAGGAATCAGTTATGAGAAGAAGAAGCGGAAGCGTCCTCCACCGCCACAACAACAACACCAGCAGCAACAACAACAACAATCATTGCCACTGCTGCTCCCCCCTCCAGGTGCAACAACTAAATAAGATTATTCAATGGAAATTTCTACTTGTTTTGGTCTTTTCTCAATTTTTTTAGCTTCATTAATTTTGATAATTTCCATTTAATTGTTGACAAAATTAACTCGAACAGTTTCTTAAATACAGAAAAATAGTTGAAGTTTAATCTGATAACATTATATGTGACATAAATGTTGACATTTATGGTTGACTGGTAAAAGTTTAATTATAAGTGAAAAATAATACTCAAATCATCTAAAAGGAATTGGATGTAAGTTTGTTCTTATGATTTTAAGTGGTATATATTTAATTAGGGTTTTTATGATATTTATTTCTTGTTTTTTTGGGGTTAATTTTTTTTCTTGAAGGTTAATAATTTGGTGTGGTCTCGTGTACACTGCTGCTTGTAGTTGGATCCTGTTTGCTCTGGCAGGAACAAAAGGTTAAAGATGGATTTGGGATATAATGTTATGAACCTGCTTTTAAAGAGGACAGTGTGACACTGGGAGTAGACTGCTAGTGGGAGTACCAAAAAAGTGGTAGTGAGAGTGAATGAATGAATGTATATGGAGGCCATCGTCTTTATCGTGAGCAACCAAAAGCAATGCATTATTATTATTCATAGCTTTATATAATATATATGTATGTACTTCTTTAATCTACATGTCATCCATATATGTCAAGCTTAATTAATTAGACTTGCAGCAGATTTTTTGGTATTTCTATCTTCATAACTTGCCACTCTTGACTGCCTCAATAATGTGCACTCCCCAAGTAGTTAATTCTTTGAAGCTAGAGAAAGGAATAGGTAGTGAGTGACTTCCGTACCTCCTCATGACTACCACATAATAATGTTCATAAATGGTTCGGACACACAAATTTAATTAATTATGAATTTTTTTTTTAAGTTGCCACTTTTTACTGCTTTACTGTCTCCTCTTGTGATGTGTGGAGAATGAATAATAGAGCCTTTGAGGCCTAATCATAATCAGGGTTGTGTTGTTGTGTGTGCTTCAGATCACTGACAAGTTTCTTTTGGTTTTTCCCATCAAGACTAACTGCTGACCGTTACCTTGGTCAATTTGATTGATGATATTTGTTTATATATAGCAGTAGTGCTGTCATTTCAACTGAAGGGAAATGTCGAAAAAAAGGAAAATTAATGGCAGACAATGTAATTAATTCCTCAATGACTAAACTTCTATTATTATTTCTGACCTATTCATACATACATACATCATCCTAATTAATCTCAACGGTTTGCAAACTATTCCATAGAAATATTTCTTCATCATAATATGCCATTAATTTGTTTCCACTCTAGTTAAGTTTTGCCATCCATATGTACCTACCAACAAATGTGGCTACTCTGCAGTGTTGAATTATTAAGAATTAATTATCTTCACTAATTTTTAACCTTAAATTTTTTGAATTTTTGGAGTAGTGATAAAGAGAAGGAAAGATGTAAAAAGTAAAAGAAAAATCAAAATTTAAACTCTGGTCCGACACTCTGAATTCATCCTATACACAGCAATTATGCTGGTATCAAAGGATAATTTTATCCTTAATTAAAAGTAATTCACAAAGGATGAAAATTTTGTTGTTATATAAAAAAGATATAGCTTATTGTATATTTTGTTATTCAAAAGCAAAGCTTAACTTAGCTTCTTCAAGGTGATTAATTAAGCAAACTTGTCGGTAAGTAAGAAAATATTAGAAAGGAAAAAGTGAGAGGTAGAGAGAAAGTAGATTTAGGGATCCTAAATTGTCTGTGTAATAAAATATTAACTTGGGTTCTGTGATTATATTTTGGCTGTTTGCGGAAGCGCAATCCCTCTGTGTTGATGAAGAGGCACCTATTGTAGCGCCATTTGCCAAAGCTATATATCATATTATGCGAATTATGCCCCAATAAGACACAGGATAGATGCTAGAGAGATTAGCGAACCTTCATGTTTTCCTTTTATGTGATTCTAGTGGGGTACGTATGACACTACCACTTTCAGACATACAGGATTTATTCCTTCCTCTAATCATATTATTTCCTATGTTTAGACTTTAGGCAGTATATACATTTATACATATACATTTTTCTAATAAATCTTGTTTGTCGTTGAAGGTTCCCTTTACATATATTTAAAAGTATTAGCTTTATGGTGGCATCTCATCGATTTGTTTACTAAATGCTGTTAACATCGTACTACATGTATTCACGAGCTCGACTTGATCTTTTATTTATGTATTGTTTTATTAGTGTCTGATTCACAGATTATTATTCTACCAAATCCTAGCTAGTTTCTGCTTTAGATTACAGACTTCACATTAAGCAACTTTTAGAAATGCTGCTTCGTTTTTATTACATTTAGATTGTGAAATATGAGTAACCGTCTTCGGATTCTCTTTGCTTGTGAATTATATGTTCATGCAAGAACAATATATATTATTTTGATTCCCTCAAGTTTTAAATATGCATGGAAAGTTAAATTATTTTTGAATATCTATATATATTGACATATAATTTTGTGTTAGTTACAATACCTCTGTCCTTAAATATAAGACTCTTTTTGTCTTTTAGTATAAGATGCTATTTCAAATTTTTATATTATTAATTATTTTTTACAAAAACACCCTTACTAATGTTTAACTTCTTCTTAGAACCAATATAACAATAAATAAGATACATTAATTATATTATTTATCTTTCTTATAATAATTGGTTAGTAAGTGGAGTGAAATTAAGTGGAAAAAATTAAATGATGAATCATAATCACTCAAGGGCAATTTTGGAAACTAAAATAAATTTCAAAAAAAATTAATAATTTTAACTAAATTAACTATCTTTCTTAATACATATAAATTAGATAAAAGGGTCTTATATTTAGGGACAAAACTAGTAATAGAAATGACAAGTCTTATTCAACTCAAAAGCTTATAATCAGACCAATCGAGACTCTAATACAATATTAAAATACCCGACCCAATTCAACTTAAAAACTAACTATAAAATACACTTAAGCCTTGTAAGGAGGATTCTCATCATATTCATAATTGACTTAAGGCTTATCTTAACAAATTCTAAAGTTGTCTTTTTTTTTATACTTCCTTTCATTTGATAGGCGATTGTTCCCAAGATGCATGTCAGGGCTTGGTAGGTTGTACTTTTTTAAATAGTCAAATATTAATTTTTATTAGAATTATTAGTGAAATAATTTGAACCCGAGATATTTCTCTCTCTCGATTCTCTAATCACTAGACTTATATAGTAACTTATACTTTGACAATGAAATTATTTAGATGTTCTGTTAGCTCTAATGATAGGTAGTTGCGTTGTGATTATTAGTCATTGTCCTTAGAGAAAAATTTTAGTGGTCCTCCGGTACAAACGAAGCAAACACAATTTACATTCTTGAATTCCTTTCTCGTAAAGAGACAAAATAAAAAAACAAAAGAAATATTTGGTTGGTGAAAGTTTTCAACCCCGCTTGACACGTGTGACAGGGCTAATTGAGGATCTCATTCACTAGCCTTTTATCCAAGATACTAAATGTGGTTGGTTAAAATATATAAAGATATTACCAAGATGAAAAGATCCTCATGTAGGACTTTAAAGAGTCAAAGAATGCTGAAAGCCAAAACCATTTTCCCAACAATCCCTCATTAATGGCTTTGTAAGAAAAAGAAGTTCTCTCAAAAGAGAAAGTTTATTTTGTGCATAAGAGTTAATGTTTTAAGGATTGAATTAGCACATAGTGAAGTGAAGTAGAAACACTTCGTTGAATTACTCTTGAACTAGTTGAATTAAGGTTGGAACCCCAAATACACACACCTTTACCACTACTAGAAAAATCCTATTTCCAGACACAATTTTAGACATATTTCATATGGAATTGAAATGCATTTTAGACAAATTTCAGACACATATTTCAAATGGATTTAAGAAGGAAAATCATCCGTCTAAAAGGGGCTCATTGCAAATTTAAAATTCTATCCGAAATTCTGTCTAAAATAGTTTTTGGTAAATTAGGGATGCATTTCATGTGGAAAAGAATGTAAAATTTTTCAGACGGAACTGGGACAGAACTTATAACATAAATTTCACACACATTTTAGACAATTTGAAAATATTTTGGGAGAGATTTAAGAAAAATTACTAAATATATTTTGGGATAGATTTGAGATAATTTCTAAATATATTTAGGGATGATTCTAAATGTATTTTAGGTCTTCTTCTTGTAACTGATATAAAAACTACCTTTTTCCATTTATATTTTTTCCTTTTTCTTTACTAGCATTATTTTTCAAGTTCAAAATTAAATGAGAATTCACATGTTAATGTCAATCTAGATTTAATTAAAGTCAATATATATATATTAAAACACAATATAAACTAAAACAAAAATAAATGACGTACCAAAATATATCTTCATAAATAATATAAATAAAATGTCAATAATCTACATTAACTAGATGAACAAGATACATTAATTAACTAGAAAATGGTCGGGATATAAATATATTCATCAAACTGTAACTTCAACATTTCATCAACCTTAAGCACCAACAGTGAAAGAATGAGCACAAAAACTACCTGATCAAACAAACAAAAATCCAACTAAACTAAAATTAATATATAATAACAACCTAAAATTATTATATAATAACTAAAACTATAAATAAATAAATAAACAAATATTAAAACAAATACACTAAAGAATTTGTATTGAATAGAGCTTGATAGTATAGGTTAGCTTTTCAAACAAAATAATAAGGACCTTTTTTTTCTTTGAGGGGCAAAACACAGACTAAAATAAACTTCGTAAATTAAAATCTAGAAATTTAGAATAAGGCTAAAAATTTAAAATATTAAGGAGATTTTTACCTTATAATGTCTTCCAAGTATAAGCTGAGTACAAAATAGAATTATTTAAGTTACTGTAGTTTTAATAAATAAAAAAAACAGAAATCCAGCCTTTTAAATGCTAATGCAACATAAATATGCTAATGGCATATGGTGTAACAAGAAACATTACTTAGCGCATCACTAAAACAAAAGGCACCATAAAATTTAGTAACTTTCATTTGTTATCAAAATATGTTGAATAAAAAAAATAGCATCCAATAATTTGATCAGATTTTCGACACAACCACGATGACATCAGAATCAAGGCTAAATAATCATCATTTTTTCTAATATTAGATTAGATATTAAAGCTTAACAATAAAGCTACTTACCTAAAATGAGTACCAAAGTAATGTAGGTTCATATGCTACTTACCTACAAACGAGAACTACTTGTCATGCAAATAGAGCACAGATTATAATCATTAAATGCCTTTTTCAAGCACAAAAACTTCAGCTGGCCTAAAAATTATGGGTTTGGCCATGAAATTACCCTCTTGTCCATCATTAACATAAAGTCAATCACTAATTGAAATGTAAGTGCTCTGCCAAAATATTGTTAGATGAAAACCAATCAACTTTCATTTGTAAAACAATGAATTTGGCACCACTCTTTAAGTGTACTTTCAAAACCATCTTAGCCATAATATCATGTGTTCACTCTAAGTATATAAGACACAAAATCCTAGAGAATTACTCTAGAAGGGTCAAAGTTTATTACTTAAAAATGTCACTTAAATTGCAGGGAGACTTCGAGGTCTTATTTATACAAGGGATAAAAATGGGGGCCTTGACTTAGGTCTAACTTCTAAGAGATAACTATCATCTGTTTAAATCAAGGCAAATTAGAATATCCAACATATTTTCCTAAGAAGTATAGGGGGAGGGGGATCCCGTAAGGCCTCCTCCCGACCAGTGGGGGAAGAAGAGCCCCTCAGTCACGAGCTCTTAGTAAAGAGCCAAGCTGAGTGACTAGGTGTTGAGTTAACGTGTTTTCAGGCAAGTTGATATTGAATAACTTTATTCTGAGCGAGGAACCCTGAATGGCTCTCTACTAGGTGAGAAATTCTGAGTGGTCTTCTTCTATGTGAGGAATCCTTAATGGTTCTCTTTCTAGTGAGAAAATTTGAGTGGCCCTCTCTCGGGTGAGGAATCCTGAGTTGCTTTCTTCCGAGTGAGAAATTCTGAGTAGCCCTCTCTCGGGTCAGGAATCCTAAATGGCCCTTGTTTTCCTGCCTGCGTCAAGAGGAATTTCTAACGTTTTCTAATGGGAATCAGTAAGGGACACATGTCTGATTATGGATTGTCGTCATTTATTTCTCAATGTGATGTTTGGGCCTAGCCGTTTTCGTAATGATGGGACGTTTTGTATCCCTAGGCTCTTAAATGCGTCCCTTGGGTTTAAGTGTGTCATTTCAAAGGTTAGTGGTTTGTTCGCCATGTGTTGAAGGTAGTTGTCCTTCGAAGGGTTGTCATGGCATCGTGGTCGTAAAGTTGATGAGATTGTTCCTAACTATTAGATCTCATATCTACGAGTTACTTCTTCCTTGTATATATAACTCAAACCCTCTTTATTTTTTACCTTTGTCACTGTGATCCCTTCTAGTTATTTGCTTTTTTTTTATTCTTTGCCTTTCTACTCTGCTTCTCCTTCATTTCCAGGTCTTCGCTCTTGCTTGGTTTATCTTTTAGGCCTTTTCACTTCTTCATCCTTGGGTTATGCTTTTCTAAAGGTTATTTGTTCCACTTCCTTTCCTTTTGTGTTATTGTTGTTGTGGTTTCTCTTGCTTTTTTTAGGTCTTTCTTCGTTGTCTTTTCTCTTGTTTTTCTTCCTTTAAGAAAATGGCTTCTTCTTCGAACGCCTCTTCATGGGTCAAGGATGAGGTTTTGTCATTCCTCTCGTCCATTAGTGATGAGGATATCGATTATGGCAAGAGGGAACCTTTAATGGCTCTGAGTTAGCCTTCAATGTGGAGTGCCTAAGCTGTTCGTCAGAGGAGAGGGTTTGTCATGCTCGGACAAACCCTGGGGAATTGGATTACACTTGTGTGTATGAAACCTTCTTCTCTCACCTCCATTTGTCTCTTCCTTTTTTCAATTTTGAGAGGGTCATTTTGAAAGCTTTGAATGTTGCCCCTAGTCAGCTCCACCAGAATGGATGGACTTTTGTGAAAGCTTTTGAAGTCCCCTGTGATTATTTTGGGTGGCTCATTTGGTTCCTGACTTCTTTTATTTCTTTCAAGCCAAAAATTTTAAAGCAGGGGTTCTAATAGGGTGGGTTTCCTTGATTGATGTTCCTAGGTGTCGTCTAATAGAGGTGTTCGAGCAATCTTATAAGAATTTTAAAAGATTGTTTTTCAAAATTCAGGTGAGTCCAGACGTACCTGTGGAAGATTTTCTTTATTATTCGGATGGACATATATTAGTCCTCAATTCTTAGTTATTTTTATAATAAAAAGCATGATGAAAATAATAAAAATTAGTTTAAAATAAGTAAATTTAGGTTTTTTTAAATAAATGGAAGTTATTGAAATTTAACTGTTATAACCTCTTTCTCCCATCTTTGTAGTAAAAAGCTGAGTAATCAAAGTGAAAATTTATTCAAAGCAGAAGGGCTGACACGTAGCATCAACCCCACGCTCAGCATCAGGATTTTGGTGTTGACGCTACGTGTTAGGCCCACGCGTAGCGTTAGGTGCTATGTGTATCCCACTTATAGGTGGGATTGCACTCAGAAAATGGGCCAAATAATGGCCAAACCACTTCAGTCCAAACCTACAAACGTAGTGGGAGACAACAAGGGATCTAATTTAAGCATTATGGAAGCATAATCGAGCAAATCATGGCTGAAAATCTGGATCATTAATGGAGGCTGAGTTAGGAGGCTAACACGTAGCGCCAAGCTCACGCGTAGCGTCAGCACCCTTACTCAGCCTTAAAAATAGGGCCATTTGCCATGGGTTTTGGGCATCCCTTCCTTCATTTTCTCTTCCTATCCCATGAAGTCAGTTTTGAGTTATGCTGCAGAATAGCTTCCATATACTTGAGAGTGTTGTTTTAGTGTGTTTCCTTTCATGTTGTAAAGTGTGTTCAAGTGTGATCAAGTATTCGTGATGTCTTTAATTGTAAGTTGTGTTTTTACTTTCATCATGTGTAGCTAATTTATTTATGTTGGAATTGGTGAACCAATCTATGAATATTATGTTAAATTATGCATGTTTAGTATTCAAGTTTCATGTTAGTATTTCAACCTTTATTAGTATGAACTTCAAACGGGAAAATGACTTTCATGCATATTAAATCACTTTAACAGAAGTAAAAGTTGAAATACCCTTAATATACCAATTACTAGGGATAGAGTTGGTAATTATTGTTGTCTTAAGGCCAACACTTAAAGAAAGTTTTTACTGAGAAAGCATCTGAGGGATCATACGTTACGGTAGCTATTTAGAATTTATTCACCGAGGGATCGAGTTCAATGATTTTAAGCTGCAACAACATGAACTTGATGATTAAGTATGCATGTTTATAATTGTTATGTTATATTCTAGTGCGGGGATCCAAATTCCAACATAATTTGTTATACTGTATTTAAATCTCAAGTATTGGAATTATTCTTAAGTACCATTTTTCCTAAGTAAATTTCTAGATAGATTTTTAATTTACTTTATACAATCCTTTTCATAATGAAGCAAGTAATCTTTAAACCTGTGAATATTGTATGCTTTGTAAATGAATCATTCCTTTTGTTAATAAGTTTTGACACTTTTTATCATAGTAAATAAAAAATATTGTCTCACACTGAAAACATTCAATCCTTGAGGGAACGATATCTATTTTGAAAACTACAACAATATATTGGTGCGCTTGCCAAAAAGCCAACAACATTCAGGCTCTAACAACATCCCACTTTTCCGTTGTATTGGACTCGAACACCTGTTCAATATCAGATAAACTGGGAGGATTTGTCTCGTGCCGAGCGCAATGATGTGAAATTTTTTGCCAAGGAAGTGGGACAGTATTTTAGCTCTTAGGTGTTAATCTCTTTGTTTATTAAATCTTAAACCCTAAACCCTAAGCCAAGTGGGGAGCTTCCGTAACTCCTACTCTGACTCTAACTGTCATTCCTACTGCTTCTGTGTCTGCAACTGTTCTTCCTCTTACCTTATCAGCTTTTGCCTTCGAGGCCATTGCTCGAGCTGCTAAGAGGCAGCGACTCTAGTAGAAGTCCTCCCAGGGAGGTTCAGGATCTTCTCATTGGAGTGTCGTTAGAGTCTCCTATAATCCAGGTGACAAGACTCCTGAATCTCTTGAGGTCCTTTTGATACCCCAAGTGCGTATTACTGCTGAGCGCCTGTCAGCTCCTATTCGATCGGACTATAACAATGCTCCTATAGAATGAGAGTATTTTATGAACCAAAGTCTCATCGGTAGGAACCCTACTCATTCGTTGCGGCATGCTAGACTCCCCAGCTCTAAGTTTATCAACTAGGCCTTGATGTTTAAGGAAGACAAGTTGAGATATATGCAATCCAACTTAATGGTCGTGTGTCAGGCCATGGAAATGTTTGCTCTCCGAGCTACATGAATGGGACATTACTTAGGTGGGTATATCAGTGCCCAAGATAAAACTATTGTTACTTTGACCAATGAGAAAAATGCCTCAACTGGGAAACTTCAAGAAGCTGAGAAGGCTTTGAAGAAAGTGGCCAAGCTGGAAGAGCGGCTAAAGGCTAGGGAGGCGGCATTGGAGAAGGCTGAGGCGTCATTAAATGACATTGAAATGAGACTGGCTAGTTTTAAGGAGAAGTTAGAGAGCTCTGCGAAGCCCTACAGGGAACTTGCCGTGAAGATATGGAAGTTGATGCATCTCTAAAGGAGGTGCAAAGTGTGACGCCCTTAATCTAGTAAATAAGTTATAAATATTAATAATTAGGATAATAAAAGTGAGGGTAACTTTTTCATGTTTTTAAAACATGAACGGGGATGAAGAACACCACAATTATATTTTTAAATGACTAACCCCGAACCTATTCGAAACCCTAACTCATATATAAAGATATGAGAACGTATATCGTCTAATGAATAGTAGAGTGCGTATGTTAATTCAAGGATATGAATTAATCAAGGAAAGTGTGAAAGATGCATAAAGGATTACTAAGTTATGTTAGAAGAATGTTTAAATTAATTGCATAAAGGTACCATGTCACATTAACATCCAACAGCATCCAAAAATATAGATTTTTCATGGAAACAGGGGTATGAATCGATTCAAGCACCACATGAATCGATTCAAACATTTCTAGAATCAAAATAGAAAACAGTACCCCTTGAATCGATTCAAGATCGCATGAATCGATTCAAATGATCCTAGACATCATGAACAGTAAAAACAAAGCTTTGAATCGATTCATGCGGAGGCTTGAATCGATTCAAAGTGTTCTGGAAGTATGAACAGTAAAAACAATGATGATTGAATCGATTCATGCACTTCTCTGAATCGATTCACACTAGTAATTATGCAGAAAAATCCAATTTTTCAACTTTCAAACCCCCTAACTTTCTCATATGAAGTCCAATTGCTACCAAATTTTAACACCAATTAAAATACCCCATTTGTGACGCGTAGCCACTAGCCGCACTCAAAAATTCCTTAAAACGAGGGACTTATGCACATAAATATAACTAGCCCATTTTGAGGCATTTTTGTGTAATCCAAGGGTCAATTCTTAATGGAATTGATCCATTCTAATTTCTACAAGTCACAATTCATGCATTGGTGCCATTTAAATTGTCTCATGCAATCTAACCCTCATAAATCTCTACTTGACCCTATCAGTTCCTCATTCAAGCATGAAAATCACATAAATTTCAACCTATTTAAGTTTCCTCATATAACCAATCCTTCCAACACATAATTTGACTCAATCATCATGCATTAATCATCAAATGGAAACTCAACAAAGGTCATAATTCATTAACCATGCATTTTATTTCAATATAGACATCAAGGTCAACACCATGAGTTACAAAATGGTTGTCTACTAAATCTAAAAGATTCTATAGCATTCATTTCTATTCTAGGATCTCAAATATCAACAAGCCATCATCAATATTCATTTGTCATCATTCATACAAGTTTCTCAAATTGTATTATGGCCATACAAGTTAATAACATATATACATCTCAAAAGAATATACAAAGCCATAAACACAAAACTATGCCGGCCAAGGCATCTTTACCAAAAAGAACCTTCTTCACACAACTTCTCCTCACATGAAGTGCCTCACTCCATAGTCATACCCTACAACGTAAAAGCTAAAAAGATAGACCATATGGAGAGTGAGTATACTTTCTCAATGATGAAAATCCAACAATTATGATAATATAAATATGAATGCAAATCAACATCTTCTCATATCAAGGAGTTTAATTAACAATGAAACCAACCAATCCATAGAATCCATTGAACACACATATTCCCAGACAAATATGTGGTAAATCCATCATCAAGTATCAAATAAGACCATATCACCAAGTTATGATATCATAGGGGTCACACCAATCAACAACATAAGCGTAGTTAGTGACTAAAGTAGATTTCATATTTATCTCATAATAATCCCAATAGGGTATCTTTTTCTCGATTCACTTCACTCAAATGCCATATTCCTATGGCTAATGCACATGTCATGTTTAAAATGCATATGCAACGGATCCGATTTTCATTTCATCAAGTGATCGCAACCATTATAATCATTCGATTCATGTTAGTTTCCCGCCACGCATGGGGTACTCCCTTCTCATAGATTCCCGTAGGATTTTCTCTTGGTGATCGCAACCACACATATTCATTTTCAATGGTCCCGCAGGGCCTATCATTTCATCTGCCAGGTGATCGCAACCACTGGCTCAATTTCACATAAACCTGTAGGTTCTTTTCATTTCCAAGTACCAAGTGATCACAACCACTTTTCAATATCATCATACTAGTCTCGCAAGACTTCTCTTTGTGATCACAACCACATTCAAATGATATGCTATGCATGCTATGTATGCAATAATGCTCATGCAAGATTTGACCTCACAAGGAATATCTCACCCTCTCAATTAGGGGTATAATTCACACTCTAGATCATAGTTAGTGACACATAATCACACATATATATAGATTATCCTCTAAGGCATACCATTTACAAAACTCATGAACTTCTCTAGCCAAGGATCTCATATAATTGTTTATCCACACATGGAAGCAATATCATGTCATCATACATTCTACAATTTGTAACTTTATCCAGGTATCATTCTACAATCAATCATTGCCAGAGCCATGCTCAATTTCATATCACACACATATGATACTATATCCATTCAAGAAAGAACATGCAAATATGTATCAATACATACATTATCATTACACAAGGCATCATATATTTAGAAAATACACTTCTCTCATACCTTAAGAGAAGTATTCTCCCGGATTCGATGATCCCGCTTCATAAGTGTTATCAAATCCTACATCAATCAATTGTAGGACCACATCACTCATCCACTCAAGCATTATTCTCAATTCTTATAATACAAATATATGTATATACACATGTGACTCTCATCATGTAATAATTGTTTATGAACTTCATTCTTTTACTTTATTAGGCTTTGGGAATTCCTTCCCTTAAATCAAGACTCATTGTGAATAAAAAGGGTTATAACATAAATTACCCATACATATCACTTCTACATCCAACTCCTTAAGTGGGTTTTTGTTATTAATGTTTCCCAACCACCATCATAATTCATCATCTATGGCAATCTCTCATTATTAATAACATTTTCATCATCATTTAATGCCTTCCTATTCATATTACACATTTCCCCTAAAATCATAGGTTTGGGTTTTATTAAAAACCCAACAAACATCATAAATGTATATGGTTTATCATCTTCCATCCCACATTTTCGTGTACTGTTCGCCCGTCGGTTGTAACCGGGCTTTGTGAATTGGCAAGCGCACCAATCGTTTATAGTTTTCGAAATTTAGATATCGTTCCACTGGGATTGAAAGTCCAATAACAACAGTAATCTTCTACTTACTATGGTAAATATGAAGGAAATTATGAACAAAAGAATGATTTATGTACAGTTTATACAATATTCACAAGATAGCATGGTTGAGTGATTCATAGGATAAAAAGAAAATAAAATCTATCTAAAAAGTTGAGTTGTAACCTAGAATAGGTAAGATACTTGAGATAAACACAGATAAACAAATTATGTTGGAAATTGGATCCCTAATCTAGAATAACAATGAGGAACTCAAAACATGCATGTTTAATCATCAAGTTTCATGTCATTGCAGCTTAAAATCATTATAACCGATCCCTCGTGATATAAATTCTAAGAGTTCACCGTAAAGTCCGATCCCTCGTGAGCTTTCTCAGTAAAAACTTGCATTAAGACCTGGCCTTATGGCAACAATGGTTAACAACCCCTATAGAATTGAGATACCAAGGGTATTCCAACTTTTTACTTTCGTCAAAACAAGTTTCAATACGGCATAAATAATCATTCTCCCGTTTGACATTTACACTAATAAAACCAGTTTCGATACACATGAAAATCATTCTCCCGTTTGACGTTCATATTAATAAAAGGTTGAAATACTAACATGGACTTGAATCATAAACATGCAGAGGTCGAATTCACAACATTATACTCAATAGATTAGTTCACCAATTCCAACATAAACAGATTAGTTACACATGGTAAAAGTAAAAACAACACTTACAGAGTTTGACATTACGAAGAAGACGATGGAAACTTCACGATACAACGATCACAATACACCGAAACACACTCAAGTATCTAGAAAACTATTCTAGAACTACAACTCACAAAAGAAGTACTCAAAGTCGAGCACAAGAGAGAAGAGAAGAGAAGTGTATGGAATGGGATGCTATGAATGGTGTTGGATGGCCCTATTTATAGGGCTGAGCAAGGGTGCTGACGCTACGCGTCAGATCCCTGACTCAGCCTCCATTAAACACTTGATAATGGCCACTTTCAATAATTAATCTTGATCATGCCTGGCCACTTGGACATGTTTCCACGAGTTTTTGGCCATTTATGCTGATTGGGGTGGCCCTTGGGCTGAGTGGAGTGCCCATTATTGGGTCCAAGTGGGGTGGTTGGCCAAAAGTAGGAGTGGAGACCACGCAGCACTGACGCTACGCGTGGCTTTGATGCGTAGCGTCAGCATCAAAAATAGCACTTGATGCTACGCGTGGTGTGAGGCTACGCGTCAGATCTCCAGTGTAATTTTCTCTTGATTTCTTAACTTTTTCACTGCAAAACTAGAGAAAATTGATCAAGGGCAGATTATTTCCAACAACATTCATTTATTGAATTTAAATCCTAATTTTCTAACAAATTAAACTAATTTTTATGAATTTTATGAAATTTTTATTTAAGCTTTTATTGAAAATTTGAGGACTAACAAATACCCCCAACTTGAGACATTGCTCGTCCTCGAGCAAGAGAGAAAAATAAGAAGAATAAAAATTTGAAATTAAATTTTTAAGTTAGTCCGAAAATTTATCACAAAAAATAATTACACAATTTCAACTATTTTGTAATAATCAAAAACTGATATCAAATATAACAAAGGTTTAATGATAAAATTATTTACAATATTCTATTAACAATCAAGCAGAATTTCAGGCTTACCTCACAAGTGTTTATCTCTATGTAATTGGTAACCTGTTTCACTCAATCAATCATAAAATCAAACGAATTTAACTTTGTTTGTCATCTAATCATTGGTTATTTATACAGAGTTAATTCGGAAATCACAAGGTCTTTTCACGGGTTGTAATGAGGCTTGGTTTACAAGAATCAATGGTTTTTCTTGGAATTCAAAAACCTGAAATCATAAAAGAGCATTTTACAATCCTTAGGCTTTCTCTTGATCCAAACTCTCATTTATTATTTTTTTATTGATGAAAAATAAATACCCCCAACTTGATTCTTTTCACTATTTTTGACTTTTCTTTTCTTTTTCTTTTTTGAAAAGAATCAAGTTGCTTATTTTCACTCCCCATTTTTGTGAGAACACTCAAAATATTTTTCATTTATTTCAACTGCTCTTTTAATCAATCAAGTATAGGGAATGGTAAAAACAAATTTAGGCTTTAAGGGTACCAAAGAATTTTATTTTAGGCTCAAATGGGCTTGTAAAGGATAAAAGACTTTTTACCAAGGTAAGCTGTTTGGCCCAAGGTTTCGTTTCACCAATAAATGTGCCTTGATCATTTGCCCGAATTCTCTGTACAACAACACAAATCACAGATTAAAGCAAAATCAATTCGAATTGAAAATATGTCGATTAAAACCCTCAAGTGTGTAAAAAGGATCTCTCAACTCACCGGGTTATTGAAATTTTGCTTGATGGTTAATAAACTTATTGTAATTAAATTTATCAAAATTCCTAAGTTATAAAGAATCAAAAATTGATTTTAACAAAATTGGTTTTATTGTGTAAAAACTCTAAGTGTATAAACTAACTTACTAACGAAAATCTGATTCATTTATTTTAAAAAGAAGAATTATTTCTCGAAAGAAAATTAAGCAAAAACAAATAAACACACCACACAATGGTAAAATGCCATAATATAAAATGTAAATATAAATGTAAATGTAAATCCAAATATAACTAGAAACAAATGTACTCAAAATAAATGAAGATGGCATCCTCAATCCTCCATCTGATCATCATCATCCTCCTCCTCCTCCTCCTCATCATCACCATCAGAGTCATGATGTGCACTAGAAGATCCACCAGTCTCAGGGTAGGTGGGTAAATCTCCAGGCCAAGCTACATGTGCTGAAAACTCGGCTGGGGTGACATAAGGTGCTCCCTCTCCCTGTAACCTGTACTGATAAAATTCATCGTGAAGATGAATATAAGCTCTGTGAGTGGCAGCCATCATCTGCATCATATGCTGATGCTCAAGTGTCATCCGGGCAAAGCCCTGTGTAACAGCATCAGCAGATGGAGGCTGCACTGGTGGTCTCCTCCTCCGAGGTCGGGGCTGAGCCTCCTGCTCTAGTGGTGGAAGCTCGCACTGCTGCACAAAATAATCTCTGTTTACTAGAACTTTAGGGACTCTCCCTGAAGAACTAGTAAACTCTGGTGAAGGTACAATGACTCCCTGCCTCCTCAGTAAGGCAGATATGATGAGAGGAAAGGGTATGGGGCGATTCACTTTATACCCAAGGGCATAAAAGTGAATCTGCTCGGAGATAAGCTCGGCGATATCAATGGTGTGGCCCTGGAGGATAGAATAAAGGAGGCAACAACGCTCCACTGGAAGGGAAGAAAGATGGGTGACAGGAGTGATATTATAGAGCATGAGGTGAGACCACGCCTGGGCTATGGGGGTAAGCTGGGTCTTGAGGAGGTTAGATGGACTCCTTCCAACCCTACTCAGGTTGAAAAAGATTCCATCCTTGCTCAGAAAATGAGCAACCTCCTCGAGGGAGTATCCTAACTCTCCCTCAGCAAGAATCTTGTTTCTGTTTTCCTTCCAGAAACAAGTGTCATCCTCGGGAGTAGGCTCCCAAGGGTTACCCAGTAGGGTACTGATGGTGTCCCGGTCATAAGAGATATGCCGGCCTCTAACCCAACTCGTCCGCTGCTGCCCAAGATTTGGTGCGTCCTGGCGGGTCCTGTAAGCATTTGCGTAAAACTCCATCACTAAGATGGGGTCCCCCTCAGTAGGCAGGGAGAATAGAGGTCCCCATCTCCTCTGCTGCACTCTATCCTGCAGCTCAGGATAGTCTCCTGCACTCAGATCAAGGACCCTCTCCCAGATCAGTCTCTGGCCCTTGATCTGATGAAATCTCGCCCACTTCGCATCAGTGCGAAATCTAGTAGGATCCCTCGGTCCCAACACCTCCTGTCTCTGAGAATCCGGATCCTCAGAAGTGGTGTCAGTGTCTGTGGATTTCCTCTGTCTTTTAGAGGGACCGGCTGTGGGAATGGATTTCTTAGGTGCCATCTGTAAAAAGTAAAAATTTAAAATTAAACACACACTAAATAAATCACACACAAGCAAAGAATTATTTGTAAAATATTTTTGGGTTTTCTAAAATTTTTCACAAATAAAAATGCAATTCAACGACATATTTTTGAATTTTTAATATTTAAAGAAATTAACATACATATATTCAAATAATATACAAAACAAAATACAACTTATTCAAAATTCATACAAAGTTGCAAGAAAGTATAAATATAAACTAAGAAAATTTATTAATTTCAAAAGAAAACAGCAAACAGCAAACAAACAGCAAGATTTAAAAACAGAGGCTGACGCTACGCGTGATGTGACGCTACGCATCAGCCTGTTCTGCCCACGCTACGCGTCAGTGGGACGCTACGCGTGGGCTTACAGTTCATCCTCACGCTACGCGTCAGTGGGACGCTACGCGTGGGATGCGCAGAAAAAAGAAAAAACAGGGGTTGCACAGCAGCAACCCCTTTTCAACCTACACTACTTCCATTCAATCCCTAACTCTTAACAGCAATCAATCCCAATGGTCTTCTAATCCTAATCCTAACCACATTTATTTCTACAAATTAAAAATCAAAAACAAAACTAAAGAGAAGGGATTAGAATACTTACTTGTGATTCCTTGAGCAATGGGATTGAAGAGGTTTGGAAGAGAGAAAAAGGGGGTTTTGAAAATTAGGTTTGAAATCTTAAGTGAGGCAGAGAAGAGTTCTTAGGTTTTAAAACCTAAGATGGGCCTCTCTGGTTCAGTTTTAAAAACTGAACGTGGGCTCTGACGCTACGCGTGGTTGGGACGCTACGCATCAGAACCAAAATTCAGAGTCCACGCTACGCGTCACAGGGGCGCTACGCGTGGGCTTCTGTTTTAATTTTTCAAAATTTTGATTTTAAAACCTTTTTCTTTTCAAATTTAAAACCCCTTTTTTAAACTGCAAAAAGAATTTTGTGTTTTTTTTTATGTTAAAAATTAAAAATAACAAGAAAAGAATGGGTTGCCTCCCATTGAGCGCTTGGTTTAATGTCTCCAGCCAGACATTACCTCTGATTAATCAGGTGGTTTCCCAATATTCTTTGAGGAATCACCTGTCTTTTTCTTCCTTCTTCTTCTTTTCCGATGCCTAATTACCTGTTTTTCATCTTTCAAAGCATCGGTTAATTTAAAACAATTTAATTGATTGGGAAGAGATATACCTGGTTCGGTCGAAAGGTAAACCTTTGCCTCATTACTTATCCTGAGGTGTTCATGAGCACTGAAGCTTACTTCTTCTTCATAAACTTTGACTGCAACCATACTTTGATCAACATCCACTTTGATTTTTACAGTCTTCATAAAAGGTCTTCCTAGGATCAGGGGGATCTCAGTATCCTCCTTCATATCCAGTACCATAAAGTCAACTTTGAAGTGGTACTTGTCAACCTTTACTAACACATCTTCCACAATCCCAACAGGCTTTTTGACAGAGCGATCCGCAAACTGTAATTCTGTCTTTGCTTCTTTTAGCTCATATTCACCAATGCGTTTTATTAAATCTAGAGGTATCAAGTTAATGTTAGCCCCTAAATCTAATAACGCATTCCTGATGTTGATATTTCCGATTGTTACAGGAATGGTGAAACTCCCCGGATCTTTACATTTTTTTCGGGGTTATACAGTTTGTTTCTTGCTCTGTATCTCTTTGCACATTTTTTTCTTTTTCATTTTTTTCATTTTTTTCTATTTTTTCACTTTCTTTTTCTTCTTCTTCTTTCTTTTTCTCACTCTTTTCTTTACAATCAATTTTTACAACATCAATAGAAACAGCATTACATTGTTCCCTTGGATTTTGAGTGTTTGCAGAAAACCCAGAACTCTTTAATTCGGCTATTTCTTTTGTGAGCTGACCCATTTGTATATCTGATGCTTTTCGGGCAGCTTCATTTGTCTCTACAAACTGCAATAACTGTTGAATAGCTTCCTCTATTCTTGTCAACCTTGCATTGTCAGTTTGTTGTTGCTTGAATTGATTGTTAGGAGGTCTGTTGGAAGGTCCAGTGTCCTGTCTCCAGCCAATATTCTGATTTTGCCAACCCTGCAGGTAATTGTTAGGAAAAGAATTTCCATGATTAAAAGGATAATTACCTAAGGGTGCTCTTTGATGGTTCATGAAATTGGCTTGCTCTTGCTCATTTCCACAGTAACCACATGGTTGTTCTCCCATGCAGTGCGTACATGCTTTAAGTTGAGCAGGGGGTGGTGATGCTACTTGAGCAATTTGAAGTTTTTCCAATTGCTTGCTCATAACTTCAATTTGTTGAGTCAGTAATTTTTGCTGAGCCAACACTGCATCATTTACTCCCAATTCGAGCATCCCTGGCTTCCTTTGCATATTACCTCTTTCATGCTTTGCTTGTCGGTCACTAATAGCCATTGATTCCAATATTTCTATGGCTTCTTCCACAGTCTTGTTCATTAAAGAACCACCTGCACAAGCATCTAACATCATCTTGAACTGAGGCAATAAACCATGGTAAACGATTCTTACCTTCTCGGCATCGTTCAGGTTGTGGTTTGGGCATTTTCTCAAGAGTGCCTTGAATCGTTCCCATGTTTCTCCTAATGATTCATCATTATTTTGAGAAAAAGAGTGTATGGCTGTCATTGCTTCAAAATATTTTGAAGGAGAATAAAATCTTTCCAAAAATTTTCTTTCAACATCGGACCAGTTTGCAAAACTACCCGGTGGACAAGATTTAAACCATTCTTTTGCTTTCCCAATCAATGAAAAAGGAAAGAGTCTCATGTAAACAGACTCTTCTTGATTGGGTTCAAAACCAATTATGCTGCATAACTCATAAAAAACAGTTAAATGTTCATACGGTTCTTCATGATTTAAACCAGCAAATTGGTTGTTTTGAATAATATTTAAAGTGGCAGGTTTAATTTCCACTGGTAAAACTGGTCCTTGAAACATTCCCGAAACTCGGGGTGGACCATTTATAGCAGCAAACTGTCCCAATGTTCTCCTTTCAGCAGCCATATTTGAATTTTCAAAAATTTTTGAAGTAGAAGAAGAATTAGTTTGTGTTTTAGATTTCAAAGACTTGATTTTCTTTACAAACCTTTCTATCTCAGGATCAAAATAAATTTTACCTGTGGTAGATCGAGTTTGCATACACAAACTAAACAAAGAAAGTTAGTGTAATAATGATAATGAAATAAAAAAATTATCTAAAGTAAAAAAATATTTACTACGGTAATTAAAATTTTACTGTTTTACTGAAACAATTCAATCCCCGGCAACGGCGCCAGAAAACTTGTTCGCCCGTCGGTTGTAACCGGGCTTTGTGAATTGGCAAGCGCACCAATCGTTTATAGTTTTCGAAATTTAGATATCGTTCCACTGGGATTGAAAGTCCAATAACAACAGTAATCTTCTACTTACTATGGTAAATATGAAGGAAATTATGAACAAAAGAATGATTTATGTACAGTTTATACAATATTCACAAGATAGCATGGTTGAGTGATTCATAGGATAAAAAGAAAATAAAATCTATCTAAAAAGTTGAGTTGTAACCTAGAATAGGTAAGATACTTGAGATAAACACAGATAAACAAATTATGTTGGAAATTGGATCCCTAATCTAGAATAACAATGAGGAACTCAAAACATGCATGTTTAATCATCAAGTTTCATGTCATTGCAGCTTAAAATCATTATAACCGATCCCTCGTGATATAAATTCTAAGAGTTCACCGTAAAGTCCGATCCCTCGTGAGCTTTCTCAGTAAAAACTTGCATTAAGACCTGGCCTTATGGCAACAATGGTTAACAACCCCTATAGAATTGAGATACCAAGGGTATTCCAACTTTTTACTTTCGTCAAAACAAGTTTCAATACGGCATAAATAATCATTCTCCCGTTTGACATTTACACTAATAAAACCAGTTTCGATACACATGAAAATCATTCTCCCGTTTGACGTTCATATTAATAAAAGGTTGAAATACTAACATGGACTTGAATCATAAACATGCAGAGGTCGAATTCACAACATTATACTCAATAGATTAGTTCACCAATTCCAACATAAACAGATTAGTTATACATGGTAAAAGTAAAAACAACACTTACAGAGTTTGACATTACGAAGAAGACGATGGAAACTTCACGATACAACGATCACAATACACCGAAACACACTCAAGTATCTAGAAAACTATTCTAGAACTACAACTCACAAAAGAAGTACTCAAAGTCGAGCACAAGAGAGAAGAGAAGAGAAGTGTATGGAATGGGATGCTATGAATGGTGTTGGATGGCCCTATTTATAGGGCTGAGCAAGGGTGCTGACGCTACGCGTCCCTGTGACGCTACGCGTCAGATCCCTGACTCAGCCTCCATTAAACACTTGATAATGGCCACTTTCAATAATTAATCTTGATCATGCCTGGCCACTTGGACATGTTTCCACGAGTTTTTGGCCATTTATGCTGATTGGGGTGGCCCTTGGGCTGAGTGGAGTGCCCATTATTGGGTCCAAGTGGGGTGGTTGGCCAAAAGTAGGAGTGGAGACCACGCAGCACTGACGCTACGCGTGGCTTTGATGCGTAGCGTCAGCATCAAAAATAGCACTTGATGCTACGCGTGGTGTGAGGCTACGCGTCAGATCTCCAGTGTAATTTTCTCTTGATTTCTTAACTTTTTCACTGCAAAACTAGAGAAAATTGATCAAGGGCAGATTATTTCCAACAACATTCATTTATTGAATTTAAATCCTAATTTTCTAACAAATTAAACTAATTTTTATGAATTTTATGAAATTTTTATTTAAGCTTTTATTGAAAATTTGAGGACTAACATGTACCACCTTCAATGCCTATAAAACTCATATTTACATCACCCCACCTTAGGGTTTTCATATCTCAAAGCTTCTCCCAACAACCCATATACAATTAATACTCTCCCAAACCTTAATAACCCATAACCAGGGGTTCAAACACATTAAAATGATAGAGAGATTACCTTAGCCAAGAAACGAAAATGGGAGCCAAGGGAGAGGAAAGAGATGACAAAAATGAAAGAAGAGAGGGACGAAATTGAAGTTCCCTTAGTCTCCTCCTTGTCCAATGAAGAAAAGGAAATTTGAGAGAGGAAGGGCACTAACTTGGTCAAGCTTTTTGGAGAAGAAGAAGATGAAGATGAATGAGGGAGTTTAGAAGAAAAAGAAGAGTGAAATGTGTTTTGCCAAGGCGAAGAGAGGTCACGAGAAAATAAGAGTGAAATGGTGAGGTTTTTAGTTTTAATTTAACCCATTATTAAAACTTCTCCATTTTTCAATAAACAGGATCCTTGTTTGGGCTCAATACATTATCTAAAAATTATTCCGAATACATATTCAGATTCCTAATAATATTCTCTACAGCCCTGACCAACAGCATCTCAATCAGGGATACTTGGTCCGACACCCATATTTTAACCAGGTATAAATTCTAGCTCATAAAACTTAGTAATTTATGAAAAATCATATTAAACTCAAATTAATTTATTTCTATATTTTTGGGGTATTAATCTTTCCATATATAAATATCTGTCACTTATTTCCCTTAATTGGATATTTATATAAAAATTGGGATGTTACAATCCACTCTACCTAAAAGAAATTTCGTCCTCGAAATTTGACATACTAGATTCAAATATATGAGGATATCGTCCCCGAATATCATCTTCACGTTCCCACGTGAACGTCTCCATATTTCCATGTTTCCATGCCACCTTCACCAACGGTACCAATTTGTTCCACAACCTCTTAACGAAATACTCGACAATACGAATAGAAACAGGAGGAATGGATAAGTCATCCCGCACATCAACATCATCAATAAGGATCACGTGCAAGGGATCGTGAATATATTTCCTTAACTGTGACACATGGAACACATTGTGTAGTTCGCAAGATGCGGAGAAAGTACAATCCAATAAGCGACATCAATGATTCACTCTAAAATCTCATAAGGTCCAATGAACTTAGGGCTTAATTTTCTGCTTTTCAAAGCTCTTCCAATACCCTTATCACACGAAACTCGTAAAAACACATGATCGCCAACTTGAAACTCAAGTGGCTTCCTTCTTTTGTCATAATAGCTCTTTTGTCGGTCCTGAGCGATTTTCATCTTCTCTTGGATCATCTTAATTTGTTCAGTGGTCTCCTTAACAATCCCAGGCCCTAAGGCCAAACTCTCACCAACCTCAAGCCAACATAAAGGAGTTCGACACTTCCTTCCGTACATTCGATCAGAGTCAAATATTTCTCCCATGAACCACCGTGCTTCATAACACAAGCACGTAACAAGTCCTCAAGACTCTGAATAGTCCTCTCGGATTGTCTGTCCATCTTAGGATGATACGCCGAGCTTAGCTTTAATTTATCATGCAAGCTTCCCCAGAATCGGGAATTAAAACAGGGATCATGATTAGAGACAATACTAGATGGCATACCGTGAAACCTTACAATCTCTTGAATGTATAATTGTGCCAAATTCTGCAAAGAACTCTTCATGCTGATCGGTAAAACATGTGCACTCTTAGTCAAGCAATCCATAATCACTCAAATTTCGTCACAATTGGATCTTGTCCTTGGCAAACCGGATACAAAGTCCATAGCAATAGCATCCCACTTCCAAACGGGGATATCAAGTGGTCTCAAAGTACCAGAAGGTCTCTGATGCTCTACCTTCGCCTTCTGACAAATAAGGCATGAATCCACAAAACTAGCAATGTCATGTTTCATTCCGGGCCACCAAAAATTCTTCTTTACATCTTGGTCGCACCAGGGTGGATACTAAAAATGCTTTTGTGAGCCTCTTCAAGCACAATGCTCCTCAAATCACTAAAGGAAGGTACATATACTCGAGCTTTCGCACGCCATATACCATCATCACTTTTCACAAGGAATAAGTTCCTAGCTTTACAAAGGAAGAAAACCAAACATTTCTTATTTTCATGTGTTTGGATGCAAGTGCTTTGTTTTAAACAATGGAAAAGATAATCTCGGTAAATTTGATGCAAAGTCTGATGAAGCAATCTTTTTTGGATATTCATCATCTAGTAAAGCTTATAGACTCTTTAACAAACAAACTTGTACAATTGAAGAATCCATTCATGTAAAATTTGATGAACTTAACCAAAACCCTCTGAGAAAGGAAGTTGATGATCTTGTAGGTACTTTCTAAGAGATGACCTTTGAAAATAAAGAAGAGATCAAAGAAGACCTAATCCAAAGCAAGGAGCCTCAACAAAAGGATTAGATCATATCAAAAGACCATCCCTTAGACAACGCAATAGGTGAATTAACCAAAGGTGTAAGTACTCGTAACACCATTAGAAATGCAAGTAATCACCTAGCCTTTGTATCACAAATTGAACCCAAAAATATTGATGAGGCTATTATTAATGAATATTGGATGTTGACTATGCAAGAGAAGTTAAATCAATTTGAAAGAAACCAAGTTTGGGAACTTGTGCCAAGACCTAATGATCATCAAATACTAGGCACTAAATGGGTATTTAGAAATAAGCTTGATGAAAATGGAATAATAACTAGAAATAAAGCTAGGTTAGTGGCTAAAGGATATAACCAAGAAGAAGGGATAGACTATGAAGAAACATATGCACCCATAGCTAGATTAGAAGCTATTAGATTATTATTAGCTTATGTATGTTGTAAAGATTTCAAATTGTATCAAATGGATGTCAAAAGTGCCTTCTTGAATGGATACATTAAAGAAGAAGTGTATGTTGATCAACCTCCCAGTTTTGAAAACTACTAACTGCCAAATCATGTTTTCAAACTAAGAAAAGTATTATATGGTTTAAAGCAAGCTCCAAGAGCTTGGTATGAAAGATTGAGCAAGTTTCTTTTAGAAAACAATTTTGAAAGGGGAAAAGTTGATACTACATTATTTATCAAGCACAAAAGAAATGATATACTTTTGGTACAAGTATATGTGGATGGTATTATATTTGGTGCTACTAATGAATCACTCTGCAAAGAGTTTGCTAAGATAATGCAGGATGAATTTGAGATGTCTATGATAGGAGAACTCATATTCTTCCTTGGATTTCAAATCAAGCAAACTAGAGAAGGGACAAAATTCAACATGGACAAGGAAAATGAAATTGCCATACCTATGAGCACATCATGCTACTTGGACAAGGATGAAAAAGGTAAAGATGTTGAACTAACTAAGTATCAAGGTATGATAGGATCTTTACTCTATCTAACCGCAAGTAGACTAGACATAATGTTTGTTGTATGTATGTGTGCAAGATATCAGACATGTCCTAAAGAATCACATCTCACTGCTGTAAAAAGAATTTTAAAATATCTTGTGGGTACTCAAAATGTTGGTTTATGGTATCCCAAAGGCGCTGAATGTATTCTTGTAGGATATTCTGATTCTGATTTTGCTGGTTGCAAATTAGATAGAAAAAGTACCAACGGTACTTGTCATTTGTTCGGAAGTTTTATTGTTTCTTGGCATAGGAAGAAAAAATTTAGCGTCGCGTTATCCACAGCTGAGGCAGAATATGTTGCAGCTAGGAGTTGTTGTGCACAAATCCTATGGATGAGACAACAACTTCTTGATTTTGGTGTTATCTTAGACCAAATACCCATTAAATGTGACAACACTAGCGCAATAAATATATCCAAAATTTCTGTTATGCATTCACGAACAAAGCATATAGAAATCCATCACCATTTTATTTGAGACCACGTTTTAAAAAGAGATTGTATTCTTGAGCATGTCGATACATCCAAACAATTGACGGATATTTTTACTAAACCCCTTCCAAAAGAGAAATTTATAAACATTAGAAGGGAATTAGGTATTTTGAAAATTATTTAATTGCATTTAAAAATTCTTTTCATCACTTTTAATTCTCTTAAAAGAATTTTTTTTACTATATAATATATATTATCTTGTTATTTAAAATCCTCCTCTTTAAATCTTTCCATTTAAAAGATACCCACACTTTCAAATAATCATGTTAATACCCCACAAATCTCTTGTTTTATTTATTTGGGTCACCATGTAGCATTTACTTAATGATATCTTTACTGAAATTCATTTCAAAAATTCCTTAATCATGTTTTAAAATTTTTATCTTGAATAATTTTAATATTTCAATCAAATTCTTGATAATCGTTTAAATAAATCCTTTAAATCCTTGATTATACCTTTAAAGGATGCTTTGATAAATCACATTTTTTTATAATATCTTTAACATCAGTTTTAGATTATACTCTTAAATATCCTTGGATTAATGAAGTCTTAATAAAATTAGTAATCTTATATTTTGATAAGTATCATATATTGATTTGGTTTATATTAATTTTGATAATAAATTTTTTTAAAATCTATATTTTTCCAAAAGGCAACATCTACACTCTTGACACATGATTTGCTTCTTCAAAGAAGCCTTTCACGTGACACCATTAAGAGAAGGATTTTGCAATTTTTGACCAAAATAAAATCATGAAATATACTCCCTTTTCACATGATTTCCTTGCTAAAAGATAAGGAACAACTTTCTAAGTCTTGATTCCACCTTATCTTGACCATTCATGTGATTACCTAAGACAAATGACAAAAATCCAAAGCTTATTCCTCTTCTCGTGATCAGCACATGCAAAATTGAAGGAGGAATCGATTCCCACTCAAGGTGAATCGATTCCTATGTGTCTTGTACCCAAAAAATTGCCAAAATTGAAGGGTGAATCGATTCCCACTCAAGGTGAATCGATTCCCACGTGATCTGATCCCAATAATTTGCAAATTCTTTAATGAATCGATTCCCCTCTTAACCAATTCATTCCCACATGATTTCTTCTAAATATTGGTCCATTATTCACATTGCAATCACACCTTTCTCCATCTATTTTAATTCTTCTCTTTACTTTCCACATATTCCTTTCTAAAAACTCTCTATTCTTCACTTTTCTCTCAATAAACTTCATGGCTTCATCATCCTAAAATAGGAAGAAAAGAAGAGGAGATGCTAGCTCTTCATCCTTAAATATCAATGACCTTCTAAGGTTATTTGATAATCAAAATCAACTTGAGAGGTACCTTGAAAAATACTTAGAAAAACTTCTCATACCCGCTCACTGGCTTGATGTCCCTCTCTTCGACCACCATGACTTTCCTGTATTAAATGTCCTTAGGCAAACAAATCTTATGGAATTCATGGCGCTTGAAGAAAATTACATTTATCCTGAGTTGATTAGAGCCTTCTACTCAACCTTAAGGATCTCAAATGAACACTGCTTAGCAAAAATCAAAGGGATAACTATTCCCCTTGATGATAATGTTCTTCATCTGGTTGGAAAGCTTCCAATCAACCATGTTGATTTCTTTGGCATCGATCCTTCTCCCAATTGGGAATATAATTCCATTGATGCTCGTGCTTTTCTTAATCTATCTTCTGTTTCTAAAAGCACTATTGGGCAGTTAAACATCGATCATCGTCTTCTTCATTACTTCTTAGTCAAGATAATTCTTCCTAAAGGTTCAAACAATGCTAGAGTAAGTGAGAACCAAACTCTTATTCTTTGGGCTATGCTCCATGAAAAAGAAATAAATTGGATCAAACTTATTCGTAATCATATGATCGATTCTAAAAGACTCACCAAACTTCCCTATGTTGTTTTGATCACCAAGCTTCTCAAGCATTTCAATGTTGATCTTTCTAATGAAGTGAAAGAAGAAGTTGGATGCAAAGGTAAAATTGGAGGCACTCATTTCTCCAAAATGGGTGGGTATAACCAAGATGGTGCTTGGCAATAGTCACCCCCACATGTACAAAGTAGTGATGATAATAACGATCAACCCCAAGAACAAGCATCTCCACCACCTTCTATAACTCCAAATGATGCTTTCTTCAATAGGTTGACCTCTCACATTGACACTCGCTTTAATGCTATGAGTGCTCGTTTTGACACCATGGAGACCAACATGAACGCATGCTTTGATCATGTTGAGAACACCATGAATGCTCGCTATGATGACCTATCTCTACAAATTTCCAATATTAGATTTTTCAATCCTTAATATCGTTCATAATGTAACTTTGCTTTCTTATGCTAATGTACTCCTTTTTGACCTTTGAATAAAATATGATTATCTTGTTCTTTATTTTTGATGATGCCAAAAGGGGAGATAATATCTAAAATCAACATCTATATTTATCCTTGTTAAAATTGCATGATTAAGGGGGAATTTTATAATATTCCTTTATAACAAGTGGTATCTATTGATAATATGTTATTTTTTTTATCAAGTATATTAGTAATCAATATGCATGAAAATCATAATTAAATTTAAAAGGGGAAGTTTTATGCTTTGAAAATATAATTATTATGAAACTAATACCCTAAGAGATGAACAATTGTTGTCATCATCAAAAAGGGGGAGAATGTGTTTGTATGTTGAAACAGGTTTTGATAAATGACAAACAATTGAAGATAGTTAAATTAATTATGATTGATGAATACAAAGGATGTTGTACAAAGCTAATGATGAAAAAGCATGAAGATCAAGCTTACATGAGTCAAGAAATCAAGAAATAAACAAGGATTAAATGAATAACAAGAATCATGCAAAGAACCATGCAAGCAGGACCTAAAACATATCAAAATACATCAAACAATTAAGGAAACAAGTCCAGGAGAAGTCTAGGAATTGATTCATTTAATGGAGAAATCGATTCATCATGTTTCTTAAAGCCAGGAATCGATTCACACAAGCAAGGAATCGATTCCCCTATGTTTTACAGCCCAAAAATCGATTCAATAATCCTAGGAATCGATTCATTGCATTTTTTGGACGCTGAGAATCGATTCATATACTGCAACAATTGATTCCTACGTGAGTAGTTGCCTGGGAAATTTGAAAAACACCATTTCGGGTTATCAGGAACTGAAGCTGCGCTGATTCTTTCGAATTTCAAAATTGAGACAACCTTGCATTAATTGAGGAAGACATTCACATCCTTCAAGTCAGAAAACATGGAGGCAGACATCACAAATCAGTGGCATGAATTAAGGAACAGAGAGTGTTAAAGCACCTGAACCTTTGCCTATAAATAGAGAAGAAGTGAAGAGGCAGAGACACACCAATATAGCAACGAAAATTATCTTGCTTCCTTCCTTGCTCTCATTACTTAAGAAATCTACTCTTTGTTTCTATTATTTTGAAATTAATTTTGAGAATTAGTGAGCAAAATTATTTTGAGTTCTTTAAATCTTGTATATCCTCTTTTAAAGAGTTAATTGGTAAAAACTTAAATTTGTACATCCACTCTTTTGGAGTGTTACCATTGGACACTTAAATACCAAAAATTCTTAGAGTTTGGGTTGGGTTTCAACCTTGTAATTGTGAGATTGAGAGATTGGGTGGGGTGCCCTTGTACTTGTGAGAATTGGGTTCTTGAGTATGAGACACTAGGAAGCCGCAATTGCTCAAAGTTGTATCTCTAATCTCTACTAGTGGAAATCCTCCAAGTAGGTTGCTTGGAGGCAAGACGTACACCAGTGTGGTGGAACTCGTATATATCGGTTTGCAAATCTCTCTTCTCTAAACTCTTTTATATTTGCATACTTAAATTGCTTGCCTAATTTATTGAGTTTATAAATTGTTAAATTTATTTGAAACAACCTTTTAACTATCAAGTAAATTTATTTGCTATATATTACTTGTTACTTGTCATGTGTATAAATTGCTATTACTTGTGATTAAATTTATCATCTTCATCAAGTATATTTATTAAAGAATCAATATCAAAAGTATTCTAAAGAAAATTTTTAATACTCAATTCACCCCCCTCTTGAGCAATTGAGGCCACTTGGATAACAGGCTAAACTTGGTGTTTTGCATTTATTTTATGACATAAGATAAAAGCAACCACAGGCTGTAGATTTGCCACCACAGGCTATGTTTTGACCCAATAATTTCCATGGAATATATAAGTGTTTTCTAGGTGAAAAAAGTGCCAACCACTGGCTGTGGTCATCCACCACTGGTAGTGGTTAGGCCCAGGCATTTCCTACTACAAACATGAAATTTTTGGGCACAACACAGTGACAACCACTGGTTATAGTTTGCTACCACTGGCCGTGGTTAGGTCTAAGGAGTCACCTTGTGATGAAAAAAATTTGTGGGCACAAAACAGAGGCAACCACTGGCCATGGTTGCCATCAGACCCATGTTCCAAACTGCGTGCATATTTTTGGGGCAAAACAAAACAAACCACGAGCCGTGGTTTACAACCACTGGCCGTGGTTCGGCCTAGCATGGGGAATTTCATAATTTTAAATACCCCGTGCACTTGTACACCTTTTTATGCCTTGCATTGTTGGTTCCCTAACTTATCCTTTTTGAAAACACAAAGCAAACCACTTGAGACAGTCAACTCCCTCTCAATATCCTTGCCCATCATCATCATCTTGCTACTTGAATCATCATTTCTTTTCTCTAGATCAAGTAAGCAACTTACACTTTCTCATGGTCTTGAGTTTCTCATTTGGTTTTTGGGGTTTCTTAAAATTTAGGGATTTTGTGTAAAATGATAAATATGATGCATGTGATTACTCCTTAAATGCTTTGTGATGCCTTTGGATGTTTAGATACCAAGTGGGTAATGATTAAATCCTTCATGAACTATGCTTAATGTTTATCTTTTGTCATGAACCCCACTTGTGTTTTTTTGCATTTTATGATTCTTGGTTGTGATTGGAACTTTGTTTGATGTTTGTTACTTACACTTGGTTGATTGATTTCAATGTTTAATATCATAGGGTAACCATTTGGCTAAGAATATGGCATTTAGAGTTCATTTCTTTTGTGCACACTAAGTGTTTGATGAAATTCCAATGAGAAATAATTCATGAATTGTTGCATGGTTTGCATATGCATTTGGTCTAGTACATCTTCCATGGTATCTATTTGTCCATATATGTAATATTCTCTTATAGATACCATTAAAGAGTAACAATATATACATGTGCTATTTCATGTGTTCGATGTATAATTTTGTGTTTTGGATTAAAATTCATTTTAACCCTCTTTATATGGTTTTAATAGTTCTTTTTCAAACTCTACAATCAGCTCTATGGCATCAAAAACAAAGAAGGTTTCCTCCAAGAAACGGAAGAGTAAAGAAAAGTCTTCTAACTATGCTAACTTAAATGACATCGAATGCCTTTTGGAAAGGCAAAAGATAAGATTGGAATCATTGCTAAAGAGGGAATTTCTTCTCTCTAGATTCTTTTATAGAGAAACCTTGATGGAATTAGGTATACTTGAGGATACTCCGAGGCTATGTCAAAATGTGGGGTGAGATTCATTTGTTAATTTTTTTGAACCTACCTATGAGCGCACCTCAGTAGAGTTGCTAAGTTTCGTGAGGTGAATAGGTACCCAACTACCTCTGGATGGGAAATGTCCTTTGGACTGAACAATACTAATTATAGAATTAATGTGGATGAGGTAGCTAAAATCTATAGTTTTTCCCCAAGGGGTGCTACTAGCATCCCAAAAGAATTCAGACCAGGATACTTTTGGTCTTTTATTTCCAGAGAAATGGGTAACTATGATGCTTCCTCTTTTAAAGCTTCCTCCATTCAACATCCCATTTTCTGATGCCTTCAGCGGTTTATGGCCCGCTCTATTTTTGGTAGGTATGATAGCCTCGGTACCGTGTGACAAGATGAGGTATTTTTCTTGCACTCTATGCTTTATAGTACTCATATTAACTCTACTAAATGGTTACGTAGCCAATTCTCCTGAGTTGGTAATACCACTTTTGGTAAAATTGTTCTTGTAGGTTACATTAATCCTATAACAAGGTATGTGGGTATAGATTTGGAGCAGGATAATCTTCTTCACCAACCAAAGAAGGTTAATATAGGTGAATTAATAAATATGGGAATGATTGTAAAGGAGCATAATGTCTATTGTTTAGTCATACCTAGTTTTTTTGTTCCTCACCCCTTGCCTGATCCTACTTTCACTAGTTTGGACAGGAAGACATCTTTTCTTTTTATAGAGACAGATGACCATACTCCACTTTCCACTGAGATGCCCCTACCTACTAGGCCTTCAGAGCAGGGTGAGCCCTTTCATACCCGTGAGGAGAAACATTTTTCCATGCAGCAGATGTATGCCTTGCTTCAATAGATGTCTGCTAAGCAAATTCATCATGGGCCCACATTGATTAGATTTCTTACTGGGTAGATACCAACAAGGTTATTTTCCCCTTCATTCTCTATGACTGGTATCTGTTATGATTTTGTGTCCCATTTCACTCCTATCAAGACATTGAGGACAATGTCCATCATTAGTTTGGGGTGGTGGGTACACAAAAACTTTACTTTACTTTGTTCTTATTTCTGTTCTGTTTTTCTTCTGTTTCTATTTATTTGCATGATTGAGTTATATTTTGTTTGTGTGTCATAGGATAACATTGATTATCTGCGTGTAATTACCGTTGTTTGTATGATGAATGATTTAGACCGGCTAGATCTTGAACATAACTTGTTGGAACCTTGATAAAAAAATTAATTAAAAATAAAAATAAATATGATTTCTAGGTTACCAGAATAACCCATACTTCATAATGCTATGTTTTCTCTTATTTGGCTAATTACCATAGTGAGCTTTTGAGCCAAAAAGGGTGTTCATTTCATATAATTTTTTGATTTAATTACCCGTATTTCCTTCTTTGAGTGTTTCACACATCTTGAAGCACTCTAGAACTTGGCTTTTGACCTTTTCAAAATGGTTTGTGAATGCATGCTTATGATGAAAAAGACATATTAGGTTTTGTTTCTCTAAGCCTCAGAAGTTGTAAAATGTATGATTCACTAGTTACCTCATTCTGAGCCATGAAATGATATATTCATTCTTTCAAAGCCTCAATATATGATATTTTCTGATTTATATGTAGAAGAGGCAAGTAAGGGAAACTAAATGAGGTTGGAAAAATGTTTGAGAAATAAAAATCATGATAGTTTAGGGTCGGTGATTCAAAGAAAAGAAAGAAAAAAGGGTATTAGTGAGTGTAAAATAAGGAGTTGATTTCAAGTTAAAATAAAAATTAGTGAATAAAATCAATGGTGAAAATAAATGAATCATACTCCTTATAGCTTCTGAATGTATAAGAGTTATTTGATTGAGGTTTGCCTTGTGATATTGCTCTTCTCAAAGAGCTAAGCCCTTTGTATTCCCTTTTTCTTGGTTTCCATCCCAATTTGGGAATCCCTCGGCCATGCTACAACCATTTTAAAGACCTTTAGACTAATGCATGTTTTCTTGATAACTGTGGAGACTACGGTCAATTGCCAAGCTCATGGTAGTGTCTAGGATGTTGTGACATGAGTAGATTAAAACACAAGCACATACACTGAGTGAGAGTGAGAGTGAGTACCCGTAGTCCAATCTTGGTGAGCATGGTCTGATTGTTGGTTGGGTTCCCTTGTGGTATTCTAGGCAATGATTCAAAAACACAAAAACAAAATAAATAAACAAAAGATTCCTCAAGTTTGTTTGGACCTGTCGCTTTTCATTGTTTGTTTGTATGAATACAGCAATTGCTTGAGGACAAGCAATGTTTCAGTTTGGGGTATTTTGATAAGTGTGCATGTTGTCTTGTTTTTGAGTGTTTTTCGATGTAGTTTTTGTTTATTTTTGCCCTTATTCCTCCCGATTCCCTTGATTCTTAATTTCATTCCACATAAACTACTCGGTTGTTTCTATTTTTGTAGGCTTATTGATGTTTCAAGTTTATTTCGATGAGAAATAGCAATTTGGATTCAAGAAAAAGCCTTTGGGAACCCTAGCAGTGTGATTGGGCAAGGTTGGAACAAACCACTGACAGTGGTTGCAAACCATTGCCAGCGGTTGCAAACTATTGGTAGTGGTTGTCACTAGAATGAAAAGAATCAAGAGGATCAAGTGGAAAAGATCACCACTGGCTGTGGTTGGCACTGTTCTGCAAAGATTCATCCAAAAAAGGCCACCACTGGCCGTGGTTGGCACTGTGGCAAATGAAATTGAGGATCAGAGACAACCACTGGCCGTGGTTCCCCACTACTGGCCATAGTTGTCATCAGGTGCCATGATATGCTTAAATTCGAATGATTTAGACCATCAGACCCTAAACCACTTCTAGTGGTTTCCCACCACTAGCCGTGGTTACCCCCATGAAGCCCTATTTCCTGATTTTTAGGATGCATATTATGGGCAGTTGAGGGGGTTCTTAAGGACACTTGTAGAGAGAGAAAGAGGAGGACGAAAAAGAGAGAATTCTCAAAGGTTTTGGGGGAAGAAACACGAAGGATCTTAGCATCTACATCAGTTTTTAGAAGATCGAAGGGGTTTCTGAGTAAGAACTGGTTTTCTGTTCTTCTTCGATTCTTTCAAAGTTCATCTTGAGAGTTTTTGTATTTCTCTGTACATGGAGTTTATTATGGATAGTATCAAATTTAACATGTGTAACTAATTTTAAATCTTGGGAGTTAGGGATTATGACATGATTATATATTGAATGACCTTTTGTCCGTTCTGTTTATGAATCTTGGTTTCTATTCAAATTCTGTGCATGCTTATAGATTTTGATGATCTAGAGATAGACTTAATTAAGCCTAGAACGTAGGGATGATTGAAATATTAACCGCTATTTTGAAACGCCTGAATTTGAACTTAGGGTTATGGATCATGAAAGTTGGCATAACACTTTGAGGTTAAATAGGATTTCACTGTTCTTAATAAGTTCAGTAAATAAATCGAATGGTGTTCTTTATTAATTGTGCATCTTATCGTTGTTCTGAGAGGAAAACGTTAACAAATTTAGGAAATCTCGCCTTAGAACGTTAACTCATAAACAGAAGGATTTAGGTAATTCAATATGTAATTCATTCACATACCTAAATCCCAAGAAGTTAACCATCGCGCAATCCAACTTAAACCAAAGAGATTTATTCTCTATCACAGTTTTGCTGTAGCATTTAGTTTACTGCATTTTTTTCCATTGTTGAACAAATTTTCTAGATAATTGAATCATTGTTAAAACCAGTACTTAGGCACAATCCTTATGGGAATGATATTCTTTTTATTACTGCGATACCCTGTGCGCTTACGGTTGGCTATCAGTCTAGTTAAAACATATTTTACATGCGATTTAAACATTATTCCACGTCCCGCATCCCTCAATTCCAACTCCTTCCTAGAACACCAAATCGAAAGGTCTAGTTGACTTTATCTCATTGTTCTTTGTTCTCCCTTTGATGTCCATGACCATGTCAAAAATATTCATGAAAACATTTCGTTCAGTGTGCATCACATCAATGAAATTTTTTTCAAAATAACACTAAATGTGTAAATATTTTTTTCAAGAACACCATTAATAAAAAATAAGGCTCGTGAAGCTTACCACGACGGTGGATCAGGGCTGCGTAATAGATTTAGAGCTACAACCCTAATCCTAATTAGAATTTTTTGCACTTTGAAGCTAGACCTATTTTTGGAGACTAGGGGGAGAAAGATGGCTCTAGAGAAAGTATCGTAAGGAGAACGTGAAGAATTTGTTGGAAATTCGCTAAGGCTTTTCTACCATTGATTGTAACAGTTTTTTGTGGATTATTCTTAATGGCTTCTTATTCTCTAAGCATATATGTTAGGTTTTCTTCTTTTATGGGGAACTAAACCCTTATTCTTGGGATTTAAGGGGTGTGATTGAACATGTATTGATTGTTGTTTGATTTTCTATTACTGAATTTCTAATTTCCATTCAATTCATTGTGTTCATAATGCGCTTAATGATCTAGCGATAGACTTAGGTGATTTTAAATAATTAGGGATAAACTAAGAAGCCAACCCATTGCTTGAAAAGCATGAATTGGACCTAAGGTTAGGGCTTTAAAGGTAATCTGAATATTTTGAGGATTAATTGGATTTTTAAAGAACCATAAAATGCTTAATCCATGAATTAAACATAGTTCTTCTTGGGTTTCGTACATTAATAGAGTTCCAAAAGGTAAATGTTAATTAGCTTCAGAAAATCTACCTTAGAAAACTGAATTTGTTAATAGAAAAGATCCTAATCAATCTTTACTTTTCTCTCATACTCATCTTAATACCTAGACATCTCTCTATTTGATTCTCAAAACAAATTTTTTGCTTGTTTTAAGCTTTTGTTTAGTTTCAACTCCAAATCATTAGTCAAAATAATTAAATCACAATTGGTTGGTACTTGGTAATATAGTCCTTATGGATATGATATTCCTAAGTATTATGCAATACCTCTATACACTTACAAAGCGTTATCAACATCATGAGACACCAAAGAGGAAAAGATGTGGTATTTCCTAGGGACAGGCTATAGAAACCAAAGATACATTAGATGAGGTTCAATTGTGAGCCTTGGGATGAGAAGGTATGAAGTGTCGAGTACCTTCATAATAAACTTACTCACTTTGACTAGTCTTTAAGGGTTTCCATGTTAGCAAAGTTGTTCATTTTCAAGGAATATCCGATATTATGTAACAATGTCAACTTCTAGTTGACCTAATGTAAAATAAAACTTTAAAGGTCCATATGCATGAATAAAATATAATGCAATATTAGAATCATTTCATACATGCATTCATGATCATCTATGAATACAGTTATGGTTAAATTATAAATAATCTTATGGAAATACCCAACTTACTTATATATTAGTATATTTTATCTATGATATATATAAATATTGCATTTATGTATTCATAATTATATGTGCATATGGTTATAACCGAAACTATAAATATGATGTTTATGAAAACCCTTTATTCTTATGCCTTATCTATAAAGTATTGTATTCTATTTCTCACTCATTTCTTTGTGTTTGTTTTATTCAATTTTTATTCAATGGCACGTGTAGAATGGAAGATTGAAGGACTTGGATACTAGCATAGTACATTATAAGAATGAAGCTCGGTATAATTACCTTGGTTTGAGGATTAGACTATTTTATTAGTTTCTATATTGTTCAGTATAAATGCTTTTGAGTAGCAAAGTTTCCTCTCTTATTAAAATTATGCTTAATACTTATTATTTTTTTATGTATAAATGTAATAACTTATTACTCTATAACTATTTAATAATTTAATAATAATAATCATATGGTACTTCAGAATTCGTTGACTAATATAATTTATTCCAATTGTTTCTCTATACTCAATATGTAATTGATTTCAATTGTCTCATTCTCTTAATTAGATTTAATACTCATTTTTTAGGTTTTTTTTATACAAAAACTTGGTGAAATTTTCTATTTTTAAGACATGAATAGTTGATTGATAATTAAAGGTGCTACAAACAAAACATTAGTAGACAAACAAGTAGAGGAAAAATGTGACTTTAA
Organism: Clitoria ternatea; assembly: GCA_037962975.1. Lineage (NCBI taxonomy): Eukaryota > Viridiplantae > Streptophyta > Magnoliopsida > Fabales > Fabaceae > Clitoria > Clitoria ternatea. The sequence continues at coordinate 4,017,481 of CM075674.1, forward strand.
GAACCCATCAGAAGAATGTATCATCTCAACCTCACTTGTAAGGTTACTTGATGCATTCAGAAAATGCATAGTTATAGGGATCTTTTTTCCTTAGGATTTTTAGGAGTTTCTTAAGATTTGTTTTATTAGTTTTTGTCTATTTTTGTTTTTTTATGGCCCTTTATGTTTGGTTTTGTGTTTCACAAGTAAAAAGGCATAAAAAGGCCTAATTTGGGTTTAAAAATAACTTAAGACATAAACCAAAGAGCGTTAAGGTTCAAAAAGGCCGATAGTCAATCATAATGGACAGAAAGAGAGTAAAGAGTGAAGTCTACACTCATCAAGAGAATTCCAAGGCCAAGTCTTGGGCCTGCCTCTTTGACTATGGGGTTTTATAGACCCATTTTGTTTGTTTTCTGATTCACTTTTGGGTTAGGACCAGTCACGCTTAATTGTGTCAGTCCAATTAATTTTATGCTAACCTAGTTTAAAGTTAGATAGCTTTAGTCTTAGATAGTTTAATGTTAGCTTTAGTTAAGGAATCTTGTTCCCTGAGGATCACGAAGGAGTCGTCATGGATTCTTCTCCTTTCTCAAGAATCTTTGTTAGTTTTCTTTCCTTTTCTTTAGACTACTTTGTGGCCTCCACCACCATAAGCGAGTAGGGTTTTTTTACTCTTAAGGATGTAGGAGTAATCCCAATTAGAGAAACGATGTAGCTTTATGATGTTAAGGTTATATTTTGTTATATTGAGTTTTCCATATGTTTAATTAAATTGAAGTTTTCAAAGGAATTATGACACCCTTAAAGAACTAATCTGAAATTGTTAGGGAAAGTTCTTAAAAGTGAATCTTGTAGTTAAACATAGGACATATGAGAACCTTAGGGAGATCTTGAAGAGTTGAACCTAAGAAATCTTAACAAATGTAGATACTTAGATCATAGTTCATAAGTTACTAGTTTTGATAATTGGGATGAAATAAAACCCTAAAAGTGTCTTCATTATTTGATTTCTTCTTCATGAAAGTGCACTTAGTTGCTTTGTTTTAATTTTTCTTCTTAAAATCACAAAACTTAATTACTCAAACTAAAGTCTAAAGACCCAACTGATGCTTGGTGACAAGGTCCCTATGATTATGATAACTTTTTATATTACACGATAAAACTCGTGCACTTACGAGGACTATCACAACTCATAAAATTTTTACACTCAATCTTTTCGTTTCTTTACAAGGAGTAACTCACCTTATGGAGGTACTAGACTGACTTGCATTTCATTTTCTATGTTTCTTTCCTTCTTTTTCTTGAGCAACCTCCAAACATCACTTTCTTTTTCTTTTCTAAGCCTTATTTTTATTGATTCTCTTTCACTTGTTAAGGTGTTCAGGGAGTCAACACAAACTTCCTTTTGTCATGGATAAAAGAACAAGTATTAGCAGAATCACTATTTATGATACGTTTTTCATAATAAGAATCATCTAGGTGTTGGGTATTGATACCCAAGTGCCTCCTGACCATCAAAAGGTCTCCCTCCTCTTCATGATGGTGATCTTCATAGTGAGGCATTAAGAAGTATGTGCTCTCCCTAAGCACTTGAAGCACTTAATGAAACTAGTTCTAGAAATAGAGTGCTGGGAGGTAGGATTGGTTTCTTTGGATAGGTTAGGCTTAGAGGATGTGTCCTCTTTTCCCTTGTGCTTTTCTTCAAGCTCTAAGTCTTTTTAAGGGTTATAAATACTTACTTCTTTTCACTTTTTGCCCTTCCATCTAGAATCAGGTTTCCTTTAAGCTCTCTTATTAATTTGGCTCTCAACTTTAGTGCATTAATGCATGAGCTCCTCAAGACCAACATAAGGTAAAAGCTCAACCTTCTTTCTAATTTCTCTATTAAACCTCATGGGGAAACATATGCATTAGGGTTTTATCACTTTTCCACATTTACCTTTATCAAAGCAATTCCCAGGGCCTTGTGGTACTCTTCAACACTCTTAATGCCTTAACTCACCTCTATAGTAAGATGACACACATCTTTTCATAAGCATCCCTTTTAGGTCTTCCCACTCATCTATAGGATGCGACAATTACTTTCTTTTATATTTGCATAGCACCAAACTAGGCATAGTTTTGGAAGTTTGGGGTAGCAACCTTTACCTTTTTCTCACCACTTAAACTATGAGAGTTGAAGACAATTATTCCACTCTCATCTTTCATTCTAAGTAGGTCTCAACATCAATTTTTCCATATAAAAAGGATACTTTAAAATTGAATTCTCTAAACTTTCTATTTTTATTCCTTTTAGTTTCCCTTCTATGAGGTTTCCTAGGCATCATCCTTACTCTCATTGTTATGGTTACTATGCCTCCTATAAGGCCTTCGAGCATTTCCATTTTCCATTTTCTCTAACCTCCTTGAAATGGCTACGAGTTGGTCCATAAGAAGCCACATGAAATGGGGTGGTGGTGTAACACTATTAATATGATTTGACATCCCTTTTATTTTTCTTGGTTCAATTTTACACACAAAGAAAACAATATGTACTTACAAGTTTTTAAAAATTCTTAGAAATGAAATTACACTAAGAAAAGCTAGCAAAGAGAAAATTAGGAGGAAAAGAAGGAAGTCTTTATCCAAACCTAAATTTCTAACCTAAACTAGCATGAAATAAAAATGTTAAACTAGTCATTAGCAAGAAACTGGTCGTTAGCAATAAATTAAACTAATCCTAAGTTAGCATGCAATCAAAGCATTAAACTAATCATTAGCAAGAAATTAAATCAATTATAAACTAGCATGCAATGAAAGCATTAAACTAGTCATTGGCAAGAAACTATACTAATTCTAAGCATAATTACCCTAAGTAATTTCTAAAATCAAAGTCCAAAGTCCAAGTCAAATATAAGGAGTAGGAAAAATTAGCACAAATAGTAACTCTCAATCCATGTATGTAATTACAAAGATAGTGTTCTCCAAGTACAAAGTCTTTAATTGCTTGAACCAAAACCAAGTTACCAAAAATTAAGGCAAAGAAAGGTTAATGATAACAAGTACAGAGAAATAAGTACCAATACAACCTAACCAATATTCTTAGTATTTACACTAAAGGTATTTAGCAACTCGTGTGTATCACTCAAAGAAGTCTTCTTCTATAATGTTCACTCGTCCTTTTCCGCTCATTCTCCTTACCACAAGCAACAAAGTGAAAAAGCTAGTCTATTTCTTACTCAATTACACCAAGTGTGCTACCACTATAGTGACCTAACTAAGGTTATCCAAAAAGCTCAAAGGAATCCAAACTCAAAGACAAAGCCAAAGAGGCCAAAAAGACAAAAGAAAAATTCACAAAAAGAAAAGCATACTAAATGAAGTTAGTATGTGACAAACTAGAATCAACAAGACAAACTAAAAAGGGACTAAGAAAGAAACACTAAACTCAAGTGGAATTAGACACAAGAATCAATGAAGACAAACTAGAATTAAGGCAATCAAGAAAGCATTAAAAAAAGGTTTCCTCGAAACTTTAGAATACATCAAGTTTCAATCACGCAATAAGCAAGCTATGCAACTTTATTTTTCTTCACCACAAACTCAAATATATGATATACATTTTGCACAAAATGACTTATATAGTGCCGTTTTCATTTTTCTCTTTATTGTACATAATCCTAAAAATAAGATGATTATTTAGACTATAAGGATAAGATTTAAAAGTTAAACCTTAACTATTATTGGATAATTGTTAGGGTCAAAAGATAAGGTTTAAAAGTTAAACCTTGGCCATTTTGAAAATCTAGGATTCAAGAGTTGAAAGAAATAGGATTTTAAATTGTTTAAAATCCTAACTGAAAATTTTGAGCTGTTAATGGACAATGAGATGTTTTAGCTAGGAAAGACTTAGTACTTAAGGGGTCACACCAAACCCATCTTTCTTTCATAATTTCAGTTACATGTTTTGGAGTTTATTTTATATTAAAGCGTTTAACAAAAGTAAACAACGAATAATAAGAAAAATGAAATCCCTCAAGTGCAACAATCATACCTTCTAATAAGTAATAATGTTAAACTTCATATAGATAAAGTATAGGCCACGACATAGTTGGGTGCCTTTATTTATGTTTAGTAAAACATGATTGGATAATTGGATTATCCAAGTGTGACTTATGATAGATGTTTAATTTGTATGTTTTTGTGATGTTTTTAATAAAGTTTTCTAGGTTATTTGCGATATTTTTCTCTTGTTTTCCATATGATTTCCTTCATTCCACACATGTCATTCGGGTGTTTGAAGTTTTGCAGGAATAACCTTGATTTATGTACATAAATGAAGGAATACCAAGGATTTGATGAAGCGTGTGATGAATGCAAGGAAAGTCCAACCATTTGAAAGCTTAAAATAAGGTCGTATTCACCTTTGGAAGTGATATAATGAAAGAAGGAACCAAGGAAGTACTTCGAGGTCTTAAAATAGTTGAAAAAAAGGCAATTGGTGAAGAAAAGAAAAATCCACTGCCAGTGGGTTTTTCCCACTGGCCGTGGATCTCTCTGGATTGTGGTATTGAGGCATAAAAAAATCCACTATAAGTGGGTTTTTCCCACTGGCTGTGGATTTCACTGGTTTTTGGTGAAATCTTGCGCGTTTGGACCCCCTATCACGATCCACTGGTTGTGGGTTTTTCCCACTGCCAGTGGATTTTGCACGCTTTATTTCTGGATAGTTTTTAAAGGGGGAAAGAAAGATATTTAAAGGAACTTTTTAACTAAAAAGTTTGAAGGGGGAAAAAGAGCAAATAGAGAGGCAATCAAGAGACACCAAAAGAGAGCTTTTTGGAAGGATTTTGATTGGATATCAAGTGTCCATCATCAAGGGAACTCAAATTTGAAGAATTAGGGAGGAAGATTTAGCAATCCTAGTGAGAACTATCTTGTTATTTTTCTGAATCCTTATTTTTCCATCTTTGATTTTCTTTAATGTTGCGTATGGATTTTGATTATTGTGACATAATGATTGTAATCCTTATGGCACACTAAACATCTTTTCTTGGGATTAAGGATATGGTATGCTTTTGTATTGAATTAATCGTTCTTCATCTTTCAATCAATATAATTTTTGTTTCTATTCAATTCATGTATGCTTAATGCTTCTACAAGACTTAGAGATAAACATAGTTGATTCCAAATTGTATGCACTACAAGAGTAGGTATATTATTTAAAAACACATGAATTGAACCTATGTTTTTGTTTCACGACGGTAAGCGAACTCATTTGAGGAATTAATTGGGTTTCCATAAAACATAAATGGCTTAATTAACGAATTGAACGTTGTTCTTCAGGAATTAGGTACGTTAATAGGCTTTTAAGAGAAAGGTATTAATTAACTTAGGGAAACCTACCTTAGAAATGAAATTGTATGATTGGATAGGCGATTTACATTTGGTTTTTATACTTTCATATGAACCCTTAACTTCCCAAGACTTTTCCTTTGATTGAATTTACAAAAAGTAATCTGATTTTCTATTTCGAAGATATTGAAATTTTTGTCCTTTAATTAGCTTTTTATATAATTACTTTACAATCAATTGCTCTAGATAATTGAATCACCGTTAAAATCCAGTACTTGGGCATAATCCTTGTGGGAACGATAATTTTTATTACTTCGATACTCATGCGCTTGCGGGACTCTATCAACTTATTGAGTTGTATTTAAATAGGAAATTTTTCTAATTGGATTAGAATAGGTTAAAGGTTGAATAGTCTCAAACTTATTCAAATAAGTAACACACATCAATGCTAATTTCAATAAAGTGTAGGTTCTGTGAAAGCAAGGTGCCTTTATTGGTATTAGTAAAGGATGATGGATAATTGGACTATCCAACCATTTATCATTGGAATTAACTAGGCAATATCATATTCAAGAACGTAGAAGCTTAATATTAAGTTTAAACGCCTTCCAATAAGTAACACTTGTTGAGACTAATGTCAATAATGGGTCTGCCAAAGCAAGGTGTTATCATTTATATTAGTGAGGCGCGGTGGAATAATTGTAATATCCAAATTGTTTTTATTAGGCCTTAACTAAGTTTTTCAACTAGATTGAAAAGAGTTTAGAGGCCTAACAATTGAGCTTAAATTCATGAGATGAATAAGGGTAAAGAGCTACCACTAATCACCCAAGAGTTATATGAGATGCAATCAAAAATGTGTTTCTTACCTAAATAACCAAGGGTTTAGTGATCAGCCAAAGCTGACTCAACACTAGGCCAAATATGGATCTTGGCCCACTCAAAAAATCTTCCAATGAGATTTCTGATTTTGTGAAGGTATTTGTTTTGAATCAAAATAGTAGGAGACAACATATTTAGTTAATGACTAAAAGTTAAATATGTTTTATGATAAAAGTGATAGATTTGCATATAATTTATTTTAGAATAACCACGACAACCAAATATTGTTTCCATTATTATTTGTCCTTTGGAATGACACTTTATCTAGAAAACCCCATAGATAGGTATCGACACTTGAGGATTGTCCTCAAGCAAAGAGAAAGTGACAGTGTATCATGTTTAGCTTATTCTAGTATCATCTATCGTTGGGTAATGGTTACCTTATGGAGTCTATATAAACTTTAAGTTATAAAAGGCAATATGAATAAATAGAGACATACGATATGATCGTATATAGACTTTAACGAGGCCAAGTTGTTCAAGATAAATAGAAGTCTAAAAGGTGATCAAGAAAGGAAATTGTTTCCATTTTGGTCAAATGACACATTGAAATAATATGTCTAAATAACTTAAAGGAGTTCAAAAGGAAAGAAGGTAAGACTTCCGCTTCATGGCATGTTATAGAAGTCAAGTTTTATCTACTTCACTAGGATTAGTATTAGATACTAGAAGCAGATCTAACATTTATTTGAAAGATCAAAGAAGTAAATAATTGGCCGAGGGTGAAGACAACTATGAGTAAAATGAAGCAAAAGTTGCTACATTGTAGATATAATCTTCACCTATTAGGCTAGTTAATGAACTAGACATTATGTATATTATTTCTTATTGGACAATAAAAGTTTTCTTTTATAAAATAACTTTATTTCTTCAAAAGGATACTGATGTATAATTGAGTAATGGATTTTACATCCTAAATCTCAGAACACTCATTTATAACATAACTGTCAAAGTAAGTTAAAATAAAAGATTTTGAACCTTACATGATATTATTTCCTAGGGCAAATGAACGAGAATATTTCTAGATACCATTAATAGGGTTATTTGGACTCTTTTGATTTTGGAATCAATCAAGACATGTAAATCTTATTTAATAGGAAGATAATTAAGATCTCATTCACCGAAAAGTGAAAGGTGAGTAATCTACTGTCTAATACATAATGATGTGTGTGGGCCAATAGGATTATAAACTAAAGTTGTTTTCTGATACTTTGTCTCACTAACTAAAAAGTTCAATGAGTATGAATTTGTGTGACATAAGTCAGGAAGCCTTTGAAAAGTTTAAAGAATTCATAATGAAGTGAAAAATCAAATTGGCAAGACAATTAAAGCTTTTGATTTAATCAAGATAACAAAAATTTGAGTCACAAGTTTCATAACTGTCTAAGAGAGTGAGAGATTACCTCTTAACTCGTTCCTCATGGAATGCCATAATAACATATCCATTGGGAGAAGTCGAACTTTGTTGGACATAGTTTGATTATTGGTTATTATCAAACATCCCTAACTTTTTCATCGTCAAACTTTATTGACATAAATTTTCCACTCTTAATCATGTTCCATCTTAAGCTTTCTTAAATAAATCATATATGATATGGACTAGGAAGAGATCTAGTATATCTTTATTTGGAATTATGATACTTCTATAAAACATCCAACTCTAACAAGGTTAGATCTAAATTAGATAAATGTCTTCTGTGAGATACCCAAAGAAAGTTAAGGGTTATTGTTTCTACAATCTATTTGGGAACAAACATTTTGTTGGTCAGAATGTTGTGTTCTTGAACGAGAGTGCATCTCTAAAAGAATCAATGAGAAGATAGAGAATTTGAAGAAATTCAAGTATCACAAAGAATTCAAAAGCTGAGAGTGGACGTAAAGTAGAGATCACAAAGTGTTATGACATCAATAGCTTCAATAGCATAAGACTTGTGCAAGATCAAATAGGATATGTCACCAAACCTAAAAGATATGGGTCACGAAGAAGACGCAACTAGATTTTTTAGAGAGAAAACTAAACATGGATGGAAATAAAAGTACCTTTAAAAGCAAGATTAAAAATTATTAATTGGCTTAAAACTTTTTGGATCTTGCTTGTTGTTGTAGTATACCACTATTATGAGATATGGTATATAGATGTTAAGAAGGAAACCCTCTTGAGAATGTGCATATGCCACAGCCCAAAGGCCTTTGATGCCTGAAGCCTCTAGGAAGGTATGTGAACTGTAAATGTTCTATTTATGGACTAAAGCAAGCTTCCAGAAGATGGAATCTTCATTAAAGAATAAAGATGAATCTTATGACTACAAGAAGTTAGTAACTACACAGTTATAGTTCTAGTATTATATGTGGAAGACATGCTTCTTACTATAAATAATATTCTTATCTTATAGTAACATCCTCAAGTACTTAAGAATGACTAAGTATATATAGTGACATGGTTGTGATGCATGTTTGAAAAGTTCAATGAAGAAGCAGTCGTTGGTTCTACTAACAAATCTAAGTATCTTGTTGTGTTAAATTACAAAAGAAGTTAATTTATATTTTAAGGATTAGAATCAATCTAAATGCTCTGTACCTTATGAGTTTCCACTATGATAACAATGGAACCATAGAACAACGTAAGGAAGTGGAAGATGTGAAAATATGCAATGTGCATACCAACAAAATTATTAGGAATCCACTAGTAACACACTCTTACGTGGCAGAAGCAAGAGGGCATCGCAATTGTTAGGTGTAAACCTCATAGGCTCTAAGTGCAAGTGGGAGATTGTTGGAAATATGCACTAAGAGCTTATATAGGATGCATCACTTTGAATAAGGCATTTATGTTAAATAGTTTAATAGTCTTTACTAATCTCTAGAATAATAGGTCAATATGAGAACTATTCCTAAATTGTCCCTAGTAAAGTATTTATATGGGCACATATAAATATGTTAAGACTAGTGTGTAAGTGTACTAATTATCTAATCTTATAGATCATAAATATGGACGATATCAAGTCTTTACACGGGTAAATATTTAGAGTGGTAGTGAAGTGGACGAACTCACGATGAGAACATTGCATGGATCATTACATGAATGTCATAAATGGTTCTCAATGTGATAAAGGTATATGTAGTCTTATGACCTGAAGTCATTATGTTCCTACATAAAGTGTTTGTTGTTTTAATATAATCAAACCCCATATGTAACAAGGTGATCATAAAGGTTGTAATTAGACCGTGAACAAATCATGTAGAAGGATATGAATGATGTAGATGAGATTTGTCTGCCATGTGTGACAAAAGTGATATCCATGGGCCACTTGATGAAGTGAGACTTAAGAAAAGAAATGTCCATGATAGGAGAATAAATACTCCAAAGATATGATTACATCGTCCACCATCCAATTGAATCCTAACTTTACATCTGGGATCTCTCAGAAGACAACAATGATAATGGCCTGGGGAACATCTTTAGTGACTATTACATCACAAATATCATAGATTATAACCATAATTTAGAAGATGAAAATAAGTACCTCAGTTAAAACACATGAGAATGTCGGAGCGAAGAAAAAGTTGATGTCGGTGGAGTAAGCTGATCCCGAAGCAATTTGAGTTGGTATTTGTCTCTTTAATAACTTGTGTAAAACAAGTGAAATTGACTTGCCTATTTATAGGGTTTGCAAACTAAGGGTAAAACTATACTTTCACCAAAGAAAATCATTACTCTAACACACATGGTCATTATGCACCTTGATTCAAGAGTGAAAATATGGCACAACCATCAAAACCTTTCAAATTCACCAATGAGGCGGCGATACATGGAAAAACCTCTTGCTATTACAATAAATTATAATTGATGCAAGTAACCCTCAATACCACCTTGAAGTGCAAGGGGCAAGAAGACGTCATCCCGTGGCATTAATCACAAAGGGAACTTCAACTCGATGCTGCAACAACCACTTAAACTAAGGGGGTATATGATCTGGACATACCATCTAGGTGTATATCGGCCTCAACCGACATCCCCTCTCTACCATTATACACATCACAAGAACGTGTTGACCAATGAATCAATTGCGCCCTCAGACGATATCACTCCCACCGGTATCAAGGCATCTCACTGAAGATACTAGACATTTGGGTTACATCATTAACAATCTCTAAAAAGACACCTAATATATTTATTATTATCTTTGTACATGTCAACCACTAACAACCCCATAAATGTTAAAGATATAGTATCTCCCATCATTAATTGCATATACTCTTAATACCGGACTATCCACTTTGACATTTCACTAATTTAAGCATCAAAAATGTCTTAAGAGATACACCCTCACCTTGTCCCTTTCTAGCATTTTTGCATGTTATATCATGGCGCCTTACATACCAGACAATCATTACCGTCATCCCAATACTTACCCTCTTGGTTGTATACGTATATCAAATCCCGCTCTGTCTCTATTGGACGAATGAAGCACAATTTGATCAAGAACACTTTGATTACCTTAAAACAAATATACAAGTTTTTGACATATGAAAATGAATACTAGAACTCCATCTGTAATTTTATTGGAAACTAACCTGGGTAATGGAATACAAAGCTTCTGGGTCAATAGAAGAAAGGTAATCCTAGAAATAAAGAAATTAACTCGTAAACTTTGGTCATGTTTATGATGACAGAAGATACTCCTAATATGCTGCAGGAGCACCTTATTATAATTGCACAAATTCAGGAAATAAAGATATGATATGATAAAGCATTAGATGCTTATTCTTTGCTGAAGTGATATTCACTAAGTATTTATCACACACCTAACTTTGGAAACTTTGGTATTTAGTTAGGGGGCACCAATTTCCGTGGGCATAATCATACTTTACTCACAATTATTTCTAATCAATTTTGACCAACTCCATTTGAAAATATTGTAACTTGGCCAAAACAAGCATTTGTATGATGCTAAATGCTAAGAATAAAAAGTTATTTATCTAAAATCATCACTAACCATTTTAAATTAAAAGTTAATGGAAATAAATAAAATTTATGATTTAATATATTTCGTCATACCATAAATATAGTTTTTAGGTAGTTGTACAACTATACACATCTGCATTTCCGTCTCATAAAATTGAGCTGAAATTAATGCTTTCTCATTGTTTTAATTGTTGCCCGACAAAATTTATTGAGGGACCTATCATTTCATGCAACAAATGAACAGCTGAATCTAACGAATCTTTTTGATTGATTGTTAACTTGTTACTAAAATATGAATACAGTTTAATAATAAAGGTTGCAATTTAATTTTATTATTTTTAAGAAACTACTGTCGTTTAGTTATAGAAAAAATATAAAAAAAAATATATAACAAAAAAAAGTATGAAAAAATAAGTGCTGCTTAGTTTATTAAAAAATGTTATGAAAAATATGAGGTTATTTTTTTTATGATAGTGATTGATAAGAAAAATATAAAATATAAAATATAAAAATTACGATTACTGAAATAGCCTTAAAAAATATAATTTTAAAAAAAATGCCAAAAATCACCTATTCTGATACTTGACATACTAACGTTTCGAAAATTAATGAGGTAACGATGGTTCTGGGCTTTTTTGAATTTTCTCATATTAAAGCATGAGAAAATTATTTTTAAAGGATCATGTTTTTCATTACTTTCCTATTATTTTCTTATAACTATATATATATATATATATATATATATATATATATATATAACACATAGGAAAAATACATGAATTATCAATTCTTTTCCCGTACGGATTTTTTGGAAGCTTTTCCTACAATTGAAACACAATTTTAATACGTGGACGGGATTAAGGTGCTTAAAGTTGGTTGTGCACTGAGCAATAAAGGGGATGAGAAACTGTCATAAAATATAAAATAATTGAGTACAATCAGAACTACCCATTGTTTGCTTTCTAATTAATTTCTTTTTCAATTTTACTTTTTCAAAGCTATAGGTTTATTTTTAAAAGAAAATTCGGAATGAAGATGAAAATTTGATGAGCTTGATTTTGATTTGTGAAGGATGTTCCGAGCCTTGTTTGGTCATTTTTGTTAAATGTACGAGAACGTACTTGAACAGAAATCATACTGAAATAAACGTGATGTACTGATGAGATGGAACATTTCAGCCAAGCTGCCTCGATTTATTGAAGACGAGCGACATGCAACTGGGTGTATCCAAATTCAATCAGAACTTTTTTTTTAAAGAGGACTAACTGAAAGTTATCCAATCGCGTCATTAAGATTTACATTATTTTTTAATTGATCCGGTGATTATAAAGTATATTTACCTATAGTCCTTTATATATGATTGTAAGACTTAAAGATTTATTTTTACCTCCACCTATAAAAAAAATTTCTTGTGCTATATATGTATGTTTATTACCGGAAAAAGAATTTTAGTGCGCTTATTTTTGGTTAATTTAGGGCATTTTAGACGTTTTGTATATGTGTTGTAGTGAAATATCACATCTACTAAAGCACTTAAAAAATGCTTTAGTAAGATTTTTCAAGCGTCTATTTTAATTATGCATTTTAGAAGGAGTATCTTTTAACTCCCTTTTTTATTAAAAGCCTTCGAATATGTATTTTTTAAAGCGTCTATTTTAGTAGTGTTTTAGAAAGTGGTATGTTTTAAAGCGTCATTTTCATTTCGTGTAGTAGAAGAGTGATATATTTTATAGCGCCTATTCCAATTACACGCTTTAGAAGAGTAGTATATTTTACAACACCTGTTTTAATTACGCGCTATAGCAGAGTAGTATATTTTCTATTTATATGTAGAAAAGTAGTATGTTTTACATCAATAAGATTGATCCGGTCTGGATACCGGCCCCCAATCTTGTGACGTCAGAATGGCCTCATATAAGGAAAACCGGTGTCCTGGTTCAACTTTACCACACCGGATATCCGATGTCTGGCCGTCCGTCCTCATCTCACGACTGCCCCACTTATTTTCTCTATAACGGATCTTTGTTCATTTTCACAGAACATTTATATAACTGTTGGCTTTTCAGTCACAGCAAGATAAGAGCCCCTAATAACTTATCAGCGAAGATACTGTATGTAGCAAAATATGTCACGTCAATGGCCTCAGAAAGCAAGTGGATGTGTCAGCAGATTATGCAAAAAAGGTGATTATCCTCTCCTCTTCCTAGAGGATCGTACTCTGATAATTGACCTACCCTCCTGACACATTCTGAGTGCTGAGCCACCCTGATTGACATAATGTACACGCTATCAGAGCTAGGGGACCTACCTGTATCCAACGACTCATTTTCTCACGTACAACTATAAATAGCTCATTTCAATACACATGCAAGGTATCGTTGTTCTATTTCACCCTTCACTATTACTTCGCTTGAGCATTCACTGAGTTCTTACACTCTTCTAACTTGAGCGTCGGAGAATCTTCACAGGTGGCACCACCTTTCGCCCCCCTGCAACGCGAAACGTTGGTGTGAAGGATCTCCAGGACAACAAGGCCGGCCTCTCCCACTGAGAGACCGGATTAATACATCGGATATACACTGTTCCGGTGTGCAAACCCTAAAAACATCTATAATCTTGTGGCTGGTCCCACACCGGATCCTAGACCCCGGTCCAGACCAGTTCAAAGATGTTTAGCATTTTCTAATTACATGCTTTTTGAATATATTATGCTTGCTGACTATATATATACATTTTAATAAGTATTTTACATGTTACTTTTTGCATTGCCTATAATAAAAATATATTTTAAAAATATTTCCTTTCATATTTGAGAATACTAGTGCAGAAATTAAAATTGGGATACGAACTCGGTTGCACAATAGCGAGTTCGTTCCTGCCGTGTTGTAGGTAATAAAGGTATGAAGTTGGTTCGCCAAACCGAGTTCATAAAAGCCAATCTATGATCTCGGTTTAAGATGAACCGAGTTCATATTTTGTTTCTGGGTCAATCTATAAACTTAGTTACTGCTTAAACCGTGTTCATATTTTGTGTCTGGGTTAATCTATAAACTCAATTGTTTCTTAAACTGAGTTCATATTTTGTTTCTAGGTCAATCTATGAACTCAGTTGTTGCTTAAACCAAGTTCATAGACTCCTTATGAACTCGGTTAAAGACATAATCGAGTTCATAGGTAGGATTTTTTTTAAAATATCTATTTTGTTTTTCTATTACCCCAAATCCGCAAACAATAAAAATGACCCAATACAAGGAAACAAATATACCAAACAGAATTATTTATATACAAACTCCTAAAACTAAAACTACTAAAACTAAAATAGGTTTTCCTCTTATATATACATATACAAACTCTTAAAAATAATACTTATATATCTATATCATTGTCCCCTAACCCTTAGAAAATATGAGGCCCATTGTTCTCGAATTTCCTTGATCCTCTTTGGTAGTATGGGGACCGGTCCTGGATGTGTTAGTTATTGCATATACAAATATATAATTACATCATTATCTGAATTCACTAGTGCAAAAATTGGATATAACAACGGGATATATTCACGGGTTGTAGTGGATCAATGATAAAAACATGCGCGGTGGCATTTTTGAAATTATAAGGTAAAAGTTATAATCAGAGAAAACTATATATCCACGGTTAACATCATAACCGTCATCGTACACGTCAATATATATTCACGGTTGAGAAGTCAACCGTGGATATATAGTACCTGAAATATATATCCACGGTTGTGCACACAACCGTGGATATATATTCATGGGTATGTTCAAGGTTATGATGTTAACCGTGGATATATATTGATGTCTATAATGACGGTTATATTTCCAACCGTGGATATATAGTTCAGGTCTTAGGTTTAATCACTGGGTACTGTATGTCCACGGTTGTTTCTACAACTGTGATTATAGATTTAATATTTATCCACGGTTGTGGTCGTAACCGTGGATAAATAGTTAACATTTATCCACAGTTTTTTGTTTAACCATGAATATATGTGTAATATATTCACGGTTTCAAGGGGAACCGTGAATATACATCCTTTCTAAAACTTCAAAAGTCGCGCCTCTCAGGCTTTTTTCACTTTCTCTTCTTCTTTCGCGCTGGTTGTCATCTTCTTCCTCGTTCTCCTCTTTTGCTCGAGTTTGTTCTTTGCTGGTCGTGGGCTTCTACGTTCACTTGCTTCTTCCTTCTTCCTTTCGTGTTGTTGTCATCTTCACACCATTTTCTTGTAAGTGCCTCATTACCTTTCTTCTTCATTCACTGCTGGGCTACTTCGCTGTTATAGTCTATCATTGTTTGTGGAATATATTGTGTGTGTTTTCACTTGCGTATAATCGAACCTGAATGAATGTGTTGTCTCTGTGTGTGGGGGTATTATTTCATTGTTCAAGGTGAACGAAGCTTGTCTCTGTCTCTGTGTTATTATTAAGTTTGGTTAAGCTTGTCTCTGTCTCTGTCTCTGTCATTATTTGACATTGCCTGTGTGTTATTAAGTTTGGTTAATTCTGCCTCTGTATTGTTAACCATTTGTAATAAGCGGCTGAAAATTTGTTTCTAAAAGAAATAATGTTGTTGTTAATAATGTTGTTGTTAATAACTATTTGTTTCTAAAAGAAATAATGTTGTTGTGAATAAATTTGTTTCTAAAAGAAATTTTACTATCCAATGACAAATCCATTATAAGATGGAATGTTTATTTCACAAATTCTAAGCTTGGACTGAATAATATAATCAGTAGTTATACATGCTAGAGAGCTTGTGAAGGAAATTTTTATTTTATTGTGATTTATGCATTAGTTGACATTAAGTAGTAAGTGTTCACTCCTTTGGTTGGAATAATAAAAAACAATATTGGAAGGAGAATGGTGTGTAAGTGTATAAGGATGAAAGATGAATTAATTAAAGAGCATGAATCTTCTGGGAAGATGTAGCTCCAATGGTGACATACCACGATGGAATCTTTGTTCTGAATTTATCCACGGTTACTACTATAACCGTCATTATACATACTAAGTGAATTTTTTATATTACTTATATTCACGGTTATTCTAAACAACCGTGAATATAGAGGTTCTTTATCTACGGTTCCTACTATGACCGTGAATATACATGGTCTGTAAGTTAATTTTTTTTCTACTTATATTCACGGTTACGCTAAACAACAGTGAATATAGCTGTTCTTTATCCACGGGTTTTACTATAACCGTGAATATACATTGTCTGTTATATTCACGGTTATGCTCGACAACTGTGGTTAGATCTTATTTATTACCATGGTTGTTAACCGTGGTTAAAGACCCTCATCTACTACCACGGCTGCAACAACCACGGTTCTTTAACCGTGAATAAAGGCCATTTTTAACCGTGATTATATCCATTTTTTCCACCAGTGATTTGTTTGAAATTAATGAATTGGTTACGAAACTTACAGTTGCCCATGAACCAATTATGTTGTCTTAAATGATGGTCTGCATTGTCTTCATCACATAGTACTTGCACTCATATCCTTCTGTCTTTCTCTGCATAATACATATACAAAGTTTGTTAGTATTTGCTTCAGATTATAAAAATAAAATCTATATAGGAAGTGTACTTACTTTTGGGTACAACCATTGTAATTTTTTATTTGTGTTGACGCCCCTCAATCTGTTATATCCATTTACAGCCCTATTGGAAAAAAAACACTGATTAGAACTGTCAATAAAACAAGCCTGTTTGTTGTTCATAATAAAGGTACTAATGTCAACTTATGTTTCAACACAAAGCTTAAATTATACAGGAACTGAGCCATGTGTTTGAATATGATTACAGGTTCAAGGATTTTGATAATGACAAAGGAATTTTGAAGAATATCTTGTAAAAACAAGATTCAGCATCAGACCTGCAAAAACAGCGTAGCTAATCGATTAGAGAGACAGGGCTAATCGATTAGAGAGCTTCTGACTTGTAACTAATCGATTACACCAGTATGCTAATCGATTACCAACATTAAAAATTGGATCAAATATATCAGGCATATATGCTAATCGATTACAGGACTTCAGCCAATCGATTACCAAGCCACTGGAACGACACTAATCGATTACATGGGTATGCTAATCGATTACCAAGATCAAGAATTGAATTAAATACATCAGGTGCTATGGCTAATCGATTACTGTGCAAGATCTAATCGATTACCAGAGTTCTGACTTTAAGCTAATCGATTAGATGGTGAATACTAATCGATTACAGCACGAACTGGACTGAAAAATTCGAAGAGTAATCGATTACAACTCGAGGCGTAATCGATTACGATAGTGGGAAAACACATTTTAGTTGGAAACAGCTCATTTTCTCACCATTTCTCAGATACCCACTACATGCAACGGCTAGGAACTCCATTATGCTCATCTCCAAGCCCTATAAATGCAAGACTCCTTCAAGCTACTCAATGCAATCAATTACATCCATCAAAGGAAATCAATTCTTGAGTCTTGTGAGTTTTATTCTTGTATAGTTTCATTTTTCTGAAACTTAGAACTTCAACTTGTATATCCTCTCTTGTTGAGAGTTAGAATTTGAGAGAGCTTTCAATTGTACATCTACTCTATTAAGAGAGTCACTTCCTTGTAAACACTACTCCAAACACAAAGGTTTTCACTCTAGATTGAGTGGTCACAAAGGTTGGGGTTCAACCTTTGGGTATTGAGAGTTTGAGAGATTGGGTGGGTTGCCCTTGTGCTAGTGAGGATTAAGTTCTTGAGTGTGGGACACTAGGAAGCTGCAATTGCTCATAGCTTGTAATCTCTAAACTTCAATAGTGGAAATCCTTCAAGTGGGTTGCTTGAAGGCGAGACGTACACCGGGGTTGGTGGAACTCGTTAAATTGGTTTGCAAGCTCTTCTCCCTAACTCTTTTACATTTATATACTGCATTGAATTATTTTAAGTTGGTTGATTGGGATTTACATACTTGAGTTTGCTTGAATTAGTTAACCTTGAACATTGCACACCAAGTGTTTGATAAATTGCCTTATCCATATTTGCCTCTTGTTTTGCATTATCTTTTATACTTTACTTGATCTTACTTTCATAATCTCTAAACTTGTGATAAAAGAATCAAGTTCAAAGGTATTTCAAGCAAAGTTTTAAAAACTCAATTCACCCCCCCCCCTCTTGAGTATTGATGCCACTTGAATAACAAGCCATGTACTGCTGGATAGATAACCACAAGAAGCGATTGAGCATTGAAATGAAAGGGAACCGAGTAAGTACTCAATACACGAACAAATGATATACATTTATATAAATACACACATACTAAAAATAGTGCCAACTTACTTATTAATGTATGGCGCCAAGTAAACCCTTTTCTTGCGCTCTGGCATCCAATTCTTTATGTAAGGTTGGGTCTCTTTGTCCTTAGTTCTACTCCCTTGTATGGCCTCAGACACCAAGAATCCAA
Organism: Clitoria ternatea; assembly: GCA_037962975.1. NCBI lineage: Eukaryota > Viridiplantae > Streptophyta > Magnoliopsida > Fabales > Fabaceae > Clitoria > Clitoria ternatea. The sequence goes on from CM075674.1 coordinate 4,036,106, forward strand.
ATGTGTCATCATTCTCTTCAGCTACATATACATTATGCATGAACCTACAACATATAGTCGATGAAAAACATTAGTACACATAAAATTGGTAAATATATGTTTACATGTGTAAGTACTTATATCTCCCAAAGCTGTATAATGGATATGTTTAGCATGATCGTCCTATTTGTAATCTCTAATATGTTATTCTGATCAATGTATATGGGAATGTTGCTTGTCCTACCGAAGATGTCCTTGTTCCAGGGAACCTAGGCAGATGTGCCATACAACTCAACACAGATTCTCCATAACTCTCGTATGGGATCCACCGGCTACCTTGAAACTAGAACTTCAGACTTCCCCTATAATTGACAATAACAAGAAGACATATAAATATATTCACATAAAAATAAATAAATAAATATATGACTTTTCAACATACTTGATCAACAGTGACCTTCACCAAGGATGTAGACCACATGAGGAACTGGTGAGACGCCTGTGAAATATGGATTTACCTCATCTGTTGGCATAGGAACTACCATGTCAGGGTTAGGTGTGATAACCTGCACCACGAATACCCTTGACATGTCATCCAGCAAGGGTTGCCCGTGAACCGTCGACCCTGTACTGAACATCATCCCATTGGCAACTGGGTGACGTACTCCATTTAAGAATGGATGACATCTCCTCCCAAGGTCGGCACCAATGCTCGTCTCATCGGGATCTACTCCCACACATGAACCCTTAGTGCTAATAGGCACCAACGAAGGTATAACTATGGGTATAGGAGGGTCAACAGGCAGTGGCGAAGGAGGTGCCTATAACTTCTCGGTCAACATCATAATTTGTCGGGCCTGTACATCCACGACCCCATTCAAGCTTCTGAATCTCTTATCGTACTCTGAAGCAAGCTGAGCCTTGGCCCCACTAACCCTCGACTCAAACATCCTTACCATTTCAGCTGATGATGAAGATGCAGATACAATAGATAGGTCGTACACATTGTGTATAGTGTGGCCTCTACTGACAGCCCAAACTCTACCAGGGTGCTTTGTTCGACCAATAGCCACAGTCAATATATCTTGTTAACCATCAACAACAAAACTCCTCTGCATAGACACAACTACTAACTTATCCTACAAAAGATAAAAACTAAACCATCATCAGCAATCAACTTTGAATGCTAAAATACAAAATATAAACTTCTTACTTAGATATTCTATGTAACATCCTATTTTCATCACAAATAGGAAATAGATATTAATATATATTTCTTGAAAAATACTTACTATAAGTTAGTTTATTATTATTTTTTTTGAAATTTTGGTATTTTTATTATTTGTTTTTTTAAAATAATAATAAAAAAAATGAAAATATTTCTGAATGAGAATTTTAAAGTGACTTAATTAATATTCACTAATTAAGAAAATTATATTAAGAATTTTTAATATCCTTATTATTCACCATTTTTATTTTATGTTGTTATATTTTTGTTTTTTTACATATTTAAGATTTAACTCTTATTAGAATTTTAAAATAAAATTTTGAAGGAATTAGACTATAGTTCTTTTGAACTTTTTGATCTACATAATATTTATGATTTTCTGGAATTTTTTGAAAATTTTGAATTATTTTAATAAAATAATATATTTTAAATAATTTTAAATTCATATAAAGTTGCTTAAAATTAAAAATATTTACAAGAATGTAAAGTTAAATTATAAGAAAATTTTCTAAAATCCATTTCAAGTAGACTTATCTAAAAATTATCGGTTTGAGAAAAATCTTGATTTTTTCTAATCGTTAAAAAATTAGAAACGTATCAATAAATTTTTATTAACAGAAAATTTTAGATTTTTAAAATTTCAGCTTTATATTACTTATTATAAAATTAGTGAGGACTGATATAATATCGCTAAATTTCAAAAAGGACTCATTTTGAATATTTAAAATATACCGAGTGAAGGGTTACTATTTGACTTAATAATTTTGCCGACAATTACTATGCAAATCACTGTGCATGTATGAAATTTTCAAAAGATGCACAGTAACCTGGAATAAAAAATTCAAAAATGTATAGTACTTTTATATTAAAATAATGGAATGCATAGTAAATTTTTTTCCTATAAATACCGAAGGATTTCTTCTTTAGAATTCACAATTTCAGATTAAGTTTTCTTAATATAGTAATGCTAGTGAGATAGTGGTGGAAGTGAGAGAGAGAAGAAAAGTTTTTGGAGAGAAGGTTCTGCCAAAATCCTAAGGTAAGAATACTTCTCTTTTATATTTTTTGGGTTATTTTTATATCGTTTTTAGAAATCTGTTATTATACTGGAAATAATATTATTTTAAGTTACTATTCTGCATAGTAAACACTATTTCAATAGTAAATTACTATTTACTGTTACTATTTACTATTACTATTCACGATTTACTATTTACTGTTACTATTCACGTTTTACTATTTACTGTTACTATTCACGATTTACTATTCACTATTCACTATTCACTATTCACTATTCACTATTCAAAATTTACCATTTTTTATTTTAAGTTGTAATCTTAATTTTCATCTAGTAATTATATTAAAATGAAATTGGTATGTTTTAGAACTCGGAGACGAGGCGCGCATGGATTTTCAATAACGAATCGGTATACAAGAGGTAAGGGGGAGTGAGATAAGAATATAATATAAAAGACATAAGAATAAAGGGAGGAGTCCCCTACTCCTTTTAAATTTAATAATATTATTATTTTAAAGTAATAACTTCTCAACTTAAAATTTATAATAAATTTAATATATTGTGTAACTTATTCTGAAATATCTATACATAGATCTGAATTATTATAACTTATACGAACTGAACTAAACCTATGCAAGGACTTGGATTTTTATATCCTATATGGATCGAACTAAACCTATGCAAGGACTTGGACTATTATGACCTGTCTAGACTGAACTATACCTATGCGAAGACTGGATATATGGACTTATATAGACCTGTGCGAGGAATGGACTATAAGGACTCAAAATCAAATCTACTAATTTAAATAACCATTAAAAATTTGAATTATATTTATAAGCGATATTTAGTTGATTTGACTTGATTATAATTAATTATATTTGATTTCGATTAATGATATTGTGATTTATAATATTAGAATGTGATTAATAATATGCAATTATGATTGATGATATTTGATTGTGATTGATGAGATTACTATACTTGATTGTGGTTGATGAATGATTGATGATCTTGTGATATGAAGTTTGAGCATATAGCAAGCATGACGGAAAGTTAAAACTCAGTAAGAATTTTCTTACCTTACTCTTTAAATTTTTATTCCAAGAGAAAGTATTTTGTAATTATTTTAGTCTTTTATTTCTTCTTATAAATAATTTTTATTAACTTTATTTTTAATCTCTATAATAAAATCTAGTATTAGAAAGAAGCTATTTTATGAAAATCAGAGGTTGAGATAATTAATTCTTGAATTAAAGAAAATTTTTATAGTTTTAAGTATTCTTAGTTAATGATTTTAAATTATTTTCTTTAGAAATTAGAAGTTTAAAGTAAATTATTTTGGTTTTCCCCAACGAAATAACTAAAGAATATTTTGTGGAGATTTCAAAAACTCAATCTAGTTAAGATTCAAATTGAGAAAGATTATGTAAATATATGAAGATTTTTAAGAGAAAGCTTTGAGATATTTAAGGCTTGGAAACTCAATTTTGGTAAGATCTGAATTTGAAGACTGTACTAAATTATTTTAGTATAACAGAAGTTCAAAGAAGAACTTATGGAAATGTACAGTTTATTGTGATGATTTTGTGAACCTTTATGGTATTTAATAATTGAGTTTCTAAAAGCCTTAACCAACTAAATATACGAGTAGTTCATGCATCATGAATCATTAAAGAGAAATGAGATGTGATATTGCCTGGGGACGGATTATAGAAACCGAGGATACATTAGAGGAGGCTTAATTGCGAGCCTTGGGATGAGAGAGTGTGAAAGGGTGCTTCAGGTGACCTGGGGTCGCTCCCTGGTGTCGGGTACTTTCACAATAAAAACTTTCTCAGTCTGACTAGTCTCTAAGTGTTTCCACGCCAGTTGAGCTGTTCATATGCCATGAAGGCATTTATGTTATTATTATCCAGAATTTATGAAACAGTGTAAACTCCTGGTTGGCCCAGTGCAAACTAAAACTTTAAGGGCCCACATGCATAAACTGAATGAGATAGTAGCATAAGCATTACATAACATTCATGTGATTGTGACATTCTATATGGATGGTTATGAAGGAAAATATAAGTGTTATGTATGTGGAAACCCTATATTCATAATTGATTGTATATGAGAATATGACTGATATTACTATATTAGTTTGTAAAAACCCTTATGCTTATGTCTTATCTGTAATATATTATATTTTGTTTCTCACTCCTTCTTGTTTGAATTTTTGTGTCCAAAATATATGTTATATGATATATAGCTAGCAGTCCAAGATGGAAGGATATGTAATTACAAGAGGATAAAGTGGTCTCATCCTCAATCGATTAGATGAAGAGATATGACAAGAGTAGGATTCAAAAACTCGATGGTTCAAGGACTAGGAAATGTTTGTTCACATTTGTAGTAGAGGTATAGTTTAATTTTATTTTGCCTTATTACAATATCAAGTAGATAATTGTAATAAGGTAAAGGTTAAACTTTGATAAACTCTTTCATTTGGATATAATATTGTAATGATTTATCACTTATGATTTCTATAAATTATTTTGTCATTATGGACAAATATTGAAAGACAATTTTTTTTTACTTTCAATATTCAAAGGAAATCATATGTATATACGTCCTTGTATACACGAGATAAAAAGTGATAAATATGTATATCTTTCTAAAAAGTTTTTTTATCTCGTGTATATAAGGGGGTGTTACATTCTATACTTACAATCTTCTCCATAACTTGTTGTGCCTTTAGAGAAGTAAAGTCACCCGATTTCTTGGTACGGACCCACTTCTATTTCTTATGGTGTGAGGGGGGAGAAGGAGGATCAACAGAGTCAGTGTCTAGCTAGTTGGCCCTCTCAATAGTCATCTGTTGCTCAAGAAGACGATATCCACCATGTGACAGTCTGTGGGGACAATCGTTCTTCCATCGAATCTCTTGGGCCTTCTTCCTAACCTCCTAAACAAAAGAATAATGAGTTATGAAAATCAATTACAAATAAAATGAGTCTGTAAATAAATGTTTTTGACTTACTACAAAATCTAAACACTCACACGATGTAACAAGGGCATCATATGTGTCACGATCAATAAACTCCCACTTCTCAACAGGAAACTCTCTCTTGTGATCTCCAAAAACATATTCACTTGTAAGTTTGGTATTGAAGGCCCTCTATCTCTCAACAACACTGGAGAGTACCTTCTTCCTCAAGGTATCCACTGATGGGATATCCCAAGTAGCCTATAATGAAAAAACATAATTTAGTTAGCTTCACAAAAATAATAGATGAGTAAAGTACAACAACTTATATACAACATAACATACCAGAATATCCTCCCAAATCTACTTTTTCAGGACCTCCTCGACGTGATCTCAACTTGGAAGAGTAATAAGGACCTGAGACCGGGCCAACACCCCTAAGTAACTACTAAATTTGGCTTGGTTCATCCTAGATAATCTCCCCAGGTTGACGTCAATGTCAACACGTAGTTGATCTTCCTAATATCTATAAACAAGGACATCGGCTATTTATGTCACACCTCTTTGTCGCCTAGAAGATGTGTCTAAGCCCTGTTGTGATGCCAGCTGTACCTATATAAAAGGAGAATCATTTGTCAGTTGATATAATACACACCATGAAATAATACATATTTAATAACATATTTAATAACAAACACCATGAAATAATACATATTTAATAACAAACACCATGAAAAAATAATTTATACTATGTAATTTATATATTCTCCCATATGCCTTCATGATGATCATCACGAGTTGCTTAGACTTTATCTATGTGGTCTACTAGGTTTATTGTTGGTAGATGTGTTCCCCCTATCTTGGCATCTTCAGTGTTAGGTCTACTTTGCATAACAACTGACCATGTTTTGTTAGACATGTTAGTAACATAAAACACTTGTTTCACTTGAGTCGCCATAATGGAAGGCTCTTCCTTACGGCCCACCTTGTTAAGATCAACCAAAGTGTATCCAAACTCATCAGTTTTCACACCGTGATTATTATCCATCATTTACATTTAAACACAGCTACTGTGAAGGAACCGTAATTGACATCTCATATTTCTTCAATTATACCAAAATAATACAAGTTGATCATTACAAAATTCTTATCTTTTATAGTGGAGAAATGCATCGACTCAACCATTACCATAATAATACCATTGTTCTGCATTGTGCTCTTGTCATCTTTTTCCTTTGTATAAAATGAGTACTTGTTTATGTTATACCCACTAAAAGTAAAGACATCAAAGTTGGGTCCTTGAGCTAGACATTGTAGGGTAGCAGATGTTGATGAATCTTTCATGATAGTCATTCTGAACCACTGCATGAAAGTTTTGTTATGCTTGTTCAACACCCATCTCTCAGAAATTCTTGGGTTTTTTCTCTTCACTAGGTATTTGTGCTCATCTAAATCAGGCAAGACTTCGTTTGTGTTGTGCGATATGTACAAATATGCTTAAAACACTTCATCTCGTGACTTGCTCTTCAATTTTAGCTTAATTGTACCTTTACCAGTAATTCTTCCCCTCATGGCATGTTCCGAGAATCTTGATACTATTAGCTTAGGACATGTAATTGCTACAAAACTCAATTGCCTCATCTACCACATAACGTTCTACGACCAGTGCTTCTCGATGGTATTGGTTTTTGACATACCCTTTAATTATCTTTATGTATCGCTCAACAGGATACATCTACCTAAAAACACAGGACCGCATAACCTCACCTCTTTGGCTAAGTGAATGATTAAGTGCACCATGATGTCAAAAAAGGAAGGAGGGAAATGCATCTCTAATTGACACAGTATAATAATTGTTTCCTCTTCCAACAATGCCAACGTGTCGGGGTCAATAACTTTACAATATATAGCATAAAAAAAATACACAGCCTTGTTATCACATCCCTCACATTTTTAAGGAGAATGTCACGAATGGCGATAGGAAAAAAATTTTGCATCAGCATGTGACAATCATGAGACTTTAAACTGACTAACTTCAAATCCTTAAGGGAAACATGACTTCTCAAGTTAGAACCATAACCTTATGGAGGTTTCATACTTCGTAAACATTCACAGAAACTTGTCTTCTCCCTTTTTGACAATGTATAATAAGCTGGGAAAATAGGTGTGTTTGCCCTTTGACTTTGCATACAATTCCATTTGTATACTCATAAGTTCTAAATCATGACGAGAATTCAAGCCATCCTTCATCTCACCCTGTATATTCAATAACGTCCCAACAACATTAACACACATATTTTTCTCCACATGTATCACATCAATACAGTGTCTCACATCAAGCTCCTTCTAATACAGTAAATCAAAGAATATCAACCTTTTCTTCCATATCCTTTGCGTACTATGTCACCTTTCAAACTTCCCAAGGGTCACATTTAAGAATTTGACCCATTCAAAAACATCTTTACCAGTTAACGTTGAAGGAGCAATATCAAACTCTTGTTCACCATTAAAGGTCTTCTTTGACCTATGATATGGATGATCTACTTTTAGAAACCTTCAATGTCGAAGGTAAATCATCTTCCTCCCATGATACAGTTGTTAGTAATAAGTGTTATCCTCACATATGGTTAATTCAGTGAAAATTTTATCCGTCCACCTATTTCTCACCTTTAAGTTAAACAATCGTAAAGCCGCCGATAACCGTGTGAAATTAATGCAATTTGGATACAATGGGTTGTCTGAATCCTTATGGAGAGTTTCATACACATATACTCTCTGGAAATTGTCTTCACCCACATCACGAATCATTTCTTCAAGTTGATCATCCATATCATAATCAATATCACATGTAGAACATTCATTTTGACTTACATTGGGTACACTCAGCATGACAACATATTCACCATGCCATATCCAACGTGTTAAACTCTTGAGAAAATTATCACATAGCAGATGTTCCCTAATAATTTCCAAGCCTAGCAGACACGTATTCCTACATTTAACACAAGGGCAAAAGTATCTTACATTCCTGTCTTTGGCATTTCAAAATACAAACTCTATTGAACATTTCAACTCCACTCTCATACTCATCAGTCAAACGTGATGCATTAATCTAACTTTTATCCAACTCTATGCATTAATCCAACTCTTATCTAACTCTATGCATTAATCCAACTTTTATACAAACTCTATGCATTAATCTAACTCTTAAACACTATCGTGTGATCCACAAAGCCCAGAACCGGGAAGCGCACATCCTATAACCAGTGGGCAGGGTTGTTGGTGCCACACAAGGATCCATTGGTGAAGCTCTCCCAACACCGATCCTCCAGTTCTGTCTCATTGGGCAGGGTACCAGCAATCCTCTCAGCAGATAAGCCTTCACTGGAAACAACCCCCGAGGAACCCTGCTTCAGTCGGCCCCAGGGATTTAGAGACCCCGTTTCCTTCTGGGGGCTTTCGGATACTACAATGGTGTGGGGAACACCTCCTGCTTGCTCCCTTGTATGGCACGGAAACTCAGGGTAGCTCTCTCTCTGGGTTTCCTACCCAGCCGACCCCGAGGCAGCTCTTTCTCCAGTTGAGTCATCCTGGCAATGACTCTTCCATGTCTGACCCACTTCCTTTTCTATCTGAGAAAAAGAAGGCACTCTGTTCATGGGTGTAGTGACAGTCACCACCCTTGCCGACCCCCGAGAATCACCTACAGGGATCGTAGAGCTTGTCCTCGACCCTTTCTTCCCGCCAGTCTTCTTTTTGATAGCCTTGGGATCACTGCTTGGTGGCGTCTCTTCAAGTCCTTAATGGAGATGTTGTGGGGAGCCATATCAGCTACACAAACAAAAGTAATTAGCAAAAAACCAGAGTCAGACAACAAGATTCAGAAAGTAGTTAAATTAAAATCACACTCACCGATCCAGGCGTTAAGGACGCTCGGATAGAGGGATAAATCTATTAGAGCCTGAGAACTAAAATACGTCTTTAAGTCCTCGATGAGAAACTTGACATCCGCCTTCTTAGTCAAAGACAGGTCATCCCATGACACCCGAAATTGGACGGGATTACGAGTCCAGTAGAGGGGAAACCGAGACCGAGTGTTAGGGTAGTGTAGAAAATGCTCCCCATGAGGGTCCAAACCCACTCGGATTTTGAAAAAACCCATTTTGAAATTTTTATAGGATTGGTCAAAAGCCCTGATTAAGTTGCAGCAGGCGATACTATTTAGAGAAACCAACCCACAGACACCCCCACTTTGGGGATTTTGGCATTGAAGAAATAAAAGAACAAGGGAACAAAGGGAACACAGCCGAAGTGCTCACACAACACTTTAAAGGCCTTCACAAATGCCCATCCATTTGGGTGTAATTGTGTAGGAGTGATATTTAAAGCGCATAATGCTCCAACTTTAAAGTGGGAAAAAGGGAAAGACAAATGCAACCTAAAAAAGAAAGTTTCATACACGAAGGTGAAGTCCGACTCACTTGGGTCAGCGCGCTCATGGCAAACCCTATCAGAGGCAGAGCAGCAAACACACTCTACATTACGAGCAAGTGTGGAATTATTAAACGTTCCCCCTCCCACAGTTGGGCCACAGATTCCTCACTCTGAAGAGAAGAAGAAATGACCAACACCTCATCCTTCACCCATTATAGGAACTCGCTACAGCAGACGCCATTACCACTCTCAAGACAAAAACAATTGGAGAAGGAAAGGTACTAACCAGACGGGTAAAAGATAAAGTGTACTAAGAAGAGAAGAGGAAGATGGAACTTAGAGAAACGAAGTCCAGTAAGCTCTGATAGAAGTGAAGAAAGGTACAAATGTTAGAGAATGGAAGCCTAAAGAGCAGGAAAGGGAAAAACTAAACCCATTTATAGGTACTAGAGTTAGCATTCTACCATGCCAAATCCAACGGTTAGAATACAAAGGGGTTCAAAGACCAAGGGACACGATGCTTTAGGAAAATTATTTAAAGTAAAATAATGGAATTTGAAATCGAAGAGGGGTGACGTTTTGGGAAGTTTTTCAATTGAAACGACATGGATCCAAATCCAATGGCGGGGAAACGAGAGGCTTCCTTATCAACAGACTAGACACCTTCAAACAATCTAGGGTGAAAGGGTGCTCTTTAAATGACGCATTAATAATGACATGGGGATTCAGAAACGGCGTAATCATAACAAGCATGTGCACCCCTTGACATAGAAAATGACAGTTCTCGAGTTTCCACCACGTGGCAGGAAAACATAGGTCCTTCCCCAAGACACCTCTTGGAGATCGACCTCTCTCGGCTCAATCAACCTCTCTCGGCTCAATCACACCTCTCGGAGATCAATCTCTCTCGGCTCAATCACCCCTCTCAGAGATCAACCTCTCTCGGCTCAATTAACCTGTCGTAGATCAACCCCTCTCGGCTCAATCAACCTCTCAGAGATCAACCTCTCTTTGCTCAATCACACCTCTCGAAGATCAACCCCTCTCGGCTCAATCAACCTCTCGGAGACCAACCTCTCTCGGCTCAATCACGCTTCTCGAAGATCTACCTCTCTCGGTTCAATCTCGCCTCTCAGAGATCAACCTCTATCGGCTCAATCTCGCCTCTCGGAGGTGAACCTCTCTTGGAGCACCACGTGACTACAGTCAGCCCTTTCGCCCGACTTTAGGCTTGGGAGTCATGGCTGGGGGGCTTCTGTTCCTCCCGTGATTAGGAAGGGCCCACCTGTTCTCATGATCCCCTTTATTTTAGCTTGAGAGGGAATCCCGTCAGTTTTAGTGTAATGGGCCTGGGCCCCCTTTTTGATTCTAACCTAGGTATAAATATACATTTTATACGCACGTTGTAAATTAAGTGACACATATTGAGAATTAATAAACCTAATTCCTAGGGGAATTATCTAGGGTTTCATGCTAATACTCTGTGTGTGAACACTATTGAGGCCAGGGCCATTGCTATAACATTAATGAGAGTAAAATTCAAAGAGGAACAAGGCAACTCTTACTTGTTCATGATTTATTGATTTAACTGAAGCTGAATTGTTTAAAATAAGATATATATTTTAAAAATAATTATAACATTATATGATAGAGCAATAATAAATTCTTTATTTTGAATCAGCCAAAATATCGTAAAACAAGCATGAGTACATCGCATACTCAGCAAACACAATAGAAAACCAAAACTACCTTAACATATTGATCCAATCTAAAGTCAAGTGCAGCGAACACTATGCAAAACCACAGATAGATTATCTCAACATATTGACCCAATCTAAAGTAAAGTGCTGCAGTAAAACTCAACTAATTAAACAGTCAAAAGCCAATACCCACTTCATAGCCAATGACACTCATGCATTTAGACATGTTTAAGCCTTTATTTATTTTCAACCAGATTTGTGTAGTCTAAAGCTGAATTCTTATGATCAAAAGAAAAACATTGAAGTATATACGACATATGAAAGGTTCGCTGACACTAACTCTTCCTTTTATGTGCATCTTAATCAACGTAGATAAGACAAAAAACTATCAATTCCATCAATTGTAGAACATCTTAATCCAAATTAATATTATAAATACTAATTATCATAGGACCATATGCAAAGTGGCAAAAACAACGTAGATATTAAATATCGGTAAAATAGTCGGTGAACCAAAAAAAATAAAATAACAATGAAGGTAACAAATAAAAACACATTGATTCTGTGAAAAATGCCAACAAATATATATGGAGGTGTTAAGATATTCAATAATTATCCTCTCTTCATGTTTCTAGAGTTTCACCATTTAATATTAAGAATAATTAAAAGACGGTGAAAAGCAAGGCAGCAACTAGAAGAATAAGGAAACATCTTGATTAATTGGAAATTGTTTAATATTATTCTTGAATTATCTCATGAAAGGGAGAAGCTCTTGGAATAACATTGCCAACATATGGCAAGCATAAATAAGGACCATAGAGCGTAAGAATGAGACAAATCATCCAAGACACATAAATATTTCCCCCTTACTTTTCAAAATATTTTTTTCTACTCTTGAATAGCCAAAAACCTGAAAATAAGCCTTAACGATTAGATGAAACAAATTAATCAAATAAAAACGAAAATATAGTAAAAGTTAAAAAAGGTCATCTCCTTCCTTAAAAAAGGTCATCTCCTTCCTAGTTTGGTTATCGAATATCGACAACCATTCTACCAAATCTCAATTGCATCACTACCTAAAACACCTCACAGCACTCTCATTTCCTAAAATGCATAATACACCCATTCTTCCAAAACTTGATAACTATTTTCACAATGGGATTTTGGTGTGGTAAATTTAACCACGTTAGTTGTAATATATTCGAGTGTCGTTCCATTGGGAGACTAGAAACTTGAATACTCAGTTCAAATAAATTTGACAAGACAATGATTCATTTTCATATTGAGTTAAAGCAACAACAATCATCTAAGGCATACATAAACAGTACTAATGCTAAAAGAGGATTTAAATATAAAGAGAATAAGATCGGATTTTGTCATCATCTTACCTTTGACAACATTAGATACAATGATATAAATGGTTTATATTCTATTAATGTTTACGCAACAATTCATAAATCATTCACTTTGATTCCTCGACTCCGAAATCCTAAGAAAACCTTTAAAACCTTGACTCTTCAACCATTTTAAGAAGTTTTCTAGCTTTAAGTACATTTATTCTCAACGTTCAATATGTCAGAAGTTATTCCTAACCATCAGAGCATACTGAGTACCTCATTCCTAACCTTGAAACTCATGCATGTATTTGAAATGACATAGGCATTTTGTTCAAATAAGCCACTAGCCATATAAGCCTACCATAATAAATTATCCTTTGTTAGCCCCTTTGAGCCCATGTTACTATTTCTTTGTTGTAGCTCAAAACAAGCCATGGACGAAAAACCAAAAATATCCTTACCTTAAGGAATATATTGGAGCTTTAGAATTAATTCAGAAACAGGTAATCAAATTAGTGTGGGGCTGTGATAAAAAAGGGTCGCAACTCTTGGTTTACTTATTATGCAAATTTCATAAAAAATAAATATAAAAAAATGATGATAAAATAATTGATGAATAATTACGACCAAAAGAAAATTGAAAACAATGTGTAGTATCCCCAAGCTTGCCTGTAAAATTATTTGCTCCTCTATTCTTTTTGGTACTTTCCACTAATTCCATATTTACCACCTACCTTAACCTTGGCCACATTACAACCCTGGAAAGCCCTATTGATCTGTACATGCATTTGTGTTGATTGTGGATTTGAGAAATTTGCCAAATTTATAGGAATGTTTGTTTTCAGGAAGTACATTGAGTGTATACACAAACCCAAACACTTGAGAGCAGAGAGAATACCTTGTGAGGTTTTGTCACTTCTGATTTCTGTTTTGGTTTGATTTAATTCTTGCATGCTTAAGTTTTTGAGTGATTTTCATGAGTATCTTGATTTTTTATATCCTGTATGTTACACATTACATATTTCTCTCTATGTCTAAAAATTCCACAATATGCATGCCATTTCTGTGTGTTTGTTGTATTTCAATTTGATGCTTTCAGTAAATTATGAGACTTGTTTTTCATTCTAATTTTTCCCGGGAATGCAAAAGAGTAAGTGTGGGGGTATTTGATAATGCATATTTTATCCTTAATTCCTTACTCTAATATGTTTGTTTTGTTGTCCAATATTTTGTAATAAATTGCATTTTAACACATTTTCACAATTTGAGTTTTCTCTAATAGTTGATCTTAAAAATGAATTAATGGAGTTTAAATCAACTAATTAATTTGATTCATTTTTAGGGGGTCAAAATGATTCAGCATAGTACTCATGGAAATGGTAAAGCAAATGAGCAAAGGAATTTAATAATTAATGTGCAAAGGAAGCATGAATTCACATGGGATTTGGCTACCAACTCATTGTAATTGAAGTTTTAATTTGCAATTATTCCATACTTTAGCAACGTGGAAATGGACCATGGTTTCAAGTACAAGACAAATTTTGCCAATTTAAAAGTGCAACATAGGTCCCATGGTTCCATGAATCCATGTGAATTTCAAGTTCCAAAGGGAAACAATCACAAATTTAATGAAATGAAGTACAAGTTGACCAAAGCTTACTCACAGCGATTGGAAGCTTAAAATTACCAATTGAATCATGAATTTACATTAGTGCAAGGTGTGGCGCCCTTAATCTGGTAAATGATATTAAAGATATTAATATTTAGATGATAAAAATTGGGATAATTTTTTTTTACGATTAAGAACAACTGTTGGAAGAAGAACACCACAAATAAAAACTTTAACATTTAACCTAGACCTTTTAAAGACCTATCTTATATATGATGATATGAGAAAGTATGTAGTTTAAACAAACGTTTACTTAGGACAATCAATTTCATGATCACCATGCAAGTATTTGCAAAATATACGAGTTGATTCAAGGGCGAGAGTGGGTATGAGAAATGATCCATGTAAGCACAAGGTGATTTCCAAAACTTAATAAAAACATGTACATTCATCTATACAAATATTCCATAATTGGAAGTATACGCATTTAATTTGGGAAACATATCAAAGAAGCGTTCTTTAAGCAATTAAGGATAAAAGATTGAAGTACAAGCATAGGGACCCAAGGAATACAAGCCCATGGCAAGAAAAGCTCATTTTTAATCTTAGAAATAGTGGAACATGTCATAGATATCACTTATTAGTCTCAAATTGAAAATCATAAAAAGTTGGGTTCAAACCACTCTTAAATTTAAGTTTTACAATGTAGTGGGTTTGGTGTTTTTCGCCTAATGAGAGTTAGGAAACTCCAATTTAGATTAGGCTAATTTTCACATTTGTATAACATAATTATCTACAACTTTCATAAGAAGTCGGAGGCCAAAAATGTCATTAAGATACCCAAAAGAGCCCAAAATAGCAAGGGAAAAGCAGTAGTTGGAAAAATCCTGAAAGTGGCCAAACCACTGGCCATTGTTTCACACCACTGGCCGTGGTTGGCTCTGTTGTAGGCACCATTCTGTAACTTTTTTGGTCCTTATGTTTTTGCCAACTTTGGATTCTCTTTTCACTAGGCTTTTCAACTCCAATTTGCATGAAATTTTATACACAACTTACCTATCCTAATATTAATTATATGGCAAAGTTCCAAGCCCAAATTTCATCCTAATCAAAATCTTAGCTATAAGATAGTTTTATACATATTTTGGGCATTTTACATGCATACTAAAATGCAATTGGCTAAATTTTGGTCTAAACTCTCCATGGACCTATATTTATATATATATATATATATATATATATATGTGTGTGTGTGTGTGTGTGTGTGTGTGTGTGTGTGTGTGTGTGTGTGTGTGTGTGTGTGTGTGTGTGTGTGACTTGCTCCAACAAGTATCATCCCATGATTCCTTTCCTAGATCAAAATATGTTCTAATAGCATTTCAAGCTCTTTTTGGCTAAACCAAGCATGTCAAATTGCAAACTAGGCCTATTTGGCCACAACCAACCATGAACACAAGTTTCATACATATATTATGGATTGTGAATGACCTTTACATGAAGTTTAGTCCATTAAATAAGAATATCACCTATCCACTTCCTTATTGTGTATAAAATTCACAACACCAATCATGTATAATCACATCTAACATTATCAATGATCATGAATCTCATAATATCATCCTTCATTCACCAATATAACATGCATACAAAGGCCTAATATTCATCATTCAATCCATGCCTGCAATTCATCAAGATAGTCATGCAAGGCACTACCAAATATTGGCAATCATCAAATTTTATTGTCATAAATTTCATCACCATCACAATGGCATCCAATTACATTAGTCTAAGCATCATATAGTGTTAGATACAAAAGAATGGCCAATACACCTTGTCAAAGGAGTAGAGTGTAATGATTTACAAAATGATGAATTATAATCATTCATTTACATTACCACTCACATCATAACCACAAAATCATAAAGTATCCATATTGTCGGCCAAGGCATTCCTTTACAACTATTTACCTTCTCCAAAAGCTTTAATTCAACATATAATCTCATCCCATGGCAATCTTGCATCACACTGCTAAAAAAAGACCACATGGGAGAGTGAGTTATATATTTAAAATGATGAATTCAAATACATTGTGATTGTGTGTACATGCATATAACAACATGAGTGTTTTGCAATAAAATCATGAGTTTATCACTTGTGATCCTAACCATATTCATTTATTCTCATATTGGTTTCCCCACGCAAGGGTACTCCCTTTCATAGTCCTGCAAGACCTTCATTGTGATCGCAACCACATATAAAAGTTATGTCATGCATGCCATGAATGCAACAATGCACATGATAGCCTTAACCTTATAAGGATTTCTCACCCTCTCACTTAGGGGTATTTTTCACACTCAACCTTATAGTTAGTGGCATACAACCTATTACAAAGCCCTTTAAGCCATACCATTCACATCATTTACATTACAATGGCTGAGGACTTATATCAATATCAATCCACGCATGGAAATCAAAGAGCATGTCAACCATCATATTCTACATTCATGTCTACATCAAATGTACTAATCCAAATTCAATCATCAATCATGGGAATCAATTTTCCATTTATAGCACACATTAGAGGTAGTATATCCATACAAGATAATAATATGCACCAACATATACATTGTCATCACACTATTCTTAGTGGATTTTAAATCCCCATTATCTTGCCATTATTTTCAAGTTTTGGTAGGACATTCCCATTGTCTTCAATCATCTTAAATTTTTAATATTTTCTCCAATTCATTGATTAGCAACAAAACACAATGATATTCAATTATTGTCTCAATATTCTCATCTTCACTTATGGGTGTGTCACATAACCACATCTTTCAATTTTCATCATCAATCATCATATCTTATCATTAGTGGTGGAACATACATGGTTTCATAATATGACACACACACATGCTTTTCCAAAATCTTAAGTCATTATCAATCATCACTAAGGACACACCACATACATATATTCTATATGCAATCACATATTTGCCAAGCACATTATTATCAAAATGTCAATCATCATATTATTCCAACATAACCATAGCAAGCCAAACATGAGAAACATCATATATATTAATCATCAATTATTCAAATCATGCATTTAGAATATAAACTCCTCTCTTACCTCAAGAGAAGAAATCCAAGTAATTTGACAACCCTGCTTCATCAATAGGATCTATACCAATACATATATATATACATACATTTAATCAATAAGCCATATCAAGGCATCATCACAATTCTAAACAATTTTTAACATATCATAAATCTTAATAACAAGTCCTATACTTGTCAAAATACCAATTCATACAATTGTGTTAGGTTTCAGGAATTCCTTTCCCAAAACCAAGATTTTCTAAGTCTTAAAGGGTTAGCCATACCCAACAACAATAATATCACACATCATCTACAATGCATCCAATATTATATAAATCATCCAAATGTCATCATTGTCACCTAAGGTTCAACATAAACCATTTGAGTCTCTTTTAAACCAACATCAATCAACAAGTCTAAATAGCACTTATTATGGTCTAAGACCTTATCAAACCACAATTTTATTTCATTAATCCATCACAACCACCATGATTTTGGTGTCCACATTCATTTCTATACACCTTATGGTAACACCCATCCATGAGTTCCATCATTAATGGTCACTTACCATTACTAATGTCATTTATCACCATAATATCAACACCGCACCTAGGTATCATACATTCATACTTAAAATTAATTTCCTCAACCACAATATATATATATATATATAAGATTTTCCCAAATCTTAGGATTAGAATTTCATTAAAATCCAATAACCATTATTTTCACATTCTCATTGTTCAAATCATCCACAACAATATTACCACTTCTAACACACTTAACAACTTAGAGTCATCATCATACTCTCTTGGTTTCTCAAACCTTCATTACCAATAATTAATGTCAATCACTTAAGAACTCATTTCTACAAACAAAATCACTCCAACATCAATTAATCATAATTTTCTCAAGATTTGCCACAAGCCCCAAATTTTAATTTCTAGGGTTTTCACTTAAATTGCCAAATATCAATTCCAATAATTTTTCTTGCATCATTTCAAGCATTCTATATCCAATAATATCACATCTTAACCATTATCAACCAATCAACAAAATTCTCAATGGTCATCTAGCCTAGGTTTAGGTTCCACATGCATTCTTTCATTAAAACAATACTTAAACTTCTACTATAATACTTCAACAATCTCAAAACCACCAAGATAAGCTATTGATATTATGAAATCTTACCTCTTCTCCAAGCATGATGAAGAACATGAAAATGAGAGGAAGAAGAGATGAGACAACCAAATATTATCCCCAATGCGCCTTTAATGCCTTATGAGTCCATGAAAAACAATTAATTTTGAGTGAATATGGCTATGGAGAGGGTGGACATTTTGCTCTTTAGAGAGAAAGAATAAGATGAAAAAAAATGAAGAAGAATGGGAGAAAAGAAGAGCGTTGTCAAAAATTGAGAGAGAGAAAGGAGAAATTTGATGAAATTGGGTATTACCCCATGGTTAAAAGGATGCACTTTTTTACTTTTACCAATGGTCAACAATTCCCTTTATCCAATGGACAAAAGTGAGTAGAGAGTGGGAAATGGTGCATGGTGATGAGAAGGGAAGAAATGGGATTTTACATTTTCTTTTAATTCCAGTTGGCTCATATTTTCACTGTTTATTAACATACGTTGTGTTCGAATAAATATTTCCTCAATACCAAAAAATATCATAATCATATCACCATAACCACAATAATTCCCTCAATATTCTAGACCCTTTAAATATCCAAAATTATTTAATAGGTCTCACACCATCTGTTACATTGTCCAGTTTCAGTAAATTTTAATTTACCGATAAATCACAATTAATGTCTAATTAATTTTCTCACATATATTGGACTACAAATAATTTATTATCATTATCTAATAATTTTATTTCTCTAAAATTTGGGATGTTACACAAGGGATACATGGTGCAATTGAATATTCACAACAATATTAGTCCAAATGCCAAGAGGGCAAGATTGAATTATTCAATAAACATAAGGCAATGATGTAAACTTGGGCCCCTTAATGCCATTATAATGCAATTATAGCAAAATAATTTAGAATGGGCTAAAGGCAAATTGAAAAAAAATGGAAATTAAAGATGAGTTACTGATTATAAATAGGAGAGAAAGCAAGGAAGAAACACACCTTGGCAATGCAATAGAAGACACAAGGCCTTTGGAAGCTTTCTTCCTCTCTTTTCTAAAATCCGGGTTTGATTATTTCTTGCTTTAATTTTTATTTGTTTTAATTTTAATAGAGGGCTAAAACCCTTAGATTGATTTTTTTGGAGGTTATTGTAATATGATTTTTAAGGTTTCTATTTTTAACACACTACTCTTTTATTGTTGTTGATTTCTTCATAATCTTAGTCTACTTATTTTAATTCCACTTTGTTTAATTAAATTGTATGCTTAATCGGTTTAATTATATAAATGGAATAGGTCTTAATTAAAATTGATTAAGAAAGTATGCATGCTTAATGAATATTTTCAGAATCACTTTCAATTATTATGGTTTGCTTAATTCCATATTGTGAGACTAGATTATGTATTTAGGCGATGATTATATGTATGTTCTATAATTCCTAGATTTTACGATCTTGACTCCTTTTGCTTAATTAGGATGCTTAATATTTTCATTCAGTTTGAATGTAAGTAAAGGAATTATGAATTAAAAGAATTGTGAATTAAAAGACGCTTAGTTGATTAATTCAAATTGAGCTAGGAAATTAACAATAATAAAAATGTACGAATCATCTTTTGTAAACCAAGGATAGAATCAATTATAGTACTTCAAGGAAATCAGTCACTTATTATTTATCTTTTTCAATTTTATATTCATTCTATCTAATTAATTGTGACAATCAAATCCAAAAATCCCCCCAATTATTTTTGTATGTATTTTATATTTTGTTTGTTAATTTTAAAACTGGAAATTCCTAGTTTTTGTTAGTCCTCGAGAGACGACGTAGGCTCACACCCTAGTACTACATTATTTTTAAACTATTTTAATTTGACCGACTGCGACAATCCATGTCAAGGAGTCCACAAAAACTCTTCGGGCAGGTAGGGTGTATATCTTGTGAGAATTTCTATTTACGTTTTCTTGTTCTATTGCTTTGTATTTGAGATAACATAACTTTACTTCCCTGGGCCTGGAGTTTCTGTGAAATTGTTTGAGTCAGCATTTTGCATTGTTTTCATCCCGGTTGATTTAGAAATATCTAATCTTCTTAGTTTATCCTTTTGCAGAGGTTTCTTGTGGTGAAACCTTGCCCAAAGGAATTGAAATGTGATGTCGAGGTATGTAATTAGGGACTTCAATGATGCTAATGTCTTTTTATGAGTGATCTGCATTCTTCTATGTTACTACTTTGTGCTCTAATGCTTATGGTACGTTTCCTCTATGAAGAATGACTAAGAAGATAAGTTATACACTACCCTTGTCTTGAGTACCACCGATTAGCATTCGGTAATTAGTCTAAATCCTTTAAATCCTTCATTTGCACTTTTATTTTACTGCACATAAACTGTTTATTTCCAAGAATGATAGCAACATATCATTTATCACATTATTTGTACAACAATGCAGATTATATATAAAAATCAGATTATAATTACTTTAAGAAGTTGTTTTGAATAGCTTATATATAAAAAATGAAATTATAACTTCCATTTAAAAACAAAAAAGTGTTTTTTGTAATTGTAATCAAACAAAGTCCACCTTCTACTTTTCATATAATCTATAAAACACAAATAACTTTTTTATACATTCTTAAATTCTCGTTTTTTAAAGCTTAAAGTTAAACAAACAGATTATTAGTCTATCATACTTCATAAAAAGCTCCTTGCCTATGGAGCACTCAGAAGCATTAAGGCTGTGAGAATTTTAAAGGTGAAAAAATAAAGTCCTAAAAGTAACAAGTCCTACACAATGCTAGCACGTTATGGTTGATCAAAATTCACATACAATTTTTGACATGTTTTATTTAAGTGAACACATTCTTTAGTATATATATAGTATTATATTATATATATATTTATATATATATATATAGTTTTAGTTATTATATATTAATTGATTGAATTATTTGAAAGTATACTACTTTGAGTCTATTATTTGGGTCTTATAGTGCATTACTATTCAAGCAGAACAAGAAGAGGGTCTTGGAAAATTGGAGGAGACTGTAATAAGCACAAGACATAGAGTTATGGGATGCTGACTTCTATATCAAAGTTGATGATGATGTTCATGTAAATATAGGTATCTAAACTTTTCGTTTGGCTATTAAGTTATCTTTGCATTCATTCCTTTTAATTTTATTAAAATCTTTGTTTTCGGGTTTTGTAAATTGTTGCAGGGATCACTACAAGTATGGTCAGAGCCCAATCTCCTTTCTTCATTGGCGGTCTTCTTGGTTCTTTATTTTAGTGTAAATGATATTAAAAGTTTACTTTAATTGTAATATAATTGAAAATTAAATCATCTGGTTGTTGCTTTCTTGATGTGTATAACTCAAATATTCCATATTTTTTATGAGGTTTCAACTATTTATTTATCACCATGGCTTTCTTTGACAAATGATCAGAATTTGCAAGTTTCCCTTTGACAACTGGTTTCAAATGTCTTAATAATTTTTAAATAGTTACAGTTCACTTTGCTTCTCTGTTTCGTGATTTAGTTCCTTAAAAGTATTATGCATGGTTGTAATGTGGGTCTGGTTTATGTCATGTTGTTTCTGCTATGTTTTCAAGCTATTCTGGTGATCTGTTATCAGCTATCCATTATGTCCAGTAATGCAGTAACAACAAACTATTACGCATGACTAGGTTCAGGTGCAATACTGGTATGCTGTGGATCTTTTTATGCAGATCTGTTATGTTGTTGGTTTCTAAAAATGAATTTCTGATAATATTTGGAACTGAAACTTGTCAAATATTCTAATGATATTTGTCTAACCTATCTACTTGAAAAGTACATTACTTTCATTCTACCAAACACAAAGAAAGGGATATAGTTTTCTTGGATTCCTCATGAAGTGGTGATAGACTAGTTAGAATATGATGCTTCTAATGGTTAGAATCTCTTGATGCAGTGAAGGTCTTTACTGGTTATTCTCTTCTTGCTACGGCTCTTACTCTACCTCAAGATGACAACGTATCATCTTATTATATGTATATCTTTTTTTTTCTCTTTTGAATTTTATGTATTAATATTTGACTCAGCTTTATTATTTGCATTTGAAAAAAAGATGGGACAAACACATTTAAAAATTGATTTATTGAAGTTGATTTTTCAATCAATGACTTCTCTTTTTTCAAAAATTTCCTTCAACTAATTCTTACTTTATTGGTGAATAATTTTTCATTTACTTAATAATATCAAATCTAAAAATAAAATTTGTAGTTATTTTTTAAAATCCAATAACTTTATATTTTTTAAATACTCTTAGTTTTAATTTAACATAAAATACCGTTTCTAAACTCAAAAAGAGCCCTGTTAATCATAACCCAAAACATCTCTTACAACAAAAAAATTACCAGCTCGACGCTTGACCAAAAAAGACAATGTTCAATATTTTCTTTATGATACCATATATGTGACGTTCTTATCTATTCTTCAATCTTCATGTAATTATTATTATTACTACTATTATTATTATTAGAAATTAGAAATATGTAACAAAAAAAAATGAGAAATATGGTTAGAACCTCTTGTTATAATCATAGATTCATAGTTTTCTGCTATAGTTTTAATAAATAAATAGATTAACTTTTTTAGATTTCCAATGGTATAATCACAATTATATTTCATTCCATGGACCCTATCGGGACTTCTGGATTTCTCATTATTATCTTTCATCAATCAAGTCATTATTTTCAACTTTCACAAAATTCATGAGTCAGTCTCAACCCACAGATAAGCATCATACATGCATATTTACATAGCCAAGCTCATCAGAAATTTATAGAATTCATTGACTAACTTAACACACATCTACCTTTTTTATCCATTAGTTTCATCATCCAACCTTACTTAATATAATTTAATCACAACGTGACAGCGTCTCACATGTTCATTCATATATTAAATCATTCACTACAACACGAACATACCATAGTCAATCTAGTACCTTAACCCACATAAATAAAATTCACCCATATTATAGCTCATCATTCAAGAACATCATACTAACTCATAAATCACTCAAAATTCAGAACATACACGTTAAAATATTTATCATGCCAGCAAGTCCATTACTCATCTTGTACACAAATTATTATTATTTTTTTATCACGCTTTACACCCAAAAATTTAATACGTCTTAATTATTTATACTAACTTAAAATTAAATAAATTTACAACAAATTCCCTCTTTCTTCTAATTTAAACGTGACAGGGCAGCCAGCCCTCACTAGATATTTACATGCTTAAAACCTTATCTTTTAGTACTAATTTTGTACACTAATTTGCCTAAGGCTAATAAATGTTTATCTTAATCAATTAATTACTATAATTTTCATTAAAACTATTAGATCCTTAAAATTCAGTACATGACCATTTCTTGTATCCTTAGCAAAATTAAGTTTCCTTTTTTACTCTTTGCATCAAAATTTCCTTTGCTCTAAAATCATTATCTAATTGGTCACATTATAATTAAAGTAAAATCCTCCTAAATCTCTCTAAAATTTTAGCATGTAGATATTTTCATAAAATTCTTTAAATAAATTTTCATTAGTTTATTTTGTTCACAATAATTCAATATAATCAATTAAGGATTTTCAATACCATTTTTAACACCTGCAGATTTTTAGTTTTAACACCATCAATTTTCAACTTTTTACACCTGCAATTTCTAACCTTTAACACCTGCTGACTCCAGCTTTTAATACCCGTTGGTTCCAGCTTTTAACACCTGCTGGTTCCAATTTTTGACACCTGTTGGTTCCAGCTTTTGACACCTATATATTGTCTTTAACTTTTAACACTTGTTCTTTTCAATTTCTAACACCTTTAATTTACAGCTTTTAACATCACACCGTTCTTAATATTTCTTACATTTTCAAACAAGGCAATAAACAGAAAGCACTCACAACCATGCCAATTCAACATGCATAAATATTTTTAATCATTCACAACCTCATAGAACCCATCAAACAAACATTTTCTAATCACCAACTAACTATTCATTCATCCTTTGTCTCTCGGCCACAAACACATAACATGCATCATGATCATGCATTCAAAATTTTCAGAGTCAACATGTAATTGTTCCATGCATCATCTACTATCATTAACACTATAAACACACATTTAGATCAAGATTTAATAGGTGAGTCCCCCTTTACCTCATGCTATGTCTCGGGTTGGAGAAGGGAAAATGGTGGATGGTGTTTTCATTTCTCCAAGGCTTCTCCACAGTGGCCTTCAAGCTTTCCTATGGCAAGTGTAGTAGCTGTTCTTGAAAGGGAAAAAGGAAAAACACTTCCTAAGCCCTTGGTGGTGCCTTGAGTTTGAAAGAAATGAGAGGCGGAGAGCTTTCAAAATCACAATAATGTTGGAATCATGAGAAGGAAGGCATGCATGGAGGCTTCAAGGTGTTTAGAGACCAAAATTAGAGACATGCACAAGATGGGGATTTCAGGTTCAAGAGGAACAAGGGAGAAAGAAAGGTTTCTTTGGTTCATAGAAGTGAACATGAGTGAGTTGGAGAAGAGAAGAAGAATTGTGTATGTTGCGTGAAGAAATAAGATGAAATGAGATAGTGGTGGCTAGTGGTGAAGCTCGGTGGTGGTGGTGTATTACGTGGAGGGAGATAGAAAAGAGGGAATGACTTTATTGGTGAGTAAGAGAAAGAGAATGAAGTGACAAGATACAGAGTGGAGAATGAGTGAGGTGGTCGAATCACTACTACAAAAAAGGCCCTTGTCAGCGCTTCCGTTATGACTCTTGTCAGCGGTACAAGCGTAGAAAATAATGGCGCTGATAATAGCACTAAAAACAATGTCAGCGCTCAAACCGCTGACATTGGCTATGTATTGTCAGCGGTTGTGGTGCGGAACCGCAGACAATAGTCACACAATGTCTGTGGTTGTAGTGTGGAACCGCAGACAATAGTCACATAATGTCTGCGGTTGTAGTGCGGAACCACAGACAATAGTCAATATTTGTTTTTTTTAATTTACTAAACCTATATTAAATATTATAATAAATTAATTTTTACACTGGTAGTTTCAGAACTATAGATATAACAATATTAATAGCTAAAAAATTAAAACACCAACTAATATCTTTTTAAAATGGGTTTAGTTTCATGTACCTATATTATTATTATTATTATTATTATTATTATTATTATTATTATTATTATTATTATTATTATTATTATTATTATTAGAAAACCATATTGTCAAACTACATTAAGCCCAAACAGGAGGGAACAGAGGAAAACATATGCCTTCATGTGCTTTGATTTTAATTAGTGGACATGAAAGTTGATACAAATTAAAGCAAGCAAAACATGTTACCCAATTTATTATAGTAGAAAGAACATAAATCATTAAAGAATGTGCTAAATATTTAACAAAATGATAAGGGACATACATTTACAATAAAAGCTACTTTCAGCATTTTGTAACAAATGGAAACATTACATGCCAAAATAGAGAGAGATACCCAAAAAATAAAAATAAAAACTCACCTTGAAGAAAAGAGAGGAGTACACTCCAAAATATAGCTTGAAGAAAAGAGAGGAATACACTCCAAAATATAGCTTTCTATGGACCACCAACAACAGCAACACACAAAACGCAGAGGAGAAAGATTACATGCCAAAATAGAAAGAGATACCCAAAAAATAAAAAAACATACCTTGAAGAAAAGAGAGGAGAAAGATAGACCATAAAATAGAAGTAGAACACACAGGAGCAGAGAGAGAGGAAAGAAAAAGTTACTTTCTAGAAGCAACAAGAAGTATTAGAAAAGTCACCTTATAAGAAAAAGACAAAATTTAAATTTTAAATTGACACATTCATGAAAAAGCGAATCTCGCGTGCGGAGCATACTAATTTCATTATTGTCAGCAGTTGTGGTGCGGAACCGCAAACAGAAGTTATTTTCACAACACTATTATCAGTGGTTGTGGTGCGGAACCACAGACAAAAGTTATTTTCTGCGTTTTATAGTGTAACCGTAGACAATAGTCATAATTTTGCATCAATGTCTGCGGTTTCGTCCAACCGCAGACAAAACTAGCGCATCTTTTTACAATTTTTGTTGTAGTGAATGAGAGGGAAAAAAGTGATAGGAATTGGCATAACAAAATGTAGGTGCAATTCAGAATGAAGTGAAAAGATATAAAGTAGAGAGTGAGTGAGGTGGTCGGATAAGAGGGAAAAGAGTGATAGAAATTAGCACAAGAAAATGTAACTTTGTAAAATTTAAGTTTAGAAACAAAATATTTTATAAACTAGACATGCAGCCAATGAAAAAATGAATATATGCATAGGGGAATTAATTGTAAGAAGCATGACATAAGGTTTCTAGAAAGCACAAAAAGAGAATTTAGCAAGATATGGTTCAGGTTCCATATAAAAAGGCATAAAGGTTTAAATTAATATTTTATTGCAAAGTTGCTAGCTTTTTAGGATGAATTTACAAAATATCTACTTAATTCTGGGATAGGAATTTGCGAAAATGGTCAACATGAAAGTTTTATGTTTTTTTCTCCTCTTTGAAATGAGCAAAAGCACAAAATTTTTTGATATTGGGAGAGGAAGATATGCCCTAAACACTGAAGTCTGTTCAGGGTACGA
Source organism: Clitoria ternatea (assembly GCA_037962975.1). NCBI lineage: Eukaryota > Viridiplantae > Streptophyta > Magnoliopsida > Fabales > Fabaceae > Clitoria > Clitoria ternatea. The sequence goes on from CM075674.1 coordinate 4,063,297, forward strand.
ATTTACAAAACAACAACTTATAAATTAAAATAGGCCAAAATGGTAAGGAATTAAACCTTGAAGCCTTCATCAAAGTTTTAGATACTGGAATCAAGAAAATTAAAAAAGGAAAGGATCGATTCCGGTCATGAATAAATAAATTATGACTAATAGGTGCGCAAATGAATTGAATAAAACATCAAAGTATAACTCATTTTATAAATTGGGCCAAATACACAAGGAATATAGCTTTGGGCTCAACATAAACATTGTAAAGGGTTTTGATACGAAAGTATAGAAATAAAAATTAGAAGTTTTTGATGTCCAGAGAAGAAATTACATCGAAAATAGTCCATCAAATGCAAAGGCTCAATTCACAAACAAGGTCCGAAGGTAAAATAATAAGGTCGAGGTTTGAACGACTCTTAGGAAATCAAAAAATATACCTCAGGAATGTGTTTGATCCAACATTAGAGACACTGAGCTTTCTCTGTAACATTCCTGATATTTTAATAAAAATTATGATGAGTGGAAAATATTAAATGTTTTAGAGAATTATTTAATATTTGAGCTGCCTGAACCGGGGTCAAGAAATCCGGTGTCGGACCGGTCTCGGATGTGAGGACAGAACGGTGTTGAAGATCAGTTGTACATGGAGGACGGTCAAAGACGTACTGTCTTGTAACTGATGCTTATCCGGTGTGCCTGGTGTGGTCTTGGACTAACCGGTGTGAGGAGAATGCCTAACTCGGAATTATAGTCTGGATCAACCTCTTATAATGGCAGAGGCAAATGGATATACGTAACAAGGATGTGAGGACGGATGAAGTGTCTGATCTCTCAAGCGTTAGCTCGGATTACCGAGGTGTGGACACTATGCCAGGATACCGGTTGGCCGGTATCCAGATCGGGTCAATACTCTTATGAAGTATTAGACAATTATGAATAATTAAACGTTGTGAAAATAAATAAGCGTAGTTGGTTAGTTAATTATAAAAAGAGTCCAATGTGGTGAAATTAATTAAAACTTTTAATGAGAATGCAAATGAAATAGGGGAAAAGGCTGTCTTGCCCCTGAGCCTTATATAAAAGGAAATTCTCTCTCTCTCTCCCTCTTCATTATTCATGAGAACTATTTCTTCTTCTTGGTCTATTCCTCATTCTTCTTCGTTTTCTCCTCTCTCGTTATTGAGTTGCATACTCCAGAGGAGGGCTCCGTTTGTGTTAGAACTTTAATCGAACCCCATTCCTGTGATCGTGGCCTTGAGGTGAGTCCACTGATCCATTTTAATTATGGTTCCTTATCCCTTTCGTTCCTCTGGTAGCCAAGGACCATGCATGGCTGTATTCAAGTCTGTTCTCCACTCCTCTTGTGAGTGTGAGCTCGAATGTGGCCCTTAGAGCCAAGGGTGTTGAGTTAACGGGCTTTACATTCTGACCCGTAGGTAGTAGATTAAACAATGAAAGGCTGAGTGACAGAGCTGAGACTGTGAACCCAGTGCTCAGAGGACGAGATCGACACCAGGAGCAGATCATCGAAGCTTGGAACCGAGGTAAGGGGGTGTTCGGGTTATGATTAATTAGAATAGGATGTGCCATAAATTCGAATCATTCAATAAATCGTGAAGAGGATAATGAATGAAGATCCTGTGTGTGTGTGTATAAGAAATACCTGATGCTGTGATAATAGAGAGATGATGTTGGATGAGTTGTATGTGAATGCATGTGTGTGTGGACACCGATCGATTGAGGATCGTGTGTGTGTAGGGCTTACAATGGTATGAAATACGTGATGATTATGGTAATCAGTATGTTATGTTGAGGGGCTTGACGAGTCGGTCGCCCTACGCTGTGAGCACAGGTCAGTTTCTGACAGTTGCAAGTGGTAATCGGAATGATATGTTTATGTATATATAATGGAATATGATTATGTGGTGGAGGATGACCAACGGTATGAACTACCCTATTTTTGGCTTCAATGGTCAAGTCGGACCCAGTTAAGCTACCCAGAGGTCTTTGACCCAGTGGTTGAGGGGGAGCCAAGTCGGGCTCAGTGAACCAAGTCGGGTTCACAGGATGTCAAGTTGGACTCCCAGCTGAAGGTCGATCCTTTTAGTATCCGGATACTAGGCGTCAAATTTTATCTGAGAGTCAGTTGTGATAATTGATGAAGTATTAATTGTGATGTGTATATTTACCGAGTGAAATTTGTTGTATTCGCTGAGTGAAATTCATTATATTTATCGAGTGAAATTTGTTATATATATGCCGAATGAAATTTGTTACATTGGCCAAGTATGGATTATTATGTTTGCCGAGTATGATGTGATGTGTTTACCGGGTGTGAATTAATTACCAAATATGATGTTTTATAATTGCCAGGTGTGACTTGCAAAAGGATGAAAATACAACCAGACGAAACTTATATATATATATATATAACTTGTTAAATTCCTTTCTATATTAATTATGATGCCAAACACTCACCCTTGCTGTTATTTCAATTTAGTAACCAGTGACAGGGAGGAGGCCGGAGCCATGGAGTCGCGCCAAGGGGGAGATCGATGCCAAGGCTCGAGTGATTTTTAATGATTGAAATGTATATGTGTGTATAAGAGTTTCCCGAATGTGTGATATTACCTGTGTGCTGACTAAAATGGGATCGGATGCGAATTTATATTATATGATGCTTGGTGTATATATATTTTCTCATGTTTGTTGTGACAGCCTATTAACTAGCGGATTCATTCCCGAGTGAAGAATGACTGAGAGATCCCCTTCTGGGTGGAAGGTTAGATTGTCCCGAGTGAGGTTGGCTGGGGAAATGTTCCGAGTGAAGAAGGTGTATTATGATTCCGAGTAAAGAAAAGTAGAATGTACCGAGTAAAAATTTGAGTGCTTCCGAGGGGAGGTGAGAATATTCTGAGTAAAATGTGGCCGGGAGAGTTTCTGCTGAGTGAAGTAAGGGTAAGGTATTTTCTGGGTGTAGGATATTGGATTATCCCAAGGGAGCTGTGACCGAGCAAACCTTTTTGAGTGAAGGGTAGTAATGAGTCAAGTGTGGTATGGCCGAGTGAATGGAAGTTGAGTGTTTTCCGAGTGAAACTCTTTTCCCGAGTAGACCCTTTTACCGAGCAAACCCCGACGTGAGTCTCCCGCGTGCGTCTTGCTCGCTCAGGTTTAATGTGTGGTATTCGCTCAAGCGAGTCGGTACTCGCTTAAGCGACTCTCGAACTCCGCCTCAACACCTTGGGGTCTCGCTCAGGCGAGTGACCCCTGTCTTCTTCTTCTTCTTCTTCTTCTTCTTCTTCTTCCCTTGTTGTTTTAACTCCACTTTATTAAGAGAGGTGCTCCCGATCGAACATTATTTTGTGTACGCTCTTATCATTATTTGAATATATTTAAGAAACACTATTTTATATCAAGACCGAGCTGAATTAATTCTGATCGGTTATTACTTTTAACATACCTTTACTAAAAGATTTATTTTCGATCGGTTTTGCTTACACTGAGTATGACTCTATTATTTAGAAGGTAACTAAAAGAAGTAAGTATTATTTTACACCATGGCTGAGTGGGTTGTTTATTAAGGAAAGTAAACATCATTTTATATTAAGATCTAAATTTTTATTAAACGCGAAAAAATTTATTGTGGAAATAATCTGCCGTGTGAAAAGAAAAAGGTAAAATAATCTAGGATGTTACATTCTCCCTCACCTCAGGGCTTATGGTACCTTTTGTCGCTCGATTCGGCTCCCATACTTTTGATAACTTTTCCGACGAACATGCCCTTCAGGGTATCTTCTAGAATCTTTTATTATCCTTGAAATTATTATATAGTCTCACCATCTCACCAATCTAGATCACATCACCATTATTTCCTTTATTTTCTTTCTTATTGTCTTAATTTCTTTTGATTAATCACTTAATTAATTATTGATCCGGTCCTAACACCGGCCCCCAAGAGCATGGCTTTAATGCTTGGCCAGATCAGCATTTTGAATAGGAGAAGTACGCAATTGAGTTCATTGCAATCACTTCTATACGAAGTACATACCGCCCAGGAACGTAACTCCGCCAAGGTATGTTAACGCCACCAAGGCACCTTACACCGCCAAGGCATGTTACTCCGCCAAGGAACGTAACCCCGCCAAAGTTGTTACTCCGCCAAGCCATAAGCTCAATATTGGCGGAATACTGAATTTCCCACACTGCGTAGCGAGCCCATACTCACAACCCCGGCACGAGATTGACTCTGTCTTGAGTGGTTAATAGTGGGAATCACGCTGTCACGCATAAAGGGAAATAACAATAAAATATTAAAGCACTAACGCTTTCCAGACAAGTGGTGATACCTACTACAATAATGGTGCATATGAACGGCGCAAGGACCCACCACCTTTTCAGCATTATGCCTGAAGACAAGGAGCGGGTCCTACCAATAATGGAGCACCAGTAACAGGTATATAAACCTCTCTCGAAAAGGTATAAGGGATCCTTTTCCCATTCTCTGAACCTTACACTCTCTTACTTGCATAATTCTCTCTGACTGTCTTTCTAAGTCTCTAAGTATTCTGAAATACTGACTTGAGCGTCGGAGAACGATTGCAGGTACCATCCCCAATCGGGTCAAGGCAACGTAGATCCCGTCAGGCGGACTGTGACACCGCCACAGAGTACATTGCACTCCGCCTCAGCATACAAAGACTCTCCGTATTTACATTTATATGCACATTGCTTTGTATCAAAAACACATTTATATGTATATTTTGAGTTGTTCTACAAACATACTTCTACACCCCCTGTAAAGAACAGTTCATTGGCACGCCCGGTGGGACCTGTAAACTTGGTAATCCCACAATCTTTGATCAATCTTCATCATCAATGGAGAGACAAGGACCAGAGATGCAGAACGAGGATTCTCCTCCACGCAATCCCAGACGTCGTAACTTCGACGAAGATGCTCAGAAAAAAGCAGCGCAAGCTAATTCTCCAGATCCAAGAGATGACATGATTCGAATGTTGAGAGAAGAACTTGCGGAACTTCGTCGTGAAAAAGCAAACCCAGTGCATGAAAAAGCTGGTCCTGCAAGACAGCCACATCATGAACCACACATGCAAGAGGAATCAAGTACTCCTCACTACTCTCGTATTCCTACATACATGGAGGAGCAACGAAGCCTCCCACTGGTGAATGCTCAGCATCAAGAAGGAAGGAGAGCAGGCTCAAATGCATCCCCCTCAGGATACAAGATGAGTATCCCATTTTCTAAAAGGCTCATGAATGCACTTGTACCCAGACATCTATAAACTATGCAGCCCATTTCTATAGGGAAATACACTGGGGAAACAGATCCCTCAAAGCATTTAGATGCTTATATCTACGAGGCCATGTTTCTAGAAGCTGAGGAGGATGTCATGTGCAGAATGTTCCCCAGAACCCTTACAGGCGAAGCTCTTAGTTGGTTCAAGAGCTTACCTTCAGGCTCCATTGATTCGTGGGAGGAGCTGGCCTCAGCTTTTGGAAGCCACTTCGTGATCTCCAGGGATGCACCCAGAACCTCTCATACCTTGGCTCAGATCAAACAAGGCGACAAAGAATCTCTGAAGGATTTCCTTAAGAGATTTTACAAGGAAGCGGCCATGGTCCCTGATCTGACAAAGGCAATCCAGTTGCATATTCTCATAGAAGCTATGCAACCAAAGTCACCTTTCGCTTTGTCTTTGGCAAAGGGACCTCCAACCACGATGGAGGAATTTCGCAGGAAGGCGTCCAAGTACGTGGGTATCGAGATGCATTTGGAAGCCACTGCATCTCGCAGTAAACCACCCCCTGCAACTTCACCTCACGACAAAGGGAAAGAGAAGTCGTTGAAGAATGACAAGTCCCACCAAAGGGACAAAGTAGGGAACCAACCTTTCAAACAGCAAGACAGACGTGTGTTCAATTTTGCTCACTATGCACCACTGAACACAACTTGCGAGCAAATCTTGCGTGAAATAGGATGGACTACCCTCAATGTTTATGGAATTCAACGTCCACCCCCAATCAGGCGAGGTGGAAACCCAAAGAAATATTGTGAATTCCATGAGTCAGTTGGCCACACCACAGAAGAATGTAAGCAACTCAAAAATACCATTGAGGTGCTCATTCGTGAAGGTAAACTGAAACATAACCTGTTCAAAGGCAAATCTCATGATGAGCCTGAGAAGTTTGAAAAGCGACATCGTGATCGTTCTCCGGATCCTGATAGTACTCGGGAACCAAAACGTACGGCGGTGTCAGAGAAACAAAAAGGCATTGTTCTGGAGTCCGCCCAACGAGAACCGATCCCTGAACCTAGGTCACGAGGTAAAAGGCAGGTGGTGGACATGATTGCTGGAGGCTTCGCAGGAGGCGGACCCTCAAACACCGCCCAGAAAAATCATCATCGTATGATCTTATCTGTGCAGGGCAAGAACAAAGAATATCGCCCATTCAGGGACGGAGTTCAGACTCCGCCTATAACTTTCACAGATGATGATTTTGGCCCAACCATTCCTGAGGGAGATGATGCGGTAGTGATCATTGCGGTGATCGCTAATATGGATGTAAAACGCATCCTAGTTGATCAGGGAAGTTCCTGCGACGTTATTTTTTATGACTGTTTTAAACGCATGGGACTGACTGACGCTGATTTGCAGCCTTACACACAGGACCTTACAGCTTTTAATGGCGCCAAACAGCCTACTAAAGGCTACTTGGACACAAGGATTACCTTCGATGGTGAACCTGGAGCAAGGACTGTGAAATCCAGGGTTCTTGTCATTGATGTTAAATCCCCATACAATGGCATCATTGGGCGGCCTACTCTGAATGCCATGGAAGCCATCGTTTCAACCCCCCACTTGTTAATCAAGTTCATCGATAAAGATAATCAAGTCTCATCTGTCAGGGGTGACCAGGAGATGGCTCGTTATTGTTACAATTTAAGTCTTAACATGGTGAAGCTTGAAACCATGTCTAAGAAAAGAAAATTGAACGAAGGAAACAGTGCGGCGGCATCCGTCAACTTGGTGGATCTTGATCCCAGGGCGGAGTCTTCTATAGACCCACTGAACCCTTTGAAACTAACTCCTGATAGTGGTTCCAAGCCTATTGTTCTGGGCAGCACCCCGGAGCAAATCACTAACATCAATGACAAATTGGAGCCTAACGTGGAGGCAAGACTGATTGCACTCCTCCATGAGTACAAGGAAATTTTTGCCTGGACAGCCGCAGACATGCCTGGTATGGATCCTAACTTCTGTTGCCACCGCCTGGCGGTGTATCCTGAAACTAAGCCAGTGGCACAAAAGAAACGGCGTATGGGTCCTGCTAAGCAAAATGCTGCTTGCGAACAAACCGAAGAACTCCTTAAGGCGGGGTTCATCAGGGAACTCCGTTACTCTTCTTGGCTGTCCAACGTGGTTATGGTGCAGAAAGCCAATGGCAAATGGCGCATGTGCATAGACTACGTTGATTTGAATAAATGTTGTCCCAAAGATCCTTATCCTCTCCCCAACATTGACAGACTGGTTGACGACTCATCAGGATACAAGTATCTATCCTTCATGGATGCTTACTCCGGATACAACCAAATTCCAATGTGTGAGGATGATCAGGAGAAAATAGCATTTATCAATGACAGAGGGGTCTTTTGCTACAATGTCATGCCATTTGGGCTGAAGAACGCTGGGGCCACCTACCAGCGCATGATCAACAGAGTCTTTGAGGGCATGCACACAAAGCTGGTGGAGGTTTATATTGATGATATCATCGCCAAAACTCCAGAAGGAGGAGACCATGTTGAAGACCTACGCCTCATTTTTCAACGCCTGCGGCAATACAACATGAGACTCAACCCACTAAAATGTACATTTGCTGTACCTGGGGGGAGATTCTTGGGTTTCATGTTAACACAAAGAGGCATAGAAGCTAATCCTGACAAGTGTCGTGTGATACAAGAGTTGCAGAGCCCCAAAACACTGAAAGAGGTACAATCCCTCAATGGCAAAATCGCTGCTCTAGCACGATTCATGCCAAAAATGGCTCATCGCTCTCTCCCCTTATACAAGATGCTGAAGAAGGATAAGAAATTCAATTGGGGCCCAGAGCAAGAGGCGGCCTTCCAGAGCTTGAAAAATGTCTTAGCCAGCCCTCCAATCCTGGTAAAACCAAGCCCAGGTGAGCAACTCATCGTTTATTTGTCTGTTTCAGATGAAGCGCTGGTAGTGGCTCTGGTCAAGGAAACAGTTGAAGGCCAACGACCGGTGTACTTCACTGGTAAAACATTGCATGGTGCGGAGTGCCGTTATCAGAAGATTGAAAAGGCAGCACTTGCAGTTGTTTGGGCCTCACGACGCCTAAGACCATATTTCCATGCACATCCCATCCTGATTCGCACAGACTTGCCACTCCGTACCATATTGTTCAAACCAGATTTGGCAGGAAGAATGATCAAATGGGCCATAGAACTCTCTGAATTCGACATATCTTACGAACCAAGAACTGCTATCAAGGCGCAAGTCCTAGCAGATTTCGTAGTTTAATTAACAGGCTCTAGCCCAGACGCAGATCATTCACACTGGACAATATATGTCGATGGGTCTTCAAACAGCAAAGGATGCGGAGCAGGAATCGTTATAGAAAGTGATGACGGGGTACATCTTGAAATTTCATTACACTTTACCTTCACTACGTCTAACAATCAGGCGGAGTATGAAGCCTGCTTAGCCGGACTCAGAGCAGCACAAGATATTGGGGCCAAAACTGTCACCCTATGCAGTGATTCTCAACTAGTCATCTCACAAATTCTTGGTGAGTATCAGGCTAAAGAACCTCTACTGCAACAATATCTGGACTGCGTCAATGAGTTGAAACAGCGCTTCGATGAAGTAACTTTCAAGCATGTACCTCGCGAAGAAAATACACGTGCTGATATCCTGTCCAGGTTAGCCAGCACAAAGAAGGCGGGGTGCACAACCACGGTTGTACAGAGTACTCTGGCGGAGCCAAGTATATCCCTTCCCTCTTCAATTTATATGATTAAAAGCCGCCCCGTTGATGACAACTCCTGGGTAACACCAATAGTTCGTTATCTTGTTAATGGACAATTACCCATGGATGATCTTGAGCGAAAGAAGCTAAGGAGGGAGGCACCCTATTATACACTCCTGGATGGGCAGCTATACCGCCGAGGAATTTCTGTCCCGTACTTAATTTGCATAAATGAAAACGAGGTGCCAGCTGTTTTGGAAGAAGTCCATGAAGGGCAGTGTGGACATCATCCAGGGGCACGGAGTCTAGTGAGAAAAATCCTCAGGGCGGGGTATTGGTGGCCCACTATGAAGCAAGACGCTGCCTCATATGTTTAAAAATGCGGTCAATGTCAACGATTCGCGAATTTTCACCATACTCCAGCTGAGGAAACACTAGTGGAAAAAAAGGATATAATCACGGTTAAAAAAGGCCTTTATTCACGGTTAAAGAACCGTGGTTGTTGAAGCCGTGGTAGTAGATGATGGTCTTTAACCACGGTTAACAACCGTGGTAATAAATCACATCTAACCACGGTTAAGAACAACTGTGAACATAACTTACTATTTATATTCACGGTTATCGAGAATAACCGTGGATATAGAAACATTTTATCCACGGTTGTCCACCAAAACCGTGAATATAAGTAGTTTGTAACTGAAACTAAACCATACTTATATTCACGGTTATGATGGACAACCGTGGATATAGATACATTTTATCCACGGTTGTCCATCATAACCGTGAATATAAGTATGGTTTAGTTTCAGTAACAAACTACTTATATTCACGGTTGTGATGGACAACCGTGGATAAAATGTATCTATATCCACGGTTATGGTAGTAACCGTGGAAAAATCTTGTCTTTGTTCACGGTTGTTGCCTTAACCGTGAATAAATGTTGAGGTTTTTTTTTAATATGCATTCTGTTTTATCGTTGCCCAACCCTGCATTCAGACAAGCCAGTACAGTATACAGTATGCCACAGCAACACTATGCCGAAAGAATCGTATGTATATATATATATAACAATTTATTTTCTATATCAATTCATAACAACCTAAAAAATGAAAGTATATACAATTAAGTTGAATGTAATCTAATAAAAGTAAACCCTAAATCCTACTACATACATATATAAAAGAATAAATATCCTATATCTAGCTTTGCCTAAGTTCAATGAAGTGTGAGGCCCATTGCCTTCTAACATCATCCACAAGTTCCTTTGGGAAATATGACCGGTCATTAAAGTACTGCAAACAATGCACAAAACAATTAGAACAAAAGCTTTATTTATTACATGAAACTGATGAAATTGGAGAAATTGACATGGTGATGAGAATTACCTCTGTCCATCCATCTACTAAATGATGTTGGACAATGGTCAGCATAGTGTGCATGACGAAATAGCCACACTCAAAGGTACCCTTCTGCCTGTAAGACTACAATGGACATATAGTATAGAATAAGTGAATTGGGAACTTAAAAAACATGTACTGAAGATTTGAATGAATACGATTGACTTACTTTTGGGTACACCCATACAACTGTTCTTCCTTTGTGCTTGTTTCCAATCAGTACATTGTATCCAACCACCGCCCTGCGTCAAACAAAACACATGATAAGTTAGAATTGTATAGTTCTAAAAATGATGTAATTGAATTTGTGGTTATTGTTTAGGGATGAACTTACCGGTCTACTATATCTCTCAGGTCTTGTGGAGCTGTTTTGTGCAAACTATCAAAGTACAGAGCAAGATAGTCCTTCGGACAGATCACCAGAAGCGTCCAGTGAGCCCTGCAGTTACGAGTGATAACTGAGACTTCAAAATGCAAAATATCATAACAATAATTATGGAATAGAGTATTACCCTTTATGATAGGGGCCCATGTATATAGACTTCTCAGACTCAAACATCCAATTCTGGATGTATGTCTGGGTGTTCTGCGAGGTGTTTCCTTGCTTCTGTATGAGAGAGGGCTCTAAGAAACCGTAAGTTCCTTGGAAACCCAAGTCCACTGAGAGTTTTGCCAGATACCTAAACAAGGTAAGACATGGTTAGCGACAAATAACTTGTATAATGAAAAAATTGGACAACACAAGGATATACTTACAGCTCCCACAACTGCAAGATGGAGCCGTTCAGCATCGACGACCCCGTAATAATGTCACAAATGTCAGAACTTGTAACGTAAACTGGAAAATCACTGGGATGGCCGAACACTAGTGGCTGCCATGGGACCTGAACAGTGTCGTTATCTTCCTCATACCCGATGCGCCATAGCATCCGGACGGGATCCTTGGCCGGGTCTGGCTTCTTCAATGGCTATTCCTGTTGAACAATTGACAACCATCACATTTTGTACCATAATTGACAAGGAAATAAAGCTAGTTAGTGTTTAGGGTTTTAACCTGTCCAGGGGCAATCACCAGAAGTCTGTTGGGCCACATCAGAAAGTGGCCCACTGCCTGACCGACGGTCTTCACCTCCTGAGTTGCCACTGGCACAGCAGCATCCTCCTCGAGGACGAGCACAACCGAGACCCTGGACATACCATCAGGTAATGTCTGATGGTGAACCACAGGGCCTAAGTTGTGCACCATACCAGTGGCAACTGGCTCCTCCGACCCGTCAATGAACAGGTCACATTGACGGGTGTCTGGTGGCTCGACCCCGTCATCCTCAGGGTCAGCCGCAGCGCACGACCCCTTAGTGCTAACCTTCCGTACCTACATATTTACACATCAGGCAGAAGTTATTCAACAATGAAAGTGATTACAAATAATAAAATTGAGGAAAATAAATAAAGAATCTAACCTGTGGGTCGCTGGCTGGTGTAGTAGTCTCCTGGTGGTGGCTGAGTGAGGCCTTCATCTCCTCCCTGAATCGGGCCATCTCCTGGTGGAGCCTAGATATCTCCTCCTGGTACTCAGCCTTCACAACAGCCACCTTTTGCTCCACTATTTGCTCAAGGGATGGGGCAGGGTCGGGAGCACCGTAATAGGTGCGGAGGCCTGTAAAATGTGAATGATTAGCCCATAATTGTTTAACAGATAACAAAATGAAGGCATAGAGTTAGTTAGCACTTACCTACACCTCGACCAATAGCACGCACTCTTCCTGGGTGCTCTGGCCTGCCAATGGCGGTAGTCAATATATCCTCCCGTCCATGGGCTACGAAAGACCCTTGGGTTGATTGCTCAACCAAGGAATCCTGAAACCAAACAAGTTAATATTCACTTCCTTAACGTAAACTGAAAAACAGACTTGATATAAAGGGGAATACTTACTATCCGTGAGGCAACCTCCTGAGCCTGTGAGGAAGTGTATTCCCCACTCTTCTTCATCCTAGCCCGCTTCCATTTGTCGTGGCGCGCAGGTGGGGAAGGGGGATCCACAATACCAGTGTCAGTCTGACACTGACTCAGCCTCTCCTGTGCCAGCCGCTCCTCCAACCTACGGTAACCGCCACGTGACAGTGTGTGTGGGCAGTCATTTAGCTTCCTAGTCTCCTTGGCTTTCTTTCTGGTCTCCTACAACAAGAAAAAAAATATTCACAGTTAGCCGTATAAATTATACATATTATTTAATCATCTAAAAACCAATGTACCTGAAACTCGGCAGAATGTCTAGATGCAACAAAAGCATCCCAGGTCTCCTGATCGATGAATGGATACTTCTCTCCAGGGAACTTTCCTTGGTCGTCCCCGAATACATACCTACAATGAAAGGTGCATTTAAACTAAGGATTGGCACAATTTGGTGAAGCGTTGATTAAGAATTTAAAGTTCAATATACCTCGTGGTGAGTATGGATTTGAACGACCTCCATCGCTCAGCCATGATACCGAGGACCTTCCTCCTCGCTATGTCGGAAGATGGTATCTCAAAAGAATCCTACATGAAAGGAGTTAGTCCATAAAGGAGTCCTTATTAAGAGTTACATGAAATAATACACTAAAATAAGACTTAAATAATACATAAGTTACCAGAACATCACTCCATAGCTGGTTCTTCACCACCTCCTCGACACTATCCCAGTCGGGGATAGTGATGGACACCTTCGACCGTACCACAACCCCCAGATAACTGCTAAGCTTCGTGGCATGCGGTCCACTAAATCGGTCGGTGTTGACATCCATGTCAACAACTGGCCTCTCTCCCCGGTGACGCCTACGTGCGACGTCTGGCATCCGGGTAACACCTCTACTCTTCCAGGCAGAGGAACCACTGGCCTGTGAATCAGACCTGGATCGTCCATCCTGGTCAGCCATGAGTATCTGTCCAAACAAGGAAAAAAACTGTCAAATATTTAATATAACATTTAAAACAACGAATAACTAATATAACATGTAATGAAATTAATCACCAACAAGATTAATACCCTATTAAGATGAAATATTTTCCCACAAGCCCTCATGGTGGTCATGACGACTGGCAACTACATCATCTATGTCATGTTCCATGATAGATGTTGGAATACGTGTTGTAGTTGATGGAATGTCCACAATATCAAGATTAGGGTCTCCAATGTGTCTACCTTGGATAACAATTGACCACCGTTTGTCAGCTGGGTCAGCCACATAAAAAACTTGCTTCACCTGCGTTGCCATTATGAATGGTTCTTCCTTATGCCCGATCTTGTTGAGGTCCACCAACGTAACTCCTAAATCATCAGTTGTGACACCGTTCTTATTGTCAACCCATTTGCATTTAAACACAGGAACAGTGAAGGGACCGTAATCAACTTCCCATATATCTTCAATCACACCAAAGTAGCATGACTCCGCCATCACAGGGTTGTTGTCCTTTGCAGTTGAGAAATGCATTGACTGAGCCACAACCATCACTCCACTGTTTTGATTTGTACTCTTTTCATCCTGTGTCCTTGTATAAAACGAATAGTTGTTTATGTCATACCCACAAAAGGTGAGGACATCAAAGTTCGGGCCCTGTGCTAGTCGATGTAATGTCGAGGATGCAGATGCATCTTTCAGGACGGTCTTTTCGAACCACTGCATGAAACTCTTGTTGTGTTCATTCAACAACCACTTTTCAGTCATTTTAGGGTTGGTTTTCTTGACTAGCTCCTTGTGTGTGGCTAGATACGGTTGCACGTCGTCCGTGTTGTTTAAAATATACAAGTGTGCCTGAAGGACATCAGCACGTGGCATGCTCTTCACTTTTTTTCCAATCGTTCCTTTCCCATCCAATCTCCCTTCATGACGGGTCGTTGGAATACCAATGCTTGCAGCATGTGACATGTATTCAGTGCAAAACTCAATTGCTTCCTCTGCAATATATCTTTCCACAATTGAAGCTTCGGGACGACGTTGGTTCTTCATATACCCTTTCAATATCTTCATATATCGCTCAACGGGATACATCCAATGGAGGAACACTGGACCACAACAACGGACCTCTCTCACCAAATGGATGATTAAGTGGACCATTATGTCAAAAAAAGAGGGCGGGAAATACATTTCAAGCTGACATAATATAAGTGATGCTTCCTGTTCCAACACATCCAATTCGCCGGGCACGATGACCTTGCAACATATGGAATTGAAAAACATACACAACCTTGTTATGACATTTCTCACATTTTTAGGAAGAATGTCACGAATGGCGATAGGCAGAAACTGCTGCATCAACATGTGACAATCGTGTGACTTCAACCCAATTAACTTTAAATCTTTCATGGAAACACAAGACTTGATGTTGAAGCCATAACCAGACGGAACTTTCACACTTCGTAACGATTCACACAGACTTTGCTTTTCTTTTTTTGATAACGTATGACATGCTGGAGGCAAATATGTTCTTTTGCCCTTTGATTGTGGATGCAAATCTTGACGTATACCCATCAACTCTAAGTCCATACGCGAGTTTAGGCCATCCTTAGTCTTCCCGGGTATGTTTAAGAGTGTACCAACTAAACTGTCACACACATTCTTCTCCACATGCATTACATCAATGCAGTGTCTTACATCAAGCTCCCTCCAATATGCCAGGTCAAAAAACACTGACCTTTTCTTCCAGTTGTTTTGTGTCGGGTGCTGTTTTTCACACTTACCAAATTGCACGTTGACGTCCTTCACCTTTTCATATGCCTGGCGACCAGATAGTGGTGGAGGAGCCATTTCAAAATCTTGGGCACCGTTAAACGACTTCTTCAACCTTCGAAACGGATGATTCGCTTTAAGAAACCTTCGATGTCGAAGATAAACATTTTTCCTGCCATGATGCAACCGCACAGAACTAGTCCCCTCCTCACATACTGGACAAGCTTTATGACCCTTCACACTGTACCCAGATAAGTTACCATACGCTGGAAAGTCATTGATTGTGCAAAATAACATGGCACGCAATTTGAATGATCGCCCGGTAAACCCATCAAACACTTCAACCCCGTCTTCCCACAGCCTTTTGAGGTCTTCAACCAATGGAGTTAAATATACATCAATGTCGTTCCCTGGTTGTCGTGGACCAGAAATCATCATTGATAACATCACATATTTTCGCTTCATGCACAACCATGGCGGCAAGTTGTAAACAAACAACAAAACAGGCCACGAACTATGGGTTGTGCTCAGGTTACCAAACGGGTTCATGCCGTCTGTGGCTAGTGCAAGCCTAACATTTCTTGGTTCATTGGCAAATTCTGGAAAAATCCTATCCATTTTCTTCCATTGCGACCCATCGGCCGGATGCCTAAGTAGTCCATCAACAACCCTCTCATCAGCATGCCATCTCATAAGTTTTGCATCATCTGCATTGGCAAACAGACGCTTTAGTCTTGGAACTATAGGTAGATACCACAACACCTTTGCAGGAGACCCTTTAGTGCATACCTCATCAGAATCCGTCTCTTTCTTCTTATACCGTGACACCCCACATCTAGGACATCGATGCAGCATTTCTAATTCACCCCGGAATAATACACAATCATTTGGGCATGCATGTATTTTCTCATACTCCAAACCCATAGGACACAACACCTTTTTGGCCTCATAGTTACTTTTCGGCAAGGTGTTTCCAGCTGGGAGCATTTCTTTCAACAACTTCAGTAAGTCAGTGAAACTTTTATCCGTCCACCCGTTTATGGCCTTCAAATTAAACAACCGCAAAACAGCTGATAACCTCGTGAAATTGAGGCAGTTTGGATACAACGGCTGCTCAGAGTCCTGACACAGAGTTGTATATACATGAGCTTTCTTAAAACCTTCTACCCCTACATCACGGATCATATCCTCGAGTCGGTCATCCATGTCGACATCGTTGTCATGCATCGAGCTTCGATTTTTAGTCTGAGAGCTGTTACTTGGCACCACCACATCTTCACCATGCCATATCCAACGCGTATAACTACGTAGAAAACCGTCACACAGTAGATGTTCTCGCACCTCTTCCAAGTCTACCCGACGCAGGTTGAAGCATTTAACACAAGGGCAAAAATACTTTCCATTCACCCCCACTGCATTCCTCGCTACGAATTCTATAAATGATTCAACTCCCCCCTCGTACTCCAGACTTAGGCGTGACGCAGAAATCCAACTCCGATCCATACCAACTGTTTACAAGGTGCTATGATCAACCTCACTTTTTATACAAAGGTGGTGGTCCTATACCCATTCAGCATGACAATTATTTTTATACGTCATTCATATATACAGGTTAGGACTTATTTTAAAATTTGATGAAATTTCGGCAGCATTTCGCATTGGTCTCTAAGTACACAAAATGAGAGTGGTCAAATCAAATTCAACCACAACCAAATATGCACCCAGAGAACAACACAAAATACAAGTTACCGAAATTTTATCAAATTTTAAAATAACTCCTAACTTGTACATACTAACAATGACGTATAAAATATAATTGTTCATCCCAAACTGTCCAAACGGACAATTCAAGATTCAACACAAATGATGACATTAATTGATTTAATGACCATTTGTGTCGAATCTCAAACGGGGAACTACGGTTCACTCATATGCACAATAACTTTCATGCTAAAATATAATGTTTGTAATAACATAAAGATTTTCTATACACATACATGACATGATTCGAACTCTTAATAATATGTCGTAAGAAAATGTTTTGACGTATCGTATGTTAATTAGTTTAGTTAGTGTAAAATGCAAATGATATTTTGTTTTTCACTTTGTGAACTATAATTCAGGAACTGTTAGAGGATGTGGTTGGTAGAAAATTGGTGCCTTTATAAATCTGGGGTCATATTATTTAGTTGGCAGAAAATTGGTGCCTTTATAAATCTGGGGTCATATTGTTTTAAGAGATTTTCTTTTTCCTTCTATTCTTTGTTGTGGTTGTTTTTATCCTTGTCTCTTAAGTAATTTAAAATTATAATAGACCTGATTAAACTGTAGAATCCTTTCCCACTCAGAAAAATCCTAAGGCTTAACATATCCAAGCATATTATATAGGGGCTCTGGTTGGGGATCACGTGTTTCAGAATATCTAAGGCTTAACATATCCATCAATGTACAACAGTAGTAACCTGCACTACCTGATCTGATAGCTGGAATACATAGTATAACTTAAAACCAAGCAGAGAAAGAAAATGAACTTACTTAAACAGAAAAACCCAAGCAACATCTCCCCTAATGCTCCCTAAATCATTAGTAACAAACTGATGCCAAACTTATCCTACCATATGGAATCAGATTTCATGTGAACCAACAATGACTTCAAGAACTTGGAAAAACTATTGAAAGGTTCCTGCCTAACAACTAAGTAACTATACACATACAGCCAGAAGAAAATAGAACGGGTACATTATACATACAACCAGCAGAGGCAATGATGAACGAAGGGCAACGAAGCACTTACTTGAAAATGGTGCGAAGATGACACGAACGAAAGAGGGAACAAGCAAGTGAACACGAACAGCAAAGAACAACCAGGGAAGTTTCAGAAAGGATGAAGACGACGACCAGCGCGAAGAAGAAGAGAAAGTGAAAAAAGAGTGAAAGGCGCGGCTTTTGAAGTTTCAGAAAGGATGTATATTCACGGTTCCCCTTGAAACCGTGAATATATTACACATATATTCATGGTTTAACAAACAACCGTGGATAAATGTTAACTATATATCCACGGTTACGATACCAACCGTGGATAAATATTAAATCTATATTCACAGTTATAGAAACAACCGTGGACATAGAGTACCCAGTGATTAAACCCTAAAACCTGAACTATATATCCACGGTTGGAAATACAACCGTGAATATTGACATCTATATATATCCACGGTTAACATCATAACCGTGAACGTACCCATCAATATATATTCACGGTTGTGACTAAAACCGTCGATATATATTTCAGGTACTATATATCCACGGTTGACTCCTCAACCGTGAATATATATTGATGGTTACGTTCACGGTTATGATGTTAACCGTGGATATATAGTTTTCTCTGTTTAAAACGTTCACCTTATAATTTCAAAAATGCCACCGCGCATGTTTTTATCACTGATCCTCTTCTACCCGTGAATATATCCCCGTTGTTATATCCATTTTTTCCACTAGTGAAATGTCATCATCAATAACGCCCTGGCCTTTCTATCAATGGGGTATGGATATTCTAGGTCCATTCCCAACTGCGCCCGGCGGTATCAAATACTTGATAGTTGGTGTCGATTATTTCACCAAATGGATTGAGGCAGAGGCAGTGGTGCACATAACGTCAGCCAGGACTCGAAGATTTGTTTATGAGAACATCATTGCACGTTTCAGAGTCCCTGAACGCATAGTCACTGATAATGGCACCCAGTTCACAGATCGCAAGTTCACTGAACTCTTAGAAAATCTCAGCATCACGCAGATTTTCTCTTCTGTGGAACACCCTCAAACCAATGGACAAGCAGAGGTCGCCAACAGGGAAATCTTGAAGGGCCTCAAAAAACGCCTTGGTGAGGCAAAGGGAGACTGGGCAAATCAGTTATGCCATGTTTTATGGGCATATAGAACCACCCCACACTCCACCACGAATGAATCTCCGTATCGGCTGACATATGGAGTCGAGGCTGTCATTCCCATTGAATTAACAGCCCCTTCAGCTCGAGTCCTCCATTTCAATGAGGAAGCCAATCAACAGAACCTCGCACACGAATTGGAGGTTTTGGCAGAGTTGAGAGAGGAAGCCTTTGTGAGAGATCAAGCTGTCAAAGCAAAGGCCGCCAAACGGTATAATGCACGCATGTGCGAACGCCGTTTCAAAGAGGGAGATTTGGTCTTGAGAAGGGCCAACATTGGCAACAAATTTGCGCACCAAGGCAAATTGGCACCAAATTGGGAAGGTCCATACCGAGTCATCGAGGTTTTGGGCAAGGGTACATACCGCCTGGAAAACTTGGATGGCACTCCGGTCAGAAATAAATGGAACATTTTAAATTTACGCATATATTACAGTTAGTTGGATAATACGGTATGATCTTTTCTTCCTAACTCAAGGATCTTCCTCTGTATGCTTTCCTTGAAAAGGTTTCGAAAAGATATATCCCAACTCAATCCTTTATGTAGTTCCATTCTCAATGAAATGCCTTCTTGCATTTAATCTTCACTCTAACTTTGAATTGATTATCCATGGCAGAATTTGTTCTCATGCAGATAAAACAACGACTCTAAAACTGAAGCACAAACGCATAACTCTTTATTCCATAAAGATCAACCAACATGCAACGCCGCTTCACAAATGGAGTCAACAAAAACTCCTTGGGGAATTGGTGTCTCAGCTATATGCTGCACCATACTGACCCTAAGGTACAGAAAACTCCTTGGGGGGAAAGGATTGGTGTCTCAGCTATATGCTGCACCATACCGACCCTAAGGTACAGAAAACTCCTTGGGGGGAAAGGATTGGTGTCTCAGCTATATGCTGCACCATACCGACCCTAAGGTCCTACAGGCCGCCTATGGAAAGAACTAGTGTCACAGCTATATGCTGCACTAATTCGCCCCCAAGGTCCTGCAGGCTTCTTGTGGGAAGAGCTGGTGTCACAGCTATATGCTGCACCACGCTAACCCCAAAATCCAACCAAATTCTTGCAGGATCAATTGGTGTCACAGCTATATGCTGCACCATACCGCCTCGAAGGTTTAATCAATTTCTAGCAGGATAAATTGGTGTCACAGCTATATGTTGCACCATAGCAATCCGGACTTGATAATTTTCATTCGATCAGAAGTCGCACTCCAATCAAAATGCAAAAGGATGAACATTCCATCCAAAACTTGACTCTGCCTAACTCCCAACGTTTTACGGAGTACATGAGCAACAAACTCAAGCACTACCCAACAAGTTCAAGTAAGTTCAACACTTGTAAAATTGTGCTTCATTAAAATTCCTAAGAGGCTACTCCGCCTCCTTACGGAATCCAATTCCTTTTAAATTCCTAAGAGGCTACTCCGCCTTCTTACGGAATCCAACTTCTTTGAAATTCCTAAGAGGCTACTCCGCCTCCTTACGGAATCCAATTCCTTTTAAATTCCTAAGAGGCTACTCCGCCTTCTTACGGAATCCAACTTCTTTGAAATTCCTAAGAGGCTACTCCGCCTCCTTACGGAATCCAATTCCTTTTAAATTCCTAAGAGGCTACTCCGCCTCTTACGGAATCCAACTTCTTTTAAATTCCTAAGAGGCTACTACGCCTCACTATTAAAATCATTTCAATGAAATTCTCAAGAGGTTACTACGCCTCGCTATTAAAATTACTTCAGTTAAATTCTCAAAGAGGCTACTTCGCCTCCTTACTGAATTTTACTTCACCGAAATTGCAAAAAGGCTATCCCGCCTCGTTATGCTTAGTCATATTTCATTAAGTCCTCAGAAGAATATTCCGCCTTTTCGATATCATTTTACAAGGCATAAATACGACGGACTCGAACACTGCTTATATGAACAAGTATACAATTGCAGAAAATATGCTTTATTCAATATTGCCAAATTGGTAAAATCCAGAGCCTATCCTGGAACAAGGCGACATTATAAATAAAAACAAGACTTGCAAAAAGACTGAGGAGGAGACTGAGAAGCTGATCTTTAAGGGTCAGACGGCTTCCCTTCTTGCTGAGTGGAGGTGAGCTGACTTTCTCCTGGCCTGGTCAAACTCTGGGAAGGAGGCAAGTCCGCCAGAACATATTCATCATTGGGCACAGGCATATGACCTCCTTGCACAGGCACCATCAATTCTCCATTGATAAATTCGTAATAGGGATGAATGCCTGTGGTGGAGAGAGTAACACCTGGGTTGCGGTAGCAGAGTTGGCGAACAGCCATGCTGAAAGCATCATCAATCGCTGCCTCAGCTGCATCTAAGGCAGATTGTAATTCCTTGTCGAGCCTCTCACTGGTAGCATCTGAGGCAGTCTTCTCAGCTTGCAACTCTTGAACCTGCACTTCAAGATTTCCATATGCGGTTGCTGCTTCGCCCAACTCCGCCGCCCAGGCATCTTCAGCTATGGCTTTATTTATTTCTATGGAGACCAGCCTCTGCTGAAGAATGCTTACGTCTCCGCCCAAAATTTGGTTCTGCTGATCTAAATTTGAAACTTGTTGCTTCAGCAGAACATTATCAGCCTTGACCTGGGAAAGTCCGCTCACCACCTCGCCTAGCTTTTTATTCTGTTGTTCTAGCAGGACCTTCTCAGCCTTCACCTTAGCCAACTCCTCCGTCAATTTCTTGATGTCGGAGTCGGCGGTGTCCAGATGTTTGTCCTTGGCCTTGATCACCTCGGACAGCTGCTCATTGTCATGTTCCAAGCTACGAATCTTTTCCACAGACTCGTGGTAAGACGCCTGAAACATGTTCGCCTCGGCAGCAACGTCAGCTATCCGGGGGACAGAGGCCAAGAAACCATCTATCTCTGCAAGGTGCCACCTCGCAGCTGCAGCAGCCCCCGGAATCTCCTCAAAGTCGATGTCAGGGCGGAGGATGAATTCTGGATCACGCCTCTCTGACTGGCGGGATCCCGTATTTGTAAAGTACAAAAAGGGATTCAAGCGAGACCCCGCCTGGGGCAAAGAGACAAACCGCCTGGATGATTCCCCTGGCACATCAATGGGGAAAACTGCTGTCCCTCGAGTGGTCAAGCTCAGGGCGGGATCCTCAGACGGGCGGACTGGGGAAACATGAACTCTCCCTGCCTCGTCCCCCGTATCTTGGTCAGAAGGGGCTTGGAATCCCTCCGCTTGCTCCCCCGCGACATCTTCTTCGGGGATACCTTCAGCACCGCCCACATCAGCAGAAGTACCCATAACAGGTACCTCCTGAGTCTCCTCCAAGTCAATGGCAACATCGATTGATGTCCCTTCCTCAGCCCTCTTCTTGCCCTTAGTCCTCCTCCTTTGCAAGGCATGAAGATCTACTTCCTCTTCTTCCTCTTCAGCAGCTTCTGGTTCCTGGCGTTTTTTAGAACGCCTTTCAACAGTAGCTGCTGAAGATCCTGCACCACCTTCAAAATTTACTATGTTGGTGGAGGCAGGGAAAGGAAGGGTCTTTGTGAGAGCAGCAGTCAGACTCCTCCTGGGCTGCACATTGTTCTCCGCGTTAATTTCCCTGCGGCTCATTCGGATCCGCTTGATGCGCTCCATCCCAGGGAACTCAGCGATTTCTCCTGCGAAATAACAAAACGAGAATATGATTAGAAGATGCAAGAAAGCAGCAATACTCAATCAACATTGCGATTGTTAGTAATATTACTCAAGTATCCCTGAGCATCCCGCCCAAGCAGCCTTCGACAAAGGATCAGCTTGTGGACAGAGTTGTACTCCTTCAACGTCCGGAGTACTTCCACAGACGCCGCCGATAAAGCACCCTCTTCAACTTCATACGCCCGCTTGGTTAAGAGAAAGTGCTCATGTGTCCACGTAACTGGGAACCGATCTATTCCCTCCTTATTCCGCCAGAAGACGGACTCCCCCTCCTTCACAGAAACCTTTACAAAACTTTTTCTGAAGTGGAGTCCGCCTTCCTTGGCGGAGTCCGCAAACGACTTGAAGTTTAAAATCTTCGGCTCCGCCCGAAGAGTAACAAGGCCCATGCCGCCTGTTTTTACGTTAACCCTCCTCATGATGCGGCAGAAAGAAAAGAACAACGCCACAGTAGGCGTAAACTCCAGATGCTCCGCCATCACCTCAAAGCTTCGAACTATTCCCCAACCATTTGGGTGCAGTTGAGAAGGAGCACAATCCAAGAACCTCAGCACGCCCATCTGAAATTTGTTCAAGGGGAAACGCACTCCCAGCTGAGTGAACAGAATATCGTACATATATATTGTACGATTATTCTGAGGACGATGGCAAATCCTTTCAAACGTCTTAGGAGAGCTAACAATGAACCTATCTTCATACCGTTCATTTTTCCAGATAGGCACAGACAGCTCCACTACACCGCCACTAGTTGTTGCATGGCGAGAGGAAGTACCCTTAACATCCTCCTCAACCCAACAATAAGGATCAATCTCGAGCGTCTTCTCCCAGTCCAGTCCATGCAACACGACGTTTTGACACTCTGCCATTGTCAATACTTGGGTATGGAAAACACCTCCTGACACAAACGAATGTACAGCATTACTAAAGTACTCCACGCTGCTGTAAAACGTCGAGTCCCTCCCAGTATAAAACGCCTCATCTTCACTCTCAATATCAGAAAACATGGGACGAACAGAAACCCTAGAATGAGACTCTGACCTCTTTCCTCTCATCTTCCTTTTTACGAACACACAAAAAGGAAAACTAAAGCTAACCCAATGGAAATGAAGAAGCAAAGAAGAGGAAGAAGCAAGTACCTTAAGCTTCTGAAAGATAGAAGAACTCCAAACACCAATAAACTCGCAAGAGAATAGCAAAAACACTTTCAGCGAACAAATACGAAGTGAGAGATGAAGCAAAACATTCCCCTTCTGAGAGTTTACCTATTTATAGGCATGGCTTGGGGGGAAATAAGCGAATCCTCAGAAATCTCGAAGATGTGTTTGCAGCCGTTAGATAAATCTCATCAACGGTTCTAAAATTGAAATATGCGTTTACGACCGTTGGATTTGTCTCACTGACGGTTCCTTTTTTTTTTGCTGAAACCAACAGATATATCTAAGGGCAGATATTTCATGGGCCACGTTTTCAAAATCCAAGGCCCACGGTAATAACCTCGAAAACGGTTCTCAATTGCCACCACGCGCATTTATGTCCCATCATTGGAATGGCAATCGTTACGAGGGCATACGTGGCAATGGGAGACTGAGAAATAAAAAACGTGGTTTCGAGGCGCATTAATGACAGGCGTGGCAAGGGATGACAGCTAATAAATGCACGAAAACACTTGTCCATAAATCCTGAAATAACAAGCGCCGCTTAAACCCATGCCTACAAAAGCTAAACTTAAGTGTTATAGCTCATTAAAGTGACTCCGCCAGTCACTATAACAAGCTAGGGGGCATAAAAATAAGCGAATCCTCAGAAATCTCGAAGATGTGTTTGCAGCCGTTAGATAAATCTCATCAACGGTTCTAAAATTGAAATATGCGTTTACGACCGTTGGATTTGTCTCACTGACGGTTCCTCTTTTTTTTTTGCTGAAACCAACAGATATATCTAAGGGCAGATATTTCATGGGCCACGTTTTCAAAATCCAAGGCCCACGGTAATAACCTCGAAAACGGTTCTCAATTGCCACCACGCGCATTTATGTCCCATCATTGGAATGACAATCGTTACGAGGGCATACGTGGCAATGGGAGACTGAGAAATAAAAAACGTGGTTTCGAGGCGCATTAATGACAGGCGTGGCAAGGGATGACAGCTAATAAATGCACGAAAACACTTGTCCATAAATCCTGAAATAACAAGCGCCGCTTAAACCCATGCCTACAAAAGCTAAACTTAAGTGTTATAGCTCATTAAAGTGACTCCGCCAGTCACTATAACAAGCTAGGGGGCATATGATCCGGTCCTAACACCGGCCCCCAAGAGCATGGCTTTAATGCTTGGCCAGATCAGCATTTTGAACAGGAGAAGTACGCAATTGAGTTCATTGCAATCACTTCTATACGAAGTACATACCGCCCAGGAACGTAACTCCGCCAAGGTATGTTAACGCCACCAAGGCACCTTACACCGCCAAGGCATGTTACTCCGCCAAGGAACGTAACCCCGCCAAAGTTGTTACTCCGCCAAGCCATAAGCTCAATATTGGCGGAATACTGAATTTCCCACACTGCGTAGCGAGCCCATACTCACAACCCCGGCACGAGATTGACTCTGTCTTGAGTGGTTAATAGTGGGAATCACGCTATCACGCATAAAGGGAAATAACAATAAAATATTAAAGCACTAACGCTTTCCAGATAAGTGGTGATACCTACTACAATAATGGTGCATATGAACGGCGCAAGGACCCACCACCTTTTCAGCATTATGCCTGAAGACAAGGAGCGGGTCCTACCAATAATGGAGCACCAGTAACAGGTATATAAACCTCTCTCGAAAAGGTATAAGGGATCCTTTTCCATTCTCTGAACCTTACACTCTCTTACTTGCATAATTCTCTCTGACTGTCTTTCTAAGTCTCTAAGTATTCTGAAATACTGACTTGAGCGTCGGAGAACGATTGCAGGTACCATCCCCAATCGGGTCAAGGCAACGTAGATCCCGTCAGGCGGACTGTGACACCGCCACAGAGTACATTGCACTCCGCCTCAGCATACAAAGACTCTTCGTATTTACATTTATATGCACATTGCTTTGTATCAAAAACACATTTATATGTATATTTTGAGTTGTTCTACAAACATACTTCTACACCCCCTGTAAAGAACAGTTCAATTATAAATCAATTACTTCTCATCACCTTTATCTTAATCAATTAATTTAATCATCAAAAAGTATTTACCACATGCATATTTTTATAATTCATCATAATCACAAATTCATCCAATCACCACACCACATCAGATAATAGGGCCTTACTACCCACACAATTATCATACATATACTAGTTGAAACCCATAAAATCACTAATATCAATCATCATATCACTAGCCAAGGCCATAAACACAAACAAACATCCTCAAATAATAGCAAAACATAATAAATGGTCCTACAGGCCTTTCCCAAAAACTCTGGGATGTTACACTTCATGCCATCCATAGAAATATACACACAAGGCAACACCCGCATATCTTAAGCATCATCTACTATTATTTACACAACATTAGATACCAAAACATAAATACTCAAACCACATACTCATAATCAACATTATTAAAACCATACTAGTGCAAAAAAGGGATTTAATCACGGTTAAAATGGGCCTATAATCACGGTTCATGAACCGTGGTTGTTCCAGTCGTGGTAATAGATTAGGGCTTTTAATCATGGTTCACAACCGTGGTTATAGATCACATTTAATCACGGTTGTTTGAAAACGTGATTAAATAAGACCCTATTTAATCACAGTTACCAACCATAACCGTGATTAAAAGCCAACCTTCTATAATTTTCCACGCCACAATCCAAACCCAACTCACCATCACCACCACCATTCCTTTCGATCAGAGAACATGATTAAAAGTTCTACGTAAATCTCTGCAGTTGCCACTAATATCCTCCTCAAAATAACCCCAACGTTGACCTTCAAAACAGAAAACCTCCATTATAGTAACAAACAGAAGCAAAACATAGAGAACAAAAACAAACAGAATAACTAACAGAAACCTATAAAACCTTCATTATAATCGAAAGAAATAGAAAAGAAGACATATACAAAAGAGAAGCTTTACATGGTTAAACGAGAAAATAAGAGAAGGGTCACATGATAGTCGTCAATGGCGTGCAACGAGAATAGCAAAAGAAAACTGGCAAAATATACACATAGAACCACGTTAGATCTAGAACACAAACAAATGCAAACGTCAATGATAATGGGAAAGCAGAAAGGAGAAATCTTAGAGAGAAAGATGAGAGAAAGCTAACAGAGAAAGACAAGGAGCGCGCAACGTTCAAAATTTATATTTTGAAAACACCTATGACCACGGTTCCCAAACACCAGTGATTGTAAGGTATCTATAATCATGGCTTTCCTCTCAAATGTGAATGTAGGTACATTTTTTAAAAATATAAAAATTAAAATAAAAAAATCTGGTTGTAGATATAATCACGGCTTCCCATAAAGCCGTGATTATAGATGCCCTACAATCACGGTTTCCTCTCAACCATGATTGTAGGTACATTTTTTTAAAATAAAAAAATTAAAATAAAAAACCTGGTTGTAGATATAATCATGGCTTCCCATAAAGGCGTGATTATATATACCCTACAACCACGGTTTCCTCTCAACCGTGATTGAAGATACATTTTTTAAAAATATAAAAATTAAAATAAAAAAACCTTGTTCCTACGACCACGGTTACGTTAGAACCGTGATTAAAAAACTTCCTCATATTTACAAAAATGTCACCGCGTATTTTTCAAACACGGTTTTTCCCTGAACCGTGATCATATCCCGTCGTCGTAGTCATTTTTTACACTAGTGCCAATACAAATTCATCTTCTGTTCCTTGGTAATCCTGGCTTGCCTCTGTGCCAATACAACAGAAAAAGGTGGCTGCCGAACATATTAATTAATATAGAAACTAAATTTGAAAAAGGCATAACATTAGCCTTATGATAATACATACTCATTTACACATACTCTGATCATAATCTAATTGCAACACCTGTGCTCAGTAATCAATCTCATGTAATTACACTCTCAACATCATAGGCCACTCAGGATATAGATAACAATGTATATATAATTACATATCAATTCATTCTCAATCATTTCAATTATTCACAACATCATATACAGATGTACTTTTGAACATTACATGCCACTCAAGCTACACATAGCAACACACATATCATGATTCCATATCATTAACCACACAATGCACCACTGACTTTCATTCAGGGTTTAATTAGACTCACTAGTATCCGGATATTAAAAATGGATCGGCCTCCAGCTAGAGGTCCTACTCGACTCCCCGTGAACCCTACATGGTCCACCAAGCCCTGCTTGCCTCTCCACCTCAACCACTGGATCCTTCTTGACCACTAGAACTAACACTGGGAGGAAAAATATACCGTATAATTGTCTAAACCACATAGAAGCACATATATTTAGTTTTAATCACTTCCGATAGATTAATCAATGAATTCTCTTTAATAATTCAGCACTAATGACCATAAAACAACTCAAGCCACCACAGGCATTCAAATTTCTCAACTTGGACACTTAGGCATTCAAGTTATTAATTAGCCACTCAGGCATTTAAATTTAAATCAAATGGTGGCCACTCAGACACACATCTTCTCTCAATTCTCTTTTCATCATCATTTACCTTCACATCACACAAAAGTCATACAGGTGCAATAGTAGTCAATCAATATCACAAAAACCACTCAAGTACAAGCATTTAGCAATATAGTTTCAATCATAATTTTAATTAATGACTCAGATTCAATTTTGCATGTAGAATCGGATGCAATTTCATTACAATTTACTAGATTAGTTTCATCATCAAACCACTTAGGAAACTCATTCTGACACATATATATCAATACATATCAAATATACATCACACGCTCATTTTTAATCTATAATAATTTCCACTTTCATATTATTTACACTAATTAACTCATAACCACTCAGACATACTCTATACTTCAATTGATTATTCCACCTCCACTCAAATATAAATACTCACACCTATATATATATATATATATTCAGTCATCAGGTTTCATATAACATTAACTTCATCATCATACAATAGGAAACTCATTCTGATCTATACATTGTACATCTCATACACCATTTAACGCATAATGATTCCCAAATTTTTATTCTTCATACCAATAAGTTCACATCTCCTCATTTTCATCACTATTCATACTAGAAAATCTTGTAGTTATAAATGACAATTAAACCATTCCTTTTTAACATTAATAAATTCATGAATCATATATAATAAATTAAATTAGCTACTTACATTAATTTTCATTCCTTTTTTGACGTTAATCAACATCGGTAATTATTTATAAATTAATTAATACTCTGAACACCCATTACCTCATGCTTTCGCTAATTATTCTTGAAGTCGGGTATGCCCAATATCTATAAGGAATTTACAAATTGGGTTAGCATTTTAACCCCCAAAATTAAAAACCCACTTTACCGAAAACAACTCCAAATACACTTTTAGGGCTTCCGAAGCTTACCTCAATTAATTACACTTTTGATTCCGAGTTTCTCATTGACCAACGCCTTGCCAACCTTTGGTTTGTAACCTATAAGCACTAAAACAAAAAAACCATTAGCAATTTATCGATACCCATCATCCAAGGTTCCCGTTTACAAGCTTAAATTATCGAATCTCATTGTAACGGAAACCCCTTTCAATATGATGAATTTCATTTTTAGAAAAAGATGACCGAAACTAGAAATTAGAGTTACTAATACGCTTACTTTGTTCCCATGAATCCAAAAATACGATCAATTTCGAGCATCGATGAGACATCGAGCACTAATCAAAGCTTAGAAGTTACAAGACCATGGAAGGAACTTGAAAATGGCTTCTGTTTCCTTTCTTCTATAGTGTACACGAGAAAGAGAGAAAAGGAAGGGGAAATGTTTTAAGGCTCAGGGGCAACTCTTTCACCATTTATTTTTCATTTTTTAAATTTTTTTAATAAAAAAACACTTTTACCTCATGGTAAATTATATTTTACAACCACCATTTAATTCCTCTTTAATTTCATAGTTAATCACCCTAAAAATTAATTATTCTAATTTCATTACTTTATTAATAATTCATAATTAATTTATAACAATTTAGGAAAATTCCTAATTAATTCATATTAATTTAATTTGTTCTTTAATAATATTTAATTAACACCGTGTGACAAAATAAATTAAATTTTAACATCAGGGATGTTACCATTTCATCCCTAAAACATGTTCGGTAAACCAAATGCATACAAATAACATTCTCCCAAATAGAAATAAGCATTAGGCATGAGAAATGATGTTATCATGATATAAATGTTTAAACATACACAAATATTCTCTACAAAGTTATAAATAGAAATGAGTTTGTTCAATCGCAACAAAAAGGTGGTTTAGCCACACATTATCATGAGTATTACCACTAAAAGATCAAAATACAAGAGGAAAGAAGAAAAACCCTAGAAGGTCTTCAGAGCTCCAAGAATCTCCCAATTGTAAAAGATAACTCAAAATTTTTGTTTTAGAGCTCTTAATTAAGTGAGCGTTGTTATGCAAGGTCTGCTAGAGCGGCAATGTGCCACTTGAGTGGTTGGTCTTCAAAGGTTGTTCTTTAATTCTTCACTTCTAACTCTTTTTTGTTGTTCAAAACCTACCAAAACAAACTCAAATCATTAGTTAGTTGATAATTTAAGTGTTACTTAAAATGGTCAAACTAAGGATATCAAAATGCACCAATTAAGTGTTTTAGTAGTACCAAATTAAAGGTGAAATTTATTGAGAAGAGATTTTAAAATTGACAACTAACAGTCCGACATAAACCTATACAAAGTTTACACAGGACGCTGAATCCCGCATAAATGCTTTGTGTGGGACATGACCCCACACAACAACTCGGTTTTCTTTTTTATTTGTGTGTGACAAACCAGTTTCTTAAAAAATGTTATTATTATTATAACCACCCTCTTAATAATCATAAAATTGTTTTGTAGTCTTATTAATAAACTCTCTAACTCCTTTAAAAAACTCACTTTTTAAATATCTTCTATGAGGACAAACTCAATCTTAAATCCATAAACAATGCGCCTATTACAAAATCTACATTATAAACACACTACTAAGTTATAATACATGTATTATTCAAAATTACACATCAAACATAAGTTAATTATATAAAAATTGAATATATATTTAATTTGTATATTTCTAAATTATAATTTGAAAATTCTAAATTTTTTATTTCCTAAACTCTAATTAGAACTTTCTAATTTATTTATTTTCTAAGTTCTAATTTAAAATATCTAAATTTATTATTGTTCTAAATTATAATTTTAAATTTTGATGTTGAAAATTCTATCAAAGTTTTTTAAAATTTTTAAAGTCCTAAATTTTTAAAACTCTAAAATTTCACTGAACGTACTTATATGTAAAATATATATATTCTAATAAACATATTTTATAGTAAATCATTTATCCTAAAATTTAAATGTCAATATTTTCTAAAGCATAATAATAATAAGTAATATATTTTAAAGTTTTTTACAACTTTTTAAAAAATATTAAAATATAAAATAAAGGAACCAAATAGGTTACTAACTTTTAACTTATGGCAAATTCCAATTAGTTAGAAGCTCTCTTTTTTGTATCACGAACACAATGCCACTGACAGATAATGAAATTGTTTTTTCTACACTTTGAATCACACAAAATAAATTCTAGAGATTGAGAAAATTTGGGAGAAAAATTTTAAATTGTTGCCTCAATTAACGTTGGTCTTTGTCCTACACACATGATTTTCAAATTCTTACGCTCTCTATCTATTACGATTAGGGATAGAAATGGGTCAGGCCGTCCGTCGGGGGCCTATGTGTAACATCCCGGATAATTGTAGAAAATTTTGAGAAGTGGAAAATATTAAAAAATTGTTTCTAGGATTTATTTGATATTTTTATGAATTATGAGTTAATTATAAAAGGTGATTAGAAGAAGAGAGGTTTAAATTAAATCTTTAAAGAAATTGTAAAGGAAATGGAGAGATGGCCGGTTGAAGAGGTTACCGGTTGGAAGTGAC
This sequence comes from Clitoria ternatea, assembly GCA_037962975.1. NCBI lineage: Eukaryota > Viridiplantae > Streptophyta > Magnoliopsida > Fabales > Fabaceae > Clitoria > Clitoria ternatea. The sequence continues at coordinate 4,095,202 of CM075674.1, forward strand.
CGGTTGAGAAGGTAACCGGTTGCCATGAGTTTAAATAATGGATTCCTTCTCTTTCTTTAATTATTTGCGCAATCATTCACTCTCTTTCACGTGAAGAACTTCTGCTACTTTTCTTCTTCTTCCTCCATTGATTGAGAGCTATAAGCTTTGAAGGAAGGTTCATTTTACAAAGCTGTGACAGAGGTTTTAAGGTAAGTCCTTTGAACTGTTTAAACCTCGTTCCTTTCTTTTTTGGACCGAATGGTCATGTGTATGGAGGAGGGTACTGTTCCGATCCCACTCCTCCTGGCAGTAAGCATGTAAATGGCCCTTGACCGTGTGGATGATGGTGTGATGTTAATGAACTTCACGTTCCAAACCCGTAGGTGGTGGAACAAACGCTGGTGGAACGTTTAAAGAAGTTGCTGCTGGAACGGAGGAGGAACAGTGAACTCAGAAATTGTTGAGGCGTAGAATAGAGGTAAAGGGGGTGTTTGGGTTATAATTAATTAGAATAGGACATACTGTCCGAGTCATTGTAATGACTGTGAACCGAGTGAGAGTTGATGCTGAATAAAAACTGTGTGAATATGTATATGAATGTACGTATGAATGTACACACCGATCGGTTTAGGATTGTGTGTGTGTGACTTTGCTGAATAAAATTTGAGAATGTATGAGTATGCATGTGTGTGAGCACCGATCAGTTTCTGATCGTGTGAATGTGACGAGAAGTATTTGATGTTGTGATAATTGTGAGGATGCCGAATGAATTGTATATGAATGTGAATGAATACATGTATATGTATGGACACCGATCGGTTTCTGATCGTGTGTGTGGTATATTCTGATTGAAAGTGAATTATTTGATGCTGTGATGAGATGATGCTGGGTGAAAGTTAATGTATATGCATGTATGTATTTGGACACCGATCAGTTGAGGATCGTGTGTGTATGTGTAAATCCGATTGAAATTGAAATGATGTTGTGACAATCAGTGTTTTATGGCAATGTGGAGTCGGGTTTGACAAGCAGGTCACCCGAGTGATGTTGTTAATGGGTCGGGTTTGACAAGCAGGTCGCCCGAGTGATAATGTAATGGATGGGCTTGACAAGTCGATCGCCCTATGATGAGAGCACATGCCAGTTTCTGGTAGTTGCATTTGTTGATTGATGATGATATGAAATGATTAAAATGTGATTATGTGGTATGGGATGGCCGACGGTATATGTTACCCTCGTTTTTGGCTTCAGTGGTCAAGTCGGACCCAGTTGAGCTACCCAGAGGTCTTTGACCCAGTGGTTGAGGGGGAGCCAAGTCGGGCTCGGTGAACCAAGTCGGGTTCACGGGATGTCAAGTCGGACTCCCAGCTGAAGGCCGATCCTTTAGTATCCGGATACTAGGCGTTGATTTTGTGAGTTAGTTGTGACAATTGATGACTTGATGGTTTTGCCGAATGCAATTTGTTATAATTGCCGAATGAGAATTTGATATATTTGATGAGTATGATTTGACGTATTTACTGAGTGCAGTTTGATGTATTTGCTGAGTGTGAAGTATTATAATTGATGAGTATGATGTGTATATTTGCCGAGTGCAATTTGATACAATTGCTGAGTATAATTTGATATACTTGCCGAGTAAGATAATTGCCGAGTATGAATTGTTATATTTACCGAGTGTGATGGCTATGTTTGCCGAGTGTGAATTGGTTTTAATTGCAGAATAAAAATTGAAATAATTGCTGAGTGATGTTATATTTTCCGAGTGGAAAATTGTTATGTTTGCCGAGTATGAATTATTGTACTTGCAGTGAGAATTGATAAGTATGATGTTATATTTGCCGAGTGCAATTTTATTGTATCTGACGAATGTGAACTGTCATAATTTACCGAGTGTGATGGTTATAATTGCTGAGTGAGAAATGCAATAAGTGCCGAGTGTTAATTGCTATGATTGTCGAGTGTGAGTGTATTGCTGACTGTGAGTAAATGCCTAGTGAAATGTGCAGTTTGAGAATAAAGGAATCGGACGGAGTTTATACTCGTATTTTATTTAAATTCCGTTCTAGATTAATTATGATGCTAAACACTCACCCTTGCTGTAGTTTACATTTTTAGTAACCAGTGATAGGGAAGAGGTCGGAGCCATGAAGGTGTGCCAAGTGGAAGATTGATGCCAAGGAACCGAGTGGTTTTGAAATGAATGTAATATATATATATTTTGAGTTTTCTGAGTGATGCTATTTGATTGAGTTGAACTAATTTTGAATCGGTATGCCGACTAATGTGAACATAAATTTATGTTATGTAATCGGTATTAAATTTCTTGAGTGTTTGCTGTATTAAGGTCGATTACCGGGTGAATCTAGCCGAGCAGATTCTGTCTTGTCCGAGCGAGGGCCAGTTGATTTGGTGCCTATCTCGCTCGAGTATCCTGTCCTTTTCGAGTAAAAATTAGAGCTTTTTCGAGTGAAGGAAGGATGGGATGTTCCCGAGTGAGCTATTGGCCGAGCAAACTATTTTGAGTGAAGCTTAAGATTGTATTCCGGGTGAGGTATACCCGAGAGAAACAGTTTCCGAGTGAATGAAAGCTAAGAGTTTTCCGAGTGATGAAATTGTAAGCTGTTATCGAGTGACACATAACCGAGTGGTCCTTTTCCGAGCGAAACCCCGACTCGTGAGTTTGGTTCGCCGTGTGGCATTCGCTCAAGCGAGTCGACACTCGCTTAAGCGAATTAGGGGCTCGCTCAGGCGATTGACCCCTGACTCTGTTTTCCTTCTTTCGCTAATTCTGAATAACTCTATTTTATTAATGGTTTCAATTCCAAACGATTTCAGTCGGTTATAAATATTTTAAGTATGATTTTATTATTTTGAAAGTATTTAAGAAAAGTAAATATTATTTTATATTAAACGCGAAAAATTTATTGTGAAAAATGATTAAATTGACTAGGGATGTCACACTATGGCCCGACTCGTTTAAAGCCTACATAGGTCAGGCTTGTCGGGCTAGAAGGCCAGGCTTAGGTTTTTAAAAAGGCTTTTTTAACTAAACAGGCCAGGCCACATGCTTTCTGAAAAGCCTTTGAAGCCCAACAGGTCGACCTATTTAATTAAATTAATTGTTAATTAGTTATATATATATATAATATTTATAACATAAACTAATATATATATATTACATATTTACATTTATATAATATAAATTAATATTACAAGTTTACAATTAAAAAAATTAGGAAGGAATGGAACACAAATTTTTTTAGTTTGGTTTTAGCATTTTAAAAGTTTTACTATAAACAGACTTTTTAAACAGGCTTTTAAACAGGTCAGACCTTCAAACAGGCGATAACAGACCTTAAAAAAAGGCCTATGACAGGCTAATGGGTCAGGTTCAGACCTTGAAAATTTGATATAGGTCAGGCTCAAACCTTTCAAAACCCGGTCTGGCCTATTTCCATCCCTAATTACGATCGAAGTAATATGGAAGCAATCAACTTTTACATGGGACCTGTCCCACGAAACAGTCAAACACTTTTTTTGCATGGGACCTTTTGAAATGTTATCCCACGTCACAACTATTAAATCTCACATAATGACTTGTGTGGAAGCCAATCCCACATAAAGACCTCAGAAAAATCAATTTTCTTATAATAAAAATAGTTTTTAACCGATCACAATTGTCAAATGACAACTAAACTCCAAGCATGACCTATTTTGGTCGCAAGAACGGTGTTCGTACTCTTATAGTAGTATCCTCGGATCCCCTTAATTTCATTGGGGTTGTTATTTTGATTATAAGTCTATAATCTATAACGCTGACTCTTAATTTAGAATAGTCTCACTCGCATCGCATGTTAATATATGTATAGGGAACAAATTGGGATGCGGGAAAGAAATGAGAAATTCATAATAATATATATGTATATGTGCTAAAATGGGAGTGGTGGAGCATTGTGTTTGTTCGAAGTTAGAGGACGTTGCGCACGATGGGGGCAATTGAAGCCAAATGGGGCAGTAAAGCTGCACCAAGTTTACCTTCCCCATAACTGCGTGATTTAAGCTAGTGACTGCTATTTCTGAATTCTGATTAATGAGAAGAGAAGAGAGGGTTTCTTTCTCCAATCCAAAGGACTACCCTCTGCACCTCTGAACACTCCTCCCACGTTATCAACAGTATATTACAGATCAACTCAATTATTACACCATCAAATTCCACTCTTTTTTACTCTCAATCCCATCCCAAACCATTTGTTAATTCATGTGCGTATGTCAAAAGACATGAGAAATTCTACCTCTCATATCAATTCCCGTCATCTATACATGCTCATTGACTAGCCTTGTCACTGTGCTCTGCTGCTATACATTCATAACCTTTTTCTCATTATTCGTTGCTTTATAAATTTCATGCACAAAAATTGCGGAGCACTAAATTAAGAATTTATAATTAAAGATTTATGCATATATGATATTTTCGATCCATCACATCACATTTTTTCTCTCTCATCTTATCTCTTTTTGTTGAATATAATTTTATTGTAAGAACATAATTTCTCTTTTTAACTGCATGGCTTGTAAGTAGTATATATATCCAAGATAAATGGGTCACCATAAGTTGGGTTTTTTTTAGGGTAGTTTTTTTAAAAGAATTTGGTAAATAGGGTACTTATAAAAATAATTGGATGTTTGGATAGAAAACATCAAATCAAGAATTATATTTCGTACACATAGTCTACAAAATGTTAGGGGACACCACGTGGCACGCATTTCGCACGTCCACGATGCAAAGCACACACGTGTATAACGCGTGGACTCACAACGGACCTCATTTCGCATGGTGAATAGATGAAATGTTAGTCAACGTTAAGGAATCCTATTTCGCACGTCCACCATGTGGAATACGTGTATGGGTAACATATGGCCAACATGCATGTAGTATTTCACAGTGTAACATCCCGATCTTTTCCGCAAAGTCCTAAGGGACAGTTTGTTGTGTGATGTAGTTGTATAGGGATAATTGTTTGTCTTTGTGGCTGTGACAAGTGACATATATGATGCTTGATAATGATGATTTTATGGGTTTTGGCCATTTTATATGTGATATTTGTGGGGGCAATGGGGCCCGGTTATGTGATGTGGTATAATGATGAATTATAAAAATGTACTTGTGATGATTATTTGATGGATAATTAGTGATTAAGCGGATCAAATGGAATAAAATATGATGAAGATGATTAATTAGTAATTATTTGGATGATTTAATAAGGGAAGTAAGGATAATAATGGTGATGTTAAGTGAAAAGTGACTTGATGTGATGTCAAATAGCAACATAACATGGTGATATAATTTTTGTAATAATAATAAAGATCTTAGAAAATACCAGGAAGAACATGCTCGTTGGAGAATCATGTTGTAAGCGGAACCGAGAACCGGAGCGAGCAACAGAAAGTGCCTGAAGCCTTAAGGTATTGATGGATGCTCTGGGTCCCTAATGTTTAATTATATACCTTTGATGCGTATTTTTGAATTTTCTGGAAGTTGATTTGAACCTCGACTCTTTTACTTGACCTTTGGCCCTTGTTTGAATATTGTGCCTTTGCGCCTATTAGATTGTTTTCAATCTCATTTTTCTCCCGACGTCAAAAAGCCTTGGTTCTTGTTTCTATATTTTTATATCGAAACCCTCTACAATGTTTATGTTGAGCCCAAAAACTAGTTCCTTGTGCATTTGGCTCAGTTTGAAAAATAAGCTTGTGTCTACTTGATTTATCTGCGCATCTATTAGTATTTTGGTCACCGTTTTTTCGTCCGTCATCAAAATTGATTTATTATTTTTTTAATTTTCTTGATTCAAATATATACAACTTTGATGAAGACCTTAAAACCTAATTCTTTGTGAATTTTTCCCAGTTTTAATTCTTTGTAAAATTGTTCTAGCTCTGGACAACCTTCAGTGTTCAGGGCATATTTTCCTCTATCGATATAATTTTTTTTTTTGTGTTTTAGCTCATTTTGAAGAAGGGAAAAAGATCTAAAACATTTTTGTTGACCATTTTTGAAAATTCTTAACCAATTAGTCCTTATTCTAAAAAAAGGCTATTGTACCTAATTCAGAACCAATCTTGACAGCCCTTCGTATTTTGGCCATATCTCCTTCTTCCGATATCGGATTTTCACGTTCTTTTGCTCGTTTGAAAGGGGAAAATGTGATATCCAACTTTGATGTTGGGTATTTGTCCAAATTCTGGCCCCCAAAACAATTGTAAATTTCGTATATCTCATTCAAAATTTTGAAAACTTTACAATTAATTATCTTATTGACCTTGTCACCTTTTGATGTGAAAGCTGAACCAAATATCTTAAAATTTCTTTTCATATCTTTAAATATCTTTTATGTCTCGTCTCTAAAAATATTAAATTTTCCATGCAACTAAATTTGTTCCTATCGATTGCATGTCCTATATTTACATTATTTTGATCCTAAGTTAAAAACATTTGCAAGATTTTATTGTTGGGTACCATTTCTTTCCTTTCTTTTACTCGGTATCAACTCGTTCTCTCTCTCTCTCTCTCTCTCTCTATATCTATCTATCTATCTATCTATCTATCTATCTATCTATCTATCTATCTATCTATCTATATATATATATATATATAACTCCTTTCCAGAATGCTCTATCCCTTTTTTATGCACCAAGCAAAAGGTTTTCTCTTTCTCTCTTCTCATTCTCCCCTTTTACGTCATCTCCCATCACCAAAACAGCACCATCACTGAGCTCTTCTTCCAGCCACCATCACTCTCTTTTTTTCCTCCATTCTCTTCATATCCAGCACTACAACTCTCTTCCCTCTCACCATAGCCTTGCTTTTCTTCTTCAATGAAGATGAAAAAACATAACCCTTTTTCCTTTTTTTTAAGATCCTAAGACTCCCTCCCTTTGTATGTACTATCTTCAACCCCAAACCACTTTAAAATCCACCATGCATATCTTCTTCATCGTGATTCAGCACTATTGCAAGAGCTAGAAGCTCCTTCTCCCTTTTCTTCATGGAGCCCACATGCACCTAAGGCTAAATAAAGGACCTTTTACATTTTCCTCACCATGGCAGCAACTTCAAGCATCACCATGGAGCTTGGATTACCTTTTTGCAAGCTTGGGAGACAAATAAATGGCACCACCTCTTTCCTCCCTTAAAATTAAAACCAATACCTAAGGTAAAAGGAGATGCATGGCCCATTAAGCCTTGATCCATGGCTTTGCATGTTGTTCTTGTGGTGAATTTTACCTATTTGAAGCATTGCATGTTAGTTCCACAAAGTTATAAGCCATGATTTTGTTATGTGCATATTCGGTGGTGATGGTGAAATGGGTGATTGATGATTGATTTAGGATCTTTATCATGTGAGTGCATGTTATATTTGATGATCTTGAAATTTTAGTGATTTTGCATGATAGTTGTGTTGTGACTGTGAGCATTATGATGCTTTAGTGAAGATTCTATTGTTGAAAAGTATATGTTCTATAGGTATTTTGATGTTCTTATACTGAGCAATTTTGTGAAAAATGTTTACTTGATGACCATGAGTTCATTGGTGAAGTGGATGATGGTTGTGTTGTTTGAATGATGGCTTATGTTATGCTTAATATGATTGTAAAACTTGTTATTTGGAATAGTGTGAAGACCATGATTGGTTTGGTGATGAAGAAGTAATTTTCATAAAATTTTGGTGAAAAATGATGTGGTGTTAGAAACTGAAAAATTTTATGGTGTTAAAATAGAACATGACATGTGTTAAAAGCTGTGAAACAACGATGTCAAAAGTTGGGGGCAGAGGTATTAAAACAGAGAATAATAGGTGTTAAAAACTGATGATAATAGGTGTTAAAAATCTGGAAGCAGGTGTAAAAGGTAAGAAACGGTCGGTGTTAAAAGTTGTAACTTTAGAGAATTAAAATCTGAAATTTAAGAAAAGTGTTAAAAATCAAATTTTTGGTCGTGTTAAAAACAGATTTTTTTTAAGAAAGTATAAAAGGCTGAATTTTTAGGTACTAAGAAAACTGGAATTTTTAAATATTAAATGTAATATTTATCGAGTAGATAATTTTCTAGTGAAAATTTTGATTTAAGATTAGTTCTATAGATTAACTATGAAATAAGTAAATTTAATTAAGTTTGTTGAGACGTTTATGAAAGTAATTGAAAATTGAAATTTTTATAAGGTCTTGAGGGGAATCCTTATAAGATTTTAAAAGAATTTAACTTTAAGAACTACACTTTTAAAACATTTGGTAAATTAAGAATCTAGAAAATTTTGATATGGATTAAAAGGAACATGGTTTAAGGACAAAAATTTTATGTTAAGATAAACAGAGAATTTGGCTTTTAATCAAAGGATCTTTCATTACTAAATGAAAATTAGAGCTTAAGTTTTCATCAAAGAAATAAGAAGTGACCTTAGGTTGAACTCTTAGAAATTAACTAATATCGATGAAGACTGTGATGATATTTAAGTGTTAGAAATAGTTACTTCTTAACCTTAAGTCTTTCAATGAATCAACTCTAGAGAAAGGAGTTTTGGTATAATTACTGGAAACTAAAGTTATTTGAAAATAGGTAAAACATGTGTTGGCCTGAGAAATACTCGTGTTAATTGAGTGGATCCTGTTGAAATGATATGTTATATTGTGTTGAATGGAATTGAAGTGTAGTTAAATATGTGTGTGGTGTTGTTATGATATGCATAACTGAGATGTAATGTGATGATGTAGTTTGAATGGTGATAATGAACTGACGGTATCAATAGAATGTGTTGAGAAGATGTGGGGGTAAATGTTATGTGTTTTGATAAATATCATTATCCTTTATCACTGGTGGTTGTGTTGAATTAAAAATTGTGATAATGGGTATGGTGATACCCTAAAGTTGGAAATGAAAATGAATTGTATGTACGTAATGGTCATTGTCCTTATGAGATGTTTTGGCATGAGGAAAAGTGGGTGATAATAGTTTTAAAGCATTCTCTGTGTTGGGCAGTTTTTAATATTTTTCTTACTTTTCTATAAGCCTAGAATTTTCTATAATCTTCCAAACATCTGGTCAACAGACTCATGATCCTCCATTTTAAAGTTACCATACTTCTTGGTCACAAGAATTTTCTTTGAACGCTTAACATTGAAGGTTCCTTTACAGTTGTGTTGAAGAGCATCCCATATCTCTTTAGCAGTTTTGTAGATGTGAACCTTATTGTATTCAGATTTACTTAGAGCACAGATTAGAAGAAATCTAGCCTTAACATTTGACTCCATCTTGCTGAAGTCAGTAGTGGACCATTTTTCTTCAGGTACAAGCTTCCCTTCACTGTTTGTAGGAGGTGGTTCATCACCTCTGGTAATTATCCCCCATAGGGCATACTGCGTAGACTTGATGAACATTTCCATCCTGTCTTTCCACTAAGGATAATCTTCGCCAAGGAAGGCGGGTGGTCTATTCACAGATGAACCTTCTGTAATAAGCTGATCATGAGAAGAGGCCATGGATCTTGATCCTTTTTACTCGTGGGAGTAATCAACCTGAAAGGACAAGCTCTGATACCAATTGATGGTACAAAGTTAGACTTTGAAGGGGGTTGAATAAGTCTTAAACTCTTTTTCGAAAATGTACAGACCGCTTAAGAAATAAAATAATTCAACAAACCAGAGAAAGGAATAGAGAATCACATAGCGAATTTATACCGGTTCACTTTCAATATAGAAGCTATGTTCAGTCCCTTCAGACTAGAAGGATTTCCACTATTGTAAAACACCTTTACAATACTGTACCAGCCTAGTGCAATAAGTATTCTTGATTCCAGCCATTTCTGGCTTAAAACCCAAGTATTGTTTCAAGAACCACTCTTGGGTATAGACACCCAAGTATTCTTTCAAAATCCTCTTCAGGCCACAAGTGTTTTTCAACACTAACAAACTCTGGCAACACACCAGATCTTACAGAAAGAGTGATAAAGAGTTTTTGGTCTTACAACAGATAACTCAGTGAATAGAGAAATAAAATGATTACACAGGTACACTAGGCTACAGACTACTATAAGTCAAGGTCTATTAGAAGCAGAACTACAAAGAGGATATACGAAGAAGAATAAGGTTATTTTTTATATTCCTTCTTCAAGATAGTATGCTAGTGAAAACACAAGAACTTAGAAACTTTTGAGAAAAGTCATTTAGACTTGGGTTTCTAGGAGAAATCAGAGAAAGTTGAGCAATGAGGCAAAAGTCTTAGAGAGAATTTCTTTTTCTGATTTGAAAGCTTGTATTTATAGTCCTTCTTGACATAACTATTGGTTCAACTTGAAAGATGTTGATCTCTTCGAGGATTGTGCTGTCAGCATGTGCAGAGACCAGCTTCAGAGAAATTTCCTTAACTGGATTGCCTCGATAGTCTTTAACAAAAGATCCCTTTTGCTTATGCACATTTAGAAAGCAAGTACACTCCATAACAGTTGACCTTAGGCTTATCTGATCTAAGCAGGTTCAGCTTCTTAACCCTTGAGATGTGAGAGACAGTTTTCTTGATATATACGAGCATGCCTTTTAATTTTTCCGTTAATTGCCTTTTTGATGATAGGCACAGAGATGATATGAGAAAGTCCATGCTGCTTCTTATTTGGAAAAGAAAGATCCTTTTTCAAATACTTGAAGAATGAGAGAAAGCTTCTCGTGATCTGTAGCTTCAGATTAGCTTGATTCAATAAAGCTTTGAATGAGTACAGACTTCTTTACTTCAAGAACAATTTGAATTATACAGACTCCTCATATTCTTCGCAAATAGAGTTTACGGACTTTCTGTCACACTTGAACAGACTAGTTAGACAAACAAGCGTACAGACTTCATTTTAGTTAAGAGTCTTTATATAAATTGTTAACCAATCACATGGGGTTCAAATTTCTTAGTCATGAATTCAGACTTAATTCTAATTAGTAAAGAATCAAACTATAGAAAATATGTTGAAATAAATCAGAAAATGTAGGGAAGGAGAAAGACCATGGAGCAGGGCTTACATTTAGGACACAAGCGGTGTTAGAGAAAAGAGTGGCGAAGAAGGGAGTCTTGAAGGAGGGTTGCAGAGTAGGGGCTTAGGCTTCACAATCCCACTGAAAGGGTTTATAGTTTAATGTTTAAGGTGTAGGGTATAGGGTAATCGTGAACTAATAGTCTAGCCAATTCAATAGATGATATTTTCAATATATTATTTTTTTATCAACTAAAGACTTTTATATTTTTTAAAAAGAAAAATAACTAGAGTTGATATCAATTAAATAAAAGATAGACTTAATTATCCTTTTATCCCTTAGTTGTGACATTTTGTTCAATTTTTGTGATTTTTAAATGAAATTGGAATGATAGATTGCCATATTAGAGTGTCACATCATCATTAATATTAAGTTTTGTAAAAACAAATATTGACAGAAGGATAAAATTTGAACAATACGTTTAATAATTGAGAGATTAAAATTATCATAATTATAGGTAATTAACAAAAAAAGAAAATTATAAGTTACAAATTAGATATAATTATGAATTTTTTTATCACCAAAGAAGTCTTTTCTCTCTAGCAGTCGGTCAACATCTAGTCACAAGTGTTCATGGGGCGTCATAAGTAGGCCCCCAATTTGTTTTTTTTTTTGGATAATTTTTCTCCATTTACTTAGAATCATTTCGAATCAGGACAAGATATGTTGATTTTGTTAATGATTTTATTATATAAAAATTTATGTCCTTTTCACTCTTCCTATATATTTACAAATATCATCGAGAGACTACTTATTGATGCTTACGAAAAGAGATATATGATGATTGGAAGTTGGAACATGCGAATAATAATAGTGGTTGTAATGGTTACATTGACCACATAATTAATGAATAAAACACAACATTGTTTTGACTTTTATATTTGGAATGAATGATTCTTAAAATCCAATTGAAAAGTTAAAAACTAAAAGTAGCATGCATACTTCCAGTTAATCTCAACAGATGCAACTATGCCATTCATAGCAGTCTTTCTTGATTGAAGTTGGAAAATAGTCTGTTAACAAAATGGTATTTGAAAGCTAGTTATATTTAGTTCATAATCTTTTGTGTGATTCTTTTATAATAATGTTGTGCCCCTTAAAGTATGAGGTTTTTGATAGAAGTTTTTTTTTATCGAATTCAAACTATATCTACATGTAGGGTTGAGTGTGATATTTTATCTACTCTATGTATCTTTTATGGCGAATGTGTGAAATATTATTCTCATATATTCTTCTCTTGTAAAGTATCTTATTCATTGTGGCAAATGTATTTTGTTTGGATGAGTTTTTGCTCGGTGATACATGACAGTGAAAAGGAACATTTTGATTGTACTTTGGGTAATGGTTTTAATAATAGGAGTAAAATCGGTCTGATTTTGATGTGGTTTGCTACTATTTATATTATTTGGATTGCAATGAACGATGTAATTTTTAAGAGAGCTAATATATCCGTCGAGAATATGTTGGAGGTAGTTTAGTAGATTGGTTAAATGGTTTTTTTAGAAGTTATGTTGAATGATATAAAGAACCTCTATTATGCTTATTTGGAATGTAATTAATTAATATTTGTATATGGGTTAAAGTATCACTTATACCATTTTTAATATTATTTCGCTTTACTGATAAAAACAAAAGTTATAATAGATTGAATTTTGAATTAAACCTTTAGTTCTAATATTCACATTTAAAATCAGGACATTTAAATTTTGTGTTTAAATAATCCAACAACAATTAATTACAATAAAAGTAAACTGTAACTTAGGTAAAGTTTAGTAATGTCAAGAATTTAAATTTTAAACTAAACAATAGCAAGTGCTTTACCCTTTCCGCTACACAGTGCATTGTATTTTATTTTATTTTTCATTGCAGGAATAGCAAGTCCTTTAAAGGTAATCAATCATATAACCAATAACAATTGAATCAATACGGCATGATCGCTAACTGTGAATATATCAAAATAAAAATTCTATTAGTCCAAAAAAATGAAAATTTTCCAACACAATTCCAAGCCTAACTTCATTTCTTTATTTCTCTCCAGGTTAAGGAAGGATCACGATGTTTTTTTTTTGTTTGTTTGTTTTTTATGCACTTTATGTGTCGTGAACCATGCAATAGTGTTACTGGCACATCATGAAGCATAACACATATTTTTTTCATTTTCCTTTTTTATTGATCGAAATCATGGAAGTCAAACCTCCATGTTTGGTTACCAAAAACCTCCATGTTTATTTTGGTGATGACAAGGCCCAATAGGTGATTCAAAAATATGCAAATGAGGTCCGTTGAAAGAAATTTCGAAAACTGTGAGGAAAAAAGTAAATATAATGACGATGTTTGATATGTATGAAAGATATGAAGAAAAAGTCTCATATTTGTTAAATTACATATATACTTTTGTCAGTCATAGTATAAAAAAGTGCAAAATAATACAAGTTGAATGTTGTAAAAAGATATTAAAATTAAAACTCACTAGGCTTATTTACGAAAGGGTAAATGAGAACTACATTTGAATTATGGGGTGCCAGTATATGTTATTATGTTCTAACGTGGAAACCATAATGCGTAGCATATGGACAAAGTTGAAGCTAATCCATTTTGCTAAGTCCAACCCGAACCCGATTGCTTCAGTTCGTGTCTCTGATTTTGTCCTTTTTACAACACTCTGCAATATTGATGAAATGAAAGAAAGAGAAAGAAGAACAAGTTGGACTAAGAAACGAATAAAAGAGAGACTCATCACCACAGCTACAAAATCATGATAGCATATGTAATTCAGTGCCTAACAACTTCTAACCAATCTAATTTCGTCTTTGTACCTAACTAGGAGACTGAAGTTTTTTTTTCAGAAAAATATTACTTATAATTTTTTTTAAGAAAGTTGTGCCTTATCAAAAACTTTAAAGAACTTTACCTTTTTAAAAGCTACAAACATTATTTAGTGAACATAAAATAAAAATAATTTATAACTTTTGAAAATAATATATTTCTAAAAAACTACTTGAGATAACTTTATTTAAAAGTCATGAACTCCCTTAATAATCACTTAGTTATTATTTTAATTTTTACTTTTATAAAAAAATCAACTTTGACCTCTCACATAATTATATTTTACATCTTTTAAAGTCATTTAACATAATTTAAACTTATTTGACCAAATGACTCTACTACCTTCGTCCCTAAATATAAGACTCTTTTAATAATTCTAAGGTATTAAAAAAATTAGTTAAAATCAATAACTTTGTCTAAAATTAAAGATAATTTTTTAAAATTATCCTTAAAATTATTGGAAATACTATTTTTTCATCTCACTCATCCCCTCTCTACTAATTCTCTCTCTATCATCGTTAATAACTTGTATTCCATAGAAAAAGCAAAGTCAACAAGGAGAAAAATTAATCTGTAATCACAATTATAATAAGAGAGATAAATATTTTAAGTAATGTAATTTATTTATTTTCTTTTTAAACTTCAATAAAACTTACTTATTTAATAGAGGTATTTTAGTCTAAAAAATCTTTAATGACATAGAAATTTAAAAAAAGTCTTATATTAAAGAACAAAAAAATTCTAAAAAAATCTTATATTTAAGGACAGAAATAGTATTTTAATTAACTACTTTTTTTTTGTATACTTTTAATGAACTACTTAAAACTATAAGAAACTACTTGAAAAATCATTAGTTACAAACTATAAACTTGTTTGGAAAACCTGTTCTGCCAAATTGAAACCTTATAATTTTCCAAAATTACAATGATTATTGTTTCTTTCAACAATCAAAGTGTCGTTGCTATTTTATTTTCCGGACCCAGTTTGGATATTCACCCTACATAATGGCTAAAATAAGAAACCCCCTCTATTATGTGCATGAAAAAACTACTGTGCTTTCAAAACTTACATATCAATGAACAGAATGATGCTATCCTTAATATCCTCATACAAATTCTTCTCCTAATATCATTTTAGAAAAAGACACCAAAATTACGTTAGTAGATGGTTTATTGCGTGTATATTTTTATCTAACATGACAATGTTATGAAATATCCTCCTTGTGCATGAGCAGAAAACTCCTTACAAGAATCAATGTGTAGGTAGGGTTTGATGACCTCGAGGAGTTATACAGGTCATTTTCAAAGCACAGAGGATCCTCTGCACACGATCCTATATAGGAATGTAGGAGTGAGTTTCTTGAACTTGAGCCTGAAAAATATGGATTGATAGGGTTGAATATATAGTAATAAAACAGCTAAAAGAACAGTATAAAGTACAATAATTTATAGTAGACCACAAAATTCAATAGTATATGTACAAATATACAGCACTGACTTGAGACCACATCAGTTATGCTCTATAGTAGAGTAGCATTGTGGTTTAACATCTTCTCAATCTAAAGCTTCAGAAAGTCGCCTACCTCCTCCCAAGAACAGCCACCAAAGAAAGAAAGGAAAAAAAAAACGAAAGAGTCCATACAAAAATTGGAAAAATACTAAATACCCCATACAAAAGGGGAGAAATGAGGCAGCATGGAAGTGGAGTCCCATTTTGAACTTGAGAATAAGCAATGACAAGCCACTGAAATAAGATTAAAAGAACAGCTTCACAAATGATACATGTAGAAATCAAAAGAATGAAATGAAACAAGTCCTAAAGTCCTATGCAGTAGCTATCACTAATTACTTAAGATGACAAAAAAGGGGCATTGAAATAACCAAAATTGCCTATTTTCAAGACTTTCCCTTCCCGGTAGCTCCTTCCCGCTGATTACGGAAATGACTGAGGAGCTGCTGTGCCTGCATGAACATGTACATGTCAGCATTTTTTCTTGAAGCTTTTAGATTATGCTCAATATGAGATGTATGGTGTGACCACCAAAATTTTGTCATGATACCTTTCATGTGTTATTACTACTTAAATTGTCCATGTTCTGTATAAGGGGTTTAGGGATGGATGAGTACAATGTAGAACCACCATTAGAAAACAACAGGGCAGCCCTACGTTTTGAAAAAACGTTTTCTATTTTTATTTTTCACTTTCATTTCTAATTACCAAATGATCAATTTATTTTTCATTTTCAAAAGTTTGTATAGAAAATAGTGACAACAAAATCTGTTTTCACTATTTCCTAAATAATCTTTCGAAAATAAACAGTGTGATAGTCTTGTAATTAGAAGTAAAAGCAAAAGGTGAAATCGATTTTCTAACCAAATGCCACTTAGTTTCAGCAAAATGAGTACATAATTAAGATTGAGCCCCAATTTTCAATACTATTTTACCATGAGAAGGATTATAACTCTTCCAAATGCGCACAAAATTTTTTTTTAGCACCAATAAGGATGGCAAGAGCAAAGAATGAAAATGTCTTACCTTTTCCTTTGCTCTTGGTGTACCACATTGAGATAATGCAACTAGGGGAGGTACTGCGCCTTCTTGCAAAACCAGGGTACAAAACTTAGAACTGTGAAGGCATAATTGCAAGAGAATGGAAGCAGCATTTTCCTTTCCTCTCTGGGAACCTGACTCAACAATTTCAACTAGCAAGGCGATGCCTCCTTCCCTTGCAATTTCTAATCGGCCCTCTGGAATTGTTGACAGGTTTGACAAAAGAGCAACAGCCTTGTCAACCATTCCATTGGCAGGGTCCATTAACTGAACCAGAAACTTCACAGCTCCAGCTTGAACTATACGAGTTTTATTCTCGTGGAATATTGACAGGTTAAATAAAGCAGTGGCAGCATCCTTCTTTCCTCTGAGAGTTCCTGAGGCAAGAAGGTCCACCAAAGCTTTAACTGCTCCAGAACGGCCAATTTTTGCCTTATTGTTTTCAATTACTGAAAGGCTGAATAGAGCTGCAGCAGAATTCTCCTTAGCACTCTCATTTCCTGTCTTCAAAACATGGATCAGTGGTTCTATGGCTCCTGCTTCCATAATCAAGGACTTGTTGTCTTCATGGATTGATAGATTCAGCAGAGCCGTGACTGCATGTTCTTGTGTTATCTTCACATCTGAATATAGCAAGGAAAGCAAAGGCAAGGCAGCCCCACACTGCCCTAAAATGATACGGTTTTCCATGGTATGCTTTGTAAGGAGCCTCATTTCTTCAGCAGCAGTAGTTTGGACTTCAATTGATTGACTGTGAAGGTCTTCAATCAATTTATTGACATGAGATGAGGTGGTTACTTCGACTGATCCTAAGTTGCAAACAGGATGAGAATCAACACTTGAATGACTGTTATTAGTATTGCTAGTACGATAATTATTATTTCCATTCTCCAACTCTCCCACATTCGATCCATGGTTTTGAGACTGCTTTCCAGATAACAAAGGAGATACCCCTGATTTTTTATTACTAGGAGAAGGACACACATTTGTGATATCCCCAGATAGCACCTTCACATTTTGATACATATTGGATATCCCTGACACCTCTTTTGAAACTGCAGTTGCACAATCAGTACTAGAAATTGAACTTGAATACGAGTCACTTCTGCTGTGAATATATGGGGATTGTTGCTCACACTTTTCACTTGCTCCACTCTGGCATCCATTGGATTGTCCACATAATATGAAAGAGTTATCACCTTTTTGCTTCTCAAATGCATTTTCAGTTTGGAGAGATGATCTTGAAATGGAATTGCTACTAGGTACAGACTCAAAACAGCAATGGTAAGTTAAATCTTGAGGCAATAAATGATCTGAGGGGGCTGTGATACAGGCAGCTTTATTGGGATTGGGGTTACTGGAAATTTTGACAATATTTTCCTCACACCATGTTGCTATCATAGCTTTGACAGTATAATTGGGAATGAGATTTGTATGAGTAAGTCTCTGACGAGTTTTAGGACAAACAGTCAGCCCATGATCAAGCCACTTTTGGATGGATTGCCTCTCATATGTCTGACCCGAAGCCACAATAACAGGATCCAACATGAGTTCCAAGGATAAAGGACAGAGGAAGTATGGAGGGATTGGGACACCACTCTTGATTGCAGGGCACTCAGTTTTAATGACATAATCACGTAAATTACGGACAAGATTCACAATCTCATTAATTTCTTGCAAGTCTCCTACCATTTTGTTGGCTTCAGCATTCATTCTTTCCTTTTCCACAGCAATGCTTTCTTTTAAGAGCTCCTGATTTGACGTTAATCTAAGTAACTCAATAATTTCCTTGAGATGCTCCTTGCAAGGTTCAATTCTATCTCTCTGGTTTCTCAGTGCTTCTTCTATATGGACCATTGCTGTTTCCTTCTTGAGACACTGAAGTTCCTGGATATAGTGCTGAAAAGATTGCTAGAAATTAGTCTCATAATGGAATAAATCAACAAGCTGCCAAAAAATTGACAATTATTTTTCCTGCTAAATACAGGATTTTGATAAAAAAAAATTTCCAAATTTTATTTTTGGGAGGGTGTGAAGTAGGAGAATAATGATCAAGAAGCAAATAAGTCAACTCAAAGAATCCCTTGTATGAAGACATGGATGAGAT
The DNA here is from genome assembly GCA_037962975.1 of Clitoria ternatea. Classification (NCBI taxonomy): domain Eukaryota; kingdom Viridiplantae; phylum Streptophyta; class Magnoliopsida; order Fabales; family Fabaceae; genus Clitoria; species Clitoria ternatea. Next base: position 4,113,737 of record CM075674.1, read on the forward strand.
TACTTCCAACTTTTCACATACCTGAAGATTAGCCAAAACTGATGCAGATGGGGGCGAGTGTAAGGATTTAACTATCATGTGACAAATATCCAGTGAAGTGCTCTGTAACTTGATCAACAATGTCCCACTTAGTAGAACCTGAAAATAGAATAATGCCATGAAAACAGTCAAGAGGTTGCAATCAATCTCACCCAGAGAAGTAGGGTAAATGGAGGCATTGGTGGTTCACTGTCACTTTCAACTTTCAAATGGCAACAAAGTGGTTGATAATTCTAAACAAGTTGGAAATTTAGTTGTTGGATAATGGTATTATTTTGCGTACAAAAATACAAACAATCACTTACGCTGTGAATCTTGCTTGCCTTTGGACCCCATTTTTCAATGAAATCTCTAGCTTCATTTACCCGCATATCCAATTTCTCACACTCTTTACATAGACTTTCATCTAAAGAGATTTTGTAATCCATTACATCATCAAGCACTGGTTTCAAACGCTTTAAAACCCCAACCATGTTACTACAGATCTTCTGAAAAGGCATAGGTTTCATCGTTTGGCAAGAAACCAGATGAACGAATCGAGAAATGCTGTTGATTAGACATTTCATAGAAGTTGTATCTGTTTGACCTGCTTAAGTGAAACCTGTTAGGCCCAGTCTGCTTCTAATAAAACCATACATTGAATTTATGTTACAGAAACAAGAAAAGAGTTGTTAAGGAAGCATCATAAAATGTACTTGGAAATGACTTAAATGTACAAGATAGCCCTATTTAGTCCTATACTTACTTAAAACAACTAAATAATCCAGTTCATGGTACACTCCCATTTTGATAAATATTCTAAACATAGTAAGTACCAAAAGCTTCTCCTGATGAATATCACACTAAAGGATACATATACATCAACTTTAACAAATCCAACAGAAATAAAACCAAAGTATGTAGGAAATTCACTAGCAGGAAGAACAGGCCTAGAACAAAAATTACAAAGTGGCTATCTATCAATGATCAAGCAAAGGGTGCATACATTTGTGGAAATAGTGACATAAGCTTATCCCAAATGAAAATGGTGCATGCAAGACAAGTCAAAGACCACTAAAGGAGGAAGACTTTTCGGCGAAAAGACTCTAGTAAAATAATTGTAGGAAGACAACAACGTCCACTAAATAGAACCTAATTCAACTATAAAAGGCTCAAACAGAATTCCTCCTCCTCAGGGAACCACATAAATAAAATATTCCAAATCACCCTCTTTTCTTGACAACTTCTCCCCAGATTTTCCACCATCACCCAAATGGAAAGTATGTAACTTTCCATCAACCAATCCAATAAAATCACTATCAAAGAGCTCTAACAACAACATAGCAAAAGTTACCGATTTCTAAATTTAGAGCACCTTCATTAAGCAATCCATAGAAAACCCAGAAAGTACCTAAAGCTCAGATTTTCAGTAAAAGTTTCGATCCACCAATAATTAAATAAACATAAACAGGGGGTAACTGAGAAATCCATATTTAAAAAATAAAAGAATCATTTATATATATATATATATATATATATATATATATATATATAAACAAAAGAAAAGTTTTGTTAGCAAAGAAAGAAGCTTTGGATCATTGCAAATGCATACCTATATGCATGGTTGTGAAGGTGAAAATGGGTGACACAGATCCTGATGAGGTTCAAACCATAGGGAATGGAATGGAAGTTTCAAAAAACATGTGATTGGTGAACGTCAATCGTTGTCACAGAAGGTCATCGTCTTCCTTCCTCCGTTCGTTCATTCCTTTCATCCCAACAAAGCTGTCTGAAAAGCCTTGGAGAAAGGAGAGGGTCCAACAACATCAACAGCAAGGAAATTTTTTTTAATAGAAAATTACTAGAACAAAAAACATAAAAGAAAAAAAGGGTTAATGTGGTGGGTCCTTAATGTCATAGTATGGTTGCAAATTTGTTGTGTTTCGTGGCATAATTTAATTAAGAAAATACTAATGAACAGTAAGGTGAGAGAAATGCAAAACCTATCGTGTAATCATGTAACTATACAGATTACCGCCTGGAGGGTTTTCTTCAGAGTTTTAATTTTTAGTGATCAATTAAAAATTATTTTACAAGTTGTTAAAATTTGTAGCCTTTTACAAGCCTAATATATTTTGTTACGTGGGAATTTATGGTATGAAAATTAGTATGAGACTCGTAATATAAGTTTGATTTTGAATGAAATAAAAAAATATATATATTTAAAAGAGTGGATATGAGTTTATTAGATGAAAGATACTTATTTTTTATTTTATTTTTATTTTTATTATTGTGGTTAAACTCAATTTTTTAAGAAAGAAAAGCAAAAAAAAATGAAGCCACATCCTCAAATGAGAAACATTACAGGCATGATTAAACAATAATAAACAAAACTCTCATGAAGAACTATTAAAAGTGACATAATCTTTGTGGTGTTGAAACCTCTAATGAGCTAAACCATCAATACATGAATTTTCCTCACGAAGCAAATGAAACAACTTGTTCAAACTAACATCACCCAAGAGCGCCTAAATTGATCGAACCAAAGAGGCATACCAATAAAAATGAAAAAGCTCATCATTCACCAAATTAAAAACATTCACACAATCAGAATAAACAACCCTTTGGTGGCTAAATTGGAAGCTAACTCCAACCCTTTCAGAATTGCAAAAAGCTCAACCCCAATCCAACACACAAACCTTGCCCAAAAAAATCACAAACTCAATCATCCATATTATCCCTCAAGACTACACTACTTAAAGCATGATGGAAGATAGCATCCACTCTCAAAGAAACCACACCAGCATGGGGCATAATCCACGAAACTAACCTTAGGGACTTTGAACGGATAAACATACAATAGGAAGAGTATTGACAACCCTAACCATAGAAAACTAATTCCTATCATTCCAAAATACACCATAGTATTATGAGAAATTCCCAATTAGAAAGACCCACAAAATGTTAGATGTAAGGCTGAACTTAGTGAACTACTAGATGTAACATCCCAAAATTTAGAAAATAAACTATTAATGTGAAGATGATTAATTACTTAATGCCCAAAATATGCAGGGTAATTAATTAAATATTAAATATGATTTATCAGTAAAACAAAATTTATAGAAATCGAACAATTCAATAGATGATGTGGGTCCCTTTAAATTATTTTGGACATTTGATGGACATAAAATAATAAGGTAATTATTGTGAGTATGAGGTTATATCCAAATAATTTTTCATAGTTGAGGAATGATTTATTTAGAGACAAAACGTAATTATAGTCTAAAAAATACGAGCGGGAATGGAATTTAGAAAAATGAAAAATCCCACATTTCACTCTTGCATGTGTCGTACCTTTTGCTTTTTCTCTCTATTATCTAAAGGTTAAAGGCATGCCATGGAGCAAAGGACAAAGGGCTAAGTGATGTGGGTCACTGGCTCAATTGTGTGGCTAGGATGTAGAGAAAGAAAAGTTATTTTTTCATATTCTTTTCCTTCATTTTTCCTCATTTTTGAATTCCACCATCTCTTCTTCCATTTCTTTATTTTTTGGCTCTTTCTCTTTTCCTTTCCCTTGCAAAAATTGTCCACCCTTCTTCATGTGCCCATCACTTAAATTTCTTGCATTTACTTACTTCATGAGACTCTAATTGGACATTAAGACTTATTTTCACTCACCTCACCATATCATTTCTCATTTCTCATTTCTCATTTCTCATTTCTCATTTCTTATTTTCTTCTTCAAGCTTGGAACCAAAGTAAGACCCATGGCTATTTATTGTTTCCATTCTTTATTTTGGATGTCTTGGAGCATGGAAATGATGTTGCTGAGTTGAGAAATGCATATGGGTATTATGAATCCTAAGTTAGATGACATGGAAATTGGATTTTTGGTAATGGTCTTGTGGTACACAAAATTATGGGCTTGGTGATGCTTGAAATGATGAATGAAAATTGGCGGAATTGGTTGTTGATGGTTTAAGTGAAAACCCTAGGTTGAGTAAATGTTGGATTTTTGGTAAGATTTAAGGAAAATGAGATTTATTGCCATGAACATAGTTAATGAGTATGGAAATGAATTTTGGAATGCATTACATGAATTATCGGTGAAGAGAAATTGTGGAACCATGATAAAGTATTGGTGATTTAAGTGATTAAATATGGTGAAGTTGTGTTCTTGGTGAGGTTGGCTTGAAAAAGTAAAATGAGGTGTTATAGAAATTAGGAATCCATTATGGATGATAGGTGAAGAGAATGATGTTGATATTAATATGTTTAGACATTGGGTGTAGCTATTAAAATATTAGAAAATATTGATTAAGGGAAAGAAATTCTCAAAACCTAATAAAATATAAAACTACGGCCTATAAAATATTTGGAACATGATGAGAATCATGAAAATATTTAATTGTGTATTTAAGATTGAAGATGATGCTTTGATAAGCAATTGATTATATTTAATATGTATTGAATGTAGGATCTAATCCAAAAGGCGAGGCGATATAGTTAAATCACCCAAATTTCTTCTCTTGAGGTAGGAGAGGAGTCTTATATTCTAAATGCATGAATTAGATAACTTGATGATTGTTGTATAGTATGATAAATCATATTTTCCTTTCCATGATTGTTATGACCCGTTCTAATGAATAGAACTATTCTGGTATCTTGTTTGGCAAATATGTTAGAAGCATTTAGAATATGTGGTGTATCTATTATGGTGGATTAATGAATGTTATGATGATTTGGCAAGTGTATACCTATGTATTGTTGTATTAATAAGCCTATGTGTGGTTGTGAAATTGTACATGATTCACCACTAGCATTAAATGTTAATGCTTGATAATGAAATTGGTATATTAATTCTATACACATAATACAACCATGTCATTGAAGGTCAAACACTTTAATCCACACACTCAACAATTCATATGCATTCTCATACTATGCATCATATCATGTCACTTATCAATCATCACCATCACTAATATCACCACACAATTCTTAGTGGATTTTAATATCATTGGTTATTGCCATTGTTTTAAGTTTTAAATGCGGCATTCACACTATTTTCCAACAACATGATTTCACTTCATATACACAAGTCAATACTTACATTAAATCACAATGGCATTACAATCATCTATAATATTCATCAATCTTTCATCAACATTCAAGGTATGCTCAACATCCATACTCATACTCATTCATCATCAATAATGATCATTCCATATTTATGATGAATATAGACACATCCTCAACATATCAAGGCATAACATTTTCCAAACAATAAAATCACCACATAGTATACCATCAATATTCCAAATGCACAATACACATTGTCAAGCACAATTAACATCATCATGTTCAACATCTTAATTTGTCATCACAACATAAGCAAGGAAAACATGTATATTGTCACATATGATAATCAATCAATACTCAATTCATGCATTTAGAATATAAAACTCCTCTCTTATCTCAAGAGAAGTAGTCCGAGCGATTTGACGTTCTCGCCTCATCGTTCGGAATACGTCTTACATTTCATAAGGCACCATTTCATTATTTTCTACTCAAAATCACCAAGACTTACACATTTTAAATCTCATACTCGGTGTTTATAACATTATCATCATTAAATCATTTTTCGTTTCATTAATTTTACCACAACCACCATAGATTTGGTGCTCATATTTATTATTTAAGCATTTATAACTACACCCATTAATGGATTCACACACACCAATGGCCATTAATCACCATTAATGGCCACCCACCATTATTAATACCATCTCTCATCAACAATAAATATTCTCCCAACACATTCACTCATACCCATCATCTAATTATCATACATTTCCTTTCAAAATACATTCTCCAACCAATATTTATTATTTTTCCCAATTTCTAGAGTTGAGATTTCACTAAAACTGAATAACCATAATAAATAATCATCATTTTCCATCATCTCCACCATTAATTTTATGTACCCTATTAAATGCATATAAAAGCTTGTATTTAATACACCCCACCTTAGGGTTTGCATATTAATGGCTTCATTCAATACCCTATATGCATTAAATGTAACACCCTCTGTTACACCTTAATAAATTCTAGAAAAATTTGTAATTTTTTTTTTAAAGATATGATTGTTAAAAAGAAACTATCGGAATAAATTATATACATTATTTCTGAAATACCTCACAAATATTATTAAAACTTTATAAAGTATTTGTACATTCATCCGAAGAAAATAAACATTAAACATTATAAGAAAGAGAGGAAACTCCATGGCCCAGAAGCAGTTACTTATTAACATTATTTATTCATTGGACCACGGTATTCATACCGAGCTCCCTTTCTAGAACGTGTTATATCTACTGCTGAAATTCTTCGATCCTTCCCTCTGAACCATCAATTTAGAATATATGAAACAAAAACACGGAGAAAGGAGTGAGAAACAGAATATAATATTTCCGAATAAGACATAAGCAACAAAGGGTTTTCACAACCAATACATAATAATATCAATCACAATCACATACACAATCAATTATGAATGCATGAATGTTATGCAATATCTTCATCATAACTTATCTATATATGTGGGCCCTTAAATTTTAATTTGCACTGGGCCAACCAGGAGTTTACACTGTTCCATAAGTCCGGATAATAATAATATGAACAGCTCAACTGGCATGGAAACACTTAGAGACTAGTCAGATTGAGAAAGTTTTTATTGTGAAAGTACCCGACACTAGGGAGCTACCCCAGGTCCCCTGAAGCACCCTTTCACACTCTCTCATCCCAAGGCTCGTAATTAAGCCTCCTCTAATGTATCCTCGGTTTCTATAATCCGTCCCCAGACAATATTATTTCATTTCACTTTCATTATCCATGATGCATGAACTACTCGCGTATTGAGTTGGTTAAGGCTTTTAGAAACTCAATTATTAAATCCCTTAAAGGTTTACAATATCATTTCAATAAACTGTACATTTTCTCAGTTCTCTGAATTTCTGTCCCACAGAAATAAATTTGGTACAGTTTTCAAATCTCACGGAAATTGAGTTTCTAAGCCTTAAATATCTAAAAACTTTATCATATAAAACTTTACCTAATCTTTCTCAAATTAAATCTTAACAAAATCAAATTTAGGAATCTCAATTATTTCCAAATGTATTTAGTTATTAAGTTGGAAAAAAATAAAATAATTTTCTTTTAAATTTTTTTTTATTGAAAGAGAATAATTATTAACCAAAAATACTTAAAATTACAAAATTTTTCTTTAACTCAAGATTTAATTAAATAATTTCTCATAAAATGTTTTCTTTCTAAAATAAATACTATTTTTTTTATTCTAAATATTGAAAATAAAGTTAAAATAATTTCTAAGAAGAAATAAAAGATAATAAAATTTAAAGAGTAAGGTAAGAAATTCTTACTGAATTTTAGCTTTCCGTCATGCTCGCTATATGCTCAAACTCCACATTACAATATCATCAATCAAAATCAAACAATATCAATCATAACTAAATATCATCAATCAATCAATCATAATCAAATCATAATCAAATCAATTAAATATCATTAATACATATCATAATACAAAATTTAATGATTATTAATATAGTCAATTTTAGTCCTTTTGGTCAATTCCTCGCATAGGTATATGTAAGTCCATATAATCCAGTCCTTGCATAGGTATAGTTCAGTCCATATGGGTCATAATGGTCCAAGTCCTTGCATAGGTATAGTCCAGTCCATATAGGTCATAATGGTTCAAGTCTTTGCATAGGTATGTTAGAGTTAATTAAACTAGATATTTAATTTAAAATTTATTAAAAATGTTAAGTTAAAAAGTTAATATTTTAAAATAATAATATTATTAAATTTAAAAGGAGTAGGGGACTCCTCCCATTATTCTTATGTCTTTTCATATTATACTTCTTATCTCACTCCCCCTTACCTTGAATTGTTACCCAAAATGGATTTGCTTTGCGCCTCCGATTTCTAAAAATATTAATACCAATCTTATTTCAGTATAAGCATAAGACGAAGATTAAGATTACTACTTAAAACAGAAATGGTAAATTTTGAATAGTGAATAGTGAATAGTGAATAGTAAATCGTGAATAGTAACAGTAAATAGTAAAACGTGAATAGTAACAGTAAATAGTAAAACGTGAATAGTAACGGTAAATAGTAAATCATGAATAGTAACGGTAAATAGTAACAGTAAATAGTAATTTACTATTTGAATAGTAATTTACTATTGAAATAGTAATTTACTATTGAAATAGTATTTACTATGCAGAATAGTAACTTAAAATAATATTATTTTTAGTATAATAACAGATTTCTAAAAACGATATGAAAATAACCCAAAAAATATAAAAGAGAAGTATTCTTACCTTAGGATTTTGGCAGAACCTTCTCTCCAAAAACTTTTCTTCTCTCTCTCACTTCCACCACTATCTCACTAGCACTACTATATTAAGAAAACTTAATCTGAAATTGTGAATTCTAAAGAAGAAATCCTTCGGTATTTATAGGAAAAAAATTTACTATGCATTCCATTATTTTAATATAAAAGTACTATGCATTTTTGAATTTTTTATTCCAGGTTACTGTGCATCTTTTGAAAATTTCATACATGCACAGTGATTTGCATAGTAATTGTCGGCAAAATTATTAAGTCAAATAGTAACCCTTCACTCGGTATATTTTAAATATTCAAAATGAGTCCTTTTTGAAATTTAGCGATATTATATCAGTCCCTACTAATTTTATAATAAGTAATATAAAGCTAAAATTTTAAAAATCTAAAATTTTCTGTTAATAAAAATTTATTGATACGTTTCAAATTTTTTAACGATTGGAAAAAATCAAGATTTTTCTCAAACCGATAATTTTTAGATAAGTCTACTTGAAACGGATTTTAGAAAATTTTCTTATAATTTCAATTCACTTTCTTGTAAATATTTTTAATTTAAGTCACTTATATGAATTTAAAATTTTTTTAAAAAAATATTATTTTATTAAAAAAAATTCCAAAAAATTCCAAAAAATCATAAATAATACGTAGGTCAAAAAGTTCTAAAGAACCATAATTTAATTCCTTCAAAATTTTAATATAAAAATAAAAATAGGGGTGTTACAACTCTACTCCCTTTAGAAAATTTCGTCCTCAAAATTTACATTAATCAGTAAAACAAATGAGGATGAGACTCTTTCATCTCAGTTTCTAGTTCCCATGTAGCATCTTCTCCTCTCGTTTCACTCCAAATAACCTTTACAAGCGGAATTGTCTTGTCTCTTAATTGTTTTATTCTTCTGTCACTTATTCTAACAGGTGGTGCATCATATGTAAGATTATCTTTAACTTGTATGACATCAGGTTCAATAACATGTGTAGGATCAGATATATACTTTCGCAAGTTTGACACATGAAAAACATTATGGATATTAGAAAGAAAAGGTGGTAATGCTATTTGGTAGGCAAGGGGACTAACTTTATGAATTATTTGGTATGGACCGATAAATCTAGGAGTTAGTTTTCGAGATTTCATTGCCCGACCGACCCCAGTCATAGGTGTGACTTTCAAGAATACATGATCGCCTTCTTGAAATTCGAGCGGCTTTCTTCTTTTGTCATAGTAACTTTTCTGCCTGCTCTGTGTTACCTTCATCTTTTCCTGAACTATTTTGATTTTATCCGTGGTTTGTTGTACCAACTCTGGTCCTAGCATCAAGTTTTCACCAGTCTCAAACCAACATAGCGGGGTCCTACATTTTCTTCCATATAATGCTTCAAAAGGTGTCATGCCAATGCTAGCATGGAAACTGTTGTTGTAGGTAAACTCCACATATGGTAAGAATTGATTCCAACTTCCTTTATGCTCTAACACACAAGCTCGTAACAAGTCTTCTAGAGATTGGATTGTTCTTTCTGATTGTCCATCCGTCTGAGGATGATATGTTGAACTCAGACGCAGTCTTGTTCCCAAAGCCTTGTGCAAGCTCTTCCAGAATTGTGATGTAAAACGAGGGTCCCGATCAGAAATGATACTTGAAGGAATTCCATGCAATCTCACAATCTCCTCGATGTATAATTTTGCCAGCTTCTCCATAGAGTAACGAATATTGATGGGAATAAAGTGGGCAGACTTTGTTAGTCTATCAACTATTACCCATATCGAATCATGTCCTAATGGAGTTTTAGGTAGAGAAGTCACAAAATTCATGGTAATGCTATCCCATTTCCATTCCGGTATTTCCATTGATTGTAGCATTCCAGGGGGTTTTTGGTGTTCCACTTTAACCTTCTGGCAAATTAGACATGCAGCCACATACTCTGCCACCGCTTTCTTCATTCCAGGCCACCAAAATAACTTCTTCAAATCTTGATACATTTTAGTAGCTCCGGGATGAATGCTCATATAACTTTTATGGCCTTCTTCTAGAATTGCTTTCCTCAACTCTTCTTTGTCAGGGATACACACTCGATCCTTATATCTCAATAATTGGTCGTTTCCCACATTGAACTCGACTTCTTTTCCTTGTTTCAAGAGTTCTTTCTTCTCTTGCAGGAATTCATCCTCTCGTTGAGCCTCTAAAACTTGCCTCAGGAATTCATTTGTCACTTGCAACGCTCCTAATCTGTAGCTGTTAGCATTAACCTTTACTGCTAGGTTAAGATCTCTGAAGTTCTCTATCAATTCCAGCTCTTTTATCATCATCATGGACGCATGTAGAGACTTTCGACTTAAAGCATCAGCTACTACGTTCGCTTTTCCAGGATGGTATTGCAACTCAAAATCGTAGTCCTTTAAGAACTCCATCCATCTCCGTTGCCTCATGTTTAACTCCTTTTGGTCGAATAAATACTTGAGACTTTTATGATCGCTAAACACATCGAATGTTGCACCGTATAGATAGTGCCTCCAAATCTTTAAGGCAAAAACTACAGCGGCTAACTCTAAGTCATGGGTAGGGTAGTTTATCTCATGTTGCCTTAATTGTCGTGATGCATAGGCTACAACCTTCTTGTCTTGCATGAGTACACTTCCTAGTCCTTGTTTAGACGCATCACAGTAAACTTCAAAACTTCGATGTGGATCGGGGAGTACTAACACCGGCGCAGAAGTAAGTCGATCTTTCAGCTCTTGAAAACTATTCTCGCATTGTGTCGTCCACACAAAAGGTTGTCCTTTCCGTGTTAGCTTGGTCAATGGGTATCCTAGCTTTGAAAATCCTTCAATGAATCTCCTATAGTATCCAGCCAAGCCCAAGAAACTTCTAATCTCAGTGATCGTGGTTGGTCTCTCCCATTTTAAAACCGCCTCCACCTTGGAAGGGTCTACAGCTATTCCTCCTTGACTAATTACATGTCCTAAAAAGTTCACTTCTTCCAACCAGAATTCACACTTCGACAGCTTTGCATATAGTTGTTTCTTTTTCAGGATTTCCAACACGACCTTCAAATGTTCAACATGTTCTTCTCTGCTTTTAGAGTACACTAATATATCATCAATGAACACCACTACAAATTTATCTAGATATGGATGAAAAATCCTATTCATGTAATCCATGAATACGGCTGGTGCATTAGTTACACCAAAAGGCATTACTAGATATTCGTAATGGCCATAGCGTGTTCTAAAAGCAGTTTTTGATACATCTTCTTTCTTCACCCTTATTTGATGGTATCCAGACCTCAAATCAATTTTGGAGAACACTGTGGCACCACGCAGCTGATCCATCAAGTCGTCAATCCTTGGTAGAGGATATCTGTTCTTGATTGTCACCTTGTTCAGTTGTCGATAATCTACACACAACCTCATGCTACCATCCTTCTTCTTAACCAACAACACTGGTGCACCCCAGGGGGATACACTGGGTCGTATAAACTGCTTCTCTATCATCTCTTCAAGTTGTTTCTTCAACTCTGCTAATTCTAGAGGTGACATTCGGTATGGTGCAATTGAAATGGGTCCAACTCCAGGTACTAGATCAATGGAAAATTCCACATCTCTTTCTGGGGGTAAACCAGGGATATCTTCAGGAAAAACGTCAGGAAATTCACACACAACCGGCAGATTTTTGATTTTTGATTCTTGTTCTCCTTTCGTTGAAAGCAATAGCATGAATCCTTGAGCCCCTCCTTTTAAAGAGGCACTCACTTGGTTGGCGGTTAGAAATCTCGAATCCTCAGGATTCAAATTCACTGGTTCTTTAAACATTATGGTTTTATTATGACAATCTATTAGAACATGATTGTCAGACAACCAATCTAGCCCAATAATAACTTCTAAGCCAGAAAGGGGTAAACAGAAAAGATTAGCCTTAAAGTCCCTACCATCTATGACAATAGGGCATTTCCAACAAGCTTTAGAAGTGACAATGGGATTGTTTCCAGGAGTATGTACAGATAAGTCAAATGGAAGTTCTATCACAGGTAATTTTAGTTTTTCTACACAGTCATTGGCAATAAAGGAATGTGATGCACCTGAGTCATACATAACAGTTAAAGAAATCTTATTAATGATACACTTACCTTCTACCATGGAATCAGCATGAGATGCTTCTTCTCCAGTGATTACAAAAACCTTTCCTTTTGCTTTTGGCCTTCCGACTGCACTGTGCGCGCCTCCTTGAGTATTTATGCTTGTACTTGCACCTTCAGGGTTTTCTCTCTTCATCTCTGGGCAATCCTTGATGTGATGACCTGGTTTATTACACTTAAAGCAAACATAAGTGTTTTTAGGACAATCCCTTTTCAAATGAGGTCCTCCACAGATAAAACATTTAAAATTTGATGCAGATGTTGGGTAATAGCTTCCAGTTGAAGCTTGGGGTCTGTTAGGAACAGATGCTGCTCCAAACCGATGAAATGGTGCTTGGTAAGGCTTATTCCTTCTGAAATCTCTTCTTTGGTGATGGTGAGGTCCTCCACTTCTTATTTCTCCTGCCTTGTGAATGGGCTCACGACTTTTGATCATTCTATCCTTATGGTCTTCTTCAAAGATCCTGCAGCGATTTACCAATACAGAAAATTCACGGATTTCCTGCATTCGTATAGCTTCCTTAATTTCTGGCCGCAGTCCATTTACAAACTTTGCACACCGATCTCTTTCATTAGTAGCATCATTATAATGAGAATGAAAATGAGATAGCTCTTCAAACCTGGATGCGTACTCTCCAACGGTCATATTTCCTTGGGTCAGCGACAGGAATTCGAATTGTCTTTTCTCTTTAACATCAGCTGGAAAGTATTTTTCAAGAAACATATCCTTGAAATAGTCCCAAGTGATCTCCACGTCGTTGACTTCGAATTGTTTACGCATGCTATCCCACCAATGTTCGGCATCCTCAGATAAGGCATAAGTAGCGAAGACTACCTTATCAGCTTCATTACATTGCAATGCTCGAAAGATCTTCTCTATCTCTCGAATCCAGATTTGTGCTCCATCAGGGTTATATCCTCCCTTGAAACGAGGTGGATTGCGCTTTTCGAATAGGTCCAGTCTTCTTAAGGCATCGTTACCTTGACCTTCACGTGCTCCCATTGCATTGATTAAGCGTTCTACAACTCCAGCAAGATCGTTTCCAGCCATTAGTTTCCTGTTTCACAGTAACTGAGATTTGTCACATCAATCACAGTTACTACCAAGTCAGATATTCTACCTATACAGAGTTTACAGACAAAGCAAGATAGACCTTTTCCCCAGGCCTATTGGATTAACTGCTCTGATACCACTTTGTAACACCCTCTGTTACACCTTAATAAATTCTAGAAAAATTTGTAATTTTTTTTTAAAGATATGATTGTTAAAAAGAAACTATCGGAATAAATTATATACATTATTTCTGAAATACCTCACAAATATTATTAAAACTTTATAAAGTATTTGTACATTCATCCGAAGAAAATAAACATTAAACATTATAAGAAAGAGAGGAAACTCCATGGCCCAGAAGCAGTTACTTATTAACATTATTTATTCATTGGACCACGGTATTCATACCGAGCTCCCTTTCTAGAACGTGTTATATCTACTGCTGAAATTCTTCGATCCTTCCCTCTGAACCATCAATTTAGAATATATGAAACAAAAACACGGAGAAAGGAGTGAGAAACAGAATATAATATTTCCGAATAAGACATAAGCAACAAAGGGTTTTCACAACCAATACATAATAATATCAATCACAATCACATACACAATCAATTATGAATGCATGAATGTTATGCAATATCTTCATCATAACTTATCTATATATGTGGGCCCTTAAATTTTAATTTGCACTGGGCCAACCAGGAGTTTACACTGTTCCATAAGTCCGGATAATAATAATATGAACAGCTCAACTGGCATGGAAACACTTAGAGACTAGTCAGATTGAGAAAGTTTTTATTGTGAAAGTACCCGACACTAGGGAGCTACCCCAGGTCCCCTGAAGCACCCTTTCACACTCTCTCATCCCAAGGCTCGTAATTAAGCCTCCTCTAATGTATCCTCGGTTTCTATAATCCGTCCCCAGACAATATTATTTCATTTCACTTTCATTATCCATGATGCATGAACTACTCGCGTATTGAGTTGGTTAAGGCTTTTAGAAACTCAATTATTAAATCCCTTAAAGGTTTACAATATCATTTCAATAAACTGTACATTTTCTCAGTTCTCTGAATTTCTGTCCCACAGAAATAAATTTGGTACAGTTTTCAAATCTCACGGAAATTGAGTTTCTAAGCCTTAAATATCTAAAAACTTTATCATATAAAACTTTACCTAATCTTTCTCAAATTAAATCTTAACAAAATCAAATTTAGGAATCTCAATTATTTCCAAATGTATTTAGTTATTAAGTTGGAAAAAAATAAAATAATTTTCTTTTAAATTTTTTTTTATTGAAAGAGAATAATTATTAACCAAAAATACTTAAAATTACAAAATTTTTCTTTAACTCAAGATTTAATTAAATAATTTCTCATAAAATGTTTTCTTTCTAAAATAAATACTATTTTTTTTATTCTAAATATTGAAAATAAAGTTAAAATAATTTCTAAGAAGAAATAAAAGATAATAAAATTTAAAGAGTAAGGTAAGAAATTCTTACTGAATTTTAGCTTTCCGTCATGCTCGCTATATGCTCAAACTCCACATTACAATATCATCAATCAAAATCAAACAATATCAATCATAACTAAATATCATCAATCAATCAATCATAATCAAATCATAATCAAATCAATTAAATATCATTAATACATATCATAATACAAAATTTAATGATTATTAATATAGTCAATTTTAGTCCTTTTGGTCAATTCCTCGCATAGGTATATGTAAGTCCATATAATCCAGTCCTTGCATAGGTATAGTTCAGTCCATATGGGTCATAATGGTCCAAGTCCTTGCATAGGTATAGTCTAGTCCATATAGGTCATAATGGTTCAAGTCTTTGCATAGGTATGTTAGAGTTAATTAAACTAGATATTTAATTTAAAATTTATTAAAAATGTTAAGTTAAAAAGTTAATATTTTAAAATAATAATATTATTAAATTTAAAAGGAGTAGGGGACTCCTCCCATTATTCTTATGTCTTTTCATATTATACTTCTTATCTCACTCCCCCTTACCTTGAATTGTTACCCAAAATGGATTTGCTTTGCGCCTCCGATTTCTAAAAATATTAATACCAATCTTATTTCAGTATAAGCATAAGACGAAGATTAAGATTACTACTTAAAACAGAAATGGTAAATTTTGAATAGTGAATAGTGAATAGTGAATAGTAAATCGTGAATAGTAACAGTAAATAGTAAAACGTGAATAGTAACAGTAAATAGTAAAACGTGAATAGTAACGGTAAATAGTAAATCATGAATAGTAACGGTAAATAGTAACAGTAAATAGTAATTTACTATTTGAATAGTAATTTACTATTGAAATAGTAATTTACTATTGAAATAGTGTTTACTATGCAGAATAGTAACTTAAAATAATATTATTTTTAGTATAATAACAGATTTCTAAAAACGATATGAAAATAACCCAAAAAATATAAAAGAGAAGTATTCTTACCTTAGGATTTTGGCAGAACCTTCTCTCCAAAAACTTTTCTTCTCTCTCTCACTTCCACCACTATCTCACTAGCACTACTATATTAAGAAAACTTAATCTGAAATTGTGAATTCTAAAGAAGAAATCCTTCGGTATTTATAGGAAAAAAATTTACTATGCATTCCATTATTTTAATATAAAAGTACTATGCATTTTTGAATTTTTTATTCCAGGTTACTGTGCATCTTTTGAAAATTTCATACATGCACAGTGATTTGCATAGTAATTGTCGGCAAAATTATTAAGTCAAATAGTAACCCTTCACTCGGTATATTTTAAATATTCAAAATGAGTCCTTTTTGAAATTTAGCGATATTATATCAGTCCCTACTAATTTTATAATAAGTAATATAAAGCTAAAATTTTAAAAATCTAAAATTTTCTGTTAATAAAAATTTATTGATACGTTTCAAATTTTTTAACGATTGGAAAAAATCAAGATTTTTCTCAAACCGATAATTTTTAGATAAGTCTATTTGAAACGGATTTTAGAAAATTTTCTTATAATTTCAATTCACTTTCTTGTAAATATTTTTAATTTAAGTCACTTATATGAATTTAAAATTTTTTTAAAAAAATATTATTTTATTAAAAAAAATTCCAAAAAATTCCAAAAAATCATAAATAATACGTAGGTCAAAAAGTTCTAAAGAACCATAATTTAATTCCTTCAAAATTTTAATATAAAAATAAAAATAGGGGTGTTACATTAAACACTCACCCAACAACCAAAACCCAAAACCTAGGGCACAAGCTCAATAAAAACAGAGAGGAACTTACCTCAGCCATCAAACAACAATGAGTTTCAAGAGGAGGAAAATGGGTGATGAAAATTAAGGGAGAAAGAGAGAAAAAGGGCTTCAAGCTACAAGCTTCTCCTCCTTGTCAATGGGAAAACGAAAATGGAGAGGATGTACACCACCCTTGATAGGTTTTGAGAGGAGAAGATGAAGAGAATGAGGAAAAGAGAAGAAAAAAGTGTATTGCCCTTTGGAAGAGGATTCCAACATGAAATGAAAAAAGGAAAGTGGGTTTGTGTTTTAATTTTCAACCCTTCATTAAAATTTTATTGTTTTATAACATACAGGATCTCAGTTTGGGTTCAATACTTTATCAAAAAATTATTCTGAATATATATTCGGATCCACAATAATATTCTTAACAGTCTTGACCAACGGTACCTCAATCGAAGATACTTGGTTTGACACTCATATTTTAATCGGGTATAATTCCAGCTTATTAAGTGTCAATAAATTATGAATACTCATAATAAATCTCAATTTAATTATTTCAATATTTTTGGGACATTAACTCACCCATATATAATTATTTAATATTTATTCCCCTCACTTAATCTTTTATATAAAATTTAGGATGTTACATTTTACACCGATTTTGGAACCGGTGAGAAAAATAGTTTTTACATTGGTCCTTTGTACTACAACCGGTGTAAAATATAATATTTACACCAGTCTTGTTAGTTACAACCGGTGAAAATAATAAATTATACACCGGTCCCGTTGTTAACAACCGGTATAAATATGGTATTTTACACCGATCCTGTTTGAAACACCTAGTATGAAAAAGTAGACTTTTAACATCGGTTGGTTATTACAACTGGTGTAAAAAGTTCTTTTTTCACATTCCCTTTCATTTCCTTTAATAACATTTCAATACATGTCATCCAAATTCATACCATTGCCAATCATATATGTCAATCATACAAACTTGATAAAATCAATATCTATATCTAAATTAAAACCATATAATATATCAACTAAACTTCATAAAGAGATTAACAGATACACCAAAATATATCTATAGATGCTACAAATATATAAACTAGAACGATTGATAATTTAAGGAAACAATTAAATTTAAATTAGAACGATTTTGACAACACTTCAAACAAATATCTTACCAATTGTTTTTAAATGTCTAAATGATTCTCGATCGAATATCTGCAAATTTAAAACCATAATGCATTAGCAACAACAACATAATGTTTCTAATTTAACCTTAATTCATTTGAACTAATAATTATATAAACACTATTCATCAGTTCAATGTTTCTGTTATCAAAACATTATCATCAAAATAATATTAAAAATATTTTAAGAAGCTAAAACAAATATATAATTCCATTATTTTTATTTATAATATAAAATATAATTAAACAATTAATGGAGTTTATAACTTTTGAAATATCATAAGTTTTACTATTAACTATATATAAAAGCTTCTTTAATTATTATATGTTTTTGAGTTTGGTAATTCAGAAATAGAATCAACATTACAAAAGAGAAACCATAGAAATTAATCTGCACAACATGCACCCTATTTTCTTGTTTTATCTCTTTTCTGCTCTTCTCAGTTTTGTTACGCAGTGAGCAAAGTGAAAAGAGAAAAGTCATGACAGCCATAACACAACAGTTCAAGAAAAGGAAGAAGATACCAAATCGTGATACACTTGACTCATTATTAGACGGTTATTCAATATATTCAATATGAAAACCACCTAATAGTTTCTCATTCAAAGGAGGTTTAGAAATTGTTTTATAAATTAGTTTTTTAAGAACTAAAAAAATACAAAACCAAAGAGAGAACTATTGCAGTCTAGGAAATCCCTTGACAAATATATATAACTTTGCAACAGCAAATGCTGCTACCATCATTCCTATTAAAACTAGATCAGTCTAAGACTCGTTCCCGTTATTGGGTCAATGATCAGAGTAGTAAAGCATCGGTTAAACCAGTTATTTGGTGTATATTAAAGAGTTAACAAAGTAATATAATTAACTAATTTAATTGGTTTAACCAGTCAAGTCACAGGTTCTACCATTCAGACCATTAATTCTTACTGGTTCGCACACATAACTGTCTAATAACCAGCATGCATTCTATATATTCAATAACTAGCACATGATTAATGCATTTCCAATCCTTTCTCTTTCTATTCTTGTCCTAAAAATTACAGCTGCAATGTTACTACAGAACATAGAAGCTAAAGATTACACAGTAGAAGATGCACATGATTAATTATTTATTTCTCATGCTGCTTCTTTGCATTACTAAAATTGATGCCCCTCCAAAACCATAAGAGCATATAAAGTTAACCAATGGGAATAATTTTTGAAAAAATTAAGTGAAATATATGGACAATTTCAATGATTTATATTATTTACTACCATCTAACAAGGTAAAGGACCATATTTGCAAGAAAGAGTTCCTTTGGTTAACTTACAATCATAATTTGCGCATCCAATTCATTAGTTACACAAGTCATACACAATAATCTTATCTTTTAAAACAAGATTTGCAAAGGAAGGAAATAATAACTTCAATATTAAAAATACAAGACTACTTCAATTTTGCCAATCCCATGTCCAGTCTTGCCAACAAGAAGAAATTCTCAAAGAAATAACTGCAACATTGTTTACCGCCACAGAAAAAATATTCACTATTTAAAGCATTTTTGTGCTACTTGTTAAAAAAAGAGCCCATTAATCAAAATTGAGAAAGTTCATATTTCTTCAAACTCTTAACATATTTTATTCTTTTTAAATAAATTTTCCAGCTTCTAACCTCCTAAAATTGTGTATCCCTCTTTTTTTTCATCTTTAGACAATGTATAACATACCGGTGGTAAATACTTCCACTTGCCAACTGTTCGTGGAGCTAACCCTTCTCGTATACCCATTTCAACCATGTCCATTTGGGAGTTCACATCATTCTTTATCTTGCACAGTATGTTAAGAAGTGTTTCGATGATACTATCCCACACGTTTTTCTCCACATGCATCAAATCTATGAAGTGCCTTACATCAAGATGATACCAATATGGAAGATCAAAGAAGATTGATCTCTTTTTCCAGATTTTTTTCACATCTTTCTTTTGGGTCTTCCCAAAGATAACATTGATGTCCTTCACTCACTCATAAACTTACTTCCCAGTCAATGCTTTAGGAGCAATGCCATTTTCTTGAGATCCATTAAAAGTTGTTCCCAATCTCCTGTATAAATGATTAGGTTTGAGAAATCTTCGATGACCAAGGTAAACAATCTTCTTCCCATGAGTTAAGTTGAAAGTAACATGTGCCTTACTCACATATAGGGCTTGCATGATGACCCTTAACACTATATCCACTAAGATTCCCATACGCTGGGAAATCACTAATTGTACCAAATAGCATCGCCCTACAATTTGAATTTTTAATGTTGAAACCCATCAAAAATCTTAACACCTTCCTCCTAAAGCATTTTCAAATCATCAATTCAAGATATACATCTATATCATTTTCGGGTTGACTTGGTCCTGAAATCATCATAGACAACATTACATACTTACGCTTCATGCACAATTCCAGGCAGAGGTTATAGATAATCAAAAGAATAGGCCATGAACTATGTCTGCTACTTAAGTTACCAGAAGGTTCATCCCATCTGTAGCCAGTCCAAGCCTAAGGTTTCTTGGCTCGTCACCAAACTCTGGAAATGATTCATCAATTCTCTTCCATTGCAAACCATCAGCTACATGGCAAATCTTGTCATCGCATTGCCTTTCATCTGCATGTCATGTAATGTTCTTTGCATCAATTGGGTTAGCAAATAACCTCTTGAACCTTGCAATTATTCGAAGATACCATAAAACTTTTGTCGGGGGCTTGTTTCTGCTATCGTCCATTTAACACCTTCATCCTTTAATTTGTATCATGATAAATGGTAAACAGGACATTCATCCAAGTCTTCATGTTGCTTCCTGTACAATATGCAATTATTTAGGTATGCATGTATCCTCTTATACGCCAAACCCATCAGACACAACTTTTTTTGCCCCATAGCTGTGATTCAGAAGTGTTACCTTCTGGTAGCATTTCCTTTAATAATTGTAGTAATTCAATGAAGCTTTTATCAGTCCATCCATTTTTTTCCTTAGGTTGACTAACTTTAGCACGGCTGACAATCGTGTGAATTTAGTACAACCCGAATACAAAGGCACTTTGGCGTCACTGTATATATTATCATACACATGAAGTTGTTGGAAAGACTCGACTCTTATATCATTGATCATGTTCTCTAGTCGATTTTCCATGTCTGAATCTACTTGGTCAGTTTGGGGTGCACTTGGTGATAAGTCTTGAAAAGACTTATGTATTTAGCATTATTTAACCTTGTTTTAGGAGAAAGGTTAGGATTATTTATTAATATAATGAGTATTTAAAAGATAATTATCAATTGAACAAAATAGAGAGTTGTTTATTATTTTAGTAATTTTATACCTAATTAAGCATAAATAAATAGCATAATAAGAAAAAAATAGTTATTGACTTTTCCTTGACCTGGGCATGCTAATATTTGTCCTGAGCGTGCCTACGCTGGGCTGTAATTCTGGTTTTGCAGGATTCCAGAAAGGCAGTGTGCCCACAGTTATTCTGAAATGTGCCAACATTGAGAAAAATGGAAAAGTCCAAGACAATATAGGAGGTCAGTGTCTACGCTGATAATGGGCGTATTTAAGTAAGTCTCAGAAGGAATTCAAAGACGTTCAAAGTACCTACGCTTAGAGCCAACGCTGAGAGAAAAATAGAAGAATCCAAGGCAGAATGTCAGCGTGTTGACGCTAACCTTGAGTTCTCTTAACACGGATAAAGATTGAAAGAATTATTTAAAACAGTATCAAAGCGTGCTAACGCCAGGATACCAACGTACTCACGTACAGATCCACTGGTCAGTTACATTTAACTGAAGGCCAGCATGCCAGCGGTGGCCCTGAAGTGTCCCTACACGAAAGTAATAAATTAGGAGACACTTCCAGACAGAAAACCAGCGTGTTACCGCTGGTTGCCAACATACCCACACGTAGTTGGAAGTTAAGTTATAATCTCTAGGTAGAGAGCCAGCGTACTGACACTGGTTTCCACCGTAGCTACGCATGGTTGTGAGGGAGAAACTGAAGTATTTGAATTTCTGATTGAGTGTTTGTTATATTAAGTTATCATGTTTGCTTGTAAGCCCTTTGGGGAAAGTTTATAATTATTTTAGGGTTAGTTAGTTAGTTGAAACAAAAGCTGTATATATGTTTAGTGCTTTGTAATTAACACACAAAGATCATTAATCAGATTCATTTCTCAGTTTTCATTCTCTCTCTACCCTTTTATTCATCCAAAATTCTCTCCCTTCTTTCTATGGCTACCGCTTCTGCAAACACTCTTTCATCTCCCATGGGTTGTTAAATCCCTAGGGTTGGGGTTACTGAAGCTTCAATGAATTCCTAACTCTACATTGAGTTAGATTTCAGTTGGATGCATGTGAAGAACAAGCAAGGAAGTTAGAATTCATTGCTGGATTGAAGAATCCAGAGTAATCTCAAGTTCTACTCTAGAGAGAAATCATGGCTTAGGACTCAGGTAACTCCTTGCCACTTAGTTAATTCAGGCCTACATTCTAGGTGAATAGCTAGGGTTCAACTCTTAATTTCATAATAGATTCCTCTGTAGTTGAATACCTAAGGAATTAGGGTTTAATTGCATGAAATTAGTGTTAATCACCTAAGGGATTAAGGGTTAATCATCTGTGAAACTTATCACATGTGTGGCTGCTGGAATTGAACCTCAATTGCATGATTTAGGAAGAAAGTGAATGCAGAAGCAATCCTAACCTATCTTCATTCTTTATGTTACAACTTTAACTCTTATTGGAAAACACAAAAATATAAATTTCACACATGGGCAATACAATCTTCCATTGATGTCATCAACTTTCTTGTAGCATAATCAAGAAACTCTTCAACCTCATTCTCATACTCCTCAGTTATGCATAGTGCACTTATCCAACTACGATCCATAAGTTGGAACAACCTATTTAAACAATGAACACATATGACACAAATATTATTCATAGATATTAATATCATATCCATTATCATGGTATAAAATAGATTAAAATAGTTTTTATAATCACTTATTATTGAGATATGAATGATTGATTAAAATGTACAACCTATACCATCTCAATAACTAATTCTTGCATTTACTCCAAACTAATCTCAATAGGCTTATGATCCGGTCTCAATACCGGTATCCGATCTGCAAGACATATTTCAACGTCTTTGTCAAGACATCAACGTGTAACCGGTGTCATCGGTATACATCCGGACTGTAATTCCGTATCAGGCGCTCTCCCTATACTGGTTGTTCAGGATAACACCATGACACCGGATAACACACACGTCACTATGCAAAAGACAAGAATCATTGCTAGAGGGACCGATCAATAATCCCCAGCACTACAAGCCAAATTCTGCTCACGGGGATGGTCAACTTGTTCCCTAATCCTAGTCTATACTCTCCATGCTCAATATAAAATAGCCACTTGACCCAATCATGCTGGTAAGTACGCAATAAAATAATGCTAATGGAACTTAGTGGTTCCCCACTAACGAGTCCTCGTAAAACGAGCCAATCAGGTATATGAACTCTCTTCATCAATGGAGGGGGGGATTCTGAACTTAATCTATAAACGATTACTCTCTGAATGACATTCCTTACTTGGAATATATCACTGACTTGAGCGTCGGAGAATCTTTGCAGGTGACACCACCATTCGCCCACATCAATGCGTTAGGTCGGTGTGAAGGATCTCCAGAACGCCCAATTCGCTCTCCTCACGCAAGGACAACGGATATTTACACCGGATACTCATACATCCGGTCTTCTGCACAGTATTTGCATACTATTTGTGATTGACTTGAGTCCGGATCTCTAGACCCCGGTTCAGGACAGATCAGTTTAGTATTTAAGATACTAAATATATTTTAGATTATAACTGGCAAGCATGCAAGAGATGAATGATTGTTACACATAAGAGATAAATATTATGATGACAACTACTTTAATAAATATCAAATACTTCTAGTGAATCAAAAGTAAATTTATCATATTACATCATTGTATTTTTCATGTAAATATAAAGTCTTAAAAATTTACTTCTTATGAATATATATTATTTTAAACTTTGTTGCCATAACAACCCAAAATTTATGGGTCTAGGACTACTATAAATTAAGGGATCCTAGAGGAGAGTCCCCAAACACAAGAAGGGGTGCAAGGATGGCCTTCTAGTACTCATACCATTATTGAGTTGATAGTTGACACAAATGTGAACCAGGAAAATTAATGAAAGCAATGAATCCTCAATTTTATCAATGATGAAAACTCATAAAAATGTACCAAAAAAGAGAAAGTACATACCTATAGGTATAAAAGTAAAATTCGTAATTATTTTTTCAATATTCCTCACAATTTTATCACATCCTCACAATAGGTATAAAACAGTTTATGAATTAACACATAAGAAACTGAACATAAGTCAAAACCGGGTGAAAACATCCTTACTTGTATTCTGACACAGGAACTGTAGCAAATTACATTCGATCCTACAAATGTGGAGACTGTTTTTTTCATAAAAAACACACACAAAAAAACCATTCAACTAAATAGCCATTAACCAATAATGCATGCACCATCATTACCAAGTTGTCTCAACATCATGTCATATCTAAACCAAATACATCGACATGTCCAAAAGATGTGAACAAACTTGATACCTTACAGGATGACTTGTGAAACATTAAAAGCCTTGGCAATATATAATACATCTAAAAAACATATAAACTCATTAATATTAATCAGCATTTGATTGACTTAATAGCATTCATATTACGATTCAAATTACTATTAAAACCTTGTGGAAACAAAATTACTAATCAAACTTCAAATCCGCAACCTCCATCAACTCAAATAAGATAAAAATTAAAAATAAAATAATTAGGGGGAAGTGAACGAAAAAAGAATTTGAAAGAGGAAAAATAAAGGAGAGAGAGTAGAAGGATTATATATAAATCCTTTAGGATCACATTGTGGCCTCTTTCTCAGACGAAGCATCCTTTTTTGTATGTCAGCCCAAGAAGAATTAACATCACATCTACATGAATATATAACCCATGACATATTGAAGGATGATACCTCAAATGGGTATGTAAAACAAGTATGCAAAAAAGCAACCATAGTGTAGCACCCATTGCCATTATTGGTCCCTTGTACAAATCAAAAGGACAGAATCAACCATGAGAATTATAGGAAGATGTCTTTTTATTCTTAGATGTGACTCTGTTAATTCCAGTAGTAATTTTAAAAAACAGTGTCAAGTTAAATCACATGATTATATCATGGTGCATATGCATGCATGTTTAGTAGCACTTTCTTTTCGAGGAATACGTACAAGTAAATATTTATTATAAAGAAATGAATGGAACATGCACTGAGTATTTATAAATTCATAATTTGTTATGTGTATGACTAATCACTTATATTTTACCAAAGTCTTATTCGTTTATTTTGACAATCTTGAAAAAAATACATGAAACTGAAAGTTTCTTGTACATACGTTAAAGAGAATAAACATGTTTTCTAAGTATAAAGTATCCTTAAAGATGTTAATCTGTAAATAAATTGAAATAAAACTTTTTCATAGTTCATACTTGATAGTAAATAAATTATTCTTTATAAAGTTTAATATCAATTAACTATTGTTAAGATTTTATTCTTTCTAATAATGGTCTAATATATGAGATCATTGCCAATCAGGACTTGATATCTAATAATGGTCCTTGGAATGCTCTTAAGAAAATTTAATGGTTATTGGTTAAGTGGACATAATTTAATACACAATTTATAAATATATATATATATATTAACAAGACTATCATAACCATTAAAATTCTCTAAACCAAAACTTAATATACATCTATTTTTATTTTAACCTTATCTTGTTTTTTTTTTTTCAGTTTCCGTTGAAAATGATAAAACCAGATATTTGAACCTAAAACATCAAGGTGCCAAAATCTCCTACTGTTAGGCCAAACCCAGTGGGTATATTTTATTCTAACCTTATCTTAAAATAGTTACCTGATTATGTTAAAAATTTAACAAGTTCAAATCATGACTGTAATTTAAACGAAGGATGAAAGCAACTTTAGAAACAGTTACCACGATTTGAAACTTGGAAAATTATGACATCCAAATTAACAGATCTCTAAATACATGCTGAACTGGTCTGGACCGGGGTCTAGGATCCGGTGTGGGACGAGTCACAAGAATATAGGTGTTTTTAGGGTTTGCACACCGGAACAGTGTGTATCCGATGTATTAATCCGGTCTCTCAGTGGGAGAGGCCGGTCTTGTTGTCCTGGAGATCCTTCACACCAACGTTTCGCGTTGCAGGGGGGCGAAAGGTGGTGCCACCTGCGAAGATTCTCCGACGCTCAAGTTAGAAGAGTGTAAGAACTCAGTGAATACTCAAGCGAAGTAACAGTAAAAATGTGAGATAGAACAACGATACCTTGCATGTGTATTGAAATGAGCTATTTATAGTTGTACGTGAGAAAATGAGTCGTTGGATATAGGTGGGTCCCCTAGCTCTGATAGCGTGTACATTATGTCAATCAGGGTGGCTCAGCACTCAGAATGTGTCAGGAGGGTAGGTCAATTATCAGAGTACGATCCTCTAGGAAGAGGAGAGAATAATCACCTTTTCCGCATAATCTGCTGACACATCCACTTGCTTTCTGAGGCCATTGACATGACATATTTTGCTACATACAGTATCTTCGCTGATAAGTTATTAGGGGCTCTTATCTTGCTGTGACTGAAAAGCCAACAGTTATGTAAATGTTCTGTGAAAATGAACAAAGATCCATTATAGAGAAAATAAGTGGGGCAGTCGTGAGATGAGGACGGACGGCCAGACATCGGATATCCGGTGTGGTAAAGTTGAACCAGGACACCGGTTTTCCTTATATGAGGTCATTCTGACGTCCCAAGATTGGGGGCCGGTATCCAGACCGGATCATCTGTCCCCTAGTTTGTATGAGGGACTGTTAAGTTGCTCATATGAGCTACACAACTCTAGAGAAGTCTGGATGCCGGTGGTACATTCTGGGAGGTCTCTGGAAGCTCTGTGGCGTCTGCTCTAATAAACGAGTGACCGCTCTCCTCGCGTTGCGTACAACGGATTCAGACAGCATAAAATAAATGATTGAAATCCCAAGGGTCTTTGAGAATCGAAACCCTTGGTATTCGAAAAGTGGTTGAAGGCATTAAATGCGCATGGCATGATTGGACAGTAAATCCATTTTTTACGCACGAGCCATCATTACCCAAGAGTGTAACCGTCGATTGGGCTTATTGGGCCTGGGTTCAAACTAAAAAGGGGGGCCCATTTTGCCAAAATGTTTACTGAAACGTTACCATTTTCGCGCTCGTACGTGACGAAACGACGGAGTCGTTTCAATTTAAAAGAGGTTACGTTTTGATGCAAGCCTTGTGACCTTCGACGAAACACTATGCCTCTTCGTTACCTATAAAAGGGACTCTTAGCAGATTTTGGAATCCACTCTTGTTTTCAAGCTTAGTGAACCTCTGCTCAAATTTCTTGGAAATTTCTCTGTCGTCTTCAAACTTCTCAAAGATCTTCTTCCTTTAGGTAACCTCCCTTTCCTTCAACTCCTTGCAATTTTTGTTCATTCTGTTTCCATCATGCGACCTGGAGCAGGCAACGCTGGTCCTTCCAACAGGGGGAGTTTTGGCTCTCGCGTCCCCCTTAGCCACCGTGGTGGGAGGATTCCAGCGAATCCTCCTGTGGCTGGGCCTCGTTGCTCAGAGAGAGCTGAGGCTTCTTCCTCACGAGTGTCCTCTTCCCAACGTCGCTCTGAGGTTCCCCTTGACTTGAGGGCTACCATCCGCTCTGATGAAGGGTCAAGTGCTGAAGGTTATCTCTCTGACGATGTTGCTTTTTACCACAGTACGTACGCGTTCCACCGTGCCTGCACAACTATGGATCTTCCTGGACGTGGAAAAACACCAGTTCTCCGCTCTGCTGAAGGATGTGTCAACGTTGTGGCACACCGGCTTGACTGGGAAAAGCTCAACAGGGAGAAACCCTACTGCTGGGTGGAGGAGGAATTCCTAGAGATCCCTTCGCACCATGCGAGTGAGGAAGAATACACGGTCTCTTTCCGCTGTAAAATACATTCAGACAAAAAGTACAAGGCGCGATACGCTGTTCTGGCACCACGTCCCTCTGAGAGAGTATGCCACAGCGTCCTTGATGAGAGGTCGGTCTACATGTACGACTTCGTCTTCTTAAAGTTAGAAGTACGCTTCCCCATGACGGAATTCCAAATGGCCGTCCTGCGTTTCCTAGACTGCGCCCCCACACAACTGCATCCCAACGGTTGGGGTCTAGTCCGGGCTCTGGAGGTTCTGGGGGAGTATTTCAACTTCTCCGCCACTGTGGCCAAACTGTTTCA
Source organism: Clitoria ternatea (assembly GCA_037962975.1). Lineage (NCBI taxonomy): Eukaryota > Viridiplantae > Streptophyta > Magnoliopsida > Fabales > Fabaceae > Clitoria > Clitoria ternatea. Next base: position 4,142,253 of record CM075674.1, read on the forward strand.
CTATTGCCAAGTGGTCCGCCGTGCTAATAAGAAGGGCGGCCTTGGGTTCATTACTCTCCGTAGTGACTCAAGGGTGATAAATTTCAAATCTTATACGGAATCCGCTAAGGTGGATGGACGCTCCTTCAAGCACTACTACACGCGGGTCCGTATTCAACCAAATAAGCCGGTCTTCTGGCGAAATAAGGAGGGATTTACCAAGTTCCCTCTTAGCTGGACGCACGAGCATTTTCTCCTCATGAGCCGTGCTTATTACACAGATGAGAGTGAACTCTCCTCTCATTCTGTTGAGGTCTTAAGCGCCATGCAGACGGCCTCGAAAACCCTCAATGGATTTTCCAGCAGGCTCCTCTTGGCCGAGGACGACATCCGAAACACCTACCTCCGTAATATCCGTTCTTACTCTATCTGTGTTGTATAATTATTCCGCTCTGATTATTTTTTCTTCTTATGTGCTAACTCAACCTTTCTTGTTTTGCAGAGCAAATCGAAAGAGCCTGCCCAGAGATGTTGTCGTTAAGGACCATGATGGCTGACGATGATTCCTCCTCTGAGGAGAATGAGATCCAGGCGAAGAGGAACGCCACCAAAACTCCCCTCATTCCCCTGACCTCTGCAGTAGGTGATGAGATTCCTCTCTTTGATGAGGAGGAAACAGAAGAACCAACTGAGGCCACCAGAACGGGCGACAAGGAGGCCGTCCCAGAGAAGAAGAGGAAAAAGAGGCATCTTGTAAAAAAGGCAGACCAAGAAAAGCCCTCCTCTGATGACCCTGTGAAGAAGCGTCAGAAGACGGTCGAAGAAACTGGGTTGAAGAAGGACAAGGGAAAGAAACCCGTACCTGAATCCTCTGCCCCTTCTTCACAGAATGCTTCAGAACCGGACTCTGGGAATGGTCCTCCTCCGGCGTTTGATCCTCCACGTGACTCCTTCCTTTCTCCTTATTTATGGTTTCAGGGGTCCATGGCTCCCACTCTTCCAAAGGCAAGGTATTGCCTCCGCCCCTCCCTCGACGCTGCTGGGGTCCGAGGTGCTTGTAAGGCCGGGCGTTGGCAGCTGGATGAACTGTCCAGCCTCCTTGATTCCCTGAGCGAGAAGGCAGATTTCATGGATCAGGTTGAAAAGCTTGAAGCCGAACTCACGGTGAAGGAGACATGGGCGACCAAGCAAGCTGAAGTTCATAGGGGCCTGGAGTCAGAATTGAAGAAAACCAAGGAGACGCTCTAGAGAAAAACTGAGGAGGCAAGCCAAGTTCATTTTACGAACAAGGCTCTAGAGCGGGAAGTTACCGACCTCCAGAAACAGAACAAATCCATACCCCTCCTTGAAGAAGAATTACAACTGGAGAAGAAGAGATCGGCTAAGCTTGCTGACGATCTCAAAATCATAGAGGACGGTCGCAACAAAGACCTTGGGGAGTGGGAGAGCCTTCGGAAGGAGATGCAAGCCCAAATTGAGGAACTCAAGAAGGGTGGTGCGAGTGTTGGGCCTTCAGAAGAGGATTTTGCCAAGGTTCAAAGAAGATTAGCTGCTGCGAAGGCCAAGGCTGCCAAAGCCTTGGAGATATGCAAAAATATGGCGTATGAATCCTTCGGCCTGGCCCTTCGTCAAGTTTATTATCGTAACCCCGGAGTGCAGCTGAATTTGTACGGATTGGATTCGTTCTTCGAATTCCATGGGGGAAAACTTGTCGAAGTGCATAAGGACGGCTCGCATCATGAACCTTGTGCATCTCTGTACGAACTGCCTCCCCTTCCAGAAGGTCAAAGTATGGAGCCGACAACGTCCACCGCTGCCTCTGGAGCTAAAACGCAGGAAGGTGCCCAAACTGGAGTAGAGGACAAGATGGAGAAGACAGGAGTGCCCACTGTGGAAGATCAGGCACCGGCCCCTTAATTTAAGCTTTTATTCATAGCTGTGTACTGGGATCAGCTCTAGCTTTAACTACTTTGTAACCTGAATAATTTCCTATTTTGAGAATAAAATTCACTGTTGCTTCTCTTCAACTGCTTGCGTCGAATGTATGATTGTTGGATAACTTAGTGCTATACAAAACACTTTATTGTTTTCAATGCTTTGTGAATCCGTTCTGTGTGGTTGCCTAGCTGCTTAAAGCGTACTTATCACACCAGATTAAGATAACAAATTGTAACAAAGAAGCGTCAATTAAGTTAAAGCATGCCCTGTCCCCAAGTGTAAGTACATTGGGAAGGGAAATTTTATCTCAAGAATTACCTTTTAACTTCTTAAAAAGATAGAAATGCTCATCTGTCCTCGAAGACGTAGAGCGGGTACGTGAGCGCTCAACCGCTCTGGGTGGATATTCCACAATTGAGGACGGATATTGCCTTTGAATTTTTGTATAGCTTTGGCAAGGGTAAGCTTTACGCCTTTCTCTTGAGGTTCGGTTTGGTCCTACACCTCAAGTCTTCACACGGTGTTCGGTTCGATCCTACTAACCGTACTTGGAGTTCGGTGCAATCCTACAATCCAAGCCTTCAACACGGGGTTCGGATCAGGGCTAATCCTGAACCTACTGCGCCCGTTACTCGGGGTTCGGCGTGGTTTTCTGTATGAACCGGCCTACTGCGCCCAAGCCTTCGCATGGGGTTCGGTTTGTGGCCTTGAGGAAGGACCAGCCCTACAACCCATGTTGTCTTCGAATGGGGTTCGGTTTGTGGCCTTCAAAAAGGACCAGCCCTACAACCCATTCCACCTCAAGGAGTTACATCGTCAAAACACACGATGTGTGATTGAGATCATCCGTCCTGAGGGGTCTTCATCATTCCCTCAAGGAGTTACATCATCAACTACAGAATTGGTAGTTGAGTTCATCCGTCCTGAGGTGTACGCGTATTAAACTACGGCTATAAATCACAACACATAAGAAAGGTGAGAATGATAGGGCGGTTAAAATGTATTCTCGTTAGAATTGAAAGTACATTACATGAAGAGCGTAGTTGGGGTCATGCCTCGTTAAAACCTTCTTGAGAAAACCCAAAGGGAAAAAACTCAAGTAAGGAAAAAGAGTACATGCCGTCTTACCAACTAGCTGTAATAAACACGTAAGTTCTGAGTGTTCCATTTGTTGCGGATCGGAGTTCCATCAAGTTCTTCCAACCGGTATGACCCTTTTCCAGTCACTTCAGAAACTCTATACGGACCTTCCCACGTCGGTGCCAGCTTTCCTTGGTGGGCGAATTTATTCCCCACACTTGCCTTTCTCAAAACAAGATCTCCGGTGTTAAAAGCTCTGTACTGGACACGTTTAGTGTACCGGAGTGCTGCCTTTGCTTTTATAGCCTGATCTTTGACGAAAACCTTTTCCCTTAACTCCTGGAGGACGTCTAGTTCTGATGCCAAATTGGCGTTGTTATCTTCAGCTGAAAAATACTCCACACGAGCCGATCTTGTTTGTAGTTCCACCGGGATCATGGCCTCAACCCCGTACGTTAACCGGTATGGGGATTCGTTAGTTGAAGAATGAGGCGTGGTGCGGTATGCCCATAAAACATGATATAGCTGGTCTGTCCATCCTCCCTTTGCTTCTCCCAGACGCTTCTTCAACCCCTTTAGCACTTCTCGGTTGGCTACCTCCGCTTGTCCATTGGTTTGGGGGTGTTCAACAGACGAAAATATCTGGATTATCCCCAGTCCTTCCAGCAAATCTGTGAACTTTTTGTCTGTAAACTGGGTGCCGTTGTCAGTCACAATCTGCCCTGGCACCCCGAATCGAGCTATGATATTTTCATACACGAAACGCCTTGTTTGCGCAGAAGTGATATGCACTACTGGTTCTGCTTCGATCCACTTGGTGAAGTAGTCTACCCCCACGATCAAATATTTGATACCTCCTGGTGCAGTGGGGAATGGACCCAAAATATCAAGGCCCCACTGGTAGAACGGCCAAGGTACAACAGATGAGGATAGCTCTTGGGCCGGTGTATGGTGGAGGTTGGAGAATTTTTGACAAGCATCACACTTCCTAACAAAATCTGCAGAATCCTGCTTCATAGTGGGCCACCAATATCCAGCCCTGAGGACCTTCCTCATTAAGCTTCGGCCCCCAGCATGGTGCCCACATTGCCCCTCGTGCACTTCCTCCAAAACCGCTTGAACCTGATCCTCTCTCAGACACAAAAGATATGGGACAGAGAATCCCCTTTTGTAGAGAACACCATCAACCATAGTAAAATATGGCAGCTCCCTCTTCACTCGTCTCCTCTCCTTCTCATCAGTGGGCAGTTGACCATCAGCCAGATAGCGAATATAGGGGATGACCCAGGAATCCTCATATGGATAGCTCACCATGATAGCGTTCAGAGAAAGGTACAGAGGTATGCTAGGTGACGTCAAAGTGCTTTGAACCACCGTTGTTGTGCTGCCGGGCTGCTTTGTACTTGCAAGTCTTGATAAGATGTCCGCTCTGGTGTTTTCCTCTCTGGGCACATGTTTGAACTCTAAAACTTCAAATCTTCCCTTCAATTCATTAACACAATTCAAGTACAATTGAAGTTGCGGCTCCTTCGCTTGGTACTCCCCCTGGATCTGCGAAATCACCAATTGAGAATCACTGCACAGTGTGACTGCTGATGCTCCGATGTCAATCGCCGCACGGAGACCGGCCAAGCATGCTTCGTATTCAGCCTGGTTGTTGGAGGTTTTGAAATTGAATCGGAGGGAAATTTCTAGGTGCACACCATCATCACTTTCTACCACCACACCTGCTCCACAACCTTTGCTGTTCGACGATCCATCAACGTAAATGGTCCAATGCGCTCGGGGGGTGGCAGGGTCCGCCCCAGTCATCTCCACAACAAAATCAGCCAACACTTGTGCCTTGATGGCTCCTCGAGGCTCATACGAAATTTCGAATTCAGACAGCTCGATAGACCATTTTATCATCCTCCTGGCGAGGTCGGGCTTGCTAAGTACTGAATGGAGAGGCAAATCCGTTCTCACCAGTACTGGGTGCGCGTGGAAATAGGGCCTCAACCATCGTGATGCCTACACGACTGCTAGAGCAGCTTTCTCAATCTTCTGGTACCTTCCTTCCGCCCCCTGAAACGTCTTACTGGTAAAGTATACCGGTCTCTGCCCCTCAGGGGTTTCTTTAACCAAGGCTACGCCTAGGGCTTCATCAGAGATTGCTAAATACAGGATCAAAATCTCACCAGGGTCAGGCTTAACCAGTATTGGTGGACTCGAGAGAACGGCCTTGAGTTGCTGGAAGGCTTGTTCTTGCTCCTCTCCCCATTCAAAACTCTTGTGTTTCTTCAACGCCTTATACAAGGGGAGGGACCTGTGCGCCATCTTGGGCATGAAGCGAGCTAGAGCAGCCACTTTCCCATTCAATGATTGGACCTCCCTCAGGCTCTTAGGGCTCTACATGTCCAGGATTGCTTGGCATTTCCCAGGGTTGGCCTCGATCCCTCGTTGGGTCAACATGAATCCCAGGAATTTCCCAGCTGGAACGGCAAAGGTGCATTTTAAGGGGTTTAACCTCATGTTGTACTATCGAAGCCTAGTGAAAACTTGGCGCAGATCTTCAATGTGGTCTCCTCCAGCGGGCGTTTTAGCTATAATATCATCGATATAAACTTCGACCAGCCTGGTGTGCATCCCTTCAAAGACTTTGTTAATCATACGCTGATAAGTAGCGCCGACGTTCTTCAATCCAAAAGGCATGACGGTGTAGCAGAAAACACCGCGGTCATTGATAAAGGCAGTTTTCTCTTGGTCTCCCTCCCACATCGGAATCTGGTTATACCCCGAATAAGCATCCATGAAACTGAGGTACTGGTAACCAGATGAATCATCCACCATACGATCAATGTTGGGCAGGGGATATGGATCCTTGGGGCAGCAACGGTTAAGATCCACATAATCTGTGCACATTCTCCATTTGCCATTAGCCTTCTGCACCATGACCACATTAGAAAGCCAAGATGAGTAGCGTATTTCCCTTATAAAGCCTGCTTTTAACAACTCCTCTGTCTGCTCACAAGCCGCCCTCTGCTTCTCCGGTCCCAACCTCCTCTTCTTCTGGGCCACCGATCTTGTTTCAGGATACACAGCAAGCTTATGGCAACAGAAATCAGGGTCCATCCCAGGCATGTCTGCTGCTGTCCATGCGAAAAGATCTTTGAACTCCTGCAGAAGGGCTAATAAGCGTTGCTCCATAGCAAACTCCAACTTATCATTGATGTGCGTGACCTTCTCTGGGGAATCTCCTAAGACAACATCCCTGGAACCACCATCCGGTGTGGGCTTAGAGGGATTGAGTGGATCAATCTTCAATTCCGCTCTGGGGTCCAGATCAATTAGACTGACAGACCCTGCCGCTGTTCCTCCGTCGTTCAGCTTCCTCTTCTTGTTGAATGCCTCCAACTTGACCATGTTGAGGCTCAGGTTATAACAATATCGAGTCATCTCCTGATCACCACGGAGAGAGGACACACCGTTGTCCTTATCAATGAATTTGATCAAGAGGTGAGGAGTGGACACGATTGCTTCCATCGCATTCAATGTTGGACGGCCTATGATACCATTGTATGGGGATTCCACATCAATCACCAGAATTCTTGACTTGACTGTTCTCGCACCAGGCTCTCCTTCAAAAGAAATCAGAGTGTCAAGATACCCCTTGGTGGGTTGCTTGGCTCCATTAAACGCTGTGAGTTCTTGCGTGTAGGGTTGTAAATCTGCATCATTGAAACCCATTCGTTTGAAACAATTATAAAAGATAACGTCACAAGAACTTCCCTGATCGACGAGGATCCTCTTGACATCCTTGTTGGCTATGACTGCCACGATAACTACTGCATCATCACCTCCTGGAATTGTTGGGCCAAAGTCATCATCAGTAAATGACACCGTCGGAGCTGCCATACCGTCCCTGAAAGGGCGGTTATCCCTTGGTTTACCCTGGACAGATAGAATCATCCTGTGGTGATTCTTCCGTGCTGTGATTGATGCTCCTCCTCCCGCAAATCCTCCAGCTATCATCTCAATCACTTCTCGTCTGCCCTGCCTCTGCTGCTGGGGCATGTTATTTTGTTGGGCATCTCCAGCAATCACTACTCCCTTCTGCTTTTCGGCTGCAGTGAACTTTCTTGCTGGATTACGTGCATTGTCATCTTCGTCATCAGGATCTCTACTCCTTTTTTCCATCCTCTGAGGCTCGTCTATAGATTTCTCCTTGAACAAATACTGCTTCAGCTTTCCTTCTCGGATGAGAGTTTCCATCGTATTCTTTAATGCCTTGCACTCATCAGTATTGTGTCCTGTCTGTTCATGGAAAGTGCAATACTTACGTGGGTTACCACCCCTCTTGACTGGGGCTGGCTTCCTTATACCAAAGACGTTCAACGTTGGCCAACCAACCTCCCTCATGGTTTGTGAATGCCTGGTGTTCAACGGAGCATAGTTGTCGAACGATGATACACGCCTATCTCGTGGATGCGGGCGAGCATTTACAAAGTCTTCTCTAAAGGCATGCTTCTCAGGCCTCACTCTCTCCTTTTCTCTCCGTGGCTGCTGAGTGGGTGCTGAAGGCTTCATTCTTGTTGCAGTTGCCTCTAGATGCATCTCTATGCCCACGTACTTGAAAGCTTTCCTTCGAAACTCCTCGAAGGTTGTTGGGGGGCTCTTTGCCAAAGATAGGGCAAAGGCTGAACCAGGCTGAAGAGCTTCCACCACAATATGAAGTTGTATGGCCTCCGTGAGGTTGGGGACCAAAGCTGCCTCCTTATAAAACCTTTTCAAGAACTCCTTAAGAGTTTCAGTTTCTCCCTGCCTTATCTGGGCCAGGGTGTGAGAAGTTCTTGGGATATCCCTAGAGATGACGAAATGGCTTTCAAATGTAGCAGCCATTTCCTCCCAAGAGTCTATAGATCCTGAGGGTAAGCTCTTAAACCAGCTGAGAGCCTCCTCGATTAGTGTTCTTGGGAACATCCTGCACATAACATCTTCATCTGCTCCCAAATACATAGCTTCATACACATAAGCATCCAAATGCTTAGTGGGATCAGTTTCTCCATTATACTTCCCTATCGACAGTGGCTGAGTTGTTTGCAAATGTTTCAGGATGGCAATGTTCATCAGCCTTCTTGAGAAAGGGACACTGAGCTTGTACGTCCCTGAAGTCACCACCGCCTGCTCCCTTCTCCTGGTACTGACTCTATCGCCAGAGTCTTGAGTTTGCTCTCTCTCTCTTCATATGTGGGGATCTTCGAATACTGAAGGGCTGTAGACCTGCCCCTCTCTGATGCGTGATGAGTCTCTTCTGCATGGGACGTTGCCCTATCCCCAGCTCCTCCTCTCTCCCGCTTCAACTCCATCAGCTCCTCCCTGAGTTGCCTGATAACCTCATCACGAGAGTCAGGCGTTTGTACTTGCACCATCCTCCGGGTTTGAGTTACAGGGGACTCGAAAACGAGTCTCCTTCCAGTCTGTTGATGGGTCACATCCTCCACATGACCATCAATGAAATCTCTCCCATCCCCTTCCATCGTGACAACCAAACTTCTGCGAAAATGGGAATAACTCTAACGAGTCCCACCGGGCGTGCCAATGAACTGGTCTGGACCGGGGTCTAGGATCCGGTGTGGGACGAGCCACAAGAATATAGGTGTTTTTAGGGTTTGCACACCGGAACAGTGTGTATCCGATGTATTAATCCGGTCTCTTAGTGGGAGAGGCCGGTCTTGTTGTCCTGGAGATCCTTCACACCAACGTTTCACGTTGCAGGGGGCGAAAGGTGGTGCCACCTGCGAAGATTCTCCGACGCTCAAGTTAGAAGAGTGTAAGAACTCAGTGAATACTCAAGCGAAGTAACAGTAAAAATATGAGATAGAACAATGATACCTTGCATGTGTATTGAAATGAGCTATTTATAGTTGTACATGAGAAAATGAGTCATTGGATACAGGTGGGTCCCCTAGCTCTGATAGCGTGTACATTATGTCAATCAGGGTGGCTCAACACTCAGAATGTGTCAGGAGGGTAGGTCAATTATCAGAGTACGATCCTCTAGGAAGAGGAGAGGATAATCACCTTTTCCGCATAATCTGCTGACACATCCACTTGCTTTCTGAGGCCATTGACATGACATATTTTGCTACATACAGTATCTTCGCTGATAAGTTATTAGGGGCTCTTATCTTGCTGTGACTGAAAAGCCAACAGTTATGTAAATGTTCTGTGAAAATGAACAAAGATCCGTTATAGAGAAAATAAGTGGGGCAGTCGTGAGATGAGGACGGACGGCCAGACATCGGATATCCGGTGTGGTAAAGTTGAACCAGGACACCGGTTTTCCTTATATGAGGTCATTCTGACGTCCCAAGATTGGGGGCCGGTATGCAGACCGGATCATATGCTACTATGGTATGGGCGGGTTATAGACAATTAGAGATAGTAATTGCATGGATTTTATCAAAGAAATTAATATCAACCAATGCTTTACAAATGATATTTCATGCTACGTCCAAAGCTGATATCTTGGGAAAAAATCATCAAGAAGATATAACCTTAAAATATAAACATTTTATTAAGAAACATGCAAAATATAAGAAACCCATAAACATCTTTTGAAAAATTAGACTAGGATGTCAACTTTTTACAACTAGGGGTTATGATTATGTAATCAGCAACGAAAAGCATCATAATGTGGGACATAAAAATCACCACAAAAAAGCAGAAGATACCTACTATACATTCATTCACAGCAAAAACAACCTAGGACCTTAGACTTGGGTCAAATTTGTGCTAGATTCTATCTTGTAAACCTTTAAGTTTGCAGTAGCCACCACTAGCATACCTTTACACACTAAAACTGATTGAAATGTAACACATATATTCATATCTTGGAGAGAAGAAAAGTGTGCTTTTTAAAATAAGATCGGTCTGCTAAGTAATGTATCACCCATAACATACCTTAAATTTCATCACAAGTCTGAAGACTTTCATTTTATGTAGTTATAGTAAAAAGTGCAAAAGAGAATGTCATATGCACAGGGTTAGGCTCATCTAGTTACTAGTTAAATATGATCAAATATTTCCACCTTCCACTCTATATGGTATAATCAAGAGTCAACTATGAACAAATCAAGAATAATAACTGTCATTTTCTGAAAGTAGTAGATTGAAACATCTTTAAGCTGATTTCTGCAACTATTCTGGCGTTAAAAGCTTTAGTTATGCCTACAATATTTCCATCAAGATACTTCTGTTCAAGCAACTTTGATTTTGGGTTAAAAATGGGTAGGTTTAGAAGTTGAGAGAGAAATGTTACCAATGCACAGGCAATGTGTAAAGCATGCTTAGATTCATTGACATTATTCAATCCTTTCTCTATTTTATCCCAGATCATTATTGTGCAGTAAATAATGACCTTGAGGAGAGATTAAAATTAATGGTGTGCAAATTAGAAAGGCAGAAATGGAAAATTCACATCTTAAAGAGTCATTTATAAAGTCAATTGTTGAACAAACTTTAGTTGAATCTGTCAATAATCAATTGAGTTGTCAGATTAGGAATGAAAAGGAAATATTATGTCAAAAGGAAAGTGAGATTTTGGAAGCAACTGAGATGTTTCGTGTTTTACACATTGAGAAAATAGAATTGCAAAGAATGGTGGATGATCTGAAGATTAAGTATGATGAAGTCAGGTTTGTGCTGGAAGAACAGGCTAATCAAAATTTGAAATTGTTCCTATGCAGCAACTAATAAAAGGCAAAGCTAATGCAAGTCTAATTTTATCATCACCTCCTATGTAGTATTTGAAATATAAACCTAATGCACTTGAAACTAATAAAAGGCAATTAATTCAATTTAAGAAACTAAGGATTACAAGTGCGGTAAATAACCATGCAATACAAACAAGAACTTGCAAAGAACATCAGCGAGATTACAAGTGAGAAAAAAAATCCATGGAAAATGAATATAAAAATAGGGGTAACCTTCTGAAAGATGATAACGACGAGAGGGGCAGTGAAACGCACGGAGGATTCACAAAATAACCAACGCACAGACGATAACACGCACGGAGAGGGGCAGTGAGAACTTGGTGAGCTTTCGAGAACTTCAAAAATACAAATGCATTGAGAACTTTGAGAGAGGCACGGTTTCAAGGGGGAAGGGCTCTCTTCGAGAGGGTGAGCTTGTTAAGGGCTAGGGCTTTCGAGAGACACAATGGCTTTCGAGAGAGCTTCGCGGGTTAGCATCGAGAGGTCTCTAAAATGAATCGACCTATAGGGAAAAGAGTGGGTAATATGAAAGATTTCTCACCGGTCCCAAATGTAAGACCGGTATTAAGATTGCCCATTTCTCACCAGTCCAACCAGCACACTGGTACAAACTTCACATTTCTCACCAGTCCAACTTGTAGACCGATACAAACATAACTATTTCTCACTGGTCCAAATCTAGGACCGGTGTAAAGTTTCTTATTATTTACAAAACCGCCACCGTCTTATTTTTTACACTTGCCCAACTACAACCAGTGTAAAACTCCTGTTGTAAAAGGCCCTTTTCACACTAGTGACTGCATCAAAATTCAGTCCCAAAATACCTCTCAAAAAGCGCACAAAAACAACAAGAATCAATGCTAACAACAAGTGCTTATTCTTGCATCAAGTTCCACATAGAGCATGGATGGAAGGCATTATTAAAAGACATAAAATGCAATCAAAATTGAAGAATTACAACATGCAAAATAATACCTATAGTTGCTGAAAATTCAAACAAACACTAGAAAAATAACTAAGAAACACAAACAAGCCTACAATTAAAGAGCAAACTTCACCTTTAAATGCTTGAAATACACTTTAGAAAATGTGACTAAAGTGTATTAGAATCCAACAAACTAACTCAAAGCAAATTGAAAAGGAAACATAGAATCATAAAAGATCAAGCTCCAAGACTCAAAAACACAAACCTAGAGGCATTAAACACTAAAATATTTCATTAAACACATGGACTACACTATCAATTAAACACAAAATAAAAAGGTACAACACTAAATTTTTAATTCCTAACACAAACAAGACAACAATAAAAAGTTCTAAAGAAAGAAACAATATTAAACAACAACAAAATACATAAAAATGGAGATAACTTGTAACACAATCTTGAATTTTTTTTGCACAAAATGGAATGAAACTAAGAGGTTATGTCATAATTCATTATAGGAACAAGTCTTGTGAAGGCACTTTGCATAATTCTAATCCAAGAAGTGTAGATCTAAAAATCAAGATTTAACATATTTTTGAGTTTTTCTTAAAAATACACATATGATACCTCTAAAGAAAACTAGGAATGAGTAGAATGATAATATCATACTGAATTTTAGAATAGTAACACAAAAATTAATAGATCTAAGAAAATAATTCAAGAGAGAAGGTTCAATGATACCACTTGATGTAGGATTTTATTAGAGGAATGGATCTTCATCTTGAATCTTCCTTGGATCTAACCTTTTCACCACTTGATTAAATCCAAAAACTCAATTCTAAATTTTAGAAGCCTTGACTGAGACTCACACTACAAGAAAACATGAACAAAATTTGATGAAAACTCAAGAGAAATATAAAGGAAAACTAGGGGAAAGTGGAACTAATAGAGAGGAAATGAATGGTCTATGATTAACACGCGCCACTCTTAATGGAGAGATAAGCCAAAAGCGAGATATTGCCACCCTTGGAAAGGTCTAAAGGATAAGAGCTAGGTGGGAGAAAGCTAAGCACTTAAGGAATCTTAGAAAGAGGAAAAATCACTCAATCTCACTAGAAATCTCAAAAATGAAGTCTTAGCTACATTTTACAAAGGAATGGAAGCTTATATACTTCCCCTAGATGGCACCATCTCAATGGGTCTTGGTGCTCTCCTTGACTTAAAAACTAAATCCTATATAAATGGCCCAATTACATGGCCCAAACTAAAAAATATGCTATGTATAAGGCCCAAAAGTGGCCCAAACTAACTTGACCATACAAGACCCAAACTTCTAAAGCCTTCTAGGCTTTCCAAATTATTTATAAACAAAAGTATAAAATCCTTAAAACATTTACAAAAAGTGTGTGAGGCCTAAATGAGGCCCCACTGAAACTTGCCAAGACATCCTCAAATCTTTGTGTAGGCTTTATAGGCTTTATATGGGTCCTCATCACCTTACCAGGAGGATTGTAACCTTATCCCGCTTACTCTATAAGTTCACAAAAAGGTCCCTGTCCTTCTACCAAGTGCTAAAAAAAGTCAAACACTTTCTAGTGGACCAAAGAGTGTGAAAAAGCCTTTGCAGGGATCCAAGACGAGATACTAAAGAGTAATGAAGTTTGCATACAACCTTGTGGTCGTCGCCCAGATGTTGAGACCCCACTTTCACAGTCACCAGATCATTCTCAAAACTGATCAACCCATTAGTAAAATCCTGTAAAATCTTGAACTAGCAAGAAGAATGGTCACGTAAGCTGTAGAACTCTCTGAATATGGAACCCGGTATGAACCAAGGGGAGTAATCAAAGCACAATTCTTAGTAGAATTCATGGTAGAATTAGGAGATGATAAGGAAAAATACGACACTGAGCACGCCTTATGGACCCTCTTAGCCGATGGAATTGGCATTGCCATAGAAGAATCACTAAGATTCCAGTTCAAAGCAAGTAACAATCAAGCAGAATATAAGGCACATATCACCGAGCTACAAATGGCCTTGGACCTCAAGACCAAATGCATACAAGTGAAAATCGACTCATGGTTAGTCACCTAACAGGTGGAAGAAGCCTACCAAGCAAAATATCCTATCCTTACCAAACATCTTTCTTAGGTTAAGAAGATGGTGGCAGGATTCAATATGTTTAAAATTGCACATGTTCCCCAAGTAGAAAATAAAAAAGTAAATATAATATCCAAATTTGCCAACAATAAGAAAGATGGAAATCTGAAGACACTTTTACAGATAACCCTCAATAAGCCCACTGTAAAAAATGAAGAACGACAAATAAATGAGACTGTTGTAGCACCCGGGGTGAAAACATGGATGACCTCAATAACAGACTTCTTAATCGAGGGAATTCTGCCAACCAATCCTTTTGGAGCCAGAAAGGTATAGGCACACTTAGCCAACTACACTTTAATAAAAGGACAACTTTACAAGAGTGGGTTCACACCACCACTCCTCAAATGCCTCAACAAAGAACAAGTAGAGTATGTAATGTAGGAAATCCACTCAAGAATCTATAGACACCATGGTAGAGTACGACCCCTAGCTAGAAAGGTCCTCCAGGTAGGAAACTTTTAGCCCACCATATGTTCATATTGCTCTGATTTCATCAAAAGGTGTGAATCCCACCAAAGAAATGCCAATAGAATACAGAGCCACCTAAGCCACTGCACAAAATCCTATCCCCTGGCCTTTCAACAATTAGGGAATGGACATCTTGGGACCTTTTCCCCCAGGAAAAGGACAAGTAAAATACTTGCTCGATACTATAAACCTTTTCAAAAAATGGATAGAAGTCGAGCCTCTCACCACCATCTCTGCATCTAAAGTCAAAACTTTTTCCCTAACCCAAGAAAACACATTTGAAGAAGAAGCAATTTCTTCGTAAAGAGAATAGGAAATAGGAAAGACAAACACTACAAACAATACGACCTAGTAACACAAATTACAGAAGAAGAACAAGGAGAAAGGACTAACCTTTGAATAAGAAGAACACTACCAAGAAACAGTGAAAGATAAAGAAAAAGATAGACCTAAAAGCCAAGCAGTGACTGCAACAGATACAAAGGAAGAAGTTGAAAATAGAGAAGTTCAGAGAAAGAACTCGTAAAAGAAAAGGTTGAAAATGAAGAAGGTTTAGGCTATAAATACGTAAGAGGAAGGTAATTCCCAAACAGAAGATCCAACGGTTAGGAATGACACCACCTATTCCACGACCACGATGCTGCGACGAGCTCATAAGAGCAACTACCCTGGACACATGGCAAAAAGCTCACCCACACCTAAAATGACACACATAATCCCAAGAGGTGCGTTCAAAGACATTGGGATACAAAATGCCTCATCATTACATAAACTACTTCATTCAGAATCAACTTGAGAAATAAAGCGATAGCTACCCACAACAGACACATGTCCTCTCTTAAACCTCCCTCATAAAATGTTACAAATACCTACCAACACAAGCAAACAAACAAAAATGACTCCCCCTTCAATCTCAACACAGAATCACTTGGGACATTACCACTCAGTATGGGATCACTCAGTGTTTGTCCATAATCACTCAGAATATTACCACTCAATACAAAACCACTCAGTATATGACCGTAATTACTCAGCGTACCCTAACTCAACTCATATTCATCCTACAAACCAGTATTTAACACATAGTCACTCGACTCACCCTTTGGCAAGAAGCTCATGACTCAGGGGCTTTTATTCCATCCTGGATCAAGAGGGGTCCCTCATTCCCCTTTTATTTTAGGAAGATATCTTTACTCCTTCATAATCTTAGGAAATTACCATTATCTAATAGATAGTGGGCTAACATCAAGGCCCCTATTTTGATGTATGAATAAGCCCATAGAGCCCCCTTTGTATTCAAGTGACATTTTGAGAAATAACCTATTTTCCTAAAGTAATTCTCTACGTTTAGTATTTTATACGCTTATAATGAACAATAAGCATTTCAATTAAGAACAAAAATGAAAGTTTAATTCCTTAGGTGCTTTTAATATTATTTATCAATCAATTTGAAATAGAATTTTACATGGTAATTTGATGGACTATAATATCGTCATTTATTTCATTTGAATACTGAGATAAAGTTTTAATTTTTAATTTGAGAATAATGCCAAAAATTTTGAGAAAATCTAGTGAGATTCCAAGAAATTCAATTCCTATTAATTTAATTTCTATCATTTTAAAAATTATTTCTTTAGATAAAGTAATTTAAATCTTTTCATTTAAAAAATCACTTGTTTGGATTAAGTATTTAAAAGTTTTACAATTTTAAAATTTTCTATGGTGGTGGCGTTAGGGGAGGTGATGATGGCAGTTGTCGGTCGAGGCGATGAAGATGGTGGTGGTACAATTATGAGTGATGGTGGTGTCAATGACGACGATGAAACGGTGGTGGCAGCGATGACAATGGTAGGGTGACCACAATAGGGGTGGGGTAGTAGTAGTTGTGCTGGTGATGGTGGTAATGAGGACGAGAAATGGGTGGGGCAATGGTAATGGCGCCCTGATAATAGGGGTAGCGATAGTGGTGATGGCGACGAGGACGTTGTGGTGGCAGAGACAGTGGCAATGGTAGTACTGGGAGTGGTGATGACGATGAAAATAACAAGGGTGTAGGGGTGCAACGATGATGTGGGTGAAGGTTGTGGCGGCGGTGACAAAGAGGCATTGTTTTTAGTAGTGGTGGCGCGTAGGTGACAGTGGCAACGACAACGATAGTGTAGATGATGGCAACAATAATGATGACAATTTTAGCAACGAAAGTGGTGACAATGGTGATGGGAATAGGGGCAATGGAGGTGATAGCAATGATAGTGATAATGGTAGTGGTGACGACAGCGGTAATAGTGTGATAGCAGTAGTTATCGTAGTAGAAGTGATAAAATTTTAAATTTCTCATTTTTAATTATATTAAAAATTCTACCATTTTTAAAATTACTAAAATTTTAATATGTGATTATTAATATTTAAAATATTTTTACCGGAATTAATTCTAATACAGGTAAAGAGATTTCCGTAAGCATAGGCTGCGGAACTTTCATCGCATTGACCGTTTACGAAAACTCACTCATGAGTACTCAACTATTTACATGCTAACTAATTAAGATCTTAAAATTAATGTATTGGAATTGGATTGCTCATTAATCAATTACTCATCTGGTTTGCCGTATACGTCATGGTTTGTGTATGGATCATAAAGGTTTTACTTGCCCTTCTTCTCACCAACCGTATGAACTGTACACATTAGAAACTCGTGTCCAAGTCACAAAATCCCCAAGTTTCTTAATTAATTTGATAGCTAAACTTTTTGGTTTGGGGTCACCAAGCATGTGAAATGTACATATTATATTTTTATTATTATTATTTTCTAACGGTAGCTGCTACTGCAAGCAAGCAGAAACATGCATGTGCTTTTGTCTCCTTTATTTTTGGTCAAAATGTCCTTTTGTTTCCAAATAAAAGGAAATTAGGGGTTCAATTATGGGCTCCATAGTCCATTCCAAGTCTAATTACATTATGACTAAGAACTGTGTTTTTGACCACCAAAAATAAAAAGAACTGTGTTTCAGATTCGAATAATCATTATGGGCGTATGAGAAGTCATCACATCAATGGAATCTCACCCCTTACAAGAAAAGAGTAAAAAAACAAAAAAAGAAAAGAGTAAACCCTTACCCGGTTGACAAAAGAAAGAGTAAAACCCTCGGTACTACGTGGTAAAATAATGTTTGGTACATAGCAGCATCTTTTGTTCTTAATTGCTGTCTTTTAATTGAGATGGATAAAAAAAATTAATCAATTAATTAAACGGGTTTTTAAGGTGTCTCTAATCATATACTTGATAAATATTGATTATTAACATACTTATTAGGATAAATCTAATTTTCGTAATTAAATATCACAGTCATTTTTTCTAACTTGTTTTTGAAAGTCATTAAACTACATTAAATGGACCACGTTTAGCAAATCTAGAGATTAAAATGATAGTTTAATGAAATTGGAAACTAAATTAGGGATTAATTCAACGAAAATGGCTCCCAAAGCTAAACTTATATGTGAAGTGTGCTTTAATTTAAGGTAAATGTTTATTTTAATTGATTTTAAAAAATACTCTAATGTTTAGCTACATTATTATTCTATCCCAGAAAAGAGATACATTATTATTGATTACTTTTCTTAAAATCATATTATTATTGATTTACTTACTCACTTGAAAATCAAGCTTATATTTTCCACCTTTAATAACAATCCAGGGGCATTATGTCCTTAGAATGAGTCCAATTCTGGTGCTGTACTTAAAATGGACTTGTTGGTGAACCGTCCCCCTAAAAGGCCTAATGAAAAAATAAAATAAAAGATGCTGCCGACATTCTAACTTAAAGAATTTAGAGTTGCTTAGTAATGTGTATCAAAACAATGAAACAAAGCCATGTGTATCCATGCAATGAAACAAAATCAATATCATAGGCATATTTTGGATTAGAGGCGAAGCCAAGACTTAATATGAAGGGAGGTCGAATATAAACTTATCCTGAACGAGAAAAACTAACAAAGTAATATGAATAAAAAAAAGGTAATTTAGTTATTAAAAAATATTTTTTATTTTCTATAATTTTTGTATTTAACTTTAAATATATATATATATTTTAAAATTCTTTTAGTTTTCTTTGAGTCAGCTTTTAACGTTTTTATGAGTTTTTAGGTCATCATTATAGTTAATGGAAGCTTATTTTAAACTTTAATGCTAAGAAAGTTAAATAGTTAAAGGAATATAATGTGAGCATTAGTGAGAATTTATTTCTTTTAGGACTTTAGTAGTTTACTTAAGCCTATTAAAAGTCCCTTTGTAATGCAAAAGAAATTAACTTGATTTTAAGTTTCTATTATTTCCTTTGTATGAGATCCATTGGTTCTTGCATAAAGAACTAAGTGTGACCATATCAAGGAATCTTGTCTTTTGATGATTTATACCAATTTTATCAAGGAACTTATAATGTTCAAATCGATCTTATCAAGTTTACTTATGGCGATCAACCTATGATTTATTACCCACTTTCTTATTTATGTCTTGAATATGGCGTCAATATCCTTCTTTAAACTTTTTACTCAAAAATATATCATCCTCTCAATCTGAAAGTTAGGACGATTCTCATTCTGTTCGCATCATTTGGTATCCATGTTTTAACTCCTTAATTTTAAGGTATGGCAAGAATAGATGATGATTTCTATATTATTAGTGATGATCAAAGGTTATGGCTTATCAAAACAGATAGAAAGATGAAAAAGCACACTAAGAAGCACTATGAGAGAATTGATAAATTTCATGAGAGACTTGAGAAAGGAGAAAGAAAGCCTAGGGAGAAAAAATCAAAAGATGATAAGATTTTGGTACCACCTTCTTATGGAAATAGTGATGTCAAGGCTTACTTAGAATGAAGAATGGAGTAAAAGATAAAATTAGAAAGAGAAAAGAAGTGCAAAAAACATTGGGAGAGGATAAATAATGGGATAGAGGGGATTTTTAAGGAAGTGTTGAAAAATGGTGGAAGTGATGATAAAACATTTTTGAGAAATTCGAGAAAGTTGAGAGAGAAGATAAAACATTTAAGCAAAAAAAAGATGAAAAGGAAGAAGAAAGACAAGAAAAACAAATTGAAGAGATATAATAATTGAGCATTGTTATTAGAGAAAATAAAGAAATAGAGGAAAAAGATATTGAGAAAAAAAGAAAATATGAGCAAAAATCAAAATGATAGAAAATTGAAAATTGAGTAAAAAAATAAGAAAATATGATATCAAAAGTGATTTCTTTTCCCTTGATTTAAAGGTTACATATCTTAATAATTTTTTCTAGTATAGCAAAAAACTCTCAAAAGTTTCTAAAAAAATCAACACTTGTTTTGAGATTGAAGTTTGTCGGGGAGTCTAACGATAATGATTCTTTTCTATTCATAAAGTATTTCATAATTTGGTTGACTGTGTCAAAGAAAGAAGTTAACTTTTAACCTAAGAAGACATGTGTTCCAACCAAAGAATAATGATGATTTGAGGGTGAATCATTCCAAAGAGGTAGGTAATGAATGATATGAATAAAAAAAGCAATTCATTTAATAAAAAATAAATGTTATACTTTTTAATTTTCATATTTAATTTGAAATATATTTTTTAGATGTCTTTTAGTTTTCTTTGGGTGAGTTTTTAATGTTGTATGAATTTTCTTAGGTCATTATGATAGTTAATGGGAGTTTATTTTAAGTTTTAATATTAGGGAAGTTATATTGTTAAATAGATATATGAGTAGTAGTGGGAATTTATTTTTAGGACCTTAATAATTTACTTAAGTCTATAAATAAGAACCTTTGTAATGCAAAAGAAATCAACTTAAGTTTAAGTTTCTATTCTCTCTTTGAGTAAGGTTCTTTGGTTCTTGATCTTGTGATATGGCAATCTAAATTGGTCTTATCATTAGTGATCAACCTATTAGTTATCGTTCACCTTCTCATCTATGTATTAAGTATAGCTTCAATATCTTTCTTTAAATCATTTACCCAAAAGTATATCATCCACTCAAACAAGTCAAGGCAAACTTATTCTATTTGTATCATAAAGATATTAGTTTTATCATACTTGTAGAAAAGTTAGTAAATGTTTAAACTAATTTCATTAACACAATTATAAAAGTTCTAGATTGTATAACGTTGATTTAGTGCTGAATAGAGTAAAAAATGAGGGAAAAGTTACGGGTTTGACTCATTCTACTAATAAAAAGTAACAAACTAATTAGTAACTAAAAACTAACATTGTCCTATTAAAAAAAGTATAAAATTCTAAATAATTATAAAATCAACTCATTATGAGAGAAACATAGTTACATTTTTAATTATTTTTTCTAAATTTAAGTATGCTAGCTAATCATATATTTTTAAATTTTTTCATATATAAATTTAAAAAAAATAATTAATTCAATGGGAATCATGGTCAACCTAAAAATAGCTACTTTTATGGTTTGGATGCATGAAAATATAGAGGAAAGAAATATAAGAGAAAATATGAATAAAGATATATATATATATATATATATATATATATATATATATTGCAAACTTATATTAGTTTATAAAGAAAAATTAGAAACTAAATGGTTGTTAGTCAATGATTCGTTATATTTCTGCATTAATTTTTTAACTTTTGTTTATTATTTGTTAATAAATTAATTTCTTAGGTTAGTTTCTCTAGTTGGCCTTTCCTATATATAGTTACTCTCTTTATTTAATCGATTTAGTGAAATATACTTTTTAATTCATACAAAACTTTTTTATCATATTAGTGTTCTCCTTAGGAAGGCTCTACCATGCCTATTTTTTTTTGCATATTCATTTCTTCTAATTTCATTCATGGTTGCAGAACCAATCCAGGGAAAAAATATCTAAGGATATGAAGATTAGTTACAAAACCCAACAAGTCTATATTATCTCCATCTTGGAGAAAACCCACCAACCATAATTTTTGATCCTCAATTGAAACGGGTCAATTACCATTCTTGGTGTTGGAAGTATAAACTAAGAACCTATGCATTTAGGACATATCACTTTGTTAGTTTGGAGAATAGACTTAGAAAGGGGAGTTGAATAAGTCTGTTCACTTTTTCAAACCAAAGAGTGATATTTAAACTTTTAGAGCGTTATGCAGTGGACCAGACTTTTGAATAGACAGAGAGCGTGTTACTTTGATTGAGTAAGCGTATTTTAGCCAAACTTTTACTACCGATTTCAACAATCATAATGTAACTAGACTTTTGATAGTAAAGACTAAGAGAGGAAGAGATAATACACAAGAGATTTATACTGGTTCACCCCTAACTCAGAGACTACATCCAGTACCTTCTAATCTAAAGGATTTTTCACTATGTAAAAATATTTTACATCAACAACCCAAACCGGCCTACGAGTATTATTAACTCCAACCACTTTTGGCTTAAGCACAACCCGTGCTTCAAGCATTCTTAACACCGACCACTCTTGGCCCATGAGTATTCTTGAGTCCGACCACTCTTGGCCTCTGAGTATTCTTGAGTCCGGCCACTCCATGCCACTGAGTATTCTTGAGTCTGGCCACTCTTGGCCTAAGCACACCCCGTGCTTTTGAGTATTCTTTTGTATGCACCCACTCCTGGGGCAGACCCAAGTATTCTTTCATGAGCCACTCCTGGCTCGAACCCCGAGTATTCTTTCAAAAGCCTCTCCAGGCCGATGAGTTTCCCAACACTCAAACTAGTCATGGTAACTTACCAGACTTATACAATCAATAAAAAGAAGATGTTCTAAGAACTTAGTGTACAAAAATGATAGACAAATTTTAAGATCGAACACTAAGTATTTTTGACACAAGACCAGAGTCTGCTAGAAGCAGAGCTAGAGAATAATGAGGGTCTTTGTCTTTTTACAAGAAAGTGAACTAAGATTGAATGATGAATTGAAGAACTTTCTTCTCGAATATTTCTCTCTCCCTGAATGTTCAAACTTCCCTGATATTTATAGAGGCTTGAAGGTAATAGTCGTTGATGTAACACCCCTAATTTCGTTATTTCTTATTTAAAATAAAATTTCAAAGGAATTTGATTATAGTTCTTTAGAACTTTTTGATTGTTATATAATTTATAATTTTTTAGAATTTTCTTATTTTTTTATTTTTTTTATTTTATTATTATTATTTATTTTTTTGAGAATGACAAAAATACCCTTAACCTTTCATCTAATAACCAAAATGTCATTACTGACATCATCGCTTACATCATCATCGCTTACATCATCGCTTACATCATGAATAGTAAAATAAATAATTAAATAATCTTAAGTAGTAAAATTTTCTTCCTATAAATAGATGGCTCATTTACAACATTTCCACACCAAAAATTAGAGAGAGAATCTAGAGAGATAGTACGTAAGAAATTAGTGGGGAGTAAATTCTTTTGGTAAAAAGAAGTTCTGCTGGAGGTGTAAGGTAATAACTTTCTTCGATATTCTTTTTATAATTTTAGTTTATTTTTTTAACACTCTTAAACCATTGATATACTAGTACTATTATGAATAAGTTACTATAGTAAAAATAATTTACCACTGTGTTATTTTTACTATTTACCATTACTATTCAAAATTTACTATTTATCGTTACTATTCAAAATTTACTATTCATTGTTATTGTTCATGATTTACCATTTACCACTACTATTCAAAAAGTTACTATTCACAATTTACTATTTACTATTACTATTCAAAAATTACTATTTACTGTTACTATTAATGATTTACCATTTACCGTTACTATTTATTATTACTATACATATTTACTATTTATCATTCTGATAGCAATCTTAATTTTTATCTTAAGCTTATACTGAAATAAGTTAGTATTAATATTTTGTTAGAACTTGGAGGCGCAGAGCGAATTCACTTTTCGTAGCAAATCAAGGTAAGGGGGGATAAGATTAAGGATATAATATGAAAATACATAAGAATATTGGGAGGAGTTCCCTACTCCTTTTAAACATAACAATATTATTATTTTAAAATAATAACTTTTAACTTAAAATTTATAATAATTGTTATTAATAAATTAAGCATCTTGTGTAATTTAATATCTAAAATATTTAAGAACTTGAACTATTATGACCTATGCGGATTGGATTGAACCTATGCAAGGACTTGAACTATTACGAACTTGACTGAACCTATGCAAGGACTTGGACTATTTATGACGTATATGGACTGAACTAGACCTATGCAAGGACTGGACTATCTTGGATTTACATAGACCTGTGCGAGGAATTGACCATAGAACTTAAAACAAACTTTATTAATTTAAATAACCATTGAATTTTAAAATTATCATATTTATAACTGATGCTTAATTATTTGATTTGATTATGATTGTTAATATTTATTTATGTTTTATGATGTTTGATTGTGATTGACAATGTTTGATTATGATTGATAATCTTGTATTGTAGAGTTTGAGCATATAGCAAGCATGACGGAAAGCTAAAATTCAGTAAGAATTTACTTATCTCCTACTTCTTTATTTACTTATTCATATTTATTCAAATTACTTTTAAGAAATTTCTTAGATTTCAATAAAACTACATAAGTTTTTAGAAATCTCTTTTTATCTTTTAATATATATGTATATATCTTTACTAAAATTTAGATTTTTAGTTAGTTTATCAGAAAGAAAAAGAAAGAATTTATTTTATAAAAGTAAATTTTTTTTAATATATATATACGTATTATTTAAAATGTATAAAAATATTATACAAAATTTTTAAGTACTAAGGTTTTAAAGATTGATAATTCCAAATTCGAATTTTTAGAAATTGATTTTGAATTGACCTATAAACTTTCTAAAGAAGGATGTGAAATATATTTAAGGCTTTGAAACTCAAATTTATAAGGAGATTTGATTTGTGATTTGAAAAGGAACTGTACTAAAATTCTATGTGCGTATTTAAGAAGTTGAAAAAGTACAATTTACTGGGGTGGCTATGTCGCGATTCGTAGGCCCTGATAATATAATTGAGTTTCTAAAAGCCTTAACCAACTAAATACGCGAGTAGTTCATGCATCATGAATCATTGAAGAGAAACAAAATGATATTGTCTGGGGACGGATTATAGAAACCGAGGATACATTAGAGGAGGCTTAATTGTGAGCCTTGGGATGAGAGGGTGTGAAAGGGTGCTTCAGGGGACCTGGGGTAGCTCCCTAGTGTCGGGTACTTTCACAATAAAAACCTTTTCAATCTGACTAGTCTCTAAGTGTTTCCATGCCAGTTGAGCTGTTCATGTTATTATTATCCGGAATTATGGAACAGTGTAAACTCCTGGTTGGCCCAGTGCAAATTAAAATTTAAGGGGCCCACATATATAGATAAGTTATGATGAAGATATGGCATATCATTCATACATTCATAAATTGATTGTGCTTGTGATTGTGATTGATATTATTATACTAGTTTGTGAAAACCCTTTATTGCTTATGTCCCATTTGGGAATATTATATTCTGTTTCTCACTCCTTTCTCTATGTTTTTGTTTCATATGTTATAAATTAATGGTTCGTACAGAGGGAAGGATCGAAGAACATTGACAGTATACATAGCACGTTCTAGAAAGGGAGCTCGATATGAATACCGTGTTCCAATGAATAAACAATGTCACTAGGCAACTGCTCTTGGGCCATGGAGTTTCCTCTCTTTCTTATAATGTTTAATGTTTATTTTCTTTGGATGAATGTACAAATACTTTATAAAGTTTTAATAATATTGAGGTATTTCAGAAATAATGTATATAATTTATTCCGATAGTTTCTTTTTAACAAACATATCCTTAGTAAAAAAAAAATTATTACGAATTTTTCTAGAATTTATTAAGGTGTAACAGAGGGTGTTACAAAGTGGTATCAGAGCAGTTAATCCAATAGGCCTGGGGAAAAGGTCTATCTTGCTTTGTCTGTAAACTCTGTATAGGTGATAGAGAATAAAATATCCGGCTTGGTAGTAACTGTGATTGATGTGAAATCTCAGTTACTGTGAAACAGAAAACTAATGGCTGAAAACGATCTTGTTGGAGTAGTAGAACGCTTAATCAATGCAATGGGAGCACGTGAAGGTCAAGGTAACGATGCCTTGAGAAGACTGGACCTATTCGAAAAGCGCAATCCACCTCGTTTCAAGGGAGGATATAACCCTGATGGAGCACAAATCTGGATTCGAGAGATAGAGTTCGAGCATTGCAATGTAATGAAGCTGATAAGGTAGTCTTCGCTACTTATGCCTTATCTGAGGATGCCGAACATTGGTGGGATAGCACACGTAGACAATTCAAAGTCAACGACATGGAGATCACTTTGGATTATTTCAAGGATATGTTTTTGGAGAAATACTTTCCAGCTGATGTTAAAGAGAAAAGACAATTCGAATTCCTGTCGCTGACCCAAGGAAATATGACCGTTGGAGAGTACGCATCCAGGTTTGAAGAGCTATCTCGTTTTCATTCTCATTATAATGATGCTACTAATGAAAAAGATCGGTGTGCAAAGTTTGTAAATGGATTGCGGCCAGAAATTAAGGAAGCTATACGAATGCAGGAAATCCGTGAATTTTCTGTATTGGTAAATCGCTGCAGGATCTTTGAAGAAGATCATAAGGATAGAATGACCAAAAGTCGTGAGCCCATTCACAAGGCAGGAGAAATGAGAAGTGGAGGACCTCACAATCACCAAAGAAGAGACTTCAGGAGATATAAGTCTTACCAAGCGCCATTTCGCCGGTTTGGAGCAGCATCTGTTCCTAACAGACCCCAAGCTTCAACTGGAAGCTATTACCCAACATCTGCACCAAATTTTAAATGTTTTGTCTGTGGAGGACCCCATTTGAAAAGGGATTGTCCTAAAAACACTTATGTTTGCTTTAAGTGTAACAAACCAGGTCATCACATCAAGGATTGTCCGGAGATGAAGAGGGAAAACCCTAAAGGTGCAAGTACAAGCATAAATACTCAAGGAGGTGCGCACAGTGCAGTCGGAAGGCCGAAGGGAAAAGGAAAGGTTTTGCAATCACTGGAGAAGAAGCATCTCATTCTGATTCCATGGTGGAAGGTAAGTGTATCATTAATAAGATTCCTTTAACTGTTATGTATGACTCAGGTGCATCACATTCCTTTATTGCCAATGACTGTGTAGAAAAACTAAAGTTACCTGTGATAGAACTGCCATTTGACTTATCTGTACATACTCCTGGAAACAATCCCATTGTCACTTCTAAAGCCTATTGGAAATGCCCTATTGTCATAAATGGTAGGGACTTTAAGGCCAATCTTTTCTGTTTACCCTTTTCTGGCTTAGAAGTTATTATTGGGCTAGATTGGTTGTCTGACAATCATGTTCTAATAGATTGTCATAATAAAACCATAATGTTTAAAGAACCAATGAATTTGAATCCTGAGGATTCGAGATTTCTAACCGCCAACCAAGTGAGTGCCTCTTTAAAAGGAGGGGCTCAAGGATTCATGCTATTGTTTTCAACGAAAGGAAAGCAAGAATCAAAAATCAAAAATCTGCCGGTTGTGTGTGAATTTCCTAACGTTTTTCCTGAAGATATCCCTGGTTTACTCCCAGAAAGAGATGTGCAATTTGCCATTGATCTAGTACCTGGAGTTGGACCTATTTCAATTGCACCATACCGAATGTCACCTCTAGAATTAGCAGAGTTAAAGAAACAACTTGAAGAGATGATAGAGAAGCAGTTTATACGACCCAGTGTATCCCCCTGGGGTGCACCAGTGTTGTTGGTTAAGAAAAAGGATGGTAGCATGAGGTTGTTTGTAGATTATCGGCAACTGAACAAGGTGACGATCAAGAACAAATATCCTCTGCCAAGAATTGATGACTTGATGGATCAGCTGCGTGGTGCCACAGTGTTCTCCAAAATTGATTTGAGGTCTGGATACCATCAGATAAGGGTGAAGAAAGAAGATGTACCAAAAACTGCTTTTAGAACACGCTATGGCCATTACGAATATCTAGTAATGCCTTTTGGTGTAACTAATGTACCAGCCGTATTCATGGATTACATGAATAGGATTTTTCATCCATATCTAGATAAATTTGTAGTGGTGTTCATTGATGATATATTAGTGTAATCTAAAAGCAAAGAAGAACATGTTGAACACTTGAAGGTTGTGTTGGAAATCCTAAAAAGAAACAACTGTATGCAAAGTTGTCAAAGTGAGAATTCTGGTTGGAAGAAGTGAACTTTTTAGGACATGTAATTAGTCAAGGAGGAATAGCTATAGACCCTTCCAAGGTGGAGGCAGTTTTAAAATGGGAGAGACCAACCACGATCACTAAGATTAGAAGTTTCTTGGGCTTGGCTGGATACTACAGGAGATTCATTGAAGGATTTTCAAAGCTAGGATACCCATTGACCAAGTTAACACGGAAAGGATAACCTTTTGTGTGGACGACACAATGCGAAAATAGTTTTCAAGAGTTGAAAGATCGACTTACTTCTGCACCGGTGTTAGTACTCCCCGATCCACATCAAAGTTTTGAAGTTTACTGTGATGCGTCTAAACAAGGA
The DNA here is from genome assembly GCA_037962975.1 of Clitoria ternatea. NCBI lineage: Eukaryota > Viridiplantae > Streptophyta > Magnoliopsida > Fabales > Fabaceae > Clitoria > Clitoria ternatea. Next base: position 4,170,132 of record CM075674.1, read on the forward strand.
CTAGGAAGTGTACTCATGCAAGACAAGAAGGTTGTAGCCTATGCGTCGCGCCAATTAAGGCAACATGAGATTAACTACCCTAACCATGACTTAGAATTAGCCGCTGTAGTCTTTGCCTTAAAGATTTGGAGGCATTATCTATACGGTGCAACATTTGATGTGTTTAGCGATCATAAGAGTCTCAAGTATTTATTCGACCAAAAGGAGTTAAACATGAGGCAACGAAGATGGATGGAGTTCTTAAAGGATTACGATTTTGAGTTACAGTACCATCCTGGAAAAGCGAACGTAGTAGCTGATGCTTTAAGTCGAAAGTCTCTGCATGCGTCCACAATGATGATTAAAGAGCTGGAATTGATAGAAAACTTTAGAGATCTTAACCTAGCAGTAAAGGCTAATGCTAACAGCTACAGATTAGGAGCGTTGCAAGTGACAAGTGAATTCCTGAGGCAAGTTTTAGAGGCTCAAAGAGATGATGAATTCCTGCAAGAAAAGAAAGAACTCTTGAAACAAGGAAAAGAAGTCGAGTTCAATGTAAGAAGTGACCAATTACTGAGGTATAAGGATCGAGTGTGTATCCCTAATCAAGAGGAGTTGAGGAAAGCAATTCTGGAAGAAGGCCATAAAAGTTATATGAGCATTCATCCCGGAGCTACTAAAATGTATCAAGATTTGAAGAAGTTATTTTGGTGGCCTGGAATGAAGAAAGCAGTGGCATAGTACATAGCTGCATGTCTAATTTGTCAGAAGGTTAAAGTGGAACATCAAAAACCCCCTGGAATACTACAATCAATGGAAATACCAGAATGGAAATGGGATAGCATTACCATGGATTTTGTGACTTCTCTACCTAAAACTCCATTAGGACATGATTCAATATGGGTAATAGTTGATAGACTAACAAAGTCTTCCCACTTTATTCCCATCAATATTCGTTACTCTATGGAGAAGCTGGCAAAATTATACATCGAGGAGATTGTGAGATTGCATGGAATTCCTTCAAGTATCATTTCTGATCGGGACCCTCATTTTACATCACAATTCTGGAAGAGCTTGCACAAGGCTTTGGGAACAAGACTGCGTCTAAGTTCAGCATATCATCCTCAGACGGATGGACAATCAGAAAGAACAATCCAATCTCTAGAGGACTTGTTACGAGCTTATGTGTTAGAGCATAAAGGAAGTTGGAATCAATTCTTACCATATGTGGAGTTTACTTACAACAACAGTTTCCATGCTAGCATTGGCATGGCACCTTTTGAAGCATTATATGGAAGAAAATGTAGGACCCCGCTATGTTGGTTTGAGACTGGTGAAAACTTGATGCTAGGACCAGAGTTGGTACAACAAACCACAGATAAAATCAAAATAGTTCAGGAAAAGATGAAGGCAACACAGAGCAGGCAGAAAAGTTACTATGACAAAAGAAGAAAACCGCTCGAATTTCAAGAAGGCGATCATGTATTCTTGAAAGTCACACCTATGACTAGGGTCGGTCGGGCAATGAAATCTCGAAAACTAACTCCTAGATTTATTGGTCCATATCAAATAATTCATAAAGTTAGTCCTCTTGCCTACCAAATAGCATTACCACCTTTTCTTTCTAATATCCATAATGTTTTTCATGTGTCAAACTTACGAAAGTATATATTTGATCCTACATATGTTATTGAACCTGATGTCATACAAGTTAAAGATAATCTTACATATGATGCACCACCTATCAGAATAGCTGACAGAAGAATAAAGAAGCTAAGAGACAAGGAAATTCCACTCGTGAAGGTCATTTGGAGTGAAACGAGAGGGGAAGATGCTACATGGGAACTAGAAAATGAGATGAAAGAGTCTCATCCCCAATTGTTTTACTAAAAAAAAAAGTATAAATTTCGAGGACGAAATTTTTTTTTAGGGGAGTAGAGTTGTAACACCCCTAATTTCGTTATTTCTTATTTAAAATAAAATTTCAAAGGAATTTGATTATAGTTCTTTAGAACTTTTTGATTGTTATATAATTTATAATTTTTTAAAATTTTCTTATTTTTTTATTTTTTTATTATTTTTTATTATTATTTATTTTTTTGAGAATGACAAAAATACCCTTAACCTTTCATCTAATAACCAAAATGTCATTACTGACATCATCGCTTACATCATCATCGCTTACATCATCGCTTACATCATGAATAGTAAAATAAATAATTAAATAATCTTAAGTAGTAAAATTTTCTTCCTATAAATAGATGGCTCATTTACAACATTTCCACACCAAAAATTAGAGAGAGAATCTAGAGAGATAGTGCGTAAGAAATTAGTGGGGAGTAAATTCTTTTGGTAAAAAGAAGTTCTGCTGGAGGTGTAAGGTAATAACTTTCTTCGATATTCTTTTTATAATTTTAGTTTATTTTTTTAACACTCTTAAACCATTGATATACTAGTACTATTATGAATAAGTTACTATAGTAAAAATAATTTACCACTGTGTTATTTTTACTATTTACCATTACTATTCAAAATTTACTATTTACTATTACTATTCAAAATTTACTATTCACTATTATTGTTCATGATTTACCATTTACCACTACTATTCAAAAAGTTACTATTTATAATTTACTATTTACTATTACTATTCAAAAATTACTATTTACCATTACTATTAATGATTTACCATTTACCGTTACTATTTATTATTACTATACATATTTACTATTTATCATTCTGATAGCAATCTTAATTTTCATCTTAAGCTTATACTGAAATAAGTTAGTATTAATATTTTGTTAGAACTTGGAGGCGCAGAGCGAATTCACTTTTCGTAGCAAATCAAGGTAAGGGGGGTGAGATTAAGGATATAATATGAAAATACATAAGAATATTGGGAGGAGTTCCCTACTCCTTTTAAACATAACACTATTATTATTTTAAAATAATAACTTTTAATTTAAAATTTATAATAATTGTTATTAATAAATTAAGCATCTTGTGTAATTTAATATCTAAAATATTTAAGAACTTGAACTATTATGACCTATGCGGATTGGATTGAACCTATGCAAGGACTTGAACTATTACGAACTTGACTGAACCTATGCAAGGACTTGGACTATTTATGACCTATATGGACTGAACTAGACCTATGCAAGGACTGGACTATCTTGGATTTACATAGACCTGTGCGAGGAATTGACCATAGAACTTAAAACAAACTTTATTAATTTAAATAACCATTGAATTTTAAAATTATCATATTTATAACCGATGCTTAATTATTTGATTTGATTATGATTGTTAATATTTATTTATGTTTTATGATGTTTGATTGTGATTGACAATGTTTGATTATGATTGATAATCTTGTACTGTAGAGTTTGAGCATATAGCAAGCATGACGGAAAGCTAAAATTCAGTAAGAATTTACTTATCTCCTACTTCTTTATTTACTTATTCATATTTATTCAAATTACTTTTAAGAAATTTCTTAGATTTCAATAAAACTACATAAGTTTTTAGAAATCTCTTTTTATCTTTTAATATATATGTATATATCTTTACTAAAATTTAGATTTTTAGTTAGTTTATCAGAAAGAAAAAGAAAGAGAATTTATTTTATAAAAGTAAATTTTTTTTAATATATATATACGTATTATTTAAAATGTATAAAAATATTATACAAAATTTTCAAGTACTAAGGTTTTAAAGATTGATAATTTCAAATTCAAATTTTTAGAAATTGATTTTGAATTGACCTATAAACTTTCTAAAGAAGGTTGTGAAATATATTTAAGGCTTTGAAACTCAAATTTATAAGGAGATTTGATTTGTGATTTGAAAAGGAACTGTACTAAAATTCTATGTGTGTATTTGAGAAGTTGAAAAAGTACAGTTTACTGGGGTGGCTATGTCGCGATTCGTAGGCCCTGATAATATAATTGAGTTTCTAAAAGCCTTAACCAACTAAATACGCGAGTAGTTCATGCATCATGAATCATTGAAGAGAAACAAAATGATATTGTCTGGGGACAGATTATAGAAACCGAGGATACATTAGAGGAGGCTTAATTGTGAGCCTTGGGATGAGAGGGTGTGAAAGGGTGCTTCAGGGGACCTGGGGTAGCTCCCTAGTGTCGGGTACTTTTACAATAAAAACCTTTTCAATCTGACTAGTCTCTAAGTGTTTCCATGCCAGTTGAGCTGTTCATGTTATTATTATCCGGAATTATGGAACAGTGTAAACTCCTGGTTGGCCCAGTGCAAATTAAAATTTAAGGGGCCCACATATATAGATAAGTTATGATGAAGATATGGCATATCATTCATACATTCATAAATTGATTGTGCTTGTGATTGTGATTGATATTATTATACTAGTTTATGAAAATCCTTTATTGCTTATGTCCCATTTGGAAATATTATATTCTGTTTCTCACTCCTTTCTCTATGTTTTTGTTTCATATGTTATAAATTAATGGTTCGTACAGAGGGAAGGATCGAAGAACATTGACAGTATATATAGCACGTTCTAGAAAGGGAGCTCGGTATGAATACTGTGGTCCAATGAATAAATAATGTCACTAGGCAACTGCTCTTGGGCCATGGAGTTTCCTCTCTTTCTTATAATGTTTAATGTTTATTTTCTTCGGATGAATGTACAAATACTTTATAAAGTTTTGATAATATTGAGGTATTTCAGAAATAATATATATAATTTATTCCGATAGTTTCTTTTTAACAAACATATCCTTAGTAAAAAAAATTATTACGAATTTTTCTAGAATTTATTAAGGTGTAACAGAGGGTGTTACAGTTGACGCTTCTTGAGAGGAGATATATACGTTGGAAATCCTTTGAAGGTATTTTGCCATAGGTTTCTGGAGATCAGACCTCGAAGTTGAATCCAAGCTTGAGAGACGTATGAATCATATTTTGATATTTTCACGAAAATAGTTTCTTATGTATTGCCATGCACAAAACTTTTTGTGAGTGTATTCTAGATTGAGCGAGGGGTTGTTTTCAGAGATGTCCAGGTGAGGTTTCAATTAAAGTTTGCAGAAGTAGGTACGCTGACATTTGCTGCTTATGTTGATTTTGTTCATTTTGTTCTTTGATGATAATCATGCAAATATGGTATGATCATTTCTTTTGAAGCATCACCAAAATAGATTTTCGAATGTTGATGAAGAGTTCTTTATGCAAGATGCTTCCATCAGGATGTTGTTGTTCCAACCAGACTTCTTAAAGAATGCATCTGCTCCCTATTAGTTTTTAAAGCTTGATCTTCGTATTCTGAAATTGCTTTTGCACTTGAGAGAAAATGTTATCAACAGTCCAGACTTTATTCTTTTAGCGAAAATACTTAATGGTTGATATAAACAAATCATAATGTCTAGGGTCTGGTCCAACAATACTTAAGACTTATATTTTTTTGTCTAGACATTTTCTCAATAATCTCCTAATATTTGTTGATAACAAACATCAAGTCTTTTGTAGGAAAAATTTTATCATCAGAGTAACATAAAATCATAAGAATGATAAAGGTGAAATAAAATAAGCAGATTCTTCATTGATTAAAATAGTTCATACAATATGTATCATTCTCAGTCAATACATTGAACCAAAAAAAAAGCCTTCTACACTAACTCCCCTTTTTGTAATCAACAAAAAAGAGAACATCACCGAGACTCAAAAAGTAACTTACGAGTGAGACTGGAAGTGAAAAAAGGGAAAGCAGTAGATTAAAGAATAGTGAAAAAATAAGTTTGAAACACAAACAGATACATGGAATGAAAAGTACTCAAAGAAAGACGATATAAAAAGATAGGATTATAGGAAGATGAGGAATAAGAACAGGAAGGTTCTTTAGGGAGACTCCAAAGAAAATGGCACCATAATGCATTTGCGTAAGCTTCTGTGGGATTGGGCGTGGTCTAAAGACTTTTGATAGGTGAAATAGAGGAATTTGAGTCTGTGGGGCTTTGACTACAAAAACCTTGATACACTTTTCAGACTTCTCTTTGAGAGGACATTGTTGCAGTCTTCTAGTGGGGTGATGATCATCAGGGTCTGGAGAACCCTTAGGTGTTGTTGGAGGGGCAATTGGAAAGGAGACGAGTGCTCGAGCAGGTGGTGAGTTTTATTTGTCAGATGGGGCATCAGACTCTTCAAGAACTAACCTCTTTGGCTTCTTAATGGAGCGAGTACTTGGTGTGCGAGATGGATCAGACTTTCTTTTCTTCAAAGGAACGGCCTTTTTCTTCCTCTTTTGGAGGGTTAAAGTAGTACTTGAAGGTGAAGTAGATGCAAAGGAGAAGGCAGATAACTTACTAACCATCATGGAAGGAGTAACCAAGTTCGATAATGAAGTTGGTTGAACATTTTCAAGTACAAGGACTTTCATAAGGACGACTAGATAAGGAATCTTGTTCTGTTTCTTCCCTGTGGATGAGATTAAATATGTCATGATGATGTTAGGCAAGCTAACCTTTTCTTTGAAGAGAATGTGATACATGCAAAAACAATCAAGCTTGGTGACAGTGTCCTTCATACTTTTTCTAGGGCAAAATATTTGCTTTATCACAAGGTGTAGCATTTTTGCCTTTGGGAGGAGAGACTCAGATGCAAACTTGATCGGATATTGATTTCCATACAACAGTTCATTAATCTCCTGAGAAGAAACCACATTGAATTCAAAGAGCTCATCGTACACCTCCCTTACATTGGGACATCCAGTAACAGTAAGAATGAGGTCCGTAGAGATTTCAATGGATTTCCCGTGAAGAGAGTCCAAAATAAGAAATTTTGACTTCTAGAAGCTGAGAACCATTGATGGAGAATGTGGAGTTTGGTCTAGACAGAACTGAGTCCAGCCAATGCCGTCGAGTTCTTTAGAGATATTGATCCGGTCTCAATACCGGTATCTGATCTGCAAGATATATTTCAACGTCTTTGTCAAGACATCAACGTGTAACCGGTGTCATCGGTATACATCCAGACTGTAATTCCGTATCAGGCGTTCTCCCTATACCGGTCGTTCAGGATAACACCATGACACCGGACAACACACACGTCACTATGCAAAAGACAAGAATCATTGCTACAGGGACCGATCAATAATTCCCTGCACTACGAGCCAAATTCTGCTCACGGGGATGGTCAACTTGTTCCCTAATCCTAGTCTATATTCTCCATGCTCAATATAAAATAGCCACTTGACCCAATCATGCTGGTAAGTGCGCAATAAAATAATGTTAATGGGAGTTAGTGGTTCCCCACTAACGAGTCCTCGTAAAACGAGCCAATCAGGTATATGAACTCATTTCATTAATGAAGTGAGGGATCTTCAACTGAATTTATGAACAATTACTCTCTGAAATACATTCCTTACTTGGAATATCATCACTGACTTGAGCGTCGGAGAATCTTTGCAGGTGACACCACCATTCGCCCACTTCAACGCGTTAGGTCGGTGTGAAGGATCTCCAGAACGTCCAATCCGCTCTCCTCACTCAAGGACAACGGATATTTATACCGGATACTCATACATCCGGTCTTCTGCACAGTATTTGCATACTATTTGTGATTGACTTGAGTCCGGATCTCTAGACCCCGGTTCAGGACAGATCATTGGCACGCCCAGTAGGACACGATAAAGTTATTCCCATATCCTTTGACAGAGCAAGTAATCCTCAATGGAAGGCGAAGTACAAGATTTCGTGGAGAATCAGCCTAAAGGCAGAACCAACCCCAATGTCTTCAGGAAGCTCAACTTTGATTCTTATGGGGGCAGCTCAAAAAAGATAGTGACAGTGTCTAATCTTGATCCTCGTGATGAGCTAATTAGTCAACTCCAAAGGGAACTCGCTGAATTGCGAAAAGAAAGAAGGCAAAGCGAGGATAAAGAATCATCTCGCACACGAAATACTCCCCACACAACTGATGGTGAAAAATCTACCACTCTCCAATACTCAGATATCCCTACGTTCGAGGGGAGAGAACAGACTCGTGATTCTGAAGATGAAGCTTCCCGAAGGAAGAGAGAGTCAACGACAGCACCCTCAGTGTCTTACAAGCTAAAAGTTCCTTTTTCAAAGAGACTTATGAGCATCCACATCCCCAAGCACCTTCAAACTACTCAGCCACTCTCCATTGGAAAATACAATGGTGAAACTGATCCTACTAAGCACCTTGATGCTTACGTATTTGAAGCCACGTACTTGGGGGCTGATAAAGATGTGATGTGTCGAATGTTCCCTCGAACATTGTCTGATGAGGCCCTCGGATGGTTTAAAGGTTTACCTTCTGGATCCATAGATTCTTGGGCTGAAATGGCAGCTACTTTTGAGACTCACTTTGTCATCTCTAGAGATGTTCCCAGGACATCTCATACCTTGGCTCAGATTAAGCAAGGTGAAAACGAAGGCTTAAAAGATTTCTTGAAGAGGTTCTACAAGGAAGCAGCCCTGGTTCCTAACCTCACAGAGTCTATTAAGCTGCATATCGTTATTGAGGCGTTGCAGCCAGGATCAGCTTTTGCTCTCTCATTAGCGAAAAGCCCTCCTATAACTTTTGAGGAGTTCAGGAAAAAAGCCTCAAAGTACGTGAGTATAGAGATGCACTTGGAAGCCATAGATGCAAAGAAAAAGCCATCAGCACCACATTCCCAAACCCAGAAAGGTAAGGAGAAAGCAAGGTCAGAACGCATGGAGAGGCCATTCACCAATCCCAAAGTTAATAACCACTCTCCTCGACCTCGAGAAAGGCATGTTAATTCCTTCAGCCATTATGCACAACTATCTGCCAAGCCATCTCAGATTTTGAGAGAGGTCGGATGGCCAGCTTTTAGCATCTATGGCGTTAGAAGGCCAGCCCCTATGAAAAGACCAGGGAATCCCCGTAAGTACTGTGATTTTCATGAACAGAACGGTCATTCCACTGATGAATGCCAAGCTCTAAAGAACGCAGTTGAAACGCTAATTAGAGAAGGCAAGTTAAAGCAATACCTGTTCAAAGAGAAATCCTTTGACAGAGTAGAGCGGAATGAGAAAAGAGAAAGGGATCCAGACGACGGGGATGACAATAACCGTAATCCGGTCAGAAAATTCTCTGCTTCAGAGAAACAAAAGGGTGTGATGACTGATGAAATAGCACACAAAGATAGCATGCCTCAGCAACAGCGTCAAGGCCGGCGTGAAGTCATTGACATGATTGCTGGAGGATTCGTTGGAGGAGGAGCTTCAATTACAGCTCGTAAGAATCATCATAGAATGATTCTGTCTGTGCAAGGGAAAGTCAAAGACAATCGCCCTTACAGAGGTGGGATTGAGGCTCCAACAATCTCTTTCTCCAATGAGGATTTTGGCCCAACCATTCCTGGTGGTGACGATGCTGTGGTCATCACTGCAGTGATAGCCAACAAGGACGTCCGAAGAATCCTTGTTGACCAGGGAAGTTCCTGCGATGTTATTTTCTATAATTTTTTTGAAAGAATGGGTTTTAAAGACTCAGACTTACAGCCTTATACGCAGGAACTAACAGCTTTCAACGGAGCAAAGCAATCGACTAAAGGGTATCTTGATACCCTTATTTCGTTTGAAGGCGAACTAGGGGCCAGAACGGTTAAATCCCGAGTGCTGGTGATTGATATTAAATCACCATTTAATGGCATCATAGGCCGTCCCACACTAAATGCAATGGAGGCAGTTGTATCAACCCCACATCTCCTTATCAAGTTCATTGACAAGGATAATGTTGTTTCGTCTATCCGGGGTGATCAAGAGATGGCTAGGTACTGCTACAACCTAAGCCTCAACATGACAAAGCTGGACACCTCCAATAAAAAGAGGAAACTCAATGATGCTGGAGCAGCCGCTGGATCTGTAAGCCTTGTCGACCTGGACCCTAGGGCGGATTTGAACATTGATCCGTCCAACCCATTAAAGCCCACACCGGATGGAAGTTCCAGGGACATCGTCTTGGGAGATTCTCCAGAAAAGATCACCCATATTAATGACAAGCTAGATACAGAAATGGAACAGCGACTACTGACGCTCCTACAAGAATTTAAAGACCTCTTTGCATGGACCGCAGCCGATATGCCTGGCATAGACCCTACTTTCTGCTGTCATAAATTATCCGTCTATCCAGAAACGAGACCGGTTGCCCAAAAGAAAAGGAGATTGGGCCCAGAGAAACAGAAGGCAGCTTGCCAACAAACTGAGGAATTGCTGAAGGCCGGATTTATCAAAGAAATCCGTTATTTCTCTTGGCTCTCGAATGTGGTGATGGTCCGTAAGTCCAATGGTAAATGGAGAATGTGCATTGACTATGTGGACCTCAACCGTTGCTGCCCAAAGGATCCTTATCCTCTTCCTAATATAGATCGGATGGTAGATGATTCCTCTGGTTATCAATACCTGAGTTTCATGGATGCTTATTCAGGTTACAACCAGATTCCGATGTGCAAAGAGGATCAAGAAAAGACAGCTTTCATAAACGATCGTGGTGTCTTTTGCTATACAGTTATGCCCTTCAGCCTGAAAAATGCTGGGGCCACTTACCAACGCATGATCAACAAGGTTTTTGAGGGTATGCATACCAAGCTTGTTGAAGTGTACATCGATGATATAATAGCCAAGACACCGGTTGGAGGCGATCATATTGAAGACCTACGCCAAGTATTTACCCGCTTGAGAGAATTTAACATGAGGCTAAACCAATGAAATGCACTTTCGCTGTCCCTGCTGGGAAGTTCTTGGGTTTCATGTTAACTCAACGTGGTATTGAAGCCAATCCAGGGAAGTGCCAAACGATTCTAGACATGCAGAGTCCAAAGAATCTCAGAGAAGTCCAATCCCTGAATGGCAAAGTAGCAGCTTTGGCACGGTTCATGCCTAAAATGGCTCACAGATCACTCCCTCTATATAAAATACTGAAAAAGTCCAAGAAGTTCGAGTGGGGACAAGAACAAGAGAAAGCATTCCAAGAGCTTAAGGAGGTGTTGTCCAAACCTCCCATTCTCACAAAGCCTGACCCCGAGGATACACTCATCCTATATTTGGCTATTTCAGATGAAGCTTTGGGCGTTGCCTTGATAAAAGAAACTCCCGATGGACAGAGACCGGTCTATTTCACTAGCAAAACCTTACAAGGTGCTGAGATCCGGTATCAAAAAATCGAAAAGGCCGCCCTCGCTGTTGTTTGGGCCTCTCGACGACTACGTCCGTACTTTCACGCCCATCCAATTATAGTGAGAACGGATTTACCACTCCGCTCTATTTTATTCAAGCCCGATCTCGCTGGGAGGATGATCAAATGGTCTATTGAACTCTCTGAGTTTGATATAGCCTATGAACCCCGAAGCGCTATTAAAGCTCAGGTCCTGGCTGATTTTATTATGGAAATGACAGGGACTGATCCAGATTCCCCTCGTGTCCATTGGACCATTTACGTTGATGGTTCATCGAACCAAAGAGGCTCTGGAGCAGGTGTAGTTCTAGAAAGTGATGACGAAGTACACCTGGAAATCTCCCTTCGCTTTAATTTCAAAACATCCAACAACTAAGCTAAGTACGAAGCTTGTTTGGCCGGACTGAGAGCTGCAATTGACATCGGAGCTTCTGAGGCGATGCTCTGCAGCGATTCACAACTGGTGATTTCACAAATCTTAGGAGATTATCAGGCTCGCGAACCTCAACTCCAATTATACTTGAACTGTGTCAAGGATTTGAGAGAGAAATTCTCGAAAATGGAATTCAAGCATGTTCCACGCGAAGAGAATACTAGAGCGGATATACTCTCCAGATTAGCAAGCACCAAACGACCAGGTAGCACCACTACGCTGGTTCAAAGCACACTAACGTCGCCCAGCATTCCTCTTTTCCCTTCTCTAAATGCCATAATGACAAACTCCCTTTATGGAGACACATGGATGGCCCCCTACATCCGTTATTTGGCTGATGGACAGCTACCTACGGATAAGAAGGAAAAGACAAGGATAAGGAGGAAATTACCATACTTCACTATGATCGATGGTAATCTTTACAGAAGGGCGCTCTCTGTGCCCTATTTGATTTGTCTCAAAGAGAATGAGGTGCAAGACATAATGGAAGAAATGCATGAAGGACAATGTGGACACCACGCCGGAGGAAGAAGCTTAATGCGAAAAATCCTCAGGGCCGGATACTGGTGGCCCACGATGAAGCAAGACTCCATTGACTTCGTCAAAAAATACGACGCTTGCCAAAAATTCTCTAATCTTCACCACACACCGGTGGAAGAACTCTTCACATCCGCTGTTCCATGGCCCTTCTACCAATGGGGATTGGATATTCTAGGCCCCTTTCCAACTGCTCCTGGGGGCATCAAATATCTCATTGTAGGGGTCGATTATTTCACTAAGTGGATTGAAGCAGAGCCGGTGGTACATATTACTTCAGCCCGAACTCGTCGTTTCATGTATGAAAACATTATAACACGATTCGGGGTCCCAGCACGGGTTGTCACAGATAATGGCACCCAATTCACGGATAGAAAATTCACAGATTTACTCGAAGGGGTTAGGAATAACCCAAATATTCTCATCCGTCGAACATCCCCAAACCAACGGCCAAGCTGAAGTGGCCAACAGGGAGGTGCTGAAAGGACTAAAGAAACGCCTTGGTGAAGCCAAGGGCGGATGGACGGACCAGTTGTGTCACGTCTTATGGGCATATCGGACAACGCCCCATTCTTCCACCAATGAATCCCCATACCGCCTGACATATGGGGTAGAGGCAATGATACCTGTGGAATTGCAAATTGCTTCCACTAGGGTCAAATACTTCTCTGAAGAAAACAATAACGCTAACTTGGCATCAGAAATGGATGTCATACAAGAACTCAGAGAAGATGCATTCATCAGAGATCAGGCTATCAAAGCCAAAGTTGCTCTCTGATACAACAAACGAGTCCAATCAAGGACTTTCAACATCGGAGATTTGGTTTTGAGGAAAGCAAGTGTAGGGAATAAATTTGCTCATCAAGGCAAATTAGCCCCAAACTGGGAAGGCCCATACAGGGTATCCGAGGTTGCTGGCAAAGGCTCTTACCGCCTTGAGAACCTTGATGGCACTCCAATCCGAAATAAGTGGAACACCCAAAACTTGTGCATCTATTATAGCTAGCTGCTGGAACGATACATACTCTCCTATCCTTATTTTAAACTGAATTTTTGATTTAATAAGAACCTCTCACAACAATTTAACTCTTTCGAGTTTTTTTCTTATGCTGTGATTTTCAGTTTATCCGGCGTACAGAAGCATATTCAGGACGGATGATCTCAACTACCTATTTTGTAGTTGACGATGTAACTCCTTGAATATGTGCAGCGTACAAGAGCATACTCAGGACGGATGATCTCAATTACCCATTCTGTAATTGACGATGTAACTCCTCGAGTATGTGTAAGAAACTGAAGGCCCGGATTGTAGGATTAAACCGAACTCTGGGTACGGTTAGTAAGTTTGGTTGAACACCGGTGAAGACCTGGGCTGTAGGATTAAACCGAACCTCAGGAAATGGGTTGTAGGATTGAACCGAACCCCATTCTAAGAACGGTAAAAGGGTAGAACCCAACACCGTATTGAAGGCTTGGGCGCAGTAAGCTGGTTCTTCTTCAAGACCACGCTGAACCCCAAGTAACGGGCGCAGTAGGTTCAGGATTAGCCCTGATCTGAACCTCGTGTTGAAGGCTCGGATTGTAGGATTAAACCGAACTCTGAGTACGACTAGTAGGATTGACCGAACGTCGGTGAAGAATCGTCATTGGGTAAAACCAAAGACCGATTGAAGAACGGTTAGTAGGATTAAACCGAACGCCAAATATGATATAGATTGTAGGATCAAACCGAACTCCAAACACAACAAGTAAGTTATACTGAACTCCAAATTAATACTCTCTTTTGAAGTTCTTTATTTGGAAGTTTTATAGCTTTAAATTCTGAGTCATCAATTCTTCAATTGAAACCTGACTCATAAACTCCGACCCAAAAATAATTCATTCGGGTACGCCACAATCTGAGGCATATTCACCCGAAACCTTTCAGTCGGAAATATTTATATTCGCAATCATCAAATAGAGGAATTTCTACTCGAAATCCTCACTCTTAAAAACTCTCACGTGAAAGCATCACTCAGAGTTTGCTCAAAGTACTGATCACCCAATAATACTAGGGGACAGTATCAACAATTTAACGAATATCTTGAGGAATGAACTCTTTGTGAAATGTTTTCACAATTATTTCCCCTCAGGATTAGCATTACAAGCCGTTCCCATGACAATAACATGTTCACTCACAACGGCGGTCCCTATTATGATATTTATGACCAAAAGGCCTGACTTTTAAGAAGCAAGACATCTTTTACCAGGCTTTTATACCAAATTATTCATACTTGACAAAAGGAACTCTATCTTTTTTGTCAAACCAAGTCTTTGGCTATCAAAATGCCTATGCATGAAAACGATAGTTATACATCTCTATCCGTTCTTCATCTTGCATGTAAAAATCCGGAATGAAGGTTCTACGTTCATACCCGATCTTCACTACTTAAGTCCGGAATGATTCAATACACATGCAATCCCTCTATTAAAGTTGTTTTCTACTAAACAAGTATATAAAGGCAAATAGCTCTTTTATTGATCAAATGGAAATTACATGAAGAAATTCGTTTAGTAATCCGGAGCTGATCCCGGAACACAGCGAATTTGAATCAATAAAAAAAAGAAAATACAGGGAAGGCATTAGTTCTTCTGACTTGTATCTCCTTCCTTCCCTTTGCCTTTATCTTCGGTCTTGCCTTCGTTAACGCTAGAGCTTGTTCCTGTACTTCTGAGCTTCAGGAGAGAAGGTCCCATTGATTGGCCTTCAGGTAAAGGAGCAAACTTGTATGGCATGTTAGGCGGACTCTCATGACGGTTTTCAACAATGGCCACCAGTTTCCCTTGGTGAAACTCATAGAACGGATCAATACCATTCAAATTAAGTGTCACCTCGGGATTCCAGTATCGAACTTGACGAACTGCCAACCCGAAAGATTCCTTGACTGCTTGATCACACATATCTATAGCTTCAGCCAATTCTGCTTTCAGGGTTTTGACTTTGTCAGTCGAATCCGCCAACTTTAAGAGCAGCTCTTTCTCCTTACGCGACCAATCTTCTGCTCCTTAAGAGTAGACAATCTTGGCTTCCTTAAGCTCCTCTCCCAGCTTTGAAGAGCGTTCCTTCTCCGTACAAAGACTGGCATGGAGGTCGGAATTGATTTTCTTTTGGTCAAGTACTTGGACCTCCAGCTCTTTGGCAAGGTACTTCAGTCTGGCAATTTCCTCGTCCTTCTTATATCCTTCCTCTCTGAAAGCCTCTAATCTACCTTCTAAACGGAGGATGTTTGCCTTATCTCTAGCAGCAGCAATGCTAAGATCGTTAACCTTGCTAACCAATGAACTGAGCCTTTCATTGTCTTCTGAAAGCTTGCGAACCGACTTCAGAAGACCGGATAACTCTGCCAAATGCTTCTGTCCGGCATCGCAAGCTTTGGTTACTTCTCCGCTCTCCAATGAAGGCTTCAGCTTATACGGAGATTTAGGAACGCTCTCAGGAACAGAACCCTCATATACAAGGTATTGTGCAAGACCGGAATTACCTTCAGGAGGGCAGGGAGCTTTAGGTGCAAAGTAAGTTGTTATTGGTTTTGCACCAAAAGTAATCACGCTGTCTGGGGCATCCGAAGTATGCCCTTCCACCTTTTTTCCCTTAGAAGACTCCAGATCTGCAGCCCCTTTCGAATTTTTTGGTTTCTTGGGAGAAGGTTGAGGGTCTGAGGTCTTGGAGGAATCACGCTTTGTCCTTTTCTTTCTCTCTCCGACCTTCACAACCGCAGCCTCAGAGGCCGGCTTCTCAGATCTGCCCTCTAGCAAAGGGATATCATCACCAGCAGACGAAGTCAAGATTATAGTCTCAGCAGTGGCCTTTTTAGAGTTCCGTTTCGCCTGAATGTCGTTCTCAGCCGCAACAGAATTCTCTCCTTCTTTGAGTCCTTTCAGCTTATTCATCTCTGGTGACTTGGTCTGGATTTCAACTGCAAAACCAAATAACACAATTATAGATCAAAGATTTCGAAGCATGATATATAAAAGCGTGAAAAATGGCAGGAAAATTACGTAGATACTCCTCGTGGGTAGACTTCGATCCTAGCAAACGCCTACAGGAGAAAAATTGGTGTGAGGCGGTGTAGGATTGGAGAGCGAAAAGAACAGAAACCAAAGATGCGCTCAATTCATCTTCCTCAGTGTAGTACGCCTGGGAGGTTAATAAGAAATGCTCATGCGTCCAGGCCACTGGGAATTTCAGAATCCCATCTTCGGTTAACCAAAAAACTGGTTCGTCAGGGTGGACGCCGATCTTCGTAAAGTAAGCTTTGAATGAATGACCATCAACTTTAGCGGAGTCAGTGTACGCCTCAAAGTTGATAATCTTGGAAAGAGTCCGGAGG
Organism: Clitoria ternatea; assembly: GCA_037962975.1. NCBI lineage: Eukaryota > Viridiplantae > Streptophyta > Magnoliopsida > Fabales > Fabaceae > Clitoria > Clitoria ternatea. The sequence continues at coordinate 4,186,653 of CM075674.1, forward strand.
GATATCAAGCTCACTCCCCCCTTCTCCTTGTTCGCATGGCGGACCACTTGGGAGAAGTAGAAGAGCATAGCCACCGTTGGTTTAAAGTTGAAGTGCTCCCCAAGCACTTCAAGAGAACGGACCAACCCCCATCCGTTGGGGTGAAGCTGCGAAGGGGCGCAGTCCAAGAATCTCAGAACCCCCATCTGAAACTTTGTGAGGGGAAAACGCACGCCTAGATTCAGAAACAGAAAGTCATACATATATATGGACCTTTCGTCCGGTGTATGACATATCCGATCTGATGGAAGCGGAGCTAACACCAAAAAGCACCGTTTGTACTTATCCCTCTTGAAAACCGTAAAATGCGGTTCCAGCTCCGCTCCGTCCTCCCGAGCCCGGACGGATGGTGTTTCACGGAATTCCTCAGCCACCCAGCTGAATGGGCGCTTCTGTTGGAATTTCACCCAATCGATCCGGTGTGCGACTACATTGCACAGTCCGGAAGCTGTCTTCATTATATACTGCTGAGAGGGTGCTTCCCCACCGAATGTTCTTCCCCCAGTGGTCTTCTTCACCGCCATTGTAAAAGCTTTCACGCTGCGGTAAAAATCCACATCGTCAGAGAGATACAAATCAGCACTCTTAGCACTCTCACTAGAGGAGGATTCCGAAGAGGGTATTATCACCCTTCGCCTTTGATATGGCGACGCCTCCCTCTCTGGGTATTGTGGCTTCGATTGGAAGATCACTGGGATCCTCCCACCACGAACTGTAGGGTTTCGAGTTAAAGCCCTTCCTCTTCTTCCTCTAGGGCTAACACCACTGAAGCTAAAACCTTTCCTAGACATTTACAGATACTGAAACAAGACACAAAAAATGGAAGGTGAATGGTTACCTAAGGATGAAGGAGGATAGTGAATTAAAATTCACAGAGGCAAACACGAAAATCTTCTCGAAACTTTTGCAGAGGTTCGTCGAGGGAGCAAGAAGAAGTGATTACTAGAATTGCCAAATATGCCTTTTTCAGGGCATGAAAACTCTCAAATACCGATTCAAGCAACCTGTCGTTTACTTTCGAACGACTCTCCGTTTTAATGAATCAAAATCGTCGTTTTTAACCCAAAGGCGCGAAAATGCCATCGTTTCGTCACAAAGCCTTCTAAATGGGCCTATTAAATCCAAATCCTAGGCCCACCAAGTTCCTGTGTGACGGTTATTAAGACATGCGCATTTAACGCAACAATGGCTCGCCCACGTGAGTAAAGGCATTAAATGTCCAATCATGAGAAACGTGGCCACCATTACCCGAATACCAAGGGTTGCAAAATTCGATAAACTTCTGAGATTCTCATTGCTCTAATCCACCCTCAAGCGTTTCATCACAACGGAACCTTGTCCCAGAGCGGATAATTACACACCAGTACAATTCTGAAATCCAGATGTACTACGATCGATATAGCTCACATGAGCAAATCTACTAATTCCTCACATCAGCTAGGGGGCTAGTAGAGTACTACTGATATCTGATTTCGGATACGAAAATTGAACACTCAATCCATACGATTGACAAGCATCCACCTTAATCCGTTCTCCTACGATTGAAAAAATGTCTCCAGGACGGATTATCTCAATCACTTAATCTGTGATCTGACGATGTAACTCTTGGCATTGTGTACTTTTCCAAAACGGATAATCTCAATCACTCATTATGTGATCTGACGATGTAACTCCTGACGTTGTGTACTTGTCCAGGACGGATGATCTCAATCACCTATTCTGTGATCTGACGATGTAACTCCTGGCGCCGTACACATCCCAAGGACGGATGATCTCAATCACCTATTATGTGATCTGACGATGTAACTCCTGGTGCCGTACACATCCCCAAGACGGACGATCTCAATCACCTATAAAGTGATTCGATGATGTAACTCCTGATACAAACAATCCCCATCATCATTCTTATGATGGAAGATTTTGAAAGTTAATCCGCACTTTCGCTCTCAAGTGGTATTCTCCCAGGACGGATACTCTTTATCACCTATCCTGTGGTACAATGACGTAACTCCTGGCATAGACAAACTCCCATCATCATCCTTATGATGGAAGGCTCAAACACCACTTTCTTACACCTTTGCAGTTCCCCAAACTTGGAACAATATTCTTACAATGGACGACATTGTTTTCTCCAGTGAGAATAACATGAATAAAGAACAGTCATCCGTCCTGTTACACTATTTTACTAAACAACGGATCGACTCCTTTTTTCCCCAAAAGAATTAAGGATCATGCCCTAAAGACAGGCACCTTCTTCTTAACACGCACTTGGGGACATGTATATATTTATCCGTTCTAAATTCATTTGTTGATTAATCTTCCGAGGCAATGATTTCAATTCGACCTCAAGGTTAATCATACAGAATGGATTAACAATGACTTAAATATACATGAAATGTTGAAGACAAATTTCTTAAATGAATTTTATTCATAAAGGACGAAATTACACAATTGTTCAAAACCGGAGTTGATCCAGGTACATAACTTTACATATAAATAAAAACAAGACTACGGGGGAGGAACCTGCTCTTCAGCTTTCTGTGCCTCCTCAGCACCAGGCTCTTGTGTCCCTTCCTTTGGGACTTCCTCAGGAATATCCCCTCCGGGAGCCTCAGTTCCTTCCGCAGATGAAGGAACCTCAGACGTAGGAAAGACGAAATCCGGTCCCATACTTTGACCCTCAGGAAGAGGAGGCAAACCGTATAAGGACGTCGGAGGATCTTCATGACGACCATCAACCACTGCGACTAACTTTCCTCCATGGAATTCATAGAACGGATCCATTCCATAGAGGCTAAGTTTCGCAGTAGGGTTGCGGTAGAAAACTTGACGTATAGCTAGGCCGAAGGATTCTTCAACAGCCTGGTTGCATATATCAACAGCTTCTTGCTTCTCAGCTTTCTCTATAGCCAATTCTTCCCGCAACTTCGTCAGCTCCCCACTTGATCGTTCAGACTCCGCTCTCCTAGCCTTCAGTCCTTCGATCTCTAGAAGGAGCTTCTTCTCCCTTTGGGACCACTCCTCAGCAGCAGCTTTGCTTTTATCCTCGAGGTCAACCTGCTTAGCCTGGCTGCTGCGGAGTTCTTCCTTTGCTTTGTTGAGAACTTCCTCCTTCTCTGCCAGCTTGCCTTCCAAGTCTTTGAAGTCACCTTTAAGCTTAAGGTTCTCTCTGTTCATGATGTCTCCAAACTCCTTAGACTTGGCAAGACGGTCTTCCATTAATTTGATTGTGGCTTTGTCTTTCCCTGATGAGAGGTTGAGCTGTTCTAATTTATCACTCAGCTCATCAACCTTATCGAAATTGTCAGCCAACTCGCTGAATGAATAAAGTATTCCAGCAAGTTCTGCTAACTGCCACCTTCCGGCCTCACACGCTTCCTTAATTTCTTTAGTACTAAGCGTGGGCCGGAGCTCGTACATCGGCCGTGGAAGAGCTGCTGGAGTTGATCCCCGATATGAGAGGAAGGGGGTAAGAAACGAGGTGGTTGGGTAGGAGATCGGATTTGACCCAGAAACCCCGGCAACGATTCCCTTATGCTGTCCGGAGGAAACACCAGCTGTTTCCGAGGTTTCTACAGGTTTATCTTCTGAAGTTCTACGCTTCTTGGATGGACCCCCGAATGAATCATTTTTTATTTTTCTCCTCCTCTCAGCTACTGGGGGCTGACCCGTAGCTGCGCCGACATCGGATGAACCGCCCTCAACCAGCGGAATGTCCCCTTCAGCATCCGAAGTCAGGATGATCAACTCAGGACGATCCTTTGTGGAGGGCTTAGGCTTAATTTCATTTTCGCGGGAAACGGATTTACCCGCCGCCTTAAATCCCTTCAACTTATTCATTTCTGGAGTTTCTTGTTCTATTTCACCTGCATGAACAAGCACAAGAGATTAGCAACTACGAAATATTTGATATATTTGACAAAGGAGAAACAGTGAAATAAAATGAGTATTACGTAGATATTCATCCCGGACTCCGCTTGAACTACTTAAAAGACGCCTACACGAAAATACGTTACGACGTGTAGTATGTGCTTCAAGTGCGAACAACACTTTTGACGACTCGGGAGACAGCTCGGATTGATCAGCGTAATATGCGTGGGAGCTCAAGAGAAAATGCTTATGGGTCCAACTCAGAGGAAATTTGTTAACACCCTCTTCATCCTTCCAAAAGACCGGTTTACTCTTCTTAATAGATATCCGGGTGAAATAGGATTTAAACGATTTTTCATCAACCTTGGCCGAATCGGTGTAAGACTCAAAGTTTACAAAAGAACAGAGAGTCCGGAGCGTCACCAGACCAACACCGCCTTGCTTATTCGCCCTCCGAACTACCTGAGTGTAGTAGAATAACATCACTACAGTAGGCGTGAAGTTGAAATATTCACCCAAAACTTCCAAAGCATGGATGAGGCCCCATCCATTGGGATGAAGTTGAGAGGGTGCACAATTTAAAAACCTCAGTACACCCATCTGAAGTTCGGTTAAAGGGAAACGGACTCCCAGGTAATGAAAGATAAAATCGTACATATATACAGAACGGTCATTTGGGACGACGTGGCATATCCGTTCTGTTGGGAGTGGTGCGTATACCCTATACCACCTTTTCGTTTCTTCTTCCGCATGGAGTGTGAACCTTGGTTGAATCCGGGGTCCTTCCTCATCTGCGTGACGAGAGGCCAAGTCCTTAAATTCACTAGACACCCAGCAGAAAGGCCATTTAGCCTGAAGTTCTTCCCAGTTCAACCTTGAAACAGCAACGTTGTAAAGACCTTCTGTTGTCTTCACAATGGCATTATCTCCAGAAGTTCCTTCTCCAGTAGCCATTTGAATCGTCTAGACCGAATTCTTTAGTCTACGATAAGAAATTATGTCGTCAGAAAGTTGATAATCATTACTCACTTCATCTTTTACAAAGCGACTACAATCAGAGGACGACTCTGAGAAGGGAAAAGTCACTTTCCATAGTGAGTAAGATCCCCTTTCTGAGCGACATGACTCAGCCCTAGGAAGAATCACAAGGATTCTTCCCCATGACTATTAGGGTTGCGAGAAATTATTCTCCCCCTAAATGAACCACATTCTCTTCAAGCAGGAATAACAGACCCAAAATAAGACGAGGTTTACAAGGGAAGAAGAAATAATTACCTCAGGTAATGATGATGAAGATGAAAAATGAAAAAGGTCTCGTAGAGCAAGCGACGAACTTCCTTACGAAATTTTTGCAGAATGTTGTTAAGAAATCAAAAGCGAGTGGAACCCAAAATCCACTAAGTGTTTCTTTTATAAGAAACGAAAAGGTTCGGTTGCACACTCTTGAAGTTGTGTCGTTCTCGACTAAACGCATTGGTTCATAAGTGAAACGACACAACCGTTCCAAATTCATGGGCGCCAAAACAATAGCAATTCGACGAAGGGCCTATCCACTAGGCCCAAAAGTTTCAAAGACTTTAGGCCCATTAAGCCCTAAACGAAGGTTATTGAGATTTCCATCTCAGACGCAATAATTGCTTGCCCACGTGATTAAAAGCATTTAATGTCTAATCATGCAATGCAATTCGCGCTTTACAGTCGTTACATGAACTTCAAGAGCTTTCAATTCCAATAAACTCTTGAAATTCTCATACAACGAATCTTTGTCTAAAATCCGTTGTGACAACATCAACACACCGGATCTTTTAATCTGAGAACGGTTCTTTGCAAAATAATAATAAATGCTAAGGAACTGTTATACGCGTAAGCTTACCGATATTCAGACCTCTCACAGGTTGAGTAGCTTATATGAACAACCACTCAGTCCCTCACACAAGCTAGGGGACATATGATCCGGTCTCAATACCGGTATCCGATCTGCAAGACATATTTCAACGTCTTTGTCAAGACATCAACGTATAACCGGTGTCATCGGTATACATCCGGACTGTAATTCCGTATCAGGCGTTCTCCCTATACCGGTCGTTCAGGATAACACCATGACACCGGACAACACACACGTCACTGTGCGAAAGACAAGGATCATTACTACAGGGATCGATCAATAATTCCCTGCACTACGAGCCAAATTCTGCTCACGGGGATGGTCAACTTGTTCCCTAATCCTAGTCTATATTCTCCATGCTCAATATAAAATAGCCACTTGACCCAATCATGCTGGTAAGTGCGCAATAAAATAATGTTAATGGGAGTTAGTGGTTCCCCACTAACGAGTCCTCGTAAAACGAGCCAATCAGGTATATGAACTCATTTCATTAATGAAGTGAGGGATCTTCAACTGAATTTATGAACGATTACTCTCTGAAATACATTCCTTACTTGGAATATCATCACTGACTTGAGCGTCGGAGAATCTTTGCAGGTGACACCACCATTCGCCCACTTCAACGCGTTAGGTCGGTGTGAAGGATCTCCAGAACGTCCAATCCGCTCTCCTCACTCAAGGACAACGGATATTTATACCGGATACTCATACATCCGGTCTTCTGCATAGTATTTGCATACTATTTGTGATTGACTTGAGTCCAGATCTCTAGACCCCGGTTCAGGACAGATCAGATATCACGCCCTTCTAGCTTGTGCTGCTTGAGGTTGAGAACCAAGGATTCAACAATGTCAGAGACTTTGAATACTATTTCTTTCATGGGGGGAGAAGAAAAGGGTTTTTCGCAAAAGAGAAGAAATTTTTTGAAAAAGAAGTTGAAGGATATGATAAAAAAATGGTGGGAAAGAGGGAAAGTGAGGGGACATTTACAAAAATTTGCACCAGAAGAGAGAGAAAATGTATTCAGAGAGTGGTTATACTAAAGTATGATAATTTCTACCACGCTTTAGAAAGTAGAAACTAAAAAATATTTTCTATAGTAAGTCTCTCAGAGTGTAAAGTCAAACAAGGCAACGCATAGTAGACTGATATATAGAGCAGAATATTTAGGCAATAATTTTTAGATTTAAATTATGCCTAATGAAATTAAACCTGGCTTCTGCTAAAGGCTTAGTGAGGATGTCTGCTCATTGATGATCTGTGTCCATGAATTTTAGGTCCAGGGTGCCTTTTTGCACATAATCACAAATAAAGTGATATTTGACTTCAATATGCTTTGCTTTGGAGTGCTGAATAGGATTAAGAGGTTTATTGCACTTGTATTATCACAAAAGACTTGGATTTTATTTTCTTTGATTGAGTAATCCTCAAGTTGATATTTGATCCAAAGAAGTTGAGAGCAACACCTAGCTGCAGACATATATTCTGCTTCGGCAGTTGAAAGTGCAATGGAATTTTGCTTTTTACTGCTCCATAAAATTAAGTTGCTCCCCAAGAAGTGACATTTACCACTGATACTTTTTCTATCAAGTCGATCTCCTACAAAGTCTGCATCACAGAATCCAGAAAGAGAGAAAGAGTCTGTTCGTTTGTAAAACAACCCTAGATTAGTCGTTCCAACAAGATATCTTAGAATCCTCTTCATTGCAGACAAGTGTGATTCCTTGGGATCTGATTGATATCTTGTACATACGCATACACTAAACATTATGTCTAGTTTGCTAGATGTAAGATATAAAAGTGAACCAATCATTCCTTGATATAAGGTCTGATCCACTGATGTATCAAACTCATCTTTATTTATAGTACTGTTGGGATGCATAGGAGTACTTATGGGCTTGGCATTAACCATTTTAAATTTTTGGGGTAGTTCCTTGGTGTACTAATAAGTATGCATGTTGTCTTGTTTTTGAGTGTTTTTACATGTAGGTTTTGTTTATTTTTGCCCTATTTCTTCCCGATTTCCTTGATTTTTAATTTTGTTTTACATAGACTACTCGGTTGTCTCTATTTTTTTAGAACTATTGATGTTTCAGGTTTATTTTGATGAGAAATGGCAACTTAGATGCAAGAAGAAGCCTTTGGGACCTAAGAAGTGTGATTGGGCAAGGTTGGAACAAACCACTGGCAGTGGTTGTCACTGGAATGAAGAGAATCATGAGTATCAAGTTGAAAAGACCACCACTGACCGTAGTTTGCACTATTTGTGCAAGGGTTCATCCAGTAGTGACCACCACTGGCTGTGGTTTCCCACTACTTTGGCACTGTGGCAAATTAAAATGCAAGCACGAGACAACACCTGGCGGTGGTTTACAACCACTGGCGGTGGTTTATAACCACTAGCGGTGGTTATCATCAGGTGCCTTGAAAATAATGCGTTTTGGAAGATTTGGACCATCAGACCCCGAACCACTGCCAGTGGTTTGCAACCACTGGCCGTGGTTACCCCCATGAAGCCCTGTTTCCTAATTTTTAGGATGCATATTGGGGTCAGTTGATGGGGGTTCTGAAGAGACAGACTTAGACAGAGAAAAAGAGAGCACGAAAAAGAGAGATTTTAGATAGGGTTTTAGAAAAAAACATGAAGGATTCAAGGATCTAACATCGATTTCTAGAGGATCAAAGGGATTTCTGAGTGAGAACTGGTTTTCCTATTCTTCTTCTACCTTTTTGAATTTCATTCTAAAAGCTTTAGAATTCTCTGAACATGAGTTTGATTATGGGTTGTATCAATTTTAGCATGTGTAACTAATTTTAGATCTTGGGATTTAGGATTTGTAAAATAATTATGTATTGAATTTCCCTTTTTGCGTTCTGTTTATGAATCTTTATTTCTATTCAAATTCAGTGCATGCTTAAAGCTTTTGATGATCTGGAGATATCCTTAAATGAACCTAGAACATCGGGATAATTGAGAGATTGACCGTGTTTTGAAACGCCTGAATTTGAACTTAGGGGTTATGTATCACGAGAGTGGGCATAACACTTTGAGGTTTAATGGGATTTCCTTGTTCTTAATGAGTTCAAGAAATAAATCAAACGGTGTTCTTTGTTAATTGGGGATATTATCATTATTCTGAGAGGAAAGCATTAGCAAATTTAGGAAAGCTCGCCTTAGAACGTTAATTCATAAACAGAAGGTCTTAGGTAAATTATTACGTAATGTATTCACGTCCCTAAATCCTAAGGGTTTAACCATCATGCAATCCACTTTAAGGTAAAGAGTTTTGATTTCCTGTCATAATTTTGCTGTAGCATTTAGATTACTACAATCTTCCATCGTCAAACAAATTTTCTAGATAATCGAAACATCGCAAAAACTAGTAATTAAGCACAAACCTCATAGGAACGATCTTATTTATTACTTAGATAAACCATATACTTACGGAACGGCTATCATGTACTTTTGTTGATGAATAAAAATCCCATCACTAGTCGGTTGAATTTGCAAGCCTAAGAAGAATTTAAGTTCTCCCATCATACTCATTTCAAATTCTGTTTACATTATTGTTGAAAAAATTTTACACAGACTATCATCAGTAGTACTAAAACAATATCATCCACATAGATTCATATAATAATAAAGTGATTCTTAGTGCCTTTTCTGAAGAGGGTTGTGTCAACTTGTTCTCTTGTAAAGCCTTTTGAAATAAGAAATTTATTGAGTCTATCGTACCAAGCTCTGGGAGCTTGTTTCAGACTATATAGCCTCAAGTCTGGCTACAGGAGCAAATTTTTCAGTGAAGTCTATACCTTCTTATTGATTATATCCTTGAGCCACTAATCTTGCTTTGTTTCGAATGACTCTTCCATCTTCATCTAACTTGTTTCCGAATACCCACTTAGTACCAATAATACTTTTATATTTGGGTTTTGGAACAAGTGTCCACACTTTGCTTCTTTTAAATTGATTGAGTTCTTCTTGCATGGCAAGAATCCAATCTGTATCCTTTAGTGCTTCCTGGACGTTCTTTGGTACTATTTCCGAGATGAGAAGAACTGTTGACTGATTGTGAAGGCTGGATCTAGTTCTTACTCCAGCAGCTTGGTCTCCAATAATAAGGTCTGAAGGATGATGAACCTTGAATTTCCATTCTTTTGGCTTCTCAGGATTAAGGTTGAATCTTGTTCAGTCTTTTCATAATTTGTTAAATTTGGTTAATCATCTTCAGTAGGTGGATCTTTTGATTTCTCTTCTTCTGGTTGTATTCCTGCATCATTAAAGTCTAGATCTACCAGTCTCCTGTCAGTCTTTTAAAGGTCATCAAATCTTACATGCATAGATTCCTCTATGGTTTGAGTTTGAGTGTTAAATACTCTATAGTAGAATATCCCATGAATATACCTTTATCACACTTTGAATCAAATTTCCCAAGATAGTCCTTGGTATTCAGAATGTAACAAGTACACCCAAAAGGATGAAAATAAGAAATGTTGGGTTTTCTACCCTTCCACAATTCATAGGGAGTCTTATTAAGTATTGGTCTAATAAAAACTCTGTTTTTAATATAACAAGAAGTGCTCACAACTTCTGCCCAGAAATATTTTGGAAGATCATTTTCACAAAGCATGGTTTTGGCCATTTCCTACAAAGATCTGTTTTTCCTTTCCATAACTCCATTTTGTTGAAGAGTTCTTGGTGAGGAAAAACTGTAAGTTATTCCAGATTCATTGTAGAACTTTTCAAAAATTTCATTTTCAAACTCTGCCATGATCACTTCTTATTGTACCAATACAATATCCTTTTTCATTTTGAACTTTCTTGTAAAAGATTTTAAATATTTTTATGGACTCGTCCTTGTGGGCTAGGAAGTTTACCCAGGTTAACCTGGTGTAATCATCAACAATAACAAATCCATATTTCTTTCCTGCCAGACTTTGTATTTAAGAGGGACCAAATAGATCTAGATGTAATAATTCTAATGGTCTGGATGTAGAAACAACATCTTTATTTCTAAATAAAGTTTTGTGTTGTTTCTCACTCTGGCATGCTTCACATGGTAGGGAGATGTTAAAGGAAATTTTTGTTAATCCTTTGACAAGATCCTTTCTGTGAAGTTTTGAGATAAGTTTGAAACTTATATGTCCAAGCTTTTTATGCCAGATACATCTTTCTTCGGAATTTGAAAATAGACATTTTTCATTTTGATCTTTTAGTTCGCTCAAGTCTACCTTATAATGGTTATTATGTCCGTTTGCACTAAAGAGTATGGTTCCATCACGATTAATAATCATACGCTTATTCTTGTCAAAAAAACTTGGTACCCACTATCACAAAATTGACTGATACTCAGTAGGTTATATTTCAGACCTTCAAAAAGAAATACATTTTCAATGACAGGTGAGGGAAATTTACCGACTTTACCAGACCCAATGATTCTTCCAGTCTGGTTCCCTCCAAAAGTGACATCCTCCTTTAAATTTCTCCAGGTCTAGGAACATAGACTTTTTTTTTCCTGTCATATGATGCGAGCATCCACTGTCCAGATACCATTGTAGAGTTTTTATTTTTGATTTCAAACATATCTGCAAAAGGAATGATTAATGATTTTGGTACCCATATTCTTCTGGGTCCTAGATGGTTAGTAAATTTTTCATTCCTTCTCTTTCTTTTCCTGCACTCATTTATAGAATGACCATGATTTTTACAGTAATTACACTTAATGATTCTTTGTTTTTCTAGAACAAATGTAGGAGCTAAAGGATGTTTAAGAGCTTTAGATTTAGAAACATTTTTATTATTCACAAAGCCTAGACCAAGCCCCTTTTGATTTCCTTTGGATGTTCCTAGAAGAGCATTTAAGTTTTTAGTGCTAGTAATAAATTTTCCTAGATCTATAGTAAGAGAGTTGACACGATTTTTTAACCTAATAATTTTTTTATCCTGAGAGTCACAGTAGGTTTTAGATTTTTCAAAGTCCTTTTTTAGTGAGATATTTTCTTTCCTAATTTTATTTAATTCTTTAAGATTCATTTCATTTTCTCTTAAAATGTTTGTGTTATGTTTTTCTTCTTCCAATAATGAAATTTGATTTTTAAAATCAGTTATCATATCAACATGCTTTAGTTTAAGTTTCTTAAAGCTTTCTAACAATTTAGAAAATTCATTAAATAACACATCATAATTTTTTTTGAGTTCTTAGTAACTTACTTCTTCAGAGCCTGAGTTACTGAGGCTTGCGTCTGAGTCTGTTTCTTTGCTTGCCATGAGACAAATTTGGGCTGACTCACTTTCTTCATTAGACTCTTCTAAGCTGGATGGTCCTTCATCATCCCACGTGATCAGACCTTTTTGTTTCCTTGGAAATTTCCTTCTTTCTCTTTTGTCCCTTCTATCTTTGTTTAGAATAAGACATTCTACTTTTATGTGTCCTGGCTTTCTGCAATTAAAACATTCTAAGATAGTTTTGTCAGTTTTAAATTTAAATTAACTTTTACCTTTATAGTCTTTCTTTTAAAAAGTTTCAGGTATGAGCTTCTTCTTCTTTAGTAACTTATGAAATCTCTTAGTTAAAAGAGCCAATTCTTCATCGGTGTCATCATCTAAGACACCAAAGTCTGGTTCAGAACTAGATGACTCTTCAATTTTTAGACCCTTTCCTTTTTTCTTGTCATCAGATTTTAAGGCGATGCTTTTAGTAGAAGCAGATTTGTTGGTCTCTTTCTGCTTCAGCTTTAGCTTATGAACTCTAAGAACTCCAAGTAACTCATCTAGAGAGAAGGTGCTCAGATCCTTAGCTTCTTCCAAAGCAGAGCATTTAGCATCGAACGTTTCAGGAAAACATCCGAGAAGCTTGACATTTATGTCTTTTATAGAGGGAGTAGTTCCAAGATTTTTCAAACCATTTAGAAGAGTTTGAAATCTTCCAAACATTTGATCTACTGACCCATGTTCCTCCATTTTGAAGTTGTCATATTGTTTAGTTAACAATATCTTCTTATATCTTTTGACATTCAACGTTCCTTCATAGTTGCTTTGCAGAGCATCCCAGACCTCTTTAGTGTTTTGTAACTGAATACCTTGTTATATTCGGACTTACTGAGAGCGCATATGAGAAGAAATCTGGCTTTGGCATTTATCTCCAATTTTTTGATTTCATCAAAGCTCCATTCATTTTCAGCTTTAGGTTATCCTTCACCATTTACAAGAGAGCTATAGTCTTCGTTAATGATGACCGCCCAGAAATTATATTGAGTGGATTTTATGAACATTTCCATCTTATCCTTCCAATAAGGATAATCATCCCCAAAGAAGGTCAGGGGTCTGTAGATGGAGGATCCTTCTATGATCAATTGATTACTTTAAGAAAGTGCCATGGATCTTGATCCTTTTCACTCGAGGGAGTGATCAACCTAAAGGACAAGCTCTGATACCAATTATTGGTTTGGAAATCAGACTTGGAAGGGGGGTTGAATAAGTCTGTTCACTTTTTCAAACCAAAAAGTGATATTTAAACTTTTAGAGCATTATGCAGTGGACCAGACTTTTGAGGAAACATCTCGCGTGTTACTTTGATTGAGTGAACGTATTTTAGCCATACTTTTACTATTGATTTTAACAATCATAATGTACCAGATTTTTAATAGTACAGAGTAAGAGAGAAAGAGACAATACACAAGAGATTTATACTAGTTCACCTCCAACTCGGAGACTACATCTAGTACCTTCAAATCTGAAGGATTTCCACTGTGTAAAAATATTTTACATCAACAGCCCAGACTAGGCCTACAAGTATTATTGACTCCAGCCACTCCTGGCTTAAGCACAACCCGTGCTTCAAGTATTCTTGACACCGGCCCCTGAGTATTCTTGAGTCCGGCCACTCCTGGCCTCTGAGTATTCTTGAGTTGGGAAACTCCTGGCCACTAAGTATTCTTAAGTACGACCACTCCTGGCCACTAAGTATTCTTGAGTCTGGCCACTCCTGGACACTGAGTATTCTTGAGTCTGACCATTCCTGGCCTAAGCACACCCCGTGCTTTTGAGTATTTTTTTACACGCACCCACTGCTGGGGCAGACCCAAGTATTCTTTGATGAGCCACTCCTGGCTTAAACCCAGAGTATTTTTTCAAAAGTCTCTCCAGGACGATGTGTTTCCTAATACTTAAACAAGTCCTGGTAACTTACCAGATTTATACAATCAGTAAAAAGAAGATGTTCTATGAACTTAGTGTACAAAAATCATAGATAAATTTTGAGATCGAACACTAGGTATTTTAGACACAAGACCAGAGTCTGCTAGAAGTAGAGCTAGAGAATAATGAGGGTCTTTGTCTTTTTACAAGAAAGTGAACTAAGATTGAATGATGAATTGAAGAACTTTCTTCTCGGATGTTTCTCTCTCCCTGAATGTTCAAACTTCCTTAATATTTATTGAGGCTTGAAGGTAATAGCATTGACGCTTCTTGAGAGGAGAGATATACGTTGGAAATCCTTTGAAGGTATTTTGCCATAAGCTTCTAGAGATCAGACCTCAAAGTTGAATCCAAGATTGAGAGAGGTCAGAATCATATTTTGATATTTTCATGAAAATAGTTTCTTATGTATTTCCATGTACAAAACATTTTGTGAGTGTATTCTAGATTGAGCGAGGGGTTGTTTTCAGAGATGTCCTGGTGAGGTTTCGATTAAAGTTTGCAGAAGTAGGTACGCTGACATCTGCTACTTGTGTTGATTTTGTTCTTTTTGTTCTTTGATGATAAGCACACAAATATGGTATGATCATTTCTTTCAAAGCATCACCAAAATAGAGTTTCAAACGTTGACGAAGAGTTCTTTATGCAAGATGCTTCCATCAGACTGTTGTTCTACCAGACTTCTTAAAGAATACGTCCACTCCCCCTTAGTTTTTATAACTTGATCTTCGAATTCTGAAATTGCTTTTACACGTTAAAGAAAATGTTAAAGTAGTTCAGACTTTATTCTTTTAGCGAAAATACTTGATGATTGATATAAACAAATCATAAAGTCTAGGGTTTGGTCCAACAATACTTAAGACTTATATTTATTGTCCAAATGTTTTCTCAACAATTTCCCCCTATTTGTTGATAACAAACATCAAGTCTTTTCGTGGGAAGAATTTTATCATCAGAGTAACATAAAATCATAAGAATGATAAAGGCGAAATAAAATAAGCATATTCTTCATTGTTCAAAATAGTTCATACAATATATATCATTCTTAGTCAATACATTGAACCATAAAAAAAGGCTTCTACACTAACTCCATCTTTTGTAATCAACAAAAGAGAGAACATCACCAAGACTCAAAAAGTAAGTTGCGAGTGAGACTGGATATTGACAATATCAACTCTTCACACATAGACACATTAAGAGTAATGATGTACTTCATAGATCCACCATAAGAATGTTGTATGAATTGTTACATGAGTGTCATAAAAGATTCTTAATGTGATAATGATATATGTAGTCCTTCGACCTAAAGTTACTATGATCTCAACATGAGGAGTCTATTATTTTAATACAATCAAACATCATCTGTAACAAGATGATTATAAAGGCTATAATTGGGAAATGAATAAATCACAGAGAGGGACGTGAGTTAGGTATATGTGATTTGTCTATCCTACGTAACAGAAGTGATATCTATGCATCACTTGACAGAGTAAGACTAAGGAAATACATGGTAATCCTAGGTATTAAAAAAATAACTTGGTATCATATACTTGGTAATGATTCTTAGTATATAAAAGAAGTGAAGTGTTCAATTAAAGAATCAAGTTTGTATAATATAGCTTTAATGAAGGGTTTGTGCCAAGTTTAAACATAGTAGCTATAGTAAAAGGGGTTGTCGTTCCACTTAGGAGGTGTTAGTTTGAAGATCTTAGTTCTTGAATTGATTTGACAAGAAGTTTGTTTTGGTTTGTTGAAAAGATACTAATTAAAATAGTTAACAGAAAGTAATAAATGTAAATAACAACAGTGATGAGTTTTGGTAAAAATCAGATTTGAAAAACTGGCATTGGTTTTTCATCACCTCTCACCTTACATAAGCTATGTAACTTTTCATGTATATAACTTGAATTGATAATTTTTACGTCACAATCAAAGTCATTTGCATCGATCCCTCGACTACAAAATTCATAAGAATGATTTCAACCTGATGATCCCTCAGTCACCTTGAAATCATTCCAGCATTAATGATCGATTGTTTAGACGTTCATTGCATTAGATACCATCCCTGGTCATCTACTTACAACAAGTATTTCATTCAGATCTGCTCTCAAAAGTTATTTCCCAATATACTTAAGAAAACCAAAGACAAGAAAATAGTGATCAAGTACTTTCACGCATTAAGTGCAGAATGAAATACAAAAACTATCAAATCTTGTTATACAAATGAAAAACTTACAATAGCATTACTTGGAGTTTGAATGGATTACAACCAATCCCAATGAAGAAATTAGCTACTCATGCCTTGCATTTTCACTCAAAATATGGTAAAGAAATGAATATAAGAGAGAAAAAATAAAGCTGGATGAATGACTAATTGATATCTGAGGATGAATATGTGATGATACCTTCCTCTATTCTTCTGCTTATTTATAGAGGAGTCACGCTTAAGCTTCTCCTTCCCAAGCTCAAGTGCAACCCCTACTTGCTAAGTGGCCATGCAAAGGTGGTCAGAGACATGCAGAAACACGCAGAAGTGGATGTGCTGGCATCACACCATTGGCCCATATTTAACTAAAAGCTATATACTTCTTCAAACATGCTCAAGTGTGAGATATTCTCGCTTGAGTGTGCTTGTGCTTAAGCTTAAAATGGCCACGCTCAAGCATGAAGGCCTGTTTCATTTGTTTCTTTTAATTCGCTTAAGCGTAAGGATAAGTATGGGTCATTTATTCTTTCCACGCTCAAGCACTCTTCATCTATGTTTTTCCTTTACTTAATTCACGCTCAAGATTGCCTACGTGTTTAAGCTACTGTTTCTCATGCTTGAGCTTATTAAACTCACGCTCAAGCGTGGCTGTCTCCTTAATTATGCGCTTGGGCTAATGTCTTCCATGTTCAAGCATGATTGCTTTTAAAAATCTGATTCTAGCACAATCACGCTTGAGCGAGTATAAACTTCACTCAAGCATGATGTTTGATGTTTGTCCTTTTGACTCTTCTTTGACTGAAGTTTTCCTGCATTTCTTAAAGAATTTTAAGATATTTTTCCAATTCTCAACAAGTTATTTTCTTTTAACTTTTTCATGAGAAAATTCTTTGTTTTATCAATCCATTCACTTCAATTTCTTACAAAAATACTTCAAATAACCACATGAATATAATGCTAGTTTGACCATTATCAAATTCTCCCCAACCTAGAGTTTTGCTTGTCCTCAAGCAAAAAGAATGAAGGTTTAAACAAGAAGATATTCATGATGCTCAGATTCTAAGTATGAACAAAATTAAAAGACGGCATTTATGATTGAATTCCTTTGAACATATGGCATCCTTAATACCCATTCATTTGAAATGTGATGCACAATTGAATTTTTCACTAAGCAAGTAACCTAATGCTGTAAGAATAATGAGCTTCTTAATATTTCTCACTAGGTGTCTATTTCACACATTCATCATTAGAATTGTTAAGTTGACATTGTCAGTCATTTCTAATCAAACCAAAATCAAAAGAACAGCAAGGATCAAAAAGGTCTTTTATCAAGGTTGTAATCAGGTTGGGCTAAACAAGAATTCTTGGTTTTTTTTTGGATTTCAAATTGCATGCACAAAGAAGAGCATAACTAATGAAATTTTTATACTTTGAGGCTTTTTCCTTTTTGAACTTCAGAATTCTTTATCTTCTTTTTCCAGTTCTCCTTTTGTTTAAAGATTTTTGGATGGAGAACTTACTGATTTTCTTTAGCATTTTCTTTTTCAACCTCCATTTCTTGCATCACCCTTATTGAAAAAAAATATTTTATGCTCTTTTCACATTAAGCATGTTGATAAGGTAGGACTTTATTTTTCATGCTTAGGTTAGGGTGTTTTTCTGAAATAAAATTTTTGGCTCAAATGGGCTACCAAAGAATAGGATATTTTGTTAAGGGTAGCTTTTTGGCTCTAGGCTAAATTTTTTTTTTCAAAAGTGCCTTGATCATTTCCTTGCTTATTTCTTAAGAAAAAGGTTAATCAAAAAATTAGGCAATGCCAACTTAACAATTTCTAATGAGGCTCTCGGTGTTTAATTGCTCTCTTCTCACTAGGTTTAAAGGCATACTCCAATATGCTAACAGAAAAAGGTTCAAGCATGTAAAGAATTTCAAAAGTTCATTTATTTCATTTTCCTGGTTCATAATTTAGCCAATTTGCCTTTTCAAAATCAATGAGTGTCTTAAATTTTGTTGCTCTAACTTATTGGATCTTCGCATTCATTTAATTTTCTTGCTTATGGGTTGGGAAAAGAATTCAGTCGCATGCATGTTCATATCTAAACATTTAAACAAATCATGCAACTTCATCAATCAATAGATCATACAGATTCATCAATCAAGCATAAAATTCAAATTGAAATACCCTAAGAAGAAAATGTTGTCTGCAGCAAGTTAGAAATAAAAGAGAAAATTAAAAATAAGTCAACAGGAATTAAAAAGGAAACCAGAAACCAGAAAAGAAACTCAAAGAAAAAGAAAAATCACTCATCATCATCCTCTGTGTCTTCTTCTGTCTCTTCTTCCCTAACTAGATGTACCTGTGAAGATGGTCCTGGTCCAGCCTGTGAGGTCTCACCCCCTCCTAAGAAAGGAGGCCTGTCCCCAGGCCAAGCAATGTGGGCTGCAAACTGAACAGGATCCATCCAGGGGTTATGTTGGCCCGCTGGAATCCTATGGTACAGGCCATGATGTAGGTGCATAAGACCTCTATGGTTGGCATTCTGTTATGCCAAAAGATGGATTTGCCTGATGTTGAGCTGATAAATTCCTTCAAGGATCATCTTTGTTTCACTACTGATAGAGGGAGGGGCAGGTTCTGTTCCTGATGGTGGTGGTGCTTGAGGTGTAGGTGGTGGAGGTGCATCTGGTGCAGGTGATGCCTAGATGCTACAATGGCATTCAATGAAACGTCTGTCTATGGGTGGTTTGATAGGTTTGAGGTCTTGTACCTCAATTCCATGCCCTGCATAAAAATCAGTAATGAAAGCAGGAAATCTTAGACTCCCTTTTACCTTCTGTCCTGCCTGAGAATACTTTTGATCAGCCTTCACAAACTTGTGGATTTCATTAGAAATGATTTGGGCTAAGTTAATAGGGATGTCATTCTGTAGAATGCAGTACAGTAGATAACACCTACTAAAAATTAAATTAGAGACATGTGCATTAGGTGCTATGTTAGCAAGTAGAAAAGAGGTCCACACTTGAGAAATAGTAGTCATGTCCTTTCTTAAAATGCGTAGTGGGTTCTCTCCTTACCCCATCTGAAAATGACGCCCTGGTATGCATATTGTTGCTTCAAGATCACTAGTAGCAATAAACTCATTTCTCAATTTCATAGCAACATATTCACATGTCTCTCCTTCCTCTAACTCCATAATGCTGCCTAGGTAAAAGTTGATCTCATCTCTATCATATGAAAGTCAATGGCCTCTCACATATGTCTTGTGATCACCTTCACCATCCTTAGGCCATGGATTGGCATAGAATTCCTTCACGATTTCTGGGTCATATTTCTCCCTTGGATAGCATATCTTCAACCAGTTACTCCTTCTAATAACCTGTAGAAAGGCACCGCACTCTCCCAAAGCTAAATCCACCTTTCTTTTTGGAATAAAGGTCCAATTTTGAATATCCTCATAACGCTTACTCTTGTCCTTGTTCCTGAATTTTGGAACATTGTCTTGGTCATCAGTGTGTGGCCTCTTTCCTTTATTCCTTCTAGAACTTCTTGCTGGAGAAGTGGTTGCAGGGGAAACAGGTTTAACTTGTTTTGTTCTGGCCATCTGCAATGTATTTTGTAATCATCATGTAGAATGGTAAAATAAAGGGTAAGTCTTTAACAATTTACGTGAGCCTAGAGACTTCTTAATCAATGCATTTATCTTCCCAATCAAGCATGCATATCAGTGACTAATCAAAACAACAGTGATTTTATTTGACATGGTAATCACAGTTCAATCCGTTAATACCAAGCATGTATAACACATTCTGGGCTTTTTATCGGATAGTTGGTGTGCGCCCTTAAAACAAACAAAAGTTTTCACAATGTTCACTTTAAAACACTGAATCAATTTAAGATTAAATTAACAAATCCAGATGAAGTAGAACAATTTATCAATTAAGCAAGCAAAACAGAGACTTGATTCCATATGAAGACCTTAACATGCTTTTTACATCATAACACAGTAAAACATATGCAAGACATATCATAGAAAAGAGAAAGGTTTAGAGTCACCTTGCTTCGGATGATGAGAAAAATATAGTGCAGAAGAAAAATAAGAAATGTGCAGTTGTGATTTTGAATGCTTTAAGAAAATAGAATGGAAGGTGTGAGAATTTGAAAAGTTTGTGGAAGGGAGTTATGAAATGCAAAACAGTTAAAATGAGAGTGATGGGTGTAATGGCTTTGATTCTCTTATTTAATGGTATCAGATGAGGCAGTTTAAAAACTTCTCGCTTAAGCATGACATTTCACGCTTAAGCGCATCGACCATAATGCATCATTCCTTTCGCGCTTGGTCTTGCGCTTGGGCGTCTCACCTCCTGTGCAATTTTTTCTTTTCCGCGCTTGAGCATGGAGGATCACGCTTGAGCGTGATCGTGTTCCCCTCAGGTTTTACGTTTAAGCTTGATAGTCGCGCTTAAGCGTAATGACCCCCTGATTCTTCCAATTTTGTTCGCTCAAGCGTGAGGTTATTGAGCTCAAGCGTGATGACCCCCTGCTTCTTCTAATTCCTTTCGCTCAAGCGTGAAGTTATTGAGCTCAAGCATGATGACCCCCTGATTCTTCCAATTCCTTTCGCTCAAGCGTGATGACCCCCTGATTCTTCCAATTCCGTTCGCTCAAGCGTGATCGGGGTTACTTTTCTGCTGCTTGGTTTATCATTTCCTCGCTCAAGTGCCAAATCATTCGCTTAAGCGAAAGTAAATCAAAATCACAACTAAGATTCCTCGCTTGAGTGCAGTACTTTCGCCTTTAAGCAAAATTAGATCAATATCCAACTTACCTTTCCTCACTTAAACGCCTTACCTGCGCTTAAGTGAATTTGGGACAGTGTCCATCATACTTCTTCACGCTTGAGCGTGACCAATCATGCTTGGTCCCTTGACCTAGCCACGCTTGAGCTTAAAGAGTCAAGCTTAAGCGTGCATAGCATTTGACAGTGGCTAAAATTTTTCTACACTCTTGAGCTTGGCTTTTGACAATTGAGGTTGATTGTGATGAGTTGACTTGAAAACAGAAGTGAAAAAGCTTTAAACATAACATACAGACTAATTGAATTGAAATAAACAAAATGAAAAGAGAGAAAAAAATGACTGGGTTGCCTCCCAATAAGCGCTTATTTAACGTCCTTAGCTTGACGCCTGAACTGGTTCATCATGGATCCTGCAAATGAATGAGAGTGGTGACCTTTTCCATTTCTTCTCCGAGATATGGTTTAAGTATTTGGCCATTTTCTATCCATGTTCTCTCAGATTGAGGATCTTGTACTTCAATGGCTCCATGAGATTTGACTTCTTTGACAACAAAAGGTCCTGACCATTTGGATTTTAACTTCCTGGGAAAGAGTTTCAATTTTGAATTGAAAAGAAATACAGATTGGCCTGGATGAAAACTTTTATGCAAAATTTTCTTGTCATGATAAGCCTTCATCTTTTCCTTATAAATCCTTGAAGATTCATATGCTTCTAGTCTCCATTCCCCCAATTTCTCTAATTGAATCTTCCTTTCCTGTACAGAGGCCTGTGCATTGAAATTGAGCAACTTCATTGCCCAGTAGGCTTTGTGTTCAAGTTTTATCGGGAGATGGCAGTTTTTCCCATACACTAGCTGATATGGTGAAAATCTTGTTGGGGCCTTAAAGGCAGTCCTGTATGCCCATAGAACATCATCCAATTTCAAGGACCATTAATCATCTTGGATCCAATTTTCACATTTTTTAAAACCTAGTCATCTTGGAACCCCTACCGATACCGTCTTTATATTTCCTTGCTCATTTCTATTCAACATTTTTCTCTTTATTCAATCATCAATGCAATACAATTTTCATATCATGATGCAAGATAGCTCACACAATCATTCACAATCATATCACATAATCAACCAATTAACAAGTACCATATTGCATATAGCATTTATTGTACTAAGAAATCATCACACCATAATCATTAGGCAACACCACATAATATACATATCAACATTCACTATTATAAAACAGTCATCATACAACAGTCGTTCGGCAACACCACGTAATATTCATTATCTATTGCGTCTTAACAAGTTATCGCACGTTTTAATGTCATGTAAAATCAAACCTATATAGGTCACTAGACATAAGCGCTCATTTTATATTCTTACATACTAGTCCACTTATTTTTACCCTACCATTCATCTAGTCCTTGTAATCATGTATTTCCTTAATTTAGCTCGTTATTAAAAGTATACTATAAGTTGATTTAATTCTTTATGTACCTTTCAATCATTTATTTTCAAGCATTCTTTACTTATTTATGCATCCATGCATTATTGTAATTCTAAGTGACTAAATTTCCTATTCCTATATGGGACTTAAACCTTTACTAAGTAAACTATCATCTTTCTTCCTTAACTAACTAGATCAGTTCCACCATTTAAGTAACTTGCCTCTAGTTTGTTTATAGCAATTAATTATCAATTTGCTCCTAATCTAGACGTTAGATCGTTGTTTTAGTCAAAATATCTTATGAAATGGTTTGGATCTTCTTATATCCTTAAGTTATTCATCCTCCTATTATTTGTTAATACACTTGTTTTTCGTTGCATGATTCTAATTCTTCACTGTCAAATTTTTTTATTCTAAGTATGAAATCCAAATTATTACTAAATGGTCTACCCTTTATTTTTCTTCCACTAACCAAATAAGTGTTACTAGTTAAGTGCCTCATTTCTTTTATCACTAATTGGTTGCTACACTCCTTATACATATATTACCATCACCCTATAATACATTAATTAATACTTATCATTCTCTTACTAATCATACTAATTAATTCTTCTGTTAGTCATGTTCATTTAATCAATTCTAGTCCAATATTTCTACATAAACAACTCACTGTTTTAAAACTCCAATTACTATTCTAACTTCTAGATTTTGGGCCTAGTCAGAGTGTGGTTTTTCCTTAGAAATGGTTACCCAACTTATAAGTTATCCTAGTTCTTTTTGTCTCTTGGTACAAGGTTAAATTCCAAAGCTCCTTTTATTACCTTTATTTTTATTGGTCACTAAAATTTCTAAATTCTAACATCTATTCCTTGTTACTCTGGTTTCATTTTACTATTGCCCCTTAATCCTATTTTAACTTTAATTCATTTTTCTTTTGTCTAACTTGGGACTATTACTAAGGCGTACTCTAGTCTACTATTTATATTTGTTCTTTATTAATGATGTTAATAAATCCCTTTTTCTACTAAGTTCACTAAATTATTCTTTATGGTAGATATTAGTGAATTCCTTTTTTATTAAATTCACTAGATTAATCCTTACACTACAGTTGAACTTCTACTTTTTTCCTTAGGTGGTTCGTTTAGTGTCTTAAGAATCCAATCATCATCCTAATTTTCTAAAAATCTTGGCTTTAGTGAGGAAGGTTCAATACTCATTCCATAAACTATTTCCTAACTGTACCCCACATAAATCCTCTTTATTATTTATTGTAATTTAGATTTCTAAATTCTCTTTTTTGTGACTTTTATTATATTGGTTATCAAAAGAACGTTGGAGCCCATAATATTTATTTCTTACCGTAGATTCTTAAGATACCTCGATTTTACTTGAGTCTTTATTCTATATCCGAATCAAATTCTTAAATCATGATAAACGTCAAAAATGAAAATAGTGTTTTTCTCAAAATCCGGTAAAGTGGAATGAAGCGTCATACTCGTCCTGATCGGTGAAATTCCTTGAAATGCGTACTTTTCTCAAAACGGCTCTGGGGATGCTTAGCGATAAATCTATTCCTATTAGCAAGGCTTACCGGGGTAATTATCACAAATTACATAATAATACATAAAAATTTAAAAATAAATTTTACAACCAATTCGAATACGACTGAGCCAGCCTAAACTATAAAATTCCCAATTTCTTCGTCACAGCTTCGATCACAATAAAAATTTCTACCGAGTACATAGATATCGAGGCGCGCTTTATAAAATTTGTAAAAACGCTCATTAACATAAAATATAAAATCTTTTACCATCGATTACAAAAAATTCTGCGGTTTGAGATCTAACCGTTGGATTGTGATGAAACTTGAAACAATCGTTCTTGGATACTAAAGCGACATTTTAGAGTAATTTAGAATGCAATCAAACGAGGCGAAGCCCCCTTTACCTTGCTGGACAGCCACTGTTTCAGAGAAAGAAAATGGTGAGCTCGCCGGAAACCCGTCAAACACTCTGAAAAATACGATCCCTGATCCTAAGGAAAACAACATGCACACTAAGAATTGGGCAAGGGGGTCACGGTTTGGAGCCCCCAAAATAGAGAAAATCACCACAAATGCATGCTTAAAATTCTACCCTAACAAGAATGGAAGGGGACAACATTTTTAAGGATCAAAATCTCACCTTGGTGGCCTTGGAAGGCCACGACTTCAAAGGGTGATGAAGCTTAATGGATGAAGCTTGGATGGTGAGTCAAGAGAAGTGAATTAGAGGTGAAATTGGTGGCTGTTTTGGGAGGGAAAGCCGCAGGTTAGAAGGAGAAGGTAAGGAGAAGAGAAATTATGGTGGTTGGTGGTAGTGAGTGGCCGTAAGGGGAAAGAGGTGTAGTGGTTGTTGGGGTGGCTTATGGTGGTTGAGAAAAAGATTCTGGTGGCTGTGAGACGAAGAGTTATTCTTCTGGAAATGAAGTGGAGAAGAATCAGGTGGCTGGCTGAAGTTGCTTCTAAGAGAAGTATTTGGAGATTAGCTTGCATGTGATCTAATTGGAGGACTAGGGAGGTGGGGCTGAGTGGAAAAGAGTGGGCAGAGGTTGACACCTTGTGTGGTAGGTGGCGTGAGGCGGTGAAGTGTGGAGGTCAGGTGTCACGTAATGGCGGTGCCGGAAAAATGATTTAGGGTACTGAAAATCGGATACCCGACGGGTAACTAGTGACCTTCTCGGAACATTTTAAAAATAAATACAATAATTCGTGGAGTGGGAATTTGGAAAAACTTCCAACACAAGTTGTAGATCTTTGTTTTATCTTTAAAATGAGGTATGGTACGCGAAAATCCAAAATCGGACGAGGTAGATATGCCTAAAATACGAAAACTGCTCCAGATTGTGACGGAAATGAATTTATAAACAAAATAATTTTCCTGGGAAAAATGGGTAAGGAATTTGCTTTAATGTCCTTCATGAAGTTTGTAGGTATCTTCGATACGGAGCCATAGCAAAAAGAACAAAGTCATTCCAATACCGTATGAGGGAGATACGGATTTTTTTCTAAAACTATGCAGTGCAATCACGAAATTAGAACAGGTGCACAAAGATTGTGAAAACTGTACCAATTGGGAAGGATTCAACCTTCGGGGCCTTCACGAAAAACGTAGAAAATTTTGTTACGGAAATTTTGACACCGGGTTTACGTGAATCGAAGGTCGTATGAAAGAGTTATGAATTTTGAATGAACCATGCTCAAACAATGAAATTTTGAGGTGTCATGCTTAATCCTTAATTTTGGGAGTGACAGAGTGGGAATCAGAGTTCGGGGATAGAAATAGAGGTTAAAGATCTTTTCGAAACGAAGAGATCAAGACCAAAATCGTTCGATTCCAAGGTCGTATGAAAAAGTTAGGTCTAAAACACCGAAGATGTTCAGGTCAAGCCTTAAAGGAATTTATAAGGAAACCGATTTAGGGGAAACAGGGTTGATAACGTCTGAATCAAGCTTCGGCTCCTTCAGGAAAAGTTCCTAAAACCTCAAAACGAGTCACCAGAGACATATCGTGTTGCCATCGAGTACCCCGAAGTATATACATGATCAAACGTAGGAGACGTTGGAGGTTCTGATCGGGCCAATTAGGCCAAGTTAGTCATTCTCGATTCTTCATGAAAGGATCCTAATAAGACTAATTTTCCTACAGGATCACTAGTCTCAAGTCAAACGGTTAGAGTCTAACATCCAGCTAGGTCCCACAGTTCAAATATGAGGAACTGGACGATATTTATCATTTAAATATTAATAACTAAATAAATTTTTAACTAAACCTTATTGTAATTAAGCTTTTATATTTTTAAATTTATCATTAACAATATTAGGCATCAAAACAAATATTGTTTAATTATTTTATTGTATATTAATTAATAGAATCACTAATAATAAAATTTATCAATCAATTGACATCGAGATAAAATAAAGTACTCATTATTAATCATGTTTGTTAAAGGGCTAATTATTATCTTATGAAATATTGAATTCTAATAATTATCTAGCCTTAAAAATTAAACTTGATATTTAAATAATTAAATATTCTTAACAATTATTACTATAATTAATAAATGGTTGACTAAAATCACTTATTAATTACTAAAATTAGACATCATCATTTCATCAATTTAACATCATTAACAAGGAGATATTTGCCTCATCAACATATTCAATATTAAATCAAACATGATTACTATCTCATTAATTTCTACTAAGTCAACAAACTCTCTTTCTAACTAAACATCACCACTAAGCATAGCTATTATTACTTACTTATCTCATTTAACTGAATTGTTCACTACTCACATTCTCTTGAGATCTCATTCCCTCATACTTAGAGGTATCAAGCCGAGGCCTCAACTCTCCTAAAAGACTTAATAATGCACCATCAGTGGCCCCGAGAGCCTGGGCTCCTATTCTGAAAATTAGGGCTGTTACACCCAAGCATAAAAATGTTGAGTAACAAGATTTACAGATTCACAAGAATACAAACTACAAATAAAAAATCCTCCGAGGTAAAGACACCATTCATTACTCTAATTATCCACAAACTCTCCACCTTAAGTACTAGCAAGAATTAAATTAAGAGTGAAAAAAACAACACAAACAAACATCAGGTAGAAAGTCAACTCAAAAACCAGGGGGGAACTATTTTATAATGAAATGAGTTTGCCTGTCCCTTTTCCATCAGAATCAGCTCTCAATTAGCAACTCCACAAGGTCACTCTTCTTCAATTTTGAGAACCCCTTTATGCCACGAGACTTGGCAAGGGCCCTCAATTCAGACAGCTTCAGTGCATTCAAATCCTCAAGCTGAACCACTGGCTGCTCCTCCACACTCTCATCGTTATAGGTTTGCTCAGAATCATGAGAATCATCATCCTCTGACAACTCTGGTATTCCTATAGTTGGGAAGAACAGCTCATCCTTTGAATCAATATCAGATTCTGATTCAGAGTCTAGCTCAGGTTCATCGTCAAGCTTCAAATCTATCTGATCCCGATTGTTCTCTCTATCATCACTACATTTTACTGCTACATTCATATCATTGCTAGAGACAGGCTGGTATTTTATGCGAGGAACAGGAGACCTTCTTTGAAAATTTGACCGTGGCCTAGCTACAGAGAAGACATTGCCTTCTTGGGACTCATCCTTGGGAGCACTATCTGAATCAGAAATTTTAGTGATTTGTCTTCCATCGTATTGGTTGCTGTCTTGCATCTGGTCTGAACTAGAATCTTTTACTCTACCTCCTCCATTGCCTCTCTTCACCTGTTCAACTGAGTGTTTCTTCAGTAGTTTGAGGAGGGAATCTACAGTACTGTTTTCTTTACCTTGCCCTCGGGAGGCTTCAACTTTCTTTTCTTCTTTGGTAGCTGCTCTCTCACGCAGCCGAGCTTGCACCTTCCTAAATAGCTCTACAATCTCCTTCTCTCTAGGACCAGGGGCTGCAGTGGACTGGTTTTTTCCCGAGGTTGAAAGAGATACTGGTGGTCCATTTTTCATAGAAAACATATCTTCTTCGAAGTTATCAAAGCTATCTCTCCCATCATTATTCCTGTTCCTGCTTCTTGAAAGCCCGTGTTTGTTTTGCCTTGGGAATTCTGGGTTTCTCCTTGCTTCACATACAAAAGATGCACCCACATGGCGACACTTTAGTCTAAATTTGACATGCAAATGAATTCTGTGAAAATCTAGAGAAGAGCAAAAATATACAGCAGCAGTTCTTCCAGAAACACCTGAACACGGGAGGCACTTGCCTTCTGCCATTCCACATCCTTCAACATCACCAAACAAATTAGAGAAAGACACTAAATGACACATCTCATCAGTCATGACAGAAACTCGTGATACAGTACGGACTACCAAGTACTCAACCTCTGAATGTAGCAATGATAGACACAACGACTAATAGTGGGGAGCAAGCTCTAGAAAGCAAGCTTAAAAACAAAAGTAGTCATGCTGCAATCATTGATGCTTAAGACTATTCCACAAGCATCCTTGCAGAAAAAAATATGTAGATGCATATAGGTCCAACCATCAAAGAAAAATAAATAACACACCTTCAGTTTGGTGAGTTTCCAACAAACAAACAGTATCAACAACATAAAAGTCAATCCCCATAGTCAATGAAGAACAACATATTGTAATTGTTAGAATATATGAAATCAAATTACCATTGTTGGAATTTGTCATATATTCAATATGATACATATATAAAACAACCAACAATTGCAAATGCAAGACAAAGAGGACAATTCAGAAAAGCGAAAATAACATGGCCAAAACCTAATAAACAGAAATAGAGTAGTTAGAAAAGTAGAAAAGCCTAAAGTGGAGAAAAGGGCAATTCCATTAACAATGAAAAAGCCCAATTGCTATGGCTTACCACACTCATTTCATCACTTCAACAAGTATTAATTATATCTACATAAAAAATACAATATAATACAATAAAATGAGTTTTATTTAAAACTAATATGAATATGAATATAATATTACATGTTTTATTTAAGTCATTGAATACATTTAAGCAACTTTTACAGCTAGTTAATCAGCTAACTAAACAACCACAAATTTTCAGCTATAATCTCAACTTTTACTTCGTTTCGCAGTTATAAGCTTTCAACTACGAGACGGAGTTGTTTTACCAACTACTCTGTAGACCATAGATTGAAATCCTGGTGTATTTTCAGGCGTAAATCCTCAACCATTTAGAAGAAGAAGCTATGAATAATTGAAAAAGGACACGGAATTTATTCAACTAGACACAGAGTATCGAAAACCCTAGAGTTTAATTTGAGTTTCAAGCTAAAGAAACGACACGGGGTACAGAAGTTGAAGCAGCTACACGTATTTTAGCTTGGCTAAGATTTTTACGTTTTTTTGGTATTGAATAAAAATAATAATAATAGTGGGAAGAATCTAGAAGAGGGAAAGACACTAACCAAGATTCTTGGCGACGAAGAGATGAAGCGTTTGCGACATTGTTTGAGTTGAAGAGAAAGATGACGACGCTTTTCAATAGATGCCCGCTTTTCGTAGCTTGTTTTGTTTGATAAGGGGCGTTCTCGGGGATATGTCATTTTTTAGGGCAAATTTGTCATTATGACATTTTCATTTCCAGGTTGGATCCAAAACATTCTAAAGTTATGCAAAAACGGTGGAGACAATCTGTAACCAAAAAAATACATTTGGAGACAATCTTTCCTAATCCTAACAGGGTAAATCATATTATTAATTGTTGTTTTGCTACTTCTATTTTAATAATAAAATAAAGAAAAAATAAGATACAACCTGACAAACTGGAACAATTATTAAATTGAATAAAGTTTGAAAATTTATTGAAAGGAAATAAACTAGTTAATCGTGTTTAAAAAAATTAGTTAAAAATATAAAATGACATAAAACAACATGTTTAATTATGTAGGTAAAACTTACTTTTTTATATACACAACTTATTACTTTTTTGAGATATTTTGATTAATATCAAGATTAATAAATTAATGTTTAAGGTTTTTTTAAAAAAAATTATCAAATATATAATAAAAAAACACATAGTTCAAATATAATAAATCATGTAAGTATTGATAGAAATCAATTTCACATAAGAAAAAGCATGAGATAGAAAAGATGTTTTGTTTTAGGTTTCTATAAATAAAATAAAGATTTAATCTTTTAAAATAAAAAGAGGTAATAGTAGGAATTACTAAAATTACGTAGGAACAATAACATTTCTTAAAATAACGCTTCAAAAAAATATTACCAGCTAATTAAAAAGTGACATTTTAACTACCCATCTAAACACCTCTAAATTACATTGTAACATTTTAACATTAATTTCAACTTTCAGCTAATTAAAATATCTTACCAAACATATACTATAAAAAAATTGTTTATTTTATGTTTCATATTTCATGTAGTATACCCAACATGCTAATCCTCCTCCATGAAGAATGCAATAATACTTCATATTTTAAAGATTATTTGTCACAAATTCTTTTTTAAAATCATAAGTATTTTCCTTCATAAATAATCTTACTATAGGCTTAGTCACAATTAAGGTTCTTTACTCTTTTAGAGAAGTATACTCTCCTCAGTCTACTTTGTCAACTAAATCAAAACTTATTAATATCTATGACAAATTCTTTGAATATTCAATCAACTATTTTAGAGACCTAATTTGATAATGCATATCATTTTAAATAACAATTTAAAAGCTTAACATAAAAACTACAACAGAAAATAATAAACCAAAAAAATGCATAACTAATTTAAAAGAATTTAAATTTGCCAAGCCTTAGCCGTTTTTGTAATTTCCTCTGTTCACCAAAAAAATAATTTAAATTAAAAATTAAAAAAAAGCTAATGACATGCATCAGCATCACTTGTGAAAGAAAGAAGACAACTAAGTTACTTTCTTGAAATGATAAACTTTAAATTGACATAGAAATACAACACTAGTCCAGAGAATAGAAAGAAATCAAAGAACAAAATTTCTATTGTGTAAATAACTAATTTTAAAAGAAATAAAGTAAAGAAAAATAATTCGGAATTTGAAGGATATAAATGAAAACATTTCTAAAAGAGCTAAAACTTTGTGCATAAGAGAAGAAAATAAAACAAAAATAAATCTCTTTCAAAAGGAATAGAATAAAACGAGTACTTTATGGTTGCCTCCGAATTCTATCAATAACGGTAACGATTTAGGGTGAGCAAGCACTATAGCAATATATGACTCCCTAAATTGATAATGAAAGTTTGTGAAGAAATGATATATCAACATAAGAATGCATCATGAAATCAATTTTATCAACAAAAATAAAATAAAATTATTCTATTGAACCTTTTAGCCACCAAAGGACCCTTGAAATCCAAGTGGTTAGAAAAGTGTACACTTGGGAGCGTCAGACTAGTGGCACTGAGAATTTATAGAATTAAGCGGTGAACAAATTGAAAATATCTAAAACCATAATTTCTGACAAGGAAACCTTTTTATCACCCTCGGCCATTAAAACAAACGGACCAAAATTTGGTCATTTTAGAGCCAAATAATTGACTTTGGAATAGAATAAGAGGCAGAGGAGTCCCTGCTAGAAGAACTTCAGCTTACAATAATGTTGAGCTCAAACTTTTAACACAGGCCGCTTCAAATTTTCCAGCCAATCATCATCTAATGTGCAGAAACACCACCATCTCATGGCAACAATTCTAAAAATCATATTTTTATTCTTCATCCGTGCTTCCAAGAAATTCCACAAGAAACAAAGGCACAAAGTAACCTAACCGAGTTAGTGCTTCTCGGAACAAAAGTTTAGGCTTTGTGACTCTTGGCCATCTCATCAACATCAAGTTCCACTTCCAAAACTGGTGTATCCTTCTGCATACTGAAATGACTGGCAAGGAGCAAAGTATATCATTAATCAATTCAAAAAAGCCATCCTCATTTTGGTGTGTGATAAATCCAGCACAAAGAAGTTTAGTTCACCTGTTCGGTACACGGCCATGGTCTACTGCGCTGCGTAGGCAATATATGACTCTGCC
Organism: Clitoria ternatea; assembly: GCA_037962975.1. Classification (NCBI taxonomy): domain Eukaryota; kingdom Viridiplantae; phylum Streptophyta; class Magnoliopsida; order Fabales; family Fabaceae; genus Clitoria; species Clitoria ternatea. The sequence goes on from CM075674.1 coordinate 4,218,667, forward strand.
TACAATGTCAGTCATTTGAACAGGACCAAACTTTCGACTATCATTTGCTTCCTGCCATTTATCACAACCATATTTGGGTTTGGAGCAAGTTATCATTTTAATCTTGCAGGTGTAAATGGTTATCATGTTAGTCTTACACGCTAGTTTCACAAATTTAAATAACTACAATCGGTTGCCTTGAATGCTTGTATATCAATAATAAATTAAATGATATCTTTCTACTACCTACATTATACAATAATAGTGTTTCAATTATCGCAGAGGTGCATAATGATACATCTAGGGCTAGTAAAGATAAATCGTCAACATAAGTGTGTAAATTTCATAAGGTCCTGTTACCGATAATTTCCCCAGAAGCATCTGTGAGAGGAGAAAATACAATAAATTAAGGTGGTAAACTTCTCCAATAATTTGAAATCAACTTATGCACTTCAACTAATGGAGAAGTTAAATGAGAGAGCTTGTAAAAGGTTGAAGAGCATAAGTTGATTTCAACTTATTTATGGGAGAAGTTTACCACCTTAATTTAGTGCATTACTTCTCCCATAAGTGCGTGAAGAAAAGTTTACCCAAACTAGGCCTAACTAGTTTACCAGAAAAGTAAGCAGTTTTTACCTTGGCTTTCAATTTTTCATTTTCGGCCACTACCCAGCATTGATCCTTCTCAAGAACAAAGCCTTCATCCTTTTCATCAGTGGAAACCATTTCATAACCTTCAACTGCAGCTAATCTTCTAACTAGGTAATTATCTTGCTTCTCAGGATCCTTCACAACCACAACATCTCCTACAAAAACACGCCTGTCAAAGAAACATGTCCATCACTAACGTATAATGGATTAGAATACATTAATTAATGAGCTCCAGTGAAAAATTCTATTGTTAGTCAATCTCCAAGCTTACAGGAACTCTAAAGAATAACAAAAACAAAATGAGGCAAGATCTAGTCTTGATATTTTTTAAACTGACAGTCAGTTGGCAATTTTTTTTACTTTTAGAGTGAGGATCATACCATCCATAAGCTTCAACCTAATAAATTCAAAAAATAAAATTTCTACAAAAATGAAACAAACTACCGCACGTGATAAGCATATTGCCACACCACTGGAGTCTGGAGGGTAGCTAATTTTTAGTTTCATGCATAACATCTGCTAAAACCAAGCATGCCTCCGAACTGGGACTATAGCATTAGCATATATAGTATCAGTATGTCACAGTCTAGCAGCACAACCAGCTCAGATTAGTAAACTGCTAAATGCTGGAAAATGAAAGAATTTTATAATATCTTTACAGAGAGTGAAACTCGTAGTTAACATGAACACACTACTGACAACGCAGACAGTCAAACTTGGGATCGTATTAGAAAAGCTGGCTCAAGAAAGACACGTTGCCACAAGCCTTATAAAAAGTAATGAGTTTTGACGTGTTCCTAGCTAATGTAAGACACCTTAACAGTTCATATTTTACAACAAAGAAAAGTATTGACAGTCACAAAACAAGCTCTATCTATTATCATATATATGCCCAACCATTTAAGAACAATTATTTGAACAGAAACAGTCCAAGGAACCTGTCTCCATGAGCAACTTGTTAACAAGAAATCATTATCTGAACTCAAAAAGGGATCTCAATCAACAATTCAACAATACTCATAGCACCCATGTTACTGACTAATGACTATAGAGTGGACTCCAACAATCACCTGATCACCAGGTTACCACACTAGGAAGCTAAACTTAATGTTGCACTCTACTAAGGCTTATGCTCATGTGTTTTATGGACTAAGCACTGAAAAAAAAAAGAAAACAAGAAAAACAAAGTGAAAATGGAAAAACTGAAAAACCCCAAATCAAGATAAAGATATGTTCATACTACATCATAACAAGGAATGGAAGGAAAGAATAGTTACATTTTTTCATAGGTGGATTGCAGAAAAGATTGAAGCATTCGTTTTTTTAACCATGCATGTTAACTAAGCTGCTACAGACTACAGTCTGCAAATGAACTGACAAGGTCTGTCTTTCAGGTATGAATAAAATCATTAAAAACATCATCTATCATTTGACATTTACACAGACACACACTTTTAAAAACATATATAAGTAACACAAACACGACATTACACTCGCATACATATGTAATTTTGAGATTATCAACATCTGCGTATGTACTATATATGTGCCAAAATGAAATGAAAAAGCTGCAGCCAATGAGTTGCAAAAGGTATTCAGGAAGATGACAGAACATATTGAGAGTCTATAGAAGGCATATATCAGCAAGTAGAAGCTTTTTATGTAAAGCTAAAGCTCTACGTTGTATCTTTATCTTTAGAAGGTCCATATCAAACACCTAGCAGTGCCAGTAACAGTCGATAGATTTGCACAAAAGAATAGTATATTATACACTATATTAAATGAATATGAAATTACGTTGGGTCTGCAGTTGGTAATTTCCGAACAAGAAGAGTTACTTCTTTTCCAGCAATAGTAGGGGCCATCTCCTCTCCTTTATTCCAGTGCATGTACGTCAGCCTTCCTTGAAAGAAGTTTTTCCAAATAACATCACCCAACTCTCTATCTGTGATTTGACCTCCTTTATAGTTCTGTTCACAATACAAGACTGAATAGTCAGAAAACACATCAAAGGAGGAACTTTAAAAATGAAAACAATGTGATAAACAGCTGTGGAAAAGAGGAAAAACAGGTTAACTTTCCCCTGGCTCAGTTTGATAGAAATCTAAGAGAGAGGGAAATCAAAAATAAACTGAAGTTGCATATTCTATTTCATTGAATTGAATGATTACAGCAATGGGTATTCATTGTTGAGGTCCATAACTAATTGTTATGGCCTGACAGTGTTTAGAAACAGAATAGAAACAAAATACAAATTCTGTTATGACCGGACACCAGCTAAGCTGGTTTACAGCCCATGTGCACATGTTTAATACAATTATAACTATCTCTAACACAGTTGTTGAACTTAATATACCAGAAAAAATATTCATATAAATGACCTTGCTTAGTTATAACTCATCATTATTCCAAAAGTTGATAAATTCACATTTGCTTTAAATTCTAAATTTGCAAATGCCACCTCACCTTCAATATCTAAGGTCAAATATGCTCTTAACACAGTTATGATGATTCAAATGTTCCCTCAGATAATCATCTTAATTTCAAATAGCAGAAATTCAATAGTAGAAAAGAAGAAACAACAGAGTATCTATGTATAAGACTATGAACAATTGTTATGTAGTGATGCAAGACACTGACCAAATAACCCGGCGTTCTATATTAAAATTCCATGTAAGACAAATACAAGTTAAGTACAACAATACAACTAGAACAAGCCTGGCCTAATAATAACATGCCTAAGTCAATATTAATCCTTATATTTGAAAAGATTTCAAGGAACAGGACTCCTCTACTTCCTATACTTCCAATAAAAGAAGAGTAAACGAAAGAGAAACCCAAAATAAAAAATAAAGGGACTTCTCAAAAGAAGAATTGCAACAGCAAATGATGGAATGATTATGTTAACGCTTCCATCCCAAAACCAATTGGCAATAGTTGGAGTGGCCTAACAGGTATTTAAACCATGCGAAATATTATGAGGCAGGCAATGTGAGACTTCCAACACGCCCCCTCCAACGAAGCCTGCCGGACCAGGCAAGGCGTAACTTTTGACCCACAACGAAAAGGCAACTCTTGGCCCATAAGAACCGGAAAGAATGCTCTAGCTCTGATACCATGTTAAAGGTTTCATCCCAAAACCAATTGGCAATGGTTGGAGTGGCCTAACAGGTATTTAAACCATGCGAAATATTATGAGGCAGGCAATGTGGGACTTCCAACAGATTAACAGCCAAAACAATAGTCTTTTCAAGATAAAAGCATATAATCTTGGAAACTAGAAATCACATTGCCCTCTAATAGAGCCCACAATGAGGAGGCAAGCCCAAGGAGACACAGTTAATTCCTCCAATGGCTCATGGGCCAAAGGTGTAGAAGCTAGAAACAGACTTCCAAGCCACTGACACCTCCCTTAACAACACTAGATATGTTTACAAGGGAGTGGCAAAGAAATATTTGTTTGAACTAAACCTGTTATACACCAAACATAAAACAAAGGGTGTTTGAATGGTTAATATCTCTTGTTATCCAAAGGCAGTTTAGACATACAGGTAGACTTATTCACTTTGTTTGTAATAAATAAATATAAAAGGAGATGATAATATAGCAATTAAACTTCTCAACCAGCTTTAATATTTCAGCCACCAGTCTAGTGGATGACCCATGAGAACTCCAAATCTAATTTATTTCAAACTACTGTGCCCCTGATCCCAGGACAACCTTCTCTAGGTTTATAATTCTTCCATTCAAAAATTTTTAAAATTTCCCTGTACTCTAATAAACCTACAAGCTAGAGTGCCTATTGACAGAGAATTCAACAAGGTCTCATGTTGAGCAAGAAATTTTGAACTACGAGAGCAAAAATCACATTGTAAATAAACAAGAGGGTTCTTATCTTATTTCAGAACAATTATTAGTATTATTTTAGACCCAAACTACAAAACTCTCTCATCACCACGCTGAACACTTAGAAGCAAAAAAAAAAGTTAAATATTACACCACGCAATCATTAGTTCCCATTCCTACTAACAATCCCAAAAATCATCATTCTTCCAATGTACACATGGTCACGATAAGAGATTCTATCATCAGGTCAGACCCAGGATCCACCCATACAGCCCCATATTCATTAACATCCCCAAAACCCTCCAACACAACCACAGAGCATGGTCTGCACAACTTAATGAAAACATAGCAAATAGACTATGCAAAACAGCATAGCACCTGACACAACACCACCAAGCAAGTTTCAACTTCACTTGTAATTTCCCCTTTAGAAAATCCAGATATTGTTTCCAACCAACAAATAACAACATTTCTATCTAATACTAACAAGGCTTCTATCCAAACACAAAGATTTCTTTCTTTCTTGAGCAGGGATCGTGTAAATTGCACGCGCACTAATTGTTTACTTTGCATATAATCCCCAACTCAGTAACGAGCCAAGAAAATAACAAGTTAAAAAACTTTACAACACACACACACACGTATATGATTACCATTAACAATTAAGAGAAAAATTAAAGTGGATAAAATATTTTCAAAATGGTTTAAAGAACACGCACGAAAAGACAATACGAGTGGGAATGGAAGCTGATTAGCTGTGAGAAGCGAACCCGTAAATAGAAGAAAAAGAATGCATAAATAATATAATAAGATGGAAGTACGAAAAAGAAGGGAGGGGAAATAGGGACCTTCCAGCTGAGGGAGATGGAGTAATCGAGCTTGTGAACAACATAACGGAACCATGTTGATAGCGAAACCATTGCAGAGTGTTGTGCCAAGAACGCAAACACATTACCTAACCCCCTTCTCCTTTAAACCCCACAATTTTTCTTCTATTCTTTTCTCTTGCGTTTCCCGATTTATCAAAAAATAGTATTTCTTCTTTTTAAATAACTAGTGTTTTCACTTGTGTATTCACACGGCTTTTTATTTTTATTTTTTTAATGTTTCCCATGTTTTGTATGAGAAATAAATGAAAAGATAATTTTAATAAAGAATATGGTGATAATATTAGCTTTATTTTAATGCATATTTTTATTTGTTAATTAGTGGACTTTAACCATATTTGATATTTTCATTGGAGCTACTTCATATATGTATAAAATATAGGCATTTTGACCCAAATGGGGTCTTTTTTAAAACTATTTTGGGTTTTGGGGTAGTAAAAAATTTATTTAGTGGTCTAGGGTGGAATCTGTCACATCATGATTGAAAACCGTCTGATGGAGAGACGGTTTTACCAGAGGCTGCCACGTGTCATGAAAACCGTCTGATGGAGAGACGGTTTCACCAGAGGCTGCCACGTGCCATGAAAACCGTCTGATGGAGAGACGGTTTCACCAGAGACGGTTTCACCAGAGTCTGCCACGTGTCAGTTTGATAATATATATATATTAAATATAAAATATTAAATATTAAATATTAAATATAAAAATTTAAATATATAATATATATATAACATATTAAATATAAATTATATATTATAGAATATATTTTAATATGTATTATACTATTAATCAATGTTTTCAGAACCGGACCGGTCATTGAACCGGTGAAGGCACCGGTTCATAAAAACCGTGCTAAAACCGGGGTTCAACCGTGGTTGAACCGGTAGTATTAAAGAATTGACCCAGACCAGTCACGTAAGCGGTTCACGGTTCAACCGGTCAGACCGGCCGAACCGATTCGATTTTGATAACAATGCTATTAATGTTAATATATATATATATATATATATTATATAAAAATATTTTAATACATATATTAAAATACTATAAACATATTTAATATATAAATGATATAAATAATATATATTTATATTTAATATAAAATATATATTTATATTTAATATTTTAATATATATTTATATTTAAATTACTATATAGTAATTCAAATATAAATATATATTAAATATAAAATGATATATTTAAATATAAGTTAGCAACGATAGTTTAAATATATATTAATAGTAATTTAAATATAAATATATATTAAATATATATTAAAATATTAAATATAAATATATATTATTTATATCATTTATATATTAAATATGTTTATAGTATTTTAATATATGTACTAAAATATTTATATATAATATATATTTTTATTTAATATTTTAATATATAAATTATATATAATATATATTTAATATTATATATATTAACATGAATAGTATAATATATATTCTATAATATATAATTTATATTTAATATGTTATATATATATATATATTATCAGACTGACACGTGGCAGCCTCTAGTGAAACTGTCTCTCCATCAGACGGTTTTCATGACACGTGGCAGCCTCTGGTAAAACCATCTCTCCATCAGACGGTTTTCATGACACGTGGCAGCCTCTGGTAAAACCGTCTCTCTATCAGACGGTTTTCAATCATGATGTGACAGATTCCACCCTAGACCACTAAATAAATTTTTTACTACCCCAAAACCCAAAATAGTTTTAAAAAAGACCCCATTTGGGTCAAAATGCCATAAAATATACCTAATAGGACAATTAAAATATAATTTTTAATATTATATTAGACACTTATTTACAAATTATAAAATGTTCTCATATCATATCATTTCAGTTTTTTTACACATATTATATAATATTTACATATATTTATATGTATATATAATAATCACCATATTACTTATCATAAAAATCCTAATTTTATATTGATCTATAAAAATCCTAATCTTATATTGATTGATATTATATATAAATATATAATTGCTAAAATAACTGACGAATAAGATTAAATTATAAAATGTTCTCATGTCATATCACATTGTTTCAGTTTTTTGTTTACATGTACTATATAACATTTACATATATGTATACATAATAATTTTAGTTCACAAATTGAGAAAATCCTATTTAACTCTATGTCTTCATGCTTTGATGCTCAAGCCTTCACAACATTGAGCATATGGTTTCAATTTTTTGCTGCATAAGACATGGGCACTTAATATGCTAAATAAAGAAAATTGAAAATGAAATATTGTATGAGCTTATTTTCTTCTCTCTTAAAAAAGTATATAACTTTATTTAAATAAAATGTATAGGGTTACTTTTAATGATGTGGTTGGCAAAATGTGTATGTGCCTAAGATATGTCATGAAAACATGAATATTCCACCACTAATGATATGACATGATGATTTGACAATGAAAAGTAAATGATGTGGTTATATGACACACCTTATATGATGATGAGACTATGAGGGGACAAGTGAATGACAATGTGCTTGTGGTAAATCGACGAATCGGAGATGATGTCGATAACGAATAATGATGGATGTTGTTATTGATCATACCTTGAATGTAAAACTCCAATTTTCTGGACTCGAATCTCGATGTAATCTAAATAATTAAACAATAAAAATACGAATAAATTTTTCACGTTCGAAAGAAATTCAAAACACTACCACGACTACATCAAGACTCGAAGCACAGAAAACCAAAAGGTGAGATTTGATGATCAATAACTGGATCGTTAAATAGTTTGCCTATAACGGTATACAAAATAACAGAGTTTACAGCGGAAGAAGAATGTGTATACCGGGCATACGCCTAGTCCAATATATGAGGATATGAGAAAAGGCTCGGCAAGGCATGCAACGGCATATCATAAGTCCAATAGACAACCATCATCTTTTCACGTAATCTCATGAACATGCAATGCCTAAGATATATATATATATATATATATATATATATATATATATATATATATATATATATGTGTGTGTGTGTGTGTGTGTGTGTGTGTGTGTGTGTGTGTGTGTGTGTATGTACATCTACATGGTTATGCATCATACATCTATAATATCCATATCCCATAATTGATCGCGTCCGATTCAACCTCAAAGACATATGTCATCGACATCTATGCATTCCCAAAATGATTACATAATCAACATCTTTATATTCATCAAATAGATATGAATTCCGATAACCCCCAATATTAATACATCATCCATATTTATACATATTCATAAATTCATCCATCAACATCAATAAATAACAACATCATAATATCCATTTTATACACGACACATTAAATTACAACTCTGCCGGCCAAGGCATTCCATTACCACTGTTTTACCTTCACAAAAGCTTTACTTTAAAAATATCCACTTCCCATGACATTCTTGCATCAATACTAAAAAGTAGACCACATGGAAGAGTGAGTTATACATTTCAAATGACGATATGAATACAATTGAATTATATGCATATGTATATCAACATTATGTATGCTTTGCTAAACACAATAATGATCATCATAAATTATTACTTCAACAATATATTCGCATTTCATATTCTTTAATCAAGTCATAGCAAGCAAGCATATACACATCAATTCCAACACCACAACGGGCCAACATCACCAACATCGACCATTCAGGTCTTTTCTCAAAGCCACCATGGGCTATCATCATTATCATCAATCATAAATAATTATGCCCTACATTATAATGGGTCATAACACACATATCGTCATATTCGATATCTTTTTGTGTATTCATATCATTTATTACTTTTATGCGGTCTTTCAGATACTCAATTACTCATCTCATCAACACCATACCACAATCTCGATCATCATCATCATCTGGCATATCTCCATACTATATGTAAATGCTCTTATAGCTAATGCATATGCACAATGGAATAGACAACAACAAATGCGAATCTGACTATGGGAATAACACCAAGTGTGGGTCGACCATAGGTGTGCTACTATGTCCCAACTATAGTAGAAAAATGTGTATACATATCTCAAAGCATGCATGCATATCAACAACATCTTTTACTGGTACCAAACTGTTATCGCCTATCTGTAGCACTAGTCACCGTGTGACTTGCGGATCAACAACATGGCCTCAACTGCCAAAAGTGCTACGGGACCCTCCCGAACACACATCGAAAGAGCCGTGCCCCGTCAGACACCAAGGTACTTGCTCATCACAAAGCCGTCCGTCCACTGGGCCAGCCATATAGGGTGCTTCGTCACCAAACTAAGGGCAGCTTCGTGACTCACACACCAAGTCACAGGGGAAACAACAAGAATGCTCGTGCACTGAGCCGCCCTCCCACTAGGCCAACCGGGGGAACCCCCTAATATTCCTTACTGGCATCGTATGATATGCCATGGATGCAAATCAAATGCATTTCTCACACTGTGCATCCTAAATACCACTCTTCAAACATCATCATCATAATCACCAACACCACCATACACACCTTAATGGATTTTATCATTGTTAGTTTTAGCCATTGTTTTTCAAGTTTTATATGTGGCATTTTCATCTTATTATATCATTTATTATACATGCAAGTCAACACTTGCAAGCAACCACAATGGCATTACAAACATCACAAATCATCATTAACATTCATTAATCTTTCATCAATACCACTACATAATCATTTAGTGGATTCTCATATCATTATTCATCACCATTGTTTCATCTATATATATATATATATATATATATATATATATATATTGGTGTGGTATTCACAACATTTCATTAATATGATTCAAGCCACACATGCAAGATCACCTTTGAATCACACACAATGGTATACGATAATTTATTAATAATAACGATCATCCTTTACTCAAGGAAATGATCCACAACATTGTTTATCATTACACTTTACAATTATCATCTCCGATTCATCGATTTATAATAATTACTACGTCATTTAACTATTCTCTCATTGGTTTTATAATCCCTCTAGGGTATATCTCATAACCCCATCACCAAAGCCTCATTATCATTCTTTCATACCCCATTCTTGGTGGTAAAAGTATCATAAATAATTTATCCCAATTGTATCAATTAATTCCAATCACCATTATGTCATATCATCACTAAATACCCCATAAACATTTCCTTAAATATCTCACAATATAGAGAAATGGGGGTTTAATATCAAGAATAAGGGAAAGGGACAAGATTCCAAGAGTTGGGTAACTCGCTCAAGCGAGACCCATACTCGCTTGAGGAAGATCAGCACAGCTCGCTTGGGCGAGCCTCCCTACACATGGCCACTTGCTTGAGCGAGTATAGTTTTAAGCATCAGGCCCCGATCTCGCTTGAGCGGGCCACTCTCGCTTGAGCGAGATTCCTCTAGTGTCTCATTTCAGGCTCGTTCGCTCGAGCGAGGCTCCTCTCACCCTCATGCTCGCTCGGGCGGAAAACGTCCAGTACCCAATTCTATACTCGCTCGCTTGAGCGAGATTCAACTAGCCTCTTTACTCGCTTGAGCAAGTCTGTCCAAAACCATTTTCCATCTCGCTCGCTCAAACGCGGCCGTACCCGCTTGAGCGAGATTCGTCCAGTAGCTCACCCCTCTATATGGTACGCGTCTCGCTTGAGCGAGACTCATGTTCGCCTGAGCGAAATTAGGCCAGAGGCCACTCCCCTGATACAGGGGACTCTCGCTTGAGGAGACCATTATTACACGCCCAAAACTCAAGTTTTTCATTCCTCCTTGAATGCTACTATCCATCTTATGTAAAATTGGCCTAGTTTAATATTATACACATTTAAACCACATCTTTAGACCTAATTTAACAAGTTATACCTCTTCATTTTTATTCTAATTCATCATTTACATGAGAGAGGTTTCAACATAAATTTTCATCACAACCACACATGTCATTGTGCATAATTATCATATCACCACTTCACAACTCAAGTAATTTATCTATTCATGGGTTTTCATTAATAATAATCCATGTCCAACAAGGGATAATTCAACACTTATCATCATCTCATATATATATATATATATATATATATGTACATTCCCTTAACATTCAACAAGGCCAAGCCATCATTCATCACATCATCAATTCAATATTTAGCACATTTATGGCAAGGCAATGCATGAGTTCACACATATACATAATTAACAATTATTCACTCATGCAATTTGAAATGCAAACTCCTCTCCTACCTCGAGAGAAGAACCGCAATCCAAACGCTTCGATTGCCTTGATTATTCCGCAACATCGTCCAGAATATAATTCTATCAACAAAAACATATATACATGCCATCAATAAGCCATCGTAAGGCATCATTTTCTTAAAAGTCATTATCAAGTCCTAGACTTGACTAAACCCCAATTCACACGCTTATATTAGGTTTTGGGAATTCCTTTCCCAAAACCAAGACTCTCTAGGTCTCAAAAGGGCTAAACAAATCCAACAACATCAACATCATGGCCCATATCCATAAGGCTCCCAAATCATCTCATGAATCACTCAATTATCATCATAATCTATTCAAATTTATTATAAGCCTCTTGGCTCCATTCAAGACCATCATCAATCAACAATTTCTTATAACATTTATCATGGTATAAGGCTTCATCAAATCAATTATCCATTTCCTTAATCCACTATTAATGGTTTTTAACTATTAATACCATCATCATAAATGTCAAGACACAACAATGACTATCATGCATTCATCCTCAAAATCAATCCCAACATTCCAAAAATTCATTTCCTTTATATAGTTCATTCTAGAGCATTCATAATTATCAAGATCATTAACTTGGCTAAAACCCCCAAATCATCAACACTTAGGGTTTTCACTCAAATCACCCAACAACAACTTCAACCCATTTCTAAAATTCATATGAAAATCATAACCCTCATCCATTTCTAGAACCACACCATAATCAAGAATCACATTTTCAAGCCATCCATCCTAGGGTTTCCATTTCCACCAACATCCTTAGTTTCTACAACTACCTTTTTAACTCAAATAACATAACAACCATCAATGGAATATTATAGAGGCAAAAAACCTTACCTCATCTCCTAGCCCAATGTCAAACATGAAAATGAAGAGGTAAGGAGGGAAGACCATCATATATTTGCTCTAATGTCACTTTCATGCTCCATGAATCCAAGCTTAGTTTTTGTTTTTAGCAAGAAATAGAGCAAGAGGGAGGTGGACGATTTTTGAGTAAAAAGAGATGAATAAGGAGAAGAAAATAATGGAGTGTTTAGGGAGAGAGAGGAATCTGCCGAAAGTGAGAAAGAAAAAGGGAAAATTTGGGTAAATTTGGACATTGTCCAATGGTTTAAAGGATGTCACATTTTACTTTTACCAAAGGGTAATAAATCCCCATTGTCCAATGGGTAAAAGACTAAAAGAAGAAGGAGGAAGTTGCTACGGTTAAGTGAAGGGGAAAATAGGAAATTTGCATTTTCTTTTAATCCCATTTGGTTCATATTTTTCCCGATTAATATCACACGTCATGTCCAATTAATTATTTCCTTAGCACTAAAAATTATTTTGACTATACCATCGTAACCATAATAATTTTCTAAACATTCTAGACCCATCAATTATTTAATTTGACCAAGTGAGTCCCACATCATCTGTTAAATCACCCGGTTCCGATAATTCTCAATTTACCGATAATTCACCTCTAATGTCAAATTAATTCTTCCATAATTATTGGACCATAAATAATTAATTATCATTATTCAATAAATTGTTTTCTTAAAATTTAGGGTGTTATATTGAACAAATGATGATTGTTAATATTGATGATTGTTGAATGCCATTGTGGTGGACACAAGTATGATCTGATATGTGTGTTTTAAATTATATTGATGAATTGTTATGATGCCACACTAATATATGAAACAATGGTAATGATTAATGAGATGAAAAATCTACTAAGAAATTATGTGGTGATGTTGATGAAAGATTAATGAATGTTATTGATGTTTGTGATGCCATTATGAATGTTGCAAGTATTGACTTGCATGTATGATATAAGTATGTTGAAATGAAATGCCACACTTAAAATTTGAAAACAATGGCCATAACCAACGATGATAAAATCCACTAAGATATGTATGGTGGTGTTGGTGATGATTATGATTGATGAGTAATATGATAGGATGCATAGTGTGAGAAATGCATTGATTGACATTTGCATCCACGACATATCATACGATGTCTATGTGGAATATAAGGGGTTCCACTAGGCGGGCCCAGTGGGAGGGCGACCCAGTGCACTGGTAAATTGTTGTTGTTCCTTAATGATTCTGGGAATCACGAAGCTGACTATAGTTTGGTGACGAGGCACCCTATGTGGCGGGCCTAGTGGTCTGACGGCTCTGTGATGAGCAAGTTACCTCGGTGTCTGACGAGGCACAGATCTTTCGATGTGTGTTCGGGAGGACCCGTAGCACTTTTGGCAAGTGAGGCCATGTTGTTGATCCGCAAGTCACGGGGTGACTAGTGCTACATATAGGCAATGCGGTTTGGTACCAGTAAAATTGGTGATTATGCATGCATTATAAGATATGTGTACACATTATACTACTGCAGTAGGGGCATGGTAGCATACGTATGCTTGACCAACATTTGGTGTTTATTACCACAGTCGGATCCGCATTTATTGTTGATAATTCCATTGTGCATCTACATTAGCCTAAGAGAATTTGCATATAGCATAGAGATATGCCAAAGATGTTGTGATATGAAGATGATTGATGTTGATATATGATGATAGTTGAGATTGAGATATGATGATGATGAGATGGGTAAATGAATACTTAAAGACAACATGTTAATTATGAATACAATAAAAAGATATTGTATATGATAATGATGTGTATGTTGGCCCAATAAGATGAAGGGCATGTTTGTGTATGGTTGATGATAATGGTGTCGGTCCATTGTGACATTGGGAAATGATATGTATATGTGTTTGTTTTGCTATGAATTGATTAATGAATATGTTATATGTATATGTTGGTGAAATGAGCAATTATGATGAATATTGATGATTCTAGCAAAGTACACGTGATGTTGATATGCATATGCACATAATCTCAATTATATTCATATTTGTCATTTGAAATGTATAACTCACTCTTTCATGTTGTCCATTTTTAGCATTGATGCAGGAATATCATGGGATGAGGATATTTTTTAAGTAAAGCTTTGGTGATGGTAAATAGTGGTAATGGATTGCCTTGACCGGCAGCGGTTGTAATTATTGTATTGTGAATAAAGTGTACATGATAGTGTTAATTGTTGTTCAAGTGGCCTCAATACTCAAGAGGGGGGGTGAATTGAGTTTTAAAACTTTTGATTGGAATACCTTTGAAATTGATTTTTATAACCAAGATTGTGAGATTATGCAAGTGAAATAGAATGGAGGATAACAAGCAATGCACTACAATGAGAAATATTGCTGAAGCAATTTATCAAACACTTGGTGTGCAATATTAGAGGTATAACAAATTAAGCAAGTTCAAGTGAGCTCTTCTCAACCAATCAATACCAATCAACAAATATGCAGTAAATGAAAGTAAAAGAGTAAAGAAGAGAAGCTTACAAACCGATATAACGAGTTCCACCCAATCCGGTGTACGTCTCGCCTCTAAGCAACCCACTTAGAGGATTTTCCACTATTGTAGACTAGAGATACAACTTTGAGCAATTGCAGCTTCCTAGTGTCCCACACTCAAGAACCCAATCCTCACAAGTATAAGGGCAACCCACCCAATCTCTCAATCTCACAATATCCCAAAGATTGAATCCTCAACCTTTGTAACCACTCAACCTAGAGTGAACAACCACTCAACCTAGAGTGAATATCTTGTGTTTGGAGTTTGTGTTTACAATCAATATACTCTCTTAATAGAGCAGATATACAAATGAAAAGCTCTCCCAAATTCTAATCTCTCAAGATGAGAGGATATACAAGTGAAAGTACAATATGCAAGAAATAGGCTTACAAAGCACAAAATAGAGCTATGAATTGTTGCTACTTAGTTGTGTCTTTGTGCTTGTGTTCCTCTTCAATTTATAGAGCCAAGATAGCTGTTGAGGAGTGCCCTAGTTCATCATAGCCGTTGCACTTAGTGGAAATTTGAAGAATGGTGGAGACATGACCTGGTTTCCCACTTAAATCTGTTTTTCCACTAGCGTAATCGATTACACCCTCGCGTTGTAATCGATTAGCTTCAAGTCAGAGAGTCACTAATCGATTATTTCATTTCCTCTAATCGATTAGCATCTGTACCCGATGCATTTAATTTGTTTTCGCAGCATCCTAATCGATTAGCATGTCTTGCAATCGATTACCTTAAATCCAGTGACTCACTAATCGATTATATGGTTCCCTTAATCGATTAGCTTTCATACCTGATGCATTTTGTCCCATTTCTGATTGTTGTAATCGATTAGTCTCTGGTGTATAATCGATTACCTTAATTCCAGTGAGTACCTAATCGATTGTTCAGCTCCCTAATCGATTAGCTTTCATACCTGATGTATTTTGTCCCATTTCTGATTGTTGTAATCGATTAGTCTCTGGTGTATAATCGATTACCTTAATTCCAGTGAGTACCTAATCGATTGTTCAGCTCCCTAATCGATTAGCTTTCATACCTGATGCAATTTTCTTCCAAAACAGAAAGCTCCTAATCGATTAGCATCTATGACCTAATCGATTAGTTTCGCTGTTACTTCAATTCTGATTTCATGTCTTTGTTTTTGCATCGGTTTCTTCAAGAGTGCTTGTCATTATCAAAATCTTTGCACATCTTTGGACCTGTTAACATATTCAAACATATTCTCCCCCTTTTTGATGATGACAACTATGTTCATCTCTTGAGGGTTGTTAGTTTAAATAATATAGACTTATCTTTTATCTTTTTACAAAACAACTCTGCTACATTATCTCTTTTTCAAATAGCAGATGACCAATTTCAAAAATCAGAGTAATCACATTTAGCAGCCAATGTCTTATCTCATTTTATCTATTGTCTATTATCTCTTATCTATAACTCTCCCCCTATCAAAAGGAATTTAACAAACAGATAATATTTTTCAAATTTTGTTAACAGAGCATCTATTATCCATATTCTTAGTATCAGAGCATATTCAAAATTGTAGTGTCAGAGCATCTATCAATATTATCCATATTTAATTATCCAAATTTTTGTATCAGAGCATTATCCAACATATGAACATATATTCTTCTCCCCCTTTGTAATCATCAAAAATAATTAGAGCAGTGAAGAGAAATAATATAAACTGAAATAAGATACTTTTATTGAATTGAAAAAAAATGCGAAATACAAGAAGTAAAATTATTCAAAATTCAGAAAACAACAAAAAGAAACCAACAGCTAAACAAAACATAACTAAAAATCTAATTATCCGGGTTGAAGAAGCAGATTTCTGCAATTTGGTGAGCCAGCTCTTCATAACGCTGCTGCATCATCTCAAAATGTTGCTGCTCGGTCATTGAAAACTCTTGGAGGGAGTTTTCAAGTCGATCGAAGCGGCGATCAAGATGGGCGTAGAGAGATGCAAATGGGTCTGCTTGGGGTACAGATGAAGAGGCTGATGGTGCAGCTTGTGGTTGAGGTGGAGGAGGAGGAGGAGCAGCAGGTTCAGCAAAGGGGTTGACACCATGTTCCCGGTCACTCCTTAGAATCCACATTCCAGCAATGTTGACCATGCCCATTTTATTGAGGTGGGAAGTGCCAATGCAAGCTCTTGGGGGCACTTTTTCAGATAGTTCCCCTGCCAAGTCAACACCACAGAATTTAAAAATTTTGGTGAGGAGGATACCGTAAGGGAGCTTTTGCTGGTCCTTGGCATGGCGCATGTGGAATTTGATCAACTGAACCCAGTTGATCTCTTTGTGGTTCAACATGGCCCACATTAAGAGGACATCATCCTCTTCAACCAGAGCATAGTTCCCACCATGGGGAACAATCATCTTGACCAAGAAGAAGTGGAGCAGGCGGTTGTTCATGGTCAAGTGGCCAACTAGTTTGTGGTTGCTCATGGGAGGTGCCGGCTTCCACAAAGAACGGCGGGCAGTGATGGGATTAAAACCCCATTCATCCTCGGGTTCGCCTCCATCAAAGTCAGCATTGTTGAGGGGCAGTTTGGAAATTTCTGCAAATTGGGCATTTGAGAGTTTGATGGTGGTGTTTTTCACCTTGGATTCAACCATCCCATTGACAAGGCGGAGGTTGCAGTAGAATACTCTCATAAGCTCAGGATAGTATTCTTCTTCTTTGAGGGAGAGGAAGGGGAAAAGGTTGTAGTGGTGGAGACTTTGGGTGAAGGTGAGGCTTGGGTTGTCAAAAGTGTCGGCAATGGTGTAGTGAGGAGTCATGATTTCCCTTTCAGAAAAGTTCTTCATGAAGTGTTGAAGATCTCTAGGGGAGGAGAAGAACCTTGAAAAATCAAGGGGGTTATGGGCTTGAGCAGTAGAGGACCTAGCTCTCTTGATATTTCTTGAGGTAGACATGGTTGGAAAAGGCAAAGAGGAAGATGAAGGGAGAGTTTTTGAGAGGTTTGAGAGGAAGGAGGTAGTGTGAGATGAGAAGGTGAATAAGGGGGTATTTATAGTTGAAAATTAGGTTTAGGAAGGAGGAAAGAGAGTTTAGAAAGGAGTGAAGTGAGTTAAGAGAGGGAGAGTTTCGAGTGAGCCTAGGAAGTTGCATTTGACTCTTTAGAACGCATACTAATCGATTACGAGGCAGGTGGTAATCGATTAGATCACTGTTTCTGGGGAATTTCAAACGTTTCATACAGAGGGTAATCGATTATAGGCTTAGGGTAATCGATTAGTTTAGAAACAGAATCGTCCTAATCGATTGGAGCAATGTAGTAATCGATTATTAAGAAGAGGAAACGTTTTGAACTTGAAACAGAAGCTTCGTAATCGATTATGGATCATGGATAATCGATTATCTTAGAAACAGAATGATTGTAATCGATTATGGGTGAGTTCTAATCGATTATCTTAGAAACAGAAGCTTAGTAATCGATTGGGATTAACAATGTAATCGATTATGGAGTCAAAAACTTCAAACATATCAAACAGCAAGGTTCCAAACATGAAATGTGATATATACCATGCATTATGCCATTCAACAAGGTTCTTATCAAAATATTCAAACACAACTGGACATGTCAAGAATGCCTAACTCTCTTCTTATGTAAATGAATTGCTCTCTAGCCAAGGGTTTTGTGAAAATATCAGCTAGTTGCCTAGAAGTTTCTACATGTTCAAGTACACAATCCCCTTTTAACACATGATCTCTAATAAAGTGATGCCTAATCTCAATGTGTTTGGTCCTAGAGTGCATTACTGGATTCTTGGAGATGTTAATAGCACTAGTATTATCGCATTTAAGAGGCACATGGTTTAATACAATTCCAAAATCTAGAAGTTGTTGTCTCATCCAAAGGATTTGAGCACAACAACTGCCAGCTGCAACATATTCTGCCTCAGCTGTTGATAGCACAACACTTACTTGTTTCTTGCTATGCCAAGAAACAAGAGAACTACCAAGCAAGTGACATGTTCCGCTAGTACTTTTCCTATCAAGCTTACATCCTGCAAAGTCCGAATCAGAGTAACCAACTAAAGTACATTCAGCCCCTTTGGGGTACCACAAACCAACATCTTGAGTCCCAACTAGATATTTCATTATCCTTTTTATTGCAGTGAGATGAGATTCCTTAGGACAAGCTTGGTATCTAGCACACATACACACAGCAAACATGATATCCGGTCTACTAGCGGTTAAGTAAAGTAAGGATCCTATCATACCTCTATATTTTGTGAGTTCAACATCCTTACCTTTCTCATCCTTGTCCAAATAGCATGAAGTGCCCATGGGTGTGGCTATATCATTTGCTTTATCCATATTGAATTTTCTGAGTAGTTCTTTGCAGTATTTAGATTGGTTTATGAATGTGCCTTCATTGGTTTGCTTGATTTGTAGTCCAAGGAAGAAAGTGAGTTCCCCCATCATGGACATTTCAAATTCTTCCTGCATAAGCTTGGCAAACTCCTTGCACATTGAATCATTAGTGGCACCAAAAATTATATCATCAACATAAATTTGTACCAATAGTATGTTATTCTTTTTGTGCTTTATGAATAGGGTTGTATCAACCTTCCCTCTTTCAAAATGATTTTCTAAAAGAAATTTGCTTAACCTTTCGTACCAAGCTCTTGGAGCTTGTTTCAAACCATACAAGGCTTTCTTTAATTTGAAAACATGATTTGGAAATTGATGGTTTTCAAAACCTGGAGGTTGATCAACATATACTTCCTCTTGAATGTATCCATTTAAGAAATCACTTTTAACATCCATTTGGTACAATTTGAAATCCCTACAACATGCGAAGGCTAATAGTAGTCTAATTGCTTCTAATCTAGCTACGGGTGCATACGTCTCTTCATAGTCAATGCCTTCTTCTTGATTATATCCTTTAGCTACTAGCCTAGCTTTGTTTCTAGTAATTATTCCATTTTCATCCAATTTATTCCTAAAAACCCATTTGGTTCCTATTATTTGGTGATCATTGGGTCTTGGCACAAGTTCCCAAACTTCATTTCTTTCAAATTGGTTTAACTCTTCTTGCATGGCCAACATCCAATGTTCATCAATAATGGCTTCGTCAATATTTTTGGGTTCTATTTGGGATATAAAAGCCAAGTGATTGCATGCATTTCTAATGGCGTTTCGAGTACTTACCCCTTTGGTTATTTCTCCAATGATTTTGTCCAAGGGATGATCCTTCAAGGTTACCCAATCTTGTTGTCTCTCAATTTGTGTTGCACCTTCATCATTGTTGACTTCTTCTTCTTTGTCTTGTAAGTTCATTTCTTGAAAAGTACCTACAAGATCATCAACATCTTCCTATATTTCCAATGCCTAGGATTCTTCCTTTAGTGTTGTCTCCGTAGGTGACACTTCCTTTCCTTTTGGGAGTGAATGATGTAAATTTGGTTATGTCTCCCGTCATATGCTTTGAACACCCGCTATCCAAGTACCAATGGGTGTTGCTTGCCTTGAAGCATACCTACAAAACAAAATCATTTTAGAGAACTAGGTACCCATTTTATGTTGGGTCCTTTTAGGTTAGCTTGTGGGAATGTTCCTTTGGGGACCCACACCTTTCTTAAGACTTTTGGTCCTAGTTTCCTAACACTACACTTATAAGCACTATGTCCTTTGGAACCACAATGATTGCATTTCATGAACGGTGAGGAGGATTTGCTTGGTGGTGCAAAGAAACTTTCATAGTGTTTCTCCATTTTATGGTTACTATGTTCTTGGTCATATCCTAAACCGGTTTTACTAAACATGCATTTTTGTTGCCCAAGTAGGATATTCAAATTATCTCTTCCATTTGTGAATTTCTCTAGTGTCCTATTTAGGTCTTCAACCTTGGTTTCTAATACAATGCACCTTTTTACAAAATCACATGGTTTATCCTTAGAGCATGTTTGAACTTTCTCTAGTTCTTCTTTTAAGCTCTCATTTTCTTTACATACTTCCATGAGATGCAATTCAAGGGTATCACTAGTTTTCCTAGATGCTTTGAGTTTACTAGAGATTTTTGTAAATTTATCATATAATTCTTCAAATGCATCTAACAGCTCATTTTTATCTAAGTCAAGAAGATTTACCTCATTATCTTCTTCTTGATGATTTGCCATTAAGCAAAGATTGGCTTGCTCATCTTCCGAGTCGTCGGAGCTGCTCACATCGTTCTCATCCCAAGAAATATAGGCTCTTCTTCTTCTTTGTTTGTCCTTGCCCTTCTTTTTGAGGTTTGGACAATCGGCTTTGAAGTGCCCTTCCTTGCCACATTCAAAACAACTTGGTGAAGAGGAAGTTTCATTAGAGGTAGGTTTCTTACCTTGGGGCTTAAAGTTCTTTTGGAACTTTTTGTTCTTCATGAATCTTCCAAATCTTTTTACGAATAGCCCAAACTCTTCTTCTTCATCTAAGTCACTGCATGATTCTTCCTCATGCATGGAGGTGGCTTTGAGGGCTAGCCCTTTCTTCTTGGTGGATTTCTCCTCTTCCTCGGCTAGCTTCAATGTTTTAAGTTCTTGCTCTTGTTCTTGTAATTTTCCAAAGAGTGTTGCAAGAGACATTTCATTGATGCTAGGAGATTGTTTTATTACTGTGACAAGAGGTTGCCATTCCCTGCTAAGACTTTTCAAAATTTTGTGCACAAGCTCTTTGTTAGTATATACTTTGCCAAGAGTAATAAGATGGTTGATAATAAGTGTAAACCTTTTCTGCATATCTACAATAGATTCTCCTGAATTTATCCTAAAGCATTCATATTGGCTAGTCAAGGTACTAATTTTGGAGTCCTTTACATCATTAGTACCTTCATGGGTTACTTAAAGAGTATCCCACATTTCTTTAGCAGTTTGGCATGTCATTATCCTAAAAAATTCATCTTGACCTAAAGACATAGTAATGAGATTTTTGGCCTTGTAGCCATATTGGACTTTCTTTTCTTCCTCGCTTGTCCATTCATCTATAGGTTTTTCAACATTCTTGCTATCTATAGTGTGCATTGGTATATAAGGACCATTTTCAATGGTATTCCATATTCTCAAGTCAATTGATTGAATGAAGATTTTCATTCTCTCTTTCCAAAAGGCATACCCTTCCCCATTGAAAGCGGGAGGTCTATTTATCGCACCACCCTCGGGAAAAACATTTTGAGAACTTGAGGCCATTTAATCTCTTGAAGCTGTTAAGCTTGATCTACCAAGAGTCAAGCTCTGATACCACTTGTTGTTCAAGTGGCCTCAATACTCAAGAGGGGGGGTGAATTGAGTTTTAAAACTTTTGATTGGAATACCTTTGAAATTGATTTTTATAACCAAGATTGTGAGATTATGCAAGTGAAATAGAATGGAGGATAACAAGCAATGCACTACAATGAGAAATATTGCTGAAGCAATTTATCAAACACTTGGTGTGCAATATTAGAGGTATAACAAATTAAGCAAGTTCAAGTGAGCTCTTCTCAACCAATCAATAACAATCAACAAATATGCAGTAAATGAAAGTAAAAGAGTAAAGAAGAGAAGCTTGCAAACCGATATAACGAGTTCCACCCAATCCGGTGTACGTCTCGCCTCTAAGCAACCCACTTAGAGGATTTTCCACTATTGTAGACTAGAGATACAACTTTGAGCAATTGCGGCTTCCTAGTGTCCCACACTCAAGAACCCAATCCTCACAAGTATAAGGGCAACCCACCCAATCTCTCAATCTCACAATATCCCAAAGATTGAATCCTCAACCTTTGTAACCACTCAACCTAGAGTGAACAACCACTCAACCTAGAGTGAATATCTTGTGTTTGGAGTTTGTGTTTACAATCAATATACTCTCTTAATAGAGCAGATATACAAATGAAAAGCTCTCCCAAATTCTAATCTCTCAAGATGAGAGGATATACAAGTGAAAGTACAATATGCAAGAAATAGGCTTACAAAGCACAAAATAGAGCTATGAATTGTTGCTACTTAGTTGTGTCTTTGTGCTTGTGTTCCTCTTCAATTTATAGAGCCAAGATAGCTGTTGAGGAGTGCCCTAGTTCATCATAGCCGTTGCACTTAGTGGAAATTTGAAGAATGGTGGAGACATGACCTGGTTTCCCACTTAAATCTGTTTTTCCACTAGCGTAATCGATTACACCCTCGCGTTGTAATCGATTAGCTTCAAGTCAGAGAGTCACTAATCGATTATTTCATTTCCTCTAATCGATTAGCATCTGTACCTGATGCATTTAATTTGTTTTCGCAGCATCCTAATCGATTAGCATGTCTTGCAATCGATTACCTTAAATCCAGTGACTCACTAATCGATTATATGGTTCCCTTAATCGATTAGCTTTCATACCTGATGCATTTTGTCCCATTTCTGATTATTGTAATCGATTAGTCTCTGGTGTATAATCGATTACCTTAATTCCAGTGAGTACCTAATCGATTGTTCAGCTCCCTAATCGATTAGCTTTCATACCTGATGCATTTTGTCCCATTTCTGATTGTTGTAATCGATTAGTCTCTGGTGTATAATCGATTACCTTAATTCCAGTGAGTACCTAATCGATTGTTCAGCTCCCTAATCGATTAGCTTTCATACCTGATACAATTTTCTTCCAAAACAGAAAGCTCCTAATCGATTAGCATCTATGACCTAATCGATTAGCTTCGCTGTTACTTCAATTCTGATTTCATGTCTTTGTTTTTGCATCGGTTTCTTCAAGAGTGCTTGTCATTATCAAAATCTTTGCACATCTTTGGACCTGTTAACATATTCAAACACATTAATAATCATTGATATTGGTGGATGTATTATAAATGATAACATAAATGGATGATGTATTGATATTTGGGGTATTGGAATTTATACCTATTTAACAAATGAAATGTGTTAGTTATGTAATCCTTTTAGGCGTGTAAAAGTGTCAATGATACATGACTTAGAGGTTGAATTGTATGTGGTCAATTATGAAATATGGATATTGGAGATGTATGTTGCATGACCATATGGTTATATATATATATATATATATATATATATATATATATATATATATATATAAAAGACAATGCATGCTTATGACTTATGTGTAAGATTAGTTCTGGCCTAAATGGCTTATGTTGTGTATTTACATGTTTTGCCGAGCCTTTTCTCATATCTTCATATTTGGGACTAGGCGTGTGCCCTGTATACATATTCTTTTTCCGCTGTAAACTCTATTATTTTTGTATACACTTATGGGCTATTTATCTTGCGATCCAGTTATAATTTCTCATATCTCACTCTTCGGTTTTATGTGGTTCGGGTCTAGATGTAATCGTTGAGGTGTTTTGGAAATATTTTTAAATGCGAAAAATTTACTCGCAATTTTATTAATCATTTATCTTGATTACATCGGGATTCGGGTCTGAAAAATCGGGGTGCGACACATTTCACACAGATTCATGGTCTTAATAGTGCTTTTACATACTCTGAAAAAATCAGGGGCATGCAAGCTCCCACAACTAACTACGGACATAACTGGACTGTTCATATGACAATCCTACTCATAACCTAATACTATTCCTGATGTTCCCTTCAGACCTGTGACATCCCGGTGTTGTTGAGGGCGGGGAGTGATTGCCGATGCACAGACACGGACAAGGAACGACTCTTAGCAGGCTTCCAGTGGGAAATGTGATATCCCGGGCACTGTTGAGGGCAGGGAGTGATCGTTGGTACATAGGCACGGAAAAGGAGCGGCTCCTGTCAGGCTTCCAGTGGGAGGGACACATGAATGAACCGAATATATACCAGAATGAGAGGGATCCAAAGACTGTATAGGTATGGGACTATACGGTTGAGGATAGCTTAAAGGAATGAATTCGTACTACCTATACCAACAAATGCATTAGCCTTTTCGGTGGCCTATCACTTAAGAACTCCAAAGTTAAGCGTGCTTACCTTGGAGTAATTCTGGGATGGGTGACCTCCTGAGAAGTTTTCGGGAAGTGTGTGATTGAGGACAAAGCACAATGGAAAGGTCTCATGTTGGTTTGTGGGGAGAGTCGTTCATACCTTAAAAGCGGCCGGGGCGTTACAAGACCTATCCTTCTTCCACTAGAAGCCTAATTAACTAATCTAGGGTATGAAGTTAGGGTCATCTTCTTCCTCTTATTCTTCTTCTTATTCCATGGGCTCCATAGCTATATATGAGGACTTCTCTTCAGGGTTCTCCCCGTTGGTTCCTTCCATAACCCTTTCCCCCTTATCTTGCCCCAGTGCTTCCTCATTTAAAGGCACGTATCCAGGAGTAAGGGAACGAATCCTTATCCTTGGCATAGGAGGTTCTAGTTCCAAATGGAAGCTCAACTCTCTAGATGGAAGTATGTCCTCTACCATATCCTCGTGGTCTCTTCCTCGAAACACACGAGGTGAATCTCCGTAGTATTGTAAGAAATCCTCTACCACTCTGATATCTTTATCGAAAGGAGGTGGCTTCATTGGCAAATCATGTAGTGAGACCTCTTCTTCTTCATAATACACCCTAAAAGTATTAAGAGGTTCTTCCATAAGGATTAGTATTCTCACTCTGAGGGTTGGTGTGGTTTTTCCCAGGCGAGGTCTCCACGAATATTCTTCAACTAGGTTCTTACCTCTTGGGTCCATCTAACCTAAGGGTACATATATGACAACAACAACAACAACAACAACAACAACAACAACAACAACAACAACAACAACAACAAAACATAAACAAGAGGGGTGAGTTCACCTCACTATAATGTTATTAGAAACACATTGAAGGGTGTACCATCTTATCAGATGAATTTCACACAACATTACTCAATCAGGCTGCACCAATCACGAACACACATCATAGTTTTACTCAACAATTATTTCATCATAGTTGCCTAGGTTCATAGTCATATATTTATACTACTTTGTTATTTACCACTAATGTTATTACCTTTAGAACTTTCTTAACTATCGTTTTACTATTTCTACTCTAGTTTATTTTTAATCACACACACACACACACACATATATATATATATATATATATATCAATAAATGTTGATCACAAATTTCTAAGCATACATTTAATCATTTTGTTACAAGTCACCATGTAATACATTCTCAAACACTATAAGAACTACATCCCATAGATCTAATCCTCAAGTACATAATCCCACATATATTATCACAATCATAATGGGGTTAGTCACACAAGATGCTATACATGCATGAGTTAATTTATCTTATCTTACCATTAAATTCATTATTATGCGAATATGGGACCCTAACTTTACAATTGTCATAACATCCATAGAAAATCACCAAAAAATCCCTAGAGTAACTGGAGTACACTAGTTCCTCCCAACCACATTCCAACGATAATGGACATACACAGTCCTCAACAACATATTCATAATATGGATCCATACACATCACACCACAGGTGACAATAACCAGAATTGGCTCTCTACGGCCTTAGTAACACTACCTTGAGTCGAAGTACAACAAGCTTGCCACAAACTACCCGACACCGGGTCATTATAGGGGACAGACCTGTTCGTACTCCCAAGACCTCTAACTCCATGGGTCACAATGAACATGTCTTCCAATGTACCCCAACACTGTAGCTCTATAATCAAACCACAACTCATACTTTGATGCACATGATGCATGGATATGTAATTTCATCTTTTTCTTAACCTTTGTATGTATTCAAGTCATAATATCATCACCAGGTAAGGTCCTCCCTCGAAGAGTCCTTTGTCCTTAATGCCAAGCTCTGTTCCCCTAAAGGATTTCATCACATAACTTAAGTTGTTCTCACATATATCCCTTTATCCGATTTGCTTACGCTTAGTTAACCCAGTTGTTGTTAATCTCTTAAAGTCACATATAGTATTATTTTTAAATTATTTATATATTATTTAATATATATATATATATAATAATGATAATAGAAGTGAAAAGGAGACTTAGTGCTTCAGCAAAGTGGCGATAATCAAACTAAGATTATGTTAGTGAATAGCTAGGTGTCCAACCGAAAATTCGCATAAAGAATGGACTCAAGGAGGTGTAGGCACATGGCTTGATGAGTGTGTTCTTGGTGACACATAGCTGCGAATTACACTTAATCAATGATGATTAAGTGTAAGAATTCTAACACCTAAAAGTGACTCTAAAGAAGGGAATTAACCTACTAACACACAGATCAAGTTCCACAGACTCACATACTATAATTAGGAACAAACATCAAACACATGAAAGGATGACACACAAAACAAGGCAAACAGTTTTGGAATTTTGATTTTCCTAACACAAAATCAAAAACTAAGGCTAGAAAATGGATCAAACACAAAAAGGATTAAGCGTTTAAGAACTTAGCTATAAGTTTTAATGATGAACAAAATTGGCTCCAAGAAATTTTTTTACTCCAAATCAAAATATTTTTGGTAGGTTATGTTTCAGACTGCATTTGGAACAAGGATCTTGAAAATGTTTTACAAAATTCAAAGTCAAACTAAGTAGATTTGGAGTTTTAGGTTTCTTGAATTTTTGGAGGGAAAATGAAATGGATAATGATTGTGAACACCTATTTCGGTCCAGTCAATTTTCACCAAGAATAGGGAATTTTCGTTACCAAGAATAGGGAATCCACAAGTGAAAAGAATTAAAAAAATAATAAGAAAAAAAAAGAAAAGAAAAGAAAAGAAAATTCTGACTCGGAAATGATCATTTCCGAGTAAGATGACTCGGAATGATCATTTCCGAGTAAGGAGTCTCCGAGTAAGACATGGCCGAGTGGTATGTTGATATATGGTGATGTGAGTGGGAATTACGCTCAAGCGAGTGGGAATTTCACCCAAATGAGACTGTGGTGAATCAAGAATTTGGCCTCTGGCCTATTTTCGCCCAAGCGAGTGGGAACCTCGCCCAAGCGGAAAGGTGAACGCCCAAGCGAGTGGGAATCCCGCTCAAGCGGAAAGGCGTTTCGAGTAACATGTCTCCGAGTGAGACGTTGCCGAGTGAATTGTCACCGGTTGGGGTGTTTCCGAGTAGAGGATTCCCGATTGAAACCGCTCAGAATGAAAAAGGGACTGTTATTGAATGACTATTTACCGATTGGATAAATCCGAGTGAAGGATTCCCGATTGAAGTCAGTCTGAATGAAAAGCAAGCCCGATGTCTGATGAATACATCCGAGTGAATCATTCCTGATTGAAATACCTCTGAGTGAAAAGAAAGCCAACCCCCGAGTGAATATATCCGAGGGATTGATTGACGATTGAAACCATTCCGAGTGAAAATAAAGCCAACTCCCGAGTGAGTATATCCGAGGGATTGGTTGACGAGTGAAACCATTCTAATTGAAAATGAGGCCGACTCCAAATGAATCTGAAGGGTTGATTGTCAACCCAAATTCTGATTGAAAAGAAAGTCAGCTTCCTATCGAATTACTCCTGAATGAACACATCCGAGTGGGAAGCATTGTTGAAGCTGAGTTCCAAATTCTGAGTGGGGAAAAGGGTCGGTTCCGAGTGAATGCATCCAAAGGATGGATGACAAGTGAAACCATCCTGATTGGAAAATAAGACCGACTCCGAGTGAATGCATCCGAACTATTGATTGTCAAGTAAAACCATTCTGATTTGGAATGTAGGGTCGGTTCCGAGTGAACACATCCAAAGGATGATTGACGAATGAAACTATCCTGATTGGAAAGTAAGTAAATATGTCCGAGTCGTCAGATTTTCTCAAAGTTTCATTCTGATTGGAGAAACAAGGACGACTCCCGATTGTACAACCGAATGGAATGATTGACGACTGAAGGCAATTCTGAGTGAGAAGCCAGTCAGATTTCCGAATGAATGTTTCCGAGTGGAGTGAAGAAAGAGTCAACTGAATGACTCCCAAGCAAATCTGAACAAGTTTCTCCGAGTGATTAAATTCCCTTGACATAGCCGAGTGAAACATTTTAGGAGGTGCCGATTGAACCATTCGAATGAAAACTTCCCGATCCTAAGTGGGCCACATGAGAAAGAAGGAGGGCATGAACCTGTGCCGAATGAGCCACTTTTCAATTGGTTCCGAGCCGATCTTCAGTCAGCACCGAGCCAATCTTCAGTCAGCACTGAGCCAATCTTCAGTCAGTACCGAGTCACAATCTTCAGTCAGTACCGAGTCACAATCTTCAGTCAGCACCGAGCCATCTTTCAACCATTTCCGAGCCATCCTTCAACCGTTTCCGAGTCATCTTTTCAACCATTTCTGAGTCATCCTTCAACCATTTCCGAGCCATCCTTCAACCATTTCCGAGCCATCTTTTCAGCTATTTATGAGCCATCCTTCAACCATTTCCGAGCCATCTTTTCAGCCATTTCCGAGCCATCCTTCAACCATTTCCGAGCCATCCTTCAATCATTTCTGAGTCCTCTTCAGTCAGTTCCGAGTCACTTTTTACTCGGTTCCGATTGAATGTTTCAACCTGAATTGTTTTACTCGTCCAGCCCTTCATAACCACAATATTGACCCTCCTCACAGCAACTACACCGACCAACAAAGCAACACCGAGCGAAGCTTTCACTCGGTCTTCTGTGTATGAACAGCACCTTTTCCACTCGGATTATTTCCCACTATGGGTGTATACCGACCGAGGCACTGAATCCGAGTCAGGAGGAAAAATCCGACTCCCTATTTCCACCAATTGTGCATGCTGACATGGATTTCCACTATCCAAGTGGATCCTTGAATTAAGGGGGGCGGCTCACAACAAAACAAAGGAAGTAAATAATAAAAACTCCCACCAGCCTCCATTTCCTACGTTTGTCAAGATCTAGGCTGTTTCTCCAACACACCATCCAAGTTGATTTGCTAAATTCGTGGGGCGGCTGATAACAAACAAAAATTAAAATAATAAGTTATTCATCAGCTGTTGTTCCCATCATTGGTGGCCAGGCTGTCTCTGGGCTGTTCAAGCAATCAGCACACCTGGGACTTCTATAAATACCCCAACGAAAGAAAAAAAAGCCTTCATTTTGAGAGAAGAAACACTGTCCCTCTCTTAAACCAAAAACCAGTCCCTCTCTTCACTCGGTCCAGCCCCCCTCAAACCCAACAGTCCCTCAAATCCTCTTCACATAGCCCTCACCACACTATCTCACTCTCCCTTTAAACCAACAGTTCTCCTCCCTCTCCCTCTCCACATCGTCCTCTTCTCCTTTCTCCACGCTTCGTCCTTCTCTCCTCTCCACACCATACAGCTCCCCACATCACACCGTCCCTTCCTCCAAATCCTCCCAACCGTCCTCCTCAAAAACCATACAGCCCCCCAACTTCATTGTCTCTCTTCTTAAAAACCATACAGCCCCCTAACTCCACTATCCCTCTCCTAAAAAAAAAGAAACCGTCCAGCCCTCTCCTTTCACTCCATCGTCCCTCTTCCTCTCTAAACCGTCCAGCCCCCTCACTTTCTCCTAATATACCATCCCTCTCCTTCTCTAACACCCAACCGTCCTTCTCCTCTAAACCGTCCTTCCTTCTCCTCTCTCTCTCACACCAACCGTCCTCCTCCAAATCCTCACCACACCGTACACCTCCTCAAATTAAGTCCCTCTCCTCTCAACTCACGACGTCCAGCACCTCAAGCCCACAGCACCGTCTAGCTCCTTTCTCATCACACTGGTCCCAATCTGTCCCTCATTTTTTTAATGCTTGTATTATTTATTTTTTTCTGTTAAAATTAATTGCTGTTCGATGGAATTGTTTCCTTTCCAATGAGTAATTAGTTTTCGTTGATCAGATTAATCTCTCATCAAAAATTTGTTCTTCGTTATCAGTATTTGTTATTATTTATTTTTCCGTCAAAATTAATTAACTGTTAATTGATGAATCCATTTCCTTTTCAATTATTAATTAATTTTTTAATAATTGAATTAATCCCCACCAAGATTCATATTAAATATTAACAAGAATGAGTGCTTCATACATTTTATTTATTTTCTTAAAAAGGTGGAGCGAGATTAATTTGGACGAGACGTCCTGTTAATCTTATTTTTTTTGAAAAAAGGTGGAGCGAGTTTAATTTGGACGAGACGTCCTGTTAATCTCATGTAAAAATTCCGTGTTTATTTTTGTTTATTTCTTTGTATATTTTGTCATTTCATATTTTTTTATGAAGAAGTTACAATAATTTCTGGGTTAATTATAATACGCGCTATCATATTGAGGTAACCGTTTTTATAACGGACAATTGTGAAGTGCTAATACCTTCCTCACCTGTAATCAGACTCCCGAATTTGGAATTTCATTTTTTGACCAATGCTTTAATGAAAGGTTTTCCCGGTATTTTATCCTAAAAAATATTGGTGGCGATTCCCTGTTTTTCTTTTCGATCCAAAGAAAAATCGTTTTGAGGGTCGGCCGTGCCGTCGCGATCCCGGTCGCGACAATGATCGCAAGCAAATTTCATATCAAATTGAAGAGAAGATTGCAAGGAACTCAAATTTATAAATGGAATTCATATTTGACAATAAAAAATACAAAGATCAATAAAAGACCTCTAAGAGCAACAAGTTCATGGTACCACTTGATGTAGGATTAGGACCTAGTCTTTGAGTGTCTTAATCTCCAAGCTTCACTTACAATCAAAAGAAGAATTCCTCTTTCACCATAAGCCTTGGCTGAGACATGCTTGATGGAAATGTGATGGTTTATGTTATAAAAAATACATCAAACTAAAGAGAAGTTGAAAAAATGGAAGAGAAGAGGATTGGGAGAAGGAGGTGTCACTCTAAGAGAAATAAACCTTTGAGGTAGTTCACCTCTTTGAAAGAATGCAAAGATAAGAACAATGAGAGAGAAGCTCTGAGAGCCTAAGTTTTTAGAGAGAAAATGAATCTCACAAATCTCTTAAAATTCAACAAATGAATTAAACTAAGTGAAAATGTGAAAATAGAAAACTACTTATATGTTTCCCTCCCACATGGAGAATTCAGCCAAGCAATATGCCTTAGAAGACTCCACTTAGGGCCTAAAATTAAAAGAAGGCAACAAGGCCTAATAGCCACCCAAAACAAGACAAATCAAATACAAGACCTAACAGTGGCCCAATAAGCAACATGACCCTACAAGGCCCAAACCTAACTAAGTCTAATGAGCTTCTAAGAAATGAAAATACGGTGAATCCTAAACCCAATCCTATAATGGTCCTATACTAGGGTGGATCCTTATCACGAGCTTTATTATATTCCTCTAGGTATTAAAGAACTTTACTATACACGTTTGGTTCTGAAAGTTCAAAAGGGTTGTACCAATTTTGAAAGCATAGGAATTCTTTATGGCATGCTATACGATTCCTTCCAAGAAGTGGGCTATAACTAGGTCCCCTTTTAATTAACAAAGAATTTGTTGATGTTGGTCAACAACAAAGAAAGTTGTTTGTTACTTTACTTGTGTTTAATAGCATAAGTTGTTACTTCACTTGTGTTTAATAGCATAAGCAAACTTGGGTATGTATGGAAATAAACTTAGTTCATATGCTTTCAAACGGTATTTTATACTACCAAAATAAAGGAAATCAAACGTCCAAGTAAATAAGTACTTACTTTGGTGTTAATTTTACTTTACTTCACTTGTAAGTAATGCAATTCCATTCAACAATATTTATAGACCTTAAAATGAGTGAAGTTATGATTAAGAACCTATGTTTGATTGAGTTAGAAAGACTACTCCAGATAAATTGAAGATATGTAAAAGAGTTTTACTACATGTCAACTATAGAATACTCTGATGCTAATCTTTATTAAAATATATTCATAACTTGATTACAATTTTGTGGAATTGGCATAAGAACTTATAAAAGTGATTTATTTATTAATATTTGAGTAAAGACAAGTTTACAATCTAATCATTACTATTGTTATAAATGAGAGCAGGAAATACCTTTATTTGGAATACACTTTCAACATATTCAATCTTAATGTAAGATTATTTTAAATGTGGCTTCCCGTGGTATTTCCCTTTTGTTTTTTCCAAAATGAAGCATTGCACACTCAAGATTCACAATTTTGTTAGTTATTTATGAGAATTCAACATGCCATATAAAGCAAAGTAGTTTTAAAGTAGGACTATTGATCCAAACAAGTTTAATTATTGGGATAAAGCTCCACTACTTATCAAATACCGTTTTGAAGCACTCAATCGTACTTTAAACCATGTTATGAGGAAAGTTAATTTTGAAAATGAGCACTAACCATTTAAAGGTGAAGTTATTACTTCGAGCCAAGATTTCCATTAAATCCTCCTTGTAATTCCTAAAGCTACTAGGGAGGATATAAATTCAACAAACATTGTTGGAAGTCCCATATTGCTTGCCTTATAATATTTTACATAACCTAAATACTTGTTGGGCCACTCTAACCATTACCAATTAGTTTTAAGATTGAACCTTTAACATGGTACAAAACTATGTCATTCCTTCCGGTTCTTATGGGCTAAGAGTTACCCTTTCGTTATGGGTCAAAAGTTACCCTTTGTCTGATCCGGTAGACTTTATTCGTCTACCTCATAATATTTCTCATGACTTAAATACGTGTTGGGTCACTCCAACTACATGAAACAATTTGTTGATTGGATTCTCCAAATGGAAGATAAAAAGGTGGTCAAGTGAGAAATTTAAAAGATAATGATTTTATAGTAAATACTCCTTGTTATCATTTAATTTCAAATAATGATGGTTCACGTTGTCATTTAGTTGAATTTGCTTATCTAAAATTGTTGGCTAATTTGTCAAATTATACATTCTTTCAAGATAAGGCAATTTTAGCACCCATACTTGAAATTATATTCTCTCTCATTTCAAACGAATTGGTGTACATAGGGATGACAAAAAAACCTACGCCCGTTTGCGGGTTACTCGTAATGGATACCCAGATATTTACTAAACGGGTGAGTAGCGACATCACACTACCCGCCTTGCGGGTACCCGTTTAATTATTAATATTCATTATTTTATTAAATATATTTAAATATCTAAGTTTTTTATATATTTTATTACGAGATTAATAAAGTTTAATATTTTTAATTTATGAAGTTGTAATGTATGATATAATATTAATTTGAATTATATTATACTAAAATAATATTATGTTCAATACATTATACCATATCTTTTTCTTTAGTATTATTTTATAAAAATAATAAATATTCATAAGCACTTGTGGATATCCATTACTCTACCTGTGAATAGTCGTTACCCGTCTAAAGCCCGTAAATACAAGTAGCGGTAACATAATATCTACACTCGCCCCGCCCAATTGCCATCCTTGATTTTTGAATGAAATCAAATACATTTCAAATCATAAGTTGGTTTTAAATATTGCGGTTGTAGTCATGAGCAATATGGATAAAACAAATGGTTTGTGCAAAGATACATGATTAATTATCAACTAATTGGGAAAATGTTATTGGAGCTACTGTGTTCGAAAGAAATATTGGTGAGAAAAGCTTCATTCAAATAATGGACTTGATTCCAACCAATTTTGGACTCCTAGCCAAATATTCATAAATATAATAAAATAAAATACTAATTTATTAGGGAAAGGAGTCGTAACTTTTTTTCGGCTCCTTTACCACTACTGAACTGCGTTGTATTTAAAATTAAAATTGAAAAAGGCAAACGAGTAGTGATAGCTCGGTTGAACCAAGCTCGTGCGTGCATCACAAGTTCACAACTCCACATTCCCAAATTCCTTACCTCCCGCCAAATTTCCTCTCCCATTTCAATTCCCAAACCCTAACCCCCTTTCTCCCCCAAATCCATTCCGTCACACTTTCACCCTAGCTCCCAATCATGCCGTCGCTACTCTCTCCGGGCAAAATCCATCGTCTAGACATAGAGAATTTCAAGTCCTACAAGGGCTCCCATGAAATTGGCCCTTTCAAAGACTTCACCGCCATAATTGGCCCCAATGGCGCCGGCAAATCCAACCTCATGGACGCTATCAGCTTCGTCCTCGGCGTCAGAACCGGCCAGCTCCGCGGCGCACAGCTGAAGGATCTCATCTACGCCTTCGACGACAAAGAGAAAGAGCAGAAAGGACGCAGAGCCTTCGTTCGCTTGGTCTACCACCTCGCCAACTCCACCGAGATCCAGTTCACCCGAGCCATCACCAGCGCCGGCGCCAGCGAGTACCGCATCGATGGAACCGTCGTTAATTGGGACACCTATAACGCCAAGCTCAAGTCCCTTGGCATTCTCGTGAAGGCTCGCAATTTTCTAGTGTTTCAGGTTCTACTTTTGTTTTTTCTTTCCCTCTGCTTGCTTATTGTTTTAACTGTTCTCAATTGACGCTACTGAGTTGTGTAGGGTGATGTGGAATCCATTGCGTCGAAGAACCCGAAAGAGCTTACTGCGTTGCTCGAGCAGATATCCGGCTCCGATGAGCTGAAGAGGGACTATGAGCAGTTTGAAGAGGAAAAAGGTACTGCCGAGGAGAAATCGGCGCTTGTTTATCAGAAAAAGAAGACTGTGGTAATGGAGAGAAAGCAGAAAAAAGAACAAAAGGAAGAAGCTGAAAAACATCTCCGCCTGCAGGAACAACTGGTAACACTACATGTTTCCATTTATGTTTGTTTGTGCATAATATAATATATCCTTGTGTCCAATTGGCTTTGTTCAAATTCGTTCTTGAATTGTTTTATTGTGCTTTCTTTTGGGATGCACCTAATTGGAACTATAAAGAGTAATAGGAACCACATTCACCATTAGTTTTCCTATCAACCTCCTTTTGTCAATCCTTCTATGGCTTGTTCAACTGGTTGGATAGTTGATAGAGATAATTGATTGAAATGTGATTTTTTTTAAGGATCCAAAGGCTACCAACCAAGAAACTGAAATCCGAAGATGCCACTTTGAGTGACCTCTTTGGAATAGCTTAAGCTGATGATATAGGGAGCATGTAGTTTTTTTTTTTCATTATTTGATATTGGAGTTGGTGGCTAACTGTAGTACTACTGTACTATACATGTAAAATCAAGTGTCAGGAGATATTATTTTCTTTCAACAAAAGAAAAGATATGATTACATTCCAGGACAGCACTTCTGCTTCATATTTTGAACAGGAGTTATCATTATTTTTTGCATTTTTTCTTCATTTTTTTCTCTTGATCTTGGTCAGACTACTTATGATGAAGTTCTCAAGTACGTTTGTTTGTTTTTTCCTCTTGCAGAAAGCTACGAAGAAAGAGCATTTTTTGTGGCAGTTGTTTCATATAGAAAACGATATCGTTAAAACAACTGAGGATCTTGAAGATGAGAAAAAGAATCGTCAAGGCGTTGTTGAAGAACTAGTAGAATTTGAAAATGAAGCTAAAGGAAAGAAAAAGGAGCAGAATAAATATTTGAAAGAGATTGCACAACGTGAAAAGAGAATTACAGAGATGAGCAACAAGCTTGACAAGAGTGTGAGTATTTTTGTTCTACATCTGGGGTGGGTTGGGGGACTATGAGTTAAGATCATTGTCATTACTTTGTTATCAGCTCTAGCTATTGAACCTTTTGCATAGGTTGATTCTGCTCTGTTCTTTTGGTCATTAATAATGTGAAGAAAGTTGAGTAAAAAATTGCAATTTTGAGGATTGGAAAATGGTTTTGTTAATCTGGTTGTGGTGTGAGTGGTAATGAAGATGGCAACTCCTTTTGACTCCAAAAGGAGATAAAGAGCTACAAGTACTTAAAAATAATGTTGCCAAGTTATTATAATTCTGTTCATATTGTTGATTTTATTTATTATGCCCTTAGTGCAATGAGTAGTTTATGGAATTATTTGTCTGATTTGCTGCTCTCCTTGCAGCAACCTGAGCTTCTGAAGTTAAAGGAGGAAATGGCTCGTATCAATTCAAAAATTAAAAAAGGGAAAAAAGAACTTGATAAAAAAAGGGAAGAACGGAAGAGGCATGCTGCAGATATAGCGGAGCTTCAAAGGGGCATTCAGGATCTTACGGCAAAAATGGCAGATCTACAGGAAAAGGGTCGAGATGTTGGTGATCAGCTTAAGTTGGATGGGAATGACTTGGAAGAATATTTCCGAATGTGAGTGTTTATTTCCTGTAGCTGTTCTTCAGCCTTCTCCAGTATATATATATATATATATATATATATATATATATATATATATACATATATATGTATATATGTATGTATGTATTTCTTTTTCTTTTCTAACAAAATCCTTGCTTTGTACTTGGAGTAAACTCAAATGCTTGTTTTTTTGGCTGGCACTTTAAAAGTCTCTCCTATCCACCGGTTATGCTGGTGAAGGAATTTGTGAGCTAGACTGTTAGGGATAGTAGGTAGGTAAAACCATAAAACTATTTTGTCAATCCTGCATATTGTTTTTCCTTTTTGCTCAAGTAAAGTCCTTTATTTCTTATTAGTGATTGGTAAGATTTGGTAAAAAGTGTGAATTAATTTGGTATTATCACATTGAAAAGGAAAAAAAGAATTGTAATTAGTAAGAATTTGGAACATGTATATCAGGAAAAAATGTGTAGATGGTTTTGCCTGCCATTTGCAGTTTGGCTATGTGTTCGCAATTAGAACCTCTTGCTAAGCAACAAAAATAAATTTTTTCCATAAATTTGCATGGAATTTCATTGATTCTGTTCCATTGTAGCCCACTTGTTCTCCCTGAGGGATTAAAATTATTCCTGTCAGTACTTAGTTAGCATGCATATTTAACTTCTCATTTGTTAGTGTTACTTTATTTTTCCTGTTTTGGAACTTGTGATAATGATGTTGCTATTACAGCAAAGAAGAAGCTGGGATGAAAACTGCAAAACTTAGAGAGGAAAAAGAGGTTCAAGATAGGAAACAACATGCTGATAGTGAAGCTCAAAAGAATTTGGAAGAAAATCTTCAACAGTTAACAAACAGGGAGGCTGAACTTAATTCACAGGAAGAACAGATGCGGGCAAGGCTTAAAAAAATTCTTGATAATTCTGCTAAAAATAAAGATGCTCTTGCAAACTTGAAAAAAGAACTACATGTGATGCGGGATAAACATCGTGATTCCAAGTAAATTAACTTGTTATTCAAAATCCTTTTCTTTGGCAAATTGTTAAATCATCCTATTGCATCAAGTACTTTTCTGAGGATATTTTTGTAATGATGTGTGCAATGTTTGATCTGCAGGGAAAAATATGAAAATTTGAAGTTAAAAATTGCTGAAAAAGAAAACAAGCTACGTGAATTGAAGGCTGATAGATATGAAAATGAGAGAGATGCTAAATTGTCTCAGGCTGTGGAGACTCTGAAACGCCTGTTTCAAGGAGTTCATGGTCGCATGACTGATCTTTGTAGACCAACACACCAGAGATATAACCTAGCTGTTACTGTTGCAATGGGTAGATTTATGGATGCAGTTGTAGTTGAAGATGAAAAGACTGGGAAGGAATGCATCAAGGTCCTGATGATATTTACTAATATTCTGTTTTGTGCTACTTCGTTTTTCTTTTTGATTTTATGTCTATGGAGTCATTTTAAATTAGAACTCAGTTTCTATTTACTGTTGATGGCTTTTTGTTGCTTTTGGTTCCCCTTTTTGGTCTCTAGTATTGGTGATTAGTGATATAAGCAAATAGA
This sequence comes from Clitoria ternatea, assembly GCA_037962975.1. Taxonomy (NCBI): domain Eukaryota; kingdom Viridiplantae; phylum Streptophyta; class Magnoliopsida; order Fabales; family Fabaceae; genus Clitoria; species Clitoria ternatea. The sequence goes on from CM075674.1 coordinate 4,257,360, forward strand.
AAAAAGATAAGGAGCCAAAGTAGCCTTAATTGGTATGGCGATGTATAAGAACACAACTTGAGCTCTGTAAAAAGGAAAGATGGATGTCAATCTATCATGAACTTCTGAAATAGTGCAGAAAGCCATGTGTAATTGTGGCCCAAGCATTAGGCTTGTTTATTCAAACTGCTTGTTTATCGCCTTCGAGCTGCTCCATCTGTCATTCTAGTGGAATTTATGTTATGCTTGAGTCAGTTTGACATGTCTCTTTTGTTGCACTGATCAGATTATTACAATTGCTGGAATCCTGAACTTCTTGTTTAAAGTTGCCAGAAGAACTATTGCTTGTAATATGTTACTTCGTATTTCTTTTGGTTTCATTGACTTTGTTATGATTTTTGAAAGCTAGAATTTTGGTGTGAAATTGTGCAATTTTTCCTGTTTGAACTTTGAAATTCTAAGATTAGTTTCATTTAGTTGATTTGTTATATGTATTGATATATTTCTTTGTTTCTTTCCAGTATTTGAAAGATCAAAGGCTTCCTCCCCAAACTTTTATTCCTCTGCAATCGATCCGGGTGAAGCCAATAATGGAAAGGTTGCGGACATTAGGGGGAACGGCAAAACTAGTTTTTGATGTGATCCAATATCCTTTTACTCTAGTGGCTGCTTTGAAGAATCTAATTCTGAACTTGTCAATAGATTCAAATTTTTGTTATTTTTGAATTTGTTCGCATTAAACTGGGAACTTCTTTTCTTGAAATTCACCTTCTGTAGCTAGCTTGTCCATTGTAACTTTATTGTTTTGATTGATTCAAAAAATAAACAATTTTGATGTTAACGAATAATCACATTGCTTGAAAATTTCGGATTCTGGGAAGGCACTAAAAGTTGATGGTTGGACTGCCCTTCTATACACCCAATATCAAAGAATTGCTGTAAGGACAGATATATTGGTAAGGGTTATATACAAGGGAACAGGAAATTAGTTATGATTAGTTAAAATATTTAGGTGGAGGTTTGACTAGATATAAATAGGGGGAAAGGATAGAAGGACCAATTCAGTTTTGTATCATTTTGAGAATCGAGCATTGCTCTTTGTGACAGGAGAAATCTGTTGTGAAGGGGAGAGGAGAGTTCTTTCTCCTATTTTTCTGTAATTTTGCAATAAAGAAATGTAGTCTTTTCATCTATTTTCTAATTTGGGTTCCTAATCTACATTTTTGTATTTTAATTTTATTAGGAATTGACCGTAAATCATTACCGTATATTGACAAGCATGATTGTTTTGAACACCAGGAATCCTATTGTGTACTTATCATGTTCATGCTTTATGCATTCTTGGTGTTTTCAATACAATAATGCCCCTCAGTGTACTTTAGAGAAGAGGAATGATCTGGCGACTGTGAACTTTCTATGTTCTTACTTTTTGCATTCTTGGTGCCTTCTATACAATCATGCTTGTCATAATCCTATTTTATCACTCCATCATGAAAATTTATGTTGATGCTTTTTGTTAATCACTTAATTAGACACCTCTAATGATCTGAAAAGTGTTTTAAGCTTTTCAACTTAACTAGTGCAAGTTTGATCCCTCCTTGGAGAAAGCAATTCTCTTCGCTGTTGGTAACACTCTTGTATGTGATAAACTCGAGGAGGCCAAAATTTTAAGCTGGAGTGGTGAGAGGTTTAAAGGTAACAATTCCTTCTTTCTTACAATTCCCTACAAGTTCTGTATGTTCTTACTGACATGCGCCATTATCACTTGTCCTCGACTTTGACCTTTGCACTTTGAATTTCTTTGTTGTTCTGTTGCTTATGTGACAAACCTTTTGGCTTATTCAGAATCATATCATGTACTTACTAATTGTGCATGGGATGCATTCCTGGTGTGTTAAATACAATTATGCTTGTAAGAATGGAAATTAGTGAACATTGTTCTTTGTAATTTGATTTGATTTGATCAGTTGTAACTGTGGATGGAACTCTGTTGACAAAATCTGGTACAATGACTGGAGGCACTAGTGGTGGAATGGAAGCAAGGTCAAAACAGTGGGATGACAGGAAAATTGAAGGTTTTTTCTTCTTTTTTTGTGTTTTTGAATATAATTAATGAAATTATCGATTATACTTTTAAAGCCAGTGATAGCTGCGCAGTTCATTAGCTTAACTGATAGCATGTTATGTTTGTTAGCCTAGGGCTCACATTTAATTTGTTCATGTATATGCATCCTTTTGTATAATCTCACTATCAATAATAATCCACTAAGATTCAGTTCCTCTCTTCTCTCTCTCTCTCTCTCTCTCTCTCATTCTAATAATTAAAAGCTATTGCTTTTACAATAAATATATTTTCTTTCAGAACTTAATAAACAGAAAGAGCGGTTTGAAGCGGAGTTGGAAGAGCTAGGATCGATAAGAGATATGCACCTTAAAGAGTCTGAAGCATCTGGAAAAATTAGCGGGCTTGAGAAAAAAATTCAATATGCTGAGATTGAAAAGGTACATGTAATTCATATTTCATTTTATAGTTTTGGTTTCATTGCTGCTTTCTATCCCTGGAATGTTGATGTGCTTGCTGCTATATGCGCATTCACAATCAGTTGAGGATGTTGGTTGTGGTACATTTTGACCCCGTTTAGAAGAGCTTATAATTAGGCTTATCGGCTGTAATAAGTGCATGAGGTGCATATGAAGCATTTTTGTTTTGTTTGGATGAGTTTATCAAAACAGCTTTTGGAATGTAGATAACTTGGTTTGGGCTTACTTTGATGCTGATGCTAGAATTTAAAGCTTTTGAAAAGTGAAAGAGGTGAAAACTCAATACAGCTTGGGTGGTGGCTCTTTTTATAATAAGTTCTGACTAGATTAACTTTAATGACCTGTAAAAGCTTCTTTTCTCTGTAGGGGCTTTCTGATTTGTCTAACCAAATGCTATTCAAATTGTTTTAGATTGCAATCATGAGAGTAATCAACTAGGCACCTATTTCAGCTATTTGTGCAAATGGGAGTTATGAATATTTTGTGGATAAAAACAAGGCTCACTATTAATTAATCATTTTGGACATTTAAAATGTTGAATATTTTGTGGATAAAAACAAGGCTCACCATGTACATTCTTGGTGCAGCCATAGTAGTCAATCCCAGATAGTGAGCATAGCTGCCGACCCTAAAATTGGGGTCGCGGCGTCACGGAACAAATTGTGGATGTTATTTGATGCTACCGTAGGGTAGAACACAAACACATATATATGTATGTAGAAAAACATAAAAGAACATAGAAAAATAACTAAAATCACTCTAAATGCATAAATTCATAATCAAAAGTCAAAACACACTAAAAACCATAATTCAAGTCTCATAATAAATTACTAGGCAACAACAAAAAACATAAAAGAACATAAGCCATATCAAGTTATCAACTAAGTTCTAGAAGCTCTCATTTAATTTCTCAATAAATTGAGGTGCATAAGTTGATTAACTGAGAGTTCATTTATTTTACTTAAGGTTGTTCCATTTTCTTCTCCAATAAATGCTTATGAAGACGTTTACCCGAACTACACCTATATCTTGTATGTCTTTTGATTCTGGCTCAATCTTTCTCTTTGTGCTCATGCCTATTCATCAAGGGGCTAAATAGTATGGCTTATGTTAGTCAGTTCAGTGATTGACAATGAGTTTCTTGTGCATCTAAAGTTAGATAAATACCTGTTTTGGCTTGGCATGTGTAATAGAACCTTTTCTACATTAGTGGCTTTCATGTCTTCTGTTCTGTATGGAATACTTCTAAGCATTTTATTTTTTATGCTTTTAACCTTTTCTAGCGAAGCATTGAAGATAAACTTTCAAATTTGAACCGAGAAAAAGAGACTATCAAAGAAGAAATTGATCGTATCAGTCCAGAACTGCAGAAGGTGACATTGACATTTCCTTAGTTTAGTCACAGCAGTATGCATGTATACCTAAATTAATACCAAGGTGATTACTTGGTCTTTACACTCTGCAGTTAAATGATGCTGTTAACAAGAGGAATGCAGATATACGTAAGCTTGAGAAGAGGATAAATGAAATCACAGATCGGATATACAGAGACTTCAGCAAGTCAGTTGGCGTAGCAAACATACGTGAATATGAAGAAAATCAACTCAAAGCTGCTCAAAATTTAGCAGAGGAGAGGCTGAACCTGAGTAGTCAACTTTCAAAATTAAAATATCAGTGTGTACCCTATTCCCTTTAACATAAATTACACCTTTTGTTATCTATTATAAATTTTGAAATTATGAGGTTTTAGGTATAGAGAGAGAGAGATGAAAGAGAATAAAATAATAATTGATATGGGAAGAATTACAATATGTTGATGTGTATTTGTGTCTAAAACCTAAAGGACTATTCCCTATTTATACTAATTATTATTATCTTATATAATTTGGAAAATAAATCATAATAGTAAATGAAAATATGATAATGAATCCGAAGAGATACAATGGAAATAAGAATACTAAATCCTATATAATAATTTGAGATATTCTAAGATATTATCAAATGATAATATAATTTCATATATTCTAACAATAAACTTCTCAACTTTGCAAGTCACTTGTATGTACATGCATATCTAAGTGTGTTTAATATCAAAGTGTGTTTAATACTAACTAGGGTAGTGTTGAACTTGTATCAAATTGGAGGGTATTATAGTGAGAGAGTCATAGAGACATTTAGGATTGAATCTGCATCTGTATTTTATGACTAAGAGAATACAAGTGAGAAAACCCTATTTATAGAGCTGAGCCAATGAGTCTGTTAGAACAGACTTAAGGCTAAAAACAGAAGCTTCTAGAAAAAGCAAGAATACAATTAATGAAGAGTAAAACACTTATACTCATACACTCCCCCGCAAGGTCAAGTGGGGATGTTGCTCTTGAAGGCACCCACTTTGAGCTTGGCTCTAATATCTTGAAACTTGGAGGGTGATAAAGATTTAGTGAGAGCATCTGCAACTTGATCAATAGCTGGAATATGAACAACTTGAAGCTGTTTTTGGAGCACCTTCTCTTGAACAAAGCACAAATCCAACTCTAGATGCTTGGTGCGACCATGCAAAACAGGATTGTGAGACAATGCAGTAGTACTTTGATTGTCAGAGTGACAATGGGATAGAGCAGGGAACCTTGAGTTCATGTAAGAGAGGTTGGATCTAGAGGATTTCCTATGTAGCCTGTTCAAGAGAAAGAAACCGAGAGACAATTGGATGAATTTCCGTGTGTTTGAATACACATCGGAGTAGCATTTTTATAATAGCAATGTAATAAATACAGGATCAAAATACATTCATATACAATCAATCCTAATTACATATTTCTATATTTACAATATTCTAACATAGCCTGGGCAAGACTGCAATACTCAGCCTCAATGGTAACCACGGTTTACTTCTTGGACCACTAGGAAATTAAATTGGGACCCAGGACGATGCATACAGCTGAGGTGGAGCAATGGTCATTTGGATCAGACACCCAATCAGCATCAGAATAAGCAAGGATGGGCTAGGAGAGCCTGTAGGACTCAGAGAGGCAGTAGAAAGGTGAAGACCAAGATGAGCGGTGCCCTTAAGATACCTGATAGAATTAGAGTTAAACCTCCTATTACTAAGGTCTATTACTAACCTCCTATTAAACTACACTTCCACCATTTTCTTAAATTGCTGGAAAATAGGAAAAGCCTCAGATTTGCTTTTAAGCAAAAAGATCCAAGTGTAACAGAGAGTAAGAATCAATAAAAGTTATGTAGTAAGACTAGCCAGAGGAGGAAAGCATTTGTGAGGGACCCTATAAATCACTGTAAATCAGTTCAAAGAGAGAATAAGAAGAGTGTGTGGAATGGTGTGAAGGTAGATGATGATATTTACCAAGATGACAAGAAGAACAAAACTCAAGGGAACTTTTATTACCGTGTTTCATTACAGAGTAAAGTATCCTTGTTAGGATGTCCTAATCTAGAGTGCCATGTAGACACAGTGCTATTTACAGTTGAGATAGCAGTAAGAGAAGTAGGTGTGGTTGAAGCTTTAATTGTGGTGGCAGGTGGAAGGAGACCAGGAAAATGATAGAGGCCACTGAAATCTATAGTGCCGAATAAGAGAGGTTCATGGCTGACTTGAGATTTAACAATGCAATGGTTAGGATGAAATTCAAAATAGACACAGTTATCTTTAGAAAAACGACTAATACGAAGAAGATTTTTGGTAATAGCAGGAACAAGAAGCATGTTACGTAAATGAAGATTGATAGAAGGATTAATAGGTGAGGGATAACAGGTTGAACTAATAGAATTGATAACCTAACCTTGGCCATTATCTATCATGAGTTGGTAAGTGTTGGAAGTCCCACATCGCCTGCCTCATGATATTTCGCATGGCTTAAATACCTGTTGGGCAACTCCAACCATTGCCAATTGGTTTTGGGATGGAACCTTTAACATGGTATCAGAGCTAGAGTATTCTTTCCAGTTCTTATGGGTCAAAAGTTGCCCTTTCATTGTGGGTCAAAAGTTACCCTTTGCCTGGTCCGGCAGGCTTCGTTGGAGGGGGCGTGTTGGAAGTCCCACATCGCCTGCCTCATGATATTTCGCATGGCTTAAATACCTGTTGGGCAACTCCAACCATAGCCAATTGGTTTTGGGATGGAACCTTTAACATGGTATCAAAGCTAGAGCATTCTTTCCGGTTCTAATGGGCCAAGTGTTGCCCTTTCGCTGTGGGTCAAAAGTTACGCCTTGGCTTCGTTAGAGGGGGCGTGTTGGAAGTCCCACATCGCCTGCCTCATGATATTTCGCATGGCTTAAATACCTGTTGGGCAACTCCAACCATAGCCAATTGGTTTTGGGATGGAACCTTTAACAGTAAGGACCCTCAAAGGGAGCAAACTGTTGAAACTACTAAGTTATTTGTGACAAACATGAAGAGAAGCACTTGAATCAGGATATTAGACCTGATTCAGAGCCAAAGGTGTAGTATTCCAGGCCTGATTTGGATTTGAGTATGTAGTGTTAACCATATAGGCATGAGGCTTCTCAGTACAAGGACGTGATCGATAAGGTGTTGGGCGGTAGAGTCCTACGGAGGAAGGACGAGAGATCCACAAAGAAGGATGAGGTAAGAATTGCTGATTGAAGCGGTGATAACAGATTGAAGCGTCGTGTCCGAATTTGTGACATACTGGACATTGAACCAAGGATCTGCCACGTCCTCAAAAGCGACCTCCATGAAAATTACCACAGCCGTGAAAATTATTAGACACGGAGGAACAGATTGAATCTGAGAGGAATTATCATGTGTGAGTGTTAGCTTGAGCTTTGGGAGAGGAGGGATCAAAAATAGACTTCTGAGTGAGGTGCATTGAGATATCAAGGAGATCCTTCTTGTAGCGAGCAAGACAAGCTTCATGAGTCAGGAGCATAACCTCAACATCCTCAGCCGAGACTAAATCAAATGTGCAACTGAGGAGTGTGACTATGGACTCAAAGTCACAAGGCAAGCCTTGGAGAATAACATCGATTTGTTCTTGCAGAGAAACACAATCACCAACTGTGAATAATGAATTGACAATGGACTTTATTCGAGAACATTCTCAGAGATGGTGCAGCTGTCGAGAGAGGTTGTGTGAAGTTTGGTATGCAATTGGCGCGCTCTCGCACAAGTGAAAGAATGAAAATGTGCGTGAATCTTATCTCAAAGCTCGTAGGAGTCAATGCAACAAATCATCCTTCTAAGGATCGGTGAGGAAATCGAAGATTAAAGCCAAGGGAGAAGCAATTGATCTTGTTGTTCCCATGCAAGATACTCTGGATTGAGACGATTCGCCGCTCGATCTTTTTTTGGAAGTGAAATGGAAAGGAACCATAAGATTAAGAAGAAACGAGTGGAGGCTCTGATCTTTAATCACTGGCTGGATCTGCTGCAGAACTTAAGGAAGGGAAAATTGACAATCCATGTGGCCGATATTGATTAAGTTCCTGCAGACCACCGTTATCTAGCGGTGGTGGAGGATTTGAACTATTTGATGTCATTTCCCAGATATGAACCTAGCTCTTTGATACCATAGTATAATGAGAGAATTAGAGAGAGAGAGAGAGAGAGATTTAGGATTGAATCTGAATTTGTATTTTATGACTTAAGAGAATACAAGAGAGAAAGCCCTATTTATAGAGCAAAGCCAATGAGTCTGTTAGAATAGACTTAAGACAGAAGCTTCTAGAAAAAGCAAGAATACAAGTTAAAACACTTATACTCATACAGAGGGAAAAAAGGGAAAGATTTTTTGAAAGAAAGTGGAAAGAAGAAAACTACCCTAATTGTTGAAGTTTTTTAGGTTGAGAGAATTTGAGAGAGGGAATATGAAAACTGAAAAACTGAATTTGTTATTGGTTGGCTTAATGAAATGATACAATGCTGAGCTGTATTTATACGGCTGAGGGATGAGTTGGTTAAAAACCAACCAGCCTAAGGCAAAACAGAAAACATAAGCTTCTAGAGCAAGCTAAAACAAGAAAACAGAGAAAATACAAGAAGCTGAATACATTATCCTCATACATAGTTCAACCAAGTCCAGGATGTTTTATTTTTCTAAAAATTTATTTAAACTCTTATTGGTATATTATTTGGGGGATAGAGTCACTAGCTGTAGGATTAACCACTGAAGACTAGATCTGTGTAAATGTTCCACTGTATAAGTGGTTGGGCGGTCTACAATTTTCTATCTAATTCCTATTTTGTTGTTAATATCTATTTTGCATAGTTTCAGAATCATAATCCTTGTGGGTTGGTCCAGGGCTGAAATCATGGATTCTGTTGTATGGTATGCAAGGGTTAATTCTGATATACTGCAGTAAAATTAGTAATTCAACTAAAGCTTTTTGCTTTTATGCCGTATGGAATGTGGTCCATGTTACTTATTGGTCTGGTCTCACTTAACAAAAGTTCATTGAGAGAGACTAACAAAGAAAAATAAGAAAGTAGCATATTACTGAAGAGGATGAATATATTAGAGATGAAATCTGCAATACCGACATTCCTGATCCACTAGGCGATCACTAATTACATTGTCATAGCTGATATCTCCACTCCTCTCTTCCTAAAAGGAGTTCCATGATTGAGTTGGACTGGGCCATGTAACTTGTGAGGCTTGGCATTCTTTTAGTGCATCTTGTTTTATGTTCAGAAGGTTTTTCAATTGCCTTGGAGAATTGATAAAGGGAAAAAATCACAGTAAAATAAAAGAAAATATTTGGAGCTTAAGTTTCAGCTTTATTTGCTATTAAGTTAGTTGCTCTTGAATAGTATGCATTTATTTGTTTACATTTTTCTTTGAAATTATTCTACAGATTGGAGTATGAGCAAAATCGGGACACAAGTTCCCGAATTCAAGAATTGGAATCTTCTCTAAGTGCTCTAGAGGATGCTTTAAAACGGGTACAAAACAAAGAGGCTGAAGCGAAGTTAGCAGCTGAGAATGCTACTGAAGAGATTAACCAGTTTAAAGAAGAAGCCAAAGGTATATTTGGTGCAACCTGTGCTTGCTTTGTGACATTGATACTTAGGAAGCCATGTTTCATGATTATGTTCCTTTGGATTTGTTCCCTTTTTCTTTGTTTCTTTGTAATGGAGGGTGTTGCTGGGGTGAAAGCTCGGGTATCTGGGTAGCCCCTTGACTATTTACCATTTATAATTGATAGGGGAACAACAGTGACCCACTGTTACTTCAATTTGTTTATTTTTTCTGCCTTGAAATTCTCATTATTTCTCTGTTCTCTCTACTCTTGTAGAATGGAAATCAAAGTCAGAAGATTGTGAGAAGGAAATCCAAGAGTGGAAGAAGAAAGCTTCTGCGGCCACAACAAACATATCCAAACTTAATCGTTTGATAAACTCTAAGGTTAGATGGGCATTAATTCTTTTCTCAATTAATTCTCATGCATAGTGTAGATAGCCAACATCTTTAGTGTCTTTGCAGGAGGCACAGATTGAGCAGTTGATTGTGCAAAAACAGGAAATATTAGAAAAGTGTGAATTAGAGCAGATTAGCCTTCCAATCATATCAGATCCTATGGATACTGGTAGCTCAGTTCCTGGTCCAGTTTTGGACTTTGACCAACTAAGTAGGGCGTTGAAAGATAGGAGACACTCTGATAGGGATAAAATTGAGGTAGACTTCAAGCAAAAAATTGATGGGTTGATATCTGAGATTGAGAGAACAGCACCAAATTTGAAGGCATTGGACCAATATGAAGCCCTGCTTGAAAAAGAAAGAGCTGTTACTGAAGAGTATGAAGCTGTCAGGAAAGAGGAGAGGGAAAAGGCAAATAGATTCAATGAGATTAAGCAGAAAAGGTACAATTTATGTTTGTCCCCTTTGTCATTATTACTTGTTTTTTCGTATATACAATTAATACGCAGCCAATAGTTTGTAGTGTGCACAGTTTAGGCAGAAACATTGAGGAGTCCTAGTCACATCAAGAAACATGGAAAGAAAAATGAAATTGCTAGGTTTTGATAGTTTATGATTATTCTGGAAAAGATGAAAAGTAAATACTTTTTGAAGTTGAATGACATAGTTTAATGTTACGTTCTAGGAACGCAAGGAAAACTGAAATTATACTTTTTTATTGATTTCTCAAAGTCGTAGCAAGCAACTTGTTAACAATATCAAATAATATCTAATAATTCTATCTAATAAAGATAATAATCTTTTATGTATCTATTATCTAATAAAATATCAAATGATATGCACTGGTGAAATTAACCATAGCTGAAGGTGGGACTGATAGTGATGTGGAGGATAGGTTTGTAAGGATGAAAAATCTTGAGAAGGTACAATTGAGTAATGTTGCTTTGGTGGATAGGGCTGGGAATAAGATTGAACAGGTGGAGGGGCATAGTGTTGAAATTTGCTAGAAGAGGAAAACTGAGGTGCAGAAATTTGGTTAGTGTTACAATAAGGAATACCTTGGTTTGGTGATTAGCCAAAAGTAGTATTGAATCGATGATAACAGTGTTGAGCATCATGGCCAAGTTTATAACAAATTTGGCACTGAATGAAACATCTGCCAAATCGGCCACGGCCACGGAAGCCACCACAACTGTGAAAGCCATGACCTCCAGATTGGGAAAAACCATTCACATTACCATCGTTAGACTGAACATTGGGTGTAGCAACAAATTGCAACTGATTCGACTGAGTGAGATGAACTTGCGATGCAGGGAGACACAGATCCTACACTGGATCTTGAATCTGGCTTGAAGTTGCACCTTGCGTGAGATTGAGAAACGTAGAACTAGAAAGTTGATGATTCCTATCAAGGCGCGATTCTTGTGCAAGGAGAGGTGTCTCAATCTCACTAAATCCATAGTACTCAAATTTGCTTGTAAACGCTATGACGATGGCATCATAGTCTTCAGGTAGACCATCAAAGATTATGTCCAGCTCTTTGAGAGGGATAGGATCGCCTATCGCAGCTAAAGCATTTGAAATCGCCTTAACTCTAAGAAGATATTCAAAAATTGTTCGTGTGCCTTCCTTCGTGTTCCTGAGCTCAGGTCTCATCTATCAAGCTTTGGCCTGAGTTTGGCCATGAAAGTGACTATGAACTTTTCCCCAAAGTTCCCAAGATGTACACAACCGATAACATGAGTGAGAAGAAAAGTGAAAAGCGAAAATTGGAGCCAAGACAGGAGAAGTTGATCCTGCTGCTCCCAGGTTTGATAGACAGGATTGATGACACGTGCATCACGATCGACTTCCGACAAGAAGTTTGGTGGAATATGCGGATTGACAACAAACTGATGAAGGCGATGGCCCTTAAGCACAGGTTCCACCTGCTGCTTCCAGAGAAGGTAATTTTTGTCATCTAGTTTCTTAATAACAACCAGAGAGAAGGTAGAAGGAGTTGACTTTGGAGGTGTGAATTCCAAGGAAGAAAAAAATGCCATGGATCAGGATCAGGATCAGGATCAAGAAGATAAGTTCATTATACCATGAAAGAATCAGGGAGAAAGCATAAAAATGACTATTGAGTGCAGATTGATTTGTTTGATATTTCATTGATATTGAATGATGAGAGTACAGGATTACATAGATTGCTGTTATACTTAGCTGCCATAACAGAAATCTGTTAGAGACTAACAACATGAGTGCCAGGTGGCACAGTAAACTAACTTACTAACAGCCTTACAGCTGAATGATATCCTATCTCTAATGCCCTTGAATTGGTTTATTGTGATGTCTGGGGACCTGCCCCAGTTGTTTCTCTGGATGGATATTCATACTATCTATCCTTTGTGGACACTTACAACCGATACACTTGGATTTACTTCCTGTAAAGGAAGTCTGAAGCCCTTACTGTGTTCAGACAGTTCAAGGCCTTGGTTGAATTGCAACTAAACAAGTCTATTAAGTGTGTTCAGTCTGACACGGGAATGTTAAGAGAGATTGGATATCATTCAACCCATAGTAGTCAATCCCAAATCGCGGTGCGACGCGGCCGACCTAAAAAACGGGATTGCGTGTCGCGGCGCAAATCGCGGACGCAATTTAATACTATCGCGGGATAAAATAGTCTAACATATAAGTATGCACAAAAACACACTCCAAATTCATAAGTGATAATTAAAAACCAATATCATCCAAATGAAACATAGTAACATGGTCTAAAACATTAAAAAACAATGGTTTCAAGTATTCCAAGACACTAAGGCAGCATTAAATTTAAAACCAAATAAGAAACATAAGCTATGAAGAGTTGAACACATGATTCAGGGGTTGGGGTATCGCCTGAATCTCCACCTACAGTTGCCATTAATGGAGCTTGCAGGTGGCTGTTGGAGCTTGCAGGTGGCTGTTGGAGCTTGCTGCAGGTGGCTGTTGGAGGTGGCAGGTGGCTGTTGGAGCTTGCAGGTGGCTGTTGGAGGTGGCAGGTGGTTGTTGGAGGTGGTCGGACCTTTCCAGAGGCCAACAGCAGCTGTTGGAGACTGCAGCTGTTGGAAATGAAAGGTGAGGTTGCTCACCGGAGACAGAAATGGGGGTGGGTTGTTTGCTGGAGAGAGAAAAAGGAAGGGGGAGCTCGCCGGAAAAGGAAATGGGGGCAGAGAGCTCGCCGGAGACAGAACACCAGTTCTGTGGTGCTCGCCGAAGACCAAAAAGAGTGGCGGGAAGCTTGCCGGAGACGGAGGGGTGATCGCCGGTGGTCTTTAGTGAAAGAAGAAGAAGAATAGAAGAAGAAGAAGAAGAATAGAAGAAGAATAGAAGAAGAAGAAGAAGAATCGAAGAAGAAGACGAATAAGGGTGATCGAAAACCCTAAAATAAAAGAGGGAAAAACAAACTTACCAGTTTACCCTTAATGAAGCCCAAAACGACGCAGTTTCGAGCCAGAGTCTCCAATCGCGCTGCGTTTTCCCGCGATTTTGCCGCGACACGCGACGCCGAGATCGCGCTGTGTCAGCCGCGATTCTTCACTTCCCGCAACAGGCCGCGCGACAAGGGTGAAGCGGCGAGGGCCCGCGACGCGCGCCGCGATCGCGGCCGCGATACCGCGATTTAACTACTATGATTCAACCAGAAAGCTGTTAGTTTACCGTGTCACTTGACACTCATGCAGTTAGTCTCTTAACAGATTTCTGTTATGCCAGCTAAGCATAACAGCAATCTATATAATCCTATACCCATCATTCAGTATTAATAAAACATCAAGCAAATCAGTTTGCTTTCAATAGTCATTTTTATGCTCTCTGATTCTTTCAAAGGGGAGCATGTTAGAGATGATAGAATGGTTTGGTTTAAGAGTAGCATATTAGAGATGATAGAATGGTTTGGTTTAAGAGTAGCATATTAGAGATGATAACTCTGTAATAACTAACTAAAAAGATTTAGTTATATCTGTGGTCATTAGCGTGTCAATGAAGCCACCTTTTGTTCATATAAATACTCGATCTCTTGTAACTGTGTCACAATGAAATTAGGTTAGCAATTGACATTTCTCACTCTCTTTTCTCCCTCCCTCCCTCTCTTATCTCAAAGCTCAAACTCTAAAATATCTTATGCCATTTACTACTTTGGCATCACATTATGGAATTAAGAACTTTTCTGATCCCTCAACTGTGACAGTAACATCTTGAAGATCTAATTTGAACTGTGGTGGTATAATCACATAACAGAATCCAGAAAAGATGTTCTCATATTAAAATATTCCTATTAAAAGGTCAATCAACTCCTGCTCTACTTGATTATATGATAATGTCACATTTAGGGGGGAGGGGAATGACACAATGACATGGTTTCCTTGTTGCCTTTTTTATTCTTATAACGACTTTCTATGACATATGGGGAGTTTTCTTTGACATCTGTTTTAGAGTTTGTTCTGAAAATTAAATCTTTGTATTGTTACATCCCATCTGTCTTCTTATGTAGCCAAAGTTTGTGTTGGATGCAGGTACGACTTGTTCATGGAAGCTTTTAACCATATATCTGGTAATATAGACAAAATTTACAAACAACTTACGAAGAGCGGCACACATCCACTGGGGGGAACAGCATACCTGAACTTGGAAAATGATGATGATCCATATCTGCATGGCATCAAGTACACTGCTATGCCCCCAACAAAGCGCTTCCGTGATATGGAGCAGCTATCAGGTGGGGAAAAGACAGTTGCTGCACTTGCATTGCTATTCTCCATCCACAGGTATAGAGTTGTTTGCACAACTTGGGATTTAAATTTGAATGTCTTATAACTACTCTGAATTTGAGTTTTGATAATAAAAGTTTATCAATGCAATATACTGATCCAATAAACTATTTGATCTTCGCATTCCAATGACGTGGATTCCCTATTTGCTCCTTGTCTCAGTTTTAAGCCTTCACCTTTTTTCATATTGGATGAAGTTGATGCTGCGTTGGACAACTTGAATGTTGCCAAGGTTGCTGGGTTTATTCGTTCAAAATCTTGTGATGGAGCGAGAACTAGTCAGGAAGCTGATGGTGGAAATGGTTTCCAGAGTATTGTGATATCTCTGAAAGACAGCTTTTATGATAAAGCTGAAGCGTTAATTGGAGTTTGCAGGGACTCTGAAAGAGGGTAAGTTTCTTCACATAATTTATTATCATTATGTTGATGCGTAAATGCAGCGGTATTCACCTTAGTTTGCAACCATTTTGATTTTTGCAGCTGTTCGAGAATTCTGACGTTTGATCTGACTAAATACCCGGAGGCCTAAAATTCATGCATAGGTACAGTTGATAAGCTTCCTGCCATGTACAAAGCACGTTAGCATTTTTCTTTCCTGGCAAAAGTTTTATATGTATCTTCTTGTCAACGTCTTGTGCTTTAGTTACCACATGCGTTCTTTTTTAAAATTATTGTAAATACGACGTTTAGAAGCAATGTAGAATACAGTAGCTAGATGTCCAAATGTTCGTTCTTGAATTATATTTTATTAATCGACATTTTTCTCTGCCTTGACTTTCACCATGCGGATTAGAAAATGTGGTTAAAGTTAGTTGAAGTATTGGGTTTTGAAAATTTTATAACAATATTTTAAGTTTCTCTATTGGTGTTATTCTAAGGGTGAATTTGAATATGTAAAATAAGAGTTTACGTCTTCTATGAGAATTTATTGAATTTATTTTATAAATTGAAGTTAAAATAATTTATTTTGATAAGTTATATTAAAATAAGGTAAAAATATTAATTATTTATGTAAGCTTCTTATAAATTCTTTCAAATACACCCTAAAATTTAAATGTAGAACAAGTGTTCAATAGTTACAGGGTTTTATTAACCTTTCATATCAAATAACTTTATTGAGTTAATTATTTTATCATAAAAATAAAATATACTTAATTTTAATAAAAAATTAATAGTTTTGGTGATTTAATCTTTATCCATTATAATTATAAAGGGTAATTATGATAAACAACAATAAATGTTTTTAAAACATTTAAATCATTTTTATTAAATAATTAATTATTTTTATTTTATTCTTATCTTTCTTTTTTCACTTTAAAAGTTAATAAGGGTATTATTAGAAGAATAATGGTTGGAATTCTCTTGAAATGTTAAATGGATAATTAATATTTTTAAAATTCCTAAATAATAGTTAAATAGGGAGTATAACATACAAATTATTAAAATAAAAGAGTATTTTTGTTAAGTCTTAAAAGAACATGAGGTTTTGATTATGATAAAAATATTATACTATTTAATGTATTAATGTTTCGAGTCTAAGGTTTATATGTAGATAAATATAAGTCACAAGTCAAAATATAAGACTCTTCAGGCAGCTATCTGAAGGCTCACTTAGATGATTATACTCAACTTAGACAACATACTTGAAGATAATACATACAAGTCACAAGCCAAAACTCGTGCTTCTATATCGACTTATAACAGTTGTGACTTGAAGCATGCCTTCTATCCAATCAGAATAGCTTTAAAGGATTGCTTGGACAAAGAAGCGTTCATCCTATGCATCAATTTAGAAAGTTAGACAATTAAGATGTTTATATAAAACAAAGTTGAAATACTCCTCTCAAAATACTCTAAGAGCTCTGAACAAATGTCAAGCCATTATTTGATAAAAGACCCTTCATCTCACAACGCCTATTTCAAAGGCAACCTATATAAGGAAGATTTCTCAAAGAATGCAAAGTGCTCGTAAAATAGTTTTAATATCCTAAAGGCCCAGTTCAATTTTATAAGCTCAGACATCCCTAAGGTCTTTGTTAAAGACTTAGGATTACCTTACTTCTCTATGAAGTTTGTAAGAGCTTGAAGAGGCTTGGTCAAAAAAGAATACTTGTGCAATTAACTTGAAGAAACTAAGTTAATAAAGAATACTTGGGTTATTAGCCTATAAAGGCTAAATTGTGAAAAAATACTTGAGATCATTGTAAAAAAGTGAGTTGTATTTTGTTTAATGATTAGCTAATACTTAGGTTATTAATTTGAATAGGGATTGAATGTAGCCTTGGTTTAGAGGTGAACTAATATAATATCTTGTTTATGTGTTGTCTCTTTCTTTACTGTCTAAACATTGCAGTTGTCTTAAAGTTTGTGAAAAACTTAGACAAGTGCTTGTTAAACTGATTTGTTTTTAACTAAGTCTTTAAGAAAACTAGACAAGTATCTGAATTTGTCAAAATTTAAATCACATTATTTAACCACCCTTGTAGTGTGAACCTGTGTTACCTTCAATTTAATGGTCTGATTTTTTAATAAGCTAATAAGTTATGATATTTAAATGGAAGTTTAAAACCGTATAAATTAAACCAATCCAAATTGCAATAGTTTAGTTTGATTTGGTTATCGTGTTATAGTTCAATCAAATAAAACTAAACTGAAAGTATGTTTATCATACAGTTTAATTGATTTTTTGTTTCAAAATCGAATCCAACCACACCACGAACACCCTTATAAGTGCTTATTGAGCATTGAGATGCCTTGACCCCAATAAGCCCCTAAAACCCAACTCATCTAAACTTTTATTTTACCAAAAAAATAAAGGCAAAATCATTATTTTGATTGTTATATTTAACACTTGATTTTAGTTGAGCCTATATTTTTTTACTCAAATGGGTGATTTATCATTAAGGTTTGCTTTTACTTTTGTCCCTTATCTTTTTTTTTAATCTAAATTAGTCTCATTTTTTATACATTCACTATCTTCCTTTATGCTATTCTATTAACTTGCTTAATAAAACTATATTATTCCATTGTTTTACCAGGTGTGTCTATTTTCAATTTAACTTAATCCTGGTTTATTATTATTAATAAAAAGGCACTATCTTGTTTCAATCATTTTATTAAAAGTTTATAAATTTGGTGGATAAAAGGTAAATACTAGACATTTTAAACACATAAGGAATCAATTTGAATTAGAAAAAACATAAGGAACCAAATTGAAACAAGTCTTAAACATAAGTAACAACCAACTTAAACAAAATGTTGAACATAAGGAACTAAAAGAGTAATTTTTCAGAAATAAATGATAATTAAATAATATTTTTTCCTATGTTAACCAAAAATACAAGTAACATTATTACCTATATGCTAGTTAATTAGTTAATTAAGTAAGAAATTTTCTTCCTTCTCTTTATTTTTGGTTTAAGAGAACTTTTATAATTTGAGAAATCCGTAGCATTTGATTTGTTTTAGATTTATTTAAGGTTATATTAATTATTTGTTCTATATGCTTACCTTTATTTATAAATTAATCTATATATTTGGGTTGTTTTAACTTAATCTATAGTTTCAAATTTGAGTGTTAGAAAATACAATATCGTTAAATTTTGTAAAGAAAAACTTTATCGCCTATGATAGTTCTATCCACCAGAATAGGATACATTAAAAAAAATTACCCATATAAAAAAAACCTTGTATTAAACTTATAAATTGATGATTCATTAACATTGTTTTTGGTGATGATTAACATTCCTAACATTGTAGCGGTTTAAAATCACCCAAATATATTTAAAATTGCCAAAACGGCTTTAAAATAAATCAAACCATTAGGTACTTTGTATGCTCAGATACATATAGACTAAAACACAATTTTTTAGTACATGGAGGAGTAGTTCCTAAATAAAGGTGAAGTACATGGGAACAAATCATCAATGTAAGATGTTTACCAGGAGAGCTTGTTCCAGAAATCAACAATGCTATTTCCCATGAAGCATAAAACACTTAGCATACGAAAACTATTTCCTTTCATTTCAATTGTATACATTTTTATTTTTCAAAAGTGATAAAACAAACAAAATTAATTAATTAATCAAATTCAAAATTGAAATATCATTTAAATCCCTTATTATTTCCCATATCAAAGCCACTTTATCAAGATTGAAAATGAGTTTATATATTTTAATTTTTTTAATCTAATTATTTTAATGATTGGTTAAAAACTATTTACACTGATTATCAAAATATTTTTTATATTGGTTATTAATATATATATATATATATATATATATATCTATACTGTTTGCCTCTAACCAATTTTTATAGATTGTTTTAATAATCGGTATCGACGTAAAAAATATTCTTTTAAATCAGTTGTTGAAATAACTAATATAAAAAACATGTTTTACATTCATTAAATTAGTGAGAATATTATATACTAGTTGTCTAGTAAGCAATGTAAAAAAATATTTTTTATTTGGAAATTAAAACAATTGATATAAAAAATAACATTTTAGACTAGTTTAATAACTGATATAAAAAATACATTAAAATTAATATTTTACACTTATTATTAAAATATTTTTTATATTGGTTATCAAAATATATATATATATATATATATATATATATATATTTCTATACCGTTTGTCTCTAACCAATTTATACATAGATTGTTTTAATAATCGGTATTGATGTAAAAAAAATATTCTTTTAAATCAGTTGTTGAAATAACTAATATAAAAAATATGCTTTACATTCATTTAACAACTGGTGAGAATATTAAATTTTTAGTATTTTTTATACTAGTTTAGTAAGCAATGTAAAAGAATATTTATTCAGATATTAAAACAATTAATATAAAAAATAACATTTTACACCGGTTGTTTAATAACTAATGTAAAAAATATTTTAAAAATTAATTATTAAAATAACTGGATAAAAAATACATTAAAACTAATATTTTACACCTATTATTTTAATAACCGTTGTAAAACATATTTTTCACACTATTATTATTGAAACTTGTTAATAAAGAATATATAATTCTAATGATAGAATTCATATCTTAATCTAGTCCTATTGCGTTCGTGTTTTTAGTGGAAAAATCCTTCGTGTTAAACAGCATTTTCCACGTATTAATTCAAATATCATTATATCAAGGGTAAACAATACAAAAATAGAAGAGACAACTATAGAGAATTTTTCACTACTGTTGGATGTAATATAAAAACTATCAATAAGAATGCTAGTGTAATTACTCCCAAAAATATACCATCATGTCAACTTGACTGAAGAATATAGAAGCACCCAGTGTGCAGAAAAAAAAAACCCAATACTAACCATAACAAATTACAGATTATTGACATTAACAATAATAATAATAAAGACTAACCATAACAAATTACAGATTATTGCATTAACTAAAACATGTCTGGTTCAGCAAAATTAACGTCGATTTTCAATATTACAGGGATAAGTACTTTGCTATCATTAATGTGAAAGAGAACAAGAATGTACATGCTATTCAGTATTCATTCATTGACATGAGTTATGATTCCTACACTGCCAGACTGGACGCCTTGTTATGACTTGGAAGGAAGATTCTTGCCGCTATGTGATAACTCTAACTGGGGCGGCAAGAGCTTCAAAAAGCTCCCTTGAGCAGGTTCCTCATTCGCAGACATATCAGATGCCTCGAGCTCCTCTGGTGTTTCTGATTCATAATATATCAAGTGATTTATGATTAATACTGGAAACAGATAGGTACACAGAAAACAAACAGTGAAGGAATTATGAGCACAAAGCAAAAGCCTACCAAATAGTGACTTGATGGATGGCCTCTTTGATTTGGACGATTTCTTCCTCAGTTCAGCTGCGAGGCAAGAGGAAGGCAAATTCAGCACAAGCCTACCAATAAATCTTGAACTTCCGGAGGGACATTAACCAAAAGAGTAGATGTTAACAACGTTAATATTTGTTATTGAAATAACTAAACCATTTATTGACTCAAACCACTCTTGGTTGATGCATCTCATAAAAGACATCTATCAAACAAGTATAATAACCAAGACTATAGCCAAAATAGAATCTCTTGGCAAACACAGCAGCATAAAACACGCAAAAATGAAAAGAGAAAAAGGAGACGTACCCATCCCCGGAACTTGATAATCGTTGACAATTTCAAAATTCTTGTATGTGTATCCAACAAAATTCAGGTCCTTAGATGAAAGCATCTGTTAACATCTCAACAAACAACAAAAGAATAATAGGATTAAAGGAAACGGATAGGGTGAGAGAACAGCTGAAAGTAGCAAATTGAAAATTTTAAAATTGAGAATTATATGGCAGCAAAACTAGTGTTAACAAGTTAAACACTAGTAAGTTTTTCTAAGGGCTGAAAACAATACCTTGAGTATAAATTCATATTTTAGGACTAAAGCAGATATAGAAAAACCTAAATCATTAAAGTCATTGTTATAGCATGGACAGGGAGTTTTGGAAGAATGTTCTGAATTGTTTGAAGGTTGCATTTCCCTTGATTAAGGTCCTTCGGATGGTGGATTCTGAAGAGAAGCCAGCAATGGGTTATATTTATGAGGCAATGGACCAAGCTAAGGAAAAGATTAGGGAAACTTTCAAAGGTGTGAAGAAGATGTAAGTGAGTAACTAAATCCTCACTTGTTGATATTTTATTTAATTTGGCTATTTAATATTAATCCTAAACTAACTCAATCTATTTAATTTCTAATATTTAGTTATCCACCATTATGGGCTATCATTGATGAAAGATGGGATAAGCAGCTTCATAGGC
Source organism: Clitoria ternatea (assembly GCA_037962975.1). Lineage (NCBI taxonomy): Eukaryota > Viridiplantae > Streptophyta > Magnoliopsida > Fabales > Fabaceae > Clitoria > Clitoria ternatea. Next base: position 4,278,878 of record CM075674.1, read on the forward strand.
CTTTGCATGCTGCTGGCTATTATTTGAATCCTCAATTACAATACGGTCTCAACTTCAAAATTGATATAGAAGTGAAGGTTGGATTATATGATTGTTTGCAAAGAATGGTATCTAGTCTTGAAGAACAAGCTATAATTGATGTTCAGATGGATGATTTTAGAAAAAAAGAAAAGACATTTGGGATGCCTCAAGCTAAAGCAACAGTCTCCAAAAAGACTCCAGCAGATTGGTGGGAGGCTTATGGATATGAACATCCAAAGCTCAAAAAATGGGTAATTTGTGTTTTAAGTTTGACATTAGTTCCTCTGGTTGTGAGCGTAACTCGAGTGCATTTGAGATGATAATCTTAATCTACTTATATTAACTTTTTAAGAAATTCTTACCATCCTATATTAACTTTATCTACATGTGTATATGTTTAGGTCCACACCAAAAGAAGAAACCGTTTGAAGCAAAAGACAATGAATGATGTCGTCTTTGTGATGGCTAATTCAAAATTGGCCAAAAGGAAGAATGCAAGGAAAGGTTTTGAATTGAATATTCAAGATATGGCATCCGATGATGAGTGGATCATGGACAGTGTTGATGAAGGGGAAAGAGGTGAAGACATGGAGTTGGATTTGGACATGGATTTGGAACAATCAAATAAAGAAAGGATTCGAGACCAAGTGGGGGAGAATGTGTTGAGCATACTTACGTGGAGAATATAAAGGAAGTTCAAGGAGAAGATGATATTCAAGAGCAAATGATGGATCCCTTTCTTCATGATTATAATGTGCTTAAGTTATTAGATTAGATTAAACCTATAAATGCTAGGATTATGTTTTAGATATGTTTACATTGTTGTTTGTGTATGGTTTATGTTATAAATTGAGTTATGGATTTTTATGTAGTTTATGATGTTTTTTCAATAGATTTATGACTTTGAACTATGTTTTTATATGCATATATATGAATATATATGCATATAAACATATATATGCTTCATAAGTAAAATCTTATGATTCGATTTATGATTTTACGATTTGCGATTTTTTTCATCCCTTTACGATTTTGTCAACCTTGGGTATCCCCGCACCAAAAAAGGATACAAGTGTTACTCTCCTACTCTTCGCAGGTATTTTATCTCTGCAAATGTCACCTTTGAAGATGTTCCCTTTTTTGGGTCTGGAGTATCTTCACTAGAGCCCCCTTTTCCTGTGCCTACACCTACAGTCCTTTTTTCTCCTTCCTCTCTAGATGCCCTTCCTCCTCCTCCTTTGTAGGTTTATCCTTGTCCTTTACTACCGTAACCTGCAACCGACCCAATTGTAGACTCACATCCTGAGCTCACTAATTCAACCTCTTCTCCAGTCATGCCTCGTGAGCTAGCTCTTCCAGTTGCACTTCACAAAGGTATCCGTTCTACTCGTAATCCTTCTCCTCACTATATTGCTTTGAGTTATCATCATATATCTCCATCATATTATTCTTGTCTTTCTTCTTTGTCCTCTGTTTCTATTCCTAAGAATGCAAGAGATGCATTTACTTATCCAGCATGGAAACAAGCTATGATGGATGAAATGTGTGCTTTACAGAGCAGTGGAACTTGGGATCTCGTTTCTCTACCACCAAGGAAGTCTGTTGTTGGTTATCGATGGATGTACACGATGAAGATTGGCCCAGACGGAATAATTGACTGCCATAAGGTTCGTCTTGTCGCCCTAGGTTATACTCAGATCTTTGGCTTGAACTATGGAGACACCTTCTCCCTTGTTGTCAAAATGCCCTCAGTGCGCCTCCTCCTCTCCATTGCCGTCATTCACCACTTGCCTCTATTCCAGTTGGACATCAAAAATGCTTTCCTTCATGATGACCTGCTTGAAGAGGCTTACATGGAGCAACCTCCCTGTTTTGTTGCTCAGGGGGAGTCTTCTGGACTTGTTTGTCGACTGCGGAAATCTCTATATTGGCCTCAAGTAGTCACACAAGCATAGTTTGGCATATTTAGCACTGTGATTTAGGAGTTTGGCATGATCCGGAGTGAGGCCGATCACTCTGTCTTCTATCGTCATTCAGTTGCTAGTTGTATTTACTTGGTGGTTTATGTGGTTGACATTACCGGTAGCATTATGCACGTAAAGCAACACCTCTTTAAACACTTTTAGACAAAAAACCTTGGCAAACTCAAATATTTCTTTGGATAGAGATAGCATAGTCCAAAAATGGAATCGTCATATCCCAAAGAAAGTATGCAATGGATATTCTGGAAGAAACAACTATGTTAAATTCCAAGTCAGTCGACACTCTCATGGATCTCAATGTCAAGCTCCTATCAAATCAGGGGGAGCCTCTTCCGGATCCTGAAAGATACAAACACTTAGTTGGCAAGTTGAACTATCTCACTGATGCTAACCTAGATATCACATGTGTAGTTAGTGTGGTAAGTGAATTCTCCTTGTAAGGAACATTGGGATATGACTTATATACTTCAGCTTGAGGGGGAGTATTAGAATTATAAAAATATAGTAACAATATATATTAGGATTAAATATATTGATTTTATCTTTTATGTAAAATAAAAAACAATATATCCTGTATTTATGTACAAATCCTTATAAATACAATAGCTCCGTTGTGATCACAAAACACATGAAATTCATATGTTTTCTCGTTCCCTCTCTTTCAACAATTACCTTCCTCCATGGACCAGACCTTGCCGATGTTTGAGTTTGGCTGTCAGACTGCAACCATAAACGTAAAATGAGATAAAATTGAACAACGCAAGTGGAAGCTTAAACCTACACACAATAAGTGAGAATATCAGAGACTCAAAGACCTCATCAAACTTCTCAAAATTCTGAGTATCTAACTCATCATTGACCTCAGGAATGAATGCAGCTTCCATTTGATACAACTTATCCCATTCAACACCTTTGAAGAACGGATGAGCCTGAAGAGGAATACAACACAAAGCTAAACTCAAGACCTAAACAGATCATATAATAAATCTAAGAATTTAGAAAATGACACACCATACAACACCTTTATTTCATCTGCACCTTTTGACCCCAGCCTCTGGTTGACATTACACAAAAGTTTGCTGATAAGATCTTTAGCTTCTGGTGATAGCCTAGCTTCTTCAGGAAATTTCAAGTGAGATTTCCAGTTTACTATCTGCAAAAAACAAAACCAAGATAACATTATCATGCTCTAAAAAAGTCAAAAAAACTATAAATTATTAAGTTTATAGGATTTAGCTACTCTAAAGTGGTGGTTGCACGATACTATAAATTATGATTGGAACACACAATGGAAATAGAGAAAAGAAAAAAGTGATTTTAAAACTTGGCTATAAAATAAATAGAACAAGAAGAAAGATATCTCCACAACCCTTTACAACTGAGTCATAGCTTATTTCAAGAAAACCTAGATGTCACTCCCTTCAACCTCTCCTATTTTAAGCAAAGTGCCTGGCCTGTCCATCCAATCACTCTAACAAACTGGTTAACTGTTCCGACTCTTGATACTACATTGTAACTAATTTTTGATACTTGGGAATCTTTTAAAGATTACAATTGATGAGAAAATTAAAAGAATTAGTTTCTGAAAACCCAGCCATTGCTACCAGCTTGCTTGTACCTCATAAAAATATACAGCATTGACATTTTAATATCAATGATCCTCTCAACACTGTACTCGGTACAGAATAAGCCAGTTCACAATTAAAATAGTCAAAATACATCAGATGCAACTTTAAAACACATGCTAAACCCAAAAAAGAATAACTTGGACGTATGTAAATATTGAAAATTGAAAAAGAAACTTGACTATCAACACATGAATAGAAAATATTGAATGAAATAGTTAGCTTCAAAGAATAGTTGCCATTTCAACAACCTTTTCTGATTTCCATATGCTTGATATAACTCAACTCTATCATAAACATTGTTGAAAGTCCCACATTGACTAATGATATGACTAATTAAAAGTATATAAGGTAGGGAGGGTAATTCTCATCCTAAGGGCTATCTTTTAAGATTGAGTTAGACCCAATACTCAAATTTAAGAAACATTATGCAGTGCCTCACTTAAGGATGCATGTTTAATTCTTAAGTCTTTAAGATAAAATTGAGTTTTAACTCTCAACAATCAATCAGATAGGGGCTTAGGGCTAATCAATAATAGATTCATCATGTACAGCAAGAATTGGCCACATTCCCCTATATTATCAACTCTGTTGCAGAAAAACATGTATTATCAAGTTTCAGTTACCTGGCAAACTCAGCCAAAGGAACAAAAAACCAGTAGAAACTGCTTTTAGCCTCTTCATCATTACCATATTTAAACCATTTACATTGGTACAAATTGCAATCAATGCGGTAAAAGAGAAACTAAATAACTAATATGATCCTTATTATCATTTAGATCCAGTTGGAAGAATTCTAAGAATGCCAAAAATTTAAGAGCTTGATTCAAATATGAACCAGTAGTCCAAAGATATGAAACTACAACAGGAAGAGAGAGAGAGAGAGAGAGAGAGAGAGAGAGAGAGAGAGAGAGAGAGAAATAGCTTAAATGAAAATTCAAAATGAATGCTGACAGAAATGTCAAATCAATATTAAGAGTTTCTTGCAGTGTGATGGAAATAAAACTGGTGGTAAAATAACATTAGTTACAACAAACATTTCTATGAGAAAGAATACCTTCCTACATGTTGACATTGGATCATCCGAATAAAACGGTGGATATCCCACCAACATTTCAAACATAATAGCTCCAAGTGACCACCTGTGAGTTTCATACCCAGCATTGCATCAGAATAAAACAAGTAACCATGCTATTAAGTTTATTAACCAATACTACATAAATGAAGCAAATCCAATATGTTTCTATTTCTAGGACATTTGAAAGGGAAATGATTAAAAAGAAGAAAATGTCCCCAACAGCCCCAAGGATAAAAGGGAAAATTTGGAATGCCAAACTAGGTTAAAACTTGATTATTATTGGAAAGATCACCTGGTGATCAATGAAAAGATCACCCAGATGCTACGTACATGCATCATCGCAGAGTAAAATCAATATCAGATAACATGCCAACACTCACATGCATAGAAACTCACCAATCACATTCCATCCCATAACCTTTCTTCAAAAGAACTTCTGGAGCAATGTAATCTGGTGTACCAACTGTGGAATAAGCCTGCAATGTTAATATCTTCAAAATTACAAGCACACACAGAAAAGAAAGATATCCCCCATTGTCCCATACAGATACCCTCAATATTAGCCAGCATTTAAAAAAACAATAATTCATCCTATGTTGGGTGGGTGGAGAAAGGATTCAGCATATGCAAGTTATCTGCATACGACTTTAACAATTAACAATTCGCCAGATCAAAAGGAAGACACCATCATGTTTTATACTTACATGCAAGGTTGTCAAAATCGAGATTCTACCTAGAATCGTTGAGGCTCCAACGACTCGTAGAATCGAGATTCTAGGTAGAATTGTAAGATTCTACCTCTAATTAAAAAAATCAAAAAATAAAATAAAATAACATACCTATAGATAAAATAAAACATAAAATTGCATAAACAAGTCCATGAACTCCAACACAAGCCAAAAAGTTCACACAAACAAGTCTATAAAATCACAAACAAGATGAAATTAATCAATAATGAATCTGTACCACTACCAGCTGGAGGCGTAGGAGTAGGTGTAGGTGTAGACATTATCTAACTAAATAAAAATATACACAACTCAGAATTTCTATCCAACAGCATTTAATCTATCCAACAGCAGCAAGTAACAATATATTTCTACAAATAATATCGTAATACCGTCGGAGTAGGGAGCAGCAGCAGCAACACAGAGGTGGGAGGGAGGGAGGAAGGACCAGCAGCAGCAGAGAGGTGGGAGGAGGGAGAAGCAACAACAACAGAGAGGTGGGCAGAGGAAGCAGCAGCAGCAGAGAGGTGGGAGGAGGGAGCAGCAGCGGCAGGCGACCACCGTGGCAGGAGGGAGGAGGCGATACCACCAGAGAACACCGACTGGTGACCACCAATGAGAGAGCAGACCACCATTGGAGGAGAAAGGGGCAACGCGAAAGGAAACAGGTAATGCAAAAGAGAAAAGGGCTACGGATTTTGAATGTTAAATTTTTTTAAGCAAAACGACGTCGTTTTGCTCTGTTTGTGCCCCAAAAAAAAATCTGGTAAAAACGGTAAATTCTGTAGAAACGCCCCGATTCTAGCGATTCCAGCGATTCCACCACCGATTCTACCGATTTTACCTATAAAACGATTCTACTACCGATTTAACTCGAAAACCTCACTAGAATCGTAGAATCGTCCGATTCTACGTCTTAAATCGCGATTTTAACAACCATGCTTACATGCACTGTCATGACAAACATAAATAAATCACAACATAATAGCAGTGATCTTACTGATAAGACTAAAGAGAACCGAGAAGCATTGGATGAACTCCATGTGTCTAAATACACAACGGAGCAATGCATTTATAATAATGATGTAATAAATGCATAATCAATGACAATCAAATACAAATAATCCTAATTAGAATTTACTATAATAACAATATTCTAACACTTACAAGTGTCCTCCTGTTCATTTGCCAATGTTGCAGTTGTTCTTGTTGAGAGCGTTTTGGAGCTGAACGCTCTTCATTCTGTGTAGATCCATTCACATTCTGACCCACAGAAAAATCCTTTTCTTCAAGTGTACTACAATCTAATGGTTTACAGAGTCCAAAATCTGACAGTCTCAAGTGTCCATATCTATCAAGTAACAAGTTGTCTGGTTTGATATCCCTGTAACGCAAAATATTGAAATGAAAAATTTACACTCTTCAGGTTACTAAGTTTGCTTCAGTTTCAAACATACACATACAAAGCCACGCAACTTGATACATCAAACAGTTTAAGTTTCAGCAGTGGATTGAAATGATATTGAAGCAATCATGATAAGTCAAAGTTATACCAGGTTCATTAAAAGCTAACTCTATCAAAAAAAAGAGTCAAATGTAGTATGGCTAGGGAAATACGACTTCTCTGGAAGTAAATGAACAAGAATAGGCACACCTATGTATGTAATTGTGTTTATGTATAGATTCAACCGCCAGAACTGTTTCGCCTACATAAAATCTAGCTTCATCTTCAGTCAAGGTATCCTTTCTCATTAGTAGAGTCATCATATCCCCACCCGGTAGATACTCCATAATAAGATACAAATATTCTTCGTCCTGGAAAGAACAATAAAGCTTGACTATGCAATTACTGTCAACCTCCGCGAGGAGATTCCTTTCAGCTTTGACATGCTCAATCTGAAAATTTTAAGATGGGAATAAGTATGATGACTCTATTGACCTTAGACATTTAAACTACAAATCTTCGGAATAACAGAATCTAGCAAGACAAATGACTGTAAACCTGGCCTCTGCGAAGCATCTCTGATTTCTTTAGCTTTTTCATTGCATATACATGACCAGTAGTCTTCTCCCTACAGACTCTGACCTGGAACAAGTTCAAATTTTAGGGTTAGTCAAACTATTGGCAGACAGACATCACAGTAAGAAAGATTAATTAATTGAGTAGTTCTGCCAAGCTTTTACACATAAAATCTAAAAATGATACTGTGGTTCGAGAAAGAGATGTTTTAGCACATAGAATACAATCTTTACTTATGCTACATCATTTTTTCAAATAGCAATTATCCCTTTTTAGATTAAATTAATCTGTAGGTCCCTAAACTATTTACAGTTTTTTAAACAAGTCACTCTACTCTGAAAGTTAATAATTCCTTGAAATTTTAAATCATTTTCAATTGCGTCCCTACAACAATTCCGTTAGGAATCTGTTAACTGAAGAGACTTCATTACAAATTTCGAAATAGTCAAGGGACTAGGTTGTACATTTAACTTATGTAAATCCTTGAACTATTTCAAGATTTGTAATCTAGTCTCTGCACCCAACGAAGTTATTACTAGAGTGTATATTCTGTGAGGCAGTTATAACTAACTCAACTGAGTTGGTTACTAACTGCTGAAGTCAGTTAGTTTGTAGCTTGATCTACAAGTCTCACTATGAGGTATAACCTCAACTCAGGGTATCCTTCATATAATGAAAATCAGAAATTCAATTATGTCTCTCTATCTACTTTCTCTTTCTCTTTCTAGGTTCAGTTTCTAAAATGGTATCATAGAGCTTCCTGCGATTCAGCGCCTATGTATACGATCCTCAACTCTTTTCCGGCCACCTCATCGACAACATTCTTGCACTCCATCTCCATCAAATCCATGGAGAAGAATTTTATCTCTGGAAACAGTGAGTAGAAGCACTGATTCGCGGCCACAAGCTTCAGCAATTTGTTGTTAATCCTACAATTCCAGAGGTTACTCACGACAAATGATCATGACTCCGTCAATGTCAATCCTGCATAAACAACAAGACTCTCTTCTCTTCATGTGGTTACTGTCCTCTGTTTCTAAAGCAATCCTGCCGCATGCCATGACTTGCATTCACTCCTGGCAGATCTGGGGGAAATACACAATTTCTTTCATGCTCAAAACAAAGCCCAATTGAGTCACCTTAGATCGGAGCTCAAGACAATCTCCAAAGGTAATTTGTTCATCTCCGATTATCTCCAGAAGATCAAGGCTGTAGTGAACACATTTTGATTGGCGATCCGGTGCCTTTTCAAGATCATCTTAAGACAATTCTTGATTGCCTTCCCGATGAGTATGATTCAATAGCCGCGATCATCTAGAATAGGTCAGATCTAGGATCTACTACTGATGTTGAAGCCATGCTCTTAGCTCACAAGGTTCGTGTTGAGCGTGGGAAGATCTTTCCGGAATCCACAGTTGCAGTAAATTTGGCTCAAGCTCAGACACCAATAACTCCTGATTTTCAAGACATGTCGTCAATACTAGTGGTGGTGCATATTGTAGGTGGCAATGGTTCAGGAAGAGGAAATGATTTCTGCGGAGGTGATTTTCATGGAGGAGCTCAAGGAGAGTATGGTCATGGTGATTTTCATGGTCGTGGAGGACGATTTGGCCAATTTCGTGGTCGTGGTGGCAGACATAGTGGAAGGTATAACATGCAGTGCCAAATCTGTTATAAGTTTGGGTATGATCTTAGCGCCACCGTCGAGTTCAAGATTCATCAACTCTGGTTTTGCTCCTCCATACTCTGGCTATAGGTACTATCCCCCATCTCAGCCAATGTACCCTCCACACTCGAATAGATCTTAGTATCCACCTCCTCCTCATTCTATGCAGTATCATCATCCTCCAAACTCAAGTCCATAGAGACTTTTCTCATCTTCTTCCAACCACAATCAGGGACAACCTCAAGCCTTCGTGATTGAACCAAGTGTAGATTCAGCTCAGCTTTCTCAACTGTGGTATCCTAACTCTGGAGCCACTCACCATGTTACTCATGATGCTTTGCAAGTTTCAGGTGTCGTGCCTGTTAATAGATCTGAGCAAGTCCGGATGGGAAATGGACAAGGTTTGTCTATCACTTCTATTGGAAATTCCTCATTTACTTCACTTGTTCCACCACACACCACTTTACATCTCAAACACTTATAGCTGGTTCCCTCCATCACTAAAAACCTAGTCAATGTCAGCAAGTTTGTAAAGGAAAACAATATCTATTTCGAATTTCATCCTACTTACTGCTTAGTTAAATCTCAAGTAACATCTAAGATTATGTTGCAAGGAACTCTAGACAACGATGGCCTCTATTGCTTTGATTAAGGACTTGGGTGCACTCCTACTATACTCAATAATGTTTTTATTGAGAGAGATAGAAAACGAGAGAACATATGAATTCCGTGTGTTGTGATCACAGTAGAGCTTTTGTATTTATAAGGACTTTGTACATAAATACAGAATATAGTTTCCTATTTTACATAAAGATTCTTAAATTTGGGTATTAGGCCTAACTCAATCCTAAAAGTTAGCTCATAGGATGAGGATTACCCTCCACCTTATATACTTTTGATTGACCATGTCTCTAGTCAATGTGGGACTTTTAACATACCCCCTAACGCTCGGGAATGGAGCGTGGATGAATACGGGTGGCCAGTGGGACTTATTAACACACCCCTTCACGCTCAGAAATGGAGTGTGGATGAATACGGGTGGCTTGTGGAACTTATAGAACACCCCCACACTCAATAATGGAGCATGGACAACATGGGTGACCCAACAACGAATCTAGGATAGACTCTGATACCATCTTAAATTTGGGTATTGGGCTTAACTCAATCTTAAAAGCTAGCTCATCGGATGAGGATTACCCTCCACCTTATATACTTTTGATTGGTCATATCTCTAGTCAATGTGGGACTTTTAACAAAGATAAAATCAATATATTCAATCCAAATATATATTGTTACTATATTTTCATAATTTTAACACTCCCCCTCAAGCTGGAGCATATAAAGCATATACAACAAGCTTGTTACATACATAGTCAATCTGAGGACCCCTTAAAGATTTAGTGAAAACATCCACTAACTAATTATTAGGACTAACAAAACTAATAGATATTTCATCAGATAGATCTTTCTCTCAGACAAAATAACAGTCAATTTCAATATGCTTCGTCCTCTCATGGAAAACTAGATTCAAGGCAATATGCATAGCGGCCTGATTATCACAAATAAGTATCATATGTGCAACCTCTCCAAATTGAAGTTCTCGAAGCAACTATTTGAACCATATGTGCTCTTGATTGGCTATAGTCATAGCACGATACTCTGCCTCCGCACTGGACCTGGCTACAACATTATGTTTTTTGCTCTTCCAAGAGAAGATTATCTCCGACAAAGATATAATACCCAGAAGTGGACTTCCTATCAATGGGAGAGCCTGCCCAATCAACATCAGAGTATCCAATAACTTGAGTGAGTCCTCAATCTTTATATAACAGACCCTTTCTAGGATCTTTCTAGACATATCGAACAATACGAGTCACTGCATCCCAATGTTCCTTATAAGGAAAGTTCAGGAACTAACTTACCACACTAACTGCAAATGAGATGTATGGGCGAGTGACAATATGATAGTTCAACTTGCCAACTAAGCGTCTGTATCTTTCAGGTTCTGGAAGAAGCTCCCCCTAACTTGGTAGGAGTTTGACATTGGGATCTAAGGGAGTGTCGACTAACATGGAATATAACTAAGTTGTTTTATCCAAAATATCCATTGCATACTTCCTTTAGGATATGATGATTCCATTTTTGGACTACACTACCTCTATCCCCAAGAAATATTTGAGTCTGCCAAGGTCCTTCTTCTGAAAGTGCTTGAAGAGATGTTACTCTACCGGTGTAATGCCAAGATGATCACTGCCGATGATAACAATGTCATCCACATAAACCATCAGGCAAATACAACCAACAACTGAATGACGATAGAAGACAGAGTGATCAGTCTCACTCACTCTAGATCATGTCAAACTCCTGAATCACAATACTGAATCTGCCAAATCATGCCCTAGGAGACTACTTGAGGCCATATAGAGATTTCCATAATCGACAAACAAGTCCAGAAGACTCCCCTAAGCAACAAAACAGGGAGGTTGCTCTATGTAAATCTCTTCAAGCAAGTCACTATGAAGGAAAGTATTTTTGATGTCCAATTGGTAAAGAGGCCAATGACGAATGTCGACAATGGAGAGAAAACGGCGCATCGAAGGCATTTTAGCAACAGGGGAGAAGGTGTCTCCACAATCCAACCCAAAGATTAAGTATAACTTTTAACGACAAGACAGGCCTTGAGGCGGTCAACTGTTCCGTCGAGGCCAACCTTCGCCGTATACACCCATCGACAACCAACAACAGACTTCCCTGGTGGAAGAGGAACGAGGTCCCAAGTTCCACTACTCTGCAAAGCACACGTTTCATCCATCATAGTTTGTTTCCATCCTGGTTGGGTAAAGGCATTTCCTGCATTCTTAGAAATAGAAAAAAAGAACAAAGAAGAAAGACAAAAGTAATGCGATAGAGATATGCGATGATAACTCGACGTAGTATCATCAGGAGAAAGATTACAAGTACAATGAGAACATCTGACTCAGGTTGAATGAGTGAGCCCAGGATGTTAGTCTGCAACTGGGTCGATTGTAGGTGTCAGTAGTACAGGACGAGGACGACACAAATAAACCAATGAAGGAGAAGGAGGAAGAGGATCTAGAGAGGAAGGAGACTCCTTGAGAGGAGAAGAGAGGATTATAGATGTAGTCAAAAGAGGAGGCTCTGGTAGAGATACTCCAGACCTAAAAAAGGGAACATCTTCAAAGGTGACACCTGCAGAGATAAAATGCCTACGAAAAGTAAAAGAGTAGCACTTGTATCCTTTCTAGGAGCGAGGATACCCAACAAAAACACATTTGTGAGATCGAGCAAATAATTTATCGATCCCAGGACCAAGGACATGAGAGAAGAGAGTAGAACCAAAGACTCAAGAGGGTAAAGAATAAAGGGAACGATGTGGATATTGAACTTAATGAGGAATTTGACCTATTAAAATAGAAGAAGGCATACAGTTGATGAGATAGCAAGCAGTAAGAACTACATCACCCTGGAACTAAGGGACATGAGAATGAAGAAGAATCTAAGTTGTATCTAGAAGATGTCTATTTTTAAGGGTATGAGAGGAAGAAGTTGATGTTTGATGCAACACACAATGAGATGCCATAAAAGTCTAAAATTGGTTAGACGAATATTCATGTGCATTGTCACTTTGTAAAGTACGAATCAAAATCCCAAATTGAGTTTTTATTTCATGAAAAAAGAACAAAAAAATAAAAAATAACTCATAACGATCTTTCATTAAATATATCCAAGTACAACGGAAAAAATCATCTATAAAGATAACAAAATACCTAGATCCCAAAAAAGATAAAATACAACTCGGACCCCAAACATCCGAACGAACCAAAGCGAAAGGAGACGAGGCCCGATTATTAATGCAGTTAGGAAAGGGGGTACGAGTATGCTAACCTAACTGACATGACTCACACTACAAAGACTTTAATTTAGAAAAACTAGGAACTAATTTTCTTAATGCATCGAGACCTGGATGCCCTAACTGAGCATGAATGAGACGAGAGGACGTTGATGCCGAACCAACAAGAGATGACGTTTTAAGTTGATAGAGGCTGTGAGACTCACATCCCAAGCCAATCATCTTCCCCGTTTTCAGTCCTGTTAAGAAATAGAAACTTTAGTAAAAGAGATGACACAATCAAGATTACGTGTAAGCTAACTAATGGATAACAAATTAAAATAGGCACCAGTAACAAATAGCACATTGTCAACCGAAAGAGAAGGAAGAGAATAGACAATACCAATACCTCGAGACTGTGTTTGGGAATAGAAGGTAAGTATCCAGTGGTAGAAATGAGAGAAAAAGAAATTTATTACTAGCAATATGGTCTGTGGCCCCTGAATCAAGGACCCAAGGACCTAAAGAATGGGAGATGTCAGCGAAAGAATTACTAATGTGTGCAACAGCAGTGGAACCAGAGGCCTGATGTTCTTCACACCACTTCAAGAAGTCAAAGTAGGAAGGCAATGGAGACGGATCCAGTGACAATGGCAGAGCAGAAGACTGTGTAGGGGCACAGATGTGTGAGCAACTTGAGCAATGCAAGGAGGGCGACCATGAAGTTTCCAGCACTTATCAATGTTATGACTTGGTTTGTGGCAGTGGTGGCAATAAGGACACGATCTACCCATTTTTCGAGGAGTACTGTCACTATTATGGAAAAGCAAAACAGTAGAATCAAGTAGAGGAACAAAAGGAAGAGCTGAAGGAAGCACAGAGGGAGAGGCAAGACCATGAATATTGACCCAAAGGATAGTAGCTAAGGCATTATATAAAATAACCTCCGTGGGGCAACCCAAGAGGTAATGACAAGTAGAGGAATACTTAGCAGGCAAGCCATACATGCAAAAGACAAGATAAATTTCTTATGGTTCTCAAATTCAACCTCAGGAGTAACACTAGGAGGAAGCATCTCATTGAGTCCACGCAAGAGACTAGTCACCTACCCATGTAGGCAGATACAAGGCCCTTAAACTGACGAAAGTTAAAGGTGGACATGTGAAAATCAGGTAGAGTCGCCGAATATTATTGGTGAATAGTTGCTTAGCTGGTCCCGAACCCCCTTACAGGATTTTTGACCGCGTAAACAATCATGATGAGATAGGGCAATTGTGTTTCTCATAATGGCAAATAGTTGAGCATCAACCTTCTTCCACCAGTGCGTTCGATCACCGGGATATTAGTTTCCGACTATGTGAGGTGGTTCTCATAACCTAGCCCAATAAGCCAAATTTCAATGTTGAATAGGAGTAGTTGTCGTCACCCAACAACGCAGAAGACATGAGGGCAATGAGTGAATTACCCGAAATCACGTATCAAACTTAGTGTAATCGGGGGCAGCCCTGGGTGTGCTAAAGGAGAGAAAACCAATGCAACAGTGAATAAACATAGCAAACAAAGGGGGGAATGGGCAAAACTATAAACAAACACCAGATCGGGGTAGAGGAGAATAAGACAAGCAAAGCCCATATGGTCATAACCTCGCCGGAGTCTGAACACGCCATCACGTGCGGCGGAGAGGAGCGGCGCGTAAAGGATGATAGTGACGCATGGGAGCTCTGATTGGGCGCCCCCGGTAGGAATCGACCGATCTTGAAGAGAGAAAGCCAAATGTGGGGATGTCGGTCGAAAAAGGCCAGCGAAGGAGGCAGCGACGGCGAACAGGAACCAAAACGAGACACAGGAGGAAGACTGAGGTCTCAAAACCATGAAGAGAGTTAGAGTTTCAAAAAAAAATTATGCAATGAATGGCTCACTGGAGGATCATGAAATAAGGGAACTCTCATTAGGCTCTGGATACTATGTTGAGAGAGAAAAAAAAAAGAGAGAACATATGAATTCTATGTGTTGTGATCACAACGGAGCTTTTGCATTTATAGGGATTTGTACATAAATTCAGAATATACAATCTCCTATTTTACATAAAGATAAAATCAATATATTTAATCCTAATTATATTTTCACAATTCTAATAGTTTCTATTTTTGTTTCAAATAACACCTGTATCTTCAGCTGTTTCAGATTGTTCTTATAGTTCCTCAAATGTACTTGTTAGTCCTACTACTTATAGAATGAGGTATTTTAGACTTGGTCACCCACACCATAATGCTTTCAAAATTGCCATACACACATGTAACATTCACTTACCTAATAAAATTTCCTTGCAATTTGACTATTCTGCATGTTGTCTTGGATAGGTTACTTTCTCATTCATCCACTCATACTTACTCTTCACCTCTAGAGCTAATTTCCAGTGACTTATAGGGACCTTCCCTAGACGAGTCTTTGTCTTGTTACAAGTACCTCATCACCTATGTGGATGCATGCACCGGGTATACTTGGGTGTTCCCTTTGAAGGCCAAGTCTAATACCCTTCAGGTGTTCAAAAACTTCAAGACCATGGTTGAGTTGCAATATGTTTGTCTAACATTGAATCCGATCATGAGTGGATTCCGGTTGATGGTTCATGGACGGACATACATGAATCCTTTACTATTGATGAAGGAGCTCCATCTAGTAAGAGGAAAAAATGTATGCATTAAGAAATTAGAAGAATTAGAACTAACTTAGAACTTAATAAATTTTAATTTTAATATGATGTTACCATACTAGTCAATAGCGGCCGGAGCGGCTGCTATCGCGGCGGAGCGGGGCGGAGCAGCACTATGGCGCGACGAGGTGGACCATAGCGGGAAGGATTTTTTCGCGGAAATAGCGCCACGATTCGTAGAGGCGTGGAGTGACCCGTCGCGGCACGAAATGCCCGTTATTCCAGCGTGCCTGTTTTACCCCTCTGGAACCCCTTTTTTAAAGGGTAATTTTGCCTTTTTCTGCTTTCTCCCCCCATTTTTGAAACCCTAAATCGAACAGAGCAGCCACCCCTTTCACATTTCTTCACTTTCAGTTGCTATTCCACTGCACCCAACTAGTTCCGACGACACCCACTAACTTTCCGACGATCCCCATCCCATTTCCGGCGTTCCCCACCAATTT
Organism: Clitoria ternatea; assembly: GCA_037962975.1. NCBI lineage: Eukaryota > Viridiplantae > Streptophyta > Magnoliopsida > Fabales > Fabaceae > Clitoria > Clitoria ternatea. Next base: position 4,295,001 of record CM075674.1, read on the forward strand.
CTGGCGTCCCCCACCGATTTCCGGCGAAGCTTCTTTCTTCTTCGGCGAGCTGCTCCCTTCTCCGGCATGCTTCTGCTTCACTTCTTAACTTCTGCTCTGTTTTATTTTTTACCCATCAACTCTTGTTGAAGGGTTGTTGTTGAAGAGCTGTTGAAGACTTGAAGGGGCTATTGAAGCCTTGAAGGGGTTTAAGGGCTGTTGAAGAGTTGTTGAAGGGCTGTGATTGTGATGTTTTATGTTTGTCAAGAATATTATTATGATTTGAATATGATTGTATGGCTTTAAATTTAATTTTTGTGTGATTTTTATTGCATATATATGTGTAGAAAATATAGGAAATATTTATATAGGTTTATTCAAAATAGCGGTCATCCCGCTTTCCGCTATCCCGCTATCCTAGTTTTAAGGACGGCCGCTCCGTGCCGCTATTTGGGATTGACTAGTATGGATGTTACTTATTAAGGTTCTTTTATTTTTACTTTCATAGGTCCAAGAAACTTAAATGCAAAGACTAGTAAGAAGGGAAAATATGTCATAATTGGAGATGATGATAGTGAAGTTGAAGAAATCATTCAAAATGGAGAGGCGGGAGAAGTACATTTGATTGAGGAGGATGAGGCTGAACTAAATGACAATCAAATTGATCTTGGAGATGAAGAATGATATTTATATGCTTAGATTATGAATTTATGATATATTTTGTAGGATATAAACATAGGAATTAGGAAGTAGGACTAGATTATGCATTGAACCTGTTATTGGTAGTTTTTTTATGGCTGCGACTGCCTTAGACACTTGCATTTATGCAGTAGCTCTGATTTCAAATTGCTATTTTGTTTTATGATATGGATTTTAGCTTATTTTTAAGTTCATTGATGAAACATCAACTTATAAACATGTTTTGTGTTGAATTCTATCTATTCTATTGAGTTTTAATTTTGATCATGTATCCTACAATACATTTTAAGATTTGATTCATGATTCAGAAATTAGAGTCTTCCGACACACAATTCGAATCTCGATTCGACTACCATGACCCAGACTTCTTCTGACTTACTGTGAACCATCTACTGTTAAGCAAGCCCTTGCAGACCCAAAGTGGTCTCAAGCCATGAGAGAAGAATACTCTGCCCTCATAAACAACAAGACATGGTCCTTGGTTCCTCTACCACCCAACAGGTAGGTAATTGGGTGCAAATGGGTGTTTCAAGTCAAAGAAAATCCGGATGGTACCCTTAATAGGTATAAAGCCAGACTTGTGGCTAAGGGGTTTCATCAGCAACCTAGCTGTGACTATTCAGAAACATTTTCTCCTATCATCAAGCCAGTCATTGTGAGGACTATTCTCACTCTTGCCATCACTAAGAGAGAGCAATACAGCAAATTCATGTGAACAATGCCTTCCTCAATGGGTTTCTTGAGGAAGAGGTCTATATGTGTCAGCCCCCTAGCTTTGAACATCAAGACAGAACCCTTGTTTTGCAGCTCTAAAATATGGGCTGAAACAAGCCCCCAGGGCCTGGTTTGACAGGCTTAAGAGCACTCTAGTCAAGTTTGGCTTCAAGTCCAGCAAATGTGACACTTCCCTCTTTATCAAACATGAGGCCAATCAATGGCTTTATGTTTTGGCATATGTGGATGGCATTATCATCACAGGGAGTTCCATGGCCTCACAAACCCTAATCCACAATCTCAACCTTACCTTTGCTCTCAAACAGCTTGGAAACCTTGACTATTTCCTGAGAATTCAGGTGTCTCAGCTTCCTGATGGTTCTCTGGTTCTATCTCAAACAAAATACATAACTAAGCTCTTGACCAAAGCAGGCCTTGGTGATGCAAAAGGGATCACTACTCCTATGGTTGGTAATCTCAAACTCAACAAAGAAGGTAGTAATTATTTAGAGGACCTTACTCCATACAAATCCATAGTGGGAGCCTTGCAATATGTGACTATTACAAGGCCAGAAATATGCTTTGCAGTCAACAAAGCCTGTCAGTTTTTGTCTCAGCCACAAGATCAACACTGGAAATCTGTAAAAAGGATCCTTAGGTGTCTCAAAGGTACCAAAACCCATGGCTTACTACAACAGAATGTATCTCCTGAGAAGCCCATCTCTGTATCTGCATACTGTGATGCAGATTAGGTTTCTGACCCTAATGACAGAAAGTCCACATCAGGGTCCTGCATCTTCTTGGGACCTACTCTAGTGTGTTGGTGGGCCAAGAAATAGACTCTTGTCGCAAGGTCTAGTACTGAAGCTGAGTATAGAAGCTTAGCTAACACTACCCTGGAGATTCCATGGATTCAATCTCTCCTCTCTGAGTTGCAGACCCTTTCTCTATCCCTCAACTCAAGTGTTTCGTGACAACTTGTGCACCGTGTTGCTGTCACACAACCCTATCCTACATTCCAGGACTAAACATATAGAACTTGACATCTTTGTAAGAGATATGGTTGCAGCCAAGAAACTTGTTACTCACATTCCCTCTTCAAATCAGTGTGCTGATATTCTCACCAAGCCCCTGTCTACAACAAGGTACCTTGCATTAAGAGATCATCATCAAGTGGTTGCCAAGCTCTTTATGCTTCTTCCCTCCTTAGCCAAGGAAAGCTCAACAGCAGTTCAGCTTAAGGGAGCATGTTAGTGTGTATATTCTGTGAGGCAGTTACAACTAACTCAACTAAGTTAGTTACTAACTGCTGAAGTCAGTTAGTTTGTAGCTTGATCTACAAATCTCACTATGATGTATAGATACCTCAACTCAGTGTATCTTCCATATAATGAAAATCAGAAATTCAATTCTGTCTCTCTCTCTACTTTCTCTTTCTCTTTCTAAGTTCAGTTTCTAAAAGTTATTGACATGAAGTCAATTAAAAAAAGAAAAAGTTCAGATGGCTTATTACAAATTTTAAAGTAGAAAGACTAATTTAAAAATTCTCAAATGGTTTGGGGACTTACAGAATAATTTGACTTTATTTTTATGCACACATAAATCTCCCCAACACGGTGGAGTGAGATGTAGCTGGAGTTTCTTTGAGAGAGAGAGAGAGAGAGAGAGAGGAGAAAAGAACTTTTTAATTTACATATTGTAATCCAATTCCAACAAAGCAGCAAGGTTATATATCATGGCAGATGCATGACTTCTTGATTAATTGTAGACTAAAATGTGAAATATAATAAAATAAAAACTACAACTAGCCATATGATGTTCGTCATGGTAATGCCAATTGTCTCAAATTCTTCGCATAACAACATAATATCCCTGGCTTTTATAGGGAAAAAAGATAATGATATACAAAGAAAAATTGTAACAGAAATGCCTTAAGGCTTTTCGTTGCCCACATTACTTGTTACAATATTTTGGTTTATATATTTCTCTCAAAAATCAGTTCAATGCGAATTTATATATATATATATATATATATATATATATATATAAATGGGGGAAATAGAAAATACAAAAGAATTCATAATATATATTTGTGTATAAAATAGAGTAATCATAGGTTGGAGGAAGAAAGCATAATTAGTCACATCACATTTCATACCACAACAATAATATACATACCTCCCCAAATGCACCTTTTCCAATCATAGTCAATAACTCAAAATCATCAACCCCCATCTTATGCCTCTGAAGGCGCATATATTCGGTTTCTTTTTTCTCTAAAAATTTAAGCAGGTTGTTTTGATCCTCCTGAGAGACATCAGCATCAGCCAACTTCTTTTCCAAGATGGTTCGACTGTTATAAGCAAGTAATGTGTCATTAAAGTTTATCACACATTTGGCAAAGCATCTAACATGTTACACATCAACATCCAAGCAAAGATATTAGTTCCAGCAATTCTCACTTGCAAATTAATAGAACATTTTAGCTCCGACAATAAAAGAGCTTGTGATATGAGCTAATGGCATTGGATCTCTTGAACTCTCCTCCTTCATCTTAAGAGAAATATCTTCAAACCCAGCAGATAAGTCACTCTTTCTATGGATAGTCCTCCATAAAAATCCAAATCTCATGACAGAAATAATAACAACGACCACCAATTTAGAGTTACAAATACAAATTCTTTTCATAAGATTGAACTCAGTAAGACATAAACCAACTTCTATTTTCAATTTTACATCCCAATTGACTGTCCACATAGTGACATTGAAAAATCCAAGCTAAATCAGCACCAAATATAAAATCAATATGCATTAGTGTGACTTGGATCTATGTGAATCATAATGTGATTTGTCATAATGGAATAGAAACACTAAAACCAAGTACCTGAAGATTTATAGAAGTAAAATTCAAAATTATGTAAACAAATATCAACAACCCAACAAAAACTACAGCATTAACATTTATAGTGTCAATAATCAGTGTCAGTAGTAGAGATGGAAAATAAGGGAAGTAGATACAATTATACAAATGACAGGAAAAAAAAAACAACTCTAGTCTAAATAAAAACACACAAAAATACATATGGGGGTGCCAGAAAGTGCTCACAAAAAAATATATATATACAAGTGGTTAGACTTTGAACAAGTGACTGTAGGTTTTTTCTTTGCTTTTATATATATTCTATTCAAACTCAAGTTAGTAAAAATAAAAAATATACTTACAATTAGATCAAAGTTCATAATTAATTTGTTGGTTTTTTTAGCATCGGGACTCGAACAGACTTGCGGTTACTTGTGACACCACTGAGGAGAAGTGTTTGGTAAACATATAAAAAAATACTTTATTTTGATAAGTATTTATTTTAATAATTAAATTGATTATGTTGGAATCTATTTTGATGTTTGAATGTGATTATGAAGAAAAGATTATTTAAATAATCTATTTTGTTTGGATTGTATTAAAAAAATACTTTTAAAGTCTAAAACTACTCAAATAGATATAAGAATTGTGAAATTGAGAGTAAAATAGGATAAAATAAGTGTATAGGAGAAATAAGTATTTTTATGTAATCAAATCTAAAAAATTTCATATTCTATAATCATTTTCTTTTACAAAAAATAATCTAACACATTATGATCTACTTTTAATAAAAACACCCAAATATAACAAAGTAATTTTTCACACAAACCCAAAAAATAATCCCTTGTTTTCATCCCATTTCCACTCTATTTCTTTCCATTCAAATTATTTCCACCATATTTCTTTCATACATCAAAACAAACAAACAAAGCATTACTGTTTTCGGCTCTATAAAAACTAATTATGAAAAGCAGAGAATAGGTAAACTGAATCATACCGCTCCTTCCTCTCCTGCAGGTTCTTCATTTGCTCTTTGTAATGGTTTTCGATGTACTCTTTTGCAGCTGCCACCTTCTGTTTGGTGACACTGGAAAGTGCTGCTTCATCCACAGTCTCATTCATATCCTCATTACCATCCTCTTCCTTCTTCTTTGCAGCACCCCTCGTTTTATCCCTAGGCTGAAACTTCTGAAGCCAACTCCTTGCAGAATCCATTTCCTAACCCTCAATGGTTAACCACCATCCTTCTATAAATTCCCAAATATCTCATTCCAAACCCTAATTTAAAAAATCAAGAAATTAGGATCAGCTGGGGTACAAGTGATCCCCTGTGATTTCTAAACACCAAAAAATAAAATAAAATAACTAAAACCCAATATTCTTAAAAGAAAAAATGGGAAACTTTTAGTCTCGTTTCCTTGCATTTTCTAACTTTTGAAGATGACCCATTTTACACTACGGATATTCATGTCTTGTCTCAAAAAACTCACGTGAAAAAGACGAATGGTTTTCCTCCAGGCGACTTGATTCCTCGGTTCAAAGGGTAAAATGATGGCATAAGAAAGGGGATATTAGGGATTCAGGGAACGGCGAAGATGAGAAAAGGGAAATCGGAATGTGGAAGAATTGCGTTTGAAGAAAGAAGCTGAAAATTCGGATTACCGCGTTATAAAAATGAAAAGAATGGGGCAATGTTACGTTCCGGTGAGAAACTCGGAGAGGAATTGTGCGCGTGATTTTCTGTTTTAACTTCTCTTTCTCTCTCTGTTCATTCACGAATGAATCGTGCACGCTACATGGCATACACCCCTTTATCCCAAATTTGCATGTCCTAATCTTCCTCTTTCTTTTTAATTACTATTATTCTTTTTCTTTTTATGAAGGAAAAAGAGGAAATTAAAGAACTGTTTTTATGACATCTTTGTTTGAAAAAACAATAAAAAATCTGAAAAGTAAGTTCGAGGGAAAAAAAACAGGTGATATTCTCATGTTTGATTAATTTGTTGGAAGATTTCATTCTGGTAGTTCCTCCTTGTCCGGAGTGTCTAGTCCCGAAAAGTTAAAATTGTTCTAGACTGTTGATTTATTAATATAAAATAATAATCGATGGTAAGATCATTGGGGCAATAATTTTTACATACTTGATTGTAATGGACTATTATTTTTGTGTCTAGATCACTTAAATGAGTTTATAATATTGACGGTTAGGCTTAATAATTTAATATTCAATGGTGATGATATAAACTAGTTACCTTTTTAAACATTCCTAATCAATTCTGCCCATGTCATATTATTTATTTGATTTTGTTAGTTTATTTTGTTTAAAAGTGTTGGGGGCAAAATGGCCTTTGACTTAATGGTGTCGTTGTTCCCTTTTTCTTTTATTGAAGTTGTTGTTTCCTTTCCTTAACTCCAAAGGATTCTTGGCTTTGGCATCTCATTGTTTTTTCTTTTCATCATTGGGTCGCATTCAATTTAGTCTGGGTCTTCATAAACAAAGTTGATTTTTTTTCCTTAATAAATTGTTATTGTGTTAACTAATGATGCAGGTGGTTTGACACAAACTCGTTGGCTATGCATGTAGCTTAAATGTAGGGTGGAGTTGTTGGAATGTATGTTTGCGGGACTCATTAATTGCCCTTGTTGGGTTTAAGGTTTCTATAAGTATATTGATGGTAGGTATGTTTTTTTCAATTCAATGTAGTTGATAGGGGAAGGCAAATCAGTGGGTCGTTGGCTATCGGGGTTCATTTCATTTGCTAATTTGGTCGGCGGTTTAAAAAATGGGATCTGGTTTGAATCTAACGTGTGTGGTTGATTCGGTGAAAAGTGAGAATCTTGTTGGATGCGTGGAATTAAATTTCTATTTTGTGTTGCTTTTATGTTATTATAGAGGAAGATGAAGTGATGGAGAACAGAGAGGTAATGGTGTTTAATCAAATATGTCGATGGGCTCAGGTGACCAAAATAGTAGGTGCAGATGAATTTCAGCCTGAATAAGCAATTTGACGACAAATGTATCATACCTGCAGATGACAAATCTGGTCTTCATTTAAAACGAGATTAGCCCTAAATTAAAATATTATATATATATATATATATATATATATATATATATATATGCTTATATGACTGTTTTTATATTCTTGCCATTTACAGTATTTCATTAGTTTACTTTGAGATTTTAGTTATTTAGTTGAGTATTTTTATTATTATCTAGTGTGGTGTGATAGTTTATGTTTTTATTAAAAATAAAATAAAAATAATCAAATTTTTGATAAAATTAAAAATTTTATGAGCTTGAAGTCTTTACACAATAAACTATTTTAAATAATCAAATATTGATTCTTTTACAACAAAGGCATTTTTATAAAACAACTTACAATAATTTTGTTAATAATCAAGCTAATTTTGAAAACCCGGTGAGCTGAGACTTCTTTAAACACTGTGAGGGTATCGACATAATTTCTTTCAAATTGATTTTGCTTAATTCTTTGATTTGTGTTGTCATACAGAGGATTCAAAAACATGATCAAGACACGTTATTGGTAAACACATGAACTTAGAACCAAAAAGCTTACCATGATAAAATGTAATTATCCTTTGATAGCAAATTTTGAGCCTTAAAAATATGTTTTTTGGTACCCCTCACCCATAAATATTTTCAACCATTCCCTTTTATCTAATTAAGTAAAAGATCATTGCAATAATAATCAAAACTTTTTTGAGTGTTCTTAAAAAAGGGGAGTGAATTTGTAAACTTAGTTCTTTTTACCAAAATCATTCATGTATATAAAAAATGGTATTATTTTTCACAAATTAAGGAATGACGAAAAGAACTAAGTTTGGGGTATTTATCAAAAAAGGGAAGTGAGATTTAGACCAAGAAACACACCTTAACTTTACATGAAATGCTCTTTTATGATTTCATGTGTTTGCAGAAAAACCATGACTTCTTGTAACCAAGCTTCATTACGAGGGTAATAATTTGTTAAATTTACACCCATATAACTTGGATCCCTAATCCTCCCACATACACACACATATACATAAACATATGCACAGCCTAATGATAACAAAATTCCTTCCAAAGGGCATCAAACATGGTAAAGACAACAACTTAGTTTAAGGTAAAATCCACATAGAAACCACAAAGCTTGCAATCATCAAGTAAGAAGAAATACAATTCAATTTGGTGTGTGTACGCTATATAATTTAATTAGGAGCTTAACAAGGTGTTTGCATCAGAGCCTATGCCTAAAATTTAATCATGGAACTTATTGCAATAAGCTTAAAAGAGCTTATTTTAATAAGCTATACGTAGTTTTTCAAAATAAGCTAACAAGAGATTACGGTAGCCCGTAGCTATATGCTATTCTTATAAGCACTCCATAAACTCTTCCTAACACACCCTTAACCTACATAGGAAAATCTCTCTACTTATAAAAAGAATGGGATTGTTAAATTAGCAATTTGATTGTTCTCATGATCATTGCTTTGGGCAATTGCCTTCAAACTAGTCCAAGATTTTCTTCGTCTTTTGCTTCTTGTACTCTCAATTTTCTCTACTCCTTTTGCGTGCATGATTGGAGTTTCATTTGCCATTGGCTTCAAATCTATCCCATCAGCTTCATCTGTGCTCACAATACCTTTCTCTGTTTTAGAAAAGTCCCGTGTAGAAAGTTTTGATGGAGGTGTTGATTGCAACAATGATTTATCTTTTGATGGGTGTATTCCTTTTATGTGTCCCTTAGGAGACCCTCTCTTCAAATTATGATGTGAACAGTAATGACACTTGAACACCACATTATTTTGTGTGATGTCACCAGATTTCTTGTGCCTGTTCCTCACCTTTGATTTATTCTTCTCAATTCGTACTGTAGAATTAAAGCCAGGTTGGAGAACAGTTTCACATCTGTAGAGCAAACAGATATTGATGATAAAGGTTAATGAACATATCTCATACTAAGCCTCATGAATGAAGTTTCCTAGTATCAAAGGTTTAAAGATAACCTAGGATATGAATCTAATTAGTAATTAGATATTGGATGTATCTCATGTTGTTTGATTCTATGGAATTGGATTGTTAACAAAACAAAAAAAGTTATCAAGGAAGAAAAGCATGAGGAAACCTTTGGCAAGTTATTAAGGAAAAATCAGGAGGTACAGCGTTGGCCTCTTTGAAGGCAGCAAACTGATGGCCATAGAATGCAGCCAAAGAGGGTATGAGGGGATCAGTGGTGCTGGCCCAAACTGCAAGGTTTTTCAAGTGCTCAAACCCCAACTTAGATTTGGTGTTAGAGATTGCCTTCAGTTGTATTTTTCCGGTGGCCTCTTCCCTCAATGATACTGGAGCAGAGCGAGACCCACACCCTATATTTTTGGCCCCTCCTTTCTTCCCCATCACCCTTCGTTTATGCTTCCTATTCAAATTGAGTAGTTCGTTCAGTTGATGAACAATACTATACAGAGGAGAAATAAATAAATAAACACATTCTGAGGTGCCATGGGTGACTTAGATTTTTGAGTAATAAATGTTTTCTAGAAAATTATTGAGATTTTAGAAAAATCATGATACGTATTGTTGCAAAGAAAAGCATCTTTACCATGGATTTAGCATTACAAGTTCTAGAACTACCAACTACAGAAAAAGAGAGAAGTGACATGAATATGCAGAGTAAAAAATGCTACTTAGTTTAACACTATTAGTGATCAGTGATAGCCTATAGAGATCAGTGCACACATGAGAGAAGACATCACTCCACCAATATCATAATCAAGAATTGTGCCAGTCTGTTAGGCATAAATGGTTCACAAGAGAATCAAGAACAAGAAAGCATAAGCATAAATACAAATCAAGAAAGCACAAACAGTAGTGGACTTTTCTAAGTTGGATTGGATTGGATTTCACACAAAAAACAATCCGATCCAATCAAATTTTATTGGATTGGATTTGTAGAAATTTTTTTGAAATCCAATCCAATCCGATCCAATCTAAATTGGTTTGGATTGGATTGGATAATTGGATATCCGGTTAAAGAAAACTTGCTATATGATTGAGTACAATATTTGCAATGTGCCCTATCTTTTTCTCTAGTGAAATGTGTCCATGCATGAGAAGGAGGTCTAGTGGGTTTCCTTTTCCCAAGTACCTTTTTCTGTGATGATGCAGTGGCCTCTATTGATGGATTAGAAGCATCCTGCCCTTGCTGTCCAGGGACTTCATCAACAACAGGTTGTTCTGGAGTGCTATTGCCACTTAAGCTCACTGTTAGAGGAGTAGAACCAGAGCTTTCTTTAGCCACTACTTAAATTCCCTGACATGAAAAGTGAAAAATAATTAGCATTTTAAAAACCCAACAGCATTCTTAACAATGTACAACAGCATTAGCATTTTAAAAACCAGCAGCATTAACATTCTTAAATATTAACAACCAACAACATTAACATCCATATTATCCTATATTACATTGTCTAAATCTGTAGCAAAACAAACAACATGTTTAACAACCCACAACAGACTTTCAAGGTAACAGACTTAAATCTAGTTTCATGTTTCATCAAACATAGGCTAAGTGGCACAATGACATCTTTCCAACTTATAACAACCTATAACTTTCATCCATGCTATGCAGAACTCAATTATACTCTCCAACTTATAACAACCTGCAACTTTCCAACTTATAACAACCTACAAACACAGGGGTAAGTGCAAGAACTCAAATATAAGGTTATCAAATTGAAGTGATCCGTATATAGATATTGCTTTCACAAACCCTTTACCTATTTAAATAATTTCTCTTAGTCATTGAAACACTATATAATCCAGCCATTTCAGTCTTTAAAATTTTAAAAACTTTAGTTCAATCTCAAACTTTATAGAACGATGATCAATTAACAAACAAAGCAGATTCAGTTTAAAAATTTTAAGTTTCAGCAAATATTTAACTTAAACGAAACAGGGAGTACACAAGGAGAGGGTTCATCACCGTGTATGGGCTCGACGCTGACGAAGAGAGGGGGTCACCACCGTGAGCTGCTCGACGCTAACCGACACCGCCGTCACAGGCTCAACGACGACACAGAGAGGGGTTCACCGTGAGGGAGGTGAGACGATGACGATAGAGAGGGCTCGACGACGACACCAAAGACACCAAATGCAGAGCCACAACACAACAGGATGAAGATCAGGGAGGGGAGGCACAACGAAGGAAGAAGATACAGAGGGGGTCACCACCGTGAGCTGCTCGACGCTAACGGACACCACCGTCACAGGCTCGACGACGACACGGAGAGGGGTTCACCGTGAGGGAGGTGAGACGATGACGTTAGAGAGGGCTCGACGACGACAGCAAAGACACCAAATGCAGAGCCACAACACGACGCGATGAAGATCAGGGGGGGGAGGCACAACGAAGGAAGAAGATGCAGTGGGTTTGCGGGATGAAGATCAGGGAAGGGAAGATGGGAGAGGCACGAGCACGAGGAACGAAATGAAAATCAGAAAGGGAAGTTTGCCCTAAGTAAGTCAGGCCCAATATGACGTCGTTGGGCATTGGTTTGGCCTTGGTTCTCTTATCGGTCTGAAGGGAAAAAATATTAATATTAATATATATATATATATATGTTATAAAATATTGGGACAAAATAATAAAGAGAAATGAATTCTTAGAAGAAGAGGAGATGAAGTTAAGAGAGTAAGAGAAGTAAAGAGAGAGTAGTAAAATTGAAGAGAAGAAGTTGTATTGTATTAATGAGTGAAGGGGGTATTTATAGGAGGTGAGAGGGGGGCATTTATAAATATCAAAACTTTAGGGGGGACATCCATAATTATTCATAATACTCCCCCTTGGATGTCCATATTTAGAATGTGCCTCGTTAAAACCTTACTAGGAAAAACCCAGTGGGATAAAAACCTAGTGAAGGAAAAAGAGTACAACATTCTTTACAAAGTACATTCATGAAAAATAATTAAATTACAAGTATTTAATTCTCCCCCTCATCAGAACACTTATGTAAACGTCGAAGACCAATCTTCTGTACTAGTTGCTCGAAGACTTTGGTTGGTAATGATTTTGTAAAGATATCTGCTAGATTCTCGCATGATCGGACTTGCTCGACATTTATTTCACCATTCTTTATAAGATCATGAGTAAAGAAAAATTTTGGTGAAATATGTTTTGTCCTATCTCCTTTAATATAGCGCTCATTTAACTGAGAAATACAAGCTGCATTATCTTCACATAAAATTGTTGGTGGTAGATTTCCAGCATGTAAGCCACAAGTTTCTTGAATATGTTGAATCATAAACCTCAACCAAACACATTCTCGACTTGCTTCATGTAATGCTAAGATTTCAGCATGATTAGATGATGTTGCTGTGATTGTTTGTTTTATGGATCTCCATGAAATTGCTGTACCACCACATGTAAACAAATAACCTGTTTGTGATCGACCATTATGAGGATCAGACAAATACCCTGCATCTGCATAACCAATTAGGTTTGCCGTAGATACATATGGAAAAAATAAACCCATGTCCATTGTACCTCTAAGGTAGCGGAATATGTGTTTAATCTCATTCCAATGTCTTTTCGTGGGTAAAGAACTATGTCTTGCTAACAGATTAACAGCAAATGATATATCAGGTCTTGTATGACTAGCAAGATACATTAGTGCACCAATTGCACTAAGATATGGTACTTCAGGACCAAGTAGTTCTTCATTTTTGTCTTGAGGTCGAAAAGGATCTTTGCTTACTTCAAGTGACCTTACAACCATTGGACTGCTCAATGGGTGTGATTTGTCCATATAAAACCGCTTTAGCACCTTTTCTGTATAAGTCTTTTGGTGCATTAGAATTCCTTCCTTCAAATATTCTAATTGTAATCCAAGACAAAACTTTGTTTTTCCCAAGTCTTTCATCTCGAATTCTTTTTTTAAGCAATTTACAGCCTTTGAGAGCTCTTCAGGAGTCCCGATGATGTTTAAATCATCCACATAAATTGCAATTATAACAAACTCTTTTCCCAATCTTTTCGTAAAAACACATGGACAAATCGGGTTATTTTTATATCCTTCTTTCAACAGATATTCACTGAGGCAATTATACCACATACGTCCAGATTGTTTCAGTCCGTAAAGAGATTTATTCAATTTAATTGAATAATTTTCTCGAGGATTTGTCTTGTATGCTTCAGGCAAATTAAATCCTTCAGGGAGTTTCATATATATGTCATTTTCAAGTGAGCCATATAAATATGCTGCAACAACATCCATGAGGCGTAAATCAAGCTTTTCACGAATCGCCAAACTTATTAAGTATCGAAAAGTTGTTGCATCCATCACTGGTGAATATGTTTCTTCAAAATCAATACCGGGTCTTTGTGAGAATCCTTGTGCAACAAGTCTTGCTTTGTATCGTACAATTTCACCGTTTTCATTTTTTTTTCTCGTAAAGACCCATTTGTACCCAACTGGTTTTACACCTTTGGGTGTTTGGACTACAGGCCCAAAAACTTTACGTTTTGCAAGTGAGTTTAACTCTTCTTGCATTGCATCTTTCCACTTTGGCCAATCATTTCTCTGTGCACATTCTTTAACAGATTTTGGCTCATGATTTTTATCATCATTTATAATATCAAGAGCTACTTTGAATGCAAAAATTTCATCAACATCGACTTTAGGTCGATTCCATTGTATACCATCCATGACATAATTTATCGAGATCTCTTTGTTTGTATCAATTTCAGGTACCTTAGTTTCTTCTGGATTTGAAACTTTGATTATGTCAGGAGACTCTACTGGTGTCTTTATATCCTCAATTCGACCATCCTCTTTATTTACTTTTCTTTTTCGAGGATTTTTATCTTTAGAACCAACAGGTCTGCCACGTTTTATTTTAGCTTCAGACTCATTTACAAATTTAGATTGTCCTTCAGGGATATCAATCTTTATTGGAGTATTAACAGCTGGTATGTATGACTTAGTCACTCTTTTTGGATCAGTAAATGCATTAGGTAATTGGTTTGCTAAATTTTGCAAACTAATTATTTTCTGAACTTCTAGTTCAGATTGCTTTGTTCGAGGATCAAGATGTGAGAGAGATATTTCATTCCAGCTAATCCTTTTATCCAACTGTTTATTTTCTCCCCCTAATGGTGGGAAAATAGATTCATCAAAATGACAATCAGCAAAACGAGCTGTAAATAAATCACCTGTTAAAGGTTCAAGATATTTTATTATGGATGGACTTTCATATCCAACATATATTCCCAACCTTCTTTGAGGTCCCATCTTAGTGCGTTGTGGAGGAGAGATAGGAACATATACCGCACTTCCAAAGATTCTTAAATGGGAAATATTTGGTTCTTTACCATGAACCAATTGTAAAGGGGAATATTCATGATTACTTGTAGGCCTGATGCGAATAAGTGCTGCCGCATGCAAGATTGCATGTCCCCAAGTTGAAATTGGAAGTTTTGATTTCATTAACAATGGTCTTGCTATCAATTTCAAACGTTTAATCAATGATTCAGCAAGTCCATTTTGTGTATGAACATGTGCTACAGGATGTTCAACATCAATTCCAATGGACATACAATAATCATTAAATGATTGAGATGTAAATTCACCAGCGTTATCAAGGCGTATTTTCTTAATTGGATAATCAGGAAAATGAGCTCTTAAACGAATTAATTGAGCTAGTAATCTCGCAAACGCCTGGTTGCGAGTTGATAATAAGCAAACATGTGACCATCTAGTTGATGCATCAATTAAAACCATAAAATATCTAAATGGTCCACATGAAGGGTGTATTGGTCCACAAATATCACCTTGTATACGCTCTAAAAATATAAGTGGTTCATTCCCAATTTTCATTGGTGATGGCCGAATGATTAATTTTCCTTGAGAACAAGCAGCACATGAGAAATTCTTAGTTTGCATAATTTGTCTGCTGGACAAATAATGACCATTTGAATTCTCAACTATTTTTCGCATCATAATTGATCCAGGATGGCCTAATCGTTCATGCCAGATAACAAAGTCATTCTTATTTGTAAACTTCTGGTTTACTATAGCATTTGTTTCAATTGTACTAATATATGTGTAGTACAAACCGGAGGAAAATGAAGGCAATTTTTCCAATATACATTTCTTACCAGAAATTAACTTTGTAATGTATAGATATTCATCATTTCCTTCATTTGTGGTCTCAATATGATATCCATTTCTGCGGATATCCTTAAAACTCAATAAATTTCTTTGAGACTTCTTAGAATATAATGCACTTTCAATGTGTAATTTTGTTCCTCCAGGTAGCAAAATACTGGCTCTGCCGGAGCCTTCAATTATATTTATACTACCAGATATTGTATTAACATTGGCTTCTTGTTTTACTATTTGGTAAAAATATTTCTCATTTTTGAGAATGGTATGAGTTGTTGCACTGTCTGCGAGACATATATCTTCATCATTCTCATGAGCATTCATTCTTCATTAAATAAATAAAAAAAAATCATGAGTAAAAATATAATTAACAATAATATTTAACAAAATTTTATTGATAAAGACAAAATTTACAACAAAACAAATTACATGAAACAAAAATAATTTATTTGGGGGCACTCCCTTCTCCAACCGAGTGGTCAATTTCTTCTTCAGGAAGAGTAAGAAAATCATCAACACTAAAGTCAGAGAAATCATCATCTATACCAGTAAAATTTGTCTCTATTATTTTCCCTTTATTTTTAAGGGATTTTTGGTATAGATCTACGAGATGCTTTGGTGTGCGACAAACTCGAGACCAGTGTCCCTTGCTGCCACAACGATAGCAGATATTTTTAGTTTGTTCACTATTTTGAGCATCTGTCCCTTTTTTCATATGTTCTTTATTTTTCCATGTGAATGATGATCTCTTATCATTTCGACCATGACCACGGCCATAACCATATCCACGACCAATACCATGTCCCCGAGCATTACCTCGTCCACGACCGCGGCTACGGCCACGACCACGACCATGAGTATTATGATCGTGTGTTGCTACATTCACTTCTGGGAATGGAGCAGTTCCAGTTGGACGAGATTCATGATTTTGCATAAGCAATTCATTATTTTGCTCAGTCACAAGGAGACAAGTAATTAATTCAGAATATTTTGTAAAGCCCTTTTGGCGATATTGCTGCTGCAGGAGCAAATTGGATGCATGAAAAGTAGAGAATGTCTTTTCTAACATGTCACTTTCAGTGACTTGTTCTCCACATAATTTCAATCTCGAAGTAATTCTAAACATTGCAGAATTATACTCATTTACAGATTTGAAATCTTGAAATCGTAAATGCATCCATTCATAACGGGCTTTTGGAAGAATTATATCCTTTTGATGGTCGTATCTTTCTTTTAGATTATTCCATAAAACAAGAGGGTCTTTAACTGTTAAGTATTCATTTTTTAACCCTTCATGGATATGGTGGCGTAAAAATATCATGGCTTTAGCTTTATCTTGACTAGATGCCTGATTTCCATTTTTAATGGTGTCTCCGAGACCTTTTGCATCTAAATGGATTTCAGCATCCAATGTCCATGATAAATAGTTTTTTCCAGATATGTCAAGAGCCACGAACTCAAGGTTGGTAATATTTGACATAGTTATTTCTATATAAGAAGTTGAAACAATATATTAGATATATTTCAAATGAATAAATTTATTAATTATAAATATCTAATGATGGTAACAAGTCAATGATGAATTATTAATTTTATTTTATTATAAGAGTAAAAGAATGTAAATTAATTAAACAAGTTTAAAAAAAAAATTATTATTATGGTTATTAAAAAAAATGTTGCTAGGGAACTAATTGTTATAACAATTTAGTTTGCATAAATGCATGAATTGTATCAAGTGTCCTAGTGGTAAGCTACGTTTCTTTCAAGGCCAAGGTTCATGGTTCGAATCTTGGCTACTCCTTGTTAAGGTTTCTTTTTTTTTTTAATTATTATAACAGCATTATTGGAGTAGGTATTTGCAAGAGTAAAACATGAATGTTCACAATAATGCAAGAGCAGGTAAGCAACGTGAATGTGCAGTACATAAAGGCACTATAATGGAATAAATAAATAAATAAAATTAAAGTAGATACAATAATTAAGTAAAGCTACAATAATTAAGTAAAGCTACAATAATTAAGTAAAGTAGATACAAAAGTAGAAGAAATGCCAAAAATAATTATATGAAACAAGAACATGAAACATAAATATTATAATAATTAATTAACATATTAAAATGCGATAAAATAACAAAATATTTGATTTCTAGTTCTTCAGGAACTATCAGTAAATATTTTCAAGAATTCTTCAGGAATTCTTTTAAATCCCATAGGGATGTTCAAAATATAAGTTCTTCAGGAACTTATTAATATTTTATACATTCTTCAGGAACTTATTATAATATATATATACATATAATATAAATTGAAATGAAATTATGAAAAGAAATTAAAATTCTATGTTACCTTAGATCTCAGTTGGTCAGAACCTCGTGCTGATAACGTGTTATAAAATATTAGGACAAAATAATAAAGAGGAATGAATTCTTAGAAGAAGAGGAGATGAAGTTAAGAGAGTAAGAGAAGTAAAGAGAGAGTAGTAAAATTGAAGAGAAGAAGTTGTATTGTATTAATGAGTGAAGGGGGTATTTATAGGAGGTGAGAGGGGGGCATTTATAAATATCAAAACTTTAGGGGGGACATCCATAATTATTCATAATAATATATATATATATATATATAATAATTAATATAAAAATAGGCCGGGTACTTATCAAGTACTCGGATTTTTAAATATCAAATCCGATATCTGATCCAATTATAATTAGATTTTAGTTGGATTGGATTGGATTTGATTCGATGACCAAAAAAATCCAATCCGATTTAATTGGATTGGATTGGATAATCGGGTTAAACGGGTAAATCCGACCCGCTGCTCAGCCCTAATTTATCTATCCAATTTATAGCATGTTATAAAAAATTGAAATGTTTCATGTAATTTTGAGGTTTAGGGATTTAGCATATACCTAGGTTCTCGTTTGGGTAGTCTCAAACTGTGAAGAGAAGAGCAATGCGGAGACACGGCAGAGATAAGCAAAGGGAAAGAGGGCGCTGTGTCATGAAAATGCTCAGATGTGAAACCGAATCGGAATAAAGTGATACTGATATTAGTTGGGTTTCTTTTTTTTTGGTATTATATTAGTTGGGTTTCGAAAAACGGATTTAAGTTCATACCGAAAAAAAAACGGATTTAAGTTAAAATAGGTGGGGTTATGAATTTAAATCCAAAGGTTTTAAAAGGTTTGGACTTGGAGTAGGCTAAGGGTCACTTTCGTTATCCATTAGTATAATCTAGTTGAGATAACAGATTTTGTAAATGGGGTTTAAAAAATAGAGATTTTGTAAACAAAGTTGTGTTTGGATATTAACTTTTTAAAAGTGGATTGGAAATTAGTTATTGTCAGCACGTTTGGGAAAGACTGTAAATAGAGAAAACCTCCGTTAATTGAAAGGAGATTTTTGATCCTACGGGTCAACGGAGTTTTAATTGTCTTGAATGGCGTGAAGAATTAATATCAACCTTTAAATTTTTCACTCAAAAAATTGAGTTGAGAAAATAATGGTTTGATAGGAAATTACCAAAAAAGTATTAATGAAAAATATATTTAATATGTATATATATAAATAATATAAATATATATTATATCAAAATTTTATTATATATTTATTGATAAATAACACTATATATAAGGCTAATAAGATTATACATTACAAAATTAATTTATTAATACATTAACGTTATACATTTAAATTCAAATTATATACATTAAATGTGATTATACATATATAAAGAATGGATTACGCACTATACATATTTTCACGTTACTTACGCATTGTAACTATATGGTAAGTTTGACGTAACTTCAAATATGTGACTATATTTATTTTGACGTAACTTAAATTACAAAGTGATTATATTTATTATAATGTACCGTCAATTCTTATTTGTGGTTGATTACGCATCATAACAATTAATTAGCCTATCATGTGTAAATTACAATTTAATAATGTATACTCAATCATTATCGTTGGATATTCAATCGTTAATGGGTCGAATTTCAATCTTATAACGTCTTTGAATAGAGGATGGGATTCATAATTTTTTTCATTGTATTAAAAGTATTTTTTGAACCTTTTTGTAAATAAATATCTTCTTCTTATCAACTTCATAAATATAGATTTCAAAGTCATGTGGCACTAAACTGATAAGCTAAGTGATTAGCTTGAAAACTAAAAACATTTTACCTTCTATGGGTTTGCTTTACCACTAGGCCAAATATACTATTGTAACAAGATGATTTTTTTTATTTATAAAACATACACTTAACTTGATTATATGTTAAAAATGTATTATTAAATATATTATTGGTAATATACTTATAAAATTATAAAATTCTAATTTAATTTAATTTAATTTAATTTTTTATAATATGTTTTTAATAAAATATATTTATTAATAATTATTATTATTAACATATTACTAAATATATTTTTGAATAAATGATATAATATATTAATATTATTTATTATTAATATATATTATTGTTAATATAATTTTTAATGATATATTAAAATATATATTTTAAATAATACTTATTATTATTAAATAATTTTAAAATGTATTATAAACTAATATATTTAAATATTATTGAATATTGTGTTAATAATAATTTATATTAATATTATATATAGTATAATTTATTAAATAATACATTTTTAACAATAAATATTATTAAATATTTTTAAATTTATTGTTAAAATGTTAGATTAATATTTAGTAATTTTTTGAGAAGGATTTTATTAATAATATATTTAATAAATTTATTTATTATAACTAATAATATTATACACATAATCAAGTTAAGTATATGTTTTATAAATAAAAAACCATTATTTTGCTATAATAGTATACTTTGGCCTAGTGGTAAACATCTCCCTTTGTCATTTAAAAGTGTCACTTTAGATGCCAACAAAGTACTCCTTTATCTACATAAATTCCTTATTATCAAAAGAAATAAACACAAAACAACATAGAAAAACTTAACTCTTTCCATTTAACCAACATAAGTTCCTTATTATCAATCCAATCAAAAGCTCAATTCTGATTAATCACCTATGACAGGAAACCATGAAGGAAAAAGAAAATCAATAAGACAACCTAACGGTCACTGCTCACTAAGACAAACTAAACTTTTGTGTGTGTATATACACAAAGGAATCAAGTTACACTAGTGTAAGTTTAACAAATTGTTACACTCTTTAATAACTTTTTATTGAATAATTTTTTCTCAAAACTCACCATTGGATTCAAGGTTCATATCATATAGATCACATCTCTAAAAAATTTGACACAAACAACCTCCATCATATATAGTCATAATTCATCAGTTGGACTATCAATCCAACCATTGGATTGTGACTTATTAAGAGGGTAATAATTTGTTAAATTTACACCCATATAACTTGATCCCTAATCCTCCCACATACACACACATATACATAAACATATGCACAGCCCAATGATAACAAAATTCCTTCCAAAGGGCATCAAACATGGTAAAGACAACAACTTAGTTTAAGGTAAAATCCACTTAGAAACCACAAAGCTTGCAATCATCAAGTAAGAAGAAATACAATTCAATTTAGTGTGTGTACGCTATATAATTTAATTAGGAGCTTAACAAGGTGTTTACATCAGAGCCTATGCCTAAAATTTAATCATGGAACTTATTGCAATAAGCTTAAAAGAGCTTATTTTAATAAGCTATACGTAGTTTTTCAAAATAAGCTAACAAGAGATTACGGTAGCCCGTAGCTATATGCTATTCTTATAAGCACTCCATAAACTCTTCCTAACACACCCTTAACCTACATAGGAAAATCTCTCTACTTATAAAAAGAATGGGATTGTTAAATTAGCAATTTGATTGTTCTCATGATCATTGCTTTGGGCAATTGCCTTCAAACTAGTCCAAGATTTTCTTCGTCTTTTGCTTCTTGTACTCTCAATTTTCTCTACTCCTTTTGCGTGCATGATTGGAGTTTCATTTGCCATTGGCTTCAAATCTATCCCATCAGCTTCATCTGTGCTCACAATACCTTTCTCTGTTTTAGAAAAGTCCCGTGTAGAAAGTTTTGATGGAGGTGTTGATTGCAACAATGATTTATCTTTTGATGGGTGTATTCCTTTTATGTGTCCCTTAGGAGTCCCTCTCTTCAAATTATGATGTGAACAGTAATGACACTTGAACACCACATTATTTTGTGTGATGTCACCAGATTTCTTGTGCCTGTTCCTCACCTTTGATTTATTCTTCTCAATTCGTAATGTAGAATTAAAGCCAGGTTGGAGAACAGTTTCACATCTGTAGAGCAAACAGATATTGATGATAAAGGTTAATGAACATATCTCATACTAAGCCTCATGAATGAAGTTTCCTAGTATCAAAGGTTTAAAGATAACCTAGGATATGAATCTAATTAGTAATTAGATATTGGATGTATCTCATGTTGTTTGATTCTATGGAATTGGATTGTTAACAAAACAAAAAAAGTTATCAAGGAAGAAAAGCATGAGGAAACCTTTGGCAAGTTATTAAGGAAAAATCAGGAGGTACAGCGTTGGCCTCTTTGAAGGCAGCAAACTGATGGCCATAGAATGCAGCCAAAGAGGGTATGAGGGGATCAGTGGTGCTGGCCCAAACTGCAAGGTTTTTCAAGTGCTCAAACCCCAACTTAGATTTGGTGTTAGAGATTGCCTTCAGTTGTATTTTTCCGGTGGCCTCTTCCCTCAGTGATACTGGAGCAGAGCGAGACCCACACCCTATATTTTTGGCCCCTCCTTTCTTCCCCATCACCCTTCGTTTATGCTTCCTATTCAAATTGAGTAGTTCGTTCAGTTGATGAACAATACTATACAGAGGAGAAATAAATAAATAAACACATTCTGAGGTGCCATGGGTGACTTAGATTTTTGAGTAATAAATGTTTTCTAGAAAATTATTGAGATTTTAGAAAAATCATGATACGTATTGTTGCAAAGAAAAGCATCTTTACCATGGATTTAGCATTACAAGTTCTAGAACTACCAACTACAGAAAAAGAGAGAAGTGACATGAATATGCAGAGTAAAAAATGCTACTTAGTTTAACACTATTAGTGATCAGTGATAGCCTATAGAGATCAGTGCACACATGAGAGAAGACATCACTCCACCAATATCATAATCAAGAATTGTGCCAGTCTGTTAGGCATAAATGGTTCACAAGAGAATCAAGAACAAGAAAGCATAAGCATAAATACAAATCAAGAAAGCACAAACAGTAGTGGACTTTTCTAATCATCCAAACACGGTTATTACAGTTTACATTGTGATTTGGGAACTGAAATTAGGATGAATTGGTTATCAGGAAGTTGAAAACATTGTTGATATATCCCTTTTAAAGTCCAGCCTGGAGGTACAAAGGAGCTGTTACTCCAATTAAGGACCAAGGCCAATGTGATAAGAAAAGGAGCTTTTTTTTTTAAATGTTAATTGTTAACAGTACTATTGCATTTTTTTAAACCATGATAAGACTAAGAGTGTGCCCATGTCATAACTTAATGTACGAGGAATTCTGAGAATCTAAATTTGCATTCATTTCATTGTTAATTTCTCAACTTGCTCAGCTTCACTAACTGAAATAACCTATTCCCATTGCTGTAGCAACCCAGCAAAACAACTAACAAATAAGAGAACAATTTAACTGAACAGACAAAAAACAAGACTGACTAATTTCAATCCAACTCCTATAATTAATCACAAATTAAAGAAAACAAGTTTCCAATAACAAACTTCTATGAGATGCCAATGTTCGATTCTAGTAATCCTATGTGGAGTAAGCATTGTCACATAATAACACTCTAGAACAACCAAACTGAATATAAAGTATTGTATCCGGAGACTAGCTTAGTCAATCCTACTGAGCATTCATGTTCCTTCCATTTGATAGCTACTTCATTTCAAGCGACACATATTTGACTGATTCTACTCAATCAGACGCACATGGTATAAATGCTGAACATTTTGTCAATAAAATCAGTATCATTCATCTGGTCACATAATAAAGGTTAGTTTTAAATGTCTGCAGGTTACTTAAATAAAATCCAAATTCTAGTTAAAGAACTTAAAATGTTGTATTACTAATTATATATCAATTACAGAAAGTAAATAAATTACTTGGGAAATTACAGAAAGTAAATCAATTAACATAATAATTTAGACGTTTCCTGTTTTTAGCCAAACGAAATACAAGCACCTGAATACATACTACAAGTATATCAGTCAGAATCATTTAAACACATGGTTCAATCTATGCATAACGGGAATATGTTGGAGAGGGACCATCTAAACACCTGAAAGCATGTTAAGTAGCTGGTCATTATTATTAAAAATTGAAATACGAACACCTAGCTCAAGTCCAAAACTGAAAATTATAACAAAGTTCACTGTACTAGGTCACTGAGCATTTTCACAAACACGTGGTTTGCATTAAAAAAATCAAGCACTAATTTATTTGTTGCATTGTTTGTTCCTAATAAAGTAAATAATAATCAAAACAAGAATTGTTAACGTCATAAAAATTAAATTATCATATCAAATTAATAATTAGTCCACACCCAAAATATAGATATGATAATTTTTGTAACTATAAATTTGAAGTTTGAACTACAGAAAAAAATACTTACAGTTACAAAAAAACTATAAATAAAATCAAACTATACATAATTAATCTCTTAATTTTACATTAAGAAAATTACCATACACCCTCATTCAAAAAGAACATCTATGAACCTCCAACCATCACCATTCAAAAAAAATAGTGTACACCCTAACTTACAAGGCCTACCCATGCACCCCATCATCACCACCATCCATTCATCACCACCGCCCATGCATCACCACCAACCCCCACCCTCCCAACCACCCCCCAATAGCCCCTCCATACAGTCACCCCCACCATCCCGTAACCCCACCCTCACCACTAAACCCGTAACCCCAACCCCCACCCTCCCTACTATCACCCCTCAACAGCCCCTCCCCACGGCAACCTCTACCAATCCCGTAACCCTCACCATCCATCTCTTTTCCACCATACTCTTCATCTTCCCTTGGCCCCACCCCGTTCAAACCATCACCCATACCCTCTTCCAACAGCAACACACCCATCACCCCAAAAACCAGAAAACCACCACAAAAACCAAAGAAGCAAAAAATAGAAATACAACCAAAAAACCCTAGAACCAAAAAACAGAGGAGAATCAGAGGTTACCAGTGAGGAGAAGTGATCTAAGGTGGCGCCTTTCTGTGAGATCCGGCCTACAACCGCTCAAAGCTTGCACCTTTGAGGGTAAATGATGGGGATGACAACCAAAAACAAAGGGGAAAAGTGTCTTTTTGCTCAATTGCGTAACTGGAATGAGGGGAGATCACCTTCACGCTGACGAAGGTTTGGCGAACGCAATGGAGCTTGGGACGGAGGCTACGGGAACAAAACGACGCGGTGGTGTGGCCAAACAAAAGACCTTTGGGGAGAACAGAGGTTCGCGAGGGAGAGGGGGAACAAAGAACGCGACGAAGTTTGGTTGGACACTAAATGAAATTTTGAACAAGTGTACACCCTAACTTACAAGGCCTACCCATGCACCCCATCATCACCACCATCCATTCATCACCACCGCCCATGCATCACCACAACCCCCACCCCCCCAACAGCCCCTCCCCACAGTCACCCCCACCATCCCGTAACCCCACCCTCACCACTAAACCCGTAACCCCAACCCCCCACCCTCCCTACCATCACCCCTCAACAGCCCCTCCCCACGGCAACCTCTACCAATCCCGTAACCCTCACCATCCATCTCTTTTCCACCATACTCTTCATCTTCCCTTGGCCCCACCCCGTTCAAACCATCACCCACACCCTCTTCCAACAGCAACACACCCATCACCCCAAAAACCAGAAAACCACCACAAAAACCAAAGAAGCAAAAAATAGAAATACAACCAAAAAACCCTAGAACCAAAAAATAGAGGAGAATCAGAGGTTACCAGTGAGGAGGAGTGATCTAAGGTGGCGCCTTTCTGTGAGATCCGGCCTACAACCGCTCAAAGCTTGCACCTTTGAGGGTAAATGATGGGGATGACAACCAAAAACAAAGGGGAAAAGTGTCTTTTTGCTCAATTGCGTTAACTGGAATGAGGGGAGATCACCTTCACACTGACGAAGGTTTGGCGAACGCAATGGAGCTTGGGACGGAGGCTACGGGAACAAAACGACGCGGTGGTGTGGCCAAACAAAAGACCTTTGGGGAGAACAGAGGTTCGCGAGGGAGAGGGGGAACAAAGAACGCGACGAAGTTTGGTTGGACACTAAATGAAATTTTGAACAAGTGTACACCCTAACTTACAAGGCCTACCCATGCACCCCATCATCACCACCATCCATTCATCACCACCGCCCATGCATCACCACCAACCCCCACCCTCCCAACCACCCCCCAACAGCCCCTCCCCACAGTCACCCCCACCATCCCGTAACCGCACCCTCACCACTAAACCCGTAACCCCAACCCCCCACCCTCCCTACCATCACCCCTCAACAGCCCCTCCCCACGGCAACCTCTACCAATCCCGTAACCCTCACCATCCATCTCTTTTCCACCATACTCTTCATCTTCCCTTGGCCCCACCCCGTTCAAACCATCACTCACACCCTCTTCCAACAGCAACACACCCATCACCCCAAAAACCAGAAAACCACCACAAAAACCAAAGAAGCAAAAAATAGAAATACAACCAAAAAACCCTAGAACCAAAAAACAGAGGAGAATCAGAGGTTACCAGTGAGGAGGAGTGATCTAAGGTGGCGCCTTTCTGTGAGATCCGGCCTACAACCGCTCAAAGCTTGCACCTTTGAGGGTAAATGATGGGGATGACAACCAAAAACAAAGGGGCAAAGTGTCTTTTTGCTCAATTGCGTTAACTGGAATGGGGGGAGATCACCTTCACGCTGACGAAGGTTTGGCGAACGCAATGGAGCTTGGGACGGAGGCTACGGGAACAAAACGACGCGGTGGTGTGGCCAAACAAAAGACCTTTGGGGAGAACAGAGGTTCGCGAGGGAGAGGGGGGAACAAAGAACGCGACGAAGTTTGGTTGGACACTAAATGAAATTTTGAACAAGATTATTTAAGTATATAGTTTAATTAAGAGTTTATATAATAAGTTATTTTTATATTAGAATTTATACTATAAATTTAAAATAAGTTAAGTAAATTTAGAAATTAGATCAAAACAAAATTACCACGCTTAGTTTATTAAATTTATCTTATCTTTCTAAGAATTATGTTTGGATACATTTAGAAATTTTAAATAAGTTTCTTATATTAAAAAAATTGACTATAAAAAAATTAAAAAGATGTTTGATAAAAACTAAATTTGATCATTTAATGAGAATTTCAAATCATAAAATTAAAAATATTATTACAAAATTTATCACTATGTTTAAGTTGTATTTTTAGATACGTAAAAAAATAATAATGTTGTTTTAGAATCATAAAAAAAATGAAGTTAATAAAAATTTCTGAAAATATTCTTTTAAATATTAAGTATATTTTATTACCAATTAAAAATAAGTGATAGAATGTTATCTATTGTTGTTGTTTTCGCAATAATCAAAGTTAGATATATGATAGCTTGGAGCTGGGTGATAGTTTGAAGGAAGTGATAGGGCCTCTGTCAGGGAATGAAGATTTTCGATATGTTGCCTTCTAGTGCAGCTGTTCCCTTTATGTTTGATAATGGCTCTTGTTTTTTCTTTTTTTGGTATACTGGCTCTTGCTTTTTTGAGGCAGGGTAGATTTTAGTCTAATTTTGAGCCCCTTTGTTGAAAAGAAAAAATAAAATTAGATATATGATTTTTTTGATAAATTATGGCCAAGTTAGATATATGAATTTTTTAATAAGTTAACTTACAAAACCCAAAAATAATGTTATAAAAACAAATCAAAATTAAAAATAAGTTATTTGAAAGTAATATATATATATATATATATATATATATGAATTTTCTTGTTTTGTCATGTGAATTCTCTTGTTAGCAATACAATGAATTGGACAAAATCCCTTTTGTGCTAAATAAAATGGATGGTTTTATATTCTCAATTAAGTTATTAATTTTAATAGTGTAAACTGAATCTTATATTTTACAAATTCTAAAAATAATTTAAACAAATCTTAATTGTTGCTTTATAAATTTAAACTAAACTATTTTCAATTAATAAGATACTAAATAGATTTTAACTATCAATTATAAAAATGATTTTTTTAAAAAAAATCTAGAGAATGGGGAGGGAGAAATAATGTAGTTATTATAACAATGTCACTTACTTAAAATTTGGTATGTATTTGCTTCATGAAAAATCTTTTAAAAATTTACCAATAACTGTAATCAATTGATTTTTTTAAAATAATTGTAATCAAATTTAGTCCTTGTTTTTTAAGTATTATTTTAAAATAATACTTAAAACCTAGAGACTAAGTTCTATATATAAAAAATTAATAAATCTTTAGAATTTTAAAAAATTGTCATACATAGTTGGATGTAATGATTTTAAAACACTTGAGAAAATAGAATTGTAAAAATAGAAGAATTTAATAGTTAATATTAATATTTCACATCATTCAAGATAGTTAAAAGTTTATTAAACCAACGGAAATTTTTTTTATCGTTGGTTAAACCTTAATTTGGTTGGCCCAACAATGAACCAAACAACCACTTGATCAATAAAACAAGGGGCATGATTAGTAGCACAACAATCGATAATAGTACACAATAAAACTACAACAAAATTAGTTAGTAACACAATACAATTAACAACCTTCACCTAAATTAATTACTAACGAAAACTAAAAGTCCAAAACAAAAATTATACTGAGAAAAACCAACAAAATTAGTGAGGGATAGAAGTAATTGGAATCTTGGTCCAAACTCGAATTACCTGGTTAAACTAACATGGAATCAAGGTAATAACTAGTCGTTAGCAAGTAAAAAAACTAATCCTAAGTGTAATTACCCTAAGCAATTTCTAAAAGTCCAAAGTCCAAGTCCAAAGATACAAGGAAATAAGGAAGTCACTACAGGTATAATACTTTAAAAGCCTCCAAATAGGAGAAGAAACGTATTAACCAAATTAAGCCCCAAAATTTTAAGTGTTACAAGGCGATGCTCTCCAATACAAAGGTCTTCAAAGTGTTGCACCTCCACCAAGCAAGCACCCAAATTCAAGGACTAGAATAGAAAATATTAGTAATCACAAGTATAAGATATAAGAGCCAAGGACCTCACCACTCGACTAAGTGTTTGCAATCAATGTCACTCGTTTATACACTCAAAGAGGGCTTTTGCAATAATGTGCACTCCAACATTTTTCCACCTAGCTCACACACTAGTACAAGCAATCAAGTAGTACACTAAGCTATGTCTTATTCTTTCACACCAATATGCTACCATGATAATGTCCAACTCAATGATATCCTAGAGTCAAAGGAATGCTAACATTGGGGATGTCAAAGTGGGTCGAGCATGATGGGCCGGCCCACCAACCAGTCTAAAACGGAGCAGAGTGAGTTGCCTAAATTTATTTCGCGGTTGGTTCAAAATTAGTCTGCTCTGTCTCGCATTTTTGCGTGTGTTTAGCGGGGCCGACGGGTTATATAATATTTTATTTTAAAATATGATAATATAATGTTAATAATATCTTATAAAAAAATTTAATTACCTATTTTAGAGGATACACTTTACTAGTTTGATTTTTTGTGTTAGTAGTAGTTTGATAACTTTAATTACCTATTTTAGAAAATGAACTTGACTGGTTTAATTATTGATGTTGGTTTGATTATTTATTTTTGATAGATATTAAACTTTTTATTATTAAATATTAATGGAAACTTAAATGTTTAGTTATTATTTATTATTGTTAATTTATTATTAGGAATGTGATTATTTCATTTTAGCATATTACTTTGATTGGTGTTTGAGTTATTAATTTAATTATATTTAAATTTTTTATTTTTGCAGTATACTACTTTGTTTTTTAATTTAATTAACTTTTTCCTATTAAAAATAATAAGTTAATTAATTTTTATTATTTTATATTTTAAGCTGACAAACCATTGACCAATCTCCTAGTAATTTTGTTTCAAATAATAAAAATAATTTTTAATTTTTGTTAGGTTGACGGGCTGACTCGCCCCACCCCGCTTCGTCATCAAAACAGGGCAAGCCAGAAATTTCAACCCGTCTCCAGTAAGGGGCTAGCCCGCCTCACCTAGTATTTTGACGGGTTGATGGCGGGGCGGGTGGGTAACCCGCATTGACATCCCTAGCTAACATAGACAAAACTAAAGGAAGTCAATCAAGACAAGTAACAAATGCTCAGTTAAGAAGTTAAACTAAATGAAGTGAAGATGAGACAAACAATAAGTATTTAGAGAAAAACTAAAAAGAGATCAAACAAGAAATGTTAAACTCAAGTAGAAGTGATATATGACAAACAAAGGATCAACAAACCCTATAATGTAAACTAGTGCCACAAGTAAGATATGTATTTTTTTTTTATTTTA
The DNA here is from genome assembly GCA_037962975.1 of Clitoria ternatea. Lineage (NCBI taxonomy): Eukaryota > Viridiplantae > Streptophyta > Magnoliopsida > Fabales > Fabaceae > Clitoria > Clitoria ternatea. Next base: position 4,325,026 of record CM075674.1, read on the forward strand.
ATCACTTTTAAACACTTTAAAAAGTAATGGCTAAGTTACTAAGTTCATGAAAATTAGTCGTTGCCTCCTTTTTTTTTGTACTTACAGTTTGAAGTTTTGTTAAGAAAAGGTCTAAAAAAAGAATTTTGCTATTAAATCCTTTTATTTTCTTACTTTTTCAAACACTTATTGCACAATTACAGTATGATGCCCTTAATCCAATAAATAGTATTAATAATAACAATAATCAGATAATAAAATTAGGATAAATTTTTTATGTTTAATAATCTGTTGGAAGAAGAACACCGCAATTAAAATTTTTGACTAGCAACCCTTGAATCTATTTAAAGACTTATCTCACATATGACAATATGAGAAGGTATGTAAATTTAAACAACACCTACTCCTTGCTTTAAGAGTGTAGCCAAGACTTAACACCCACTTAAAAAAATTTAATTAAATAATTACTAAACATATATATGCCGAATATTTAAGTTGACCAACAAGCAAGAAATGATCTTAAGATTGGTTCTAGGAAGACCTAGGATCATTAGAAGTTATATAATAAAGTTCTTACCTACTAAATAATTCCCAAATTAATTCTAAGCCATGGGTCCTCATGAACATATTTTAAGACATTATTCATGATGTTTCTTAAGCATTGAATTATAAAATAATTATTGAAAAGAATCATCTAGTCCTATTAATAGTTCCTTGCCTATTTTTCCATCTTATAATCCAACCTATCAATTTCAAGGTTTTAATTCAATTATCTTAACTCATTACATATAATTTATACACTTAGTTACAACACTTTCATATTATGCTTAAAATTCAACATAATGGCATACTTTATCTTATATCCCTTGTTTGAATGCATAAAGGAAAATGGGAGAAAAATAAATTTCCATTATTTGTTTAGAGGAAAAGAAGAGAGAAGATAGAAACATGAAATAATATTCATCGAATATTAATTTAATCTCTAGATGTAATGTAATGGTAGGACTTTTGTTTTATTTTTTATTTTAATATTTAATAGTTTAATCAATATTAGTAAAGATTATGAAAAAAAATAATTTTTACGTAAAAACTTAAATATATTATAAATTTATTTATTATATTTTACATCCAAATAATTTATTTATTTATTTTAATTATTACTCTATTTCATTCTATCTTGATTCATGTCTGAATTTAAACGAAATATTGCTTGTGATTTTTGGCTAAAAATTGACGTAGCAATTCTTTTTTCTTATAAAAATCTAATGCACAATATTCTCTCTCTCTCTCTCTCTCTCTCTCTCTGCGCGCATTCGGAGAGACAGATTCTTCCATTTACATTTTAGCTCTGGTGTTATCCTTCACTTGGTTGTTGAGTGAGTGAGGTGAAACGTGGCTGAATGCCTCTTGCATCGAAAACCCTCGTCGATTCCCCAATCCCCTTATACACTAGTTACAGCAATGGCAAGAAAGCGAAAGCGAAAGCGAAATTCATGCTTGTGTCGTCTCTGAATCGTCCCCACCTGTTCGCCTGCAAAGGCCTCGAAATCGCCGTTCCCACACCCAACTTGAGTAACCAACTTCCCAAGCACGTCGACGTTGCCACTCTCAGCAATCTCTGCGTCGACATCGTCCTCAATGTTCCTCAATTGCCCCCTCCCTCTCCCCTCCAACGCAGGGCCTTCATGGACCGCTTGGCTCTCTCTCCTCCTCACAAGGTTCTCCCTCTCTCTCCACTTCCTAATCAAATTTATTCTTTGTTTCGTGCTTTACACTACATTAACTCTCTTCATTCAAGGTACTTTCTTTGTTATCTCAACATTATTAGAAAAAAAAAGTAATTATTAATGCTCTGAGAACAGAAACAAGATTTATTTAGAGAGTTAAATAGGAATTAGGAACGGAGGGAGGGAGGACTTTGGTGTTCTTGTAGTTTAACCAGGTCCGGACATAGGTTAAGTGGTGTGGTGTGTTTGTGTCACAAATTATAGGGACACAACCTTTTATATGCTTTGGTGTTCTTGTAGTTTGACAAGATCTGGACACAGTTGGTAGATAGCTAGATTCTTTGCTATGGCGTTTTGTATCATGTCGTGTGTAAAGACAGTGCTTTGCTAGATAGACAAAACCCATTTAGGTAATTTTTGCACCTTGAAAGGAATAGTTTTCGGCAAAACCCCCTCGTTTCGTAAGAAATTATAGTTGGCATTAATGTGAAACTCCAATTTTAATTTGGGAATAACACAAGAACGCCTAAGGAACTGAACCAAAAATTTGTCCAAATTGTAACTTTTTGATGACAACTAAACTAAGTCTTAGGGACTCTCTACACTCTGGAGTAGGGCCCATGATATCCTCCAGGTGTTGTTAAGTTACCTGCTCTTCCATTATGTTATTACTGTTTATTTTCATTGTCCACTTACATGAGTATAATATTTGTACAATGAGGACAATGTTGTATGAAGAAGATAGAAAGAAGAGAGAAAAAATGCAAGATATGATAGATGATGCGATGGAAAACGATAGAGAGAAAAAATGTTGTATATTGTTGTATAAATGTTTATTGTACAAATAATAGATCTTCTTACATATGCTTCCATACTTGTTAACTTATTTCCATTTTTGAATTTTTCATACCCTGCACCCATGTTTGAGTCCTGAATGCTTATTGTCGTTTAATAGTTTTAATACGGATATATAAGGTGCCTTTGGTTATAGAAAATGTTCTCGCTTTCATTTCATGTTTTCTCCTTTAATTACTAAAAATGTCACTTTGTTTTCTGTTTTCAAAAAGTTTATAAAAGAAACGGAAAAATAAATTTTTATTGTTCCTATATAAATTTCTAAAAACAGGGAACAAAGTGAAAAAAATGTGATCCTTTTTGTAATTAAAAGTGAAAACAAAGAAATGTTTTTTTCTAACCAGACTGCATCGAAGTTATTATTCTTGCAATTTTCATCCTTTTTTGCACTTTTCATGTCATATTTATTTGTGACAAATATGTTGGATCATTCTATGTTTTTTTGAGTAGAAATATTGGGAAGCTGGTGGGAACTGTAACATGGCTATAGCAGCTGCAAGGTTAGGACTCAACTGCATATCAATTGGTCATGTGGGTAAGGAAATCTATGGGAAATTTCTGTCTGAGGTGCTTCATGACGAGGGCATTGGTCTGGTCCCAGTTGCTAATGATGATATTGTCAACAACAGCTCTAGTACTAGTAATAGTGCCTCTTATGAAACTCTTCTATGCTGGGTTCTTGTTGATCCTTTACAAAGACATGGTTTTTGCAGGTAACTGTCATTTGTCTTCTAATTTATTTTGTCACCATCATGGTGGTAAGTATTTGTTTCATATATTTGTTTACAAAGGCCTAATCAGGGATGTTTCCTCAATTAGTCGGGCTGATTTTAGCAAGGAGCCTGCATTTCATTGGATGAGTAAATTGTCCAGAGAAGTTAAAATGGCTATTAAAAATTCAAAGGTCTTGTTCTGTAATGGGTATGGCTTTGATGAACTCTCTCCTGGTGTACTACTCTCAGCAATGGAATATGCTGTTGAAGTTGGCACATCAATTTTCTTTGATCCTGGACCACGTGGAAAAAATCTATCCACTGGGACCCCAGAGGAACAGAGAGCTCTTAACCAGTTTCTGAGAATGAGTGACGTTCTCCTTCTAACTTCTGACGAGGTTTCTTTTAAATCTCTCCTTCAATTGCCTTTATCCCTGATAGATATTATGATTACCTATAGACTTTTAGTTACCATTTCTGATACATGTTGTATAATTGCTCTATTCTTTTCTTTATAATCTATGAAATTTCTCCATTTTTGTCTCATATGAGCCAGATATTACTGCTTGCACTTTGCATTTAGAGCATAGCTAGTACTCCATGTTTATCTGTCACCATCTCAGTTTCTTGTGCTTTGGTATTAAGTACTTCATATTCATATTCTGTGTTTATGAACACCTTAAACTTATCAAGCGTTTCCACCATTCCTCTTAAGTATGGACAATTGGACGTGTTTTGTTTGTTTGTCCAACTTTTTGTAGGCTTGTTTGGTTTGTAACCGCGAAGGAGCCCACCCAATGGGAATCTGATCCAATGAATATATTTAATTGCATGGTGTTTGAGGAATATTTGAACCATGTTGAGCCACAAGATATTTATTATCCCTTCTAGCCAACTCTGTTCCACATAGGAAGCAACAGAACATTTAAGCAAACAGGCGCTATGTCTGTTGTAGATAATAGATATTTCAAAACTTGCATAATTATGGACATTTCACTGTGTCAAAATTATTTAATCCAAGAAACTATATCATTCTAGAACCTTTAAAAGTGTTGTGTAGTTTTGCAAATTTCTATTTGCTTCACTTGGTGCTTTCAATGTAGTTAGCAAAAATCACGTGAAACATTTGGAAGTATAACGAAAGGGATAATCCTAAACTGAATTAGCAAATTTCTCCTGAGAATTCATTTGCATGTGTCAGTCAACAGTTTAGAGTCATTTAGACCTTGTTTATCGTCTGTCTTTCTCTGGTTTTTATTCAACTTATGTTGTGTCATCTGCATTTGGGATCAAATTTAGCCTGATTCATAGGCAGGTTTTTGCAATGCAAACCCATACTTATTGATCAATGGTCACCCATGATAGGAGCCTGTTAAATAGGGCCCAGGCCCAAATAGAGGGAATGTGCAAGTTGGTTACAAGTGGGAAAGTGTCTAGAGGGAAGAGGGGGAATATAAGGAGATGGAGAAAGAGGGGAGTGTCATAGAGTCTGTTGAAAAGCTGTTCAGCTTGGCATAGAATGCATCGAACATCTCTCTGAGGGAGCCACAAGCTCTAGGCTGGTTAGAGATTATCTCTAACAGAGTATTCCTTCTGTAATTCATCATTAATCAATACAATTTTCCTTTATTTCTTTATCTCAGGGTTCTACACCTTTACCACTTGACCAGATAGACCTCTGACATTCTCTGTTGCTAACTTGCCACTCCCTTTTCCCCTAATGTGCACTTGGTTAAGGTAGGGTGCCTATCACATTATTATTTAGCGGCTCAGTTTCATTGGAACCACATATTTGAAATTTAGTGCATTTCAAAAGTTAGCCCTGAATTACTGATGTACAAGTTCAGATTGTATTTTCTTCTGTTTCTGATTTGTGAATATTCACATGTTAACTTTTCCTATCAATGTCCCAATTTTTTTATTCTACATTCTTTGTTGAATGATCTTATCTAAGACACTGGAAGCTTTTGGACCAATTTAGTTGAAGTCTACCCTTATCAAGTATTTCTAGTTTGTGAGGCAGCCTGTTAGGGGGCCTGCGGCCTAACCTATCTCATTTATTGGAAATATTAAGCTTAGGCTCTATAAAATGCTTATTTAACTAAAAGGGTCAGACGCCCGGCCTTAGAAAAAACATGTTAAGCCTGACAAGCCGGCTTGTTTACCTATATCTATAATATAATATAGTTAATTCATTATAATATATATTTTTGTAAATATAATCATAAATATTTATTTCAAAATATATAATTGATTATTTATAATAAATTTAAATTTTAAACATTTTCTGGCCTACTTAGGCTTATAGGCCTATTGGTCAGTTTTGTAGGCTTCACTTTGAAACAGACTTTAAACTTGCTGGCCAGAAAGGCTTTCACAAGCTAAGTTGAGCCTTAAAAATTAATTTATAACAAAAGAATAAGTCAGACTTCATATTTATTGTTAAAGGTTCCATCCCAAAACCAATTGGCGATGGTTGGAGTAGGATGAGAATTGTCCTCTACCTTATATCATTTTGATTGGCTATATCTCTAGTCAATGTGGGACTTTTAACACACCCCCTCACGCTCAGGAATGAGCGTGGATGAATACAGGTGGCCTACGAGACTTATTAACACACCCCTTCACATTCAGGAATGTAACGCGTATGAATACGGGTGGCCAGTGGGACTTATACCCTTTCCCGCTCAATAATGAAGTGTGGATGAATACGGGTGGTCTTATAGAGCACCCCCACACTTAAGAATGAAGCGTGGACAACATGGGTGACCCAACAACGGATCTAGGATAAGCTTTGATACATGTTAAAGGTTCCATCCCAAAACCAATTGGCGATGGTTGAAGTGGCCCAACAGGTATTTAAAAGCTAGCTCATAGGATGAGGATTGTCCTCCACCTTATATACTTTTGATTGACCATATCTCTAGTCAATGCGAGACTTTTAACATTAGGGCCAAGGCTAGGCCTATCAAAGCCTAGCCTGTTTCCACCTTGCATCCCTGTCACAACTCACAACTCTAGCTACCAAAGCTCTTAACTGTCAAATTGGTTCCTAGTTCTCCACTGCTTTGGTTGAAATTGTATCTTCTCCAAATCTTTATTTTTCTTAATAAAAATTTTCTCCACTGCTGTGGTTGAATTTGCATTTTCTCCAAATCATGTTTTTTAAAAATAAAATAAAATAAAAGGGTTGAATCTAAACCTTGCTGCACAACTGAATTCTCATCCGTCACTTCTGTTTTCTTAGAATTCTGCTCTGCCTCCGGAATCTTCTTCTACTGTAGAATTGCAGGGCAGATGGTGAATAGCTAGATTATTTTTCCATTAGGTAGTAACGAAGTTATAACTTTTAAGCATGGATAGATGCAGCTCCATTGATTGTTCGCAGTCCATTGATGTTTTCTGAATTGGTCTGCCATTTCAAAGTCTTGTGTAATAAAATTTGAACTTTGGTTGGCCTGGTCTTGTCATCAGTGACTCCAGAAAGGCTGGTGTATATCCTCATTAATGAGACATATAAAACATTTTTGTTAAATTCATGGGATTGAGTTGATCAAATTATATAAACCCTGCAGCAATTTTTTCGTTGGATGTAAATCCATTTTTTGTTAGTCTTCCTGCTTTATGCAAAAGACTATTGGAGTTTGTATTTTGGGACATGGGAGATTTGGCCTGGCAATCTTGTAAGTCATGTATATATTTGTTTCTTATTCCCTTAAAACAATTTTATGCAAATTAATTGTGATTAATCCCCAAGCAAGATTGTTTCTAGTTTTATGGAGGATATATCTGTGGTTAATATTTAAATTTTAAACAATGCTTTTGTTTCTGCTATTTTTAGCTATTATACAAACTACTTTCTAATTTAATGACATCTTTTAGTTGTTTTGCACAACAGGCTGAATCATTAACTGGCATAGGAGATCCGATATTAGCAGGGCAGGAGTTTCTCAAAAGAGGGATTCACACGAAATGGGTTATTGTAAAAATGGGTTCTAAGGGATCAATTCTAATAACAACATCTAGTATAGCTTGTGCACCTGCATTCAAGGTATTAGCTGCTCATTCTAAATTTTCTCTTCACTGCTTCTGTTCAATTCTTGCATTTTTGGAATAAATGATTTTTTTCCCCACTCTATATACTGTCATTCTGCTTAAAATTGCCATGACCACCCACTTTGGCATTCAGAGTTTCATAGGTATCATTGGCTTAAGGGAGAAAGTTTCAGTTGAGGACAATTAATAAGATGGACAATTAAGGCTATATAACCACATGCTATGCAGGACTAAATTTCTAAGCAAAATGTGCTCATAAATACTGCTTGTGGTTTCTTCAACTGGAAGATCTTATTAATTTATTTTTCTTTACATCGTGCATTTCTAATTATCAAAGGAATAATAAACCTCAAAAGTTTGATATGCTCCAAGTATATCTTATTACTTCTTATTTGATTGTCCTAATACATTCGTGTCTGTCTCTCTCGCAATAACATTTATTAAATTTACATCTGACAATCTTTATTTTTCTCTGACAATCTTTATTTTTCTCCGACAACACTTGGTGCAAAGTGCAAACTAATTGGATTTCTAAAATGTTAGGTGAATGTTATTGACACTGTTGGGTGTGGAGACAGTTTTGTAGCTGCTATTGCATATGGTTTTATACATAACCTGCCAAAGGTTAATATACTAGCAATTGCAAATGCAGTGGGTGCTGCCACAGCCATGGGCTGTGGTGCAGGTAGGAATGTGGCAACACTGGAGAAGGTAGTACATATATTAAGATCGTCAAATCTCAATGAAGATGATGAATTTTGGACTGAAATACTTGAAAAGAATGTGATAGCTCAGGAAATAACATGTCTCTGGAATGTTAGGAATGTAAGCAGAAACCATATCAACATTGTCTCATTTGACCAGGTTGTCTCTGAGCTCTTGCCTAAGCTTGAATTTCCACAGACAGTGGGGAATGTGCCAACTTGATAGTGAGAAAGTGGATTGCAGCTACTGCTGTATACATTCATGTGAAATAACCCTTCTGATGATTCTCAAGATCTTCGCTTCTTTGCATTAATACGGCACAGTTTTGTTGCACTGCAGGATAGCATTGAAATAGCTAATTAGAAAAACATTGTTTTGAGAAAGTTCAAGGTAGCTTCTCATCAAGCATTTAAACTGGTTTCTTCTAGCTTTCAGTCTCAAAAGTATTTCGTTGATGTCAAGGTATTCTTACTCCCTGAATTGGTAAGGCAGAGCTTTTATTTTCTGACAGATTCCAATTACATTACTCCATTTTTGCATGAATGCTTCTGAAGCAGTGATATGTACTAGTTTCCCATATTGCATTGTTGATTGTTAACACAGCGGAAAGGCTGTTTGTATGATTTCAATATTTTGAATAGGCAATACGAAAATACTTCTACTTTTACAAATGCTTGTTTATGCTTTATTTTTTGGGGGGTTGGAATTAGATTCAATGATGTGACATGTTCTATGTTTACAACACGACCAGGCAAAAAAAAATGATAAACGTTTAGCTTCCATATTTTGTATAGCATGTATAGTATAATTAAACGTTTATTCATTAAACCACCATTATATTCGTTAATAATCATGGAAAATACAAATTTTGTCAGGATTCAGATAGTTATACTACATTAAGGCGAGTTCGGAATAAAATATCATATCAAGTTATAGATAGGAAATTACATAATACAGATACCAAATCAGTTATCACAAATCCAATCATAAACAATTGCTCTAAATGTAGATATGATGCATGTGGCGCATTATAAGTCTTTTCGATTCTTAGTTCCACTATATCGATGCAATGCTATTCCCCGACATCAACAAAAGTGTTGTATTTCGGAAAGAAACAACATTATCAATAATAGTCATCAAAATGATAAGCCTTGAAGATTTGCCGGGATGTCCAAGATTACACATGAATCCCTCCGAACCTCATGTCATTGAGTGTCCCAACCATGATTGTTAACATCAAAGTAGATCGGCTAGTTGGACCTTAGATCGAGAATCGCTCACACAAGTGAAAGACTGGATGTATCCAGCCGTCAAAATCAGTGTTAAAAAGCGACATTGAACTGGTTTGTTTCTTTTTTTTTTAATGTTTCTTTTAAAGAATTTTAAATAAATAAAATGTTCACATATGATGTTTACATACGATTTTATATTTATTATGAAAATTTCATTTTACACGATATGTAATATGACTTTTTTTATACTATTCTCAACTTTCAATTTTCACTTAAGTTTTATACAATCTATTATTTATATATTATCAAATATATCATATGATATTATTACCACTTTGACCATAGTTGAACTAATTAATCATAAACTAGCTTTTCATCAATTCAATCATTAGTCCACTTTTTAAAACATCAGTCTCAACCTCAAGGTGTTTATCCCAAAGACCTATAGAGAGTCTATGCTACACACTAGGAAGCCTTCCTTGTTATGAGGTCATCCTCTAGATTTCTATTTCCCGATCCATGTAGGCTTATAGAAGACATGGTGTGAAATTTTTTTTTTTTGAGTATCAAAAAACGAGATTGATTAGATGTATCCAGCCATCAAAATTAGTATCAAAAAGTGAGATTGAACTGGTTTGTTTCTTCTAAAAAATTTTAAATAAATAAAAGGTTCACATATGATGTTTACATACGAATTTATATTTATTATGAAAATTTCATTTTATACAATATGTAATATGACTTTTTTATACTATTCTCAATTTTTAATTTTCACTTAACTTAATTTTTAATTTTCACTTGTTGGGCTTAATGTTTATTTCCGTGTCACGAACACAAGATAAATAAAGAAAAAAATGGATTATCTTTCCTTATGATTTGCTTTGAACAAATTTTTACACTTACGGGTTGTATGTTTTGTACATGTGCATAGATGGATTAATGTTTATTTCCGTGTCACGAACACAACAAGATAAATAAAGAACAAAATGGATTATCTTTCCTTGTGATTTGCTTTGAACAAATTTTTAGACTTACGGGTTGTATGCTTTGTACATGTGCATAGATGGATTATTGAACCTCTAAATTGTTTGAAGTCATTCGTATTCTCTTCTAGTTCATTAAATGTTTGATTTAATGGACAATTTAATTGTATTGTAATTGTCTTTTTGTGATTTTACTAGGCCGATGTTGTCAATTTCATTCTTGTGTGTAAAAACCCTTTTGGGGGAGGCCCTTTATTTGTGCAAACACATACTCACTTAAGCCAAATTTGCTTGCTCAAGTGAATTTTGGACTTTAGAAACCATTGCTTCAAAATTTTCAACTTAAACTGACCTTTAGGATATCACAAACCTTAAGACTATGTCCTCTTTCTTAGTTTCTCAACCACTTCTTTTTCCTTAAGCCTTGCCTAATTTTTCTTTCCTTTTAGCCTTTTCTTTTAGTTAATTCAAAATTTACTTGAGGCTTTTTATTAACTCTCTCTTTTTTTAATTTATTTCTCAACCTTTTCTTTACTTTTTAGATAAAGGGAACATAATGTTTCCTCATCTAGCTTAGTCTTTTAACACCACATTTTCAAATTCTCTATCTACATATATCAATTCAAGTATTAGCATAGCGAGAGCAAGATGTTTGAATTGGAATTAAAGAGATTCAACATTGATGAGTCATATGCATCAAGAGATCGGGGAAGGACGTTGGTGAGGTCCAATGAGTTCTGAATCTTCAAATTGGTATTCTAGCCTTGCATGGTCGGGATGATCAATGTCTAGACTCACTACTTATGGATTTCTAATATAGAAATCAAGTTACATCTATAATTAAGAACTCAACTTTAATATCATGATTTGAGCATATTTTGATTTGAAGTCATAAGACCCTAAAGCTATTCAACAAAGGATTCCTATAAAATAATCACTTTTATCATTTGTTTTTGTATTTACATTATAATTGCACTGTTACAACTAATTTTCATAGAAAACTAAATATGTATTTTGTTGGAGCGTTTGTGCTTGTATTGATGAATCCTTACTCTTGCACCTTCTAGTTTAGATAGTGAATATTTTGAATATAATGATAATTGGGATTCAATCTCTATGGATACTGATCTTGTACTTAGTTAAACAATGCACTTGCCAACTTTTATTAAGAACTATTGTATGCATCACTCCCCTCAAACTTAGTTAATTACCCTCACTTTAGCATAATGAATAACATATAAGAGGAATAACATTCCTTCTCAAAATTATAATCCGATGCTCAATTCAATTCAATTCACTTAGTTCAAATAACTCTTTGCTTGAACTGCGACCAACATGCTTGGTACGGATCCTATTTTTTGTTGCCATAAGCTGGCGGTGTACCCCAAAATGAAGTCATTCACGTAGAAGAAAATGCACCTAGGGCTAGAGAAGTATAAGGTTGCATACAAGAAGATCGAGGAACTCCCCAAAGCTGATTTCATTAGAGAGATCTGGTATTCATCCATGCTATCTAATGTTATCATGGTTTAGAAGTCTAATGCTAAATGACTAATGTGCATGAACTATGTTAGACTAAACTCCTTCTCATTATCAATCAGATGGTGGATGATTCGTTAAGTTACCAGTTCTTATCCATCATGGATATTTATTTTGGTTATAATTAAAATTCGATGTGGGATGGGGTGGAGACTAAGAAAAGACTACTTTCATCAATGACAAGGGTTTCTTTTGCTACACTTTCATGCCTTTTAGTTTGAAGAATGTTGGAGCCACCTACTAGCGCATGATCAACAAGTTCTTTGAAGGAATGCATACCAAGCCAGTGGAAGTAAACCTGGACAATATCATCGCTAAGACTCTAGCGAGAGGAGACCACATAGCTGACCCCAAAAAGAAATTTGAACGGCTAAAAATCTACGACAAGTGCCTTAACCCCTTCGAGTGTACCTTTGTTGTGCCACAAGGAAGATTTTTGGGCTTCATGCTGACCTAGAGAGGAATAAAGGCTAATATAAACAAGTGAAAGGTGATCTAGGAGCTGGAGATCCCCAAAAGCCTCAAGGATGTTCAATCCCTAAACGGAAAGATAGTTACTTTAGCCAAATTCATGTCAAAAATGGCACACCGATCCCTTCTTGTATACAAGATTCTGAAGAAAAATAAGAACTATGAACGGGGATAGGAGTAGGAGAAGACATTCAAAGTCTCAAGGACATCTTAGCATGACCTCTAATTCTAGTAAAACCTGACCCTAGTGAACAACTAATTATTTATTTATCTATTTCAGGTGAGGCTCTAGGAGTAGTCCTAGTAAAAAAAAACTCTAGAAGGACAATGTCTTGTTTATTTCACCAGAAAAACACTCTAGGGCGCCAAGCTTCGGTGTTAGAAAATTGAGAAGGCAACACTAGCTGTAGTCCTGACCGCTGAAACCATACTTCCACGCCTACTTGATAGTAGTTCGGAAGGATCTACCATTATGAATGGTGTTATTTAAACTTGACTTGGCAGGAAGGACGATTAAATAGACCATTGAATTGTTTGATTTTGACATCACGTACGAGCCTATCAAAGCCCAGATCCTAGCTGATTTTGTCACTGAACTAATTGGTGAAAACCCTGAGTAAAAACATTCTCATTGGAGGATGTTCGTGGATAGGTCATTAAAATAGAAAAGGTTACAGAGCCGGTGTGGTAGTTGAAAATGATGATGAGGTTCATATCAAAATCTTTAAGGTTCGATTTCAAAACTTCCAACAACCAGGTTGAGTAAGAAGCATGCTTGAACCATGCACAACAATGATGTCGGAGTAAAGGTAGTCACCCTCTATAGTGACTCTCAATTGGTTATTTCCTAAGTATCCAAAGAATACCAAGCCAAGGAACCGTTGTTGAAGCAATAGTTGACAAGGGTTAACGAGTTGAAGGAAAACTTTATGCAAATCAAGTTCAAGCATGTATCGTGTGAGGACAACGTCCACGTTGATGTCTTGGCCAAATTATCCAGTACAAAGAAGGCTAACTCAACTACAACCGTGATCTAGAGTACTCTCACAGAGCCCAACATTTCAATTTTACCTTATATCTGTGTCATCTACACTCATGTATTTAAAGAAGAATGATGGATGGCTTCCCTAGTCTAGTATATAGTAAATGGCTAATTGCTTGCAAATCCTCTAGAAAAGAAGAAGCTAAAGAAAGAGCTACCATATTTCACTATGGTAGACGGAGTCCTATTTTAGAGAGGCATCTCGATGCTTTACCTCAAGTGTCTGAATAAGAACCACAAATATAATGGAAGAGGTCTATGAGGGCAAAAATACGGCCATCATATTGGGGGTTGAAGTTTGATGAGAAAAATCCTATGAGCTGGGTAACCTCCACTGATGTCAGCAACAGTTCACTTTCATCAATGGCGCAGGCTGAGTTGGTCAACAAGAAATGCTCATGAGTCCAGCTAGTGTAAAATTTCTAGCTAGAGTCTGAGTTCTTTCAAAAGAGTGGTTTCCTTTACTTCACGTTCACTTTGAAGAAAAAATGCTTAAAGCTAATATCGCTGGTCTTAGTGAATTCTGTAAAAGATTCAAAGTTTATTAAATTTGAGTTACATCAGAGGTTGATGTAACTTAATCCTATTCTCTGTTAGTTTGATACATGATCTCATAGAAGAAAACATGGTCATCATCAGTATGAAATGGAAGTACTCCCTAAGTACTTTTAGAGCTTTCACAATTCCTAAACTATTAGGATGAAGCTGGCTTGGGGCAACATCCAAGAATCGTAACACGTCTATCTCGAATTCGATGGGGGGAACCCTATTCCATATTTTGAAAATATCATCTCGTACATATACAAAAATCTAGACCCCAATGTATGACAAACCCGATCTATCATTAAAAGGGCAACCACGAAGAAGTAATCACTATGTTCATTGCCGGTGTGAACTTTAAAGTTACACTACTAGAAAAATGACAAATAGCTACACAACAATAGCGACCACCGAACGCCGTCGCTAAATAGTGACCGCATTAGCGACGGCTAGAAGAAAAGGGACTTCGAATACAAAAATAGTGACCATTTTAGCGACCAACCCTACGCCGTCGCTGAATTTGGCAAATAACCGTCACTAATACCGTCGCTAACTCATACCCCGTCCCTGACACGGTCGCTAAAGTTATTTCCCTCCATTTTTTGGCTTCCCTCCAAGTTTTATATGGCGCCCAGTGATAGCGACGGTGACACTGCCGTCGCTATGTCTGCTGATAAATCAGCGACGCGGATATGCCGTCGCTATGAGCAAGGTAGTGACGGTGGCGATTACCGTCGCTAGTTTTGTATACTTCAGCGACGGAACGTGTCTGTGACTAAGGTTCCTGAAGGGTTTTAAAATTTGGAGGGAATTTAGCGACGGATATAGTCGTCGCTAGTGGTGGTATGTTAGCGACACATGTCGTCATCCGTCGCTAGTGGTGGTAATTCAGTGACCTTTATAGCAACGGATTATGTCCGTCGCTAAGTATAACAACTTACTCGATGCAGACCTCCCCTGTCAATCACTTCTGCTATCCCCCAATCCCTACCCTAAACCCTTTTCCCTCTTCTCTAGCTTCCGAACCTTCACCTCCACCCCCTCCGTCAGGCCATCTCACGAAGCCAGCGTCTACTCCGTCGTCTCTGTCTCACGAGCCACCGTCTCACCTCCGTCGGCTGCTCCACCGTCTCCCTCACCGTCGTCTCCGATACCACCACTTCCCCTTTCCATCTTATTTCTACATCATTTTCAGAATCCCTAAACCCCATTTCACTTTCCCTCTCCCTCTCCCTTGATTGCGTTCTCTGTTGTGTCTTCTCCGTCGAAGCCATTGAAGCCGTTCACTTTCCATCTCTCTCGCTGGTTTACTCTCCCTCAGCTTTCCGTCTCTCTCTCAGGTTCCCCCTCCCTCAGCTTTCCATCTCTCTTGCAGGTTTGCTCTCTCTCAGCTTTGCTCTCTCTCAGCTTTCCATCTCTGTTGCTGTACTTTATTTTTTGGCTGGTCCATTGTGATGTTTGTAATGCATTGGCTGGTTGATTCTAATGGTATTATATTGATTGTTGAAGTTTGTTTATGGAAATGTGATTGTGGTTCTAATCCTGCTTAAGTTGATTCAATGTTTGCTATTCATTTGATTGTTGTTACACTGAGTATTCTATAAAGCAATTTTGGGTTTTGGTTTTTGGGTTTTAAAAATTTAAAACAGAGATATTGTTTTTTAAAACAGTTTTTTAAATACATATTGATAATGAAACTAAAATAAACCAATACTCAGCAATGTACATATATATATAGACCTTAGCACGAATCAAAGGCTCATAGTGTTGAGGAGAATCCCTGAATTTCACCTCGGTTACAAACTTCCCATAATGAATTCTTCTTGAGATGGCCTGCAAATATTTACAGAATGAATAGTCAGAATCAATACTAGTTTAGGACAGTGTTGTAAATGCACATTATGAGAATTGAGACTTAAAGATTTCCCAACACAAAGCCATTCACAAACATGGTTCTACCATAAACGATTTAAAAAGTTAAACTTCCCTTAGCTAAGTTAACAAAAAGACCAACTTTCAAACCATTTTAAAAAACGTAAAAAAGCACATTGAAATATAAAACCACTAAAATAATCATTGATATTATGAGTAAAATATCTGAGCTTTCAAGTTTTAAAAAATTTTCATTAGTATATGATTTTGCAAAACCATGTTCACTTTAATCCCTTCTAGTAAAAAAGTCTAAGGTAGTAAATGATTGAAAGAATTGTAAAATATGAAGAATATTAGATGTACCACTTGGAAAGTGACCATCCAATTAGATGAGTAAAGTCCTATAATAATCCTGATATGATATGTAGGAGTCAATATATCAGTTTACAAGATTTTAAAAATTCTTACTTAGTATCTAATTTTACAAAACTATGTTCACTTTAATCCCTGTTGGTGTAAAATGATAATAAAAAAAGAATTACATGATTAAAATGAATAAGTCAAGGGCTCATGACAATTTTTAAAAGTTTTAGAGATTAAAACACTTATCTCATAAATACATACATATATATACATATTGATAATGAAACTAAAATAAACCAATACTCAGCAATCTACATCCATATATATACCTTAGCACGAATCAAAGGGTCATAGTCTTGAGAAGAATCCCTGAATTTCACCTCGGCTACAAACTTCCCATAATGAATTCTTCTTGAGATGGCCTGCAAATATTTACAGAATGAATAGTCAGAATCAATACTAGTTTAGGACAGTGTTGCAAATGCACATTATGAGAATTGAGACTTAAAGATTTCCCAACACAAAGCCATTCACAAACATGGTCCTAAAAGAACATCCAGAGAATAACTTACCTGCAATAATGAGAGATCACTTGCTGCAGTTTGTGCATAGTTGCCATCATCCCCTGCAGTTTGTGCATAGTTCCATATGGACTTGTTTATGTTTATTGAAATGGCTCCAGGATGCAAAAACTAAAAAAGGAATTTAGTTTAGGACAGCACGCCGAGACTCGTCGGCAACTTGCTCAGCAGCAGGAGCTACTGATGCAGTTGATGGCGAGGCTACCTCCCCCCACTTCCCAGGCGCCCCCACCACCACCCCAGGATCCCCCACCACCTTGATTGTAGTTCTTTTATTTATACACATTTGTATATTTGATTTTTAGTTATGTTATATTTTCATTCAGTATTTATTTTGTCATTCTTTATTTATTATGTCAATATTTATTGGTAATTACATTCAAATCACAAAGTCTTATTCTACCTATCATTAATAATTCAACCTATTTCATAAATTAATTTAATATATTATTTTGTTTTTAATAATAATTCATTACTTCAAAAAAATTATTTTAATTTAATTATAAAATTTTATCAGCCAATACAAAATACAAAATATTAAGATATTTTTAAAGCTAAATTAACAAAACCAGTCAATATTGAATCAATTTTAAAAAAATTTAAACGTTAGCGACGGCTCATGTCCGTCGCGGACTCATTAACATTAGCGACGGACGTTGTGGTCGCTACCTGGCAACCACTAGCGACGGACATTGTGGTCGCTACCTTGCAACCACTAGCGACGGACTTAGGCGTCGCTACATCGCAACCACTAGCGACGGAATGTCATGGTCGCTGTCTCACTACCTATAGCGACGGCATACTGTGGTCGCTGTTGGCTGGTATTAGCGACGGGGCCTCGAGGTCGCTGTATGGCAACACTTAGCGACGGCTGGAGTTATGGGGGCAGAGACGAATTTAGCGACGGCCTAACGCCGTCAATAATTTAGCGACGGTGTGTATGTGGTCGCTGAGGTGTTTTCGACGAGGGTTTTAGCGACGTCCCCTTTCCCGTCTGCGATGCCGTCGCTAATGGTTTTAGCGACGGGAATTCCATTGATTAGCGACCAATTACGTCCGTCGCTAACAGTTGTTTTTTTAGTGGTGTTAGGGACTTCTTCATCGTCCATAGAGCCAAAGTATTAAGAGACAAAATTGAGCAGATTGGTGTGAACCTACAAATATTGATTCTTCACCTTTCAAACCAGTTTATCCTATGAACCACCATGTTAGTCTAGACAGGGTCGGTAGCTAGAATCCTAGGGGAGTTAGTGTTGGAGTGTGCTTTAGATACCACATTATTAGTATGGTAATATTCGACACTACTATTAGACCTGAACAGGGTAGCTATCTCTAGATCTGTAGATGAATATGATGATGTGTCATATATTTTTATGTACTCGCCCTATTCTTACCTTAACTTTGTCTTTAACAGATGCTTACTCTCTACCCTTTGAGTTAGGTGGATACAATTAGTACCACCCATAAATTACATTGGGATGATACAAATAACCATATCGGCGAAGGTGATATCACTCTTACTGATTCATCACTCGTGTTCCCCCTATTTCTTATAACCATGAACAATGTAAACAAAATGCTTAAAATAGGAGGGACGAAGTGTAACATCTTGGATAAATTATAATTGGAAAAATAAATAAATGGGTATTTTAGCTTAAAATAATTAGAAGATATAGGGTGGATTATATAATTCAAAAATGAGATGTAAAGGAAATGGTGAAAAAGGCCTAACGCGTAGCGTGGCTGTGGTGCGTAGCGTCAAGGTAAAATTTTAAAGCTGACGTGTAGCGCCACTGTGACGCGTAGCGTCAGCGTCGTAATTAGTTTTAAATGGGGACATGTAAAAACAGAACACAAAACACCATCTTCTTCCCCTTTTCTCCTCCCTCGCGGATTGTGGTTAAAACTTGGTAGAAGCTCTAAATTTCTTTCGTTTTTGGACCTTGGGAATTGAGGTAAGTCATGGAGGACCCTTGATTTCAAGTCTCTTTCTCTTCTCTTCCTTCCTCTCTCCAAAACCGAATTTGCATGTGGTCATGGGGGTGTATATTTCGTGTTTTATGGACTTGGGAAGCTTGGACATTAATCTAGCATGGTAAGGAAGACAATGCACTAATGGGTCTTATGTTTCGGTGACTGTAGGTGTCGGAATGAGTGCTAGAGGGACGGTTGACAAAGTGGACATTGAGTTTGGAAGCGGAACAACGAATCAAGTGACCGGAGGATGCAATCGACACCAAGAGCAACTCGAATAAGCTTGGAACTGAGGTAAGGGGGTGTTTGGGTTGTAATTAATTAGGATTAGTATGAGGGTTGGGTTCGGGAGGATTATAAAATAATTAGGAGTTGTTAGGAAGTTTGTGAATTAGCTAGATAATATTTATATATTTATATGTGTATGTGTATATATGAGTAAATAGGTATATGTTAAGGAAGTGGAGAATTAAATACATAAATTATATATGAGGATGACACTTTATGAATTATATGTTGAAACGAATATTAATGATGCTTCGTGTGATGCATGATATGGAAATTGTAGATAACTTGTTAGAATTGATAAAATAATAATTGAGATATTGTGGCGTGGTGGTTAGGGGTCTGGTCTGTGTGGCCGCCCTGTGTGATTGAAAGTGTCAGCTTCTGACAGTTATATATATGAATTTAATAATGTTGAACATGTATGCATGTATGATATGTATATATATGTGATTATATGGTGTGGGACGGCTGACAGTACATGTTACCCCTTGTTTTCGGCTCCTGAGGTCCTGTGAGACCCAGTTGAGCTACCCAGTGGTCAAGTAGGATCCAGTGGTTGAGGTGGAGAGTCAAGTAGGACTCGGTGGACCAAGCAGGGTTCACGGGGTGTTAAGGAGGACCCCTGTCGCGACCTGGATCGCGGCGGGAGGCCGACCGTAAAAAGAAAATTAGGTTTCCTGAGTTTCCTCCGGAAACCGTGGAGTCGCCACTAATGTTTTTAAGGTAAAACATCAGAAAAACCTTAACGTGAAGGTACTGGTCATAAATTAAGATTTTAAGTTCAGGAGTCTAATTACAGGTGGGGAAGGTATTAGCACCCCACACTGTCCGTTTTAAAGGGTTACCCTAAATTGTTTAAGTTTGAATAATCCTACTACTTTATGATTTAAACATCTTAGAGATGCCTTATGGATCGGTTGTTGATTTAATGATTTTTTAAAATTATAAACTTTACGATTAACAGGACGTCTCGTCCAAATTAATCGAGTTATCGTTAAAAGCATGATGATTTTATTTTTACTAGTAAAAGGGATATATATTTTTTAAATTTGGGCCCGACAGGAATAATTGTTCCCGCTCCTACGTATTCCCCAAGCGTTAGGGGAAATCAGGGTTACGTAGTTCTTTGGGTTATTTTAAAAAAAAGCGAAGTAAGTTATATTTTTAAAAAAGGAAGCCTTAGGTTTTATTGATTTTATTATATTTTTTAAAAGGAAAACTTAACAGTCTAGGTTAATTTGAGAATGAAAAGTTTATTTGAAGACCTAGATTAACAGGACGTCTCATCCAAAGAATCTATAAAGATATTTTGATTTTATTATATTATAGATATTATTAAAGTGTTTTATGGTCTAAATTATTTTAGGAAATTTTATATAGATTAACAGGACGTCTCACCCAAAAAATCTATAAAGTCCCTAAATTTGTTATGAAAATATTTTTTAAGGTCTACGTTAATTTTGAGACTATTAAAATTTATTTTTATTTGAAAACTTAAGCCAACAGGGCGTTTGACCAAATTAATCCCTAATATAAACATAGTAAATTTGTTACCTATTGAAATTAAAAAATATTTTATGATCAAACAATTAAAACATAAATTAATAAGACATTTTGTCTAGATTAACCCTAGCATAAAGATTTTAATTTAGTTACCTGCTAATATCAACTTTATTTTCTATCTTAGTAACTAACATTAACGAATACCCGTAGGGAAAGACTTCATACATTTAATCATGTCTATTGTAATCCTCTAGAAAACAAGAATCATAGATAGTCACAACAAGACATTAAAGGAAACAAAAGAAAGTACCTGGAGTTATTCTTTCACGCGAGTTTGCTTCTTTTCTGTTCAGTTGGCTATTGCGAGTATTTATTTGTGTCTTGTGTTAATTCTTCCTTGTTCTTAATTACGTTTGTTGAATCCTCCAGCATGAATAATCCAATTCCTTTTCCTCTGTGGTGGCTCACGTGATTGTACATCCTCTCCTCTCAATGGCAATTGAATTTTTTTTCCAATGAATCCTTTTAGCGTAAATGTGCCCCCTGATGGCTTGCGTGAATCTTTTTTTTTCAGCCTCCATTCCCTCATTTTTTTCAACGTGCCTGTGCTACATATATATATAGCCAATTGAAGATTTTTGCTGCTGTGTGCCTTATCTCTTTATTCCGTTTCCGTTTTTTTTCTTCCTGATCCCATTTTCCTTTATCAACATATTATAGATATGTATATATAATAATCTCCATGCTTTTTTAGCTATCCTTTTTTTTTCGATCCGCGTGCTTTAATACCTATGTATTATTCTTTCCTTTTATCTGTTAGTTTTCAAAACCTGATCTCCTGCCCTTCACGCGTCACATGTATATATAAAATCCTTTCTTTCTCACGTGAATCATATTATATATATATATATATATATATATATTCCTTCTCTTTTTATATATTAAAAAAACTGATTTCATTAATATATATGTAAACATCTATCTCCTAAAACTCTTATCTCTTAAAATCTTTTCATTATTTTCTTTAATCTCTTATCTGATCTCTTAAAATTTGAATTTTAAACTTCCTTTTTCTATTTGATTTTTAAGATTAGAGGTTCAAAAATTTCAAAATTTATTATTCTGATAAGGATTTAAAATTTAAAAATCAAAGCCCGGATCAATAATTTGAAATTCAAACAAGCCCACAGGTTCACTTTTTCTTAAAAAAAATAAATTATTTTTTTATTTTTTACTTTTTTTATTTTTTTGAAAATTTTAGATGGACCCGGACAAAATTGGGTAGCAACAACCCCCAACTGAAGGATGATCGTTTAGTATCCGGATACTAGGAGTCAGAGATATATGTGAGTCAGTTGTGTTATATGTGATTGAATATTGATTTGTGATTATGATGAATTTCATGATTGATAATATGGGCAGGTCTTGTATATGATTATGATTTATGTGTGTGATGTGAAATATGATAATTGCTTGATATAGTGGTAGTGATGATTCAATGCATATAGAGGAATATGTGAATTTATGCGAAAATTAGGAACCAAATAGGTGATTTTGAGATTCGGAAGGTTTCAAGACCCCCGAGAGGGACTAATAGGTTCCTTATGACATTTAGAAACTGTGTATATAGGCCCTAGGCAATTTGGAGTCCAATTAGGTAGTTTGGCATATAGGTTTGCATATAAGTCAACTTAAATGCATTTTCACGCATAACTCGCATGTATGATGGAATTTTGGCAAACGTACAGCGCCAACGGTTCCGAAGTGGGGAAAACAGGCGGCCCATGAAGTTTCATGGCAATCGGACCTAAAACAAGCCAATTGGGTAGGTTGGAAGTTAGCTGAATAGCCTAAATGCATAACAGCATTAGATGCTGTTACTGTCATACTCCTGATGCATAGCGTCAGGGCTGCGATGGGAGCCTCATGCGTAACGTGTTTTTCCAAACTTATAATTTTTCACTTTGAATGGTATTTTGGGTTTTAAAAATGTTGTATAGGTATTGTTTTATGATATTTACTGTAAATTGAATGTTTTCATAATAAATGGTCAAATATTTAATTAAATTACAAAAAAATTATTCTAAATTTTAATTAAATGAACTAAAATAAAGGTAAATAATTAGAGGACATCACACAAAGTGGCCACCTGCCGAGACAATGCTGATTGTTCTTTGTATATAAGCTAGGGAACTTTGAGGAATAACATTCGTATGAACACTCGAGATTGGAGCAGAGTTTTAGTATGGGAAGCCAAGTATCTTGAACGAGATCATGAATCCCCTTTTATAAGTAAGGTTCGGGGGTAGTTAAGTGGGAACCCCAAAAGGTGCGTCATTTGGCATTCTGTCTGACAGGCCTATTGAAATGAAACATTGCAACCAACTAACATATGCCACGTGTCCATGCTCTCCCATACTAAAGATTGATTGGCAGTTCAAGCCATGCCCATCAAAGGGGTATCACCCCACCCAAGCAATAGAAACACCTAGTCAACCATTTCAGAATAAGGCTATAAATCTTAGCCCTATAGCTGACAATTCGGGTTGGCGGCCCTAAACAGGTCGGGTTTTATCGGGTTGTGAGCTATTTAGAATTGGGCAAAAAAAGGTCTGTATAAATTTAAGTCTTGAAATTAGAGGCCTCAACCCAGCCCTCGACCCATTTCTTTAAAAAAATTATTAAAAAAATTAACTTATAAAAATTGAATTACAAAAAACTAAACCAACTTAGTAGAATTTGTCTAAAACTACATTTGTAACAAATTTTGTACTATTAAAATTAATTAACTGTTGCTAGACAAACAATGTTATAAAATCAATAACTTTTCTTGTAAAAAATATGTTTGTTTTTGTACTACAATTGAAAATTAAAATGAATGAAACATTAGATACTAAGTTACTAATAATTCTAACACACAAATGCTATAAAATTAACAAGGTTTTTTGAAAAAACCTGTTTGTAAAAACACCAACTAATAAATAGTACTTCTCATATTGCTAGATTAACTAATAAAGAGTATTAATTTTTTTTAGAAAGGACTCGGGCTGCCCATACCTAGCTTTTTTTTTTCAGGTTTTTTTTGTTATTAGGCTTTTTTTTTCAATTATTAACTTTGAATTTATTTTTAAGGCCCGCACACTACGTGTTTTATGGCGGGTTCGGGTCGACCCATGTAGGCCAACCCATTTTTTCAACTCTACTTAGCCCATTTAAGTAACTCCTAAGTCATTTTAACAGGCTAAGGGACAAATGATTTGGGCCGGTGTCCGGCTCAGAGAAGACTTGGTTCTAACTCAGGTTGGTGTCAACCCTTGAGTAGTCGGGGATGCGAAGTTCTTTACCAGAGTCCCTTGTAACCGTAGATGAGGAACTGATGTTGGCTATCGTACGTGGGCATACCAATCTTTACCTTAAGGATGTCAGGAATGTCTATGAAGACTTAATTGCTACCAAACTCTATAAATACATCTCATTTATGGCCTAGTAAGGTATGTTAGTTACCTTCATTAACTCATACTCGAGTTCTCATATTGATATATCTAAACTGACTTAGTATTAGAATGTTTTTGCAGGTTACACTTTCTTTCACCTCTCAAATAGATAGACGGACTTCGAGACTCTTTACTTCTCATTAGACTAAGAGATATAATATTTGATCCCCATTAGACTACTATAAGATATAAGAAAGATTCTATCCTGATACTAATACCGATTGTGTTATCTTCATACCAAATAGTTGGATAACAATGTATTTTATAAAATTTAATACTTTAATATATATTTTTTAATATGGATATATTAACTGAATTGTTTTATTTTTTTTATGACAATGAGGGGTTACCCAAAAAACAACAAGACAAAAAAACAAAACAAAATTACAATTTATGAAATTGTTTCATAATTAGGAACGGAACGAGAAATTCAATGACCCAAATGGTGATTTAGCAGTACGGGAGTGGAGTGTGAGCGGAAGGGCAAAAAAGGAATGTGACAAGGAAGAATAAGGAACCGGGAAGAAAGGATGACATAAATACCCTCAAAATTGATAATCATAACCCTAAAAGCTTGTCTCCGTCACTGAATAGACCATAGTGGAGCGACCCTTTTACCCTTTTTTCTCTTACCCTCCATTGCCCTTCTCATTTCAGGTTTTCCCCTCTTCACCCATCCCGCCAAACCTTACCCTCTTCAAATTTTTCTCTCTCTAATTTACTCCCTTTTGCATCGCTTCTTTATGCTGTCACTTATGGATTCTCTGTTTATGTCTTCAATTGCAGGTTTTACCAGCCACTCCTTCTCTATCACAACGCCTTTTAATCTGTGGGTTTTTCTTGTACTTCTGGCTACCTCTGTTTTCTCTTTCTCTGTCTCATTGCAGAAAAAAAATTGTCTTTTTATTTTGTTTTGATGATGGGTTGGGTTTCCCGGGAAGGAATTGTTGTAATTATTGAAAACAAAGCAGAAAGGAATCAACTTTGTAAAAAGTCGTCATGGTTTTTAATGAAAAAACACAAGGGGTATAAAGATTGAAGATGATAGAACTGTATCGTTAATCGTATGTGTTTGATTATATGGTGGGCGAGATTATCTTTAATTGCGCGTGTGTTTGATTATATAGAACTCCATATCATATGCTCAATGTTTAATTGCAAGTTTTTTTGAGTTTTGTATTTATTTTTTTACTCAGTTTGGGAAATTCAATGTTTTTGCAGCTTCAGTAATTTTGTTTGGCACCGCGGTTTCAGATTTTATTTGGTGTTGTTGCTGTTCTTGTTATTGTTGTTTTGCTCTGGTGACCTTGGACCTTGAGAGGAACTGAGGGAGTTATCAATATTTTGGGGGATTCTGTGGTGCTGTGACTCTCAGTCTGTGAGGAAAGCATCTTTGTTTATGTCAAAGTGGTGAATTCGTTATGGCAAAGCATGATTTCATTCTTGGAGAAAGTCAGGATCTTCCATCCGTGCCAGTTTGTCAACTGAGATTTGACCTTCTCCATGATCATGATTCAGTTTATAAATTGGATTCTGAACGGATCCAGGGTTTGGATTTAGTGTGTTCACAGGATAATGAAGGACTTGTTCAGACTCCGAGTCAAAGGCATGAGCATGGAATGGATTCTCAACATCAACAGCAAGAACATGCTCAGAATCTTGAGCAAAATGGTGTCAAGTTGGATGCAAATGATCAGGTTCAGGAGGGTTTGGATTTATTGTGTACACTGGATAATGAAGGAGTGATGCAGACTCTGTGTCAAAGGCATGAACATGGAATGGCTTCTCAACTTCAACAGCAAGAACATGCTCAGAATCTTGAGCAAAATGGTGTCAAGTTGGATGCAAATGATCTGGTTCAGGAAGGTTTGGATTTATTGTGTACACTGGATAATGAAGGAGTGATGCAGACTCTGAGTCGAAGACATGAGCATGGAATGGCTTCTCAACTTCAACAGCAAGAACATGCTCAAAATCTTGAGCAAAATGGTGCCAAGTTGGATGTAAATGATCAGGTTCAGGAGCATGCCTATCCTGACAATTATGACAATAGATTGGCTCTTGATAATCAATCTTGTGAAGTGAATTTGTCAAACAATCGCCAACTAGCTATTGTTGAGGATCATCATGAGCTTCATGGGAAGTTAGAGTTTTCCTTGGATCAAAGTGAGGAAATGGGTAACTTGCCTCTCTCAGATGTGATAGCTGCACAACCAATGGATATGGTTTTCACTTCTCCTGTGCTTCAATCCAGAGCCCTTGATCCCTCTCCTAACCATCAACTCGCCATTGGGCAACAGTTTCCTGATGTTCATAGCTGCCGTAGGGCACTTAGGGAGGCAGCCATTGCTCTTCACTTTGAGATACAGACAATCAAATCAGACAAGGTCCGTTTCACTGCACAATGTGCAAGTGAAGGATGCACTTGGAGGATTCATGCTGCAAAGCTTCCTGGTGTTCCTACCTTCTCAATCCGGACCATCCGTGAGCCACATACTTGTGCTGGGTTAACTCATTTGGGTCATCAACAAGCCTCAGTGCAATGGGTTGCTGAATCTGTGGAACAGCACATAAGGGAAAATCCTAATTGCAAGCCAAAAGAGCTACTAGAAAGGATCCACCAGGATCATGGGATCACTTTATCATATAAACAGGCATGGAGGGGAAAGGAACGGAGTATGGCTGCTATAAGGGGTTCATTCGAAGAAGATTATCGCCTTCTTCCACAATATTGTGAACAACTCAAAAGGTCAAATCCTGGAAGCATTGCATTGGTTTATGCAAATCCTACTGATGGCTGTTTCCAACGTCTGTTCATATCATTTCAAGCATCAATTTATGGGTTTTTGAATGCCTGCCGTCCCCTGATTGGACTTAATTTTGTGCCCCTTAAAAGCAAGTATCTTGGGACTTTGCTTTTAGCTGCAGGTTTTGATGGAGATGGTGATCTATATCCTCTAGCATTTGGGGTGGTAAATGAAGACACTGATGATAACTGGATGTGGTTCCTATCTGAGTTGCATAAACTACTTGAAACTAACACTGAGCACATGCCAAGGCTTTCAATTTTGTCAAACAGACAAAAAAGTATCGTGGAAGGAGTAGAGATGAACTTCCCTACTGCTTTCCATGGCTTCTGCATGCATTACGTGTGTGAAAGTTTCTTGAAAGAATTCAACAATACTGTCCTCAACAAAATCCTCTGGGATGCTGCTTGTTCCCTCACTCCCAGTGAGTTCAAAACCAAAATCCTCGAGATAGAAGACATATCACCAGAAGCAGCAGCATGGATTCAAAGAATACCTCCTAACCTGTGGGCCACAGCATATTTTGAAGGAAGTAGGTTTGGCCATCTAACAGCAAACGTAGTTGAATCTCTGAATACTTTGATAGTTGAAGCCTCGGGACTTCCAATCATCCAAATGATGGAGTGTATCCGGCGGCAACTCATGACATTGTTCAATGAACGCCGTGAAGGCAGCATGCAGTGGTCAGGCATCTTGGTTCCTTTTGCCGAGAAGCAAGTGGCAGAGGCCATAGAACAATCACAAAATTACCAAGTGTTACGAGGAAATGAAGCTGAGTTTGAAGTCCTGTGCCACTCCGGATCAGCACATTACGTAGTTGACATCCGCACACGCCGCTGTTCGTGTTGGGGATGGCAAGGATGTGGTTTGCCATGTTCTCATGCAGCAGCAGTTCTGCTTTCATGCAGACAGAATGTGCATCGATTCACTGAAAGTTATTTCACTGTGGCAAACTATAGGAAAACATATTCAAAAACCATACATCCAGTTCCAGATAAAGCCATGTGGAACATGTCTGAATATGTGGAGGGTAGTGGAGCCTTGGAGATTGTTATAAACCCACCAAAGTGTCTAAAGTCACCTGGAACTGGAAGGCCTAAGAAAAAAAGAGCTTCTTCTGCTGCACAAGACAGTGCTGGTCGAAACAAACGAGTTGTGCATTGCAGCCGCTGCAACCAACCAGGCCATTTCCGAACTACGTGTTCTGTTCCTGTATAAACAACAATAGTAATTACTGATTAGTACAGTTTATACTCTGCAGTCTGGTGCAAACATCTACATTTCGCTACATAGTTTTTTTTATTTTTTTTATTTTTTTTATATATGATTAGATTATATATATTAAAGACAGAAACACATTGTTTACTAGCTTTGGTACAATCTGGGTCTGATATTTTTGGAACTTTTATCTTAAAATTATAAGCAACCTGTAATATAGGCACCTTTTTATTTTCAAGTTTTTGGTCATTTATATTTTTATCATGAATTGTATAAAGCTCCAAATTGGCATTATTTGATTGTCTTGTTGACAATATAGCGACTATGTCCAGACAGTCCAGTTCTAATGGTTGCAGTGGGTTTCTATTAAGGGAAAACATGTGTGGTCTTGGATCCGTTTTCATAAAATCGCAGGAGAAATAAAGAACAAAATATGTTCCCCTACAGGTGTGTTTTGGGGCCTATCCTGCAAAAATATTATCGGGTGGTCGGGACTACCTTATTATTTATGATCTCAATTAATTTTCACATCATAAAATTTTTAACCAATTTAAAATATAGAAGCTGTATAACATTTAAATATTATGGCATTTGAATATTAAGTTATCATGATAGGTTCGTGGGTATCGCAATGTATAAATCCTAGTATGCTGTAGTAGTGCGATCAATAAGAGTATAAAAAACTATTTGAAAATAAAAATATAAGTTTATTACTAAGAAAGTAATATATAGTAAGTTATTAGTAGAAAAACATATGTAGTAAGTGTTTTAAAATAAAATTAATATTGTAATTTTGTGTAAGCTAGTAGAAATCATAGTTATAAGAAAACAGTTATCCATATTTTAACATTTCATTTTCCACTCAAATAGAAAATAGATATTAATATCTCTTTAATGAGAAAATACTTATTATTAGTTAGTTGATTATTAACTAATTAATATTTTTATAAAATTTTGGTACTTATATTTAATTATTTTGTTAAAATAATAATAATAAAATAATAATAATAATAATAATAATATATATGTATTTTGAATGAAGATTTTAGAATGACTTAATTAGTATTCTCATCAGGTGATCTATCAATTTCACATCTCTTTCATTATCAATTTAACATATTTATCATAAACACAATTATTACTCATTCTAACTTACAATCTATAAGGCATTGCACACATTCACATAATCCAGATATTTATATACTTGCTTCCTATCATATAATTAATTACTCTAACATACTTTCTGAACACTTTAACTATCTAGTTACACATAAACATACATAAATAATTATATAAATCATGACCAATTAATCTTCAGTATTTTTAGCAATTCCTAATTAGTTTCCAAGCTTCCGAAACTAACATACGATCCAATCCTAATTAATTATGACCCGAACACCCCATTACCTCGATTCCAAGCTTCAATAATTTGTTCTTGGTGTCGTTTTGTGTCCTCTGGTCACTTGATTCACAGTTCCTCTTCCGAATTCAATACCCGCTTCGCCAATCGTTCCTCCGGCACCTACGGTCATCAAAACACAAACCCCGTTAGTACATCGTCTTCCTTACCCTTCCAAACTCAAAACCCAAGCTTCCAAGAACCCTAAAACTCAAAATGCAAGCCTTTCTCCCATACATGCAATTCAGTTTAAAGAAAAGAGAAGAAGAGGGAAGGAAAAACTTGAGAATTAACGGTCCTCCATGCCTTACCTCGCTTCCTAAGCTCAAAAACACAAGAAACCACCAACATCCACAAGTTCCAGTCACAAATCACAGGGGATGAGGGAAAAAGAGAAAGAGAAATGTTTTAACATTCTGTTTTGCATGCCTCATTTTAAAACAGGCCGCGACGCTGATGCTACGCGTCCCATTGGCGCTACGCGTCAGGTCATTAATTCCTACCTAATGCTACGCGTCAGGTTTCTGATGCCATTTCCTTTAACATTCATTTTTAAACCCAATAATTCACTTCATATCCCTTAATCCTTATAATTTAAAATCAAAATACATTTATTTGTTTATTCCAATTATTAAAACACCAAGGATGTTACATGAAGTGCCCACTTCATGCTCTTTACCCTTTCTCTAAGATCCCTCTCTTTTTGTGGGGGAGTTTTCCTTGCCCTTCCACTTGGGCCTAAAGGGTTTGGATTCCCCATTATAGTAAGAAGCTCCCTCCATGAGTTGAGCTTCTATTCGTGTGCATTGATGAAGAAGTTTCTCAGTGTCCACATGAGGTAGAAGTTCCACTTGTTTCTTTATATTATGATTAAGGCCATGTAAAAATCTATGCATGAGGATTTCTTTATCCTCCTCAACATTGATCCTAATCATAGCCATTTCCAAAGCCTTGTAATAGTCCTCCACACTTTTTGAACCTTGGGAAAGCTTATTGAGCTTGGCCAATAGCTCACCCCTATAATAGGAGGGCACATATCTTTTCCTCATAAAGGCTTTCAAATCATCTTATTCATCAATGGGTTAGAAATTGTCTTTTTTTCTTTCTTTGCAAAGTTGAGTCCACCACACAAGTGTATAGTTTTGAAAGGCTAACGTGGTAACCCTAACCTTTTTTCATTTTTGGTTTGATGGGAGTTGAAGAGTTGTTCTACTATCATCTCCTAATCAAGATAGGATTCTACATTACTCTTCCCATGGAAGAATGGTACTTTTAATTTTACCTCTCTGAGCCCCACCTCCTCTTGAGTCCTATAATTCCTCCTATGGTGCCTATCATCTACCTCACTAGTTTCATCGTGTTGTCTATGTCTATGAACCTTGGGAAAGCTTATTGAGCTTGGCCAATAGCTCACCCCTATAATAGGAGGGCACATATCTTTTCCTCATCAAGGCTTTCAAATCATCCTATTCATCAATGGGTTAGAAATTGTCTTTTTTTCTTTCTTTGCAAAGTTGAGTCCACCACACAAGTGTATAGTTTTGAAAGGCTAACGTGGTAACCCTAACCTTTTTTTCATTTTTGGTTTGATGGAAGTTGAAGAGTTGTTCTACTATCATCTCCTAATCAAGATAGGATTCTGCATTACTCTTCCCATGGAAGAATAGTACTTTTAATTTTACCTCTCTAAGCCCCACCTCCTCTTGAGTCCTATAATTCCTCCTATGGTGCCTATCATCTACCTTACTAGTTTCATCGTGTTGTCTATGTCTATGATGCCTACGATGTCTGGTGGCTTTCTCTCTTTCCTCCCCATGTTCTAAGTTATGTAGCCTTGTGGTCATGTTATTTAATTTTTCTAGAATAAGGCACATGTGTGGGGGGAGGGTGGGATCTCTCTCTCTCTCTCTCTCTCTCTCACTATATGAAGACATGTTATAATGAAAGATATATGAGAAATGAGAATGAGATACTAGTCGTTCACTCAAGGTAAAACTAGCCTAAAAGGGAAAACAACAAACAACAACACAATCAACAAAGAAACAATTAAGGAAAGAAAGTAAAACAAATTAGTCAAAGGTGCAAAAGTTTAAACTAATCCTAGCATGAAAATAAGCATACTATACTATTATAGAAAGCAATTAAAACAAACTAGTCGTGGTGCACGAAAGTAAACTAATACCTAAGTGCACTGCTCCTAATCAACTAATTAAAAATCCAATGTCCAAAAGTCTAAAGTCCTTAAAAGTCCAAATACAAGGACTAAGAAAAAGTACTTAAAAAGAAATATCCTAGAAATATAAGGGAAAAATAAAATACAATTGACATACAAAAACTACTAAGCTATTACAAAAGTGCTCTCCAAATATAATGTCTTCCAAGGTCCACTAAGTCTAAGGAAAGTCCACCAAGCTACAAGGAAAGAACTTGGAAACTCAATGCCAACAAAAGTGCAGTAAATCACATAAGTAAGACACAATAGGTGCTACACAAAATTAATTCAAGGCGCTAGAGTGTTTTTTTTTAATTTACAAGGGGTTACACATTTACTTTTAACTATCTTTTGCCAAGAAAGGACCAAAATAATTGCACAAATTGGAGGACCTTTCAATCCTTTTTCTTTTACACTATTTTTTTCACTTTTTTAATGATATTTTCCCTGTTTCTCCAAGTAAAATATTGCACCAAAACAACACCACACGAAATTGTAAAAATGTGAAAAAATGACTACAAAAAGAGGTGATAAAGTGGCACTATGTTAACATCATCTTCCAACAAGTAAATGCATTGGAAAGAAAGGTATTATGACATGAAACACAATTAAATGGATGAAATTACAGCATGCAAAAGAGTGACACAAGGTGCTGGAAAAATTGAAAAGAAACTAGAAACATAAGCCTAGGAAAACTAACAACTTACAACGTATAATGAGCTACACAATCTACCTTAAAATGAGATAAACAAGACAAGGACTAAGAGATTATTAAGAAATTTAACAAATGTGATTAAAATGCTTTAGAAAACAACTTAATTAGATGGAAAATGCAAAGAAAAGAGCCTAGAAATACATAGAAACAAGCTCCAAAACCTAAGGCAACAAGTAAGGAAGCTAATAACACATTAACATTTGAGCAAACACTTAGATGCACACATAATAGCACACGGTTTCAAAACAATGCCAAACTGGAATTTCACTTTTAAAAAAATTACAAGAATGCAACACAAAATGCAAAGATGAAGCACTAGAAGGCCACAAACACAAGGTAACTTGCAATGTAAGGCACCAAAGGTCAACAAAGTTGGCTAAAAAATTTTTGCTCCAAATTTTCTCAAACTTTGAGGTTATTATTTGGACATATACAACAACACACTTTGTGAAGAGACTTTGCAAAATTCAAAGACAAATGAAGTAGTTCTAAGATTTAAGATTTGACAACTTTTTGAATTTTTTTTGGATTTTCACATATGATATGTCAAATTAAAGCTATGGAAAAGTAGAATGCAATT
This sequence comes from Clitoria ternatea, assembly GCA_037962975.1. Lineage (NCBI taxonomy): Eukaryota > Viridiplantae > Streptophyta > Magnoliopsida > Fabales > Fabaceae > Clitoria > Clitoria ternatea. The sequence continues at coordinate 4,357,874 of CM075674.1, forward strand.
ATGAAACTCAAATTTCAGAATTAGAACTCAAATGAAATAGATCTAAAGAAAAGGAAACAAGAGGTTAGAGACTCTAGATACCAAATGTTGTAGGATTTTCTTCAAATCCTAAGAAAGAAGGTAGATCTTCCTCTTGCTCTGCTTTAGATCCAAGCTTTGAACACTCCAAATCATGAAACCGAATTAGATAAGGAATATGTATGGTGCTAGCCGTGACAAGCTTTAAGTGAAAATGGAGGTTTGGTTAGTGGAAGAACCTAGATCTAAGATTAATTTGCTAGAAGAAATGAAGGAGAATGATTAGGCAAGTGTGGAATGTGTAGCCGTCACTCTCTAAGCTAAAGAGATAAAGCACTTATGGTTTCACCACCCCTGGGAGGAGTCCAACGGATAAGATGGTTGATGATTATATGGTTTAACTTATGTTTTGCATACTATTCCCTAAACCCTAGCTACTATTTATTTAACTTAAGATTATATGGCTTAACTTATATGAAACCCTAAACCCTAATTACTATTTTTAAATTTTTAGTGTACTATTCCCTTTGGGGAATAAGCTATGATGACTATATAGTTTAACTTATGTGATATTGCCTTATGTTGTATGGTCTGTGTTTGTTACTTTTAACGTTGTTATGTCTTTGAATTTGATTAGCCATGAGGTAATTGTGGGGAATGAGTTGTGGTTGACTTACTACCTTATAAGAAATTGGTAAATAAAATGGAGTTTAACTTTATATTTTGAAAAGTTGTGGGGTAATAGTCACCCTAAGTATGTAACACCCATTTTCTTTGGTAGGCGATTATGGACCCCAATAAATCCTAAGTATGAAACTTCTGTAAATAATAATCAGGGAAGAGACTATTCCATAAGAAGAATAATACAATTGGTTCGATGAGACCCGATAAAAGAAACAACAAATGAATGATATAATGATAAAATAATAAAATAATTTTGGGAGTAAATAGAGGATTCCGTGGATAGTCAAGAATTTACTATCCATCCTTATAATTAATACCCTCATAAAAAACTAGTCAAACTAGTATAATGATTCTCGTAAAACGAGGAAAAACTGGGTTAACTCCTGTACACCTGACCTATACCCAAAATGAGCCCATAGTTGGCTTGCAAGCACTTCCAGATATCTGATTCTAGCACGGTTAGTCTCTAATCAACCATTTTGATAATCTAAACACTTCTCCTAAAGGGATCAAACTCTACTTTGGATCCCACCGACCCCATCTCTTGAGAAAACACACCATTAAAACAGAACCCCTAAATCCGATTCAAACACCTTTAATGTTTCAAGTATAACTTTTGCGTACGATATCAAAATTGTAACACCCTTGGTTAACTAAGATAATCCATTCCACTAGATTACCACAGTTAACTGAGAGGTTACTAATTTTAGATAACACATGGTGGAACAAAAGCATAATATATATATATATATATATATACATGACTGTATCATACATACATAAAGTGGTCTCATCAGATCCGTAGAACTAAAATAAGAAAGGGGCACGTAGGCACCCTGTACAAGATACATACAGGTATAAACAGATAAACCTAGTAGCTAAACATCTCTTCCCATGAACTCGTTGTCAGACCGAAGAACTCTGGAACACCTGTGGTGGCTGCTAACTATGCCAGTCTGAGGAACGTGACGACCCAGTAGGGATTGTTCTCAAAGATGGTGAATCGCTGACCTGCTGAACTGACTTGTGCCTCTTGCTACTCTAACCTTATGTGCCTCTGCTAGGAGACCCTAAGCCTATGAAGGTATGACCACATAGCCCTCGGTATCCCAATACATGTAACTCCAAAAGATGTGTCGGAAGAAGTCACAGGGATGGTCCCATTGACACCTCGCAAGATACCTCTCCATCGGGGTCATCATCAGTACTTCCTGTTACATGGGTACGTCCACTGGTCTCTCCTGCCCGTACATAGCTAAAGACTCTGCTTGTGGGAACTATTGGGGTATAACTGGAAGACCGATCGTGTCCACAACTGTTGGGTCCATCGGTGCATCAAACTGGAATTCCTAGAGATTCTCATTCTCGTTATCATCGTTCACTAGCGTGGGTACATACTCACCAGTCGGTTCTCTCTAAAGGTCTACTTCTACTGGTCCTGGTGCAGCTGGCATCTCTCCTATATGAAGCACTCCTCGTTCAATAAGTATACCTGGCTAGAGGTCTGAAAAATAGTTGTAAGGGTGAGTCACCACCTCTACAATAATTGGGGAGCATGGTTACTAAGATCTATGCAATCTTACTTAAACAATAAACAGTCACAATCTCAGTACAATGATGCAATGCATGAGTTCATTTCATTATTTCCATTCTCTTTATTAGTCATCATAATGCATGTAGGCCCATCATCTCCTCATCAATCCCAACACAATATATCACAGTCCCACCTTATCCCCCTTGTCCACTAGAGCGAACGGAGCTCTCCTCATTCTGTTTTCACAAAGGGTAATGACTTACAGTCCCCTCAACAATGGATCCAAATCATATCTCATCAGAACGGGCACTACACAACCATAGAAAACCTCACCTTGAGTTAAAGTATACCAGATTTACCAGGTTGTCTAGTCTCGGGCATGAATCGAGCCATTGGAGGTCTGCCCCGGTATACTCCCAAGACCGCCAGCAGGGGATTAAGACGCCGCAGTTCTTCAGTGTACCCCTCACTGTATGCTCTAGGGAGTTATCCAATCATCCACCTTATCCTCCATGTATGATGCATGATTCAACACTTCATTTATCATTTATTGATCCTCGACAGGGTCCCCTAAATGACTTCCTTCCATTCCTAAAGTCGAGTTCTTTTTCTTTATTTGATGTAATTACGTTTCTCTTTTTCTTTATTGGAAATGTTTAGTGATTTTACCCAACACTTAGGAATGAAATGAGATTGCATACTTTCTAGACAATCAAGGGTACATTGGCACTACAACGCCCACAATTCATCTTGGATCCGAGTTTCCCACACTTTCACAATTTTAATCATTTTGGAACCCCTGCCAATACCATTTTCCATATTTCTCATTTACAAATTTTATCATTCAGTTATCCATGCATCATATAATATCCATCAACATAATATGTCTATGAGGTACTCCACTCAATTCACACATTTGTAATCATATCACATTAATAACTATTCAATAGCATCACAACATACAAGACAACACTTATCTCTAATTCTTATCCATGGGATATGTACAAATAACATACTCATCGATATTAAATTCAAGGTACCAACTTATGCATTAATTCATCACTAGAACGTTCACACTCCTTATCTAGTCGGGTCACTTGGCGAATTGATCGAGTTTCTGTATGCTACTAAGTCATTCATCTATTTATTTATTTATTTAATCATGTATGATTACTTCCTTATGCCATTTAATTTCCTAATGACCAGTTATGAACTCTTTAGTCATTATCAAGCGGTCTTATTATCGATCTTCTTTTACTAATCCACTTAAGCGTTATTTATTAGATAACTTATTTCCTTGGTCATTAAATGGGTCACTAATGCTTATTGTATAATTGTCAATTTACTAATATTCTTTCTAAATTTCTAGTTTCTAACTTTTGCACTTTTCTTTACTCCCATCGTTTCTAATTATATTAACTGATTTGTTTCCTTAGTTGCACTCTTTTAGTCAACTAGAGCTTACTTTTCCTATGACGTCAATTTATTGCTTAGGGATCTAGAATCCACTCTAATATTATGAACTTAATCAAATATTACTTGGCCACTAAAAGTTACTATTTAATTGATAAGTCATTCGACCCCCTTTTTTTATTTACTTAGTTCAAAGTCCAATATTCTAAAATCCTTCCTATATCCTTTATCTTTATTAGTGATTAATGTTCTATAACTTAAATATTTATTTCATATATATTATGTTCTAAAATAAAGCTTACTTAGTTAATTATTTATGTCATGTACCATATAAATATTTCCTAAGTTTCTTTTCACATATTTTATTGATTACTAAAATTTTTAACTCCTAATACCTACTTCTTTATTTGAACACCTAAGGATCTTATATATTTCCTTTAGGCACCCTTTCTTATCTTAACTTATTAAAGTCCTTTTTATAATTTATCTTAATTGGTTACTAGAATTGGTCACTAAAATTAGTCATAAAATTTTCTAAGTACTAATATCCATCTTATTACATTTCAAAACTTTCTTTATCTTAGTTATTTGTCGGGCCTAAACCTTGTCACTTGTTAATAAAACTTTTCCGGGTAAAATTTTTCACTTTTAAAATCAACTCATTTATTTGATTAATTCTTATAAAATTCTATAATAACTTAAAAATAGGACCACTTTTCAAACTTAGTGAAATAAACACTGTAACCATTCGGTCAGTGAATTTTCTTTAAAAGTGCGATGTCATCAAAATACTTCCGGCGATACGTGGTGATAAATTAATTCCTAATAGCAGGGCTTACCAGAAACAAATTACAAATTACATAATAACACCATAAAATTTAAAATTTAATAATACAACCATATCAAAATAAATCGAGCCTTCCTAAACACTTAAATTTCTAATTTTCCCGTTACGACTCCGATCGCGATAAAATCCTTTTGAGCACATGAACGTTGATTTATGCCAAATAAAATTTATAAAATACCCATTAACTTAAAAATGTAATAATTTTAACTATCTGTTACAAAAAATTTTATGGTTTAAAATCTAACCGTTGGATCGCGATGAAATCGAAAACGATGGTTCCCGAATACTCAGGCAATATTATAGAACGACTAAAAATGAAATCAAACAAGGTAAGACCCCCCGTACCTCATGGAATAGCTGTTGCTCAGAGGAAGAAAAATAACAAACCCGCCGAAAACTCGTCGAATGCTTCGAAACGTCCACTGATCATTACCGATGTTCCCCGATCCTAAGAGAAAGTAACATGCACAAGATTTGAGCAATAGGGCCATGGTTTTGGGCTTCCAAAACAGAAAGGAAAAAGGACCAAATGCATGCATGGAAATGGAAAAACTTAGAGAAAAATGAAAGCAAGAGTTCAAGAGCAAAAGATTCAAAACTTCACCTTTCTTGCTAAGGAAAGCTCACGGTTTTAGACAGCCAAGACAAGGAATTTAGAGCTACTTTCTAAAGGCTAGATCTTGTAGAAAACTACTTAGTGTTGGGTGGGAGAAGAAGCACGATCTAGAAGGTGGAAGGATGAAGAAGAAAAATGATGGTGTTTGGTGGTGGTGTGAGGCCGTGAAGAGATAAGGATAATGGTGGGTCTCATGGTGGTTTATGGTGGTTGAGAGAGGTTGATGGAGGAGGTTTTGAGCTAGTGGTGGTGGCTGGAATTTTTAAAAAAGAAAGGAAGAAGCAAACATGCTAAGAGAAGGAGTTGTAGTGGAATTATTAAGAGTTTTATAAAAGTGGAATGGGTTTATTGATTTGTCTTTAGAAATAGAATTGAGAAGTGTAATTTTTTCTGATTTGTTGCAAGTAAGGAACGTAAGTCATGGTGCAAAATGGTAAGATGGAGCATGATGTGAAACCATGATATCATGGCATGGGTGCACATGATATGATGACAACTTGTTAAACAAGTTGTTAGCTCCTTATTAAAGAAGGCAAGAGATCTGGTGTTGCCATGTAGAAGCTAGGTGTCACGTGGCGAGAATGCATGGGGGGGTAGGTGTCACCCAAAGATGGCTGGAAAATTAATTTGTCGGGTAAGAAATTAAAGCATGAAGAATTTTTATGAACCGGAAAATAAGGAAGTTAAAAATAAATATGGTTTAATTTTTAGGATGAGAATCTTCAAAAATGGTCAATGATCTGGTCTATATACCGGTGTCCAGACTATGGCGTCATCTTATCCGTTCTGGAAGGTAAACCGATATCACAAGTTAACATCCAGACTATAAAATACCATGCTAGGCGTTTACCCTTCACCGGTTTGTCTGAGACAACACTTCGGACACCGGTTATTGTTTGTTCTGTGGTCACAGGGATGTTGGTAAAGACCCCGTTCTTCCCGTATCATGCTTTGGAAACGTACTCTACGCCACACACCTCCTGACTCTCGACCCAACATCTACGCTCTCCCCATGTTATTATACATAACCGTTCACCTATACTTTGAGAGGATAAGTGGTTGTTCCACTTCCCATGATTGATACCCTGCATAGCGGAAAGTATCCACGTCACCCGTCAGAAGGTACAAAGTAGGAGCGATATGCGGGAAATGTGGATCTTCCCCATTCCTACGTCAGAATCGTACACTGAGCACTGAACTACTCTTAATCGTACAGTGAGCACTGCGTCAGAGTCTCCTGGCCCCACTTGTGTCTGACGATTCATTTTCTACGCTCATCTATAAATAGTCGATTTTCACACTCACATAAGGTGATGTTGTTCCTACTCTTAATACACTATTGCATTGCTCAAGTTTTCTCTGAGTTTTCATTCTCTTCACTGATTTGAGCGTCAGAGAATCGTTGCAGGTGACACCACCTTTCGCCTCCATCAATGCAAAAGCTTGGTATGAAGGATCTCCAGGACAGCAAGACCAGACTCTCCCACTGGGAGTTTGGATTATAATACCGGATACCCACTGTACCGGTGTACAAACGCTTAAATCTCAGACTTTTGTAGTTGGTCCCCAGTCCAGATCCTTGACCCCGGACTAGACCAATTCAGTCAACCTGAATTTTGTATATCTTCTCCTTCTCTTTTATTTGATATATTATTTGCGACGATCCAAGATCGGTAGCCTGAGATATGTCTGATTCACGACAGGATGCTCCAGAAGCTCCTAGATCAGCTAGAGCCTTGGTAATAAATTCATCATTAATTATCCTTTCAGAATTTGGTTTCATGCTGTTCATGACAATTGTAGATCACTTTGATACAGATCCATATCAAAAAGAACGAAGAGATTTAAGTACCGGACAAGGGAGATATGTGACTTTTACTGAAGACTGCCAACATGGTGACGAAACAGCTGAGGGGTTGCAAAGATCTATTAAACTCTACTGATCTAAAGGGATTTTGCCTTTGATGTCTTCATAAAAAATGTAGAGAATTTTTTTACAGAGATTTTGACATTAGGTTTGCGTGAATCAAAGGTCGTTTGAGAGAGTTATGAATTTTTTATTGAACCATGCATAGGGAAAAACGTCCAAACTGTGGAATTTTGAGGCGAACATACTTAATCTTTGAGTTTGGGGTCAACAAAGTAGGAATCGGAGTTCGGGGCTAGAAACAGAGATTGAAGATCTTTTCAAAATAAAGAGATTACGACCAAAATCGTTCTATTCCAAGGTCATATTCAAAAGTTGGGTCCAAAACATTGAAGGTGCTCGGGTCGAGCTTTAAAGCGATTTATGAAGAAACTGATTTATGGAAAAACGAGGTTCATAGAGTCCAAACCAGGCTTCGACCTCTTCAAAAAAGTTCCTAAAATGTTGAAACAAGTTTCCAGAGACTGATTGTGCCACCATCGGATATCCCGAAGTTTATGAACGGTCAAACGTATGAGACGTTAAGGATTCTGATTGGGCCGATTTAACCAAGTCAGACACTCTTGATGCTTTACAAAAGGATCCTAACAAGACTAGTTTCTATACTGGATCACTAGTCGTAAGTCAAACGGTCAGAGTTTGACCTCAGGCTGGGTCCCACAGTTCAAATCTGAGTAACCGGGCGACATTTATTATTTAAACATTAATAATAACTAATTAATCTTTTAACTAAACCCCATTATAAATAGACATCCATATTTTAAACTCATTATTAACAATATTAGGAATCAAAATAAATATTATCTAATTATTTTATTTTACCTTTATTAATTAAAATTATTAATGATAAAATTTATTAACCAATCAATATCAAAATAAGATATTAGCTATTAATCACCTTTATTAAAGGACTTAATTAGTGTCTTATGAAATCTTGAGCTCTAATAATTATCTGGCTTTACGATCTAACTTGACACTTAAATAAATCTAAATATTCTCAATTAATTATTGCTAAATTTAACAGATTGTTGACTAACATCATTTATGAATTACTAAAATTAAACATCATTCATTAATCATTATTTCATCAATTTAGCATCAATAACAAGAATATATAGATATATCTCATTAACAGTCTCAATGTTAAATCAAACATGACTATCTGCTCACATAAATCATTATCAAGTCATTAAATTCTCTAAATGTCACTATTAAATACAGTCTCTTTCACTCATTCATTTCATCTAACTGAGTTATTCACTACTTACATCCTCTCGGTTTCTCTTTCTTCCTTACACTCAGGGCAATCTGGGTGTAAGGCCAAAGCCTCAATTCTCCTAAAAGACTTAGTAAGGCACTCTCAGAGGTCCGAGAGCCTGGGTTCCTATTTTGAAAAATCAAGGCTGTTATAGAAATCAAGAAATTCTTGTCTTGGTTTCTTCCTTATAAAAAACCTAACAACCTCTATTTCTAGCCTTGGAAGCTAATTCGCAGCCAATTGTCCTCAATTTGAGAATCAAGGATTTGTACTCCAAAACCTTGTTTTTTAATCCTCTTAAATTGCATATAATTCACTAGAAAATTCATAGCTCCTTCATACGATGTCTGATTCATGCAATTCATATTTCATAATTCTTGTAACAAAATTCTCTACGAATTTTATACAAACTTCAAAGGCTAGTTCTTACCCCACAAGTACAGACTTGTATATCTTTTCAGGGTTGTTTTTGGTACATCATCCAGCAAACCAATTTTAGTAAAACGTGTATAACTCTCTCATACAACATCGAAATCACTTCATTCTTTTTTCTATGGACTTGTATTAAAAACCCTATAACTTTCATGAAAAGCTCAAAAGCTAATCCCCAAAGAATTTTTTCCAGCAATTATATCTCTTTAGTTCTTGTAATTTCGGGAGCGCCTTTGATTGGTTCAGCCATATTTTGGGCTACTGATATTAGAATTACCCAAACTTTATATCGTTTCAAAGAAAGAAGTGAGACCTACAACTTTCATGTTCACCACTTTTTCAAATTCCCACTATAAATACTCTTGAGATATTTATCAAAGTTACCCATTAAAAATTGTAACTAGGGTTTTACTCGGTACCGATTAAATCTTGATCTGTCAAGCCATTTTCCCTATAAATAGGCGACCCCCTTCACCCTTCACCTCCTACCTCAGACCACACCTTCCTTTCTATCTCTAAACCTCTCATTCTCTCTCTAGGCCACCGGCCACCCACCTCCATTTCTCCTCCAACCACTTTCAAAACCACCGTGAAACATCGCCGATCTTTATCATTTTTCTTCCTCCTCCCTCCAATCACCTTCACGGAAGCCATCACTATCCAAAACCACTATCTCTCTCCTCCTCACGCAGCCCCCACCCCCTCCACCACCACCTATGACCACCTCCTCATCTGATCACCACCATTTTTCCTCACGGCGACCAGCGTTCTTCGTTTCTCCTTCAATTTCCATCCTCCCCCTACGACCACCATCTCCGATCAAGCCACCACCATGAGACCACCATGGTAGCCACCTCACATCTTCGATCATTTGCATGTGTTCGTAGTTAAGCTTCAATCGTCATGTAGATTCCAACAACGCTAATAGAATTGCGATCAAGATTATGGATCGAAAGTTTGAAGTTTTACACCCTCCAGCAAGGAATAGGAAAAAAATGACACTCTAGGTAAAGGGGTATCCTCTCGGGTATTCTGGGGTAAACCGCATGCTCAGACCGATTAGAGTTCCTTTTGGGCCTCTACCCTTTCAAGGTCATGCTTGGGAAATTTTAATTGATTAAGTTATTTTGATAAGAATTAATATTTTATTATTGTGATTATGATTAATTGATTATGATTACCCTATACTAACTCTGGTGACTGGATGAGTAAAATAGGTACTGGACTGAGAAAAAGCTAAAAAGGACTTTGGGTGTCAATGTGGGTCCCAATCAGTAAGTTTTGAAAAACGTGATCCCGGGGGTATAAGGATGGACGGGCACGCTGCATTTATCTTGTAATTTGATTTTTTCCCAAATCTCTATAATAATGGTATTAGAGTGTGATTTATTAGGTGTATTGTTATATTTGTCCTCAATCACGTTAGTACCAGATTTTATGATGTGAGATAAATATTAAATTAATTATACTAAAAATACTTAAAAAGAATAAAATTAACCATGCTATTATTATTAGTATTAATATTTTCTCACTTTAAAGGATTTGAACAAAGGTATTTTAAGAAGAATATTATAAAATATAATTTTTCCAACCAAATAAAATGAGGCTTAGAATCGATACCTATGATTAAGTCCCATTTTTATTAAATCGGTAAGAGGACTTGAATATAGTGTGTTACCTGATAAGCCTAGTTAGGTTTACTCAGTACACACATAATGGTTGGATACTATTTTATTCCTAAATGCCTCATAAGTCTTCCGGACTTATTTGGGCATATCAATAAGGGTAACGACCAATAATGTTTTAATTTTGAGAAAAATCTTTACTTCACAAATAAGCAATGGATGCCACTTTATCCCCGAATGCCCCATGAATCTTGATTCATGGAAGCATACTGATAAGGGCAATGGCCAAGTGTTATTATATTTTTTGAAGATACCCTAAATCTTCTTTTGAGTAATAGTCAATTAACAACTGGGAATTTCAATCAATTTATTGCTAGCGTTACAAGAGTACATGCACTTATGATTTCAAGATCAAGTAATAAGCTGAGGTACAGTCCGTACAATTTCTTTTATAAATAGAAATACTTCATAAAGTCTGAAAAATAGGCGGAATCTAACGAGTTAAGGACAAATATTATGAGCTAAAAAACACATAGACACCTAGGGGTTAAAATTAACAAGAGAATTAAAGAATGTATGTTGTATCATAAAAATATTTTTTTGGAAAGACAGTGATAAAACTAGAGCATACGGCAATGGTACACTAGAGGACATTCGCGTTCGATCCCCAAGCAGGATCTCAGGAGTACAACCAGGTTGGAACCCCAATGACATTAAAGTCATGCCTAAGGTCGGGCATACCAGTGTAAGCCCGATGTACTTCGACTAAAGACGGAGTGTAACTATGGTCGTGCAGAGCCAAGTCCTGATTATAATGTGATCATGAATGGTGTGATGAGATGGATCCATGTTGATAGGACCTAAGTGTCCTTGGTACCCAATGATGCAAAGACTTGGTGATCTCTGATCGTTTTAGATAATGATGAGATCCCCCAGTAGACATACTATGGAGGAGGTGATGTTGGATTGATTTTATGGGCCCACATGCATCATGAGCTTTAAATCTTCAGATAAATCATAATGAATCTAACTTATGTATACCATGATGACATCACCAACTATTGTATGTTCTAATTTACTTGTTTGTATTATTTCATAATATATTGTTTGTTAAGAGGGTATGCCCTTATTGGGAACCCTCGGGGTCAAGAGTGTATGCTTACCCCTTTTATTTAATAATAATTACAGAAGGACAAGGGTATCGGGTGCTGGACTGTGAGGACCAACGGTGAGCTAGACGGGTCAGTTGTGCGACGACAGTGCCCCTCAACCCCCCAGGAGCCAGCAATAATGTAGGGTTCAATTATAGTTGATTAAATAACAAGCAATGGATGATTGTATATATGAGAGCCTGTGTGCCCTGCTTTGTTGAGAGTATAATACTCAAGCTTAAGAATGGTTATGTAAATTATTTAATGTTTACTTCCATTGATCCGCCATCATTTACTTGTACAAAAAAAGATTCCCATTTTTTTGAAAACTTGTGACCTCTTAGTTAAGTAGGATAACCCATTTGGAAGGATTATCCTAGTTAACCGAGGGTATCACAAAGTACATCAGGGTATGTGTAACATCCTGCTTTTAATAATAGCTCTATTTTGAAAATTTTGAAGTATAAAAGATCTGTTAGTGTTACTCAATGAATAAAAACACTCTATAGATGGTTGTGATACTCCAAAATTTCTTTTTCTGGGTATAATTATAGGAATTACATAAACCTTTAAGGATGAGGCCCAATTTCTGAGTGATAATACCTTAGAAAGAACTATCCGAGTGAGAAAGAGAGTCTGATCCGAGTGAATCATGTAAACCGTATTCCGAGTGACTAAGTAATGACTGAGTCCGAATGAGACTTGACTGTGATGCTTATCTCTGAGGAATAAATGGTTAAGTTATTCCTCAGATGAGAAAGGACATGAACACCGAGTGAAGATCGAATGAGCCTTGAGTCAGCCTGAGAAGACTTAACCGAGTGAAAAGTTGAAAGAAGAGGAGTCGGTTGAATGAGATCGGAAGAGACACTTCTGATCCGTTCTGATCTCAAAAGGTAGGACGACGTCAAGACTTCAAAGAAGAAGATCAGATGCCCACTAATACCACATCACATTGGATGACCGATGTAGGGAGGACAGCTTATGTAAAGCAGACCGGATCAACGTTTTACTGAATGAGCTATGGGTCGCATGACCATGAGACCGGATTAATGCTTTGTCATTTGTGAACACCGGTTAGATTCAAGGAAGGTTCATCCTTAAAACTAATGTTCACACCGGATAAATTATACCGGTATTAAAGACCAGACTGAGTCCGTCCAGAGAATAGAAGATTACAGACTAGGAAGGGTACAGTTTTCCTACAAAACTGGGGTCTCATGCCTTGGCGGAGTAGTAAATTTAGGCGGGGTCACACGTTTTGGCGGAGTCATAAGCATTGACGAGGTCAAATGCCTTGGCGGAGTAACGTGAACATCTTTTAGAGCATGGACATCTCTTAAGATACACTCAACACCGCCCTTCACACAACACCGCCTTTCACACAACACCGCCCTTCACACAACACCGCCTTTCACACAACACCGCCCTTCACACAACACCGCCCGTCATTCCACACCGCCCTCACCCTCCACACTGCCCTCACACAGCATACCGCCTCACACGCCACACCGCCCTCTCTTAATACCGCCCATATACGGCACTCCGCCCTCACACCCTACACCGCCCCATATACTCAATGCCGCCCTCTTCAAAATCTCCAACAACGAACACCTTTTAACTCCACTCAGACCACTTTATATAAATTAATATATCACTAACCTCTTTAATGCAAAGATGACAGGGAGACGAGTCAAAAGGTTCCATTAAATCTCACCTAATCCTCCATTCAAGTCTGCCACTTATTCTCTCATTATTAACAACTTACCACCTACATACGAACCACTTAGCAAATCACACACTCTTTTCTTCTTCTTCTCATTCTTGTACGTTCAAAAGGCTGTTCTTTCCATTTCTTCCATTACGGACTGGAACGAGGGAACTACAAGACATACCTTGTTAATCAAAGGACATCAAATCAGGTAAGAGGGGAGAGGGTTGTGAATATTTGTGAAATGGGTAGAACTGTATGCTGTTCTAGGATTCCAGAATTAACTTCGTAACTTGTTGCTCATTTTTGAAATTGAAAACGTGTGAATTTGACTCTGACTTCTTCATGAAAGTTGTAGATCTTTTTGATATCTGAATTTTGAGACCTGAATCGAGTAATTTGAATAAGTATAGCAAAAGTTATAGCCAAAATATTATAGCATGTTTGTGTGGAAAGTTTATCCTTTGTTTTGTGTATATATTGACTTACTGGGAATTGTACGTGCATAATCAGCCCTTTATGTCTTCATGAAAGTTGTAGATAATTAAGTTGTGGATTTTTAGAAAGTGGTTTCACATCAAAATAATTTTTGTAACTCAAGTTATGTTCAAATTACTGAAGTATGTGCAAGTTGAAATTCTGAAATTCTGAAATTTTGAAATCCGAATCTTGTTTTTAAAACTGGGAAGTTTGTGGTGAGAATTAGGGGTTGGTGTCTTCATGGAAATTGTAGATATGTGTGTTAAGAATAATTTAGAATTGGTTTCATGTCAAAATCACGTTTGTAACTCCAAATACGTTCTAAATACAAATCTGTGTACATTTTGGAAAACTTATCTTGAGGCAGTATGGTATTTTATGAAAAAGTGGTATTTTTGATTGGAATCTGAAACTGTGTTCTTCATGAAAGTTGTAGATAATTGTATTATTGAGCTATAGAAAGTGGAATCATCTAAAAAGGAGTTGATTTGCCCATGTTATGGCTGTTTTGCTAATGTATGTTGTTGTTGGGGATGCTGAAAGTCACTGAAAAAGGCTATTTTGAAAGAAAATGATATTTTCTCTATGGATAAAGATTATTTATTAAATTCTTGAGTGATTATGAATTAGTATAAATGCTGTTGAGTATCACACAGTTTGTATATTGTGATGGTGAATAATTATGAATGACATAATTAATATATATATACATGAATGCCTTGTGGTTATTGACATATGTGGTTGTAACAGTAAATCCATGATTTTATGAATTATTATGTGTATTGTGTCCCTTGAGGACTTGTATTATCCAAGAGGTTTTGGAAATGTGGATATCATGGTATGTTAAATGATAAAGAGAATTAAAGGCATTCATGCATCATAAGCATTGGACGCATCATGGAATTTAGGGGTTCCTTGATTGCCTACCCTGGTGGGGGGTTACTCTATGATGAGTTCAGCCCTATTTTGTTGTGTGCCATGGAGTGTAGGGATTCATGGTCTATACAAAGCCCTACTTATGATAATTGTGTACTTCGGTACTTAAGCGCCATGAAGTATAGGGATTCATGGTATATGCTAAAGCCCTAATTGTGTAAGCGCCATGAAGTATAGGGATTCATGGTATATGCTAAAGCCCTAATTGTGTAAGCGCCATGAAGTATAGGGATTCATGGTATATGCTAAAGCCCTAATTGTGTAAGCGTCATGAAGTATAGGGATTCATGGTATATGCTAAAGCCCTAATTGTGTAAGCACCATGAAGTATAGGGATTCATGGTATATGCTAAAGCCCTAATGGAGTCTCTATGAGACTTTTACTGCAGTATTCCCACCAAAACCAAATGGATCCAGCATGACATCATTTGACTAATTGAAGAATTATTAAATGGACTTGTTTGGCATATTCATCATATCATTATGAGTTGTGGATTGTGTTTGTGCAATTTTATCTATTTTATACTTATTCTATATTCTGTCTCACTCTTACATTAATTTTTACAGTGAATGACACGCCGAATGAAGAGTGATGCCATGATTGATGTCTATTTGAATTATTACTTGAACTTTGATTTCATGAGTTGTAATAAGTATAACATGTCATGTACCATTATCTTCTAAATCGTTTCCGCTATTTGAATATTTTCTTGAATTTAATTATTCACGACTAGTATGTATGATAATTTTCTGCTGTTATCAACTGTTAGTAAACTCTGAATTGAATTTATGAATTATAAAATGATCTTCCGAAAACACGAAAATTTTACTCGAAAATTTTTAATTAACGTTTCGGGGCGTGACAGTATGAGGTAAAATTCCTACCATTATAAAAGATTGTTAAGAACTAATGAGCTAAATCTCAACTTGATTTTTTGTATGAAAGTCAAGTATGGCCAAGATAAGGTAATAAAGAAAGAAAGGTTTTAAATATTTGACTTTGTATCAGAATCTTAAATTAGAAATGAATACTTGACTTAGACCTATCATTTTAACAAAAAATTAAAAAAAACTATCTAAAAAATCCTAAGCTTGACCAAGCAGGTCAGTAATTATATTTGATCAGCTTAAGATTAAGCGGTTTTGAAGATGTCACACCATGATTCACTACCATAAACATATTCTTTTAATATAATATTTTACTCACCTTCCTAAACATTTGTATCGTTTGGATAAAGGTATATAATTAGGGGGATTAATTATGAGGATTTTAAAAGTTTCCCATGTTTGGGTGGAAGGAATTGGGGAGGAAAGATTAAAAGGCAGTGGGCCTCATAGATTAAATTTCCACACAAAACTTAGTCATTTGGGTCGATTTTTGCTTTTCTTTTTTCACGGACATAAGAACCTCTTAATGTAGTGGGTCCCACAAATTAAACATATATACTTTTATCTTTTTAAATTTATTTTCTTTATTTAACTAAATAAAAAGTAATTATTTTCCCTCTTCTTATTATATTTCAATCCATCCAAACACACATAATTTTCCTTTAATTTTAACTAAATATCTTTCCAAATCACTTTATTTCAACTCAATTTCTTTCCTCCCAATTCCTTACCCCTATCCAAATGAAGCATAAGGGTTTAGGGCCTTAATATTTCTTGTACTTAGAGGCCCACTAGTGAGTCAGTAGTAGGCGAGTCATTAGTAGGCTAGTATAGGATTTGGGCCATGGTTGGTCCTTGTACTCCTTTGGTTGTGGCCCTCCTATGGTTAGGGTTAGGTTAGTTAGCTTGCTTAAGGTTAGGTTTAGTTAACTTTCTTAACAAGTCACTAGGAAAGTTTATAAATAGGAGATGCCACCCTACCTTGAACAACATTGATCATTTTAGTGAATGCATACTATTTCTAGTGAGAGCATTTTTTTCCAAACTCTCTAAATTGTTCTTAGTAAGTGTAACATCCTAGGTCATTTTACATATATTTATATTCATTTGATTAACTTTTATTTGCTAATATTTTCCACTCTCATAATTTTTATTGAAATACCAGGAATGTTACAGTAAGACTTTGGGTTGACATTCTTATCAATGCATCCTTCTATTTTAGTAAGCTTCATTAGGCTTATCTCTTCCCTATAAGAGTGGTGTCAATCCTTCTACTTCAATTTTGTTTCCTAGAAAATGCAAGAACATCCTCTTATCAAGACCATGTATGGTTTGGTCAAGCTAGAAAATTGTAAAGCTTAAGCTGTTTGGTGATTGGAAGCTTAGATCTAGTCTCTTGTCTCCTAGGAAGATCCAATTCTTGAAGGATTTCAAGAAATTCCTACAACATTTGGTACCATGATGAGCTTGAAGCCTAAAGGTGTAAAATTTCAAATCCACTCCAATTCTTTTGGTATTTTTTAATTCTAGTTTTAGATCATTCTTTTATTCCTCCTCCTCTATCAATGTCTACTTTTATTTTTGAATCTGAATTTTGGCACCTGTTCACACACAGAGAGTATTAGACACAAAACCCTAGAGAATTCCCTTAGGGACTAGGTTTATTAATCTCTATAATATGTCACTTAGGTTACAACATGCCTCTATAAGTCATATGTATACCTAGGTTACAAACATAGGCCTGGCCCATTAAGCTAATACTAAGGCAATCGACCTACTATCGACGTGGGAGGGATTATGGACATCGTGGGGCCTACCCCCGATCCCACGGAGGGAACAACACCAAAAAATGATAATCATATATCTTGAATTCAAATTTAGGAGGCTTGATCTCTTGTTTCATGCTTGATTCTTGAATATCTTGACCTTATTTTGATTTAGAGTTGTAGAATTGTTGGAATTTCAAATTCTAATCCATAGATTTTGGTGCCACTTTCTAGCTCTTATTCTTTAAAAGAAATTTTTATTCAATTCTTGTTCATTTATTATGTTTTTATGTTGTTTATTAATTAGGTTTTGCTTCTTTTCTGTGTACCTATCATTTGAGTGTTTCCATCTTGAGTTTTGGCTTCAAATTCATTTACGTACAGCCGCTGCCAATTTATTGTACTTCAATGATTGTTCATCACATGTTCTTGCTTGAAACTTGAGTTTTGTCCATTCTATTGAAGGGTTTATGTGTTGGTTTGTGTTTCTAGGTGTATAAGCTCATCTTTTTCTAGTGTTTAAGTGTCTCTTTTAATTACTTTCTATCAATTCATTCATTCATGTTCGTATGTGATTCCATTTCCTTCTCTACATCTCTTTTTAGTGATAATGTTATTCCAAAGAATCATTTGCTAATTTTATTTGTTTTTAAACTTACAAATCAAATTACAAAGTCCAAAGGCAAAGTTTACAAATGTTCTTGTTATTGCATCCAATTCCAAGGAAAAAGTTGATATATATATTTGTAATGTAACAATACCAAGTGCAATGTGTATTTGTTGGGTTTAAATTTGTCCAACCTAAATATCGTAATTTGTCTTAAATATATTTTTATTCCTTATAAAACAAGGATCTTTTGGTTTTGATCCCTCTAAAACTATTTTCTTTTCATTCACATCCAACTTTTACTGAATATTTTCTTTGAAGTCCTTGTTTAGAAAAACATGTTAAGTGTTAACATGGTTAATAAAATTATACATTAGCTTATCAACTTTGTTTAGACAGGTCCAACTAGCTATAGAAATGTGACTTTGACTATTAATATACAATTTCTTTTGACTAAATTTCCTTTTAAAACCATTAGAAAATTAAGATTTTTAATCATTAGAAATAGTATTTTTATTGTTGAAGTCACGTGTTAGTAGTCATATGAACATATTAGAACCACTTAGATAAATTGAGGTATAAATTTGTTAGTCAGGTTAACATTTAATATATTAAACTTAATAGTAGGGAGTAAAAACAAATTTTTTTATATAAATTAGATGTAAAAGAAAAAATCTTTTTCAGGACCGAAATTAAAAGACCTCTATTTTATATGAATCAAACATTTATTTAAACCTAAAATAAATGAAATCATCCAATTAAGTGTCTTCTTAAAAGAGATTCACTATAAGATCATCTAAAATCAAGTTTGGCCTAAATTAAAATTAGATTCACTCAAATCTAAAGCAAATGATGAATAAGTACAAAATAGGTCAAAGTTTCAAATGCATGAATTTCAACTCCAAATTTCAAATTATGAATGAAGATACCGAGGAAAGAATGCCCTCAAAAGTTCAAGTCAAATTTAAAGACCCAGATTTGAAATGAAGACTAGACTTAAGACTTGAAATTGTGAAGAAAAGCTCAAAACTAAAACCTGAACCATGAAAACCACTCAAATTTTTTTAAAATGACATGATGAGGTGAATATGAAGTATCACTAGGGAATCTAAATCATTTGACCTAAACCTAAAATGTTCAAGTTGTAGAAACCTTAGAACATGAAGTTTAAATAAGAAATTTCATATTCAAAAACTAAACAACCAAAGTAACTCAAGAATGACTCAACATACATCACAGTATGGATCTCTTCAAGAATTCAACATTAGAAACCATGCTTGCCCTTACATCAACCATGCTTTAACAAATAATCAATAGAAAATTATTAAAACAAAATACGAATGATTCTTTAAGATTGAACCATTATTTACTCATATTATACTTCTTTTAGACTTGTAACTATTATCTATATACGTTATAATTCCTTGTTATTCATGACTATTTATTTACTCTTGCTATAATTTTTTTAGCTAACTCATAGTTAATTTATATATTAGATACTTCAAGATCCACTTCATTCTTAGCCTAATGATCATAACCTAAATAAAATTGAAATGAGAGAAAAAAATTAGAACAAACTTCATTAAGAAAAACACTATATTTCCTTAGTTAAACCTTAATATTGATAATGCATTATAAAACATGATATAAAGTTTAAGAAGAAAATAGACAGATTTGAAAGAAGAGAAGTCCAAAAGTACAAAGACAACCATACATTTAAAAGACATCATTAATTAAAAAGGAAAAAAATTAGTTGCAAAAGATAAAGGAATGAACCACAAATAAGTAATATAAAAAACCTAAACATTCATTCTATCAATGGGAAACACAAATCTGGATCACATTAAAGCATGTTCTCCCGAATATCCGAAATAATTAATTGCGGCGGAATGTCCTAATTTATTGCTTTATACAGTAATACAGCATTTTTCTTTTTCTTCTTTTGACACGCAACTTTATGAATGGGCCCGAAATTTTGTTTCCGATGAAGACATTTATTATAAATAAGAAATAAAAAATCACAAATAGTGAAATACTAAAAATGAAACTTTCTATGATACATGTTCATGGTACATAAAAATTAAGTGTAAGAGGGAACAGTTAAAAGAGTTGTGAAGATACTTTAGCACAATCAAACGTCTTAAGTTTAGAGACTTCAATAAAACTCAAAAACTACATACATTCAATGGATTAAAGCACGAAATTATAACTGTAAGTCGTTTAGTATAAATTTTACCAATTTTGCATCCCACTTATTTCCTATATCTCCCCGCCAACTTCCATTCTACTCGACGAACCGTTTGATACTAGCATTGTAAATTCAATAATTCTCCCAGTCTCATTTAATATTTTATACAATATCAGGCCACGGGAAGCTGCGATTATATTAAATTTGTTACGACATTTAAATCTTAAGAACCAGTTTAAAAAGTTGTAAACATGAACAAAACCAGCAAGGCAACTATATATAAAAAATTATATAAAAAGACCACCAAACTACCATATCCTCTAAAATCCTATCCAGTTATCATATCAATTGTAATACAGCGAAAATATATGGGGTATAAGCCAGGGCCCGCCCAGACCTGGTTACAATACCCACACGAACTAGGACTAGAATTGAACGCGCAATGTTTAGAAAACACCAGGCTCCTCAACTAAAATTCAATGTGACCTCAATAACCATAATTGGTTCCATAAACGGGGCCATAATCAGCAGAAGGTACATGGCCAGTATGACCACCAGCGCTTGATGGAGGAGACGCATAAACAGGAGCATTGGAAGGATAGGAATTGTAACCTTGATTAATTGATGCCCCCATATGATCCTGTGTTGCATTTGCAGCTTCAGCCATGAAATTCTGCAACACATGATTTTAGCCAATAATAATAATAATAATAATAATGATAATAATAATAATAATAATAATAATAATAAAAGCAACAAATAAACATGAGCATCAACATGTGTTGGTGCGATGATAAAATGTAACCCAAAAATGTTTTATTTGTTATTTGCCATTTCACATACTGTATATTTCTTCTAAGATTTCTTTAATTTCATGTTCATTAGGAAAAAAGTAAAAACAAAAAGCACCATCATCAATCTATCCTACCACTCAAACACATAATATTTGTATAGCCTTAAATTCACCAGTTGTCATTCAAATCTCACAAATACGAACTGGATTCCCCCAGCTTTTTTGGCACTATCATCTATTTATATTTATTAACTTTACAAAAGAATGACTAGAGAAAACTTTATCCATTTAGAATCACTGATTTCTGGACAGATAATTGTTTATTTTTCAGAAGATCTCTCAAATTCAAATCTCACAAATATGAACTGTAATCCCCCTGCTTTTTCGGCACTATCATCTATTTATATTTATAAACTTAAACTTTACAAAAGAAAACTTTGTCCATGTACGGATTTCTGGACAAATAATTGTTTATTTTTCAGAAGATCTCTCAAATCATTAAATAGCTGGCTAAGGAAAAAGTAATTAGTTATTCAAAATAAAAACATGCACTTACTTTAACCCAACACCGTCACAGTTGAAATTAATATACATAGAGATGATTTACACACTATGGGAACCAAAAAATTTCAACCAAAGACAAGAATTAACTAGCATACAGGAAGCCATGAACCAAGGTTGACAAAATCAGGATTTTCCGATGTTTTCCCCACCAGTGATTTGAATCATGCTAAAAATCGCATTTGAGCGAAATCATAGTGAAATCTGGAGTGAAATTATTAAATCGATGAAATCTTAAGATTTCATGATTTCTAAAAATTGCTTATGTGTTTCTTCGTCCAACAATCGATGAAATCTTAAGATTTCATGATTTCTAAAAACTGCTTGTGTTTCTTCGTCCAACTTCATGGCACCCTTCCTTCTTCTTGAACCTTCATTCTGCTTCTTCCTCTATTCAACTCATCTTGCTTCTGACCTTCACAAACCTGTCTGACTACTTGACCACAAGCTTCCTTGTCTCCTCTGACACTTCTGAGTTTTGTCCCTCTAGTTGTTGGCGTCGCGTCCTCCTTCAAAAGCTTTCTTCCTCCTGAAGCTCCACCTCCACACAATCACCCTCCTGAAGCTTCTTCTGAGTTTTGTTCTTCTCTGATTATTTATTTTTTTAGCTTTTAGTAGTTAAGGCCTTTTGGACCAAGGGAGTGACACCAAGTTGCTTGGCTTTTCCTTTTATTTTTTGTTGGGTTTCATGTTATTAGTGGTTTTGCTCTAGCTGAAACCCATTATCTGCTCTCTTTTTTTTTGGTATTATGGAAGTTTAAGTTATTTTGATAGATTTATGATCTTTGAAATATGGTTTTATACACATATATAAAAATTTACATGCATATAAACATATATATGTATAATTTGTAAAATCTTACAATTCAATTTACAATTTTACGATTTTTAACCATCCTTCTGATTCAGAGTGAAATCCCAATTTGTCAACCTTGCTATGAACACATCCAAGATAAAACATATTTTTAACCATCCTTCTGATTCAAAGTGAAATCCCAATTCGTCAACCTTGCTATGAACACATCCAAGATAAAACATTTAACACAGACATAAAACCAACTCATACCACTTCCAGTCACAAAAAATCAGTCAGTCTATCATACAATAGCATCAAAAGTTAAATCAGATAACAAGTAGCTTAGAAGAATCCAAGAATCCCTTCAAAACCAAATACCTGCACTAGCTGTTGTGCAGCCTGTATTTGTGAAGCAGTACCACTTATCTCAACAGTCATCTCCCCTGGCACACCCCTAGTCTCCTGAATTGTAATACTTGCTCCACTAGCACGACGGATGTAGCTGATATTTGCTCCCGACGCTCCAATAACAGCATCTGCATAGGATAGAGGAATTTGCATGTGCTGTGTGACCTACATAGCACAAAAGGAATCCCATTATGTGGAGATAAAACAATCAATAGTTCAAAATTGATGTTACTGCAAGACATAAGTTAATACCTTGGTGACAACAGATTGTTGTGGCTGTGGTGCACTGGATGAATGAATTCCCATAGAAGCATCTCTTGCAAAGGCAGGTGGTGGAGCCTGATGAAGGTGCTTGTCCATCGGAGGTAAGTCAGCAGGTGGGTAGTAATTATCGTAGTTATGTGAAGGTGGCATATATTGAGGATTGGGTGGAAAAGCTGGCCCACCACCACTCCCAGGAGCTGGAAACCCTTGAGGAGGGGGAGGACCCCAAGGCTGGTGTGGTGGCACATTCTGGTTTGCACGCACATCTGGCCTTTGCATCTAAAGTTTTAGAGGAAGACAAGAACAGAATAATTAAATTATCCACACAACAAATTGTAGTAAAGATGTCCATATAACTTCAATATATATATATATATATATATATATATATATATATATATATATATATACATAGTAGTCAATCCTAAATCTCATAGCATCACGGCCGACCCCAAAACTGGGATCGCGGCGTCGCGGAGCAAATCATGGACGCTATTTGCTACTATCGCGGGGATAAAACACAAACAAATTAACACATATATATGTAGAAAAACATAAAATAAAACACAATAATAATTGAAACCACTCTAAATGCATATATTGACAATCAAAAGTTAAAAACATAATTAAAAACTAAAACTCAAGTGTCATACATAACTCATAACTCATAAGACAGTTTTGAAAAAAGTAACATAAATGACATTATCCAATTTCCATATTAATAAAGAACTTTAAATATCATATTCTTCATCTTCATCTCCAAGTTCCAATGGTTCTTCCCCTCCAGATGAACTCTCGTAATCACTCATATGTTTCTCCTCCTTCATCTTCTTCTTCTGTTTCTTCATCATCACACTCTTCTTCCTCTTCTTGTTGAACAACTTGCTTTCCCTTTCTTTTTCTGGCTGAAGAAGGCACAAAAGATGTGTTGGCTTTTTTTGGTCCCATTCCTACCTTCCTTCTCCTAGTGTAATACCTTGGCTCCCCGGCTCTAGCAGCTTGTGCCACTTGCTTCCAAGTCCAGGCATCGTTCTCTTCATCACCAAAGACCAGTTCATCCTCCTCATCAGCATCCTCATCGCCACCCAATTGTCCTAAGCATAGTAGTCAATCCCAAATCGCGGAGCATCGCGGCCGACCCCAAAACTGGGATCGCGGAGTCGCGGACGCTATTTGCTACTATCGCGGATATAAAACACATAAACAAAAAAATACATATATATGCAGAAAAACATAAACAGAACACAATAATAATTTGAAACCACTCTAAATGCAATTCAAAACTAGAACTCAAGTGTCATATATATGGGAGACTGTTGCTGGAAGTAATTTCAGCAAGAGAAAGGGGTCAAAAACAAAAGCTAAATGCTGGAGGAGAATGCTGAATGCTGCTGCAGGGCTGTCGGAAAACCAGAAACAGAAGCTTCACCGGAGAAGGAGAACAAGCTTAAACAGAATCGCTCTATGCATTGTACCATCATCGCTCTTGCCTCCTTAGCACAATGCCCTTTAATGTTCGTTTGTTTAGTATTTTTTGTCAATTTGGTTGTTGCTGCCAGATCCTTCATCATCATCCACAAATCCATTGGCCCCATCACATTATGTGACTGCCTTAACGGTGGTGTAGAAGCTTCACTTGAAGCTGTAGCTGCAGGTCGCTTCCCTATTTTGAGGCCCTTATTTCTTGAACGCCTTCCTCCTCTTCATCTTCATTCTTAACCTCATTGATGTAAACCATTTTCTCCGCAACTTTTTTTCGCGGCTGCTGCCCTCAATTGTTCTTTCACGTTTTCGGGGGTTTTGGTACACTTCCCAACATTCCCCATTGTACCCAATTGGTGTTGCTTGGCTCTAGTATACCACCGGTGGTGGTTTCCCCACAAAATACACAACTTTGTGTTTTTTTTGTCCTTCAAAAATTCCAAGTCCAAGCAATATCAATGTTTTTCACCGTTGGCCTAAACATTTCAGCTTGTGCAGCTGATTCCGGGGTTCCAGAAGTGTTTGCAAGATATTGTCCACTGCTTGCCATTGATGGAGGGTTATGGGACTTGCTGGAGGAGATTTTCAACAAGAAAAGGGGATCAGGAAAGAAATAGAATGCTTAATTTTCAGCTGCAGTGTTGCCGAAAAAAGAAGAAATAGAAGCTTCAAGTGTTTTCAGCTGCAGAAGCTTCACTGCCGGAGAAGAAACAGAAACAAAAGCTTCACTGCAGAAGAGGAAACAAACCTCGTCTAAGAAGGGGTCCGTCGGAGAAGATGACAGGGGCTACCGGAGAAGACCAATGCAGGACTAGAGAAGAGATGAGTGGGCACAAAAGAAACAGTGCACGTGGGAGTGAGAAACACGAACGGGAATGGGGGAGTGAAAAGCCAGACCTAAATTAAAAACGGGGGGAAAGGAAAAAGGACAACTCTGCCCTTTAAAATATCCCAAAACGACACAGCTTTGCCAAAGGACCAAATCACGGCCACAAACCACCGCGGTCTACGATGCTGGGATAGCGAGGATTGCGTCGCAACTTCAAACAGGGATGTGATTCAGGCTAGTCGCGCGAGGTGGCCGCGACCTGATTTCACGGCGCGATCACGACCGCTCCTCCGCGATTTGACAACTATGTATATATATAAAGGTATCCTTCAAGTCAAAGCATGTGACAGAAAAATAAAAGGCACAACACTAGAAAGAAACATTGAAACCACTTCTCAAAATGAAAAACAATGGACAGCACACGCAATTGATGGTAACTTAGTCTATACAGCTTTTCATCCCACCTAATGACTGCTCTATACCAATCAATTAATCCCAAATACTACAGCTTGAAAAACATCAACGCATACATAGCATGTAGAATGTTCAAATTGGCTTAATGACTCATCATGACACAAAGAATCTCATGAAACATCTCATCTACATAAATTCTTTATCCTGCCATTCAAACCTTTTTTTTGGTGACATGAGGGGCTTAAGAGCCCAAGATAGAATTACATATGCAACCTCTATAAAAACTAACAGAAGAATTATCAGCTAACAAAAAAATAAGAAAACTGGAGCTGTACTCCAACTAACAAGAATTATCAGCTTGAAATCAATTTACACCTTTCAGCTTACCAAAAACAATGAAGAACAAGATGAATTTACCTGTGTTTCAAATACTCCAACTATGCTGCGGTCGACCAGGAATTTACGTAGATGAATAGCAACCAGTTCAACAGCTTTGTGAACCCCGGCAGATTCCCCTTGTATTTCAACAACGCTATCATCTCGCAGAGCAAATATTGGCAGGTGTTCTGTGGTATATAATACCAGGATAGGAGGATATCATAAACCATTAGTGCATCACTTGACAAACAACACATAACCAACTTTTCAAATACATAATAAGAATAGCAGAAGTATGAAAATTAGTGCATCTGATGGGAGTGCATTTATTGATACACAACAAATGCACTGGCAAAGACTCAAGGCAGCTCGAGAAATATGCCAAAGACAACATAAAAAAATACAGAATGTATCAAAGAAGAATACAAACAAAAGCAACATTTCCTAATGTAATTTACAATGCCTGTGAGCACACCTGAACCAAGAACACGTATATTGCAACCAGTAGCATCTTGAAATGATTTTATAGTGGATCCCTGCTTCCCAATCAAGCTTCCTGCTTGAGTATCTGCCACTAAAAGCCTTGTAACTACTGGCCGTCCTGCCGCTGATGCACTGTCTGCAGTATCACGGTCCACATTGACAACTTGCTTATGAACCCTTAATAAACCATCCACAGCAGGTGGTATGCTACGGTCTGGTTCTTCTTTGGCAGAAACCATTACCTTTAAAAAGCAAGAAAGAAAGATATCTTAGAAACACCACATAAGCAGGCCCTTCATAAAACACTAAAAACAGATAGATTTCAAATTTTAAAGCAAGCCAATTCATGTATTTGACTTACTAACAGATTCACCTCAATGTTCCAAAAAATATCACTTTTGATTTACTGACATAAATATATAAAATTGTTTTAGCTTTTAATTATGTTTATTACCTACAATACAACCAATGCATTTCTGGTTCAATGAATTAGTAATTATTTTAACCATTTCAAGCTATATTTTATTTGAACTCTTTCCAATTTTTAGGACCAGTTGATCCTTGGATCAAGATATTAATATCAAAAATTTAATCTTTAGTTATTAATATTAAATCTTGGGGGTAATGTACTTATTATTATTATTATTATTATTATTATTATTATTATTATTATTATTGTTGTTGTTGTTGTTGTTGTTGTTGTTGTAGTTGTTGTTATTATTATTATTATTCCTGGTGTGATTTAAAGAGTTCCTTTCAGGAAAGTATTTTAGGGACTGTGGCAAGACTTCTAAAATTACCAGGTACAGTGAAAGCTTTTTGCCACCAAAGTCTGCCCAAACTATTTCTGATTCTAAAGTCAAAAACATCATTTCAGCATTTCACCAGTTGTATATGCTCATTGCTGTTTCCTGCAACTGGAACTTTGGCACTTCAGTTTGAAGCCACTTTGATCATTCATATATGCTGATAACCTGCACACACCCATTTGGTTACCTTGACAAAGACATCTCTTTTACATATGTTAACTTATTAGATTAGTTATCATCTCGTGTTCATCAGGATTATGATTTTTTAAAACTCACTTCATACATATTTTTGTTTGTATAGAATAATAATAATTTTCCTTGGCAATATTATTAATGAATTCCTGTGTTATCATGTTTTCTCATGAATAAACCATCAAAAGTTTATATTCAAATTAATTATACAAGTCTGTTGTTTCAATCCATTTTCCACTTCAAAACACTAAACAGTTACCAAAAGACATAAAATAATTGTCCTCATTATATTTTCATGAATCTGATTCTTAACGATCAAGTGACAAATCCATTTAAGATATAAAATTTCAGCCTTAGCATTTGCAATCAAAATTTACCATCGTATATCAGTTTATGGTAGAGGTAACAGGACTACAAACCATAGGTGTAAATAGCAGCACTGTAAACTGTTGCAGAACATCGGGACCACCGATAAGAAGCCCATAGCATAAGCCGTATAATTTTTGCATCAAACAGGTAGATGCCAAAATTATATCTAGCAGTCAAATTGCAGAGGATAATGGCATAGTGTTACTATTTCCTTTGGTCACTCGGTCCCTCCATTTTCCTGTCAACCCTTGACAACCAACACGTATCTGGCAGAACTCACCCCCTTTCACTGTATCCACATATTTTTCCAACCAAGCCCATTCATTTTGGGCATGTCCAACCTCTGCTTTCCAGTTCAAAAAACACTGTATAGATGACACAGCCTTTCTTAATTGCTGCAACTTAAGTATGACATAATGAGATATCTTTGTTTGTTTCATTTTATTAGTGTAGTTTGTTCTTTTACAGTTCACTGTTACTCAAATTTGACTATTTTTTTGCTGCAGCCATCTTTTCAATATTTCCCATTTTCCTATTTCTCTTTTAAATTCCCATGTTCTTACTTCCCTTTCTCACATTGTTAATCATAGCTTAAAATAAAGTGTCTTAGACCGACTATAACTTATTGATTAAAAATTACAAATGTATCTTTAATTTTGGATAACTTTATATCTTCAAACATTTAATTATAATATAGTATAACACAAACCTATAATGTTCAGTGTAGCAGCCATCCCTCTACCTATTTTCCCACTATAGCTGTTGGCCACTCATCACAACTATCTAGGATTGATGCCTCTGCTACTAACATAGTCTATAAAATAAAATAAAACATGATGCATAGGAGAGAGTGAGGTAAGACTATAAAAGCCTAAGTGCAGGGAGGGTGAAGCAGACCAAGAAAGAACAACTTAAATCCACAGATAACAGATTCTAAATAAGTATAAATATCAATATCAATATATGAAATATGCGTAACATGTTTCAACCATTGAATATCTAAGATTATTGATCACTGCAAGAATAACAAGAAACTGAAAATAATACTCACAGCTCTTTCTGCGGTTCCAGGTGGACCATCAAGAATTTTTATACGAGCCTTAGTCTCTTCAGTAATTTTCTTGATAAACTCTCCTTTGCGTCCAATAATACTGCCAACCTTTTGCACTGGAACCAGCATTCTAAAAACATTCTCTCCAGGCCACCCCGGCCATTTCTTTATTTCATTTCCTTTCAAATCTTCCTGGGATCCATATTTATCCGGAGAGCCAAAACTCTCAGTCACATCTCCCCCATCATGATGTTCCTCTGCAAGCTCTTGGGGAGGAAAATCAGGGTTATCAGGCAAACCTTCAACATCATTCCCGTCGTATTGATTTTCTGGATTAATAGCATCCTCAGCCAAATTTCCCACATCATGTTCATCAGGCTGCAGTTGTGGAAACCCAGAGTCATCAATCACATTTCCTTCACCGTGTTCCTCAGAATGGTTTTGAGGAAACTCGGGGTTCTCAGGCACATAGCCTGCATCTTGTCCATCATAAACTTCCCCAGACATCCCAGTAGCTACAAAATCAAACACATGAAAGCACAACTCATCACTATCCTTCTCAACAGGATACAAAAACAAAAATAGAAGATAAACCAAACACACCAGACAAAAAAAAAAACAGAAAAAAGAATAATCCAACAACCATCCTTTCTACACTATCTCGTCAAGAAGAGAACTAGCAAACAACATCAACAATCATTCACCATTTCTATAAACCCTAAAATTAAACACCGTAATTCCAGTGCCATAAAAAAAAAGCCGCTTCATGAAATACATATCACAATCGAAAATAATAGGCAAAAAGGAAAAAGAAAACCGGCGTTCATCCACGACAGAACAAAATATAGAAAACGCGGAGCAAAAGTTCAGAAGCGAAAACGAATGCATATCCTAAGAACAGTGACAACACCAGAACACGCATTCGAAAATTATTTTGTAGAGGACGATTGAAATGAGAGGTTCCATAAAGGAAAATGTGGAAACCCTAACGCGAGTGGAGTTGTTGAAAGATGAGAACTTACTACGATTCTCGAAGCTTCTGAGGAGGGAGAGAAAACAGTGGCGTTTGGATATGGAGAGGAGAGGGCTGGGCTGTGCAGAATTTAGGTTTTAGTGAGGATGAGACTCAAATATCACCAACCATTACCGCATTCACGTTTTAATATTTTCTTTCATTTTGTAACCGTGCATTGCACGAGTAACTATTTTTTATGATATTTTTATATTCTTAAATACTTGAACTTAATTGGTTATAATATTAATTGAGTTAATTTTTTATTATTTTAACTATATATTTGAATTAAGCTGATATTCTAAAAATTGTGATATTAAATAAAATTTTGAAAAATGTAAAGATATGTTTGATAATCTTTATTATTTTAATAACGTATTTAATATATAAAAAACATACTCAATACTATAAAAAAGGCCATATCAATGTTTAAGATTTTTTTAAATGTCCCAGAAAATTATTTTTATCACAAATTTAATTCCCATCACAGTTTGAAACAGTTTTCGTATTTGGGGCACATCTCCCTCATTTGATGTCGGATTTTTACATACCATACATCGTTTTAAAAAGGAGACATAAATCTACAACTTTCATGTTTTACGTTTTTCGAAATTTGCATTGTAACCCCTTCGAAATTGCCTCGTAAGTTGTTGTCCCTGATTGTGTCACATCAGCCCCATGCAAAAACGGTCCAATCACATTGCAACACCCAAGAGACACTTGTCAACACTGAACTAATCCCTTGTCTCACACTTTAAACTACTGAAGAACACTTGGTGGACATGCAAAAGTCTTAGACTTCTCAATCTCTTCCTCCATGCATCCATGAATCTCATGTGGTCTTCATTGTTAACATGTAAAATTTTCCTTGTCTCTAGAACACATCTATTTTCCTAAGCTACCAAAATAACAATCAGCCCTTCATTCCTCTTCCTCCATCTCACATTAATTCCCCTTTAAAACCAGCCAACACTTGCTTGTTCCCTTGCTCTTCATGCAAAGAAAATGACCACCTCTTAATCACTTCACAAACTTCTTCCACCTTTCCAAAAACAACACCTTCACCTCACTTTCTCCCCTTCAAAATCACGTTCATAACTCACTAAAAAGCCTTCATTTTCAACAACTTGGTCTCCTTGATCTTACCTCCTTGGCCATGACTTTTCTTGGCCCATAAAGGTGAGATTTTTGAACTTAACCCTTGGATTTTTAGTCCTT
Source organism: Clitoria ternatea (assembly GCA_037962975.1). NCBI lineage: Eukaryota > Viridiplantae > Streptophyta > Magnoliopsida > Fabales > Fabaceae > Clitoria > Clitoria ternatea. The sequence continues at coordinate 4,389,014 of CM075674.1, forward strand.
TTTTTTCTTTGTATTTTTCTAGCAACCATGCATGTGTTCTTAATCATTTTTCTTCTCTGTTTTGGGTCCTAAAACCGTGACTTTCTTAGATGTTTGGGGTTGCACGCTTTGTTCTTAGACGCCACAGAATGATTAGTGGTAATCGACAATGAAGTGGCAAAGGATTCAGAGGCGAACGACAAGCTATCGGTAACTAATTTCTTTAATTGAATGAATGCATGACTGTTATGGATCTTTTTATGGTTGGTCGTGGCCCCCTGGTGGCTTGAAAATTTTGCATGTTAGTTTCTAAGCGACCCAGGAGCGATCAAGAGCTATAACGGTGAGTTCAGTTACGATCGAAAATTTTTACGGCATCCGGTCCTTTTTCCTCCCAAAACCGTGAGCAAGTCATAAGGTAAGGGGAGTTTCACCTCGACTTGTTTCAATTTTAACTCCGTTATAATATTTCTTAAATGTCCGGGAGTAATTATCTTAAGTTTTGTTGCGGTCCGACGGTTAGATTAGGAATTAAGTAATTTTTTATGTCACTGCGATTTGCGTTTATATTTTTGGGTGATTGTGTGTTTTGACGGCCTTCGTAAGAAGCGTATAAAAAATTTAATCATCTTGTCAAAAAAATTTCCAAATAAAGTTATTAGCGAAAATACTGAAAGTTAAGATATGTTGTGGGCATGGTTAAAATATTCGATACAGTTGTAATATTATAAATTCTCTTTTGAGATTTTATGTAATTTCTACTAATTGTCTGATAAGTCTCACTAAATTGAATTAACTTATCGACTAGTATTTTACGAGTGAAATTAGGCCAAATCACGCATAAGAAAGTGTTTTCTGATTTAAGTGTCATTACGCTTTATATTGAGATTTTACGATATTGTCGATGATTTGAGAAAAATATTAAGAAAGTTTTTCTTGTGATCAAAGAAAATTTTAATTAAGGGAAGTGTATGGTTAAAAGGGTCAAGTGTAGTAGTTTTCTCAAAATCATATATTTGAAAGCAATGAAGTTTTTAAAAGAATAATTATTAAGAGAAGTATTAGATTAAAAATAACAATTTTAGTACAAAAAAAGGGGACCTTTAAATTAGTAGAGAATAATGATCTCACATTAAAGCGTAAAGAAAGAAAAGAGTAATTGACAAGGAAATGAACTAAAAGTTTAATTCAAGAAATGATATTTTTGAAAAATAGGAAAATAATGTGCTTTGACAAAATGTTAGAAAATAGCATTTTTTATAATATAAAGAAACTTTTAGAATCAACTATGAAATTAAGGAGTTAAAGTAGGAATATATATGTATTTATATGTTGATGTAGGTTTTGATAATGACACAACAAATGAAGAATCAAGGATCAAACATCAATTATCATGGACAAAATTAATTATGTTTGATGATGCAAAATTGATGAACTCCAAAGAAATGATTCAAGGGTAAAATAAAGTGGCAGAATTCATGTATCAACTATATGAATTGATTCATACAGCAACCAATGGCCATATGAATCGATTCATACGTTAATTGGGGCAGGAATTGGCGAATTCAAAGAGATGAATCGATTCATGATACAATGTATACCATGAGGAATCGATTCACATGAGTTATTGGTCCAGGATTGCATTTTGAATGGTAGGAATCGATTCATCCCTAAAAGGAATCGATTCACACGTATGAATTGGCCCAGAGAATTGATTTTGAATGGCAGGAATCGATTCAAGGTAGAAAGGAATCGATTCACACGTTCTTGATTGGCCCAGGGAATTAATTTTAAAGGCATGAATCGATTCACACATTATAGGAATCAATTCATACGCTGGATTTTGCCCAGTAACTTCAAACATGAACCGATTCATTCAGTTTAAATTCAAATGGGACAGCACTTAACGCACTACGCAAATTACGCATCGCACTATGAATTAAACAATTGAAGATAGACGCTCCCTTGCTCCACTTGCATTGCATCGAAGGGAATAAATTAATTGTAAGCCATGCTGAAGGAATTTTTTTTACGTCAATGCCATGCTGCTGGAGGCTATAAATAGAGAGGGACTTGAAGAAGCAATTCGTCCCAAAAGTAGTGAAGCACTTCCATTGCTTTCTTCCTCCTCCTTGCTCTCTGTTTCTTTTATTTGCTCTCTTTATTCATTAATTGGCATATTTATCTTAAAGAGTTATTTCAGAGTCAGAGAGAAAATATTTTTAAGTGAGCTAAATTTTTATATCCTCTCTGTGAGAGTTATCATTATTTTGTAAGAGCTTCAAGTTGTACATCTACTCTAGTGAGAGAGAAAAATTCTTGTAAACCAAACACCAAAACACCAAGGTATTCACTCTAGGTTGAGTGGTCACAAAGGTTGAGGTTCAACCTTTGGGTATTAAGAGATTGTGAGATTGGGTGGGTTGCCCGTTGTTTATGAGGATTGAGTTCTTGAGTGTGGGACACTAGGAGACAATTTCTCAAAGCTTGTAATCTTAAATTCTTAATAGTGGAAATCCTTCAAGTGAGTTGCTTGAAGGCGAGACGTACACCGGGGTGGTGGAACTCGTTATATCGGTTTGCAAATTCTTTTTCCTTAAACTCCTTTATTATTGTGAATTTAATTTACATGCTAAAATATTTATATCTAATTGGTATGCTGAAATTGCTTAAATTAAATCCTTAAATTAATTGACTTAAATCTTGTTGGATTTAATCATTGCATAAGTGAGTTGAATATTATTGTTAATAACTTGGTAGATTAATTATGATTAATTAATTTGTTAGAAATTGATTAAGTTAAATTTGTATTGGAATTAATTATTGCATGCCAAGTATTTCAAGAATTGCTTAAACTAATAACTTGCCTTGTTTATCAAAATCAATTCTTGAATATTGTACCTTGAACTCAAAGTATTTTAGTATGATATATGCTTCATAATTATTATCTCTTTTTATATTGCATCATTTGTATATTACTAACCGTTTTCAAAGGGATTCCATGAAAAAATTTGAAATACTCAATTCACTCCCCCCCTCTTGAGTATTAAGGCCTTGGCTAACAATATATACATATGAATAACATTAATAAGGAAGGAGTAGAAGTTAAAGAAAGGAATTAAAAGTTTTAATCTAAGAGTTAATATTTTGAAAATTATAGAGGTGATACATTTTAAAGGGATATTAGGGAAAATGACAATTTTTATGAAAAGGTTATAAAACGAGCTACATGGAATAAGCTATAAAATGAAAGAATTAGAATATACATATATATGTGTGGTGTTAGCGTTAGAGAAGAGAAGAATGTCACATAACGTATCAATTAATACGAACTAAAGGAAAGGTAATGGGCTAGGAAAGTACTAAGGATGATACACTAGAAGAGAAATTTTACTAGAAGTAATTAAGTGAAATCTAACAAAATGTTGGTAACTACTTGCTATAAGAATGGATTAAGGCAACTACTCGAGGGTAACACTAATCTAGTTAATAAATGAATAAATAAAATTATGATAACTTACCTAATAATGCTACTGGCACGTTGAAGATAGGAGTTTGGACACCCTTAAGAAATTTAATATATGAAGGATATAAGTGTAATTTAAGTCTAAGTACTTAGAAGGTAATTAATAGAGAAATACATTTAAATACAAATTGCCTAGGTGATATGTTTAATAATAATACTAGATCGAGTTAAGGATAATTTAACTTGGTGGTAATGAATTAGTAACGATGACAAAAGCCATTGGAACTTGAATAATTTAAGGTGTACCCTTAGAATGATATGATTATATGACAATATTTAAAAGATAAATGAATAAATAATCTACCTGGATGGTATATTTGATAATTAGTTAAAAATATGTAAAAAATAATTATAAATATAAAAAGGTATATTAGGGGTATTAATTGTTATCAATAGGGACAGATAGCTAAGGAGGTAATTAGGATAACTAAGTCAGTATGTGTGTTCATAAAATAAATACCTACACTTAGTCACGTACAAAGCCCTACTCAGGAATGTGCTTGTATTAGAATACATGATCCCTCTACTAGGATAATATATACGATGATAGTTATACGATGAATATTGTGCGTAGTGACCATAATGCGATTGTGTGCATGGATGAAAAGTGTGAATTATATGTTGAGTATATGTAATGATATACATAACGAATGTTGTATGATGTATATGTGCGATTGATTGAATTATATAAATCTACATGTTATTTGATTGGGTTGGTAGATTGATTGAAATTTCATATGTGTGTCAAATTACATGTTCCTATTAGCATGATGGATGTTATGTAATAAAGGGTATGACTAACGAGATGGACATGATAAAATATATGGATGGATGGAATGTGCATGATGCATTGAATGAATTACGTTGAAATATATGGATAAATCGAGGTGAAAATGAGTAAAAATGAGAAAATGTCTTGGTAGGGATCCTGAGTGACTAATTTATGAAAAATGATATGATGAGATTGAGATCGGATCTGAAGTGATGATGGGTGTTGCGATGCCAATATTACCCTAAGGTTTTATGGATGATTAGAACTTATTTCATTCCTAATTATCGGGTGAGGTGTGTTGTGATTTGAGTAAATATGAAAAGAGTATTAAATAAAGAAAAATGTTTAATAAGAATTTTACGAGACCAACCCGATGATAAGAGTGAAATGGAGTCATTAAGAGGACCCTACAGATGAGTAATGAATTAATAAAAGAAAATGTATGTTACATGCATCATGTGCATATGGTTTAATGTGGACTAGAGCATACAACGAGGGGTGCATTGAAGAATATGAGGGTTCGATCCCTGAGGTTAGATCTTGGGAGTGTAACAGGAGAAGACCCCCAATGGCTCGGTAGTAGTGCCTCGACGTTGGGAAAAACCATGCAATCCTGGTGCACTTTGACTCAGGCCAGTATCCTAAGACCATGGAGAGTCAACTCCTATTATGATGATATGAGTTGGATCCATGATATTGGGACTACAAGTCCATGTATACCCTATGTTGTGATGTGGGGACTTGGTGGGCTCCGGTCGCTCTAGTGCGGAAATGTTGTGTCCAGGGGTAGCCTAGGCAGGATGGATTCTGATATGATATGATGATGAGATTTGGGCCTACATACAACATAATGGCTAAAGGAAAGATTGAATTTAATAAAACTCATGCATTGTATTCCATTATCCATGTGAAATTATGTTTGATTGTGATTGACAACTTATACTTGTGTGTGAAACGGTTAGTGGTGAGTGGAAAAGTAGAGAGTTATGTGTTCAAGGACGATTTGATGAGAATAAGTTAGGATAGACTACTTAGAAACAAACTGACTAGGAACCCTAATGAGAAAGGAGAATATTGTGTACGAGGGTGTTATAGAAAAAGGGCATAATCACTCATAAAAGGGCACTAAGAATAACCCTATGATCTTAAACTGCCATGAAAAGATTGAACATTATGCATATGAGTTCTTGAAGGAAAAAAGTAAATGAAGAGATTTATACCTTGCTATTATTGAGTAAGGAAAAGAAAAAAATACAAATCACTTCAACATGCTGTGAGTGCAAAGAGAATGGGTGATTTGGGGGATTGGTGTGGTTTTAGTCCCATCCCCCATTGCTAATGAGTGTGTAACTACCTCTGAGCATGGGTCATGTTCAGAAAATTAAATATTTTTATATTATATTTACAAAACTAGATTTGACAATCTTATTTATTTATAAGATATTATATAAATATATTTATAATATCATATATATGTGTGTATGTTTAAGAAAAAGTTTGAAATTGAAATTGGAAGGAAAAAGGACAGTGTATATATTTCTGAGCATAGGTTGTGTTCAATATGAATAACTTATGTTGGAGTCCAAAATGTTATGTGTTAAAATCCAATTTCCAACATGGTAGATGTTCGTTTGAGCACGACCCGTGTTGGACCTATAACATCCTAAATTTTTCAGGAAAACCCCTAGTGTGATGAACTAGTAAAGGTTTGATGTGTGGTGATGTTTGCTTATGTGTGTAAGGTTGCAGCCGATGATGTGATTTATTTGCGTTGTATAATGATAGTGATATTTGGGTTGTGGTTGATGCTATGTTGATTTTGTATGAGGGCAATGATGCCTGGATATGGGAACTAGTGGATAATAATAATAACAACAACAACAATAATAATAATAACAAATATTGGTAATAATAACATTAATAATAATAAGTTTAGTAATAAAAGATTTAATTCAGAACTAGTTTCTAATGACGTATATGTTATACCGGCAATGGTGCTTGGAGCTGAGGATGTCAGAATGCGACAGGACAATGTTTCATGAATCGGTCAAAGGTTTACATAAATAGTATTTTGGATCTCACAATATTTTAATCATTCTATTAAAACTTTGATAGGTATGAAGTGAAAAGGAATGCATGGTTTAAGAGTTAATGAGACAAAGTTTCGTTATAAATTAATATAATAGGATGGCGTCTATCATGTCAATAAAATGAATCTTTATCCTTAGAACAATAATTTCCTTACGCCAACTTTTTTATTTTGAAATTATTGGATAATTATATTTTACAAGACTGAGTCGGTACTCGTTTCGTAAGTGAATCAAGCAACAAAATGGTATGTCAATAATTCGGTTAATAGATTACAGTGACTACAATTATGTAATTTGATCTTTTCACCGCATTGTTAGAATTTAAGTATAACTATTAAAAGAGAATTTTAAGAGATCATGGATTTGAATATACTATGCCTTGAAGAGGAAAAGACGCAATTTTCATATATAACCTTTTGAAGTTATATATACTAATTTCTAAAGAAAAGATAAACCTTTTATAGAAATTCATAAGAAACCTAGTGGTGGGTAACAATGGTGTGATTTTACTGATAAGTCTTTCAAGAATTAAATCCATAAAATATACAAGGATTAAATGATGGTGTTCACTTTTCGCATTAAGGACAATGGACTACTAACGTGAGGACCCTTACCCGGTGACAATGGATAAAAGTTAAGGCTAAATGTAGAACATTAATGCATCATTTATATATGTTGGAAACAATGGTTAGATCATAGCAAGAGCTTACAACGATGGGTACACTGGAGAATGTGTTCGTTCTGATTTAGTGGGAGAATCTTGGGAGTACTGTCGGGTCAAGCATTCAATGGTTCGGTGTAACACCTGAGGCTGGACAGTTTATGGCAAGCCAAGGGTGCTTCAACTAGGATAAGCATTTCTAAGGCCGTGTAGTGCAAGTTTCGCTTAAATGTGATCACGAATGAGTGTGACAGATCTATATTGTGTTAGACATGTACATCCTTTACCCTTGATTGATGCAGGAACTTGGTGAGCTCTAGTCGCTCTGGCGAATATATGATTGATATTCCTCCTAGTAGATGTACTGAGGATATGAGATTTGTGTTGATGAGATTTTGAGCCCCATTTGCATCATGAGGACTTGAATTATGGAAAATCATAAGATACCTAACTCATGCATAGCATCTGAATAACTAACAATACTAATTTGTGATACGAGCTATGTGATGGTTATACTTGAGAATATATGATGATTATGTTTGAGAATATATGATGATTATCCTTGGGAATATACGAAGATTATGCTTGTGAATTATGCGATGGTCATGCTCGTGAATCATGTGATGATTATGCTTATGGATTATGTAATGACTACTTATGTGCCTAAACGATATACTTGTATGTGATGTTGTTAAATGGTGTTAGTCTGGTAATAATACCCATGAACATGATTTGAAGTAAGGCTAGTTCCCTAGGTAGTTACTATTTGAGTATAGACCCCTGAAGTAAATTTATGACTAAGTGATATCAGGAATTAGGGATGTGAAATGAAATGAATGATATGGGTAAAGATTCCCACGACCGTGTATGTGCTCCCTATGTTATGGAAAACCAAGTGGTTTGGGAAACATCAGTAATAACGGCATTCCATTGTGTGACAAACAAGTAGGAGCGGTATGTCATCTTTACGATTATTCCCTTAGCATGGTTAGTGGACCTGTAAAAAGACAACAGACTAGTGATGTGCCATTAAGTGGATGGCTGACAGTTACCAAGAAAGAAACCTTGGATACTTCTGAGATGGACTACATGAAAGTTGATGTCCGGACTACAAAATAGAAATAGAACCCCAAGAAAAAGAAGATGATGATGAAGACCCCGACTTCACCTCCCTCTACGACTTTGAATTAGGATTCCTATGGAAGAAAAATTAGCGGCGAAACGAACAATAGTAATAGGGTTATGTTCTTAGTCTGGTTATCCTAGGGACACTCGAGTTGTTTATACTTAGTAGTTGAGCTATGTTCATCTATGTCTTAAGAGCCTGCGTGCCCCTGCTTCATTTAGAATATGTAAAGCAGTGTTGAATCATGTATGAACTCTTGTTAAGAATGTTGTGATCCACCTCTGTTTTATGTTACAAAAAATATTTCTTAATTTTACAACTTAAGTAGTACTCTTAGTTAACTAGGCTAGTCTACAGTGCAAGATTGTCTTAGTTAACCGAGAGATGTTACACCAGTTCTGAGCTTATTTGTCCCAGTTTGCCAAACAAGTCACTGACCTATAATTGCGTTGATTCACCCGGGCACCTTTCAATATTTTAGGTATAACTTTTTTCACAGTGCTCGGAATCGAACGATTCTTTTTTCTAAATTTTTTGTATCAAAATTCTCTATATTTCAGATAAAGACCATGAAGGCCAATCCCAAACATAAAATACTAGCTTTTGTTTTAAGTTTCTGTACTTGAAATTAATGCCACAATTACACCCCCTTTCATATTTTGCTTATAACTTTATCATCCATCATCAAAATTGAACAATTCTTGTCCTCAAATTTTCTTAATAAAATTATCTACAACTCTTATGAAGACACCAAAAGCTAATTCCAAACAAATTATTCCCAATTTTCCTTTTAAGTGGTTGTTCTAGTTTCATATCTAGATTTGGTAGTCTTTCATGTTTTGGCCATAATTCTCGCTATGGGTATCAGAATTTGATGATCTTGGACTTGTTAAAAAAGGAAAAGAGAGATCTACAACTTTTATTTTCATCACCTTTCCAAATTCCCACTCAAAATAGAGCTAAATATTTCATTCTTTATCACCTAAAGTTACATCAACTTTGTATTAAATTTTGTCCAAACACATGCATCACTCTATTTTAAATTTTTACCATTGTTCCATCCCACTCTCTTTTCCATATTTCAAGTTTACCATGTCAAATCAGTTACAAACTTCTCTTCCTCATGTACTGATAGCCATTAAACCAGGGCATGATTTATCAAAGTAATATAAAAGATTATCATTCTCCATAGGGATTGTGCCCAAGTACCGGTTTACTATGATTCGATTATCCAAAAAAATTAATCTAAAAACAGAAATAGAAAACTTAATGCCTTTTTGGAATGGAAATCAATTGCTTTTTAAGAATCAATCAAAGGAAAACTCTTAGGAGTTAAGAGGTTTATATGCTAGTATCTAATTTCATGCAATTCACTTCCCCAATTATAAAATTTAGTTTCTAAGGTAGATTTTTCTAATGTAATTAGCAACCTTCTCTCGAAGCCTTACTAATGTACCTAATTTCTAAAAAACCGCGTTCGATTTTTAAACCAAGTCCATTACGTTTCTGAAAACCCATTAACCCTCAAAAGATCTTATATACTTTCGCAATACCTAAGATCCTAGATTCAATTTTATGCTTTTAAACAATATACCTACTTTTGTAGCCTACATCATTTGGAATTAACTACGCTCCTTTTGAAGTCTTATAGAAGCATTAAGCATTCATGAAATTGAATAAAAATATAAATTTCATAAAAGGGAGAAAATGAAAAATAGTCAATTCAATACATATACATATTACCCCCTTAATCCCAAGAACAAAATTTAGTTAGCCATAAAAATAATTACAAACACACTAATAATTTGTCCAATACCCAACATTAAAGAAATCCCCAAATGTAAAACAAGGGTTTAGAAAAATAGAAGAAGAGCTCTCACTATGTCTTCCAAATCTTTACCCAAATTCTGTAATCCGATGTTTTCTTTGTGTTGGTCCTTGAGTTTCTTTCGAATCCCCTTGAGAAAGCTCTCCCTTTTCTATTTCAAAAAGTTTCTAAAATCCCTGTGTGTGTTTCCAATGAGTGCCCCCTTCCCTTTCCATCAGAAACTGCTCCACAAAATAAAGGAACTGCAGAACGTGCAAAATCCACTGGCAGTAGGAAAAACCCACGGCCAGTGGATCATGGTAGGGGCCCAAAAACTAACAATTTCTCCTCCAGGCAGCAAGAACCACGGCCAGTGGGAATTTCCCATGGCCAGTGGGTTTTTTCTTTACACAAAACTCCATTTTCCAGCAAGGTCCACGGCTAGTGGGAAAAATCCACTGAGTGGATTTTTCTTTCTCCATTTTTACGCATTTTGGCTCAAGTTAGTGGGATCCACTAGCTGTGGGAATTTCCCACTGGCAGTGGGTTTTTCCCTTAACTTCACCAAAATGCTTCTGGAGTGCTCTTTTTGATGTATCCTTTCTTCATAGTGCATTCCAAGGGTCTACATGGCTTTATTTTTGTGCTTTTGATGTCTTGAATCCTTTCTATCCATCTAATGCCTCATCAAATGCCTCTTGTTTTCTTGTTTATGAACCTATAACAAAGCGTTTCCTATAAAACATAGACACCTGAGTAGCATGTGCAGAATAAAAGAAAACCAATGGGATTAAGGGGAAATACTAACACAAATAAACTAAAAATGAAGACAAAAGGACCCTAAAACTAATGCAAACTCGACACCTATTAAAATACCCTAAATTAGAACATTGCTTGTCCTCAAGCAATCACTATATCTACAGGATGGTAAACTAAGAGTAAATAACCCATGCAAAATTAAGGAACCCTAAATTAATTCAAATTATTTTCATTATGGTTTTCTTTAAGATGATTACCCAAAAATGTCAAGTTAAAATCCAAACAATGAATAATTCACACTTCATTAAGATTTAACCAAGGGTACACTCTTCTCACCTTCTCTCTTAGTGTTTAAGTTTGTGTATAAAATCACTCAAATCAACACACCTTAAACATTACCATAGGCTTGATAGTTGACCATAAACTTCATAGTTATCAAGAATACATGTCATAGTCTAAAGGTCTTTTAAAGGTTGTAACATGTCCAAATGTTCAATGTGTAGGTATGGAAATCAAGAAAAAGGAAAAACACAAAGGGCTAAACCATTCTTGAGAAAAACAAGTTTCAAAGAAATACAAAATAAACATTCCCTTTCACATTCAAACACTTTTAGGAGCATAATTCATTTTTTTTGTAATCAACTCTTTTTTTCTCATTATCATCATTTTCTTTTCCTTTCCTCTCCTTCTATTTTTCATTTCAATTTATTGTAAAACCAAAACTCCACAATTGCATTATACCCCTTTTATTAATAATTAACTTTTTCCCTAGTTACTATTCTTTTGTTTCTTTTACAAGAATCATAAAAATTAGGAAGCAAATAGGCAATTTGAAAAAGAAATATGAGAATTGCATTAGGCTCAAAAGAGGCAACTGATGGGTTGATTTAATAACATTTTCTGTGGCTAAAGAATAAGGCCTAAAGTGCCTTTTTCATTCCATGATATACGTTCACCAACCATTTTGAATAGGTCTAAAGCCAAGTTCTAGATTGCCTAACATGTGTAAATTACTCAAAGAAAGGAAATAGGGGTTAAATTTTTAATAATTGCAAAACCCTTTCAGGCTCAAAAACCTCAACTATAGTGATTAGTCCAAATCCTAGAAAGCATAGATTTATCACGAGTATTTCATTCTAACAATCAGGCAATCATCATCAAGAAAATTTTATCATATATTTTTTATATATATTTTTTTGGATTCCTAATAAGCATGTGGTTCATTTACTCAAAATTAAACAAACCCTATAACTCTAGCAATCACTATCAGAACTAGCAATGATATCCTGAGACACAACCAAAATGAAATAATAAATGGAAAAACAATCATGCAATGACAATAAAAACAAATAAGAAAAATTATCAGGCTAAGTTTCAGTTTACCCATACCCTAAACTAAGTTTGAACATTATCCTAAATGTGTAAGAATAAGAGATAATGGTAAAAAGAAACTTAACTGATACAGGATCGCCTTCTCATGGAGAAGGAGGAGGGAAATGCCCTCCAAACTTTGTTCTTTCTCTTCTTCCTAATGGATTTGGTCCTTCCCGTGGACATGATTCCTTATTGATAATGGAGATGGAGAGCAACAATCAAGAATACAAGAGTGATGAATAGGAGGAGAAAAGAGCCTGAGGAATTTTTATTGTCCCATTCCCTTTTTATTGGCATGGCTGAACCACTATCTCTTTGCAAGTCCAATTAAATCTCTTCTTACTTCCCATTGGTGATGAGTCTCTAAAAGACTTATTATTTAATATTTACTTAAGGACAATTTAAAGGAAATTTGTGTAAAATAATTACATTTCAAATGATATTATTCATAAAAATAAATTGTGGGCTTGATTAGTAAAAGTAGAGAATTATTGATAAATTAGGCATGTTTTACGTAGGAAATTATAAATGGAGCATAAAGGGAAAAATGATGAATAATAAGTTATGTTGTCAGAACCCCAACTAAGTACGCTAGGCTCTTACGCTAGGCCAGCGCGGGTACACCCAGGACCAGCGTGCTTACGCTCAGCATCAGTTAGAGTGTTAGTCATTTGCATGTAGGTACACTAGACCCAGCGCTGGTACGCCTATAAGCACCTGTTACATATATTTTTCAGCGTACTTACGCCTAACCAGTGTAGGCTTATGCTAGGCACATTTTGGACTAGAAAATGCTCATCCAGTAGCCCAGCGTGCCTATGCTCATTCCTAGCGTACTTACGCCCATATCATGCACAACTTGGTATTAAGTCCAGGAACTCAACATACTCACACCACTATTACGCTCACACTTAAGCCCATGTATCATGTTATTCCAGGAGCTCAACGTACTCAGGCTCACATTTAATGTACTTACGCTCATGTTTTGGGCCATGCACTAAGAAGCTAGCGTGCCTATGCTGGTGGGCAGCGTACTTACACGTATATGCATGGGAAAATGCCATGTTCAAATGCTGAATTAATGTTACCTTGTAAAATTAGTTATTTATTTGTAAACCTTTAGGGACCTATTAACAACTATTTTGGTAGTTAGTTTTATTAATTTTTCTAGTTCTATATAAGTGTTTAACACTTTGTAAAGTAGAGGGAATTAACACAGAATGAGATTCATTTTCAGATTTCCAACTTCTTTCTAAACATATTCTTTCTCTAGTTTCTTTTATTTTCTCTTTTGTATTTCCATTTTCGTTTTCCTCCATGTGTGCTTAATTCCCTAGGGTTGGGATTGATTAAAGCTACAATCAAGCTAAGGTTCAATTGATTGGAGTTAAGGATTCAACTGAAGCAGGTTCTGAACATTGGAATTGTTGGATTACATCTCTTGGATTGGAAAATCCAAGGCTCATTTAGAAGTAATCATTAGAGAGGAATCATGGTGAGAGCTTTAGATTACACTTCCTAACCTAGTTACTTCATGCCTAAAGGATTAAGTGAATAGCTAGGGTTCCCTTTAATTTCGTAATTGGCTTTAACATGAACTGATACTTAAGGAATTAAGATTATTTTGTGTGGAGTTAGGGATAATTACATAAGGAATTAGGAATTATTTACCTGTGAGATTGAACCATGCTTTAATTGAATCTAAAACTATTGTCATTAGGATTTAAGTGAAGTTGTATGCTGAGATTAATTCCAATCTGCTGTTAGAATAGTTTTTCATATAGCTTAATTATGACATTGCTGTTAGAAAACTATAAAAATACAAAAAAATTTTAGAAAACATAAAAACAGAGTTACTTGTTTGTTGCTTGGTTCAAATGGTGCTTTTCTTGGATTGTGGTACTTAACACAATCTCCGTGGGAACAATTAAATATATTACTTTTTAATGATTGGTGCGCTTGTCAAAAATTTCATCATCCGATGAGAATGCATCAATTAGCCTCATTATAAATATCTCACTTAGGCTTTAATTCCATTTGTTTCCAAAATATCTTTTCTCCCTTCACTTGGCCGAGAGTTCTCTTCTCTTGTAAGGTCTCTCTAAAAATTTTTCTTCATACAGCTAAGACCTCTTAGTCTCTTGTAACCTTGGCTTTTTTCCTTTTCTACCACCTCACACAAATTTTAAAGTTTTCCCTCCTTTCTTTCCCTTGTGGCCGAACCACCACCTTCACCACAAGGGTGTTCTTTTTCTCTCTTAAGCCACTCAAAACAGCCTCATTACCTTCTTTTTGGAGCACTCTTAGACCTCTTGAAGAAGTAAGGGAATGAAAGCAAGTAAGCACTCCAAACCCTTATTCTCTCACCTAAATACCATAAGGTAAAGGGAAACTCTCCATTAAATCTTGTCTAATATGGTTTGCTTGTGATGATGAAGAATTTATATGTATGCATGGTGATCTCTTGATGTTTTAACTAAAGATCATGGTTGCATGCAAATGGATGACTATAAAAAATGGAAGCTTTGACATATACATGGATAATCTATGACCTGCATGTGATTTTTATGTTATTTTAATGATGTTGATGGTGTTGAAATTTTGAGTGTTAATAAGAGTTCTCTTGCATGTAACGTTAGTGTCATATGTATGTGCATGATAACTTAAAATTTATGAACTTGGATATGTGAGTAAAACTGTAACAACCCTCATTTCTGTATGATTGGTCCCTAAGGCCAAGTATATTATTCTTTGTGTTAAAATTCATGTGCAATAGTATTTGGGCTAAGGCCGACTTGATTTTATGATTGAGTTAATAATTTTTGAAGAATTTGAGTAATAAGAGTGATTGATTGTGATTTAATTAGGCCAAGAAGAATTAATAATTAATTAAGAAGACTTAGTGATTTAATGAGAATATTTAATTTATGTTCTTCTAAGTTATTAATTTTATGCATATTCCTTCGACTCAGGCTAAGAGGTTACCCGGAGTGTCCAAGTCAAATCATTTTTATCTTAATACGTCTCTCATACCATGCCTTACAATTTTCGTGAAGGGCTCGAGACCCATTTTCCATTGCCTAACCCCAAAAGATTTATTTTCAAGTTAATCGTATGAGCTAATCTGCGTACCTGTATGTATTTTGGGCATAACTCCTTCCCTCGTTATTAGAATTGAGTCATTCTTATCTTAAAATTTTTGTATCAAAATTATCTACAACTTTGATGTTGACCATAAAAACCCATTCTTACTTAATTGCTCCCAGAATTTAAATTACCACACTGACTTACATTTTCTTGGTGACAACCAACACTATGTTCTGTATTTTCCACGTCTCTCACTCATATAACCATGAAATCGAACGATTCTTTCACCAAAATTCTCTAAACTCAATTATATCCAACTTTGATGAAGGGAACAAAGGCTAATTCCTTACCAATTTGGCCCAAAAAATTATTTCTTATAAGTAACATTAATCCAATAACAACATTGAACAATTTTTGTAAAATGACCATATCTCCCTCGCCCAATGATGGATGTTTGCGTGCAATATATCATTTTAAAGATAATACAAAGATGTAAAATTTTCATGTTTTGTAGTTTTTCTAATTCGGCTTGCAACATCCTTTAAAAACTTGAACAAGTTGCTGGACCTGGTGTTGACACCTCAGCCATGCATGATAAGTGGACCAATTGCATTGCTACAAGCCTTCGACACTTGTCTAGCCCTTGATAACTCCTTTCTTCATAATCCATCAGCTGACCAAGACGCTTGGAGGGCATGTGCCACCTCCTTCTCTCCTTCTCACTAAAGTTGGCTAGCTACCCTAAGGGAATGCATGCAAACTTATCCTTTTCCAAAAAATAGTATTAGAATTTTTCCTAAGTCTTAAGAAAAATAACCAGCCACTTCTTTCTTCTCTTCTCTTCTCTTTTCTTCTCTTCTCATGTCACTCACCATCATCATCCACCCATTATTGAGTTTAAACATCCATCACCCTTCCTAATCCTATACATTAGCACTAGCCAAACTCATAAACACTCCACCATTCTCATATATCTTCCAAAAACAACAACTTCCATCTTCTTTTTCTCTTTAAAAATTACACCTTTAACTCACCAAATAAGCTTTCACTCTCTTGATTTGTGGTGCTGCATTGTGGTGAGCTTGGAGCAAAGTCTTGGATCCTTGTTTTCTTCCTCCATTGCCGAAACTACCATCAAGGTAGGCGGTATATGCTCATCTTTTTCTCTTGATTTCACATGCATGTTGTAGTGTGGATACCCCTAAATATTCACACCTTGGTACCTCCCTTGAACACTCTAATCTTTGACCTTTAATCATGAAAAACTCTTGTTGAAATTATGTTGTTCTTGGGTGGTACCATGGCTGCACCATTTTCACAATAAATCTTTGATTTATGAATTCCAAGTTATGAATTGTCCTACCCTAACAATGTTGTTGCTACAGATTTTCTTTGATGTACATGCATGCTTATTTTTCTTAGTGGAAAGCTTTAAAAACCATGATTTCTTAAGGCTAAATTAACGTGACATCTTCCCCATGGTTTAATGCAAATTTAGACACCTAAAGTATAAATCTTGATGCATGATAATTGATTTAAAAAAATCCTGGACAGAATTAGTAAGTTATAAAACACCACTTGCATGTTACTAAAAAGGTTAAAAGAATGAATTTTTCTTTAATTTAATGGCTGCATGTTATGCCTTTAAAAATCCCTTAAATCTAGATGCATTAACATGTTTGAGAAATGATTTTTGGAAGTCAAAATACAAGGGGTATGTTGCTGTTGGAAAAGTTGTGTTAGAATTTGTGACTTAAAGTTTATAAATTATCACATGGAAAATTGATTTTAATAACTTAGTAACTATGAAAAACATGCCTAGTTAAATTCTTGATTTTTGATGAAGAAAAATAAATTAGATAAGAATTTTTAATTCTGGAAAATTTTGTATGAATAAAGTGATTTAATGTTTATTTTATGTTAACCATTTTACAAGCTTAAATTGGTGAAATTGGCTTATGAATGTGTGAATAAATTATGATTTGAGTAACTTGATATGATTTCTATTTGTACATGTTATAATTATGAGAATGATGGATAAAATGTGTGTAAAATGTTGTATTTGGAAAAAGAAATAAAAGGGACCCGAGTATAGGCGCGAACGGTAGTTAGAAACGGTTAATAACGCTTTTACATGGGTAAGCGAGGACTAATGGCCAAACTGGTTTGGATGTGTATTTTGTGAGGTATGATGCAAATTTTGAAGTGGTAGAAAATTACCCAAGTGAGGAAAATCGGTCTGAAAGTATTTTATACGTTGCTTGTCCTTAAAACGCGTTTTTACGAAAGTTAAAAACGACGAAATTAGGCACCTTAGTGCATTTTCATGGAAAATTGGATTTTGGACAGAATCAATGTTTTATTTTATTGTAATTAATTAGTGCATAAAAAGTTAAACACTTTTGACTTCAGAATCACTCAATTTGGAGTTTTCTAGATAAAATACGACGAAAATAAAGTTTTCGATTAAACGATGAGAAACCACGATTTTATGACCTCAATTGACTTGTAGAAAATTTTCCTTTCTTCAATAAGGTTTAGAGGGATTCATATTAGTTGAAAGAAAATATTCTTGAAAGGACTTTCGATTTTAAAGGCCAATATACCAAGTTCCGTTGTAAATCTATACGACGGGACAATACCGTCAAGATGGCCCAAAATGTTATAGGAAGTACCAAGTAATCTTATGTTTTATTTCTAAAAAAGGCATAATATTTTCCAAATAATGACGCATTTTTAGAAGCAAAAATAAATGGTCAAAAGATTCTTAAGCAAATAGTCTTGCAAAGCTTCCTTCTAAAGAGTTTAGAAGAGATTAAGCGACTACTGCTTTAAAAAACTTTTTTGAAAGAAACATACATTTTAAGTCTAGCCTCAATGCTCCTAAGAGAAAGATTTTTAGGTAGCACCTAGGCTCTGTTAAGAAAGAACACTCATCGAAAATACCGTAATAGTTGAGTTGAGCGTCTTAAGGTCAAGTACATTGGGTAATAAGTTCTGTCTAGTACTCGGGCACCCTTAGAACGAAAGAAATAACATGCATATTATATATGTAGTATGAGGAGGGATGATAGAATGATCTCCTAGAGCATACAGTGATGGGTACACTGAAGAAATAATAGATGTCTCGATCCCTTGGGGGCGGTCTTGGGAGTATATCGGGGGTGGACCTCCAATGGCTCGGATTCGTGCTTGAAATCAGATGGCTCGTGGCAACTCTGATATCATATGGCTCGTGGAAAATCTGATATGATTCAACTCCGGACGAGGGTTTCTATGACCTTGGAGTGCCCGTTTTGACAAGATGTGCGTTGGATCCATTATCGATGGGACTGTGAGTCCTTACCCTTTTATGGGAACAGAACGAGGTGAGCTCTGGTCGTTCTAGTTGGGCAGGAGGATAAGCTGGGACTGTTGTGTACATGGTTATTGGTGTGTAAGGTTGATGAATGAAAGTTAGGCCCCATTGCATCCTGGAATTTAACCAAGATGAATCATAATAAACCTAATACATGCATAGCATACCATAATTGGCAATCGACTTATCAGTGAGTAGTATCTCTGGGTATGTTTTAGATTTTGTTAAGTGTATTAATACATACTACTTAAATTCTCGTATATGCTTAAATTACACAACTGTGGCTGCCCTTGCATGTGAAACTTGAGGGTGAGAGCTTATACTCACCCTTTTTTGTATTGTGTGTCTGTTTCACCGTGATCATCAGTCAAAGGGCAGGGTGAGCATGATCAAGACCTGGGCTACCTGCAGTAGTGGACCTTCAGCCGTGGGCGTAGGCTGCTTATACTCGTCGTGGCGTCAAGGCTGTTGTAGATCCCGATGTTAGTTTATGTTATGTCATTATTATAATGATTGTTGTTAGGAGCCTGCGAGCCCCGTACCCTTTTAAGTACACTATTGTTATAAAGAATCGATCTATGTTTTAACATCTATTTGAACTATGTGTTGATGATCACCAATAAAAAAACTCCCATTTTTCTTAAATAATTAGTGACTCCTTAATTAAGTAGGACGTTCCAGTATAGGAATTAGTCCTAGTTAATCGAGGGTGTCACAAAAATAGTGATCTTGGTATTTGTTTGATGATATTAAAGAGTAGTGCAAATCTAAAATTTATGAAGGAAGATGTCCTTGCGTGTGACTTTAGTGTTAAATAAGTGTTTGATCTTTTTTTAAAAAATAAGGAGATTTTAGTGCATGTTGTTACTAGTATTTTGATGTTTTGAGATAAAAAATAACTTGTGGAAATCATGAACGTCATGCTGCTCAAATAAAAATAAAAGTGAGAAATAAGGTTTAAAAGAAAAGAAATAAATAATAAAATAAAGTTTTAAAGGAAAATGAATTAATGTGGTTACCGTATAATTGTTATAAGCAAAAGACTTGATTTTGGTGTGTATATGGATGTGTGATGTAGCTGCTACCATAGTGCTTTATGTGTGAGAAAAATGTTAAGTAGTTGTGTTTATGTGAAATAAGGAAATGTGTGGAAGTCCTAATAGGGTCCGTAAAAGAAAAATCGATAAATCGGGTACAACAAAATATAGAAATATGAAGTATGTAATGGACGGGCATGCTGCCTTTATGTTATTACTTGTTGCCTTATTTTGGTACGTAATAATGTATTGGGTATTGCCTAAGAGTCCCAAGAGTGTGGAGATGAAAGGAAAGAGTATTATGTAGTGGTTGTCCTTAATCGCGATTTATAACGTATTGAAACAGAGGAAAAATTACGTACTAAGAGGTTCTCTACAAAAATTTAAATTATGGACATTATTTTATAAATATTTTACCTTATAAATGTAGGATTTCATAAATAAAACACTTTTGACTTTAGAATCGTTCAAATTAGAATTTTCTAGTGGAAATGCGGTCAAAATAAAGTTTCCGACAAAACTAACGAAGGAAATAATTTAACGGAAATTTCAGTGTTTGATTTTTGTTGATTTTTAGTTAAGAAGCTATTTTTATTCAAAGGTTTATTGAAATCAAATCGAGAAGGATTTGGGCTCGAGAACCGAAAGAAAATAAAGTTTTGTGGCCCATTAATGCAACGGGACAACGTTTCATAAATCGGGTAAAGAATAGCAGAAATAATATTTTTGATTATACAATGTTTTATTCTATTCAAATTACTAGTGAACTTTTACTATTTCCAAAAATAAGAAGAAAAAGGAATTCATGGCTTGAGGATTAATAAGACAATGTTCCATCGCAAGATAATGCAACGGGACAATGTTTTCTTTATCAATGTAAATAATCTCGTTATGAGCAACAATTTTCTATGAGTAGTTTCCCTTTTTCTAAACTATTTAATAAATATATTTATTTTAAGACCGAGATGGTATCCGCTTCACAAGTGAATTAAGCAATGCAAAAAAATACTGATAATTTGGTTAAAAGCTCACCGTAACTATAATTGTATAATTTGATCTTTTTAGTGTATCACTAGAATTGAAACATAACTATTGAACAAGAGTTTTAAGAGATTATAAATTTAGACAATGTCTTAAAAAGAAGAAGGCGTTATTTTCCATATATGACCTATAACTTTATATATACTATTTTCAATAGAAAAGATAAACCCCTTTTAGAAGTTAACGAGAAACCTAATGATAGGTGACCAGTGGCGTGATCTTACTAATCATAAAGTACCTAAAGCTCTATAAGGAACCAAGTAATGAGTGACAATGGCATATAATCCTAGAAACAAACTCTTTAGGAACTAAAATCCATAAAACAATAGGGACAATACAATGGACTTTGCTCTCCACATTAAGGACAACATACTACCAACGCAAAGACCTTACTCGGTAATGATGGATAAAAGGCAAGACTAAACATAGAGCATTCATGCATCATTTGCATATGTTAGACATTATAGGTTAGATCGTAGCCAAGAGCTTACAATGAATGGTACACTAGAGAATGTGGGTGTTCTGATTCTGTGGGAGAATCTTGGGAGTACCACTAGGTCAGGCATCTAATGGCTCGACGTAGCACCTAAGGCCGGATAGTCCGTGATAAGCCAGGTGTTTTGGTGTATGCACTATGAACTTTTATGCTTTTTCCATTTGTATCATTTTTTTGCTTATCAATAAAATAAGTATTTCAGTTTAAAATTGTTTTAAAACGTATTTATCCTTGGAGTAATAGGTCATATGAATGTTATTCCTAAAATATCCTTAGTCAAGTATTTACTTAGGGACATGTAAATACATTGAGACTAGTGTGTGAGTGTACCGATGATCTGATCTCACAGATTATAGATATAGATGATATCAAGTCTTTACACGGGTACACATTAAGAGTAAGGATGTACTGGACAGACCCACTATGAGAACGTTGCATGAATCATTACATGAATGTCATAAACAATTCTCAATGTGATAATGGTATATGTAGTCCTTCGACCTGAAGTCACTACGATTCCTACATGAGGAGTTTATTGTTTTAATACAATCAAACGGCTTCTGTAATAAGAGGACTATAAAGGTTGTGATTAGGCAATGATTAAATTATGTAGAGGGATGTGAGTGATGTAGATGGGATTTGTCTCACCTATATGACAGGAGTGATATTTGTAGGCTACTTGATGGAGTGAGACTAAGGAAATGCATGGACATGCTAGAAAGAATAAATATTAGATATTTATTCAGATAAAGTATACTCCAGTATCAAGTAAAATAAATTAGGTCATACAAGGATGACGCGACCATGTCTTGGGCCCAATTAGGATATCGTGACAAAAGGAACAAACATATAAAATAATTATCACTTAAAGGTTATGTTGATATTAAATAATATTCAGACATAATAATGCATTGCTAGATGCCGCTCTTATTTTATATTATTAATAAAATAGCTTATTATTAATATGACCGAGTATTTTACCTATAGGGTTACACACATAGAGTAAGCCCATCAAAATGTGTTGTTTTTATTTTATTTTAGTTGGACTAAAATAAAGTTATTGGGCCTAACTCATTCAGAATGAGTAAGGAGCTCACTCTTTAGAGAGAACAAATTAGGTCAAATCTAAGCCTATAAATAGAGCATAAGATGCTCATAGGCGGACAACCAAAAAGAGACACAAATACGCAAAAGTTGCAAGAGCTACACGCCATCAAACTAGCATTTGGAAGGTGTAGCGTTTCTGGTGGGAGTGCTCGTGTGGACTCCTAAAGGGCGAGGCTAGGACTGCTTCGATTTTTCTACAACATGTAATTCTAAAACGAATTTCTTTTATGTTTGTCTTATGCTTTGAAACACAACATTTTGCAAATCCTATGGGAAACCTTGTTTTTCCCGCTTTATATCCAAAAGGGATTCCCTAATAGTGGTATCAGAGCTAGGTTGGAAAACCATGTTTTGGGCATTTATTTATGTTTCATGATGATATGTTTTCATTTGCAAGAGCTTTTAGAAAATATGATTTGCTAAATTGTCTCTTGTTATAAAGCTTTGCTTTTTTGTTTTGTGAAATTGTTTTGTGAAACTAGGATTCAAAAATGAACAAGCATGATTATGTTGCTATTTTGGGTTATCGTACGTGATGTATATTATTACAATGATTAATCGTGTATATGGTATGATCTCTGTTTTTGGGTTGATACATATGCTTTTGAGATATTCTTCATAAATCATATGGGATGCATGTTATAGAGTTTCTCAATTTTAGTATGCATGTTGTTGCCATTTAAATTTGTATGATGTATGAGTTTATGCAATTTTTGCATTTGATACATGTGATTTACTCATATATGGTCATCGTACAAATTGTGAATCAATTGAGTTGATCTTCAAACATGAATGGTTCATGTTATGGGGCGTTGAGTGATAAGGTTTAAGTATTTAACCTTGGTTGTTCCTTAATCTTGGGTTCAAGAGTTGAAACCTAAACGACAGTAATGGAAATGCATTGCATGTTGGCATAGGCGTAAGTTGAATTCTAGGTTTTGAAACCCTAGACGGCGCTGCCTCTATGTGCCTTAACGACTGCTTGTGAAGCGTTTGCAATAAGGAATTAGGGTTTCAAAGTGGTTGAAACGCTAGCCGAAATTTTAGAGCTGTTAATGGTCAGCGGGACGTTTTGGCTAGGAAAGACATGGTACTTAAGCAGTCACACCGGACCCACCTCTCTTTCCTGGGAACCAACTTGACTACAATATTAATATTTTGGGTCGGGGTGCACCCCTACACCTCGTAAGAGGCGACCCCCTTGACCCCCGTACATTTCTCGTGTAGCGCCTTATTACGTACCCCACGTGCTTAATTGCCCATTTTAAAGTTTTAAATTTCTATTAATGGCTATATTAATTAGTTAATTAACACGTCTAATAGTGAATGATTATGGTCTTAGATTTTTTTTAACTTTTTAAATACAACCTGCATGCTGTGCCTTTCTCTATTCTTGAATTTCTTCTCTCAACCCTTCACTCGTATGTAAAACGAGTTTCTTTATTATATTGTAATCTTGAAGAAGCCAACAAGGTGGAGACCTAGAAGAAACCTAGAGTGGTGACTCCTAGAGGATCGTGGTTTCAAGAAGTAGGACTTCATGAAGTCAAGGCACCATAGTTCTTTTAGGTTTGTTTTATTTTATTTTCAAGGAAGACCATAACCATCTCACATTTTTCGTTTGTGTGTTTTGGGGATTATTTTATGCATTAAAGCATTTTAACAAAGACAGTAATTTTAAATAACCTAAATCAAAATAAATATTAAGTTTTAAAACACCTTCCAATATGTACACTCGCTTGTCAATACTAATGTCAATAAATAGCGGGTCTACCAAAGCAGGGTACTACCATTTATATTTGTAAGATGCAATGGGATAATGGTAATATCCAAACTATTTTATTGGGCTTTAACTTAACTAAGTTTTCAATTGGATTGAAAATAACTTAGACGCGTAAGCATTGGGCTAAATATTCATAAGATTAATAATCGATAATGGTTACTTAACCTAATGTCTAAGAGTTGTATAAAGATACAATTGGAAAGAGTTTCCTACCTAAATAACTAAGTATTAGGTGATCAACCAAAACTGACTTAACACTTGGCAGAGTATGGATCTTAGCCCACTAGAAAATCTTCCAATGGGATTTTCTAATTCGTGGAGGGTATTTTGTTTTGAATCAAAATAGTGGGAGACATATTTAACTTAAATGACCATAATTTAAATATGTTTTTGAAAACTGATACTTACTACATTTTTCTGTTTTAGAAAACCATGACGTCAAACACACCTTTGAACCTTTCATTGTAATCAATCCTAGATAAGGAAAAATTGTCTGGGTCCAACTTCCTTGACTAGTATTGAAACTTATGGATTGTCCTCAAGCAAGAGAAAAAATAGTATGTCTTGGAAAGTCCACTTCCGGAACCACTCGTTGCAAACGCCTTTAGAGTTGTCAAGGATGCTTATAAGAAGCATCAGGATGATGATTTAGATGTCTAATGCCTTAAGTTGGCTATGATACATTCTCATTGGATGATGAAAGTTTTGGCAAGTGCACTAATCGTTAAAAAGTAATATATTTGATCGTACCCAAGGAGATTGTGTTAAGTACCACAATTCAAGGAAAGCACCGTATGAACCAAGCAACAAACAAGCAACTCTATTTTTATGTTTTCTGAAGTTTTATGTATTTTTATAATTTTCTAACAACAATGTCACAATTAATGTAACACCCCTATTTTTATTTTTATATTAAAATTTTGAAGGAATTAAATTATGGTTCTTTAGAACTTTTTAATCTACGTATTATTTATGATTTTTTTGGAATTTTTTGGAATTTTGGAATTTTTTAATAAAAATAATATTTTTTAAATAATTTTAAATTCATATAAGTGACTTAAATTAAAAATATTTACAAGAAAGTGAATTGAAATTATAAGAAAATTTTCTAAAATCCATTTCAAGTAGACTTATCTAAAAATTATCGGTTTGAGAAAAATCTTGATTTTTTCTAATCGTTAAAAAATTAGAAACGTATCAATAAATTTTTATTAACAGAAAATTTTAGATTTTTAAAATTTCAACTTTATATTACTCAGTATAAAATTAGTGAGGACTGATATAATATCGCTAAATTTCAAAAAGGACTCATTTTGAATATTTAAAATATACCGAGTGAAAGGTTACTATTTGGCTTAATAATTCTGCCGACAGTTACTATGCAAAACACTGTGCATGTACGAAATTTTCAAAGAATGCATAGTAACCTGGAATAAAAAATTCAAAAATGCATAGTACTTTTATATTAAAATAATGAAATGCATAGTAAAATTTTTTTCCTATAAATACCGAAGGATTTCTTCTTTAGAATTCACAATTTCAGATTAAGTTTTCTTAATACAGTAGTGCTAGTGAGATAGTGGTGGAAGTGAGAGAGAGAAGAAAAGTTTTTGGAGAGAAGGTTCTGCCAAAATCCTAAGGTAAGAATACTTCTCTTTTATATTTTTTTAGATTATTTTTATATCGTTTTTAGAAATCTGTTATTATACTGAAAATAATATTATTTTAAGTTACTATTCTGTATAGTAAACACTATTTCACTAGTAAATTACTATTTCAATAGTAAATTACTATTCAAATAGTAAATTACTATTTACTGTTACTATTTACCGTTACTATTCACGATTTACTATTTACCGTTACTATTCACGTTTTACTATTTACTGTTACTATTCACGTTTTACTATTCACTGTTACTATTCACGATTTACTATTCACTATTCACTATTCACTATTCACTATTCAGAATTTACCATTTCTGTTTTAAGTAGTAATCTTAATCTTCGTCTTATGCTTATACTAAAATAAGATTGATATTAATATTTCTAGAAATCGGAGGCGCAAAGCAAATCTCTTTTTGGTAACGACTCAAGGTAAGGGGGAGTGAGATAAGAATTATAATATGAAAAGACATAAGAATAATGGGAGGAGTCCCCTACTCCTTTTAAATTTAATAATATTATTTTAAAATATTAACTTTTTAACTTAACATTTTTAATAAATTTTAAATTAAATATCCGGTTAACTAACTCTAACATACCTATGCAAAGACTTGGACCATTATGACCTATATGGACTGGACTATACCTATGCAAGGACTTGGACCATTATGACCCATATGGACTGAACTATACCTATGCAAGGACTGGATTATATGGACTTACATATACCTATGCGAGGAATTGACCAAAAGGACTAAAATTGACTATATTAATAATCATTAAATTTTGTATTATGATATGTATTAATGATATTTAATTGATTTGATTATGATTTGATTATGATTGATTGATTGATGATATTTAGTTATGATTGATATTGTTTGATTTTGATTGATGATATTGTAATGTGGAGTTTGAGCATATAGCGAGCATGACGGAAAGCTAAAATTCAGTAAGAATTTCTTACCTTACTCTTTAAATTTTATTATCTTTTATTTCTTCTTAGAAATTATTTTTATTAACTTTATTTTCAATATTTAGAAAAATAAAAATAAAAATTAGTATTTATTTTAGAAAGAAAATATTTTATGAGAATTTATTTAATTAAATCTTGAGTTAAAGAAAAATTTTATAATTTTAAGTATTTTTGGTTAATAATTATTCTCTTTTAATAAAACAAAATTTTTTTTGAAAGAAAATTGTTTTATTTTTCCAACTTAATAACTAAATATATTTGGAAATAATTGAGATTCCTAAATTTGATTTTGTTAAGATTTAATTTGAGAAAGATTATGTAAAGTTTTATATGATAAAGTTTTTAGATATTTAAGGCTTAGAAACTCAATTTCAGTGAGATTCAAAAACTGTACCAAATTTATTTCTGTGGGATAGAAATTCAGAGAACTGAGAAAATGTACAGTTTATTGAAATGATATTGTAAACCTTTAAGGGATTTAATAATTGAGTTTCTAAAAGCCTTAACCAACTCAATACGCGAGTAGTTCGTGCATCATGGATAATGAAAGTGAAATGAAATAATATTGTCTGGGGACGGATTATAGAAACCGAGGATACATTAGAGGAGGCTTATTTACGAGCCTTGGGATGAGAGAGTGTGAAAGGGTGCTTCAGGGGACCTGGGGTAGCTCCCTAGTGTCGGGTACTTTCACAATAAAAACTTTCTCAATCTGACTAGTCTCTAAGTGTTTCCATGCCAGTTGAGCTGTTCATATTATTATTATCCGGACTTATGGAACAGTGTAAACTCCTGGTTGGCCCAGTGCAAATTAAAATTTAAGGGCCCACATATATAGATAAGTTATGATGAAGATATTGCATAACATTCATGCATTCATAATTGATTGTGTATGTGATTGTGATTGATATTATTATGTATTGGTTGTGAAAACCCTTTGTTGCTTATGTCTTATTCGGAAATATTATATTCTGTTTCTCACTCCTTTCTCCGTGTTTTTGTTTCATATATTCTAAATTGATGATTCAGAGGGAAGGATCGAAGAATTTCAGCAGTAAATATAGCACGTTCTAGAAAGGGAGCTCGGTATGAATACCGTGGTCCAATGAATAAATAATGTTAATAAGTAACTGCTTCTGGGCCATGGAGTTTCCTCTCTTTCTTATAATGTTTAATGTTTATTTTCTTTGGATGAATGTACAAATACTTTATAAAGTTTTTAATAATATTTGTGAGGTATTTCAGAAATAATGTATATAATTTATTCCGATAGTTTCTTTTTAACAATCATATCTTTAGTAAAAAAAAAAAATTATGAGTTTTTCTAGAATTTATTAAGGTGTAACAGAGGGTGTTATAATTAAGCTATATGAAAAACTATTCTAACAGTAGATTGAAATTAATCTCAACATACAACTTTACTTAAATGCTCATGACAGTAGTTTCAAATTCAATTAAAGCATGGTTCAATCTCACAGATGAATAATTCCTAATTCCTTAGGTAATTATTACTAACTCAACACAAAATAATCCTAATTCCTTAGCTATCAGTTCATGTTAAAGCCAATTACGAAATTAAAGAGAACCCTAACTATTCACCTAATCCCTTAGGCATGAAGTAACTAGGTTAGGAAGTGTAATATGAAGCTTTCACCATGATGCCTCTCTAATGATTGCTTCTGAATGAGCCTTGGATTTTCCAATCCAAGAGGTGTAATCCAACAATTCCAATGTTCAAAACTTGCTTCAGTTGAATCCTCAGCTCCAATCAATTGAATCTCAACTTGATTGCAGCTTTAATCAATCCCAATCCTAGGGAATTAAGCACACATGAAGGAAAACAAAAATGGAAATGCAGAAGAGAAAATGAGAGAAACTAGAGAGAGAATATATTGAGAAAGAAGTTGGAAATCTGAAAATGAATCTTATTATGTGTTAATCCCCCTATTACAAAGTGTTAAGCAAATATATATAGTGAAACTAACTCCAAATTAATTTACAAGGAAAACTTCTAAATAAAAATACAAATAAAGAAACTACATTAATTAATTATAAGGAAATATCTACTTAAGAAATTACAAATAAATAAAATTACAACTTAAATTAATTAATTAAAACACTAAAAGACTAGATTAACAATTAATGAAAATAAATCCTTGGAGCTGAACTTTTTAATATAAAAATATATATAATCCCTCCATTAGCTTGAAGAATCACGTGCATTATAATTCTCTTAAAGAACTTCACATGCAGCAACATGGAATTGGAAAGGCAAGCTAAATTATATGTAATTCCATGCATCTTCACGTTAAATTAATATGCTATATATATAGTATTTAATTCCCATCATAAGCAAATATAATGGCTGCTGCATATATACTATTGGAAAGCTGGTCATCATGACTTGTGGACGTGGGACTCATTAGATGGCTTACATAGCTTATAAAATTCCTGAACATAACTTACATATGAGATTCGTGTACGCACGTGTGATTAAAGAAAGCATCAAGTGGCAGCTTGAGCACCAGCATGGAAGGCAACGTAGAACAGCGTAGTGAGGCGCAACTGAAGGAGAACAACATGTGGTGATTAATCATGAGCATAAGAATCTAGCGTGGTGACGCACGGCTTTTTCTTGGGCTAAAATTATGGGCGTGCTCACGTCTGGTTTGAGCCTGTGTACGCTGACTTGCTGGGACAACACCTGATTCTCATATTTCTAGCATAAATATCAGCGTGGATGGTAGTGTGGTTACGCCAAGCTCCTGTTTTAATAGAACAATTAACTTCTGAATTCAGCGTGCTTACACTTGGAAGTGGCGTGGTTACGCTGGATTTGTACCTGAAATCAATTCCACACTGTAGTATAAATTAAAAACACTGATGATCCATATAGGCAATTAAAATTAAAACTTGACAATTTGTAACCACTTTCAATTAACCTTTAATTATTAAAAGAAATAATCAAGTTTAGAAATTTAAATGTTTAATAAATTCCTTTAATAGCTTAAATTAATAAACAATCACTAATTAACTTAAAAATAATGAAATATCTTATTTAACTAAATAACTAAAAATGCTAATTAATTACTAAATTAATAAAAGAATAATTATTTTGACACTTAAATTATTAAAATACAATTAAAAATTATACTAATAAATAAGTCTTTTCAAGACTTATCAGGCTACCATGTCTCCTGAGCTTTAGAAGCAACATGAGCACATGAAGGCTTTCAATATGATCAAAAACCTAAGGACGTTATATAAGGTCAAGCTGACTAGGAAAGATATGAAGTTTCCTCAGCCCTATTTAGCTGTAGAATTAATGCCATGGTGATAGATCTTGAAATGGCTTGTCGTCGCCATGATAGTGATAACGCTATAACTCGAGCTTTGAACCGCTTTGCTGACCTACTTGAGTCTCAAAGCCAAGAGAGACAAGATACAGAAAGGCAAGCTACTCCAGTTATGCAAGGCACGCAAGGCCTTGACAAATTTTTGAAGCGGAAACCCACTGATTTCATGGTGGATTGAGGCCCGAACAAGCCTTTGTTTGGGTCCAAGATGTTGAGAGGATCTTTGATAGCTTTATATGCACTAAACTTCAGAAAGTAGAGTGTGCTGTTTTTATGTTAAGAGATAAAGTCGAGGCTTGGTGGAGACTCACCAAGAGTAGGATGGTTGCTACTGCTACTCCCTTGACTTGGGAGAATTTCAAGCTTGAACTTATGAGGAAATATATGCTAGAGAGTTATAAGAGTAAGAAGGAGCTTGAGTTCATGGAACTTAAGCAAGGCACCATGGCTGTGGAAGAGTATGCTTCCAAGTTTGAAGAGTTGTGTGAGTTCTACCCTCTTTACCAGCAAGAGGAAACTGAAGCCTCTAAGTGTGTGAAATTTGAAAATGGTCTACGCCCTGATATTCAAAGGGCCATTTGTCATCAAGAGATCCGAAACTTCATGATACTTATGAACAAGTGTCATATCTATGAGGAACATTCTCTATTCTAAATTTGTCTCTAAGATGAAGGGTCAATCTTCTAGCTTCAAGACTCGTGAGAATTTCAAGAAGGGACGTTTCCAAATGGGTGCTCACTCTAATGCCCAAGGTAGGGGCGGTGGCCATGGTAACACTTTTGGTCAGGGTAATGTAAATGCCAATGGGCTAAGATGTACTAGATGTGGTAGACCTCAGTATGCTTGTGAGTGTATTCACCAAGATGATGTTGTTTGTTTTAACTATGATCAAGTAAGGCATATTCATTTTGCATGTCCTTTACTTGCAAGGAGGACTATGTGCAAGCCAATACTCCTACTCATGCTACTACTCTCACTCATGTGAATCGTGGAGGTCACAATGGTGGTCGAGGATGCGGTAATAGACACAATGACGGTCGAAATGGTGGTTGTGGTGGATATAATGGTGGAAGACATGGTAATAGCCATGGCAATGGCAACGACAATGGTACTCGCAATGGTAATGGAAATGGTGGGAATCACCAACAAACTCCTGGAAGAGTTTTTGCTATGACCAATGAGGAAGCAGCACAAACGGGTGACTTGATTAAAAGTAAGTACGAGATACTCGGTATTTCTGTTCATGTTATTTATGATTCGGGTGCTACCCATTCTTTAATATATGAGGATTGTGTACGGTGATTGAAATTACCGGTGAACATAATGAAAAATGCTATTGTGGTTTCTACTCCAATCGGTGCTTATCTTAGATCAGTTACTCATTGTGACAATGTTGACATGCTCCTATAAGGGACAATATTTGTTACTTCCTTTATTTGCTTGCCTATGAAAGACTTAGAGATCATTGTTGGCATGGATTGGCTTTCCGCCAATAAGATCATGGTTGACTGTCAACAAAGAACTATCATCTTCCCTTTTCCAAGCATTGGGAAATTTGATATGCAAGGTATAGCTCAACTTTGCATATTACTATCTCTTACCGATGAGACTAATGGTCTCGATCCATTTAGTATTCCAGTGGTGTCTAAATTTTTGGGTGTATTTCCTGAAGAGGTTCTCGGTTTGCCACCTCCGCAAGAAGTTGATTTCGCTATTGACCTTGTTCCCGGTGCAGAACCTGTTTCTATGGCTCCTTATAGGATGTCTCCTATGGAGTTAGTTGAATTGAAAAAGCAAATTAATAAGTGTGCATTGTGTGTTGTTTTTGGTTATTTTTAGGACTAGTTTTTAGGGTTTTTGGATATTATTTCTGCCTGATTCCCTTGATTTTTGATTCCTTTCCACCATTACTACTTGGTTGTTCCTATTTTTGTAAGATTAATGATGTTCTATGTTTATTTTGAGGAAAAATAGGAAAGTGGATGAAAGAAGAGACCTTTGAGACCCTTGGAAGTGCATCTTGGCAAGGTTGGAGGAAACCACTACCAGTGGTGGCCAAACCCTGGTCGTGGTTAGCACTGGAAAAGAGGAAATTGGTGGCAAAACTAACCACTGGCCGTGGTTACAACCATTGGCCGTGGTTGGCACTGTTTAAGGGTAAAACATCATCAGCATCACTACCACTGGCCGTGGTTGCCACCACTACCAGTGGTTGGCACTGTAGAGCAAAGCAAAGCAAGTCAGAACTAACCACTGGCCGTAGTTACAAACACTGGCCGTGGTTGGCTCTGTTTGTTATAAAAAATACGAATTTATGGTTTAAAAAGAAAGAGAACCCAAACCACTGGCCGTGGTTTGCAACCACTAGCCGTGGTTGTCCCCTACAAGGCCCAAATCTTTCAATTGTTTAGGAATTTAAATGGGCACTATAGGGGATTTGAGATAACTTCTTCATAAATAGATTTTGACACACCTTTTGGGGGATTTTGAAGAACTCTTTGGGAAGATTTCATTGGGAATCAAGAGTCAAATTCATGAAGGACAATCGAATTTGCAGATTTGGAAGGAGGAATTAGCAATCCTAGTGAGAACTAATTTGTGATTTCTGAATCCCTAGTTTACACTTTTGATATCTTTTATGTTTGGCATTGATTTTGTGATGTGTGACATGATGACAACAATCCTTATGGCACATTAAACTCTTTTCTTGGGGCTAAGGATGTAGTATGCCTATATGTTACAATTAATTGTTCTTCATATTCAAATTCATATGATTTTAATCTCTATTCAATTTATGTATGCCTAATGCTTTTTCAAGACTTAGAAATAAGCATAGATAATCACAAATTATATGGGTAATCGAGAGATTGACATGTAATTCAAAAATACCTAAAAACCTATGATAGGAGAGAAGTATATTTTAGTGAAGCGAGACCATTTCATTTGGTGGAATGCTTCTCTTGAGGTAAGAGAGAAGTATATTTTCTAAATGTATGATCAATTATGTATTGATAATGTATATATTGGTGCATACTTGCATGTTTTTCCTTGAATGGATATACTACGGCTTCTGTGTGATATTAATTGGGATTGAAACATGTTGATGGTTGGATGTTGGATTGACACATTTGACGAGGATATGAATTTGGAATATATTTGTTTGGCATACTCTCTTAATTTCCATGTGTGGATTAATGTTGATATAACTCATTGGCTATTATATTATGAACAATATGAATGATGTGCCTTGGAGAGCATTATAATTGGTTGCATGCCACTAACTGTAATGTTAAGTGTAAAATCTACCCCTAAGTGAGAGGGTGAGGAATTTTTGTAAAGCTGAGGCTAGCATGTGCATTACTGCATTCATGGCATGCATGACATATCATTAAATGTGGTTGCGATCACTTAATATATTGAAATAATAGAGGTCTTACGGGATCTTGTGAAAAAGGACCCTTGCGGGGGACAACTATTTGAATGACTATATGTGGTTGCGATCACTTAATATATTGAAATAATAGAGGTCTTGCAAGATCTTATGAAAAGAGCCCTAACGGAGGACAAATACTTAAGCAACTATACATGGTTATAATATTTGATAAATCGTGTGTACACGTGTTATGAATAATTATTTCAAATCGGATTCATTGCATATGCATTTCATGGTATATTATATACATTAGCCATAGGAACATGTCATTTGAGTTAGGGAAGACTAAGAAAAATGACACCCTATTGAGAGTGTTAATTGAGAGATGAATCTCACTTTGGACATTAACTAATTATGTGTTATTGTTGGTATGACCTTCTAATGTTGCTTATGGATTATGACAATAGGTGTGGTAATATTGTTATTTGATGACATGGTTCTATTTGGCAATGTCATTATTAAAGACTTGTTATGTATGAATATGTATGCCCAATGGAAGTTGATAAGATATGTCACATTATTGGTTGGATTGAACTCCCTTGATAGGAGGATATGTTGGGTAGCATTCATATATCTATGTTATCACAATTTATTTGATTATTCATCATTGAGAAAATATGCTCACTCTCCATGTTGTCAACTTTTTAGCTTCTATGTTGTAGGGCATGACCATGGAGTAGAGCTCTTCAAAGATATGAGGTATGGTGTGAAGGAAGATTGGTCTAAATGCCTTGGCCAACATGTTTTGTGATGAACAACTTTTGTACATTCTTTTGAAATAGTTGTATATGGCATTGCTTTGTATAGTTATACTATAGTTTAATGCCTTATGAGTATGATGATGATTGGATATTGATGACTTGACATCCTAGAATGGTAATTGATACATTAGGATCATTTGAATTGAGCTTATGATCATTTTGTATCACTAAGTAATGTATAATGTTGCATGATGTAACATCCCAAATTTTATATAAATGATTAATTGAGAGGGATAAATATTAAATGATTACATATGGGTTTGTTAATGTTCCAAAAATATTGAAATAAATAAATTGGGAATTATTATAATTATTCATGATTTATTAGGGCTTTAAGAGCTAAAAACAATACCAGATTAAAATGCGAGTGTCGGACTAAGTATCTCCGAATGAGCTACTGTTGGTCAGGACTGTTAAGAATATTATTGTGAATACGAAGACATATTCAGAATAATTTTTGGAGAATGTATTGAGCCTGAACGATGATCCTGTTTGTTGTAAAATGGAGAAAACTTAAATGAAGGGTTAAAATAAAATACCAAAACTCTTTTTTTCCCCTCTCATTCACGTTGCCTTCTCCCTTTCTAAGGCAATCACTCTCTTTGTCTATACTCTCATCTTTTCTTCATCTTCTTTCTCTTATTCTTCTAAAAAACCCTAAGTGGTGGTATACTCATTCCTCCTTCATTTTCGTTTTCCACAAGCTTAAAGGAGATAATGGTGATTTGAGCTCTCATTTTCCTCTTCCTTTGCATTTTTGTGTTCTCTTCCCCCCTTTCTTGAAGCTCACTCTTTTCATGGCTTGAGGTAAGTTCCTCTCTATTTTTAATGAGCATGTACCCTAGGTTTTGGCTTTTGGTTGTTGGGTGAGTGATTAAATGCATGTGGGTTGTCAATGAGAGCCATTAATATGGGAAACCCTAAGGTGGGGTGTCATAAATGTGATATTAATGAACGTTGTTGTGGGTAAATGAAATTAATGATGGGGATGATGGAAAATGATGATTATTTATGATCGTTGTTGGGTTTTTGGTAAAACCCTAACTCTAGAAATTAGGGAAACATTAAATATTGGTTTGAGAATTAATTTTGAGGGGAAATGTATAATATTGAGAGTATGTGTGTTGTTAATGATGTTGGATGGCCATTAATGGAGATTAATGGCCATTGGTGTGTGAACCCATCAATGGGTGTAGCTATAAATCTTAATAATGCACTTAAACACCAAACCCATGATGGTTGTAGTGAGAATTAATGAAATGGAAAGAGAGTTTGATAATGATAATGTTATAAACACCAAGCATTTGAATTAAAATATGTAAGTCTTAGTGATTTTGAATATAAAATAATGTTGTGTTATACCATGTGGTGTAGGATCTATTCTGAACGACGAAGAGGGAACGTCGAATCGCTTGGACTACTTCTCTTAAGGTAGGAGAGGAGTTTTATATTCTAAATGCATGAATTAAGTATTGGTTGATTGTCATATGTGTCAATACACATGTTTGCCTTGCTTATGTATGTTGATGAAAAGTGAAATGTTGAATAATGTGATATTATTTGTATGCTTAGAAATGTGTGGTACGCATTTGGAATATTGATGGTGTAACGCCCCGAAACGTGAATTAAAATTTTTGAGTAAATTTTTCGCTTTTTCGAAAGATCATTTTAAAAATTATAAATTTAATTCAGAGTTTATATAACAATTAATAACAGCGGAAAAATTATCATACATACTAGTCGTGAATAATTAAATTCAATAAAATATTTAAGTAGCGGAAACGATTGTGAAGATAATGGTACATGACATATTATATTTATTACAACCCATAAATTCAAAATTCAGGTAATAAAACAAATAGACATCCATCATGGCATCACTCTGCATTCTGCGTGTCATTCACTGTAAAAATTAATGTAAGAGTGAGACAGAATATAGAATAAATATAAAATAGGTAAAATTGCACAAACACAATCAACAATTCATAATGATATGATGAATATGCCAAACAAGTCCATTAATAGATCTTTAATTAGTCAAATGATGTCATGCTGGATCCATTTGGTCTTGGTGGGAATACTGCAGTAAAAGTCTCATAGAGACACAAATAGGGCTTTAGCATATACCATGAATCCCTATACTTCATGGCGCTTAAGTACCGAAGTACACAATATCATAAGTAGGACTTCTGCATAAACCATGAATCCCTACACTCCATGGCACACAACATAATAGGGCTTAACTCATCATAGAGTAACCCCCCACCAGGGTAGGCAATCATGGAACCCCTAAATTCCATGGTGCGTCCGAATGCTTATGATGCATGAATGCCTTTAATTCTTTTAACATACCATGATATCCACATTTCCAAAACCTCTTGGATACTACAAGTCCTCAAGGAACACAATACACATAATAATTCACAAAATCATGGATTTACTATTTTAACCACATATGTCAATAACCACAAGGCATTCATGCACATATATATTAATTATGTCATTCATAATTATTCACCATCACAATATACAAACTGTGTGATACTCAAAAACATTTATAATAATTCATAATCACTCAATAATTTAATAAATAATTTTTTATACATAGAGAAAATATCATTTTCTTTCAAAATAGCCATTCTAAGTGACTTTCAGCATCCCCAACAGCAACATACATTAGCAAAACAGTCATAACATAGGCAAATCAACTCCTTTTTAGGTGATTACACTTTCTATAGCTCAATAATACAATTATCTACAACTTTCATGAAGAACACAGTTTCAAATTCCGAACAGAAATATTACTTATTCACGAAATACCACACTGCCTCAAGGTGAGTTTTTCAAAACGTACATATATTAGTATTTTCATGTTTCTGGAGTTACAAAAATGATTTTTGCATGAAACCAGTTCTAAAATACTCTTAACATAATTATATACAACTTTCATGAAGACTCAAACAACTAATTCATACCACAAAATTCCCAGTATTGAAAACAAGATTCGGATTTCCAAAATTCCAAAATTTCAGAATTTCAGAATTTCAGCTTGCACATACTTCAGTAATTTGAGCATAACTTGAACTACAAAAATTATTTTGATGTGAAACCACTTCCTAAAAATCTACAACTTAATTATCTACAACTTTCATGAAGACATCCAAGGCTGATTATGCACGTACAGTTCCCAGTAAATCAATATATACACAAAACAAAGGATAAATCTTTCACACAAACATGCTGTAGTATTTTGGCTATAACTTTTGCTATACTTATTAAAATTACTTGATTCAGGTCTCAATATTCAGATATCAAAAAGATATACAACTTTCATGAAGAAGTTAGAGTCAAATTCACACGTTTTCAATATCAAAAATGAGCAACAAGTTACGAATAAATTCTGGAATCCTAGAATCAGCATACAATTCTACCCATTTCACAAATATTCACAACCCTGTCCCCTCTTACCTTAATGGAGGTTCCTAAAGTGGTTGAAAGTGTTGTATTATTGTCCTAGCTTCAGATCAAGAGTGAAATTGATGGAGAAAGTGAAAGAAAATAAGAAAGAGACTTCACTAACTTTAGCTTGTTCTAAGAATTCAGACTTGGGAACAAGATGTAGTGTTGATTTAATGATGTAAATGACAAGTGGGGGACAAGATTTTCATAATGGGATTGTAGTGGGATGTTAGGTGCATGAATTATGGTGATAATGGAGGTTTTAGGTGAGAAAAATGAGCTGGATTGTTGACCATTTCCGCAGCCTACATAATGTAGTTTGTTTGATTGAAGTAAATATCAATTCTGACACTGTTTTGGTATTTTAGGCATATCTCTCTCATATCTTAATGGATTTTAACAAATGTGGTCTTGTTGGAAAGCTAAGACAACGAGGAACAACTTTGTAGTTTACGACTTTTTCAAATTCGGACTCTAACAAGGTATTAAAATATGTACAAGATGATATGATTGAAATAAAATATCAATTCTGACACTGTTTCGGTATTTTGGATATATCTCTCTCATATCTTAATGGAATTTAACAAATTTGGTCTTGTTGGAAAGATAAGAAAAAGAGGAACAACTTTGTAGTTGGACACATTTCCAAATTCGGACTCTAACTAACAATTAAAATGTGTACAAGATGACGCATTTTGAGTGGAGTATGTGGCAATTTGATGAGAGTAATTGGAAAAGCCAAGAAAATTAATAACTAAGGAAATAGGTAATAAATTATTTGATTAACTTTTACCAAAGGTATAAAGTTAAAATTATTTACCATGGTAAAAGGTTAAATTGAAGATGTTGTCCTAACCAAAAATTTATGTAGAAAGTTGAGATAAAATGGATAATATCATTGATGGTCTAAATCAAAATGATTATACATGAGAATAAAATTTTTAGGATGTTACAGATGGTATGCTATATGGTGATGTTATTAGTTGGCAAATGTTATGCCTTGGAATATTGAGAATGCATTTATATCACTACAATATTGAATGGTGATTATTGATGGTGAATAAGAATGAATATGGATATTGAGCATACCTTGAATGTCGATCAAAGATTGATGACTATTATTGATGATTGTGATTCCATTGTGAGTGATGCAAGTGTTGACTTGTGTGTTTGAGGTGTAATTGTATTGATGGAAAATGTTATGAATGCCACACTTAAAACTTGAAACAATGACAATAACCAATGATGATAAAGTCCACTAAGAATTGGGTGGTGATATTGATGATGGAGATATTTGAAGAGTGGCATGATAGGATACATAAAGTGAGAATGTGTATGATTTGCATTTGCATTACATCCATGGTATATTGCATAGCCGTTGGTATGGAATGTTAGGGGTTCCCCTGGTTGGCCCAGTGGGAGGGCGGCTCTGTGCATGAGCATTATTGTTGTTTCCCTAGTGACTCAGTGTGTAAATCACGAAGCTGCTCATGCTTAGCTACGGGGGATTACATATGATTGACCCTATAAGGGGTCGCTCTTTGAGGAGCAGGTGTCCCCGATGGTCCTTTGGATCACAACTGTCATGGTATGATTCATTATTGGCCTGCAATACCTTTATGTTGTTTACCGTGGTCATGGTGAAAATGAACGGTGTTGCAAAATGGGCGATACGATTTGGTACCAGTAAAATATGGTGGTATTCATGCAAATTTATGAAATAAGTGTACACATTTTACTACTGCAGTAGGGGTATGACTATGTATTCATGCCTGAACCCATAAATTGCTGTTTATATTCCCATAGTCGGATTCGCGATTGTTGTTAACTCTATTGTGCAGGTGCATTAGCCTAAGAGTATTTGCATATAGCATGGAGATATGCCAAAGGTGATGAATTGTGATGATGGTTGAAATGAGTGAAAGAATACCTAAAGACAATGTGTAAAATACAAATACAAAAATGATGTTGTATATGGCAGTGTTGTATATGTTAGCCCAATATGATGGAGGGCATAAATATGTGTATGCAATTATGCTTTGCTATGATTTTGGTTTATGAACATGATATGGATATGCGTTGAGAAAATGATAGATTCATCGTGGTAGAGAATAATTGATGCAGAGCCTATATGATGATATATATATGCATAGGCACATAATCACAAATGCATTTATATTCATCACTTGGAATGTATAACTCACTCTCCCATGTTGTCTATTTTTAGCCTTGTGATGCAGGGTATGCATGGGGTGAGATACATATAGTTTTGGAAGTGTATGTTTTAATGATGAAGGTAAATTAGTTGTATAGGAATGCCTTGGCCGACAACCAGTGATTTTATATAGCAGATGATATTCATATATGCTCACTATGTATTTGAATGGTGAATATTCATTTTGTAGGTCATTTGTGAAAATTAGACCTTAGTGTTGTATGGCTAATTTTTGATTATGACCTTAACAACGTATGTCGACGATAGTAATACTTGATTTATGCCAATATGATGAGTAGATGATGTTGATTATGAATTACAACCATTTATGAAGAATGAATGAGTAAATTTGTTTGTTTGAAATGCTATTGTGTATGAACAATGGGAAGTGGATAGGTCGTATTCCCATAGAATGGTTAGGACCTTAAGTAAAGGTCATTCATAGCTCATATTGTATGTATGTGACTTATGTGTATGAGTAGTTGTGGCCAATTAGACCTAGCCTGTATTTTGGCATGCTTGGGTTAGCTAGAAAAGGGTATGAATTGCCACTAGAACACATCTTGATCTAGGAATGGAGTTGTTGGATGAGACTTGTTGGAATAATTCACTTATACATATGTGAACATAGGTCTCTAGGGAGTTTGGACCAAGACTTAGCCTATGGTGTTTTAGTGTATCCTGTAAAATGCCCAAAATATGTATAAAACTACCCTATAGCTTAGATTTTTATTGGGATGGAATTTAAGCTTGAAACTTTGCCACATAATTGATATTGGGGTAGGTAAGTTGCATATAAAATTTCATGCAAATTGGAGTTGAATAGCCTAGTGAAAAGGAGACCCGAAGTTGGCAAAAACATAGGTATAAAAAGTTGCAGAATAGGGGTCTGATGGGCAGTAACTAGGCATACTTACATTGGTTTTGGGCGTAAGCACGCTAGCTTTCTGGTCCATTATGCAGCCCTAGGCGTAGGCACACCAGCTATGGCTGTTGGCACGCTAAGCTACTAGGCTCAAGGTCTGATGGTGGGGCCTTGCAGCGTGGGCACGTTAGCTGTCTGGATGGCCTTAACGTAGGCATTTTTCCCTCAGCGTAGGCACACATGGCTGAAAGGTGTTGGGCAGAAGCTGGGCGTACTTAAGTTGGGTTTCAGCGTAAGCACACTGGTGGACTTGCGCTGGTACTTTGGGTTTCAGTGTTGGCATGCGAGGCTTTTGGTTGGTGCTGGTCATTGGGTGTGGGTACGCCAGGAACCAGCGTACTTATGCTGGTGGGTTCTTTGGCAACATTTGAAATCTCTTTCATTTTCTTGATTTCCTTCCTCGTTTTGGGCCTTTTCTCATATCTCTATATATAGGACTAGGCGTATTTCCCTATATACACATTCTCTTCTGCTGTAAACTTGAATTGTTTTGTATACACAATAGGGCTATTTCTTTATCGATCCAGTTTTCATACTCTTAAATCTCAACCTTTGGTTTTCTAGGGTTCAAGTCTTGATGTAATGACGGATGTTGGATTTTCTTTTAAAACGTAAAAAATTTAATCATATTTTTATTAAATCAATTATTTTGGTTACATCAGGATTCAGGTTCAGAAAACTAGGGGTTGACACATGACAATCAATTTGAAGCCTTGTTAATGATTCTAGATAGGGGATGATGAATGATATTTAGGCTTGATGATATTATACATTACAAATTTGTTAGCCACTATAATGGTATTGATGTTTATGCTAAGGGACAACTCATGAAGGGATGAAATGTAGAACTTGTTAACTTGTGATCCAATGTTGATGCATGCTTTGGTCATGTTTGATGCTTGATTGGGTGAATGGATTTGATGTAGAAAAGGTCTTGATGTGTTTGTGATGTTTCTTATACGTTTTGTACCATATCATGAGTGTGTCTTGATGAAAATGAGTTCCAAAAAGTCTAGGCGTGACATAATTCAAGGTCCCCAAGGCATGATGTGTTGAAATTTGAGAAATGGAGGATCAGGAGGTGATCCACGGCCAGTGGAAAACTTCCATGGCCAATGGAAGGCTCTGGCTTGAAATGGGTTTTTCCGGCAATGTGGCAGTGCCATCCACGGCCAGTGGAATGATTCCATTGCTAGTGGAATGCTCAAATGTTGAATTTTCATACTTTTGTGTCATTTTGGGTTAGGATTCGCACATGCTTATTTCATGGTATGTTTATACAATTGAATGTACATGTTTTTATTTAACTTTGATAATCAACTTGGGTATTCTTCGATCTCTTCTCATACCCACTTATACTTTCGAATTAGCTTACATGTTCCGCAACACTTGTATGGTGTTTATGCAATTGGTTTTCCAAAGCAGACATTTGTTTTAAACTACATACCTTCTCATATCATCATATATGGGATAGGTCTTTAAAAAGGTCCAGGGTTAGTTGTTAAAGTTTTATTTTGTGGTGTTCTTCTTCCAACAATTGCTTTTAAATTATGAAAAATTTATCCTAGTTTCCATTATCTAAATATTAATATCTTTAACTTTATTTACCAGATTAAGGGCGCCACATCTATAACATGTCTTGATCATAATGAGAATCATGAATATATTTATTGTGTATATAAAATTTAGAATGATGCGTTGATAGACGAATTGGTTGTATTTATCAGGTAGTAAATCGTGTTTGCTTTGCTTGTTGTTATGAATTGTGGTAATGATTGATATTGTGGTGGCATCTTGCTTGGTGAATGTGTTGAATGCATTTAGAATACTTGTGGTGTGTCCTAGTGTCCTTGTGAAAATTATGTATGTTTCACCATTAGTGTTGGAGTATGATGATTGATGATGGATTGAATGATTTGTGGTTATGTGACACACTCTTGAGTGGTGATTGGAATTGATGAAATGTTGATCAAGCCGTTGTGAGCTTGTAATGCTTGATGGAAATTATGATGATAAATGAGAATGTAAAAGCCATTGTATGTATAACTAAAATCCACTAAGAATCGGATGGTAGTGGTGATGAGAATAATGATGGATGATTGATGAGTGGCATGGTAGGATGCATTAGTGTGAGATTGTATATGATTTTCATCTGCACAACATTCATGCCATATCTATTTAGCTGTCCGGTTTAGAATGTTAGGGGTTCCATGGGTTGACCTAGTGGGAAGGCGGCTCGATGCACGAGCATGATTTGTTACCTTGGTGATTCAGTGGTTGAATCACGAAACTGCCCATGCTTAATCACAGGGGATTGCATGTGGTTGACCTGGTAGGGGTGGCTCTTTGAGGGGTAGGTTTACCCCGGTGGTCCTGTTGGATCACAACTGCCATGGTGAGGAACCATGGTTGGCTCGCAATATCAGTTTTTATATCATAGATGTTAGTTGTCGCTGTCATTATAATATGACCGGTGTTGCATTTTAGGGGATGCAGTTTGCTACCAGTAAAAATGTTGATGATATATATGTGTACACATTGTTGTTGATACTGTAGTATAAACCCACATTGATGATTTATTTCCCACAGTCGGATTCGTAAAATTATTGAGTATGATTTCTTGTGCATATGCATTAGCCTAAGAGTATTTGTATATAGCCTAGTGATATGCCAGAATGAGATTAAGATCTTGAAGGGTAATGGATGAATAGGGTGGTTGAAGACGTAAAGATTCATAAAGTAAAATACCTATGGTGAACAATATGCTAAAATTATGATAATGCTTATGATGGAAGGCATTGATGTGTGAATATGTATATGCTTATTATGAGCTTAGTTGATAAGTAGTTTGTATGTTCTTGATGGCAATATATTTTACTTGATGATGACTTGATACTTGTATTGCAAAGCCCATAAGTAATTTTATGCATGTACACATGATCACAAGTATTCGAATTTGTCATTTCGAATGTAATACTCACTCTCCCATGTTGTCTCTTCTTAGCATTGTGATACACAACTTGCATGGGTGAGATGAACTGCATTTTGGAAATCGTTATTTTGGTCAGAAGGTAAAATAGTCGTAATGGAATGCCTTGGCCGGCAATGTATATGTTTTGGTGATGTTAATATTTGTAGTGACAATGGCCTAATTTTCTTTTATGCATGAATCTTTATTCTTTTGAGTATACATGTGTATACATTGGCTAATTCTTTTGTATATGACCATGATGATATTTTAAACAATGTGAAATTTGATAGCCGATGGGATGGTAAAAATGTCCATATTAATGGAAGACTCATGAATTGATGAGACTTGGATTGCTAGGTTTGCGACTCATGGTCGATGCATGAATTGAGTATGATCTTGATGATTATAACAATGAACAATTTGAGGTACAAAAGCCTTTATAAGAATATGACTATTTCCATATTTTTGTGTCTGGCATCGGTTGGTTTTTGTATGCTAAAAAGGCCCCAAGAAGTGCATGAGGTAGGGATCCTAAAAGTATGGGAAAATGACGCCAAAGTGTGCTTCTGGTAGAGAGAACCATGGCCATGGTGAGAACCACGGCCTGGCCATGGCCTGGCAGGCAGTGAGAACCACAGCCATGGACAGAACCATGGCCTGGCCATAGACACTGCCAATTGCCCAAAAATTTTATATTTTAACATCGTTGCTTAATTGTTTGCATCCCTTTTGGTTAGTACTTGTACCCCTTTGCTCCATGGCTCAATTTCTTAACCTAATTGCATGTTTTCACCAAACTTTAGCAATTACCTCTGTTTTCTTTAGATCTCTTCTCATATCTTCATATATGGGAAGAGATGGATGTCCGTTATACATTTATCTCTTTTTTGTTGTTTTACACAATGTTGTATATATGTTGTGGGCTTTTGATTTTT
Organism: Clitoria ternatea; assembly: GCA_037962975.1. Lineage (NCBI taxonomy): Eukaryota > Viridiplantae > Streptophyta > Magnoliopsida > Fabales > Fabaceae > Clitoria > Clitoria ternatea. The sequence goes on from CM075674.1 coordinate 4,433,709, forward strand.
GATCCATTCTTTGTATTTTCTTTTAACTGTGGCTTCCAGTTTTTTGTGATTTGGATCTTAGTGCAAAGGGTTGACTTGCATGGCTTTTAATCGTAAAAAATCTATTCGTATTTTCATTAAATATTTATGCTTGTATTAGGATTCGGTTACAGGGAATCAGGGTGCCACAACTGCCTTGAAGCTGCCATATTTTCTGCCCATCAAGAGAACCACGACCTGGCTGTGGAATGTGCCACGACCTCAGGCTATGTAAATGGTCTAAATTCTATAGCCCTAGGAATTAAAGGCATTTTAATTTTTCTGTAACTCTGTGATGGCTACCAAGGACAAAGAACTGAGGAGAGAGAGGAGAAGAGTAGAGGATGAACAAAGATTGATCAAGGAGAACCATGAAAGCACTTCCATACTTTGTCAAGAATTATTTCATCTATAAGTGTAATGTTGTCTGTTTTTCATCTTTTCTTAAATCCTAGTTTGGGGTGTTTATGTATCATGGCTAGCTAAACCTTTTTTCTTGGGATGAAGGAGGTGTGACAATGCTTGTATGATTTACATTAGTTTCCAACTTAATAAGTTTCTATTGCCTATTCGATTTGACTGTTGCTCATTGCTCATAGTGCTTTAGAGATGAACCTAGGTGATCTTAAACAGTTAGGATTGATTGAGAGATCAACTGATGTTGGAAAGCTTTTGAATTGAACTTAAGGTTGAGATAACAAAAGTAACCTAAACCTTTTAAGGAATTAATTGAAGAAAGGATTTTTATAAATCGGTAATGAGTTTAGCTTATGGATCGAATATGGTTCTCCATAATGTTAAAAATGTTCAGGAACGTGTCAACTAGCTTAGGAAAATTTTCTTTAGAAAACTTAATTTTAGTTTTATTCCATGGAAAATCAATGAACTTTATATGAGCTATGTCTAAATGCTCCAGAATTCTAAGATACTTAATCCTTGCAAAAGTCCCTAGTTAAAAATCTAATTATTTACTTAAATTTCTTTAATTCATCTAGCATATTGAAAACTTTGTGTGGTTGTTTGGATAACTGGTAACTTCAATATATTGATACTCGGAACACAATTCTCGTGGATATAAAATTTAATTTATTATCCAATATAGTCAGTATACTTACGGATTGACATTATTTCCTCTTCTATTATACATGTCCTAATCATCTTATATCCTCGCAGATCCTAAACAAATAAGGTTTCTCCTATAGATAATTATTGACATCACTGAAAAAATTTCCTTTTTAGTTTGATTCATGTTAGGAGGAATCTTTTTGCTAACGAGGTAATTCATTATATTAACATACCAAAGAGAAAGAGAGGGTGCAAATAAATACTCATATGGAAAAGTTTCTTTTATCTCTCCTTTATCCTTTGAGGGAGGTTCTAACTCTATTCTAGGTAAATGGTTTGATACTTGATTCTCTAAGCCCTGCTTGTCCTTGATCTCTATGTCGAACTCTTAGAGTAACAAAATCTATCTTACCAATCTTAGCTTTGCATTATGTTTTATAAATAAGTATGTAATAGTCAAATGACTAGTGTAAACAACAACTTTGGACATGAGAAGATATGAACAAAATTTATCAAAAATAAAAACTACAACTATTAATTCCTTCTCTGTTATGGTGTAGTTTCTCTAGTTCTCATCTAGGGTCTTGCTAGCCTAGTAAATTACGTGAAAGATCTTTTATTTCCTTTTCCCAAGTGATACATCTACTGCTACATCATTAGCATCACACATCAATTCAAATGGGAGAAACCAATTAGGAGCAACCATAATAGATGTGGTCACTAGTCTCTTCTTAAGAGTAATATATGCCTTTAAATATCCATCATTAAAATTGAAAAGAACATCCTTCATCAATAATTCACAAAGAGGTTTAGAAATTTTAGTTAAGCTTTTTATAAACCTCCTATAGTACCCAACATATCTTAGAAAACTCCTAACTTTAACAAATTTAGGAGGTGGAAGATTTATGATTACTTCTATCTTAGCAAGATTAACTTATATACCATTCCTTGAACTCTTATGGCCTAAGACAATGCTTTCATTAACCATAAATTGTCACTTTTCCTTGCATCTAGATAGTACTTTTCTAAGATTTATGAGGTAGTTATCAAAAGGTTTTTAATAAACTGAAGGACATTGTCACCATACTTCTTTGAAAAGTACCAAGCTCATTACATAAACCAAATGACATCCTCCTATATGAAAATATACCAAAAGGACATGTAAAAGTAGTTTTCTCTTGATCCTCAAGAGCTATGAGTATTTGTATATAACTAGAGTAACCATCTAAATAACAATAATACTTTTGACCAGAAAGTCTTTCTAACATTTGATTTATGAAAGAAAAGGAAAAATGGTATTTCCTAGTTGTATGTCCTATAATTTATACATATATGCCACCCAGTTACCTTTCTAACAACAATTATTTCTTTTTGTTCATTTTCCATCATAGTTGTATGTCCTTTTTTAGGAACGACTTGAACTACATTAACCCAATGACTATCATATGCATAACATAAATAATATCTACATCAAGAAGTTTAATGACTTATTTCTTCACCTCTTCTTTTAGTGATAGGTTTAGCCTCCGTTGTGGTTGAATCTTAGGCTTGTACTTATTCTTTGTATGTATCTTTTAGGTGTAAATTATGGGATTATTACCCTTAATATCATGAATAATGCTCCCAAGTGATTCATTGTGCTCTCTGAGTACTTTTAGCAATTTCTCCTCTATTTCCCGTGCCAAATAAGAAGAAATATTATCAGGAAGAGAACTATGGGGTTTAAGAAATACATACTTTAAATTTATTAGAAGAGGTTTAAGATCCAACTTAGAGGTTTCCTTAATGGAAGACTTAGGCTTAATAGACTTTCTTAGGCCTCCAATTTCTTGATTCTCTTTTAGATCTCTTGAAGGTCTGATGTTTAGTCGCTTGACTTTATCTTGTACCTCCAGTGAATGATGCAAACTGTCGTCCCCTAACTCTAATATCCTTATTAATAGATCCTACATACAAACACATAACAAGAATTAAAAAGGGTAAAGAAAGTATACTTTAGAGACAAAACAATATCTTTATGGAGGAAGAATGTCTCATATGATCAAAAACTTTAAGAACAACCTCTTTGATGGTTCAGAGTTATACTTAGAAAGGGGGTTGAATAAGTCTTAGACTCTTATGTGGAATTATTGACCTTTAATGCATAGGTTATCAGACTTGATAAAAAAATTTGGATAGAGTAAAGAAAGAAGAAAAGAGAACACCAAGAATTTATACTGGTTGACTTCTAACACAGAAGCTACGTCCAGTCCTTTCTAACTTGAAGGATTTCCAGTATTATAAAATCTCTTTTACAATAATAGCACCAAACCAATGCCACAAGTATTCTTTACTCCATCCACTTCTGGCTTAAACCCAAGTATTATTTCAACAAGCCACTTCTGACTCAACAACCTAAGTATTCTTTCAAAAGCCTCTTCAGACCACAACTGTTTCCCAATGAAACTAAGGCTGGTAAATCACTAGACGTTTCACACTAAATGATTTCAAAGAATGAAGTACAAGAGTGTTAAGCAGAACTTAGTGTATAAAGGATTACACGAATATGAAAAAATACACTAAGTTAAGGAAAGACAAGAGATCCAAGGTCTACTAGGAGTAGAACAACAAAGAAAGCCTTTGTCTTTAAGAAGTAGGTAGAGATTGAGAGAATTTTTGGTCACAGAGAATGAGAATTCTTGTTGAGCTTCTTCATTTGAAAGGTGAATCTCTTTAAGCATATATAGGTCACTTAAGATGACCGTTGCTGTTCTTGGAAGAAGATATGAACGTTGGAAATCCTTTAAAGGTATTTTGCTTTAAGCGCAGATATCAGACTTTTGATAATCTAAAGGGACGTCTAAAAATCTGATAAGAAGGAGCTTTGATACTTGCATGAATAAGGGGTTCCTTGATATCCTCAGAGAATAAAGCTAATAGATGGCTTTTATTTCTCATAGCAATCACGCAAAGACCTATGCTGAAATCCTTCTGAATGAAACTGACACACAGGCTAACTTGTTTCAATTATTTTGACTTGCGTAGAGTTGTTATGATGAGGACTTTGAAAAACTGCATTAGCTGCTCAGTTGGTTTTCCCCTTATCCATTTTGATGATAAGCATATTCTTCTTGATAAAATCTTGACTTCTGATCCATTATCAAAATGTTTTTAGAACGTTATAATTTGTACTCCTTGAGTAACGTTCATGTTGCAAGTTTTTTATGCTTAAAAGTCTGAGGTCTGATTCTGATGATTCATATAGCTGAGTGATTTTGAATCAGACTTTTTGGTTAAAGTCTAAACTTTGACTTTTGATGGATTAGAATTTTTGGTCTTATGGATTCCCTTTTTTTTCTTGTAACCTCACTTAGTTATGTAGTTCCTGAAAGACTTAGTTAGATAGGTTAGATCAAACATAAGTATACTTCATTCAATTAAAATACATTGATGTATGTTATTAACAAATCTTGGGGTTTGGTTATAATGAAATATATTGAGGTCTGGTCTAAATGTTAACAAATTCTTTTTCAACCAAACTTATCCCCAATAATCCCCCTTATTTGTTGATAACAAACATTAAGTCTTTTTCACAAATAAAGTTCGGGATAACTTTTATAAGAAAAGAGGATGAATCATAACATTTGATTATATTTCACATCAGATTATTTTCATAAATATGTATCAGAGATTAAACAGACTTATGATTTTCAAAGGATCAAAGCTTTTTAAAGAACACCTGATACAAGTTTGTTCAATATGAAAAATCTTTATTCTCTTATTAGATTATTAGAAAGACTTTTTTAAGAATAAAACACCCAGATATCAGAGCAAGCGTGTAAATTTAAAGTTGGTCATTTCATATCATAGTATCAAACGATCAAACAGCAAAAGAAAACTTTATCAATAACAAGATAAAGGATCAGTACAATAAATTGTAACTAAGGTAAAAAGAACTGATCATAACAAAAACTTGACTACTATGTTCTCCCACTACAAAAGACTTCTATGTTCTCTCCCTTTTGTTATCAACAAAAAGGAGAGACATTATAGAGGATAAAGCATTGATCCACAAGTAGTGGTAGAAATAATGAGAAAGGAGGCTGTAGTTGAAACAATGGACTTAAGCATTGAAGTCCCTTTTGCAGATATACCCTTGGTGTGTTCCATCAATCTCGGATCAGAATTGACTTAAAACATACCTAGACTCGAAGGGCATAGTGTTCCCACTGAACCTGTGTTTATAATTCCGAACTTCCACTAAGACGGTGTAAAATAGAGAGTGGGAGGAACGTCTGACACTGGTTGTACAAGGAGAACTTTGTACCCCAGACACAAGATAAAACATTAACTAACTAAAAAAGTTAGATGTCTAACTCATAATTTACTGAAAAAGATAAGGGACTAGAGCAGTAATCTACCCTAATCCAAATCCTTGAAGTTTTATTCTTCCAAATTATTGTCGTTGAAATTTTATAAATCAACCAAACTATAATTTTATTCTCTTTTACAAGATGAATATTTTTTTATTTTTTTACAAGATGTTAATGTTCTCTAATCTCTAAATAAAAGTTATTCAAATGTTAAAGTTATTTACACTTTTAGTTTAGGGTTCGAAGGGGATAGCTAATCTGAAAAGAGTCAGCTAGTATTTGTGTTTCTTCTTAGTTACTTACATTTTTTTAATATTTTTTAAGGTAAATGGTAAATTTAGCCTCTAACAAATTTAGGATTTTGGGTTTACTCCCTAGAATGATTTTTCCTAGTATAGTATCCTTGTAATATTTTTATTCATAGTATGTAATCCTGTCATTAACAGATTCTGTTAGGTGCTGAGGTGTAGCTGACTCACATACCACTAAATACATACATGACATGTGATTCAAAATTTTAAATAGCTAATAAAATAAAGTTGATAATTAAAAAAGATAACTAAAAGTTAATCAGAATTAATTAGCATATTTAAAAAATTGAAATAAACATATTTCCTCTTCCACACTCACGGTGTAAAGTTGAGGGGTGAATAAAATATCATAGGTGAATGATCATACACCCTCAACCCCGTAAAAATTGAAGCCAGAAAAATCCCCATACCTTCGCCACCATCTCAAAATCCATTATTCCTCACTCTTTGCACTCTCTCAATAGGCACATGATTCCCTCCTTTGACGCGCTCACTGTAACAACACATTCACCCACCTTTTCCCTGGAGCGCGGTTTCCAATTCCATCACAGTACCGCCACACTACCACGATCCTCTCTAGTGAAACCCCAGCCTTCGCCGCACCACCACAAGCCGCCGTGAGCTTCTTGACCATCGTAAATACCCAGATTGGAACATTTTTACATGCAAACAGAGAAACAAAGAATATCGCATCCCCCCGCCACGTTATGACGAAGACCCACGACCTCCACGAGCTACCGCCGCCGCCGTCACCTTCTTTCTTTCTCAGATCTAATTTTACAAAAATATCTCAAATCTGAGTTTTCTTTGGTCAGAAGCCAGTTACTATTTTCGGGCACAAGTATTCTTTATTTCTCTGTTTGCATGTAAAAATGTTCTGAAGTTCCAATTTTTATTGGCTTGTCGGATATGGGTTTTGTTGATCCTTAGGAACCCTTAGCTTGTCGGTTCCATAAATCAACAAATAAAAACTAAAAATGATACATAGAGGAAAATGAGAAGTTATATTCAAATTTGTATCTGGGCCTTTTTTCTGTATTAAAATTGGTGATCCTTTGTAGTTCCATGTTTCTTTCCAAGTATTATCACTTTTTAGCTCATAATTTTTAGTTTTAAAGTAGAACCACTTTTTGGCCTTAGCATTCTAGTAACATTACAATGTTGTAGTACATACAAGGTGTAACACAGAGTGTATCTAATTTGTCTTCTCCCTCTACTTCCTGGACAGCTGTAGATAGGAAACTATATTGCCCTTGCAATATTTTGAAATTGACTAAGACTCCCTCATGAGTGTATCTGATTTTGAATTAGACAGTGACTCATTTCTTAGGCTCATGAAATATTTTGTATAAAATTATTGGTCTGTCTAGGGTAATTAGGTAATGGAAAGAGAATATATACTTTGACAGCTAGGAAGAAAAGGATGGATTATAGGATGTGGCCATATTCTTATCCACACAACTGAAAAATCTTATGACATGAATCTTGTTAATTACTATGGTTTTTTGGTTCAAGTTTCAGGCTGATATTTGTAAGGGATATTAGGAATATTAAGACAAAAACTATGAAATTGGATTTGATGTAGTCTTTTTGTTTTATTGACAAAGAATGGTTCTCGTTTGGCTTTCATGTAGTCTTTTTGTTTTATTCATGATTTTGGGTAATGTTAAAAATAGAATTGTGATGATAACGAGGATATGAATCTTATCCCTAAACCCTTTTTGTTTTAAGTCATGATTTTGGAGAAAATAGAGCGACGTTTATCATTTTTATAGTGTTGATTTTTAGCTTTATTAAGTTTAGTGTAGGATGGCAATAATGTTAAAACGTGTTTTGTATTCTGTCATTGTGCAATGTAAAAGGATCTAATGTTGTTGAATATCTGTGGTTTCTTTAAAGAATCATTGACTATAAGGTCTTCTACAGTAGTATGATTTTTGTTAAATGTTTGATAATATTGATATAGTTTGTAGTAAGGAGTATGAATGTTTATTTTTGTTTGCGGTTAAACGAACAAACTGTTGACAATAAATTAACAATTTTTAATTTTTATTTAATTTTAATTAATTAACAGTTTTATCCAAGTCAGCGTGGTGGTTGATGACTCATATGCCACGTGTGAGCCCAATGACACCTTCAACTCTTACATCTCAGCACTTAACAGTTAACGGTAGAGGTTACATACTATAAATAAAAATATTATAGGGAACTTTACTAGGAAAAATCATTTTAGGGGGTAAATCCAAAGTCCAAAATTTGTTGAGTAAAATTTACCCTTTACCCTATTTTTTAATAGCCAAATGTTAATTTTTTTACAATAATATTAATTATTAGTTTTTTTTGGATAAAATAAAATATTAATTGTTAGTTTGTTAGGGCTAATTTTGAAATTAGCAAATTTATTGTTACATTATTCTTGGTAAATTTCACATTGACGCCATTATTTTGCGTGAGTATAATCCCTATTCTCCCACCTAACTAGAGCTTTTTGTTGAAAGTCAAATCATAAATCATAAGTTAGTTATGCACCATTATGTAGCAGGGCACAAAATATGGAATGAAACTTAGCAAGCCAACGCAATCCATACAAAATGTGAAAAAGCAAGGTAATTGAAGTCAAAACAAGGTGATGAAATTGCAACGGTTAAAGTCAGAAAATCACAGCATGAAGCTGTCTGCTTGTTGGGTCAGCAAACATTTGAAGTTCAAGTTCTTGTGTTCTGTGCACTATCTATTCAATATTTATCTATCTATCACTTTCGTGTCAGTTAGGACTTAAGGAACCTGTGAAGACATAAATTCGTCAAATATTCATGCCTTTATTGTCATTCAACTGCTCTTTTGCCATACTACACATTTTTCCAATCATCTTCCTCAGGGATAGCCTAAGATGAAGCAGAAAAGCAGCTCTAGAAGATTCTGGTCATTTAAAGCACACCCAAAAGTTGGACAGGTTGTACCAGTTGGCATCACCAATTCCCTTTTTAAATCCACCCAAATTTGCTTCACAATTTTACACTCTTTTTGTATTCAAAGAATGTAGTAGTATAGTACTTTCCTTCCGATCACATTCAAAAGTTCCTTACAAAAACATAAATTAATTGCTGTTAGGATATCATGCTTTTGAGACTTCAATTCCAATGGTATTATTTTATTTATCTTGAGTTGAGTAGGACTTTTATATGATCCGCAAAATCCTGCTCATCGAGTCTTTATGATAATTATATTAATAGAGCTCAAACTTCAGACTACATATTACATTAGAATAGTCTTATTCATACTGATCTATCCGTTCGATGGTAAGTTTGCCTCCAGTTCCTTCTTTTTTTGTCTGTTTTTAGCTTCAAAATCAGCAGAAAGTAACCAACAAATGCAGTAGAAAGCGTCCAAAGTGTAAAAAACAATTACAATGGGCATGGAAAACCGCTTAAGAACTTTTAGTTGCATTTGGAGGGTGGTTTGTTAAAGACTGATGTTTAAGGAAATTTTAACACAAAGATTGGATGTTACCTAAACTGTAGGACACAAGTTTTGACAAGAAAAGCAAATGAAGTGAACACACACGAGGCGAATCCCCCTGCCAGGAATGGCAATTCAATTCAAGCAATTTAGTTTGCAAATGTAATGATGGCGCTAAACATTGTTGACTACAGAAAATTCATGATAACCTAAATAACCATATAATCAACAAATCCTAGAATAACAACTGCATTATCATGTGTTTACTTTCTACCGGAAAAGTTTTTGGGATAATCCAACAAATTTATTAAAGCAAAACCAAAAAAAAAAAAGGATTCAACATCTTGAAGTGATTGATGATACGCTGTTCTATAGCTAGAAGGTCAATGTGTAACAATAACATAAGCCGACATATGATAAGGAAGGTCTAGCAACAGAAGTAAAATAAGAAAAAAAGAAAACTACAGGATTTCAAATATGTAAATTAAGTCGTGTAGTCTCGGGTTCAAATACTAGTAAATATAATATCATTAAATCTTGGTAATTAGAAATCTGTTGCATGTAATGATCTTGTCCTAGTCAATCTGAAAAAGATTAATAAAACTTAAAAAGTATGCTAATTAAAAATTTCTATTGTAGAAGGGTCTCAATTATTGTCCCCTCTAGGAGAATTTAAAAATGAAGAGCCTTCTTTTGGTTTAAGAAACTTGGAATTGGAAATGTGGACACGGAGTGTCATACTAAATTTGATTTTGACTTGCTGGTCATTTAGAGCATAATTTCTTTATAAATTTGCATAGTGGTAATGATTTCGTCCACTTTTTTCTGTTGGGCTCGTTTGGTGTTACATTTATCTATAGCTCTTGTAAGTTATATGAAGCAAACTATATTCTGCCAGCATTTCCGGACATGTGCAAGCCCCTCAAAAGCTTATTTTGACTTAACCAAATTCTCTTGTGTAAACTTTATGCGTGTATGTTTTTTTCTTCCCTTCAAATTCTGTAGATTTCTGGGCCAGACATTGTTTTGTTCGTATTAGGAGATGTTCTAAACATATTCAATAACTTGGGTTTTTGATGATCAACTTGATGTGGGGAAATCCATTAGGGGACTTGTGTCCACAGGAATATGGGGGTACAAACTTCTCTTAGCTGGATCACACATGTGTTCCAACTTAGCCAAATTCTCCATCTTATCTTATACTATTTCTCATTTATATGTGTCCAAGGCGCGTCTACCTAAATATTTTAAATATTTAAATACATAAGTTTGGAGTTATCTCAATTTTGAATTTAATTTACATTAGATGTTTCTCAATTTTGAATTTAAAATGGAGACCTCTCAAGTTTGAACAATGGTTTCCATTCTCCTGTTAAACATTGGAAGAAAAAATCCTGAAATGAAAAATTGTGAATGGCAGAGTTCTCGTGGCTGAGGCTGTTATTTGGTAGTAAAATATTCTGTGGTGGCTGTTTAAAAAGTCCAAGCCAATAGTTTTTTGGTTACTTTATTGGATGACAAGAACTCAATTTTTGTTTGTCTATTATATTAATATATACACACAGAAACACATAAGAAATAAGTTGCATTTAAAATATGCTCTCATGAGAGTATCTATTACCAATTAATTGATGTATTATTACATTATAAGAAATCACAATATTAAGGGTCTGCTCAATTTCACAGATTAGTTGAACCAAAGACTACATTAATACAAATCTGTGACTTTATGTTCTTTTTCTTTGGAACAAAATCTACCAACATCTCTTTGTATTATATGTGTGTGTATATATATATGCATATACCTTGAAACCACTTTTCTTGTTTAAGCTTGCGAGTCAAGTTTGGCATATTGCTGCTGTACCATTACTAATGATGGATCACCATCAGTTCCATCACTATCTTTCTCTTTACCGTAGTGGCAAGCAAAAGGGAAATCCTTTACTTGAGAGCTGAGTGTAAACTCAAGGTCAAAAGAATCAAAACCAATCAGAATATCAAAACTTTAATTACAACACCAATAAGGGTATATTATGTGCCTCCAATTTCAGTACAACTTTTGTTACTCTCAGGTAGCTAAGTAGGTGAAAAGGGTGTCATCTACTTCAACTATGGTCTGTTCACTTTGGTGCTCAAACTTTTATCCTTCTCATACCAAACAATTTTAATTAGGTATGTCATAATGCATTTTCCAAAGCAGATTAATCCCAATGCAAGAACTCATCATGGTTTATAAATTATAATCCAAACAACATGGAAACCAAGTTTTTATTTGTTCAAACAAATGTTATATATACATGTGTGTATGTGTTTATATATATATGAATGATTCTTGAAGGTAACAACAATGAAAATTGAAAATCCTACGTGTGAAAAGCATGTTAGTAGTGGTGTAGAAAGTGGACTCCAAATCATGTGACCTAAGAAGAATCTCCTAAAACTTACGTATATAATAAGTACCCCATGAAAAAATAATGCATGGCCATATCAAAAACTTTAGCCATCTGTCTCTCTCTCTTGTTCTCTTTTCCTCTCTTCCCTACCTTCCCACCCTTCCCCTGTCTGCCATATATACATAAAAAGTTGAGGGGAATGTCGTCTGGTTCGAGATCATTCATTCATGCAAGTTTGTAGTCTCATACATAACTCTTTTGAATCTGAATGATTTCGGACCAGGCTTCATTCCCCTCAGCAACCAAGCAGACACACAGCACACACAACCTTTTCTTTTCAATTGAAGTTGTGCTCTTCAGCATGTCATCAAGCAATTCAAGACCATAGAAGAAGGATTGCAAAAACAGGTATGCACGATTAATTGGTTGTTTTATGACTCATAATTTCAAGTTCTTATCTAGTTGTATTTCATCATCCATAGCTTGTTTTGTTCATATTCACAAGACTAGATGCTTTGGTTTTTTGACACACTCTTCTTGTGGAGTTGGCTTATTGTCTTTAAGACCTGAATGTGTTGGCTTTGCTTGTGTTTTATTGGGGAACAATCCTTTTAACCTCAGAATCATAGCATCATCTCTTTTGTTCATGTCAAACTATATATACCAGGTGAGGATTATATATTCATCCTTTTTGGTTCAACCGGAACATGAAGAAACTAAAACTTCAGAATCAGAAAGGGACATATGTGAGAAGAAGGCTAACTCTCTAAGTAGATTCCATTTAGTTACTGTAACTGATGTAATGAGAACATTATCATAAGATTCTTTTTTCATAACTTTTTGTTGTTATCTCACAATAATCACATGTAAAAGCACGCATCATGGGACACAAATATCAAAGGACAAGCTTTGTTGGGATCCCAATTATGAATGATTTCCAGCATAAGGCTCAAGTTCACCCAGTCAATCTAATTCATCTTTAACTGATATTGATAATAGGTAATATATTGTTAGCTGAATGATTGGATGTGATGTGACACTGTTACTCATCTAATGACTTGTGTCTGAATCTGATTGAGGAGTCTTCATATACAGTTGCACTCTAACATCAGTACAGAGAAATGGTGAGAAAATAGTATCATTACAATAATATTGTAGTCTATGCTGAGACATGACATAGCCAAACATAAAAGAAATAGCTAGCTGCAACTTAATTTAAAGGGCAAAAAATCTTGTGGATTCTGAAAGTAGTAATTTTATAGTTTACAACCCATAAAAAAATCTACCATAGTCACATAGCTGGCACAAAATAAGTAGTAATTTTTATGTAACTAGTACTGTTCATCTGGTAGCTCAGCCTGCATGATTCACCTGGGGGCATTTTGGAGTCTTGTCTTGGCATCATCCTTTGCAGAAATTGCAGTTACAGATGACAGGAATATCTATGGATTGGGTAGTATCAATTGTCCATTCACTTACAAAAGGCTAAAAGAACAGTATAATGTTCTGCCATGTTTCACCTGTGATGGAAATAAAACGTGAAGCAGGTAAATCATTCACCTTTGTGGCTTTATGAATTTGTAAAGCTGGTTAAAAATTAGGTAAGAACAAACACTAGATCACTTTTTGTCATGATGGAAAAACCCTAGATAAGTCATAAATATGTGTCATTTGGTTCTCAATTGGGGTTATCTAACATGGATTGATTGGTCAGAAGCAAGATTTTGATCAATTGACCAAATGGAATTTGAAGGTATCTCAAACGACATATCAGATCAACATTAACCATTAAATGATGTTGTTAACCAAACTTTATTTCTGTAACTGGGTTACCAAACAAGCATTATAAATGAAAGGTAGTTAGATAAAAATACTTAAGTTCTGCACTGTCTCACAAATTGTGCATAGTGTGTTCATTTATATTATTTATATATTATAGTTATTGAAAAGTGTACAAAGTATCAATAATCATAACAGAACCAGACTCGAATTAAACTAGTGAAAATTGACATTTCAATTAGAAGTCATGAAACTGATCATCTCTAGAACATATACGTACTCATTACTGTGGTGATATTATCAACCGTGTGATGAGCAGAACTTGGCCCCATGTGCTTGCTGTAATCAAATGCTTAGTAGATTTATGTGTGTCATCATTTTATTTTGGTACAGATGAAATAACAAAGAGCAGCTACAACAACTACAGCATTTAAAAAAAGTTGGTACGGTCATCCATCCCAATTCCCAAAGCAAACGCCAATGTTGATGCCATGATTGATTAATTAGGGGCAGAGGTTCCATAGAATCAGATTCTCAGATCACTTACCTATGTCACCAAGCAAGTTCAAGCTAAAATGCAAAACTCATAACAAACCACGTGCTTCTCTTTCTCTAGCAGTTGAAAAGCTGGCATGCACATGCTATTGGCACCACCAACACCTAAACCTTCTTAACATGCAAATATTAACTTTCATCCAATTATCATGATAACAAAAAGCAGACAAACCTCACTTTCATGCCACAACTGCACAGTACAACACTATGGTCCAATGTAGCTCTAGTCATGTGTAGCCTTGTAGGCTTGTACATTTTCTCATTGAAAAGAAATTGCACCATACTCAAAAGTCAAAAGATTCAAAACCACATTCTTGCATTCCTTCCATAAAAATCATGCCACAAAACGATCATTTATGAAGTGGCATCTGGTGACAAATTTCTATCCAACAGTTGGTGAAAAAAGTTTGAAAACTTAGGATGAATTATTTTCTTGGAAGAAGCTATATAGAAGTGTATCACATTATTTGGTGAACAGGTGGCATTTCAAGAAATTATTTTAATATTTTCTGTTTTAATTTCTTATTATTAGTTTTAATTATAAAATTGTTATCCTTTTTTTTTAAAGTTTATATAAAAAAATAAAAACATACAAAATTGTTATCGCGTTTTTCGCTTTCTAGTTTAACGCTGCAATGCAATCTTCTACAGCATATCAATAATTATAGGAAATTGACTATGGCACCAGATCGGGCAGATCATGAAGCTACCACGGATAAAAGAATTAACCAATAGGTTTTTTTTTTTTGCTCTCTAAGAAAATGAAAAGAAAAAACTTAACCGATAGTTGACATGTTGTAGGTTAAGCAAAATAATTTTAGGCTTTATCAAACTTTTGCCTCTAAAAAGTAGCTTCAGTCTCAGAATTTTTTTCCCTTTTAAGATTTAGTTCCTAAAGTTTTAAATTAGTATGGAGAAAAGAGAAATTTAAAATAGTAAAATTTAGTTTTACCATTAACCAAATTTTTCTGGTTATTCCGTCTGAAATTTTTAAATAGTCAAATTTGTTCCTCAAAGTTTTTAAGGATCTGGTTTTAGCTCCTAATTTAACATAATTTGGCCAACGATAAAAACCAGATAACTATATAAAAAATTTTGGGAACAAAAATCCAAAAAAATTAACTAAGAACTAAAATGAAAAAAAAAAAGACTTTTATTAGGACTAAAAACATCAATAAGCCTTAAATTGAGATCAGTTCATTTTTAGACATATTAAGGATTCCATCACAAAACTAATTGGCAATGGTTGGAGTGACGCAACAGGTATTTAAACCACGTGAAATATTATAAGACAGATGATGTGAGACTTTTAACAAGATAAAATATTATCTATGATCACATTATTAACTTATTAGTTAGTTCAGTTTGAATGTATGATGACATCTATTCTGATCATACTCGATTAAATGTGATTTGAATTAGATTAGTTTCCTCTGTTATATATATATATATATATATATATATATATATATATTATATTTTGCAAACTCAAGCATAAGGTATATAATTTAAGCTCAATAAAATGAACAATAATTACTTTAAAATTAGAGTCATTACCTATAAAAAATTTTAACACAATCACAAAACACTACCTAGAGTCCTTCAAGTTTTAAGTTATGTATGTAATATAGTAAGGTAATATGAATATGAGAGTAACATATTGAAGATTGTGTAACATCCTGCTTTTAATAATAGCTCTAATTTGTAATTTATGAAGCATGGAAGGCTGGTAAGTGTTTATTAATGAATAAAAGCGCTTTATGAATGGTTTATAATACTCCAAAAATTTCATTTTTGGGTATAATTATAGAAATTACATAGATCTATTTTGATAAGATCCAATTTCCGAGTGAAAGATTGAAGGTAGAGGAGTAAATTGAGTGAGATTGGAAGAAACATTATAATCCGTTCTGACCTCCAAGGCTAGGACGACCTCAAGGTTCCAAAGGGGAAGAACGGATAACAATAAATGCCACATCACACCGGACAACCGGTGTGGATAGGATTATCTTTTATGTTGCACACCGGATCAACACTTTACCAAATGAGCTGTAGGACGGATGACTTTGAACCGATATTTAAGACCGGAATTGAGTCCGTCCAAGAAAAGAAGATAACAATAAAAGGGTACGGTTTTCCTAAGTGGAAAGCTTACTAATTGTCTACAAGACTGAGTGACGTCTTGCTGGTTGCTGGACGGTATCGTTTTCCGAACTGTTGGCTATTAGACGTTGTTACTTGCTTACTGATTAGTTGGATGATGTTCGAACTGTTCTTTATTGGCGGAGTCACGTACCTTGACAGAGTAAAACTTAGGCGGAGTCACGTATCTTGGCGGAGTAAAACTTAGGCGGAGTCACGTACCTTGACGAAGTAAAGCTTAGGCGGAGTCACGTACCCTGGCGGAGTAATGAGCTTAAACGGGGTCACACGTAATAGAGTAATAAACATAGACGGAGTCTCATGCCTTGGCGGAGTAATAAGATTAAGCGGAGTCACACGTTTTAATAAGCCTGGACGGGGTCAAATGCTTTGACGGAGTAGTAAGTTTAGGCGGGATCATACGCTTTGGCGGAGTCATAAGCATTGACGAATTCAAATGCCTTGACGGAGTAGTAAATTTAGGCGGGGTCACACGTCTGGCGGAGTCATAAGCATTGACGGGGTCAAATGCCTTGGCGGAGTAACATGAACATCTTTTAGAACATGGACCTCTTAAGATACACTTGACACCGCCCTTCACATTCAATACCGCCCTCACTCCATACCGCCCTCACACTCAAGACCACCCTCCACACTGCTCTCACACAGCTGACTTCAGTTCAGGTGAGACCGGATGAATTTAGTCCGGATTATCATTAATGAACACCGGACGGCTTCAAGAATGGTTAACTCAGCTTTCCTTAAAACGGATATACACACCGGATGATTTTGAGCCGATGTACTAGACCGGATGCTCAACCTGACTTGGAAATGGAATTCTGGTCGGTTTTGAAGTGCAGAAGTAACTTTTTGACCCTTTTCTTGTCTTTTAGGCATTATTTATAATATCTTTTAATCCCACTAATAGCACTAGTACGTAGGACGGCTAGAGATGAGCACTAAGATAGCCACCTTCTATTATTAATTCTCCATTATCTCCACTAACAGCACTAACAAACCCACTCACAAAGGGCTTGTTCCCCACTGCCTTGCTTTTTTTAAAATAGAATCATATCTCTTCAAAAACTCTTAAGAGAAAACAGCATCACAGTATACCATTTTCTTCTTCCTCAAGACCTTCGAATAGAACCAGGACAGCCAGGAGACCTCTTTTCCAATCAGCTAAAAGTCTTCAAACCAAGTAAGAGGGGACAGGGTTGTGAATAATTATGAAATGGGTAGAATTGTATGCTGTCCTAGGTATCCAGTTTTATTTTCGTATCTTGTTGTTCAGTTTTGAGGTTGATAACGTGTGATTTTGATTCTGACTCCTTCATGAAAGTTGTAGATCTTTTTGTTATGTGAATTTTGATACCTGATTCAACTGATTTGGATATGTATAACAAAAGTTATAGCCAAAATATTATAGTATGTTCGTATGGAAGATTTACCCTTTGTTTTGTGTATATATTGATTTACTGGGAGCTGTACGTGCATAATCAGCCTTGGATGTCTTCATGAAAGTTGTAGATAATTAAGTTGTGGATTTTTAGAAAGTGGTTTCGCATTAAAATAATTTTTGTAGCTCAAGTTATGCTCAAAATACTGATGTATGTGCAAGCTGAAATTCTGAAATTTTGGAATTTTGGAAATCCGAATCTTGTTTTCAATACTGGGAATTTTGTGGTATGAATTAGTTGTTGGTGTCTTCATGAAAGTTGTAGATAACTATGTTAATAGTATTTTAGAACTGGTTTCATGATTAAATCATTTGTGTAGCTCTAAAAACGCTGAAAATACTAATATATGTACGCTTTGAAAACTCACCTGGAGGCAGTGTGGTATTTCGTGAATAAGTAATATTTCTGTTCAGAATTTGAAACTGTGTTCTTCATGAAAGTTGTAGACAATTATGTTATTAAACTACAGAAAGTGGAATTACCTAAAAAGGAGTTGTTTTGCTCATGTTATGACTGTTTTACTAATGTATGTCGCTGTTTGGAAATGCTGAAATTTACTTATGATGGTTATTATGGATGAAAATGATGTTTTCTCTATGAGTAATGATTTATTATTGAATTCTTGAGTGATTATGAATTATTATAAATGCTGTTGAGTATCACACAGTTAGTATATTATGATGGTGAATAATTATGAATGACATAATTAATATATATGTACATGAATGCCTTGTGGTTATTGACATGTGTGGTTGAAACAGTAAATCCATGATTTTATGAATTATTATGTGTATTGTGTCCCTTGAGGACTTGTATTATCCAAGAGGTTTTGGAAATGTAGATATCATGGTATGTTAAATGATAAAGAGAATTAAAGGCATTCATGCATCATAAGCATTCGGACGCACCATGGAATTTAGGGGTTCCATGATTGCCTACCCTAGTGGGGGGTTACTCTATGATGAGTTAAGCCCTATTATGTTGTGTGCCATGGAGTGTAGGGATTCATGGTTTATGCAGAAGTCCTACTTATGATATTGTGTACTTTGGTACTTAAGCGCCATGAAGTATAGGGATTCATGGTATATGCTAAAGCCCTATTTGTGTCTCTATGAGACTTTTACTGCAGTATTCCCACCAAGACCAAATGGATCCAGCATAACATCATTTGACTAATTATAGACCTATTAATGGACTTGTTTGGCATATTCATCATATCATTATGAATTGTTGATTGTGTTTGTGCAATTTTATCTATTTTATATTTATTCTATATTCTGTCTCACTCTTACATTAATTTTTACAGTGAATGACACGCAGAACGCAGAATGATGCCATGATGGATGTTTATTTGTTTTATTATCTGAACTTTGAATTTATGGGTTGTAATAAATATAATATGTCATGTACTATTGTCTTCACAATCGTTTCCGCTACTCAATTATTTCTTGAATTTAGTTATTCACGACTAGTATGTATAATAATTATTCCGCTGTTATTAATTGTTATATAAACTCTGAATTAAATTTATAATTTTTAAAATGATCTTTCAAAAATGCGAAAAATTTATTCGGAAAATTACACGGGACGTTACATGTTGGTATCAGAGCATTTTCAAAAATTCAGGACCAATTGTTATGACATGAGCTATTTCTCGACATATGTGAAATGTTTGATTTCTTACTTGATAACATGCTAAATGTGTACTATATGATTTGTGCCTGACTGATTAATTGTGAAAAGATTTGTTTGATTTCCCCTTGATAGTATGATAAATGTGTTATATGATTGATTGCTTAACTGATAGACTGTAGAATAATGATAATTATATAGTATTTATATATGATATATTATCCCTTAGAATTGGTATAAACCAAACTACGAATATAGGATGGCAAGAAACAACAACAACAACCACGATATGGCAGCAGCTTTCAACCGCTTAGCTGAAGCCATAGAACGACAAAACCAACCAAGGAGCACTGGAGAACTCCATGGGTTAGACCGCTTCTTGAAGAGAAAGCCTTCGCAATTCAAGGGAGGCTACAATCCAGAGGCAGCATACTTATGGGTTAAGGAAATGGAGCATATTTTCCGAGCCTTGCCCTGCACAGAATTTGAAAGGGTGGAGTGTGCCACTTATATGATGGTCGAGGAAGCAGAAAATTGGTGGATACATACCAGAACTCGTATGATTGAAACTAACAGACCTTTGAACTGGGTCAACTTCAAAGACTGTTTCCTAGAGAAATATTTTCCGGCAAGTGTGAAAAACCGCAAAGAGCTGGAATTTATGGAGCTGAAACAAGGCTCGATGTCCGTTGGAGAATATGCTGCAAAGTTTGAAGAACTATCTCTCTTTTACCCTCCTTTTCAACAGGCTGGTGCCGAAGAATCGAAATGTGTTAAATTTGAGAACGGACTGAATCTGGAAATCAAAGAGGCGATTGGGTACCAAGAAATTCGGAGTTTTCCTATTCTGATCAACAAATGCAGAATTTTTGAAGAAAATCACCAGGCCAGACTGGCACATGAAAAAGCCAATAGACAACTGAAACCTCAGTCAGTTGATTTCAAAAGAAGAGGATCGTTCTATCCAAATCGCTCCAGAGGCGGATCATCATCATCGTCATCTTTTGATAGACGCAATAACATGAGGTGTCTTAAGTATGGAGGTAATCATCATGTACGTGATTGTAACAGACGTCTTGAAGAAGTCACTTGCTTCCGATGTAACCAAAAAGGACACATCAGTCCAAATTGTCCGCAGAATAATCAAAACAACAACAAGAACACTATGAGTGAACCAAGAGGCTCTAGTTATCAGAGAGGCCGAGGAGAAGACACACGTACTGCCCAACCTCCAAGACAGAACAAGGAATCCACAGATCAGAGGTTGCAACAAACATCTGGGAGAGTCTATGCCATCAGCGGTTCAGAGGCAGATCAAGCTGATGACCTCGTACAAAGTAAGTGTGACATTAATGGTACAGTCCTTTCTGTGTTATTTGATTCTGGTGCTACGCATTCTTTCATTTCTGATGAGTGTGTTAGACGCCTTCGATTACCTGCGAAGCCTATGACATATGATCTGATTGTTTCTACTCCCACCGGTACACAACTTAGAACTGCTAAGATGTGTAACGAATGTTCTATACTCATAGAAGGTAGACGTTTTCTTGTCGATCTTGTTTGTTTACCTTTGAAGGATCTGGACGTGATTCTGGGGATGGACTGGTTATCGACAAATCGAGTCTTGGTGGACTGTCACAACAAGACCGTGATATTTCCATCAGAAAATCTAAATTCTGACAACCTCAGGACCTATGTACTACAAGGTGAAAGTCAATTGTTTGCTTTATTCACTCTTTACAAAGAAGATGGTGAACCTAAAGCAATCGAGATACCAGTTGTTTCTGAATTTCCTGAAGTATTTCTTGAGGATGTCTCAAGTTTACCTCCAGAACGTGAGGTAGAATTCTCCATTGATTTAATTCCAGGAGCAGAACCAGTGTCTAAAGCTCCGTACCGTATGGCACCAATTGAACTGGCTGAACTGAAGAAACAAATTGAAGAGTTACTGGAGAAGCATTTCATCAGACCGAGTGTGTCACCATGGGGAGCGCCAGTGTTACTCGTCAAGAAGAAAGATGGAAGCATGAGGTTATGTGTAGATTATCGTCAACTGAACAAATTGACGGTGAAGAATAGATATCCTCTGCCCAGAATTGATGATCTGATAGATCAATTGAGAAGCGCTGCAGTATTTTCCAAGATTGATCTACGATCGGGGTATCATCAGATTCGTGTCAAGTCTGAGGATATTCCAAAGACAGCCTTTAGAACACGATATGGTCATTACGAGTACCTTGTGATGCCCTTCGGAGTGACCAATGCCCCAGCCGTATTCATGGATTACATGAATCGAGTATTTCATCCCTACTTAGATCAATTTGTCATCATTTTCATTGATGATATTCTGATCTATTCAAAAACTGCAGAGGAACATGAAAAGCATCTCCGAGTGGTATTGCAGATTTTGAAGGAGAAGCAGTTGTATGCAAAGTTATCAAAATGTGAATTCTGGTTGAAAGAGGTAAAATTCCTAGGTCATGTAATCTCAAACGAAGGAGTATCTGTGGATCCTTCTAAAATAGAAGCTGTGGTAAAATGGGAGAGACCTACTTCAGTCACTGAGATACGAAGTTTTCTGGGATTGGCTGGTTATTATCGGAGATTCATTGAAGGGTTTTCTCAAATTGCCCTACCAATGACTCGGCTAACCCGAAAGAATCAACCTTTTTCTTGGACGCCAGGATGTGAGAAAAGTTTCCAAGAACTGAAGTTGAAGCTTACATCTGCTCCAGTCTTAATCTTACCTAATCCACAAGAAGATTTTGTGGTTTATTGTGATGCTTCCAAAATGGGCTTAGGATGTGTTTTGATGCAGCAAAGAAAGGTGGTAGCTTATGCATCTAGACAATTGAGACCACATGAGATGAACTATCCAACGCATGATTTAGAATTGGCAGCAGTGGTATTTACCCTAAAGATCTGGAGACACCATTTGTATGGAGTCAGGTTTGAAGTGTTCAGTGATCACAAGAGCTTGAAGTATTTGTTCGATCAAAAGGAATTGAACATGAGGCAGCGAAGGTGGATGGAGTTTCTTAAAGATTATGATTTTGATTTGAAGTACCATCCAGGAAAAGCAAATGTGGTGGCAGATGCACTAAGCCGAAAGTCCATTCATATGGCATTTTTGATGATAAAAGAAATGGAGATGATAGAACAGTTCAGAGATATGAACTTGGGTGTAGAGATGAAATCTTCAAGAAGTATGACTTTGGGGACTTTGAAGATAACCAATGATTTCCTGAAACTGTTAGGCGAAAGACAGAAAGAAGATTTGTCATTACAAGAGTTGAGAGAACTACAGGCGAATGGAAAAGATATGGGACTACAAGAAGGATCAGATGGAATTTGGAGAATCAGGAATAGAATTTGTGTACCAGAGGATGTTGATCTAAGAAAGACGATTCTAGAAGAAGCGCATAAAAGTATGTTGAGCATTCACCCTGGATCAACTAAGATGTATCAAGATCTGAGGAAAAGCTTTTGGTGGCCAAGGATGAAGAAAGAGATAGTTGAATATGTGGCTTCATGTCTGGTGTGTCAAAAAGCCAAGGTAGAACACCAGAAGCCATCTGGTGAACTACAACCATTAGAGATTCCTGTCTGGAAATGGGATGATATCTCAATGGACTTTGTGTCAGGATTACCAAGAACACGTTCAGGGAATAATGCAATCTGGGTTATTGTAGACAGATTGACAAAGTCTGCTCACTTCCTCCCAATGAATATGAAGAACTCTTTACAAAAATTGGCACAGTTATATGTGAAGGAGATCGTAAGACTACATGGTGTACCATCTAGTATTGTGTCAGATAGAGATCCAAGATTCACTTCCCGATTCTGGGGAAGCTTGCATCAGGAATTGGGTTCAAAGCTTCGATTAAGCTCAGCTTATCATCCCCAAACAGATGGACAGTCAGAGCGTACCATTCAAAGTTTGGAAGACTTACTGCGATCTTGTGTGATTGAACATGGTGGTAGTTGGGATCAATTTCTTCCATTGATTGAATTCACGTATAATAATAGCTACCACAGCAGTATTGGTATGGCTCCATTTGAAGCATTATATGGTAGGAAGTGTCGAACGCCACTTTGTTGGTTAGAAACTGGTGAAAGTTTGGCGTTAGGACCTGAAATTGTGCAACAGACTACTGAACAGATAGAAATGATCAGAGAAAAGATGAAGGCATCTCAAGACAGACAAAAGCAGTATTATGATAAAAGGATGAAACCACTTGAATTTCAAGTCGGTGAGCATGTATTTTTGAAGGTTTCACCTCACAAAGGGATTGGCCGAGCCTTGAAGAGTAAGAAATTGAGTCCGAGGTTCATTGGACCATATGAGATCCTAAAGAGGGTTGGTACAGTGGCATATCAGATTGCACTTCCTCCTCACCTGGCAAATCTGCACAATGTATTTCATGTATCACAGCTGAGGAAGTACGTACAAGATCCCAACCACGTGATTGCTACTGATGATATTGAAGTTAGAGAGAATCTGACCATCTCCATAGAACCTACACAGATCCTAGAAAGATCGAGCAAACGTTTAAGGAACAAGAATGTACCACTGGTAAAAGTTGCATGGAAACAAGGAACTGATGTAACTCTGACTTGGGAGCGTGAAGATGATATGAGGACGCAATATCCAGGATTGTTTCACTGAGGAGCGCGTTAAATTTCGAGGACAAAATTTTTATTAGGGTGGGAGAATTGTAACATCCTGCTTTTAATAATAGCTCTAATTTGTAATTTATAAAGCATGGAAGGCTGGTAAGTGTTTATTAATGAATAAAAGCGCTTTATGAATGGTTTATAATACTCTAAAAATTTCATTTTTGGGTATAATTATAGAAATTACATAGATCTATTTTGATAAGATCCAATTTCCGAGTGAAAGATTGAAGGTAGAGGAGTAAATTGAGTGAGATTGGAAGAAACATTATAATCCGTTCTGACCTCCAAGGCTAGGACGACCTCAAGGTTCCAAAGGGGAAGAACGGATAACAATAAATGCCACATCACACCGGACAACCGGTATGGATAGGATTATCTTTTATGTTGCACACCGGATCAACACTTTACCAAATGAGCTGTAGGACGGATGACTTTGAACCGATATTTAAGACCGGAATTGAGTCCGTCCAAGAAAAGAAGATAACAATAAAAGGGTACGGTTTTCCTAAGTGGAAAGCTTACTAATTGTCTACAAGACTGAGTGACGTCTTGCTGGTTGCTGGACGGTATCGTTTTCCGAACTGTTGGCTATTAGACGTTGTTACTTGCTTACTGATTAGTTGGATGACGTTCGAACTGTTCTTTATTGGCGGAGTCACGTACCTTGACAGAGTAAAACTTAGGCGGAGTCACGTATCTTGGCGGAGTAAAACTTAGGCGGAGTCACGTACCTTGACGAAGTAAAGCTTAGGCGGAGTCACGTACCCTGGCGGAGTAATGAGCTTAAACGGGGTCACACGTAATAGAGTAATAAACATAGACGGAGTCTCATGCCTTGGCGGAGTAATAAGATTAAGCGGAGTCACACGTTTTAATAAGCCTGGACGGGGTCAAATGCTTTGACGGAGTAGTAAGTTTAGGCGGGATCATACGCTTTGGCGGAGTCATAAGCATTGACGAATTCAAATGCCTTGACGGAGTAGTAAATTTAGGCGGGGTCACACGTCTGGCGGAGTCATAAGCATTGACGGGGTCAAATGCCTTGGCGGAGTAACATGAACATCTTTTAGAACATGGACCTCTTAAGATACACTTGACACCGCCCTTCACATTCAATACCGCCCTCACTCCATACCGCCCTCACACTCAAGACCACCCTCCACACTGCTCTCACACAGCTGACTTCAGTTCAGGTGAGACCGGATGAATTTAGTCCGGATTATCATTAATGAACACCGGACGGCTTCAAGAATGGTTAACTCAGCTTTCCTTAAAACGGATATACACACCGGATGATTTTGAGCCGATGTACTAGACCGGATGCTCAACCGGACTTGGAAATGGAATTCTGGTCGGTTTTGAAGTGCAGAAGTAACTTTTTGACCCTTTTCTTGTCTTTTAGGCATTATTTATAATATCTTTTAATCCCACTAATAGCACTAGTACGTAGGACGGCTAGAGATGAGCACTAAGATAGCCACCTTCTATTATTAATTCTCCATTATCTCCACTAACAGCACTAACAAACCCACTCACAAAGGGCTTGTTCCCCACTGCCTTGCTTTTTTTAAAATAGAATCATATCTCTTCAAAAACTCTTAAGAGAAAACAGCATCACAGTATACCATTTTCTTCTTCCTCAAGACCTTCGAATAGAACCAGGACAGCCAGGAGACCTCTTTTCCAATCAGCTAAAAGTCTTCAAACCAAGTAAGAGGGGACAGGGTTGTGAATAATTATGAAATGGGTAGAATTGTATGCTGTCCTAGGTATCCAGTTTTATTTTCGTATCTTGTTGTTCAGTTTTGAGGTTGATAACGTGTGATTTTGATTCTGACTCCTTCATGAAAGTTGTAGATCTTTTTGTTATGTGAATTTTGATACCTGATTCAACTGATTTGGATATGTATAACAAAAGTTATAGCCAAAATATTACAGTATGTTCGTATGGAAGATTTACCCTTTGTTTTGTGTATATATTGATTTACTGGGAGCTGTACGTGCATAATCAGCCTTGGATGTCTTCATGAAAGTTGTAGATAATTAAGTTGTGGATTTTTAGAAAGTGGTTTCGCATTAAAATAATTT
This sequence comes from Clitoria ternatea, assembly GCA_037962975.1. Classification (NCBI taxonomy): domain Eukaryota; kingdom Viridiplantae; phylum Streptophyta; class Magnoliopsida; order Fabales; family Fabaceae; genus Clitoria; species Clitoria ternatea. The sequence continues at coordinate 4,459,643 of CM075674.1, forward strand.
TTGTAGCTCAAGTTATGCTCAAAATACTGATGTATGTGCAAGCTGAAATTCTGAAATTTTGGAATTTTGGAAATCCGAATCTTGTTTTCAATACTGGGAATTTTGTGGTATGAATTAGTTGTTGGTGTCTTCATGAAAGTTGTAGATAACTATGTTAATAGTATTTTAGAACTGGTTTCATGATTAAATCATTTGTGTAGCTCTAAAAACGCTGAAAATACTAATATATGTACGCTTTGAAAACTCACCTAGAGGCAGTGTGGTATTTCGTGAATAAGTAATATTTCTGTTCAGAATTTGAAACTGTGTTCTTCATGAAAGTTGTAGACAATTATGTTATTAAACTACAGAAAGTGGAATTACCTAAAAAGGAGTTGTTTTGCTCATGTTATGACTGTTTTACTAATGTATGTCGCTGTTTGGAAATGCTGAAATTTACTTATGATGGTTATTATGGATGAAAATGATGTTTTCTCTATGAGTAATGATTTATTATTGAATTCTTAAGTGATTATGAATTATTATAAATGCTGTTGAGTATCACACAGTTAGTATATTATGATGGTGAATAATTATGAATGACATAATTAATATATATGTACATGAATGCCTTGTGGTTATTGACATGTGTGGTTGAAACAGTAAATCCATGATTTTATGAATTATTATGTGTATTGTGTCCCTTGAGGACTTGTATTATCCAAGAGGTTTTGGAAATGTGGATATCATGGTATGTTAAATGATAAAGAGAATTAAAGGCATTCATGCATCATAAGCATTCGGACGCACCATGGAATTTAGGGGTTCCATGATTGCCTACCCTAGTGGGGGGTTACTCTATGATGAGTTAAGCCCTATTATGTTGTGTGCCATGGAGTGTAGGGATTCATGGTTTATGCAGAAGTCCTACTTATGATATTGTGTACTTCGGTACTTAAGCGCCATGAAGTATAGGGATTCATGATATATGCTAAAGCCCTATTTGTGTGTCTATGAGACTTTTACTGCAGTATTCCCACCAAGACCAAATGGATCCAGCATAACATCATTTGACTAATTATAGACCTATTAATGGACTTGTTTGGCATATTCATCATATCATTATGAATTGTTGATTGTGTTTGTGCAATTTTATCTATTTTATATTTATTCTATATTCTGTCTCACTCTTACATTAATTTTTACAGTGAATGACACGCAGAACGCAGAATGATGCCATGATGGATGTTTATTTGTTTTATTATCTGAACTTTGAATTTATGGGTTGTAATAAATATAATATGTCATGTACTATTGTCTTCACAATCGTTTCCGCTACTCAATTATTTCTTGAATTTAGTTATTCACGACTAGTATGTATAATAATTATTCCGCTGTTATTAATTGTTATATAAACTCTGAATTAAATTTATAATTTTTAAAATGATCTTTCGAAAATGCGAAAAATTTATTCGGAAAATTACACGGGACGTTACAGATTGCGTTTCAGTTACTCTCGGTTTGATTTTTAGAAATAGATCCGAAATTCAAGTTACTCTCGGTTTGATTTTTGCAGTTTCAGTTTGATTAGTTTTAAGTTTGATGGATTTTTAGTTATTTTGGATCGGTTGAACAATTTTGTTAGGTGATGAACACCCCTTGCCAGTGGGTGTTTGGTTCAAGTATTACATATTTAATTTTCCATAAGCAAGGTCTCATATTTGAACCTTATGGATGGAAAAAATCTTTGTTGGGAGAGTTAACTCTACCATGATGTGGATGTTCTTGACTAAAATAAAATTACCTCCAAAAAATGATACATATGGTTAAAAAATTATAAATTGTATATTATATTGAAATATAGGGCATGAGAATTCATCTTCAGTACTAAACCTAGGTATACGGGTTGGTCCGCCCTGTAACAGGACAACCCGTGTGAGCTTGCATTTTAAATGGGTCAATTTTTTTTTATGAAACTCAAGCCAAATATGATTTAAAATATTTAATCATCTAAAATTAAGAACTTCCATAACTAATTTTCAACCAATTAGCAACAAATAAAATTTAAATATCAACTTTTTCATATTTCAATGTAAGGAACAATGATATAATATCAGTTTAGGTTAGAAGTTCTTCCTTTTTTTTAAAAAAGTGTAGGGCAAAAGTTAAATAGTATAAAAATGTAGAGTTTATTTAAAATAAAAAACAAGCCCATGGGTTAGCCCATGAGCCCATAAGTTGGACCCGTTTAACGCGCGAGCTCAGCCTGCGAACCCATATTTTAAATGGTCCTCTTTTTTCAATCCATAACCTGGATTAGAGTAGGTTAAATGGGCCAACCCACGAGCCTAGACCCATACACTCATCTCTATTCAACACCAAAATATCATTGATATTTGAAAAGTCAACTAATTAGACATATTTTCCATATATTACAACTAGGGTGGAAATACAGGTAGGAGCAACAAGGGAACCGATTTTTGTATCTAAGATAGTTTTAGATGTTAAAAAGAAATACTAGGTGGAGTCTTGCCCACCTGGTTGTCAATTCCTCTTATATATTAATGTATGTTTGACTAGTAGTGTTTAATACGTATCTTTCAATAAACTTTAAGAGTGGAAATAGGTTAAGCTAGGTCAAACTTTGTTAGGTCTAAGCTCAATTTGTCAAAAATTCAAAGACGAGTCTAGCTTAATTATCTATAGTAGGCCTTTTTCTAAACATATCTTCTTTATTGTTTATGATATCCAAAAAACATATCCTATTTCTAGATTATAATATCAGGATTGAATATGAAATATTTATTCCAAAATCAAAGGAAAAACCCAAAGGGAACATAACACTTGTAAATAAAGGAGAAACAACATAAACTTAGATAAACATAACAAGTTGACATAACACTTTCAGACTCGATTGATTGATTCTGAATACATCATAATATGATGAATTATTTAGTTTTCAATCAACAATTTTTGCAATGGAGGAGGTCCTGGAGACTAACCTCTCAGGAAGAATAATGTATAGACTGGGAGTAGCCAACAAAAACTTGCCCGTGGTCATGTTTTTACGATCACTGGTGCAGAGGTCGAGAAGGTTGATGATTTGGTGCAAAGTAAGTGTTAAATTAGTAACCTTAGTATGATTATTAATTTTGGTGTAACTAGTACACCGACGATTTTCATGGATCACATTTTTTAACCTTATCTTGATAAATTGTTGTGTGTTCATCAATGATATATTAGTCTATCCTAAATTATCAAAGATTTATCGAGAGATTTTCCCATTTGACCTTGTCAATGACAAAATTAACCTAGAAAAATTAGTTGTTTGGGTGGAAAATTTTGTGAAGTATCTAGAAAATAAAGAGATTCTGCTTGTACGCGTGGCGTGGTGTCATCAGAATAGAGTTACCTCAACCTGGGAGCATAAGGATGTTATACGGAAACAACATCCAGGACTGTTTAATCGAGGTGTGTAACACCCTCGGTTAACTAGGACAAACCATACAAAGCTGGGTTATCCTACTTAACTAAGAGGTTACAAGTTTTTAGAAAAGTGGGGAATTTTTTTTATACAAGTAAAATAGTGGTGAATCAGTGGAAGTAAGCATTAGATAATTTACATAGTCATTCATAAATTGTAAGTGATTATACTCTTAAACAGAATGGGGCACGCAGACACCTTTAAATATGTACAGTTATCCTTAGTCTTGTTACTTGATTAACTAAATTTATTTAACTATACACATCCTACATTTATCAAGCGCTCCCAGCTGGTCCAACTTATAGCTGCTCCTCGTATTCTAGTTCCCGATTTTCTAGTTCTTCTGTTATTAATAAGCAGAAGGGGTGAGTATATACTTCGGACCCCGAGGGTTCCCGGTGCGAGCTTACCCAGTCAATAGATAGTATAATTCAATTTTAAACAACACATGTACAATCTATGGCAATCAATAATGTTGTAATGAGATGCATGAGTTAGGTTTATTATGAATTATCTGATGTTTAAGTCTCATGATGAATATAGGCCCAATAAACAAATCCATCAACATTATCATCATCATTATTCTCATCATCTCATCCATTGAAAGCCATCCTGCTCAAGCTATCCCTGGGCACAACGTTTCCACACTAGAGCGATTAGAGCCCACCAAGTCCCTTACATATCATATCTCATCACTGGGTACGAATGGACTCATAAGTCCTACTCATAAACATAGATCCATCTCATCTCATTATTCATATCTCATAATAATGGGACTTGACTCTACACGATCATAGTTACACTCAGTCTTTAGTCAAAGTACATTAGGCTTACCACGGATCGTCCGACATTGGGCGTGAATCCAAGCCATTGGATACCCGACCTAATTGTACTCCCAAGATACTTCATGGGGATCGAACGCGAATGTTCTCTAGCGTACCCCGGTGTATGCTCTAGTTTCCACAAGAATCCTTTTCATGATGCAACATGCATATTTTAGTTCTGTTATTACTTTTGACCCCTGGGTATCTATGTGTTTCTTGCTACGAGATATTTTTCCTCAAGTTATTAGGTCCCACCTATTTTTTGGACGTTATAGTTTATTTATATTTTGTTTAGAAAATATATCAACTATATCTTGGCTAAAATAATATTCAGGTTGATGAATAAATAATATGTGTGTTATTTTAAAATAACAATAGTAAGAAAATAACACTAACAATAAGGCAGTAGAGCCGACCATTATATCCAGCAATATAAATGATAGAAAATAAATAAATAAAATAAAAATGAAGTTGTGAGAGCGGCGACAGAGTCGACCATTACTAATTCTTAAATTTTTATTACTGTGGATTTTTGATTGTAACTCTACAATGCATGTGATAAATGGTTAATTATGTGTTGATTAGTTTGATTGGTGGTTGTTGTGTTAGTAACATTTTAGAAAATATAAAATCTTTTAAAAAAGGAGTTTTATAATGAAAAGTGAATTAATGTTGCTGCTGGAAAATTTTAATAATTAATGAACAACTTAGATTCTAAACGTATAACTTGAAAGAAATAATTTTTGTGGTTAAAATTTGGAAACTTACCTTGATCTTGGAATTTTATGAGAAAAAAATTATATTTAATGTAAAATTTTAATTCTGGAATTTTTATTAAAAATAAAAGCAAGTAACTTTTATTTGTAATAATTAAACTATAAGTTTATGACATTAAGGAAGTAATTTACATTAGTTTTAGAAATATTTCTTGATGAATATTTGGAATTTTTGTTGCTGCTGTATATTCATATATTCAAGAAATATTTGTGATTATAAAAATATTATGGATGTGGTAAATAATAAAGGAATTAAAAAGGGACGCGAGTTAGGCGCGAACGAAACGTCGGAAACGGTATAAAACGTATTTTTTTGGGCAAATGAAATAAATTGGTAAAACTATTTTGGAGGATTATTTTGTGATATGAGAGATGAATTTTGAGCATGAGAAAAATATCCAAAGAAGAAAAATTGGTTGGATGAATTTTTGATACGTGATTTGTCCTTAAAACGCATTTTTACGAATATTGGAATGATAAACTTTGGCATTTGGTGAAATTTCATGTAGGGACTATTTTCTGGACAGATTTTATTTTCTATTTTACTTTATTTCGTTATTATTTTCAAAGTTAAATACTTTTGGCTTTGGAATCACTCAAATTGAAATTTTCTTGATAAAATACGACGAAAACAAAGTTTTGGACAAAGAAATGAAAAATTTACTACTTTGTATCTCACCTTAGAAAAACGGAGTCTTTTATTATCAATATAGAATTAGGAGGATTATCTTATAAATAAGGAATCATTTCATCTATTATTTTATGAAAAATTTTAGAATGATAAAATCAAATTAATTAATTTATAAGAAAATGCGACGAAACGACTTTAGTAATCAAAAAATCAAGAGAAACTTTTATACTTTACACTTAAGGCAACGTTAGATTTTATTAAGTTATAAGGAAACATAATTGAAATTTATGTTACTCCTTTTACTTAGATACCTATCCTATTACCAATAAATTAAATGTTTTACACTAGAGAATTTTCTCAAAAGATTCGTTTAGAAAATAACTTGATATTTCTATTGAAATTTTTTTTTAGTAGTATTGAATCTTGAGACTTAGCCCCTACAATATGAAAAGTTTTATGATTAGATACTTGTGAGTTTTAAGGACAAATATGCTATATGAGTTAGGTTCCATCTAGACTCTAGGTACCCTAAGTAATTGAGACAAGTACATGGCATTTTACATTTGAAGTTGAGGAGGGATGTTAGAAAAATCCCCTAGAGCATACAGTGATGGGTACACTGAAGAATCTTTCGTGCCTCGATACCCGAGGGCAGTCTAGGGAGTATCACTAGAGGCGGGAATCCCAAGTGGCATCGGATTCATGCCCGTCACCGGACAACCTGTAGCAAACTCTGGTATACTTTGACAAGAGGCGGGATTTTATATAACCGTGGAGTGCCCGTTCTATGGTGATGTGTGATATGTATGATTAGCCATTTGATAATTGGGACTGTGAGTCCCTACCTATTTGTGAAAACCAGAACGAGGAGAGCTCCGGTCGCTCTAGTTGGGTAGGGGAGATAAGGGTGGCAGATTGTGCACATGATATTTAATATAAGAGATTGAGGAATGGAAGTTGGGCCTTATTTCATATTGGTAATGAATTATGACTTACAGTAATTGAATCTGACACATGTATAGCATACCATCATTATATGACTAACCCTCTGGTTGTTGTTAACATTTGTGTATGTGAAGTTTTGTATTTTTGTTCTAAGGTATGTTGTATGTAAACTTCTCTATAGTTTAAATTATTAAGCCACCCTTGTATGTATATGTTATGGGTTGAGAGCTTTATACTCACCCCTTTTGTTGTTGTGTGTTATTTTTCCTTTTCTGTGATCATCAGTTGAAGGACAGGGCGAGCGTGGGTAGGATTTGGAGTACCTGCAGTAGAGGACGCCAGTTGGAAGCATCATTTGTGTACATTTTCTGTTTGCGTCGAGATCGTTATAGACTCGACATTTCTGTTATGTTTTATTTTACAGTAGTTGTCAGGAGTTGGTGAACACTACAAGAATTTCGCTTTTTTGTGGCGTTTTTCTAAGGCATTTATTGGCGGTTTGAACCGCCACAAAAGTAACTTCCGGCGGTTTAGAAACCGCCGGTAAAACTGGCGACGGCAAATATTTAACGGCGGTTTTTTGTAAGCGCCGGAAACAACGCCGGTAACTAACGGCGGATTGTTGGCGTCGTTTTTGATATGTTCCAACCGCCTCTAAGTTGTCTGCTCTATTGGAGAATATAAACCTTTTTACCGGGGGTTGGAACCGCCTAAATTTATCAATAATAAAAAATTAGTTGCTCATTTGAAACTGAGCCTTTTGTTTACAGAAAACCTATTCTCCCATTTAAAATTGAATTGTTATACAAAACAAACTAAATTGGTTGCTAATTTATGCAGAAATAAGTATTCATAGTGCAAAATAAATTTTTACATATATGTTTTATGTAAAAACTAAGAAAAGCTAAACTACTTCAAAGATTAGAATTCGCTCCTGATACATACAGTTACTAGCTGTTTAATGTCACTCTCAAATGTTGTAAATATGGAATCAGATCTAGTGATTGGAAGATTAGACATATTATAAGTTGCGCGACATTCAACATCTTGCACACAAGGTGTAACGTCCTAGGTTATTTTTGCATTTAGTTTTATTCAAACGATTACATCTTACGATAAATTTTTCCTTTTCTTGAAAATTAATCGAGGTTTAGTGAAATAGCATTTATTTTTACTGACTTATTCAAGTGACAGCAGTCACAGTTAGATTAAATAAATGAGGTCTAGAGAGAAGAGCAAGTTAATCTAAGCACAACGGATGGGGGAAAGGGAATCAGGGCTTCCCGCTTGAGCGAGGCCCCTACTCGTCTGAGCGAGATTCCGGACTCTCGCTTGAACGAGGTTTCTATTCGCTTGAGCGAATACCTTTCACACATCGGATTGGGCAAAACATGCAAACGGACTCCCGAAAAATCTCACCCTAAAAATGATTCCGTTAACCAAAAGGTTGTCATAGCTACCATGAGAGCATATGTAAATGTCAGTGATATATTTTAAAATATAGATTTGTATCCGGTCCGGTCTTGGTTAAACACAACTAAAAATAATGCTCGGAAGTTCTTATACACACATATAACTCTATAGAGAGTCACTCAAAGTCACTCGGACCCTGGCACCGATCTCCCCCTTGGCGCGACTCCATGGCTCCTTCCCCCTCCCTGTCACTGGTTACTAAAAAAAAAGGGCAAGGGTGAGTGTTTGGCATTGTAATTAATATAGAATGGAACTTAACAAATATACATGCATATTTATACATATACATCAAGCATCATTCGAAAGTAAGCACAGTTTACACAACAAGTACGTCATTTGCAACCATCAAAGGGGTTAGCCCATATTTAACAAGATATCAATTTTTCACTCGGAAATCTATCAAATTACACATAGAAACAGTGTATTACATAGAAAACTATATTAACCCAACCAAGCAATTCCATCACATTCATCACAATCACCACTGACTCTCATACAATCTGACTCCTAGTATTCGGATACTAAAGGATTGGCCTTCAGCTGGGGGTCCTACTTGACACCCCGTGAACCCTGCTTGGTTCACCGAGTCCTGCTTGACTCTCCACCTCGACCACTGGGTCCTACTTGACCACTGGGTAGTTCAACTGGGCACGAAAACCACGGGAGCCGGAAATGAGGGGCTATCATATACCGTCGGCCATCCCACACCACATAGTCATTCAACAGTTTACCTTTCACATAATAATATCAATTCCTCATCACTCGGGTAGCCTACTTGCTAACCCGACGTCACATAACACTGATCATTTCAACATTAGATATCACAAGATCATAACATGATAAACTCAACCACACCCGATCCTCCACTAATTAATGAACCCAGTCACACATGCACAAGCATAAACACACAACTACGTTTAGCAACATTTTCCTTAACCTGTTTACATTACCTCAATGACCTGAATAAGAAGCGAGTCCTATTCTAATTAATTATAACCCGAACACCCCCTTACTTTGGTTCCACGCTTCGATAATCTGCTCTCTGTGTCGATTCCTTCCTCTGAGCACTGGTTTCGCAGTCTCAGCTCCGTCACTCAGTCTTCCGTTGCTTAACCTACTACCTTGAAGCCTCGATCACAGGAATGGGATTCAGTTGAAGTTCAGACACAAGTGGAGTCCCTCCCTAGCGCATGCAACTCAGCGTTAAGAGAGGAGAAAACGAAAGAGAAGGGACAGACCAGCAGCAGAGGTAACTCGCAAATAATGAAGAGGGAAGGAAGAGAACCTTCTTATATATATATAAAGCTCATGGGCAAGATCGTCTTTTCCTTTATTTTATTTGTATTCTCACTAAATTTTAATCAATTTCACCATATTAAACTATTTCATAGTTATCAAATCAATTACACTTATTTATTCCCTCAACGTTTAATTATTCACAATTCTCTAATACTTCGTAAGAGTATAGGCCCAATATGAATACCGGCCCCCCGGCGTCCTAGCTTAGTGTTCATACCTCGGAAATCCGAGCTACAACCTGAGAGGTCGGATATCTCATCCGTGCTCACCTCTTGGTTACCTACACCCGTTGTTTCAGTCATTATGAGGTTAATCCGGGCTATGACCCCGAGTGAGGCACTCTCCTCACATCGGTTTGGACCAAACCACCTGGCCCTGTCCGCTCTTCTCTTACACTCCCGATCTTCAACTCCGCCTGCCCGCTCTTCTGAGACCGATCTCGACACCGGCTTTCCCGTCTCTGGCTCAGACAGAACAAATATTAAATAAAACTTCTAAAACATTTACTAACATTTCCCATTTCTTATAATTCTCATTAAAACATCAGGGATGTTACATAAGGTTTCCTTCCGAACTTGTAGAGTAGACCTTTTCCTGAAACAATGAAGTAACAGTCAGAAGAGAATAGCTGGAAGATGACAGTAATATCCCTACATAAAGAGCATGCAGAATTGAAGGGACAAAATAGATGGCAAAAGGCTTGATCTCTTTTGAAATACCTAATAAATAGTCTTCTGCTTTTTCTTGATTAGCATCAATAAAAAAAGAATCCCCCTCCACAAGCTCGTCAATGTTACCAGGCCTTTTCACATATGACACCTTGCATTGGATGGGAAGTTGGCATTACATCTCCAATAGTGCAAAGAAGCCCAACATTGAGTACTCTGTTGATTTCTTCCTTGCACAAAAAATTTTGGGTTTCAATTTGAAGGCTACAAAGTACAAACCAACAGAGAACAGAACATAGAATAAATTCAGCCATGGAGTGATAAAATTTAAACTATTTAATAAAAGGTAGAACATTATTTAATTGCTTCACTCACCACTTAATAACTATTTTGTGTTAGATCATCCAAAATCTGTCGTAGATTCTACAACCACAAATAAAATCAAATACTTCATTGTATATACAAGAAATGTTATAACAAATACAAATATAAAATTAAGTTTCATGGGTAAATAAATATAAGCAGTTGCATCATTGACATAAAGTTTGGCTATAGAAGACAAAAATACATGACACGTAAGTGTATGAACATTAGTACCACAACAGGGTAACCAGCTCTTGGAATGCTATCTGATCGAAGACCACCAAAGGGATTTAGACCAGCATATTCAAGAAGAATACAGGCATCTATTCTACTAGCTTCATAGAAATCCCCGATCTGAACAGAAATTTATAAATAAATAAATAAAAGATACGAAAAGAAAGTTTACTCCATGAAGGACAACAATAGTTATTGCGAGCCTGTGAAAGAGCAAACAAAATTGTATTGACAGTTGGCAACTATGATCCATCTAAACTAAATGCATAAGTCAACGTCTGACCAAACTCTCAATAGCTTACTCTGCAGAGCAAAATTTGACGTGGAAATTTTGACTTGAACTGCAACATTTCCCAGTTGAGTGTTCCTTCCTTCAAACTACACAAATGAAAATTGATTCTTCCATCATCTTTCTTATAAGAGCATCATCCCTCAACTCAAAATAAAGAATAAAGGAATTCAAGTTTTTGCAATCTTGTGGAACAATAGCCACTGTAAATGGTTAGAATGAAGGATTATCAATTAAGGCATCATAAATTACATTCTTGTTGACATTGGTTTACTGTTGTGACTTGTATCTCAACAGCAAAGAACCTATGCATATTGGAACTTAGGTAGGGGAAATAAATTATTTTTACTGAATAGAATAAAAGGTTAGAATAAAGCATGCCAACAGTTTGAATGTAAGCAAATCATGTACGCTGTAAAGTCCAGATATATCTATCAATAAAATTTTTTTAAAAAGAAACAATGTCTTCATTTTTGTTGGAAAAATTAAAACAAAACATATAAAGCAATGTCCCCAATCTCACAAGTGCTCACCTCCCATTTCTCAAGTTAAAATCCAAGCCAAGCAAATTAGAATATTCAAGCCTTTTAATTAACTGAACAGTTGGGGCTCTATGAACACATATTTTAGTTAAATAAATATTATTTCATATCTTATAAAATATAACCTATAAAATTTAATAGTTAACATGGTTAAAAATTAATATATAAAATATTAGTTAACTACAAATAAAAGATATATGTAACAACTTCAATCTTGATATAAAAAACTGAAATAAATAAGCCTACAATGAAGGAAAATACTTGATAAAAGAAAATTTCAAGAAAATAGAGGGCTTACAAATGAGTTAAAAATAATAATAATTAGAAAATATTTTACAAGTTATATTTTTTTTTTCAATATTGATGTTAACAAATATTATTGTATTTAAAAATTTAGAAAAAAGTATCTATTTTAAAATTTAATAATTAAAGTTAGAAAAAAAGAAAGTCAAGAACACATGTAAGAAATAAATAAAAGCTTAATATAAAGAAGCTTAATATATTCACTTGTTGTTTGATTTTGATTCACAAATGCACTTAATGAAAAATGGCTGTGTTCCTCTGTAGTTCTATAAAAAGAAATTAATATTTTTATTTCAACTTTATTATTTCAATGTAACTTTTAATTTGTTTTCTTTTTTAACTTATAGTTTTCTTCTACTTTTAATTATTCATTTGTAAAGGGTTTTTAGATACATTTTTAAAGGTTTTAAATTTTGCTATAATTAATAGTAAAAAAATCATTACAAGTAATAAAAATTACCACTGTTGAAAAAACACGTTACATGTCATTCACAATAATTAAACATTAAATTAAAATATAAAAAATACAAGAACTAAAAATAAAAATTTAACGTACAACCAAACGAAAATAAAATATGAAAGATTAAATGATTAATTTCATAGAAACTTGAGTCAAGCACCTCATGAAGAGCAATTTCATTTATATGAACATGCTGCATTAAAATGTATTGATCTCTAGAATAATATTTTACAAGAATACCTTGTCTCTTCTTTAATTTTACCCTGTTTTCTACCCTTTTAACTTTCTCTTTTTCAATCTCAATTTTCCTTTCCTCTACAACCACATTGATATATACACATAACTTTATGCAAAATGACCTTGATAAAAAGCTAAGAAATAAAACGTGCATGGTCAAAACTTTCAATCAGCCAAATATAATTAATTTAAGTAAAATAAAGTCAGGCAAATTATATCATACACGCTGTTATTATGTGCTAAGAACCAAAAGCAACATTTTTATGAGGAAATGTAAAGGTAGGATGGATGCTTACGCTGACAGTTCTTGGTCTCTACCATGAAAACCAGTACTCCCGAAGATCCCATCAGGTATGCCTGTCAAAGCTTGAGATGCCCATAGCTCACTAGTGGCATGAAAGAAGGCCTTCAATTGACTTGGCATCATGCCAAATAGAGATGGAAAACCAAATATAAAAGCATCAGCTTCCACAAGTTGTTCTGGCCTTATGTCTGGTACATCATCTAGTTTAGGAGGTGCCTTTAACTTTTCAAGTATTAGATCTGAGAGTATCTCAGGTACCTGTTTCCAGCAAATTCAAATCAAACAAAGTACTAGATGAGATTAAAAGGAGCCTAACTAATAAGGGATCTAATTGTTTGTTATAATAAACACAACCTTACCATAATACATAAATTAGCTTCCCCCTTGGTGTAACATAGGAACTCAATTAGACCCGCCACAACCTGCATGGTTATAATTTAATTAGACCAAAAGCAAGTCAGGACATAGGATTTGGTCAAATAACTAACAAGACTATGCATAAAACTACAATGATTGCTAAATAACAGAGGACATAAGACCTTGTTGATCCAACAAGGTATTGTAATTGAAAAGTTAACTATATAAACTCATTTAGAAAACTTTCTCCGTAAAAACAGAGTTAGCTAGAGACGAAATCTTTGCCACATCAAAAATGAATTTCCATGTTCTGCCTAATAAATGCAGTGCTTTTGTACCATTCCACGAATGTGTTGACAAATTATGCCTACATTATCGCCAACATTAAGCCATACAAATGCAAAACAGGGAGCTTGTTAATTTATTCCACCCTCTCAAAGAACTCTTAGGGAGACGGGTAATTCATATAAAAGTGATAAAATCACAGCAAATTAAAAATAATAACAAAATCAGTACACCAATAAGAAAACCACAAATATCAATTTTTCATTTCTCAATTAATTTCACGTATATATAGAAAAACCAAGAGCCATAACAAAAGTGGAATCAGAGAACCTTAAATCACTGCGAAGAACAAATCAAAGGTGATAAGAGGTATAAAATGCAAGATCGGGTGGATACCGTAGCTTTGCAGGGTTTAATCATCCTTTAGGATCCGACCTTTGTAAATCAGACATTGTTGATCAGCAGGGATATCGCAGTTGTGAACGATGACATCCTTGAAGGATATGACGGTGGAATTGAGCCTAATCTGAACAGAAAACTTGGAACCATTGGAGCAGCAAATGTTGATGCTGACTCCATCGGCAGTGGTGGTGTTCGACTCTGTCGTGGCACCCTCGGCAGCAACGTCACCTCCTATGGCGTCGTCCGTCCAAAACACAAGAAGGGAATCAAGCCCTGCACTGCTTAATTGAATAGAAGAAGAAAAAGGGATCGAAACCCTAACCCTAGAACGATTGAAGCCAATTCGCAATCCAAATTTGGGAGAAAGCGAGAGCTACGAGATAACGCAAAACAGTGACGAAAAATATTTAAGAAAAAATGGAAAATGGGGAGTTAGAGAGAAGTTAGATGATGAGAGAGTGAACTGTTTTAGGGGGAAATTATTTTAATAAAATCTTGTTTAGGTAAAAATTGTTTTAATTAAAATAAAGGAGGGAAAAGTACTGCATAAGATGAAGCGTTTCTAAATAAAATTATCTTCCCGGCGGTTGAGAAATGCGACACTAATTTTTTTACATAAAAAATATTACCGGCGGTTTAATTTAGCTGCCAGTAATGAACCACCGCTAAAAAACGAATTTCTTGTAGTGGAACTCCGTACTTTTTTAAATACTCTCATGTTAAAAGAATCAATCTATGTAATATATTTATTTTAAAATTGTGTACTGATGATCACCGATAAAAAAAAAACTCCTATTTTTAATGACTCCTTAATTAAGTAGGACGTTCTAGTATGGGAATTTGTCCTAGTTAATCGAGGGTCTCACAGCCAAGACATTCCATTACCACCATTTTACCTTACGCATAAAAAACGTCAGTTTCCAAAACAAGTTCATCTCATCCCATGTAGGGTCCTACATCACAATGCTAAAAAGAGGCAACATGGGAGAATGAGTATTACATTCGAAATGATGAACTTAAATACTTGTGATTATATGTACATGCATATAAGTCACTTATGCTTTTTGAACATAAGTACCAATATTATCAACTCATTTATTTTTGTTATCATAGACCTACGTAATGGTCATAAATCAAACTTATAACAAACACATACACATCATAATTTACTGCCATTCATCATAATAGGCTATCGCAAGTATTTTTATAGTGCACATCATAATGTTCATCATAGTTATTTATCTTTCCAATTTGAGGTTTTCAACCACTATTTTGTCTATCACCTTTTAAGATCTTAATCTGATACCAACATATCTCTAGGCTATATGGAAATAGGCTAATACATATGTATAAGAAATCATACTCAACAATTACGGATCCAACTATGGGAATAATCGCCAATATAGGTATATATTGCAGTATCATCTTAACAATAATGTGTACACACACACGCATATATATATATATATATCATTCAACATTTTTACTGGTACCAAACCATATCGTCCAAAATGCAATAACAGTTATTTTACTATGACAATAGTAAATAACATAAAAGATGCTATAGAAATAATGTTGCGGGCCAACCATAGATTCCTCACCATGGCATGTAACAGCCTTGATTTTTAGGATAGGAACCCAAACCCTCAAGGACTCCCAAGGGTGCCTTGTTAAGCTTTCTATAGAAAGCTTGGGGCTTTGACCTACTCCCTGAATTGTTCTAGTATGAGAAAATAGTGGGAAAAAAGCTAGTTGAGATATTAAATATAAGATACAGGAGTATTAAGAGAATATAAGTAATGAGAAAAACTCAGCTTAGAGAGATGCAGAAATTAGAATAAAGATAAACACGCATAATAATTAGTGAGAAGCTGAGATAAGAGGATAATAATAGTAATAACGTTTGATAACATTGTTTGGTTAGAGATAATATATTAATGATGATTATTTTGTTTAATTAAATATCAATTAATTGATAATTATTCCCTGTTAATATTTAATTTCATATCTAATAATTTAGTACTTAATAATTAATATTCAAATTTAATATTAATAATATTATATATTTAATTAAGTATTTCAAAAATATATAAATATTTTATTATTTGTTTGTTAATTTCAAAATTATATATATTTAAATTATTTATTTAATTAATAATTATGCTTAATAATAAAATATTGTCGGGTTCCTAGAGATCCAATAAGAAAACTAGTCCTGTTAGGATCCTCCTATAGTAAATCGAGGATGACAGGCTCAGTTTGGCAGGCCCAACTTGTACCTCAAACGTTTTTCACGTTTGATTGTGCGTACACTTTGGGATCTCCAATTATAGCACGATCAGTCCCTGGTGAACCGTTTTGATGTTTTAAGAACTTTTTCTAATAGGGGCTAAATCCTAATTCCCAAAGAAATGATTAATTTAATTTGAACCTCTGAATCTGGCCTGAGCACCTTTAGTGTTTTAGGTCTAACTTTTACATGCGATCTTAAAATCAAATGATTCCAATCCTATTTTTTCATTACAAAGAGATCTATAATCTTTATTTCTAGCCCTGAACCCTAACCTCAAATGATGGATCCTTCCCAATTGGTATAGTTTTTATAATCTTTTTAGACTTGTTCTAATTTTGTGACTACTCTTCACTGTTTTAGAAAAAAATGCATATCTTCTTTATCTGATGCTAGAATCACTTCATTCTTTTTCCTATGGTTCCGTATCAAAAAATCCTACAACTTTCATGAGGGGATCAAAACCAAATTCCTAAAGCTCTGATCTCCACAAATCCCGTATTCTAGCTATTTCTAATTCAGGAGCTCAGGAAGAACTTTACCTTGGTTCAGGAATAACTTGAGCTACCGACTTAGATTTTGGTGTATGATGTATCAAATCAAAGAGAAAATAAAGATCTATAATCTTTATGTTTGAGATTTTTCCAAATTCCTACTCCACTAATTATTGTATATTTATTTTAAACAGCCACCGAAAAGATAACTAGTTACCCGTCAGGTATCCGATTTCTGGTACCCTAAATTATTTTCCGGCATCACCACCACATATCACCCATTCAAATGTCACCACCTAGACCTTAAATGTGCAAAATGCTACATGTTTTCCCTTGCTCAACAAGGCCATCAGCTTGCCTTCCAAGTATCTACAACTTGTTCAACAAGTTATTCTCATTTCTTATTATTATTGGCAAGTTAATATTTCATCATTAGGTGCCTATTTCCTTTGCTATTCATGTCCTCCACTTGAAACAAATCAGAGAATTAAATCTCTCATTTCTATTTTCAAAGACAAGTTAATAAATTTATTCTACCTTTTATTAAATTCTTAACATCTAATTCCACTATATCTTATTCTCTTACACGCTTGTCTCTTCTTCTCTCCTCCAAAATTCCAGCCATTATTGTAGCTTAAAAACCTCCTCCATTGGCCCTTCTTAACCTCCATAAACCACCACAAGACCCATAACTTCTATCTCCTCTACACGGTCTCACCATCCATGACCACCACTACCTCTCAAATCCACCATTTCCTTCTGATTGATCAAGACCAACGGCTGTTCCCTTCCACCACAACCATCGTGAGCTTTCTATTCACCACCACAAATCATCATCTAGGCTACCACCACCTCCTCTTCATGGTCATGGCAACCCCTTCATGATTCGGTAAGTGATCAACAATGTTTCTTCGTTTCGGCTTCGATTCATTTTCCACTTTATTTTTCCAGCACCTTGCATGTCTATTTCTTCATGTTTCCTTGCTGGTCGTGATCAAGTCTCACTCTTTTTGCCTTTGCATGCTAAGTTTCCTAAGCTTTGGGGACGATCGACAACGATCAGCGTAAGGTTTCGAGTAAACGGTATATTTTTGGCAACCGATTCCTTAAGTTTTATTTAAATTCATAGATGTCCTCTCATTTCCTTTTCTGGACATGACCTATAGTCACTTGTTAGGCTCTTGCATGTTAATTTTTAAAGGATCCAGGAGCGATCGGATCAAGTTTAACAACGATCGATGAATTTTTGACATCCGCTTCTTTTTCCCTCTTCCAAACCGTTAGCTCACAATGAGGTAAAGGGGGACTCGCTTCATTTTTGTTCGTTATAAATTTCCCGACATCGTCCCTTTAGTATCCGGGGATAACCTGTAAAAGTTTTACGATGATCTGATGATTAGATTATATGTAATTTATCGATACCACCGATGATTACGATTTTATTTTGCGTTTCTATGCAATCTGAAAATTTATCATAAAAGTTCCTCGAAACTCGCACATCTTGTTAAAATTTTATTTGAATTAAAGTTATTACATAAAATATTGAAATTTAGAATTGTAGTGCAAACATGGTTAAAAATTCGATATGGTTGTAATCATTTATGAATTTCTTAGTACTTTATGTAATTTATCATGTTTATCTGGTAAGTCCTGCTAATTTAACTAAATTGACTGACTATAGTTCTCCAAGTAAATCCAACAAAATTACACAAAATGAGACATTTTACCAATTTAATTGCAATCACGCTTCGTTTTGAAATTTTATAGCATCAATAATATTTTACGAGAGTTGTTGGAAGAATTTTTATAGAATAAAAAGAAAATTTTTGTGGTAAAAAGAAATAAATGGCTAAGAGGGATTAGGTGTAATGATTTTTCGAGCAATACCTGTAGTGAAGAAATAGATACTTTAAAGTACTTCCTCAAGAAAATGTGTTAAGAAGAATTTGACTAAAGATAACAATTTCATACTAAGGACTAAAAGAAAAGTTACAAAGAAAGAGTAATGAGATTTTTAGAAATATTAGAAAATTGATGATATTTTAAGGAACTTAGAAGAAAAAGTTTCATGATATAACGATAGGCTAAAGAAAGCAACTAAGACTCATAAATTAAAAGGAGTTAAAGTATATCTATGGTAGGGATATTAGAATCTGATGGGAAATAGAAGTTGATACTATATGTTATGGCAATTAGTATAAATTCAATGAAGTTTAATAAGTTAAAAGAAAATATTACTAAGATTAAGAAAATAATGTGAATGACCGAGGTATATAAGATGAATTAGGCATAGTCGTTAAGTAAGTCAAAGAAGAAAATAAACTAGAATAATAATTTTTAAGAAAATTATAGAGAAAGGTTCATGATATAAATGTGTTAATATTAGATGAATTTTTAAGAAAATCACTAAGCAAGTTTTTATAAAATAAAAAATGGATTTTTATAGAAAAATATTTCAATTGATTATTGTTGGTATTTTGACAAGTGCACCAATTTATCATTGTAGTTTTCAAAAATTTAGATATCGTTCCCTCAAGGATTAATTGGCTTTAGTAAGTGACAATAATTTTAATTTACTAATGGTAAAAGTATAAAAACTTATTAACAAAATAATATTTCATATACAATTTTGTATACTATTCACAAATTACAAGATTGATTTATACATTAATCAAGAGTAATGTAAAATTGTAAAACTATCTAGAAAATAACTATAAAAATAACACTATAACAGTTCCAATACTTGAGATATAAAATAGAATGACAAACTATATTGGAATTAGGATCCCCGCACTATAAATATAACAAAGTAACTACAAACATGCATATTTAATCATCAAGTTTATGTCATTGCAGCTTAAAATCAATAAACTCGATCCCTTGGTGAATAAATTCTAAATAGTTACCATAAAGTCTGATCCCTCAGATACTTTTTCAGTAAAACTTGCTTTAAGCCCTGACCTTAACACAACAATAATTATCAACTCTATCCCTAGTAATTGGTATATTACAGGTATTTCAACTTTTACTTCCGTCAAAAGTGAGTTTAACACGCATAAAAATCATTCTCCCATTTGAAATTCATACTAATAAAAGATTAAAATACTAACATGAACTTGAATCATAAACATGCAATATTCATAATCACATCATCATCTGAATAGATTGGTTCACCAATTCCAATATAAACAAGTTAGTAACACATGGTGAAAGTAAAAACAACACTTATAAGTGGAGACTTGAACTTGAAAAGAACTTTACAAAATGGAAAGAAACTAGACCTAAGACAATAATCTTAAGTATATGGAAGCTATTTTCGCAACACAGAGCTCAAGAGTAAGATGGAATACTCTGAATAGGATGCTGAAACCCTTGGAAATGGCCATTATTTATAGTGAAAGAGTTTGGTCCTGACGCTACGCGAGGCTGTGGCGCTACGCGTTAGGTCTAAAATTTGGCTCCCATGCTATGATAGGATTGATGCTACTTATCAGGGTCTGCTGACTCAATGCATTATTCTTCTCCTAATTTTTAGCAATAATTCATAGTTATGCTTTCAATAATGAGCAGACATAGTTCCCATTGTCCCCCAGAGTTTGTGCCTTATTTCTGTATTGGCCATTATATGCAATGATTTGGACTAGTCTGAAGTGTAATCCAGCCTATTAAAGGGATACACGTAGCACCTGACGCGTAGCGTCTGGGTCAAAGTCTTGATGCTGAGCATGGGGTGGATGCTACATGTCAGCCCTCTAAATTGCCTTGTTTTTCCACTTTCAGCCTCAATTTTTCACTACAAAAATAAGAGAAATAGGTCATGCCAAGTTAAAATTAATTACTTCTATTTATTCATAAAAAACTGAATTTTACATTTATTTAAACCTTATTTTATTTATTTATCATATGTTATATAATAAAAACATCAACAATTTAAGGACTAACAATTATTAAATAGAGTTTGGAAAAAGATAGCATTTTTATACTAAAAGAAAGAAAGTTGATAAAGAAAGAATAATGAAATTTAGAAAGTCTTAATGAAGTGTTAGTAAAATAATGATATTTTTGACAACTAGTAAGAAAAGTTTTATGATATAATATGTTGGGCTAACCTTTAAAGAAGTAACTAAGGTATTAAAGGATTAAGAAGAAGTGGAACGTATACCAGAAATATTAGGAGATAAAATAGCAATTGATACTTTATGTAATGGTGGTTAAGCAAAATTTCTAAGGAAGTTTAATGAGTTAGAAAAGCTATTACTTATAATAAAAATTTTAAAGAAAAAAAGATAAACCTAATATGTGTTGTTTAGTAAAGTTTAATCCCAATATAAATAGTTGTGAATAAATTCAAGGTTTACTTAAACCAGTCATAGTAAGTACATGACAAGGAAAGGTATTGGTATCTTGAGTAAAGTTAATAAGTAAAGTACCTTTTTGAAATAAATATACTCATGTGGCCTAATAACTATTATTTAAATATTAAGTAGGTTAAGTATAACTTAAAATGAACTAAATTCACCTATATGATATACTTAGTAATCATAACAATTTAAACCAAAACTTTAAAGCTAGACCAAAAGATGCATCACACTGAAGCACTTGTTGGTCCTTAAAATTGAAGTTACACACATGAACTTCAACAATAGGGTGCACCCCAAAATTTCCTCACTTTAGAAGCACAATCGTTCTTAACTCTTTCACAAACTTTGAAGAAAGTCTTCAAGTCTATGTCAACTTCAAGTTTCAATTTAGATCAAAGACCTTTGAACCCTTTAAACTTATCCATTTTGAATAAGGAAGATTCTTCTTATCATCATCATTGTAGAGATTAACTTTACTAAACACTTCATCATGCTTGATATATGCTCACTCTAGGATTTCAATTAGACTAATATAATATTTTGACATCATCAAATCTAACTTTGTTTGCCATTTACAAAACTTAACATCATGACATCTTCAAAACCTTGACATTATCAAAACCTGATTAACATAGCATTCACAAGGTACATATTTATTATGAAATATTGGAGATTCCTTATTTTGTCCTTTTGTGTTTCGAGATCCCCTTGCTGACTTAAGCATCAGAGGTGCCTCACAAGACACACCCCTTTTTTTGTCTTGTCCTAGGCATTTGTATAGGTACATCAGAGCCGAGAACAAGCTGCTTAACTCTCCAAACAAATACTATCTAAGTGAAACATCAAAATATCATCCATAGATTTCTCTTCAGCACAGATCAATATGCATATGAATTATTAAATTATTCACATTTAATTTAATAATTTGTATAATAAGAGATTTAGTTACATTATTTCCTTATTCTATAAGTTTCAATCAACTTATTTTAAATAAAATCATATCATTACTTAAAAAAACATAAAGATTACACGCAAAATATAAAATTGTATCAATAAAGTGGTTTATTGAAATTAAATAATGCTCATGCTCTTAAACAATAAAATAATAATTATATTTAATATTTTATACTTGTATCCTAATAATTTCCTGTTATATAATGAAATAGATTCAACTAATCATTTTTTTAATATTTTAATGTGTTATTGATTTTGACAAAATTTTAACATATCATTAGTTATTATTTACAAATAGTTCTACATGTATAATTTGTTTTGCACTAAAATATATTATTATGTTTTCTCCTAAAATAGTTCACTTGATTTGAAGGTGTTTGGTTTTTTTTTTCAAATTTTGAATTTTTTTTTATGATTATACATATTTTTCACACTAATAACAATATTCATTTTAAATTCTAAAAAAATCAACAAATATTTAACATATGTATTTAATAAAAATCAAAATTTATATATGAAATTTGTAACATCCTAATTTGAATTTTTGGAGTAAATTAAATAACCTCGATTTAAGTTAATTACCCAACCTAAATTAAATTCATTAAACTCAATTCATTTAATTTTCCCTTTTCAAATTCTATTTTAAAGCATTTCTAATTTAAGTCATTAGTTTCTATTTCCTAATTATTTTTCCTTCTCTTCCTCATGGGCTTATATCCCTTCCCTCACTCAGCAACTCTATCTTTCTCGTGCTTATCCTCGACAGCTCCCTCTTCATTTCTCTCATGCTTTGTCCCCCTCGAAAGACTCCCCCTCTCTCTCTCTCTTGCACCATCTCTTCCTCATCGTTTTATGCCACCAATTCCCTAATCTCTGTCATCCTCATTTATATTTTACATTCTAAGCTTGGACCGTGACAACCATGGGCGTTGTGAGGTGAAGCTTGGAAGCCACCATTTTGTGTTTTGAAACTTGTATGGTAAGGCACAACTTATCCCATCTTCCATAATCTATTTTGGCCTTGAAGGAGCTTGACCATTATGATTAAATGTCAAATCATGCATGGGTGTATGTGTTGGGTAGCGTATAAAGGTTTAATTCAGAAGATATCAGCGAGGTCTCAGGGGTTTTGGAAGCGTTTAAAGGGTTGTTGACACATTTTAGTAGGTCGTCTTATATAAGAAAATATATCAATTAGCATTGTTGGCTTCGTAAATGCGTATTTAAGTTGCTTTGAGCTATCGGAATATTTATCATTAATTTTGGGAATTTTCAGATTAGGGAACTTTGAAGTTGGAAGCTAAATCAACGTTTGGAAGGTTGTTTTGGAAAGCTAGATTCGTCATGAGGTACATTTTTATGTAGGAGGTAAGTTTATCGCTTGAGTAGCGAATATGATGTTAGGTTCCAGGACAGATTTATAATTGATGTAGTTGATAATGTTTCTAAATTTTGTTATAGCTTTGGATTGATAACAGTGTGGTTATGTGAAGTGAATTGATATTGAATGGCCTTAGTGTCAAATGATGTTAAATGGTTTGATGAATTATGATTGATTAATCTGATGAATGGGTTGACATGAACTCTATGAGTAATAAATTAAGGCTTGGTCGTATGATTGAATTGATAACAGTTGGTCCTAGTAGCATGTTATATAAGATGTTGATATGAATTAGAAGTATGTTGTAAATTGAAGTGATTTGATACTTAATAGGCCTTATGGCCAATTTATGGTGAATGATGATTGTTGAGTTAAAATTATGGAATGGTTGAGCAGAGTGATGCGAAATCATCAGAGGATGAAATTCTTGGCAAGCGCACTAATCGTTAAGATGTAGAATATTTAATCGTTCCCAAGGGTTTTACGCTAAGTATCATAATCTAGGAAAGTCTCTAGTTGAACCTTACAACAAAAGACATTATGTTTTTATATTTTCCAAATTTATATTGTTATTGTGAATTTTCATACAGTAGTATCACAAGTAGAATTAAGCCAACAATTAAACTATATTAAACACACAAATTGGAATTTAAATTAGCACACCATAAATCATAAATTCATATGAACTCAGCATCAAATTCACATGCAGCAGAATTCAACTTCACAGATGGATAACTTCTAATCCTTTAGTAATTACCATTAATCTAATATAGACTAATCTTAATCCCTTAGGTATCAGCTTTCAATTGAATCTAATGCAAAATTAAGACTAACCCTACCACTATCCTAATTCCTTAGGTATAACTACTAAGTCAGCACTTGTAAATAAGAATTCCTTACCATGATTCCTTTTTAGTGAAGACTTTAGAATGATCTTGGATTTCCCAATCCTAGGTTTAAAGATGAATAAATACTGATATTTAGAACCTACTACAATGCATCTTTAGCTTCATCACTTGAGATTCAGATATATAGAGGCTTCATCCAATCCCAATCCAAGGGAATTATACACTCATGGAAGAGAAACGAAAATGGATACATAGGTTGAAGGTAAGAGATGAGAGAATCTAGAGAGAGAGAAAAATATTAAAGTGAGAATGTAAATCAAAAAATGAAGTTAGAATCTGAAAATTAGCTATAGGGATCTCTTACATTACATGTATATATATTAGTCTAAACTAACTAGTTACCTAGGCTAAAATAATACATTTTATGCCATTAATACATATGTACAAATAAATAGGCTCACGTAAATTAACCAAAATACAACATATACATAATCAGAACTTGCATAAGTTATGGACGTATGCATGGCACATAAATGACGGGTCTAGCGTACGAACGTTTGGGCACTAGAATCAAATGGTGCATTAGTGTATAAGTGGATGTATGTTGGAGCATGTAGACATTGGCTTTTTGGAGTGGCTATGATGTTGAACATGCGCCCAGTGTGGACTCATGCTAGTGAGTGTGGTCACGCGTGGGGTCTTGGTCAGGTCTGATAATAGGCGTGTGAACCAACGTGTGAGGGAGTGTGTAATCGCTAGGTCTCTAGAATGATAATTTTTGGTCCAAACTTTTCCTAGCATAAGCTTACGCTAGCTAGACGTAAATACGCTCAGCCTCTTTGTCCAATTTTACCAAAAAAGTTGATCTGGGCATACTGGTACGCTGGTGGGTGTACCCACACGCACATGTCTCATGTCTAACTCTGATGGTTAGCATAGGCACGTTGGTCTTGGCGTACTAGCGCTGGCCTAGCATAAGTGCCTAGCGTACCTGCGCTGGCTAGCGAAGACTTGGCATACCCAGGCTTGGGTTTTGACAGCATAACTTATTCTTCATCCTTTTTCCCTTTATATTTGCAAGTTTCTACATAAAATATGCTTACTTTATTAATAATTCAACAATAATTATATACTTTTACTAATTATAACCAACACCTTATTTTATAAAGAATATCATTAGAAATATAATCATTTTGCATAAATTTTCTTTAAATCATCCTTAAATAAATATTAAATAATAAGTCTTTTAGAGACTCATCATATCCCCAAACTTGCTTGTCCTTAAGCAAGCAAAAACCATTCCATGGACTTAAAACAACAATGCTTCCTAAGACACACAATGATGAATAATTATTTTCATGCTTAGATACCCAAATTAATTATATATTACTTAGGCTCCTTCAAAATGAATGCAATGCTTTATCATTTGAGGATGAAGTGATCATGCCATTATTCCTCACAAGTTGTGTATCACTCTCACTTAGTGTTTAGGCAATCAAATCACACTCAAGCTCCACTAGATTAACATGTTATCATAGGCTTGTAATCATTCTAAACATACCAACCCAAAATGCATACAAACATGGATCAATAAGGAATTTTGGGCTTATAATCAGGTTGGTTACAGGTTTTATTGTTTTTCTAGTCAATGAAAGGTGAAAAATGCACAAGATGATGACACTTGACTTCTATCGTTCACTTCTTTTCTTCAATCCTTTTTTCCTACATTCATTCCTTTTTCTTTTTAGGCAAGAAGGTGTTTATTCAAGTGTTTTTGTGCTCTTTCTCACTTTTTTCATTATTTTAAGCTTTGACATTATTCTCATTTATCCATTAGACTTGTTTATTTTAACACTTTTGTATCAACATATATTCCTCCTTTTTCTTATGACTTTGTTCCATAATTTTTTTCTCATTTTCCACACAAGTTCAAAAAATAAGAGTGTGCCAAAGTATGATGTGTAGCACACTCCCACCCCCAAACTTAAAGTGTTGCTAGTCCCTTATAGCAACTCTTTATTTGTGATAAAACAAGCACCAACATCTTATTGGCTTGTAGTATCAGGATTTTATTCCAAAGAAAAGGTCAAAGGCTCAAACATGGGATCAATGGATATATGTATAATGGTAAGCTTATTTGGCCCTGGCTTGTTCAGAAAAATGGCCTTAATCATTTCCAAGCATACACACAAATGAGTAGATGCAAAAACAAGAGCAAGTTCTGCAACACTACTAACTAGCAAGCACACTCATACAAGGAATCAAGGCTTAAAACTCATTTATTTTAGGTTAAGCATTCACATCACATCCCTAGACTTGGACATTACAACCATCATCAAGAGATCCAGTTAAAGCTAGGAAATAATGACTATTTATCCACCCAAACATACAAAGCAAGGACTCACATCATGTATCCTTACTCTACATACAAGTTCAGAATTCAAAGAAGTCATCATGCATACTTGAAACCAAACAAAGTTTAATTGTTCAGCAGTTTTTAAACTTACTTATTCATATGTAGTTTTAGCTTATTTAATGAACAATTCAAAAGAAGTGTGAGTTTAAGAAACTCCCTGAGTTAGTTGATGAAGTGCCGAGCTTCGTGGTTGATGTTGTAGCAAAATCCTTTTCTTTCTTTTCTAATTTTGATTTTTCTTTTTTTCTTGTTATTTTTTTATCACTTTATTTATGTACAAGTGAATCTAAAATGACCCAATCCATCTGGATCCCATTGCCTATGATGATAGGATCTTGGTCATTTTGCATAGCTCTTTAGAGTGTTGTGTTTGAGGCTCAAGCTCTACATAACTTTCCCTTTATTTCTTTTTAAATTCTTTCTGCCTTTTCCCCGGTGGAAAATGGCCAATGTCCCTCTTGCTGGCCATGCCTTATGGTACCTTGATAAATTTTTGCATGTTAATTTTAAGAGATCCAGGAGCGATCGGGAGCCACCGGGGTGAGTTCGATCACGATCGGTAAACTTGGTGGTATCCGGTCCTTTTCTCTTCACCAAATCCGTGAGCTCACCTTGAGGTACAGGGGTCTCGCTTTGTTTTTGTTCGTTATAAATTACCCTATAATGTTCCTTTAAATTCCGAGGATATAACTCACTTAAGTTTTGCGGTGATCCGACGGTTAGATTAGAAATTACTTGATTTAGCATTATCGTTGGCAATTATAAATTTATTTTATTTTATTTTTCATTTTATGCGCTTCATGAGTTTCATAAATAAATCTTGATATGTGTATGTTTCGTTGAATTTTATTGAAGTTTAGAGTTATCATGAGAAATAACTGATTTTTAACATTTTATTGCAGACCTGACCGTTAAATTCAATATGGTTGTATTTGATTATATATATTTTTGAGTGATTTTATGTAATTTGTTATATTTATACAGTAAGCCCCATTAATTTAATTAAATTGACCGACTAACATTTTGCGAATAAATTTGACAAATCACGTGAAATTGAGACATTTTACCGATTTAATTGTGATTACGCTCTTTCGGAAATTTTTAGCATTAATAATATTTTGAGGAAATTAATAAAGGAATTTGTATAAAAAGAAAGTTTGTGGTAAAAGAAAAATAATGGCTAAGAAAGGATTAGGAATAATGAATTTTTTTATACACATATTGAAGAAATAAATACTTTAAAAGGTGTTAAGAAGAATTTAGTTAAAGATAGTAATTTTATACTAAGAACTAAGAAGAAAAGTTGATAAAAATAAAAATAAAAATATAGTAATGGGATTTTGATGAGATATAGAGAAATAATAATATTTTTAAGAAGTTGTAAGAAAAGGTTTTATGATATAGTGATTGGCTAACTAAGGTGATTATGAATCAAAGAAATTAAAGTAAATATATGTGTGCGTATGCATTAGAAATACTAGAGTTCAATGAAAATTAAAAGGTAATATCATAGTAGTTAAAACAAGTACCTAGTGAATGAGGAGGATAGTTTAATGAAATGCAGTACGAGCTTTTAACTAATGAAGGAAGTAATTAGTAAGCTGGAGGAAATTAAATGAAGAGCCCAGGAGTTAATAACTAGAGAATAGAATTTAAATAAGAAGTAATTTATCTCAAGAGCTAAAAAGATGGTTAACAAAAAGGAAGATGATATGAATGACTGAGGTAGGTGATCCGATCTGGATACCGGCCCCCAATCTTGTGACGTCAGAATGGCCTCATATAAGGAAAACCGGTGTCCTGGTTCAACTTTACCACACCGGATATCCGATGTCTGGCCGTCCGTCCTCATCTCACGACTGCCCCACTTATTTTCTCTATAACGGATCTTTGTTTATTTTCAAAGAACATTTACATAACTGTTGGCTTTTCAGTCACAGCAAGATAAGAGCCCCTAATAACTTATCAGCGAAGATACTGTATGTAGCAAAATATGTCACGTCAATGGCCTCAGAAAGCAAGTGGATGTGTCAGCAGATTATGCAGAAAAGGCGATTATCCTCTCCTCTTCCTAGAGGATCGTACTCTGATAATTGACCTACCCTCCTGACACATTCTGAGTGCTGAGCCACCCTGATTGACATAATGTACACGCTATCAGAGCTAGGGGACCCACCTGTATCCAACGACTCATTTTCTCACGTACAACTATAAATAGCTCATTTCAATACACATGCAAGGTATCGTTGTTCTAACTTACACTTTACTACCATATCGCTTGAGCATTCACTGAGTTCTTACACTTTTCTAACTTGAGCGTCGGAGAATCTTCGCAGGTGGCACCATCTTTCGCCCCCCTGCAACGCGAAACGTTGGTGTGAAGGATCTCCAGGACAACAAGACCGACCTCTCCCACTGAGAGACCGGATTGATACATCGGATACACACTGTTCTGGTGTGCAAACCCTAAAAACACCTATACTCTTGTGGCTAGTCCCACACCGGATCCTAGACCCCGGTCCAGACCAGTTCATTGGCACGCCCGGTAGGACTCTTTAGAGTTATTCCCATTTTCGCAGAAGTTTGGTTGTCACGATGGAAGGTGATGGGAGAGATTTCGTTGATGGTCATGTGGAGGATGTGACCCATCAACAGACTGGAAGGAGACTTGTCTTCGAGTCCCCTGTAACTCAAACCCGGAGGATGGTGCAAGTGCAAACGCCTGACCCTCGTGATGAGGTTATCAGGCAACTCAGGGAGGAGCTGATGGAGTTGAAGCGGGAGAGAGGAGGAGCTGGGGACAGGGCAACGTCCCATTCAGAAGAGACTCATCACGCATCAGAGAGGGGCAGGTCTACAGCTCTTCGGTATTCGAAGATCCCCACGTATGAAGAGAGAGAGCAGACTCAGGACTCTGGTGATAGAGTCAGTACCAGGAGAAGGGAGCAGGCGGTGGTGACTTCAGGGACGTACAAGCTCAGTGTCCCTTTCTCAAGAAGGCTGATGAACATTGCCATCCCGAAACATTTACAAACAACTCAGCCACTGTCGATAGGGAAGTATAATGGAGAAACTGATCCCACTAAGCATTTGGATGCTTATGTGTATGAAGCTATGTATTTGGGAGCAGATGAAGATGTTATGTGCAGGATGTTTCCAAGAACGCTAACGGAGGAGGCTCTCAGCTGGTTTAAAAGCTTACCCTCAGGATCTATAGACTCTTGGGAGGAAATGGCTGCTGCGTTTGAAAGCCATTTTGTCATCTCTAGGGATATCCCAAGAACTTCTCACACCCTGGCCCAAATAAGGCAGGGAGAAACTGAAACTCTTAAGGAGTTCTTGAAAAGGTTTTATAAGGAGGCAGCTTTGGTCCCCAACCTCACGGAGGCCATACAACTTCATATTGTGGTGGAAGCTCTTCAGCCTGGTTCAGCCTTTGCCCTATCTTTGGCAAAGAGCCCCCCAACAACCTTCGAGGAGTTTCGAAGGAAAGCTTCCAAGTACGTGGGCATAGAGATGCATCTAGAGGCAACTGCAATAAGAATGAAGCCTTTAGTACCCACTCAGCAGCCACGAAGAGAAAAGGAGAGAGTGAGGCCTAAGAAGCATGCCTTTAGAGAAGACTTTGTAAACATTCGCCCACATCCACGAGATAGGCGTGTATCATCGTTCGATAACTATGCTCCGTTGAACACCAGGCATTCACAAATCATGAGGGAGGTTGGTTGGCCAACGTTGAACGTCTTTGGTATAAGGAAGCCAGCCCCAATCAAGAGGGGTGGTAACCCACGTAAGTATTGCACTTTCCATGAACAGACAGGACACAATACTGATGAGTGCAAGGCATTAAAGAATACGGTGGAAACTCTCATCCGAGAAGGAAAGCTGAAGCAGTATTTGTTCAAGGAGAAATCTGTAGACGAGCCTCAGAGGATGGAAAAAAGGAGTAGAGATCCTGATGACGAAGATAACAATACACGTAATCCAGCAAGGAAGTTCACTGCAGCCGAAAAGCAGAAGGGAGTAGTGATTGCTGAAGATGCCCAACAAAATAACATGCCCCAGCAGCAGAGGCAGGGCAGACGCGAAGTGATTGAGATGATAGCTGGAGGATTTGCGGGAGGAGGAGCATCAATCACAGCACGGAAGAATCACCACAGGATGATTCTGTCTGTCCAGGGCAAACCAAGGGATAACCGCCCTTTCAGGGACGGTATGGCAGCTCCGACGGTGTCATTTACTGATGATGACTTTGGCCCAACAATTCCAGGAGGTGATGATGCAGTAGTTATCGTGGCAGTCATAGCCAACAAGGATGTCAAGAGGATCCTCGTCGATCAGGGAAGTTCTTGTGATGTTATCTTTTATAATTGTTTCAAACGAATGGGTTTCAATGATGCAGATTTACAACCCTACACGCAAGAACTCACAACGTTTAATGGAGCCAAGCAACCCACCAAGGGGTATCTTGACACTCTGATTTCTTTTGAAGGAGAGCCTGGTGCGAGAACAGTCAAGTCAAGAATTCTGGTGATTGATGTGGAATCCCCATACAACGGTATCATAGGCCGTCCAACACTGAATACGATGGAAGCAATTGTGTCCACTCCTCACCTCTTGATCAAATTCATTGACAAGGACAACGGTGTGTCCTCTCTCCCTGGTGATCAGGAGATGGCTCGATATTGTTATAACCTGAGCCTCAACATGGTCAAGTTGGAGGCAGTCAACAAGAAGAGGAAGCTGAACGACGGAGGAACAGCGGCAGGGTCTGTCAGTCTAATTGATCTGGACCCCAGAGCGGAATTGAAGATTGATCCACTCAATCCCTCTAAGCCCACACCGGATGGTGGTTCCAGGGATGTTGTCTTAGGAGATTCCCCAGAGAAGGTTACGCACATCAATGATAAGCTGGAGTTTGCTATAGAGCAACGCTTATTAGCCCTTCTGCAGGAGTTCAAGGATCTTTTCGCATGGACAACAGCAGACATGCCTGGGATGGACCCTGATTTCTGTTGCCACAAGCTTGCTGTGTATCCTGAAACAAGACCGGTGGCCCAGAAGAAGAGGAGGTTGGGACCGGAGAAGCAGAGGGCGGCTTGTGAGCAGACAGAGGAGTTGTTGAAAGCAGGCTTTATAAGGGAGATACGCTACTCATCTTGGCTTTCTAATATGGTCATGGTGCAGAAGGCTAATGGCAAATGGAAAATGTGCACAGATTATGTGGATCTTAACCGTTGCTGCCCCAAGGATCTATATCCCCTGTCCAACATTGATCGCATGGTGGATGATTCATCTGGTCACTGGTACCTCAGTTTCATGGATGCTTATTCGGGGTATAACCAGATTCCGATGTGGGAGGGAGACCAAGAGAAAACTGCCTTTATCAATGACCGCGGTGTTTTCTGGTACACCGTCATGCCTTTTGGATTGAAGAACGCCGGCGCTACCTATCAGCGCATGATTAACAAAGTCTTTGAAGGGATGCACACCAGGCTGGTCGAAGTTTATATCGATGATATTATAGCCAAAACCCGCTGGAGGAGACCTCATTGAAGATCTGCGCCAAGTTTTCACTAGGCTTCGACAGTACAACATGAGGTTAAACCCCTTAAAATGCACCTTTGCCGTTCCAGCTGGGAAATTCCTGGGATTCATGTTGACCCAACGAGGCATCGAGGCCAACCCTGGGAAATGCCAAGCAATCCTGGACATGCAGAGCCCTAAGAGCCTGAGGGAGGTCCAATCGTTGAATGGGAAAGTGGCCGCTCTAGCTCGCTTCATGCCCAAGATGGCGCACAGGTCCCTCCCCTTGTATAAGGCGTTGAAGAAACACAAGAGTTTTGAATGGGGAGAGGAGCAAGAACAAGCCTTCCAGCAACTCAAGGCCGTTCTCTCGAGTCCACCAATACTGGTTAAGCCTGACCCTGGTGAGATTTTGATCCTGTATTTAGCAATCTCTGATGAAGCCCTAGGTGTGGCCTTGGTTAAAGAAACCCCTAAAGGGCAGAGACCGGTATACTTTACTAGTAAGATGTTTCAGGGGGCGGAAGGAAGGTACCAGAAGATTGAGAAAGCTGCTCTAGCAGTCGTGTGGGCATCACGACGGTTGAGGCCCTATTTCCACGCGCACCCAGTACTGGTGAGAACGGATTTGCCTCTCCGTTCAGTGCTTAGCAAGCCCGACCTCGCTGGGAGAATGATAAAATGGTCTATCGAGTTGTCTGAATTCGAAATTTCGTATGAGCCTCGAGGAGCCATCAAGGCACAAGTGTTGGCTGATTTTGTTGTGGAGATGACTGGGGCGGACCCTGCCACCCCTCGAGCGCATTGGACCATTTACGTTGATGGATCGTCGAACAACAAAGGTTGTGGAGCAGGTGTCGTGGTAGAAAGTGATGATGGTGTGCACCTAGAAATTTCCCTCCGATTCAATTTCAAGACCTCCAATAACCAGGCTGAATACGAAGCATGCTTGGCCGGTCTCCGTGCGGCGATTGACATCGGAGCATCAGCAGTCACACTGTGCAGTGATTCTCAATTGGTGATTTCATAGATCCAGGGGGAGTACCAAGCGAAGGAGCCGCAACTTCAATTGTACTTGAATTGTGTTAATGAGTTGAAGGGAAGATTTGAAGTTTTAGAGTTCAAACATGTGCCCAGAGAGGAAAACACCAGAGCGGACATCTTGTCAAGACTTACAAGTACAAAGCAGCCCGGCAGCACAACAACGGTGGTTCAAAGCACTTTGACGTCACCTAGCATACCTCTGTACCCTTCTCTGAACGCTATCATGGTGAGCTATCCATATGAGGATTCCTGGGTCATCCCCTATATTCGCTATCTGGCTGATGGTCAACTGCCCACTGATGAGAAGGAGAGGAGACGAGTGAAGAGGGAGCTGCCATATTTTACTATGGTTGATGGTGTTATCTACAAAAGGGGATTCTCTGTCCTATATCTTTTGTGTCTGAGAGAGGATCAGGTTCAAGCGGTTTTGGAGGAAGTGCACGAGGGGAAATGTGGGCACCATGCTGGGGGCCGAAGCTTAATGAGGAAGGTCCTCAGGGCTGGATATTGGTGGCCCACTGTGAAGCAGGATTCTGCAGATTTTGTTAGGAAGTATGATGCTTGTCAAAAATTCTCCAATCTCCACCATACACCGGCCCAAGAGCTGTCCTCATCTGTTGTACCTTGGCCGTTCTACCAGTGGGGCCTTGATATTTTGGGTCCATTCCCCACTGCGCCAGGAGGTATCAAATATTTGATCATGGGGGTAGACTACTTCACCAAATGGATCGAAGCTGAGCCCGTAGTGCACATTACTTCTGCGTGAATAAGACGTTTCATGTATGAAAATATCATAGCTCGATTCGGGGTGCCAGGGCGGATTGTGACTGACAACGGCACCCAGTTTACAGACAAAAAGTTCACAGATTTGCTGGAAGGACTGGGGATAATCCGGATATTTTCGTCTGTTGAACACCCCCAAACCAATGGACAAGCGGAGGTAGCCAACCGAGAAGTGCTAAAGGGGTTGAAGAAGCGTCTGGGAGAAGCAAAGGGAGGATGGACAGACCAGCTATGTCATGTTTTATGGGCATACCGCACCACGCCTCATTCTTCAACTAACGAATCCCCATACCGGTTGACGTACGGGGTTGAGGCCATGATCCCGGTGGAGCTACAAACAAGATCGGCTCGTGTGGAGTATTTTTCAGCTGAAGATAACAACGCCAATTTGGCATCAGAACTGGACGTCCTCCAGGAGTTAAGGGAAAAGGCTTTCGTCAGAGATCAGGCTATAAAAGCAAAGGCAGCACTCCGGTATAATAAACGTGTTTCAACACCGGAGATCTTGTTTTGAGAAAGGCCAGTGTGGGGAATAAATTCGCTCACCAAGGAAAGCTAGCCCCGATGTGGGAAGGTCCTTATAGAGTTTCTGAAGTAACTGGAAAAGGGTCATACCGGTTGGAAGAACATGATGGAACTCCAATCCGCAACAAATGGAACACTCAGAACTTACGGGCTTATTATAGCTAGTTGGTAAGACGGCGTGTACTCTTTTTCCTTACTTGAGTTTTTTCCCTTTGGGTTTTCTCAAGAAGGTTTTAACGAGGCATGACCCCAACTACGCTCTTCATGTAATGTGCTTTCAATTTTAATGAGAATACATTTTAACCGCCCTATTATTCTCACTTTTCTTATGTGTTGTGATTTATAGCCGTAGTTTAAGACGCATACACCTCAGGACGGATGAACTCAACTACCAATTCTGTAGTTGATGATGTAACTCCTCGAGGGACTGATGAAGACCCCTCAGGACGGATGATCTCAATCACACATCGTGTGTTTTGACGATGTAACTCCTTGAGGTGGAATGGGTTGTAGGGCTGGTCCTTTTTCAAGGCCACAAACCGAACCCCATTCGAAGACACATGGGTTATAAGGCTGGTCCTTTTTTAAGGCCACAAACCGAACCCCATTCGAAGACACATGGGTTGTAGGGCTGGTCCTTCCTCAAGGCCACAAACCGAACCCCATGCGAAGGCTTGGGCGCAGTAGGCCGGTTCATACAGAAAACCACGCTGAACCCCGAGTAACGGGCGCAGTAGGTTCAGGATTAGCCCTGATCCAAACCCCGTGTTGAAGGCTTGGATTGTAGGATTGCACCGAACTCCAAGTACGGTTAGTAGGATCGAACCGAACACCGTGTGAAGACTTGAGGTGTAGGACCAAACCGAACCTCAAAAGAAAGGCGTAAAGTTTACCCTTGTCAAAGCTATACCAAAATTCAAAGGCAATGTCCGTCCTCAATTGTGGAATATCCACCCCAGAGCGGTTGAACGCTAACGTACTCACTCTACATCTTCGAGGACAGATGAGCATTTCTATCTTTTTAAGAAGTTAAAAGGTAATTCTTGAGATAAAATTTCCCTTCCCAATGTACTTACACTTGGGGACAGGGCATGCTTTAACTTAATTGACGCTTCTTTGTTTCAATTTTTTATCTTAATCCGGTGTGATAAGTACGCTTTAAGCAGCTAGATAACCACACAGAACGGATTCGCAAAACATTGAAAACAATAAAGTGTTTTGTATAGCACTAAGTTATTCAACAATCATACATTCGACGCAAGCAGTTGAAGAGAAGCAACAGTGAATTTTATTTCCAAAATAAGAAATTATTCAGGTTACAAAGTAGTTAAAGCTGGAGCTGATCCCAGTACACAGCTATGAATAAAGCTTAAATTAAGGGGCCGGTGCCTGATCCTCCGCAGTGGGCACTCTTGTCCTCTCCATCTTGTCCTCTGCTCCAGTTTGGGCACCTTCCTGCGTTTCAGCTCCAGAGGCTGGGATTTTGATGAGATATAGAGAAATAATAATATTTTTAAGAAGTTGTAAGAAAAGGTTTTATGATATAGTGATTGGCTAACTAAGGTGATTATGAATCAAAGAAATTAAAGTAAATATATGTGTGCGTATGCATTAGAAATACTAGAGTTCAATGAAAATTAAAAGGTAATATCATAGTAGTTAAAACAAGTACCTAGTGAATGAGGAGGATAGTTTAATGAAATGCAGTACGAGCTTTTAACTAATGAAGGAAGTAATTAGTAAGCTGGAGGAAATTAAATGAAGAGCCTAGGAGTTAATAACTAGAGAATAGAATTTAAATAAGAAGTAATTTATCTCAAGAGCTAGAAAGATGGTTAACAAAAAGGAAGATGATATGAATGACTGAGGTAGGTAAAATAGGCATAATTGTTAAATAAGCCAGAAATAAACTAGAATAATGATTTTTAAGAAAATTGTAGTAAAAGATTCATGATGTGAATATGCTTTTAAGAAAAATACTAAGCAACTTTTTATAAAATAAAAAGGGATTTTTAATAAAAAATAATAATAGATAAATAAATTAGGGGAAAAGAAATTAGGAATAGGGTAATAGAAATTAAGAAATGAAAATTTAAAGTAGTTTTAGAAAAATATTTCAATCAATCATTAAATAAAGTTTGGCAAAAGATAACACATACTAAAGGGCTGAAAGAAAAGTTGATGAAATTTAGAAAGTCTTAGTAAAGTGTTAGAAAAATAATTTGGAAAATTGTAAGAGAGGTTTTGTAATAGACTAACTAAAATGATCATACATCAAAGGAATTGAAGTATATGTATATTTAAGGTACTTGAGTTCAAGAACAAAGAGAAGGTGATCATGTATGATTTAAGCAACTAGAATGGATGGACATGATAAAATTTGAATGTGACAAAACTTGATCCTACATATATTGGAGAGAAAAGAAGAGCCTTACCACTAAACTACTTGACACATTAAAAAATTATAACTTAACTATATATAGTTATATTATATCTGTAGAATGCATATCCATTAATAAAATCTATCTATAAAATAAAGATTTTTATCATTTTTCATTTAGTTTAAAAATTAAAATTAAAATTAAAATTAATGAACAAAAAAGGGCAGGAATATTTATTTCAAAAATAAATTATATTAATGGATATACATTTACAAACATAATATAACAATATATGGTTATATTACATCTCTTAAATGTAACCTAGTGGTGAGGCTCCTCTTCCATCTCCTACTTAAATTGAATTCTTTAGATGCTATCTTAGAATTCAATCAAAAATGATGACTTGGAAAAATATATGGCATAGATTGAGTTGACACGTGGCTAAATACTAATACATGTGACATAAATTTAGTTGACACATGGCTAGGAGGCCAGGCCCATTAGAGCCCTCAATTTACTGCACTTAGCAACTAGTCAAACCAGTCACTCGTAAATAATCAACATGTTAAAATATTTATATGTCAAAATTTAAGTGTAACAAGATTTGATCCCCTAACGTATAGGAGATGGAAAATGAGCTTCAACAAATTGAGGACATATATCATGAGTTTTTCTAAGAATGGATGCCCTCAGCCACATGTGTGATTTAAACAACTGGAATGGATGACCCTAGCCACGTGTCAACTGAATTTATACCACATATATTAGTCTCTAGCCATATGTCAGCTCAATTTATGCCATATATTTTTCCAAGTCATCATTTGTGTTTTGATTCTAAGATAACATCAAAGGCGTTTGATTTGAGCAGGAGATGGAAGAAGAACCCCACCAGTAGATTATATTTAAGAGATGTAATATAACCATATATTGTTATGTTATATTTGTAGAATGTATATCCATTAATATAATTTATTTGTAAAATAAAATTTTTTTCCCTTTTTTGTTCATTATTTTAATTTTAATTTTTATACTAAATGAAAAAAGACAAAAATATCTATTTCATAGAT
The DNA here is from genome assembly GCA_037962975.1 of Clitoria ternatea. Lineage (NCBI taxonomy): Eukaryota > Viridiplantae > Streptophyta > Magnoliopsida > Fabales > Fabaceae > Clitoria > Clitoria ternatea. The sequence goes on from CM075674.1 coordinate 4,497,568, forward strand.
AGATTTTATTAATGGATATACATTCTACAAATATAATATAATTATATATAGTTGCATCATATTTTTTAAATGTGCCATGTAGTTTAGTGGTGAAACACTTCTTTTCTCTTTAATGTGTTACGGGATCAAACCTTATCATATTTAAATTTTAACATATAAAATATTTTAATATGTTGACTGTTTATGAGTGACCGATTGTTGGACACAGTTATTTAAATCACACATAATTTTGACACATGGCTAAGGGTATTGAAACCCTTAATTTAAAGAGGGTATCCAAGCACAACCCTAGTTAATATAAGTATAATAAGGTTAATGAGTAAAAAAGGAGTTGCTAAAAATAAGAAATTTAAAAGAAATAAGAAGAATATTTAAGTTGAAAACAATTAATAAAGTCTAGTAAAAATAAGATGCCAACCAAATTAGTACACTTAATAAGGTTACTTGATAAGTAAGAAAATGAGTTAGGGATAAAAGGATGAGTATTAAGATACACTTTACTAGTAAGGTCAATTGATTAAGGAGATAATTAACATAAAAAAAATCCAATATGTGTATTCATAAAGTAAGCATACTTAATTTACTTGTAAAGACACACCCATAAGTGTACCAGTATTAGAATGTGTGGTTTATTTCTATGATAATATGTACAATGATTGTTATGCGATGCTTATGTAATGGATTCCGTGTGTTACAATTATTATGCGATTGTGTACTAGGATATATATGTGTGTTATGTGATAAAATACATGATAAGTGTGGTATGATGACATGCGTATGGAATGTGATGTGATACTTAAAGATTGTCATGAATCAATGAAATGAATAGCATGATAAATAAATGGGACTTGTATGATGCATTTAAAGAGTTATATTATAATGGATCAGTTAAATAAAGTAAGGAAAGAAAAAATAGGAAATGTCTCGGTAGGGATCCTGAGGTAACTGATTTGTGAAAAATAATATGATGAGATTGAGATCGAATCCAATGAGATGATGGGTGTTGCAGTACCAATATTACCCCAAGGTTTTGTGGATGATTAAAACTCATTTCATTCTTAATTGTCAGGCAAGGTGTATTGTGAATTGAGTAAGTATGAAAAGAATAATGTTTAATCGAGGACTTTACGAAACGAACCCGATGTAAGGAATAAAATAGAGTCATTGAAAGGATCCTACCGGTGACTAATGAATTGATAGAAGAAAATGTATGTTCCATGCATCATGTGCATATGACTTGATGTAGACTAGAGCCAACAGCGACGCGTACGCTGAAGGATATAAGGGTTCGATACCTAGGGTTGGATCTTGGGAGAGTAAAAGGAGGTGACCCCCAATGGCTCGGTGGTAGTGCCTCGATGCCGAGCGAAATGTGACATCCTCGATTAACTACAATAGTATCAACACTAACAACAAGTATAAACAGTCGACGTCTGGGGTTCTATGTCCTCTACTACAGGTAATCTAGGTCCCGCTCGTGATCTTGACCTTCAACTGATGATCACAAAAGGAAAAGAAGACATACAATATAAAAAATGGGTGAGTATAAGGTCTCGACCCATATAGTTCACATGCAAGGTTGGCCTATGAATATTTATACAAATATAATAGATACTAGGAAATCTCCATAACATACACCAGGCAACCATATACGGAATAAGCATCAACTGAGTTAGTCACACAATGATGATATTGATTAGGTGCTAGTATGCAATGAGGCTCATAATGTGTAAAGTTCATTATTACTCATATTGATTAGGTGCTAGTATGCAATGGTGCTCAAATTTCGTTCATCAATCTCACATATTCATTTCTAAGTGCACAACAATCCCACCTTATCCACCTACCCAACTAGAACGACCAGAGCTCACCTCGTTCTGTTTCCATAAAAAGGGTAAAGACTCACAGTCCCATCAATAATGGATCCCATACTCATCTCATCAAAATGGGAACTCCATGGTCATAAAAACCCTCGTTCGGAGTCGAAGTACATCAGAGTTGCTATGGGCTGTCCGGCCTCAAGCGCGAATCCGAGCCATTAGAGGTCCGCCCATATACTCCCAAGACCGCCCTTAGGGGGTCAAGATGCCTATTGTTTCTTTAATGTACCCATCATTGTATCCTTTAGGGGATCACTCTAACATCCCCCCTCAACTCCAAATGCAACATGCAATTCACTTGTCTTATTATAAGGGTGCCCGAGTACTAGACGGAACCTTACTCCCCCGACGTATTTGTCCTTGAAGCGTATAACTTCTTATCATAAATCCTATTTAAATGAAGAAAACATTAGGAACCAAGGCCTAAGTGCTACCTAATAATCCTTTTTAGGAGCATTGAGGTTTGATCTCGAGGTTAATTTCAAAGGTAAAGGACTTCTAAGATCCTAACGCCTAAATTTGTAAGTCTCCATTTTAAAGAGATATTGCAAACTATTTATTTAATAAATTTAAAATAGAATTTCTAATTTCCTTTGGTTTTACTTCTAATGATGTGAATTTATATAGAAATATTTAATTTTTGAAAGAAAATAAATGACAAGGTATATTAATATTTCGAGCCTTTTATCGATATCGTAGTGACGTATTGATTTACGACGAAACGGACTAGGTTGGCCTTGAATCTAAAATATTCCAAAACCTTAAGTAAAAGTACCTTATTATGATCATTAAAATTCCTTCTATAAAATGAAATTTTCTTAGGCAATTGAGAGTTAGTAAAATCATTAATTCTTTTTTGTTGTCGAAAACTTTGTTTTTATCGTATTTGTCTAGAAAATTCCAAATTGAGTGATTCCAAAGCTGAAAGTGCTTTACTTTTAAAATACTAATTAATTATAATAAAATTAAATATTAAATCTGCCCAGAAACAGGTCCTACACAAAAATGCACTAAGGTCCCTAAGTTCATCATTTTAGCTTTCGTAAAAACGCATTTAAGGACAAATAGTGCGTCGAAATTTCTTCAAACCAATTTTCATCATTTGGGTAATTTTCCAATACTTCAAAATTCATGTCATACCTCATAAAATACACATCCAAAATAGTTTGGTCATTTTCTCCCATTTACTCATGAAAATACGTTTTATTTCGTTTCTTACTTATCGTTCGTGCCTATACTCGGGTCCCTTTTTATTCTTTTTCAATTTCAATATTTTATCTATACTTTCATCATCATTTTTCATAAGTTAAATCATCCCAAACAACCACCATGTCATATTACTTGAAAACTCAAAATTTATCCATATGTTCACAAGTTAATTCTATAAATTCAACATACAAAACAATTATCATAAATATGTGTATTTAATTCCAAAATTCACAAAATTTTCAGAATTTAATTCACATCTAAAAATTCATTTTTATTAATGAGATTTCAAGGATCATGCCATGCATGTCAATTTTAAGTACTAGGCCACTTAAAAGAAGATTTTCACACAAAATTTATAAACTATAAGTCATTTATCTTAAAGAAACTTTTTCCAACAGCAACACAACCTCTAATTTACACATCCAAGAACTCATTTTTCAAGCTCATTTAATTCGCCTAAATTTTAGAAAATTGAGAGGATAGCACGTGAAGGTTAAATTAAAAGGAAAATTTATTTCTTTAATATTTTAACAACACGCAAATACTGTTTTGAGGTTTTATTAATTCTATCTAAAAATTTAAATTAGTTAATACTTATCAAAACTTATATTTTTAGCATCAACTTTTGCATCAAATCTTGGAGGTGTGACACATTAATACATGGCTTAAAGGGATCATAATTTTATGCTCTTACACTTAACAAAAAATGGATATGCATGAACCTTTCATGAAATTAAAATTTTCTGCAGCAACAAGGACATTAGAAATAACAATTCATATATCAAAAGTCTATAGAAATCATAGATCTAACAATAGCTATAATGCAACCATGGTACCCCTAAAGTAAACATGAATTTTAACAAGAGGTTTTCATGATCAAAATTTTTTTAAAATGGATACTTTCACGGGGTATCAAGGTGTAAACTTTTAGGGACATTTCCACCTTACCATGCATCTGAAAATATACGAATAAAACAAGCCAATATCCCCCTACCTTAGAGTAGGTTCGGTCAAGAGAAGAAAATACACCAAGAGCTTTAAGGGTTGTCTTTGAGGTCACCACAAGTTGTAACACCAAAATAAAAGGAAAGAAATAGATGGAGGATTGGTGGATGGGAATAATGTGATGATGATGAGAAGGAGTAGGCAAATTTTTTGTTTTTGGAAGACAACAAGAGTGGTGAAGTGTTTAGGGATTTATTTCATGCATGAGGTTTAAGGGAGATGGTGAAGTGTTTTTAGCTTCATGTTGTTGGAAGATTGATGATGATTAATGTGAAGAGGGAAGAAGAGGAAATGGCTGGTTTGTCTTAGGAAATGCCAAGAGAAAGTGAAGTGTTTGATTGAAAGAAAAATTTTTCACGCCTTCCTTTGGCGACTAAGGTGTCACGACCGGTGGGAGAGTGAAAGAGAGGTGTCAAGTGCAGCTGATGGAGTATGGAGGAAGGAGTTCTCAGCAGTTAGGCAAGTGTCCTTGGCATGGTGCAATGTAATTGGTCTATTTTCATGCAAAGCTAAGGTGTCAACACCAGGTCTAGCAACTTGTTCGAATTTTTAAAGGGTGTTACGGGCTGAATTAGAAAAAGTACAAAACATGAAAATTGTAAATCTTTTTCTTATCTTTCAAACGCTATATGACACTTAAAAATCTATCATTGGACAAGGGGGATATGGTCGTTTTACAAAAACTAGTCAATGTTGTTATGGGATTTATGTTTCTTACAAGAAATAATTTTTTGGGCCAAATTGATATGGAATTAGTCTTCGTGCCTTGCATCGAAGTTGTAGGGAATTGAGTCTAGAAAATTTTTACGAAAGAATCGTTTGATTTCATGGTTATACGAATGAGAAACGCAAAAAACACTAGACAAAGTGCAGGATGTCACCAAGAAAATGTGAACCAGTGTGGTATTTCAAATTCTGGGATTCATTGAGCAAGAATGAGCTTTTATGGTCAACATCAAAGTTGTAGATAATTTTGATACAGGAATTTTGGGATAAGAACAACTTGATTCTAATAACGAGAAAAGAAATTATTCCTAAAATACGTACAGGTGCGTAGATTAGTTTATACGATTAACTTGAAATTGAGTCTTTTGGGTTAGGTGATAGGAAACAGGCATTGAACCCTTCATGAAAACTATAAGACATGGTATGAGAGGTGTAGCGGGATAAAATGACTTGGCTCAACCTCTTGGCCAGAACCGTGGGATTATATATGCACAAAAAATGAAAAATTTAAAATGATATAATTTAAATATTCTTAATAAACCATTAAGTTCTCTTAACTAATTAATTATTATTATTACTATTATTATTATTATTCATATAATTCATATTGAAAATAATCTTCTTTCATTTTCTAAATTCCTCCAGAAGTTTAGTCATTTATTATACAAGCAAGACGGTCATAGCCCAATCATCATTACACATAGAATTTAACACAAAAAATGCATTCTCAGGGACCCATTACACAAAAATTAGGGCTATTACACCAAACCATGCAATCCTGGTGCATTTCGACTCAGACCAGTATCACTAGGACCGTGGAGAGCCGAGTCCCTTTATGATATGATGATATGAGTCCATGTATACTTGTGTTGTAATGTAAGGACTTGGTGGGCTCTGGTCGCTCTAATGCAGAAATATTATGTCCAGGGACAGCCTGGGCAGTATGAATTTTGATATGATATGATGATGAGAGTTGGGGCTACATGCATCATGATGACTAAGAAAAGAGATTGAAATTTATGAAATGGAAGCATGCATTGCATTATCTCATCTATGTAAATTTATGTTTGATTGTGATTAACATCTGTACATGAAGAAATTAGTGGTGAGGGGGAGAGCAGAGAGGAATATGTTCAAAGGGCGGTGTTGATGAGACTCAATTAGAATAGATGACTTAGAAGAAAAATGAGTAAGACTCCCGAGGTAAGGGAAATATTGTATGAAAACCCTATTAGATTGTGTGGGAGGGATACCGGTGATGATGGCTCTCCGATTGTTGTAGAAGTGGAGACTCACCCTTATGCTATTTTCTAGACTTCAGAATGAACCATGTATTCAGGATCAACACAGACTTCACATCGAAGGTCAACCAGATTCTGCTTGGACCGCAGGCGATTAGATATTTTCTTTTCATTTATGGGAGCCTGCGTGCCCTTTTACTTTCAGCATGTACAGTTACTGTTTGCGACCATGCATTGCATATAACTATGTTGTATATATGATGTATCTGTTCCACCAAGTTTTTATGTACAAAAAAAAACTTCTATATTTTTTCTAAAACTTGTAACCTCTTAGTTAACTAGGATAATCTAGTGAAAAGGATTGTCTTAGTTAACCGAGGATGGTTACATTGGTTCTAGCGTATATATAGGCATGTAATGTTCAATGGTTGTTTTAAGGATTTTGATGCTATACTTTGATATATATGTTGATATGTAAATGAATATATATATATATATATATGATTGTTAGTAGATAGGTAACTGACACCTCACTGGAGGTTTAAATTATGCTTTGCAATTATGTTGTGATAAGAATTTTATTCCATATGCCTAGGAATTGTGTGGATTATGATGCTAATGGATTGTTGTGTAACATTACCCTATCATGTGAAATTGAAATGATAAATGTCATAGAGTAGATTATGGATAATCTATGTTGTAAGGACCTTAGTATATTGGGAATTTGTGTATTACAGTTGTATATAAATTGTAGCATGAATGTAAATTTTAGGACATGGTTAGTATTGGTTGGTCATGATGGCCTTAGATCATTGGTGATTAGTTAGGGAATGTATTCATAGGGTTGGATTTAAGAATATGTTATTTTGCACTAAAAATGGAACTAGGTAGGTCATATTTTGATTGTGTGAGGTTTTGGAACTTTTGAATAGGTTAGATAACATCTATGATGGATTTGAAATATGTTAGGACTGTTTGGACCTTTTTGGATATGTTTAGAATGGTTTGGTAGGTCCAAATGGCCTAAAAATGGCCAAATTGCATTTTTTGCATATTTTCTCGTTTTTGGGAATTTTTAGGCGTGGTTGGTAGCAATAGTTCATAAGTAGCTTAAGAAGCTTATGTTAAAATTTGGCGGCATTTAGAGGTCTAACAGGTAAGTTAGGGTGCGTAGAAGTTGACCTAAATGCCTAATTTTTACATAATTCTATAGCTCTGTCTACTGGTAATCAATTACATAATCAATTACCTAAGAGAGATAAGAATTCCTGTGTAGTTTGCTCGCTAGTAATCAATTACAGGAAATCCTATAATTGATTACAAGATTTCCTGTAATCGATTACCAGAGAGCTAATGTAGGTCCCTGCATAGTTTAATCATGGGTAATCGATTAAACCTGTAGTGTAATCAACTACACTGCTGTCTAAATACTTGAAATCATTTTTTTGAATTATGTAATGGCAAGTTTAGTTGCCCATAATCCTAGGGTAACTTGTTAGGGACTTGTAGCTTCGGGTAGGTCCATTTTTTGTATAAAGTCCCACCTAATAATTAGAGTTTAAATCATGTACGAAACCTGATTTATCTCAATTTCACTTTAATTAATGTAGTAGATATCAAAAATTGTGAGCTGGGTGAGGAAAAGTTCAAAGAAATTTTTTCAGCACAGTTATTACCTGCACACAGCTCGATAACTTACATCCAATCAGAGTTATACAACTCCAATTGAGATAAATCCACTTGATAGACCTCCATAACATAATTACCTATAATTGTTATGATTAAGTCGGGGGCAAATTATGTCTCTAAGACTACCTAATTCACGAAATTGTAGAAACAGTCCAGTTGAAATTTTCAGCCTGAACACCCTGTAGTATTTTGGCATAAATCGAGCTACAGACCTTTGATTGATGTGATTCTAACGCCAAAACAACCGCGATGAAATTATCTATAACTTTTGTGCAGAACTCGAAAGCTAATTCGTCCTAGATTAACCGCGAGAGAGGAAACAAAACTGATCCTTGAATCTGTCAAACTATCATTTGAGCGAACTTTTGACAATATGCAGCCCTTGATTTTGTTGGAATCTTGCTTCATCGAGATTGACTTCACCTAAGCAAATTTGACCTTGATTGAGCGAGATTACCCTCGCTTAAGCAAGATTTACACAGAATAAAGCCTCTAGGACCTGTAAACATCTCACTTAAGCAAAATTTACTCGCTCAAGCGAGTCATGACAGCATCAAGTCACCTTTTATGCAAAATTTCATCCTAATTTCAACTTCTAACCTACTAAAACCCTATCAAATCAATTTCAAACATCATCAAACTTTATACACACCTAAAATACAGCTTCTATGACATGTGACAACTAGCCATACCTCAAAATTCTAAAAATTGACTGACTTATGTATGAAAATGCAGTTCTAGCAACTTAGACCTATAACATGTCATTTAAACTATCAAATCCTATTGGAATTGGGTCATTCCCCTTCCTATAACATTTAAATGACATTAGAAACCTATTAAACTCATCCAGAGGTTCCACAACCTTATAGAGTGCATATATGGCCCATCCAGTTTCTTCAATAGACAAACTCACACATAGACCAACACTAATTCCATGACTCGTAAACATAACATGCATACCAAATAATTCAACAACACATAAAGTCTTTAAAAGCTGCCCACTACAAATTACAAAGCTATTTCAATCATGGCTCAACGCCCACATTCATCATAAACACATTCCCTGGACATCATTTACAATACACAATCATATCTTATCAATTTCAATCATTCACATCATCATCTATAATGTTATCAAGTTCATCCTCATCCAATTAAACATCATCTCATATTACTCTACTTCATCAATTCCATCAAATTCAATATTATGGCATAATCATCATGAGTATCTATATATATAATTACAATTTAATATTTTAGAACTAACATTATCATAATTAATCTCATCCCCTAAGTCTATCACCATCATCAAACGATTCAAGTGTACCATCATTAGCCGCCATACTCATAAATCATTAACCAACATCCTAATCAACACCAAAATATTTTATGTAGGAAACATTGATCATCACATATACATATACATACACATAAATACACTACATATCTATCACATCCATAAAATATATATCAAAATCCATCCACTCATTGTCTTGGCATTGCTTCCTAAATTACTTTACACTTGTATCTGAAGCATCCTCAAGTCACTAAAACAACTGTAAGGGTGAGTGACTGGCTATGTAATTGAATACAAATAATTCCAATAATAGATACAAAGTAAATCAGTTATAAATTTACAATAAAAAATATCACCATCATCAATTTCTAATTGTCATAATCAATATCCATATGTTCATCGTAAGCATCACAATCATCACCAATATATTCTCAAAATTGACTCTCAATCAAGCATAGCATAAGACACTCTAGTATTCAGATACTAAGAGGATCAACTATCAACTGGAAGTCCACCTGACATCTCATGAACCCACCTGGTCCACCAAGCCCACCTAGCTCCCCACCTTAACCACTGGGTCCTACTTGACCACTAGGTAGCTCAACTGGGCCACTAACGACCACAGGAGCCATAAACGAGGGATAAATCATAGCAAATGGCTGTCCGCACCACACAACATACATCACCAATATGTATTAGTGGCATATATCACCCAACATCATCATTATCAAGCATCCTTGACATAAAGGCCATCTCCTTGGGATATATAAAACATTCAACATAATACATCATGTTTATTTCATTTAACAATTCATATTTCTCAAATTTCCAAATCCATACATCATAAACATAGTTTACAACCGTAAATATCATCATACAAATTTTGAATGATTAAACACCAATAAAACCACATAACATACTTACCTATCAATTTGTTCTCTACACTATTTCTATAAAAAAATCCTACCTTTCCGCTTATACATTTTAAAAAATGATCAAGAAATATATTCATATTAAGACACTCCCCTTACCTCAACTTTGAGCTCTCAAACCCTTGATTCTTCCACCAATTGCTTGAAGTGCGCTACCACACTTAATGGATTCCGATGTCAAGTTCAAGGATCCTTCCGTTCTAACGAGGCTCCAACCTCCGTTTCGCAACTTGTTGCCTACGCTTTCATGATTCTGAATATGCACTCAATTTTAAAATTCACCAACAAATGGACTTCCAATTGAAGACCTCAAGCTTACGATTTTGGCTTATGCAAAGCTCCCTGTTTCTTTCTATGTTTCACGTGGAGAAGACAATGAATTGGAAAAAGTTGTTTCACTTAAGTCAAGGGTACAATGGTCTTTTCCCTAAACCTTTTTCCTTATTTCTTTTAACTATAAAATCCTATTCTCTTTTATTTGTCTAATTAATAAAAAAAATCATAATTAATATAAATATATTTTTACTTCTCACCACTTGTAACTATTTCTTTATCCTCACAATTTAACCACTTTTACATTTAATCGCACTCCTCAATTTAATTTAAAAAAATCTAGAATCTATTTAATTAAAATTTTCACTAAGTTCACCATTAATTATAATTTATCCATAACGTCATTTCATTATTTTTAATTAACAGGGATGTTACATTTTAAGCCTGTGCTTAGCTTGATGTTCTTGTTTCCACTGTTTGTCTTGTGAGCGTATCCTTTAAATTCTTATGATTTAACCTCTGGGGTTGCTCTAATTATAAAATATGAAAAATTTTATCTGATTTTATTAGACCATGGGTTAAATTTTAGGAATCTAGGCAGAGTGTCACATCATACATTATATTATAATTACATGGCCAAATGTATAATTTTTTTTGGTAAAAAGTTATAAACTTACATTGAGTTTTTGATATTTAACTTACCATAATTTGAATTAATTTTAAAATTTTATAGTTGTAATAGTTTTTTTGAACAATGACATTATAGTAAATCATATATATAAATCAAATTTGTGCTAAACTACTTATCTATGAATATAAATAGTTTTGATTGCAAATTTAAGTTAAATGACATTTCTTTAGAGAATTATATATAGCAAGGGTCATGTCATTGAAAGGATTATAAATAGACTGACAAAATCTTATACAATTAAAATTAACATATAGTTGAATCTGTTCAGAAAATCACTAAGGATTCAAATCTTTGTCTATAAATAATATTTTGTTGGGAAAAATAATGACCACTTTAGGGTCTATACATCTTAAAATACTTCTACTTTGGATAATAATAATAAAAAAGACCCTCTGATTAATTAAAAAAATAAATTATAAGAATAGTGCATAAAAACCGTATACACATGCACCCCCATGAAAAATTGCTAATCTTAGGAGCTGGAAGAGCATAATTGCTTTTTCCCTCCGCCTCATGAGTAGAGCAATTACAAACTTGCAAATTGCAATGATCCTTTCTTATATGACTAAATTTCTGTTGGCTACTTCAAACATGAACATGTAATTTTTCCATAAAAGGAATTGGGGAAACTGAAAGGTAGAAGAGTAATAAAAATAGTGAGGAAGTGGTTGAGGTATAGCTTTTAGTTTGGATTCCACACAAAAGTAAATAACAAGCAAAAGGTAAGAGGAAATTGACAATGGTTTACATTTGTTGGAAACTAATAGTTTACTTTCTACGTTGGAGCAGTTAATAAGCACAAATTGCTCTTCTCTACTCTACCCCACTGCTAGCAACACATGAATCGTGTGTTGAAGCCCCTGTCAAACAAACAAAAAAAAAATTCTTTTAAGCTATTAGAAGATTATACAAATTTCTAGAATATTATACAAGTTTCTAGAATATTATAGAACCTTCTAGAATCTTCTACAAGGTTACTAGGAAACATCTAGGAAAATCTATTTATATCATTTACTTTTCTATGATATTCTAGACAAGACTATCTCTAGAACATTCTAGAGAATATTATAGTGATGGAGGATGCCTATAAATAGGCATGTTATCTCCTTATGTATGAATGAAGAAGTAATCAAGTTATCAATTCTTCATCCTTTGAGTGACTTATCCAAACTTCTTCGACTATCATTTTTAACTATCCACAACCTTACCCATCACTAACTATCAAATCACCATCATAAGCCAAAGATGTGTGAGCAACAAAAGGTTTCCAACCATAGTTAAACTTCCCCACTTTTTTGCAACATGATTGTTCCATGTGGAATGCCAGAAATGAACTTTTTCTAAGCAGCATGTTCTTTGTCCTATATATGAGATCTCATTAAACACTTGAGCTAGTGTAACATCTTTGTGTTGAGGACAAGTTTGATTACGAGAGATATTTGAAAAGCAACCATCTCGTGGTTCTTCAAATTATTCATCAAGCAGTACTACTAGCATGTCTGGGGATGATAAGGAGATTGGGTATAGAGCTTCAACTTCAAGGCATCAATATCTTTTGGCCAACAACTCGATTCTGCACTTCTTGTGCATCAAAATTCATCTGAATTTCATTCGTATGGTAACAGTGTATAATCAACCCTTCTATGTTGTTTTTTCTTTCTTTATATATACCTATTAGACTCAATTCTTTCTATCAACATTTAAAGCAACTCCATCATTAACAATTGAATTTAACATCATAAATTAAATTAAAACAATCTCATGTTAACTTCCTTATCTATGCACTCGGCAGTTTTCTATGTGCATTTTAAAATGTTTAGAGTTTTGTCATTTTAAAGAAAGGAAAAGAGAGTTTTATCGTAGTGGTATTTTTTTACTCAAATCCGAATATAATATAGAAGAGTGCATCCGTCCTTTGTCGTTGTTATTATTACATCCTTTTCATTTCAAGAGTTTTCTGATCTGATGTTAGAAAATATTATAACCTAGATAGCTATGCATAATATATTCTACATTATAATTCTAGAAATGCAAAATATGGACAAATTTTTGAGTGAAAAGTATTGGACAAATTACTAATGCAAGAAGGATTAGGGTCATCAACATGTCAAGCAAAACCTTGTAGAAGCTGTACAAGAATTTAAACATGAAATTAAATACATTGTATCTGCAGTATAGGTATATCATGGAGAAAGTTATTAAAACGGTTGATATGATTAGGGATTGAAGTTGTTTTTGATACGTAGGTGATGGCAGAGGTGGTGGGTACTTTTATTTTGATGTTCTGTGTATGTGGAATAATTGCAAGCACACAATTCCAAAATGGTGCAGTGGGGCTTCTGGAGTATGCAGCTACAGCAGGATTAACAGTGGTAGTGATAATTTTCTCTATAGGGCCAATATCTTGTGCGCATGTTAACCCAGCTGTCACAATAGCCTTTGCAACAATGGGTCAATTTTCATGGTTCAAGGTGCTAATAAAAATACAAAGAGCATAGCCCCTTGTTAAAAATTTCTGGTAGTATAATTGATTAGTTTATGACTACATACCATTTTCTCATGTTACAGGTTCCAGCTTACATAATAGCACAGACAGTAGGCTCTATGTCGGCAACATATATAGGTAGCCATGTATACGGCATAAAATCAGATGTTATGATGACCAAACCACTCCAAGGATGCAACTCTGCCTTCTGGGTGGAGGTTATTGCCACTTTCATCATCATGTTCCTCATTGCAGCTTTGACATTTCAATCTCAATCAGTAAGGACTAAGCAACACATCTTACATATTTTCCTTTTACTTGTTTTAAAATGAAATACCCCATTTGGTTTTTAAAAAACATTTTATGTTTTTAATTTTAATTATAAAATTATTTTTTCTTTTATATATATTCCTAACAATTTATAACGAAAACACTTCAAATATTTTTTAGGGACTGTTTAGTTTCATAAAACTGTCATTTTGTTTTATATTTCTAACCATTTTAAAAAATAAAATAAAATAAAATATTATTTTTATAACTAAAACTAGAAACATAAAATATTATCTGAAACCAAATGGTGGTAATATTCCGGTTCCTACTCTCTAAAACTTGAAAACACTGTGCAGGTGGGCCAATTATCTGGCTTTGTTGCTGGAATGGCAATTGGGCTTGCTGTACTAATAACAGGGTATCTATCCACAAATTCTAGGTTTATTCACATAAATTAGATAAATATAAGTCACTTTATTCTTTATTAATTATTGTCGTTTCATAACTTGGAACTATAACAAATGTCACTTGATACTTACAAGTCAAAGACTAAAATAATGCTTTGGTGCTTTCTGAGGGACTAAATTGATCTCTCATCATGAGGGCTGATTTAGTATATTACTCTTAAATTCTGCTATAACACTTAACAAATTCTTCTTTTTGTTCAACTTAGTATAGAAATATCATCAGTTTTTCTATTTCCCACCAAATTTAATGAAAAATAATTATTTCTCTAAATTAAGTATTACCTGTTCAGTATTTTTTTTAAGTTAACCAATTATAGTTGATGAGATAAAAAGTTTATCATAGAGTTGGATAAACTCAATATACAAATAAATATATGTCAATCCATAGATTGATGGATGATGTAAAATAACTATTTAAATTAACTTTTTTAGATATGAAATTAAATATTTGTTGTTGCAGGCCGGTCTCAGGTGGATCACTGAACCCTGCAAGATCACTAGGTCCAGCAATTATCTCATGGAAATTTAAGGACATATGGATATACATGGTTGCCCCGAGTGTTGGAGCTGTAGCCGGAGCTCTAATGTTTCGTTTTCTACGCCTTCGAGACCAATCCTTGTCCTTCTCAAACATAAGTGATGTTGGTCCTCATCCCCTCCCCTTATGCGCAAGTTCGTGCATCAACATGAAATAGCAATCATTGCCTATATTAGCTAGCTTTTGGCAGCTCAATTCTTCATTGTTCCTCTTTTTCTTTTTCACTAGGGAGAAGTGGGCCCGTGATTTTGCAGGTAGGGAAAAAAATCGGAGTTTATTCTCTGAAAGAGTAGAATGGTTCAGACAAAGATATGTCTAAGAAAGAACAACACAGAAATATATCAGAAGTTGTTTATAATAAGCGGCCACTGTTATAATAATGTAATAGATAATTTTCTTTTTATTAAGAATGACGTCGTTGCAAATAGATGCCACCACTAATATGCAGAAATTAAGTTAAAATGTAATTGAGGCAACATGTTAATGACTCCTCTTCCCGCACAGAAACGAAAGATTACTGCATTGGTATCGAAATGTTTTATGGAAGGAAAAAATTTCATGATTGGAGGAGTTTGACACAAATATTTATATATCTAGGGCAATTTCTTGAAAATTTACGTGCTTAGGTTTGTTTTTTTGTGTGTTGTAATAAATTTAAGCGACTTGGGAAATGTTAGCATTTTTGACAACTTGCCTCTGGCGTGACACATGACTGTGTCGTCAAAAGTTCTTACGACAAAGCCTGTGTCGTCATAACTTATACGACACACCTTAGTTGTCGCCAAAACAGCAAGCGACTTACATCATGTGTTGTGGAAAAAATCTACGACACACCTGTTTCCACGTTGCTTCACTTTGTCCACTCTCCCGCTATAAATATGTAGCTGGTGGTGGTCATTTAGTATCTAATTTGTTTGCAATACAAGTGTTTTTCCCCACTATAAATATCTAGTTGCTGCTGGTGATTTTATGTATCTAATTTCTTTGCCAAACAAATGTTTTAAATTTCTTTGTTCCTATTAAAATGAGTTTGTCTGATGATGATTCAAACTATAGCATACCATCGAATGAAGTGCTAAGTGACTCTTGTGCAAATGATATGATGTTGATGGTTGATTTCGACAATGATGATGATGATGATGTTGCTGGATTAGAACCAACCTCAAATACGGGTGCATCGAACCCAATCCAAATTCAACCTATTCAACAATAACATTTGCATGCTGGTAATTTTTATTTTAGGTTAATTGTTTTTTATTCATCTATATATAATAAGCTGGTTTAGATCAATCCTAACCAAATTATATTGGCTTTTGTGTAATGTGGAGTAGGATGATTATTCAAAATAGATGATAATTAAATGTTTTCCTTGGGAGATAACATGATGATGCATTCCTTGTCTAAAGCTTGAATGTGTGTGTGATGACACTAGACATGAATTGGTGAAATTCTTGTGAGAATTAAGATTACTATATGCATCTTTCGCATCTCATGGCATGCATAGCATATAGGATACTTGGATCTTGCGGGATCTTGAGAAAGGAACCTTGTGTGGGTTGATTATATAAGTGACTATGCATGGTTGCGGTGTTTAGTTGTGACAAAATTGATGATTTTGCGGGGTCTTGAGAAAGAAACCTTGCGTGGGTTGAATGTTAGAACTACTATGTGTGGTTGTATTTGTAAATGTGTTGCGTGCACATGAAAAGGAATTGAATTATGGAAAATCGGATCTGTTGCATATGCATGGTTTGTTTTGATAGCATATGCATTAGTTTTAAGGTCATGATATTGGGATTGAGGAACTAAAATGTTTGTGACTTATGTGTGTCTTGAATTGAGAGATGATGTTGGTGTTATCTTAGTATATGTACTACTAAGTTCATGTGATTGGTTGATTATTGGAAAATAAGTATAGATGCCTTTTTATTGTGTATATTATCATGTTAATTCGAATTGTTTATCATTGAGAAAATATACTCACTCTCCATGTCGTCCATTTTAGCTTTATGATGTAGGTTGGCATTGTGAGGTGAAACTTTTTGAAGAGGCGATTCGGTGTGAAGAGGGTATGATGGTTTGCCTTGGCTGACAATTTTTGGAATTGATGATTTAAATTCTTTTATAGAATTTAATGTATTTAGGTATTGTTTTGTATAGCTTGACTATTTGTATAAATGTCTAAGTTTTGAATTGAAGAATAGAGGTTGTTAAACTATTTGTTGATATATTTGAGATATGGAGATTGATTCATGATTTTGTTAGTGTGAAGGAAGATAGTAATTGGGAACCTTTGTGATTGAGATTATTATGCATGAATATTAAGATTATGTCATGATATTATGTATGTTATATGGATATAGTTATGGGATGCATTTGACCTTGGTTATGACTCCAACAAAAAGACTAATTAGTGAGAAGTAAAGATTGATGTTCACCTAGTATGTGTGAATGGTATTGTCATACAAGTAGACTCTTGGAAATATCTCGTTGAATTTACTTATGAATATGGACTATTAGACTTGAAGTGAGGTTTGTGGGCTTGTACCTTTGAGATTGAATGATTAAGGTTCAATATGAGTAGTAGTGGACTTAGTGCATGACAATCTTATGTGTCAATGAAAATTTATTTGGCTCTTGCTTAAACATTTACCTTCTCATATCTTTATATATGGGATGGTTTTTAATTAGATCTAGGGTAGTAGCTATAAATTTTAATTTGTGGTGTGACTTATCTAAGGATCGATTTAATCGTGAAAAATTTACCTTACTTTTTATTAACTAGAGGTCATTAGCCATATTACCAAATAGTGAATTTAGGGCGCCACATTTTAGACATGGAAACAACACCTATAACATCATGAATTTAACCTAACAATCATTCATCCCATCTTACATAATTTTGAAGCTTATTTTATGTCATTATGTAGAAAATTAGAATATATGGCAACTTATTCATGCAATGTAATCCTCATGCCTACATTATATGCAACTAACAATTGACATATTATTGTTTTTTCCACAAATTGGCATTAAGCCAAACCACTAGGGCTAGTTCATTTTAATCCACATAATTCATGCAATACCAATTCATATAGTATACCTAATATTCCTCTACTTTTATGCAGCAACAATGCATATAGAAATAAACTTTAAAAGGTCACATTTTCATCATCAATCACCATCCCAATGCCATAATTATCCACATACATTATCAAACTATTATATCATAAGTGCAACATATCATGTGCTCACATCCAAATTTTGTAGTAAAATCTTGTAGCAAATATATATATATATATATATATATATATATATATATATATATATATATATATATATGCAACATTGGTTCCATTGAATCACATTATATCTCATCAAATCAAAATGCACACAACATTACATTGACCATCAACTTCATGACCTAGTCATAGGTATTCCACATCAAATATGTCAAAGCATATACCTCATTGGCATCAAAATTTTTCTACATAAACAACATTAAATTTTACCATATCCACATGGTTTTGCATCATCATGCAAACCACAAGGACATGAGGTCAAAATCAAAATAGTCCTTATGGCTCAACATTAACACAATAACCATTCCAAATTAACCACACACAATTCATTACATAATCCATAATATATATATATATATATATATATATATATATACACACACACACACACACACACATGATGATTCCTTCCCATGACATTGTGTAACATCCCCTTAGCGATTCCAAAGGTTCATCCCGGGGTTTGATTAAAATTAGGGTAAATTTTTCGCTTTGGAAACACCTTTGCAATAAACAATAGGAACCTAAGGACTACGTCATTTAAAACCACTTAAAATCCCTTTCTAGGACTCTGGTAATCAATTACAGGAACCTTGTAATCGATTACATGAGTCCCGGTAATTAATTACACACAACTGGTGATCGAGTGTTTGCATTACGACCGATGTAAAATGTAACACTTACACTGGTTGTATTCATTACAACCGGTGTAAACTATTACATTTTACATCAGTCCTATGTGTTACAACTGGTATAAAAATGAGATATTTAACACCGGTTAGTTACCATAACGGTGTAAAAATCATTAATTTTTCTTTTTTATTTATTTTTCTACTTTTTCTTTTTTTTCCATTAGTAACACTTCAATCCCGTCGAGTTTCAATCCAATTATAATCATATATACTTGGGTCCACTAACATTTATGCTTTTCACTTGTGGTACTATCTCTAGATACCTGTTCACAATTAGCTCATAGAAGTTATGTTGCTGTAATATACATGGAACAAGTAAATAAGTTAGCAGACAACTACCAATTTATGTACATATAAAGCTTACACACACATAAACAAGATAACATTGTGTAAACCAATGTGTGGAAATGATAACCAATTAAATGTTTAGAAACAAGTTGGTAGATATCCACTATTAAATAATGTAAATATATCTTACACACATATAATCAACATAGTAATGCACACCAATGTAAGGAAATTATAACCAACTAAATGTCTGTAGATAAGGAATGATAAGATCTTCCTTCACATATAGCAAATTTTCCACTGAGATTGTTCGAATCTCGTGAAATTCATGAGCAAGATGTTGGACTACTCGAAGAAACTCTCTTATGTTGTCACCCTTGCGTACCTGAGTCATATAAAATCGTCCAGTCACCAAGACATAATATAATACATGATAAGCACATCCAAGAACTAAATATCTAAGCTAAATCATATAGGCTTTAGTTACTTAGATCACACGCCTGTGGCCGGTTCCATCCTAATAGCTATATGTGATTTCTAGAGGCTCATCTGAAGCCCAGGGACAAGTTTAAATAAGCACCAAATTTTATATGGCAACAAGTATTTCATGAATTGGCTAAGCTATGGCCAAGAGGCATTAAACATTTATTCCCAAATACAATCATATCATATTCCATACATAACCTCTTCCCTTCACCAACATTTGTAGAAGGTCATCAAAAAGACAACTGAAACTAAAATTAACAAAGTTAGAAGGAACTTACTTTGAATTTGCTCTTGCTCAGAAAGCCATTGTTTGTGCAGCCTTTCACGCTTTGCTTGCTTCTTAGCCTCTCGCTCACTAGAACACAATCCTCAACACTCCTATGCTCGAACGTTAGGGCAACAATAACCAATAAAGAAGGACAAAATACTAAGAAGAAGAATAAAGAAGAGATGTCATACCTGTCAGGTAGAAAACTAGTTTCCATAGTAAGGTCTTTACAAGCTTACTACACCATAATCTATTTGCTTCAACATTATCTGCCGGCAAAGTTCAATACTCTTTCATCATTTTCTCAAAGCTACTAATCAAAGATCATACACAAATAATTTTCTATCAAAACCGAAACAAAAAAACACTAACACCACGCCACTAAATAATTCTCCAATTCAAAATGGCAATAACAAAAAAATTAAATAGCAGTAAGTTACATTGTTGTTGTTGTTTCTGTCCTCCTCCTCCTCCTGAGCTTCATTGTCAATATCCTCGGCAAAGGACAATCGAGAATTTCCCTTGATCTTCTTCTTATGCATTTCTAATTGAAGCTCCCCTTCCTTGTTTGGAGAGTTATATTAAAAACTTAAATCATGATTAAGAGATGATAATAAAAAAATATAGGTGAACCAAAAACAATTACTCCTGTTGTTGCTTCTGAAGCTTCTCCGTCTCTTCCTCATCTATTTTACTCTAAATATTAACCCTCTAAAACACAAACAAATAAAACATTAATTCATTCAATCCAATAAGCACTACTACATCAGTAGTAACAAGAAAAGGATAAAAGATTGTTAGGGTACCTTCTCTACATACTGTTCTCAAGTGACCAAACCGACGGTTTCCTTCTTAAAAGCGGTTTCTAAAATCTGAAAAAAAAGAGTAAGGTTAGAAATTAGGAATTAGAAATTGAAAAAAGAACCCTAGAATGGAAAAAAAAGCACCTTAGAAGTGCTGGAACCAAATTGAAAGAGACCGGGTTGGCCCATAGTGGAGAGAGACAAACCTTGACCATCATCGAGAGAAGATCAAGGAAAGAGACACAACTTCAAGGGAGAAGAGAGAGGCGGAGGCTTCAAGGGAGAAGAGGAAAACTATGGCTTTTAAGGGAGAAGAGAGAGACGGGGTTTGATGAAAGACAAGAGTGTTTGAGTTGAAAGGGGTTTCAATTTTACTTTTTACCAGTCCTAAAGTAGGACCCGTGTAAAATTTTTATTTCTCATCGGGTCAAAATAACAATCAATGAAAATAATAGTTTTCATTTTAAGTTGTATCGGTCCTAAAGTAAGACTGTTGTAAAAGATACTATTTCTCACCGATCCAATATTCAGACTGGTGTAAAGTTGCTACCTATTTACAAAATTTTCACCGTGTCATTTTTTACACTGGTCACACTATAACCGGTATAAAAGCCCGGTAAGAAAAACTATTTTTTCACTAATGTAGATATCTTATAAAAACATCTAAATCTTTTAAAGAAAAAAATGGTATATAAGTTAAGTCAGCCCAATATATATAGAATTTTAAAAGGAGTTAAAAATAATAAAAATCACAAGGAGGCTACACTATTATTAATTTTAAATAAAAATTTTCTTATTTTAATTTCTTATCTTTCATAAGTTTACACATATTAGATAAATAGTTTTTTTTTTATGTTCCTCTGTATGTCTAACATTTTTCTAGTACAACCTTAATTTTACCCTTTAACATGGGATATTTGAGGGTATCACAAATAATTTTTTACATGTAATATCAATTGATTGAAAAATATTTAATGGCGCCACGGCTTCCTTTTGCTTCAAGGAAGGTCCATCTATGGGCGTTGGTGTTGAAAGATAATTAGATTCAAATAGTGAATATTTTTTTTATTCAAATGAGTAAAGAGCAAGAACATGACCAACAATGGTTTGTGGGTTTGTGTTAACAAGAATGGTCACTGGTGCAAAATATGGTTTTAACCATGGTTAAAATTGACCTTTAACCACGGTTCTACAACTATGGTTGTTCCCAGCGTGGTTATAGGTGTGGACTTTTAACCACGGTTTTGAACCGTGGTAATAAACCACATATGATCACGGTTAAATGACAACCGTAATCAAAGGGGAACTCCTCAAATTGTTGCTTTCTAGGCTGAATGTTTTTCTTCTGCAACTTCCTCTGGTTATGTCCATCAGCTAGAAAACATGTCACAAGTATTAACATTGGCACAACAATTGAAATTGATTCATTTACAGAACCAACAAACAATTGAAGTGGGACATTACAAGTCCATTTATAGAACCAACAAACAATTAAGACACTCAACTAATTACCTAACCGAGCCAAAGTCCAATAAAAAATACTTCTAAATTACACAACTAAAAAATACAAATAAAGAAACTGGTCTTCAGCATCCTGAGAAGAATCCACAACCTCTTCAACAACACAACCAACATTCTCCAAATCATCTCTTTACTCATCACTAGTTACACTTTCATCAGAGCAAGCCACATCCCCACTACTCCTCAAATTCTGTAGCAGCTTCCTCTTCTCATCATCATCTAAACTATTGGGCCTGTGAACTTTCTGACTGAACCTCAAACTATTTGCAGCTCTAACGTAAAGTACGTGCCTTTTCAAAGTAGCATCTTCTATGGAATCCAAAAACCGAACCAAATCTCTGCTAATCGACCTCTTCCCATCCATAATCATCACATCACGACCCTAATGCCAAAATTGAAACTTTTTTTAGGGTTTTTTTAACAAAAGAAAAAAATTCCTAATAAGTAAATAAATAATGGCGTGGTTGGGGTTACCTGGATGGAATCAAGGTCGAGGAGAAAGTTCATGGCTTGAAGGGAGAGGGCGGCGAAATCGACATGGGTGTGATTGGAAAAGGAGGATTTGAGAGACTTAAGGGTGGATTTAATGGAAGCGAGTTGCTTGAGGTGGCTCAGGGTTCTAGATCTACGAACGAGGAAGGAACGAAAATGGGTTTTGATGACACAGGCAGTAGCGTGGCGGAGAGAGTGGTTGGTGTAGTGGTTAAGAATGGATTCGAGATATTGGATGCGATGGAGGAGAAAGGAGATGAGATTTGGCAAAGGAGAAAGGAGACGTGGTTGGAATAGGTTTGATTTTGGTGGTGGTTTTGAGTGGGAGTGTTGGAGTAATGGGGGTGAGATTTGGTGTAGTGTTGTCGAATGGGAATAATAGGGTATGGCTGAGGTTGAGAAATGAGTGATGCCAATTAACCACGGTTAGACAAATAACCGTGGTAATAGGGGAGTACATTGACCACGGTTACAAAACATTCGTGGTTATAGGGCTGATATAACCACGGTTACCATCCAACCGTGATTGTAGATCAATTTAAAATTATAAATTATAAAATGCTGGTACCTATGACCACGGTTAGTATCCAACCGTGATTAAATAGGTTCTTTATAATTTCAAAAATGCCACCGCGTATGTTTTTATCACTGATCCATTTTAACTCGTGATTATATCCCGTTGTTATATCCAATTGCACTAGTGGGTTTATTTGTTAGATATTAAAAACTTAAGTACCTAAATGAAACTTTTAAAAGTCAGGGGATTTGAGAAAAAACACAAAATAATTTTAGGGACCAAGTAATTAATTTTGCCAAAAAAATATAAGTTTATTGTGTAAGCTTTATAGATAACAATGTACTATACGCACTAATTACAATAGCAATTTTTATAATTAGCATTTTTTTTAAATTTTTCTACATTATATTATTTGTTTTTATCTAACCCCCCATTTGTTCATTTCTTATCCCTATGCTAGATATAGAAATAGTGTGTAAAAAATTTGTAAGATTAGAAATTCCAATACTATGTCATCATCGTGTAAAGTTTTACGCCACATGTCAAGACAAGACTTTCTTCAACACAATAACAACAAAATCAAATTATTCGGAAATCAAAATAGAAATGAAACACGAAGTACTTCACGATCTCCTCTAACTCTGCCTGGTGGTCTTGATAGAATTTTAGGCGAAATGCAGAAAGGTACGTTGATCATCTAACATTACTCAAGTGATCACACATGACATCACCATATTTGGGATTTATGTTTGATTTTATTAATGTACGCAAAGTAAAACTTAATTATTAGTTTATGATTTTCATTCCTCACTATTTCACCCCCCCCAATCTTGTTTAGAGTATAATGGCAAGACCACATTCACACAAATCGTGGTCGCTTCGTCTATTGGGTTAATATTTGCTGCGGCAATGCATTATCGTTTTAGAAAAATGAGAGATCGAAAGATCATCCCACGCCTAAGATTATCGAAGGCAAGCAAAACTCCAAAGCTTGAGCAGTTTTCTCATTACGTAGGTAATAACAATGTTTGTCAAGTTCTTTCAATTACAAACATGGATCTATAAAATGTCAATATACAAAATATGAATTAGATTAGTTTGAATTGTACATATACATAAGATTTTCTAATTAATTTGTTACAGCTAGGCAAATGGGATTCAAAGACAGGAGAAGTTGTCCACATCTTTGTAAACTAGCTTCTGAATACATAAGGAAATTTGAGGGATGTGAAGATGATATATATGCCTTCTTTGAGAATGAACCAGATGCTGATTCACTTTTTGTGAAGCTTATAGAAGAATTTGAAAGATGCATTCTTAGTTATTGTGCATTCCATTGGAGTCATGGTGATGTTTTGATAAGTCAGGTATTAGGGAAAGTAGATCTACATATCTAAAGGGCAATTAATGCATACAAGTGTTGCAATTATCTACATACTACATTAAGTTTATGAGTCTAGGTGAAAACAAGATTGTTTTTCTTTTCCTGATGTTACAGGTGTTGAGCTCCGAAATTGAGCCAAAAGCAAGGCTTAGACACTTAGTTATGGCGGCAACTAGGTGTGTAATAGTGGTATTATTGTTTAAGAATACTAATTAATTATTTTATCTTTGGACATTGGAAATCATGTAGGGATCATATGTTGTAAGATAACACATGAATATCTAGACATTAAAGATTTTTCCAACCAAAGTGTAACTTTTATATATGATTCAGTTATGCCTAAAATAAATGAAACAAAATAAGGACATAAACAAATATATGACTTTTTTTTCTTTCCTTTCCTTTTTGAATCAAGTGGTGCCAGATTTTCAAGGGAATGTGTTGTTACTATTTGAGTTTGAGTTAACATTGTTCTCATGAATATTATCATTGCACAGGGAACAGAGGGTTGAAAGAGTAACCAAGAATCTAAAGGTTGCTAGAGTTTTTAATACATTAGTGGAGGAGATGAAAGCAATGGGGCTCGTAACAAATGATGACTCTCAATGTACTGAGGTGATGGCTCCCGTAGCTCATAGTGATAGAAGCCCAGTGCTCCTTTTCATGGGTGGTGGTATGGGAGCAGGAAAAAGCACAGTGCTAAAGGATATTCTCAAAGAGTAATATGTTATAAAGTTTGCAAAAAAATATATTTTGCTTTTGGATATGTATATCATCCTACATATATGACCTACACAAGTGGCAAGAACCTAATTTTGTTTCTTATATTAATGAAATATAAACAGACCTTTCTGGGCTGGAGCATCAGGAAATGCTGTCATCATTGAGGCAGATGCCTTCAAAGAATCAGATGTTATTTATAGAGCTCTGAGTTCAAGAGGGCATCAAGATATGATTCAAACCGCTGAATTGGTAATATGTTTAAAAAGTTTCTTTACTTTTTTTTATCTATTCTATTTTACATATTACATTGTTATATGTGACATTCTTTTTCTTTTGTTAAATTTTCTATAGGTACTATTTATTGTAAAAGTGAATGTTTAATATCTCAAAATTATATATAAGAAAATCAACACTTGATATTTAGGATATATTAATGGCATACAATCCTAATTGACAAGGGTGGTTTTAGATACATAGCCTATTTAAGTATTTATTTAAATTTAATAAACTTATTACATAAGTGTTTCAAACAAAAAAAATATTATTTTAACTATTTCATAAAAAAAATATTGAGATAAGTTTCATAAAATTAACCCAAAAAAAGTCTTAAATCATTCTAGAGATGGATTTTAGTTTGCATGGGATCAAGGTCATCACCTAGTCATTGGAGAAATGAACTCGCTTGAGAATGTCTTCTGTGGCTTTGGGTGCAGATGAGAGCCTCCACACCTACAGAGATCTGATTCATGACATCCTTCTTCTAAGAAAAGGAACGTGATTCGGTTCTAAGCATTGTTCACATTCCATGTCACACTAACTCTTGTGCAAACACTCTTGCAAAGCTCATCTCAAAAGGAACTCCTTCATCTTAGTGCTAGGCCACACCCCCCTAACCCTTTGTTTTTGTTTATTCTTTATGATTGTAATATTTCTTTATTTCCTCAATTTACCAACAAAATAAGTTTTTTCTATCGCCTGTTATTCGACAAAACTGACAACCATAGTCACTTGTAGTATAATGGTTTTAGATAGTACATGACAACATTGTTGTAAACAGGTACATCAATCATCCACAGATGCAGCCTCATCTCTCTTGGTAACAGCCCTAAATGAGGGTCGAGATGTAATCATGGACGGCACACTTTCTTGGGTACCATTTGTCGTGCAAACAATAACAATGGCTAGAAATGTCCATCGTCGTCGCTATCGCATGGGAGTTGGATACAGAGTGAATAAGGATGGAACTGTATCTGAAAACTATTGGGAAATAATTAAGGGGGAAGAACCTGAACAAGTTGAAGGAAAAAAGAGAAAACCATATAGGATAGAGCTTGTTGGAGTAGTATGTGATGCATACCTTGCTGTCATTAGAGGCATAAGGTAGATTCGTCAATAAATCTTTCTTATTTATCAACCATTCCAAATCAAAATGAATATTATTAACAGTCAAATTTGAATTTTAACAGAAGAGCTATCATATGTAGAAGAGGAGTAAGAGTGAAATCACAATTGAAATCTCACAAGAGATTTGCGGATGCATTTATGACTTATTGTCAACTAGTAGACAATGCCCGACTATATAGTACAAATTCTTTGGAAGGTCCACCTAAGGTACTTTATTTATATACTTACCTTTTTTTCTTTCTTATCACACACGAGAAAATTTAACATTTGAAGTATAAAAATGATTCATTTTTAATTTTAATTATAAAACTATTATCTTGTTTATTGTTTTTAAAATTTTATATAGAAAACATTGAAAACAACTTTTTTCAGTCTTTGATTTTGTTTTTTGTTTTCACCTTTTTTACTACAAAACTTTAGAAACAAGAAATAAAAAAAGAAGGTTTTTACAAACTATTTGTTTTTTTATTTTTCAAGTGTGTGATAATCATTAATAAAATTTGGATGGGCACCATTTCTTATCTAAAGTGCATTATATTGTCATGAATAAAAAACTTTATTGTAACATAGTGTGAATTTTGTGTCAGATATTTACATTGCTACTAATTTATTTTTATGCCACATTCAATATGTAATATTAACTAGATAACTGTTGTGAAGTTGATAGGATGGAAGGACAGAGACAAGACACTACTAGTTGATCCAGATGAAATTGATTGCTTAACGAGAGTTGCTAGAATGAATGAAGATGCCACAAACATTTACAAACTTTACAAGCATCCCAACCCAACTTGTGAAGCTGGATCGGTGTGGAAAGACATTATATTATCTCCTTCAAGGTTGAACATTCAACAGGAGCTAAAGTTCTCAATTCAAAAGATCGAAAGATTTAAAATGTTATCTTAATAAAGCAGTGATAACAATTCCATTCCTTTAGCTTTTAAGATACGTTTCATAAGATAAAAAAAAACATCTAGATTATAAATTACAGCATAAGATAAGCTCAACGAGCTTCCATAGGTTATTGAATTTTATTACCAAAGAATTTATGTTTGTTATACTCATGTGATGAATTTAAATATACAAACGAGCAATAATCAAAAGCAATGATAACTTTCAAGTGTAATTATGTGGTTTCAAGATTAATCAGGTGATTTGGATATTTTGAAGAAAACAATACCATAATTACTTTTCAAAGGAACACATAAGTTACAAGGTTTATCTTTATATCGAATTTGTTTCTCAACTCATTTATTTTTCTTAGATGAAAAAAATACTACGAAATCAAAAAAAAATCTTTCATACATGGTTTTAATCAAATCAAAACCAATATATATTACTCTTTTTTCTTATTTCCATGATTTTTAAAATACTTTTTTTAGAATAGTTGACCATTTTTCAAAAAGAAAAATATAAATAAAGAATTAGTATGTTCTCTAAATTTAACATGAACATAGAGGGTTAAGAACGAAGTTCAAACCTCAAATCTTACATTTCTCCCTTATCTCATTTACCGCAACTCCAAAAGATTAAACAAATAAAACAAACTAGTGTAATATGTACACCATGATTAATGAAAACTAACAACAAATGCATTGGTAGTTATTGGAAACGGGAATACAAACTTATTATGAGTTACAATTCTTGAATATTTGGTCTAAGTTAATGGTAAATTTTGATTCAGATTAATCATGAATTTACTAGTTAATATTTACTAAAATGTTACGCAAAAGCAATCAATCATGATAACAAAAGTAAGTGTGACATCCCGTAAGCATATGGGTCTATCATATAATTATAAAAGTATTGAATCCCATATGAATTATTTCACTAAGCACAAGGTCAATCTTGAATTCTAGTTTAAGTGGTAAAAATTGTTTGGTTTCATAATTTAAAATTAATTAAAATGAAAGTTAAGTGGTGACAGGGCCCGCAAGCGCACGGGTTATGTCGCGTAATATAAAAGATTATCGTTCTCCACAGGGACTGTGTTCAAAGTACCAGCATATTGAAATTTAATTATCCACACAATTGATTTTTAAGATTTTTATAAAATAAAGCACAAATTAAAGTTGCACAGAATACGAATAAATATAAAAATAAAATTTACTTGACACTTAAAAATCAGAGTTGAGAATATCTTGGGATTTCGGGGGATTAAGACTCTATTTTATGTTAATGAATTTTAACTTTTCATAAATAAGAATCGAATTAAGTTTTCCAAGGCAAATTTTCCAAAAGCTAATTAATATGTTCCTCTCGGAATCCTATTAATGTACCTAACCTATGGAAAGCGCTGCTTAATCCTCAGAAAAGCCCATTATCGTTTTATGAAAACCCCTTTTATTTCCTCAAAAGAATTTTGATTACTTTCACGATTTTACCGAGGTCACAAAAAGCATTTCAAAAATCTTAGGTTTAGTTCAAAGCTTTCCGGTAAAAATAAATCTCTCGATTCTATTTATTACCTAAACTTACTAATACACCCGTAAGTATACAGTTTTATCATTTAGGTTCTTGTTAGGAATTACTAAAAGCATTGAGTATAATTGAACTAAATGGAAAACAGAAATTTATTTAATTCCAAGTCAAAATAACATTAAAATAAAATATTATCATACCCCCTTTATCCCAAGATAATTAATTTAGCTACTCATGAAATAATTCAAATTCATATATATAATGGAAAAATAAAACATACAAGACACGGTAAACAATAAAGACTTACGGGTTTCTCCAAAAGCCCAGAATAGTTTACCACTGTAATTCCTTGTTGCAATAATTTCTCCACCAATTACAAATTTAAATTCTCACTTTTACAATTCATAACTCTTAAAATAAAATAAAGAAAAAGAAAGGAAAAGAGAAATTAAAACGAAAGAGAAAGGAGAAGGAACGAAGAAGAAAATGAAAAAGAAAGAAAGAAAAGAAAAGAGAAGGACGGAAGAGAGAAAAGAAAAGGAAAACAAAAGAGAGAGAAGAAAGAAGAGGAATTAATGCTGATGGAATTGATTTCAAGTGATCCCTGGTGGTGCTGTCCGTGTTCCCTTTTATAGGCAAAGGAAGGGAAGAAGTCAGCTTGGAAAACGCGTTGCCAGTTGGTGCAATTGTCTTCTTCTCAGCCGCCCCACCATCACAGCTTGGAGACAGCCTGGATGGTGTCAAGTGGGAGAAAACTTTCGGTGCATGTGACTTCCAACTGTCCCAAATTGCATTATTTTAATATTTCCAATAATTTGGTGCTTGAATTTATTCAGCTGGGCAAATTCCGGGTGGAAAAATGGGTCGGTTTTCATCTTTTTTCCAAAATCCGAGTGAAAGCTTGCTGGAGGGTGGTTTACTGAGTGCTGGACGGTGTTGCATTGTGAAGAATTGGGTCGGTTTTCACCTTCTCTCTAGAATCCGAGTGGAAAAATGCCTTTTATGCACAAAACCGACTGGAAAAAGGTGCATTTTCTAAAGAAGACCGAGTGAATCTTTGCTCGGTGTCGAGTTGAGGGGTCGGTGTTTGGAAGAAAACCGGTCGGTATTGAGTTGCTGTGAAGTCGGACAGTGTTAGTTGCTGTGAGGAGATGAGCAAAGCAACTCCGATTGCTTTATTTCTTCGAAACCGATTGAAAAGTGAATCGGAACCGAGTGAAAGTGATTCACTCGGAACTGATTAGAAGGTGGCTCAGAATTGACTGAAGAGGGACTCGGATCCGACTGAAACCATTCACTCGGCTCAGCTTCATGGAGTTCATTCGGAACTGATTGAAGACTCACTCAGGATCAGAATTTATTCAATCGGTTCCCAAACATTTTCACTCGGCTGTCTCTAAATCTGAACCACTCGGTTCAAACTTTGCTCGGATTTTGCTTTGGAATTCACTCGGTCAAATTCATTCGGATACATTCACTCGGATTTGCTTTGAAATAATTCAGTCGGCCTTCATTCCTTGAAATGATACACTTGGAAGTGTCTTCTTGCTTTTTACTCGGAATGGCCTTCAGTCGTCAATCAACCCAGTCGGTAGTCTTCACTCGAATCTGGCTGATTGAATTTCCTCTCATGTCCGAGCCTTGCTTTGCTCGGAAATATAGGTTTCTGACCCATTTTACTCGGTATTCTTCATTGCAGAGATCTCACTCGGACTTCGTGTGAAACTGTGAGAATCTGTCCGAGTATGATTCACTCCTGGTCGGATTTTCCTTGCTTGCTTAAGGCATTACTCAGAAATGCCTTGTTCTGCTTGAGAATGCCATCTTCTCTGAGTGAAACCACTCGGATTCCTCCTTAGTCAGCATTTATTCATTTCAGTGGCCTCGTCTACTCGGAATCCATTCACTCAGAACAGTTTTTCACTCGGAATGGACGCAGTCGGGGAAGTTTCCACTCGGAATCACCTCCAACCGAGACTTATTCCATTTCAGCATTGGTCCTTCACTCGAGTCAGCCATTTATCACTCGGAATGGCTTTGACAGGGAACATTTCACTTGGATTTTCTCCAACAGTGCAGTATTCCACTCGGCAATGCTCTACTCTGAGTCTTTCCACTCGGATTTGGTCATTTCTGAGTTATCCCACTCGGATTTGTCCATTTTGAGTCGGATTTCAGTGCTCTGAGTCGGATTTCAGCTTTAAAAAGAGAATTCTTTCTACTTTGGGCTTGTTCTTCTTGTTTCTTTATCATTTTATGGTCGTTTTTCTCTTGTTTTTGACCCTTTATTACCATACCCAAGTAGAATAGAGTGGAAAGAAAGCAAAAATCGCAATAAATAAAGGAAATACAGTGCATAATGATTAAAGTCCTAAGCAAATTAGACCTAATTTATTGTATTATAAAGCACTTATCAAGTGGTCCGGTCTCGATACCGGCCTATAAGCAGAAAGATTATTTGACCTAAAAGTCGTCATACAAGAATGACATCGCACAAGCTCAGAAGCATGACATTGACTCCCAATACTACGCATGAGACTCATGACGTAGCCCCGATATGAGCCATTCTCTCAATACTGGATAGTCAGAGTTGATTTATGCAATCACGTGTTGAAGAAGTAGCCTACAAAGTGACTGATGAAAAGGTGCAATGGTAAGGTCACTGTTGCGTGTTAACCTTACTACAATGATAAGAATCACGCTCACACCTTATACAGTAAGCCCACCTACTCGAAATGACTTTTCCGTTACCTCTGGTATATATGCTCACTTATCAACAATGAAAGGTAGAACATTCTCACTTGAACTTAGGCTTGAGCTTTGATATTCCCCTTGAATATTCACTGACTTGAGCATCGGAGTGTCCTTGTAGTTGACACCCTCTTTCGGTCCACAACACGTAAGGCTAGTGCTTTTGGTATAAGGAATCACTTCGAGACTATTATTTCCCCATTGGAATAGAAGATATAATACCGGATCCCCACTGGACCAATGTAAAACTCGAACATATAACATCTTTGAAGACAAGTCAAAAGGCTGAGCCTTGCACCCTGGCCACGACCAGTTCATTGTCACGCCCGGTGTAATTATGTTTCCCACATTCGTAGTTCGAAGCTAAGTCTTCATGGAGGAGAGAGTTCTTGGCCGGCACATTGAGGATCTTACGTACTTGGAGCCAAGGCATTTGGCCTTTGAAAATACAAGTGTGTCAACAAAGTGAGTTGTACCTATGGTTAACTCAGGCATAAGAGTTTAACGCCTGCTGAAAGGGTAAGTCCACTCGGACTTTACCATCCTGAAATGTCAAAGCCTGAGGTATCTCACACGGTTCATTATTCTAAGATCGTTACGTACGACGAGGAACAACAAGCACAATTCCATACAGAGCAGCAAAACCCTAGACGAAAGGGTATTCATTCTGGTACTCTTCCATCTGGATATAAGCTGAGTATTCCTTTTTCAAGGAGGCTCATGAGTGTCCCCATTCCTCAACACTTACAGACTACCCAACCTCCCTCTATTGGTATATACACGAGAGAGACAAATCCATGCAAGCATTTTGACATTGATGTTTAAGAAGCTATGTTTCTTGGAGTTGAACCTGACGTCATGTGTCGCATGTTTCCGCTTACACTAACAAGGGAAGCCCTAATCTAGTTTAAGGGACTCCTTTCTGGATCTATAGACTCTTGGGAAGAAATGGCTAAAGCATTTAGAGAGCACTTTGTGATCTCCAGGATGTGCCCAAGACATCCCACACTCTGGCTCATATCAAGCAGGGTGAGACGAAGTCTTTGAAGCATTTCCTGAAAAGATTCTACAAGAAAGCTACTATGGTCCCAGATCTGACGGAAGCCATCTAGCTACACATAGTGATTAAGGCTTTACAACCTAAATCTCATTTTTCTTTGTATCTGGCAAAGGGACCACCTACCACCTTTGAGGAGTTCAGACGCAAGGCATTAAAGTACGTGGGTATCAAGATGTACCTCGAAGCCACAACAGCTAGTTGTAAGCCACCATCTTCTCCTCCATGAGTAAGGAAAGAAAATGAGAAGCATAAGGTAACAAAACACCCTAAAAATATCGGGGTAGAGAGAAGCAGCCATAGTAGCAAGATAAACTCATTGTAACTTTTAGTCATTATGCTCCCTTCAAAACCAAGCCTTCCTAAATCTTGAGGGATGTGGGCTAGGCATTGTTCAGTGTGTATAGAGTAAGGAAGCCTACCCTAGTCAAGAGGCCTGGTAATCCAAGGAAGTATTACGACTTCTATAACCAGAGTGGTCACTCGACGGATGAGTGCGTATAGCTTAAGGACGCTATTGAGGTCCTGATACGTGAGGGGAAGCTAAAGCAATACCTCTTCAAGAATAAGTCTCTAGAACAACCTGAACGTATAAAGAAGAGGCATAGAGCACTACTAAAAAAACACTTGATAGTGTCTACAACTTAGCAACTGACACATGTCATCGCTACTTAGCAACCGCAATGTGAAAAGGGACCCTGGAAAGAGAATTAGTTACAATTAGCAACCAATAGAATCTTGTCGCTAATAATTACAAAACCTTATCGCTAACGTCGTCGCTACACCTAACCCATCGGTGACACCCGTCGCTACCTATTACCTTCATTCGTTTTTGGTTTCCCTTCAAGGATTTTTTGTTGGCACCCAAAGTTAGTGACTTGACCAGGGAAACCAAAAAAGAAGGGAGGTAATAGGTAGCGACCAGATCAGCAATGGGTTAGGTGTAGCGACGGATATGATGGTCTCTATATTTGGCTAAGTGAGCGACGACGTTCTGCCATCGCTACATAGGTCAAGGTAGCGACGGTGTTGACAAATGTTTCTATGTTAGGCTACGCCAGTGATGGCATATTGCGGTCGCTAGGTAAGCCAACGTAGCAACGGTGGTTTTAGTCGTTGCTAGGTCGTGCACTTATTAACTTTTTTAAAATAGCCACGGTCTTAGCGATGATGTTAGGACGTTGCTAAATCTTATAACTTACCCGACCTCAACCTTTCCCCTCCACTAGTTATTCGAACCCTAAGCCCTCATCTCCTCTACCCTCCTCTTTCCTTTCCTCAGTTCCCCCTTCTGATGACCTCTTCCTTTATTCTCCGTCATCTGCCTCTTCTCGTCTGCCCCTCTCTATTCCTCCCTCAGTTCCCCCCTCCGATGACCTTTTCCCCTTCAACGACCTCTTCCTCTCTTCTCCGTCGAGGACGTCGTCTTTGAGCCATGGTCTCCGTAGGTAACGTACATTACCGTCTCCCTCTTTGTTTTCATTTTGCCCATTAATCTTATTGAAATCCCTAACTAGTAACCATTCCCCTTGAAGTGGAATAACCTTGAAATATTATTCTTCATGAAACTAAAAAAATCTGGATTCTTTTGTTATTTGTGTACATATACACATATCCTTACAAGTGAATGCAAAAACTTTGGTATGATTTAACCATTTGTAGAATAGGCTGAGCCTGATTCTCATTCTGAATTGAGTAAGATCATAACTTCCGTATATATGA
Source organism: Clitoria ternatea (assembly GCA_037962975.1). NCBI lineage: Eukaryota > Viridiplantae > Streptophyta > Magnoliopsida > Fabales > Fabaceae > Clitoria > Clitoria ternatea. Next base: position 4,532,102 of record CM075674.1, read on the forward strand.
CAATGTCAATAAATGGTATCTTATATCTGTGCTAACCTAGTCAACCCTTGGTTTTGATCTTTTATGGTACTCAGGATGAGAAATATTTAATTTAAAGTGAATTAGCTGCTTGTAGTGCGTAAAGAATTAGAATTGTCATGTAGTTCAGATATAAGCTTAATTGCGTTGTAACCAAAAGTTCTGTTTCCTTGAAGGTTTAAGTGGTTAGGCTAATGTGCCTGCATAACTTGTGTTATTCTCCTTCATGGTTGTCTAGACTCTGTTTTTGAAATTTAGTCATGAAATTCTGTTTCTATTTTTGAAATTTGCATGAAATTTACTCATATTCAAGTCATTTGGCTGTTGATAGTTGTCTTGATCAACAAATCCAAACAACAAAAGAGAAAATAGGTCTACTATTGACAGAAACATTAATCCTTCCATAACAAAGTAACCTCCAATTTAGCTAGAACTCACACATCCTTCATTCAAACCACTTATCCCCTCTAAACCTTAACAAAGTTACACCATGCACAACCCTGTCTCTTCTCTTTTTTTTTCCAATGACCTATTTCTCTGGTAAGTATAACCCACTCCTTCTCTGGTGACTATGATCCACTCCTTTGGCAACTGAAGGGTCACCTTTCTCCAGCATCTCACTCATTCTCCATATGATAGGTAGCCACTAGCTCTGCTGTTTTCTTTTTCGACAACCACCATTTTCCTCTATTTTCCTTCCTGGCATCCAATAAAACAATCCCAAACTCCTAACTCCCAAAAATGGCTTCATTGTATTTATGAATGCTTTTTCCATTAAGATAAAGTATAAATGTATATTCAACATATATATATATATATATATGTAGTATATTGATAAGGGAATAATTTATAATTTTCTTACTAAGGAAAAATAGAAACAGTTACGGGAAGAGAAAACAAATTTTGGAGACAAAATCTCTTTGATATATTTTTCTGATACTATCATAACAGAACACAATCAATTATAAAGACTAGAAATAGAGACAAATTAAATGGGCTAAAATGGGCCTAAATACATTAGTTTTAGAGGGTGACAAAGTCCTTCATCCATGCTGGTTTTCTTTTGGGCCTTTCAGGCCTATCATTATTCGGCCTATCAGAATCCACCTTGTCCTCACGGTGTTGTGCAAAAGACGTTTCTGGAACTGAAGGGTTTCCAACATTGGGTGGGGTCCATGCAATTTCAGCAGGTGATGGGCTTTGGGAAGTGGGAATCGTGTCTTGGGAGTCATTACTGTGATGGTCATTTAGGAGAGAGACAGATGGGTTGGAAAAAGAACCAGAGTTTGAAACAAAGGCGGAGAAAACATTATTTTGGGGAAGGGATTTCTGGGATACGAAGCGTTGGGCAGGAGAGGGGTTTTGGACAAAGGAGTCATATAGTGGTGGGGTTTCATGTTCGGGTAGTGAGTGAGATGGCAAGGGAGTGAAAGCCTGGGAAGGATCGCCATAGCAGGGCCGTAGCAACGATACATGGACAACACTGTGGATACGAGAAGTCTCAGGGAGGGCCAAGTCATACGCAACAGAACCCACACATCGTCGAATTTGGAAAGGGCCATAGAAGTATTTTGCGAGCTTCTAAGATGATCGATGAGCTACTGTTTGCTGTCGGTAGGGCCGTAGATGGAGGAAGACCCAATCTCCTGGTTTAAAGGTAACATCTTTTCTGTGTTTGTTGGCTTGATCTTGCATCCTTTGTCTTGCTCTGATAAGGTTCTTTTTCAAAGTGGACAAGATCTGTTGTCTCTTCCTTAAGGAAGAGTCTAAATCACTAATTTGGGTGCTAGGTTTGAAGTCTGGTATAGCCAGAGGGGGTCGACCATAGAGCGCCTGGAATGGGGTCATATACTGGTTGAAGAATGAACAATAGTATTATACCAATACTCAGAAAGATGAAGGAAACAAAACTAAGAGCATGGTGATAGATGTCCAATTTATATATATTTTGCATGGTTAATGAAGCATAAATTGGATATAATGTGCAATGTTTGTCAATTTTGTAAGCTAAATAGAACATAAATTGTAATATGAACATTGTACAAGTTGGTTGGTTAATTTTGTTGCAATCTCAGGAAAATTGAAGAAAGCAAGAAAAATCCTTTCAAAGAAGAAAAAAGAAGAGAAAAGAGAAGAAGAAAATTCACCAAGTGTTGAGCAAGGAAGTGACTTTCGCTCAAGCGGAGGTTATCTCGCTTAGGCGAGCATGGAAAAACAAGGAATTAAAGTATCAGGTGAAGATTCGCTTAAGCGAGGCGTTATTCGACCAAGCGAAATCGAGCCAGTAAAGAATGATGAAGCCTTCACCTGAGCGAATCCATTGCGCTTAAGCGATAATTGTAGAGAATGGAATTACACATGAATCACTCAAGTGTTTGGGATAAAACATTGAGCGAAATTTCTCCAGAATGCAAAAATGAAGAATTCGCTCAGGCGAAAGAATTAATGACACCAGGCGAAATTCTTCCAGTATGTCACAATGTAAAGGTCGCTTGAGCGACATTATTTCGCTCAAGCGAAATTAGTCCAGAGCCTAAATTTAAAGGGTTTGCTGAAGTGGATAAAGAAACAGCTCAAGCGAAAAGAAATAAAGTATCAGATATGAAGATTCGCTTAAGCGAACGTGAATCGCCTGAGCGAGTAAACATGCAGGAGAAGCAGGACCTAAAGCTTTCTTCACGTTAAAGTAGTCTGGTCGCTTGAGCGAAACTTAAACTCGCTTGAGCGAGTATTCCTTTATATAAGCATTCAAGAGGGATATTTCAGAGGCGGCTGGGTAGTTAGAAAAACACTTTGTACTCTTTTTTCTTCATCTTTTCTAAGTTGTAATGACCACCATGAGTGGCTAAACCTCTCCTTGGGATTGGATGTAGCCTTTCTTACTTGAAGATCATAAATGATATATTCATGAATCAGGTAAATTTGTTCTATGATTCTTGGTATTTTGTTTCATGTTTATTGCGTGGATTTGTTTGATCAACAATTTCTCGATTTAAGTTACCGTTTGTTGTTGGAAAATAACTTTCGAAAACAGATCTAAATAAAATGCTCATTGTGAGTAAATAACCAGGGATGGTATTTAACGTATTGAACGTCCAAACAATCGGTCGTAATGCTGGAATGGATTTGAAACGATCAAGGGATTGACGTTATCAAATCTGTTCTTATGAATTTCGTAGTCAAGGAATTGATACGAATGACATTGATTGTGACGTAAAGTATTATAGTTCAAACCCCGTTTTCATGAATATACGTTGTGCATCGGAAGGTAAGATCGGTGAATCCTAATCCCAGTTTTTACAACTTGACAAACTCCTTTCATTTCATTGCATACTCGTTCATATATTGCAGTTTATATTTTGAACTCAAAAACCATGAAAACAATCGTTTTAATCTGCCGTAATATTTTAAGTTTCAATTGCTGATGATCCTTATTGGGAACGATATCTTTTATAACTACAACTACCATGTTTAAAACTTGGCACGTTCCTTTGAGTGTATTATACAAACTTGATTCTTTTAAAATACACTAACAAGTTTTTGGCGCCGTCCGTCGGGGATCAAAGTAATTGAATTAAGTTATTAGGGTGTGTGAATACTGTATGTATTGCATTTTTGTGTTGTTTTGTATCATTTTCTTGGTTAACCTATCTTTTGCTAACTTTGCTTATGATATTAAGAAGTCAGGGATTCAAAGAACAAGCTGAAATAGATCCCGAAATTGAGAAGACTTTGAAGAAAATCAAAGCCAAAGCTAAAGCACAACAAGAGGAGGACCAATCTTCTTCTTCTTCCTCTCCAATCTCAACACCAACAACCACTCCGAAATCTGAAGCAAATATGGAAGGACGTCAACCACCAAGGCGCACCTTGGGAGACTATGCCAACCAACAAGGACCCAGATATTTTTCAAGCATAGCAATCCCACAAACTAGAGCTTTGGAAATGAAACCAGCATTTCTTAGCTTGATTAGTGCTCACCAATTTATGAAGAACTAAGGTTTTGATATCAACAACATATATACAAGACATGATTAACAACATGGATGCAAGACTTGAAGATTTAGTATACCATGTCAAGCACAAAAAGAGTCATGAAATCAATGAAATATTGTCATCATCAAAAAGGGGGAGAATGAAGACCATGAAGGATTTTGATAATGACAAGGCCAATGCCAGAGATCAAGAATGAAGATCCAAGACCAAGGCATAATTAAAGTAAGACTCTACAAAAAGAAAGTACGGCCATTAATATAAAAAGGTTTTAAAATAAGAATACATTCTGATGGAATGTAATTGATTACCTCATTAGTGTAATCAATTACATCGTGTAATTGATTACCTCATTAGTGTAATCAATTACCTCAGCAATGTAATCGATTACCATATTTAAGTAATCGATTACAATATAAATGTTATGTTTTAAAACTGATTTTAAAAGGCTGTAATCGATTACCTATTTTATGTAATCGATTACAACGTGATCAGAAAGCAAAAAATCATGTTGAAACATTATAACTTTTCACAAAATATTATTTTATCCAAGAGGTACCTTTCCAATTATTTTAATCAATAATTTCACACCTCTTGAAGGCATTTCTTCTCCTATAAATAGGAGGGTATTTCATTTGCAAAAGCACACCAATAACACCAACACAAAAATACTTCCAATCTTTTCTTAAGAGCAATAATGGCCATATTCTCTTAATAGAGTTATTACTCTTTCTTGTTCCTCAATTTGTTCATCATACTCTTGAAGAGAGTTTTTCTATAGAGTTCTTTATCTCTAAAGTGAGATTGATACTCAGAGTGGTGTATCTCTGAGGGTGTTCTTCTTGGATGTGGTGTAGCATCTAAGGGTGATGTTCTTGGGTATGGTGTAGTATCCAAGGGTGATGTGCTTGGGTGTGGTGTAACATCCAATGCATTTGTGATTGGGGTGTGAGTCCCCATTGTGGTGTAATCAAGGGATTTGATTATAGTGAATTTCCTCAAGGGTGTCTTGAGAAGACTGGACGTAGGCAGTGGTTGGCCGAACCAGTATAAATCTCTGTTTGCACTTCTCTAGCCCTTAAACTCTTTATGTTTTAAGCATTATTATTCAAATCATATATCATTGCATATTGAGTTTTTAGAGGAGAAATCTATTAGTAAAAAAAAGGTTCTTAACTACTCAATTCACCCCCCTCTTAAGTTTCCTAGAGGCCACCTGGGCTAACAATTTACTGGGATGTCACATGAAGAGCCATATACTCACTTAGCTACATTTTATGAATTGGTAGGTACTATGGGCTTTGAGCAAGGAGATCTTGAATCAGCATATCTCCGCTTGTTCCCATTTTCTCTAGCTGGAAAGGCCAAAGAATGGTTGCAATCGCATCCAAACCAAAGCTTGAATAATTGGTCTAATGTGGAGGAGAAATTCCTGTTTCGTTTCTTTCCACCGTCAAGGTTCATAAAAGCAAAGTCTGACATTTCAACTTTCCGTCAAGGAATGGAAGAACCTTTTTGTGAAGCATGGGACAGATTCAAGTCCTTATTGCACAAATGTCCAAATCATGGATTTGAAGATATAGCACAGCTGAACATTTTCTACAATGGGCTAAGGCCTGACACAAAAATGATTTTAGACGCTGCTGCTGGCGGAACAATGATGACAGTAGATGCTGACCAAGCTACCAGAATCATAGAAGCTTTGTCATCCACAGACTATCAAGCACAGCATGATAGACAGCAAGTACAAAAGAAAGGAATCCTTGACCTGAATACTTGTGATGCTATTCTAGCTCAAAATAAAATTCTGACCCAACAGATTGAAGCCTTAACTCAACAGATGGCCAAACTTCCTCAACAATTGCACTCAGTTCAATCTGCACAACCTCAGCAACAAATGAATGTAAGATGTGATTTTTGTGGAGGTGACCATCCAAATGGACATTGTGGGTCGCAGGAAGAAGCTGTCCATTACATGAACAATCAAGGTAGACAAAATAATTTTAATTCCAATTTTACTAATCAACCATTTCAGGGATGGAGGAACAATGCAAATCAAGGCCAAGGTTGGAGGCAAGAGGCTAGCATATTCAACAGACCACAGGCCAACCAACAAGGACCGTCTCTGATGGAAAAGACAACAAGATTGGAAGATACATTGGACAAGTTCATGCAGGCTGCTCTAACAAATCAGAAGAACACAGAAGCTTCCATTAGGAATCTAGAGACTCAGGTTGGACAGCTCGCCCGTCAAATGGCAGAACAAAAAAGACCTCAACATGGAGCCAACACTGAAGCGAATCCTAAGGAGAAATGTCAGGCAGTGATGACCAGAAGTGGAAAAACCATAGGTGTAGAGTTGGGTGAAAAAGAAAAGGAAGAAGAAAGATTTTTGAAAGAAAAAGAAAAAGAAAAAAATAGAGAAAAAGATGAGAATGAAAAGAGAGAGACTGTAAATAAAGAAAAAGAAAAGGAGAAAGATAAAAAGAGTGATGTAGAGAAAGGAAAGGTGAAGGTGGATGAAGGTATACCACAGCTGAAAAGCATGCCTTATCCCAAAAATCCTTCAAAGTGGGATAAAGAGAGGCAGTTTGCTAGGTTTATGGACATATTCAAAAGATTACAGATCAATGTGCCATTCATGGAGGCCATGGAGCAGATGCCTACTTATGCAAAATTTATGAAGGATTTACTGACCAAGAAAAGAAGATTTTCTGAGGAGACAGTAGAATTAGAGGCCGGGTGTAGTGTTATAATTCAAAAAGCATTACCGCAGAAGACCAAAGATCCGGGAAGCTTTATAATTCCTGTCACCATTGGTAGTCTGCCAGTAGGAAAAGCATTACTCGACCTAAGAGCAAGCATTAATCTGATGCCATTATCTATGTTGAAGAGAATTGGTGATCTAGAAATTCGACCAACTAGAATGACTCTCCAATTAGCTGATAGATCAATGAAATTCCCATATAGAGTTGCAGAAGATGTTCTAGTGAAAGTAGACAAATTCGTGTTTCCAGTAGATTTTGTGATCATGGATATGGAAGAAGATTCCGAAGTACCGTTGATCTTGGGACGACCATTTATGAAAACTGCAAAAGTTATCATAGATATTGATGACGGGAAATTAAAAGTAAGAGTCCAAGACGAGGAAGTCAATTTTGATATTTTTGAAGCCATGAAATATCTTGCAGACAAGTAGAGTTGCTTCAAAATTGATGCGGAAGAGGAGACAATTTCAAAACAGCTTCACAAGATGAATAATTCAAGTCCTCTTGAAAAGGCTCTAGTGAATGTTGTTGAGAGTTTTAATAATATGGAGATGAATGAAGTGCAAGAGGTTTTGCAAAGTCTTGAAGCCGGTAAGGTGATAACAAGCGAGAAAAGCAAAGTGGAAGAACTGGATGAAAAACAAAGTCCTGAGGTTCATAAGTTAGAATTGAAAGAATTACCTCCAAATCTGAAATATGTCTTTTTAGATGACCAAGGTAATAAACCAGTAATAATCAACAGTACTTTGTTGAAAGATGAAGAAGAAAAGCTGATTGAAATTCTGAAAAAGAATGAGCAAGATATTGGTTGGAAACTAAGTGATTTGAAAGGCATCAGTCCATCGTATTGTATGCATCATATTTTTATGGAGCAGGAATATAAACCAGTGGCTCAACCTCAAAGACAGTTAAATCCAATCATGAAAGAGGTCATGAAGAAAGAGGTGCTAAAGTTGCTTGAAGCCGGAATGATCTACCCTATTTCAGATAGTACATGGGTGAGCCCAGTTCAAGTGGTACCAAAGAAGGGTGGCATATGACGGTGGTGAGGAATGAAAATAATGAGTTAATTCGAACCAGAACAGTAACGGGATGGAGAATATGCATAGACTATCGAAAGCTCAACCAAGCAACACAGAAAGATCATTTTCCATTGCCATTCATAGACCAAATGCTGGAAAGATTGGCGGGACAAGCTTATTATTGTTTTCTGGATGGATACTCAGGCTATAATCAAATAGCGGTGGCTCTAGAAGACCAGGAGAAAACAGCATTTACTTGCCCTTTTGGTGTTTTTGCATATCGAAAGATGCCTTTTGGACTATGTAATGCTCCAGCCACTTTTCAACGGTGAATGCTGGCAATTTTTTCAGACCTTGTGGAAAAATGCATAGAAGTCTTCATGGATGACTTCTCCGTCTTTGGTAAATCATTTCATTCTTGTTTAGAAAACCTTGATACCGTGTTGAAAAGGTGTGTGGAAACCAATTTAATGCTCAATTGGGAAAAATGTCATTTTATGGTAACTGAAGGCATAGTGTTGGGTCACACCATTTCAAACAAAGGCATTGAGGTGGGCAGGGAAAAAGTTGAAGTTATTGAAAAATTACCCCCACCAATAAATGTCAAGGGTGTCAGGAGTTTTCTAGGTTATGCAGGATTTTACCGAAGATTTATAAAAGATTTTTTGAAAATTGCTAAACCTTTGAGTAATCTGCTGCAAAAAGATAATTCTTTTCAATTTGATAAATCATGTCTGCTTGCTTTTCAAATGTTGAAGGAAAAACTAACTACTGCACCTATCATAGTTGCACCCGATTGGAATCTTGATTTTGAAATCATGTGTGATGCAAGTGATTATGCAATAGGTGCAGTGTTAGGACAAAGAAAATCCAGAATTTTTCATCCAATACATTACGCTAGTAAAGTTTTGAATGAAGCTCAAATTAATTATGCCACAACTGAAAAAGAATTACTAGCTGTTGTGTATGGGCTTGAAAAATTCAGATCGTACTTAATTGGTGCACGAATTATAGTTTTTACAGATCATGCAGCAATCAAGTACTTGATGAATAAATCTGATTCCAAGCCAAGATTAATTAGGTGGATTTTGCTGCTACAAGAGTTTGACTTAACCATTCTTGACAAAAAAGGCAGTGAAAATCACATTGCAGATCATTTTTCTAGACTAATTAATGATGAAGTTACAAAGATACAGCCTGAAGTTCCAGAAGAATTTCCAGATGAAAGGCTGTTGTTGATTCAGGAGAGGCCATGGTTTGCTGACATGGCTAATTTCAAGGCTGCCGGAGTGATTCCTGAAGATTTTACATGGCAGCAAAAGAAGAAACTTCTGAAGGATGCACAACAATTTATTTGGGATGATCCTTACTTATTTAAGCTTGGATCAGATAATATTTTGAGAAGATGTGTATCTGAACAAGAAGCCAAGAGTATTATGTGGCACTGCCATAGTTCAGCATATGAAGGACATTTCAATGGGGAAAGGACCGCTGCCAAGATCCTACAATCAGGTTTTTTCTGGCCCTCTTTATTTAAAGATGCTAACTCTTTTGTGCAGAGCTATGATACATGTCAGAGAAGTGGAAGTATTTCAAGGAGGAATGAAATGCCACTAACAACCATCTTAGAAGTAAAGGTTTTTGATTGTTGGGGCATAGATTTTGTTGGACCATTACCATCATCACTTTCCAATGAATACATCCTGGTAGCTGTTGATTATGTTTCAAAATGGGTAGAAGCAATGGCTTGTGTAAAGGCAGATGCCAAAACTGTAATCAAATTTTTGAAGAAAAATATTTTCAGCAGATTTGGTACTCCCCGAGTTCTGATAAGTGATGGAGGATCTCACTTTTGCAACACACAACTTCAAAATTGTTTAGAACATTATGGTGTCAGGCATAAGGTGACTTCTCCCTACCATCCACAAGCCAATGGCCAAGTAGAAGTGTCTAACAGGGAAATCAAAAGAATTCTAGAAAAGACAGTTTCCCAAAGCAGAAAAGATTGGTCTTTAAAGTTGAATGACGCTTTGTGGGCGTACAGAACAGCTTTTAAAGCTCCAACAGGGTTCTCACCCTACCAATTAGTCTACGGAAAGAGCTGTCATTTACCTGTGGAGTTAGAACATAAGGCCTATTGGGCAATGAAGTTGCTCAATTTTGATCCTGAAGCATCAACAAAGGAAAGAAAGATTCAGTTGGAAAAACAGGGAGAATGGAGGCGAGAGGCTTATGAATCATCAAGAATTTATAAAGACAGAATGAAAGCCTACCATGATAAAAATATTTTAGCAAAAAGCTTCTACCCAAGACAATCGGTTCTTTTATTCAATTCAAGGCTAAAACTTTTTCCAGGAAAGCTGAAATCAAAATGGTCTGGACCTTTCCTTGTTAAAGAAGTCAAATCATATGGTACTGTTGAGTTGCAAGATCCTAAATCTGATAGAACCTGGATAGTTAATGGACAAAGACTCAAACCATATATGGGTGGCGGAGTGGAAAAGCTAGATATGCTGATCCACTTTATTGAAGAATAAAAATCAATCAGGCGTCGAGCTAACGATGTTAAACAAGCGCTAACTGGGAGGCAACCCAGTGTGTTTGATTTGTTGTTGTTTTGTTTTGTTATAACTTGTAGTTGTGTAGTTGTGTGAATACTTTTGTATGATGTGCTTTATAAGTGAGTGAGAAGATCAAAGAAACCAAAGGATGGAATGATGAGATGAGTTTTGAAGAAAATGCCAGTGGAAGATTAAAATCTTTCAGTATGGAGCAATTCGCCCAAGCGAATACTACTTCGCTTAAGCGAATAAGCCAAATACCCACATTCGCTCAAAGTCGCTTAAACGAAAAACTTCAATTTTGATATTGGACAGAATTCGCTTAAGCGACTCACTTTTGGCTTAAGCGAATGTCACTTTCGCTTTAAAAATATTACTTTTTGCTCAGGCCAAGAACAAAGAAATAGCCACTGGACAATATTCGCTTAAGCGAATTAAAACCCGCTCAAGCGAATTTTGCAGAATTTTCACAACTTTGAAAAATTTTCATTTTCTGCAACTTTCGCTCAGGCGAATTAAGTCCCACTCAAGCGAGCGTTCTTCAATTAAATACTGGAACAAAATCGCGCAAGCGAATACCACGCGCCCAAGCGATTTTTGTCCAGAAAGGAAATTTAAAAGACTCGCTTAAGCGCATTTTATTTCGCCCCAGCGAGATTTGTCCAGTATCTAACATATACCTTGGCACTTTAATTCGCCTAAGCAAAACTTATTTAATTCAAGCGAGAGGATTTTTGGGAGCATCAGGTATCTTTTCACTTAGATTTCGCTACAGCGAACCAGAATCGCTTGAGCGAAATTTGAGATTGAAACTTAAAATTTGCTGCAGCGAATGGTTCTAGCTTGAGCGAATTTAAGCGGGTGCAGTTTTTAAAAGAGGAATTAATCATTTGTCTTCAGTTACAATATTTCCTCTCTTTTAAAATCTCTCCGCTCACGAACTCCTCTCATCTCCGTCTTCGATTTCGAAGAGTTCCCACCGGTTTCTCCCTCATTACTTTTCATCAAGTTCTCGTTTTTCATTCATTTCCATAGTTCTCAAGTAAGTTTTCTCAACTCTCATTCATCCCTTCATCTTATCCAACTTTCTCATGTTATGTATGCTCTTAAATCTTGAATGTTGCTTAGGATGAGGATCGTATGTTAGTTAGGGTTTGATTTTCACCTCTGTAATGTTGTTTTGCATAATGGTATCAAAATGTAAATCATGCCCTAGGATAAAGTAGTGAGACCATTGGCAAGAAGCATGCTCTGTTTTTGATTATGGTGTGGCTGCTGGGATATAATGCATGCAACTACATGAAGTTTCTGATTAGGTTCTGTGTTGGCAAGAACAAATGACCATGTTCTGTTTTTAATTAATGGCATCAATAGAACAGTGTTTTTTGTAACTGTTGAAACCTTTCGTCATGCTCTGTTTTTGGTTATGCTATATTCCATTGTTAGGAATAGTTGCCACTATTGTTAAAACTTTGCTTATCCATAATACACATGTCTGGTTTTGCATACTAATAAAATGGTGCGTTTCAATGTACTTTTAAGCAATGGCAAGAACCAAAAACGCACAGGAAATTCAAAGAGCGCAAGAATGGGCTGCTGCGCTCAGGGACAAAGGCAAACGAAAGCGCACATCTGACTCTTCTCCTCCCTTGAATCAGAATTTCAGGACTAAAGAAACTCAAAAGCGGTTCCAAGATATTCACCACTGGACCATACTTCCAGAATGCCGAGTTGACTTGAGAGAAGGTGAATGTGATGAGTTTATGAATAAGCTCAGGGAACGGAAGTGGTTGCGAGTTGCAAACCCTCGAACTAAATATGATCCGGAACTAGTGAAAGAATTTTATGCTAACGCTTGGTGGACTGAAGGTGCCATAGACCGACGAGCTTGGGTTAGGGGTCACTGGATTTCCTACGATAGGGACACTATCAAAGCGCACCTGGGAGATGTACTGCATTTGGAGGAAGGTGAACTGTGCACATATGGAAGATTGAAGAAGGAACGTCATGTGTATTCCACGCAAGAGTTGGAATCAGCTCTCTGCCTCCCTAACCACCATTTTCAAATGGGAGCCAACCGACATCCTACCCGACTCTTGAGGAAGGATATGAAGATATTGACAAGAGTGTGGACTGCATTTCTCTTAGCAAACGTGGTTCCAAATGCCCATGTCTCCGACCTTCCATTACCTAAATGTGAACTTCTTCTCTGTATCTGGAATTCACGCATCACTGTAGACATTGCTCAGATTATATCAGATGAGATCTTCCATTTTGCTCAGCAAAACCCGAAGACTACGATCGCAGATGCAAAACCAAAAGGTACTTTGGGTTTTCCCACTTTTATTACAGGTCTTTGTGCATCTCAAAGAGTCCATGTCGATCCGACCATCCCGATTCGACCTTCTATCGACAGAAAGTTTATTGCACAGAACTGTCGAATTGAGACACAATCCTCAGCAGGACCTTCATCATCCACACAGCACGTTATATCACAGCAACAACCATCCTCACCTCTAGTTCCACCACCTCTCCAGCCACCGCCACCACCTACATGTGATCCTATCCTCCTCACTCATCTTCTTCACATTGAGCGACAGCAGACTGCTCTTCACCAAGGCATGTTGTACCATTACCAAGCCAGTTATTGGAGTCATCCTGCAGGCCCTTTTATGCATCCCGACCAATTCGTGGAACGTGTCGCTTGGCCTGGGGACAGTCCCATTCTACCGGAGGAGGAGAGGCCAGCAGCTGACGCTGAGCCAGAAGCACCACCACCACCATCCACATCATCAGGACCAGCAGTTGTACCTGTCACAGCACAAGAGTCACAGGTAGCTGATACACAGACTCAGCAGCAGCAGGAGGCTGAGGACCGGGAGTTTGAAGAGCAACTAGATCGAGTGGTCACTGATATTGTGATGTCGCATGACTGAGCATGCTGCTGTGGTTCCTTTTTATTTTGTCAAGTTTATTTAAGCTTATGTTACTTTAAATTCAGTACTTATTGTTCAGTATTTCTGTTTTATGTTAATTTCACATGATTTATAGTTACATTTTCATGTTTATGCCTAAATGACTTTTGTTGCATACGTTAGTTGTAATGTTTAGGCGCGGAAATTTTGTTTCAATGATATGGAAAAGTGAAGAAAGATGTGAATTAATCTTAGAATTGCATAAAAGGAAGGATAACTAGTTTTGGAAAATCTGATAATTCTTATGAATGTTGAATGAATCTTTCTAATTCTTGAGTTAGGAATTAGTTCACAATGCTTGAACCCTTTTCTGTGAAAATAAAGAAATCAAGACAATTAAACCAGTGAGATAGTGCAACCTGAAACACCGAGAGTTCATTGATCTTTTTGTAATCTTTCATTGCATGAATTTCCGGCAAGGATTAATGCTTAGTCAAACATGGACAGGATAGAGGCAAACTTTGTGTAGAATAGGTTTAAACAAGAGCCAAAAAGCCAACCTTCAATGGTAATCAATCCAATTTTTGTGTTTAACCCTAATTGAGCCAAAAAGTTTCTTTTCTTAACCTTAGATCATGCTTGTATGAAAAAAATAATCCAACCTTAATGCATGCTAAGGACAAGAACAATCTTTCAAGAAGGGTATGTGAAGAGTTTGGCTGTGATTGTCAAAAAGAAAAAAAAATTTGGAAAATAAAATAAGATCCTCTTACCAATGTCAAAGAACAAACAAAATGAAGGAGGAATATAAAGAAAAGTTTAATGGCTTAAATGAAGAAAAATGACATAACAAAAAGCCAAGGCCAAGAAATTTAAGTGTCCTTAGTATGTCTTAGCATTCCAAAGAAAAACCAATAAATTTCTTGTAAGCCTGGCCAAGTTACAACCTATTAAAGACCTCTTGATCCATATTTGTTTGAGTGGTTATCTTATGCAGTGAAATGAAATGCAATGATTGAATAACACTTGACCAATGATAAAGAGAGCAAACACTCACCTGGAAGGTATAAACAGAGAGGATTTCTTGTTTTTACAGTACAATGGTTACTTGCAATTGTGTATCACAATTCAAACTTAGAATTTGGTTAGATGAAGTGAAGCATGATTGAGGATTTATCATTTGTAAATAGTGAGAAGTTGTCCTTCATTTTATTTGTAGCTGTGATTAATTAAGATCTTTGTTTCACTTAAACTTTCTCTTGACCATTTCCTTGAGGACAAGCAAAGTTCTAGGTTGGGGAGAGTTGATAAATGTCCAATTTATATATATTTTTCATGGTTAATGAAGCATAAATTGGATATAATGTGCAATGTTTGTCAATTTTGTAAGCTAAATAGAACATAAATTGTAATATGAACATTGTACAAGTTGGTTGGTTAATTTTGTTGCAATGTCAGGAAAATTGAAGAAGAAAGCAAGAAAAATCCTTTCAAAGAAGAAATAAGAAGAGAAAAGAGAAGAAGAAAATTCACCAAGTCACTAGTGCAAAAAATGGCTTTAATCACGGTTAAAAAAGGCTTTTAATCACGGTTGAACACCCGTGGTTAAAAGTGGGCGTGATTGTATATCAGGATATTTAATCACGGGTTTGAACCGTGGTTAAAAGTGGATATAACCACGGTTGCCTAACAACCGTGATTAAATGTACTGGACCAAAAAAAAATTAAAAATCGTGGTTATCATCTTCACCATTCAAAAACAGCAAGAACACAATGAACACCAACACCAGAAATAAGAAACGCAACAAGAACGCAAGAAACAAAAACAGAAGAAAAGTAAATGAATGAAAATCCGAACAACCACAAGAAACAAGAAACAAGAATGCTACTACAACAAATGAACGAGAAGAACTACAACAAAGGAACGAGAAGAACACAGAGTAAAACGAAGAACACAAGTATAAATCTAAAACGTAAACCTGTAAATAATCAATGGCGTGCGATGGGAAACCTGTAAATGGCAACAGAAAAATAGTGAGAACTCACATAATAAACAAATCTAGAACGTAAATAATGAAATGTAAATGGCAACATGAAAACAGAGAAGAGAAACCTTACAGAGAAGAATGAGAGAAAAGAGAGTTAGACTAAGGCGCGCTCATGAAATTACGAAATTTAAAACGAAAAGGAAGATATAATCACGGTTACACAAGGACCCGTGGTTATATGTATGACCTATAACCACGGTTATGCTAGTACCCGTGGTTATATGTATGACCTATAACCACAGTTACTCCAGGACCCGTGGTTATATATATGACATATAACCACGGTTGAACAAGGGACCCGTGGTTATATGTGAAAATCTTATTTTGGCATTAGAAAACACCATAAAAAATTTTAGAATTTTTAGAATTTATTTGGTAGGTAAAGTAGAAGGCTAAAAATCCAAAAAATAAGCAAATAAATCACAAAAAATAAAAATTTTTGAGAAAATAAGGGTTTTTTGAAAATCTGAGCAATCCCAACTGGCATAGCGAGTTAGAATGAATGCGGATTTTTTCTACCCCAAAATCATATGCAGCAATAAGGATTCTGAGTTTTCTAGCTCAAGTTATGCTCGTTTGAAGTTTGCCGATTTTTGTCGTCGCAAAATTTTTGTATCTCTCACTCAAAAATTGATTTTTCAAAAATTCCAACTCGAATAGCTAATAAGTACCAAAAGAAGTCATGACACAAAAAATCAGATCAAAATTCCATGTTTTTCTATTTTTTTGGATTTTTCTAAAAATAAGGTGAATAATATATGAATAATATATGAATTTCAAAATCAGATCAAAATTCCCAAAAATTTCAAAAATCCCATCTTGTTTTGACATATAACCACGGTTGTCAAACAACCGTGGTTATAGACACTTTTAATCACGGTTTCCTAACAACCGTGATTAAAAGTTTTCCCAAAAATTTCAAAAATGTCATCTCGTTTTGACATATAACCACGGTTGTCAAACAACCGTGATTATAGAGACTTTTAATCACGGTTGCCTAACAACCGTGATTAAAAGTTTTCCCAAAAATTTCAAAAATGCCACCGCGTCATTTTTAATCACGGATCCACATTAATCCGTGATTATACCCCCGTGGTTATATCTATTTTTTCCACTAGTGAGTGTTGAGCAAGGAAGTGACTTTCGCTCAAGCGGAGGTTATCTCGCTTAGGCGAGCATGGAAAAACAAGGAATTAAAGTATCAGGTGAAGATTCGCTTAAGCGAGGCGTTATTCGCCCAAGCGAAATCGAGCCAGTAAAGAATGATGAAGCCTTCGCCCGAGCGAATCCATTGTGCTTAAGCGATAATTGTACAGAATGGAATGTTTAGGATAAAACATTGAGCGAAATTTCTTCAGAATGCAAAAATGAAGAATTCGCTCAGGCGAAAGAATTAATGACACCAGGCGAAATTCTTCCAGTATGTCACAATGTAAAGGTCGCTTGAGCGACATTATTTCGCTCAAGCGAAATTAGTCCAGAGCCTAAATTTAAAGGGTTCGCTGAAGTGGATAAAGAAACAGCTCAAGCAAAAAGAAATAAAGTATCAGATATGAAGATTCGCTTAAGCGAACGTGAATCGCCTGAGCGAGTAAACATGCAGGAGAAGCAGGACCCAAAGCTTTCTTCACGTTGAAGTAGTCTGGTCGCTTGAGCGAAACTTAAACTCTCTTGAGCGAGTATTCCTTTATACAAGCATTCAAGAGTGATATTTCAGAGGCGGCTGGGTAGTTAGAAAAACACTTTGTACTCTCTTTCCTTCATCTTTTCTAAGTTGTAATGACCACCATGAGTGGCTAAACCTCTCCTTGGGATTGGATGTAGCCTTTCTTACTTGAAGATCATAAATGATATATTCATGAATCGGGTAAATTTGTTCTATGATTCTTGGTATTTCGTTTCATGTTTATTGCGTGGATTTGTTTGATCAACAATTTCTCGATTTAAGTTACCATTTGTTGTTGGAAAATAACTTTCGAAAATAGATCTAAATGAAATGCTCATTGTGAGTAAATAACCAGGGATGGTATTTAACGCATTGAACGTCCAAACAATCGGTCGTAATGCTGGAATGGATTTGAAACGATCAAGGGATTGACGTTATCAAATCTGTTCTTATGAATTTCGTAGTCAAGGAATTGATACGAATGACATTGATTGTGACGTAAAGTATTATAGTTCAAACCCCGTTTTCATGAATATACATTGTGCATCGGAAGGTAAGATCGGTGAATCCTAATCCCAGTTTTTACAACTTGACAAACTCCTTTCATTTCATTGCATGCTCGTTTAAATATTGCAGTTTATATTTTGAACTCAAAAACCATGAAAACAATCGTTTTAATCTGCCGTAATATTTTAAGTTTCAATTGCTGATGATCCTTAGTGAGAAAGATATATTTTATAACTACAACTACCGTGTTTAAAACTTGGCACGTTCCTTTGAGTGTATTATACAAACTTGATTATTTTAAAATACACTAACACATGGGTAATCGCTCAAAAAGCATCAGAGGTAAGTCTCTAAAGTTCTATTAAGTAACTCTGTCTGACCATCATTTTTGGGATGGTATGCCGAACTGAAACACAACTTTGTTCGTTGTAGTTTAAAGAGTGAAGTGCAGAAGGTACTAATGAAAATCTTATCACGGTCAGAAACGTTGGTCCTAGGCATGCCATGCAAATGGTGAATCTCCGTCATGAAGCGTTTGGCTAATACTAGAGCTGTGAATAATGTGGGCAGAGCTATGAAGTGGCCGTACTTAGATAGATGATCCACTACGACCCAAATCAACGTATGCCCATGGGAGGAAGGTAAACCTGTTATGAAATCCATGCTAATGTTTGACCAAACTTGAGTAGGTAGAGGTAGTGATTGAAGTAAACCATACTTTTTTGATGGAAGATATTTATTTTGCTGACAGGGAAAACAACTCTGGATCATCTTTTTAACATCAAGTCTAAGTGAAGGCCAATAAAAAGAAGAGGACAAGCGTGTAGTGGTGGGTTTAACTCCCGAATGGCCCGATAGGGGAGAAGCATGGTATTCTGTAAGCAACCAGGAACGCGAGTCAGTATGGTCAGGTACATAGATTTGTTCCCCGTAATAGAGTAAACCTTGTTTCCAATTATACTTGCATGATACTTGTAGTAACTGGCTGGCAATTTGAATTCCTATAGGGGTTTGGAAATATTTTTATAGATCACTAATCATGGTGGGTATAAGGGAAGAGAGGACATAACAGATGGGTGTATCCTGGGAATCTGGTTCAGATTCTGAAAAACTTCTGGATAAGGCGTCAGTAACGCGGTTGTCTTTCCCTGGGCGGTAAATTATAGTGTAGGAAAATCCTTGTAATTTCCATGCCCATTTTTGTTATTCTGTTGTATTGATATTCTGAACTATTAGTTCTTTCAAGCTCTTCTGATCTGTAATAATTCTGAATTCATTACCGATAAGGTACTGGCGCCATTTCTTCACAGCCTCAGTGACAGCCAGCATCTCCTTGGAGTAAGCTGAGAGTTGTTGTTGCCTTGAAGACATCTTTTTGCTAAAGAAGGCTAATGGAGAACCTTTTTGGGATAAAAAAGTACCTAATGCCACTGCAGAAGCATCAGTTTCGACATTAAATGGAATAGAGAAATCAAAAAGTGTAAGAGTAGGCAATTTACACATCTGTTCCTTTAATTTTGTAAAGGCCAAAGAAGCCTTTGTAGACCATGTGAATTTATTAAATTTAAGAAGATCGGTGAGAGGAGTGGCGAGAGTGGCATAGTGGCGAACAAACCGCCTATAGAACCCTGTGAGACCCAAAAAAACCTCTTAGAGCCGTGAGAGTACGTGGCTCAGGCCAGTCCATAATTGTTGATGTCTTTTTAGGATCTGGTTGGACTCCCTGTGTTAAAATAACATGCCCCAAATACTCCACCGTAGGTGTAGCAAAAACAGACTTAGATAATTTTGCAAAGTAGGAGTTATCTAATAATAACTGCAAAATTAATCTTAAATGAGCAGAATGATCAGAAATGTTAGTGTTATAAATCAATATATTATCAAAAAAACACTAGCATAAACTGACACAAATAAGGTCTTAGTAAATGTGTCATAGCTGCTTGGAAGGATGAGGGAGCGTTTGTGAGCCCAAAAGGCATCACCAAAAATTCATAATGTCCATCATGACTACGGAAGGCTGTTTTATAGGTATCTTCAGGAGTCACTCTAATTTGGTTAAACCCAGAGTGTAGGTCCAGTTTGGAGAAAATTATAGCACCACCTAATTCATCAAAGAGATCATCTATTGTAGGGATAGGAAATTTATCCTTAATTGTCATAGCATTTAAGGCCCGGTAGTCCACACAGAGTTGCCAAGAGCTATCTTTTTTTCATACCAGTAGATCCGGAGACGAAAAGGGGCTAGTGCCACTACTAAAAAAACACCTTTTAGTGACGGAATAAGTTGGTCGCTAATCCGTGAAAAGACCGTCGCTACGTAACTTAGCGACGGCATTTTAGACGGGAAAACTACCGTCGCTAAAACCCTCGTCGAAAATAGATCAGCGACCATAAAACCGACGTCGCTAAAATGCCGACGGCATTATACCATCGCTAAAATGGTCTCTGCTTCAATTACTTCAGTCGTCGCTAACTGTGGCCATACAGCGACCTCATCTCTCCGTCGCTAGTAGCGACGGCCAATTACCGTCGCTGTAGTTAGTCATACAGCGACCTCATGCCCCCGTCACTAGTAGCGACGGCAGACTACCGTCGCTGTGGTTAGTCATACAGCGACCTCATGCCCCGTCGCTAGTGGTTAGTCATCCAACGACCAATAGATCCGTCGCTAATAGTTAGTCATGTAGCGACAGTATGTATCCGTCGCTGTAGTAGCAATTTAGCGACAACTTCCGTCCGTCGCTGTGTATATCTAATAGTGACCGTCCGCTACCGTCGCTAACTGGAATTTTATAATTTTTAAAAAATTGGTTCAATATTTACTGGTTTTGTTAATTTAACTTTTAAAATGTATTAATATTTTGTATTTTTTATTGGCTAATAAAATTTTATAATTAAATTTAAATATTTTTTTTAAAATAATACATTTTTGGGAACAAAATAATAGATTAAATTTATTTATCAAATAGGTTGAATTATTAATGATAGGTACAATAAGGCTTTTTGATTTGAATTTAATTACCAATAAATATTGACATAATAAATGAAGAATGACAAAATAAATACTGAATGAAATATAACATAAAAACTAAAAATCAAATATACAATGTGTATAAATAATAAAAATACAATCATGGTGGTGGGGGATCCTGGGTGGTGGTGGGGGCGCCTGGGAAGTGGGGGGAGGTAGCCTCGCCATCAACTGCATCAGTAGCTCCTGCTGCTGAGCAAGTTGCCGACGAGTCTCGGTGTACTGCTCCTCGGCCCGCTGTCGGTCCGCCTCCGCCCGCTCCAACAACAACTGCCTCTGACGTCGCTCCTCCTGTAGCTCATCGTCAGGTTTTGAATTTCCTGAACGACCTCAGTCGGAAGACCAGAGGAAGACGAAGAGGAAGGGGTCTTCCCCTTTTTCGCCAGCTGCCTGCCGACGCCACCCAATCCAAATACCCTCCCTTTCTTGTTCACACCGCCAACAGCCTCCATATAGATGGCGTTGTCGTCAGAACAAGATAGGGTGGGAGGAACCTCCCCTTCAGGAGTGGAAGCCACCAGGTACGCCTCCTTCTCGGCCCTCCTGGCCTGATACGCCTCCTGTAAATTCAAAAACAATGATAGGATTAGTAAGCTAATTTGTAAATTATAAGCATGTGTCAGTTAAAAGTAAATACCGCTAGATCCATAGTCTTCTGGTTTACCCATGCACCGGCTTTGTTCTTCTTGGTCATTTGCATGACCTCAAACAAAGAAGGCTCCCGGTGCTCCCTCAGCTCCTGTGGTGGACAAAAAACATTAAGATTATTATTTGTAAACATGTCAGACGAATCATAATAGAAATGTTTAACATAAATATACTTACAAATCTTTTCTTGTGCTCGAGGGTTGAAATGCTACCCCCAGTGTAAACTGAGGCTGCAGCATCGGCGGCTCTGTTGGCCCTGTAACGATCACTCGCCTACTGGAACGGGACCCTGCCCCACTTTTGGACCATCCCGTCCCAATGGTCCTCCGGGATCCAACGAGGGCGCTCACCCTTGTCCCTCACCTTCCAAAGGGTACTCTTGATGATTTTGGAGGTCTTTGTGGCAAAGACCTTCCTAATCTCATCAATCATACCCTCCGCTCACTGGTAATCACGCTGTAAAATGAAATGAGAAATCAAAATTAATAAGAGGTCTATTTTACAAATCAAGTCACAACAAATAAGCTAGGAACTTACCGAGAAGGTGTCAAACCACCTATCTTGCACAACTTTCCCAGCAACTGTCCAAGATATATATGGACCATCCCACTGGGCCTTCAAAACCTTAGTAATCGCTTTGGTAGTGCGACTTCTATCAACAAAGCTGTAATGACAACAATTATGTTAGGAGTAAAACAACACACAATCTAGGGAGACTCACAAAATTTCGGCAGAGTCTCCCCTGTAAATGTAATATTTCCAAGTTTAAATAGTTACCCTGTTACAAACAGAAGAGTGCCCAGTACAATTCAATCTATACAAGTACTATAAAAGTAACATTCAATAAACCAACAAGTCTTTCCACTAAAGTTTAATATAAAGTACCATACAAATAATATAAAAGTATTTGAGGTTTAGTCACTTACTCGTCTCCGGCCGGCACGGGTACCAACATGGGCAGAGGGGATGCCGGAGGTGGGGTGGCCTGATGGCCATGGTCCTCCAAGCCACCAACTCCAGGACTCTGCTCTGGGGTGGTCAGTCGGGGTGATGGGGTGGTCTGCTGTGGTGGTGGTGGTGGAGTGGTCTGCTGTGGTGGTGGTGGTGGTGATGGAGTGCTCTGTTGTGGTGGTGGTGGTAGTGATGGAGTGGTCTCCTGTCCTGGGGTGGGACTCCCCAGCCGGGATGTCGGGGTCTTGGACCCACCACCCCTACTGAAGGGCAGTTGACGTCCCGTCATCTGTGGATAAAATCA
This sequence comes from Clitoria ternatea, assembly GCA_037962975.1. Classification (NCBI taxonomy): domain Eukaryota; kingdom Viridiplantae; phylum Streptophyta; class Magnoliopsida; order Fabales; family Fabaceae; genus Clitoria; species Clitoria ternatea. The sequence goes on from CM075674.1 coordinate 4,554,534, forward strand.
TGAAAAGAAAGGTTAGTCTCAGGATATATATAAACCTATGTATATATGTTTAACAACTATATACTCTGTGTCTGTTTCAGTTTCAAATTCCCCCTCAGTTTCAGTGTCATTGTGGTTATCTGTTTGAACAAGTTCATCAGTATCCAAATCAGCCCTAGACCGTTTTGATCGAGAGACAAGGTCTTTGTCAATGTGTTCACCCCCCGTAGTGGCGAGTGTCTCATCCATTATGACTGGATCAATGTTGAAAAACAAATTGGCATCGTTAAGCTCGTGTGGTGCAAGTTGATAAGCGTCATCGACCTCCTCAGAGACATTGTCAGTGATCTGACTTCGGGCCTTGGCCTTGATTACTGCATACCAGTCCCGATGTCCTCCCGGGAAGTCTGTGTAATAAACCTGCTCAGCTTGTTGGGCAAAAATGAAGGGATCAAACCCTTTATATCTACCATTCTTCTTGACCTCAACTAAGCCATAGTTGTTGTCAACCTTTGTTCCAACACCGATTGTGTTGTCGAACCAATCACATTTGAAAAGAACAATATCTCTTCTTAGTCGTCCAGAGAATGAAACTTCAACAATCTCCGTCAGCACTCCATAAAAGTCTTCTTCCAACTGTCCGGCGGTGCCTTTAACACAAACCCCGTAGTTATGGGTGCGCATCCCTTCACTCCATTGAAGAATATTAAACTTGTAGCCATTTACGTAGTAAATAGGCCATTTTTTAACAGTTTTCACCGGCCCCCAAGAAAGGGCTTGGAGTAAAGAATCTTCAATATGGTTGTTTGGGTCTTGTATCTATGTATAACATAACAAGTAGGTCATCGTTAGATATCGGGAGTTAGAAGCAAAGATAAAAAAACACCTGGTAAACGGGTCTTACGTGTTGCGCGAACCAACCAATGAACTTGGATGACACCTCACTATGAATTTGGTCATCAGTTAAATCATTTTGCTCAAGTTTTAGCATATCTGTGTATAAGCTATTCAAAGGAAACAAATTTAGATACTATAAAAGCTATGTTTAGAATGTAACATATAAGTTCTATGACTTACTCAATAAAGGGTTCCACTTCTGGGCAATTTAGAAGAATGTACAAGTGAGCCGCCTTTCGATCTTTCTCATCAATGTAACATTTTGTGAGCTTGCCCCCCGGGTGACCAGGATAGTTGAAAATCGATGTTTGTTCATCAAACCCTGTGCGGCTGGCTACCCCAAGATTGCGGGGAATTCTACTCATTCTAGTTTCTATCTCCGTCGGAAAATAGAAAGAAGCAAAGGTTGTCATTTCTTCGACTAAGTATGCCTCACAAATTGATGCTTCAATGCAGGCTTTGTTCGACACTTTATCTTTCAAGGAGCGTAAGAATCTTCAACATCATTAACAAGTTAGTGTCAAGTTAGAAAATACTATTATAAGAAGTGTTTGCAAGGAAATTAAAGAGTTCTGGCGTTCACCTTTCGAATGGATACATCCAACGATACTGCACCGGGCCACCAACCAAGGCCTCGTACGGTAGATGGATAGGCAAATGCTCCATCGAGTCAAAAAAACTTGGTGGGAAAATCTGCTCCAACTTACAAATCAATACCGGGATAGTTTCTTCCATCTTCACAAGTTTCTCCACAGTCAACGAAGTAGCCGTCAACTCCTTAAAGAAGTGACTCAACTCCACCAACGGCTTCCAAATCGGCTTCGGTAAGGCGTGAAACGCGTACGGGAGTAGTTGTTGCATAAACACATGGCAATCATGACTTTTCATGCCAAACACCCTGCCCTCCTTCATGTCGACACATCTACTCAAGTTAGAAGCGAATCCGTCAGGCAGGGTCAACCCATTCATCCAAATACACACAGCAATCTGTTATGGTCTAGTTAAAGCATATTTTGCATGGGGTTTAAACATTCTTCCACGTCCCGCATCCCTCAACTCCAACTCCTTCCTAGAACACCAAATCGGAAGGTCTAGACGACTCTTCTCGTTGTCCTTTGTTCTCCCTTTGATGTCCATAACAGTGTCAAAAATATTCATGAAAACATTACGTTCAGTGTGCATGACATCAATGTTGTGTCTTAACAACAAGTCTTTCCAATATGGCAAATCCCACAAGACACTCTGCTTCACCCAGTGGTGTTCCTTACCGTAACCCGCAAACTCCTTAACACCCTTGTCCCAGATGTAAGGATACTCTTCGACCCTCTGCCAAACGTGTGCACCAGATAACCTACGGGGTGGAGGTTCATTAATAACCTTGTTCTTCTTAAAAGCGGTTTTGTTTCACCTAAACGGGTGATCCAACGGTAGAAACTTTCTATGACAGTCAAAGAAACTTGTCTTGCCACTAACAGGGAGTGATTCCCCCCCGGTATGTTCCATGCATACAGGGCAAGCAAGCTTCTCAGACGTGGACCATCGAGAAAGCATACCATAGGCCGGGAAGTCGTTAATAGTCCACATCAAAACAGCACGCATCATAAAGTTATTCTTCAAAGACGCATCGTATGTCATTACCCCGACATCCCATAATTGTGATAACTCTTCAACCAACGGTTGCAAAAACACGTCTATGTTCGCCTTTGGATTTTTGGGTCCTGGAACCAGTATAGATAGAAACATGACCTCCCTCTTCATACACATATCAGGAGGCAGATTGTATGGGGTCAGGATGACTGGCCAACAAGAGTAAGCTCTTCCGTATTGACCGAATGGGTTAAACCCATCAGTACATAAGCCAAGTCTTACATTGCGCGGCTCACCAGAAAAGTCCGGATATAGCTCATCCAAACACTTCCATGCTTTCCCGTCAGAAGGATGGCAAAGAAACCCCTCTTGTGTTCGGTTTAGAGCATGCCAACGCATGTGTTTTGTCATGGACAATGAGGCATACAGGCGTTGAAGACGCGGTGTTATAGGGAAGTACCACATTTTCTTCCTGGCCGTCCGGGTTACCTTCCCTTTCCTTTTAACGGTCTTGTAGCGTTCCTCATTACAATGCAGACATTTTGTGACACTCTTGTCTGCAAACTCATTTCTGAATAGCATACATCCACCAACACAACACTCTATCTTCACACAACCCAACCCCAAGTTTGCCACTTATTTCTTAGCACGGTACAGGTTTGCTAGAATTCTATGATTACTAGGCATGGTGGGACCCATCAGATTGACCATCCTATTAAAACAACCTCCAGAAAGATTATAATCTGCCTTTAGGCTTAAAGCAGCTAGGGAGGCGGATAACTCAGTGTGACTGTTGCACCCGTCCCACAATGGAGTCTGAGCCGCCGCTAACAAATCATAAAATCTCTTCATCTGCGGATTAGGATCCTCCTCTACATTGTCAGAGTCTCCATGACCTGCTTAGTCATTATGTTCCAGCATACGCCCGGTGGAGGGTCCAACATGATCCATCACCATTTGTTCGTAGTTGTTGTACGTATCCCTGTTTCCTCCAACCTCGTAGTAAGACTGTTGCACAGTTACGTCTGAGGGTCTACGCGGTAACTGCTCACCATGGTTGTACCAACAGTGGTATGTTTCCATGAACCCTTTCTCAGTTAGGTGACACATGAGATCATCCGCGTATTCAAAACTCATGCATTTGCACCTTGAGCACGGACAACGAATCTTCTGAGTCACTTCAAATCCAGGCGTGTTTGCCGTAGCGAACGGAATGAACTCCAACAGCCCCATCATAAACTCCTCAGTCACTCGCCGACTGCGATCTAGTCGGTTGTACATCCATCGCCGATTTTCCGGTACCTCCATTTACAATATCTAACAACCACGATTTCTGTTACTTTACGTTTTCAAAATTTTATTTGACTATCGGTTGTGGATCACTCTATCTCTTTGATGTTGCAAATTAGTGGGGCCCTATCCCATTCGGGATGAATATGTAACCATCCGTAACCCATCGATGTTGTATGTGGTCTATCTTGTGTCGTTGATATCCATTTTAAATTTTGGCAGCATTTCGCATTGGTCCCTGAGTACACAGAGATATGTATGGTATGAAACACCATACGCAGACATGCACCCTGGCGACAATACGAAACACGTCAACCGAAATTTCAAATAAACATCCAACGTCTCAACATAGACCACATACAACATTGATGGGTTACGCCCTACTGGTTACAAATTCATACCAAACTGTCCAACCGGGACAATTCAAGATCCAACACAACACGGTACATCAACCGGTTGTTTTGAAACTTGAACGGGAATCTAATGGGTACACACACGACTACACCCTACATTTTTAAATCATGAGTTTCATTTTTTAAGTTCCCTAAAAAGGGAGCCTGTCAAAATTTTGGCAGAGTCTCCCCTGTAAACTAGACATTTCCCAAATTTACAAACGACCTTACATACAGAAAACTTCCCAGTATAGATAAATAAATATACCATACGTATTGTATATGATATTGAGAGTTATGAACACCAAATCATGTTATCAGTATATAAAACCAATGCCTAATGAGCTCTGCTCTCCACTAACAAGCAACATTACACATGCATCATAAATCATGTTATCAGCACACAAAACCAATGCCTAATGAGCTCTGCTCTCCACTAACAAACAAACATTACACATGCATCTTCAAATCATGTTATCAGTACACAAAACCAATACCTAATGAGCTCTGCTCTCCACTAACAAACAACATTACACATGCATATAAAATCATGTTATCAGCACACAAAACCAATGCCTAATGAGCCCTGCTCTCCACTAACAAACAACAATCCACATGCATACACATAATGAGAAAGTCAGTGTTAGGGGATTACCTCGAGGAAAAAAGTAAGGGAAGAATATGAAGCTATCAACAAATGATCACAGACCATACGTAACGTGTGCTAGTCTGCATGACAAACCAATAACTGGTTGGACAGTTATAAGTAGCAAGGAAACTAAACAAAGAAAGACACGTAAAGCAAATTATAGATTAAGTACATTGCAAGGAAACTAAACAAACAGAGACAGTCAAAGCAAATTACAGCTAAGGTGGCATTGGATAAAGCGTTCAATTGGAAAATTGATTACTAATTACTCAGAAATGGGAACAGAGATCCTGCTCAGAATCAGAACTTTAATAGCTAAAAAGGGACATTTTGGAGGTCTTGGTACTGGAGAAAGACTGTTAAACCTTTGTACTGTTGGTGATGCCAAGGCTAATAGTATATGGGAAAAAGTATTTTCGACTTAGGGATGCAGCATCATGAATTTAAACTCTGCATTCTAGGTACGTAGCTAATTATCATTCTTCGTGAATTTTGATGAATAGAAATGAAAGATGTAAAGAAATGCTCCATTATCACCTTGAGTCAAATATTTCAATATTTTATAGTAGAGCTGTAATCTTATTCAATTTCATAGAAATTTATGCCAAAAAGAGTTTTGTGTTAATTTTAGATGTATCGAGCAGGTATCAAGAAAGCGTGGTCAGTCAATTTAACAACATATGGGTTTGAATAAGATTAAAATTTAAAAGCATAATGAACTGTCAAAAGTAATAACTACTACTGTAATGTTAAATACAATCAAAAATTATATAAGCATTGCATTAATCAAGACCAACTAAAAAAAACATGAAAACAAAACATACTTTCATCACAATATATCAAAACCCAGTTCATATCACTAACCAATTTAAGAAATACATAGTGGTTAGGGTCATTCAAAAGTACACATAAAAATGCATTTGCAAACCTGTAACAAACTCCACTTATTTCAGAACTATCTAATGCAAGTTCAGGCAACAGAAATATACATAGTTCAAGTAAATAGTGAGCTTTCAAAAAAATGCCAGACAAAAAGATTGAATCAAATAACCGAGACATCAAAACCTGCATCTAGACAAAGATTGAATGTCTTATTGAACTAAAGAATGTCTTAAACCAAACTAAAGAAATAACGATTCGAATGAAATTTCATTTACTCAATCAACTTATTGAACAAATACTTAGTGTTATTTGATTAATCAAGTAAACAAAGCTCAACAAACAAACAGGGCTTGTAGTCCAATGTTAATAATATTTAAGTTCCACATCATTTAAAAATATCATAACTCAGTTGAACTAATAAATAAACTGCCCATTAAATATAGTTGAAAAAATGGGGTTTAGGAAAAAAAGAAATCTAATTATTAATATTGATCCCTTTATCAAACACCATTTGAAGGTATTCAACATTTAAGCAAACGAGATAAAAAAATATAATTACTTTATTCCATTAACCTAATTTTTAATCAAACATACCCTTATTTATCGAAAGAAAAAAAAAGTTTATATAAAAAAACCGAGCAAGATCAGCGGCTTATAAATGTAAACATCTATGTATTTGGAGTATACTTAGTATGAGATTTTATATATAAAAAAAGTAATTAAGTATATGATACCATGATGGAATAAGAACAAAATATAATAAGAGTATGATAAATTTTATTGTGTTTGGTGTACGTTCAACATTAATATGTGATAAATTATCATATCTGAATACTAAACGAGTGTGAGATCCATAATCACTAGTCATTAAGAGGAATTTAGTGAAAAGTAAGTAATATTAACTGCATAATGGTAAAGTTTAACTAACATAACTGAAACAAATTCAGCTAAAAAAAATTAATGGCAAGGTATCTATAATTCTATTATTAAGATTCTCTGATTCTGTTCTGGTTAAGAGGATCTGAGACATTGTTTTTTTTAATTTCTTCCCTATTTTAAATGCATCATACACAGAATGGTGTTCGAGGCCTTATGTTAGATATGTATGACTTTGAAAATGACATCTGGTTATGTCACTCCATAGCAGGAAAATGCTTCAATGCTACTTCATTTGTAAGTTTACCTACACATCTAAATTAGTAATTTACATTAACTAATGATCAATTCTTAAATTACTAATATTCTATAATCCACATTCTATTTCAGCAACCTGCAATAAACGTGCTTAAAGACATCGAATCATTTATGGAAGCAAATCCATCAGAAATTGTTACCTTTAACATTGAAGATTATGTGATATCTTCCCAAGGGCTTACCAAGGTGTTCAATGCTTCTGGGCTAAGCAAGTACTGGTTCCCAGTTTCTAGTATGCCTAAAAATGGTGAAGATTGGCCAATAGTCTAAATTATCCCTCAAATATAGTCCTAACAGACTAAATGGTTCATTTGTTTCCTTTTCCTTTCTACGGATAGTTTTTTTTAAGGAATAATTTGGGTATTTACTGAATTTATTTCTTTCATCTTACACAGACAGACTGCACATACTTCACGAGTTTCAATCAATAAAATTTATATAATTATATATTAAGCTACAATACATTCCCTATAATAATTTCCATCATGGCACACTCACTTTCGATCTATCAGATTTTTCCTTCCATTCTATTACAAATTTCTCCTCTTTCCATAAAACTTTAATTACAAATTATATAACTTAGGACAAAAATCTCAGCTTCGGTTCACTCACACTAATGCTCTACTCTATACTTTTCTAATTTAGCTGCACAAAAGGGTATACTAATTTAAAGGAAAACAAAACCAGAGAGGCATGTTTACAGATTCGTCTTTATTATTCGTGACTAACATAACCCTCCCATCAATGTCACTCATAGGATCACTCCCTCCACGCCTCAACAACTCCCTCAAACGTCTCATGGTACTTAATCTGCATAATAACTCTCTGTCTGGGCCATTTCCCTCTCTCGCTAACCTCACCTTGCTCTAATCAGTGGACATTAGCTACAATGAACACATACAGCTACTTCAAACAACACATTTCACAATGAACATATTTCACAATGAACCAAAGTTTCAGATCCAACAGTGCTGGACTTGCTCCTTTATGTATCCGAACAGAAATGCCAGATTTCCAACAAATTTCATAAATATAGCTGTACATTTAAATGTTTGGAATTATTAGATAATATAGCCACAATTAGAAGCTATACAAATTTCCCGATTTCCAATAAGTTTCATACAACACAATCCTTTAGAGAAGAGGATGTGGATTTCATTTTTAATATAAATACAAAGGGAAAAAAATTTATTAGCAAAAAAATTGCAAGAATTGTTGCTACAACAAATTAATCTAGCTTTAGCAGAAAAATTACAACAAATTGTTGCTACAGGAAATTGACTAACAAAACTAATCAACACAATATTTGATATGAAAAACAAACAGCTAAAAATAGGTACATGAAAAACAGAGAGCAAAAACAGAAAACAAGGGCGTGAAAAACCTGATCAGAAAGTAGGGGTGGTCGTCGGAAAACCTGCAAGGGTGGTCGCCGGAGACTCCTCACACGTTGTCGCAGCTCTGCCTGGCCGGAGAGGTGAACGGAGGGGGTGGAAGTCGGGGGTGAGGAGAGGGAGGGAGAGGTGAACGGAGGGAGGGAGGGGGTGAACGGAGGTGAGGAGAGGAGGGAGAGGTGAACGCAGGTAGGGAGGGGGAAGACGGAGGTGAGGAGAGGGAGGGAGAGGTGAACGGAGGGAGGGAGGGGGAAGCCGGACGAAGGGAGGCAGGGAGGAGAGGTTCACGACGGCGGCGGCTCTAAGAAGGAGGGGGAACTTAGGGCAACTGAGAGGGAAAGGGGGTGCTGTCGAGTTATATTAAAACCGTAGCGACGGCATTCACCCCGTCGCTACAGACGTCACTACATTTAAAAACTTAGCGACGGCAACCACAACTCCGTCCCTAATCCCCTGAAACGTAGCGACGGCTTCAACCCACCGTCACTAACTTCAATTATTAAAAGAAAAAATTGGAGGGAAGTGAAATACATAGCGACGGGCGGACCAATCCGTCACTAATCTCCTGAATATTAGCGACGGTGTCACACCCCCGTCACTATCTTCCATTATTTAAAGAAATAGTGTGGAGGGAAGACGAAAACATAGCGACGGCAGAGCGTAACCGTCACTAACCTCTTCACACATAGCGACGGTATCGCCCTACCGTCACTAACTTACGACGGTAGGCGAATTTCGTCACTAATCTCCTAAACCTTAGCGACGGTTACTCTACCCATCACTAACTTCAACAGGAAAAATATATGGAGCGAAGGTGAAAATATTAGCGACGGCCGAGCACTTCGGTCACTTCGGTCACAGATAGCGACGGTGATGTAGATTCGTCACTGATTATTTCTTAAGATAGCGACGACGTACGCTTCCGTCACTAGTACAAACCATAGCGACGCGGTTTGACCGTCGCTTTAGTTGGAGGGAACATTAGCGACGGTAGTTCACCATCGCAACCGTTTGCCGCCAACTGAAAACCCGGGCGGGAAAGAAAAATGGTGGAGTTAAAATATAGCGACCCTTCTAGCGACGGTGTTGACAAGGATTAGCGACCGCGTAATATACCAGTCGCTAATGTAGTCGCTAACGTAGTCGCTAACAACTTTAGGTCCCTTTTGGCATGAAGCGGTCGCTAACGCGGTCGCTATTTAGCGACGGCAGGTGGTGGTCGCTAATTTGAGGTAGCTGTTTGGGGTTTTTTTAGTTGTGTGCTAGGCTTAATTAAACCATCTTTAAGTAGGTTAGAGATTAAGGTTGTTATGGCATCCTTTTGGATATGGGGGTAACGATAGGGTTTTTTTGTGACAGGAGTTATATTTGGGAGTAAAGGAATATGGTGGACATGATCACGAAATGGGGGAAGGCTTTGAGGTCTAGAAAATACGGTAGAAAATTGACTCAAAAGGTTTAGGATAGGTGTGGGGAGATGGGAGGGAAATGAGATAGGGTTGTCAGGATCAGGTAAGTTATTATCGGAGGATAGCAAGGTAAAGATGTAGGCTATGGAATGAGTATGGTTGAGTCTTAATAGCTGATGGAAAGAGGCAGGTTAGGGCCCATTAGAATCACATGTGAAAGTAATAAGGGTAGTATCCACACAAAAGGTCATGCAAGGTATAGAAAAATCAGAGGTAATGGGTCCTAGTGAACTAAGCCAATCAATACCCAGGACACAATCAGCCCTTTTGATAGGCAACAAATAGAACGGAACCTCAAAAGTATGGCCCTGGATGCTTAGTGGGGTATTAGGACAAAGGCCATTACAGTGTATATGAGCACCATTGTCAACCATGATAGGAAACTAAGGAATAGTAGTTATAGGCAGGGACAAGAAATGGGCCAAACGAGGTTGTAACACATTATGGGAACTGCCTGTATCCACTATTACTGTAACAGTATGACCATTGATGGTACCCTAAAAGCGTAAGGTTTTTGAAGACCCCGAACCAGTTAGGGCTAGGTAAGATAACTGAAAATGGATACTGGACAAGTCAAGGGAGTCATGCTCATTATTTTGGGAGGGGCCTATAATGTCAGGGTTACCAGGAAAATCGTCATCAAGAAGCAACAGGAACTGCTTAGGCTGACAATGATGACCATAAGTGTATTTAGAATCATAGTTATAACATAAACCTTGGGCCCGAAGCTCCTGCATTTGAGCTTGAGTAAGACATTTAGCAAGGAGTTGTGATTTTAGAGTGGGTAAAAGGCCTTGAGGATTGGGGTTGGTGGTAGTTTCTGGATTTTTATATAGAATCAGGGAGGAAGTGTATAAGGGATCCTTGGAGGGTTTAGGAGATGGTAGTGGGTTTGAAGTGTCAAGGTGTTTGGACTCTATAAGTTTAGCTAAACTTATAACATGGGAGATGGAATAAGGTTTTAGGATACTCAGCTCTCTTTGTATTTTAGGTTTTAACCCAGAAAGAAAATAGTTAAGGATAATTTCTGGTGTGAGGCCAACAATTTGGTTGCACAAGCGTTCAAAGTTTTGTTGGTAGGAGGAAACAGAGGTGGTTTGCTTGAGCTTAAAAAGGGCAGCCTGATAGTTCTCATAAGAAGAGGGACCAAAACAAACTTTAAGGGCTCTAACAAAGGCTTCCCATGTGGAAAGCTGATGATTATTATGCATCTATTTGAACCAGCTTAGTGCATCACCCTTCATATAAAATGAAATGACTTCCAATCGTGATGAAGGGGAACCTGATGTAGGGTAAAAAACTGATCAGCTTGAAATAGCCAATCCAAGGGGTCAGAACCATCAAAAGGAAGTAGTTGAAGTTTGGGAGGGCGGATGGGTGAGGGGGATTGTGTAGTGTGGGTAACGTGATCATGTAAAGGAAATTAGGCATGGGAAAATAAGGGCTAGGAAAAAGGTTGAGTATAAAGAGGGTGTGAGATAGGAATAGGTTGGGTAGTAGTACGGGTAGAAGAGATGAAAGGACCATCATTAGCAAAAAGGGATGTGGGAATAACGATACCTTCAAGATTTACGTGCAAAGTGGAAGGCGTGGTGTGAGGTCAGGTGGAAGTGGAGAGGATGGCTAGGCGATTAAGGACGGTGGCTATCACCCCAGAGACAGCTTCAAAACGAGCATCTATAGTGGCTACGAACCTCTCATACTGGGCATCATGGGAGGATTGCAGAGACTGGATTTTCTCAGTAATGGAGAGAAGAGCTTCTTCCATGGAAGGCTTTAGAGGCATAGTGAAGGAGATGAAAGCACCAATTGATAAGGGAATAATTTGTAATTTCCTTACCAAGGAAAAACAGAAACAGTTACGGGAAGAGAAAACAGATTTGGGAGACAAAATCTCTTTGATATATTTTTCTGATACTATCATAACAGAATACAATTAATTATAAAGACTAGAAATAGAGACAAATTAAATGGGCCAAAATGGGCCTAAATACATTAGTTTCAGAGGGTGACAAAGTCCTTCATCCATGTTGGTTTTTTTTGGACCTTTCAGGCCTATCATATATACATATATAGTATAGTTAAAATTTTTGAGCTTATATATTTCTGAATAATGTAGTTTAAATAAAACAGTCCCAACTCCCAACAATGGCTTCGTCTATTTTCTAATTTTCCAACATATATATTTATATAGGCGAAGACTCCCCCCTCCGACATCCTATGATTATATTGTTATATTTGTTTTCTTCATATATTTATTTTTCTACTTTTGAAAAGAAGTTTAATACATCACCTTTATTTTTGTCTTCAAATTAGGTAAATCAAATGAAATGACTGGTGGTTTTGGCAGTTTGTGACTGGAGGTTGCCTGGGAGTTGAGTTTGCGATCCTGTCTGAACCAAATAGAACTATTTTAGTGCATGTTTTTTAGATAGGAGGATTAATCTGATAAAATATCAAACGGTAGTAGTTGTTTGGGCAAGCACTCCAATGAGAGTGAATGTAGTAATAAATTTTCAATTCTCATGGAATTGATTTGTCTTTTGAACATGTGGTCAATCTATTTAAGCAATTGATGCTTTTAGTTTTTTTTTGGAAAGGGTATATAGGAAGAGCACGTAGGTGTACCTATATGATTGTGTGATTGTGTGGTTTTTCGTGTGGTTCTTTTACATGGGAAACAACTTTAGGGCAAGTTTATTTTAAAGTTGATTAGAATTGAGTTTTGGATTGTTTTCATGTTTGGTTAATTTGTCTCTGTTTGGTTCAGGCATTTTATAGTTTATAATTTAAGTGCCTGAATAATGGATATTGCCTCACCTTATAAGAGAAATTAAGATGAATGAAGGTAGAAGGGGGCCTATAATGTGAACTAATCACTGATTGAAACATATAGAAGGGGACCCATGATGTTTCTGGAAACTATATATTAGCTGACTAGTCGCAAAATCGGTGAATTACTTATTTTAGCACACTCATTGTGAATCTACCTTTCATTTGAGTGATGATATACATGCTAAACATGTATGCACACTCACTTGCAATTCTGAGTTAGGTTTGGTAAATTTATATTTTAGTACCTTACATATTTCCTTTGAGGCAACCAATTCAAAGGTTATATTCTTTCGTCGGTTATCAATATATCTAGCATGTCAAAAGAAATATAACATATATTTTATGGTAGTTTGCATACCTCTCCAATAGCAATGCTGAATTTCTTGCATTGAGAGACTTACAGACATCAATATTTTTCGTGAGTTGAATTTTACTGCATGTAATAAACTGGTTTAGAAGAAACATGTGGTGGATGAGCAATTAAACATAGAGTTCTTCTACCTTTAAAAATTGATGATACAGAAGTCCCAAAGTATATTGTCCTCCTTGGCAAATTTCATATCCATTCCCTAGGGATATCAATGGGTTGAATGCTGGATGCATGATCCATAAACAACTTCATGACAACAAAAGGTTTATGAACCTTGGCGAATAGTGAAATTTAACATAAGATAGACTTGTTAAGGTTATTAAATATTAACAAACCCTTGACTACACATACCTCATTAACTTGAAAGTAAGTCCCATTTAGTGGAAAACTTCCCTTAGTTGCTGTCCTACAAGGTATCTACACATGGGATAATATTCGTATAAGTTAGAGAAAAACAAAAGGGAAGAAAATATAGTGTCTTTCATCTTATTGTATCCATAAATTAATCTTTACTAGAAGTGTTCCTCTAACTGTTTACGATTAGCTTCTCTAATGCTGTTGCATAAAGCATGTCTGGTCTTGTAATTATCAATTATAAACTATAAATATACACAATAAAATGCATTCTAGTTATTATACGCAATGAAGGTAGAATGTGAATGCCTTGTTGCAAATTGATATTGCCTCACCAGTACTGGTCTTGTAACTGAAATGCATTCTGAATTGTCTACACTGGCTATTGTCTGCATTCTGAATTTCTGCATTGGCTATTCTCTATCTTTTTGCAAATTGATATGAATAATGGAAACCATGACGTGTAGTGGTGCCAGTGAATTCACTGATCTTCAGAGACAAGGGGGTAATCAACAGTGATGTTTCTTCTGCCTTGGAAATTGATTTGTTAGCATAATGAAAAACATTACAGCATACAAGTTATGGTGTTGGTTAGGTTAGGAGCAAGGTTTTAAATTGCGGTCGCGGTTGCGATTGCGGTCGCGTTGCGGATTTTGCGATTGTGGGTATTGCGGACACTGCGATGCGGATTGCGGTCAATGCGGTGTGAATTATTCACAATTCACTCAAATTATAAAAAAATGATTTCTAACACTAAATAACTTATAATAATTCATATTATATATATTTTTTATATAAAAATGGGTTGTTCAATTTAAAAATATTAGTTAAACAACATTAAATATCAATAGGTATCTACCACTCAATATAAACATATATAACATTATTAAATACTCAAAAATATCCATAATATCATAAATTATTAAATATAAAATATCATAATAATTCATACATAATTGACAAGTTTAACATAAACAAGTACATAACTCTAAATAAAAATTTTCAACCTCTCACAAAGTTTAAAATATTGAAGAATGGCGTGCTGGATCATAACCTCCATTATCACTTTGACCATCATCATTATATCCACTTTGACCATCATTATATCCACTTTGTCCAAAGAAATACTCAAAAAATCCTGAGTTTCTTGGTGGCTCCATTTGTTGTTGCTCATACATAGAACTTGATGATGGTTCACTAAATTCTGGATAATTTGCAGAATAATGGTTATTCAGTTGAAGATATTGATATGGTTGAAAGTGAGGGTGTTGGTAGTATGGTGGGTAGTTGTATTGGCTTCCTTCAGATGATACACCAACACCAAAATCACCAAGTGATTGTGCAACACTAGATGTGGAAGCATCATCCATCATAAGGTCTTGTATTCTCTTATTTTTCCTATGCCTGGAACCCATCCTCCTTCTACCACTAGAAACATCATCAGACATGAGATTTTGATCACGTCTAGAATATGGTTCTTCTTGAATTGAATCAGATGTTTCATGTCCTCTTTGATTCTGTTGTATATCATCACCACCACCATGATCACTACCACTATTGTTACTTGGTGAGGTTAAACCACCACCACTGCCTTGGCTAGGTGTATTACTAGAATCAGAATTATTCTCACCTATTGGTTCTTCATTTTCATCATCGGAATTAATAGGGAGCCATTCAGCATTTTGGATCCCATCCAATAATGGTTCTTCTCTTTCTTCAAGCCATGGAGACAATGGATCATCTTCTTGAAATATGTAATCCAAATTAATTGGATTGAAGCTATTTTCTATCTCTTCCTGACTTCTTCGTTTATCTCTTCTCGTTTTCAGCTTCATGTTGTAAAATGTAAAGACAAGTTTTTGCAATTTTTGATACTTTAATCTATTTCTTGTCTTTGTATGTATGTAGCTAAATGTACTCCAATTTCTCTCACAGTTTGAAGCTGAAGTTGTTTGACTCAAAACTCTTACAGCTATACGCTGAAGTTCTGGAGCACAATGTCCATAAATCATCCACCATTCAGCTGATTAAATAAACAAATATGTATTATTATATTTTAGTATAAAATACCTTAATAAAATTAAAAGTAGCTATGTTACCTGGATCCATATGAGACCAAGCTTTTTGAGCTTGAAGTGTTCCAAATGTCTCTCTTTTATCTCTAAAAAGAAAAATCTAGGAAGACAATAAAGCTGTTTAAGTTTTGTATCCATTAAATTAATACTAATTAACTAATAATTGCCATCTTAAAAATCATAATGTTTAGGAGTTACTCACTTGGTTAATAGCTTTGATTTGATTCTCAACATCTACTTCTAATCTGGTAATGACTTTTGTCGTACCATCTAGAGTTTCTTTGGCAACATCACTTCCATGCAAAACTCCAAATTGAAATTGAGGGTTGAGAAAATAACCTGTGATTTTGAAAATTAAATTGGAACCATAAAAAAACTAAATTTAAGATGTACATGTGAAACTAAATTTAGTATATTTATGTACCTGCAGCATGCAAATCAGTATGCATGAAGTGCCATCTTTTGTTAATGATTTCAGTGTAATGAGTGTGGTAACGACAATTCTTTTGAATGGCTTGCTTGGCTCTATCAATGGCTTCGTAAACAAAGCCCATCGTTGGTTTTTCATCACCATCCACCAATTTTAAAACCTTGACAAGAGGCTCAAATACCTTTATAATTTCAGCAGCTTTCTTCCAAAAATCTGTGCTAAGGACAATCTTCTTTGCTTCTAAAGCAGGTCCTGATTTCTCTTTTCCCCACTTGGACTTTCTGAATTCTTCAGAGTGAAACATATTTTTGAGTGCATCCTTTTGCTTCATAATTGATTCAATTTGCAAAAATTGTGTTGCAAAACGAGTGATGGCAGGACGAATAATTTCTTTACCATCGGTATATTTTTTCATCAGATTTACTGTCCAAATGTGATTGTAGATGAACAAAGTAACTTTCTTTGCGTCATCTAACAATTTTTGGACATTAGACTTTTTCCCAATATCTTCTAAGCACAAATCCAAGCAATGAGCTGCACAAGCTGACCAATATATATGTGGTCTTTTTTCCATTAATTTCAAACCAGCAGCTTTTAAAGCCGCTTCATTATCAGTGACCACTTGAACAACATGTTCCTCTCCAACCTCTTCCATAATTTTGTCCAATAATTTAAAATAATAATCAGTATTTCTACTAGCAACACCAGATGCATCAATAGATTTTAGAAACACTGTACCATGACTACAATACACCAGAAAATTCATGATGTGCATATGATTTATACTGTTTGTCCAACCATCGCACATTATAGTGACCCCTCTTTCTTTCCATGTTGGCTTCAATTGTTGTATCCATTTTTGCATGGATTGATATTCACTTTCTAAGTATACCTCCGAAACCTCATAAGGAGTTGGACATTTAACGCCTGGGCCCAACTCTGCAGCAGCACTTAGCAAATTATGTAGCCATGGAGAATTGGATAGGTTCATAGGAAGACGCTCATATATTATCAATTTAGACACTGCTTCTCCTAATTTCTTTCGAAGTGTTTTCATGAAGCCTTTGTTGATTTTTGTTTGTTTCATGCTTTTACTCCTGGCTAAATCAACATCAACAGATCTTAATCTTTGTTGAAGATCATTTGGACGATTTTGAGTAAAAGCCCTGTCAGGATGAGAGCTACCTCCAGCTTCATATATGGAATCTAATCTTCCAGTTTGTTGTCTAAATCTATGCATGTCTTCTAATTGTCGTTGTGACACTATGCTTTCTTGCATGGCTTGCCTCATGGCTACATCTTCATCAAGGCCATCTTCAGTATCTTCATCTTCATCACCTCTTAAACGTGACACAAATTCTTCTTTTCTTTTTCTGAGATCTCTTTTTTTTGATTTACTATCCAGTAACAGTTTCATCATGTTTTCTCTGATAAAAGTGCTTACCCTACCACAACCTTTAACTTCTCCAGTCATATGTGCTAGATGTTCTTTTAATCGAGTAATACCACCAGTTATCACTCTCCCACATAAATTGCACACCACATTATTTCTATTTTTTCCAGGTACAAGTGTTCCAAAATGCCACCCAATGTCATCACTAGGAGCACCTTCAGCTCTACCGGTTGGAAACTTATCTGGCATTGACATTATTTAACTAATCTGTAATTATATAAAAAATGTAACCATTAATAAAAATCTTATAACATAATTCTTGAAATCTAATAATTATATTTTAATTATAATAATTTTTTACTAAAATATTATTACAATGTACGTTTCAAATTCAAAATCCTTTTTAAAATTTAAAATGTACATTTCAAATTTAAAATTCTCTTATGCTAACTAATAAACTACTAATCAATAAAAATATTTTTTAAAATTTTATTAGGAATTGTATAAACTACTAATTAATGAAAATATTTTTTTAAAATTTTATTAGGAATTGTACATTTCAAATTCTCATTAAATTGCTGTTAAAATGTAGTTTTAAATTCATTTTTTACTGATTAATAAACTACTAATTAATGAAAATATTTTTTGAAATTTTATTAGGAATTGTACATTTAAATTGTTATTAAAATGTACATTTCAAATTTAAAATTCTATTGTGCTAACTAATAAACTACTAATTAATAAAAATCCTTTTTAAAATTTAAAATGTACATTTCAAATTTAAAATTCTCTTATGCTAACTAATAAACTACTAATTAATAAAAATCCTTTTTTAAAATTTAAAATGTGCATTTCAAATTTAAAATTCTCTTATGCTAACTAATAAACTACTAATTAATAAAAATATTTTTTAAAAGTTTATTAGGAATTGTATAAACTACTAATTAATGAAAATATTTTTTAAAATTTTATTAGGAATTGTACATTTCAAATTCTTATTAAATTGTTGTTAAAATGTAGTTTTAAATTCATTTGTATGAAGTTATTCTATGAGCAATGGTAATGACTGTGCATTCTGAAAAATGTTGCTTAACTGTTTGCTGAATAATATTATCAGTGGCCGTATCAACTGATGCAGTAGCTTCATCAAGCACTAAGATCTTGCTTTTATTAACAATTATACGTTTAACATTCTTATTAAAGTGTACGTTTTAAATTTAAAATTTTATTTTACTAATTAATAAATTACTAATTAATAAAAATATTATTGAATTTCTATATTTCAAATTTAGAATTTTATTAAAAATTATTAGGAATTGAATTATAAATTTTTAATACATTTAAAATTTCTTAATAATTCTTATTCTTAATATAAATCCAAATTAATTAATAATTCCTACTTCTAATATAATTTCAAATAACCTCTTCTCTAAATATTTTTGTCCTATTCTAATTCTCTGAATCTTTCCCTCTCTGCTGAATTCTTTTCCCTCACTCTCAACAATTCGTTTCCCTCTCTTCTTTTAAGCGTTTTATTCCCTCTTTTCTTCTAAGCAGAACACACTTCTTCCTCTCTAATCTTCTTTCCCTCATCTCTGTCTCTTCTCTCTTAAATCAACCTCTAAGCCTTCCTATTTTCCTTTCCACAAGGACCACACCACACAAGTCTTCTCTTTTCCCATTTTTATTTTAAAACAAAAAAAACACTGAAACTTACCGGAGGAAACAACGGCAATGGCGGAGTTCGCAAGCTTTGGGCCACGATCTGCTGTGTTGCGTCGTTTTAGGGAGTGAGGTAGTCTTCCTCTGTTGTTGTCACTGGCACTGTGTGGTGTTATCTGGGATTTCCTTGTGCATTTTCAGATTTTGCATCACACACACAAAATGCTCGATAGAATGTCTCAAAGTGTTGTTGCAATGTTGGTGATGCATAAACATGTAAGTTGATCTGCTTCTTCGCTCCTCTTCAATTTAAATGTGTTATTGTAGACAATTTCTGGTTTGATTGGAAATAAAGTGCGAATCTTCCCTGTTCATCTCCTTTTTTCCCCTATTCATATCCTGTCCTGTATCTCAGAGTCACGGGGGTCTCTGTTTTTCAGTCACAGAGTCATGGCTCTCTTTGCGAAAATTGCGGAAAAATCTTAGCGTAACGTTGACCGCGGCCGCAACACCATTTTGTTGCGGCCGTAACGTGTGATTTTTGGACTCTTGTGCGTAACGGGATGATGCGGTATCGGACGCTAGCTGTACCGTTTTGTAGCGGGCGTTTTTCATGATGCGGACCGCATTTTAGAACCTTGGTTAGGAGTTGAAGAGGGAAGGGTATTTTAGGAGCTGATTAGAGTGTAAGGAGAGGAGTATAGAAATCACATTTTAATTTGTATGATTGGAAGCTAATTCTTCCTGTCTAATATGTTTTTTTCTCCATGCACCTCTTCCTTAAACAACATTACATTTCAAGAGCAATGTACCTAAGAATTATATTTTTATGATTTCATGGTGATTACTGAGCTCATGAACTATGATAGTGTCATATCACATCAGATACAACAAAATGAAATATTAATAATGATTATTGATATTTAGTAAAAGGAAAAGAGGAAATAAATGATGGTATGAACAATGAGTAGAGTGTGGTGTTGAATATTAAAATATATGAAATTGGATGGATTTTGCGGCATTCTCTGATTTTATAATTTAAATTTGTTAGGACTATTATTATAACCTGCCAACTTGTGGAGTACAGCTTCTCTGCATTGATGTGTGAAACCTCCAAGAGGCATATGCAGGTAACCCATCTTTTTGGAGATTATATATTTGCTCACGAGCCTGCAAGGACTGGTTTTCAAAATGCAAATTATGTGATGTTTCTGTTCTAGCTAACTAATGCAGTAAATTACACATCTCTACCCTATTGGCCATACTTATATCTTGTTGAAAGACTTATTTTGGTGTGTTGAAATTGCATTGCATTACTTTCCCATTTTCAATTATCATACTTAAATCCTAATTAAGTTGTGAAATGACATGCATTCACTCTGAACGAAATGTTGTTGGTGATTGATTTTAATACTTTTGGATGACTTTTTTATTTCTAAGGCATAAAATTTTTGTTTCTTCCCCGTTCCCTTCGCGACAACCACCTCATTCAGGTAAGTCTTTATACATGTATTTTGTTTTTACATTGTAAATACAATTATTTTAAACTGTGTTTTTGTAACTCTGTTTGGTACATTTAGCTTTGTTGAATGTTTGTATTGCATCTATGTATAGTGGATAAAATAATCTTGAGAATGTGATAAATATTATGTTAGTGGATGAAATTAACAAATTGTTTAATTAGAATATCGTATCAAACAAAGTTTTTGTTAGGATCTAGTTCCCAAGCATTACTAAGATATAATCTTAAAGCATAAGCCTGCATCCTTTATTTCACTACAAAAGCATATATTTGTATCTTAAAGCATATATGTGTATCAAGAACTAATGCTTTATTTCACTACAAAAGCATATATTTGTATCTTAAAGCATAAGCTTGCATGCTTTTTGAATCGCATTTTGAATTGTATCCCCTTAAACAATTCATAGTGTATATACTAAACTGTACTAGAGCATTTTGTGTGTAACAGGGCGCACCTTAAATTTTAAAATGTCTAGTTTACAGGGGAGACTCTGCTGAAATTTCGGTAGGCTCCCTGTGTCGTTAGACCGTCTGTGTACCCAAATAGGTTCTCGTTCAAGACTCAACACAACAGGAGGATATACCATGTTGTGTTGGATCTTGAATTGTCCCAGTTGAACATTTTAGGATGAATCTATAACTAGTAGGGTGTAACCCATAAATATTGGTGTTTGTGTGAAACTTGTGTTGTTGATGTGCAATTGGATTCTGGTTTTTACATTTCGTGTTTTCTCTAGGTGTATGTCAACGTAGGGTGTTTCAACCCGCACGTGTCTTTGTGTACTCGGGGACCAACACGAAATGCTGCCGAAATTATGATTGAACGTCAACACACAAACTTTACACAAACATGCATATGGGTTACGAATGGTTACATTTTCATTCTGAATGGGATAGGGCCCCACCTACTTGCAACATCAAAGAGGTAGAGAGTGATTCACGAACGATAATTAAGTCTTATTTAATTAAACTAAGAAATCCTATTATCGTTAGATATCGTGAATGAAGGTTCTGGGACATCAACGACGGATGTACAACTGGCTGGATCGTAATCGACGAGTCACTCAAGAGTTTTTGATAGGGTTGTGTGAGTTCATTCCATTCGCTACGGCCAACACCCCTGAGTTTGAAGCGACTCAGAAGATCTGTTATCCTTGCTCTAAGTGCGGATGCATGAATTTTGAATACGCAAAAGACGTGATGTGCCACTTAAATGAGAAGGGATTCATGAAAGGATATTATTGGTGGTACAACCATGGTGAGCAGTTACCGCCCAGGCCACAGAGCGTACCTATGCAACTGTCTTGATGGTTCAGAGTCAGACTTAGAAGGGGGGTTGAATAAGTCTTAGACTCTTTTTTGCCTAAATTTTGAATCATATAAAAATGTTCAAGTAACCAAATGATAATGAGTAAGAGAGAATAAACACACAGAGTTTATACTGGTTCACTTCCAATCCGGAAGCTATGTCCAGTTCCTTCCAACTTGAAGGATTTCCACTATTGTAAAATCTTCTTTACAATATCAGCACCAGACCCGTGCTACAAGTATTCCTTCAACAAGCCCTTCTGGCTCAACCCAAGTATTCTTTCAACAAGCCACTCCTGGCTTAACTCAAGTATTCTTTCAAAAGCCTCTTCAGGCCAAAATGTTTTCCAACACACAAAATAATCCTAGTAACTCACCAGACTTATACAAATAGTAAGAATGAAAATATTTTCAAAACTTAGTGTACAAAATGATAGACAAATTTTAAGATGGAACACTAAGTATCTTTGACACAAGACCTGAGTCTACTAGAAGCAGAGCTAGAGAGTAATGATGGCCTTTGTCTTTATATAAGAAAGTGAACTAAAATTGAATAATGATTTGAAGAGCTTTCTTCTCAAATATTTCTCTCTCTTGTTGAATGTTTAAACTTCATTGATATTTATAGTGACTTGAGAGATGTATCCGTTATTACATCTTGAAAGAAGATATAGACGTTGGAAATCCTTTGAAGGTATTTTGCCATAGGCTCCTTGAGATCAAACCTTAAGTTTATTTCAGGCTTGAGAAAGGTTTGAATCATATTTCAGTATTTTCACGAGAATAGTTTCTCATGAATTTCCATGCATAAAACCTTTCATGAACTTATCCTTGATTGAGTGAGAGGTTACTTTTAGAGATATCCTGATGAATTTTCTGACACCTGCTTTCAGAGTTCGCAGAAGTAGGTACGCTAACACCTGCTGCTTATGTTGATTGTGTTCTTTTTGTTCTTTGATGATAAGTGTGCAAATATGATATGATCATTTCTCCCGAAGCATCACTAAAATAGATTTTTTAAATGTTGACAAAGGGTTCTTTGAATGCTCCTATCAGACTTTTGTTGTTCTACCAGACTTTTAGAACACACATATGCTCCTCCTTAGTTTTTGCAACTTAATCTCCATATCTTGAAATTATTTGAGCACTAAAAAGTTTTTACAATAGTGAAGAGACAAATTTGAAACACAAAGATATAAGAAGAAGTAAAAGTGACCAAAGAGGGGCGATAGAGAAACATAGGATTATAGGAGGAAATGGAATAAAAGCAGGAAGGTTCTTCCTGTAGAGTCCAAAGATAATGGCACCACAATGCATCAGTGTGAGCTTTAGTTGGATTAGGCGCAGTCCAGAGACTCTTAAGTGTTGCGGCGGGTAGACGCTTGGGCTGAAGAGGACCTTTGTAGTGAAGCTTAGCCTTGGGAGGCATGGGCTTCTTAGGCCTGCCCAAAGAGATCCATGTAGTTGGCAGAGGAGGATGGGGAACTTCAAATAAAATCTTCTTCCATGGAGTGGCAACAGGGCAATTCTTGATAGAGACATCATCAAGGGTGATGAAGCCATGCTTAAGATCACGGGCGATAGAGGCCTGTTCAGCTTAAAGTACATGAAACATCCTGAGGTCATCATTTGAAAACAGGTCAGGGAAGCCAAGAAGCCTTTCAATGGGAAGAAGAGGGTAGCGTTTGAGGGGAAATGGTTGGATGTGAAGTCTGTAAGGGTCAAAGGAAAGGTGATTCACAATGGCTTGATTGTGAGGACTGTAATAACCAAGGTCAGAGGTGTCAAGCACAGGTTTGTAGTCAAAGTATTTAGGTAAGGTGGGGTAGTGTGTGAGAAGAGAGGGAAGGTGGGACTTATGAACAATAGTAGAAATGGGAGGACAAGGAACAATGGCTAGGGAAGAGGTGGTGTGAGGTAATGGTGGAGGCAAAATGGCAAGAGGAATGGGTGGAGGAGAGGAGGGAGTAGAGTCTAGGGAAGGCAGGGGTTCAGACCTTGGCTTTCTGGAGGATGGCTCAGGAGAAGGAGACCTCTTTATCTTGAGTGACACTTTGAATGCACTTGTGTCACTATGATAAAGAGCAACAGTGGCATAGAACTAATTTAGCCAGTCAATGTGTTCCCAGTTGTAGACCTCAGAGAGTTGATGATGCCTTAGATAACCACAGATGAAACGCAAATAGTGGGTGTATGCTAGATAGCCACCAGATTCTTGTAAGGTGTCATGATTCTCAGCCATAACTCTTTGATAGTCATTACAAAGCTAAATGAACTTTGAATTCCAGGCTGAAGAATCCCATTCTGATACAAAAATGTCTGGATTCAAGGAAGTGAAGATAGAGATAAATAAAGCCAACGCTTCGTCATTAGAAAGTGGCTTCAAATAAGACTCAAAAGAGGGTCAAAATAGAGATGATTAAGTTTGTGGGGCTTTGGAGAGAGCTGAAACCTTGATTCATTTACCAAGACCAGACTTCTTCTGGGTAGATGATGCTAAATCCCCGAGCCATTAACTTGGTTGGAAAATCTTGAGTTAATATTGACTTAAAATATGACTCTCAGAGGATTTATTTCTTTTGGCAAGCACACCAATCGTTAAATTTGTAATATATTTGTTCGTTCCCACAGGGATTGTGGTAATTACCACAATCTTAGACTAGTACAAGCTGAACCAACACAATGCAGATAGGATTCATTCTGTTTTTATTGTTTTTATGCTTTCTATGTTTTTGTATTTTCAGAGACAGTATGAAAGGTGAAATGCGATTAATGGAAGATAGGTTAGGATTGCTTTAACTTACAATTTCATCAAGAAACATGTAATTAAGGTTCAATCAAGCTTCAGATGCAAGACGACAATTCACAGATGGTTTATCCCTAATTCCTTAGGTGAATAACACTAATTCCTAAGCATTAAACCCTAATCCCTTAGGTGTTCAATTACAGAGAAATCTAATGCGAAATTGGGGGTTGAACCCTAACTATTCACCTAATTACTAGGCCTGAATTAGTTAGGAAGCTGGAAGTAACCTAAGCCTCAACCATGATTCCTCACTGGTGAGATTCTTCATCAGATTTGGATTTGTCAATCCAGCAAAGTGGATCCACTCCTCAGCTTGTTCTCCTCATGCATCAGAAGTTAACTTCCTCAACACATCTTCAAGAATTCATTGCAAACCTTCATAATCCCAACCCTAGGGTTTAGAAACCCATGGAAATGGATTCAGAGGAAGGAATATGGAGAGACATGGATGAGAGAATTTAGAGAGAGAAAGAAACTAGAGAGAGATTGAAAATGAGAAAATAAATTGTATTCTATATTCTGCCTTTCCCCGTCCCCTTCTTACAGAGTATGTACACACATATATATATATAGGTATCTAGCTAACTAACTCAATTAATTACAAAGAAGATTAAATTAATAATTAAACTAACTAAACTAAATACATAATTACAAATAAGTAAATAATTACAACTTGATACTTAAATTATTAATGAATAGCAGCAGTGCATCAGCAATAGGAACAAAAATGGTGCGGAGCTTCTTTTGGAGGGAAAAATAACTTTTAAATAACCACCTTCACGCTTGAGCGTGAAGGACTCGTGCTTGAGCACGCTCGTGTTATTCACTGCAGTATTACTTTCACGCTTAAGCGTGATGGAGAAGCTTGGGCGTGGGTGATGTTTTGGAGTCACGCCTGAGCGTGAGCTTGCTCGCTTGAGCGAGGTCGTGCTCTCCTATTTTTCTTTTCACGTAGTTTGCATGGATCTCTCGCTTGAGCTTGCAGCCTTCAAGCTTGAACGTGAACTGCTCCTGCACATGCAAACAAATGAATTCCTAGCGCTTGTACGTTGGGTTAGTGAATTAATAGATAAACATAATTTCTTAACTAATTATTGTTTTTAATCATTTTCTTACCTAAATTAAACACTTTTGAAATAAATAAATAAAATAAGAATTATTAACAATTTATTAAATAATAAAACCAAACTAAACAATATTTAATGAATTGAGTTAAATAAAAGATGAAATAATTAAGTCTTTTCAAGACTTATCAGTAGAACGCTATTGCAGTTTTCCAATGGAAAGATGATCATTTGAGTCTGGGGAACCCTCAGGTGATGTTGTGATTGTAATCTAAGAGGAGGGGGTGCCTGTGTAAGTGGAAAGTCTGAAGGGTCTAAGGGAGCATTAGACTCTTCAAGAATGAATTTCCTTAACTTCTTAGTAGAACGAGTATTTGGAGTGCGGGATGGAGCAGACTTTCTTTTCTTTAAGGGAACAAACTTTTTCTTCTTTAGGAGGGCCAAAGCAGTACTTGGAGATGGATCAGATTGAGAAGAGAAAGTAGGTAACTTACTAACCATCATGGAAAGGGTAACTAAATCCATCACTGAGGGGGGGTTGTATATTTTCAAGTGCCAAGACTTTCATGAGAATGACAAGATAAGGAATCTTGTTCTGCTTCTTTCCTATAGAGGAAATCAAATACGTCATAATAATGTTAGGCAAGATAACCTTCTCTTTGGTGATCATGTGGTACATGCAAAAATGATCGAGCTTGCTTACAGTATCTTTTGCACTTTTTCTAGGGCAAAAGATTTGTTTCATCATAAGGTGCAACATTTTGGCCTTTGGGAGAAGAGACCCAGAAGCGAACTTGACCGAATGATGAGTACTATACAATATTTCATTTATCTCCAGTGAAGACACAACATTGAACTCAAAGAGTTCATCGTACACCTCCCATACATTCGGACATCCAGTAGCAAGAGTAATGAGGTCCGTAGAAATTTCTATGGACTTCTGTTGAAGAGAACCAAGAACAAGAAACTTTGACTTGTTCACCAAGACAAAATTCTAGAAACTGAGAACCATTGTTGGAGAATATGGAGTTTGGTCGAGAGAGAACTGTGTTCCATCCAATGTCATTGAGCTCCTTAGAGATATCGCACCCTTCTAATTTATGCTGCCTGAGTTTGAAGACGGAGGATTCAATAATGTTGGATGCCTTGAATGTCATTTCTTAGGTGAGAAGAGAAGAGGGTTTTTAGAAGAGTGAAGAATTTTTTTGAAAGAGAAGTTGAAGAGGGAAGAGAAAAGTATGATGGAAAATGGTGGGAAAGAGTGAAAGTGAGGAGACGTTAATAAATAAAAAAATTACTACACAAAATAGAGAGAGAGAGATAGAGAAAGAGAAGAGAAAGAGAAAACATGTTCAGAGAGTGGTTACACTAAAAAATGATAACTGCTACCATGTTTTAAAAAGTAAAAATTGAAAATGATTTAATAGAGTAAGTCTCTCAGAGTACAAAGTCTAACAATACAAGTTATACTAGACTGATACATGAAACAAACTATTTAGACAATAATTTTTAAATTTAAATTATAATTAATAAAATTAAACCTGACCTTTTCCAAAGGCTTAGTGAAGATGTCTGCTCATTCATGATTTGTGTCCATGAATTTTAGATCCAGGGTCCCTTTTTTGTACATAGTCACGAATGAAGTGATATTTGACTTCAAAGTGCTTAGCTTTGGAGTGCTGAATAGAATTCTTGGATAGGTTGATTGCATTTGTATTATCATAAAATATTGGGATTTCTCCTTCTTTGATTGAATAATCTTCAAGTTGATATTTAATCCAAAGAAGTTGAGAGCAACAACCAGCTGCAGACATATATTTTGCTTCAACAGTTGAGAGTGCAATGGAGTTTTGCTTTTTACTACTCCATGAAACTAAGTTGCTTCCCAAGAAGTGACATCCACCACTGGTACTTTTTCTATCAACTCTATCTCCAGCAAATTCTGCATCACAGAATCCAAAAAGAGAGAAAAAATTGTTTATTTGTAAAACAATCCAAGATTAGTTATTCCAACAAGATATCTTAGAATCTTTTTCACTGTAGAGAAGTGTGATTCCTTGGGATCATATTGATATCTTGCACATGCGTAAACAGTAAACATTATGTCAGGTCTGCTGGATGTAAGATATAAGAGTGAACCAATCATTCCTCGATATAAGGTTTGATCCACCGATGTACCAGACTCATCTTTATTAATAGTATAATTGGGATGTGGGAGTACTCATGTGTTGTTCAAGTGGCCTTAATACTCAAGAGGAGGGGTGAATTGAGTTATAAAACTTTTGCTTGGAATACCTTTGAAATTGATTTCTATAACCAAGTCTGTGAGATTATGCAAGTGAAAGCAAGTAACAATGATATGCAATGCACTACAAGAGGTAAGTATTATTGAGGCAATTTAGCAAACACTTGGTGTGCAATATCTAAAGTATAGCAAATTAAGCAAGTTCAAGTATGTTCTTCTCAACCAAACAATACCAATCAACAAATATGCAATGTATGGAAGTAAAAGAGTAAGGAAGAGAAGCTTGCAAACCGATGTAACGAGTTCCACCCAATCCGGTGTACGTCTCGCCTCTAAGCAACCCACTTAGAGGATTTTCCACTATTGTAGACTAGAGATACAACTTTGAGCAATTGCGGCTTCCTAGTGTCCCACACTCAAGAACCCAATCCTCACAAGTATAAGGGCAACCCACCCAATCTCTCAATCTCACAATATCCCAAAGGTTGAGTCCACAACCTTTGTAACCACTCAACCTAGAGTGAACAACCACTCAACCTAGAGTGAATAACTTGTGTGTTTGGTGTTTGTTTACAATCAATACACTCTCTCAATAGAGCAAATATACAAATGAAAAGCTCTCCAAATTCTAATCTCTCAAGATGAGAGGATATACAAGTGAAAGTACAATATGCAAGAAATAGGCTTACAAAGCACAAAATAGAGCTATGAATTGTTGCTTCTTGGTTGTGTTTTTGTGCTTGTCTTCCTCTTCAATTTATAGACCCAAAATAGCTGTTGAGGAGTGCCCTAGTCCATCATAGCCGTTGCAGTTAGTGGAAATTTGAAGAATGGTGGAGACATGACCTGGTTTCCCACTTAAATCTGTTTTTCCACTAGCGTAATCGATTACACCCTCGCGTTGTAATCGATTAGCTTCAAGTCAGAGAGTCACTAATCGATTATCACATTACCTGTAATCGATTAGCATCTATACCTGATGCATTTAATTTGTTTTCGTAGCATCCTAATCGATTAGCATGTCTTGCAATCGATTACCTTAAATTCCAGTGGCTTCCTAATCGATTATATGGCTCTCTTAATCGATTAGCATGTGTGCCTGATGCATTTAATTCCATTTTTGATTGCTGTAATCGATTAGTCTCAAGTGTGCAATCGATTATCTTAATTCCAGTGAGTATCTAATCGATTGTGTGGCTTCACTAATCGATTATCTTCAACCCTGATGCAATTTCTTCCAAGACAGAAAGCTCCTAATCGATTATCATCTATGGCCTAATCGATTAGCTTCGTTGTTACTTCAATTCTGATTTCATGTCTTTGTTTTTGCATTGTTTCTTGAAGAGTACTTGTCATTATCAAAATCCTTGCACATCTTTTGGACCTGTTAACATATTCAAACACATCATGGCCTTATCATCAGCCATTTTAAACTTTTTGAGTAGTTCCTTGGTGTACTTTTGTTGATGAATATAAATTTCATCACTAGTCAGTTGAATTTGCAAGCCTAAGAAGAATTTAAGTTCACCCATCATACTCATTTCAAATTCTGCTTGCATCATTTTTGAAAAATCTTTACACAAACTATCATTAGTAGCACCAAAACAATATCATCCACATAAATCTGTACAATAATAAAGTGTTTCTTAAGGCTTTTTCTAAAGAGAGTTGTGTCAACTTGGCCTCTTGTAAAGCTTTTTGAAATAAGAAATGTATTGAGTCTGTCGTACCAAGCTCTGAGAGCCTGTTTCAGACCATACAATGCTTTACTTAATTTAAAAACATAATTGGGAAGAGACATATCTTCAAAACTAGAAGGCTATTTTACATAAACTTCTTCAAATAAAACCATTCAGAAAAGCACTCTTTACATCCATATGATATAATGTAATACCTTTAAAGTTTGTAAATACAAGAAGTATCCTGATAGCCTCAAGTCTAGCTATAGGAGCAAGGGTTTCAGTGAAATATATACCTTCTTGTTGATTATATCCCAGAGCTGTCAATCTTGCTTTGTTTCGAATTACCTTTCCATCTTCATCTAACTTGTTTCTGAATACCCACTTAGTACTAATTATACTTTTATGTTTGGGTTTGGGAACAAGTGTCCATACTTTGCTTCTTTTGAATTGGTTTAGTTTTTTTTGCATAACAAGAATCCAATCTGTATCCTTTAGTGCATCCTGAATATTTTTTGGCTCTACTTCTAAAATAAGAGCAATTGTTAATTGATTATGTAGACTGGATCTGGTTCTTACTCCATCATCTTGATCTCCAATGATAAGGTCTGAAGGATGATGAACTTTGAATTTCCAATCTTTTGGTTTTTCAGGTTCAGGGAGTTGATCTTGTTTAGACTTTTCAGGATTTGTTGATTTCAGTTGACCATTTTCAGTTGGTTGGTTTATTGATTGCTCTTCTTCCTATTGTATCCCTGCATCATCAAAGTCTAGATCTGCCAGTCTCCTGTTAGTCTTTTGAAGATCATCAAATCTTACATTCATAGATTCTTCTATAGTTTGAGTTCGAGTATTGAACATTCTATAAGATTTTGATGTGGTAGAGTATCCCATGAATATACTTTTGTCACATTTTGAATCAAATTTTTTGAGAGAATCCTTGGTATTCAGAATGTAACAGGTACACCCAAAAGGATGAAAATACGAGATGTTGGGTTTTCTACCTTTTCACAATTCATAGGGAGTCTTATTCAGTATTGGTCTAATAAAAACTCTATTTTGAATATAACAAAAAGTACTCACAGCTTCTGCCCATAAATATTTTGGAAGATCATTTGCACAAAGCATGGTTCTAGCCATTTCTTGCAGAGATCTATTTTTCCTTTCCACAACTCCATTTTGTTGTGGAGTTCTTGGTGAGGAAAAACTATGAGTTATTCCAGACTCATTGTAGAATTTTTCAAAGATTTTATTTTCAAATTCTTTGACATGATCACTTCTTATTGTACCAATACAGTATCCTTTCTCATTCTGAACTTTCTTATAAAAGATTTTAAATACTTTTACAGACTTATCCTTATAGGCTAGGAAGTATACCTATGTTAATCTGGTGTAGTCATCAATGATAACAAATCCATATTTTTTTCCTACCAGACTTTATACTTGAGATGGACCAAATAGATCTAAATGTAATAATTCTAAAGGTCTAGATGTAGAAACAACATCTTTGTTTTTAAAAGAAGTTTTGTGTTGTTTTCCACTTTAGCATGCTTCACATGATAGGGAACTCTTAAAGAAAATTTTTGGCAATCCTTTGACTAGATCCTTTCTGTGAAGCTTTGAGATAAGTTTGAGACTTACATGTCCAAGCTTTTTGTGCCAAATCCATCTTTCCTCAGAATTTGAAAATAGACATTTTACATTTTGATCATTAGGTTCATTCAAGTCTACATTGTAGAGGTTATTCCATCACGATTGATGATTGTACACTTATTTTTGTCAAATGAAACTTGATACCCACTGTCACAAAATTGACTGATGTTCAATAGGTTATGTTTCAGACCTTTAATAAGAAAAACATTTTCAATGACAGGTGAGGGAAATTTACCCATTTTACCAGACCCGATGATTCTTCCAGTCTGGTTCTCTCCAAAAGTGATATATTCACCTTTAAATTTCTCCAGGTCTAGGAACATAGACCTTTTTTTTGTCATATGATACGCGCATCCACTGTCCAGATACCATTGCAGGGTCTTTGTTCTTTATTTTAAACATATTTCTTCTGAGTCTGAGTTGCTGAGGCTGGTGTCTAAGTCTGTTTCTTTGCTCGCCATGAGACAAATTTGAGGTGACTCACTTTCTTCATCAGACTCTTCTGAGCTGGATGATCCTTCATTATCCCAAGTGATCGGACCTTTTTGTTTCTTTGAAAACTTTCTTTTTTCCCTTTTGTCCCTTCTATCTTTATTTAGAAGAGGACATTTTGCTTTTATGTGTCCTGGCTTCCTACAATTAAAACATTCTAAGATAGATTTATCAGTTCTAAACTTAAATTGACTTCTTCTTTCTTAGTAACTTATGGAATCTTTTAGTTACTAGAGTCAATTCTTTATCGGTGTCATCGTCAGATTCATCGGAGACTGGTTGAGAACTAGATGATTCTTCTGCTTTCAGACCCTTGGCTTTTCTTATATCATCAGATTTCAAGGCAGTGCTCTTAGTGGAAGCATATTTGCTAGTTTATTTCTGCTTTAGCTTCAGCTCATGGACCCTAAGAACTCCAAGCAACTCATCTAGAGAGAAGGTGCTCAGATCCTTAGCTTCTTCCAGAGTAGAACATTTTGCATTGAATCTTTCAGGAAAGCATCCGAGAAGCTTGACATTTATGTCTTCTATGGAGAGAGTAGTTCCTAGATTTTTTAAGCCATTTAGTAGAGTTTGGAATCTTCCAAATATTTGATCTACTAACTCATGTTCCTTTATTTTGAAGTTGTCATATTGTTTGGTTAACAATATCTTCTTGGATCTTTTCACATTTGAAGTTCCTTCGTAATTGTGTTGTAGAGCATCCCAGACTTCTTTTGCTATTTTATAGTTGAATACCTTGTTGTATTCAGACATACCGAGAGCGTATGTGAGAAGAAATCTAGCTTTGGCATTGATCTCCATCTTTTTATTTTATCAGAGCTCCATTCACTTTTAACTTTAGGTTGTCCTTCACTATTTACAGGAGAGCCCTAATCACTATGAATGATGATTACCCAAAGATTAGATTGTAGATTTTATGAACATTTCCATCCTATCCTTCTAGTATGGATAATCTTCCCTAAAGAAGGTTGGGGGTCTATTGATGGAAGATCTTTCTGTGATCAATTGATTACTTTGAGAGGCTGTCATAGATCTTGATCCTTTTCACTCAAGGGAGTGATCAACCCAAAGGAATGGCTCTGATACCAATTGATGGTTCAGCATTAGACTTAGAAAAGGGGGTTGAATAAGTCTTAGACTCTTTTTCCCCTAAATTTTGAATCAAATAAAAATGTACAAGTAATCAAACGATAATGAGTATGAGAGAATAAACACACAGAGTTTATACTAGTTCATTTCCAATCCAGAAGCTACGTCCAGTCCCTTCCAACTTGAAGGATTTCTACTATTATAAAATCTCCTTTATAATATCAGCATCAGACCCGTGCTACAAGTATTCTTTCAACAAGCCCTTCTAGCTCAACCCAAGTATTCTTTCAACAAGCCACTCCTGGCTTAACCCGAGTATTCTTTCGAAAGCCTCTTCAGGCCAAAGTATTTCCCAACACACAAACTAGTCCTGGTAACTCACCAGACTTATACAAATAGTAAGAATGAAAATATTTGCAAAACTTAGTGTACAAAATGATAGACAAATTTTGAGATCGAACACTAAGTATGTTTGACACAAGGCCTGAGTCTGCTAGAAGCAGAGCTAGAGAGTAGTGAGGGCCTTTGTCTTTATACAAGAAAGTGAACTAAAATTGAATGATGACTTGAAGAGCTTTCTTCTCAGATATTTCTCTCTCTTGTTGAATGTTTGAACTTCCTTGATATTTATAGTGACTTGAGAGATATATCCATTATTACATCTTGAAAGAACATATAGACGTTGGAAGTCCTTTGAAGGTATTTTGCCATAGGCTCCTTGAGATTAAACCTTAAGTTGATTTCAGGCTTGAGAGAGGTCATAATCGTATTTTAGTATTTTCACGAGAATAGTTTCTCATGCATTTCCTTGCACAAACCTTTCGTGAACTTATCCTTGATTGAGCAAGAGGTTGCTTTCAGAGATGTCCTAATGAATTTTCTGACTTGTGATCAGAGTTCGAAGAAGTATGACTCTGACACGTACTGCTTATGTTGATTTTTTTCTTTTTGTTCTTTGATAATAAGCATGCAAATAAAATATGATCATTTCTCCTGAAGCATCACCAAAATAGATTTTTCGAACGTTGACGCGCAACGTATAGGCTATACCCAAACTACACTTGGGATAAGAATGTTAAGGAGTTTGTGGGTTATGAGAAGGAGCATCACTAGGTGAAGCAAAGTATATTATGGGATTTATTGTATTGGAAAGACCTGTTGTTAAGACATAACATAGATGTCATACACACTGAATGAAACGTTTTCATGAACATATTTGGCATTGTGATGGACATCAAAAGGAGAACAAAGGACAACAAGAAAAGCTGATTAGACGTTGTAAGTTTGTGTTCAAGGAAGGATCTAGAATTGACGGATATGGGATGCGGTAAAATGTTTAAACCGTAAGCCAAATATGCATTAACGAAATCTCAATAGATGGTTGTCTGTTTATAGGTGAATGGGTTAACCATGGCTGACGGGTTTGCTTCGAATTCGAGTAGATGTGTCGACCTAAAGGAGGGAAGACTGTTTGACATGAAAAGTCATGATTGTCATGTGTTTATGCAATGACTACTGCCATACGCATTTCATGCCTTACCGAAACCCATCTAGAAACTGTTGGTTGAGTTGAGTCATTTTTTTAAAGAGTTGACAACAACAGTTTTAACAGAGGAGACTCTTGTGAGGATGAAAGAAAGCATCGCGGTGTTGATTTGTAAACTGTAGTAGATTTTCCCCATAGTTTTTTTGATTCTATGGAGCACCTGTCGATTTATCTACCATACAAGGCTAGGGTTGGTTGTCTAGTGCAGTATCGTTAGATGTATCCATTTGAAAGGTTAGACATTAGAACAACTTTACTTCCATTCTAAATTTGTTGTAAAAATTAATATATACATAACTCAATAATTCTTTCTATTTCACTAGATTCCTACACTCTTTAAAAGACAAAGTCTCAAACAAGGCATGCGATGAGGCATTGATTTGTGAGGGATATTAGTGGAAGAAATGACCACTTTTGCTTCATTCTACTTTCTAATAGAGATAGAAACAAAAATGACTAGAATCCCCCATAACCTTACGGTGGCACCAAACCCCAGTGTGGATGAACAAACCTCAATATTTAACTATCTCGGTCATCCCGGGGGCAAGGTCATAGAATGTTACATCGATGAGAAACATTGAAAGGTAGCTCACTTGTACATATTCTTTTAAATTATGAGGAAGTTGAACCATATCTCGAGTAAGTCACCTACTTTTACATTTTTCCAATCTGATCATAGGATTTTTTTTGTAGTTAAACTATTATTCTTTAAATAGTATATATACAGATATACTGAGACAAGAGCAAAATGATATAACTAATGATTAAGTTCGTAGTGAGGTATCATCCAAGTTCATCGATTGGCTTGTACAACACGTAATGAACGTAGACTTTATGTTTTTTTTAAGTTATATAGTCATGTACATTCCAACATTGTTGTATGTTATGCTTTGAATAGATTCAAGACCCAAACAACCAAATTGAAGACCCTTTACTCCAAGCTCTTTCTTGGAGGCCAGTGAAAACTGTTAAAAAATTGACAATTTACTACATAAACGGCTACAAGTTTAACATTTTCTGATGGAGTAAAGGAATGTGAACACATAACTTTGGGGTTTGTGTTAAACGCATAACTGGACATTTAGAGGAGAACTTCTATGGTGTGGTAAAAGAAATCATTCAAGTTTTTCTCCGGATGGGTTAAAAGAGATTTAGTTTTATTCAAGTGTGATTGGTAAGACAACACAATCGGCGTGGGTACAAAAGTCGACAACCATTATAGATTAGTTAAGGTAAAAAAACCGGTAGATATAAAGGGTTTGATCCCTTCATCTTTGCCCAACAAGCCAAACAAGTTTATTACAAAGAATTTCCTAGAGAACATCAGGACTAGTATGCAGTCATTAAAGCCAAGGCTTGTAGTCAAATCACCAATAATGTCTCCGATGAGGGTGAAAATGCTTATCAGCTAGCTCCAAGCAACTTCCACGATAGTCATTCAGTGTTGAATATTGATCCAGTCACATTGGATGAGACACTTGCGGCCTCAGGTAGTGAACACATTGACACATAAGATGTCTTGTCATTAAAATGGTCCAGCGCCAATTTGGATAATGATAACACGTCTGAAACAAATTTCGAGAGTCACACTGGCACCGAAGGGGACTTCTAAACTGAAACAGACACAGAGTATGTAGTTGTATATAAATATATGTATTTATATATATATATATATATGTTATTGTTAAGATTGAATAATGCTTACATAGCTTTATTGATGATGACTAGACGTAGAGGACGCTTTTGTCGGGGTGGTGGTAGACAATCCCCGGTTACACGGCTGGGTACCACTAGCACCCCAGAGGTGTTACAGCCTCAGCAGTAGGACGAGTAGATCCACGAGGCGACCCCTTCATCAACATCTGACTCTTTTCCCACTCTAGTCCCATTATCGGCTGTAGACGAGTAAGTATTACTATATTTTCTCAAGTTTATGTCTTTTTATAATGGGGTGTGTGTTGATAACATAACTATTGTAATTGTTGAGATTGATATGAGTGATGTTTGTTAATAGAGAGTAAAGCTCACTAGGTACTGTTGTGTGTGATGTATACTTATGTTATTTGTAACTTTGAGATTGATTTGATTGTTGTTTGTTAGTGGAGAGTAAATCTCACTAGGTATTAGTATGTGTGCTGATAATATATATAACTATTAGAGATAAGTCTAAAATCATGATTGAGTAGTCTGAACCTCGTGTGATTTGTTAATAATACACATCAACACTCTCAGCTAAAATGAAGTCCGTACTGTTTGTTTATCTAACAAGTCTATTCAAATGTGACAGAAGTCTGAAGAACTCCATTTGCAAAAGATAGGGGGAGTTTGTAAAAATCAATTCGCTTCTGAAATAAAGAAGTCTGTACTCACTTAAAGCTTCACCGAATCAAGCTTATCTTTAGACCACGAGAAGATTTCTCACTCTTTAAGTATTGCAAAAAGGATCTTTCCTTTCCAAATATAAAGCTGCATGAACTTTCTCATGTCATCTTTGAAGCTATCATCAAAAAGGAAATCAACGAAAAAGTTGAAGACTTTTTTGCGTTTATTAAGAAAACTACCTCACGTGTCTTAAGGTGTTAAAAAAGTTGAACCTGTTCAAAACGGATAGCCTAAGGTTAACTGCTATAAAGTGTACGTGCTTTCTAAAAGTGCATAAGCAAAAGGGATTTTTTATTTAAGACTTTTGAAGAAATCCAGATAAGGAAATTTCTCTAAAGCATGTGTTTGTACTTGTTGACAGTACCTTCCTCAAAGAAACCAGTATCCTTCAAGCTGAACCAACGGATATTTTTCAGAAGGACTATAAATACAAGAAGCTTTCGAATTCAAGATAGTTACGCTGCTCAATTTCATACTTGAACACTCTCTTAATTTCTCTCTAAAAACAGAAGTCAGAAAGACTTTTCTTTAAAGTTTCTAAGTTCTTGTATTCACTACTTAAGTCTTCTTTATAGTTCTTCTTAGTGTAGACCTTGACTTATAGTAGTCTGTAGCTCAATGTACCTTGTAATCATTTTATATTTTTGTACGCTGAGTTATTTGATTGTAACTACAAACACTTTATCACTTCACTTTGTACATTCTGGTGTGTTGCCAAAATCTATTAGTGTTGGGAAACACTATAGCTTGAAGAGGCTTTCGAAAGAATACTTGGGTTTATAACCAGGAGTGGCTAGTGTCAAGAATACTTGGGTTTAAGCCAAAAGTGGCTGAAGTCAAGAATACTGTTGCACTGGGCTGGTGCAGATTGTAAAGGCATTTTACAATAATGAAAAACCCTTCGGTCTAATGGAAATAGACGTAGCTTTTAGGTTGGAAGTGAACCAGGATAAATTCCGTTGTGTGATTTTTTGCTCCTCTCTCTAGTCTGTTTAATCTTATAACTGTTTGAGTGGTCTGTATAATTTTTGAAAAAAGTTTAAGACTTATTCAACCCCTCTTCTAACTCTAACTCTATACCATCAATTGGTATTAGAGCTTGTCCTTTGGGTTGATTATTCTCACTAGTAAAAAGGATCAAGATCCATGGCCTCATCCTCTCATGATTAGCTCACTACAAAAGGTTCCTCTAGGAACAGACCACCCTTGTTAACTCTTTCCTCTATACTCTAGGCAACTAAACATGACACTTGGAGTGCATTCTTGATGCCTTGATCCCTCCCCCCTTCTCTCCTCCAACCGTGAACTCCTTAGCTTCCAAGGGAGAACACATGCAAAATCATTATTCTCAAAGAACACTTCCATTCTTTTCTCTAAGTCTTGAGCAGCCAGTCACTTCCTTTTCTTTTTCTTCTTCTCTTTTGACGTTGATCATCATCATCCTCCCATCCATATTAAACTTAAACACTCATCACCCTTCTTAACCATCATGCAAAAAGAAGTAGCCAATTTCTAAACACTTCACCACCTTTTAATATCTTCCAAAAACAATAGCTTTTATTTACTTTCTTTTCTTCAAAAATCATATTACCAATCACCAAAATGACTTTACTCTCTTAATTCTTGGTTCTGTATGGTGGTAATCTTGAAGCCAATTTCAGAGCTCTTGTTTCTTCCTCTCTTAGCCGTGTACACTACCTAAGAGGGACCTGAGTATAGGCACAAATGATAGTTAAAAGCAGTTAAAAACGTATTTACATAAGCAAACGAAGAAAAATAGTTAAAAGGGATATGTATTTTATGAGATATGAGGTGAATTTTGGAGTAGTGGAAAATTACCTAAGTGAGTAAAATTGATTCAGAAATATTTTACACGTTACTTATCCTTAAACGCGTAGTTACGGAAGCTAAAACGACAAAATATAGCACATTAGTACATGTTTGTATGGGACTTGTTGTTGGGCATAATTGACACTTAATTTTATTATATTTAATTAGTATTTTAAAAATCAAGCACTTGTGGCTTTGGAATCATCCAATTTGGAGTTTTCTAGATAAAATACGATAAAAGCAAAGTTTTCGATAAAACGATGAAAAATAGCGAATTTATGACTTTTATTGACTTGTAGAAAAATTTCCTCTCTCTAATAAAGTTTGGAATGGACTTTATTAGTTGTAATAAATAGTTTTGAAGGATTTTAGTAACTCTAAAATTTAAGGCCATTATATCAAGTTTCGTCGTAAATCAATACAACGGACAAGATCGTTAAAAGGCCCAAGATGTCATAAGGAATACCAAGAATTTTTATGTTCAATTTTCTCTAAAAGAAGCTTAATATTTTCAATATAATGACTTATTGTAGAAGTGAAAATAAAAATGGCCCAAGAATTATTAAACAAATATTTTTACAAAGTTTTCCTTAAAAAGAATTTAGGAAAATTAGATGACTAAAAGTCTTAAAAAACGTTTTGTACAAAATGTATGTTTTAGGCCTAGCCTCAGTGCTCCTAAAGAAAGATTTTTAGGTGGCACCTAGGCTCTGACATGTAAGAACACTTACGAGAAATTCCATGATAATTGGTTTTAGAAGTGCTTTAAGGACAAGTTAGATAAATGAGATTCCGCCTAGTACTCGAGCACCCTTATGATTAGAAGAGTAAATTGCATGTTGCATATGGAGGGATAATAGAGTGATCCCCTAGAGCATACAGTGATAGGTACACTGAAGCAATAACGGCATCTCGATCCCTTAAGGGCAGTCTTGGGACTATATTGGGGGCAGACCTCCAATGGCTCGGATTCACGCCTGAGACCAGACAACCTGTGGCAACTCTGATGTACTTTGACTCTAGACGAGGGTTTCTATGACCGTGTAGTGCCCGTTCTGACAAGATGTGTGTTGGATCCATTATTGATGGGTCTGTGAGTCCTTACCCCTTTTGTGAAAATAAAACAATGCGAGCTTCGGTCGCTCTAGTTGGGTAGGAGGATAAGGTGGGATTGTTGTTCATATGGATATTTTACATGAGGTTTATAAGCGGGAGTTAGGCCCTATTGCATACTGGAATTCAATCAAGATAAATCATAATGAATCAAACACATGCATAGCATCTACAATTATATGACAAAATTTCTTAGTGTATGTTATCTTCGTGTATGCTCTGAACTTTGGTGAGTGTATTAATATATGTTGTCTAAATTTTTGTGTATATGTTTAATTACATATCTGTGGCTACCCTTGCATGTGAAACATATGGGTGAGAGCTTATACTCACCCCTTTGGTGTTGTGTGTCTACTTTCCTTTTGTGATCATTAGCTGAAGGTCAGGGTGAGCGCGAGTAGGACCTACACTACCTGCAGTAGAGGATGTTGAGTTATGGATGTAGACTGTTTATACTCATCACTCATGTCAAGACTGTTGTAGGTCCCGACGTTTAGTTTATGTTACGTTATTATCATAATAGTTGTTATTGGGAGCCTGCGAGCCCTGTACCTTTTGAGTACACTATTGTTATGAAAAAATCAATCTGAGTTATAATGTTTATTTAAACTATGTGTTGATGATCACCAATAAAAAAACTCCTATTTTTCAAAATAACTTATGACTCCTTAATTAAGTAGGATGTTCCAGTGTAGGAGTTAGTCCTAGTTAATTAAGGATGTCACATCCCCCCGGTCCTAGTCTTTGCGACCCAGGCCCTTGACTCCTCACAGGAATTCTCCCCCCACGGTATCATTTAAACCCTCCCCTAATCCTCATTTTTTGCACTCAACAGAAGGTTAAAAGAACAAAGGAAAAATTAAAACAAGTAAAAGTAAAGAGTAAGGGTTCACTAC
The DNA here is from genome assembly GCA_037962975.1 of Clitoria ternatea. NCBI lineage: Eukaryota > Viridiplantae > Streptophyta > Magnoliopsida > Fabales > Fabaceae > Clitoria > Clitoria ternatea. The sequence continues at coordinate 4,595,014 of CM075674.1, forward strand.
CTGAAAACACTAGTGGAATCCTAAGTTTTACGAACAGGCAAGGTTCTCTCAAGATCTTCGAAGCACAGAGGGTCTAAGCAAGACGATGGGTGTAAGTTCAACTCTCTAACTCACAAGGGTTTCTTTCTCTGAATTTTGGAAAAGTATAAGTATGCAAATGCAAGAAGTGACTTGCAACGTTTCCAGAACCACCTCTTACAGACGTGGTTGGTGCAAACAACATGGTGGCGCTTTAGATTCAAATTTTTTGGGCCGAGTCATTTTAATTTCCAAGGCCATTGTCCAAAAGTAACCGCCAAAGTTATGATCGAAATATAACCACTACACATAATTAAAAGTAATGGTTGCATAATTGACACAACCCACAATACCCACAATACTGCATTTTGAAGGGGAAATAAATGCGTAATAGTTACGAACGTGAATAGAGCAAATGAAAATTTTTCTAAGTTAACAAAATGTTCTTCTTACCCATGCCTATAACAGATGCCTTAGTAAAAGATATAGCTCATTCGCGCAACTAGCATGGTCCCTTAAACAAGCTAGGGGAAAATGATCCAGTCTCGATACTGGCCTATAAGCAGAGAGGTCATTTGACCTAAAAGCCGTCATACAAGACTGACATCGCACAAGCTTAAAAGCATGACATCGACTCCCAATACTGCGTATGAGACTCATGGCGTAGCCCTAGTATGAGTCATTCTCTCAATATCAAATAGTTAGAGTTGACTTATGCAATCACGTGTTGAGGAAGTAACCTACGAAGTGACTGGTGAAAAGATACAATTGGTAGGTAGGGTCACTGTTACGTGTCAACCTTTCTACAATGATCATAACCACGCTCACACCTTGTACGGTAAGCCTACCTACTCAAAACGACTCTTCTGTTACACCCATATAGATACTCACTTATCAACAATGAAAGGTAGAACATTCTCACTTGAACTTATACATGAGCTTTGATATTCCCCTTGAATATTCACTGACTTGAGCGTCGAAGTATCCTTGCAGTTGACACCTTTCTGGTATGAGGAATCACTTTGAGACCTTTATTTCCCCATAGGAATAGAGGATATAATATCAGATCCCCATTGGACCGGTGTAAAACTCGAACATATAACATCTTTAAGGAGGCCCTTGCACCCCAGCCATGACTAGTTCATTAAGAAAAAAATAAGGATTTAGAGCATGTTTAGAAAACCAAAGATCAAAGCACTCTTAGAAATTTCATTTCATCTAGATTTCAAAAATAAGTGAGTGACCATTTACTTAAGTTGAATTTTAATTAATTATCCTATCAATTCACCCATCAATACCTCCCTGATGTTTATTTCATCAATGTTCTAATTGCTAGTTTACTTGTTACCCCCTCTCCCCTACAGTTTACTAACAACTCTCATGTGTGTCGTAATTCTGAAAAGCTAAATTCAAACATATAGATAAAAATAAAACATACAAATAATCTTAAAATTAAAATTAAACTCAAATCCTCTGTATTACATCATTTCTCAATTGAGACTACTTTTAATCCATAAGACAATCAAATGATTACTCACACATAATGATGGAAAAACTAACAAGTGCAATGCAATACATGGTGAATGTACAAGGAACATGAAAATAAAAAAGAAAAATATTGACTCAAACCTTACTCTTAATGGAGAAAAACCTATGATGGCTCTTTCATGATCCTCTCAAGTTGTATAAGCAAATGGGAAACTAATAAACTCCTACCAACTCTAACCTTAGAAATAAGTTAGGTAAAAACTAACATAAAATACATAATGCATCTGATTACAAGTTTGCTCAACCTAAAAATAAAAGTAAAATACAACAAAAACATAATTGTGGCAACTTTGCTACCTCGAGCTACATAGTACAGTTAAGCCATAGAGTTGACTTAGAACTCTTTTTTTTGTCTTTGACACCTCTCAAGTCCCATAAGGCCCCTCTTTTGGCTTGTTTACTCCCAACCGCTTTGGAATTTGCATTGCATACTTTTTGAATCCAAATTGGGCCTTTCTATACTTGTTTACATGTAAAATACAAATAAATTAAGCATAGACGAGTCAAAACATAAAAAGGAACAAAAACTCTAAGAAAATAAAATAAATCTAAACAAAAATACTAAAAATTCTATTAATAATAAGCCCTAAACTTTGCATTCTAAGAATGCATAAAAAACCTTAAAGTTAAATTTTTTTTCTTCTCCCGAAGAAAAGACACTAAAAAATGCATAAACAATGGTCCTAGGAAAACTAAAAATTAAAAAAACTAAAATAAACCCACTTGAATCCCTAATATAAGAGTAATAAAAATATAAGCAAAAGAAATCATACGAAATATTAAACAAGCATAAAATCTAATCAGTTATGGTTACATAAGTTCTCTCTAGTCCTAACAATTAAAGTATATATCAACTAATGTAATTCTTATTTTTATTATCCTTATTATTACAATTAAGGTTAAATTATAACGAACAGTTATAATTTAGAATTTTGATAGAATTAGGCTAAAGTCCTTTCAAATTTTTTATTCATTATAATTTATAAAATTTTTCTGGAATTTTATATCAATAAGTGAAATATGATCTTAATTACAACTCGTAAAGCGTTATTTTATTTTATTTTAGTAAGAATAGCAAGCGTCATGATAAATTATAAAACTTGAATGAGAATCTAACTTCATATATATATATATGATTTTAAGTTTAAAATTTCATTTTATTTGAAAATCATTTGGATAAAAAATAAAATAGTAAAATTATAACTTGTGAGTAGTCAAACAGTTATTTAAGCATAAATACATGAGAAACCTATGTTAGCATTTTTAAATATATTTTATAAAGTAATATGATAATTTATAATAAAATAGATGCACAAAGTTTATTTCATAAAAGTGCTCAAACTAAATATTATATTATAATAATATCATAAGTAATATTTAAATTTAAATAAAAAATTATCTCTAAATAAACGGATTTACGTGTTTCACTCTTCCTGTATAATTCTTTTTCTTTCTACCACTTAGCACATAAGTTTAAATTTCTTCATTTCTTTCTTCTTTATTCTTCTCTTTTTTTATCCACAAATAATTTCTTTCATTTTCCTTTCTTACTTCTATCTAATATGCTTTCATCTTTACTTTCGAAAACACGTCTTTGTGGTTACTGTTGTGTCTTGATATCACAAGTTTTATTGTTATTATCATCATCAACAACAACAACAGTGGCATCAACTTTATCATCACCACCGTCATCAATTTTGAGCACGAGATAAAAAACAATGTAAAATATATAATTAAATAATTTAAACACTAACATTGGAAACATATGTGTATATGTTATTTAGCTTAAACCTTGGAATACTTAAAACTCGAACCAAGAAAATCAGGTAAATGGGGCCTGATAAGAATTTACCAAGAATGAGATATATAAGATAATAAGAAGAGTTCCCTACTTTCTAATTGTATAATTACGACATGTTTTTTAATTTTTGTTATTTACTAGTTGCTGACTTTATCCATTCTTATGATGATTAATTTATTTATATTATGTTATTTATATTTTAGTTGATTGAAATTTCGCTTATTTAAATATATATATATATATATATATATATATAATTTATGTCATTTCTTTACATTTCAATCATTTATGTTTTTTTACCTATATATGTGTGTGTTTATTTTTTAACAATTTATATTTCTGCATATATAAATATATATGTTTTACATTTTAGTCATTTGTTTTTCTATATATATAATTTATATTTGGTAGAGGATTTATATTTAGTTATTTATAATTTTGTTGTGGTGTATAAATATATATAACTATTGATGTTGTTTTTGTTATTTCTTAAGAATAATTGAAATTATCTTGAATTGTTGAAATATCATGAATTGGTATTGAAATTATGATAGCATACAAAAGGATTGATATGGGTATATAGTGAACATGTTCAGGAAATTATGTAAATGAAATTACAAATATGAAATATATAAATTCTTTGATAAATTTTGAAAGCTTAACTTTTTTCTAATAATAATAAAATTTTGGTTTAAAAAATATTTATTTAAGTAATCGATATGATAAATCATGTCTCTGTTGTTACCTTTAAATTTGAATAAAGATTTGAAACTATAAAATAATTTATTTATTAAATACTAATAAGTATTCTTCATTGTGTTTTGTTATTTAGATATTGCTAAATAAATTCAGTATATTATTTAAAATGATGGAAGGATATTTTTTAAAGTTTTGATGACATGCTATACATTCGGAATTTTGAGTTTAACAGGTCATATTTTGAATTTGGAAAATATGCAATTTACTCTAGCAAAATATCATTAGACCCTTTAGAAATTTTTGGAATTAAGGATCTAAAAGTTTAAACAAACTTAAATACAAAATTTAGGACATGCATCATAACATATAAGTAAAATATATAACAATGGTTATGGGATACATGTTAAAATATGATGAATGCATTAGGAATGATTTAATTGCAAACCTTGGGATAAGATTATGTAAAAAGATGCCTAGAGATGTAGGTCGCTTCCTGGTATCGGGGACACTCACAATAAACTTTACTTAATCTGACTAGATCCTAAGTATTTATCAAGCCAGTGGAGTTGTTTAATTTTCCATGAGGGAAATATAATTATATAATGAATCAGGATTCTGTTTTGAAACAGTGTAAACTCCTAGCTACTCCTAATGAAAGAAAAAGAAAACTTAAGGGCCCACAGACATTACATTATCACTAAGAAATAATGAGATAGAATGTCGTATGGATTGTATTAAACCTCGAGTGATTCGTACAAAATAATTAAATATGAAATAAGAAAAGAACAAAAAGGGGAACTATTGAATTATGCATACATACAATCAGATTTAATGGTGTGCGTGTGAATGTTATATTTGGTGAATTCCAAATAAATTTAATTATTGTGAAAACCTATTATTTGTATATGTCTTCTATAAAATTGATATTTTCTATTTCTTATCCTTTTCTTGTTTATGTTTTATGATGAATTGGATATATGAACCAAACAGAATTTCATCATGACAAACCCAACCTCTAGTTGATCTGGGAATTAAATAGCTAAAGTTTTTGGAAGAAAATTGTACAATTATTTTAGTACAGCTAGCTATTTATATTTTATCAATCTTAATCTTAATAGTAATTCAACTTTTTTATTTTAAAAAAGTCATTTTTTCTTGTATTTTAGTTGGGAAATTTTTGTAGTAACTAACGGTGTTACAACTGATGTGACTCATCTGTAACAGTCCTCGTTTGTGTGTTAGGTCCGCGAGACCAGATGTCTATATTTTGTAATAAATTTTATATGTACTGATGAATGGGCTACGACCGACTTGTTTATTTGTTCTGTTTTAAAGAGATTTTGTGAGTGTGAGGTAGAGATTATTATTTTAATTATGTAAGTTATAGAAATAATTAGGAAAATAATAATAATGTGTCTAATAACATTAATAATAACAAAAACTTATAAAATAAGACATTAAGTCATTTAATGTAAATATTTAAGTAATTGTTTTAAGTTAATAAAACTATGTAACTCCCTGGTTTGAGCCCAGAAATAATCCATGGGACTTGAGTAAATTATTTTTATCTCACAATGTCCCTCATGTTATTCCTAACAACTTTTGTGAAGAGCCCAATACCCAATTTTAAACAACCAAGCCTAAAAACGTTGATTTTAAGTTACCTAGGTAAGCCAAAATGCGCATCTGTATGTATTTTAGGCGTAATTTATTTTCCTGATATTGGATTTTAGTCATTCTTGTCCCAAAATCTACGTATCAAAATTATCTACAACTCTTATGCTGACCACAAAGACCAATTCTCACCCCATAAATCCCAGAAATTAAAACACAACACCAATTCACGTTTTTCCAGCAATAGTTTGCACTAGGTGCAGTACTTTCCACATAACTCTCTCATATGACCATGAAATTGAATGAGGCCTTCACCAAATTTTTCCTAACTCAATTCTTCACAAATTTTATGCAGAACACAAAGCCCAAATCGCAACCCATTTGGCCCAGAAAAATCATTTATGTAAGGGAAAAAAATCCCATCACAACCCTACACCCTTTTAGTATTTGGGCCATATCTCACTTAATTCTTGATGGATTTTTTTATTCTTTATATGCATTTAAAGAGAACAAAAAGTTATACAACTGTGATGTTCAGCCCATTTGTAAAATTGGTCCATAAGTCCACTCAAACCTGTAACATCCCTGTTCTTTTAAGAATAGTTTTACTCTTGTAAAATTTGAATTATGAAAGGTTGTGAGTAAGAATAAGCCAATATATACCTTATTGATGGTCTGTAGTATCTCAAAAATGTCATTTTTGCACATAATAATAGAATTTATATGGATCATTAGTGAAATTAAGCAAAAACCAAGTGAAAGGAGCTTTGTTCCGAGTAACAGAGAGGAATTCTGAGTGAATAATCAAAAATTCCGAGTGAAGGAGAGAATTCCGAGTCAGTATCATGTTTTCCGAGTAAAACATGACTGAGAAGGCTACCACCGAGTGGAGTCCTGACCTGAGAAGCAAATTCTGAGTGAAGTGTGTTCAAAAGAACCTATTGGGTGAAAATTCGAGTCAAAACACCCTAGAAAGGCTCGGTTCTGAGTCAAATACTTCCTTTTTCTGAAGGAAATTACTCTGATTGAAGCATTTCGAGTGAAAGAATGCATAAATACTTATGTTTATGTTGATTTGATGCTTCCTTCCGACTGGAGTGTGTTGTGGAATCAATTGGGAAGGATTCCGAACGGTTTCGTATGTATTTGCTCAGGAAACCGAGTGGAAAATGGAAGAGGGAGCCAATTCCGAGTGAGATATACTCTATTGGACCAAAACCGAGTGAGACTCGTACGTGTAGGCCTTGTTCCGAGAGGTAATGGCTAAAATAAATCTTAATTGGAAATATAGTTGAAGAATTTGGTCTAAACCGAGTGAACCAAGTGAATGAAGACTCGGATTTCCGAGTAAACACTCTGAGAAAGGGAGAAACCGAGTGAGAAACCGAGTACATGAGTCGGTTTCAAAAGAATTCCGAGCCAGCAAGCCACGCTCAAGCGAGCCTTGCAATTGTGACTCGGAAGTGAGAATTTCAGTCGGTATAGTGGTTAACCGAGTGGTAATTTCACTCGGTATTTAGTATCAGAAGTGCGTATTGACTTCAATTTTGTCTTTAATGATTATTTTAATTCAATAATGCGCATTATAGATAGTGGACGACCAGAAATGGGCACTGACTCAGCCTATCCTCTTAATTAATTCCCACTGACCCTCCATTATCACTCCACTAACAGCCACTCAGAAAAGCTGTCCCCCATTCCACTCACTCTCTCCCTATTTAAACCAACTCAAGGATTCTCAGAACCCACACACACAACACAAACACCCCTTCATCATTTTCCTTTCCAGCAAACTTCTGTCTCTCTCTTTTCTCTTCTGTTTCACTCGGAATTCGTGCTGAACAGTGAAAGGGAGCCTCTTCTTCTCCTCCAGTAGCTCCATAAAGGTAAGGAGGTATATTTCTTGGGTGCCCTGTGGGAAAACCGAGTGAAGGAAAGGGTTAAGGAACTTGTTCCTCACCTTTCCAGGACAGATTCAGAGTTGTATGAATTAAATGCTTTAAATTGTTATTTGTATATGCATGTATATATATATCTGTTACTGAGTGTAAATAATCAGTGAAGGATTATGAATAAAAGATGGGTTTAATGTTAACAGGTTCTGTTTTATGCCAATCCGATCGGTTCCACATCATTTCAATCGGATTTTTATATTACCAACTCAGTTTCATTCGGACATAACATTTTTCACTCGAAAAACACTCTATTTCTCTCGGACAGCAGCTTCCCAACCTTATTTCACTCGGAAAACACTTTATTTTACTCAGCAAATAGTTATTTTCACTAAGAGAACTCCTTTCAGTTTAGTGTAACTCGGATTATAATGTTACTTCACCCAGAAGACTCTTCCCAATCGGATTTCATTCGGAATCAGGATCATCTTACTTGGATTTATTTTATTCGCATTCAGACAGAACTCTTTTCAACTAATTTCACTCGGTAAACTCATACTTCACTCGGAACTTATCTTATTTTTACTCAGAAACCTTTTTCATGCTGATTCCACTCGGAATTATACTTGGTTTCCCTCAGAAATTTATTTCACTCAGAATTTAAGTTATTACATTAAGAAAATACTTTTCAGTTTCTGTTTCACTCGGAAAACATATTAAATTCATTTAGAAAACTCTGCTCAGTCTCAATTCACTCGGATTCAAGCTGTTCCAGTCGGAAAACAGCATTCCAGTTCATTTTCACTCAGACCCAAACTTATTTTAGTTGGAAAAACAGCTTTCCAGTGTCATTTCACTCGGATTTTTAGCCAGATCGCTTGGAGAACCCTTCTCTGTATGATTCCACTCGGAATCATACTTATTTCACTCGGATTTACCCCTGTTCCACTCGGAAAACTCTGTTTTTAGTGTTTTTCGCTTGAATTTTCAATTGGAAACTAATCTTTACTACTTTTTAAGTTATTGGTAAGTTATAATTATCATTCTTATTCTATTATTATTATTATTTATTATCAAACTTAATATTGTTATTATTATTATTAGTTTTATTATTATTATACATTGTTAACATCTTAATTATGTGTAATTACATAAAGAATATATTATTTTACTCTTTATGGAAAATATAATTTTAATCAAGATATAATAGATATATTTCTAAAATAATAAACGAATATCTTACAATGTTTAAATAAATTCAAAGAACTTGGGAATGATATGATGAGACTGGAAATACATAAGATACCCAAGGAATCAATTGATAAAATAAATGCATTTCGCATCATGAAAATATTTTTGAAGAAGAAAAACCTCTAGAGCATACACTTGGTACAGTGGAGGACACTCACGTTCGATCTCCATGAAGAATCTTGGGAGTACAACTGGAACGGCAACCCAATGGCATCAGAGTCGCGCCTGATAGCCGGGTGAGACGATGCAATTCTAGTGTACTTTGACTAAATGACGGAGTGTAACTATGATCGTAGGGATCCAAATTCCAAAAATATTTAAATCAATGATGAGAACCAATGAGTTCATTTGTACCATATGGAACTTGGGCGGACCCTGATCGCTCTAGATGATTGGAATGGTGATATTCCAAAGAATGAGAAGAAGATGAAATGATTTATTGGGCCCACATGCATCATGAGACTTAATCAAAGATAAATCATAATAAATTTGACTCATGCATTTCATGACAATATGCTTGATTGTTATAATTGTGAATAAGCTAAATGTACGATTTATGTGATGACAACATGCTTGATTGTTATAAATGTGAATATGCTAAATGTATGATTTATGTGATACTGTATGTTAACTGGATTATGTCCGCACCGGATTAACCAATCAAGGTCTTGGGTTATACTCACCCTTACTGTTGACCATTTTTCAGAGGAATTAGAAAATCAAGAACCCGAGTGTGAAGAACAGCAATACGCTGAACCCACTGAGAACAATCATTAAAGATAGAATATTTATTATTAATAATCAGACACCGGATGACTGTATAATATTTAAGGGTGCCTGCGTGCCCCATTCTGTTAAGAGTACAATTACTTACAGTTTGTGAATGACTATGTGATCTATATATTATTGCTTCCACTAATCTGCCATTTACTTATTTAAAAAAAAATATATTCACTTTTTCTGAAAACTGTTAACACTCTCAGTTAAATAGGATGAACCTACAGAAGGATTTGTCTTATCTAACCGAGGGTGTTACAAAACCCACGAGCAAGCTACTGCCCTACACTTAACACCTAAGCTTGCATGCACCATGGACCAATTAAATTGCTCCACCACTTGGCCACTTGTCCCAGCCATGCATAACTCTTCACTACCTCACTATCAGCCCTTGTGACACATTTTCCTTTGCATGAAAACATGATGACACTTGTCCCACCCAATTACATGGCCGTGTGACTCCTTGGAGGCCAAGGGAACTCATGCAAAATTTGTCATTCTGCTTTGTTCTCCTTGTTGCTTCTTTCTCTTAACTTAGAAGAAAAAAATCCAGCCAACTTCTTCTCCTTTCTTTCATGTTTTCTTTATTCAAAACACCACTATCCAACATCATCATCTATCCTAAATCACCATACCACTCTACAACTTCAAGATACCACCTTATAATCATAAATTTTTTTCTTCTCCTCCACTAAGGCAGCAACGTAACTTCACCATCCTACCACCTAGTTCACGTTAAAAACCAACACCCTTCAAGGCATCCATTTCCTTCCTCCTTGATGAAGCAATCCATGGTGGCCTAGGAGAAAATTTTGGAGTCCTTGCTACCACCTTTCTTGAGCATGAAAATTTTAGTGGTAAGGGGGAGTACCTTGCTTGTTTAAAATCTATGATTTAATACATACATGGTGGGATATAAGTGTTTCTTAGCACTTATATCCTAATGCTCTCTTAAAGATCTAACTTTTATGGTTTAATCTTGAAAATTCTTGTAAGAAAATTTAGATCTTTAAGAAGTATTATGGCTACAACATGGTTCTTGTTAAATCCTTTAAAAATTTAAAGTTTTAATTATGAAGGTCACTAATACTTGAATTTTATTGCTGCAGATTTTTGGTTGAAATTATATTGCATGTGATGATCTTGTTTAATTATGTGTTCTTAGCTTAATTGGTGACTTGGAGTGTTAATAATATTTTTTTAACAATATAAAATATTTCCAAACTAGTTTTATAACTCACAATAAACTAATATTGCTGCTGGAATTTTGTTAATAGTTAGTAAACAACTTAATAAATTTTAGATCCTAACGTATAAACTTGAAAAGAAATGATTTTGTGGTTAAATATTGGTAACGTGACTTGATCTTGAAAATTATGTGATAAAAAATAAATTTTAGTATAAAATTTAATTCTGGAATTTTTATTAAAAATAAAAACAAGTAATTTTTGTGGTAGCAATTAAATGATATGTTTATGACGTTAAGAAAATGAATTACGAGGATTTTAGAACTTAATTCTTGGTAATTATTTGTGATGGATAATGCTGCTGTATTTTAATGTATTTGGGGTATTATTCTGATTATAAAAATGTTATGAATGTGGAAAAAAATTAAGAAAATAAAAAGGGACTCAAGTTAGGCGCGAACAAAACATTGAAAACGATATAAAACGTGTTTTTGTGAGTAAACGGATAAAATTGGCAAAACTGTTTTAGAGAAGTATTTGGTGGTATTAGAAATGAATTTTGAGCCTAAGAAAAATACTCAAACAAGAAAAATTGGTTGGAAGAATTTTTGACGCGCAATTTATCCTTAAAACATAGTTTTACGAACGTTGGAATGACGAACTTTGGCAATTGGTGAATTTTCATGTAGTGGTTGTTTTTCTGGACAGAATTTATTTTAATTTTACTATATTTAATTAGTATTTTTAAAGTTAAACACTTTTGGCTTTGTAATCTCTCAAATCAAAATTTTCTAGATAAAATATGTTGAAAACAATGTTTTGGACAAAGGAACAAAAAATTTACTATCTTGTATCCTACTTTAGAAAAAGAGGAGCCTTTGTTTTCAATGTAGAATTAGTAGGATTACCTTGTAAATAAGGAAATATCTCATCTATTAAATTATGAAAAATTTTAGAAAGACAAAATCAATTAAATTGTCCATTATAAGTAAATACGACAAAACGACTTTAGTAATCAAAAATTTTATATCTTATCCTTAAATTCTCTTTATAGAAAAACTTAGATTTTCTTAATATTATATTCCCAAGAAACATAATTGAAATTATGTTACTTCTTTTTAAAGAGATATATATATTATAAACTTGTAAATAAATTAAATATCTTACAATAGAGAATTTTTGTATAAAGGTTGTTTAAAAAATAATCTTAGTATTTCTAATGAAATGAATTCTTATTTGAATCTTCAAGCTTTATTACCTACTACATGAAAAATTTTATAGCTTGGATATTTTACATGTTTTAAGGACAAATGCGCTATGTGAGTTAAGTTCCGTCTAGACTCTGGGCACCCTAGTAATTGAGATAAGCACATGGCATGTTGCATTTGGAGTTTAGGAGAGATGTTGGAAAAATCCCCTAGAGCATACAGTGATGGGTACACTGAAGAATCTGTCACGCCTCGATACCCGAGGGCAGTCTAGGGAGTATCATCAGAGGCGGGAATTCCAAGTGGCATCGGATTCGCGCCCATCGCCGGACAGCCCGTAGCAAACTCTAGTGTACTTCGACAAGAGACGGGATTTTCTATGACCATGGAGTGCCTGTTCTGGGGTGATGTGTGATATGTGTGATTAGCCATTTGATAATTGGGACTGTGAGTCCCTACCCATTTGTGAAAACTAGAGCGAAGAGAGCTTCGGTCGCTCTAGTTAGGTAGGGGAGATAAGGGTGGCGGATTGTGCACATGGTTATTGGTATATGAGATTGACGAGTGGAAGTTGGGCCCCATTGCATATTGGTAATGAATTATAATTTACAGTAATTGAATCTAACACATGCATAGCATGCCATTACTATATGACTAACCCTCTAATTGTTGTTGATATTTGTGTATGCGAAGTTTTATATGTCGATGCTAAGGAATGTTGTATGTAAATTTTCTATAATTCAAAATATTAAGCCACCCTTGTATGTATATGTGATGGGTTAAGAGCTTTGTAATCACCACTTTTGTTGTTGTGTGTTGTTTCTCATTTTCTATGATCATCAGTTGAAGGACAAGGCGAGCGTGGGCAGGACTTGGAATACCTGCAGTAGAGGACGCCAGTTGGAAGCGTCATCTATGTATATTTTCTGTTTACGACGAGATCATTATAGACTCGACATTTTATTTCTGTTATGTTGTTATTTTATTGTAGTTGTCAGGAGCCAGTGAGCTCCGTACTCTTTTAAATACTCTCATGTTAAAAGAATCGATCTATATAATGTATTTATTTAAAATCGTGAGCTGATGATCACCAATCAAAAAAAATACTACTATTTTTAGTGACTCCTTAATTAAATAGGACGTTCTAATATGGGAATTTGTCCTAGTTAATCGAGGGTGTCACATCATCCACTTAAGTATTGGCACTTTAGGTCTCAAAGGAGCATTCTCTGCCCTAGTAACCAAACAATCACAAAAGGTACACTTTATGTTAAATAACCTAGAAACATATGGTCTCAAATGGGTGTTAATGATCTTAGGGGAGAAGAAAACCAAAAACAAAAAATTTTATTTATATATTTTTTCTTTTTTATACATAAAAGAAAATAAAAACTAATGCAAAATAAATAAATATGCATGAATTATGAAATGCATGATCATGAGATATGCATAAAAATAAAATATCAAAAATGATAAAAATAAAAATCAAACATATATTAAATATGCATGAAAATACAAAATGTATGAAATAAAAATAAAAGTAATGCAAAAATGGACCTAAACCATGCAACCACTAAATGCAACTAAGTGTGTAGAAAACATGTGAGGACCTTCCTTAAGAACCTCCAGCTAAAATCTTGTGTTGTCCCCAATGTAACAAATAAAAATAAAAGAGAAAGAAAAACAGACTTACCCAGTCACTCTAGTGGTGGAAAATGGCCTTGGGATAGGTGTCAATCATACATGATTTAGGTATAATACTAGTCTTAAACCCAAGATAAAACATTGGTATCCATCCAGTCAAATAAGACTAGCAGTAGAAGGATTCGATATGGCCCCATGAGCATGTAATCTAATCTCCCTCATCCAGATCAATTATGACTAACATCGAAGTAAAGAACCCGATAAATGACATATAAAACCTAAAAGCCACAAGCGTTGTAGAAGGATTGAGCATGACAACCTTTTCCATACCAAGTAGACTGATAATCACAAACGTCACATCAGGGTTTGTCCCCTCAAAACATGCCTATGTTGAATTAATTACTAACTTAAGCTTCAAAGTCTTCTTGTAGGTAACACTCAAATTTTTCCCTCAACACGGATCAACAGTGAACATCCTGAACCTTAAGACCTGAAGGCTCTGAGCTCCCACTAAACTCAGAGATACATAATAGTGTATCCCATTGGATTGGTATAATAGTGAGTGATTAAGAGGAACCAACACCAAACACTTATTTAAGTCTCATCCCTTATACCAAACAGTTTATTGACACGCCTGGTGGGATTTGATAAATAAATTCCCACTACACGCATTCATAATTTCAACGTAGAGGCTAATTAACGCCCTAACACTCCTGAGGATCATTTTTAATACATCATAAGGATAGAGGCACAAATGCTAGATTACAGTAACAAAATTATAGATACTTTAGGTTTGGCGTAGCTTGTGTCTAGATGAGTTGTGGTGGTAAGTTATCCTGATCCACGAGATAAACTAATCAGGCCATTGCAAGTGGAGTTATAGGAGTCTAGACAAGCAAAGGCTCGAGAAGTTAAAGAGAGAATAGTCATCCAAGCTAAAACATCCCCAGCTAAAGCACAACCACAACCATCACCGTAGTATATATCGACATTGCTTGACTACTCAAAGATACTGACCTACGAAGACAACCAGAAGTCCACATACTAGGTGGAAAGTCATAATCCCCAAAATCGTAATTTGTAAATTGCTGACAGATTAAGAGAATATAATTTTAGCATACAGTTTACATGATGTCTAATGAACATAATTATCCCCAAACACTTGCAAACCCCCTAGCCTTTGTCGATAGGAAAATATACCAAAGAGACTGACCCCGGTAAACATCTAGATGCATACACTAATGAGTCCAACAAAAGCCTTAGGGTGGGTCAAAGGATTACCGGCGGGATCCATAGATTCTTGGAAAGAATTGGTACAAGCATTCCAAGACCACTTTGTCATATCGAGAGATGTCCTAAAAACTTCCCACACTTTGGCTCAAATCAAACAAGGGGAGAACATATCTTTAAGGAATTTCATAAAGCGATTTTATAAGGAAGTTATGCTCGTACTGAAAAGAGAAGAAGGTCCTTAATTTTAGCCATTATGTTCCTTTTAACATTAGACCAAGCCAAATTCTTCGATACTTAGGTCTCTCGGGATTAACCGTATACAAGGTCAAGAAATAGACACTAGTGAAAAAACCTAAAAACCCTTACAAGTAATACAAATTTCATAAGCAGGCCGGTCATACCATCAATGAATGTCGATAGTTGAAACATACCATCGAGGTAACCATCAAGGAAAGAAAGTTGAAATAGTACTTATTTAGGGACAAGTCTTATGACGAGCCCAACTAAGATAGGACAAAGAGGCGGGATAGGTACCCTGACAACGAGGGAGAATGGGGTCCTAGGAAGGTCACCACGGTAGAAAAATGAAATCAGTGGTAGAGGCAATCAATGATAAAAAAGATATATAGATGTTGTCATCCAAAGGAAATAGAGGGGTGATTAACATGATTATTAGAGAATGCCAAAAGAGAAACGTCAAACACGGCTAGGAAGAATCATTTACGCATGATATGTCAGTCCAAACCAAGGTGGATATTCTGGAATAGAATTCAAACCTCACCAATCACCTTCTTTGATGATGATTATGGTCCAACGATTCCTAGGGGAGACTACGTCATATTTATAAAAGTTGTCATGGCTAACAAAACTATCCAACATTTGCTAGTAGACCAAAACAACTCTTGTGATATAATTTTTATGAATATTTTAAGAAAATAGGCTTGACCGGTGTGGACCTCTAGCCTTAAACACAAGACCTGACTATTTTCAATGAGGCAAAACAACCTAGGAAAGACTACTTGGACACTAGGTTGACATTTGAAGGAGAACTATGGGCTAGGACAGTCCCGACCCAAATTCTAGTAATTGATGTAAAATCTCCCTCCAATGGGATCTTGGGAAGCCCACTCTAAATTCCATGGAAGCAATTACGTCAACACCTCCTTTGCTGATCAAGTTTATTGACAAGGACAACCAGGTGTCATTTATACAAGGTGACCAATAGATGCCCGGTATTGTTATAACCTCAGTTTCTAAATGGTGAAGAACAAAGTCATTGTGAAGGCGGAAGCTAAATGATGAAAGCCCTAGGGCAGGCTTTGTGAACCTTATAGACCTAGATCCTAAAGAGGACTAAGGAGTTGATCCCCTTAATCCTTTTAAGCACACACTAGATGAACGGACCAAAGTCATGGTTATAGGGGATAGAATCGAGAAAATGACAAATATCAATGTTTGATTGATAAAAGACATAGAGAAATGATTGGTAAAACTTCTACAAGAATACTAGCACCTTTTCTCTTGGACCACAATGGATATACTAGGAACCAATCCTAACTTCTGTTGTCATAAGTTGGTAATATACCTGAAAACTAAACTAGTAGCCTAAAAGAAAAGATGACTAAGACCAGAGAAATAACAGACGGTATATGAAAAAACTAAGGCTTTCTTAAAAGTAGGATTAATCTGTGAAATACGGCATTCAACCCGGGTCTCAAATATAGTTATGGTTAAGAAGACTAATAGAAAGTAGTGAATGTGTATGAATTACACCAACCTTAACTAATGTTGTCCAAAGGATCCCTACCCCATACCCAGCATAGATCAAATGATGGACGATTCATTAGGCTATGAATTCCTTTTATTTAGACGGTCTCGCCTCGCTTTCTGGATTTTGTCCTACAATTAATACATATATAATGCAATCAATTTCTCATTCAAGTATCATTCTTAATTCTCAAGCACATAAATAGTTGTATTCATGATAAATAGTTGTATTCAAGTATCATTATTAATTCTCAAGTACATAAATAGTTGTATTCATGATTCTCATCATGTTTTAAATATCATATAGGCTTTACTTTTTCATTTTATTAGGTTTCGGGACTTCCTTCCCGTTAATTTAAATTTTCTATAATCAAATGGCTGCAAACACAACTTCCAAGTCACCAATACACACCATACACCTTACCTATCATCCTTAATGGGTTTCCAATGCCTCAAAACACATTGTACTAATTTCATTTATGCCAACACCACCAAATGCAACTTCTACCAATTTTAACACTTAGAATATCAATATTTTTCTTGATTCCTTAAATTTCTAACATCAATAATTAATTCCACTCATTCCAAAATTTATTTCCACATACAAAAATCCTTCTCATGGCAAACAAATTCCAAATTTCTCATGTTTTGCCAAAAGCCCCAAATTCCAAATTTTAGGATCTTAACAAAAATCACCAAACATCAATTCCAATCACTTTCTTGCACCATTTTAAGCATTCTCAAGACACTAATATCATATTCCAATCATCAACAACAACAACAAATCACAATGGTCTCCTAACCTAAGGTTTATGGTTCCACATGTCTTTCTCATCATAATAACACTTATTCCACCATTATTAAGCTTTAACAACATCCAAACACCCATTTAAATGCCATTAAGGACATGAACTCTTACCTCAAACTCCAAGTTAGCAATAAAACAGAAATGAGGATGGGAAAAGTAGAGATGAGTGGAAATGTGCCCCAAAATACCTTCAAAGTTTCATGAATCCAAGAAATCCAACTAATTTTAAGTGAAAAATGGCTTAGGGAAAGGGTGATAGTTTTGGGCACATAAGGGAAAGAAAGAAGATGAAGAATAGAGTGAATATAGAGGAAGAGGAGAGCTTCACCGAAAATGTGAAGAGAGGAAAGTGCCAAAATTGGGTATTACCCAATCGTTAAAATGATACACCAAGCCATTCTCCAAAAGTCCACAAAAGCCCATTGTCCATTGGTTAAAAGAGTAAAAAGGGAGAGGGAAAATGCTCACGATAATGGAAGAGAGGAAAAAGGGAATTTGCATTTTCTTTTAATTCTATTTCACTCATAATTTCACTGTTTGCTAACATACGCTATGTCCGAAGAATATCTCCTTAATTCTAAAAATTATTTTAATCACACCACCGTAACCATAATATTTATCTTATCATTCTAAACCCTTTATATATCCAATTTGGCTTAATGGGTCCGACACCATCCGTTAAATCATCTGGTTTTAGTAAATTTTAATTTACTGATAAATCACACTTAATTAATTTTTCTATATATTTTGCACCTCAAATAATTAATTATCATCATCTGGAAATTTATTTTTTCTAAATTTTTAGGATCTTACATCGATCACTACCACTATGTATTACTCTAGTCTCCCAGCACAAAAGGCTTAAAATTTTGCATTATAATGTGAAACGATTACAAGGTTGTCTATTTACAACTCTTGGACTACATGTCAAATGTAATGTTACTTCTTAACCTATTTCTCAAATCCAATTGGATCATAATAAGCCTCAAGGTATCCTAGAGATCATTATCTCTCTCCTTAAACCCAACCACTTTATTCTAAGAGCACAAAACAAAAGAAATAAGGATTACACTTGAATCCTATGATGAAGAAAGAACTTAGAAGAGAGCAAGAAGGAGAACAACTCGTGTAAGAATGTACAGAGTGTGGTGTGTCTTTTTTTGAGTAATGGGCATTCAATTTATCGCAAAAGTTTCCCCCTAAAAAAGAAACAATGCCTAGTTGCCCAAAATAAGACATCTGCCAGAAATAAGTCAATGAGCCAAAAAACGAGTCAAATTCGGAGTTAATGGTTTGAACCAATGTCCATAGTGGTTCAAACTAGGAAGCCTAATTTTGGCCCAAATCCTGTTTTTCAGCACAATGCTCACGTTTTTGGTCCCTTAGCTCATTTTTGGTCTTTGCAAAAAAAACATTGTAAGGCCTTTGATGTTTTTCTTTGCTCACTTCATGGTTCTTAAACCATCTTAACAAAATTTTAAGCAATTTAACTAAGGACTAAACATGAATAAGAATACTCTAAAGCACAGCTGGTCCTTGAATGGTTGAAGCTTCATACATAGACTTCACTTCATAGGATGTGTCCTAGATTATTTTCCTTTTGCATAAAGTTTAACCACGCCTTAGTTTCATTTTATCTTAGGTTTTGTGTGGTTTACCCTTTAGTTTAATTTGGTTTGTCATGATCAAAATACCTGCCTACACACAAGAATTGTATATAGGTGGCTAGCGAGCATATTCGCAAGAGAATGCATGTGGATTTGGGGTTTGAAGATTCCCCCTAAAAAAATTTTCTCTAGCTACTGGGATATGGTGTCATTCTTGTAACTCCCTTCGTTTCCATCGCAACTTAGCTTCATCTCTAGTTATTCTTGTTGAAACATGAAGGATGAAACAATTCTCCATTGCTTCAGGGATTGCTTCTATGTGAAGAGAGTGTGGCGCCTTGGTGGTTATGACTCTCGACCAAACTTTTCAATTTCACAGACTATATAGATTACGTGAGATTCTTTATAGATTTTGGTGAGTTGCAATTTTTTATGATTCTTTGCCATGGCTTGATAGAAATAATATATATTTATCTGGTAATTGGTCTCTAGTTTGTGCTTAGAAAAATAAGCATGATACTCTTAAGTTAAAGTGTTATCAGATTATCTTTATGCTACCCTGTAAGTGGTCAAGCCTGAAGTTGGAATGCATATGTTCCTTATTTATTAGGGACATTCAAGGTCTTCTTCATTTAGATTGGAGGTGTGATTTAAGCTATGTGCTTCATGAAGACAACGCTTAGGCTAGTTTCTTAGCAAGAAAGAGGTTTGATCAAGATATTCTTTTTGCGTTCAATTAGATTTACCCCCTCGAGACTTAGGTCTTATTTCATTTGCTAATCTTTCTAGTGTTTCTTTGATTAGGCCATACCCTTTTTCTGTTCTTCCTTCTTTACCAAAAAAACTAATAATACTACTAACTATATTTGAAATTTTCAAACCATAAAAAAATAAAAAAAATAACTATTGACAATATTTTAAAAATAAATCAATCAATTAAAATTATACTGGTTACACTCAATTTTAATAAATTTTATTAATAATTATTTGGATAATATTTTATAATTAAACTTCTAATTAAGTTTAATAAATTAATTTGATCATTCTTAGATATTATATTTCCAATATAATAATATTTAATTTTAAGAATATTATTAGGTGCTTTAATATTATAAGAAAATATTTTGATAATAGCTATCAATGTACAAAATAAAATCTATTTTAAAATGTTTTATCTAATTAATATTTTTTAAATGATAGAATTTACAAATATAAGAAATAAAGAGTATTTTCTTCCAAACTCTTGTAAATTTCATTTACATAAAACTGAAATTATGAAATTTTTTGTTATCTGTTATTTTTATTGAATGCTTCATGGAATGTAAATAAATGTAATTTTAAATACATTGACTAATTATTTTGTGTATGTATGTATATATATATATATGTTAAGTTATTAACTTGATAAAAAAATAATATAATTTTCATAAATAAGTATATTAAATAATATATTTAATTCGTTAAATCCTTTAAAAGAGACAATTAATATTAATTAAATCTAATCAATATTTAATCTCTCAAATATTGAAACAGTATAAAATATATAAAATTAAAATTTATAATTTGATGAAATAGTTATTTTGATGTCATTGGAGGAACTTATTCAATGTAAAACTTTTGATCAATTTATTAGGATATAAACCTTTTAGGTCTACAAAATAGTTAATTTAATTTAAGTAAATTATAATTAATAATTTATTACAATATATACTTAATATAAATTAACAATTTTATTTATTAGTAATAATTCAAATACATAAAATAATTAATGAACTGGTCTGGGCCGGGGTGCAAGGTCCGGGCATGGTGACTAGTCCTCAATAGATGTTATGTGTTTAAATTTTACATCGGTCTAGTGGGGATTCAATATTATATCATGTATTTCAGTGGGAAATAAAGGTCTTGGAGTGACTCTTCGTACCAAAATCATCAATCTTACACGTGGGGCAAAAAAGGGTGTTATCTGTACAGACACTCTAATGCTCAAATCAGTGAATATTTAAAGAGAATATCAGAGCTCAAATGTAAATTCAAGAGAAAATGTTCTTCCTTTCATTAATAATTCGTGGGCACTTATGACTGGGGGTAACAAAATAGTCATCTTGCCCCAAGAGGTTTCCCATATATTATGTCAATATGATTCTGATCCCTTATAGAAAGGATGACATATGCAAGGGACGTTTCCAATGACTTACTTTACAGATTACTTGTCCAGCAAATTCATGCATAAGTTAACTCTGGCTTTTTGGTATTGAAAGAATGACTCGTACCAAAGTCAACTCAAGAGCCTCATGCACGATGCCAGAAGGCCGGTGTTATACCACCTTAATATGTGGGATACTGGTCCTAAATGACGACTTGAGGTCAAGTTATCGTATTGCCCATGGGCTGGTATCAGGACCGAATTATTTTCCCTCTAGCTTGTTGGAGGGACCATATCAGTTGCTCAAATAAGCTAAGTCTTCTGTTAAGACACCAATTATAAGCATCGGTAAGAAGAATGCTTTGTTAACTTAAAAATTTTCTACTTGCTTCTTTCATGTTCTTAAATGTTTCATATTTATTTACCCTTCAAAACATAGCGTTACGCATATTGTGGGTCACATCAATCATGCAATAATTACTTTTAACCATGCATGACGGTTACATTTTAATCATAACTTTGACGGATACTTTTGGACAATAGGCCTTGGAAATTGAAACGATATGGCCTAAAAAATTTGAAACAAAACATCATCATGTTGCCACCAACCACATCTATAAGAGGTGGTTTTGGAAACGTTGTAAAACACTTCCTGTGTTTGTATACTAAAAAGTCTGCCATAATTCAGAGAGAAACCCTCGTTACTTAGAAAGTGTTCTAAACCCATCGTCTTGCCTAAACCCTTTCACATTTGAAGCCTTTGAAAGTGTTTTCTTGTTCGTGGCCCTTAGAATTCTTCCAGTATCTTCAGGTAGCTAACCCCTATCTTTTACTTTCCTTTTGCCTTTATTTATGTTGTTTTTACCCTTTTGTTGAGTGGAAAAATAAGGACAAGGTGAGGGTTAAGAGGAAATTATGGGGGGAGAATCTCTTTAAGGACTCAAAGGCCTAGGTCATAAGGACTAGGACGAATGGGGAGACAAAGACCAAGTTGGCCTTTAAAGTCGTATGTTGGCCCTGGGGCTTTTGATAAAGAGTGTAGCTTTAACCTTTAGATTATTGACGATGTCAAATTTTACCATAATGTAGGAAGTTTAAAGCACTTCGTGGAAACCATGACTACAAAAAAGGAGAAAACAAAATGTTGAAGACTGTGCCGGGGTGTTTCACTATGATCGCGCATTGTGTTGACAGGGTGCAACTCTTAGCTGAAAACCCCTACACGTGGGTACAAAGGGAGATTGTGGAGACTTTCTCATGGCATGTGAGGACCCCTAGGGGCATAATGGACTTTAAATGTCCGATCTACTCCAAAGAGAAATACAAGGAGAGGTACATCGCACTGCACCCTAGGGTTGGGGATTGTGTCTACCACACCCTAAAGGGTGAGAGAGTCATCTTCATGTATGACATCTTGTTCACGTACCTCAGAGTTAGGTTCCTATTGATAGAGTTTAAGATGGGGGTTCTCCGCTTCCTTGACTGTGACCCTACTCAGTTACATCCCAACGGGTGGGGATTAGTCCAGAGTCTTGAGGTGTTAGGTGAGAATTTCAACTTCACCCCAATGGTTGCCCTCTTCTTCTATTACTGTCAGGTTCTTTGGTGAGCTAACAAAGATGATAGTCTTAGCTTTGTCACACTTTGGTGTGACTCCAAGATTGTAAACTTTGAGGCCTTCACTGAGTCAGCCAAGTTAGAGGGCGACTCCTTCAAAAAGTTATTTATGAAGGTTCAGATAAAATACAACAAGTCAATGTTCTAGGAAGGTGAGGACGGGATTCATAAATTCCTAGTATCGTGGACCCATAAACACTTTTTGCTAACTGAGGAAGCATACGTGGCCAATGAAAATGACCTGTCCCCTGTCTCCATTGAAAAAGTATGAGCAATGCACGAGTTCTGCTCAATGCACAATAAATTTTCTTGCAAGTGACTCCTTGGTCCCGGGCCTCAGAGAAAAGCTTATTTATGTAATGACCTCAGGAATAAACTATTTTGGTTAAATAAATACTTCTACTTTCTAACTCGGTTTTCTTTTTCTTGTTACAAGAGAAATTAAAAGTTTTGATCTAATGACTACGTTGAAGAAACTACAAGCTGAGTTGGCCGATGTAGGGGCGGAAAACCAAATTCAGCCTAAGCAAAACATCCCTAAAGTTACCCAAGCCACCATCACGTTTCAAGAAGAAGACGCCAGACAAATTCCACTAAAAGACACCCGAGAGAAATAACAAACAGAAGAGGTCCCAGAGAAAAGGAATAAGAAAAAACATGAGCCTAAAAGGGAGAGAACCCAGAAGAAGAGGTAAGAAATAGAAAATGAGAGAAGTCTGCCTCCTCCCTTGAAAAAATCAAAGCAAAAAGAAGTTGTCCAAGAAGAGACCGGTCAACAATGAACGTCGGTGTATGTGGAACCTTCCCGAGGTAAGTCTACGGCTACCCCAACCAGTGTTGAAATCTCCAAGCCTGATGAAAGATCACCCATCCACCATTACTCTCTTGTCCTAGGGTCTCACCTGAGCCCTTTCATTCTTTATCAGGGGACGAAGGTAGAACAATATAAAATAAGGCCTTCCTTGTACTGGCTTCACCCTGATCTAGAAATTGTTGAGTTGAAGAACACCATCAAGGCTTCCTGTTGGCCAATATTCGAGCTAGATAGAATGCTCGACCTTTTCAATGACATGGCAGAGTGTACAGAGGAAAGCTCTCTATACTAAGGCCCGAGAGCTTAAGAGAGAGGTGAAAACGGCTCGCATAGAGATTGATAACCTCAAAGAGGTAATCAAGGTGAAGCACAAGGCATGGGATGATGACAAATTAGAAATTTTTACCTTGAAGAAGGACGTTCAGAAAATCTGATCTGAGAAATAGGAACCGAAGTCGCTAAAGGGGGAAAATGAACATCTGAAGGTAGAAAATGATAAGTAGAAGAAAGGTTATGAGGATGTTCAAGCTGAGATTTTCCATCAAATTGATATCCTTGTCTCCAAGAAAATAGACTGGATCAGGGAGAAGAATAAGCTACCTACCGAGGTGGAAGAACTTAACAAGAAGCTTGTAGAGACCAGTTCCCTCCGTGAGGCACACAAGAAACTCTAAGAGAAAGCAGTGGCAAATCATAAAAGGGCAGTGGAGGTAGCCCAACTATGTTAGACCATTGTTAAAGAAACATTCAGCACAACCATAAGGCAAATATAGTATAAGAACCCCGGTGTGAGTCTCAACCTCAACGACATTAGCCTGTACTTTGAATTTCATAGTGGAAAGTTGTTCGTCGTGGTAGACGAACGCTAGGAACCTAACAATGTTCCTTATGAGCTGGTGGATCTGCCATCATCGTAAACTATGACCAAACAACCTAGCTCGCCCTTGAATTAAAATGTCGAGCCTACGCTAGAAGAAAATGTCATTCATTCTTTAGATCACACTACTCTGCCTACTTAACTTGTTTGTTTGTATCTTTTTACTCTAAACATTTAAATGCCTTATACCAGGATAGGCTCTGGTTTCTAATTGTTATCTTTAAATGAAAATTGTTTCCTTTGATCCTCACATGTTGACCTTTACTTTTTATTGTTGTGTAATTCTTAGTCGTAGAGACTTTAAGATAATGTCCCTGTCGGGGACTTGAGCATTTCCTATTTCATCATAGAATCTTAGGTTCAAAATTATTGATCCTCCTTTTGTCTTTTGAGATATAACCTCTTATAAGGGACATTGGTCCTCTTTTTTTGAGGTTAAATAAATCTTGATAAAAATCTACTTGCACCACTCGTTGGGGTCCAATATAGTCTCAAAAGAGAACTAATCCTTGTCTCTTGTTAGGGCCAAGTAGCCAATATATTTAGAGATTAAGGCTCCACTCGTTGGGGTCTGGTATGGCCTTATTCGAGGTCCAATCCTCACCACTCATTGAGGCTAATTGTTTCTACTTGCGCCGCTCATTGGGGTCTGATATGGTCTTAAAGAGATCCAATCCTTACCACTCGTTAAGGCCAAGTATCCACCTTCGGTGAGGACTAGGGTGCTACTTGTTGGGGTCCGGTATGGTCTCAAAGAGAACCAATCCTTGCCACTCATTAGGGCAATTATATTGTACACAAATAAAGACATAGCCAAAAGAGGAGTAAAATTTGCAATGAAATGAATTTTTCATTAAATATTGAATATTCATTAAAGCCATATTAAGACATGCCTCGTTAAAACCTTCTTGAGGAAAACCCAGTGGGAAAAAACCTCAAGTTAGGAAAAAGAATACATGCCTATTTTCCAGCTAGCTATAATACACTTGAAGGTTGTGGATGTTCCACTTATTTCTAATGGGAGTCCCATCTAGCATCTCAAGGCGATATATACCTTTTCTAAGTGCTTCAGAAACGCGATAAGGTCCTTCCCATAACTGTGTAAGCTTTCCTTGGTGTGCAAACTTATTTTCGATACTAGCTCATCTTAACACCAAATCTCCAGCTTCAAAACGCCTTTGTGAAATCTTTTTATTATATCTTAATGCAGCCTTGGCCTTAACAACCTGATCTCAGATGAAAGCTTCCTCCCTAAGCTCTTCAATCACATCTAGCTCATTATAAAGGTTGGCTTCGTTATCCGAGGCTAGGAAATATTACACCCTGGTGGATGATGTATGAAGCTTTACCGGTATCATAGCTTTGGCCTTGTAGGTCAACCGAAATAGGGACTAATCTGTCGATGAATGGGGAATGGTTCTATAAGCCCATAACACATGGTAGAGGTGGTTTACCCAGTCACCTTTTGCTTCACCCAATTGTTTCTCCAACCCTTCAAGATCTCACAATTAGCCAGCTTGACTTGCCTGTTAGTCTGGGGATGCTCAACAGGAGAGAAAATCTGCATGATCTTAAACCCTTCTACCAGCTTAGTGAACTTACGATTAGTGAAATTTGAGGGATTTCAAACCTTGTAATGATTTTCTCATAGACAAAACGTCGGGTCCTCACAGAGGTGATGTGCAGCATGGGCTCAACCTCAATCCACTTGGTGAAATGATCCACTTCAATGATCAAATATTTGATTCCCTCTGGTGCTATTGGGAAAGTGCCCAAGATGTCTAATCCCCACTTATAAAATGGCCAAGGGACTACGAATATTGACAATTCCTCTGCCAGTGTATGATGAATAAGGTCATCGTCCGTAGGTGATGCATAAGCTAGGAACCGCTACACAAGGTCATCGTCCTTGTGCTAATGTCTAAAGCTACTCTTAAACCACTGAGGCACGCTTCATACTCTTCTTGGTTGTTGGAGGTGGTAAAATTGAAGTGTAGTGAAATCTCAAGGTGGACTCTGTCACCACTCTCAACTACTACACTGGCTCCACATCCCTTGTTGTTGGATGAACCACCAATATACATTGTCTAGTGTGAACGGGACCCTTCGGAGTCTAATCCAGAAAGTTCCACCATGAAATCAGCCAATACTTAAGCCTTGATAACACTCTGTGGTTCATAGGTAATGTTGAACTCAGATAATTCCACTTCCCAGTTAATCATTTTGTCTACCAGGTCAAACTTGAAGAGGATGATACAAAGTGGAAGGTCTGTTCGAACAACGGTGGGGTGTGCATGGAAATATGGCCTTAGCCGACGAGAAGCCTAGATGACTGCCAGGGCTGCCTTTTCGATATTTTGGTACTGGGATTCTACACCCTACAGTATCTTGCTAGTGAAATATACCGACCTTTTCACCTTTAGGGTTTCCTTTTCCAGAGCGACTCCTAATGCTTCATCTGAAGGAGACAAGTAAACAATCAGACGTTCACCAGGGTTAAGTCTTACCAGCATATGAGGTTTAGATAACACTTTCTTTAAATTTTAAAAAACTACCTCTTGCTCTGGCCTCTATTTGAACTTCTTGGTCTTCTTCAAGATCTTGTAGAGGGGGACCGGTGTGCCATCTTTGGCATAAAGCACACAAATGTTGTTATCTTTCCATTAAGGGATTTCACCTCACACATGTTTTTCAGGCTCTGGAGCTCATGGATAACTTTGCACTTGTCTGAATTAGCCTCGATGCCTCGTTAGGTCAGCATGAAACCCAAGAATTTGCCACCAGGTACTGTGAAAGTGCACTTTAGAGGGTTGGGGTGCATGTTGTACTATCAGAGACATTGAAAAATCTTTTTGGAGGTCTTCGACATGGTCCCCTGCAATTGGGGTTTTGGCAATAATGTCATCAATATACACCTCCACCAATTTTGTGTGCATGCCCTCGAAGACTTTGTTGATCATGTGTTGGCATATGTCTCCAACGTTCTTTAATCTGAATAGCATGACAATATTGACTCTTCGTCCTGGATCGCCTTCACAAGCAATCCCTTCTACTTCTCCATGGAAGTAAACCTTATAGGACCTTGGTTGTCATTTGGATCTGAGTACCGGTCTTTGTGCCTTTTCTCCTTACATTCAGGCTCGTCTAGAGACTTGTTTTTGAAGAGGTACTACTTTAGTGTTCCTCTCGTATCAGGACCTTAATAACATCCTTAAGCTGCCTGCACTCATCAGTTGAGTGACCATTCTGGTTGTGGAAGTTATAGTACTTCCTTAGATTATCAGGCCTCTTGACTAGGGTGGGCTTCCTCACTTCATACACATTGAATGACGCCCAGCCTACCTTCCTCAAAATTTGAGAAGGCTTAGTGTTGAGGGGTACATAATGACTAAACTCCACAATGTGTTTATCTTGTTGTTGTAGTTGTTTCTCTCTACCCCGATCTTTCTGGGGTGTTATATCACCCTTAGGTTTCTCCTCTTTCTCCATACGTGGTGAAGAAGATGGTGGCTTACTCCTAGTTGTTGTAGCTTCAAGATGCATCTCAATACCCATGTACTTTGATGCCTTGCATCTGAACTCCTCAAAGGTAGTGGGTGGTCCCTTTGCCAAAGATAAAGCAAAAAGAGACTTAGGCTACAAAGCCTCAATAACTATATGTAACTAGATGGCTTCCGTCAGATCTGGAACCATAGCAGCCTCCTTGCAGAACCTTTTTAGAAAATTCTTCAAAGATTTCATCTCACCCTGCTTGATCTGAGCGAGGGTATGAGATGTCTTGGACACATCCCTAAAGATCACAAAGTGCTATTCAAAAACTTTATCCATCTCCTCCAAAGAATCTATAGATCCAGAAGAGATCCCCTTAAACCAACTAAAAGCTTCCTCGTCAGTGTACGCGGGAACATGCAACACATGATGTCAGCTTCAGCTCTAAGAAACATAGCTTTTTAAACATAAGCGTCAAGATGCTTGCATGGATCTGTCTCTCCCATGTACTTGCCAATGGAGAGAGGTTAGGTAGTTTGTAAGTGTTTGGGAATGGGGACATTCATGAGACTCTTTAAAAAAGGAATACTCAGCTTATACCCAGAAAGATGACAGCCAGAAGGAATACCTTTTTGTTTAGGGTTTTGCTGCTCTGCATGGGACTGTGTTTGTTGTTCCTCATCATACGTAACAATCTTAGAATAATAAGGCATGTGGACACCTCAGGCCTTGATACTTTAGACTGGTAAAGCCCGAGTGGACTCACCCTTTCAGCAGTCATTAAATGTTTACGTCTAAGCTCAACGATCTCTTCCTTGAGTTTCCCGATGATCTCATCCATAGGATCGGGACTTACCACAAGTACAACTCGCTTTGCAGATGCACTTGTATTCTCAAAGGCCAAATGCCTTAGTTCCAAGAACGTGAGATCCTCAACATGTCCTTCAAGAACTTTTTCCTCTATCAAGACTCGGTTTACGACAACAGATGTGGGAATCAAATTTACAGGTCCCACCAGGTATGCTAAAGAACTGGTCTGGGCTGGGGTGCAAGGTCTAGGCGTGGTGACTAGTCCTTAATAGATGTTATGTGTTTAAATTTTACACCGGTCCAATGAGGATTCGATATTATATCCTCTATTACAGTGGGAAATAAAGGTCTTGAAGTGATTTCTCAAACCAATATTTTTAGCCTTATGCATTGTGGGACGAAAGGCGGTGTCACCTACAAGAACACTCTGATGCTTAAGTCAATGAATTTTCAAGGAGAATATCAGAGCTCAAGCATAAGTTCAAAAGAGAATGTTCTGCCTTTCATTGATAATTCGTAGGCACTTATAATTTGGGGTAATGGAAGAGTCATCTTGCCTAAGAGTTTTCCCGTACACTGTGTTAGTACGATTCTGATCCCTTGTAGAAAGGTAGACACATGAAAGGGACATTTCCAAACGGCTCCACCTACTCATCTGTTACTTTGCAGATTACTCATCCAACACGCTGATGCATAAATCAACTGTTACTTTTCAGGTTACTTATCTAGGACATTGATGCATAAGTCAACTCTGACTTTTCGGTATCGAGAGAATGACTCGTATCGAAGTCAGCTCAAGAGCCTTATGTGCGATGCTGGAAGACCGGTGTTATACCACCTTAATACGCGTGATACCGATCCTAAACGACAGCTTGGGGTCAAGTTACCATATTTCCTATTGGCCGGTATTAAGATCAAATCTATTAATATTATAAAATAAAACAAATGTTATTCCATTTATAAAATATACAATATACTAGTCAAAATCTACTATATATTATATTTAGAATGTTAGTAATGATAAAATATTGAAAAGATAAAATTAATATGATAATATTAATGGGACTCGCACTCCCCTAAAGTTACTAATCTAAATAATTTTTTGTTAGCTTTAAAAATCCTAAGAGTCACGTTAGTGAACTCCAATGATAAACTGAGTTCTTTTTTTTATCAGCAAAAAACACAATTGAATTAAAATAGGTGCAAGGGGTACCTTAACCTATATACACAAGTAATTTACTTACAACCAGATAAATAAAGAAAAGGCTTTCTAAACCATTCATTGAAGCTTCTAAAGAATTTTTGCATTTGGTACCTTAACCATAACCAAGATCTATATTGAACCGAATCAAACATATGTTTAACATTCACATTGCTTCCTTTAAAGATGACTTCATTCCTTGTTTCCCAAATCGTCCAAACCGTTGCAAACCACAAGACAGTCAAGCCAAGTTGAGTCTCATAACTAATTCCATAACCCAGAGTACATTCAAAATGTTCCTTTCCAAAATGATGTAGAACTGAACAATAGCCCAACCAAACAAAACACTTTTGCCATAGTGAATAAGCAACTTTACATGAGAAGAAAAGATAGGAACAAGTCTCCTCACATTCACCACAAAGAACACATAATCCAGATGCATTATCACGCACAATACCACGAGATGCTAAGTTATCCAATATTGAAACCCGGCCATACATTAGTCGCCAACCAAATCTCCCAACTTTAACTGGTACAATATTATTCCAAAACAAGCACACAAAATTTGAGTCCCAAAGCACAGACTGTTCGATTAAAACATTATATGCCGATTTCACTGAAAACTGACTAGAAGAAGCTCCCAGCCAAGTCCAAGAATCAGATTCAACCGGACACACACCACGAAAACAACCAAGATCATTAAGAAGAGCAAGTAATAGTTCATGTTCCCAAACAAAGAATTCTCTTCGCCATTTCAGATCCCAAACCCATGTATCATCCACCCACCTACCCACCTCAGCCACAGTAGTGTTTTGTTGTAAAGACATTGAAACTTGTCTACAATACCTTGATTTTAAAGATGTGTCTCCTAACTAGCAATCAGACAAGAAACTTGTTTGAACCCTGTCACCCACCATCCTCCTAACATTAAAACGAAACCACCCAAACTCACTAGAAATTTTCAACACACTCCCTAAGTCCCTCCACCATCTTGACCCTTTTCCAAACACCGCCCAATCCCCAGACCAAACACCTGACCCATATTTAGACTTTAAAATTTTTCCCCACAAACTCTCATGATCCCCCAACACCCTCCATACCCATTTCCCAAGTAAAGTTGAATTAAATTTACCCAGATCCCTCACATCCAGCCCACCTGCCTCCTTACTCTTACACACTTAATTTCATTTAACCTAACATATTTTTTTCCTCTCCTCCCCCTCCCCACAAAAAGAATCTTTGTAATAACGTTAATACATTTATAACAGAAACAGGTGCCTTAAAAAAAAGTAAAAGAGAGGAAGTGATGACAGTACCGATTTCAAAAGACATAGACGACCACCAAAAGATAAATGGCGCTTGTTCTAGGGGATAATCTTTTCCAAACTTTCACAATTACAGGTTCCCAAGTACTTTTTCTACCAGGATTCGCCCCCAGCAGGATACCAAGATATACAAAAAGGCAACCTCATAATCTTACACTACAACAACTCCGCAAATTGAACAACCCTTTAAATTGAGTTCTT
This sequence comes from Clitoria ternatea, assembly GCA_037962975.1. NCBI lineage: Eukaryota > Viridiplantae > Streptophyta > Magnoliopsida > Fabales > Fabaceae > Clitoria > Clitoria ternatea. Next base: position 4,626,545 of record CM075674.1, read on the forward strand.
AATTAGATTCTTGAAGAAGTTAGTGAATTCTAATAATAAATCGAGTCCTTAATTAAATTCTAATGGTTAACCACATTAATAAGCGCATAATCGAATCGTTAAAAATGATATTTAGTTAGGCTTCAGTTTAATGGGCTAAACCCAGTATGAGGGACAAAAAAGTAAATGTGCCAACACTAGTGCAAAAAGTAGCTATCAGGACGGGGATACGAGCACGGTTGAATAAAATCCGTCTTTGAAACCAGGCGGTGGCAATTTTGTAAATATGAGGAAGTTCAAAAAATTTATAAAACGCATATATAAGCACGGTTAGAGAGCAACCGTGTTTATAAGGGCTCTATTAACACGGTTATTCCATGTCCGTGCTTAAATCATTTTATTTTTTTTAAATTTTTTTTATTAAATGGGCTCTATTAACACGGTTACAGAGGTCCGTGTTTAAATCATTTTATATTTTTTTAAAAAAAAATTAAAACGGAGATACAAAGACGGTTAGTGTGGAACCGTCTTTATATGGGCTCTATAAACACGGTTTTCCTATATCCGTGGTTAAATCCTTTTATATTTTTTTTAAAAAAAAATTTAAAACGTAGATACAAAGACGGTTACACAGGGAACCGTGCTTAAAGAGCAGATACGAGCACGGTCAAAATGGAACCGTGCTCATAGGTTCAACCTCATTTTCGTTTTCCCTCCTCTCTTGACGAAAAGCGAAGTTCCCTCCCCATTTCATTTTCACTTCTCACCTTCTCCTCCTCTCTTGACGAAAAGTGAAGTTCCCTCCCCCCACCAAAACTACATTCGTCTTCCCTCTATTTCACAGCAACGTTTCTTCTCACAGTAACGTACACGGTGTTCTCCATTAGCATGCTTGTTCTCTATTTCACCCAAACGTTTCTTCTTCCTCTCTACCACGAAAGGTGTTCTCCATTAGCACGCTCGTTCTTCTCTGTACCACGCTTACAGGTTTTTCCTAAAACCCCTATTTTCCTCTTATGGTTATTGGTTAGAAATTTATTTGGTTATGTTTGAGTTGAATGGTATTTGGAAAATGAGAATGCTAGATGAGGAAGGTGCAAAGTCTACAAAGGGTGTTTCCTGCAGCCATGGCAAAAAATCTTAAGAAGCTTGAGAAACTTGAAATAAAGCATCTGCAATCCCTTTTCTCAGATCTGAAGGTTCGTAAACAAAATCTGCAGCACTTGCGAGTTTCTTTTTTGATGTTTTCATCTTCAATTCTTACTAATTTGTTTTGTGTTTAATTACCAGGCCATTCCTAAACTGGAGAAAGTGAGACTTGATTGGAAACACACTTGGCTGTTGCAAAAACTTGTGAAAGACCTCCGAAGCTTACATGAAATTCGTTTTCATTTTCCTGGGGATGTGAGTGAGTATGCAGAATACTGGAGTCCATTTACGAACACGGTTCTTTTGAACCGTGCTTAAAAGTTTCATCTACGAACACGGTTAAAAACAACCGTGCTTAAAGGTCTCTATCTACAAGCACGCTGGCAACAAGCACGGTTCTGGAACCGTGCTTAAAGGTCCAAAAGAACCGTGCTTAAAACCCATTAATCCACTAGTGCAATATGTCCTGCGAGTAAGAAAGCAAAGTCATCAAGAAACTATCACTAATTGGTTTCTTTGCGTCAACGTGTAATTAAAGCTTAATGCGAATGTTCCGTAGTGGTTTTTGATTTGACATTTGGTCTATTGTTGATAGTGTTTGTTGTTCTATCCTACGCGGAAATCATCATCATCAATTTGTTGAAACAAATTGCTCGCATTCAACAGGTTGAATTATGAAGTGATTAAGTAATTAATTTGATTAATTTTTTTTGTTACAAATCTAATAATGGTTTAATCCCTGATTTTTCTCTTAAGTTTAATAATTAGTTTATCTAAAATGTTTAGTAACACCCCTTTTATCAATTATAGATCTTTGTATTGTAGTCATTATATTTATGAGACTGTATCATTTGATGCTTCATCTAATTATTTAATTCTAAATGCACCCAATAATCCAGATACACTCAAATGTTTTTAATTTAAATTTAAATTTAAGTACATTATTTTTTAAAGTATTAAGTACACTTTTGGGTCCTTACGATCTATTTCGATTTTAGTTAGTTCCTATATTGTAAAAATTTAAGTTTTATGTTCATATAATTTAAAATCTTTTTGCTACGATTCTTGTTAATCGCTACTAGTAATATTTTTATTCATGTGTTTCGATAGATATAATTATTTTGACTACTCTTTACTTTACGGTCTTAAATACAAGCTAAATTTCAATAGATTTTTTTTTAATGTCATTAAATGTTTGTCTCTCAAATATATTATTTATGTGTATTTTTAAGAAAATTAATTCTTTATATAATAAATTATATTAAAATTATTTTAAGACACTACATCAATATTTGATATCATTAATGTAAATAATTATTTTTAATTAATATTTTTAATATGTGTAAAATTAATTATTTTTAATTATATTTAAGATGGGGGTAGTATTTATTTTATGTGCCAAATGACCAAAAGAAAACTTCCAAATTGTTTCTATAGAGATAGGCTTGTCATCAACTTTGTCCCCTTGAGGATTTTATCCCCAGATAATTTCTTCAAAAATTAATTTGGTCTATATATTCTTAAATCTTTTATTAACTATTAAAACAACTATCTCTTAATGATTTTTAGTGCTACGAAAAGATTCAATATGAGAACCAAATCAATATTAAAAGAACTTATATAAAAATCCTTAATTTAGTTGAAGACAACACTATCTTTAGAGTATAAATAGGAAGGTTTTCTCTAAAATTAAGATTATATGAACCAAAATCAGTTATTGCTTGGAATGTAACCATTTCTGAAACCGTTTTCCTTCCACTAAGCCACATTGTCCTTAAATAACCCCCACTTAGTTGTCATTTCATTCTCTGCACAACCTTTACTTTCTCTACAACTTCTTTGCAAATTTTCTCTCAATGCTTTCTTCGAGCTTTCGTTTGCCCTAAAACTTTCTTCTTCTCAAAAACTCTTCCTTTACTCTCAACAATGGCTAGAATCCCACTCTTTGTTAAGGATGTGATTGAGTCTTTATTCTTCGATACTGGTCAACACAAAATTGAAGGACGCGATGTCCCTGCTGAAGTTAAAGTCATTGGATGGAACAACTTCTGCTTGGACCAGGAACCATTTTCTCCTTCAGTTGCTATTGAGTTCTGGAGAACTATTTCAGTGGACAAGATAAAGTGCATCTTGGTTGGAACTCTGTGTGGTAACCAGATTGAAATATCTAAAGACTTGCTTGTCACTGTGCTGCAATGCAACCCTGGGGGAACTGTCTTCACTAAAGATTTTGAGTTCACTGAGGTTTCCAGTTTCATCATTAATGAAGCTCTGTATGGAAAAGCTTATCCAGACAAAGCAACTTCTTGTAGTCTGTTGCCCAAAGCTAAGATGCTTCATCTGTTAATGCGTCAAGTGTTTTGCCCTCGCAAATCTGCAAAGTATACTGTATCTAAGTTGGACAGATTCTGCATGTTCCATATGTTTAATAAGAAACAGGTTAATCTTGCCAACATTCTATTGACCTACATGATGACTTTTATTGTGAAAAAGCAAAAGAAGGTGCCTTACCCAGTTGTTCTCATAAAGATCTTTAAACTTAAGAACGTGCCCCTGGAGTCTATAACAGTGATAACCAAGCTGTCATCCTTTTCTCCTCTGTTGAATCATCCTGCTTCAACTACTAGTGAAGTGGAGAAAACTCCTCTGAAGAGGAAAGTCAAGTCTGAACCAGGTGTGGAACCACCTAAGGCTAAGAAGCCTAAGATTTCCAAAAATTTTGTTTTGGCTGACAACACTCCCTCCAAGAAGTCTGGATCCACTCCCTCCAAAAAGTATGGATCCACCCCTATTAAGCAACCTACTCAACCTATTCATGTATCCTCTTCCTCAGATGATGAATTGCCCATTGGGCAAGTGTTAAGAAAGAAAAAGTCTAAACAATCTTCTGCTTGAACTCAGACTGCAGTTAATGCTAAACCCTAGCTTACTACCTTAACCCCCTCGTCCTAGAGTTTATAAGACCCATACTCCACCTCTCTCGAGGATTATGTCAAGATCCCATCGAAGAAGCGATATGTTAACTTCATTGGCTACTATTGCAGGAAATTTCCTTACATTGATGTTGAGAAATATACCAAGTATGACTAGGTGGACTTATACAATCTCAACTATGATATGTATAAGTCTGATAAGGCTCAGTGGGAAGTTGTTAAAGTTGAAGCCAAGAGGAAAGCTAAGGCTGAGAAAGCTGCTGCAAAGACAAAGTCTGAAGACCAAACTAAGGTTCAAAAGTATTCTATGAAGAAGAAGAAGAAGATATCAACATCTTCTATCAAAACCCCTTCTCAAGCCTCTGTTCAGACCCCATCTTCAACCCCTGCCACAGATCTCCTAACTACACCTCCACCTAAGGTATCTCAACCTAAACCTTCCACTCTCTTACCTAAGTTTGTATCTAAACCCTATGTCACTAAACCTTCTTAACCTTCTGACCCTAAACACAAAATGGCTACCCTCAAACCTAAACCTAAGAAGTCTTCACCCCCATCTAAACCTGCCTTTAAACCTTCTGTACCCGGACCCCTTATGCCTGAAACCATATTTTTCTTTCACACTGAGTTTTACCAACCCCGACTGTATCCCTGGATGAACGAAAGACCTGCACCATAATTCCTCAACTCCTTGGCTATTATTTCCCCTATCATGCCCATGGTGAACTATATCTATTTTTAAAATAGACCTTTTCCCTAGAAATAGAGTCCGCATCTTTCCATGGTCTCGTTTCCACCCTGTCATCCCTCCTAAAGACCTCTTATCCAACCCTTACTTTTTTCCCATTCCTTCCTTGCCTCTACCCAAGCCATCCACATGCAACAGGAGGCTCGCCAGTTTATTCAAGATCTCAAGCTTCCTGCTAAACCTTGGATTTAGGCTTTAGCCAAGCCTCAGACTCGTCTCTTGGTCTATCTGGATAGTCTCATGCCCAAGAACCAAAGGATCATCACTAATAAGTTAAAGTAGAAAGTCTAGATTTTTGCTCCCTCTGCTACTGGTTGGTACATGTGGATTGCAAAAAGGCTTCTTGATGACATTTTGGAACTTCTTCATTCAGACCGCTCTCCTAATGGGCACACTCGAGGACTTCTGTGGGAACATTAACTCTAGGAACGTGATCAAGTCTGTAGAACCTCTACTGGAGAGATTATGGTTGACGATGTGCTGGAAGAATAGCTTAAACTCATCCTACTTTTTAGGATTCATCCAGAGCCGTTATTCCTCCTTCTATTTGTTTCCCTTCCATTATTGTTACTAAACACCCTTATTTATTTTATCGTCAAGTTAGTCATTTACTTCTAGTGTCTATTTCTACCTCTCATCTTATTTCTGCTTCTGCCTCTCACTATCTTCTTGCCCCTCTCAAGGCTGCTCATTCTCTATGATGTCCCTCCTCTTGTTGATACCAAAAGGGGGAAAAGTGTCTAAGGAGAAGTGTATTTTGTTTAAGTAGATACGGATGTGTTACAGTCAGTAGTTTGTAGTCCTTTATGTTTTTGAAGCTATATGTAATACTTTTCGATTACATAAATAATAATCTGTAGTTTGCATATATGTTTCTTCAAGTATTTATAATTTATAACTGAAGTCTGTTATATGCGAATAACTTGATTGTCCTGAAATTGAAAAATATAACAACACTTATTATTCTGAATCAAGTATTTCATGGCTTTAACTTTCCCTGTAATACAGACCTTATTTCATCTAAAAAACTTGATGTTTGTTATCAATAAATACGGCGAGATTGTTAGAATCATGTCTAAATTCAAGACTAGGAAGTCTGAACCCCGTGTGATTTGTCAATGATACACATCAAGACTCTTAGCTAAAATGAAGTATGTATATTTGGTTTGTTTAACTATTCTGTTCAAGTGTAACAGAAAGTCTGTAGTAATCTAGTTGCATAAAATAAAGGGAGTCCATAAAATTCAATTTGCTATTGAGAAGGAGAGTCTGTACTCATGGAAGGCTTCTTTGAATCTAGTCCTTCTGAAGCTACAAACCTTGAGATGTTTCTCTCTCCTCCTCTAAAAGCGTCTGAAAAGAATCCTTCCTCTCTAAATAAAGAGCTTCATGGACTTTATCAAATCAACTTTGTGTCTATCCTTAAAGAAGTAGTGAATGAAAAAGTTGAAGGCCTGCTCGTAAGAACCAAGAAAATTGCCTCGCATATCCCAATGTGTCAGTAAAAGCTAAATATGTGCAAGTCATATAGCCTAAGGTCAACGACTATAAAGTTGTATCAGATTGCTTAAAATGGATAAGCAAAAGGGGATCTTTTCGTAAAGACTATCAAGATAACCTATTTATGTGAATATCTCTAAAGCATGTCTCTGCAAATGTTGCCTGCACTATCCTTGAGAAGATCAATGCTCTTGGAGCTAAACCAACGACTATCTCCAAGAAGGTTATAAATACAAGAAGCTTTCAAACTTAAACTTTTGCCAACATCATTGAACATTCTCTAATTTCTCTTACAAGAACCAAAAGTCTGAAGGACTTTTCCTGAAAAATTTCTAAGTTCTTGTATTTACTACATAAGTCTTCCTTGTAGTTCTGCTTCTAGTAAACCTTGACTTGTTGTAGTCTGTAGCTCAATGTACCTATCTTAATATTTCATATATCGGTATGTTGAGTTATCTGTTATAACATAAAACTCTTTATCATTTCTTTCTGTAAAAATCTGGTGTGTTGCTAGAGTTTGTTAGTGTGGGAAACACTGTGTAACCTAAAGAGGCTTTTGAAAGAATACTTGGGTATCTGTAGCCAGGAGTGGCTTGTTGAAAAAAATACTTGGGTATGAACCAAAAGTGGATGGAGTCAACAACACTTATGGCACTGATCTGGTGCTGTAACTGTAAAAGATGCTTTTACAATAGTAAAAATCCTTCTAGTCTGAAGGAATTGGGCGTAGCTTCTGCATTTAAAGTGAACCAGTATAAGGAGTCTGAAGAATCAAAAAATAGTTAAAGACTTATTCAACCCTCCTTCTAACTCTGAACCATCAAGTAATTTTTCATTGACAAATAAACAATGAGACAATAAAATTAAAATCGCTTCTTCTATTTGTAAATAAACAACTAATGGTATAAAATTTACTTTGGTACAAAAATTCACCTCACACAAGTCTAATTCACCTCACACAAGTCTCTTCTTCTCCTCCTCCTCCTCCTCCTCCTCCCCCTCCTCCTCCTCCTCCTCCTTCTTCTTCTTCATACAAAAATTCACCTCACACAAGTCTAATTCACCTCACACAAGTCTCTTCTCTTCTTCTTCTTCTTCTCTTCTTCTTCTTCTTCTTCTTCTTCTTCTTCTTCTTCTTCTTCTTCTTCTTCTTCTTCTTCTTCTTCTTCTTCTTCTTCTTCTTCTTCTTCTTCTTCTTCTTCTTCTTCTTCTTCTTCTTCTTCTTCTTCTTCTTCTTCTTCTTCTTCTTCTTCTTCTTCTTCTTCTTCTTCTTCTTCTTCTTCTTCTTCTTCTTCTTCTTCTTCTTCTTCTTCTTCTTCTTCTTCTTCTTCTTCTTCTTCTTCTTCTTCTTCTTCTTCTTCTTAGGAATTGATAAGAATTTAGGATAAAGAAAAAATATATAATATTATATATACTCACACATGTCACTTTGTGATACAAATTGTTTTGGATCCTAAAAAATAAATAAGTAATTTTTCATTGACAAATAAAAGAGCTCTACAATTCATTGACAAATTAACGAGACAATAAAAATTAAAATCACTTCTTCTATTTGTAAATAAACAATAATAGTATAGCATCATATTTACTTTGATACAAGAATTCACATCATGTATAGTTTTTAATAATTATAGTAAAACAAAAATTTCTATATATTACAAAACAAAATTTCTCCCCCACGAGTTTTCCATCATGGTACTAGTAAAATCACTAACTAATTTTTCTTTTTCTTATCTCTGGCCTACTTTTTTCTCCTCTTTCTTGGAAGCACTATTTACGCATACCTCTAGATCCTTAATTTGACGATAATTATAAAATCATTTTTTAAGGTATGAAAACTTTTAAAATTAGGCCTTTTTAAATAATCGGCCATGGGCATGGGCCGGCCTTACAAGACCAATAATTTATTATTTGATAAATATAGGAATTGATAAGAATTCAGAATAGAGAGAAAATATATAGTATTATATATGCTCAGACGTGTCATTTTGTGATACCAATGGGTTGGGACTTAGATAATATTTTCTCCTACTTCATAATTTAAACTCGTTTTATTGTAAAGATAAGGATGGATGAGTAGAGTGGCAATGACCATTGCAATAGACTTATAATGACGACACATATTAATAAGTGGCAATGACCATGAAGATGGACTTAGAATGATGACAATGAACAAATGGGTGATTACGGTTGTTGTGTGAACATCAATGGTTTGTGATGGTAACAATTGTAATAATAACATTGACTATAGGAATGATACTGATAGTAATAATAATAGTTAAGGTGATGAGTATAATGATCATTAACACTATCACACTATGTGAGTTTTGACATTTTTGAGGTTTGGGGCATACTATGTATAAAGGGCCCCAAAAACTAAATAAGTAATTTTTCATTTATAAATAAAAGAGCTTTATAATTCAAATAGCAATTTTTATGTTATTTAAAATTTGAAAATTAACAACGGGATAATAAAAGTTAAAATCACTTCTCCTATTTGTAAATAAACAATAATAGTATAGCATCATATTTACTTTGATACATAAATTCACATCACACATATTTGTTTAATAATCATAGTCCAACAAAAATTTCTATATATTACAATTCAAAATCTCTCCCCGCATATTTTTTTATCATGTTGCCAAAATCACTTGTCAATCTCTCTCTCTTATCTCTTACTTATATTTTTTTCTCTTCTTTCTTGGAAGCACTATTCACAAGCATCTCTTGATCCTTAATTTGACGATCATTATAAAATTTTATTTTTTAAGGTATAAAATTTTTTAAAATTGAGCCACTTTTAATAATGAGCCATGGGCCTGGGCTGGCCTTATAGTGACCAACAAATTATTATTTGACAAATGTAGGAATTCATAAGAATTAAGGATAAAGAGAAAATATATAATACTATATATTCTCACACATGTCACTTTCTAATACCAATGGTTTGGGGCTAGGTGATATTTTCTCCTTCTTTATAATTCTAACTAATTTTGTCATAAAGATAAGGATTGGTGGTAGAGCTGGCAATGACCATTACGATAGATTACGATAGACTTATAACGATGACACATAATAAAGAGTGGCAATGACCACGATGATGGATTGTAATGATAAAAATGACAACGCTAACAACAAGCGGGTGATAATGGTTGAGTTAACGATGGTAACAAATGTATAATAACATTGACTATAATGACAACATTGATAATATTGACAATAGTTAAGATAATGGGTATAATAATTATTAACACAACAACACTAGGCCATTCTTGACATTTTTAAGGTCTGCGGCATACTATATATAAGGGCCTAAAAAAATAAATAAGTAATTTTTTAATTGTTAAATAAAAGAGGTCTATAATTCAAATAGCAATTTAAAATTTAAAAATTAATAGTGGGACCATAAAAATTAAAATGACTTTTCCTATTTACAAATAAGCACTAATAGTTTAGCACCATATTTACTTTAATACGAAATTTAACCTCACGTATATTTATATAATAATTACAACGAAACTAAAATTTCTATATAGTAGAATTTAAAATTTCTCTTCCCACATTTTCCGTCATGATCTTCCTCTCTTATGGTTTACTTGTTTTTTTTTCTCTCTTCTTTCTTTTTGTTTTTGGATAATCTCTCTTCTTTCTTGAAAACATTATTCATATGCAGCTTTAGATTCTTGATTCGATGAGAATTTTTTTTTTGGACAACATTCGATGAGAATTATAAAATTATTTTTTAAAGGTATAAAAACTTTAAATTTTAGCCCCTCGGGCCGGCCCAGCCGTGACAACAGAATAAAGACAGCAGACGTAATTATGATAATTAACTTGTGGTAAGTAATATTGAGAAGTGGTTGTGACTATAGATAATTTGTGTTATTGTAGGTATTTGAAAAAATTCATTTGTTTGAAAGATTACCTTAAAAGGGTTTCGAAATTTAGTTAAACACAAATAAAACTTGATTTGTTGCAAAAACACTTTGCTTTGCAAATTGTAATAATGATAATAATAATAAAAATAATAAAACTAAAACGTTGCACTTGCAACCACTTTGAACCAGCCTCATAAAAGTACAAAATTCAATTAATTGATGGGTGGAGCACAAGCTGTAAATCAAGGATTTAAAGTATAAACAACAAAACCAAAACCGAGGTAAATTATAGTAACCAGAAATGTTTATCAAACTTTCCTTTTAAAGTTGAATAGTTTAAAAAAGTCAATGGTTCGCAGGCACTGAGGCAGAAGACAAAATATTCTCTAATAATATTGATAACAGTTGGTATTGGACCCTATAAAACTATGATCAAGCATGAACGCCCATATTGGTCCCCTCGCAAATCACATGCTCTGCTGTGCTGAGAAATTTCCAATAGCCAAGATTCACTTCTATTAGCAGAAATTACAAACTCAATGTCTGTAATTTGATGGCACTCTTTTGCAACTAGCAGAAGCTACGGTTTTTCTTGAATTTGGCAAAGCTTTTAATATCATAACATTCCAAAGAGAGTTTAAAGAGAAGAAAAGAAATGACACATGTTAAAAGGGGATAAAATGCCCAAGGTTGAGGTTGACCATACAAGGATCTCAAACAACATTTCAGATCGGCATTAGCCTTTAAAAAACATCATTAACCAAACCTCATTTTTGTAATTAAATCACCAAACAAACAATAGAAAAGGAAGATAGAAGAGCAGCATTTGCAAACACAAAGGGGAAGAAATTTCTAATAAACCTTCCCCTTCCTTCAATTTCCTTCTTAAATATAACTCGCAAACATACCCCCTAACATAGCGTTTAAAAAAACCAAAAGTAAATTTATGTTACATTGAAAATAATGTTATAACTGTCTTGAAAATCAAAAAGATTATATTAATAATAATTTTACATGAAAACTTTCTATTTTTTAATTTTGCTCTTAACATTATCCAGGCCATTTATGTAGATCTTTAATAGATTTTGTACTAGGTGCATTTATTTGGGGAAAGAAAAATACTATTTTTTCAAAGGCATTTCATTCATTTAGAATACCTTGAATTGTTTATAACATGCTAAGAAGTAATAAAGACGAAACAGATCTTAGGAAATGAAACTACCCCATTTTACAGACTTGATCAGTGATGATCCTCATCACCACCCTCTAAATAAACGGCTAGTTAGCCAAACTATCCAGAAGCCAAAATCTGCACCAAGAGTATCCCTTGCTTGCATCACTTCAAATATGTACATGAGAGGTTTTGGCTTGATCTTGGTTAAGCTTTCCATGTAGTTCATGCATTTGCAGATTGGGTTGGTAACTTAGGGTGGTTATGTTCCCCTTCATATGTAACAATTAGCATGGTAGGCTCTTCCAAACACCTCTCAACATGTTTCCTAGCAGGACAACCTCTCATGCTGCTACACTTATAATATCCCCTAAAAAAGATGAGGAATTAATGTTAGTTTCCACAAATGTAAAACACGTAGGCCACTCACATTCATTCATCTTCACCTTTCAATTGATTGGCAATAATGTGCAAGTCATAGAGCATAAATCTTACAGTTAAGAGGTTCTATGCCAAGACTACTAAAATGCCAGATTAATTTCCCAAACATGTTTTCAAGACAGAAAAACCATGAAACAGAACTGTATTAAAAGATGCTGATAAAGTAGCAGACATAACATAAGAAATTGAAGGACCATTTCAATGTCCTTACCAACCTGAATATCAATTAAGAACAATTTACAAACACAGAGCAACTTACTGAGATATCCACATGCCCAAAAGATTAAAAAAATACTGGAGAATAATTGAAGAATAAGAAAAAAGAAAGGAAAAGCCCTGCAGGCTAGTATATAATTATGAAATGCACCTAACTTGGATGCTATAAAAAGAAAGCTTAAATCATAAATGCACACCAAACAGTATAATAGTCAGAAATAACCCAACAGTTTGGTTAGAAGCTTTAGAAATTCATTACTACACAATTATATTCATGTTCCCCTCGAATCAATCAAATCTCTGAAAGCAGAATTTAAACATACCTGGGATGAGGAGAGCCCTTGATTGGCTTCTGCCCGTATTTCCTCCATGAATAATCATCAGGCGGAATATCTGCAAGTTTGTTGCTGATAGCAGGAACCTTAATGGATCTTTTCACTCTATGTTTCCTGTGTAGAATGGACATAATTATCAGTGACATATTAGAGGGACACGTCTAAAGCCATTGAAGTAACAGAAAATAATGATCAATGCAGTGACCATAACACCAGAACTTGCAAAAATGGAATTACATCACAAGTCAATAATGAAGCAAGTATTACCTCTTCTTAGAACAATGGCATCTAGAACTGCTCCCACATTTCAGGCTACCTTCATCACCTCTGGCAGAACATTTTCTCTTATGCTGTTGTGAGTTCTGATCAGAAGAGTGTGGAGCTCCTATTAAATGGAAGGCACTTCCCTCCAAGTTAGCCACACTTCCATCTATGCTCAATGAAGAAATAAAAGACCTAGTAGATGACATTGTTGGTGTGCAGCTAGTGCTGTCAAAATTCAGGTTTATGCCACTGTTGTTCCTTCGAAACATCATTTCTGCTTGATGCTTCATTTGCTGCTGCTGCTGATGCTGCTGCAGCAACAACCTTTGCTGTTGCTGCTGGTGGAAGAAGTTATAGTGCTGTTGTGATGAAGCTTGTTGAGAAAGGTGAAGAGGACCTTTCCCACTGGAGCTCAATTCCAGAGTTGGCTGTCCAAGAGAGAGTGAATTTTTTATGGTTGAACCAAGTTCCTGAACTGAATTGTCAGCAAAACTGGCTTGGGGAAAGTGCAAATTTTTTTTTGAGTGGTGGTTGTTGGTTTTGCAAATTGGGTTGTCTAAGAGGATACTTTGGGAAAAGGCTACTTGAAGTTTTTTGCACTTCCTAACTCTTGCATGACCCAAACCATTATTAAGCAAGGAAACAACTTTCTTGAACTGAGCCACAGCTTCACCAGTTTCCACCACTAAATTCCTATGCTGAACCTGATCCCTTGGCTGACACAACAAACTTAGAACCCTATGACAGCTTTCAACAGCTGCTCTGTTAGCTTGTTCGACCTCTTCCATATTACCACCCTCTATCTATCAAAATTTTTTTGGTTAGAAATAAAAATAAAAAACTAAGTCCCAAATCGAAGGGGCAGAACTAAGGCAAGCACACCAAATACTAAGAAAACATCCTATTTATCCACAAATATATCAGACATTCAACCTCATGTGGCAGATAAAACGACTCAGGTGAGAAAAATCCCACTTTTTCACCAGACAAAGAGCCACAAAACTAGGAATCCCAGTTAAAGTTTCAAAATTTTCAGTTCATGAAACCCTCAAAAAAAAGAAGATTTAATTTTTGGAAACAGAGAAAAACCAGAGAATCAGAACCGAGAGTGCCTTGGAGGTGTAAGCATATCCACCTTTGGGGAAAAAAACCACCAAAATTTCCAGTGACAAAAAAAAAAGAAAAGAAAAAAGAAACAGCACCAAAGCACAGACCTTGATGGACTTGGTTGTGTCAAACCCTAGATTCTTGTTCCCATGGTTTTGAGATTGAAAGGTGTGAAAGAGAGAGGACTTTGCTTCGCTTGAGAATTCACACAACCATCATACATTAGAAAACAAAGCTTCCAACTTTAGAGTGTTTAATAATAATAATATATATAAACACATACTATTAAACTCCCAAGCAGGAAAAATATAAATGAAGTACTAACAGATATAATATATGTATATATATATATATATATTATTAATTATTAATATATTAATATATTTGTTGCTCTAGCGAGAGAGAGAAGAAGAAGAAGAGATAGGAGTTTGTTTAAATAAGCAAATGGCAAGGGAAGAGGAAACTGCTGTCTCTGTCACAGATTTGAAGAAGGGTCCCACACGAAGACCTTTGTTATTCTTTTTCACACTCATTTCAGCTTTAATTAATATTTTTTCTTAGACCTACCCATTTCAGCTTTTTGTTGTGTTTTTTTTTTTTCTCTTCGGAAGTAATATATTCACATTTATCGCGTATCTGAATATTACAATTGAGATTTTAAAAAAGATCTATATATATCAGATTTTAAATTTAAGATTTTATATAAATGACATTACCATTTATACTAAGGATCCGTTTGGTTTTTAGTTGAATAAACGGAGTTATAAAAATAAAAAAATCTAAAAATTTTTACACTATTTAAAATAATCAAAACTTTATTTAACCGTAACATTTATTTTTGAGATTGGTTAGCTTTAAAAAACCAAATACACCATAACTTGGCTGCTGCCCGTTACAGTTCACTTTCAATACTTCCTCTTATCCCTTCAATTCATCATTCTCTCTTTCACATCTTTAATTTTCTTTTTTTTTTTCAGTTTCGAGTTTTGGACTTACCTTGTGCGCTGCGTGCTTTCCGTGGCTAAAAATTATTGTACTCATCTTAATCATTAATAAAGGTCTTCAAATTTGAATTTGCACATAATTCGGTTCAGTTAACCTGTTAATTCATCAGTTTAATTGATTGGAATAATCTCGTGTTTAAGCTCTATACCATTATTAAATAGGTTGAACCCATATAAATTTTACTGAATTTTATCTAATATACTTAATAATATCAAGATTCTTAGTCACGCGTGTTATATAGACCTAATTGTCAAGGTTTGGTTTGACTTTTTAAATAATTTAATTTGATCTAAAAGCTTATTTAAAAGTTTATTTAAAATAATATCTATTAAATAACTTTGTAAACATACATCTAAACATATTAATAGACATAATTATATATGTAAGACAACAAGTTTAAGTATTTAAATAGATTAACGTATATATAATATTAAAATAGTATATATATTTGTGTAAAAATATTTATCCTTGTTTCAACTGTTGCCTCTCTCCTTATTATTTCTACCCCAGCCCATGGTTTAATGATTTAATTCTCTATGATGTCATTCCTTTTTGTTGATAATAAAAGGGGGAATTTAGAAGTCTCTTTAGTGGGTACAACTTTAGGAGTCTGAATCTTAATTTATGTGTTTAGCAATCTTTTGTATCTCGATCAGTCTATTATTAATGAGCTTTGTTACAATGTAATATACCGATCCTTTACCGAATTATTAATGAAGTTTTTGCTTTGATATATGATATTTGCTTTATGACTACATGCTTTAATCTTATATCAAGTTGCTCTGCTTACAAATCTTAATTGCTCTGATCTTATATGGTCAATAAGAAAATAAACTGTTACATGTCAAATGAACTAATATCAGTAAACTCTTTAAAGCTCTAGTCTTCTTGAAAATCTTAAGGATGTTTTAGCTCTCATACTCGTCTATGTATATGCTCTAATATTTCTTACATAATTTCCTGTATGTATGGTCTGATATGAAATATAATCAAGTGCTTTGATAACATACAAGTTTTTAGAAGTATTATATGAATCATCCTTATTTCTACTCATATTATCCTAGACTTTATTTATGAAAAAGACATGATGTTAGTTATCAACAAATAGAGGGAGATTGTTAAGAACAAGTCTGGTTGGAAAAAGAAGTTGATAATATCCCTGGACCAAACCCTGATTTATGTCATTATAACTAGTGTGACATCCCCATGGTAGCTTCCATAATTTACCTCAGGGTTGAGCAAAAATGGGAATAAATTTTTCACGTTCGTTGCCCCCGAAGGTAAGTAATAGAAACCTAAGGTGGTGTCAATGTATAACAACATAAAATATGCCTAAAAGACCCAAGAGTAATGTACACATAATGAGGTAGCAAGAAAAGCCAAGTGAGACCTCCCTCGCCCGGGTGAGAAACTCACATTGACTAACTCATTCAGACTCATTTGAGCGAGGTGAGTTTCGCTCAAGCGACAATCTCACAGAACCTCACAGGTTTATAAAAATAGTTTTGGGGATCCAAATCCCCCACTTGATTAATTTGACCTATCATGTTGCATAAATGTAGAGAATTGATACCTAAACATTACTCTATCATAATCCAACTAATGACGTAACATACTTTCATCCCTTAGAACCTAGTCATCATATAACAATCCTACACCTAACGCACATCATGGTGGTGACATTACAAAATGGCTCAATGCCAAGAATTCACCAATCACAATTTTAGCAATCACAATTTCATTACACTTCCACATCTAACATGACATAATAAATTCCATTGCATATATCTTTCACATGATTCTAAAGATAAAATAGACAATAACCTGCCTATAATATTCGCATTGCAATATCATAAATGGCTCTTCACCCATTCATCAAAACACACAAATTGCATAATCCATCAATCAAAGGGCATTGCAAATTCATTGTTCATAATGTCAAATTACGCCCCACTCATTATAATGCAATTGAAGTATCTAATCCAAGATATCAAAACATCAAGACTAGGTTATACATATATATATATATATATATATATATATGAAAGTGCATCCATTATGGCGTTGCATCCACCCCCGGATCATTAGGCAAATTCATCCCTTGGAACATTCACTACAAAGTCCATAAATTTAAAGGTTGAGTACTATTTAAATAATAAATAGTAATTATGATCCAATGGTTCATACATATATATTATAGATATATAGACAATTACATCATAACTTAGGCGTTGGGGAACTATAAAATTTTTAACCATTCATTCATCAACTAAACATATATCCATAAATGTAACACTGATATGTCATGTCTTTCTAAAGTATTTCTTTTGATTATGCACAAAACCATGAAATGCATATTCGACTTAACAATAAAGAGCAAGTGTCAAGATAACCAACTCAGTGAACCATAACACTATAATTGAGGGGCATCTAGGTAACCATATAGTGAACCATAGCATTATAAACGGTGGTACCCAAGGACTACCAGTGAACCATAACACTATAAGCGGTAGCCTCAAAAGCAACATGCTACAAACTGCATGGTGAACTATAACACTATTTAATATGACAGCCTCTTCAGCAAACTATAGTGCTGGAAATGCATATGATGTTATAAAATGCAATCCATGTTTGAAATATGAACCTGTTAGAAATATGCACTAAAAGCCTATATAGGATGCATCATTTTGAATAAGGTATTTTTTGTTAAATAGTTTAACAACCTTTATTTATCCTTGGAGTAATAGGTCATATGAGAGTTATTCCTAAAATGTCCTTAGTCAAGTATTTACGTGGGGACATGTAAATACATTAAGACTAGTCTGTGAGTGTACTGATGATCTGATCTCACATATCATGGATATAAATGATATCAAGTCTTCACACAGGTACACATTAAGAGTAATGATGTACTGGACAGACCCACCATGAGAACGTTGCATGGATCGTTACATGAATATCATAAACGATTCTCAATGTGATAATGGTATATGTAGTCCTTTGACCTGAAGTCACTACGATTCCTACATAAGGAGTTTGTTGTTTTAATACAATCAAACGTCTTCTGTAACAAGAGAACTATAAAGGTTGTGGTTAGGCAATGAACAAATTATGTACAGGGATGTGAGTGATGTAGATGAGATTTGTCTCTCCTATGTGACAGGAGTGATATCTATAGGCCACTTGATGGAGTGAGACTAAGATCCAAAATGCATGGTCATGCTAGAAAGAATAAATATTGGATATTTATTTAGATAAAGTCTACTCTGGTATCAAGTAAAATAAATTAGACCGTACAAGGATGACGTGACCATGCCTTGGCCCAATTAGGATATCGTGACAAAAGGAATAGATATATAAAATAATTATCACTTATAGGTTATGTTGACAATAAATAATATTCAGACATAATGATACATTGCTAGATGCTGCTCTTATTTTATATTAATAATAAAATAGTTTATTATTAATATAACTGAGTATTTTACGTGTAGGGTCACACACATAGAGTAAGCCCATCAAAAAATAGCTTTTTATTTTAGTTAGACTAAAATAAAACTATTGGGCCTAACTCATTTAGAATGAGTAAGGAGCCCACTCTTTATAGATCAAATTAGGTCAAATCTAAGCCTATAAATAAAGCATAAGATGCTCATAGGCAGCTAACCAAAAAGACACATAAAATACGTAAAAGTTGCAAAAGCTACACGCCGTCAAACTAGCATTTGGAAGGTGTAGCATTTCTGGTAGGAGTACTCGTGTGGACTCCAAAGGACGAGGCTATGACTGCTTCGATTCGATTTTCTTCAAGAGGTAATCCTAAAACGCAATAAACACAATGCTTTGCAAATCCTATGGGAGTCCTTGTATTTCTACTGCTCATGCACTAAGGATTCCCTAACAGTGGTATTAGCGCTTGATTGCAAAACCATGTTTTGGGCAAATGTTTGTTTAAAGAACATGTAAAAATAAAATAAAATAAAATTTCTTTTACGAAAAGAATTGTAAAGGTTGAATCCTTTTGCAAAGGTTGCATTTTTAATTAGATATGTTGTAAATGTTGTATTTTTAATAAGATATTATGTAAAGATTGCATTTTTTATGAGATATGTTGCAAAGGTTACACCTTTTGAAAGCTAATATCAATTTATTTTTGTTTTATTTATATTGGTTGCTTTTCTCAATATTTTAATTAGAGAACATGTTTTTGGGATGTGCTTTATTATATGAACATGTTGTATGTTGCAATGGTGATTGTTTTATATGTGTTCTAATTATAAGGTATGTTTTATATTTGTTTAATTAAATTGAAATCAAGGGTTGTATGCAATGCACATCTATATGCTTTCTCTTTTCTAATATGAATTGTTCATGTGAGATTGTGTTTAGAAAGTTTAAGAGTTAAACTCTAGCCGTAATGAAAACTAGGATTCAAAAGTTGAAACCTAGTCGTAATGGTATTTTATTTATTTGTAAATGTCACAAATAAAATATTTGATTTTAATATTATATTTTAAATTTGATTTATAAAAGTTGTAAATCAAATGTTAATTGTTTGTTAAATTTAAAGTTTATAAGAGTTACAAATTTAAATAATTTATTCTTATTAATTTTAATAGGATTTGTATTGTTTATGACCTTTTTAAAATTAATGTGATTTGTAAGAGTTACAAATTTAAATAATTTATTCTTATTGATTTTAATAGGATTTGCATCGTATGTGATCTTTTTAAAATTAATGTGATTTGTAGGAGTTACAAATTGATTCATATTTATTAAAATTAATTTAATCTGTAATTGTTACAAATAGAAGATAAGATCTTTATTAAATTTAATAATTTTAAAATCAAATATTTAATCCTTAATAAATTTGATAGGATTTGCAAAAATTACAAATTAAAGATAAGATCTTTATCAAATTTAATAGGATTCAAAATAAAATATCTTGAACTCTAGAGATAAGGTCTAAAATTTAAACTTTGATCATTCCTAAAAAATAAGATGATTGTTGGTGTTGGTGTATGCACTACGAGCTATTAATGTATCAATTTTAAGTTATCAATAAAATTAGTATTTTAAGTTTTAGACTAATGCTATTTATCCTGAAATAATAGGTCATATGAGAATTATTTCTAAAACGTCCCTAATCAAGTATTTACATGGGGACATGTAAATACATTAAGATTAGTGTGTGAATGTACTGATGATTTGATCTCACAAATCATGAATATATGATATCAAGTCTTTACACGGGTACGTATTAAGAGTAATGTTGTACTGGACAGACCCACCATGAGAACGTTGCATGGACCGTTACATGAGTGTCATAAACGGTTCTCAATGTGATAATGGTATATAGTCCTTCGACCTGAAGTCACTACGATTCCTACATAAAGAGTTTATTGTTTTAATACAATCAAACATTATATGTAATAAGATGACCATAAAGATTATGATTAAGCAATAGATAAATTATGCAGAGCGATATGAGTAATGTAAACGGAATTTGTCTTTCCTATGTGACAGGAGTGATATCTATGGGCCACTTGATAGAGTGAGACTAATGAAATGCATGGCCATGCTAGGACGAATAAATATTAGATATTTATTCGATAAAGTCTACTCTGGTATCAAGTAAAATGAATTGGGCCATACAAGGATGATGACGACCATGCCTTGGGCCCAATTAGATATCGTGACAAAAGGAATAGATATATAAAATAATTATCACTTATAGGCCATGTCAATGATAAATAATATTCGGACATAATAATGTATTGCCAGATACCGCTCTTATTTTATATTAATAATAAAATAGTTTATTATTAATATAACCGAATATTTTACCTATAGGGTCACACACATAGAGTAAGCCCACCAGAGGATAGTTTTATTTTAGTTGGACTGAAAATAAAACTATTTGGGCCTAACTCATCTAGAATGAGTAAGGAGCCCAATGTTTAATGAGAGCTCAGGTCAAGACCTAAGCCTATATATAGAGCATGAGATGCTCATAGGCTGTTGCTCAGAAATTAGATTACACTAAAATTCCGTACTAACATTCGGATCGTTAGTTTTCTGGTGGGAGTGCTCGTGTGGACTCCTAAGGGCGAAGCTACAATTGCTTCAATCGAGGATCTTGTTTTACGTCTACAAGAGGTAAACCCTAATTAAAAATTTTAATTTAGCATAATGCTTTGAGACATACGTGTTTGCAATTCTTTCTTGGGAATTCTTTGTGTTTCCGCTGCTGACCCTAATAGGATTCCCTAATAGTTGGGACTCTAGAGATAAAGTTTAAAAGTTAAACCTTGACTATTCCTATTTTAGAATAATTGTAAGGGTCAAAAGATAAGGTTTAAAAAATAAAACTTTGACCGTTTTAAAAGTTAAGATTTCAAATTATTTGACATCATAACTGAATATTTTGAGCTGTTAATGGTCAGTGGAACGTTCTAGCTAGCAAAGACTTGGTACTTAAGCGGTCACTCCAGACCCATCTCTCTTTCCTGGGAACTAACCTGATTACAATACTAAATTTTTAGGTTGGAACACTCGTTGACCCTATCTGTTGAACGGTCAACGGAGCTGCCAAACTTCTTTGCGTAGTTTTGCTTTTATGACCTTGCGTGTTTAATTATATGTTTTAAAATTTATTTTATTTTAAATATAATTGATTACTTTATTAATTGATTAATTAACACGTCCAGCGGTGAATGGTTATGGTCTTAGATTTTTTTATTTAATTTTAAATACAGCCTGCGTGTTGTGCCTTTCTCAATTCTTAAATTTCTTCTCTCAACCCTTCACTCGTATGTAAAATGAGTTTTCTTTATTACATTGTAATCTTAGAAAAGCCAACAAGGTGGAGACCTAGAAGAAACCTAGAGTAGTGACTCTTGGTGGATATGACCTTGAAAGGAACAAAGTAGTGGTGACTCCAGGAGGATGGTGGTTTCAAGAAATAGGACTTAACGAAGTCAAGACACCATAGTTCTTTTAGGTTTATTTTATTTTATTTTATTTTCTAAGAAGACCATAACTATCTCACAATTTTGATTGCATGTTTTGGGGTTTTATTTTACGTTAAAGTGTTTAATAAAAGTCAGTAATGAACAATAAGAAAATTGAAATCCCTCAAGCCCGACAATCATACCTTCCAATAAGTAATAACGTCTAACTTGATATAGATAAAGTGCAAGTCACGTCATAGTTGAGTGCCTTCATTTATGTTTAGTAGGATATGATTGGATAATTGTATTATCAAAGTATAACTTATTAAGTTTTATTCAAATAGACATTTTTCAATTGGATTGGAAAAACCTAAAGGTATGAATAGTCTAAAACACGTTCTAATAAACAACATCAATGCTAGTTTCAATAAAGTGTAGGTTCTGCTAAAGCAGGGTGCTTTTATTGATATAGTAAAGGATGATGGATAATGGGATTATCCAACCATTTATTATTGGACTTATCTAGGAAACTTTAATCAGATTGAAGAACCTAGAAGCGTTAATATTAAGTTTAAACGCCTTCTAATAAGTAACACTCGTTGAGACTAATGTCAATAAATAGTGGGCCTACCAAAGTAGGGTGCTATCATTTATACTAGTAAGGCATGATGGGATAATTGTAATATCCAAATTGTTTTTATTAGGCCTAAACTTAACTAAATTTTTCAATTGGATTGAAAATAACTTAGAGGTGTAAGGATTGAGCTTAAATTCATAAGATGAATAAGGGTAAAGAGTTACCCACTCAATCATCCAAGAGTTGCATGAGATGCAATTAGAAATATGTTTCCTACCTAAATAACCAAAGGTCGGGCGATCAGCCAAAGATGACTCAACACTAGGCCAAATATGGATCTTGGCCCACTAAAAACATCTTCTAACGGGATTTTTTATGATTCAGTGAGGGTATATGTTTTAAATCAAAATAGTGGGAGACAACATATTTATTTAATGACCAAAATTTAAATATGTTTTGAATAGAAGTGATAGATTTGCATGTAATTTGTTTTAGAATAATCATGACAAACCAAATATTGTTTTGTTGCAACCTGTCCTTTGGAATGACACTTTATTTGGAAAAATGCCTAGATAGGTATCGAGACTTGAGAATTATCTTCAATAAAGAGGAAGTGGAAGTGTGTCATGTTTGGCTTATATATCGTCTATGGTTGGGTCTTGAATACCCTATGGAGTCTGCATAAACTATGAGCTGTAAAAGGCAATATGAATATATGGGAGATATACGATATGATCATATACAAACTCTACTAAGGCCGAGTTGGTCTGGAAGTCTAAAAGGTGATCAAGAAAGGAAATTGTTTTCAGTTTTAGCCAAATAAGACATTGAAATAATTTATCTAAAGAACTTAAAGAAGTTCAAAAGAAAGGGAAGTAAGACTTCCACTACAGATCATGTTATAGAAGTTAAGTTATTTTACTTCACTAACATTAGTATCAGATACTAGTAGTAGATCTCAAAATTTGAAAGATCAAGGAAGTAGATCACTTGCTAAGGGTGGAGAAATCTATGTAAAATTGAGCAAAAGTTGCTACAATAAAGATGAGATATTTACCTATTGGGCTAGTTAGTAAACTAGACATTGTGCATATTGTTTCTTGTTGGACATGAAATTTTTTTAATATAAAATAACTTTATTTCTTCAAAAGGATGTTGATGCACAATTGAGTAATGGATTCCACATCCTAAATCCCAAAACACCCATCTATAACAACTGTCAAAGTATGTTAAAATGAGTAATTTTAAACCTTATTTATATGGTATTGTCTCCTAAGGCAAATGAATAAGAAACACATTTCTAAATACCATTAATGTGGTTATATGGACTCTTTTGATTTTGGAATTAATTGAGACATGTAAATCTTATTTATTGAAGAGATAATTGAGACCTCATTCATTGAAAAGATAAGTAATCTATTATTTAATACATGACAACGTATATGAGCCTATTGAAATAATAACTAGATATTTTTTTCAATACTTCAACATACTAATTAAAAAGTCAATGAGTATGGATTTATGTAACATAAGTTAGAAAGTACTTGAAAAGTTCAAAGAATTCATAATGAAGTGAAATACCAAATTGGCAAGACAATTAAAGCTCTTGATTAAATTAAGATAACAAATAATTTAAGCTATAAGTTTGATAACTATCTAATAGAGTGAGAGATTACCTCTTAACTCATTCCTTATGGAATGCCATAATAGCATCTCTACGGGGAAAAGTCAAACCTTGTTGGACATAGTTTGATTATTGATTATTATCAAACATCTCTAACTCCTTCAATGTTCCTTTATTAACAAAATTTCCACACTTAACCATGTTCCATCTTAGACTTTCTTAAAGAAACCATATATGATATGGACTAGGAAGAAACCTAATATGTCTTTACTACTAATTTGGAACTATGATGCTTCTATAGAGTATCCAACTCTGACAAGGTCAAATCCCAATTGGATAAATGTCTTCTGTGAGATACTCAAAGAAAGCTAAGGGTTATCATTTCTACAATCCATCTGAGAATAAAAGGCTTGTTGCTTAGAATGTTGTATTCTTGAATAAGAGTACATCTATTAAAGAATTAGTGGGAGGATAGTAGAACTTAAAGAAATTCAAGTATCACAAAGCATTCAAAAGTCAAGGATGGACTTGGAGCAGAAATCATAAAATGTTGTGACATCATTAGCTCCGGTAGCACCAGACTTACTTAAGATCAAATAGGATATGTAACCAAATTTGAAAGATATGGATATCTTATAAATCGGGAAGGAGGCATATTGCTAATTGATCAAGTTTCTTATGAAGAGGCCAATGCAAGTTTAGATTCTAAGATATGGCATAATACCATGGAATTTAAAATGGGCTCTATGTATATTAACAAGGTACGAACCTTGGTTGACGCACCTAAAGGGTAAAACCAATAAGATGCAAGTGGGTTTTCAAAAGGAAAACTAAACATGGATGGTAATAAAAGTACCTTTAAAAGCAAGATTGACAAAATTTAATTAGCTTAAAAACCATTTAGATCATTCTTGTTGTAGCAGTATACCACCATTATGAGATATGGTAGATAGATGTTAATATGGAAATCATCTTGAGGATGTGTATCTGACACAACCTAAAGGCCTTTTATGCCTGAAACATCTAGGAAGGTATGTGAACTGTAAATGTTCTATTTATGGACTAAAGCAAACTTTTAGAAGCTAGAATCTTCATTAAAGAATGAAGATAAATCTCGTGACTATAAAAAGGTTAGTAACTACACAATTATAGTTCTAGTATTACATGTAAAAGACATGTTTCTTCTAGAACTAATAATATTCTTATTCTATAGTCAAGAGTATCCTTAAGCACTTAAGAAGGACTAAGGATTTGATCTTGATAAATGGAAGATGAGCTCATTATAAAGGTTACATTGATGCTAATCTTTTGATTAATTTGAAAGACTTAAGATTGCAATCAAAATATATGTGTTGTCAAGATGGTTACGATGTATGCTTGAAAGGTTCAAAGCAAGAAATAATCGTGGTTCTACTAACAAATCTAAGTATTTTACTATGTTAAATTACAAAAGAAGTCAATTTACATTTAATCATTCCAAATGTTTTGTACCCTATGAGTTTCCACTATGATGACAATGGAACCATAGAACAATATAAGGAAGTAGATTAATCCAAGCATATACTTAAATAGTTCCATCTTTGGAAGATGTGAAAATATACAATGTGCATACCAACAAAATTATTGGGAACCCACTAGTAAAACCGCTTACGTAGTAAAAGCATAAGGGCACTGTAGACGTCATTGGGCATTAACCTTATCGGCTCTAAGTGTAAATAGGAGATTGCTGGAAATATTCACTAAAAGCCTATATAGGACGCATCATTTTGAATAAGGTATTTTTTGTTAAATATTTTAACAACATTTATTTATCCTTGGAGTAATAGGTCATATAAGAGTCATTCCTAAAATGTCCCTAGTCAAGTATTTACGTGAGGATATGTAAATACATTAAGACTAGTGTGTGAGTGTACTGATGATCTGATCTCACAGATCATGGATATAAATGATATTAAGTCTTCACACGGGTACACATTAAGAGTAATGATGTACTGGACAGACCCACAATGAGAAAGTTGTATAGACCATTACATGAATGTCATAAATGATTCTCAATGTGATAATGGTATATATAGTCCTTTGACCTGAAGTCACTACGATTCTTACATAAGGAGTTTGTTGTTTTAATACAATCAAACGTCTTCTGTAACAAGAGGACTATAAAGGTTATGGTTAGGCAATGAACAAATTATATAGAGAGATGTGAGTGATGTAGATGACATTTGTCTCTCCTATGTGACAGGAGTAATATATATAGGCCACTTGATGGAGTGAGACTAAGAAAATGCATGGTCATGCTAGAAAGAATAAATATTGGATATTTATTCAGATAAAGTCTACTCTGGTATCAAGTAAAATAAATTGGACCGTACAAGGATGACGCGACCATGCCTTGGGCCCAATTAGGATATCGCGACAAAAGGAACAAATATATAAAATAATTATCACTTATAGGTTATGTTGATAATAAATAATATTCAGATATAATGATGCATTGCTATATGCCTCTTTTATTTTATATTAATAATAAAATAGTTATTATTAATATAACTGAGTATTTTACCTATAGGGTCACACACATAGAGTAAGCCCATCAGAAAATAGCTTTTTATTTTAGTTGGACTAAAATAAAACTATTGGGCCTAACTCATTTAGAATGAATAAGGAGCTCACTCTTTAGAGAGCAAATTAGGTCAAACCTAAGCTTATAAATAGAGCATAAGATGCCCATAGGTGGCTAACCAAAAAGAGACACAAAATACAAAAAGTTGCAAAAGCTACATACCGTCAAACTAGCATTTGGAAGGTGTAGCATTTCTGGTGGGAGTACTCGTGTGGACTCCTAAAGGACGAGTATATAACTGCTTCAATTCGATTTTCTTCAAGAGGTAATCCTAAAACGTAATATTTTTTTATGTTTGTCTTATGCTTTGAAACACGACGCTTTGCAAATGCTATGGGAATCCTTGTATTTCCACTGCTCATGCACTAGGGATTTCCTAGCAGGACTATAGCACATAAATATGTCATTTTGTCGTAACTTAACTCAGTATATATTACTATGATTTATAGAGCCATAGAAGCTATGTATCATTACCAACAATATCATTTTCATCATCAAAACCACCATATAAGTCTATTTATAATAGGAGAATCATTAATGCAACATGGATTCAATGGTACAACAACAATGACAAACATACATATATATATGTATTTCAAACTCAGGTTAGTACAACATCTCACATTTGTCATATAAAACACGTTCATAAATATTTTTCTACCACAACAGAGTCTGTAAGCTACATAAGGCATAATCCGGAACCCAATTCCTATTTACTACTCGAATAGTAAACCCCTCATACGTATAAAATGTACTTGAAAGCGATTTGCTCCCTTGATGACACTCCCGGTCTACTATCCGGTAATTACGACAATCCATAATTAATAACCACATGAATTCACTGTCTGATCAGTCTCCAGGAAGAAACAACACTTAATTAGAATTTTTGATACGCGTTTTCCTTTGTCGATAATCTCTGTATAACTTTAATACTCAAAAACCCACTTCGATTCACTCAGAAACAACACTGCAACTACTGTTTGATAACAACCGCATGGTAAATTCAATATTTGAATGGAATGGGTATTACTCAATTGTTGAAATTTAAAGGAATCAAGAACCTATTTACCTATAAAGCTCTAAAACGTGTATTTCTTATCCAAAGGTTTCAAGCTCCATCCATGGCATCCATTGTAGCCCACGGTTCCAAGCTACAAAGAAGAGGAATTTATCAATATTTTTCGTAGAAATGGAACTGTGGAGGAGAAAAGGAAAAGCTATGCTTAGATTTTACCTTGTGAGGAATTTTTGAGGTAGATGCTCTAAGGGGAGATGATACACGGTAATGATGATGGACAAGGAGATAGAGGAATGGTGATGGTGGTGCATGCACGATAGAGGTAAGGTGAATTAAAGAAGAGGAAACTCTAGTTTCTTCCTAAGGTGGAAAATGTGCGCATGAAAGAGAAAAAGGGGGGATGAAATATGACTTAATTGAAGTACCCTACTAGGAATTTAAGAATAGTATCAAAATAGGATTTTAGTAATTAGAGTTTACTTAAGAAAATGATAAAAGTTAGAGTATAACTGAGTTGACCTAGGTAATTAATTCAATTCAACTAAACACATATTTTTAGTTTAATTTAACAAGGCCCCCCGCACTATCATCCACATTTATTAATTTTTCAAAATTCAGTATTTTAGGATGTTACAACTAGACCCCGGGATTTGTTAATAACACACATCAATGTATTTAAAATTAAATGAAGTCTGCTTACGTGTGATCTAACCTATTTATCTAAGTATTTTAGGAAATATATGCTAAGGACACAGGCTACAAATAAAGGGGGAGAGTCCATAAAATCAAAAGTTTGATCCATCAATAGTTAAATTTTAGACTTTAACCAAGAAATCTGGTTCAAAAATTTTCAATAATATGAAATTACAAAATCAGACCTCAAACTTCGTGAGTATCAAGAACTTGCAACTTAAACATTACTGAAAAGTATAAATCACAACATTCTAAAATCTTTTAATGATGCCTTGAAAATCAAGGGCTTATCAAGAAGAATGTGTTTATCATCAAAAAGGATAAGAGACAAATCAATAGATTAGCCAATGTAGTTTTTAAGGAACTTAACTTCAGAAAAGTTGAATCAAGTCAGCATTTGTGTCAGAATAAATCAGAAGAATTACAACATTGATTTCTATGTGTTTACTAGAAGAAAGAAACCCAACAATTGACCTATATATATGTGAAGAGATTTATTTTTTAAATATAGAAAAGCCTATCAAGAATACTCATTGTCTATGATTAAATTTCTCATTTCTCTTCTTAGTTTTTCAAAAGACAAAGGTCTTTTTTGTTGTTCTGCCTCTAGCAGACCTTGGCCTTTTGTCTTTCTTATCTTAGTGTATTCATTCATAATTATATATCTTTCATACACTAAGTTTTGTGAGAAACCTTACACTCTCACTTACAAATTAGTTATTGTGTAAAAGTTTGGTGTGTTACCAACATTTAGTTTCATTGGGAAACATTGTGGCCTAAAGAGGCTTTTGAAATAATACTTGGGTTGTTGAGCCCGGAGTGGCTTGTTGAAATAATACTTGGGTTTAAGCCAGGAGTGGCTGGAATCAAGAATACTTATGGCACTAGTCAAGTGTTGTTATTGTAAATGAGATTTTTACAATAGTGGAAATCCTTCAAGTTAGAATGGATTAGACGTAACTTTTGTGTTGGAAGTGAACCAATAAAAATTCTTGGTGTTCTCTCTTCTCTTTCCTTTGCGCCATTCAAGTGTGCTTTATAAGTCTGATTACTTGTTCATTAAAAGTTTAAATTTCTACAAAAAGTCTAAGGCTTATTCAACCCTCCTTCTAAGTCTGACTCTGAACCATAAACTTCATTATTATGTGTCTTATTTATTTATTTATTTAAATGAATGAGTTTGTTAAGTTTAAAATACCTTTTTTAATAACTTGGAGCCAAGGTCAGTCTTTAGGGCGGGTGGGCGCTCGCCTAGGGCCCATTGATAAAAGGGGGCAATTTTAAAAGTTATGTATATTGGCGAACAAAAAAAATCACAAAATTAAGAGTCAAAATTATTAGCTCTGAGGCATGTGTAAATAATGTTTACCATGACACTTATTAGGGTAAGAATAAGTCAGACTACTTATTTGGGGTCCGAT
Organism: Clitoria ternatea; assembly: GCA_037962975.1. Lineage (NCBI taxonomy): Eukaryota > Viridiplantae > Streptophyta > Magnoliopsida > Fabales > Fabaceae > Clitoria > Clitoria ternatea. Next base: position 4,656,183 of record CM075674.1, read on the forward strand.
GCCTAGCTTACTTAAGATCTAGTTAACAATAAGATTAGACTATTTAATTAAAAAAACTAAATTTTGGCTTTTGAAAAAAACATTTTTAACCTATTCGGTAAGCCTTTTTTAAAACTCTTATATGATTTTATAAAATAACATTTAATATGAGTTTATTGATATTTAATATTTATTTATTGATATTTTATTAATTTTAATATAAATCAAGTTTTTATACAAACTATTAAGAAAATTCAAGCTTTTAAATAATATAGACTACACCTAAGAACATAGTATGTATCAAGTAATGAGACAAAGTTAGACCTTACAATTAACTACCATTAAAATTTTTAACACTACTCCATTGTCCTGATATTATTTCTGTTAGATTACTTTGTTGTCTCTTTTTACTACTATTAGCAATTAATTGAATTAAAGTTAATCTAATACTATATCATTGAATTACATATATAAGAAGTATTGTAATTTTTATGGTGCTATAGTTAATTTTTGGATTTCAAGTAATATAAATTTGTTACTTAAATTATGAAACTCTTTTATTTGACAATAAAAATATTTGTTTATTTTATGGGTCCCTTATACTTGCTACCTGATAAGAATTTTCTCACAATGGGGCTTATATAGCAAGTTTAACCACATCAACTATAGTATATTCGAGTATCATTCCACTGAGGGACTTGAAGATTGAATGCTCAGTTCAAATAACTTTGCCAAGACAAAGGTTCATTTTCATGTTGAGATAAAACACTAAAGATTAACATAAGCATGCATAAACAGTAATAAACTAAAGTAGAGTTTGAATATGGAGAAAATGAGATTGGATCTCATTCATCTTACCTTTCGTAACATTGGATACATTGATAGGAATGGTTTCTACTCTATCAACTTTTACGTAACAAATCATAAATCATTCGTTTGATTCCTCGACTCTGAAATCCTAAGAAAACCTTTAAAACCTTGATTCCTCAACCATATGAAAAGGTTTTCCAGCATTCGATATGTTTGTTATTAGCGTTCAATATGTCGAAAGTTATTCCTAACATAAGAGCATATTGAGTATCTCATTCAGATTAGTTTTCATAAACTACTTTCCAATAACTTAAGAAAACTGAATCAAGATACTATTTATGCAATAGAATCTAACAAATATCATGGAATGAAATACCAAAATCAATGAAATAGTTACCATACAGTGAAGCCAATGTATAGAAGGAAAGATTCACTACATCCAATCCTAAATAAAAAGTTTAGCTACTTATAATATCGTTTACAATCATCATCCAAGAGAAAGAGGAGAAGAAAAAGCTATAAATCTCTCAAAATAACTTTTGAGAAATAAGGTTTCTATTTTTGCCTTTATTTTTTGCGTCCTTCTCTTCACTTCTGTGAGCTGGGTATTTAAACATTAAAGGTCTCGCTCAAGCGAACGTTGCCTCGCTTAAGCGAGTGTAACTTGCATCAGGTAAAAATATCATTTGTTCTTTTTATTCTCACTCAAGCGAATGAGTTTCGCTTAAGCGAGACCAACTTTAATCCTACTAACTCTATTTTCGCTTGAGTGCCAGTCCCTTCGCTTAAGCGAGCTCATATTTTCTGGGTTCTATTGTTTTCTCACTCAAGCGATAACTGTTTTGCTTAAGCGAGTGCAACTTCTGAAGCTCTCTAGACTATTTTTGCTTGAGCAAAGTCTGCTCGCTCAAGCAAATTTCTTCAATGACTTTTTGTTTCCTTCCTCGCTCAAGCGATAAATCCCTTGCTTGAGCGAAGGTCTCGCTCAAGCGACTATGGATTTTGCTCAAGCGGGATTCTTTAGGATTGCTTGATTTTTGCTTCCTCTTGCTGATTCTTCATCCCGTTCCTCAATTTCCTTCCTACAAAAAGCAAAATATATAACTATAAGGCTCTTATGATATACATAACAAAGTTAGGAAAGATATTTTAATTTCTTGTCATTTTGACACATGATTTACATTAAAATTCATAAATTCTCAAAGCATCTACCCAATTCACATGGAAATTTGTACACAACTGGACACTTATCACTACCCCTCCCAAAAAAGTCAAGAACGACTCTGTTTAGAACTTGACCTATTTAATTAAATAGGCTTTCAAAAAGTATTAGTACTTTAGAACTTCTTTTTCTTTCTTTCTTTTTGTCACAATCTTCACCCATTTAACTGTTATTATTTGAACAATACATTTATTTATTATAGTACAAAGGATATTAATTGTTTATAAAAATATATTAATTACATCTTAATTTATTTGTAAAAACCTTTAAAATAAAAAGAAATGAATGAAATATTTATATAGAAAGATTTATTTAACTTATGTAATTTTACATAAGATAAGAAATAAAAATATAGTTTTCATTTAAAAATATCATTAATGCTCACTTATGCTAATTTCCAAGCAATTCTTATGTAATTTTTCCAATAAAATATTGTATTTTAGATTTATTATATAAACATAAGGTTAGACATGTTAAACAAATTCTTATATAAAAACAATTTCTTAAAGGGTTTACACATGAAAAAAATTAAAATAGATAAATTAATATTAAAAATTTTGTTGAAGTTACTTGAGAAATCATATAATACACTACATTAATGTTAAATTTTCTGAAAAATATAATTGTTGGACTTTGTTAAAAGTAACATATGAATTACAATAATATTATCTTTGAATGATTTTTATTTTTTATTTCTAAACATGTATCTTATGACATGAAAAATATTTAGTCTAGTCCTAATTAATACAACTTTTGTATCTTTTTATCTATTTACTTTAAATTATTTATTTATTTTTTAAATATATGTCCAATGAAATTCAATGTAATATTTAATATTTTTTTCTTAACTATACCCTAATATTTTTTTATTATTTTATTTAGGGTAAATCATTATTATAGTCTTCTATCATTTTTAGTAAATTTCAAGTTACACCTAACTTTTTTTAGTTAGTTAGGTCCTTTGTTTTTTAAAAATGTTTCAGTTAGGTCCCTCAATTATTTTTTACTAACTCTGTTAACAAAGATCTAACATGCCATTAACTCAGTTGATGTGATTATTCCAAGTCAAATGTTGCTAATGTGATTACTTCACATGTCAGATGTTACTGAGTAGCGAATCCACATGTCAAATATTCATTGATGACCCCACTGTCATTTACTCTTCAACCGATGAACATTTGACTCGTGTAATCTCCATGTTAGATACATTTGAATGTGTGATGGTGTTTCACAACTAACAATGAGGACATGACTATGTATAATATTCGTCTGCTACGTCATGACTTTGTTAACATGGTTAATTAGAGATAATTGAACGGAAGGAACCTAACTAAAATATTTTTAAAAGTTAAGGGGCTTACTAATTAGAAAAAAAGTTAGGGGTTTAACTTGAAATATACTAAAAAGATAGGGGTCCAAAATAATGATTTAGCCTTTTATTTATTTTATTGAAACATCAAAACATTAATTAAACATTAAATATAGAAAGAGAAAAGGTATTCTAGGAAAAAGCAAGGGAACAAAAACATATTGAATGCATTTCTTAATCAATTTGAAATGTATTTCTTAATCTATACGAAAACACCAAAGTGGAGAACATAGAATACGGAGAAAGTATCAAAGTGACATAACTTAACAATTACTTCATTTGTTCTTGTTTAACTTTTCAAATAGAGAAAAATTTCACAAACCAATAAACGTAATTATGTTGCCTAAATTTTTTATTTACCCTTTATTTATTACATTATATTAATTATATTTAACATACTTTCTCTTTCATCCCCAAAAATTATTGGGGGAAAGTTTGTTTTCTTACTAGTGTTTCAAAATTCTAAGTGGACAATTAAATAGGAATGGAGAGCATAATATTTATCCTCTTCTTATTCCATTTTAGTTGTCTAGAGTATTTGTTTGTCGATTTTATTCTTATCAAATCCATTATTTGTCAAGTAGAGATTGATTCACCCATTAGTAAAGTCACATTTTAACATCCTAAATTTTAATTAATTGGAAAACTTGAGAAAACAAATAAGACTTTAGTTTAATTTAAACTATTAAATATTATGATCTAAATTATTAGATTTAAAGTTTTGATAAATTAAAATGTTTAGGATTGTATAAGTTAATTAAATAGGTTTTGATAAATAGAATTTAAAAAAGAAAAGGAAAACTAAAATAAACAAACTTAATTAATTAATTTCCTTCTTTCTCTTTTTCTCTTCCCACTGAAATTCACTCTATTTTCACTCTCTCCCTCGTGTGCCCTCTTTTTTCTCCATGTTTATCTTTTTCTCTTCTCCACCATCACCTATAAATTGTGCCTTCCTTCTCCACTACATTAATTTCATTTTTGGCTCAATTAAGGTAAGGTAAGGTAATGCATGATTCTAAGTTTATTCCTTCTTCTCCATCCCTCAATTTCTCTTGGCATGCATTGACTCGTTTCCATTCCTCCCTTTAGTCGTGGGAATCATAGATGGTGATGGGTAAAGCTTGAAGCAGCAAAAATCACATTTTGAAGGTCCTAAGGTAAGACCTAAGCTTATGCCATCTTCAAATTGCTTTTTTGATAATGAAAATTCTAAACCTATTTCTCCATGTTTGTAATTTTATTTTGGGTGTTTGTCGAATGGCGTTAAGAGTTGATTTTGGAGGTTGCTGGAAATGGTTATATGGTCTCAAACCAGTTTTGATGCTTCGACACCAAGTTTTACAAATTTTGGTAAGTTAGAACCTTTTGGAATTAAGTCGATTAGATGTTTTAACTTCAATTATTATGTTTTAATAGCTTGTAGATTGTAAGAATAAATTTAGTTAATTTTTCATAATTATTTGGATATAGGATATTAGTGCTTGAAGTTGAATCAAAGATCAAAACTTGATTCAAAAAGTTGGATATCGCTATAAGGTACGTGTTGATGTACGAAGAAGTTTACCATTTAAGTAGTGAGTCAGAACTATTATATAGGGGCCAAGTATTTAGTTTAAGTATTTAATTTAAAGAATAATGCCCAGAATTATTTAATATACTATGTATATATCAATCCATTTAGTTGTGAATTATAAGGATACATGTGGATTGATGAAATACTTGACTATATGTGTGTATATGTATATATATTGTGAAAGCTTATTTGGAGAATTATTATTTGTTTCGGGCAATAATGTTATGAAAATTGAATTTGAGAAATTCAAGCATGTGTGGTCATTGATAATGTATTTGGTATTACATATGTATATAATGATTGATGTGGTTGATTTTGTTAAATCATGGAGTTGTATAGCTCCAGCTATTTGATTATGTATATGTGAATTGATGAATGATGAATTGATAAATATTAAGGTGAGCTAGGCTATAATGTCGATATTACGGGATAGAGCCTTGATTCACATCCATGCATAATATAAAAATAATTCATGACATCATATGAATTGAAATGATAGCGTTTTGATTTGCTCAATACTTAGATTTGCTACATGGGTCCACCTATTATATCACTCAGATTTATATAATTCCCAAGGTACCACCATTTATCACACTCAGATTTGTTATGTAGATTATCCATATGTATAATTGGCACTTTTATTTCCACTTAAGTTGGATCTGCATTGCATGGTTTATGCATTTAAAATGATGTGATTTTGAAAAGTCCATGGCATTTGTGTATTTACATCGAGAGCATTGGAATATGATAGGTAATGGAAGGATTGAGAGTATTTGATGATGTTTGACTATGAATAGATGATTGATGTATGATTTGATGAATTATATATAGTTATGTATGATGGAATTATGTTAGATTATTTTGCTTACCTTATAAATATTGTAGTTGTTATTTACTGTTTTAAGTGGTACTCACTCTTTAACTTTTATTTTAGTGAGTTTTCAAGATAATAATGTCGCTTGGTGAGTTCGAAGGTAGAAGCAATGCAATGCCAAGGATAGATTTTGTACCTAATTATATTGGCATAACTCTTAGTGTGAATGTGTAAATAGTATAGTTTTGTTGATGTATGGAGATTATGGTATGGCCCTTTGATTGGATTAAGTTGGCATTTATATGTATGTGATGCTAATGATAACTTTGAGACTTTGGTGCTAAGTTTCAATTTATATATTGATATATGAAACCTATTACTTGAATAGACATTGTGTCATTTTCTCTCTTTCTGTCATGTATTGGATCCTTCATTACCAGGAAATGATTGTGATCCAATTTAAACCACTAAAAGTGGTGAGTTTTTTTTGGAAAAAATAATATATTTATTGTATTTTTATTTTTGTAATGTAATTATAGCATGTATTGTAATAAATATTTATCACTTCAAGTAGTTTGAACTCGATCCTTAGAATTGAGGTTATCAAAACCCTTAAAAAACCATATTGAAAAAAAATATTAATGGTGCCTAATGCATTACATATAGGAAAATCTCTATATACATCCTTAATTTGTATTTAGGTCTCGAACGAGCCAAAAGTGAACACTTTTAGGATTATGAGATACTCATAGTTTTATGAGTCATATTAGAGGTGGCTTCACTCATTATATGAAAGCAATGTTTGAATTTTTTTTTTGTATATATCTATTATTATTAAATAGTTCAATTCTTTGTAAATTGTGTTACATTGAATTCACTATTGATTTTTCATTCTTTTTTTTTTATCAAGAACCTCTATTGGGAACCTCATTATCTTTACTGGACTTTCAAGGTGTTAAAGGGAAAAAATTTGAAATGACTTTCTCATATGCTTAGAGAAACCCAATAAAAGGCCATCAAATTCTCTTGGATAAGATACAAAGTTTAGAGAGGTTTGTTGGATATTTGGGCAAGGTAGGACTTCAAGAAAATCTATGCTTAGGATAAAGCCAACATGGCCTCTAGTATTTCAATGTGAGAATGTATTTTTCATATTTGAAATAGTTAATTATTTTTCTTGTATTGTTGAAAAATGGAAAAAGATAGCTTTGGGCTAACCTTAAAAGAATTAGAGAAAAAAGAAATTATTCAAGCTTAAAAATGAAGAAAGATAAACCATGGAGCAAATTGGTCAAGTTAAACACGACCCGCATATATTTAAACACGGTCATGTATATATAGAAGACATGCCAAGAACTAGAGTTAAACATAGCCCATGTTCGATTAAACATGGTCATGTATAAGAAGCCAAGAATGTTACATGTTACTTGGCAACACAGGTGTGTTTTGCTTAACACAATCCATATTAATATGTTGATTTAGGCCTTTGAAGTTATTGATATAAAACATTATAAAAGTAAGGCTTTCTTGTGTCTTAGAGAGATAACACATAAAGCACGCTCTTGTAGTCAACCTTCCACCACTCCTCTTCGAAGGGTCTTCTCCATCTATTTTCTCTATCCCCCATATTATGACATAAAATGTAGTGACATAGCTAAGAATTTCACAATGAATGGTTCATTTTCTATCATTATATTAGGATTTATGTTTTGTGATTAATTTATGTGTTTATCTATGAGCATGTTTAACTAATTCTTCTTGCCATAGGGTTGGGGTAAAAGGCTTTGATGCAAATCCTTTTGAACCTTTTTTTTAATTTAGGATTAAGTAAGACTCCTTTATATTTTATTTATAAACATGAGTCTCTATTCATTGTGAGATGATGTTTTTACTCCTTGGGCTTTATTAAATTAGGGAATTAACTACTCTTTAATTTAATCTAATCAATTAACATTACTTCATTAAATTAGAGAAATAGTTACTTTTTAATTAAATTTAATCTAATTAATTAGCATTATGGTAGTCGAACCTTGTATTAATTAGTAGACCTAGGAATAAAACCAACCTACGAAAAAGGGAGGCATAGGTATTTGGTATTACCACTTACGCTTTCAACAAGTAAATGGATTCATAAGCCTAATTAATTTTTAATGCATTATTTAACATAATTATCCTACATAAACTTTGAGGGTGGTTTGTTAAAGGGTAGATTGTTAGCAATGCATAACTAAATGATGTTAATAACTTTAGCATGAATGATTGGAAACACAAAGCCTTACTACTTAGTATTAATGAATAAAAAAGAAAATAAGGGGAAGTCATATTAGGATCTGACACTTCAAGTCTAAAAGACTCTTCATACTACACTAATATATGTGCTTATCTGTGGGTGTGAAAACTTGGTTCATGGTTAAAATATCTTTTCTAAAATATTATTTTCACACCATGAAATTATAACACAACCATTACAATGATGCCTTGGATGATTAGGGATAAATGACAGACACTTATCTTTATAACATTATTCTCGTTGTTGCCATCATTAGCTTTATAGGACATTTACTTTTACATTTGTGCTTGTAATCCTGCTCACCTTGCATCGTGTACTTGTATATGGTAGGTCTGGCTTCCACCGGGGATTTTTTACATATTATTTTATTTTATAGTAAATTTATACAACAATAGTGGGATACTAATTTAAAAAATTTAAATTTTTTAAATAATTTCAACACTTTACATAAACTATTTTTTTAATATGTAGTTAGAAGTACATGTACTAAGAAAATACAAGGGATAACTTTAAGTCCAAAAATACACATTTAATTAACAAATATTACAAATATGATTCAATAAATTAATATTCAAGTCCATTATGATTTTGTACCTTTAATATCTAGTCTTTTTCTTTAGATAAGTCACTCATATAAAAAAGTTATCAAATTGTTTTTATCCTATTCTTTTATACAAAATAGTTTTTTTTATTAACCTATTTGACTTCCATGATTTTCTATTTGATTACTCTAAAATGAAGAATTAAATTAGAAATTGAAGTTTTGTCATGTTTAAAGAACTAAATGGAACAAATAAAATAAATTAGTCCTTTATTAATAAAAGAAATAATACTAAGAAAAAAGTAAACTTAGACCTCTGGTCCCTTATGTTTGAGGTTCGGTTCAAGTAGGTCTTTCATATTGTTTTCTCAAATTAGTCCCGTAGGTTTTCTAAGTTAGTTCTCCTAAGTTTTTTTTTGTCAAGTGAGCTAACTTAATTAACAGAATATGCATACACAACACATATGTGGCAGTGACAAGGGTTATGTCATTGTTGATGCGACATTAATATTAATATTATATATATATAATTTGTAACGGTTAAATTAAAGTTTTTGACATTCTTTAACCATAAAAAATTTTCTAAACAATAACCAAACAAATATTGAGTCAATAGAATAATCTCATCGGAACTATCAACGAATTAACAGAATCTTATAACTTCACCTTCATCCTTTAACCTAAAATTTCAACAAACAACCAAATCATTTCTGAGTGGTTTTGTTTTATCAACAGTTTATAAATTTTCCTTTAAACCCTAAAAAAAAGTGAGGGAAATTTATCACATGAGGTTCTAAAAGCTTGAAGCTTTAATGAAAAATAAAACAAAAGGATATCACCCCACATGAAAAAGAGGTTGTGATTAATAGAATATGTTATTGAAAATTACCAAGAAATTATAGGTGGGTGATTGTAATGGAGGACTTAAACTTATTGTTTGATGAAGGATTCACATTGAAGTTTTTCAAAGAGCTTGCTAATTCCTAGCACCTTTTCCACAACATCATACACCCCACCATACGTGATGTAGGCCTTTCTTTACTTGAAAGGGGATTTTGGATCTAGCCCTTTTCCTTGTCTTCAAATCTTGTGAAATGAAACTTTAGTGATGCAAGATAAAATTTGAAAATGTAAATAAGAAAGGAAAAACCAAATGCTAAAACTAAAAGGAAATGGAAGACTAAAGCTACTTATAGAAAAGATGGAAGGGGAAAAGTGGAAGGATGAATGAAAGGGTTTAGTAAATGGAATGGTTTATGGAATTGGAACATTTTAGAGACACCACTATGATGGATAAGTCTCTCAACTGGCCATTCTAGGGATAAAAACCTAGTGATGAGAGCTTGAAGAAGGCTAAAAAGCAATCTAGCCTAAGGAGGGGAAGTATACACTCACCTCTCACAAAATGCATTTTCATTCAAATCATAAGGTATGGAATACATGGAAAGGTAAGCCTTATATAGGCCTAGAGGAATTTTAGATTTGGCTAGTTTTTTGGGCTTCTAAAACTCTCCCAGGCCTAATTAGCTCAAACTAGAGAAGGATGACCCAAATACAAGGCCCAAAGTAGTGTATAAGGCCTAATAGTGGCCCAATGACCATACAAGGCCCAAATCCTATCTCTAAAACTTATGTAACCCTATTTTACACTAAAAAACCTATTCTTTTAAAATATTACATATAGAGAATGTGTAGGTCTTCAAGTGGTCCTCCTTGGGCTTTGGCCCATGTAGAGTGGTCAGGAAGGCAACTAAGGTTTGTTGGGTGATGTCTTTAGCCCTTTTTGTCCTTGCCCTTGTTAAGGGACCTCTGTAAATCTCTAGACCTTTGTCTAGGATTGTGATGGGATCTTCCCTGCTCATGTCCTCATCAATACGCTCCTTTATATCTGAGACACAAACCTGTTCTTCTTCCCCTATAAATTCTTGATTAATAACCACAAAATCCAAAGTCTATATCAAAATCGGTTGCCTTGCAATGGTCAATATGCACAGGGGTTATGGGGTACAAATGACATAAGGAGAAGGATGAGACCCAAGAGGTTAGCATTATTGTGGAGTGTAGGCTCATCATTTGTTCCAAATTTGTTTCGTGTTGATGTCAAGTTCTGTGAGGAGTAAAGGTCCGTCGTTGAAGGAGAGGATGAGGTTGAGATGGTGTCGATTTATTCTAAATTTGTTTGCTTCCTTCTTTTACTTAGAAATGACAAGGGAAAGGATGACTAGGATTAGAGTTTGATATTTTTTATTTTTAAAATAAAGAAATGGTTTTTCAAAATATTTTAAGCTCATCTTCCATGGCAATTTCAGCCACATGGCACTATTTTAAGTATGGTTAGCACCATCTAGCAACAACATATACATCTTCTATTAATTAGGTTATATCACTTGACAGAAAGAACTTAGGTGAACTAATTTAGAAAATGTAAAATACTAATTTGAGTAATAAAAACATAAGGAAACTTCTCAAACCTAACCTCAAACATTAGAAATCAAAAATATAATTTTGCCTAAAAAAACTATGAAACTCATTTGAAAACTAAGAGTAGGAAGCTGAATGAGAAATAATTATTTTAAGGGAAAAATGTAACTCGTATGGGAAATTATTTTAAAAATCCTTTGCAATTTGTAAAGAACATATGATACGGTGGTTTTCCCAGGGAAATTTTAAATATTTAAACATTAATGGCTTGCACTACATACTTTATATATTTAAATTCTTATTTTAGTTAATGACATGGTTTTTAAAATTGGATCAGATCAGTTGATTTGTGTAGTTAAATCGTAAATCAGTTAGGTGGTCGATCCATGTTAATTTTTTATTGTTACTGATTTAACCATATTTTGATTCCCAATTTTATTTACGGTTCATTTGAACCGGTATCTTAATTGATTTAATGACTGATTCAGTTTTTAAAACATTCATAAATGGTGGTATAATTTTCTAAATGTGTTACTATTAATTAATTGTAGTTGTACAAAACTTGTTACTGTGTTTGAAAGATAATTTATCAATTTAATGTTCTAATTCTAAGAGATATTTTTAGAGTTGATTGGATTGTCACGAAAATTTTTGCAAGATTTTCCTGCTTTATAGACAAGTCATAATATACTATTTTGTATTCACAAAGGAAAAGTCTTATCCTTACAAATTGAACAGGCATTATGCTTACAAAAAGTACTTTGGAATAAAAATTAACATAAACTAGCAAGTCCATTGGAATTATTTGGTCCAAATTCAAATGTAGTTGATAACGCTTTTGACTTTCGAATTACAAATGAGACAGCTACACATGGGAAAACATGGAGACTATATAGATATCATATGTCCGAAAAAATGAAATAATTCAAAGGAGTTGGATGAATAAGCCTAGGAGGAGAAAAAAAGTCCTACCTTTTATTTTTGTTGGATAGTTTGTGGGAGATTCACTCCCACTAGATCCAATTCCATTAATCCAAAATAATCTTTGGGTATTCATAATGTAAGCATTCTAAATAAAACTTGAATTAAATTAGGGGGTGATTTCAATGGTTCCAGGAAACAAACAACTATTAAAGTCTGTCTGTAATTTTGTCTCTTTATTTTGAAAATTAATATAATATTTTTTAATTGAAAAAAATCTATTTTTATCTTAAATCAATAAATTATTGATTTTTATTTTTATTAAATCGTTAACTCATAATAACTATTTTTTAATTTTAAAATATAAGAAATGAATTGAGGCATGAGCAGTGAGCAGGAGACGCGTATCGTTGTGTTTGACTTATTTGTTACCACTGCCTCTCACTCACTTTGGTGTAAAGTTGGTTTGTGTAATCAAGTTTGATTATCTATAATCTTCCACTATCTCATAGTGATTGCTCACTCATACTCTCATTATCCACCTTTCTCCATTTCTTTTTCTTTCTTAGCTCCATATCCATCCAAACATCATCACACTAATTTGATATTTTGTTTGCGATATACTATCCCATTTCTTAATATAATATAAGAATTCTTTAATTAATTTTTATTTTTTAATATAAATAAAGTCAACTATCTTATCTACTAATTGTATTAGTTTTTCAAAAGTACCATCTTATATTTACTTAGACTCATAAATCTTATTCTATTTTTATATAATTAATATTTATTTTATTAATGACTAATAAAAGTATTTTAGTGAAAAATTAACTAACGTTGATTTTTGAAGGGGCTTTTACATTAAGACCAAAGAAACATCTAAAGACATTCTTATATTAAATGACAAAGGTGGTATTCAAACTTAATTGGTTCATTGCTTAATGGGTTTGAGGGACTTAGGTTGTATTTAAACTTAATGGATTCAATGCTAATGGGTTTGAATTTTTTTTATAATTTTTTTGAAACGACAATAAAAAGAAAATGAATTTAAGTTAAAAAAACGGGTCTCAGCTATCAAGATATCTACAAATTAATGAATAAATTAATTATCATGGTCAATAGTGAATACCTTAGGTTAAACCTAAATAAAAAAAAATATTGTTTCAAAAGTAGGAGCCTAGGATTCAAACCTTATTCCAACAATTTAAAATTGACCTCATATATAACTAGTTTGATTAACACATCATATCGTAAGTATTTTATATTGTTTATAAACTAACAATTATTTTAAGGGTTAAATATGTTTTAGTCATTGTGTTCTGACCAATTTTTTGTTTTGCTCTCTTAGTTTTTTCCTATTGGTTCTGTGACGTCCCTTTATCAATTCCTAAAGTTTATCTCAGAGTTTACCCAAATACGAGTGAATTATTCGCCTTTAAAACTTCTTTGACAAACAATAGAAACCTAAGGTTCACGTCACTCAAAACGTGTAAAAAACCCTAATTTTGGCTTTGGTAATCAATTACATCAGGCTGGTAATCGATTACTATAATCACAGAATGATGCTAAGAAATTACAGGGAGGTGGTAATTGATTACGTCAAACCTGGTAATCGATTACTAGGATCATAGAATGATGGTAACCATTTATAGGGAGGTTGTAATCAATTACCTCCGCCAGAATGTAGAAAATTCTACATAGTTAGCATTTTCACAAACTTCCACCTTACCTATTTTACCTGTTTCAACTTTGATTGCCACAAAATTTTATGGGTACTATATTTCTCTCATTTCGGACCTCTAGCGCAGTTTGTACTAAAAAATTCCTACATATGGCAAAGTTATGCACTAAAATGTATCTTAACTAAATTTTAACTAACACAATACTTAAAACCTAACAAATGGACTCTCATTCAAACAATGACTATACATACAAGTCCTAAATGGTCTTGGGAGCCTATTTGCACTCTTCAAGGATTCAAATTCCCACCGAATCATGTGAGGAACCTTAGCATTTCTTTTCTTTCTTTTCTTATAGTCATTAATTACATGACCATGCCTTTTACAATAATTACATTTTACATCTTCTATTTCTTGGGAACAGATGAAGGAGAGGAAGAATGCTTGAGATTAACTTACTCAACATAACCCAAATCATGTTTCTCATGGCCTTTACAACATTTTCCCAAAAGCTTGTTCAGATTTTTAATGCCATCAACAAACCTGCCTAGGTCTGAAGTGAGTGAACTCACTTGTTTCTAAAGTTGGTTGATCTCTTAAGTCTGGGAGTTACAGCAGACTTAGCATAAGTTAACTCATTTTTAAAACAATCATTTTCTTTCTTAAACTTGTGCAATTCCTCAAGGTGAATTCTTTCCCTTTCTTCCATCTCATTCTGAGTATTTTTATCAAAACTTTCTTTTTTTAATTTTGAAATCTGGTTTTCATACTTAGTAGTCATATCAACTTACTTTCTTTTCAAATTCTTAAAATTTTTCAGTAATTTAAGAAATCATTACGCAAAATATCATAGCTCTCTTTTAGTTCAAAATAACTTACTTCCTTAAAATTTGAGTCGCTTAAGCTGGTATCTGAGTCTAAGCCAACATCAGTCATGAGACATATTTGGGAAGACTTTGTCTCTTCCTTAAACTCACTTGAACTGGATAAATTCTCATAATCCTATGTGATCAACCCATTTTACTTCTTTAGGAATCTCTTCTTTTCTCTTCTGCCCTTCTTACCTTTGTTCAAGAGAGGACATTTTCTATCTTTATATGACCTGGCTTTCTGTAGTTAAAATATTCTAGAGCAAATTTGTTAGTTTTAAACTTAAATTGACATTTACCTTTATGTTATTTCCTCTAGAAATTCTCAAGTCTGTTTTTGTTTTTCTTCAACACTGTGAAATCTCCTTGTTACAAGGGCAAATTCCTTATTTGTAGTTGCACTAATTTTATTAGAGTTTGTGTATGAGCTGGTAGACTCTAAAACTTTAAAAGCTCTTGACTTACTTGAGTCAGCTGACTTCAAGGAAATGCTCTTTGAAGTGGAGGACTTGGCAATCTCCTTCTACTTCAACTTTATCTCAGCAACTTTGAGCACTCCAAGGAGTTCATCAAGACTGAGGGTGTTGAGATCTTTGGCCTCCACAAGGGTTAGGAACTTTTCATTGAACTTTTCTAGTAAACTCCTAAGGAGCTTGACCTTTATATCCTTAACTGACATAGTTGTTCCAAAGGCTTGAAGTTCGTTCAACAAAGTTTAGAATCTTCCAAACATTTGATCAATAGACTCCTGCTCCTCTATCTTAAAGTTGTCATACTGTTTTGTTAATAGTATTTTCTTCGATCTCTTGTCTTACTCGTGATCAATCCAAAAGGACTAGCTTTGATACCAATTGATGGTTTAGAGTCAGATTTAGAAAGGAGGTTGAATAATTTTGAGACTCTTTTTGCGTGGAACTTAAACTTTTTGAACGAGATGCAACAGACTTGTGAACCAAACTTTTAGAAGATGAGGAAAAAGAGATAGCACACAATAGATTTATAATGGTTCACTTCCAATGCAGAAGCTATGTCAAATACCTTTAAACCTCCACAATTGTAAAAATATCTTTTTATAATCATAGCATAACATGTGTCACAAGTATTCTTGACTCCAGCCGTTTTTGATTTAATCCCAAGTATTCTTTCAACAAGCTATTTTTGGCTCAATACCCAAGTATTTTTTGAAAGCCTCTTCAGGCTAAATAGTGTTTCCCACACAAACTAAGACTAGCAACAGACTTGACATAGATAGAAATTTAAGAGTGCGTTTATGTCATAGAGAACTTAGTGTACAAGATGATACAAGTTAAAGAGCATGTACACTAAGTATAAAAGGCAAAGATTGTGTCTGCAAAAAGCAGAGATACAAAAAAAGTCTTTGCTTTAGAGAAGAAAGCTTAAATAATTGCTCGAAGAATGATGCTTTCACGTGTAAGCTTTTTCAAACTCAACAACTTCTTCAAAGTCTGGATTCTCTTCATATTTATAGGCCAATGAAGGTAACCATTGTTAACCTATTGAAGAGAGATAGTCGTTGCAGCTTGCTAACCTTGAAGCTGAGAATAAGACAAAAGGTATGAATCGAGGAACTTCAAAACTTGCACTTAAATGGTGTTCCTCAAGTAAAACACGATGAAAGTCCTTTGTATCCTTTCTTCTATTATGAACATGTGCAGAAATGACATGGTTGACCTTCTAATTGCTTTCTATCATAAGTACTGATCTCTTTCATCTTTTTGATTTGTGCAAAGTAGCTTTCTCGATTTCTCATCCATTAATTTATTAGTTCTTGCATTGGTTTGTCTTCTTTCCTCTTTTAATGATAAGCGCAGTTTCTCTTAATCAAAATTCTGTTCTGAGCATCTTCAAAAGTATCCTTGATTTTGTTGGATGCAAGATTTAGAGTAACATTCTTATTGCTTCAAAAGTCCAGGGTTTGATTGTTGAAACAAGTATGCGTGCTAAGTTCAGAGAATGAAATGCGTATAACTTAGTAGTCCAAAAGTCTAGATGGGTACACTTGAATCAAACTCTTCTTAAGGTTTGTTCTAGTATCATACTTTTTTGAGATGAACTTATACGTAAACTGCTTTTGTCCTAGGCAGATTTATTCTGAAATATTCTACACCGCTCATGGCAGAATTTTTATGGGTAGACTCCCCTTTTTATTTATAACTTACGCATCATGATTTGTAACCCGAAGCATTTAATTGAATATGTTAAATAACACGTAGGCAGACTTTATTTAATTAAATGCCTTGATATGTGTTATTAACTAATCTTGGAGTCTGGTAAATAATAACCAATTATTTCAAAAACTTTTACAAACCAGACTTGGTTCTGACATGATTTTATAGAATAACATTTTTCTTTAATATCAAATAGTTTAAAAATAACATCATTACATCAAAATAAAGGAACTAATTGTCATATATATATATCAGGGTCTAGTTTGACATATTTAAATCAACATTAGGAGTTAGTATGATGTGATTACTAATATATTATGAACTTCTTTGATACAAATTATAATCAATTAATAACTAATATGATAGATTTTTTTAAAATATGATGCAAGGATCATTTTTGATGTGATATTTTATATGTTAGAGACCAAACTAGTGTAATTCATCATGAACATTTGAAAATGTCCATGTTAGCATAAAATAAGGCCATGTGGCTACCATGTGGTAGCTTTCACATGACACTCAACATGCCATATAGTACTCTAGATGACACCATCTAACAACTGTTAACAGTAGAAACCAACTTAATGGATACTTACATATGTTAAGGGTTATAAAACCATTTTAATAGATTATAGATTAATTTGAGGGATCAAGTATATATTAGGGAAGAATTTTTGGATTTACTCTTATTAAATTTAGGGAGCAATGGTTTGAAAATAATCTAAGGAAAATTGTAAGGAAAGATGAACATAGTTCTTTTTAGGAAGAATGATGGTTGGCTAATGATGTAGGAGTTTCTTCTAAGCTCCTTAAGAAAGGGTGGATGTTGGATTTTTTCTTTTTCAATCCTTTAAGCCAAGGTAACGTTCTTCTCTTCAAGTAGGAAATCAAAACTCAAAATGAAAGAAACTCTGGAGAAGGGGACGAAAATGGAAGTAGAAAGAGGTGGAAGTGGAAGGGAAAAAAGATAGAAGTGGAAGGTGGAAACCAAAAGGAATGGGAAAGATGGTTGGAGGCCACTCCCAAGAGAGGGAGATAACTTCAATTCTCACCACCAAGGAGGGAGAAACCCCTTTGGATAAGAGCTTGCAAGAGCATTATAAATCCTAGAGAGAAGGAAGAGAATCTCTCACTAAAAGTTTGCACTCAAGGTGTCAAAATCTCAAAATGAATTAATGTGTCTTGATTTTATAAAGGAGAAGCCTTTATATAGGATATGGAGTATTCGGCCAAGGAGAGCCTTATTGGGCTTCTCCATGATTCCTAGACTCAATGATGCTAAGAGAGAAAGGTATGACCTCTACATGGCCCAAAATGAGAGTACATGGCCCTAAAGTGACCCATTTGACCTTATAAGGCCCAAATAAAACCTATATGACTAGAGAATCTAACTATGACCTATATTACAAGATGAAAACAAATAGATCCTTAAATTATCTCCATTGGGCTTGGGCCTATTAAACAAGGAGATGGAGACAGATAGGGCTTTATGGATGGTCTCCTTACTTTTCTTGGACTTGGCCCTTGTGAGGGGCCCTTTGTAAGCCTCTAGTCCTTTGTCCAAGATGGTGTGTGGGTCTTCCCTTAGGATGTCCTCATTAGCTAAGGAGGTGTTAAGTAAAAAGTTTGATAGGTTGTGTTTTGTTAAGAAAACTAAGGTGTTAAGTGATGTAGGATGACCTTAGAATGATGGATTTAGTCTTTCTCCTTTTTCTTGGATCTTTAATCTTTATCTCCCTTTCTTTGATTTTCAAAGCCTTAAGGTGCCGAACTAGTTGGACACAATATTTGTTGTGAAGGAAGCATGGAAAATAGGACACAAAATGGAGGAAAATTGAGATAGGAAAGGAGAGGAATGTGAATGAATGAACTAGGAACGGAAGAGAGGGATATGTGGCGCCACTCCTAGAGAGGAGATAAGCCTAGAACTCGTCACCAATGAAGGGTTCCAAAGGATAAGAGTTGAGAGAAAATGCTAAGCATTTTCTTGAGCTAGAGGGAGAAAAAAAAACTCAATTTTCTCACTAAAATCTGCAATTATAACTTTCGAGTTGACTTTTACAAGTGAGATTCTGTATTTATATCTATCTCCTAAGTTATGTATTTTTGTGTTAAGCTTGGGTGGGCTTGTTAAAGCTCCACTCAAAGCCCAAAACCTAAAGGTACATGACCCAAAAATTACCCAAAATGAAAAATATAACCATGCAATGCCTAAATACTAAACTTAATAATGTACAAATGAACAAGGTCTAACCTAAGCTCACCCATGGGCCTCATTATTCAGTGAGATAGGTGGAGGGAGCTTAGAAGTGGGAGTTCCGTTAGAGAAGGAATAATTGTGGCAAAAAAATCCACACCCACATATATTTGTAATAGGTACCCATAATTTTTTTTAAATAAGAAGGTTTCTAATATTGTACTGCTTGCCTCACGAATATTCGTATAAGTTATCTATTTAATTTTGATTAAATATATTCAAATATTAAAATATTTTAATATTTTATAACGATATAAAAATTAATATTATTCTATGATAATATTTTTAATGTATAACATTGTAATTAGTAATTATAGTATGTGATACTAACCGCACCTACCTAACATTGTTGACTTCCTAAGAAAGAACTTGTTTGAATGAGAAAAAGTTTTATTGGATATTTTTTACAAGTTCTTGAGTGGTTCGCTCCAAAGCAACATGGTTCAGATCTTTGATGGTGGGATCTGAATGTGAAGGGATGGGGATGTTTGTGAAGACAAATCTCTTTATGATTGGTTTTGGTCATCAATTGTTCCTTCAAAGGTTGTAAGGCTTTGCTTGGAAGATTGCAGATAATAACAAATCTTTGTAAAGGGGGATTAATTTTACAAGATTCCGATATTCTGTGCCCTCTTTGTGATGGCTCATATTGTGTTTACATGCCAAGTCTTATATATGCTTTGGCAATTGGCTCTCTATTCATACGGTCCACACTATGATTGTGGGATAAATTTTATGCATCATACATGCTTGTTATGGTTTGTGCGATTTTTATGCAACAAGGTTGTTTTAAATGATAGTCCTATTTGTCGTGATTTCTTTTTAGAGTCAATTAAATTTAGAAGTTAATCTTGGTTTGGAGTTAAATTAAAAGAATTTGTTTTCTCTTTTATGGATTAATACAGAGATTCACTCGTTTCTATTTAAAAATGGTTTTGATACTCTTTATACCCATTTTAATTTTATTTGTTTTTGTTAAAAAGAAAAGTATTTGAGTTTAAAGAAACGGAAGGACAAATATTACAAAATTTGATAATTTTTATGACATGTGATTTTAAGAATTATAACCGGTATAAAACACTTTTACAAACTTTACGATTTAATATATTATAATTAATTTGTTAAAGTAAAAGTGGAAAGCTTAGTAACATCATTGAGCTATGGCTAGGTAGGTATGTCACTAGCATATGCTCCAATAGGGGAAACAAAACAACCACACTATGAATCGTATTTTAAATTAATTGTGAAGAGAAAAATACTTAACTACTAAGATTATCAATTCGGTGCCTAATGCTATCTAGTATATTGATTTGGATGATAGCTCATATGGTTGCGGTTTACCTAAAAAGCATATTTCTCTTTGGTTCACAGCATTTGTCTCATTTGATAACTGAAGCACACGCAAGCTTTATTGAATTCTATTTCTATCATGCCAGAGAGAATAAATTCTACATGCCTTTATCTATACTATTAATATTACTATTAATTATTAATTAATGACTAGTTTTATTCTGTGCAATTCATGTTAATTTTGTCTTATTATATTAGAGTTTATTTTACATTAATAAAAAGTTAAAATTGAAACAATTTTATTTTAAATTTTTTTTATTATTACTCATTTATTTTGATTTCTATGTAACCTTTATATAAATTTTAACACAAAAATTTTACTTTTAATTTCTTATTCTATGTAAATGATTTTATGGATTAGACAAACTTTATTATAATTATATAAATGGTTTAATTAGTCGTGTTTGTACAGTTAATCAATTGTATTTTATCTGAAAAGGGGCAAGGAAATATGTCCCCACTTTATGATATATTTGATTAATGCTTGTAATGAGTTTCATTGATTTTAATTTTTAGTTTAGTTACTTGTTATTATGTGTTTTGTAGGTTGTCCATCTTCCCATCAAAGCTCTGATATGGTTGAGTCCACTTTGGCATTCGCCAACTAATCATTGCCTCATTCTTTACTTTTCTTTTATTAGTTGACAAATGGCACATGCTAATGCTATCACTTTATCAAGGCAGGATCTCCTTCTTAACAGCATCGATTTTGGTGATTAGATTAGAATGCTGAAGATTCAATTAAAGAGTCTGTTCATTTGGTTTAACTTTCTTTAATCTTGTACATCAAGAAAAGGAGATCTCTTTGAACTGCATGCATTCTTAAGGAGGCCTGTGAAAATCTTGTTCCTTACTCTCTTTGCAACAATAGCCAATCAACTAATGCTGATTCACATGACACATGAATTTCGTTTTACCTTTTCTTTTTTGAAAAGGTTAAATTCCTATGTGACTCATATTTTGAATTGATTTAAATACTGTTCTCATGAGTGATAATTTGTTTCTATGTCAGTTAAAAAATGATCTCATTTTAACTCATTTATGTGTGGTTTGATTTCAATGTGATGATATATAATATAAAAAATAGTATACTCAATTCAACCTAATAATTAATTTGAGTTAAAGATTATTTCAAGTTTTAAAAATTTATGATAATAATATATTTGATATTCCTAATTGATACTATTTATCTTAATATTTTATCATATGTAAAGTTAGATTGGATCAACTTTGAACTTAGGAGTTATTCAGTTGTAACTCTCATGTAAAATCTTTTTAAAAACAATAATGCCCAATTAATGAGTTTATTAAAGTTTCTGAAAAGGGGGAACTTTTTGAAAAGTAAAGATTGGTTTTATTTGTGATTGTTCATCTACTACAACTTTTTTACATTATGTGAAGGTGCAGGATTGGCGAGAGTCCCTTGCACGACATTGGCAGCTAGAGCACAGTCTTATAGTACTGTAGTTCCAATGACCCCTGTCTCCAGCATAAGTAAATAAGCAATGAAGGATTTGCAATAGAAGCTTAATTTTGCTTCCATTTGGGGCCAACAAGACCACGATTCCTCACACACCACATTTTGTCATATTGCATAAACTCTTCTCTACTAGAATCCATCAATCAGACTCTTTCAAATCAAACTAAACGCAAACTATAAAATACGAAGATGTATAATGTGTTGAACAAGTTTTATCATATCTATATTTATATTTGACATGTATGAGACACTTTTTCATAAATTCACACACAAAAAATTATTAGTTAATACTTTTATATAAATTAAATATTTGAGTTGATATTTTAAAAATAGATTGTAACATCCCTGGTAATTTAATTTTTGGAAAGATAAATTAAATATTTAATTAAGTTAAAATTAAGGAAAATGAGATTTTAAAGTGGATGTATGATTTAAAATGGTATTCTGAAAGGTTAAGGAAAATTAAAATGAATTTTTAATGGAATGGAAGGACCTTGACGCGTAGCGTTAGGTGTGAATTAATGAGTTGACGCGTAGCGTCAGCGTCACGATCAATTTTAAAGGAGGACATGCAAAATAGAACGGAAAAGGCACCATCTTCCTTTTCTCCTTCCCTGCGGATTTTTGGCCAAACCTTGGTAGGAGCTTGTGATTCCTTGTATTTTGGGCTTTGGGAAGTGAGGTAAGCTCTTGGAAACCCTCAATTTCATAGTTTTTTCTCCTCACCTTTACTTTCTCTCTTTACCCGAAATTAACATGCATAAGTGGAGGTTCCATTCTTGAGTTTAATGGCTCTTGGGACGTGAATAAGGACTTTAAGATAATGGGTGTTTGAAATGCATAATTTCCTCTACTTCCTCTTTAAGACCGAACCCTCCTAAGGGATTTGGGAGTGTGGAATTCCATTGGGACGTTAATTGGGAGCTTGATTGGTGTTATAGAAGTGTTATAATTAACTTAGTGTTGATGGGTCTGTGTTTCGGTAATTTTAGGCGTCGAAACAAGTGCCGGGAGATTGATTGGCGAAGCGGGCATTAGGATACGGAAGCCGGGAAGCAACCCGAGTAAGCGTAGGATGCAACCGACACCAAGGTCAACTAGGAGAAGCTCAAAATTGAGGTAAGGGGAGTGTGCTAGGTTTAAGGTTAATATAGAAATTTAATCACGCCATTGGCTGATAGGGAAAAGGATATATATAGTCACTATTAGATGATTTAATTAAATTTAGAAGTTTAATGATGAGAGATTCTAGAAAGAGAACGTAAGGGTGAACTGTAACTCGTAAAGATGACGAATAAGTGATAAATGAATGAGCAATTACATAAATAATTACATTGATGGGTAATGATTGGAGAATTATAGAGTAGTCCATGTAGAATAAGTAAATTTGCAAGGTAAAGTAACGTAGCGAAAAGTATGTATTGTAGTTTATAAAATAAAAGGTGAGTTTAAGTGGGCAATGTATATATAGATATAAAAGTATGTGTAGATGTGTGATTGGGTGAGTAAGAAATAAATAATGGAGAATGTAATAATTCGTAATTGATAATGCATAAATGATAATAGTATGATAATTAGATTAGGTGAGTAAATATAAAGTTATAAATTCTGATGAATAGTTTTGGTAAGGAATTAACGTAGGTGGAGTTTAAGATAGTATGGTTCAATTGGAACTTACGATAATGTTATGATTTAACGTTAAACTTAAGATGAAGAGGAGTTTCAAGTTAATAAGTAAAGATAAGATAAGGTAAAAAGGAATGTTGGAAATAAAGATAGAATGACATTCACGTATAAATGTATATATATATATATATATATATATATAAGTAGATGCATGTATACTAACATGTATGTAGATATCATGAGTATGTGTCGCTTGATGTTGATATGTATTTATGTGGTGAAATGATCGATTGTTGATAGCATGATAATGATTTTGGTGTGGTGAGCCGATGATGAACTAATAAGGTAACGTGTCGAACCCGTGAATAGCATTGTATGTGTGAGTTGATAATATAATTATGATTTATGACATGTCAGTAGTATTATATCATGTAATTATGAACTGAATGGTATATGATAATGGAGAGTCGTGACTATATTACTCCATATTGTGGCAGTATGTTGGTGGGCTTGGCAAGTCGGCCGCCCTGTATTATGATCACATGTCAGCTTCTGACATTTGTGTATGCGATTGATGATGTTTAATTATATTAAGTTGTATATTACGAATGAGATATCCTGTATACTATTGAGGGCGGGGAGTGATCGTTGGTGCGTTGCACGGTCAAGGAGCGGCTCCTGACAGGCTTCTTGTAAAGGATTGTATGACTATGTTTATGATGATTATGTGATTATTTGGTGGAGAACGACTGCCGGTATGTGTTACCCTCGTTTCCAGCTCCCGTGGTTTTTGTGCCCAATTGAGCTACCCAGTGAGACATAGCTAGGCAAGCTGGTTTATGCGCACTACACACCACATGTTTGACAAAATGCCTCAATTGTTTCTGAACACCTATACTGCCATTATTTAATAACTACTTTCTTTACACAATTTCATATATATATATATATATATATATATATTGGTTTTACTTAGTTTTATACTCAAAATGAACAATAATTACAAAATCAATCATATTTATAATAATCAATTAATGAGTAATGCCAAACTAGAAGTTAATGTAAATATTAAAGTAGTTCTTATCAAAGATTACAATTCTAGAGTAGGAAAGATTTATACTATTGGTGGCATGAATAAAGATTTAATTTAAAATAAGGGTAGAGTAGGAAAGTATATATAAAAATTGTTGTGACCTAAGAGTGCTACTTAAAGTTGTAAAGTTGACCTAAGGTTAGCTAAGACAATCCTACATAGCAGTTCATCCTAGTTGACTAAGAGTGCTACTTCAAGTTGTAAAATTGAGAAAGATTTTTTTTGTAACAGAAAACGAAGGTGTATCATCACATTCAGAACAACAGTTCATACATGATTCAACATTGTTTTACAACTCTGAATGAAACAGGGGCACACAGGCTCTCAAAAACATAAATGGATATAACTCAACTACTAAACATAAACAACTGGATTGTCCTAACGACAACCCGTTTAAGAACATAACCTTTCCACTATTACTCCCTAACTACTCATCTCGCTGGGGTTTGAATATAGGTCTTCCTCCACAACGCACCAGAAGTCCTCGTATCAATAGGGACGGGGAGGATCACCATACCTCTGCATAGTACTCCTGATCACCTCGACGTCCTTATCAAAAGGAGGTGGTTCCACTGGTGGCTCAGTAGCTTGGGCATCATCTCCCATTGGGTTTGCTCTAGAAACGTCTGGGACTTATTTTGGGATGGCTGGTAGTCTTCCCTAAAACATCATAACACTCATCCTTTGCCTTTTTAAAGGTCCGTTCGTCATGCTAAGAGAATAACAGTAAAGGTGAGATACTAACTCCTACTTGTTGGTCACACAACGGGATATTTATCATTGCTGACGTCTCCCAAAACCATTTTAGCTTGGCATCAAACCATGTAGAAGACACATACATGATTCGTAGGATCTTCACCCCATGTTCACACATCTTATCAAGCAGATAAAAGCTTTCCACATTTTAAAGACATACTTCCTAGGGTTCATTATCAATCAGTGGCTATTTATTGGGTTGTATCTCCATTGAATCATACTCATAGATTTTATGGTCAAACTATAACAATTTAATAGCATTACAGGTGAACACATTACTTAATTATAAATATAGTCATCACATAATTCACCATATATTAAGTGTTGTTAGTCATCCAAATGTTATGCATGAGTTAGGTGTTTTATGACTTTCTTATTAATTGATGTTCTCATGATGCAAATGGGGCCTAAAAACCCATTCCATAAGTCTCATCACCTTAGTATGTCTAATGGGAATATCAATCGTGTTTTTCCAGAGTGATCGGAGCTTACCAAGTTCCCACAACAACCAAGGGTAGAGGACACATATGTCCTGAAACAATATGGATCCATCACATTCGCATTGTGATCACACTTAAGCGAAACTCCTAGTCGAAGTACACTTGGCTTGCCACAAACTTCTCAGTCTCTGGTGCTACGCCAAACAATTAGGTGCCTAACCTAGTGGTACTCCCAAGATTCTCCCACAAAATCAGAACACCCACATTCTCCAATGTACCCTTTCATTGTGTACTCCTGGCTATGATCCAACCTATAATTTCTATCATATACAAGTGATGCATGAATACTTCATGTTTAGTCTTTTCTTTATCCGTTGTCACCTAGTAAAGTCCTTGTGTTGGTAATCCATTGTCCTTAATGCGGAGAGTGAAGCTCAACATATTATTCTTAGTGTCATATGGATTTAGCTCTTTAAAGGTTTATTAATATGATCATGTCGTTATTGTATCTTACTCGGTACCTTATGGAGTCATAGTTATATTATGATTAGTATTTAAGCATAAGTTTTAGGAAACCTTTCTTGCTTGCTCTGTTGTCTTAAGTTAACTAGTGTTGAAGGGACTAGCCTTTTCTAGTGAAAATAGTAGATAATCATATGAGTTACTTATGGTAAGTAGCGTATTTCCTTTTTGAGGTATAACATGTCTAAACTTGCCATCCCTTAAAATTTTTATTTTATAGGTGGATTTATATTCTAGTGATACGGTAAGGAAATTCAAACCGTGCAATTATAGCCACTGTATATTGTTAACTGAGTAGGCAAGATGTCGTTCAGTCATATAGTTTACTATGAAACCAGTACCATCTCGGTCTTATAAGAAATTCATTCATTTGATAACTTGGAAATAGGAAAACTAAATGTAGAAAATTTTTGCTTTTAAAAAAAGAAAAGATTTATTACACCGATACAGTAGACGACGTCCCTTTGCATTATCTCACGACAGAACTTTGTCTTATCAACCATTAAACCATAAACTCCTTTTACTTCTTAGCTTTTGAAATAATTGAAGTTTATTAGTAATTGTACATGATAAAAACATCATATATTTATAAAATAAGATATTAGTCATATACTATCCAGAATTCAAATTTTGTGTAAAACCTCTTAATACGTCATTTTTTCCTTGTTTTAAAACATTGAAGGCTACGATTAAGGACAACCACCGCATAACACTTTCACCTATCACCTCCTCACTCTTGGGAAGTACCTAAATACATTATTACATACCAAATTTATGCAACAAAATTACAATATGAAGGCAACATGCACATCCACCCTTGTACCTTCTCATTTATACGTTTCGTTGTACCCGATTTACCGATTTGTTTCCTTTACAGACCATAACGAGACTTTCATTTATTTTGTCATTTCACAAAAACATAAATTTCTAGCATTTTTATAATACACGAACAACAAGAGCAGCAAGCATATTTACGCCTAAAACACCCACAAAATCGATCCATTTATTTGTAAAGTTTTTTTGCGGTTAATACATTAAATTACCTACCAATAAAAAATCATTTTTCCTCTTAAATTTTTACCATTTATTTATTTTGGATAGAATATTAACCATATCTTCATACCCTATTTTTCACCACAAAAATGTTAGAACATATATATTAACATGCATCGAAAAGTCCATATTTAAAGATAGCCACACATGCATATATTACATAAGTAACACGCAACAAGGTACTTCCAAGTTTTTTAGATTTTCAACACTATTAGTATTATCCAAAAGATACTAAAAATCATATTTTTAGTCATATAACCTAAGTTTCATCAATTTCAAGTTACCATACATATACACACAACACCAACATAATATGCAAAGGAAGATCTTTTCAACATTCAAAATTTTAGCATCATCAATACCATTAAAAGGACATAAAATCACATGCAAGAATTTATACATGCCATAGATTACTCATGCAACACCAAAGCCTTCATTTTTGTGATTATTCCTTTACATGCAACCATTATTTTAATGAGATTCTAAAGGCAATAAACATGCATGTCCATGTCATTAAGGTTAGATAAACTTTTTATGGCTAAAAATAAAATCAAGGGAATCATGCATGTAATAGGACCAAGCAAGGTTTAATGAAGAGTTCTTCTTTTACCTTAAGGTGCTTCATGTGGAAAATGGTCCTTTGTGTGCTTACTTGCTTGCTTTTTCCTTGTCCTTCCAAGAGCTTCAAGAATGTTCCCAAGAGTAGGAAGAGTGGTTATTTTTAAGTGGTTAAAAAAAAAAAGATGCTTTAGTGGTGGTGGTGTGTGTTCGATTACAAGGAGGAGAAGGAAGAAAAGTTGATCTTAATATTTAAGTGGGTGAGGAGGAGGGAGCAAAAGAGAGGTCATGGCCAAGGAGGGGAAGAAACTTGGTGCATGCAAAATGAAAAGAGACTTAGGGAGGTAAAAGGTTGGTTTCAGCCAAGGGGAATGGGGAAGGAAAATGGCTTTTGAAATAGAGATGGTATTGTAAGGGAAAAAGAGAACATGATGTGAGGTGATGAAGGGTGATTAACATGATGGGGAGTGAGGCAGTGATGGCAATAAACTAGAATGATCTTGGGGTAATGGAATGCTAGGTGTCAAAGATTGGTTTCACATGGAGTAAAGGTGTATAAAAGGGTGACACCTAGCTCCTTGAGGTGGCAGATTTCGTGCTAATCTTGTCATGAAAATAAAATTTTATCCTAATGACAAAATGATGAACATAAAACTTATAGATCTTTTTCTCCATTTTCCAACGAGCTAAAGATCACCCAATTTCGATAACCATACCAAAAGTTACGGCCAAAATATCAAACACTGCCCAATAAGGATATGGAACTAGAAACAGCAACTTAAAATAAAAACTGAGACTTTTGGGTTGGGAATTAACTTTTGGTGTCTTTATAAGAATTGCAAAGGGTTTCAATACAAGAATTTGAGTATAAGAATCATTCGATCCCAATAACTATAGCAAACGTTATAGGCAAAATACGAAAAAAGGGGTACGGTTATGACGCAAATTCCAAGTCCAACAACTTAAAATAAAAACTGGGAATTGTGTATTTAGAATTTGTGTTTGTATATGTTTTGACAGGTTTTTATAATGGTAATCTTATTGAAGAAATCAAGATCAAATAAAGTTATCTTATTAGAATTACATGTATAGGATCTACCATGTAGAAATGCTAAGAACTAAAATTAGTCACGCAGTAATTGATTAGCATGTAAGGCGTAATCAATTAGAGATATCAAATAAGAAAGAAAAATAAAATATTAGTTCTCTAATCGATTAGGAAAATAAGAATAATCGATTACTTATTAAAAAGAAAAAGAAAAAGAAAAATCATTTATGTAATTGATTAGCTGAGTAAGTGTAATCTATTAGTTTGAGACTAATAGATTAGGATATTAATGTAATCGATTAGGGTGTGTAAATTTATCAGATATCAACGGTAAAAAAGGGAAACATAAAGAGAATATAATATATCAGAGTTAAAAAAGGAAATGCAAAAAGAGAATATCAGATATTAGAGTTAAAAAGGGAAACACAAAAAGAGAATATCAGATATTAGAGTTAAAAAGGGAAACAAAAAAAGAGAATATCAGATATTAGAGTTAAAAAGGGAAACACAGAAAGAGAATATCAAATATCAGAGTTAAAAGGGGAAACATGGAAAGAGAATATCAAATATTAGTGTTAAAAAAGGAAATATAGAAAGAGAATATCAAATCCTAAAAGATGACACAAACCATAGTCAGCCCTTCCCTTATTTACAAGCTTCAAGACGCTATAAATATGGATCAAATTCGCAAGAAAGAGACACACAACAATATACTTAAGAATGAAATTGATACATACCTATCATTAAGTTTTGCTCTTAGATTTATAACATCATTGTGAGGAATCCTTTTGAGCCTTCAAATTGTTTATTCACCTTAGAGAGGTTATAGCCATTATAATCCTTGTTTACAAAGAGTTGGGTTGGTTGAACATAAGTGATATTAAGAGATTGTGAGATTGGGTGGGCTGCCCAAACTGTGTGAGGATTAAGTTTCAAGTGTAGGACATTATAAAACTGTAATTGCTCTAAGTCTTGTATTTTAAATTCTCAATAGTGGAACTTCTCCAAGTGGGTTGCTTGGGGGCTAGACGTACACCACAGTGGTAGTGGTGAAACTAGTATATCGGTTTGCAATTCTTCTTTCCCTTTACTTATTTTTAATTGTTGCTTTTATTTAATTGTACTCTATTGAACTGGTTTGGCTGAGCATTATATTTTCGCTTTGTTATTTAAAATTTTTCATTAAGTACCTTTAAGTATAAAAGAATGATTTTCAAAAGCATTCTAAAAGTTTTCTTAAACTACTCAATCCACCCCCCTCTTGAGTATTGAGGTCATAAAGGCCACTTAGTAACAGAATTGGCCTTCGTGGCCTTCATATGAGTCATAGAGAATTTTGTTACAAAATTTTTTAAAAAAATCATCCAATTTCGAGTGCCATGGAAAAAGTTACACTCTAAATACTGAAAGGTGTTCAGGTGAATCAATGTAATTACAGGTCAATGGGCTATTTAGCAAACTAGGATTAATTGGTCAAGAATTGGGCTTGGGTACCTTCACAGAAATTATAGAGGATTTCATTATGAGTATTTTGAGATAAGAATCACTTAATTCTAACATCGGAAGATAAAGTTACGTTGAAAATAGATAGGCAGGTGCATACCCGTATTTTACACTACGTTTTAATAAAGCACAAAGGCCAAGGCTCTAAACGGTTTCTGAAAGATTTTTGAGAAACAAGTTAGGGCATGATTTCTAATAAAATGCTAAAATCTCAAGACACTTCATATCTCAAGGCCTCCAAAAATTCCCATTGCTCATTCCCAGCTCGAGGCACAGGTTCTGGTATAACGTACACGCGGTCAGAAACTAGCTCTAAATTAAATCTTTTATTTCTAGTTATTTTTATCGTTATTATTGCGGTCATTATTATTATTATTATTATTATTATTATTATTATTATTATTATTATTATTATTATTATTATTATTATTATTATTATTATTATTCACCATTGACTCATATACTTGGGCATCACTGCCCTTTCACAGAATCAACACGGCGTCGATTGAAGCCCAATTATCATTATTATCTACCAATACAGACAAGTCACACTATCGGCTGTAGCCTCATACACAAGCAATTATTATCAGACATCAGACCCTTACAAGTCTATTACCATAGAGATTTTCCCAAAAATTTGAGATGTTATACAAGAATATTAATTGATTTTCTTAACTTACATGATTTATAATCAATTCGGTCCCCTGATTGTATCAAAGGCAAACTCCTTTTGTCATATTTACTTTATTTCGGCATGAATCATATGTTTACAATGATTTTCTTAATTCTAATAGACTAGGTGTATTATGTGTTGAATAGTGTCATACCTCAAGTGTTGCATTAAGCCATATTCATGGACAAGAGTTAGATTAATGCACCACGTATAATTGAAGAGTATAAGAGTGGAGTTGAAACATTTCTAGAGTTTGTAATTCAAAATGTCGAAGATGTGAACAAAAGATACTTTTGCCTTTGTATTAAATATGGGAATATACGCCTGCTTGGCTTGAAAATGTTAAGGGAACATGTGTTATGTGATTGTTTTCTAAAGAACTACACACGTTGGATATGACATGGTGAACATGTTGATTATGATAGCACATATGTATGAAAATCTCCGTGAGGATTCAAAGAAATTATTGTATCCAAATTGTACTAATGTCATAAGGTTGTTGATGGTTTTATGATTATTTAATTTGTAGGCGAGAAATGGGTGAACGGATAAAAGTTTCACTGAATTGCTGTAACTATTGAAAGAAATGCTTCCAGCTGGTAATACCTTGCCAAATCGTAACTATGAGGCTAAAAAGGTTTTGCATCTTATGGAGTTGGAGTATAAGAAGATACATGCATGTCCAAATGATTGTGTGTTATATAAAGGTAAGTATGAAATGATACATGAATGTCCAAGGTGTGAGTTTTCATGGTATAAAAAGAAAGATAATGATTATGGTGAGAAGGTATGCACTAAAAGGCCTCCTGCAAAGGTGTTATGGGATCTGCCTATCATTCCTAGATTGAAGTATTTATTTGCCAATGAAGATGATGCGAAGCATATGAGGTGGCATTCTAAGGAGAGGTTGATTGATGAACAACTGAGGCATCCAGAAGATGGATTATAATGGAAGAAATTTGATTCACTATTTCTAAAGTTTACAAATAACCCAAGAAGTTTAAGATTCGGACTGAAAACAAATTGAATGAACCCGTTCGGTAACTTAAGCACAATGCATAGTTCAGGGTCTATTTTGTTGTTTATTTACAACCTACCACTGTGGTTATGTATGAAGAGAAAATATGTAATGTTATCAATGATGATCTCAGGTCCAAGACAATCAGGCTATGACATTGTTGTGTACTTAAATATGTTGATTAAAGACTTGAAATATTTAGGGATGAGGGAGTTGATGTCTTTTGATGTATTTGGGCATGAAATATTCAAGTTACATAGAATGTTGTTCTGCACAATCAACAACTTTCCAACCTATGGTGACTTATCTAGTTATAGTACCAAGGGCCATAAAGTGTGTCCTATATGTGAGGATGAGACTTGTTACCAACAACTACATCATGGGAGGAAGATGGTTTATCTTCAACATCGAAGGTTTCTAAAAGTATATCATCCATATAATAGGTCAAATAAGGCCTTTAACGGTGAATAAAAGTTTAATATTGCTTCTCCAACATTAATTGGTATGAAGTTTATGAAAGGGTCAAATTAATTTGACCCTTGTGAAGTTTGAAAAGTGACACAGTACGTAAAGGATGTGAAAGAAAAGGTTGATATTCTTTAATTTACCATATTGGAAGAAACTTGATGTAAGACACTATATTAATGTGATGCATGTGGAGAAAAACGTGTGTGATAGTGTTATTGGGACGTTGTTGAATATACAGGGTAAGACGAAGGATGACTTAAATTCTCATCTTGATTTACAACTTATGGGCATACAACCGTAATTGTATTCACAATCAAAGGGAAAATGCACATATTTGCCCTCATCCTATCATACATTGTCAAAAAGGAAGAAGACAAGTTTCTGTGAGTGTTTACAAGTGTGAAACTTCCACAAGGTTGTGGTTCAAACCTAAGAAGTGGTGTTTCCCTTAAAGGATCTGAAGATAGTTGGATTAAAGTCTCACAATTGTCACATGTTGATACAACAACTTTTTTCCGATCACAATTCGTGATATTCTCCCTATGAGGCATGTGATAACAAGGTTGTGTATTTTTTTAAATGTTATCTATTATAAAGTTATTGACCCTGGCACATTGTTATCGTTAGATGAAGAAATAGTTACTATATTATGCCAATTAGAGATGTATTTCCCTTCTTCATTTTTTGACATCATGGTGTAATTAATCACTCATAGAGATATTAGGTTATATGGTCTTGTGTTTTTGAGGTAGATGTATCCTGTTGAGTGATACATGAAGATATTAAAAATGTATGTCAAAAACCAACACTGTCCAGAAGCATCAATTGTAGAATGGTACATGGCAAAGGATGCAATTAAGTTTTGTAGTGAATATATGTCCCAACCTGATAGTATCAGGATTCCCAAAACACACCATGAAGGAAGAATTACCAGTAAAGGTATAATTAAGCTAAAATTGAAAAGTAAGCCATGAGAGAAAGTGCTTCAGGCACATTTGTACATATTAAACAACGCATACAAAGTCCTACCTTATTTAAATGAGCACTAAGACTTATTGTAAAGAAATAACTCAAGAATGTTTGAGAAATGGGTGTTGACTGAACATAACAAGACTTTCATGCAGTGGTTCAAAATGACTATCATGAAAGATTCATTGACATCTGCAACCCTACAACATCTAGCTCAAGGACCCAACTTTGATGTCTTCATTTTTAGTGGGTATAAAATAGATAAGTACTCATTTTATACGAAGGAACAAGATGACAATAGTACAATGTATGGTGTTATGGTAATGGCTCAGTCAATGCGTTTCTCAACTGCAAAAGATAAGAATCATGTAATGGCTGAGTTGTGTTATGTTGGTGTAATTGAAGAAACATGAAAGGTCCATTATAGTTCCTTCATAGTACACGTGTTTAAATGTAAATGGGTGGATAGTAATCATAGTGTAAAAACTGATGAGTTTGGATATACTTTGGTTGACCTTAATAAGGTAGGCCATAAGGAAGAACCTAACATTATGGCAACTCAAGTTAAACAAGTTTTTTTATGTTACTGACCTATCTAACAAAAGATGGTCAATTTTTTATATTCACCATCAACCTTGCTAGATGGCATGTCAAGGGTTTTGGTGGTGCAGGTTATCACACCAGATATGGTCTTCCGGTGCCTACTAACAAGGTTTTCTATGTTTCACAAGCACTTCAACAATTTCTCATGTGGCCAACATCACTGTTGAGGGTTGTTCATGGTCAGGTATGTCCCAAAATCACTATAAGTTTATCATAGGCATTTACACACACACACACATATCTGTTAGTTGTTACTTATTGTTTATTTTATAGGGGAAGTTCGGAGTTCTCGCTCCTGCTAAGGTAATCCAATACGACATTTATGGAAAGCTTGTGCTGAGATGGATGACACACCTACTCAGGTGTCATGGAACAAGGAAGTCTTCAATAGAACAAGCATTATTCCCATTTACATTAATCGGAACGACCTATTAGAGATAACTAATGGGAGGATCATGCTCAACATTTCTATTCTACAGCTTTGGGAGATGTAAGTACTTATACATATAAATATATATATTTACTTGTTTCATGTGTACTAATATTTTTCAACATGTGTATGTTGTAGGTTCATGTATGAATTATGTGTGGCTAAGAGGAAACATGACACGTGGATTTTTAGAGCCTGAATCGATACAAAGAAGTGGTAACAAGCCTATGCAAACTCAAGCTTACATCCAGAATTAGATGTGATCAAACATGAGGGTTTATTTGGCCCCATATCGTTCCAAGTAAGTTGACACTCTATATGTATTGTGTATATGTATATATGTACTTATCTTGAGTACTTACTCATTCCCTTTCATTTTAGTGATCATTGGCAACTTGTGGTTATCTGTCCAACGGATAACATTGTTGCATGTATTTGTTAAATTCATGGCTTTGTTTCCGTACAATTTAAAATTTGTGTTAAAGCATAAGTTGACATCGAAACTTCACTTAATATTATAAATAACAAATGAATTTGTTATTAAAGACATTTCTAATTGGTGTTCTATTTTTTCAATAAAGTTGTAAATGGATACAATAAATTAAGGGGTGTTAACTCAAAGAAAAATTCGAATGGCTATACCCAAAAGTAAGTACAGTTCCATTATAAAGTATACTTATAAATTATATTTTTATATTTTGAGGTAAATAGTAACAAATTTGTATCGTAGACATATAGGTAATCATTAGTACAAGTACTATGTCATAAAGACCATGTACACTATAGTAGAAGCAAACATAGTGGAAGCATGGACAACCATAAGTTTCATATATAATTCTTTAATTTTAAATAAATTTGGGTCATAAAGTGACATTTGTATATTTGTATATATAATAACTAACTTGTGTGTGTGTGTATATATATACAAATTTTTTAGGACCGATCATCATACAATACCAAAGACATTGAAACAATTCAGGAGAATGGGCTGCATATTTTTTTCAAGTTAGGGGACAATAGTCATTAGATATATTCATTTGCTTGGATGTGAATTGCAAGTAATTCTATAACTTGCATATATTACATTGATGGTAATTTAAGTGACAATTATGTTAATGGCATACTACTACTGCTTGGGACTCTGTTAGTTTTATATAATTTGTAGGATTGGGATAAATACAAAAAAACAAAGTGTATCATTAAAAAAAGTCCACCTATAAACTCAGTTCTGACTTTAATTGAGTTCATAGGTATTGTAAACTCGGTTCAAACCAAAACCGAGTCTGTAGGCTGGTTAGGAATCATTTTGAACTCGGTTGTGCCTAGAACCGAGTTCGTGTAGTGCATCTACAAACACGATTTTGTACAAAACCAAGTTTATAGTTTGTATCTAAGAACACAGTTATCCTGAAACTGAGTTTATAGATGCACCCTGCGAACTCGGTTCTGAACTGAGTTCATACATATAAACTTACAAACACGACCAAAACAAACTCGTTTTGACAACCGGGTTCATAGCCCAATTTTAATCAAGTTCATAGACCTTTTCTGCATTAGTGATTGGAGTATTCTAACCGTTGAAGTTTTGAATCGCACACAATGTTTCTATTGTCCTTTCATATTTATGGTACATACTATCTTCAGCGGTTGGGATTTATAGTCGTTGTCAATTATTTTTTATAAAAGAATTTGAGAAATATGATGACATAGAATTTTATTTTTTAGTTTTAAAAGTTAAGATGTGTCAATGATGTGACATTGTTAAGGTGACTCAAACATTAGTCCTTTCAATGTTTAACAAAATCCTTTCAGAAGTCTATTTTTCAAAAACCCTAAAAATTTTAGTGGTTGAAAATGATTTTTTTTTCTAAGGTTTTTTTTTTCTCTAACCCCTAAATTTTACCAGTTTGATTTTGTATTTTAGTTTTTAAAATAAAATATTTTTATTTAGATAGTAAATATTAGAAAAGGGATTTTTATCAAAAAATTAGTTGATCCATAATACTAAAGGACGAAAATCAATTTTTGTGAGGTAGTTTGAAAATTTCCAGTCACTTAAAATTGTTTTTTTTTTCTAAATCTTTCAAGCACGTGAATTTCATAGTTCAACCCACCGTAGACAAAGTGAAATGTAATTTTAAGAAACTCCATAAACATGTTTATTCATTAAGAACCTCAAATTGGAAAAGCTAATTGATAATGTCATACTCCATGATCCTGGCATCTGTCTAAACTAACTTTTGCCGTTGCCCTTCAACCTTCAGATACTCATTTAAAATTTAGGACCGTGAATCGCTCAAGAATTTAGGACACAATTCAGGAAAAATGAAGTTATGTAAAACCACATGAAATTAATTATATTACCATGCATTAAATAACAAATATCGAAACCTTCCATTCCTATTTTATTTTCCCCAATTTATTTATATATTTTTAATTTACGGACAAAGTATATTCAAAGGTGGATTCATAGACTAAACTCAAATAGACAATAGAAAGATTAGAAAACAAAGACAATGACACCACGGAAATCTTTTGAACCAGTTAAGATATATAAAATCCAAAAGGGAACTTTACCCTATAAAGTACAGTGATGAAAGATTTAAATCTTTTATACTTCACCATGTTTTGAACTGACATAAACACATTTTTCACCTTTAAGCACTACTGCATGCTGAGTTATTCACCTATTGTTCAAAATCATCCATAGGTAGAACGGCATATTCTCAATTTTCCTTTCTTTTGATAATTCGTGGCCAAAAGTGGCATATTCTTAATCATCATTCTTTTCAAAATCAACCAGCATCTCATATATTCCTTCAACAAAATCATAATTAGCTCCATTTCGGTTTTTTGTTCATTGTTTGTTGATAGAATTTATGTATACGATGAAAATCCAACTCAAAGGATGATGTCATTAGATGAAAGAGTTCTATGATTTAAGTACCATATTAAGCTCTTTTAGTCACTTAATATATGACTCTTATAATTATTGTCTTCTTCAAGTATCAATCTTTATAACAACTTTCACTTTATTCACGTCGGTTTTATTTAATATGATATTTAAGTTAATCTAATATAAACTAATCTTTTAGGTTGAACTCTCCTCATATATTTAAATTTTATTAATTATACGCATTATTTTACCCTTAGAATGAGTCCTTGTATAAGTCACAAGTCTAAAATTTAACTACTTCATGGAATTGCATTATTGTTGCAGGATCAAGGAACTAACTTGTGCACTAACATCCAAGCCTTCAATGATGTCATAAAGGTGAGAGAGTTTTACAAAATTCAAGCACATACCTTGGAATAGAGGAGCAATAGTTCCCTCGGCCTTGGAGACCAGGCCCCTCAGTGAACTTGGAACGAATCACAATAAAAATAAAGCAAAGTGATGCACTTTGTTCTGGCACATTACCCACAAAAAAACATTCTGTCCATCTGTTTTCCTTTATTTGATTGAAGAATATTTTCCAAATTGCCTTTGTATCTTTACGATCTTTCATGGGAGGGAAAAAAAGATACAAATTAACAAGCTTTTTTCATGGCACATGGATTAAATGCTTTAACTTTTCAATGGGCCAACAAAGCAAATAAAAGCAAATATTACGCCACATCGGGATCTGGTGAAACAGGTTGAGGACTGTTCAAGTACGACCATGATTGGAATCTGAAATTGTGGTGAGACACTTATATAATTCTCTATCATGTCTGTTGTCTGATGACATGACCCACCATTTCTTCAGTCCGAGTTAGGGGTTCTATGATTTGGTTCACCCAAGTATAACAATCAATGCCTAAACAGAAAAACTGCAAGCTTCGATTGTTAGATATTCCACCCGAGTTATGGAAAGAAACTGTCATTATTGCCTAACCATCCCTCCAAGCATCAGTGTGTAGAATACATATGTGTCAGCTCATCAGTCATTGAACTAGTTAGAATACCATTTAAAGTGAATTAAAAGTCAAATTATAATTGGACCAATAGTGATGAAAAGTAAAACTGAACCAATTATCTGATTTAAGGTTTAACCCGCCCGACCATACCAATTAATGTGTTCTACTTTCTAGTAGCCACTCCCCAAATGGCTTTTTTTTTTTTTTGGTAATGACTCCCCAAATGGCTTAAAACAGACCAAAAAGGCATGCCAACACAAGTTCACGAGTGAAGCCCATGATAAGATTAAGGAATTTTCATTTTAAGATCAAGAAACAAGAGCCTGCAAGCCCAATTGATGTAATCTCTCCTCAACCACAAAAATGGAAGCTATTTAACCGAAAACAAAAGCAGAGATTCTTTCAAAAAAATACAAAAACAGAAGGTAATTCATAAGTTCCCCAATCCCGAGCAACTCCTGTTTGTTAAAGTAAACGATCGTTTTCGGTAGAATAATTGTATTTGCAACAAAAAACAAATTTTAAAGCTAATATTCAACAATAATGATAAAAGTAACGCCAATCTTCCCCTGATACAACAACTTGTTGTAGACAATACCATACACCAGATTGATATTTGAGGAAAATTCAGTTTCAGAAAGCAAAAAATTATGTATATGCAATCAACACACTGCTAAGATTTTGTAATTGGATAAAACATTTATCAAATGATTACTGATTTCCTAAGATTCAATAAAAATATTTTGTCAGCGATATACATCACTTATTGCTTCCTTCCTCTTCCCCTCTTGGTCGGTTGTGTATCCATTTGTTCTTTCCCATCGACTTCTGATAGATCCACTGCAGAATCATAGAAATTATTTTAGTTGTTTTTAAGCAAATCAACAGTGAGAAATCATATTCTTGTAGGCAAGATGACACAGGAAGGGTATGGTTAGGAGTGGGGTTTTGGAGGTAAAGGCGAAGGGAGGGTAAATTGCTCACTTTTAAATTAAGACTAACATACATAAAGATAAAATAAAAGATTAGAACATTAAGGTATTGCTTGGTAGGAGGTATGGTTTTTACCTATTTACTCAAGATGTCTTTCCTAGGTATGTGATTCCTAGATAAATTATTTCCCATGTTTATTTCTTAGCAAGTTTTTCTTGGGTAGGTTACATTTTTTCCTATTCCTATGTTTGATACGAAGAAAACTTACCCAATGATTTTATAAGTTTAGGCATGAGCCAATGGTAATTTTGTCATAAATTTATTGATTTCCGAGTAAATTTTATTTACTCACCTGATACCTGGAAATGCAAATCCTTCACGTTTTAAGATCCCCGATAATCCTACTTATCTAGAAATATTTCTTTTATAAATTCTATCAAATATAGGTAAATCTTCTTATTAACTTTTATTCTCAATATAGAAAAAAGATACTTCCAGCCAAACACACTACGTTTATATTGAATCAATCATTTATTTCTTTTATTGTAAGAAATTATCAAATAAGAGAATAGTTATAGTAAATGAAAAATATGCCCTTCCTTCTCCAAAACCAAACCCCCAAACACATACTAAATATATCATCAATGTATGCCAAGGAATTGTTATATAAGTTATAACTTTTAACATGGCTCCAAGAAGGTTGGCAGTTAACATGCTATCAAGTCCAGTGATCTTTATGCATGTCCTAACTCGTAAGTTGATTAACACCTAACAAGTACTCACCTTTACAGTTTTACTTATTATTGTCCTTCCCATGATTTCAATAATTTTTAATATTACAGGAAAACAATTTCATAAACATTTCTCATACAAATATATACATATGTTTTCACCAAATCTACACACACACACATATCTGCAAATAAGAGCCCAAATGCATTCTATCAACAAAGCATAACAAAAGAGATACCTTCTGGTCCCCGAGACATCAAAGTAAAGAATATATTGTTAAGTTTTTCC
The DNA here is from genome assembly GCA_037962975.1 of Clitoria ternatea. Lineage (NCBI taxonomy): Eukaryota > Viridiplantae > Streptophyta > Magnoliopsida > Fabales > Fabaceae > Clitoria > Clitoria ternatea. The sequence goes on from CM075674.1 coordinate 4,696,563, forward strand.
ATCTTCTTGGCTTCTTGTGCTTGGTATGTCTTATACTTTAGACACTGGTCAAAAACAATAACAATCAACTTTAACAATATTTATGAGATGTGACTGGAACAGCAACCGGGAGAGAAGAAAAGATTTAGTTCAATGCATGTAATATGCCTATGGCACATCATTGCATCAATGGGCTTCACACAAGTGACAAAAATTATATTCTATACAAGAAAATTGGCTCAGCAAAAATGTGTAGTCATGACAAATTCATTGATGCGAGGGGTCAGGGTCACATCTTGCTTACAACATTTATACTTGCTCCTCTTAAAAACAAGTTTTAAAATACATAACTTTTGATGACCATGAAGATTCTCGATTTGGTAAAGGAAATTTCCTCTGGCATCTCAACAAAAAAGGAAGATGTCAGAACCACCAATAATGAACAACTTGTCATCCATCACCAGTGCCCAAAAGCAGAGAGAATACAAAGATTTATAGTGCTTCAGTAAACTAGTGCAGTGCCACTGAATTAATTCCTTCACTAGTGGAGATTCCTAGAGATAGCACCATGCTGTCATCCTTGGTATAAGGCATAAGATGCTGTATAATTCTTTAGTTGGTTGTTGTAAAGCCTAATCCGTCTTCACTTTTCAGTTGTCAGTCAAATGAAGAGAGCGAGAAAAGCATCAAATGAATATCTAACACAACATTTTTATGCTTCCGATTTAAATTTCAGTTATTTCTCATCATCCAAAGGTGTTGGAGGAATGGGGGAGGGACCTTGCAAACAGAATCCTTAGTTCCTTAATGTACATATGATATATGTACACAGTAGACACACACATAATGTATTCAAATATAAGGAATAAATATACAAGTTAAGCTACTTGACAGATTTGTATCAAGGTGCTATCAGTTGGACCCTTATTGTTTATGTTATTATTTGTAGACAGTAAAATGGATGCATGCTTAGAAGAAGCTGCTAAACCCATGCAAAGTACCAAAGCTGACTAAAAACTGTTCAATCACCTTATGACCCTATTGGCCAACTAGCATCCTACAAAAGCTTCAACTTCCACGCATCTTTATCAAGGATTACATTGCCAAAGAACAAGTCAGAGTATGCCACGGGGAAGTTGTTTCAAGCCTCTGAAATCAGATGTCCTCATGTGCATTTCTAACACTTGACAACTTACCCAAGGATTCAGGAAGAATGCCAATCAACAATGACTTTCAACTTTCAAGAAATTGTTTCTTCAGATGTTAAATACACATAGCACAATTATTCAGATGCAGCATAAGTAAATTGGAGTAATTATTACATAATTCTAGAGTCCATTGGTCCCAAGTTAACATATCACTAACCAGTAGATAAACTTACAATATCATATACTCGTCTGTTTTTTCTCTATGACACTTTAGGAGTTTTGCTTTGTTCATTTTTTATTGCCAATTTATGAAATGAAGGTAGAATTGTATGTTGTTTTACAATTTTATCCATTGTAATAACTGTATATAATAAATCCAGTGAACATGTATGTTATTAGTCATTCTCAATCAATATTAAATAAGGGTATAATAAGGAGTCTATACATTTTTCTTAATAAAATATAGAATACTAATCATTTTTCTTAATTTTTGAGTGAATGCTAAAGAAGAAAAAAAAACAAAAAAAAAAAAAACAGAGGGAGTAATTTTTATTACTAGTAGCATAAAGATTGATCAAAATCATGAATGATGTAGTAGCCTAGACCACCTAATAATTTATGTGTACATGGACTATCTAAATATGAGAAAGTGATATGATGGGCACGAGCATAAATTCTTTGTAGTGAATTAACCACTGTATGAGATCTAAACACCATTAAATGAGTATATATAGACAACATATTCTTTTTGTTCAAATGGACAAATTATCACTAAACCCTGTGTGCAGGTGTTGTGAAAATAAGTGTAGTGAAAATTTACAATTGAGAGAATCCATTCCTCCATGAGCACAAATTGACCATTGATGGGTAATGGAATGCTTAACTAAATTAGATGAGTCAGTGGCAATGTAAATTGGATAAAAGTAAGTGTACCTGTCGATTATCGGTGACCTTGAGGACCAATTTTCCATCAGAATGTCTGTTCTTGATGACATAGCGCATCTGTTTAAAGAGTGTGAATGAGATTAATATTAACGGAAAGCAAAGAGAAAAATGAAAATGAATTGAAAGGAGAAGAGAAGAAGATTCAGAATCGGGTGAAGAAAATCGTCCCAGGAAGTGATGTAAACCATCGCTTTGCAATTTGCAATTCTCGGAGTCGAACTCAACTGAACCCACCTTTGCTAAACCCTCTCAGCTTATCAACTTTTACTTTTCTTAATTTTAATATTTTCATTTGGATGTTTATTTTCTTCTGTTCCTTATAGGTTAAATAATTTTACAACCCTATTTTTTTTAATTAAAAGAATTATTGATAATGTGTCAAGCATTTTGTTATGTTACATTTAATTGATGAAAACTAATAATTTTAAAAAAGTCATATTTATTACTGATAAAATTATCAAAATATTTTTAAAGTCCTTAAGTCAAGTAATAAATTAAATTTAATTAAATCCGGAAACATGACAAACATGTGTCATAAGGGATGTCTTGACTGTTATCCTTCACCAGGGTTGTTTGACTTTTTAAAGCCAAAATATAAAGTGGACGAATAAAATAAATAAGCATATTTTTATTCTCGAGTTAAAGAATTTTGTAATTTAAATAATAATTTCTATATAAGTTGAAAGTATAAAAATAAGGGTTTGTTTATAAATTAGTGGATAAACTAACTTAAAGTTGGTAGTTGAAAGTTGATAAATCAACTAATTAAATTAAAATATATTTAGAAAAACTAACTGTTAAATATAAAATGACATAAAATACATATTTTTTAAAATAGATATGAATGATTAAAAAAATATACAAATGAAGATAAAAATATCAAAACTTATAAGTTCAAACATTATTTTAAGTAGCTTACAAGCTATTAAAATAAATTCATTTACTAAATAAGGTCATTTTGTCTAACTTTTAAGCTCATAAAATAAACTACAAACTAGCTTAAATCGTCACTCATGATCTACTTTCTCAAATAGCCCAAAGGTGACATTATAAAAATTAAAATCACTTCTCATATTTGTAATTAATTTCAATTAAATTCTTCACTAGTAATACTTTGAGAGTATAATAATAGTAATAGTCTAATACAAATTAGTCTAACAATTCTTCAATTCAATAACAATATGATACAAAGCAGTCTAACAATAGTAATACTATAGTAATGCAGCCTGTTCAAATATTCAAAATTTTATTCTTCCTATATTTATGATAGTTCAGAGTCAGACTTAGGGAGTTCTCGGACTCTTTTCGTGGAAGTAATGAACCAAATAACACAAGTAATCAAGCAAACAGAAAGATAGAAGAAATCAACACAGAGAGTTTATACTAGTTCACTTTCAACACAGAAGTTAGGTTTAGTCCTTCTAACTTGAAGGATTTTTACTATTGTAAAAATTCATTTACAACAACAGCATCAGACCTGTGTCACAAGTATTCTTGACTCCAGCCACTTCTGGCTTAACCCAAGTATTCTTTCAACAAGTCATTTCTGACTCAATCCCAAGTATTCTTTCGAAAGCCTCTTCAGGACAACAGTGTTTCCCACACAAACTAGTTCTAGCAAACCACTAGACCTTTACAAAGAGTTTGAATAAAAAGAATTTTATAGAACTTAGCGTATAAGAGATAAATAATTGAAGTTGTACACTAAGTTTTGACACAAGATCAGGGTTTGATAAAAACAGAACGAAAAATAATGAAGGTTTATGTCTTTACAAGAAACAAATGAACAATATATTTTAGAACTAAAAAAGGATTGAATAAGAGCTCAAGAAAATCTTTATGTATGTCTCTCTGTATGTTTTGTTGTTCAATCTTCCTTGGTATATATAGAAGCTGGAGGATATGGCCGTTACTGCTTCTTGAAATGAGATATAGTCGTTAGAAATCTTTTGAAGGTATTTTGCTTTAAGCTTCTTGTTACCAGACCTTGAGGATGGAATGGACTCAAGGGGGGGCTGGTAAATACTTCTTCAGCTTTTTCATGAAAAAGGTTTATTATGTATTCCGATGCACAAACCATTCGTAAACTAATTCTTGATTGAGCGTCAAGTAGCTTTCTGAAATATTCTGACATAATCTCTGAACTTGATGAGTATGCGTAGAGGTAGGTACACTGACAGTTGCTGCTTATTTTGATCTTGTTCCTTGTGTTCTTTGATGATAAACACGCAAATATGATAAGAGCATGAGTCCCAATACATCACTTAAATAGAATTTAGGAACGTTAAGAATGGTTCTTTGATTAGAATGTTTCTATCAGACTTTTCATAGTCTGTCAGACTTTTAGAGTGCTGATACTCCTCGTTTTTTTTCATAGCCTAATACTCGTATCCTGGAAATACTTAGGCACACAAATACGTTTTGAACAATATAGAATTTACTTTCAAGCAAAAATGCTTGATGAATAATATTAACAAGTTCATGGATATAAAGTTTGGGGTCTGATCCAATAGGACTTAAACTTCTTTTCCATCCAGACTTTCGACGTAACTTTGCCTCCCGATGTTGGAATAAGTGATTCTTGTCACAAAACACTCGTAATGAAATCCTTTGCAATTTTCATAGTGACACCCAAGCCCAATTCTAGACCAATCAATCCCAGTTTGCTAAATAACCCACTAACCTGTAATTACATGATTCATCTGGACACCTTTTAGTATTTTGAGTATAACTTTTTCCATAATACTCATAATTGAATGATTCCTTTTTTAAATTCTTCGTAGCAAAATTATCTATAATTCATATGAAGGCCACGAAGGCTGATTCTAAATACACAATTCCCAGTATTTATTTTAAGTTGCTGGACCTAGAATTCACGCAGCAACTACACCTCCTTTCATATTTTGCCCATAACTTTTTCTACCGTTATTGGAATCGAATGATTCTTGTCCTGGAATTTTTATAAAAAAATTATCTATAATTCTTATGAAGACACCAAAAATTAATTCCTAGTCTATAAGTACCAGTTTTTATTATAACTTGTTGTTCTAGTTTCGTATCCTGATTTGACAGTGCTCAGTATTTTGGTCATAACTTTTTCTATGAGTGTTAGAATTAGGTGATCTTTGGCTTGTTGAAAAGGGAAAAAAAATCTACAACTTATATGTTTATTATTTTTCCAAAATACCACTCAAAACAGACCTAAAATTTTCGTCATTGGGCACCTTAGATTGCATCAGCTTTGTTGTTAACTTTTGTTTTAAATTATGCACCATACACTCCAATTCAAGCCATCATTTCCCTCCATTTCCTTTTCCATATTTCAAGTCTAGCCACATCAAATCCAACAACCCACTTCCCTTCCCCAAATCCACATGGCACTTCCCCATTGAAGGTATGGTTCATGTCCCATCCAAATTCTTCTAAAAGCCAAGGCTGAATGTTTCACTTTGCCCCCTCATTCCCATAGTCTGGGCCTTCTAATCTATCCACTTATTCACTTCTAATTCCCTTATCCCCTCTCCCTATAAATACAAGCTTATCTCACACTTTAACATTTTCCACCACTTAAAGAAAAAGCCATTTCTCTTTCCTTATTTCCCCTTGACCGAAACCAACACTTTTCCTCCCTAAGCCTCTTTTCATTTTGCATACACCAAGTCTCTTCCCCTCCTTGGTTATGACCTCTTTTTTTCTCCCCCTCCTCACCCACTTAAATATCAAGATTAAGTCCTTTTTCCTTCTCCTCCTTGTAACCGAGTACACACCACTACCACCACAACTTCTCCTTTCTTTTTTTACCCTTTAAAAACAACCATTCTTCCTTCTCTTGGGAACGTTCTTGGGGCTCTTGGAAGGACAAGAAAAAAATCATCAAGCACATAAAAGCCTCATATACATATTATAGCCGTAAGTGGGAGAGATTAGATTCTTCTAGTGATGAAGACTCTAAAGGTTCTTTTGATTCCTCCGAGTAAGAATAGTTGTCCTCAGGGTTCCTATGGGAGTAGATAGTAGAGTAGGTAGTCATGGGAGCCTGTGTGCCTCTATTTTATTCAGAGTATGTAAAAGCACTATTGTATATATTGTATTAATGCAATTTTTGTAAATACAATGATACACTACTGTTTTATCATATTATACAAAAAAACTTACCCTTTTACTAAACATGTGACACCTCGGTTAATTAGGATGATCTAGTTGTGAAGATTGTCTTAGTTAACCGAGGGAGCTCATATTTATGTCAAGAGTAGTGTGATAATAATCTATTAAGAGACTAAATCTGTTTGATTTGGAAATAACAAGTATTATAGGCATAGATGTAGTGTTATCTCTTTGCTCGGAATCAGTATGGCATAGAAACTTCCCTGTAAAAAAAGGAAAAGTTGCCTCATCAAACTTAACATGCCTTGTGATGTAAGTCTTACCATTTGGAGATAAACACAGATAGCCTTTGTATTGAGTAATGTAACTAGTAAAGACATATTGCTCAGACCTAAAATCAAACTTATGTTTATTGTAGGGTCTAAGACATGGATAGCAAGCACATCCAAAAACCTTTATTTTGTTGTAAATAGGTGAATTTCCTATACGAGTTTCTAAGGGACTTTTACCTTAAAGTATTAGTGTAGGAAGCCTATTTATCATATGCATTGCTATTATAAAGGCTTTTTCCCAGAACTTGATTAGCATATGTGCATGAGCTAAAAGAGCTAGCCATATCATAGAATTATGCCTATGCTTTCTTTTAGCTAGGCCATTTTGTTCATGTACACAAGGACAATTAAACTTATGTTAAATACCATGAGCTACTAACACATTGACCAGAGACATACATCTTTCCATTATCACTCTGTAAGATTTTAACTTTACAATTAAACTGATTCCTAACCAATGCTTTAAAATGCAAAAAACAATTAATAGTATGTGATTTGTTTTCAATTAGATAAACCAGGAATGCCTAGTGTAAGCATCAGTAAAATGGACATAATACCTATTCCATTTGTAGATAGAATAGTTAAGGGACCCTAAACATCTAAAAAGACTAGTTGGAAAGGCTGAGTGTAATGTGTATCAGATTTAGAGAAAGGTAGGTTATGGGATTTTTCCATTTGACAGGATTTACAGACATCATGTAATTGCTGAGGATTAGGAGTAATATTTCTTTCTTTCATAACTTGTGATACAGATTTGCATGTCCTAATCTAGAGTTCCAAAATGAATACTAAAAATGAATCATTCTTATTGATTTGAACATGATAACAATCAAATTGGTGATCATTACATCCAGATACTAAAGAAGAAAAAGAAGAATTACAAAGGTCAATATTATCAAAAGCATATAGGCCATCTCTAAGCTTTTCTTCAAGAACAATTTGATTGGTGCCCTGGTATTTAACAAAGCAAACATCAACATGGAACTTAAAATAGATTCTATTTTCTTTTGCAAACTGAGAGAACTAATTTTTTATTTAAGGTACATAAAGGAGGTTTTTGATAAAATGAGGTCTTTGATTTACCAGTGATAAGAAAAATGAATTGCCAATGTGTTTAATGCTTGCAGGGTTACCATTTTCTGTCCTGACAAATTTGTTACCATTACATGCATCCATCTTGAATGGTTTACAGACATTTGACAGGATTTACAAACATCATGTAATTGCTTAGGATTAGGAGTAATATTGCTTTCTTTCATAACTTGTGATACAGATTTGCATGTCCTAATCTAGAGTTCCAAAGTGAATACTAAAAATGAATCATTCTTATTGATTTGAACATGATAACAATCAAATTGGTGATCATTACATCCAGATACTAAAAAAGAAAAAAGAGAATTACAAAGGTCAATATTATCAAAAGCATATAGGCCATCTCTAAGCTTTTCTTCAAGAACAATTTGATTGGTGCCCTGGTATTTAACAAAGCAAACATCAACATGGAACTTAAAATAGATTCTATTTTTTTTGCAAACTGAGAGAACTAATTTTTTTTATTTATTTAAGGTACATGAAGGAGGTTTTTGATAAAATGAGGTCTTTGATTTACCGGTGATAAGAAAAATGAATTGCCAATGTGTTTAATGCTTGAAGGGGTTACCATTTTCTGTCCTGACAAATTTGTTACCATTACATGCATCCATCTTGAATAGTTTACCCACTTCTACAGTAGCATGCATGATTACACCTGAATCTAGAAACCAAGTTGTGTTGTAATATCCTTCTGTATAGGGAGTCAAGCTGTTGTTTTGATGAAACTTGCCTTGTTCTCCTATCTTAGTGTAACGCCCCGGCCACTATTCAAGAACGAACGACTCTCCCCACAGACCAACACGAGACCTTTCCAGTGTGCTTTATCCTCAATCACACACTTCCCGAGAACTTCCTAGGAGGTCACCCATCCCAGAATTACTCCAAGTTAAGCACGTTTAACTTTGGAGTCCTTAAGTGATAGGCCACCAAAAAGGCTAATGCATTTATTGGTATAGGTAGTACGAATTCATTCCTTTAAGCTATCCTCGACTGTATAGTCCCATACCTATACAGTCTTTGGATCCCTCTCATTCTGGTATGTATTCAGTTCGTTCATGTGTCCCTCCCACTAGAAGTCTGCCAAGAGTCGCTCCTTGTCCGTAGCACCGGCGATCACTCCCCGCCCTCAACAGTGACTGGGATGTCACATGCCCACCAGCTTCCATCTGGTTCGTCCCTGAACTATACCGTACTAGGAGAGGTTAGGCTCTGATACCACTGTAACGCCCCGGTCACTATTTAGGAATGAACGACTCTCCCCACAGACCAACACGAGACCTTTCTAGTGTGCTTTGTCCTCAATCACACACTTCCCGAGAACTTCCCAAGAGGTCACCAATCCCAGAATTACTCCAAGTTAAGCACGCTTAACTTTGGAGTCCTTAAGTGATAGGCCACCGAAAAGGCTAATGCATTTGTTGGTATAGGTAGTACGAATTCATTCCTTTAAGCTATCCTCGACTATATAGTCCCATACCTATACAGTCTTTGGATCCCTCTCATTCTGGTATGTATTCGGTTCGTTCATGTGTCCCTCCCACTAGAAGCTTGCCAAGAGCCGCTCATTGTCCGTGCCCATGCGCCGACGATCACTCCCCGCCCTCAACAGTGACCGGGATGTCACACTGAGCAACCATGACTCTTGGTGTAACACTTCCATTGTTGTTAGTCTATAAATTTTGCTCATTGGTGTTGGAATTGTCCTTGAATTGTGGTTCATACATGTGATAGCAGTTTAGAGCAGTATGCCTAAAACCTGCCATATACTCAACATTGAGGTTTGTCATCAGAGAACCTATTTCCTCTACCAAATCTTTCTCTGCCTTTAAAACCTCCAAAACTTCCTCTATAGAAGTTCTTGCCACCTCTATAAAGACTAGAATTGGAATTATGATGTTGTACAAGATTGGCTCGAACATTAATTATTAACACCTTAGTCTTTTTATGTCTTTCAATTCTTTCCTCAACAGTAACAAGAAGACTCTCTATCTCTGTTATACTATATGGATCTATTCTTGAAATGATTGATGTAACCACAAAGTCATATTCTTCTTCTAAGCCTTCTAGAATTACCTGAATATGCTCAAAGTCGATCAACATGATAGCCAATTATTGCTAATGTATCTGTCATCTTCTTGATGGCAAGAAGGTACACATTGCTTGTCCCATTCCTCTTGATGGTCTTTAATTAAAGTTTCAGTTGGCTTACTTTGGCTATGGAAGTCATGGCAAAGTATGAAACAAGGTTCTTACAAATTTGATAGGAAAGATCACACCCTACCATACAAGTGTATAGATTAGAAGACATCAATGCAAGGAGCCAAGTCAAAATCAACTAGTCTCGTTGTTCCTAGGCATAAAACTCTAGATTCACTTTCTTCTACATTTCATATTCAATGTTTAAGAATCCTCTTGGCTTTCCACTTTCACCTTCTAAAAAATAAACTTCAATAGCCTATGTCCCTTGATTGTCTAGAAAGCTTGTTGCCTCTTAAGTCAAAAAATTGTCATCAAGCCATAGGCTTTTGTGAGCCCAATCTTCTTTGGATCGAGCTGTGGTACCATAAAGGTATCAAAGCCGGGAGGAGAAAAGAGACATGTAAGAAGTGATAAAAACCTTGAACTCACAGAATGAAAGAATAGAATGAATTGCTTGATTGATGTGTTTATGGAAAGGGAAAAAAAGAAAAAGTTGAAACTGTAAAAACAAAATTACAACAAACTCAACTATGCTAACTAACACTAACAAAGTATAACTAACTCTAACAAATTTAGTTAGCTTTGCATATCTGAACACTGAAATGAAATGAACAACTGTTAATAGTAATAGTGATCGAACAAGAGTGAAAACTTGTCTATAACGACACGAAGCAGCACCTTCTCTACATACGCATTCTTCTTTCTTGATTCACAAACTTCAGTTCAGTTCAGTTCAGTTCCAGCTTCCGTTTAGGGTTAGGGATTTCAACCTTCACGCCATGTCTTCCGCTTTCCCCACGCGCCGCCCTTGGGAGCACCTTTTCGTCCTCCGCTCCTTCTCCCGCCCTGTCTCCCTCGGCGAAGCCATGCTCCGCGTGAAGCGCAACCTCCCCTACTTCCGCGTCAACTACGCCATCGTCGCGCTCCTGGTCGTTTACCTCAGCCTCCTCTGGCACCCTGTCTCCCTCATTGTCTTCATTGTCTGCATCGTCGCCTGGTTCTTCCTCTACTTCTTCCGCCACGCTCCAATCGTCCTTCTCTGCCGCGAAATCGACGACCGGCTTGTCCTTGCCGTGCTTTCCCTCGTCACCATCGTCTCGCTCGTCCTCACCGGCGTCTGGTTGAACGTGCTCGTGTCGGTTTTCGTTGCGGCTTCCTTAATCGCCTTGCATGCGGCGTTTCGCGGCACCGATGATTTGTATGTTGATGAGTTCGAGTCCGATGGAGGCTTGTTTTCGGTTGTTGGTGGAAGTCCTACTAAACATACAGGGTATGGTCGAATATAGTTTTGAAATAGTTCATTTTATTTTCCTGTTTTGATTTTGTTGTATTCGTTTATTTTTTACTTGCATTGCATATATCTGTTGTCCAGAATAGAAGCTTAGTTTTTAGTTTTGGCTACACCGATATGTGAATTGTGTCAATGGCCAGTCACAGGTTGAATTTGAATATAGTACTCTTACTTCCCTTGTTGGTAGCTTGAAATAGGTTGCTCCTTTGTTGGGTGGCAAAACCACCCCTTGTTACTACTTGGATAGATTGAAGCATTCAAATTGTGTAGTTTGAGTTCCAATTCAGTGTATTCCGGCTTGAGATGCTTTTGTTTTGCAATAATGGATCAGATTTGTTTGTTTTTTTGATTAAGCATTCAAGAGAACGTCTTTGGTTAGTAGTCATTTGCTGTTTGTTGTTGTGATGACGATGTGTATTGGTACAGTCTCCTTTATGCTTTTGTTTTCCTTAGCAAGTCATAATCAAATTGTTTGATGCGTCTCGGGGACATTGGTAAATGAATTAACAGTGAACATTTGTTTACAAGAAATCGGATTGAGAATGCATCGGGAATCAAAGGATGTATTCAAGATGATTTTTAATATTTTTTTTATTCCTTAATCCATGTATGAGTACGCTAGTTAATATTGTCCATAATTAGTTGAGAAATTGTGTTCCATAATGGCATGCCTCGTATATAATGCTGTTGGGAGTTTGCAATGTAGGTAGATTTGGTGCCTTTAGCAGTGGCCTGGATTGCTGACTTTCTTTTGTTTGAGATTTAATGTTGTTGAATTAGACTTTGCATGTGTTATGTCATGAATATGCATTGCAGAGCATTCTTTTTTTAGTCTCTCATGTGAGTGAAGTATTGAGGTTTGTGTTTAAATTTTTACACAAATGTAAGAATTGAAAACAGAACCTAGAACACCACCAATTCATCATTCTCCAGTTAAACCATAGAAGGCATCTGGATCTGCCGGAGAAAAAACTTCTCTCATTTTTGTTTCCTATTTTTCTTAACAACTATAAACTGCCACCTTGTTTTCAAATATGCGTGTTGGAAATGGTCACCATTTCTTGTTTGAAAACCAGAAATAAAGTAAAAATAAGGTACATTTTTGTATTCATTGGTGAAAATAGGAATTGGAACAAAACATATTTTCTCCGAACAAAAGCAAGCGCTTAAATCCCCAAATATATCTTGGATGTTTAGATATAAAATGTCTAGTATCTCCATGTTTCATATAACATTATGCTATATTTTATAAAGTCGGTTCCAAAACTTTCGTCCAGATTAGACTGCTGTTCTGTTTGTAGAACTTGATTCTTCATGAAACACTTTCTTGACATGAGCCATCATGTTAAAGACAGATATAAAGTTATTTATATGTCTTCATCAACTAATAGCTTAGGTTATTGGGAGAATTGGCTTGAAATGGTATCAATTATCGAAGTCCTTGTGAATATGTGATCTGAAGTTTGCGTGAGAGGGCATGCTACAAGTGTTTTTTTGAGTTATTCACGCATTCTAGGCCTCTCGGGTTTAGAACCTGAATAGCGCAGAAGCACACATTTTATCATGTGCAGATTTTAAACTTCTATTAGAACAGGGGTAGTAGGAATCTAACTCGATGTGTATAGTCTAATATCATGTCATAATGTGAAGAAATGCTTTCTTTGGATTGGATTGAGAGATGGAATAATGTAAAATGAAATAAAAAAATGTAACGAATAGTAGAAATAAATTGGAAAACATGTTACAACAAAGAAGTATAAAAAGTTGTTATTTTTGTTTGGGTAAATGAAAAAAACAGTAGATGAAAATAAATTGATTGTGAACTGGTCTGGACCGGGGTCTAGGATCCGGTGTGGGACCAGCCACAAGAAGATAGGTGTTTTCAGGGTTTGCACACCGGAACAGTGTGTATCCAATGTATTAATCCGGTCTCTCAGTGGGAGAAGCCGGTCTTGTTGTCCTGGAGATCCTTCACACCAGCGTTTCGCGTTGCAGGGGGCGAAAGGTGGTGCCACCTGCGAAGATTCTCCGACGCTCAAGTTAGAAGAGTGTAAGAACTTAGTGAATGCTCAAGCGAAGTAATAGTAAAGTTTGAGATAGAACAACGATACCTTGCATGTGTATTGAAATGAGCTATTTATAGTTGTACGTGAGAAAATGAGTCGTTGGATACAGGTGGGTCCCCTAGCTCTGATAGCGTGTACATTATGTCAATCAGGGTGGCTCAGCACTCAGAATGTGTCAGGAGGGTAGGTCAATTATCAGAGTACGATCCTCTAGGAAGAGGAGAGGATAATCACCTTTTCCGCATAATCTGCTGACACATCCACTTGCTTTCTAAGGCCATTGACGTGACATATTTTGCTACATACAGTATCTTCGCTGATAAGTTATTAGGGGCTCTTATCTTGCTGTGACTGAAAAGCCAACAGTTATGTAAATGTTCTGTGAAAATGAACAAAGATCCGTTATAGAGAAAATAAGTGGGGCAGTCGTGAGATGAGGACGGACGGCCAGATATCGGATATCCGGTGTGGTAAAGTTGAACCAGGACACCGGTTTTCCTTATATGAGGCCATTCTGACGTCACAAGATTGGGGGCCGGTATCCAGACCGGATCAGATTGTATATAAAAATAAATTTAATTTATATTATATATATAAATAAATTATTTTAAGATTTTTACATTTTTAATAATATATATTGAATTATTAAATGCTAAAATGAATAAAACAAAAAATTAAAAAACAAACTCACCTCTCTCCTTTTATTTTGCAGGAGAAATAGAATAGTAGTGAATTCTACCACTTCCTTTTTCCTTTTCTTTTCTTTTCCATCTAAACAACTAAGAAACATATTTTTCTTCCATCCTATTTTCACCCTACTTTATTTTCTTTCATCCATCTAACTCTTGGCGACTTGATCATGAAGGCTATACAACCGTGTGGAGCCAAGGTTTTAACACAAGTTACTTGCCTGAACCACAAAAGGCGAAAATCCATTATTTTCTTAAGAAATTAAGGATTTTCGCTATTTTTTTTTAAAAAAATATTGATCCGTTTATTTGATACAAGCTTTGAACAGGGTTATATACAATGTGATTTTTTGCTATTCAGATGCAATTATTTACTTGCATAAGTAATTCATATTATATACCGATCGGAAATAATAAGAAATAGCAATAAAAAATAAAATGGCAAACATCTCCCAGAAACCATGTGTTGCAACCAAGTATGAAAGGCTTAAATAATTGACATATGCAAATGAGAATGAAAAGTAAAGCATGCTCTCGAAAAATCAGAAACTGACGACGATCATTACAATGACCAACAGAACAGCATGCGGCTCTACATCGTACAGCATAAGGAGAGGGAAACTCCTCATATTTTATTTGGCCTATCTTATCCTCCATACTAGTGTGAGCTTATCAGCGGCGACCAGTGACAGAAGCACGCTTGTTCAACACATATGCTGTTGAAGAAGCAGTTATTATGTGATGTTCTTCAAGCTAAATGAGATTTGGGAATCATGATCAAGGGTGTTGGACCCTCCGACCGTAAGTTAAGATCATGACAAAATCTTTTCCTGAGGATCCAATTGTTGCTGGAATTCTGTGTTCTGTTGATGCTGAATCAAGCCACAACTCAATCAAATTCTGTACCTGCAGTGAAGGAACCACTGGATGTCCCATGCATTTAATTTCAACCTGCAAGAAAAGTAACTTAAAAGAGTTACTACTCGGCAACATGTAAAGAAACTACCAACAATTTGCCTATTTTGAAATTTTTTGAACCGACACTTTTCACCGTCTAAGCTGCTAACCATAAATTATGTACTCTATGTATGTATACAATGATTTGAATCCTCCCATGTTCTAAATATTCTATCTGTTTCATATTATAAGCTCATATCTATAAGAGCACACAATTTTAAACAAGTAATTATTGTCTTGATATTGTAAAAGACAATTTTATCTTTCTAAATTTCTTCTTATTTAAAGTCAAACTCTACTATTATCTATTAATTATACAAATATAGGAATATTAAATACTTAAGGATAAAATAAGAAAAAATATAATAAATGCTCAATTTTTTTTATAAGGACTTATAAAATGTAACACTCACTTTTTTTGTTTTAGGGACTTATAATGTGAAAGGGAGGGAGTATATAATATAACAGAACTTCTATCAAAATTACATAAATGTATTTTACATATCCAACAACAAAGATAATTACCTCATCTTCACTTTTCAGGTCTAGTTTCTTCATTAATAATTTTTGGATAAATGAGACTGGTATTCTTCCATTCCTGTGATAAAATGAAGAGACAGATAAAAAATCAGAGTTCAGTTAGATCTATATTTAAGAAGCATTAGGAACATCATATATAAGCGAAATCAGTTTCTCAACCATATTTCAAGATGTGTAAATGGAAACTAATACGGATATATATACACACAAACAGACAAAGACATCATGTACTGCATGCATATGCTGATGGGAAATATGACTGTAGAATTGTTGAAAGCATTCTTTAAAATCCTCGCAGTCAATTATTTTACACACATTCATGCCTCACTCTTTCCTTTATTGGGACAATCACAGGTCATTATTAAACTTCTCTTCGGGTATTTCTTTTTCCAGTGTTATGCTAAAATACCTTACATATTACCTTGATCTGTACATGCTCTTTGAATTACTCCCCAGCCCCCTCCATATATTTCATGGAATGATTCATAATCTATCATTGTCATACTGATGTGCAATCAGCCAAAGGTCAAACCAATTGCTTCCTTTAATGTGTTTCAATAAGTTCAATGAAATTTACTTTCTGGAATGGGCTTGACGTAAAGATAAATATTTAGGAATAACTAAGTGTAGAATCACACATTAATCTGAAGAAGAGGAAGACAATGGCATCCTTCATTACTATGAGCAGAATATTTGTGTTTAAAAGCATACAATAAATTAATAACAGTGTTTACACAGGTGTGGTAAATGTGAAGGAACTTACTTTATTCTAACATAACTTGAAGGAACTTGGGGCAAGGGTGCATCTCCTTCCCTGAAATGTTAGTCCGAAATAAGTACATATAGAAATATCCAAAAACTGAATTTTGAAATTTTAAATAATTCTCACTGGTTTTCAGAAGCTACTAAGGAGAACCAAATTGAATCATTCCATGAAAGATTATTGTTAGTAGCATCCAGAATAGCCTGAGGTGATATTCTTGATTCTCCAAAACCAGGTTCTTTTTTTGGGCGAACTCTTCGCAATTTGTTTGTTTTGGCCATATCTGAAGTAACCTGATCAGTGCTAATTTTTTCCTCCTCAACTTTTGCCTTGCGTTTATTTTCCTTAAGTTTGGATTTAGGCACTTGAGAATCACTGCCAATTGCTTTCATGGATTCAAGTTTAGTATCTGATGCTTGCACATTAGATTTAAAAGACTTACTCCTACTTGCAGCCTCTACTAAATAATTCAAAGGTTTCCAAAGATCCAATTTTGCTTCCTGTGGTTCAGTACCATTCTCTGTTCCTCTATTGTACATGGACTGGCTACTTTTACTAGGGGACAAACTCTACACCAATAAAAAATAAGGCCCATTATAATGTAATAATAATACAATCAGGGAAACAAATGAACCAAGATAACAAAAAATACTAACAGAAACCACACATGATAAGCACGGTGAGAAGAGCCCAAGACTCTTCTTGTCTTTCTTACCTGTCCAGCATTCTTAGCCGACTTGTTTGAAGTGTCAGGTGAGTTTGAACTATCTTGGCGATCATCCAGTAATTCGTCTTCTTTTTTAATGGAGAAACTAGAGGCCTGCTGGCCACTAGCCTTTCTTGTAGGTTTTGTTCTTCTTCCTGTCATGGTTGACTGTGTAGATACCCTCGGAGTGCTGACAACCAAAGATGAAAGTGATCTCTCCTTTCGTCTAGCTGGTAATAGTACTGGGGGGACTGCTGCAGGTGGCTTCACCTTTCTTCTTTTCAAAGGGAAGATTTTGTTCCTTAAATCTTGCAAACTGTGGTCTGGCCTGGTAATCAGAAAAAAGATATACAACTAAGCATGCAACATTTAAAAGAGAAGAGCTATATATATACATGTAAATATATAAACTTAGCAGTGTACTTCAATACCAAATCCTCAATTGTAAGGAATGGGGGTGAAGGCAACTAATTAAAAGAAAAGTTGACTCTTTTTGAGAGTTTTATCAGTTTGCCATATCTGCCTGTGACAGTTCTCAATACTGTTGTCATCTATTATTTGCATCTAACACATTCACCAACCCTAAACTCTCATTCTTTGATCCAAGCTTAGCATTATATGTTCTTAAAGTTCAATGCTCTAGTCGTTCATGATCAAGCTCCTTTTCTAATAGGATAAATGCATCAATTTTGGGCAAGGATTGTAAACAATTATGACAGTATCATCCATAGGAATAGAATCCAACAAATTCTTCTGAAGATAAAGAAAAACAAACTAATTGAATTTAAGAATTGTCAACCAAAGGATATCTTAACTCTTATGTCAGCCATTTCATCTACCAATTTGATTACAGTTTCTTTTATTTCTGTTTCTCCTTATTCTGTTTCTAACTGATAGTTCCAATGAAAATTTATTAACAGCAATCTAATGGCAGTAGAATACAACTGTTAAAATTGCTGTTGCTTTAATTTTTTGTTTCACACATCTTAAATTCTGCAAAAAAATTTTATGCCAAATATCATGCACATGAAATCTATGAATTGAAAACTTCTGAGCATAAACTGCAAACGTACTATGAAATAGTCAGTTACATTAGTGTATTTTATTTCCTCATATGTTAAAAGTGAATATGCATGTATTTCATGACAAGTTATTGAGATACCACAAGTTGAATTTTGTGCAGCAGTCTTCTCAGGTTTAAGAAAATAGATAATTTTTTCTTTATAGCACCATCTTAACATCAACGATTACCAACTTGGAAGGAAGATATGGTTGCATTGCAGTATCGTCTATGACACCTGTTGGTTTCTTTTTTCTTTCCCCAATGGAGTGTTAGTAAATTTTGAGCTATAAGCTATATTAGAAAGCTTTATAGTGCATAGTTAGATACATCGTATCTGGTTCTCAAAAGAATTAATTTATCTTAATTTCTATACTAGCAACCCTGAAACTAATAGGCTTGCTAAACATGATCACTTGCTCAACATACCAAGTTAAAGCAACACCTTTCATGTATATTCAACGATCTGCAGGTTTTACAACCATGCCAAAATATAAAAAGGGATTTTAAAATTTTCCCCTTTTTTGCAAAAAATGTTACACCAGTAGAGGGTAGCAATTAGTTGTGGGAACTGACCTCATCTTCTCAAGTGGAACAATTCCCAAATCAATGTTGCATACTGGACAGTTTTCCAATTCTTCATCTGTAATTTTATCATAAATGCACTTCCTGCAAACTGTACAAAGTTCACAGAGAATATCTATTAGAAATTTTAGGATCAATTGTCTAGTCATGTATGAAGCATTCACAAGAAATACAAAGTTCACATCAACAAACTCTAATTGTATAAATGTCCATCAGAATTTAATTACATTATAAAATCCTTGTGACATAATGAAGCCAAGTAAATTAAGAATGAGGACAGTCATGTATATAAAGTTATCAGTGGTACATATGTAGAAATTGCATGCAAAACTGTGGTCGCAGCCATCCAATTAATGTTGCATGAGTTAAGCCGAGGATTTACACAATGAATACTCGCACTTACATTCAAACTTGTAGAAACCTTTACACTTGTACATTAAACCAAACACAAAAAAGCTTGTAAAATAGTTGACCAATCCAAACCATAAAATTTCGATGAGGCTATAAGACATTAATTGGTACTATAGAAGAAGGCAAGAAAAGGCTTTGAGAATTATTTAATTACCAAACATCCATATCCGTAATTAAGCAAATACCACATACGCCCCATATCCGAGGAATGTTGGTTAAACAAAAGAAAGCAGCAAAACCCAAAAGGAGAAAACAAAACCCATGAAGGAAAACGCAGAAAAAATTCAAAATTTGGGAAAATTCAGAGGTAATTGAAGAGAAAAAAGAAACGGGTCATGAAGGGATAATAATAGTAATAATGAATTAAGGTGCTAACACGTATGAAGGCAGAGAGAAATGGCGGTGGCATGTTTGAGCAAGTTGTTGCAAAGTGGGCAAGTCATGCATGCTTCAATCGCTTCCCTCTTGACTCTCACCAAACGCTTCATCGTCATCAATCCCACGTATGCCACTCGTCAGTACTGCATGAAAATTTTACGTCCAATTGGTTACAATCACCTGCATTAACACCATCGACAGCTACAACCACGAAGATGACACTCTAAAATCAACAATAAAACACAGACGAGTGGCAATATTTATAGAAGAAAATTGAGAACGCATAGAGAGAAGAAGGATGAGAAAAAGGGACCTGGGTAGCGATGTGTGTGTGGATCGGTGTTGCAAAGAGATGGGTCGGTGAAGAATGAGACGTGGGTTCGAAGGTGTTGGATTCGGACAGCGTTGCGTTGATGGTGTTGTTGAGTTGAGGTTGATCTCAATCGAGAGGAAAATAAAAAGCGTTAACCAAAACTTACAACTCGTTTTTTCTTTTTTCTTTATTTACTTGTATTTATATTATTATTTTATTTTGTTCGATTTGTTCAAACGAACAGATAGGGAGTGATGTCGGGCTCACCGATAACGTGCGCCGTTGCTCTATTCTTGTTTAAGATGCGCGCACTACTACGTCTGGTTGATTCCGAGGGAGTTTTTTTTATCTGCGCTCGCGTGCATCCCAGGGTTCGTGCGCTTTAGCTTGTGTTTGGTTGGACCAGGACCATTCTGAAAATGTGGAAAATAATAATGAGAAAAAGGAAAATAGAAGAAAGCACCATCTTCGGATTCATTAATAATTAAATATATATTTATATAATACCACGATATGTTAGTTTTAATAATAGTTTATTATAAATTTAATTTTAAATTTTAAATATATAAATTCATTGATTTATAGATATGGATTTATGGATATTGATACTCATCTATTCATTTTAAATATACCTAGTATGAATAAAAAAGTACGTAGGTTAAATAATTTAAATTAAATTCTAGTCGTATCATGGAGATAAATTGGTGATTATTAAATTTTAAATTAAACATATCTAGGAATTAATTAATTAATTAATTAATTAAAGGGTTAAAAATAGAGATTAAATTAAATTACAATGGATAAATTAATAATTATTGGGGTAAAAGTGAGAACTTAACTATCTAAAGAAAAATAAAAAGAAATAGAAATTTAGATTAAAAGAAAATAGAAAAGAAAAAGAATTTAGAATTTAAAGAAATTACAAAAAAAGAAAAAGAAAAAGAAGGGAATTGTTTTGGTAGTAACAAATGACATTTCATTCATTTCCGTCTTCTTCTCCTTTGCGTATGAGAGTGAAAGCGAGAGAGAAAAGAAGTTGTGGTCATAGGTTTTGAGCTCAAATTGGAGGTCGATTGCTGTCGAAACTTAAAATTACTCGCCTTTTTAGAATCCTGGGAGCGAGACCAACACGTAGGTGCCTTCAATTTCTCCTTTCCTTCTCTTTCTTTCTCTAGCCGTCTTGAGGGGTTTTGAGTGTCATCAATTTCGTGGTGTTTTAAGGCTTGATCATGGTTTGTTGTGTAATGGGTGTTTCGAAATGACTAACGGGTGGTGGTTTCAACGTTTCTAGGTTTCAAAACGAAGACCGGAGGAGTAATTGACGAGGTGGAACTTGAGAATGAGAGTCGGAAGTATCCAAGGTGAGTTTTAGAACCTTTAAATGTATGTTTGAATATAATGGATTAGAATTTTGAAAGGCGATATGTGAATTGGTTCATAAATGATTTAAATTTAGATATTTGGTGAAATCGGTGAAGTAGACAAGTGATTCTAAGCTTGAGAAACACAAAGTTGAGGTAAGGGGTGTACGTGGTGTATCGATTAATGGAAATAACAATTAAAGCCAACTTCCGCAAGTTGGAAAATGGTAGAATAGTTTAAATCATAACTACCTATATATATAAATATATAACTACTTGTGCATATATGTATTTAGAGAGAAACTAAGTGTAGTGTAATGATTGAGTGCGATTGTAATTATATGATTTTGAATTATGCCTATGAGTTGCTTATATATATTGATGATTGATATTGTGGTGATTGATAGTTGTGTATGGCATAATGGTGATGATGATGTTATGTATATATATATATATATGCATATGATAAATTGATATGATGAATGTTGATGTTTAAAGAACTTAAGAGATAATATGATAATGAATTAAGAAGGATGATATTGTTGTGGCGAAATTGTGGTCTGAGTGGCTTATTTTAATGTCCCGGGGTGATAGTTATAATGCCGAGATGAGTTATAATGAACTATTTAAAATGATCATGAGAAATATTGATGTAATGACGATATTGTTGAATTATAAATGTTGTATTTGCATATTGTGTGGTGTGGATGGCCGATTGGTATAGATGGCCCCTCGTTTTTTGTTCCAATGGTCGTTTATGGCCCCGTTGAGCTACCCAGTGGTCAGGTAGGACCCAATGATGAGGTGGGGAGCTAGGCAGGACTCGATGGACCAGGTAGGGTTCATGGGGTATCAAGTAGGACCCCCAGCTGATGACTGATCCTTTTAGTATCCGGATACTAGAGTTGTGTTATTATGATTAGTTGAGAGTTAGTGGTGACTATAGTTGAGTTGATGTTGATTGAATTAATGATGAATTGATGGTAATTATATTGATGATGGTATGATATTGATTAAATCAATGATGAGATTGATGTTATTTGAATAATGATGAGATTGATGTTATTTGAATAATGATGAGATTGATGTTATACAAATTGATGATGAGGTTGGTATTATTCATATTGATGATGAGATTGATGCTAATTGAATTAATTATGAGAGTTTGATGAATAAGTTATCCTATGTTATGTTTTCCCATTGTATTTATCTATATATGTTATTGATTATTGACATTGATTTATATTGTCAGTCACTCACCCTTACATTTGTTTTTAGTGACTAAAGACAAGGAGGCCACGGATGCTGCGGAGACTAGTGCCAGATAAACTAGGAGTGATGCCAAGGAACTTTCGATATTGATTATATATATGTAACTATGTTCATGTATGTGTAATGTGGTGGACATTTGGCTTATGATGGTAGTTTGTGCATATATGTATATGTGTTTGAGGTATCTAGATGTTTGATATGTATGATGAAGATATGTGATCTTATCATGTTAATGTTTTAATGATGGTGGTGATGACACAGTGTTGGTCAAAGATATATATGTATGGTATATAGGCGATGTGATGAGGTTGATGATAAATATGTCTGGTGTTGGTATAGTGATGTTTATGATGATGAATGAATGAAATGATATTCAGGCTATGCTTGATTATGGATATATATATATATATATATATATATATATATATATGTGTAGGCAGGTTCTGTTTTGATTATTATTTGGCATAGAGCCATTAATTCTATATGTATGTGATGTTTTTCATGGATGATGGTAAAATGATGTTATAAAGAATAAATTGACTTATATCCATGTGTTGTTTGATTTCCTTTGGCACTGAGCCAACTATTATGTTTGATGTATGAATTGTATGGACGTGAACATGATGTAGTTGATGGTATGCTGATGTTATTATTAGTCATGTGGAAGTATAATGCATTAGAGAGGAACAATGACTTTTTAGCCAACTAGAAGGGTGAAAATGAGTTTTAGTGGGATCTAGAATCGCAGAGGGTACCAATAGGTTCCTAGGCGTATTTATAACTTGGTTGCATAAAGAAAATGATGCTTGAGTTACACTTGAAGTGTTTTGGGAGGTTTTGTTGCATGAAACATGTAAATTGAATTTTAGTGTATAAGTTGTTCATATGGAAGAACTTTTTAGTACGGACTTTATCAGCAGGTCCGAAAAGGGGAAAACATAATACCCTTGAAGTTTTGGGGCAATTGGAGTTCAAACGGGCAAGTAAGGGGCAAGAAAGTTGGTTTTGAGGCATAGTTGCTGCAAATTTCGCTCAAGTGAGGTCATTCTTGCTCAAGCGAGATTTTGGGTGAAAGTTAGGGTGATTTTTGGGTTATTTTAGCTCAAGTGAGACCAATCTCATTTGAGCGAGATCCAGAGGAGAGATTTTGGTGAATTTTTGCTCAAGCGAAGCATTTCTCGCTCAAGTGAAAATCGGACTCTCGCTCAAGCAAGCCAATTCTCACTTAAACAAGATTGGAATTTTCTCTCTCTTCTTTCATGAAAGTTGTGGATAATTGAGTCGCGGATGTTTTCCTACTAGAATCGCCTCAATCGGAGGTTTGTAAATCAAGCTATGCCCAAAATACTACAGGGTGTTCAGGCTAAAATTTTATGAAAAGTGGTTCCATGTTTCTATAAATTAGACAATCTTAGGGGCATAGTTGGCCCTCGGCCCCTACATAACATTTTTGGATAATTGAATTGTGGAGGTGTACCTATTGGTTTCACCTCAAGTGGAGTTTTGTAGCTCTAATTGGGCGTAAATTACTGAGCAGTTCACAAGAAACTAGCGTGCTGAAAATTTTTTTCCTTAAACTTTTTCACATCATGGTCTGAATTTTTTATATCTACCACATTATTTAAAGTGAATTCAATTTAAATTAGGTATAAATACATGATTTAAAATCTAATAAGTAGGCGAAACATTATAGGTGGTATTAAAGTGTTTTCAATCAGGACCGAATGTATGTAAAACTATATGATAAATGTTGTATGCATTATTAAGGTGTATGAGATACTGTGTAGAATGTGTTGCATGTTGTATTGAAATTAAACTATGTAGGAACCTTGGCATTGTGGTTACTGGTACTCTAGAAGCTATGACAACCCTGTATTGAGGTATATTCTTAACTTTATTGAGTTAAATTGAGTAGTAATGGTGCGTTAATTTCTTGTAGTATGGAGGGTGGCTCTAGTTCACAGCCAGATGACGACTTCTTGCCATATTTTCCCAGTTTATAGGGCGGGAAAAGTTTGGCCCAACATTAGACAAATTTTTGAAGCATTCGCCCCTTGTATACAAAGGTAGGTATGATCATGACAATGCCTATATATGGATTAGAGACATGGAACAAATTTTTGAGTATAAACCCTAACTTGAGCAAACTTTAAAAAGAGATTCTTGGTGAAATATTTCCTAGATAACTATAAGATCAAAAAGAAGATGGAATTCTTGAAACTTGAGCAGGGGAAGATATCTATGAATGAGTATACAACTAAATTTGACGAGTTATGTGATTTCTATTACCCTTTCTCCTTGGAGGGTACTAAAGGTAACAAATGTGCTATATATAAGCCTGGCTTAAGAGTGGAGCTTTACAACGTAATAGTTCCCTTGGAAATCTGAGATTATGCAATGTTAGTAAACAAAGCTCAATTGATTGAGGAAGTGCAGCTACAACAGGTGGCTATAAGGAAGGACAAGAAGAAGTTGAAGGCCAAAGGACCTAATTTCAAGAAATAGGGGAGTCTGGCCATGGTGGAGCATCTACCATATCTTTATCTTTATCTTGAGGCCGAAGTGGTGGCCGCTCTGGTGGTAGAGCTTGTTTTAACTATGGAAAGGAGGGTAACTTAGCCAAAGATTGTTTTTCAGATCAGCCTACTTGCTTCTAGTGTGGACAGAAAGGGCACATTAAGCTTAACTGTCCATAAAGACAAGTTCATAGTGTGCAAGGTAGGTGGGCTAATACTTCGGTGGCCTGTGGTGGTGGAAATTAGAAGGGTGGACGTGGTGATGAGGCCGTGGAGGCCAAATTCAGAGGAGAGGCAATGTTCAGCCTAAGAGTGCCCAGAATGTTATTACTAGATGTGTATTTGTGTTTGATGATACTGAGGTAGCAAAGAATAAAGATCTGGTTCACAGTAAGTGCTCTATCTCTAATAATGTTATAATGTGATATATGATTCAGGAGCCGCGCACTCTTTTATCTCTAAGAGTTATGTAAGGTGTCTCAACTTACCTGTGGTATTAATAGAAGATGATATTATTGTTTCTACTCTGACAGGTTATACGGTTAGAGTAACTACAATGTGTGAAAAGTTAAACATGCTTGTTAAAGGTCGATCTTTTTTTTGTGATACTGGTACGCTTACCTCTGAAAAACCTTGATGTTATGCACATGACACATGGCTTGGCAGGATGATTTGCACGTGACACTTGTCACTACATGAAAGGGAAATTGCAAAATGCTCGATACATAGATGTTGCTACTGGAAGAAAATGTGAAACACGCAACACGTGGCATATTGAGTGAGAGAAAAACAAAAAGCTCCCTTTTTATACCATTGGCTCTTAGCTATAAGGTGGGGCCCACATTGTAAGGTCCACTTGCTCTTTTTCTCGACTCTCGATCCTTAACCAATCTGAGGGTCAGGGTTCTCAGAAATTCTCATAACTAATTAAATATTAATACTTTATAAAAAATAACTCTCAAACAACATTTTAATAATCTAATTACTCAATAACAAATAGTCACACATTTGTATTCGTATATGACACAATATCATTTACAAACATCAGCCAAAACATAATCAAACACGACTATATTCTCAATACTAGAATAAACCATGATTTTTTTAAGTCCTCTACGAGGTTGAACCACATTGATTTTTCCACGTATATTGTGTCTAATAATCAAACACAATCAATACCGATAAATCATAATTAGCATCTAATTAATTTTTCCACGTATATTGGACCATAAATAATTAATTATCATCATCTAATAATTTTATTTCTCTAAAATTTGGGATGTTACAATCCACACCACCTAAAATAAATTTCATCCTTGAAATTTAATCTCGACATATACCACAAAACCACACTTCTGGCCATACCCCAACAGGGTTTAATGACATTGTAAAATAGTATCAGACTTCACAAAGTCCAACAAAATATCACCATCATCATTCCCTTTTCCTAACATAAAATTTTCTATGACCAAAGTGGGTCACACATTATTAATCATAATTCATCTAACACAACTCACATATTTTATCCAAAACAACCAGATAGACTCAGAACACTCACCATAAGCAGTTACAGACCTGCCCGGCCTGTGAGTTGTTGCATCTGACATATAGGATGAAGTCCCTTCTCGTAATGGTTACAACAAACACATGAGGTCAGTACAAAAGTGTACGCTACCACAATACCTATGGCATGTAGAGTCATATCGGGACAAAACACCTCCCATTCTTATCGCTCACATCAATCATACTAACTCAAATAATACCAATCCATATGACCACAAACAGAATCCACAAGCGTGATGTACAACCCACATCGTATCACATCATTATATGGTTTCTATCATCAATATATCCCTTTTCAGAATGAAAGGAATCGTAATGACAAGGTCAAATTTCCTTTACCAACCCAAAATCACGCATGTCGTCCCAACACTATATCGTAGTCCATAGCTGATCTAAGGATCACAATATCAAGGGAACACACTTTAGCCCAAAGACATACCATAAAAATTTTATATCATACCCAATACCAAATCATACCTTGAATTTAATATTATCATTCACCATCTATTTAGGGATCATATTCATTATTCATATTCCATCTTAAGACAGCTCTAGCCTCAACAATTTATTACATAATTAATTTTACTATGGTTCAACTAACCATAAGGTTTAATAGATCATCAAACTTAGAAAGTCCAAGGGGTTACCTAGTACTCATTATGGGATACTCTCACAACACCTAAACATCATTAGACATGGTTCATCAAAATAACGTAGAGCTTAGATCACCATAGGGTCTAATTCCACGAGGTTCGATTGCATAAAATTATACCAAATCGAACTAGGGGTACCATACCTTATGGGTCATGATTAAATCAATCATCCACATGGTTTTCTCAAACAAAAATTGAGTCTAACCCCAATCCTCAAGGCATCTATCTTAAAACATCTAGTCCTTTTGCAATCTTTATCATATATGTATTTACACTTAGCATCCACCGTAGGGTCTGCCTCAATCTAGTGCATACACAACTTTACATCCTATCATTTTACAACTTATTCATGTTCCCAATCTAGGGAGACATAGCAAATAACTCGCATCATATTATACATGGTTTTCGTGCCTAAGGAT
The DNA here is from genome assembly GCA_037962975.1 of Clitoria ternatea. Taxonomy (NCBI): domain Eukaryota; kingdom Viridiplantae; phylum Streptophyta; class Magnoliopsida; order Fabales; family Fabaceae; genus Clitoria; species Clitoria ternatea. The sequence continues at coordinate 4,723,905 of CM075674.1, forward strand.
ATAAAATCCATCTTTTGACAATATCATTATCAATCATTTCAATCCATAGATACCCATATTAGGGAATTCTCTCACTATCCTTCACTTAATCAACTCTAGCATGTGAACCCCTTTCATTCGATAAGCATACCCTGGCTATGAGCCACAAGCATGACCCATACAAGAGACCTAACCAAATAATTCAATTTTAATATATAATAAGGTCTCAACATCCATGGTCTATCACCATATCAATTCATATTCAATACGTCAATATCAATGCATAATAACAATATATTCATCAATAGAAGGAAATAGTGTAAGGAACTTGGTCGGACTTTACACAAATATGCATATCAATCACACCAAAAAATTCATTCATATGTGTTCAATCCAGTGAATCAACTAAGATTGTCAATGAGCAACTATGCTCTACTAGTGTATCACACCACTTTAATAATAAATAAGCATATTTCCATGAAAAACAATCATAACTCAATAATATTAATTCACAAAGAATCAACAACGAGCAAGTAATGCTCTGATACCACCCAATATGGCACCCTTAATCTGGTAAATGATATTAAAGATATTATTATTTAGATATTAAAAGCAAGGATAAATTTTTCACGATTTAAACAATTGTTGGATGAAGAACACCATAAATAAAACTTTCACAATTGACCCCAGACCTTTTAAAGACTCATCTCATATATGACGATATGAGAAGGTATGTAGTTTAAACAAATGTCTACTTAGGACAATCAATTACATGATCACCATACAAGTGTTTGCAGAATATACAAGTTAATTCAAGAGCGAGAGTGGGTATGATAAATGATCCAAATAAGCATAAGGTGATTTCCAAAATTTAATAAAAACATGTACATTCATTTATACAATCATTCCATAATTGGAAGTATATGCATTTAATTAAGGAAACATGTCAAAGAAGCGTTCTATAAACAATTAAGGATAAAGGATTAAAGTACAAGCAAAGAGACCCAAGCAGTACAATCCCATGGCAAGAAAAGTTCATTTTTAATCTTAAAAATAGTGAAACATGTCATACATGTCACCTATTAGTCCCAATTTGAAAATCATAAAAAGTTGGATTCAAACCTCTCTTAAATTTGAGTTTTACAATGTAGTGGGTCTGATGTTTTATGCCTAATAAGAGTTACAAAACTCCAATTAAGATGATTCTAATTTTAACACCTCCACAACATAATTATCTACAATTGTTATGAAGAAGTCAGAGGCTAAAAAAGTCATTAAGGTACCCAAAAGAGCCAAAAAAAAGCAAGGGAAAAACAACAATTGAAAAATTCTGACAGTGGTTATTCCATTGGCCATGGAACCCACTATTTTGACCACCCAAAATTACAAATTTTTCCATTTTCTGAGATAGAATGATCCACTGGCCATGGGAAATTCCCACTGGCCGTGGATCACACCCTGTACCTCAAAAATTCACTTTTTAAAGGGCTATGCATTGGCACTTGGAACCTTAAACTTTCTTGGACATTTTTGATACAAAACAAGCATTTATTTTCATGGTATTTGACCGAGAATCAAACTTAAACATCTAGGTTTGTACAACATCATTTCTTGTATAAAATTAAATCATCAAGCATGCATTAATCATGAATCATCATCAATACATATACATGCACAAAAAAGACTCCATGTCCAACATCATTTCATTCTTGCAATTCATCAATTCCTCATTGACATGAATATCATCACCATCACAATGGCATCCAAATACATTTGTCCAAGCATCACATAACGTTAGATACAAAAGAATGACCAATACACATTACCAAAGAATAAAGATGTGATCCTCAAAATGATATCAACATCATCATTCATCTACATTGTCATTTACATATCCACAAAGTCAATAATTATCAATATTGTCATGTACACAATATCCCTCAAAGCCAACAATCATAAACATTATGATGTACAATTCATTTAGAACACCACAATTGACAATCATTGCCGACCAAGGCATTCCATTACCACTATTTACCTTCCTAAAAATTTTGATTCAAAACATAATCTCATCCCATGACAATCCTACATCACAATTCTAAAAAGAGACAACATGAGAGAGTGAGTTATACATTCAAAATGACAAATCTGAATACATTGTGATCATATGTACATGCATATAAACAACATGTGTACTTTGCAATATAACCATCAATTTATCACTAAGCCTTCATTAAGATATCAGTATAGGAATATCAGTCTCATTATTTACTACTCATAACAAGCACATCCACATACACATACACATTCACATTCACGTTGCCCTTCATCATCATGGGCTATCACAAGTATCGACATCAAGTTTTTTTCATCTTTCATCAATTCACACTCTCAATAAGTTATCATTTTTCTTGGCCATCTCCAACTCAAATGTCATGTTCCTATGGATAATACATATGTCATAACATGAAATGCATGTGTAACGGATGCAATTTATAACATATGTGTACACAGTATATCAAGTAATCGTAACCACGCATAGTTGCTCAAATATTCATCCCCCCGTAAGGGTCTCTTTCATAGGACCCCGCAAGATCTCAATTATGTTGACATGTCAATGTGATCCTAACCACATATAATTGTTTGAATATTTATCCCTTTTCACAAGATCCCGCAAGATCTCAATCATTTCGACATGTCAATGTGATTGCAACAACATATAATCGTTTGAATATTTGTCCCCTCACGAGAGTCTTTTTCATAAGATTCTGCAAGATCTCAATCATTTTGACATGTCACGTGATCACAATAACACATAAACATTTGAATATTTCTCCCCCATAAGGGTCTCTTTTCGTAAGGTCCCGCAAGATCTCAATCATTTCAACATGTCAAGCGATCGCAACCACATATAATATGATATGCCATGCATGCCATGAATGCAAGAATGCATATGTTAGCCTCAGCTTTACAAGAATCTCTCACCCCTTCACTTAGGGTACATTTTACACTTAAGGTTTTAGTTAGTGGCATGCAACAAATCACCCATGGATATCAAGAGGGAATATCAATAAGTATACTTCAAATGTATAACATCAATATATTTACTAATCTAAAATTAAACCATCAATGAGATTCAATCTCATACAACTTCACAATAGGAGTAGCACATCCATTTAAGACAAATGTATAAGTATGCACTAACATATATATTGTCAACACACAATTCTTAGTGATTTCAATTTTCATTATCTTGTCATCGTTTCAGGTTTTAGTATGACATTCACAATCTCTTCAATCATCTTAATTTTTCAACATTATTTCCAATTCACTAATTGGCAACAAACACAATAACATTTAATTATTGTCTTAATATTTTCATCATCACTCATGGGTGTGTCACACAACCACATCATTCAATTCTCATCATCAATCACCATATCTCATCAATAGTGGTGAAACACACATGGTTTTCACAATATGACATAGGCCTATATTTTTGCCAAAATCTCAAGTCACTATCAATCACCACCAATGACACACCACATACATATATTCTAAATGCAATCACATATTTGGCAAGCACATCATCATCAAAATATCAATCATCACATCATTCTAACATAACTATAGCAAGGAAAACATGAGCAACATCATATACATTAATCATTAATTATTCAAATAATGCATTTAGAATATAAACTCCTCTCCTACCTTAAGAGAAGAACAATGATTCGAATGGTCCGATTGTTCAGCCTCATCGCCCGGAATACAATCTACACTAATACACATATATATACATACATTTAATTAATAAGTCATCTCAAGGCATCATCACAATTCTAAACAATTGTTAACATATCATACAGCTTAATAACAAGTCCTAAACATGTCAAAATACCAATTCACACAATTGTGTTTGGTTTCGGGAATTCTTTTCCCAAAACCAAGATTTTCTAAGTCTAGAAGGGTTAGCCATACCCAACAACAACAATATCACACCCATCATCTACAATGCGTCCAATATTATATTAACCATCCAAATGTCATCATTGTCACCTAAGGTTTAACATAAACCATTTTATCCTCTTTTAAACCAACATCAATCAATAAGTCCAAATAGCACTTATTATGGTCTAAGACCTCATCAAACCATAATTTTATTTCATTAATCCATATCAACCACCATGGTTTTGGTGTTCACATTCATTTCTATACATCTTATGGCAACGCTCATCCATGAGTTCCATCATCAATGGTTACCTACCATTACTAATGTCATTTCTCACCATAATAATAACACCACACCTAGGTATCATACATTCACACTAAAATAATTAATTCTTTTAACCATAACATATATTTTTTCCCAAATTTTAGGATTAAGGTTCTTTAAAATTTAGTAACCACCATTTTTCACATTCTCATTGTTCAAATCATCCATAACAATATTACAACTTCTAACACACTTAACAACTTAGAGTCATCACCATATTCTCTTGGTTTCTTAAACCTTCATTACCAATAATTAATGTCAATCACTTAAAAACTCATTTCCACATACAAAATCACTCCAACATCAATTAATCATAATTTTCTTAAGATTTTCCAAAAGCCCCAAATTCTAATTTCTAGGGTTTTCATTTAAATTGCAAAATATCAATTCCAATAATTTTTCTTGCATCATTTCAAGCATTCTAAATCCAATAATATCACATATTAATCATCATCAACCAATCAACAAAATTCTCAATGGTGATCTACCTTAGGATTTGGACTCCACATGCATATATTCATTCATCAACATCAACACTACCATTTCCAAGCTCTAACAACAATAATACCATAAATGGAACAACAAAGAGGCCATAAACTCTTACCTTATAACCTAAGCTAATCCAAAAACAAAAATGAGAGTGGTGGATGAAGAACCTTCAAGATATTTTCCCTAATGTCCTTTTTGATGCTCACAAATCAAGTGTTTTGCAAAGAAAATGAAGGTTTGTGTGTATGGAGGAGGGTGGACAATTTTGGTGAAGAAAGGAGAATAAAGAGAAACAAAAGATAAAGATAGAGTGGAGAAGAAAAAGCTACCAAAATTTAAGAAAGAGAAAGGGAGAAATTTGATAAAATTGGGTATTACCCAATGGTTAAAAGGGTGTACCTTTTTGCTTTTACCAATGGTCAGCAATTCTCTTTATCTAATGGACAAAAGTGAGTAGATGAGAGAGGAAAAAACATGTATAGTGATATAGTGAGGAGAAAAGGGATTTTACAATTTCTTTTATTTCCATTCCACTCGTATTTTCGCCATTTATTAACATACGCCATGTCTGTATAAAAATCTCCTTAACACCAAAAATTATTTCAATCATACCACCATGACCACAATAATTTCCCCAATATTCTAGACCTATCAAATGCCTAAAATTATTTAATGGATCCCACATCTTCCATTAAATTGTTTGATTTTAGTAAATTTTAATTTACCGATAAATCACAATTAGTGTCTAATTAATTTTCCCATGTATATTGGACCATAAATAATTAATTATCATCATCTAATAATTTTATTTCTCTAAAATTTAGGATGTTACACTAGCATTTGAAGTTACTTCTATCCACTAACATCATGATCATCATCATCATTGTCAGAATCAACCATCGACATCATATCATTAGCACAATATGTTACTCAAAATGCCCCACTTATGATTTTTTTTGTTACGGCTACTTATAGAATATTATTGACAAAACTTATAATCGTTGCTCTTACCAAAAAAAGTTTTTCAAAATTAAAATTACTTAAATCTCATGTGACACCCTCGGTTAACCAGGATAAATCCCCATGACTGGATCATTCTACTTAACTAAGAGTGCATAAGTTTTAAGAAAAACGTGAATGTTTTGTTTGTACATAAACAACTTAAAACAATGGTGGATCATTAACTCATTAGACATACATGATTCAACATTGTTTTACAACTCAAATAAACTCAGGGGCATATAAACTCCCACAATAAACAAAATAAAACATTACTTAAAATCTAAACCTAATCGAAATCCATTCGGAGAATGGATCCCAAACCTATTGCTCTGGTGGAGGAGATCATAGAAGAGATGAGGATGCTCTAGAGCATTCCCCACACTCATCATCCATGACTTGCGAAGTGGAGATCAAACCACGGAGGTGATGTGACTCTTCTTTCCCTTGGATCAAGTCCTTAATCTCTTCAACATCTATCTTAAGAGAAGGAGACCTTATAGCATACGCATCCAACTCGACTAGAAAATCTTTGAGGGTTAAAGGTAACTTGCCTTACGATGATTTCTCTTTGATAGTCTGTCCTTTACCACCTAGAGTGCATATATAAATATACACCAATAGAGAAACACAAACAACAAGGGGTGAGGTCCAGTCTCATTCATATAAGGGAAATTATGTCATTGCTGACACCTCCTTACACTATATACTTACTATGCCTTACACACAAATCAACCAAAATTGGTGTAATTTCCCCACATAAAGACATTTCATATAGTTACCCATTAATATTTCTATCTTTTCACCACCAATTACAATGACCACATAATCTGTAACTATAGTTACAATGTAATTCATTATTTTTAATTATAGCCCTAATCCTTGTTGTTATAATCACCATATCATATATTCATCTTTATCAAGCATTTGAGTTAGAATATATATTTATCAGAAAGACACACCCTTGTTAAATTAAATCTCATCATGCTTTATATGACCCTGCTCTACCCATCACAACATACAAATGAGACAGGCATATAGCATAGCAATCATCAATTTAAGATTAACTATCTTATATTTATTAATTGCCTCATTATACACAACAGGCACCACACTTATTCACAATCATCATTTCATTTATAAGCAAACATTAAGATATATGTTCTTAACAAATCCAGTCACAAATACATTCTTCTATAATTTTATTAATCATGTAAATCATCACACCATCAATACACAAGTTACAATCACCATTTTTAACTACTAACCAATTCACATCATCACATTGTCAGTGTAGTTAGTCAACCAAGAATGCTATGCATGAGTTAAATTCATTATGCTTCTTTCTTTCATTTAAATCTCATGATGCAAATAGGGCTCATTAATTCTTTATCATCAACTTTATCAACCTCATTGTCATCGTCAACAACATCCTCTCACTAGTGCATCCATTAGGGAGGAATGATCTTCGTGGAATTACCGATGCGGCTGGAGTCCTTTCGAGTCCTCTGCTAGGGGTATATGGACCGCATCCCATTACCATCATCATGGACCCAATCCTCACGTCTCAAACATGGCAACATAACCAGAACTTGCACTACACGACCCTAGAAACATTCACTTACGTCGAAGTACTCTTGGTTAGCCACAAACTATCCAGCATTGGGGTGAAAGCCCAAGCCATCTAGACTCCCAAACCCGAAGGTATTCCCAAGGTTCCTTCTGAACCTAAAACATGCATGTTCTCTAGTGTACCCCCTACACTGTGCTACAACTGAGCACGACACATCAACAATAACAACTCATAATGCAATGATGCATGAATGCTTGACATCTTTCTTTCTTTTATTATCATCATTTTTATCATAAAGTTACCATGTAGGGTCATCGCACCAATGGGGTCATTGTTTTTAAAGGCACATCCCATCACTATTTCCTTAAATCTTTCTTTAAGATAGAACCTTAAATTCAATAGATATCCCAACCTTGAACATAATTATTAAATCATCAAAGTTCTTAAAATAAGGTAAATAGAAGGTTTTAAAGTCAAAACTTTAATTAAAAAGAAACTTGTGAGACACCTGTCCACTGGGAGACCCTAGGACCAAAACCATTAGTTACTGTAAGATTTCTCATTCATAAAATAAGGAAGCATTAAAAACTAACTCAAATTTGAAAATGATTTAAAACCATTAATAGCTTACTTTTCTTTCCCATACAACACTTCATCATACTATCAAGGACAATGACTTATCACATATTCACAACATTCTTTATTTCCTATCTCAGTGTATCACCAACCTATCATCATAATTTTCAGTCATCCAAATCATAAAGGGGTAACGGCATCATGCTAATTCATCATCAACTCACAATCTTATTTATTCAAAAAAAATTTCTCATGGACCTTATGGAACTTTACTCATTTTTTTATCTCATAATTTATTTTCATTAATATGTTCATCAATACATCATTATATAATTCATCATCAGTTCTCAATCATAAGTCAGCATTCATGCATGCATATTCACATGACTAATCACATCCAGACATATACACAATCATGAGAACAACCTACAAACACATTCTATTATGACTGTCAGTTCATATTCATTTAGCCAATCTTACCTCATCTATTCATAGCACAATTATACTAAACTGATTACACAAGTTTTCAAACTAACTCATATATCAATTCATATAATCATCGAAGTATAGCTGGCAACTCAGGTGGGTGGCCCTAAACAGGCAGGGCTTTATTGGGCTTTAGGCCACTTAGGGTCAGGCCAAAAAGGCCCATAAAAATTTAGGCCTTGAAATTAAAGGCCCTAGCCCGACCCTCAACGAGCCGCAGGCTACTTCGGGCAGCCCGCTTTTAAAAACTTAAAAAAATAAATTTATAAAAAATTAAAATTCTATCCAAAAAAATTAAAACTACATAACATTATTTTGCGGAACAACTACCCATAGTTGTAATATTTTTTAAAACATTTCACAATTATTTTTCATTAAAGTTCATGAGAAAAGTCTACAAAAGTTCATATTTCACACATACGGTGAGATGGGAAGTAGAAAGAAAGGAAGAAAAATCCTAACTAAAAGAGAAACTCTCTATGATTTTTATTTTTTTAAAAATACTTGGGCCGCTCGTGGCCCTCACGGGCCGGCCTGCACTCGGCCTGTTTTTTCAGACTTTTTTAGGGTCAGGCTTTTTTCTTGCTTATTAATTTTAAATTTTATTTTTAGGCCCTCGCACTACATTTTTTCGGGCGAGTTCAGGCCGGCCCATGCATGCTAGCCCATTTTGCCAACTTTACATCCAAGAATAGCACACTGATCTTAGTCATCGCCCCAAGGATCAATTATTGATGCACCTATATCCTTATTATTTCATCAAGTCTTTCCACTTAGCTTACACTCGAATCACACTTCTTCTTTTTTAACACTCTTTACACCAAAATCCTTTCGTTTAAGATCTCAATTCCTTATATTGCTAATTATTTGAAGACATTACTAAAACTTCAGATTCATTCAACTCCCAAAAAAGAACTAATATTTCATGTTAATCTTTTTTCATAAGAATCCTTTCATCCTTTAATTATTAAGTATTTAAAATATTATATTTTAAAAGTTTTATTTCATTATCACTTTCTTTCTAAAACTCAATGCTCGATATTTATAAAACTCCAGTGATTTAATTTAATTTATATAAACTTTTAATTCTTTAAAGACTTTTCTAGAAATTTTAACATATAATCTTCTTCAACAAAATATAATTGAACCTATTTGATCCAAGGTCAATTTACAAAATCCTCTTAAGTTCAATTACTTCCAAATAATTTTCACTTAAAAAAACTCATTATAAATTTTAACACTAACAAAAATTTGGCTCTTAAATTCTCAAAAGATTTTACACTTGTCATTTCTTAAAAGTGTTGTTTTTAACACCTTTAAAATCTAAATTTTAACATCTATTAAAACCTCAAGTTTTAATTTCTTAAAACAATAGTCTTTAACATTACCCATTTTTCAAATTCTTTAACATTTGTTGCTACCCACTTTTAACACCTGTTATATTTTATTCTACACATGTAGATTCAACACTTGCAATTTTAATAAATGTCATATTTTAATACTTTAATATTTCTCTTTAGAGATTTCAAAAATCATTCTCCCTATACCAACAAGCCAAAGTTTTCACCCAACACCAAGTAATAACTTTTCACAACATTTTTTTACATTACATGTAAAATTTTTAAACAATCAACTTCATCTTTTTTGCAAGAACCCACGGCTATACACAAGGAAATCACAAGTCACCTTACCAATTCATTAAAGCATCATTCATGTCATTTTATAGTTATTTCCTTTAATCATCACATATATTAAAAAAATCACTTCAAAATCTCACACCAAACACATGCCCAAAGATTCTTATTTATTAATGACATTATTTAAATTATTTCTATGCAAATCCAAATCATAACCAACCATGCATCCATCCAAAGAGCCTCTCGGCCATAATTCCATTAGCATGCAAAGTCACTAAAACCTTAAACCAACAATTATAACACAAGCACAGTTAAAATCCTGAATCAATCATCACCTACACACTCTTACACATCAAAATTTCAACCACCATCACCAAAACTAAACATGCATCATTATAATCAAGGACTCATCTGTTAGGGAATCCCACTCGGATACACAGCAGAAAAATAAGGATTCTTATAGGATTTGCAAAACGTTGTGTTTCAAAGCATAAGACAAAAAAATTATGCGTTTTAGGGTTACCTCTTGTAAAAACTTTGAAGCAGTATTAGCCTTGTCCTTTAGGAGTCCACACGAGTACTCCCACCAGAAATGCTACACCTTCCAAATGCTAGTTTAACGGCGTGTAGCTCTTGCAACTTTTGTGTATTTGTATCTCTTTTTGGTGAGCCGCCTATGAGCATCTTATGCTCTATTTATAAGCTTAAGTTTGACCTAATTTGCTCCCTAAAGAGTGGGCTCCTTACTCATTCTAAATGAGTTAGGCCCAATAGCTTTATTTTAGTCCAACTAAAATAAAAGTTATTTTCTGATGGGCTTACTCTATGTATGTAACCCTATAGGTAAAATACTTGGTCATATTAATAATAAACTATTTTACAATTAATATAAAATAAGAGCGGTATCTAGCAATGCATCATTATGTCTGAATATTATTTATTATCAACATAACCTATAAGTAATAATTATTTTATATGTTTGTTCCTTTTGTCACGATATACTAATTGGGCCCAACGCATGGTCGCATCATCCTTCTACGGTCTAATTTATTTTATCTGATACCGGAGTAGACTTTATCCGAATAAATATCCAATATTTATTCTTTCTAGTATGGCCATGCATTTCCTTAGTCTCACTCCATCAAGTGGCTTATAGATATCACTCCTGTCACATAGGAGAGACAAATCTCATCTACATCACTCACATCCCTCTGCCTAATTTGTTCATTGCCTAATCACAACCTTTATAGTCCTCTTGTTACAGAAGACGTTTGATTGTATTAAAATAACAAACTCCTTATGTAGGAATCATAGGGACTTCAAGTCAAAGGACTACATATACCATTATCACATTGAGAATCGTTTATGACATTCATGTAACGATCCATGCAATGTTCTCATGGTGGGTCTGTCCAGTACATCATTACTCTTAATGTGTACCCATGCGAAGACTTGATATCATTTATATCCATGATCTATGAGATCAGATCATTAGTACACTCACACACTAGTCTTAATGTATTTACATGTCCCCATGTAAATACTTAACTAGGGACATTTTAGGAATAACTCTCATATGACCTATTACTCCAAGGATAAATAAAGGCTGTTAAACTGTTTAACAAAAAATGTCTTATTCAAAATAATGCATCCTATATAGGCTCTTAGTGTATATTTCCAACATCATCATCACAAAATTCATATGTAAAGCTATAAATATTTATGATTCACCATAGAAACAATAATGTATGTTATGGATTTAAGCTTCATAAGCCAAAACCTCTGCCTTTACCTCAAGCTCTTGCTTACGGCCATGGAGAGAATAGAAGGAAATGCCATTGTTTTCCCTCCCAAGATCTAATAGCATGGGTAGTAGCTGCCATGGTGAGGAAATAAGAAAGACCCTTCCTTTGGCTTTGGGTGTTTACAGCCTCAACAAGAACAAAGGAGAGGAAGACCTCACACCCATTGGTAATGGCTGTGTTGGTGAAGAAAGGTATATGCATGAAGAGATCAAGGTAGCTTGGGGCCAAATAGAGACGTGAAAAGTGAAGGAAGGGTCTTGAATTCAAGGGTTCAAGGATGAAGGGTTAGGGTTTTAAGAAATCTTTAAAGAGGAGGAGATAGGCCACCGTGAGGAGAAAAAAGTGGTGGTTTTGGTTGTAAAAAGAAGGAGAAAAACGGTAGGTGGTGTGTAACATCCCCGATAATTTAATATTGAAGAAGGTAAATTAAATATTTAATTAAGTTGAAATTAAAGGAAATAGGATTTTTAAGTGAATATATGATTTAAAATGGTATTCTATAGGGTTAAGGTACATTAAAATAAATGTTTTAAGGAATAGGCATCAGGGACCCTGACACGTGGCATGGCATTAACGCGTAGAGTTAGGTGCACATTAATGACCTGACGCGTAGCGTCAACGTCGCGATCAGTTTTTATAGAGGCGTGCAAAAACAGAACCCACGAGCTATCTTCTTCTCCCATCTTTCTTCCCTTCATGCGATTTGGCTCTAATCTGGGTGGAAGTCATGGTTTTGGTACCTTTGGAACTTGGAAAAGTGAGGTAAGGCATTGAGGATCTTTATTTTCATGTTTTTCCTTCCCTTCCCCTTCCCTCCTTCAAATCTGAATCATGCAAATGTAGTTTGGGGTTCGGCTTTCGTGTTTCTATGGATTTGGGAGCATGGATTTCATGTTTGGCATGCCGGAGAAGGTTGTGTACTAATGAATCGTGCGCTTCGGTGACTGTAGGTACCGAAACAAGAATCGGGAGATTGATCGACATTACGGGTATTAAAAGCGGAGTCGAAAATAGAAAGGGTAAGCTTCGGTAACCTAAAGTAGGGATTTGAGATTGTTTTAAGGTGATGGATTATGGTTTAGTAATTATAATAATTTATTAAAGCTTTGTTAAATTTAATTTTAGAGTTTTGATGAACCTTGGAGGAACCCAACAAGTGATTAGAAGCCTTGGAAAACTCAGAATTAAGGTAAGGGGGGTGTGCTGGGTTAAGATTAATATAGAAACTTACTTGCGTCGTTGGTAGCTAGGGAAAGTGTATATTATAGCCATTATCAGATGTTTTAATTGAATTTAGAAATTTAAATTAAATGGAAGATTAGAGAACGAGAAGATACGAATGCATTCCTGGAAATGAGGAATAAATAAGTGGGTAAGTATATAGTAGAATATGTTGATATGTGATAATCAAAAGGCATAAAATATAAATAGCTTATATGGGGTAAGAAAATGTGTGAATTGAAGTAATATGATGTAAAATAGGTATACGATAAATTATAAAAATAAAGATGAACCCAAGTGGATGGTATCTAATATACATGAACACATGTATATATATATATATATATATATATATGTGTGTGTGTGTGTGTGAGAGAGAGAGAGAGAGAGAGGTGAGTAAGTAAGGATTACATAATGTGAAATAAGATAATTGATGACTGATAATGCATGGAAGATAATAATGAGATAATAAGACTATGTAATCGGAAGAGAGATTTTAAATAATAATGAATAATTATGATAGGAAAATATATGGATTTTATGCGTATGTGTTGCTTAATGTAAATCCTTGTTAAGGTGCGATAGTAAGTTAAGGATAATAGTGATTCATGCTCATGATTAACAATACATTGGTGAGCTATCTTAATATATGTATATGCTGAATTGGTATGATTAGAATTGTATAAATGTTGATGGTGATGAGTAATATGAGTACCTAGGTTGAAAGGATGGTTATAATGATATGACATGATTTTGATTTCATGAATAAAATTGATCCATTGTGAATGTTTGTTGTAAAAGAATATGAATAAGGATCTGTGATATCATGTGGTGGTATGTTTGTGGGTTTGGCAAGTCGGCCACCCTACGTTATGAACACATGTCAGTTTCTGACATTTGTGTATGCGATTAATGATGTTTTAATTATATTAAGTTGTATATTACGGATGAAATATCCTATATGCTGTTGAGGATAGGGAGTGATCGCCGGTGCGTTGCACGGTCAAGGAGCGGCTCCTGACAGACTTCCAGTAAGGGGATTGTATGCTTATGTTATATGAATGATTATGTATGGTTATATGGTGAAGGACGACCGACGGTATGAGTTACCCTCGTTTTTGGCTTCCGTGGTCAAGTCGGACCCAGTTGAGCTACCCAGAGGCCTATGGCCCAGTGGTTGAGGGGGAGCCAAGTCGGGCTCGGTGAACCAAGTCGGGTTCACAGGGTGTCAAGTCGAACCCCCAGCTGAAGGTCAATCCTTTTAGTATCAGGATACTAGGAGTCTGATATACATGTGAGTCAGTTGTGCATATGTAACATGATTTTGATGTATGTCTTATGATGATAGTAAATTGATGCTTTGATAATTACATTATCTGTTATAATTAAGTTATAAAGGTGTGTAAGGCATATTGATGGATCTTAAAGTGATAGAATTGAATGGAGAATCAGAGGATAAGTGGCTAGGTACATGTGCTTAGATTTAAGTGACCATGATATGTTAATGATAGGTTATTTTAGGACAATTGATGAAACTGTATGGATATAACGACTGAAATGGTAAGTAGTGAAAGGATGTGGAAAGTAAATATAATAATTAATAATGATAACTAGGAAAGTAGTTATATTATACCTTTCCTAGCCTTGTTGATTATTTTTGTATTAATACTTAATTCTAGTCACTCACCCCCTTTCATTGTGGTTTAGGTGACTATTGACAGGTTAGGGATGCATACCGTAGAGGCTGGAGCTAAATAAGGCCAAGGCAATATGGAGGTAAGAAAAGATATATGTATAATTGTGTATTGTGTTGAGTTATAGAGATGTTGAATTATGTTAATTTGTTAGCATGAATGTGTATGGATATAGTACATAGTATTTCATTATGTTTGTGTGTTATATGGCTTAGAGCCACTGCATGATTACATGTTATGGGCAGGTTTTGTTTAGATGTATAATTGTTATATGATGTATGCGATGTAATGGAGTGATGTATTGATGAATTGATTGATTTTAGAAAATTATGCATATAGCAGATTTCATGTGGAAATAGGAACTGAATAGGCGATTTTATGATCTGGTAGGTTTTGGGATCCCCAGAGAGTGCCAATAAGTATAGAACATTCAAGAACTGTGTGTATTGGTCTTAGGCTAATTGGAACCCATTTAGGGTGTTTGGTGCAAGGGTTTTGCACAAAATGGGGTTAAACTGCATTCTGCATATAACTTGTGTATATGTTGGAATTTTGGAAAACGAGTAGCACCAACAGTTCCAGAATAGGGAAAACATGTGGCGCGTGAAGTTTTGTGGCAATCGGACTTGAAACGGGCCAATTGGGTAGGTTAGAAGTTGGTCGTTGACCTAAAATGTGTAGCAGCAGTAGGTGCTGCTAGCGTCAGCCTGGCGTGCAGCGTCAGGGCTGCACAGGGGAGCTCATGTGTAGCGTGAGGCTTTTGGTTTCTTTTGAAATTAATTGGTTTTTGGGGTTTTAAAGTGTTATATAATTGCCAATGAAAATGCATATTTTCCTAATCATGATGCAATTTAATTATTTAAATGCAAAAGATTTACTGTGAAAATTATTAAACGAGTAGAAATAAATGTAAATTGACGCAGGACGTCACATGGTGGCTATTGGAGGTTGTTCTACGGTGGTGGTGTGTGTAGGATGGGAGGAAAAAGAGAGCAAAGATTAACTTAAAAAACGAGATTTAGTAGGTGGGGAGAAAGTGAAGCCAAGTCAAAAAATGAAGAGGGATATTGCAAATATATAGAGAGAAAAGAGAGTTGTACCAAAAAAGAAGGGAAAAGAAAGTAGGCATTCATCATTTTAAATTTTTGAAAGGTTTAAAATTTAGAAACACAATAATTTAAATAAAGACATGCGACCAATGTGATTAATCTACTTGCATAGAAAACTAAATTCTAAAAAGGAAAGACATGAAATACATTTAGAAGATTTGAAATGAATTCGCAAGACACTTGGGTCAGCTTTCACATCAAAGGGTGACAAGACTATTTAAATAATTAAAGGCAAAGCTGTTAAAAATAAAGGGAAAATGTCATGAAATTTATAATAATTTTTAGAATGAGAGTCTGTGGAAATGCCCAACATCAAAGTTGGAGATCACATTTTTCCCTTTAAAATGAGCTATAGTATACGAAAATTTGATATCAGACAAAAGAGATATGGCTAAAATACGAAAGACTATCTGAATCATTTTTTAAACTGGTACAACAGTCTTTTGCTAAAACTAGGATTAAATGGTTCAGAATTTACAAAAATTGCCAACATGAAAGTTTTAGATCTTTTTCTCCTCTTCAAAACAAGTTAAGGTATAAAAATTTTCGATATTGGACAAAGGAGATATGCCTTTCACACCGAAGGTTGTCCAAAGTTGAAACAATTTTACAAATAGCAGCTTGAAATCAAAACTGGGCAAAATCTACAAGGAATTATACTTTGAGGTCTTCATCAAAGTTTTAGATAATTGAATCAAGAAAATTACAGAAAAGGAACGGATTAATTTTGATCACGAACGAAAAAACAATGATCAAAATACTAACAGGTGCCCAGATAAATCAAGGAATTAATCAGGCACGAGCTTATATTAAAATCTGGGCCAAATGCATAAGGAACTTGATGGTTTAGAAAACAGACTTAGAATAGGGGTTGAATAAGTTTGTTCTCTTTTTCAAATCAAAAAGTCATATTTAAACGTAAATGAGATTTGCGCAGCGGAGCAGACTTTTGCAAAACAGAAAGCATGCAAGAGAAAGCAACAGACTTGTGTAAGAGATAGGGAGAGAACTAGCACACAAGAGATTTATACTTGTTCACTTTCGACTCAGAAGCTACATCCAGTACCTTCAAATATGAAGGGTTTTCACTATATAAAATATCTCTTTTACATAATCAGCACAGACTGTGCCCTTGAGTATTATTGAATCCAGTCACTCTTTGCTTAAGCACAGATCGTACTTCAGGTATTACTGACACCAGCCACTCCTGGCTCACTGAGTATTCTTTTGTAGCACCATCTCCTAGGGTAGACCCCGGTATTTTTCACAAGCCACTCCTAGCTCAAACCCAAGTATTCTTTCAAAAGCCTCTTCAGGCAATAGTGTTTCCCGACAGGTCTACCAGACCTGTGTTTACAAGAAATAAAAAAATTAAAACAAAAAAAATAAGCCTTCTAACTTAGTTGAGCTAAGTGTTAACCTGATAAAAAGGTTTGTGAAGAAAAAGAAGGACTTAATGTTGGTTTTATAGCCTATGCTTCTTTTTCTGAAACACTTAGACAAGCTATCAAATAATAACAAATCATGACTTTGATTAAATTAAAGTACTTAATGTTGGTTATCCACAAATCTAAGATTTCTTCAGAAGTTTTCTTGGTTCTAACAATTTCCCCCTATTTATTGAGAGCAAACATTGAGTCTTTCAATTTAAGCTAAGTCTTGAGAATTTCAACAAGGCTTCTTAACTTAAGCATGAGTTATCATTTAAGAAATACTTACAGTGATAGCAGTAGAATATCTGTTTTCAAGTTATTCTTGACTAAGGTTTTTAGAAAAATTCTTTTGCAGACAGAAAGTTAGAATGATAGAGACAATAAATAATCATAAGGCAATTAGTGAAGCAATTGATAACTAAAAATATTATAAATTTAAAAAATTTGTAAACAACTAGAGGACTTAAAAAGAAAATGACTAAAGAACTTGAAATTTTAAAAGACTTGATCTCAGACTCTTTGCTTCTTCTCCACTTTTTGATATCAAAAAAATAAGATATTAAGGTGGAGAGTTTTGGGCCATGGGGAGGATTAAAGAGACTGGTAAGATAAATCATGGCCGATTTGATCTGTTGGAACTAGAACCTGCTTCTCTTATCATCCACAAAATATGATTCCACATGCGGCAAGCATCTTCCTTAGTGTGTGATCAGATTATATGAGTTTGGACACATCTTTACTAGAAAGTCTGTGAGGTCTGTGGTCATCCTGTGCTGGTACGTATGGTTGAACCATGTCTGAAACAAGTTCTTTTCCTTTCTTAGAAGGATGAGGCTTGGGAATGGAATGAAGCCTGTCTGAAGCAATAAGAATCCTGGTTGATGGAAGGATGAATGCAGAATTTGCTCTTCCACTAGTAATTTTAGTTAGGGATTTTCCTTGTTGTATATCCATCGAAATGATTTTTTGTTTCTTCCTGAGCTTATAGTACATAGTAGCATCAGATGCAGAGCATAGACTGTCATCATGAAGTATATCTTGTGCAGGCAGAGAAGGCGTAAATGTGACAGAGGATAATGCGAATGGCAGTGTGATCCCTGTTGATAGAAGTTTAGATTTTGGGTGAGTAATAGACACAGAGGTGAAGACGGATGTGTGAGTCTATAATGCTTGATCTTGGGCAAGGGCACCAAATAGAGTTTCCTGGTCAGGCAGAGGTTGATCCAGAATCATCTAAGATGTAGTGACTGAAGGTGGAGGAGATGGAAAGACTTCTAGTTCAATGGCTACTGAGTCTGAAGAGTCAAAGATCATAGGATTTGCTGCAGAAGATCCTTCTTTGTTGATTTTTCTTATAGAGATTCCTTTCATCATACTTTTAGTAATCCTTTGAGAGATTCCGACAAGGGTTGTTGGGTTAGCTGTAACATCCCCTTATATACACGAGATATATATATATTCTTTTTGCTTTTAAAAACTTTAGAAAGATATATATATTTATCATTCCTTATCTCGTGTATACAAGGATGTATATATACCTACTTTCCTTTGAATATTGAAAGTAAAAAAAATGTTGTCTTTCAATCTTTGTCCATAATGACAAAATAAATTTATAGAAATCATAAGTGATAAAAGTTTACAGTATTATATCTGAACGATAAGGTTTATCGAAGTTTAACCTTTACCTTGTTACAATTATCCAACTTGATATTGTAATAAGGTAAACTAAAACTAAATTATACCTCTACTACGACTTTGACCAATCATTTCCTAGTCCTTGAACCATAGGGTTGTGGAATCGTACTCTTTCCATGTCTCTTCACCTATCCGTTTAAGGATGAGACCACTTTACCCTCTTGTAATCACATCCTTTCATCTTGGACTGCTAGCTAATATCAACATAGCATATATTTTTGGACACAGAAATTCAAACAAGAAGGAGTGAGAAACAGAATATAATACTTTATAGATAAGACGTAAGCATAAGGCTTTTCACAAACTAATATAATAATATCAGTCATAATCTCATACACAATCAATTATGAATGTAGGGTTTTCATAAACATAACAAGTATACTTTCATTCACAACTACCCACATAGAATGTCATAATCACATGAATATCATGCAATGCTTTTAATGCTACTATCTCATTTAGTTTATGCATGTGGGCCCTTAAAGTTTTAATTTACACTGGGCCAACCAGGAGTTTATACTGTTCCATAATTCCAGAATAACTACCTTGGTGGCGTATGAATAGCTTGGTGGCGTATGAATAGCTCAATTGGCATGAAAACACTTAAAGACTAGTCAGACTGAGAAGGTTTTTATTATGAAAGTACCTGACACTAGGGAGCGACCCCAGGTCACCTGAAGCACCATTTCACACCCTCTCATCCCAAGGTTCGCATCTGAACCTCCTCTAATATATCCTCGATTTCTATAATATGTCCCCAGGCAATATCTCATCTCATTTCTCTTTATTGATTCATGATGCATTGACTACTCGTATATTTAATTGGTTAAGACTTTTAGAAACTTAATTAATAAATACCATAACGGTTCACCACATCATTTCAATAAACTGTACATTTTCATAATTTCTCCTCTGAATTTCTGTTATACAGAAATAAATTTAGTACAGCTTTCGAATTCAAATCTCACCAAAAATTGAGTTTCCAAACCTTAAATATTTCAAAATTTTCTAATAGAAAACGTCACATATTTACATAATCTTTCTCAAATTGAATCCTAACAAGATCGATCTGAGAAATCTTAATTATATCAAAATATCCTTTAGTTATTACATTAAGGAAAATCAAAATAATTTACTTTAAAATTCTAATTTAATGAAAAAAATTAATTCTTGAAATCATTAAAAAAATACTTAAAACTATAATTTTTTCTTTCATTTAAGAATTAACTATCTAAACCTTTTTATAAATTAATTTTCATAAAATAGTTTCTTTCTAAAATGAATATTAGATTTTATCCTAAATATTAAAAGTAAGGTTGATGAAAATAATTTTTTTAGAAGAAATAAAAGACTAAAGTAATTATAAAATACTTTTTCTTAGAATAAAAGCTTAAAGTGTAAGGTAAGAATACTTTTACTGAGTCTTAGCTTTCCGTCATGTTTGCTATATGCTCTAACTCCACATTACAAGATCATCAATTACTCATCAATTACAACTAAATATTATCAATCACAATTAAATATCATCACTCATAATTAAACAATGTCGACCCAATTAAATGTCATCAATCAAAAAATAAATATTATCAATCATAATCAAATCAAATTAATTAAATATCATTCATAAATATCATAATTCAAAGTTTAATAGTTATTTAAATTAATAAACTTAATTTCAAATCCTTATAGTCCTCGCATACTTATAGTTCTCGCATAGGTCTATGTAAGTCCATATAATCTAGTCCTTGCATAGGTTTAGTTCAGTCCATATAGGATATAATAGTCCAAGTCCTTGCATAGGTTTAGTCCAGTTCGTATAGGTTATAAAAGTTTAGGTCGTTGCATAGGTATTTCATAGTAAGTTACAATGGATACTTAATTTAAAATTTTTTATAAATTTTAAGTTAAAAAGTTATTATTTTAAGATAATAATATTATTAAATTTAAAAAGCGTAGGGGACTCCTCCCATTATTTTTATGTCTTTTCATATTATATTCCTATTCCACTCCCCTTTACCTTGAATTGCTACCAAAAGTGTAATCGCTTTGCACCTCTGAGTTTTAGAAATATTAATACCAATTTATTTCAGTATAGGTATAAGATAAAAATAAAGATTACTCTTTGAAAAAGAAATGGTAAATAGTAATTATGCATAGTAATAATAAATAGTAAATTTCAAATAGTTACCGTGAATAGTAACAGTAAATAGTAAATTATGAATGGTAACAGTAAATAGTAATTCGTGAATAGTAACGATAAATAGTAAATCGTGAATAGTAGTGGTAAATAGTAAATTATAAATAGTAACAGTAAATAGTAATTTACTATTTAAATAGTAATTACTATTCGTAATAGTAATTTACTATTGACATAGTAATTTACTATTTGGAATAGTAACTTAAAATAATATTATATTCAGTATAATAATAGATTTCTAAAACGATATGAAAATAAACCTAAAAAATATAAAAGAGAGTTATTCTTACCTTATAATTTTGGCAGAACCTCCTTCCATAAAAATTATTTCTCTCTCTTACTCCCAACACTATTTTTCTAACACTACTATATTAAGAAAATTTATTTTGAAATTATGAGTTTCCTTCAGTTTCCTACGCGTATTTATAGGCAGAAATTGTTACTGTTGAATTTTGAAAATTTTGTTCCTGGTTACTGTGCATCATTTGAAATTTTTGTACATGCACAGTATTTTTCATAGTAAATATCGACTGAATTATTAAGCTAAATAGTAATCATGCACTCGGTATATTTTAAATATTCAAAATCAGTCCTTTTTGAAATTTAGCGATATTATACTAGACCTCACTAATTTGATAATAAGTAATATAAAGCTTAAATTTTAAAAATCTAAAATTTTCTGTTAATAAAAATTTGTTGGTACCTTTCTGGTTCCCTCATGATTGGTAAAAATTAAGATTTTACTCAGACCAATCATTTTTAGATAAGTCTACTTGAAATAGATTTTAGAAATTAATAATATATAGATCAAAAAGTTCTAAAGAACTATAATCTAATTCCTTCAAAATTTTATTTTAAAATTCTAATAAGAGTTAAATCATAAATATGTAAAAACATAAATATAAAAACATAAAATAAAAGTTATGAGTAATAAAGATATTAAAAATCCTTAATATAATTTTCTTAATCAGTGAATACTAATTAAGTTATTTTAAAATCTTCATTCAAAATACATATATATTTTATTTTATTATTTTATTATTTTTTTAAAACAAAATAATTAAATATAAGTACCAAAATTTCATAAAAATATTAATTAGTTAATAATCAACTAACTAATAGTAAGTGTTTTCTCATTAAAGAGGTATTAATATCTATTTTTTATTTGAGTAGAAAATAAGATGTTACATTAGCTGCTTTGAAGGTTGGTATTGTATGACCAGATCTTGACTTGATGAGAGGACCAGACTTTGAAATTCTTAGAGAAATTCCAACGAAAGTTCTGGCTTTCTTCTTAGGAGGACCAGACTCCTTTAGTTCTGAGTCTGAGAAGGACCTATCAGAGGAAGATTTTTCAGACTTGACACTAGATGAATTTATATCATCATTCAGAGGTTCTTCAATAGTGTTTTGTTGAGGGGCTTCATCAGGGATAATTATGTCTGAGAAAATGAGGGCTTTGGTGATCAGGTTTCCGGACATCTTTAAATCTCTTGCATTCTGAACCTTAAAGCCATGAAGTTCAAAAATTCTGGACAGAACACCAGGGTAAGGAATCTTCTTTTGTTTCTTGGAGACGAAGGAGATCAGGTAGTTCATGATTACGTCAGGCAGACTTGCCTTCTCCCTCCTCATCATCAAAACCATACAGAACTTATCCAGCTTAGTAACAACATGTTAAACACTTTTTCTTGGAGAGATTATCTGCCTTATCAGGGCATGAAGAAACTTCGCCTTGGGGTGCAAGTCTTTGACCAAAAGGGTTGGAGGAGATTCTAACCTGTACAGACACCTGTTTGCTTCTTCTTTGGAGACAATGGAGCCAATATAGTCATCAGAGAACATCAGACCTTCATTGGGGAATCCGTATGCATAGGTAATGCTATCAGTGGGATTACAAATTTTCTATTTTAGAGAGTCCCAAAGACTGTGAAGTCTTCCTTATTAGCAGTAGCAATGGACTAGAAACTTATCACCAAAGATAGTGAATATACGTAGATTGTGGAATAGAAGGGCAACCAGCCTATACCATCCAACTCAGCCATGACATCTTTTCCATTATTTTTGAATTCAATTGGGGAAAAGTATGAGTCTACAATGTCATTTTCGGTGAGGGCACCCATTATAGAGGTTGAGAGAAGCTTAATATATTTCTGAGAAAGTAGGCTCGAGAGATTGAAGTAGGGTTTAAAGAGTGAAAACAAATGGTAACAGTGAATGAGTTTAAATAGAGAGAGAAAGAGTTAGAAGCCTGGGAGTCTTTCGAAGGCATTTAAAAATTATAATAAATGGAGAGAGACACACGGTTTTAAATAAATGTAATTTTTGAAAACACACGTCGTTCCAAATAATTAGGAGCAGTTTTCTAGAATTTTGAAAGTAATTGCTCAAAATAATCATAGATTTATACGAAAAATAAGTGCAAAGAATTAGTTAAATTTACCAAACATTTAAACGACATATTAGAGAGATCCACACTTGTTTTCATTCTTCATGCAAGAACATATCTCTGATCTGACAATTTTTGTCAGTCTTGCTCAAGGTCAGTTTGAATAAGTTTGTTCACTTTTTCAAACCAAAAAGTTATATTTAAATGTAAATGAGATTTACGTAACGGAGTAGACTTTTGCGAAATAGAAAGCATGCGAGAGAGAACAACAGACTTGTGTAAGAGATAGGGCAAGAAATAGCACACAAGAGATTTATACTGGTTCACTTCCAACTCAAAAGCTCATCTAGTACCTTTAAATTTTAAGGGTTTTCACTATGTAAAATATCTCTTTTACATAATCAGCACAGACCGTGCCATTGAGTATTATTGAATCCAGTCACTCCTAGCTTAAGCACAGACCGTGCTTTAAGTATTCTTGACACCAGTCACTCATGGCTCACTGAGTATTCTTTTGCAGCATCCACCCCTGGGGCAGACCCAAGTATTCTTTCACAAGCCACTTCTAGCTCAAACCCAAGTATTCTTTCAAAAACCTCTTCAGGCTATAGTGTTTCCCGACAGGTCCACCAGACCCGTGTTTACAATAAATAGACTAAATTAAAAAAAAATAATCCTTCTAACTTACCTGAGCTAAGTGTTAACCTGATAAACAGGTTTGTGAAGAAAGAGAATGACTTATTTTATAGTAGGGCTTAATGCATGTACAAGAGAAGAAGTACAACCTAAATGCACTAAGCCCGAAAGCTTGATCAGAACTAATATGCCCATAGAAGGTGCTGAGATGTGTGAAGCATATTTCTGACTTGGATTGCTAGTGCTTCTAAAATAAGAATGGATTGCACATAGCGAGCTTTCATTTTCTTCATGGAAATATTCCTTAGTCTTGAATCTTCTTCTTGAGCATATTGTCATTTCTCCTTTTTCTTGGGCTTTTATATACAAACGTCTGATGCTTGTTTGTATTCTTCTTTTTCTTGATCACACTACCTTTTGTGTGATATGCCCATCTCTATTTTTGTTTTTCTCTTTCATAAGCTCTCTCTCTTTTTCTTTTAACTCATCTTCTGAGTGTATCTTGCTCTCCCACTTTTCTTATTTTCTAAATTTCTCTCGTACACCTTGAATGGAGAAGGTAATTCCATTTATAAGATTTCTTGCTGAGCCCAGAGAGAGAAGATAGTTGTTAAGTGACTGTTGAGATAGGATACAATTATTGAGAGAGTTGTTACATAGAGGACAAAAACTTTTTGGTCAGAGAGAGACGTTCTGAGCAAGTAATATATGACAAGGAGCTTTGAGACTTGTGTAATCATAGGCAGAGTAGAGTAGCATGAGCTTTCACGTAATATGAAGGTTTTTGTATAGAGGTCCTTCGAATAGATGAAGGCTTGATGCTTCTTAGAATGAAAGTGAGGTATGCCTTGATTAGTCAGTCTTTTCGTAAGTCTTCTTTGTGACATGATCCAAACCAACAATGTTCTTCGTACCAATGTTGTATGAAAACGTCCTTTGAAGGTGGTTAAGGGTTTGTGATTCATAAGGTGTTGATGATGAGACTCATAAGAAGCAGTAAGATTCTTGTTGGAGGATTTGTAACAGCTTCTGAAAGTGGAGTCTGGTTGATGAAGGTTGCCTATAGTGGGAGACTCTTCCATATTCTTGGAGCTTGTAGAATGACTTGACGAGTCTAGGTCTGATATGAGTTCAGACAAGCTTTTTATGTTGAGGATTATTTCTTTGATCTTGATATCTTCTTTGCTTCGTCTTACAGACTTGTGTTATGTAGAAAGCCCTCTCTTTCTTTTATAGCCTATGCTTCTTATTTTGAAACACTTAGATAAGCTATCAAATAATAACAAATCACGACTTTGATTAAATTACAGTACTTAATGTTGGTTATCAACAAATCTAAGATTTCTTCAGAAGTCTTCTTAGTTCTAACAGAATTGAGTTCTAGGCTCAACATAAATGTTATAGAGGGTTTAGATATGGAAAATTAGAAACTAGAACTAAGGCGTTTTGACGTTGGGAGAAGGAGTTACGTCGAAAACAAATTAATAGGTACAAGGTTCAATATTTCAAACAAGGTTCTTCAAACAAAATGAATAAGTCAGGATCCAAACCGACTTCAAGAAAATTCAATAATGGATATTGAAGGTATATCGAATCAAACATTCAAGGTTTAGGTTATCTCTTTCACCTCAAGATTCCTGGAACCTCAAGTGACTTGATCGGGTTCCCGACTTCGCTTCCGACATGACTTTTGGTGAAGACTTCCTTCGGGGTATATTTTAAAATCTTTATTATGCTTAGAAATTTCATTACCATGTTATGTCACTAATTGACATCACACCAAGTCTTTATTCACTTTCATCTTACCATTGTTACTTTTATTTTTCTTAATAACTTATTCAATTAATTATCTCCCCTCACATCATATTTTATTTAATCCACGTAATCACTAGTTATTCATCAATCAATCACTAAATAGTTATCACATTCATAGCATTATAAATCATCAGCACCATAAATTTACCTAGTCCTCATGCCATACCACACAATTCAGGTCTCACTGCCCCCATAAACATCACAGATAAATTGGCCGAAGCCCACATAAGCATCAATCTCAGTCATCACATCACTAGCCGCAACCACAAACACAAACAAATAACCTCGAATATCCATAAAGCATAACAATTGGCCTTACAGGAAAAGACTGGGATATTACATCTAACATTTATAAATTATGTTGTGAGATAAATTAAATAAATTAACTATACTATCTTTTAAGAGTGAAATCTTAAAATTACTTGATTATAAATCTTTAATATAAATTTTACAACTCAAAAAGTTAAAGAGAATGATGTAAGAACTATTATTATTTATATTATATTAGATTTTTAAAAAATTACCCAAAGGGGGACACGGTCGTGAAATTTGGTCCTGCACTGTATGATTGGCTAATGTTGTTCCTAGAATTGGATCCTCTCCAACTTTTTCTATCATGTTTTTTTATACCAATTATTAAAATAACCGTGTAATAAATTGCCTATAAAAATAATCATTATTTTTATTTTGGTACTTCTGGCCATCTGCCTCTCTTTCTCCAGAACTTGTCATTGTTAAAATCGAGATCATGCATAAGCAATAATTTGTTTCTGCCCTCCGTGGCTGCTTGTTATTTAATCAACTTTTTAATTCAGTATCCAGTGAGTATTTATGTTAATTTGATTATTCATGAAGTTACCAACTGAATATTTTGATCGATCATGTTTATTTTATAGTAGGTAATAGTGTTAAGAATTAAGTTTGAATTAAGTTTGAAACCATATCAACCAAACCATGCGAAACCGTTAGGTTTAGTTTCTATTTTTTATTTCAATCAAATCATACTAAATAACATTAAATTTTGTTATCCGATTTAGCTTGTCTTTCTCTTCAAAACTAAACTAAATCGCACCGTTTTACACCCCTAAAGGGTAGTGGAAACTGAATTCGATATGGAATATGCAACTGAATTCCCAAAAGGGAATTGGAAAAAATTGATGCATATG
Source organism: Clitoria ternatea (assembly GCA_037962975.1). Lineage (NCBI taxonomy): Eukaryota > Viridiplantae > Streptophyta > Magnoliopsida > Fabales > Fabaceae > Clitoria > Clitoria ternatea. The sequence goes on from CM075674.1 coordinate 4,751,080, forward strand.
AAGTTATAATCATAAAGCATGAGTGATACTCATTCCAATGACAGTTCAAAGGAGCCAGCTAGCTCCATTACTTAAAACATAGATTACACTAACAAAGGACACTAGGAACAATCATGTCAATCTACAAAACAAACATACAAATTACAATATTTCTAAAATGGTTCACGATAACATTGATAAGATCCATGAAAATATAATCAGCCTGTTAATTTTTGGAGAGGGATGCTTGAAGTTTTTCTTTCAACTGTGCAGCAGCAGTCTCTCCTCCTTGAGTTCTTATGGAGAATGTATGAATTACTTTATCATCTGTAGTTGAAACACTGGACTCTTGAGCCACAATTTGATGCTCTTTGAAAGATTTAACAACCCCAGAAACAGGGTGAATATCCAAGGGGCACCTCACGGTTACCACGGCATCATCCTCTCTAGCCTGAAAATCAATATCCGGCAGCGACAACTTTTGGTCCTTATTGTTAATCATGTTCTTCTCAGTCTCCAACACCTTGATCTTCATCTGGAGATCAGTAATAAAAGTAATGGCATCACCAAGCAAAGACGCCTTGTCCATTTTTGATATGTTAGGGACAACAGCTCTTAAGGCGTAAAACCTCTGGTTAAGCTTCTCCCGTCTTTGTCTCTCTGCTTCTACATGGTTTAGCGGTTCCTCTCTCCCATTGGCAGGCTTTCTACCCCTTTTCCTGGGCTTGCGTTCATCAGCATGAGTTGAGGATGAGTCTTCATTACCAAGATCAAGACAATGAACTCTCCCCTGAGTATTAAAATTCCCAGCCATCATTTGATTTAATTGAGGGTACAATTTTGCTTCATTGCTTTCACCTAAAATCCCATTGGAAGAATTTCCATAACCATGGTTCACACCTAGTGCTTGAACTTCATAAGAGTCTGAAGTGAAGCCTGAATCATCTTCCACCTTAGGAGAGAAACTAATAGTTATAGACTGGGATTTCGTATCCCCGAGGCTCAACTCATGCCCAAAAATCTTCGGAAACACCTTTGCCTGTCCATGACTGGATTCTCCAAATGCTGCCCTAACCATCTCCACAACACCCTGCTCTTCAGGCACCATTTCCATCGAACCAAGCTCCAGAACCCCAGATTTCAGAGGAACAAAAACAACCGTTTGAAGACCAGCTACTTTCCCAAGAAATGACCGACATTCTAATTGGTTCGAACAGCTAACAGCATCAGAAGCCCAAATTGATTTACCAGACTTGAAAGAACTGCCAGGGCCACACGGCGAATCAAAGCCAAATATATAACACATTGAGGTCAAATAAAACATTGGCAAATCTGAGACCCTATCCAACCTAGCATAATTAGCCTCTTTTAACATAGACACAGTAAAGCAGGCATCAAGCTTCTGCAGCACCTTCTTCCTCACCTCCTGATCCTCCTCCTTACCAACACCCCCTACACTACTGGGATCGCGGCAATGCCCATCACCCCAAATCAGGGCAGAACCGCCTGATTTCAAGCCAGCAACCTGCCAAAACACAACATAATTCCACTTGGAAACCTCAACAAGCTGGCACAACCTTTGGCGAAGCCCGAGATCAGCACCGGGCGGTGGAGCAACCACACCGGAAAACACATTATTGGAAACAGCTGAAATGAAGAAAGCTACAGCTTCTGGACCCAACACAGATTCCAACACACCTTTTTCTTCTTCGTTCGCACAAAACTTCTCACCCACCATCTTTCTTCCACACTTAATATCTCATAAATTTAAAGATTACAACTTTTTTTGCTTCTAATTCTGTTCTACAAAGATCTAAACTGAACCCAATTATCACCCAAGAATATCAAAAGCTGAAAAATATTTCACTCACATAACCCTGGATGCAAACCCTTGAAAACCTAACTCAAACCCAAAACTTGTGAAGTTGAAGACATGGGTAGTCCTGGTCAAAGATACTGAACGAATAAAGAACTAAACTTGGTGCGGAGCCTCAGCTTAGGGGGCTGTAACCGCAACAGAAATAATTTGATTATGGGAATAGAATATACAGATTCAACATGAAGATGAAGCCACGGAAGCGGATTTACCTGAAAGCTACTGGGATTTGGCGGTGATGCATATGAAGAATATGATATGCTTGAACAGATTTGAGTTTCGTAAGAGGTTCCGTTTCAGATCTGGAATGTTGTCACGCCATTTGCTTCCTTTTTTATTTTGCTTTTTTCGCCTCCTAAGATTTCTTTTATATTTAATGTATACCAGATATCCTTGTTGCACGATTTGGATCCTCCGGAGTGACTCTATGGTGTAGTGTATGGATTTTTATTGGAGATTATTTATGATTCGGTGTAATATATATATATATATATATATATATATATATATATATATATATATAATTTTTAAGATTATTGGTGTTAACAATATTTTTTTATATTAATTTTAAAATAATTAATGTAAAAGATATATGTTTTTATATCAATTAAGTATTTTTATATTTACTCATTTGAAAATTAGTCTATAAACATTTTTTACAAGGGTTAATAAATAATTGGTGTTAAAAGTTCTCTAGTTGTGAATTGTTCCATGCGCTTCATGTAGAGGATTCAAATCCCTTGACCCAATAATTCATTTTCTTTTTCCTATATGTTAAAATATAAGTTTAGTCTCTTAGGTTTATTTTAGGTTTTAATTTAATCTCAAATTTTTTTTATCTCATTTAGTCTCTTACTTTTTAAAACAATTTCAAAATGATCTTTTCCATTAAAAAAGTTAATAGAAACTTACCATTTTAAATTGGTTATTGAAAAATAAATTTAAAAAATATACTTTTTAAATCAGTTTTTATTAAGAATCAATTTTAAAAATATTGATTTTACTATTAACTGTGTAAAATGCTAGATTTAAAATATAATTTTTCACTATACCATACTCTTTTCCACTTCATCCTTAGCTTCTTTTCACTATACTCACTCTTTTATTAGAACCTTTCACCTTATTTCAATTACGACCACAAGTAATTATGGTGATAATTTTTTATGGTTTAAATTGTTGCAACTTTTTTTTTTACTATGAAGAAGGATGAAATTGTTAAAAGAGGGCGGGGATGATGAAATGTGGTAGGTTTGTAGACAAAGGATGTTGAGTGAGGGAGAAAAAGGTCATGGCAGATGGTGGTGGAAGAAGAATGTTGGGAAGGGGATGATATGTATATGGATTGAAGGTAAAGGAAAATAAGGTTAAACACGTCCAAGTTGCTAGTCTATCTAAATAATTGTTAAACATAAGAACCAATTTGAAACATCATAAAATCATAAAGAGACTAATTTAGAATATCATGAAATCATTTGTCAATGTTGTTAGTTGAAAAAATTGAAAATGACTAATTTGAAATAGTTAGCATAGTTAAAGAACCAATTTTACATAAAAAAAGGATAAGAGACTAATTGAAACAAAAGTGAGTGGTAAGAGACCAAAATAATAACTTAGCCTATTATACACGGAAAAGTTAGTCTCTCTTATCATTTTTTATAAGGATCAATTATCTAACTTTACATTTCTTGTAGTGAAACCTCTAATTGGAAGCATAAAAATAGGACAAAATGCCTATGATCACCTCTAAAAACTCAATCCCACTAATGAGCAGTGATATACGATCTCCTAAATTAATCAAGTACTAATATATAATTAATTCAATGAGATAATATCTAATTGTAAAATGAAGAACACATAAATTGAATAAAAATTATGAGGGGTTCAAAAGGGTTACCTCACACCTATACGCCTTAGCCACATGACTAGAGGGATTAGTTACACATAATTACAAAAGCAAGCATGTAAACTAATCCTAAACATTAAAACATAAAAAATTTAAACTAAGGATAAGAAAAACTCTCGTCACTATCTACCTCATGGTGCATTTTGCCTTAGAGAAAGAAACTCTCATTGCTACCACATTAGGAAGTCACTCTATATTATGTGGAGGAAAGTAGTGAGAAGAATAAGAGGGTAGGAAAGAGAATAAGCTAAAACAACTTGAAAAGCCTATGAAGATAAGAAGTGGATGAATTCTTAAATTAATGAAAAATGTGTCTTTTGTATAATTGATGCGGGTTTATTTGCATGAAAACTTTGGCAAGTGTATCAATCATTTACGAGTAGTATACTCAATATCATTTCCACATGGATTGTGTTAAGTACCACAAACCTAGGTGGTCACTAGCTGAACCTTCAAGTGCAAGTAAGACATTTATGTGTAATTTTTCTGAATAAGATTTATATTTTTGTATTTTCTTGTAGTGATATATGAAAACCAAAGTATCGAATGAAATAAGAGATGTATTAACAATAAATTGGAATTGGTGTCATTTGTAATTTCACTCAAATTGGCATAATTATGGCACTGGACTCAATTAATGCAATGTTCAATCTTCATAGTTGAATAGTTCTTAATTCCTTAGACAATTATCACTAATTCACCATAAATCAATCTTAATCCCTTAGGTATTAATTTCTACTGAATTGAATTGTGAAAATTAAAGGAACCTTAACTATTCACCTTAATTCCTAAGCATGTGAAGCAACTAGGTTAACAAGTCCAAACCTGAGGCCTTCACTATGATTCCTCTCTAATGAACACCTTTAAGTAAGATCTTGGATTTCCCAATCCAAGAGGTTGAAAATCAGGATTTGCGATGTTTAGAACTTGCCCTAACTAACTGCACTACTCTAATTACTTGAAAGAAAGTTCCATTGCAAAATCTACCAATCCCAATCCTAGGGATTTAGCCACGCATGGAGGAACAAAGATGAAAAATAATGGAGGAGTTTGCCATGGAAAAGAGAGAATCTAGAAAGAGAAAATTCTTAAAGAGAGAAAGAGAGATTTAAAAATGAGGAAAAGTTTAATTAAACTAAGTTTTATATATGTTACAAATGTTAGCTTCAACTAGATATAACAACTAACTTATATAAAATGACCAAACTAACCCTAGCAAAATAAATAGTTAACTTAAGTTACATCAAAACCAATGCTACAACAAGGTACAAGCACAAATACATGAGCCATGCATACCCACGCTGGGTAGCATGGAGTACGCTGGCTGCCCATGGTACATGGTCCTAGAAGTCAGTGGGCGAGCGTGGGTACGGTGATGTTGGGCATAGGCACGCCCAAGCACTAGTTGATGGCTCCTGATTCCATAATTGATCAATGTAAAACTATTGGTTGGCGTAGGTACGCCCAGTTACTATCTGAGTATATCTGATGGTGCTAAGTCCAACGTAAGCTCATGTTGGCTAGCGTACTTACACGCATGTGCTTCCTTTAACTCTGATTCTGAAATCTTCCTTTTCCGCTAGTTGGGCGTACCTACTCCTAACCACTGCTTTTAATATCTGTAATTTATCATGTCTAGCGTAAGCTTACACCGACTATCGTGCTTACGCAGGCCTTCTGAGGAAGATCCAAACCTCGAACATTCATCTCATGCTAGTTGGGCGTACCTATGCCTAACTAATAGATCTTACACTTGGTCTTCATCATTTCCCAGTGTAAGCTAACACTTGGTGGTGTATGTACGCGTGACTGAGCTTCCATTAATTTGAATCTTCACCTTAGCCTTACACTATTAGGGCATGCATATGCTGGGGTCCTGACCTGAAAACACTCATGGAACATTTTCCTAGTGTGGTACCCTTAATCCAGTAAATGATATTAAAGATATTAAAATTTAGATAATGAAAACTAGGATAAAGTTTTCATGATTTAAAACAATTGTTGGAAGAAGAACACCATAAATAAAAACTTTAACAATTAACTCCAGACCTTTTTAAAGACCTATCTCATATATGATGATATGAGAAGGTATGTAGTTTAAGCAAATGTCTACTTAAGACAATCAATTACATAATTACCATACAAGTGTTTATGGAACATGTAAGTTAATCCAAGAGAAAGAGTGGATATGAGAAATGATCCAAGTAAGCACAATGTGATTGCCAAGATTTGATAAAAACATGTATTCAATTATACAAACATTCTGTGAGATAATGAAATGTGAATCATAACCTAGAAGGCACAAAAGCATGTAAAATCCAACATTAGAAGATTCCACTAGCCGTGGAATTCACTGCCACATGCCAGAATTTCATAATTTTCAAGTCAGAGGATTCCACTGGCAGTGGGAATTTCCCACTGGCCGTGGAATTCACTGCCTCATGCCTAGTTTTTGTGATTTTTTAAGAACAGAGAGATCCATTGGTCGTGGATCACCCCCTGATCCTCCATTTTCAAATTTTGAATGTTCCATGCCTTTAGTATAACACCCCCTTATATACACGAGATAAAAAAACTTTTAGAAAGATATACATATTTATCACTATTTATCTCGTGTATACAAGGACGTATATACATCTGATTTCCTTTGAATATTGAAAGTAAAAAAAATTGTCTTTCAATATTTGTCCATAATGACAAAATAATTTATAGAAATCATAAGTGATAAATCATTACAATATTATATCCGAATGAAAGAGTTTATCAAAGTTTAACCTTTACCTTGTTACAATTATCTACTTGATATTGTAATAAGGCAAAATAAAACTAAACTATACCTCTACTACAAATGTGAACAAACATTTCCTAGTCCTTGAACCATCGAGTTTTTTGAATCCTACTCTTGTCATATCTCTTCATCTAATCGATTGAGGATGAGACCACTTTATCCTCTTGTAATTACATATCCTTCCATCTTGGACTGCTAGCTATATATCATATAACATATATTTTGGACACAAAAATTCAAACAAGAAGGAGTGAGAAACAAAATATAATATATTACAGATAAGACATAAGCATAAGGGTTTTCACAAATTAATATAGTAATATCAGTCATAATCTCATATACAATCAATTATGAATATAGGGTTTCCACATACATAACACTTATATTTTCATTCATAACCATCCATATAGAATGTCACAATCACATGAATGTTATGTAATGCTTATGCTACTATCTCATTCAGTTTATGCATGTGGGCCCTTAAAGTTTTAGTTTGCACTGGGCCAACCAGGAGTTTACACTGTTTCATAAATTCTGGATAATAATAACATAAATGCCTTCATGGCATATGAACAGCTCAACTGGCGTGGAAACACTTAGAGACTAGTCAGACTGAGAAAGTTTTTATTGTGAAAGTACCCGACACTAGGGAGCGACCCCAGGTCACCTGAAGCACCCTTTCACACTCTCTCATCCCAAGGCTCGCAATTAAGCCTCCTCTAATGTATCCTCGGTTTCTATAATCCATCCCCAGGCAATATCACATCTCATTTCTCTTTAATGATTCATGATGCATGAACTACTCGCATATTTAGTTGGTTAAGGCTTTTAGAAACTCAATTATTAAATACCATAAAGGTTTACAAAATCATCACAATAAACTGTACATTTCCATAAGTTCTTCTTTGAACTTCTGTTATACTGAAATAATTTAGTACAGTCTTCAAATTCAGATCTTACCAAAATTGAGTTTCCAAGCCTTAAATATCTCAAAGCTTTCTCTTAAAAATCTTCACATATTTACATAATCTTTCTCAATTTGAATCTTAACTAGATTGAGTTTTTGAAATCTCCACAAAATATTCTTTAGTTATTTCGTTGGGAAAAAAAAAATAATTTACTTTAAACTTCTAATTTCTAAAGAAAATAATTTAAAATCATTAACTAAGAATACTTAAAACTATAAAAATTTTCTTTAATTCAAAAATTATTATCTCAACCTCTGATTTTCATAAAATAGCTTCTTTCTAATACTAGATTTTATTATAGAGATTAAAAATAAAGTTAATAAAAATTATTTCTAAGAAGAAATAAAAGACTAAAATAATTATAAAATACTTTCTCTTGGAATAAAAATTTAAAGAGTAAGGTAAGAAAATTCTTACTGAGTTTTAACTTTCCGTCATGCTTGCTATATGCTCAAACTTCATATCACAAGGTCATCAATCATTCATCAACCACAATCAAGTATAGTAATCTCATCAATCACAATCAAATATCATCAATCATAATTGCATATTATTAATCACAGTCTAATATTATAAATCACAATATCATTAATCGAAATCAAATATAATTAATTATAATCAAGTCAAATCAACTAAATATCGCTTATAAATATAATTCAAATTTTTAATGGTTATTTAAATTAGTAGATTTGATTTTGAGTCCTTATAGTCCATTCCTCGCACAGGTCTATATAAGTCCATATATCCAGTCTTCGCATAGGTATAGTTCAGTCTAGACAGGTCATAATAGTCTAAGTCCTTGCATAGGTTTAGTTCGATCCATATAGGATATAAAAATCCAAGTCCTTGCATAGGTTTAGTCCAGTCCGTATAAGTTATAATAATTCAGATCCATGTATAGATATTTCAGAATAACTTACACAATATATTAAATTTATTATAAATTTTAAGTTGAGAAATTATTACTTTAAAATAATAATATTATTAAATTTAAAAGGAGTAGGGGACTCCTCCTTTTATTCTTATGTCTTTCATATTATATTCTTATCTCACTCCCCCTTACCTCTTGTATACCGATTCGTTATTGAAAATCCATGCGCGCCTCGTCTCCGAGTTCTAAAACATACCAATTTCATTTTAATATAGTTACAAGATGAAAATTAAGATTACAACTTAAAATAAAAAATGGTAAATTTTGAATAGTGAATAGTAAATAGTGAATAGTAACAGTAAATAATAATAGTAAATAGTAAAACGTGAATAGTAACAGTAAATAGTAAATCATAAATAGTAATGGTAAATAGTAAATCGTGAATAGTAATGATAAATAGTAAAACATGAATAGTAAAGGTAAATAGTAACAGTAAAGGTAAATAGTTATAGTAAATAGTAATTTACTATTTGAATAGTAATTTACTATTGAAATAGTAATTTACTATTGAAATAGTGTTACTATGCAGAATAGTAACTTAAAATAATATTATTTCCAGTATAATAACAAATTTCTAAAAACGATATGAAAATAACCCAAAAAATATAAAAGTGAGGTATTCGTACCTTAGAATTTTAGCAGAACCTTCTTCCAAAAAAAATTATTTCTCTCTCTCACTTCCACCACTATCTCACTAGCACTACTATATTAAGAAAACTTAATCTGAAATTGTAAATTCTAAAGAAGAAATCCTTCGGTATTTATAGGAAAAAAATTTACTATGCATTCCATTATTTTAATATAAAAGTACTATGCATTTTTGAATATTTTATTCCTGGTTACTGTGCATCTTTTGAAAATTTCATACATGCACAGTGTTTTGCATAGTAACTGTCGACAAAATTATTAAGTCAAATAGTAACCCTTCACTCGGTATATTTTAAATATTCAAAATGAGTCCTTTTTGAAATTTAGCGATATTATATCAGTCCTCACTAATTTTATAATAAGTAATATAAAGCTAAAATTTTAAAAATCTAAAATTTTCTGTTAATAAAAATTTATTGATACGTTTCTAATTTTTTAACGATTAGAAAAAATCAAGATTTTTCTCAAACCGATAATTTTTAGATAAGTCTACTTGAAATGGATTTTAGAAAATTTTCTTATAATTTAACTTTACATTCTTGTAAATATTTTTAATTTTAAGCAACTTTATATGAATTTAAAATTATTTAAAATATATTATTTTATTAAAATAATTCAAAATTTTCAAAAAATTTCAGAAAATCATAAATATTATGTAGATCAAAAAGTTCAAAAGAACCATAGTCTAATTCCTTCAAAATTTTATTTTAAAATTCTAATAAGAGTTAAATCTTAAATATGTAAAAAAACAAAAATATAACAACATAAAATAAAAATGGTGAATAATAAGGATATTAAAAATTCTTAATATAATTTTCTTAATTAGTGAATACTAATTAAGTCACTTTAAAATTCTCATTTAGAAATATTTTCATTTTTTTATTATTATTATTTAAAAAAACAAATAATAAAAATATAAATACCAAAATTTCAAAAAAAATGATAATAATAAACTAACTTATAGTAAGTATTTCTCAAGAAATATATATTAATATCTATTTCCTATTTGTGATGAAAATAGGATGTTACAACTCTACTCCCCTAAAAGAAATTTCGTCCTCGAAATTTAATATTGTTAATAAATCTTACCATAGATAAACTAACTGAACTGTTCTAAAATATATTTCTAGTTTCCTTGACAATTGTGTACATTTTCCTTAACATTGCCATTTATCTCTTCTTTTTTTTTTAATCTTATCAGTATTTTTTTCCTTAACTCAAAAATATTACTCGTCTTAATTTTGTCAACCATGCTCATCATAAATTGATGGTTAACTCTAAACACTTCAATAATTACGTTTCTCAATCTATTAAAATCTTACTTAACATAATCCATAACATCTATTAATTAAAATTCCTACTCGTAACATAGTAAAATGGACTGCTAAGAATTAATTACTGGACAACTAGCCGTTAGCAACTAGCCGTTGGACTAGCCGTTTATGACCGTTGCAACTCTCCCTCCCTTGCTTGCTTATAAATTCTCATTCCATTCTCACTTCCTATCACAACTTCAAGGTTTCTTAGTTTCTCTCTTCTATCTAATTTCTTCAATCTTTTTCTCAAGTACTATCATACTATTAGATGGTCAACCTTCCTAGAAGTAAGGAAGAACAAAGTCGGGATGGACTACAGGTTGTGGTAACAAGTGCCTCACTTCTTATAATCGTTATGATTATTTCTCTAGTTTGGATAATTTTTATATTGTCAAGACTCTTAGACCTCTATCTATGATATACTAGATGTTCTATTTTATTTTCCTTAATGTAATCGTGTATAATAAATTATCCTAGTGAGAAAGGATAAATATGTCTTAGTCCATGTTGTACTTGTTTATCTAGTTAAATCCTTGTGGTCTTTGCTTCATGATAATCCAGGGTATGTAATCATTTCTTATTGTCTTCTATAATGAATTAAATATTCCTTAACTAAGTGATTGCACACTCCATTATAATTGACTACAACCATTACATATATTTGATAAATTCTCTAATCTTAAATGATCACAAATCACTACGTTGACTTAGAAATACTCACTTGATTTTTTTTTATGGGTAACTAAGACTTATGTAATTCTCTTTATAGGAAAATCAATAAGTAAAGGTTCATATATACTTCCTCATGGTTCACTAACACATTTCTTTATTTTAAATCTACAATGGTCATTACATAACAATGATTTATATCAGGTATGTATATTCGTCGAACAAAATCGATGACTAAAAGAAAATAACTTGATAAACATGTATCATATTGTTAGGAATCACAAAAATATTTTATGTCACAATTTCTAAATATTAAACCAATATCGATGTCTTCCAAAGATCTATAATGCTTATTTTAGGTCATTCATTGATATATTTATCACAATAAATCAATTTAAAAAAATTCAAAAATATATGGTTAATTACATTCGATGTCACAATCATAAAAGTTTCATTAATTCATATATTTACACACATAACCATCATATATATTATTCAATCGTAGACATCATAAATGAAAACTTCATCAAATCAAACAATAATTAACATATTTTATATGTCATACAAAAGAAGAATCAATACAAATAGCCAGAGATACAATTCCTAATATGATTATTTGTTACATCAAACAAGTTATAAATTATCATATTTCTTTCATGAAGCATACATCCACACATTTTTCTTTTCAAAATATATCACCAAAGGACAAAACTATGATTCTATCTTAAACAATTTGTTATACTAGTTTGGGATTACAACAGTTATCTACCCATTGGAGTTCTAATTCACACAAGTATCTCTACAACTTCAAGGACATGGTAAGGAATATCCTAATAGAATTTATTGAGTTTATCTCCATTTCTCCATATACCACATTAACCCAAGGTTAAATTCGTTGATCTTAACATCCTTTTTTTGACATGTCTTTCACTACTTAGTGCAAATCATTCGGGGTGATCAGTCCCGATAGTATATAACTAAGTAGTCAAAGTCACGACAGCTCCAGTCTAGAATTCATACCAAAATATTTCTAAGAATTTTCTATTGTCTTATCTCCCTTGTTGTCTCATACCATATTGTAAAACAGGAAAATGTTAGAATATTTCACTATCACATATTAATCAGAGAATCAAACACCATACAATACATTTGGAATAAAAGGAAATAACTGCATTAGTTAATTTACCTTATCATTCCACCATACATTAAGGCCCGTACTTAAACAATGTCAAGAAAGACTTCAGAATGGCCAGTTTCTGATAATCCCTGCAATAACATTTTTCAAGTAACAGGCTATAAAGTTCTAACTTATACTTCTTATGAACTTAAAATTAGTTCCTTCTTTCTATACTCCTAATTTTTCTTCACTTACTTCTTACCATTTACTCCAATAAAATTTCCTCTTTTCTCAACCATAAAATCTCTTGTCAAACTTAACCATTAGAGTACACTAACACACTAGTAAGACCATACCACAAGCCGGTTTGGATTGAACTGCTCTAATACCACTTTATAACACCCCCTTATATACACGAGATAAAAAAACTTTTAGAAAGATATACATATTTATCACTCTTTATCTCGTGTATACAAGGACGTATATACATCTGATTTCCTTTGAATATTGAAAGTAAAAAAAAATTGTCTTTCAATATTTGTCCATAATGACAAAATAATTTATAGAAATCATAAGTGATAAATCATTACAATATTATATCCGAATGAAAGAGTTTATCAAAGTTTAACCTTTACCTTGTTACAATTATCTACTTGATATTGTAATAAGGCAAAATAAAACTAAACTATACCTCTACTACAAATGTGAATAAACATTTCCTAGTCCTTGAACCATCGAGTTTTTTGAATCCTACTCTTGTCATATCTCTTCATCTAATCGATTGAGGATGAGACCACTTTATCCTCTTGTAATTACATATCCTTCCATCTTGGACTGCTAGCTATATATCATATAACATATATTTTGGACACAAAAATTCAAACAAGAAGGAGTAAGAAACAAAATATAATATATTACAGATAAGACATAAGCATAAGGGTTTTCACAAATTAATATAGTAATATCAGTCATAATCTCATATACAATCAATTATGAATATAGGGTTTCCACATACATAACACTTATATTTTCATTCATAACCATCCATATAGAATGTCACAATCACATGAATGTTATGTAATGCTTATGCTACTATCTCATTCAGTTTATGCATGTGGGCCCTTAAAGTTTTAGTTTGCACTGGGCCAACCAGGAGTTTACACTGTTTCATAAATTCTGGATAATAATAACATAAATGCCTTCATGGCATATGAACAGCTCAACTGGCGTGGAAACACTTAGAGACTAGTCAGACTGAGAAAGTTTTTATTGTGAAAGTACCCGACACTAGGGAGCGACCCCAGGTCACCTGAAGCACCCTTTCACACTCTCTCATCCCAAGGCTCGCAATTAAGCCTCCTCTAATGTATCCTCGGTTTCTATAATCCATCCCCAGGCAATATCACATCTCATTTCTCTTTAATGATTCATGATGCATGAACTACTCGCATATTTAGTTGGTTAAGGCTTTTAGAAACTCAATTATTAAATACCATAAAGGTTTACAAAATCATCACAATAAACTGTACATTTCCATAAGTTCTTCTTTGAACTTCTGTTATACTGAAATAATTTAGTACAGTCTTCAAATTCAGATCTTACCAAAATTGAGTTTCCAAGCCTTAAATATCTCAAAGCTTTCTCTTAAAAATCTTCACATATTTACATAATCTTTCTCAATTTGAATCTTAACTAGATTGAGTTTTTGAAATCTCCACAAAATATTCTTTAGTTATTTCGTTGGGGAAAACCAAAATAATTTACTTTAAACTTCTAATTTCTAAAGAAAATAATTTAAAATCATTAACTGAGAATACTTAAAACTATAAAAATTTTCTTTAATTCAAAAATTATTATCTCAACCTCTGATTTTCATAAAATAGCTTCTTTCTAATACTAGATTTTATTATAGAGATTAAAAATAAAGTTAATAAAAATTATTTCTAAGAAGAAATAAAAGACTAAAATAATTATAAAATACTTTCTCTTGGAATAAAAATTTAAAGAGTAAGGTAAGAAAATTCTTACTGAGTTTTAACTTTCCGTCATGCTTGCTATATGCTCAAACTTCATATCACAAGGTCATCAATCATTCATCAACCACAATCAAGTATAGTAATCTCATCAATCATAATCAAATATCATCAATCATAATTGCATATTATTAATCATAGTCTAATATTATAAATCACAATATCATTAATCGAAATCAAATATAATTAATTATAATCAAGTCAAATCAACTAAATATCGCTTATAAATATAATTCAAATTTTTAATGGTTATTTAAATTAGTAGATTTGATTTTGAGTCCTTATAGTCCATTCCTCGCACAGGTCTATATAAGTCCATATATCCAGTCTTCGCATAGGTATAGTTCAGTCTAGACAGGTCATAATAGTCCAAGTCCTTGCATAGGTTTAGTTCGATCCATATAGGATATAAAAATCCAAGTCCTTGCATAGGTTTAGTCCAGTCCGTATAAGTTATAATAATTCAGATCCATGTATAGATATTTCAGAATAAGTTACACAATATATTAAATTTATTATAAATTTTAAGTTGAGAAGTTATTACTTTAAAATAATAATATTATTAAATTTAAAAAGAGTAGGGGACTCCTCCCTTTATTCTTATGTCTTTCATATTATATTCTTATCTCACTCCCCCTTACCTCTTGTATACCGATTCGTTATTGAAAATCCATGCGCGCCTCGTCTCCGAGTTCTAAAACATACCAATTTTATTTTAATATAATTACAAGATGAAAATTAAGATTACAACTTAAAATAAAAAATGGTAAACTTTGAATAGTGAATAGTGAATAATGAATAGTAACAGTAAATAATAATAGTAAATAGTAAAACGTGAACAGTAACAGTAAATAGTAAATCATAAATAGTAACGGTAAATAGTAAATCGTGAATAATAACGATAAATAGTAAAACGTGAATAGTAAAGGTAAATAGTAACAGTAAAGGTAAATAGTAACAGTAAATAGTAATTTACTATTTTAGGTAAATAGTAACAGTAAATAGTAATTTACTATTTGAATAGTAATTTACTATTGAAATAGTAATTTACTATTGAAATAGTGTTACTATACAAAATAGTAACTTAAAATAATATTATTTCCAGTATAATAACAGATTTCTAAAAACGATATGAAAATAACCCAAAAAATATAAAAGTGAGGTATTCGTACCTTAGAATTTTAGCAGAACCTTCTTCCAAAAAAAATTATTTCTCTCTCTCACTTCCACCACTATCTCACTAGCACTACTATATTAAGAAAACTTAATCTGAAATTGTGAATTCTAAAGAAGAAATCCTTCGGTATTTATAGGAAAAAATTTACTATGCATTCCATTATTTTAATATAAAAATACTATGCATTTTTGAATTTTTTATTCCTGGTTACTGTGCATCTTTTGAAAATTTCATACATGCACAGTGTTTTGCATAGTAACTGTCGACAAAATTATTAAGTCAAATAGTAACCCTTCACTCGGTATATTTTAAATATTCAAAATGAGTCCTTTTTGAAATTTAGCGATATTATATCAGTCCTCACTAATTTTATAATAAGTAATATAAAGCTGAAATTTTAAAAATCTAAAATTTTCTGTTAATAAAAATTTATTGATACGTTTCTAATTTTTTAACGATTAGAAAAAATCAAGATTTTTCTCAAACCGATAATTTTTAGATAAGTCTACTTGAAATGGATTTTAGAAAATTTTCTTATAATTTAAATTTACATTCTTGTAAATATTTTTAATTTTAAGCAACTTTATATGAATTTAAAATTATTTAAAATATATTATTTTATTAAAATAATTCAAAATTTCCAAAAAATTCCAGAAAATCATAAATATTATGTAGATCAAAAAGTTCAAAAGAACCATAGTCTAATTCCTTCAAAATTTTATTTTAAAATTCTAATAAGAGTTAAATCTTAAATATGTAAAAAAACAAAAATATAACAACATAAAATAAAAATGGTGAATAATAAGGATATTAAAAATTCTTAATATAATTTTCTTAATTAGTGAATACTAATTAAGTCACTTTAAAATTCTCATTCAGAAATATTTTTATTTTTTTTAATTATTTTTTAAAAAATAAATAATAAAAATATAAATACCAAAATTTCAAAAAAAAATGATAATAATAAACTAACTTATAGTAAGTATTTCTCAAGAAATATATATTAATATCTATTTCCTATTTGTGATGAAAATAGGATGTTACATTTAGGACCTTGAATCATGCAATGCCTAGACTTTTTGGGTCTTATTTTCATCAAGATTCACTTATAATATGGTACAAAACATGTAAGGGACATCACAAACTCATCAAGACCTTTTTTACATCAACTTCATTAATCAAATAAATCATCAATTCATAAATATATCATGCATCAACATTGAATTCACAATCTATCAAGTTCAATATTTCACCCATCCATGAGTTATCCCTCAACATGAATATCCTATCATTTTAATGGCTACTAAATTCATAATGTATATTATCCTCAAGGCCAATTACCATTCATGATCCCAATATCTAGAGTTACTAACAAGGCTTTAAACTCATTGTCATGCATCATCATACATTACTTTGTGATACAAAATGATCACAAGTTCAATTCAAATGATCCTAATGTATCAACTATCATTCTAAAATGTCAAGTCATCAATACCCAATCATCATCATAGTTACAAGGCATTAAACAATAGTATAGCTATACAAAACAATGTCATATATAACATTTTCAAAAGAAATATACCAAAGTTGATTAATCCAAAAACATGCCGGCCAAAGGCATCTAAACAAACTCTTCTTTCATAATATACATAATCTCTTTGAAAAGCTCTACTCCATGGTCATGCCCTACAACACAAGAACTAAAAAGTAGACAACATGGAGAGTGAAAATACATTCTTAATGATGAACAATCAAATAAATTGTGATGACATAAATATATGAATGCAACCCAACATATTCTCTTATCAAGGGAGTTCAATCCAATAATAATGTCACATATCTTATCAACTTCCATTAGGCATATATATTTATATATAACAAATTTATGAATAATGATATTACTAAATAAAACCATGTCATTAAATCATAATATTATCACACCTATTGTCACCATCCATAAGCAACATAAGAGGTCACACCAACAACAATATATAATTAGTTAGTGACCAAAAGTGAGATTCATCTCTCAATTAACACTCTTAATAGGGTGTCATTTTTCTTGGTCTTCTCTAACTCAAATGTCATGTTCCTATGGCTAATGCATATGTCATACCATGAAATGTATATGCAATAGACCTGGTTTGAAACAAATATTCATAACATCTATGCACACGACTTATCAAATAATTGCAATCACGCATAGTCGCTTAAGTATTTGTTCCCCTGCCAGGGTCTTTTTCACAAGATCCCACAAGACATCTATTATGTCAATATCAAGTGATCGCAACCACGTACACTCATTCAAATATTTGTCCCCCGCTTAAGGGTCCTTATTCAAAAGATCCCGCAAAACCTCTATCATTTTAACATGTCTAATGATTGCAACCACATATAATATGACATGTCATGCATGTCATGAATGTAAGAATTCACAATCTAGCCTTGTGGCGCCCTTAATCCGATAAATGATATTAAAGATATTAATATTTAGATTATAAAAATTAGGATAATTTTTCACGATTAAGAACAAACGTTGAAAGAAGAACACCATAAATAAAAAAAATGTATCAATTAACCTTAGACCTTTTAAAGACCTATCTCATATATGACGATATGAGAAGGTATATAGTTAAACAAACGTCTACTTAAGATAATCAATAACCATGCAAGTGTTTGCGACATATGCAAGTTAATTCAAGAGCAAGAGTGGATATAAGAAATGATTCAAGTCAGCATAGGGTGATTTCCAAAACTTAATAAAAACATGTACGTTTATCTATACAAATATTCCATAATTAGAAGTATATGCATTTAATTACGGAAACATGCCAGGGAAGCTTTCTGTAAGAAATTGAGGTTAAAGGATTGAAGTACGAGCATAGGGACCCAAGGAATACAAGACCATGGTAAAAAAAAGTTTATTTTTAGTCTTAGAAATAGTGGGACATGTCATAAATAACAACTTATTAGTCCCAAATTGAAAATCATAAAAAGTTGGGTTCAAACCCCTCTTAAATTTGAGTTTTTCACTATAGTAGGTCCGGTGTTTTATGTATAATGAGAGTTAGGAAACTCCAATTGAGGTGATACCAATTTTCACACCTGTCTAACACATTTATCTACAACTTTCATGAAGAAGTCCAAGGCCAAAAATATCATTAAGATACCCAAAAGAGTCAAAAAGAGCAAGGGAAAAGCAACAGTTGGAAAAATCTTCATAGTGGCCATTCCACTGGCCGTGGTTGAACACCACTAGTCGTGGTTGGCACTGTCTTGACCACCAAAATTGTAATTTTTCCATGTTTTGAGGTAGCACCAACCATTGGCCGTAGGCACCATTCTGCAGCTTTTTAGCCTTTAAGTTTTTGCCAACTTTGGGACCCCTTTTCACTAGGATATTTAACTCTAATTTGCATGAAATTATATACATAACTTACCTATCCTAATATCCATTATGTGCCAAGTTTCAAGCCCAAATTCTATCCTAATCAAAATCTAAGCTATATGGTAATTTTATGCATATTTTGGGTATTTTACATGACATACCAAAATACAATTGGCTAAGTTTTGGTATAAACTCTCTATGGACCTATATTCACATATGTAATTATGACTTGCTCCAACAAGTCTCATCCAATAACTCATTTCCTAGATCAAGATATGTTCTAGTGGCAATTCATACCCTTTTTTAGCTAAACCAAGCATGCCAAATTGCAAACTAAGTCTAGTTGGTCACAACCAACCATGCATACAAGTTTTATACATATATTATGGGTTGTAGGTAACCTCTTCATGAGGTATTGATCATTCAATGGGAATATAGCCTATCCATTTCCCATTACTCATACATGTAAATCCTTTATTTCCTTCAACCACACACCCCATATATAATCTCCAATCATCACAATAATCATAATTTCACCAAGCATGAATCCAAATATCATTCATTACATATAATGTGGTTCAAATTCATTATCACGCATCACCAATACATATACATGCACAAAAGGATTACATGTCCAACATCATTTCATACTTGCAATTCATCAATTCCTCATTGACATGAATATCATCACCATTACAATGGCATTCAAATACATTTGTTCAAGCATCACATAGTATTAGATAAACAAAATAGAGATGTGATCCTCGAAGTGATTTCAACATCATCATTCATTCACATTGTTATCTACATATCCATAAAATTAATAATTATCAATATTGTCATATACACAATATCCCTCAAAGCCAATAATCATCAACATTATCATGTGCAATTCATTCATAATACCACAATTGACAATCATTATCGGCCAAGGCATTCTATTACCACTATTTACCTTCACCACTAAAACATAGATTTCTAAAATACGATGCATCTTACCCCATGCACATCCTACGTCACAATGCTAAAAAAAGACAACATGGGAGAGTGAGTTATATATTCAAAATGACAAATCCAAATACATTGTGATTATGTGGTCATGCATATAAACAACATGTGTGCTTCACAATAAAATCATCAATTTATCACCAAGCCATCATCAAGATATCATCATAGAGATACAAGTCTCATTGTTTACAACTTATAACAAGCACATATACATTCACATTGCCCTTCATCATCATGGGTTATCATAAGTATCATCATTAAGTTTTTTACATATTTCATCAATTCACACTCTCAATAGGTTAGCATTTTTCTTGGCTATCTCCAACTTAAATGCCATGTTCCTATGACTAATACATATATCATAACATGAAATGCATATGCAACGGATCCGATTTGAAACATTTCTCATAATACATGCGCACATGTCTAATCAAATAATCGCAACTACACATAGTTGCTTAAGCATTTGTTATCCGCAAGGGTGCTTTTCACGAGATCCCGTAAGACCTTTATTGTTTCAATATATCAAGTGATCGCAACCACATATAATCATCCAAATATTTGTCCCCCACACAAGGGTCCATTTTTATAAGATCCTGCAAGATCTCAATCATTTCGACATGTCAATGTGATCGCAACCACATATAATATTTGAATATTTGTCCCCCCGCAAGGGTCCTTTCCACAAGATCCCACAAGATCTAAATCATCTCAACATGTCACATGATCGCAACCACGTATAATCATTTGGATGTTTTTCCCCCTCAAGGGTCCCTTTTCACAAGATCCTGTAAGATCTTCATTCTTCCATTATATCATGTGATCGTTGTGGCGCCCTTAATCCGGTAAATAAGGTTATTAATATTATTATTTGAATAATGAAAGCGAGGGAAGTTTTTTTGAAATAGAAAAGAATGAACGATAGTCAAAGAACACCACAATTCAGATATTTAGCAATTAACCTGGACCTATATAGAGGCCTAACCCATATATGAAGATATGGGAAGGTAAGTTGTAACACCCCCTTATATACACAAGATATATATGTATTCTTCTTGCTTTTAAAAAAAAACTTTTAGAAAGATATACATATTTATCACTCTTTATCTCGCGTATACAAGGACATATATACATCTGATTTTCTTTGAATATTGAAAGTAAAAAAAAATATTGTCTTTCAATATTTGTCCATAATGACAAAATAATTTATAAAAATCATAAGTGATAAATCATTACAGTATTATATCTGAATGAGAAAGTTTATCAGAGTTTAACCTTTACCTTGTTACAATTATCTAAATTGATATTGTAATAAGGCAAGGTAAAAGTAAACTATACCTCTACTACAAATGTGACCAATCATTTCCTAGTCCTTCAACCATCGAGTTTTAGAATCCTACTCTTGTCATATCTCTTCATCTATCTAATTGAGGATAAGACCACTTTACCCTCTTGTAATTACATATCCTTCCATCTTGAACTGTTAGCTATATATCACATAACATATATTTTGGACACAAAATTCAAACAAGAAGGAGTGAGAAACAGAATATAATACTTTACAGATAAGACATAAACATAAGGGTTTTCATAATTTAATATAATAATTTCAATCACAATCATATACATAATCAATTATGAATGTAGAGTTTTCATAACAATTATACTTTCATTCACAACCACCCACATAGAATTTCACAATCATATGAATGTCATGCAATGTTTTTAATACTACCATCTTATTCATTCTATGCATGTGGGCTCTTAAAGTTTTAGTTTACACTGGGTCAACCAGGAGTTTACATTGTTTCATAATTCCGGATAATAATAACATAAATGCCTTCATGACATATGAACAGCTCAACTAGCGTGGAAACACTTAGAGACTGGTCAGACTGAGAAAGTTTTTATTGTGAAAGTACCCGACACTAGGGAGCGACCCCAGGTCACCTGAAGCACCCTTTCACACCCTCTCATCCTAAGGCTCGCAGTTAAGCCTCCTCTAATGTATCTTCGGTTTCTATAATCCGTCCCCAGGCAATATCACATCTCATTTCTCTTTAATGATTCATGATGCATGAACTACTCGCATATTTAGTTAGTTAAGATTTTTAGAAACTTAATTATTAAATACCATAAAGGTTCACAAAATCATCTCAATAAACTGTACATTCCCATAAGTTCTTCTTTGAACTTCTATTATACAGAAATAAATTTAGTACAGTCTTCAAATTCAGATCTCGCTAAAATTGAGTTTCCAAGCCTTAAATATCTCAAAACTTTCTCTTAAAACACTTCACATATTTACATAATCTTTCCCAATTTGAATCTTAACTAGATTGAGTTTAGAAATCTCGACTATAACAAAATATCCTTTAGTTATTTCATTAGAGAAAACCAATTTAAATTTCTGATTTCTAAAAGAAAATATTTTTTTTAAAATCATTAACTAAGAATACTTAAAACTATAAAAATTTTCTTTAATTCAAGAATTAATTATCTCAATCTCTGATTTTCATAAAATAGCTTTTTTTAATACTAGATTTTATTCTAGAGATTAAAAATAAAGTTAATGAAAATTATTTCTAAGAAGAAATAAAAGACTAAAATAATGATAAAATACTTTCTCTTAGAATAAAAATTTAAAGAGTAAGGTAAGAAATTCTTACTGAGTTTTAACTTTCCGTCATGCTTGTTATATGCTCAAACTCCATATCACAAAGTCATCAATCATCCATCAATCATAATCAAGTATTGTAATATCATCAATCACAATCAAGTATCATCAAATCACAAATATTATTAATCACAGTCTAGTATTATAAATCATAATATCATTAATCAAAACCAAATATTATTAATTATAATTAAATCAAATCAACTAAATATCAGTCATAAATATAATTCAAATTTTAATAGTTGTTTAGATTAATAAGATTAATTTTATGTCTTTATAGTCCATTCCTCGCATAGGTCTATGTAGGTCCATATAGTCCAATCCTCGCATAGGTATAGTTCAGTCCATACAGGTCATAATAGTCCAAATCCTTGCATAGGTTCAATCCAGTTCGCATAGGTTATCCAGGTATTTGCATAGGTATTCAGATCAAGTTACACAAGATACTCGATTTAAAATTTATTATAAATTTTTAAGTTAAATAGTTATTATTTTAAAATAATAATATTATTAAATTTTAAAGGAGTAGGGGACTCCTCCCATTATTCTTATGTCTTTTCATATTATATTCTTATCCCACTCCCCTTTACCTTGAATTGTTACCAAAAGAGAGTTCATTTTACGCCTCCGATTTCTAAAAATATTAATACCAACTTATTTCAGTATAGGCATAAGATAAAAATTAAGATTACTACGTAAAATAGAAATGGTAAATTTTGAATAGTGAATAGTGAATACTGAATACTGAATAATAAAACATGAATAGAAACAGCAAATAGTAAAATATGAATAGTGACAGTAAATAGTAAAATGTAAATAGTAACGGTAAATAGTAAATCGTAAATAGTAAAGGTAAATAGTAATTTACTATTCAGAATAGTAATTTAAAATAATATTATATCTAGTATAATAATAGATTTCTAAAACTATATGAAAATAAACTTAAAAAGTATAAAAGAGAGTTATTCTTACCTTATGATTTTGGTAGAACTTCCTTCCATAAAAATTATTTCTCTCTCTTACTCCCACCACTATCTCTTTAGCACTATTATATTAAGAAAATTTATTCTGAAATTGTGATTTTTCTTTCAGAAATCCTTCGGTATTTATAGCAGAAAATTCACTATGCATTTGAATATTTTATTATAAAAGTACCGTGTAATTTTTAAAATTTTCGTTTCTGGTTACTATGCAAGTTTGAAAATTTCGTTCATGCACAGTGTTTTGTATAGTAAATGTCGACTGAATTATTAAGCCAAAGAGTAACCATTTACTCGGTATATTTTAAATATTCAAAATCGATCCTTTTTGAAATTTAGCGATATTATATCAGTTCTCACTAATTTTATGATAAGTAATATAAAGTTTAAATTTTCAAAATCTAAAATTTTCTGTTAATAAAAATTTATTGGTACGTTTTTTATTTTTTTTACGATTGGTAAAAATCAAGATTTTACTCAAACCGATAATTTTTAGATAAGTCTACTTAAAATACATTTTAGATAATTTTCTTATAATTTAACTTCACTTTCTCGTAAATATTTTTAATTTTAAGTAACTTTATATGAATTTAAAATTTTTTAAAATATATTATTTTATTAAAATATTTCAAAATTTTCAAAAAATTTTAGAAAATCATAAATATTATGTAGATCAAAAGTTCTAAAGAACCATAGTCTAATTCCTTCAAAATTTTATTTTAAAATTCTAATAAGAGTTAAATCATAAATATGTAAAAACATAAACATAAAATAAAAGTTATGAATAATAAAGATATTCAAAATTCTTAATATAATTTCATTAATCAATGAATACTAATTAAGTTATTTTAAAATTCTCATTCATAAATATTTTCATTTTATTATTATTATTATTATTATTTTATTTTATTTTAAAAAACAAATAATTAAATATAAATACCAAAATTTCATAAAAAATGATAATAATAAACTAACATATAGTAAGTATTTCTCATGAAAGATATATTAATATTTATTTTCTATTTGTTTTGAAAACGGGATGTTACATAAGTGATATAGAACAAGAGTCCTCCCCGATTAATGGTTGCATAATTATCATTCAATGAATAGCAGAATATATAGGCTAATTCATAAGCATGAATGGATCAGGGAAAAAGATCTAGGATCTATGAATTAATTGATTAAAACATGTTAAAAGATGCACATTTAGTTACATAGGCGTGTCATGATCCAATAACATCAACCGGTTATCAAAACTTATGAAAAATAGTGAAAACAGGGACATGAATCGATTCAAACACTCCATGAATCGATTCTCACGTGTTTGGAATTCAAAGCAGTGAAAACAGTAGCTTATAAAGCATCATCTATGTCAATCTCTCATCATTGATAACATTCCCATCACCATTAAATGTTTATCCCACTCACATTCCATATTTCCCCCAATTTCCAAGGGTTAGGGTTTCATTAAAAACCCAACAATCACCATCAATGCACATGGTTCTCCACCTTCAAACTCACATTTTCGTATACCCCAATTAATGCTCATAAAAGCTCACATTCATTTCACCCCACCTTAGGGTTTTTATATTTAAAGATCCCATTCAATCCCCATATACATTTAATACTCTCCCAAGCCACAATAACCCATAACCTAGGGTCCAAGCATAATAAAAAATGATGAGGGACTTACCTCAACCAAGAAATAAATGTGGGAACCAAGGGAGGAAGAAGAGTGACAAAAATGGAAGAAGAGAGGGAAGAGCCTCAAGCCACAAGCTTCATCTTCTTCCACAATGGAGGACGAAATTGGAGGATGAAGATAGACACACCACTTGGTTAGGTTTTGAGTGGAGGAAGAAGATGAAAATGAATGAGGAATTGAGAAGAGAAGAGAGAGCAAGTGTATATTTTCCTAGAGGGGGAAAATCCAACATGAAAAGAGAGTGAAGAATGGGAGTTTTATTGTAAAACTTAACATATCTGTAGCACTCCTCCGTTTTATAATAAACAGAATCTCTGTTCGGGCTCAATACTTTATCTAAAAATTATTTCGAGCATATAGTCAGATTCCTAATAATATTCTCAACAGCCCTGAATAACGACATCTCAATCAGAGATACTTGGTCTGACACCCATATTTTAACTAGGTATAAATTTTAACACTTTATGCCATAATAAATTATGAATACTCATAAAAATTCCCAATTTACTTATTTCTAAATTTTGGGACATTAAATAATTCATCTGTAATTATTTACTAATCATCCCTCTTAATTAAGTATTTATGTAAAATTTGGGATGTTACAATCGCAACCACATATAATATGATATGTCATGCATGCCATGAATGCAAGAATGCATATGCTAGCCTCAACTTCACAAGGATATCTCACCCTCTCACTTAGGATACATTTTACACTTAACGTTTTGGTTAATGGCATGCAATAAATCACAATACTCTCCAAGGCATACAATTTATCACAAAATCCTCTAAGGCATCAATTCAGTTGTTCATAATATAATAGCCAAGGAGTCTCATCAATTTCAATCTACACATGGAAATCAAAAAGGCATATCAAGAAGCATACTTCAAATGTATAACACCAATATATACATTTCCAACCTATAATTCTTAGTGGATTTCAACTTCAATTATCTTGCCATTGTTTCAAGCTTTAGTGTGGTATTCACAATCTCTTTAATCATCTTAATTTTTTAACATCATTTCCAATTCACTAATTGGCAATAAACATAATGACATTCAATCATTTTCTCAATATTTTTATCACAGTAATCTATTGTAATATGACGCTTGGTTTCCTATAATTTGGTCTATGATGCAAGAGGTTTGGTCTATGAACTTAAATACAAAACTTTATTTGTATTTTCATTAATTAATTAAACTTGCATCGAGATTTGGGTTTGAGAAATTGGGGCATCACACATTGCATAAGTAAGTTGCCATAGTTCTCAGTTTCCTACATAATTTATACATAACGGCATGGTACCAAGCTTCAAAATATATGTGATGAGATGAATGATTGATAGGTCATAAGTATGATATATTAGGATTGGTTTCCATGTCAAAATGCAATGAATTGCATCATGGGTCATGTGTTCCAAAGCAAGACATGTTTGTAAGTTAGAAACAGGGTGTGGCAGTGAAAACCACAACCAATGAGGAGAACCACGACTAGGACATGAAACCCACTGCCAAGGGATCTATGTTTACCCTGTTTTCCTATCTTCTGGCAGTGCAAACCATGACCAGTGGCAGGAACCACGACCAGGCCATGGAGCACACTGCCAGGGGCCAAATTATTATGTTTTCTCATCTATTGCTTGCCTGCGGGTGTTACCTTGTTTAGGGCTATGCCCCTATGCCTCTTGGCTCCCTTTTTGCATACTTTTTCCATATGTTTTCCTCTTCCACACATTAGGGATTCCACCTTGAATCTATATGTTCGAAAGGATATGACATCTAGCATGGGATTTCCCGCGATTCAGTCTGTGATGTAAGTGGTTTGGGTTATGAATTTAAATGTGAAAAATTTATTCACATTTTGTTAATTAATTATACTTGCACCGGGATTCGGGTATGGGAAATCCGGGCACCACAAAGGCCATCATATATGGGCTTGGACATTTTATAGTTTAAACAACTCATACATAAACATAATGTGTAGACCTTTTTATAGAGTTTTTCATCCACAAGAGTAAATATGTTTGATGTGAGAATTCTAAAAAACTAATTTTTCACTCTTATAAAGAGTCTTTTATTTGTGCGCATGAGTAATCTATGCAATGTGAGACTTGTTTTCAAATTTATCATTTAAACAGTATATTAGTTAAAGAATTCATAAATATTTTAAATCAAAATGTTAGCATTATGGTAATCTCACTTTCTTGGTGTTAAGAGAGCATAAGTTCAAATCCTTAAGACTTATAATTTAATATAATGGAAGTCATTGCATATGTCACACTTGTCTTGGAAGATTGAGGGAAGAGCGCTCCGAAAAATGATTCTTATGCTTAATAAAAAAATTCCTATGGAATAATAAATTTTTAGACTTGATTTTAAGATTAGTGGGTAAACTTAGATAATAAATATACACCCTTAGTAATAATATACAATGTGATTATTATGTATTATTAATCATTAAATTTTAATTTATATATTTTACATAATTTTTTTATTATCATTTAATAATTAAACAACACATGGATTATCACAATATTCTTTAAATAATTTTGGATTAATGTATCGTCAGATGAAACAAAACCATTAATTTTCACCAATGATAGTTATGTTAAAATAAAGTTATAATTTACCTTGACCTAAATTAAAAACATAAACATATGTCCAATTCTGGGTCCACTAATTTCAGCTGATTTTACTAGCAAACAAATCAATGGCCGTTGATTTCAACGGTCACTGGATCAAGCGTATAGGGACCAACTTGAAATTCCGCGCCTTGTTTTTCTTCAATTTTCACACTGTTTACTATTTATTTTATTTTATTCTAATTTTTAATAATAATTCATTTTATTTTAATTTTCATTGTACAGCAAAGAAATTTATTCCTTTTTCGTAAGGGAGGAAAGAGAAACAAATTCTTTGCCATCTTTGATCAGAAATTGCCTCTTACCTCATTCTCTCCCTGCCTCTCTCGTCAAGCTGCAGAACAGAACAGGTACCCACATTTGCAATATCGAATTTTAATGAAAATTAAATCGTTTGCCTGAATTATCAATGATCTTTTCAATTAATTTATGTATATATTTATTAAAATCTCGGATTATTACACTCTTGGAATTTATGTCCCCTTGAATTTATTTGATTTAATTATCATAATTAAATTTGCTGTTGGTAGTTGATAATCTAAGGCATAATGTGTCACGGTTGGGTTGGTTTGAATTCATTTTCTGTTGGTGTTTACGGTTACTCACAATTATTAGTAGGTCGTTGGAAGAGGAAGTGTGGTTTTCGTTTTAATCTTTTTTCAAACAGGAAAATCTATTTCTATTTATTTATTTATTTTAATCATTATTTTGTCGTTGTCTAAGGAGTTGAGGATTTATGCTACTGCTGAATTTGTTTGATGTTGTTGCGGTTGTGCTGTCTATGATTATGATGTCTGGAATTGTTCATTGTTGAAATGGCGGTGTCAATTAAATGCAGTGCATTTAGCTGGATTTTGATTTTCTTTGATAATTTTAATTTTAATCTAATGGTGGTTGTGTTGTTACTTGTTTGTAGCCTTCTAGCCTTAGCTCATCTAAGTTGTGGATGCAATTTTGGGCTTTGAGTTGGGTGGCTGTGATTTGATTGATGACTTTCCCTGTCATGTGATGAATCTTGTGGATTTGTAGAGCAAGTGTGGTGGAGATAGCAGCTGGTTCATCTGTCAAAACAAAGAGGATGCAGGGATTCACTGCCCTTCTTACATCTGCAGCTTGTGAGTGGTTTTTGATATTTCTGCTGCTACTTGATGCCTTGCTATCATATCTGCTTACCAAGTTTGCAAGTTACTGCCAATTGGAATTGCCATGTTTGCTTTGTTCTAGGCTTGATCACATGTTTGGTTGTGGAAATAAGCCAGAGTTCTATCAGAACCTGTTTTGCAGCAACCACAAATCAGAAATATCTTCTCTGATTTTGTGTCATGCTCATGGCAAGCTTGGGAATGGTCACAGGATGTGTGATGATTGTCTTCTGTCAGTCACTGCAAACGCTAGGAGCAATTCAAAGACTCACAGATTGTTGGTGGGTAAATTTGGGCTGGTTCTTGGTGGTTCTGGTTTCCAAAGTTCATCACTGAGCAGGGATTTGTTTACTGGCTCTAAGGGCTCAAGGGCTTGTACTTGTTGTGGTAGGCTTTGGAAGCCAGAACTAAAATCACCTGGGAGAGCTATTCTCAAGCCATGTATTCCCTTGCCACATGCGCCGAGGCAACGCCGTTTGAATCACTTGAGGAAAACGAGGGATAAGTTTACTGGATCAGAAGGAAAAAACTATTTCAATCCAATATCTCATGTTGGCCACACTGAGCTCTGGCTTAATTCTGATTCCGAGTCTGAATTTCCATTTTCTGATGATGATGATGCTAGTAGTGTATTCCATGAGAACATTGAAGACAGCAACAACTCTATAGCTCAAAATACATCAGTACCTTCCTCAAATTGTATTCCAGCTGATTTGAATCCACCAAAGCCAAATGCTAGTTCTGATGAACCCGCGCCTTCGCCTTCAGAATCAGACCAATGTGTCGAGCCTAATGTAAGCAAAGATCAAGATATGAATGCCAATTGTCCGGTGGAAATTAACTTGCTGCAAGCAAATCAAAAGTGTTTAAGTTCTGACCTACTTCATGGGCTCATTTTACCAGATGATGTTTCACCATCACCCATTGTTATGAATGTTCAAAATGGTGAATCAGAATCAAAAGACAGTACTCAGGTTACTTGTCTCTCTCAGGATTCTGTTGTTGCTCCCCTATCCGAACTAATTACTTTTAATGGCTCAAATGCAAATGTTGGAGCATCATCAGAAAAATGTAACTTCTCCCTCTACCTGTATCTCCATTCTTGCTCCTCAAAATAGTCTAACATTTGTTTTCTGGAATTTTTACAGCTGCAGATGCTGCACAAGAAAGCGATGCCGGAATCATATCTGAAAAGAATGGGGAAGTTTTAAAGAAGATTGATACAAGGGAGAAAGAATCTGCTGAAGCTGATCCAATGGTAAGTGATTCTGCTCCTACATATCCTACACAAGAGAACTCCAGTTACTTGAATAAGTCCTCTGTCCCCGAGGAAAGACATGTACCCGGTTTTGTCATAGAACAACCAACCATACAGGAAGTTGATATTGTCAAAGAAGACATGGAGCAATCATCATCATACAATTCTCCTCATTATGTGTCTAATATGTCACAAGTTGTTCCCCTAGATGATGTTCAGTCCCCTGAGGATTCTTGTTCAAATGGAATTCAGGTAATTCACAAGTCGGCCTCAGTGGAATCTTGTCTTGAATCTATGGATGAAAGCATTATTACCGAAATTGAAGGGGAGTCGATCACGGATCGATTGAAGCGACAGAGTGAGTATTACAAGAAATGCATGGATGTTTTACAGAAGGAATTGGAGGAAGAAAGAAATGCTTCTGCTATTGCTACAAATGAAGCCATGTCTATGATTACAAGGTTACAGGAGGAAAAAGCAGCCTTACAAATGGAGGCTCTTCAATACTTAAGAATGATGGAAGAGCAAGCAGAATATGATAATGATGAATTGGAGAAAGTTAATGATTTACTCACTGATAAGGAAAAGGAGATACAAGATTTGGAAGCCGAGCTTGAATTTTATAGGGCAAACTCTGAGGATGAGCCTATGGTCCACCCTATGCAAAAGGAAAGTTGGGATTCAAGAGGAGAAAATGTCACGGTTCAAAAAGCTGGTCTGAATGACATCACAAATCTTGTAAGCAAGTTTCCTGATTCAAAGTCCACTGAGGTGTCCAAAATTGGTCATGAAGCCGAAATTGATGAAACCTCCATTTTGGAATTCGAAGAGGAAAAGCGATACATTTTACAATGTTTGAGAAACTTGGAAAAGAAGCTTCATCAAATTTATTGTGACGAGATTTCCTGCCATAGGCTTAATAGTAAACCTGAGAAGCATCAAGTCTGTAAATTGAATCAACAAGGAGCTTCTAATGGTGAAGGACCTCAGTTATTACATGGTCATGAAGAGACTGATTTGTCCAAACAGAAAAACGACAATGTGTCAAATGGAAATCATAGTGACAAGGATGGATCAGATGGTGATGATTGTTCTCTTGGTGTAGAAAACAATCATTCCACACGTTCCGGACCACAATCCTCCTCACCCAGAAGAGAAGTTGAGTTGGTTGCTCTGGAAAATGAAATATCAGACCTTAACGAAAGGTTGGAAGCACTTGAATTTGATCATGATCTTCTTGAGCACATAATAAATTCTCTTGAAAATGGAAATGATGGAAAACAGTTTATTCAAGACATAGCTCATCGACTGCGTGAGCTACGGAAAATTGGAATACGATGAAGATGGTAAGCATATAAGAAGAAGCGTTTTAAGTTTTCCCTTTATTTTTAGGCACAAATAAACTTTCGTGCTGTATATTATTAAACATTGTCCACACTCGTATAAAGAATGTTGGACATGCTTTTTTGCCTAGCGGGGGGTCGGTTGTTCAATGATTACACAAGTTAATGAACATATTTTGCAAATTGTGTAACTCTCATTTACACGTTAACCTCTAATTCAAATGTTTGTTTTGCTTTAGAATCTAAAACAAGATCAAGTTTATAGAGTCCGACAAAATCTGTAGAGGGTTGTGACTCTAAGTTTTGATAGGACCTTAAGTAGAATTTTGTGAAGTTTTAATTCAAGCATGAACTCCTTGCATATTGATATGTTAGCAAAGTAACTTATCAATTTGCTAGTGCAAGATTTGGCATGCATACACTTAAGCATATCGTATAATGTTTTAGGGAAATGCCACTTTTTTAAAATTCGTGATTCACCAAAAGTAGTAATATAATAGACCACCGTTGATTTATACTTGTTCCTTGTTTTTTAACATTTAAATTTAATATTTATATAATGAATCGTAAGAGTTTTTCTTTAAAATTTATATTTATATAATTTAACATTTCCTGGCAAACCCAAAATACTAGTTTATCCGAAAAATGTGAAATGTATACTAGTATATCCGAAAATTGTGAAATGTTCACTTATGTGATACTTCAAATTTAAAGCATTAATTAATTGTGACTTGTTTTCGAATACAGTTACTTAATTAAATTCTCCTATACCATGCTTAGAATTAAAAGGGTAAATCACGAATACCAACCTTCATGTGCTTGAATTACAAACCCCCATGAACGTTAAAAGCATTACATCTCACCCAATAAATCATGAATACCATCTTTCATGTTTACTTGAATTACAAACCCCATCAATTTTAAAAATATTACATCTCACCCAAATCCTTAGTTACTGTCCGAAGGAAACAAAACGAATATTTTGTTCTGTAACCTTGGTTAAAAATTAGTGTTTTTTATAGGTTAAATATATCAGTTTGTCGCCAATCTTTTAAGTTTTGTTTTGTTTAGTCCCTAACTTTTTTTTTTCAATCACGTCTCCTAAATTTTAAAAAACACGTCAAATTAGTCTTTTTGTCAAGTTAAGGGTAATGTCGTCTGCGGAAATTTCTAATATGGAGACATATATACCCATATGTCAGTGATTTATTTGGACAACATAACACATATAACAGAAGCTTTTTTCTTGGACAACAGAATAAACGGTAACATAACTTTATAACTTTACTGTTTTTTTAGTTTCTACAATCTTGGACCTGCTATTTATCTTTTCCCTCCTTCAGTCCTTCGTTTCTTCTTCTTTTTGCCGCGTGTGATAACCGCCATCGATGTGAAAGGAGAAGCAGTCATCGAGTCGGAGGAGCGCGGCTAAAAAGTCATGATGAAACAAGTTCCCTTTAGTTCACCAGTTTTTAAAGAAAACCTTTGAGTCAACCCGGTTAACACCGGGGATCTATGGCTCAAACTGCAAATGGGGACACTAGTAGAAGGACTAATGTGAACATGAAATCCAGAGGTAGAAAAGATAACTAAGAGAGAATGACGAGAATAATTAATACCTAAATCATTGTAAATGAGATATTTGAAATTTTTAACATCTAAATTATTATATAAAAGTGAAGTTGACGGAAACTATACAAATAGATTTAAGGATATATATTAGTCCATACTTGAAATTTTCAACTATCGCATAATCTAGTGTCTACGCTACTTTCAACTTGCAAAGATGTAAGTGATCAATAGCATTGTTATCAAAACTGAACCGGTTCGGTCGGTCTGACCGGTTGAACCTTAAACCGCTTAAGTGACTGATCCAGGTCAATTCTTTAATACTACCGGTTCAACCATGGTTGAATCCCGGTTTTAGCACGGTTTTCATGAACCGGTGCGTTCACCGGTTCAATGACCGGTCCGATTCTGTAAACATTGATCAATAGACATGAAAACCAAGAGGGAGTTATAAGGTGTCAATGTCTAATGACATTGCCAGTTTCAAGTCTAAGTGGTAATCTAGTTTTCTTTTAGCTTTTTAGTTCAATTTATAATAATAATAATAATAATAATAATAATAATAATAATAATAATAATAATAATAATAATAATAATAATAATAATAGTAATAATAATAATAATAATAAATCCGGTCCTGAAATCGGCCCCTGAACTTGAAGGTAGTTTGACTAAAATCCTTCATGGAATCGGTATGACATGATGACCAATGTAAGTTATTCTCTCAACACCGGCTTCTCACGTAATGAAATGATTTAAACGTTGAAATCCGTTATCACATGAAAGGTCCCTAAACTGACCTCGTTGCGAGTTGTTCACTTAATACCAGAGGATCAAAGTTGACCTATGCCCTAACGTGCTTAACAAGTAGCCTTCAAAGTGACTGATGGGTAGGTAGAGCAGTTATGAAACGTCTATGTCACAAGTCAGCTTTCGTACAGAAGAGCATAGTAAGTACTAACACCATGTACGGAAGACTTGGAAAGCAAGAAGGCTTTTCCACTCCCTCCAGGTATAAACATCCATGCATTAACGTAACATGGTAAGAACATTATCTTTAACTTTATGCTTGAGCTCTGAAATTCCTTCAAACTTTCACTTATTTGAGCGTCAAAGTGTCCTTGCAGCTGACACCCCATTTCGCCCCACAACGCGTAAGGCTGGTGCTGTTGGTATGAGGAATCACTCCAAGACCTCTATTCCCCACTAGAATAGAGGTTATAATATCAGATCCCCACTTGTAATATTAGAGAGCAAGTGTGAGAATTAAGGACTGTCGTGAGGCCGGACATTGTACCCCGGCCTAGATCACTTCAATAATAATTCTTAGTTTTAATCTCGATAAATTAATAATTCTTTTGCAATAATTTTATAGAAAACAATTTTAATATTTTTTATAAAAATTAAAAAATATTTTAAATCAAAACATACCATTAACATAAAGTTTTTAACAATATATAATATTAAATTATTATGAAATAAAAACGTAAAAAAAAAATCTGTAACAATGGATCAAAATTAAGTGTGATACTTTAATTATATATACTTGGTCACTCCTGACCCTAGGGACGAGATATTCAGGCAACTCAGGGAGAAGCTTGCTAAGTTGAGGGGTGAGCATTCCACTCATGCAGAGAAGGTGAGCCTTAACAAGGTTTAGCAACCTGAAGCCTCCAAGCATGAAGTGTCTCATAAACTTTTGTATTTGAAGATACCTATGTATGAAGAGGAGCAGGAGACTCAGTTTCATGCAGAGCAGCCAAACACAAGGCGTAGGGGTGTTGTCTCTAGCTCTTCCTCGTCTAGATACAAGTTGAGTATTCCTTTCTCTAGGAGATTCATGAGTGTGCCTATCCCCAGGCACCTACAAACCACCCAACCTTTTCTATAGGAAAATATATGGGTGAGACGTATCCATGAAAACACATCGATGCATACGTTTACAAGGCTATGTTTTTGGGCACTAAGGTTGATGTTTTACATTGCATGTTCCCATACACACTAACTGGAGGAGCCCTAACATGGTTCAAAGGTCTACCTTCTGGGTCTATAAAATCTTGGGAAGAAATGGCTAAGGCGTTTAAAGAACATTTTGTCATCTCTAGAGATGTGCCTATGACGTCTTATACCCTGGCTCAGATCAAGCAGGGAGAAACCGAGTCTCTAAAGGACTTCTTGAAGAGGTTCTACAAGGAAGTAGCTATGGTGCCAGATCTCACAGAGGCTATTTAGTTGCATATTATCATTAAGGCTTTGCAACCCAAGTCTCCATTTGCTATGTCATTAGCAAAAGTTCAACCCACCACCCTATAGGAGTTTAGACGCAAGGTGTCCAAATATCTAGGTATAAAGATGCATCACGAGGCCATAACAGCCAGGAGCAAGCCACCTACTCCTGTACTACAAGTGGAGAAGGAGAAAGAAAAGTCTAAGTTTGAGAAAATACCTTAGAAAGATCACGGTGGGAATCAACAACCCCGCTAGCAGGAGAAGCGTGTTGCTATGTTTTCTCACTATGCTTTTCTTAACACCAACCCGTCCTAGATTCTGAGGGAGGTTGGTTGGTCCTCTTTCAACGTGTATGGAGTACGGAGACTGATAGCCAATCGCAAGCGCATATCAACATCCAAGAACTCCAAGAGTGCATGTGCTTCAAATCTTATTCAAGCGGCTTGATGTGTGGACTAATGAATTCAATTATGGATGTTTTTTGGATTTTACTATTTATTTTGTTGCTTTGTGGTTTGAATACTTTTGAAGTTGCCACATTATTGGACTTACACTATTTGGTATAGTATGTAATATGTGTGTGTAATATGCTACTAGACACCATTTAGTATATTTGCTAATAGTAGTAAAGTGTATGTGGATGGATTGGATAGATAATATAAAAAGTCAATTTTATAGTGCAAAATTTACTAATTTTATATAAAAATATTTTTATAATGTATATAAATTATGTAGTAGAAGAAAGACTCAATTTTTTTATTTTTTTAATAGATGGATCCAAATTTTAATAAGTTAGTAACTTGCCTTGTTTTTTTAAAAAATAATTTTCTATGTTTGGTGAGCCAGCCAGCAGGCCCGACAGGTCAACACTAAACGGGGTGGGCAAACTATTTTAGCCTGTTTATCTTTTTCACAGGATTTGGTGAGGTGACCAGGCGGGCCAGCCTGTTTTGCATCCCTAAGTTTGAGAGAGAATGTTCTACCTTTATTACGTTGATGCATAAGAATTTATACCTGGAGGTAGTGGAAGAGTCTTTTTGTTCACCAAGTCTTTCATACATTGTGTTAGTACTTTTTTGGTTCCTTATAGAAAGGCTGACACATGAAAAGAACATATCTAAATGGCGCTACCTCCCAATCAGTCACTTTGCAGGTTACTTGTTTAACACGTTGATGCATAGGTCAACCATGACTTTCTGGTGTTGAGAGAATGGCTCACACTAAGGTCGGTTTAGAGACCTTGCATGTGATTCTGGAGATCTGGTGTTAGGACGCTAGATATTATGGGACGTTGGTTTTGAGGGTGGATCCTAGTCAAATTACCATTGTGCCCAGGGACCCCTATCGAGACCAGATCAATTGTAACACCCTTGGTTAACTAGGAAACTGATCCGGTCTCAATACCGGTATCCGATCTGCTTACATATTTCAACGTCTTTGATAAGACATCTACGTATAACCGGTGTCATCGGTATACATCCGGACTGTAATTCCGTATCAGGCGTTCTCCCTATACCGGTTATCCAGGATAACACCATGACATCGGATAATACACACGTCACTATGCAAAAGACAAGGATTGTTGCTACAGGGATCGATCAATAATTCCCTACACTACGAGCCAAATTTTGCTCACGGGAATGGTCAACTTGTTCCCTAATCCTAGTCTACATTCTCTACGCTCAATATAAAATAGCCACTTGACCCAATCATGCAGGTAAGTGCGCAATATAATAATGCTAATGGGAGTTGGTGGTTCCCCACCAATGAGTCCTCGTTAATCGAGCCAATCAGGTATATGAACTAACTTCATGATTGAAGTTAGGGATCTTCTTCTTCAGCTCTTTTACGACTGATTCCTCTCTGAATACATTCCTTACTTGGAATATAATCACTGACTTGAGCGTCGGAGAATCTTTGCAGGTGACACCACCATTCGCCTACTTCAACGCGTTAGGTCGGTGTGAAGGATCTCCAGAACGCCCAATCCGCTCTCCTCATTCAAGGACAACGGATACCTACATCGGATACACATACATCCG
The DNA here is from genome assembly GCA_037962975.1 of Clitoria ternatea. Taxonomy (NCBI): domain Eukaryota; kingdom Viridiplantae; phylum Streptophyta; class Magnoliopsida; order Fabales; family Fabaceae; genus Clitoria; species Clitoria ternatea. The sequence goes on from CM075674.1 coordinate 4,788,465, forward strand.
GTCTACTAGACGGTATTGACATACTATTCGTGACTGGCTTGAGATCGGATCTCTTGACCCCGGTCCAGGACAGATCATTGGCACGCCCGGTGGGACTCGATAAAGTTATTCCCATATCCTTTGACAGAGCAGGTAATCCACCATGGAAGGCGAAGCACAAGACTTCATGGAGAATCAAGCTGAAGGCAGAACCAATCCTAATGCCTACAGAAAACTCAACTTTGATTCTCATGGGGGCAGCTCAAAGAAGATAGTAACTGTGTCTGATCCTGATCCTCGCGATGAGTTGATCAAACAACTTCAGAGGGAACTCGCTGAATTGCGAAGAGAAAAAAGGCAAAGCGAGGATAAAGAGTCATCTCGCACGCGAAACACTCCCCACACAACTGATGGTGAAAAGTACACCACTCTTCAGTACTCAAAGATCCCAACGTTTGAGGAGGGAGAACAAACTCGCGATTCTGAGGATGCAGCTTCCCGAAGGAAGAGAGATTCGACAACAGCACCCCCATTGTCTTACAATCTGAAGGTTCCTTTTTCAAGGAGACTTATGGGCATCAGCATCCCCAAGCACCTTCAAACCACTCAACCACTTTCCATCGGAAAGTATAATGGTGAGACTGATCCAACTAAGCACTTTGATGCTTATGTGTTTGAAGCCATGTACTTGGGGGCTGATGAAGACGTGATGTGCCGAATGTTCCCTCGAACATTGTCTGAGGAAGCCCTCGGGTGGTTTAAAGGCCTGCCTTCTGGATCCATAGATTCTTGGACGGAAATGGCAGCTGCCTTTGAAACCCACTTTGTCATCTCCAGAGACGTACCCAAGACGTCTCACACCTTGGCTCAGATTAAGCAAAGTGAAACTGAGGGCTTAAAAGATTTTTTGAAGAGGTTTTATAAGGAAGCAGCCCTGGTTCCTAACCTCACAGAATCTATCAAGCTGCATATCGTAATTGAGGCATTGCAGCCAGGATCAGCTTTCGCTCTTTCATTAGCAAAGAGCCCCCCAACAACTTTTGAGGAGTTCAGGAAAAAAGCCTCAAAGTATGTGAGCATAGAGATGCACTTGGAGGCAATGGCTGCAAAGAAAAAGCCACCAACACCATCTCCCCAAACCCAGAGGGGTAAGGAGAAGACAAGGTCAGAACGCATGGAGAGGCCATTCACCAATCCTAAGGTGGATAACCGCCCTCCTCGACCTCGAGAAAGGCATGTCAATTCTTTCAGCCATTATGCACAGTTATCTGCCAGACCATCTCAGATTTTGAGAGAGGTCGGATGGCCAGTTTTCAGCACATATGGCATCAGGAGACCAGCCCCTATGAAAAGACCAGGAAATTCACGAAAGTACTGTGATTTTCATGAACAAAACGGTCATTCCACTGATGAATGCCAAGCTCTAAAGAACGCGGTTGAGACGCTAATTAGAGAAGGCAAATTGAAGCAATACCTGTTCAAAGAAAAATCCTTTGACAGGGCTGAACGGAATGAGAAAAGAGAAAGAGATCCCGACGATGGGGATGACAACAACCCCAGTCCGGTTCGAAAGATCTCTGCTGTAGAGAAGCAAAAAGGTGTAATGACCAATAATGCAGCACAGAAAGACAGCATGCCCCAGCAACAACGTCAGGGCCGACGTGAAGTCATTGACATGATTGCTGGAGGGTTCGCTGGAGGAGGAGCTTCAATTACAGCCCGTAAGAATCATCATAGAATGATTCTATCTGTGCAAGGGAGAGTCAAGGACAATCGCCCTTACAGAGAAGGGAATGAGGCTCCCACAATCTCTTTCTCTGACGAGGATTTTGGCCCAACCGTTCCTGGTGGTGACGATGCTGTAGTCATCACTGCTGTGATCGCCAACAAGGACGTCCGAAGAATCCTTGTTGACCAGGGAAGTTCCTGCGATGTTATTTTCTATAATTGCTTTGAAAGAATGGGTTTTAAAGACTCAGACTTACAGCCTTACACGCAGGAACTAACAGCTTTCAATGGCGCAAAGCAATTAACTAGAGGGTATCTTGATACCCTTATCTCGTTTGAAGGCGAGCCAGGAGCCAGGACAGTTAGGTCTCGGGTGCTAGTGATTGATGTCAAATCACCATTTAATGGCATCATAGGCCGTCCTACTCTGAATGCAATGGAGGCAGTTGTATCAACCCCACATCTCCTTATCAAGTTCATTGACAAGGATAATGCTGTGTCATCTATCCGGGGTGATCAAGAGATGGCTAGGTACTGCTACAACCTTAGCCTCAACATGACAAAGCTGGACGCCTCCAATAAAAAGAGGAAACTTAATGATGCTGGAACATCGGCTGGATCTGTAAGTCTTGTCGACCTGGATCCTAGAGCGGATTTGAACATTGATCCGTTCAACCCATCAAAGCCCACACCGGATGGAAGTTCCAGGGACATTGTCTTGGGAGATTCTCCAGAAAAGATCACCCATATCAATGACAAGCTAGATGCTGAAATAGAGCAGCGACTGCTGGCTCTCTTGCAAGAGTTTAAAGACCTCTTTGCATGGACTGTAGCCGATATGCCAGGCATAGACCCTGAATTCTGCTGTCATAAACTTTCCGTCTATCCAGAGACGAAACCTGTGGCCCAAAAGAAAAGACGTTTGGGTCCAGAGAAACAGAAGGCAGCTTGCCAGCAAACTGAGGAATTGCTGAAGGCCGGATTCATCAGGGAAATCCGATATTCCTCTTGGCTTTCGAATGTGGTGATGGTCCCTAAATCCAATGGTAAATGGAGAATGTGCATTGACTACATGGACCTCAACCGCTGCTGTCCAAAAGATCCTTATCCTCTTCCTAATATAGATCGGATGGTGGATGATTCCTCTGGTTACCAATACCTGAGCTTCATGGACGCTTATTCTGGTTACAACCAAATTCCGATGTGCGAAGAGGATCAAGAGAAGACAGCTTTCATAAATGATCGTGGAGTCTTTTGCTATACAGTCATGCCCTTTGGCCTGAAAAACGCTGGGGCGACATATCAGCGCATGATCAACAAGGTTTTCGAAGGTATGCACACCAAACTTGTTGAAGTATACATTGACGACATAATAGCAAAGACACCGATTGGTGGCGATCATATTGACGACCTGCGCCAAGTATTCACCCGTTTGAGACAATTTAACATGAGGCGGAACCCAATGAAGTGCACATTTGCTGTCCCTGCTGGGAAGTTTTTGGGTTTCATGTTAACTCAACGTGGTATAGAAGCCAATCCAGGGAAGTGCCAAACGATTCTAGACATGCAAAGTCCTAAGAATCTCAAAGAAGTCCAATCCCTGAATGGCAAGGTAGCAGCTTTGGCACGATTCATGCCGAAGATGGCTCACAGGTCGCTCCCTCTGTACAAAATACTGAAAAAGTCCAAGAAATTCGAGTGGGGACAGGAACAAGAAAAAGCTTTCCAAGAGCTTAAGGAGGTGTTGTCTAAACCTCCCATTCTCACAAAGCCTGACCCCGAAGACACACTCATTCTGTACTTGGCTATTTCAGATGAAGCTTTGGGCGTTGCCTTGATAAAAGAAACTCCTGATGGACAAAGACCGGTCTATTTCACTAGCAAGACCTTGTAAGGTGCTGAGATCCGGTATCAAAAAATTGAAAAGGCCGCCCTCGCTGTTGTTTGGGCCTCACGACGGTTGCGTCCGTACTTTCACGCCCATCCAATCATAGTAAGAACGGATTTGCCACTCCGTTCTGTCTTAATCAAACCCGATCTTGCTGGGAGGATGATCAAATGGTCTATTGAACTCTCTGAGTTTGATATATCCTACGAACCCCGCAGCGCTATTAAAGCTCAAGTCCTGGCTGACTTTATTGTGGAAATGACAGGGACTGATCCGGATTACCCTCGAGTCCATTGGACCATTTACGTTGATGGTTCATCAAACCAAAGAGGCTCTGGAGCAGGTGTAGTTCTCGAAAGTGATGACGGAGTACACCTGGAGATCTCCCTCTGTTTCAATTTCAAAACATCTAACAACCAAGCTGAGTACGAAGCTTGCTTGGCCGGGCTAAGAGCTGCAATTGACATCGGAGCTTCTGAGGCGACACTCTGTAGCGATTCACAGCTGGTGATTTCGCAGATCTTAGGAGATTATCAAGCTCGCGAACCTCAACTCCAATTATACTTGAACTGTGTCAAGGAGTTGACTGAGAAGTTCTCAAAGGTGGAGTTCAAGCATGTTCCACGTGAAGAGAATACGAGAGCGGATATACTCTCCAGGTTAGCAAGCACTAAACGACCGGGTAGCACCACTACTCTGGTTCAAAGCACGCTAACGTCGCCCAGCATCCCTCTTTTCCCTTCTCTAAACGCCATAATGACTGACTCCCTTTACGGAGATACATGGATGGCTCCTTACATCCGTTATTTGGCTGATGGACAGCTACCCACAGATGAGAAGGAAAAGACGAGGTTAAGGAGAGAATTACCGTATTTCACTATGATTGATGGTAATCTCTACAGAAGGGCACTCTCTGTGCCCTATTTAATTTGTCTCAAAGAGGATGAGGTGCAAGGTGTAATGGAGGAAGTGCATGGAGGACAAAGTGGACACCATGCTGGAGGAAGAAGCTTAATGCGAAAAATCCTCAGAGCTGGATACTGGTGGCCCACAATGAAGCAAGACTCCATTGACTTCGTCAAAAAATGCGACGCTTGCCAAAAATTCTCTAACCTACACCACACACCGGCAGAAGAACTCTTCACATCCGCCGTTCCATGGCCCTTCTATCAATGGGGATTGGATATTCTGGGCCCCTTTCCAACTGCTCCTGGGGGCATCAAATATCTCATTGTAGGGGTCGATTATTTCACTAAGTGGATAGAAGCAGAGCCGGTGGTGCATATTACTTCAGCCCGAACCCGTCGTTTCATGTATGAAAACATCATAACACGGTTCGGGGTCCCAGCACGGATTGTCACAGACAATGGCACCCAGTTCACGGATAGAAAATTCACAGATTTGCTTGAAGGGTTAGGAATAGCCCAAATATTCTCATCCGTCGAACATCCCCAAACTAATGGTCAAGCTGAAGTGGCCAACAGGGAGGTGCTGAAGGGACTAAAGAAACGCCTTGGCGAAGCCAAAGGCGGATGGACAGACCAGCTGTGTCACGTCCTATGGGCATATCGGACAACGCCTCATTCATCCACCAATGAATCCCCATATCGCCTAACATACGGGGTCGAGGCAATGATACCTGTGGAACTGCAAATTGCTTCCACAAGGGTTAAGTACTTCTCTGAAGAAACCAACAATGCTAACTTGGCATCCGAAATAGATGTCATACAAGAACTCAGAGAAGACGCTTTCATCAGAGATCAAGCCATCAAAGCCAAAGTTGCTCTCCGGTACAACAAACGAGTCCAATCAAGGACTTTCAACGTTGGAGATTTGGTTTTGAGGAAAGCAAGTATAGGGAATAAATTCGCCCATCAAGGCAAACTAGCACCAAACTGGGAAGGCCCATACAGGGTATCCGAAGTTACTGGCAAAGGCTCTTACCGCCTTGAAAACCTTGATGGCACTCCTATCCGAAACAAATGGAACACCCAAAACTTGCGCATCTACTATAGCTAGCTGTTGGAACCATCTACACTCTCCTATCCTTATCTTGGATTGAATACTGGAGAATTTATTTTCACAGCTACGCTCTCCTTGTAATTCTTATTTTTGATTTAATAAGAATCTCTCATAACAATTTAACTCTTTCGAGTTTTTCTTATGCTGTGATTTTCAGTTTATCCGGTGTACAAAAGCATATTCAGGACGGATGATCTCAGCTACTTATTCTGTAGTTGACGATGTAACTCTTCGAATATGCGCAACGCACAAGAACATACTCAGGACGGATGATCTCAATTACCCATTCTGTAATTGACGATGTAACTCCTCGAGTGTGTAAATATTGAAGGCCCAGATTGTAGGATTAAACCGAACTCTGGGTACGGTTAGTAAGTTTGGCTGAACACCGGTGAAGGCTCAGATTGTAGGATTAAACCGAACTCTGAGTACGACTAGTAGGATTAACCGAACGTCGGTGAAGACCTGAGTTGTAGGATTAAACCGAACCTCAGGATATGGGTTGTAGGGCTGGCACTTTTTTAAGGCCACAAACCGAACCCCATTCAGAGATTACATGGGTTGTAGGGCTGGTCCTTCTTCAAGGCCACAAACCGAACCCCATTCGAAGACTACATGGGTTGTAGGGCTGGTCCTCTTTCGAGGCCACAAACCGAACCCCATGCGAAGGCTTGGGCGCAGTAAGCTGGTTCTTCTTCAAGACCACGCTGAACCCCAAGTGACGGGCGCAGTAGGTTCAGGATTAACCCTGATCTGAACCCCGTATCGAAGGCTCGGATTGTAGGATTAAACCGAACTCTGAGTACGACTAGTAGGACTAACCGAACGTCGGTGAAGAATTGTCATTGGATAAGACCAATTGAAGAACGGCTGGTAGGATTAAACTGAACGCCAAATATTACATGGACAGTAGGATCAAACCGAACTCCAAACACAACAAGTAAGTTATACTGAACTCCAAATTAATACTCTCGTGAACTTCTTTATTTGGAAGTTTTATAGCTTATAATTCTGAGTCATCAATTCTTCAATTGAGATCTGACTCATAAACTCCGACACACACAATTCACTCGGGTACGCCACAATCTAAGGCATTTTCACCCGAAATTCCTCAGTCGGAAATATTTGAAGAGGAATTTCTATTTTAAATCCTCATTCTCAAGATCTCTCACGTGAAAATCTCACTCAGAGTTTATTCAAAGTGATAATCACCAAATGATACTGGAGGACAACATCAACGGTTTAACGAATAATTTGAGGAATGAATTCTCGTCTAATCGATCTCACAATCATTCCCCTTAAGCCGTTCTTGAGGCACTGATGTGTTCCCTCACAAGCGGTGGTTTTATTATGAAATTCATTTCGCATGTATATGTCCGGTATGGAGATTTTGTTTTACAATCCGATCTTCATTACTTAAATCCGGAATAATACAATACACATGCAGTCCCTCTATTAAAGTTGTTTTTCACTAAACAAGAATGGAGGTAAAAAACTCTTTTATTGATTCAATAAGAATTACAATTCGTGTAATAATCCGGAGCTGATCCCGGAACACAGCGAATTCAAATCAATAAAACGAAAAAAGCAAACAAGAAAGGCGCTACTCTTTCTGGCTTGAGTCTCCCTCCTTCCCCTTGCCTTTGTCTCCGGTCTTGCCTCCTTCAGTGCGAGAGCTCGATCCTGTACTTATGGGTTTCAGAAGGGAAGGTCTCATTGATTGACCTTTAGGTAAAGGAGCAAACTTATAAGGAGTGTTAGGCGGACTCTCTTGACGATTGTCAACGATGGCCACCAGTTTCCCTTGGTGAAACTCATAGAACGGATCAATACCGTTCAAATTAAGTGACACCTTGGGATTCCGGTATAACACTTGACGAATTGCTAACCCGAAAGCCTCCTTGACTGCTTGGTCACACATGTTTACAGCATCGTCCAGGTCTGCTTTCAGGGTCTTGACTTCGCCATTCGAATCCGCCAGCTTTGATAGCAGCTCCTTTTCCTTACGTGTCCAATCATCCACTCCTAGAGAATGGACGACCTTAGCCTCCTTCAACCCCTCTTCCAGCTTTGAAGAGCGTTCCTTCTCCGTGCAGAGATGAGCATTGAGGTCAGCATTGATTTTCTTCTGATCAGAAACTTGACCCTCTAGCTCCTTGGCAAGATTCTTCAACTTGGCAATTTCTTCATCCTTCTTCTGACTTTCTTCTTCGGAAGCTTTTAATTTTCCTTCTAATTGGAGGATGATTGCCTTGTCCTTGCCAACCACCGAGGTGAGCCTCTCATTTTCTTCTGTGAGCTCACGAACCGACTTGAGGAGCTCGGATAAATCAGCCAAGTGCTTCTGTCCGTCGTCGCAAGCTCTGATCAGTTCTTCATTCTTTAACGAGGGCTTCACCTTAGGTGAGGATTCAGGAACGCCCTCAGGAACAGAGCCCTCGTACACCGGATGTTGAACAAGACCGGAATTACCTTCAAGAGAGCAGGGGGCTTTGGGCGCAAAATAAGTCGTTATTGGCTTCGCCCCACAAGTGATTACACTGCCGGGGGCGTCCGGAGTGGGTTCTTCCGCTCTCTTTTCTTTAGAGGGCTCAAGCTCAGCAGCCCTTCTTGAAGTTTTTGGTTTTTTGGGCGAGGATTGACGGTCTGAGGTCTTCGAAGGATCACGCTTTGTCCTTTTCTTTTTCTCGACCACCTTCTCAGATCCGCCCTCGATCAGAGGAATATCGTCACCAGCAGATGAAGTTAATATTATTGTCTCAGCAGTGGCCTTCTTAGAATTCCGCTTTGCCTGAATGTCATTTTCAGCCGCAACGGAAGTCTCTCTGGCCTTGAGTCCTTTTAGCCTATTCATCTCTGGTGACTCGCCCTGAATTTCACCTGCACAATCAAAAGACACAATCAGAGACGTAAAATTTTCAAGGCAAATGACATAATAACGCATGAAGAATGGCAGGGGAATTACGTAAATACTCCTCGCGAGTAGTCTTTGGTCCTAACAAACGCCTGCAGGACAAAAATTGGTGTAAGGCTGTGTAGGACTGCAGAGCCGAAAGAACAGAGATCGAAGTTGGGCTCAGTTCGTCCTCCTCGGTATAGTACGCTTGGGAGGTCAACAAAAAATGTTCGTGCGTCCAAGTCACTGGGAATTTTGGAATCCCATCTTCAGTTAACCAAAAAATTGATTCATTCGGATGGACGCTAATCCTCGTGAAATAGGATTTGAATGAACGCCCATCAACTTTGGCGGAGTCAGTGTACGCCTCGAAGTTGATGATCTTGGAGATAGTCCGGAGGGATATCAAGCTCACTCCTCCTTTCTCCTTATTCGCACGACGGACCACTTGAGTGAAGTAGAAAAGCATGGCCACCGTCGGTTTAAAGTTGAAGTGCTCCCCAAGCACTTCAAGAGAGCGGACCAATCCCCATCCATTAGGGTGAAGTTACGAGGGGGCGCAGTCCAAGAATCTCAGGACTCCCATCTCAAACTTCGTCAAGGGGAAACGCACACCCAAGTTCAGAAATATAAAGTCATACATGAACAAGGACCTCTCGTCTGGTGTGTGGCATATCCGTACCGATGGAAGGGGAGCGAATACATTAAAACACCATTTGTATTTGTCCTTCTTCCAAACGGTAAACCGCGGCTCCAGCTCCCCTTCATCCTCCCGAGCGTGGACGGACGGTGTCTCACGAAATTCCTCAGCCACCCAGCTGAATGGGCGTTTCTGTTGGAATTTCACCCAGTCTATCCGGTGTGCAACCACATTGCAGAGGCCGGATTGGGTCTTCAAATATACTTCTCGGAAGGGGATTCCCCTTCAGACGATTTTCTCCCAGTGGCTTTCTTTGTCACCATTGTGAAAGCTTTGATGCTGCGATAAAATTTCACATCATCAGAGAGATACAAATCCCCACTTTCGACACTCTCACTGGAGGAGGAAGACTCTGAAGAGGGTATAATCACCCTTCGCCTTTGATATTGCGACTCCTCCCCCCCTGTATACTGTGGCCTCGATTGGAAGATCACTGGGATCCTTCCACCACGAACATTAGGGTTTTGAGCCAAAGCCCTTCCTCCTCTTCCTCTAGGGCTAACGCCACTGAAGCTAACACCCTTCTTAGCCATTCTCAAATATTGAAAAGAGATGCAAAAAACGAAGGGAAAGTGGTTACCTAAGGATAGTGAATGGAAATTCACAGAGGCGGACACGAAGAACTTCTTGGGACTTTTGCAGAGGTTCGTCGAGGAAGCAAGAAGAAATGGTAACTGAGATTGCCAAATATGCCTGTATCAGGGCACAAAAATTTTTCAAATACCCACTAAACACAATCTGTCGTTTACCCCCAAACGACTTCCCGTTTAGTGGACCAAAATTGTCGTCTAGTACATCAAGGCGCGAAAATGCCATCATTTTGTCACAGAGCCATCGAAATGGGCCTATTAAAACCAAATACTAGGCCCAACAAGACTATACGTGACAGTTACTAAGGCATGCGCACTTAATGCAATAATGGCGCGCCCACGTGAATTAAGGCATTAAATGTCCAATCATTAGAAACGTGGCCACCATTACCCGAATACCAAGGGTTGCGAAATTCGATAAACTTCTGATATTTCCATTGTCGAATCCGCCCTTAAAATTTCATCACTACGGATCATGGCTCCCAGAACGGATATTTACACTTCGGCGCAAATCCGAAATTCAGACGTACAATGATCAATATAGCTCATATGAGCAAGACAACTGCTTCCTCACATCAGCTAGGGGGCTAGTAGAGGTAATACTCGGATTTCGTCTCGGATTTCGGATGGATGCGGAAAAAAAAAAAATTCACCAGGACGGATGATCTCAATCACTTATTCAATGATTCGGTGATGTAACTCCTGGTACGAAGAACTCCAATAATCATTCCAGGACGGATGATCTCAATCACTTATTCAGTGATTCGGTGATGTAACTCCTGGTATGAAGAACTCCAATAATCATTCCAGGACGGATGATCTCAATCACCTATTCAGTGATTCGACGATGTAACTCCTGGTATGAACAATTCTCATCATCACTCTTACGATGAAAGTATTCACTCAATCCGTACTCCCACGATTGAAAAATGTCTCCAGGATGGATTATCTAAATCACTTAATCTGTGATCTGACGATGTAACTCTTGACGATGTGTACTTTTCCAGAACGGATAACCTCAGTCACCCATTATGTGATATGACGATGTAACTCCTAACGCGGTGTACCCGCCCAGGACGGATGATCTCAATCACCCATGCTGTGATCTGACGATGTAACTCCTGGCGCCATACACACCCAAAGGACGGATGATCTCAATCACCTAATATGCGACCTGATAATGTAGTTGCTGGTATCGTACACATCCCCAAGACGGATGATCTCAATCACTTATGAAGTGATTTAATGATAAAACACCTGGCATGATCAATACTCATAATCATCTTTATGATGGAAAATTCCGAAAGTCAGTCCGCACTTTCGTTTTCTAGTGGTATTCTCCCAGGACGGATACTCTTTATCACCTATTCTGTGATACAACGATATAACTCCTGGCGTAGAAAAAACTCCCATCATCATCCTTATGATAAAGGACTCAAACACCACTTCCTTGCAGTTCCCTAAACTTGGAACAATATTATCATCTCCGGTAAGAATATTACGGGTTAGAAGCAGTCATCCGTCCTGTTACACTACTTTGCTAAACAGCGGATCGACCCATCTTTCCCCAAAAGAATTAAGGATCATGCCCCAGAGACAGGCACCTTCTTGTTAATACGCACTTGGGGACATGTATATATTTATCCGTTCTAAATTTTATTTGTTATTTAATCTTCCGAGGCTATTATTTCAATCCGGCCTTAAGATTAATTACACTGAACGGATTAGTAACGATTTATATATACATGAAACAATGAAGACAAATTTCTTCAACCAAAATTCATTCATTGAAATGAAATTACATACAATAGTTCAAAATCCGGAGTTGATCCCGGTACACAACTATACATGTAAATGAAAACAAAACTACTGAGGAGGAATCTGTTCTTCAGTTTTTTGTGCCTCCTCAGCACCAGGCTCTTGTCCCCCTTCCTTGGGAACCTCATCAGGATTCTCCCCCCCAGGAGCTTCAACCCTTTCTTCAGTAGAGGGAACCTCGGACATAGGAAAGACATAATCAGGTCCCATGGATTGACCCTCAGGAAGAGGAGCCAAACCATATAAGGACGTCGGTGGATCCTCGTGACGACCATCCACCACTGCGACTAACTTTCCCCCATGGAATTCATAGTACGGATCCATTCCATAAAGGTTAAGTTTCACAGTGGGGTTGCGGTAGAAGACTTGGCGTATGGCTAGGCCGAAGGACTCTTCAACAGCTCGGCTGCATATATCAACAGCTTCTTCTCTCTCAGCTTTCGCTGTAGCCAATTCTCCCCGCAACTTGGACAGCTCCTCACCGGATATCTCGGGCTCCACTTTCCTAGCCTTCAGTTCCTCTATCTCAAGAAGGAGCTTCTTCTCCCTTTGAGACCACTCCTCAGCATCAGCCTTATTTTTATCCTGGCTGCTGCGGAGTTCTTCCTCCTTCTCTGCCACCTTGCCTTCCAAGTTTTTAAGATCGCCTTTGAGTTTGAGATTCTCTTTAGTTACAAGATCCCCAAACTCCTTAGACTTGTTAAGACGATCTTCCATTAACTTCATGGCGGCTTTGTCCTTGTCTGAGGAAAGGTTGAGCTCTTCTAATTTGTCAGTTAGCTCCTCAACCTTGTCGACGTTCTTAGCCAACTCGCTGACGGAAGATAGCAGTCCAGCAAGTTCGGCTAGCTGCCACCTTCCGGCCTCACACGCTTCTTCAATTTCTTTAACACTAAGCGTAGGCCGGAGTTTGTACATCGGTGGTGGAAGAGTGGCAGGAGTAGAACCTTCGTAGGAGAGGAAGGGGGTGAGAAACGAGGTCGTTGGGAAGGAGGTCGGATTTGACCCGGAAGCCCCAGCAGCAGTTTCTTTATTAAGACTAGAGGGAGCACCAGCTGCTTCCGAGGTTTCAACAAGCTTACCCTCCGAAGTTTTGCGCTTTTTGGACGGGCCTCCCACTGAGTCATTCTTGATTTTTCTTCTCCTCTCAGTAACAGGAGGTTGACCCAAGGCTGTTCCAACATCGGATGAACCGCCCTCAACCAGTGGGATGTCCCCTTCAGCATCCGAGGTCAGGATGATTAACTCAGGACGATCTTTGGTTGAGGGCCTGGGCTTCACTTCATTCTCACGAGTGACGGATTTACCAGCCGCTTTGAATTTCTTTAATTTGTCCATCTCCGGAGTTTGCTGTTCTATTTCACCTACATGAACAAACACAAGATGTCAGCAACTACAAATATTCTATATATATTTGATAAAGGAGAAAAGATAGAATAAAACGAGAAGTACGCAAATATTCCTCCCGGACTCCGCTTGAGCTACTTAGCAAACGCCTACACAAGAAGACGTGACGACTTGTAGTGTGTGATTCAAGTGCGAACAACACTCTCGACGTCTCACGAGACAGATCGGATTGATCAGTGTAGTACGCGTGTGAGCTCAAGAGGAAATGTTTGTATGTCCAACTCAGGGGAAATTTGTCAACATCCTCTTCGTCCTTCCAAAATTTCGGTTTGCCCTTCTTAATGGAGATGCGAGTGAAGTAGGTCTTAAACGACTTCCCATCAACCTTGGCCGAGTCAGTATAAGACTCAAAGTTCACAAAGGAACAGAGAGTCCGGAGTGTCACCAGACCAACTCCGCCTTGCTTATTCGCCCTACGAACTACCTGAGTGTAGTAGAACAGCATCGCTACTGTTGGCGTGAAATTGAAGTGCTCCCCAAGCACTTCGAGAGCTCGGATGAGGCCCCAACCGTTGGGATGAAGTTGGGAGGGTGCACAGTTCAAAAACCTCAAAACACCCATCTGGAGTTCGGTTAATGGGAAGCGGACACCCAAATAATGAAAGATGAAGTCATACATATATACTGAACGGTCATTAGGGACGAGATGGCATATCCGCTCTGTCGGAAGTGGTGCGTAAACCCTGTACCACTTTTTCGTCTCTTCATCCGAACTCAGCGTGAACCTCGGTTGAATCCGAGATCCCTCCTCATCCGCATGATGAGAGGCAAGGTCCTTAAACTCGCTGGACACCCAACAGAAAGGCCATTTAGCCTGAACCTCCTCCCAATTTAGTCTCGAAGCAACTACGCTGTAGAGACCTTCTGCTGTCTTTGAAATGGCGCTATCTCCAGAAGATCCTTCTCCAGTTGCCATTGGAAATATCTAGACCGAACTCCTTAATCTACGATAAGGAATAAAATGTCGTCAGAAAGTTGCAATCATTACTCACTGCATTTTTAAAGCAATTATAATCAGAGGGCGACTCTGAGAAGGGAAAGGTCACTTCCCGCAGTGAATAAGATCCCCTTTCTGAGCGACGCGGTTCAGTCCTAGGAAGAATCACAAGGATTCTTCCCCACGACTATTAGGGTTGAGGGAAACTGATTTCCCCCTTTTTTTTTTTGACGAAGCCTACTTTCTATAACTGCGAGTAGCAAATCAAAACGAAACTAAAGCGATAAGGAAGAGATAGTTACCTCAGATAACAGTGATGAATTTGAGGAACAAAGAAACCCTCGCAAAGTAGGCGATAAACTTCCTTGCAAAATTTCTGCAGAGTTTCGTTGAGAAAGCAAAAGCAAGTGGAACTCAGAATCCACTAAGTATTCCTTTTATAGGAAACAAAGAGGACCGGTTACCTCCTCTTGAAGTTATGTCGTTCTCGACAAAACGCACCTGTTCACAAGCGAAACGACACAACCGTTTCAAATTCTTGGGCGCCAAAACGATAGCGACTCAGAAAAGGGCTATCCACTAGGCCCAAAAGTTTTGAAAACTTCAGGCCCATTAAGCCCAAAACGACGGTTAATGAGATTTTCATCTCAGACGCAATAATTGCTTGCCCACGTGATTAAAAGCATTAATGTCTAATCATGCAACGCAATTTACGCTTTACAGCCGTAACACGAACTTCAAGAGCTTTCAATTCCAATAAACTCTTGAAATTCTCACACAACGAATCTTTGTCTGAATCCGTTGTGACAGTACCGAAAGGTCTTTTCTATTAAATTCAGAGCGGTTCTTTACGAATGACAACAGATGCTAAGGAACTGTTACACACGTAAGCTTACCGATATTAAGACCTCTCGCAGGTTGAGTAGCTTATGTGAACAACTATTCAGTCCCTCACACAAGCTAGGGGACATATGATCCGGTCTCAATACCGGTATCCGATCTGCTTACATATTTCAACGTCTTTGATAAGACATCTACGTGTAACCGGTGTCATCGGTATACATCCGGACTGTAATTCCGTATCAGGCGTTCTCCCTATACCGGTTATCCAGGATAACACCATGACATCGGATAATACACACGTCACTATGCAAAAGACAAGGATTGTTGCTACAGGGATCGATCAATAATTCCCTACACTACGAGCCAAATTTTGCTCACGGGAATGGTCAACTTGTTCCCTAATCCTAGTCTACATTCTCTACGCTCAATATACAATAGCCACTTGACCCAATCATGCAGGTAAGTGCGCAATATAATAATGCTAATGGGAGTTGGTGGTTCCCCACCAATGAGTCCTCGTTAATCGAGCCAATCAGGTATATGAACTAACTTCATGATTGAAGTTAGGGATCTTCTTCTTCAGCTCTTTTACGACTGATTCCTCTCTGAATACATTCCTTACTTGGAATATAATCACTGACTTGAGCGTCGGAGAATCTTTGCAGGTGACACCACCATTCGCCTACTTCAACGCGTTAGGTCGGTGTGAAGGATCTCCAGAACGCCCAATCCGCTCTCCTCATTCAAGGACAACGGATACCTACATCGGATACACATACATCCGGTCTACTAGACGGTATTGACATACTATTCGTGACTGGCTTGAGATCGGATCTCTTGACCCCGGTCCAGGACAGATCAGAAACTTCCTTCCACTAGATTAGCATGGTCAACTGAGAGGTTATGAGTTTTAGAAAAATGTGGAAGTTTTTTTTTTATATACAAGAAAACTTGATGGAACAGATACATTATATATATAACATAGTCATATACAACATATGGTAGTAACAGTAACTATACATACTGAAGGTAAAAGGGGATGCAGGCTCCCATAAAGGAAAAGAAAATCATCGATACTAATCACCAACGGTCCAAGCATAATCTAGTTAATCCTCGATGTGAAGTCTGTGATGATCCTAAGTGTATGGTCCAATCCGAAGTTTGGAAAGACAATGTAAGGGTGAGTCTCTACTTCCACAACAATTGGAGAGTTGTCATCACTAATAACATTCCCATACAATCCATATATACTCGTATATAATATTCTTCTCTCTTATAGGGTCCTTAATTAGTTTATTATATGTTGTCTATCTAAACTCATTCTCATTAATCATCCTTGAACAGATGATTCTTCGTTTTCCCCCTCACCACTAACCATTTCACACACATAGGTATAAATTATCAATCATAATCAAACACAATTTCACACAGATAATGTAATGTAATGCATGAGTTTTATTAAATTCAATCTTTCTTTTAGCCATTATGATGCATGTGGGCCAAACTCTCATCATCATATTATATCAGAATCTGTCCTGCCTAGGCTGCCTTTAGACACAACGTTTCTACACTATAGCGACCGAAGCCCACCAAGTCCCCACATCATAACACAATGTATACATGGACTCGCAGTCCCAATATCATGGATCCAACTCATATCATCATATCATAAACTTGTCTCTCCACGGTCCTAGGACACCGGCCTGAGTCGAAGTGAACTAAGATTGCATGGTTTCACCCGACATCGGGCGCTATCGCCAAGCCATTGGGGGTTCCCTCCGGTTACACTCCCAAGATCCAATCTCAGGGATCGAACCCTCATATCCTTCAGTGTACTTCTCGCTGTATGCTCTAGTCCATATTAAATCATATGCACATGATGCATGTAACATACATTTTCTTTTATCAATTCATTAGTCATTGGTAGGATTCTCTTAATGACTTCATTTCATTCTTAACATTGGGTTCATCTCGTAAAATTTTTTATTACATATTTTGTTTATTTATTATTCCTTTCATATTTACTTAAATCACAACACCTCGCCTAATAATTAAGAATTAAATGAGTTCTGATCGTTAAAAAACCATAGAGTATACTAGCACATAACACCTATCATCACATCGCATGCGATTTCTATTATCTCATTATTTTTACAAATCAGTCATCTCAAGATCCCTGCTGAGATTATTCCTCATTTTTCTTTCCTTATTTTATTTTGATTAATCCATCAGAGGCATCATACTAGTCTCATTCATTTACCACACCGCATTTTATACAACATATCAGATCACATTTCTCATGTACTTCATTACGCATATATATCATATAACCCATACTCATACATTCATATTCATTCAATTTTTATCATACTTGTAATTTCATGAGGACATGTACGTCACAGTCAAATAGTTCACATAAGTAAATCAAGCACACTCAGATTGATTCAGACAACCCATCCATCAAACAGACACAGATTAGTTTACCTAATTAATTCTATGTCACGATCAAACCACATTCATCTTAGTTATTTAACATTATTATACACCTATTTTTATTGAGTCCAAGGGTATGATTTATTTTGTTCTCATTATCCCATTACTAGTCTTAATTACAAAGCCACATTTGTTCACTTAGTAAGATTCTAATAAGTTGTATAACCACATCCCTTTTGATCTTTCATAGAACTAAGCCTATTTACTTATTTTTATTCGGTTAATCTCTTTAACTTATATAATTTCAGTTATTAGACGCTAAGCGGTATTTTACCGGTTACTCGGTAACCTCAGAGTCAGATATACCTATTCCTTCCCTACTACTAAATCTTTAGTTGTTGATATTCCATCCAATCCTAATAAACTTATATTCTTACCCTTAATTCCTTAAGGTCATATCAAGATTTCATCCTTTTGATGAGGAGAACTTTATCCTTAGCTAATTGATTTTCCTGTTTCCTTTAATTTAGCTAGTTATAAAAAGTATTATCACTTTATCTGAATTACTAATTTAAACATATCCCACCTTCTTTAATCATTCCTAATTCCATTTAGTGGCATGATCTTACTACTAAATCTAGTGACTTTTATACCAAATTTAACTTCTTATTTCTTAGTTACTTCTCTTAGTTACTCCTAAATCTCTTTTTATTTACTAGCTCTATATTGTTTAAGTCTAATTTTATTATTTTCTTTTATTATCTTTTACTTACCACTCTAAGACTTAAATGTGCCAAAATTTTATTAGTAACATTTTATCAAGCCTGTAAATCTTCATTAACTCTTTTTAGTCCTTGTTATGCCAAGTCTCAATCTTAAGGTGTTAACAACTTTTGATTAATGGCTTGAAGTTTACTTTTCCCCTGGTTCTTCCTTATAATATTTGGTTTATTATTTCTAGTTTAATTTTATCTCTGATTTAATCAACAACTATGTCTAACTCATTTTACCTACCCTAGTAATCTACAATATGCCTTTTTCGAATTACTGCCTTTTTAGCTCTTGTGACAAAGTATTTCTTTTAAGTCTATTCACTAGTTATTAACTTATGGGTTCTTTATTTAATCCCTTTTAGCTCACTAATTACTTCCTCCATCGGTTAAAAGTTCATACTTCATTATTAATGTAACATCCTAGGTTATTTTTGCATTTATTTTTTATTCAAACGATTACATCTTACGATAAATTTTTCCTTTTTTTAAAAAATTAATCGATATTTAGTGAAAAGCATTTATTTTTACTGACTTATTCAAGTGACAGCAGTCACAGTTAGATTAATTAAATGAGGTCTAGAAAAGAAAAGCAAGTTAATTTACGCACAACGGATGGGAGAAAGGGAATCAGGGCTTCTCGCTTGAGCGAGACCCCTACTCGTCTAAGCGAGATTCCGGACTCTCACTTAAACGAGGTTTCTATTCGCTTGAGCGAATACCTTTCACACACCGGATTAGACAAGACATGCAGACGGACTCCCGCAAGTCTCACCCTAAAAATGATTCTGTTAATCAAAGGTTTGTCATAGCTACCACAACAACATAAGTAAATGACAGTAATGTATTTTAAAATGTAGATTTGCATTCGTCCGGTCTTGATTAAACACAACTAATTAGTAATACTTGGAAGTTCTCATACACATATATAACCCTATAGAGAGTCACTCAAAGTCACTCGGACCCTGGCACCGTTCTCCCCCTTGGCGCGACTCCATGGCTCCTTCCCCCTCCCTGTCACTGGTTACTAAAAAAAAAGGGCAAGGGTGAGTGTTTGGCATTGTAATTAATATAGAATGGAACTTAATAAATATACATGCATATTTATACATACACATCAAGCATCACTTGTAAGTAAGCATACCGAAACATAGTGTATTACATACAGTAACTATATTAAACCAACTACACAATTCCATCACATTCATCACGATCACAACTGACTCTCATACAATCTGACTCCTAGTATCCGGATACTAAAGGATTGGCCTTCAGCTGGGGGTCCTACTTGACACCCCGTGAACCCTGCTTGGTTCACCGAGTCCTGCTTGACTCTCTACCTCGACCACTGGGTCCTACTTGACCACTGGGTAGCTCAACTGGGCACGAAAACCACGGGAGCCGGAAATGAGGGGCTATCATATACCGTCGGCCATCCCATACCACATAATCATTCAACAGTTTACCTTTCACATAATAATATCAATTCCTCATCACTCGGGTAGCCTGCTTGCTAACCCGACGTCACATAACGCTGATCACTTCAACATTAGATATCACAAGATCATAACATGATAAACTCAACCACACCCGATCTTCCACTAATTAATGAACCCAGTCACACATGCACAAGCATAAACACACAACTACGTTTAGCAACATTTTCCTTAACCTGTTTACATTACCTCAATGACCTGAATAAGAAGCGAGTCCTATTCTAATTAATTATAACCCGAACACCCCCTTACTTTGGTTCCACGCTTCGATGATCTGTTCTCTGTGTCGATTCCTTCCTCTGAGCACTGGTTTCGCAGTCTCAACTCCGTCACTCAGTCTTCCGTTGCTTAGCCTACTACCTACGGATCATAAAGTACAGCTCGTCACTTCAACGCCCTTAGTTTATGGACTGCATTTGGGCTCACACTCACCGGAGGAGTGGAGAACAGCCATGAATATAGCCATGCATGGCTTTAAACCGCTAAAGAATAAAAGGAATAAGGGAATCACAATTGGAACGGATCAGTAGACTCACCTTGAAGCCTCGATCACAGGAATGGGAATAAATTGAAGTTTGGACACAAATGGAGTCCCTCTCCAGCGCATGCAACTCAGCGTTAAGAGAGGAGAAAAACGAAAGTGAAGGAACAGACCAACAGCAAAGGTAGCTTGTAAATAATGAAGAGGGAAGGAAGAGAATTTCCTTATATATATATAGCTCATGGGCAAGATCGTCTTTTCCTTTATTTTATTTGTATTCTTACTAAATTTAATCAATTTCACTATATTAAACTATTGCATAGTTATCAAATCAATTACACGTATTTATTCCCTCAACGTTTAATTATTCACAATTCTCTAATACTTCGCAAGAGTATAGGCCCAATATAAATATCGGCCCCCGGTGTCCTAACTTAGTGTTCATACCTCAGAAATCCGAGCTACAACCTGAGAGGTCGGATATCTCATCTGTGCTCACCTCTTGGTTACCTACACCCGTTGTTTCAGTCATTATGAGGTTAATCTGGGCTATGACCCCGTGTGAGGCGCTCTCCTCACAACGGTTGGACCAGACCACCTAACTCTGTCCGCTCTTCTCCTACACTCCTGATCTTTAACTCCGCCTGCTCGCGCTTCTGAGACCGATCTCGACACCGGCTTTCTTATCTCTGGCTAAGACAGAACAAATATTAAATAAAACTTCTAAAACATTTACTAATCATTTCCTATTTCTTATAATTCTCATTAAAACATCAGGGATGTTACATCCACCCCCCCTAAAAGGAGATTTCATCCCCGAAATCAGTGTTCCGGTTGAAAAAGATGAGGGTACATTCGTCTCATATCGGATTCTAACTCCCAAGTGTAGTTTATCCAATGTCAATTCTGCCACTTCACCTTCACCAGCGGTACCTCCTTGTTCCTTAACCGTTTGGTTTGATGCTCTTCAATGCCGATTGGTACCGCCTCCACCGTCAGGTTCTCCTTCACTTCAATGGAGTCACTCGGTACAATCATGGTATCACACGGAATGTAGGCTCGAAGTTGCGATACGTGGAACACGTTATGAATGTTAGTCAACGATTGGGGAAGATCCAGTCGATAAGCGACTTCACCAATCCGTTCTAGTATTTGGTATGGTCCAATATACTTTGGATTAAGCTTTTGGCTCTTCAAAATTCGACCTACACCCTTAGTCCGTGAAATCCTTAGGAACACCCAATCACCCACTTGGAATTCAAGGGGTCTATGCCGATTATCATAATAGCTCTTTTACCGGTCTTGAGCAATTTTTATCTTCTCTCGGATTAAAGCGATTTGCTCATTCATCTCTTGAATCATCTCAGGCCCCAGATGAAGGGCATCGCCGTTCTCATTCCAACATAATGGAGTACGACATTTCCGACCATAAAGAGCTTCATATGGAGCCATCCCAATGCTGCTATGGTAACTGTTATTATATGCAAACTCTACCAAGGGCAAGTATTTCTCCCATGATCCGCCCTGTTCCAGTACACATGCCCTTAACATATCTTCAAGAGTCTGTATAGTCCGTTCTGATTGGCCATCGGTCTGGGGATGGTAGGCTGAGCTCAATTTGAGCTCAGTACCCAGTTGTTGTTGCAAACTCCCCCAAAACCTTGAAGTGAATCGGGGATCCCGATCGGAGATAATGCTTGAGGGCATACCATGCAGCCGTACGACCTCAGCAATGTACAACTTAGCTAATCGATCTAGCGACCACTTCATATTTATTGCCAGGAAATGCGCACTTTTGGTTAGTCGATCAACAATCACCCAAATCGCGTTGTATCCGGTTTGAGTGCGGGGTAGTCCGGACACGAAGTCCATGGTGATACCTTCCCACTTCCAGATTGGAATTTCTGGAGGTTGAAGCAAACCTGGAGGTCGTTGGTGCTCAACCTTGCATTTTTGGCATATCACACAGGATTTCACATACTCGATTATTGCCTTCATCATGCTTGGCCACCAGAATTCCTTTTTTAAGTTATGATACATTTTTGTCACTCCCGGATGTATACTCAAAGAGCTCTTGTGTGCTTCTGATAGCACCGCCTGCCTGAAGCCTCCATGTGCAGGCACCACCACTCGGTTCCTGAATCTCCATATACCATCGTTACCCCTAGTTATCTCCACATTTTTGCCTTGGGTCTGAGTATCAATCAGCCTTAGTAACTCTTTATCGTCTTTCTGTGCAGCTACCATCGACTCCAGAAATTCGTTAGAGATTTTTAACATTCCGATTGTCATTTGGTTTGGCGCGTCCATAACAATTCCAACATTCATATCTCTAAAGCTTTCCAGCAATTCCTGTTCTCTACCCATTAGGTAAGCCACATGTAATACCTTCCTACTTAGTGCATCTGCCACAACATTCGCTTTGCTCGGGTGATACTTTAAATCGAAGTCGTAATCCTTTAAATACTCCACCCATCGCCTCTGTCTCATATTTAGCTCCTTTTGATCAAACAAGTATTTTAGGCTCTTGTGATCAATGAATACTACAAAGCGAGTCCCATACAGATAATGACGCCAAATCTTCAGTGCGTACACCACTGCTGCAAGTTCCAGATCATGAGTCGGGTAATTCTCCTCATGTGGCCTCAATTGCCTCGAAGCATAAGCAATTGCTCGATCAGCTTGCATCAACACACACCCCAATCCAAATTTGGATGCATCACAATATACTTCAAATTCCTGTGTTACATCGGGCAGTGCAAGCACAGGGGCAGTCGTTAAACATCGCTTAAGAGTTTGGAAGCTTAATTCACACTTTTCCGACCACACGAAGGGGTTTCCTTTTCTTGTTAACCGAGTCAGAGGAAGTGCTATCCGAGAGAACCCCTCAATGAAGCGTCGATAGTATCCAGCTAATCCGAGGAAACTCCTGATTTTAGTTATTGACTTCGGCCTCTCCCAAGCCATAACTGCCTCAATTTTTGTCGGATCAACTGAGGTTCCCTCTTGGGAAATTATATGCCCCAAGAATTGTACACTACTCCCCCAGAAATCACACTTAGATAGTTTAGCGTACAACTTCTTCTCCCGAAGTACTTGTAAAACAAGTCGAAGATGTTGAGCATGCTCCTCGTCCGACCTCGAATATACCAAAATATCATCAATGAATACTACCACAAACTGGTCCAAGTAAGGTTGAAAGGTCCGATTCATATAGTCCATAAAAATGGCAGGAGCGTTCGTTACTCCAAAGGGCATTACTACGTACTCAAAGTGCCCATAACGAGTCCGAAATGCTGTCTTTGGGATATCCTCCGACCTCACTCGGATCTGGTGGTATCCCGACCTCAAGTCGATCTTAGAGAACACAACGGCGCCTCGCAACTGGTCCAGTAAATTGTCAATCCGAGGTAGTGGATATTTATTTTTGATTGTTAGTTTGTTCAGCTGTCGGTAATCAATGCACATTTGCATACTACCGTCCTTCTTCTTTACCAATAACACCGGAGCGCCCCAGGGTGAGGCACTGGGTCGGATAAAGCCCTTTTCTAGTAATTCATTTACTTGTTTCTTCACTTCGGTTAATTCCACCGAAGATATTCTATATGGCGCTCGGGACACAGGTTCTGCCCCGGGAATCAAGTCAATAGAGAAATCAATCTCCCAACTGGGAGGTAGTTCCGGAATTTCTTCCGGAAAAACGTCAGGAAATTCATAAACAATCGGAATATCACTTAGCAGGAGGTTATGCCGACCCTCCGAAGCGAATAAAACAACATACGTGGTTAGGACATCGCTCACCCCGTTCTTCATGTCAAGTTCCTGAGAGAAAACAATATTCTTCCGATAACAGTCGACCAACACATGATTAACAGCAAGCCAATCGAGACCCAGAATAACATCTAAGTCCTTCAATGGCATACAGATAAAATTTACTCGAAAAGTACGGGCTTCGATTTGCATCGGCAGTTCTCTACACACTGTAGTTGCACGGAAAGTGGAACCAGTTGGAGTGGAAACAATAAGAGTGTTCTCCATTAAATTGATTGGCAGACCAAGCCGTCGCACACAACTTTCCGAAATAAAGGAATGGGTGGCACCTGAATCATAAATTACATCAACCAGATAACCACAGATGAGGCACTTACCTTGTACCAAATTGTCATTCCTTGTAGCTTCTGAAGCATCAAACACAAATACATGCCCAGTCATGGCGTTCTGGGCATCGCTAGATTGGGCATCATATCTTCCCGATTGTTGGTTCCCTCTACCAGCTCCATTCCGGCCTCTCCTCGAAAAGTTGGAACCCCGGGTCCCAGAAGAGTTAGTTCGGTTATCCGTCCTGCCCTGCTGTTGCCTCTGAGGGCAATCGGGCCTGAGGTGCCCTGGTTGTCCGCACTGGAAGCACACAATCTGATTGGCTTGGCAATGTTTGGCAATGTGACCTTCCTGACCACAATTGTAGCATGTACGATTACCAGAAGGATTACCCGATCGACCAGTGGAACCCCGACCGGAAGAGGATGAGGAGGCAGCAGAAGACTTGCCACCCCGGAAGAATTGACTCATCCTCTTGAAGTTGAATCCTTTTGCCTTCAGTGGCTTTTTATCTCTCGGTTGGGACGTCCTTTGTAACTGTACCTCTTCAGTCAGTCTTGCTTTGTTCACCAGGGTTGGGTAGTCCCTAATCTCCATTGGTACGATTACACTACGGAGCTCAATCCGTAGTCCAGCTTCGTATTTGGCGCATTTGCTACCTTCAGTCCCTTCTAACGAGAAAGGGTGGTAAAAATCACACAGCTCGTCAAACTTGCTGGTATACTCAGCTACAGACATCCGGTCTTGCTCCAACTTCAGGAATTCCATTTCTTTCCGGATTTTGTAGTTGTCTGGGAAGTATTTAACAAGGAACCTCCTTCGGAAATTCGCCCATACCAACGGCTCATTTGCTGCGTTCATCTGTACCTTCACTCGGGACCACCATACTCTAGCCTCCTCTTTTAGTTGGTAAGTAGCAAATAAAACCTTTTGCTCTTCAGAGCACTCAAAATATTCAAAAACCTGCTCGATATCCCTGATCCATATGTATGCCCCGTCATAGTCATGTCCCCCTTTGTAAGTCGGAGGATTCCTTTTCAGGAATTTATCCAGAGTGGGACCGAACTCGGTCCTACTCATCAGCTGAGTAAATCTAGAGAAGAAATCATCTCTTCCCCCAGAACTAGTCTCTCCGGCCATTTAGTAATTCTACAATGAGCAAACACATCACCATTAATAACGAAGATCAGTCAGGGGATCGTAAATTTACCTTATATTCATAGAATACTACGCCAGTGGAGTGCCAAGGGAACGATGCCAGGCCACACACAATCTCAATACAACGAAATACAATCAACCTTCATAAGACTATCACAATCACTAGATCGGCCCATACACCGGCTCTAGAAAGAACCACTCTGATACCAAGTGTAACATCCTAGGTTATTTTTGCATTTATTTTTTATTCAAACGATTACATCTTACGATAAATTTTTCCTTTTTTTTGAAAATTAATCGATATTTAGTGAAAAGCATTTATTTTTACTGACTTATTCAAGTGACAGCAGTCACAGTTAGATTAATTAAATGAGGTCTAGAAAATAAAAACAAGTTAATTTACGCACAACGGATGGGAGAAAGGGAATCAGGGCTTCTCGCTTGAGCGAGGCCCCTACTCGTCTAAGTGAGATTCCAGACTCTCACTTAAATGAGGTTTCTATTCGCTTGAGCGAATACCTTTCACACACCGGATTAGACAAGACATGCAGACGGGCTCCCGCAAGTCTCACCCTAAAAATGATTCTGTTAATCAAAGGTTTGTCATAGCTACCACAACAACATAAGTAAATGACAGTAATGTATTTTAAAATGTAGATTTGCATTCGTCCGGTCTTGATTAAACACAACTAATTAGTAATACTTGGAAGTTCTCATACACATATATAACCCTATAGAGAGTCACTCAAATTCACTCGGACCCTGGCACCGTTCTCCCCCTTGGCGCGACTCCATGGCTCCTTCCCCCTCCCTGTCACTGGTTACTAAAAAAAAAAGGGCAAGGGTGAGTGTTTGGCATTGTAATTAATATAGAATGGAACTTAACAAATATACATGCATATTTATACATACACATCAAGCATCACTTGTAAGTAAGCATACCGAAACATAGTGTATTACATACAGTAACTATATTAAACCAACTACACAATTCCATCACATTCATCACGATCACAACTGACTCTCATACAATCTGACTCCTAGTATCCGGATACTAAAGGATTGGCCTTCAGCTGGGGGTCCTACTTGACACCCCGTGAACCCTGCTTGGTTCACCGAGTCCTTCTTGACTCTCCACCTCGACCACTGGGTCCTACTTGACCACTGGGTAGCTCAACTGGGCACGAAAACCACGGGAGCCGGAAAAGAGGGGCTATCATATACCGTCGGTCATCCCATACCACATAATCATTCAACAGTTTACCTTTCACATAATAATATCAATTCCTCATCACTCGGGTAGCCTGCTTGCTAACCCGACGTCACATAACGCTGATCACTTCAACATTAGATATCACAAGATCATAACATGATAAACTCAACCACACCCAATCTTCCACTAATTAATGAACCCAGTCACACATGCACAAGCATAAACACACAACTACGTTTAGCAACATTTTCCTTAACCTGTTTATATTACCTCAATGACCTGAATAAGAAGCGAGTCCTATTCTAATTAATTATAACCCGAACACCCCCTTACTTTGGTTCCACGCTTCGATGATCTGTTCTCTGTATTGATTCCTTCCTCTGAGCACTGGTTTCGCAGTCTCAACTCCGTCACTCAGTCTTCCGTTGCTTAGCCTACTACCTACGGATCATAAAGTACAGCTCGTCACTTCAACGCCCTTAGTTCATGGACTGCATTTGGGCTCACACTCACCGGAGGAGTGGAGAACAGCCACGAATATAGCCATGCATGGCTTTAAACCGCTAAAGAATAAAAGGAATAAGGGAATCACAATTGGAACGGATCAGTAGACTCACCTTGAAGCCTCGATCACAGGAATGGGAATAAATTGAAGTTTGGACACAAATGGAGTCCCTCTCCAGCGCATGCAACTCAGCGTTAAGAGAGGAGAAAAACGAAAGTGAAGGAACAGACCAACAGCAAAGGTAGCTTGTAAATAATGAAGAGGGAAGGAAGAGAATTTCCTTATATATATATATAGCTCATGGGCAAGATCGTCTTTTCCTTTATTTTATTTGTATTCTTACTAAATTTAATCAATTTCACTATATTAAATTATTGCATAGTTATCAAATCAATTACACGTATTTATTCCCTCAACGTTTAATTATTCACAATTCTCTAATACTTTGCAAGAGTATAGGCTCAATATAAATATCGGCCCCCGGTGTCCTAACTTAGTGTTCATACCTCGGAAATCCGAGCTACAACCTGAGAGGTCGGATATCTCATCCGTGCTCACCTCTTGGTTACCTACACCCGTTGTTTCAGTCATTATGAGGTTAATCCGGGCTATGGCCCCGTGTGAGGCGCTCTTCTCACAACGGTTGGACCAGACCACCTAACTCTGTCCGCTCTTCTCCTACACTCCCGATCTTTAACTCCGCCTGCTCGCGCTTCTGAGACCGATCTCGACACCGGCTTTCTTATCTCTGGCTAAGACAGAACAAATATTAAATAAAACTTCTAAAACATTTACTAATCATTTCCCATTTCTTATAATTCTCATTAAAACATTAGAGATGTTACAATTAACTTATGGGTTCTTTATTTAATCCCTTTTAGCTCACTAATTACTTCCTCCATCGGTTAAAAGTTCATACTTCATTACATTAAACTATCCTCCTTATTCACTCGGTACCTAGGTTCCTTTGATTACTTAGTATATATCTAACAGGTTCATTACTAATTCTAAAATTATCAGTTGTTTTTATTATAAGTTTAATTTTTTTTTCTCCATTAGTACCTTGAAATGTACTTAATAGTCTAAATATTCATATCATGCACCCTTCTTTATGAGTTACTTAAGAATCATTATTTTTCTAAAACTTGCTAAACCTTGTTACTACTAATTTCATTTTTAATTCTTTAGTATATATACAATTGCCATCTCTAAATTCTACCTAATGGCTCAAAATACTTATATATATATATATATTTGGTAAAAATACTTTAAAAACTCTTCTTTCATTCATTTCTAATATATTAGCCAAAACTCATTATCAAACTAAATAAATCTCATAACTTTTCCTTTTTAATCTTTAGTATGTGTTATTTTCTCTAAATTCTTTTTTATTACTCAAAAATATATTTTTCTTGAAAAGAACAATTTAGAATTTCTATTTCTTTTTAGTCCTTAGTGTAAAATTACTATCTTTAGCCATATTCTTCTTAACACACTTTCTTAGGAAAATATCTTGAAGTATTTATTTCTTCACTATATGTATTACAAAAAAATATTCATTACTCTTAATCCCTTCTTGGCCATTTATTTCTTTTTACTACAAAGAAAGTTTCTTTTTATTTTATAAAAATTTCTTTGGAAATTTTCTCAAAATATTACTAATGATACAAAATTCCGAAATGAAGGTAGTAGCAATTAAATCGGTAAAATGTCTCATTCTTGCGTGATTTTATCAAATTTGCTTAGAACTTCTAGCTGGTTAATTTATTTAAATTAGCGGGACTTACCAGATAAATACAATAAATTACATAAAATATTCAAAAATTTATACATAATTACAACCATATCGAATTACTAACCACGCCCGCACTACAATCCTAAATTTTTGATATTTTTTGTAGTAACTTTATTCTAGATAAAATTTTAACAGAACGTATGAGCTTCGAGATACTTTTTACAAATTTTTACCAAAACACTTAGAACCGTAAATTAAAATCATCATCGCTAACAATATTGGTAAGTCGCGTATTTCCTAATCCAACCATCGGATCATAGCGAAACTTAAAGGGGTTAT